>OY776116.1:23180995-25886020 GCA_963675035.1 Allygus modestus
GTTTCATTAAATAAATACTAGCTGCTTGTGCCAGCCTTGCTCGCATAAACTAAAACATACGATTATTCCCATGCGATGTTTACTCTACATCCTTATTTTATTAACCATCTTCACTCTACTTCTTTTATTCCATTGACCGAATCGTTGGCAGCTGATGGTTTACACAATGTGATTTTAAAGTTGTTTGAAATCAAACTTAAAAGGTTTGCCTAGGTTTCTATCTTAGCGGACAATTACATTTGAAAGTTGGGCTGGAGATAATAGCATGGTTGCAGCTGTCACTATTGCAATTTTTCCATGGAAAAATATCACTCGATTTTTATTCCGATCAGCTGGTATGGGTTTTGGCAATGCAGCACGTCTACTATTGGCTGATGTTGGTTGATAGCCCGGCAAACCACGCCCTCAACTGGCAATTTAATTGTCTGCTATTATGGACTCTTTTTTAGTTGAAATCAAATTTGTACAAAAATGAAATCTCTAACTGGAAACTATAGCTTCAACATTCCCTACTATTTAAAATTGCCTTTCCTAAAAAATGGGAATTTTGAAACTCCGTCAAATGGTTAACTCACAATCGTTGAATAAAAATGTCATTTCTTTTTGTGTATGGTATAAAGTTTAAGTACATCTTGATTACTAAGCACAATTGACCAAACTTTTAACTGACTCGTGTCAAAGTTCCATATATAATAATGCCAAGGGGTTAAACCCATCGTGCGTATCGAATCCCCGCCCATCGGTTGACATTAGACACTAGACCACCTGTCGCGGTCTGGTAGGGCCACATGCTGCCAGATTATTGGAAACATCGTGACTTTGAGCATTTAAAGTGTATCTAATTACCAAATAAAGCCATTTCGATTTATATCAGGGCATTATGCGTGTCAAAAGAAAATATTTTACATAGCCAGTTCTGTGTTCTAAACTGCACAGATAAGTCGAGTCTTATCTTTCTCTTTCTGGCGGGGCACCCTTTTTGGGAACCATACCCGAGACCTACCAAATGTGAGTTGCAATTTAAATATCTTGCTACCTCACTGGGTTACATATTTGCGTTCATAAAACAAAGCATATTTTTATTTTAATAATGTAATAAATTGTTTCACTTAGTTTCTTATTTTTGAGCCAGTTTTTTTCTTCTTCTTCACAAAATATTCTAGTCAGTTATTAGCAGTGGTTTCCCCTGGGCAAAAAAATCTTTGAATATTTAACACATTATGCAAGTGTTAATTGGGTCCTAAAACACGTATTTATTGTTTGTGAAAAAAGACCTATTAAAAAACTACTCTTTTTCTATCAGTATTTATTTTTACCTACGCCTTCGATGTATATTTATACTTGTCTTCTAATTTTCAATCCTTGTATTACTTGTTTCTTTTATCTCTTTCTTGTAACCTTGCTGTCTTCCCTCACTATCCTTATATTAAGTTGTCCTAAAGAGAATTTTATTCGTATTCATTACGGTTGTCTACAACGCTTGCAGATTCCAGGTATTAGGTTTTATTTTCAGCTTCTGTATAGTTGGACTTCATTAGTGAATTTCCTTTGGAAAGTGAACTATTAGCATGACCCGCACGGTGAAACTTAAGCCCGGGACCACCAAAGAAGTTCCTAACGTGACCCCCTGAACACGTTTTGGGGGGTCGTTCAAAATTGTATATATATATATATATATATATATATATATTTATATATATGTGTGTGTGTTTGCACTCTAGCGGTCGCATTTTTTGTCCGATTTACTTCAAATTTGGTAGGGACGTTCCTTTCTGTAATCAGTTGGGCAAGTTCGTTGGGCAAAACAATTGGAAAGCTCTAAACCCCTTTTTTTGGGATTAATCTTTCAAATTTCGAGTTTTTGGGCCCAAAAAGGGTCAGAAAGGCCCCAGATGTAAAATAAATGCATGTTAAAAGATGGGAATTAGAGAGGCGAAAGTTTTAAGCCCTCTCTCGTCATTCTAGCATAAATATTTGCCGAGTTATTAAAGAAAATGTGTATCGACTAAACACAGTACGTTGTCTTACGGGGGTTTTATACTAGAAAAGCCTGTTATTTCTTTGTTAGAGTACTTTTATCATCCCCAGCAACCTCACGCCTACTTTTAAGCCTGTCTGGACCTTCTTCTAACCTTATAATGCGCAAAATTTTATTCCCAGCTTTGGAAGTAAATGAAACCAGGAGTATCAGAACAGCCAAAAAATCAATGTTTTCAGATTTCAATAAGAATTAGACAAATGTATATTTTACACTGATTTTGAGTTTTAAAATTTGTTACGTGGAAATTCACTTCCCCTCACGGCAGCGTGCTAAGTGCGAACTCGTTTTTATTCCATTTTGTCAATTATACATTAATACCCAGAATAAACAACATACATTTCCCCGGCACGCGCTACTATTGTACTGGTTCATCACCGAGTTCTCACGGCTCAGAGCTCAGAGCTGGACCTCTCTTGACTCTAGGGCTCTTCTATTCCAGTCTTCCACTCCATTTCAGCTGTCATATTCATTGAGGAAGGCTTGACGAGCGTGCGTCGTTCTTCGATGATACTTAAAACTCTCCCTTCAGTCAGTTTCTATTGAGTGGTTCAATCGCTTTTCTTCAATAGGATAAATTACAAGAAGAATTATAGTGTTGACAACTTTTGATATATAATTAGTTTTGTTACAAGTTTATTTATTTCCTTACGTTTCTAATGTTTGAAACAAGTCCTTTTTTGCACTAAATGTGATAATTTATCTACTTTTACTTGTTCGGCCTAACAGCTTTTAGCCTTTAATCTAGTAAAAATTCATATTCAGTTGACGTTTTAAAAAGGTTCCATGTTAACATCATTAAATATGTAGTAAGTTTCCAGATTGACTTCAAATTTTTTTTTTTTTGTAAGCTTTAGCCCCTTTTACAAGGTGGCAATGTTGAATTTGTTAACAAATTTATATGAAGACGAATTGTTTAGCCTAAGTGTTACGTGTTTTTAGGTGAGATTATAAAAGAGAGAGACTTAGGCTGTAAGTAATCTGTGAAAAAGTTTTGATAGTATTCGCGTATTCTGTACATAAGATTTTTAAGAAATATTCGTTGCCATTTAATGAGTTAAAACTTTGGTTAGAAACATTGAAGATTGGAATAGTTGTGTTAAAATAACGAGGTAAATAACGTAGGATTCACATTTAGTAGTAAACACTTGTAAATCTGAGAAAAATATAAGTTGTAAAAATATGGCTACACTTTCTACGCAATCCCATGAATTTATCCTCCTGAGCCACAGCAAACACATGGCAAGGAAGCAGGTGTGAGGAGAAATCAAAATAACTACTCGAAGGTGTGAGACAGTTGTCCCCAGTCATGGGTGGTTACGCACTAATGTCCTTACATATGTTCTCTGAATGACCCTATTATTTCCACGTTTTGTTGACAACCAAGCACCTGTGTTACGTCATTTAGTTCCAACCGTACTACCGCTTTTATCATTAAGTAAGTGACTTTGAGTGCAGATTGTTAATAGACTGTAAATAACTTTTAAAACCATATAGTTTCCAGTGTTTGCCCTTGAGCTGCTAGATTTTGTGAACGCAGAGTTATAGTTTGTATATTTCACTTTTCTGATTAAGAAAAAGGATTTTTTTACTGAACTGAAAAAGAACTTGATTATTCCACATTAATTCAGTCTAGTAAACTATTTGTCTGTAAAAACTACAAGCCTACTTTCCCTTTTTTAATCGATAACTCTATACTTATTGTTATGTAAATGTTGATAAATTTACATCAGTTAATTTCATACATACATTTTATACAGTTAATTTCATAATGATGAATCACTCCACCAGATCAAATGAACTGAAAATATCTTGAAGGGAAATTTTCATCCAATCTACACATTGGTGTTCTGCAATTTTGGTTGTCTCGGATGGACTGGGTATCATAACAATTCCAAGGCTCTTCTGTATCAGCCAATTGGAAACTACAGAAGTTACAAGGTAAAGGTAGGTAGGAATTAGTCTTCAAAATGTCGATTTAAGTCACATAGTGTACATTATCCTTATAGGTATTTTTCTTTAATCTTAACCCTGGTAACAACAAATAAAATGTAAAACATTCAAAACATCTGGCCTTAAGCGTGTGATACCTATCTCTGTAGAAATCCAGCTAGCTGTTTAGCAGTATCCTTAGTTTAAAGTTGTATCCTCAATTTCCTAACGTAAAACGTGGTTTAACAATTCGAGAAAAGGTTTTAATGAAATTACGCTCCTGTAATTTAACTTCCTCTTAATACTGTACGACTAATCATGTTTTCCACAGAGGTTTTATAATCGAGAAATCAAATTACTTACCTAATTTTGTTTCACTTTCACTACAACCTTTGCTTTTAAGGGGAAACCGGATGAAAATTAGGAGATTTTCTGATCAATAGAATACTTTTTTATTAAGCTGAACTTTACTTCGAATAGCATTGTTAGTTTTACTCCGTTTGTATAACAAATTATAATCAATCATATTATGAAGGTACACCATTATTTATAATTCAAATCAAATAAAATAAAATAATTTTTATTTCGCAAGAATACATAATTGATATAAAGATTTCACATGAAATAATAATTCCCACTTGAGCAAATTGCTCGAGTGTGGGAATGAGTTGCTTAATATAAATCAGAAATTAACCATTTTTTTAACTAGACTATACCAAAATATAGAAACATTTGCAAGCTTGCGATGGACAGAATGATATAAATTAATTTAATTGAAACTATTATTTATTATTCACTGGACAGGCAAGTGGAGTGAAAGTCAAGTTAAATGAATTGCGTTCATTTATGCAGCTTTAAGATATTAATCAAGTTGTTGTTTGAAAGCATTCATTAGATGCATTACACTATCAAAGAAGTGTATTCTCAAAAATATTCTAGTTTAATAGAATCAATGTAATGTACAATGATGGGTTCACAGCCTATAAATATATGATTTTTAAGTAAACTATATATGTATTGTGACATCATTGGACTGTAGTGGCCTTCACTGGACATAAACTACTTTGTATTTCCCACCAGGTTACTGTGGATATAAATGTTATTTACTTTGATTTTATAGGCCATAAGAACTTTTTTTCTTGAATTACATTCACATTTTGATTTATTCTGTCTACTTAGTTTATGAGTTGATATTTATATATGAGAAGAGAAAAGATTAAATATATATAAATCATTACGAGCACAGGAAACTTTATGTAGTGTGAGCTCACTAATATAAGCCTTATCGACTAAAATAAACTGAAAGGTTAATTAAATGACAACCTTATTCTGATTGGCTTTAAAACCAATAGTGGAAAAAGTTAAGTTGCGATTTCATACATTAATAAGGATGTACTCTCAATGACTCAAGAATGATCAAGAATTGTTAAGGGCCAAGAAAAACAATCTGACAATTTTGGGTGGACTCAAAATAAACCTAGTTCTCACATAGAGTAACCATATGCACTGCACATTACACGACGAATCATATTTTATCATTTTTTAAACACAAGTACATCGATAGTCTCATGGAACTTATGAACAGAGTTCAAGGTCAGTAATAAAACAATAATGTATTTATAAACCCCAAAGAAATCGTGTTTTGTTGTGTAAAGTTAATGTTTGGTACTTTGGGACCTGGTTATTTTAAAATAAAACAATAACTAAATATTGCGTTACAACTATGGAAATTATAACTTATAAAGTTAACTTATAGTTAACTTATTGAGAGGTTCAATGCAAGCCTGTTTAACATTATAAGTAGTAATTGTCAGGAATAACATGTTTGTTTCACAATTATGTAAATTAAATAATTATTTACCTTTTCAAAATAAATTATGAAGATCAATAGACAACTCACAGAGGCCACTATGCAAAGCTAAAAACTTTAAACAATACCTAGAATTAGCAATCAACCCTTCGCCACTGATCTCACGGGCCTGTGGTCACTTTGAGGCACCCCCCCCCCTCAACCACCACTTCCCCCTCATCACCTACCACCACACGTGACAACCGCGACCATTGGTTTGTAGATTAGGAATCAAAGTGATCCACCCTTTTTGAGCTGGTATTGGCGTATTGGTAGGGGTTTAAATTATACGGATGTCACTACTTAATTAAATAGTTAAGCTGGAGTAAGACATTTTAAAACTATAATTTATCACACCATGTACGCATTTATTAATTATTTTAAAACAATTGAATATTTGGAAAATCCTATGTGTTACGTGCAAACAGCGCATCGTAAAACAAGAAACAAATAAGGAATATAAATTCAGTTACAAATACCCATCTTAAAAGTGGCCTGCAGTCACGAAATGTCTCAGTTTCTCTCTGCTCCTGGCCTAAAAGACCACTAACAACGATTTGATCCCATATTTCCTCGACGTATCAAGGAGAATAACTAAACTATGACTTATTTCAACAGGTTTCAAGAGGTACTATAACTATCGATTCCTGTGGTCAAAGTTTGGATACGGTAAATAATAACCGCTCTATAAATTACCTTTTGTCTATATTTGTGTTTTTTCTTAACGTTTTTTACCATCAGTAGAAAAAAAGTTTTACCTTTCAATATCCTGTTGTGTTGCGCTAGGCTACATGTTTCGTGGCAACAACCACATCTTCAGAGAGCATCTTCAAGATTTGTCACATAAATTTAAAATTGAAACACGAACACATAAAGAATACAATAACACACACGTCATGATTAAAAACAAGATCGGACTTTTTTTGGTAACTATAATATACTCCCGTAGCGGTGCGTGCACGCTAGGTCGTACCGGCGGCGTCGGTGTTTTAGCGAATTTCCCCTATAGGGAAGAAGCTATTACCGTAGGTCTCATGGTAAGACTTAAGCCCGAGACCATGATAACTTTTTCTTTTGAGGTCCCCAGATGCCAAAAACACTATTCGTTCAAATTTATATATATGTATATATATATATAGATATATATATGTGTCCGTTAACACGATAACTTGAGTAAAAAAAGTCCGATTTTGATGAAATTTGGCTCAAACGTGTAAAATGCTCAGACATTCATGACTTTAAGTTCGAAAACCAGAAAAATCGGACCATGGGAAGGGGGGTTTATGGGGGTTTTAAATTTTCCAAAAATAAGTTTTTTGCATTTTTCACACAAATATTTTTAAAAAACTTAATTTTGGTTTTGACCATGTTATAGAGCTTAAAAAAAAAATAATATGTATTTTGAATCATTAAGCTAGGTTATATGGTTGCGGAGAAAATCCAAAAAACGTGTTCATAAAATCTCCCATGTTAATCTTATGGGAAAATGGGTTTTAGCTTTTCCCCAATTAATTTTACTATAAACTTCACATTTGCTTATACCAATCAGTTTAGATCTACAAATCAATCATTTTGGTATTTAAATTGTGATTCTACGTCCAACCGTTGCCGAGATATTCAAAGTGCTAAACACAGTACGTTGTCCAATGTTATCCTTATGGAGGATAAATAAAATTTGATATCTCGATTATTTATGAATGTATGTTGATGAAATTTGGTATGTGGCTTCACGTAGTACTGGTATATTGATATTTGTACAAAAAATTGATTTTTCGTTGATTATTCCCGTGCAGCAAACCTGCATAATCAGCCCCCATGTTATTCTTATGGAGAATAAGTAAAATGTAATGACTCCTTTAATTATGAACATAAATTAATAAAACTTGGTATGTAGCTTCACTTGGTTGAGTTATATTGATAATTATATAAAAACCCTTTTTTTGTTCCTCGTTGCAGCAAACCTGCTTTCTCAACTCCATGTTATTCTTATGGAGAATAACTAGAATGTTATAAAGCTCTTATTTATGATTGAATATTGATGGAACTTGGTATGTGGCTTCTCCTAGTTAAATTCTATTTATATTTGCATAAAAACCAATTGTTTGTGTTCCTTTTTTCAGCAAACCTACGTACTCATTACCAATGTTATTCTTATGGAGAATAATTAAAATCGCTTATATGTAAATATATTTTTATGAAACTTGGTATGCGGCTTTATGTGGTATTAAGACATATATTTTGCATTGGAAATTCGCTGAGTACGCAGGTTTGCTGCGACGGGGGTATTTTTTTTTATTCTGCTAAATGTAATCAGTAACTATATTTATTATCTTTCAATGAGAGGAATCAATAATTTGTTGAAAACAAATGGCTCCGATTGCCTTATTTAATAAGATCCTATTCCACGGATATGATTGCGTACGTAGGTTGATTTATGCGATATTTTACAAGAATAATTCATTTTAAACACTCCATCTAATTCGATACCGAAATTTTACTAACGCTTCCAATAATTGTATTGCATTAAAGTTTAAAATTGTCACAAATACTTAGAATAAAACGGTCTAATTAAAAAAAAAACTAAAAGCTTAAAATATACAATACAGGCTCCACGGGATTTGAATTATTGTTTCAGTCATTTAATAATCTTCTATAGAATAGCTTTGAAAGGACTAAATACAATGGGCTCTGCAACATCAATTTACCCGTAATCCAGGACCCCACTCATCTATTGGTGGAACTAAACGCCCTTTGTGCCAACAAAACCACTTTAGTCTATGAATCGCCTATGAAGCAATAAATCAGTTCAGGTGATAATGTTGGCCAATAGTTGCCCGGATGATTCGCTGATCCCACAATGTGATCAGTTGGTTAAGTCGAGCTTCCACTAAATTACGTTCCAAAACCATTACTACGATTATGATTTAGGGTATCCCAACTATAATTATAAAAGGCAGAGGCTACGTACACGTCCTTCGTGAGCCGCTACTGTTCACGTCCGTTCCAAATTATACACCGTACGTTACTTTTCCTGTGATTTTTAAAACAAATTGAGAGCCAGAAAACCTCCTAACCTAACCTAACGTAACCTAACCTAACCTAACCTAACTAACGTAACGTAACCTAACCTAACCTAAGCGGTAGCGAAGTGGATTTGCCCTTACATTGGACGTGTACGTAGTCACTTCGATTATAAAACCGATGAAAATATGATTTTAGCCTCTAAACAGGCTCTGGCTATTTAAAGTATTTTCGAATTTGTTTGGATAAAATAACTCTTTAGGGTTGTTTAGGTTCGCTCGTGTAGTAGGACTTAGCTCCTTGTAAGGTATACAACTTTTTAAAACCGAACAAATTTTATTTACCTACAAGCCGAGCGTGGAAAATGCTACCGAGTCCTGAAATAGGACTTTTGTGTCGTATAGTGAGCGATCCTTTCATCGCGATATAAATAACTACCATTAACTTTAATCAAAATTATCTGATAATTTTTTTAGTCTATTAATTTTCCATAAGTAAACACATCACGGTTTTACAAATTCATTTTAGTGTTAAAGTGAAAATAGGATGTCAAAACAAATAACGATATCACTCCGGTGCTCCTGTTGATCAAAACGGGAACTTAAATTAATTAAATTTGGGACAGGATGTTTAGGACAGGCAGCTGATCATTTGATGTATTGTTACAAGGAAAAATATCATTTTCGTAGATCTCAGCTGTATGGTAATGGGCTATTTTCAAATACAGAGTGATGAAAAATGTATTTCTGGAAATAGAACAACTAATTTAGGCCAATAAGCAATTACTATTTCTAGTAAAATAGCTTTTATCTACAATTGTATTATTTAACTTTTTTTATATCTATTTTAGTTGCCTGTAAGTGCTTTTATAATAAAACTGAACTTAATATTCATATTTCCAAACGGTCTTTAGTGTGTTTCGTGTTTTTTAATCGTAATGTTTATTCATGATAAACCGAGTTTTTAGTTTTAGTTTTCCTGAGAATTTCACCACAGACTCATTTAAGACAAATGTTGATTGTTGACCGGCAGAACCAATCAACTAGGAGTTTTCTTTTCATCAACCACACGTGGCAACACCGACCAACGAACGAAATCTTTACCGTGTGTTTTAAGAAGCTTTTCAGATTATGTGGAGTAACATGTTTTTTATCATTAGCGACAATAAACTAAACAATAAAAAACCGTTGCAAAACATATGTAATAATAAATAGAAACCTATATTTAATAGTACATATAGAGAAAAATCAGTAAAATTATTTTCAATGTCAAAGTCAAATATGACTATTTTGACTACTTTATTTTGAGTACTACTACTTTTGTTATTGTTATATTGTTAAAAAAAATGCTAAAACCTTTTTAGATCAAAATTAAATAAATCACACAGAATATGTTTGTAATAGAATGTCTTTAAAACTACGAACTCTCTTAAATAAAATATTTAAACAAGTTGACAAACCGAAGGGGTTTTATTACTTCCTTCAAAGTCTACTTGAATGTGTTAATTGTAAAAACATAAATAAATAAGCCAAAAGATTAAAATACTTGTTGATTAACCACAAAACATGATTACATCATATGGTTCCACATTGTATTTTAATATTAAATAATTAATTCTTAACCCTAACAGCAAATAATCAATTGTACCTGAGGGCGTGTTCGTGGATGTATTAAATAAATATAATAACGTTTTCATTTCTAAAATTAGCCATAACAACTCAAATACCGATACATAGAATTCTTATACAAATATAGAGATATGTTATTTTTTTATTTATAGATAATCCTAGATAATTATGTTTTTCTTCTAAATCCACTTTTAGTTTTCAATACTTAAAAATTCATATTAAAAAATAAATTGATGATAAATTTAATGTTTTTATTTGTTAGAAATACATTTAATAAAGTGTTTAGGATATACTACATATAAGGCCAAAAGAAGTTGAATTAAAACTACGCATGTTGTAAAGATGTTTATTAGAGGGTCGAGTCAAACTCATAATTACCGCTTTATGTGGCAACAAAACCTAACCCTTTGCCGAGGCCCTGAATGTCGTAACTTGCCCACGTAAACCTAATACTTGAGGGAACGACGTGTTTTAGGGCTGTTGGGAGATCAGTAATTACTTTTATAACTCTCACATTAACTGGCGAGAGTACAGACTGTAAAATAGTTTAGAGAATCGTCGTACTCGCGCATTCGACTGGTAAATTACCAAATACCAATATAAAGCTGGATATCACAGTAACCAACTGAGTAAATATTAGTTCTTAGATGCTTTCTAAAATTATGTTAGTCTTAACAAAACACTTTGAACGTGTAAATGGATTGTAAGACTTTCTAAACAATGAAGCAATGCTCCTACAGATCGTTACTTTATTAAATTATACTCCAAAAACAACAAACGTAACTTAAAATTAACTGTTCTATATCATCTTCAATACATGAAACCTTATTCCCAAGCAACAACCATTTCTACAGGGCTTCTGATAACTTATCGCAAATAGTTACTAAACTAACGTCCACCTGTAGATATTTATTTGAAGGGCTTCCTTTAAATATTACACAGAAACACACACCTATTTACTTTTTACTATCAATACATAATTATTTTTGTTATCTTTGACAGTGTTTTTGTAAAATCTTACAATACTGTGATGTTTTTGCGTTAGTATATACGAGGGCCTTTTAACTAGACAATAAAACAAACCATTGAAAACAAACAAGATTAAAGAATTCGTTCTGAAAATACGAAAATTATCTTCTTACACAGTGACCAAAGTAATAAATTTTTGTAACAAAATATCTCTTAAACATAAAACACAGATATTTACAGATGTTTATGTTTATTTCATTAAAGAGTTGTGAGAAGATTCATGATTTGTTCCCGGTACCTTATTCACGTTTACGACCTTATCACCCCTGATTAGCAAGTAAGAAAGTAGCGCTCTATCCGTAAAACCTTGTAAATATTGTTTTTTTATCAGTGTTTTGTTGTATAAAATTTTCCAACTGAGAAAATATAAAGGAAATTGTTCAAGCTTTAATAAGGGAGATAAATAGCAAAGCAGCATTTCCCCTTTTGCGGTTGAACATGAATGATCGGTAGGAATAACATAAACAGAGGCCGTCGTGCAAAGGCAGAACTTTAAAAACAATACCTAAGATTAGCAAACAACCCTTTACTGCCGATCATACGGCTCTGTGAACACTTTGACAACCGCACGGGCAGGGCGACTTTGATTATGGATCAGGAATCAAAGAGATCCAACTTGAGTGGCTGATATTGACGTATTGTTGGGGTTGATCCGTGTGGTTCACACTGCTGCTCTCGCATTCAGGAAACGGAAACGCTGGTAAGTCTGAAATCTCTACTTCAGTTTATCCCAGTCCACGAGCGACTAGATCTAGAGAGTTGCCTGAGAAAAATTATTTTGGAATTTATTTTTTCCAGGATTTATTATTCTAGAGTTTGTATGTTCAACCGAATGTTACGATATCTTATCTAACCGAATGGTACGATATCTACTCCAACCGACTGTTACGATATCTACTCCAACCGAATGTTACGATATCTACTCCAACCGAATGTTACGATGTATACTCCAACCGAATGTTACGATATATACTCCAACCGAATATTACGATATCTACTCCAACCGAATGTTACGATATCTACTCCAACCGAATGTTACGATGTATACTCCAACCGAATGTTACGATATATACTCCAACCGAATATTACGATATCTACTCCAACCGAATGTTACGATATCTACTCCAACAGAATGTTACGATATCTACTCCAACCGAATGTTACGATATCTACTCCTACAGAATGTTACGATATCTACTCCAACCGAATGTTACGATATCTACTCACGAACAACCGAATCAATTACTACAATGAGTGGCACAGTGTGCAATTAACACTGTTGAAGGGCATGTTAATTGAGATGGCGTTTATAAATGTTAGTCTTATGTCGTGGATTACCCTGTAACAAACACAAAGTTACTCGTCGTAAAGGTCATAGTTTTACTTATACTTTAGATTGGAGCTAATATTAGAGAAACAGGCGTTTCCACTGATCTAATCTAGTAACTTATTCTCCTTTGTTGAAGAACTTTTCTTTGCTCTTAACCCCTCTGAATCTCTGCTGCTTAATGGTTTCCAAGCTAAATTTGGGTCAAATGGTATTTATTTTAACTAACTTAATAACGTGTATAAAGTACAATTTTATTTCGTTGTGATATTTAGTTTTCAAAATCAACTTTAATTGACTATATGATTTTAAGAACTAACTAAGAGTGAGACTTGAGATATTGAGACTTGAGTTTGTTTTTAAAAAGAGCGCAGAGTAGTATAGTTATAACAACGAACTGAAAATAATTATAACCCTGGCCAATGTTTTCAACATCTATAATGTCTCAGGTACAAGTTTATTATTACTAATTTACTCGGTGACTAAACTTCAACCCTATATCCCCTGACGTGTCGTAAATTATCCAAATGTATTTAAACTTTAGGTAACGACGTGTTTTAGGCCTACAGTCGTAATGTTCGTCATTATATTTGGTACATGTACATTAACGTGCCTAGAGAAGGGTGAACTGGAACTGAAACTTCTGAAGAGCACGTTTAATTCAAGGACCATTTGGACATTGGTCGTCTAATTCCTCAGTACTTATTACGAGGATATACGAAATTTAATGTTCTATTACTGACCTAGCCTATAGACTTTTAATTTATTACTGTACAGAGAAAATAATTAAGGTTGTACATTTTACTTACAAAACAGATTATGCCAACAATAATAAAGTTATGTAGACTGAGATAATCTTATTTGTTACCTCTTGGATATATGTATGATTGTAGGTATTATTAAATTTAAAAAAGCTATAGGGTCTAACAATAGGCTCTACAACTCACATTATTTATTGACTGCAGTTGTATAATTTATAAAGAAATATGAGATTTTGGATTTGATTCGGTAGTCATTAGATTGTTAAATAATACAATTTTATTCAAAAACCAAGAGAAAGTCATGTTTAGCATTGCCGTGAGTATTTTACTTTAGCAGATTAACATCTTAGCTGTTAAAAACTTTCTTTCACTATATTGTTAGTGTTGTAGTAATTACATAATGTGCACTGTTTTTTATTGTTTTGTTGATTTTGTCACTTGACTAAAGAGATTCAAGGAACAAGCTATATCCTTCCTAAGGATTTAAGGACCCTTCAGAGTCAAGGGGAAACAGTTCTTATTATTAATTTTAAGAGTTATAATCTAACATCAGCCCTCAAGCGGTGTGATATTTCGTTTGAAGAATAATATTGTAAGACATCCTCAATTGCTTAAAAGCGTCTGTTGTAGCAAATTACAATCGTTTTATTGTTATTAAGACGAGAAGCTGGTAAAAGCTCCTTAAAATACGGTAATACGACAAAGGATATTACATTAGTGCTGCATTTGTCTACTTTAAAACGTTTCTGTAATAATAAGGACACAACTAGTCAAACATACTGTATCTATTGTGATAGAAGGGATAAATATTTAATAGTAATATCAAATTGTGTTACCGATTTGGCAATTCCCTTATATCCAAACACGAGAAAAACCCAAAACATGAATATTCTAATAAGCTGAATTTACGATGACTATTTGGGAATAGTGAGATGAACTTACTTTGGATAAAAAGCCTTCATATTCTATAATAAGGACTTAGACTGAGTACAATGCCACACTAAAATGTGTATTACAAGTAAAGTTTTGTTACCAAAGATCCAAATAAGAAGTAAAGGGAACCAGGTTTTTTAATTTTAGATTAAACAAAAACAAGTTACGTAACTAAATTACCTACCTTAGATATTTATTTCTTGCAGAATCTGTTAATCTCTGGCATTAAACTTAACAAGAAACATTTTAATGAAAATCAAATCTTTCAATCAATACCTAACCGATGCAATAACATTCGGAGGTAAGTTTTAACAAATAGTTTTTCGTATTTAAAAAATATGTATTTGCCTATTCTTTTACTTCAATTAATTAGTTTAAACAGAAACAAACAAATATTATTAAACAAATAAATATCGTAATACTGTGTTGCTAAAATACTGAGAGTTTAAAAACAACTTTGACTAATATGATCTGCACGGGCACATATGAATAATTTTTAAAGACAGCCTTTTGATAGAAAATTTCATAATAATCCTTTTAATGATATTTGAAAATATTATAAGTTTTGCTCCAATCCATGCCTCCGAAAATAACTGAGAATTCTTCGGTTCAGAGATTGACGAAGAAAAGCCAAGATTCCGGACATAAAACCTAATGCGACTACTGGTTTGTATAGCTATGGCTGCTCCATTACCGCAACTCCATATGCCCCTGAATATGATTTGGTTTTATGTGTTTGCATTTCTCGGTTCATAGTCGGCCAAGTTTATGAATCAGCACTATGACGCGTTTTCGAATTATGTTGTTTGCTTGAAATATGGTAGAGACGTCCAACCAATGTCGGCTTATCTATAATTCGATGCCATTATAAATAATTGGCAATTATAAATATTTAAGAGTGGGCTCCAGTCTCGAAAAATTTGGCATTTCTACCTGCTTTCCCTATAAGGCCAATGTTAACTTTCAAAACCCGTCCCTCCTGAAAGGATTGTCCGATATCGTTGATTTATAGGTAATTTTAAAGAACAAAAAATACATGGCGATTTCAGTGAACAAAACGTCTATATAAAATACCCCCGTCGCAGCAAACCTGCGTACTCAGCGAATTTCCAATGCATAATATTTGTCTGAATTCCACATAAAGCCGCGTACCAAGTTTCATAAAAATATATTCACATATAAGCGATTTTAATTATTCTCCATAAGAATAACATTTGTAATGAGTACGTAGGTTTGCTAAAACAAGGAACACAAACAATTGTTTTTTATGCTAATATAAATATAATTTAACTAGGCGAAGCCACATACCAAGTTTCATCAATATTCAATCATAAATAAGCGCTATATAACCTTTTAGTTATTCTCCATAAGAATAACATGGGGGCTGAGTACGCAGGTATGCTGCTTCAGGAATAACCAACAAAAATCAATTTTTTGTGCAAATATCAATATACCAGTACTATTTGAAGCCACATACCAAGTTTCATCAACATACATTCATAAATAATCGAGATATCAAATTTTATTTATTCTCCATAAGGATAACATTGGACAACGTACTGTGTTTAGCACTTTGAATATCTCAGCAACGGTTGGGCGTAGAATCACAATTTAAACACCAAAATGATTGTTTTGTGGAACTGAACAGATTTCTAAAATCAAATGTGAAGTTTAAATTGAAATAAACTGAGGAAATGCCAAAAACCTTTTTCCCATAAGATTAACATGGGAGATTTTATGAGTAGGTTTTTTGGATTTTCTCCGCAACCACTTAACCTAGGTTAATAATTCAAAATACAATATTATTTTTTTTTTTAAGCTCTATAACATGGTCAAAACCAAAATTAAGTTTTTAAAAAATTGTAGGGTGAAAAATGCAAAAAACTGATTTTTGGAAAATTTAAAACCCCCATAAACCCCCCTTCCTATGGTCCGATTTTTCTGGTTTTCGAACTTAAAGTCATGAATGTCATTTTACACATTTGAGCCAAATTTCATCGAAATCGGACGTTTTTTACTCAAGTTATCGCATTCACGGACACATATATAGATATATATATATATATATATATATATATATATACATATATATAAATTTGAACGAATAGTGTTTTTGTCATCTGGGGACCTCAAAACAAAAAATTATCATGGTCTCGGACTTAAGTCTTACCATGAGACCTACGGTAATAGCTTCTTCCCTATAGGGGAAATTCGCTAAAAATATCGCTCAATAAAATTCAAAAATAGTAATATTTACGATTTTGTATAGGTGATCTCCTTTTGATGGCATGGTCACTTAAATGGCTAGGTGATTTGTTCTTAGCTAAAATTAACTATAAATCAACGATTTTGGATAATCCGTTGAAGATGGACGGGTTTTGAAAGTTAAAGTTTACCTTTTTGGAGAAGCAGTTTAATTATTGGCCGGAGACCTATCTTCAATAATAACAATGAATACAGAGTCTTATAAGAAGAACAGGCCCCGTGTTAAATATTCTGTCGCTTATTTGAAGTTGGCGCGCTGGAAATCCGTAGTTTTGCGCCCCACCGCTGTGAAGCGCCTCTAGCACTGCAGACCGGTACCGAAAACACGAGTTGTTGCTATGGCCTAGGTTCCTTCGCTCTTGTAGTAGGGCGGGGTTGGCTGGAGCGGTGGCCGAGCGCAAAACTAGTACGGCAAGTTTCAAATACTGACAGACACTGTCCCATAAGACGTGATCTTATAAGACTCTGTATTCACTTACACTTGTATTTTTAGTGAATTTCCTATGGAAAAAAGTGAACTATTAGCATGACCCGCACGGTGAAACTTAAGCCCGGGACCACTATAGAAGTTCCTGACGTGACCCCCTGAACACGTCTTGGGGGTAACTAAAAACTTAATATATATATATATATATTTCAATTCAGCATAAAAAACTAACAATTTGGTGTTTTGATCATTGCTTTACGTCAATTGGTTACTGAGATATTGAAGGTGCTAAACACAGTACGTTGTCTAATGTTATTCTTATGGATAAAAAGACAAATTGTATTTATCACTTATTTATGAACATAAACTGACGAAATTTGGTATGTGGTTTAGTGTTGTTTGCACAAAAACAATTTTCGCCTACGGATTCCGTAGCAGCAAACCTAGGTACTTGGTCCCGATTTTATTCTTATAAAAAATAATTCAAATGTCATATATCGCTTATTTATGAATGCACATGGATGAAACTTGGTATATGACTTCACTAAGATTATTTCTATTGATTTTTGCATACAAAATCATTATATTGTGTTCCTTGTTGCAGCAAACCTGCGTACTCATCCCCAATGTTATTCTTACGGAGGGCAATATTTTAAATATCGCTTGTTTGTGAATATATTTCTTATGAATCCTGTTAAGTGTTTTAATGTGTTTTGTTGTATATTCTTTGAAAATTCGCTGAGTATGCAGGTTTGCTGCGACCTGTTAATAATTATTTACACTGTACAAATTACATCTGTAAAAACTAATTGAGAGAAAGTATTCATACTGTATACAAAAAGTCATCGGATTAAATATTTCCTCACGAGCACAAATTTCAATGCCATCAGTTCTTGTCCCTAATATCAGGTTACGCGTAATCGGTGCAATTTTTCAAGATTGTAATCTACATAAAGGCCCAGCCAGCTCTCACTGCTCACTTAGTTCCTGTAACGACACTCATCAGTCTAAATTTCCTATGTGACGACTTACAGTTCTCCTGCCCCGGGTTAAATTGTATTTAGTTTTTATGCAAATGTCTAGTTTGAAACCAACACATTTGATAATGTAATCGCATTCAGTTACTGAAATAATTAAATATTTATATTCAATTTATTATCTGTCTATAGTTAAATCTTTACGAAACACATTGTAGACCAAGTGACACAAAAATGAACATATCGCCAATTGACAGAAGTGTTCATTGTCTTCATTATCTGAGTGTTAGTTCAAGAGCAAGTCGTTAAAGATAACCACGCACTAAAACGCACCATATAAACGTGTTAATTATGCATGTTCATGTTATGATATGCCTGAACTTAGCAAGCGTTAGTGGTTGGTTATAGCATGTAACGTCTACATAAACTTAAACTCTCGAATAAGTCAACGAATATGTACCGTAACTGTATGAACTACTAACAACCTGCTATTAAATAAATTTGATAATTGAACTTCCCAAATTTTCTCTCTTTTAATTTGATCAGACCAATTAATTTTGAGATGTTAGCGCATCTCGTTAGTCCAATGGTTAGCGTTTTGGACTTCTATTCCAAAGGTTACTGGTTCGATTCCCGGGGGATCCATAACAATTTGAGGGGTTTAGATCACTTTTCTATAAATGCGTTTTTTTGACACTTATAACCATGCCAAAAAGAAATTAATAACAAAAAAGGCATTTCTTTAGAATTCAAACAAAAATTGCTGTTATCTTGGAATTAAAAAATTTCTTGATTTCATGAAAGTATTAAATCCTAAAAGATAAGAGCCATTAATGTGTTTAGCTTAAACCAAATAAATTTCCACCTCAGTAAATGTACATAATTTTATTTATTTGTATTTAAGCAGATATATTTTTTTATTTATTTATCTTTGAAACATAATATACCTAAAACTGTATTATCTAAAGGATACATATTGTGCCAAATGAAATACATTTGCTGCCTATGAAACCACGTGTCGCAAATGAAAAGAAAACCCACAGTTGATTGGTTCTGCTGCGTCAACAATCAACACATGTGCAATCTCAGCAGAGCCGAGAACATCGTTGTCTTAACGCTGGATCAAGAGGGGATGTTGTTTCTTCTCTTACCACACCCGAAAGCTACGTCCTCTTGATAACAGCAAGCAGTATTATACTTTCTTACTTACGTTCAGTATATATTTTGTTAGTTTATTGATGATATAACAAATGTTATGTACAATTTTCATGGTCAATAATAAAATGTACATATAAAAATTTAAATGATTGATTTTAGTAGTATTTTGTTACGATTAATTAATTAGAAACAACTTACTTTTTAATGCTTAAAAGATCATGGTACTTACTGTATATTCTTATTTAATTAGTGTCGCCACGGTGAGCTCTTCCTAAAATATCTTTAACTAAAAATGTTCTACCCGTTGAACGAATAAACATTTGATTTATTATTTGAAAGCTATATTATACTTAAGTTAAAATATTCAGTTAAAATATATACTACGTTTAAAAACAGTTTTATTTAAATACTTATAATAATATTATCGGTTTTTTTTTACTTTTGCGTTTCCTATTCAACAAGTTACTTTAGTTGGCAAGAGTTCCTATCCAACAATCCTATTCAAAGATATTATTTTTTGCACTACAACTTCAACATTCTTAAAGAACTTTACAAGATTTTGGACGAATAAAACAGTACCATAAACACAAAAATACAATGATTCACTTTTCTAAAGATGCACTAAAGCTATAGAGAATAGAATATGTACTAAGGGATATACAATATGACAACAACTTTTTCAAGGCAACAACATTATACAGATACTTTTCTGAAAATTTCACAAATATGAAGCTAACTACACGCTTCAAAAGCCAAAGAAAAACGTCAGTGCGTGGTATGCTTTTGGGAGGTTTTATGATTATTCTTTCATTTTCTAGCATATATAATAACAATTTAATTGAAAAGACATAATTCATTCAAAATTTTGCAATAAAGGTAAAATAGAAAATATTTTCCTTTAAGAAAATATTAGCTGAGCCATCCTTAAATTATTTCTCTAATCTACTGAGTGACTCATATTTATTAACAAAAACTGTAAAGTTGACAATTCTCCCCAACAAGATCAACGCGTATTAGAGGAATTTATTCTATTCATTTATTCTATTCATTATATACAAAGCGTATTTATTCTATAGCGGAATTATTTTTCCTTTTAACATGGTGCTCTATTAAAAAGTAAATCACAGCTACCAGTCCGGTCAGAAAGTTAGAAGACCCCAGTTGTACAGGACTTTGAAGTTTGTTTGAGACGAATATGACACAAATACCCATTATAGCCTATTAAATATTCACGCGTGGTTGGTATCAAATACGATTTACTTTCGGAACTGCCAATAAACAGATTGCCCAGTGAGATCAGTGCAGTAATGTTTCATCGAGAGGGCGGTTGGCCAAAATTATCACCTGATATGATTTATCGTTCATCGTCAATTCATAGACTAAAGTGGTTTAGTTGGCACAAAGGGAGCCCAGTATAGCAGGGAACCGAACTGATAATCCATTCAGCTATTGTACTTTGAGATTTATTTGTTCGCCTAGTTATGTTGTGATCAAGTTTTAAAATGTAGAAAATCTCAATCTAGAACGTAAGTTGTCTTCTCATACAACTATTTTAACATGCTTCCTAACAAACAGTTACTGTCCACGAGATCCTGTTATTTTATTATAGCACATTACTAAAATCATTTGGACAAAATATTTGCGATAAATAATTACAGTACCATTTATTTTTGATAAATACTACTTACATTTTCTTCGTTGAAAGTATGATTGGTTCATATCAAATAAACAACCTGTTAGATTGTTCAAATAACTTACAAAATGGTGAAATTGTTATTTTACCATGTATAATCATTTTACCGGTGTATAATCAGTTTCAAATGATATTGTATCGGAAAAGTAAAACATGACCTTGCACCGAAATTCGTTTGATCCTATATTTACATTCGAATACACTAAAATATGTCAAATAACGACATAGTGTACCATAAAATATACTATTTTAATAATAAACTAAACAATATTTTTTTCAATTGATTTTTTAATAATTTTAATACACGGTAATCTATTTTAATCATATGTAAAAATACCCCCGTGGCAGCAAACCTGCATACTCAGCGAATTTCCAATGAATATATAACATAACACATTAAAACACTTAACAGGATTAATAAGAAATGTATTCACAAACAAGCGATATTTAAAATATTAATTATTCTCTATAAGAATAACATTGGGGATGAGTACGCAGATTTGCTGCAACAAGGCACACAAAATAATGGGTTTTTATGAAAATATCAATAGAACTCATCTTAGTGAAGTCACATACCAAGTTTCATCCATATACATTCATAAATAAGCGATATATAACATTTTAAGTATTTTCCATAAGAATAACATGGGGAACAAGTACCTAGGTTTGCAGCTACAGGAACCATAGGCGAAAAATTTTTGTTGTGCAAACAACAATAAACCACAACCAGATCAAGCCATATACCAAATTTCGCCAGTTTATGTTCATAAATAAGCGAGATATACAATTTTTCTTTTTCTCCATAAGAATAACATTAGACAACGTACTGTGTTTAGCACATTCAATATCTCGGTAACCAATTGACATAGGGCAATGATCAAAATACCAAATTGTTTGTTTTTTTAAGCTGGATTCAATGGTATAAATTAAAATTTGATTTAAATTAAAATTACATGTGAAAACCCCCCAAAAAAAACATTTTGGGGTACAAAACCCCCCAAAAACGCCCCTTCGGATGGTGCGATTCATCTGGTTTTTGAACTTGCTCAAATAAATGGTACTTTACACATTTGTACCAAATTTCATTAAGATCAAACCTTTTTTACGAGAGTTATCGTGCTTACGGACACATATATATACATATATAAAAATTTGAACGAATGGTGTTTTTGGCATCTGGGGACCTCAAAATGAAAAGTTATCATGATCTCGGGCTTAAGTCTTACCATGATACCTACGGTAATAGCTTCTTCCCTATAGGGGAAATTCGCTAAAATATACTTAAAATATGTTATTTCTCATTTAGTTGTGGTGAATATTTTCATGAACATAAATGTCTGATTTTGTTTACATTGAACTGTGCTGACTTTTTTTCAAAACCCCGTTTACAAAAGAAAGACAACTTTTCTAGAATTTTGTTTTATCTAAATACTCAATATTATCACCCTTATGGATGAACACTTCATAGCATATTCGTCAATATTTAAATTCACAAATCGGAAACCTTATTCCACACAATATTAACCACGATGGCATAACAACATAAATATTCCAGGGCTTGTCGTAAACCAAGAGAACCGTGACACTGGAAATGCAAATACATAAAACATAATCACATATTCTGAGGCATATGGGGCCGCGATAATAGAGCAGCAATAACTATAACGAACCGGCGGTCGCATTAGGTTTTATGTCCGGCATCTTGCTGTTTCTCCGTCAATCTTGGGCCGGAACCCTTCCAGTTATTGGAGTAGGAGGGGTTGGATCATAACTTCTGAGGATTGTTTGGAAATATTTGCAAACCGTACGTTAAGTTGTACAGTGTTTGATCTTAAATATGATCAAACACCATATTTGGGATCAATCCACAAACGTGTAAAATATTGTTGGCCATATCTATAAATTGCTTCGATATTTTACAATATTTTGATTTATTACTTTACAACATTTTGTAAAGCATAAGTATGTATTAGTGTATTTACAATACGTTTGTTCACTTATTTGTTGTAAGATATTAAAGTATGACATTTTTTATACTTCTGAGAAAGTTTTAATATTCACACAGTCAACGATTATTATAACGGAAACTTCACAGAATGTTATAATTACTGCGAAAATCTGTTGAACTGCAGCAAAAAAACTGTAAATTTATAAACTGCGATAGTGTATTACCGTAGTGTAATTTAATAAAATAGTTTCGAAAAATGTTAAACTCTATTATTTATAATATTCTAAAAAAATTCCTTTTAAAATATAATCAGAGTAATAAAATGTAAATAAATTAAGACTGCTGGTTAATTTATAATCGGAGTACCTGGGAGGCTGAGCTTTGCTCGGGGGAAGGCCAGTCAGTTTGTTTAGATGACTCGGAGTAATATTTCACCACTTCCCCCTGCTGATAATCAGATTTGGATAGCTCATTTGCCTCTTTTCTACATTTTTAAGGTCCCTCTAGTTGTTATTTATAGCTCAATGTCCCTTTTCATTTTAGTTTTTTTTATATTATTTGATTTTTCTTCGGGATGAGGCCTGCCTAGAACTTATTTTTATCCCAGAAATTAGTTATTTCGAACATTTGAAGGAAATCGTTGGAGCCGTTTTTGAGATCAGTGCCGCAAGCAAGCAAGCAAACTTTACTCATATTAGAGTATAGGATTGAGGATTAAATTTTGACAAATTTAAATACGTACTTTGAAAAACATGGCTGTCTTACACTCGAACGATGCTTCTGCTAAATTTAATTAATGCTTGGACCAAAAAATTAATTCCAGTTTGACTTTAGGTACAAATTAAAATGCATAATCTTTTAAAGTGTAATAAAATGTACATTTCAAAGTTTGAAAAACACATTGATCTATTGAAAATCTGGAACTCATGATATATCTAATTGTTGTTATTAACAAAGGAGTATATAATCAAACCTCAGCCAAATACTCGGGTTCCCCATAAGTTCGCCCCAGAGTGGCTCAGTTCTGGACCGTTAACCCGCAGATTGACGGAGGAAGACCAACATCCCGGTCATAAACCCATAGGCCCCGCGGCTTGTTATGGTAATAGCCGCCTCATAATCCAGCCCTCAGCCACTGGTCTTGAATACATCATTATATTTTATGTGGTTTCTTCACTTCGCGTTTAAGATATTGATTTTGTAAGGTTTTCAGTAAGCATTTCAATGGTGAGTAGTGGGGAAATGAGCAAACTTGGTGAATCAGTAATATTAATTATTATTGAAATTTTAGGATTTTTTCAGATCGATTTTAATTTAAGGAAATTAATTTAATGATTTTTTTCTTGTTTAAATAGTCTATGTATAATTTTAAGTTCAATATAATTTTAGCTATCCATAAACAAAGAAGGTCATATATTGATTAGGACAAGGAATTTAAGTTTCTTAACAAAAAATAAATAAATAAAACCCACATAGATTTGTTATTTGATTAATACTTTCACGAACTAATATCACCTTTATAATTCGAAACCATATTTAAAACCACAATACATTTTGTGACTAATTAAAACATATTTTAAAAAATATTAACTTTACCAGCACTATCAAATCTATGTATTAGTTTTACTACATGACTTTAATTGCCCTAATCGACAAAAAACTTCAGCTGGTCATTTTATAAATGAAATATTCCTTTAAATTTTGAATTGGAACTTAGAGCATCCGTGGGGTGGAGCCCTAAGGTTAGATGTAGACATTATCAGGTCTCTATGTTAATGTAATATGTAAGCTATATTCATGCAACATTTTAGCTTAACACGTTCAATGCTGACAAACATGTTTAAACATGTAAATCACATAAGTTTCAATGTTAATTAGAGGGCGAGAATTATCGTCCTCTGCATCCAACGTGTTAATCGGTCCAGTAGTTTATGCGTGATAGTACTACATACATCCACACATACATCTAAACTTCCACGTTTATGATATTAGTATGTAAGTTTGGTTATCTTGATGACAGTAGAAGCGTCATTACCTCCCAAACTATGGTTTAGTTTCAAACACTAGAATAATAGGAAAAGTCCAGACAAATTTTAATATATATTATAGTAATTCGGAGAAAACCTGTACGATGAGAACCAGTTTATCTCTTTGGTTCTATCCTGCAGTAACGTAAAGCACATTTTTACAAAGTACCTAGTATTAACTGAACTATTTTTCATAATCTAGCTAAAACGTTTGTTCTGCAAAAATATTACATTAAATTGCATTACGTTTAATTAAAAATATACGTTGAAATCATAGTTCAATGATCCTGTAGGTATTATGTCGTGTGCATCGCTGAACCTTTTCCCCTTGCCTATAGTGCAATAATTATTAAAATATCTAATTCTTTAGTTGAATTAGACAAAACCGAGTAGACACATTATCCTCCAAAAGTATGTTTCACTTACGAAATAAGTCATTTTAATCCAAATGAAATCCTTTGAGGGGAAACATTAATCTAATATGAGTTCACAATAAATAAGGTGATATATAAAAGGAAATGAAAAGGTATTCCACTCCCTCACAATTAGAAAGATAATATTACGTTTCCAAGGTAGGCAATTTATATGGCATGTTTATTGTCTGTGTGGTATGTCTGTCTGGTCTTTTCACCGGAAAGTTCTGATGCGTCTAAATTAATGTTGTTAAACGAACAAAATTATTTTGTAGATATATATTGCATTCCAAAGCTGTCATCTGTTATATTTCTTAGCGTTTTATTAAAGTACTTGAAATTTTTTAGGAAACCCTTCTTTCTGTTTGATGATAAGTTTTTTATGTTATAATTTGGGTATGAAAAATATGTTCGTACTTTTAGTTTTTTTTTGTTTTGTTATTTTGTTACCCTACAGAGAATAATATTCGACGCAAATTTTAAAGTATGGCGGGAGCAGCATAAAGAATTTTTAATTGTATGTATTCACGACCATGAAAGATTGCTGTATGTTTTAAGTGCCTAGTTTGAAACCTAGAAACATCTATCCACCCAAATCGGTTTTATGGTTTTACGAATCTTTGGGGCTATTATCAAAAGTCATTTAGCAAAAAGGTACCTCCAATTAGTTTATCCAAAACTACGATTTGAATTCTAATCAATTTTTTATTGGGATATATATCATTGTCTCCTGAATATATTGTATTTAAAATTTACTAGCTGCAATTAGAAAATAAACGAATACAAGTAAATATACTTAACAGTTCTTTGTTTCATCATTGTTTTAATAAATGCTATGAAAAAGCACACTTACCTCATCTATATTATTTTGGATCACACATAACCTAAATTTAACCATGGATTAATTTTGATTGTAAAAAGTTAAAACATAAAATAATTGTTTGTACAAAGTAATTTTACCTAAACTTTTATATATTTTATTTTACAACGGCAATAACATTACATGAGCGAAATACCTACAAGATGGTGGCTTGCTAATATACCTCAAACCTAATTATTACAAACAAGTATTACCTACTGAAAATAGTTCTTACCGAAGTCTTATTTAAAAACATTTGTTGTACACGGTTTCGTTACTTATGAAGGGAACGTCCACCAGATACAATGCTCTAGTAATTTCTTGAATTACCTCCAGAGATTCTTTGACGAGCTCCTTGACTTAACAATAATAAGACACTCCATCTTGATATTAAAGACGCTTTTAGCTAATTGAATCCGGGATGTCTTAGAACATCATCCTTCAAACGGAATATCGCATCGCTCCCGGGTTTCATCTTACTCAATAACAACTGTCTCAACAACGAGGGCGTCTCTTGGAAGATTTGTTCATAAGTAATAAGCGGTAAAGGTTTAAGGCGTAGGAAGATGTATAATAATGAAAGGTTTATACAAACTCGTTTAGAAGATAAAGTGATATCACTACTGTGGAAAATAGAATACCGGCCTGGATTACGGATCCGTTTGTTTGTTTATATTTTTAGCCTTAGGCAAGATTCAACATTGGGTTATCATAGTTCCAAACCCAATAAAAGAATTATTTCTTTCTATATAACGAATACATGATAATCTAAATATTTATTTATTGATTTGACACAATCTTAGATCTTTCTATATCTCCCTTATTTATGAACATACTTGGATGAAACTTGGTTTATGCTTTCAAGTGATTGTGATTTTTGTTTGAATGAAACCCCATTTTTCTACTTTACAGAAAACCTTAGTAATCTGTTCAGTTTTATTCTTATAGAGAATAATTAAATATTATATTTCGCTAATTTAAAATTTACTTTAAAGAAAATTGGAAAGCTGGTTAATGTTTTGAGGTAATATTTGCACTGGAAACTCGCTGAGTTTGCAACTTTGCTGCTGCAATTGTAACAAACATCATGTTTGATTTTGCCTGGAGTTTTAACTAATTGGAGCTTTAACTGTGTAAAATAACGAGTTCACTCTGAAAAAGTGACAAACATAATACCTAACCTTCAAACAATACAGTTGTTTGCCTACCGTAGAACTAATCACTTTGATTTATGATCCGCGCATTCATGCTGTCGTCAAAGTGACCAATGCACCGTATGATCTTTAGCAAGGGTTGGGCCATAATCCTTGATATTGTTTTAAAGTTTATGTCTTTGATCTGCAACTTCGGTAATTTATTCGTGTTGATCACTCACTAGGAGCCCTTGGGCTTCTATTTTGCTTTAACCCCTTTATCTTTGGCTTTTGATGCGGTGAAAGAGTAGTCACCATCAACCATATTTTCCATTTATTGCATGAGCCCTGAGTATTTGTAATAAAATATAATCAATAATTTGTAATCTAAACAAAACTCTTCTAACAACAACCAAAATACCAACAATAAACCAAAGCTGGGCCAAGAATATTGCCTAAAACAGCTTTTACTAAGGATAAAACACATTTGGCAATTCAACTTTGGTTATTGGTATTAATACTTAAACCAAATATTTCCTAAGTTTCCCAAATTTTGATCGAATCTGAACTGGTTGTAATTGTAATGTTATTTTCAAAGTCACAACTCATTATATTTTTGTTACCGTCTCGGCTTAAAAATATATATTACATCAAAACTTATTGTATTCTTAATCGTTCTGGCACAGAATGCGATAAAATATTAATATTTCAGTGTAGAGTTTAGTATATATGTTTTAAAGTAATTAAATATTACGAGTATGTTTTATATTGAATACTAGATTTTTAAACTTTAATAGTCGAATCAGTTTGTTAAGTAAATATGTTCAAAAATATTTCGACAGAATTTGTCTAACAGAATAGAGTTTTAAAAATATCGTTTAAATAAAGCCCAAACCCAATAAAGGATTGCATTATACCTTGCAGAGTTTGTAAAAACAGTTGTAGGACGAAACCGAGTTAAATTACTGTTTTAAGGAGATAACTTAGTTAAATGTTCTTAACATTGCTTTTAACCCAGCTTTTAAGGAACATAGAAAGAGGAAACCAGTAAGTGATCTGATTTCCTGGTTTACAAACAGTCGCGTGTCGTTCAAAAATTAAGTGTCATCTTTGAGATCCACTTCCTGTTTTATAATTTTATCGAAAACCCTCTTGTGCGTAAAGGTGGTTATTAGTGAATTTCCTTTGGAAAGTGAACTATTAGCACGACCCGCACGGTGAAACTTAAGCCCGGGACCACCATAGAAGTTCCTAACGTGACCCCCTGAACACGTTTTGGGGGGTCGTTAAAAATTGTATATATATATATATATGTCTATATATATATATATGCACTCTAGCGGTCGCATTTTTTGTCCGATTTACTTCAAATTTGGTAGGGACGTTCCTTTCTATAATCTGTTGGACAAGTTCGTTGGTCTAAACAATCGAAAAACTCTAAACCCATTTTTTGGGGGTTAATCTTTCAAATTTCGAGTTTTTGGGCCCAAAAAGGGTCAGAAAAGCCCCAGATGTAAAGTTAATGCATGTAAAAAGTTGGGAATTAGAGAGGCGAAAGTTTTAAGCCCTCTTTCGTCATTCTAGCATAAATATTTACCAAGTTATTAAAGAAAGTGTGTATCGACTAAACACAGTACGTTGTCTTATGGGGGGTTTACACTAGAAAAGGCTGTTATTCCTTTGTTAGAGTACTTTTATTATCCCCAGCAACCTCACGCCTATTTTCAAGCCTGTCTGGACCTTCTCCTAACCTTATAATGAGCAAAATTATTGTATTCCCAGCCTTGCAAGTAAATGAAACCAGGAGTATCAGAACAGCAAAAAATCAATGTTTTCAGATTTCAATAAAAATTGGACAAATGTATGTTTTTACACTGATTTTGATTTTTAAAAGTTGTTATGTGGAAATTCACTTCCCTCACGTCAGCGTGCTGCGTGCGAACTCGTTAGTATTCTTCTGATTAAAACATAGTGAAGTTTTTGTAAAAACCTACTTGTCGAAAATGTATATTTTCAAATCCGACAAATTATAACAAAAAGCAATGATGTGTCAACCCGGTCAACAAATTTTTATATTTTAAACTGGTCTCCTATGAAGTTTTATTGAATTGCTGTAATCAAATAATACGTTCAGAGTAACAAAATTGAATGTGTTATACCAATTTAAAACAATCATATAACATATCAGAATATTCACTATGAGTAAGTGTACGTATGAATTACGAGTGTCGAAATTCTGAAAATATGTTAAAAGCCCTAACAGCTTAGGCCCTTAATGTTTACCTTTTTCAGACAGTGTAATTGATTATTTATTTCCTTAAGTGATTATTCAAAAATATTTTTATATTTCCCTAGTTTATCTGGGATTTCCTGCCTAGTAACAGTTAAGTTTCGAATAAAGTTTCCGATGAGTTATCTGTTTTATATTACCACGAAAACCACTCTAGTTCTTGTAAATTTTCTTCTCAAGAAAATTTAATTAAAACAATTAGGTAGTAAGAACACAGGTGGCAGGCAATCATCAAAATGAGGAAATAATGGGACCATCTAGAGAGGGGACATATGTAGTGACATTAGTGTGTAGTCACCCATGACTGGTGACTGGTGACTACTACATCACACCTTAGAGTCGTTAGCTTGATTTCTCTTCACACCTGCTTCTTGGCCATATGTCTGGTGTTATGATATGACACCTTGGAAAGGAATTTACAAGTTAGAATATATACTTCACCTGGGTGGTTGTGTACCTTATAGATTAATAATGTTTTAATTTATGCTTGATCACTACAAAATATACATGATTATGCTAGATTTGACTTATTTGGAGTAGTTTAAGTTTCAGCTTTGCCTAAAGTTATTTTGGCTCCGAATGTTATCTTAGATTTCTAAGGACTGGATTTGGACACCAGAACTCAGAAACTTGCATATCAACTCCTTTATAGCATTGTGAATGTATACAAAAAAGGAAAGATTACATTTGGCCATTCACCTCTTTTCGCACCCTCTAATAAAACGACGTATGAGTGATGTAACTAACAATATTTTATCACAAGTTCTTACTCAGTTTGACATACTTTACCATTGTTTTATTTGAAATAAATAACAATTGAAAAAATCTGCTTTTCCACGTATTTTTAAGACAAAAAAAGTACATATCACATTTCCTTTTTTTTCAATGAAGTTAACAAAATAAAATTCTTTAGAATTATTTACGCCACTAAAACTTCTTAGAACGGAAACAATTTTACTGCAATGGGTAATTTTGACCCGCTTATGGAATTTCAATAGGGAAGGTATTACAAATATAGCCAAGTAAATTACAAGCATTGTATACAATGGATTTTCACTGAGTTTATAGTATGTTAAAAAAAATAAATAATTCGGCCACTAAGCCTTCATCCATACCTTACTGCAGTACACACTTGGATGCGGAGGATAATTTTCGTCCTCTAATTAACATTGAAACTTTTGTGATTTTCATATTAAAACATGTTTGTCAGCATTGAACGTGATAATCAATATTTTCGGAATTTTAAAAGGAAAGTAGTAAAACAACTTGTCTTGGTCTAATGAGTCAGAAGGGGACCCAAGTTATCAGTGAGAAGGTGGGGTGGTTTTGCAAACCAGGCAAACTACGAGAGTGAAAACCTGCAGTGATTAGGAGTGATCTGATAATAGTAACACATACTGATGACACTTGTCGTGGACATTCGGATTTTGAGGGAGATTAAATTATCAATCATACCTAGTAGACACGGTGTAGTTGAAATTTCATTAGCTATGGAATTTAGGGAGCAACAGTAAAAGACTACAAAATAGGTTCAGGAGGTGCAGATTTGGGGTAGGTATATATTTTGTTTGACATGGTACAACAAGTATTTTTTGAAAGAAATAAAATGTTTCCAAAATAAATAAAATATTAAAATAAAATACGTACTACAGTATTAGAGTGTTATGCAAAATAATAAAATATGATGAAATTTTATGTGTGTTATCTAACGTAACAATGTTTTTTCCAAATAATCAGCTACTTCATAAATAAAGTTATGAAGCACGGATAAAAGTTATCTTAGTTGACTAACTTCTGACATAATGTTTACTTGTCCATAATTAACCTGATCGTTCACCTACTTTAAAAAAATAATAGAATAGTCGTTAAGTATGGTTAACCATTGCGCTGTTTTTAAGAAGGTGTACGCATATTTGAAAAAAGAATAACACATGTTACTGTTTATAGAGTCCTCTAATAAAGCCGATTGAATCCTCAAAAACCCGGTTAAGAAATATTCAATTTTTGAATGCGAACATCGTGATGCTGCTCATAGGGTTATGACCCGTTTATTAGTATAAAACCAATAGTCTTAAAGACCTCTGATTACCTTTAGCTTATTGTAGATTAGTTTAAAACTCGGTTTCAAATCGATATAAAAGTACAGTTTATTTAAAAACAGCATTAAAAGTGTAAAACTACAATTTTACACTTATGTCAGGTTTTTCGGAGTGGCAGAGAATCAGCAAGATAATATTTCGGTTGGTTTCTACAATTTTATGAGTTTATGCCGTTTTGAGAACACTTAACATATAAATTACTACTACAAAGTAATTTTTTTCAACTGTACATTAATCTGTTGCTGAACCATATTAACCAACAGGTTATTGGTATTAGTTAATAGAGACTATAGAAGGGTACCGGTCCCGCACTTTATTTTGTAGATAAACAAATAGTATACTATAAGTAAACTATAGGTCGCCAATTTTACAACTGTATATCAAACGTGGGGGGAATATATCACTCAAAACCGGAGATGTTTGTAAACTTAAAGACGGATTTTAAATTATTTCAAACCAACGGTGGATTGGCAGCGCCGACGCGGCGGTTTGTTTGTCTTAATCTAACAAACGACTAAAGCTATGTACCCCTCGTATTATCTATATATTAATACGCAAGGGGTCTTTTCTTCATAGTCATAACTCGATAACCGCTCGACGGATTTTAAGATTTGAGGTGCCAAATTAAAGGTATTTTTACGTATATTTGCCAATACATCTCAGAATTTTAAGAAAAGACATCAGTTAAACAAAGTAAATGGCTGAATTTTCGGAACAGTGGCGCTATCCGACGGCGGAAGTCTAAACTACGTGTTGATTGAAAGTACGCTGTTATCATCTGTTTTAATATCAGATGTTTCGTTAGTTTGTTTACAACTGAAGAAACCTTTCGTTGGGTACAAACTTGCTCGGATCCGGGCAACAGGACAACTAGTATTGCATAATACTTGTTTATGTTTAGTTTATATCATTTTGTATTCTTATGCGTAGCATGGTTATAGGAGAACAAGAGATGTACCAGAAGGAGTCTACAAATATCTCTTCAAAGGGCTACTTTTTGCATTTATCCTGTGACATTTGTTCATTTCCCCATGCAAATATGTGGCCATACTGGCAGTAACCTGGTCTTGCCAGCATTGATTACATGATCTGATATTGGTTTTGTAAAGTATTGACTTGTACATTAGGTATTTTTAAGAAAATCCATTGCTGAATACTCACACTTTATAGTATAATTTGGCAGGAGTGAGTAATTCATTACCCTCGTAACTACGCTGTACTTGTCATCGTTTACCATTAGCTATACTCAAAACAACAAACCATTTACCATCAGTTCTAAAGTGAGATGAAGAAGATAGTTGTCTATATGAGGCGTCAGTGGGGAAACATCAATCAAGATGATAAACCGACAGATGAGGGGAGATGCATTGTCGGGAGTGATTTGCAAAAATAGCTCAAACTTACTTGGGAGGTCGTTTCCTGGCAAATGATTTTGTGTTTGGGATAATCACTCACACCAACTCCTCTTTCGAGAAAATCCGCACTAATGCATTGTCGATGATACACTTGACTTTAAAAAAGTGAACTTGTCTAAAATATGTATTTTAGGATTATATGGGTTGCTTTTATTTAATAAAATATAGCACCTGGGGGCCGATCTTTGCTCGGGTAAAGGCCAGTAAATTTCTTTAGATGACTTGGAGTAATATTTCACCACTTCCCCCTACTGATAATCAGATTTGTATAACTCATTTGCCTCTTTTCTACTTTTTAAAGTTCACCCCAGTTCTTATTCATAGCTCAATGTCCCTTTAATTTATTTTACTACTCTATATATGTAATCTTCACTCAAATATTTTAATCTCTGCTCTCAAGAAACCACATGTTAATAATCATAAACAACATGAGTATTACTTTGACAGTTTCCTGGTTGATTATGAACAGCTGTTACAATTCTTTTGTTTTGATTTGAAACTCCATAAGCCCAATGCTAATTTTTTAACTTTTCATTTTAGTTTTTTTACATTACTTGATTTTTCCTGGGGATGAGGCCTGTCTAGAACTTATTTTTATCCCAGAAATTAGTTATTTTGAACATTTGAAGGAAATCGTTGGAGCCGTTTTTGAGATCAGTGTCGCAAGCAAGCAAGCAAGCATACAAGCAAACCTTACTCATATTAGGTTGTAGGATTCTAGTACATGCTGATCGAATAAAAATTTGCAGACAAATAATTTCCTTACAAGAGTTTGGTGCAGCGTTTAAGTAAAGAAGAAAACACATTTGTCTTAAAATTAAAATAAATCTTTGGATAAAGGTAATTATAGTTTATATCTATGAAATTATATTTCAAACAACTAAATTTACATTAAAGGTAAAAATTATAGTTAAGACTATTACATTAAAAGCGCTAAAATACATTATCAGGAAGTATTCGTCATATTGTTTTTCTTACCAAATTCAATAAAACAATATCGATTGGGTTTTATAACAAAAACAAATTCTATTACGTTCTTTAAATTTATTAAATTTTACTTGTTTCTTCTCTTTTTAATCTATATTTATTTGAACTATATTAAACCCTGATTTGTTTTTCCCTGTTATATAAAATATGTAAACTTAGAATAAAACGTTTTAAAAATAACCTAGCACAATTCTTTGAAAATAGTAGACTAGTGTTTCTTCATATAAAAAATACCCCCGTCGCAGCAAACCTGTGGACTCAGCGAATTTCCAATGCATAATATTTGTCTGAATTCCATATAAAGCCGCAAACCAAGTTTCATAAAAATATATTCACATATAAGCGATTTTAATTATTCTCCATAAGAATAACATTGGTAATGAGTATGTAGGTTTGCTGAAACAAGGAACAGAAACAATTGGTTTTTATGCAAATATAAATAGAATTTAACTAGGCGAAGCCACATACTAAGTTTCATCGATATTCAATCATAAACAAGCGATATATGACATTCTAGTTATTCTCCATAAGAATAACATGGGGGCTGAGAAAGCAGGTTTGCTGCAACAAGGAACAGAAAAGTGGGTTTTTATATAATTATCAATATAACTCAACCAAGTGAAGCTACATACCAAGTGTTATTAATTTATGTTCATAATTAAGGGAGTCAGTACATTTTACTTATTCTCCATAAGAATAACATGGGGGCTGAGTACGCAGGTTTGCTGCTACGGGAATAATAAAAAAAAATCAATTTTTTGTGCAAATATCAATATACCAGTACTACTTGAAGCCACATACCAAGTTTCATCAACATACATTCATAAATAATCAAGATATCAAATTTGATTTATTCTCCATAAGGATAACATTGGACAACGTACTGTGTTTAGCACTTAGAATATCTCTGCAACGGTTGGGCGTAGAATCACAATTTAAACACCAAAATGATTGTTTTGTGGAACTGAACAGATTGGTAAAAGTAAATGTGAAGTTTACATTAAAATAAACTGAGGAAAAGCCAAAAACCTTTTTCCCATAAGATTAACATGGGAGATTTTATGAGCAGGTTTTTTTGGATTTTCTCCGCAACCACTTAACCTAGGTTAATAATTCAAAATACTAAATTATTTGTTTTTTTAAGATCTATAACATGGTCAAAACCAAAATTAAGTTTTTTTAAAAATTTTATGGTGAAAAATGCAAAAAACTGATTTTTGGAAAATTTAAAACCCCCATAAACCCCCCTTTCCATGGTCCGATTTTTCTGGTTTTCGAACTTAAAGTCATGAATGTCATTTTACACATTTGAGCCAAATTTCATCAAAATCGGACATTTTTTACTCAAGTTATCGTGTTAACGGACACACACACACACATATATATATATATATATATATATATATATATATATATACATATATATAAATTTGAACGAATAGTGTCTTTGGCATCTGGGGACCTCAAAACAAAAAGTTATCATGGTCTCGGGCTTAAGTCTTACCATGAGACCTACGGTAATAGCTTCTTCCCTATAGGGGAAATTCGCTAAAAACTCAAAACTTGTTACCTTTTACTTTAAAGTCACTTTTTTTAGGAAGGAGTAAATTGAAAAATTACATTAATGTGGTATGTTTTGGTGTATTTTGTAGAATACGTTGGTATGATTGTGGTATTTTTGTTTATTCTAATCAAAAACAGGATAAACTTTGTGCATTAACATATAATTTATTTTAAAGCTAATAACCTGTATACTAAAATACTTTCAACCTGTACCGCAATTGTCGTATTGAAAAATAGCTATTTAATAAAACTACATAATTGCATGGATCCAGTCATAATAATAACATTATTCAAAGCGTGTAAACAGTTCGCAAGGGTGGGGGGATAGAACGAGCGTATCGTCGGATATGCATTAGCTGATTTATGCCGCACAGTTGACTACGCGATCAGCTGACTTATCACCAGCTGCCGGAAGCAGGAGAACTCAGTGGAGTAGAAATAAAAACAGGATCTTCCTGAGTTTCACCGCCCTCCTTGTTAATTTCTTGAACTCGATTAACATCAGCGCCTGCAGACAGGATGCAACCCTCCTGCGAGTGGGGAAATGTTCCTTGAAATCCGATTGGTTGCTCGAGAAGGTTTCTTGAAGTTTGACTGGTGATTGTTTAAAAAAATTGGTATTATTTAAATAAAGAGTCTTTTTTTGGACGTGTCTGCAATAAAAACTAGCGGATTGTTTAATATTTTTTAATGGAACGGTCCAAAACCTGGTCTTGTCACTATTGAAGGTCGACTTGTTCTTATAAAGCATCATTAATTAGCCCAATGACAAAAGTCATTTGGGTCCAGTATTTAACTTCAACGAATTTACAGAACTTGACCAGGATCGATCTGGCAAACCTCGGATTACGAGGTGAGCTTGTAACCGCCACGTATGCTGCTCTATATTGTTACAGTTCATAGTAAAATTTAACGACCTAACTTTTCAGCTGATTTCACAGCTGTTAAGAAATTAATGGGTGTATGGTTGGAAACTCGCCCAATTTAAGAATTAATATTTTATCAGTTATTTAAGAATCTTAAGGTTCTCCCAAGAGTATAACCGCGGATAAAGAACCTACTCTTATTTGTGTATAAGATTAGGTCCTTTATGTGTGGTATAACCTATCAAAACAATCCAAGATTATCCAGATTTGTTTGACCATAATTTTAATTGCAGTAACAAATTAACTGTAGCATTCGAATGTTACAATTTCCCCCAATTCCCCTATATGCTACGACTTTTATAATGAGTCATTAAAAATATATACCAATCGAAGTAAATTAAAAGAATATTCACTTTTATCCTGATTTCATCGTGGTGATATAGACTACATTTCACGCGCCTGCACTATTTACTCGGCAACTCCCTGACTACAATGTTGGTTTTGTTGCGGCTCGCTATATTCAGGAGCGAGCTGTAACTCTTGAAAAAGGCGACACGATTGTTTTGTGATGCGTAAACCACAAATAATAATAATTGGATAAAATTTAGAAGTATTCCTTGTGTTAGAATTTTTCTTGAGTAACTATTTGACATTTCAAACGTTTGATTACCTAAATTACTGCACATAATTATTATCCTTAAAAATTGTTCATATCAACAATTTTAAATAACCCATTGAGGCGCTATGTAAGTTAAAAAATAAAATATAGGTCTTATGGTAAAAGTGGGTGACTAGGTATTAGGTAGTAATACAAGGGTGTGAGGGGAAGGTTACTCCCACCACAATCCATATTTACCCAAGCTATTGGACAAGATTTAACTTATTAGTGAATTTCCTATGGAAAAGTGAACTATTAGCATGACCCGCACGGTGAAACTTAAGCCCGGGACCACCATAGAAGTTCCTAACGTGACCCCCTCAACACGTTTTGGTGGGTTGCTAAAACCTTTATATATATATATATATATATATATATATATATGTATTTATATATATTTGTGTGTGTGTTAGGTAACGTCCCAGCCTTTGCTTTTACTAGCAGGCAAGTCATTTCCGTACAGTGCTTCCACGATACACTTAAATGTCCAATTGTTCGTCGATGACACAGTATTTACATTTTATTGCGTGTTAAAAGTATTTACCAATTGTAGGTAACCGTTAAAACCCTTAAAACCTTTATTAATTTTAAACAGTTATATTGTTATTGCAAGTTCACAGTACGATAGGTACAGCCAATATCTTTAAAACGATAAATTAACAAGCTTCATATTCTATGTAGCCAAAAAACTGGATCTGCCAAATCACAAGTTAACGTTACTGCATAACCCAGTACATACATGCATTCACTTGCATTTACTCTTGTGCCAAAATTAAATTCTTGAGAATGTATTTTCCGCATTAACTGACCTAAACCAATTTCACTTTCCATCTTCACAGCCACGGAGCGAGCCCAAATAACTACACTATAAACCACGCAGCCAGTGACGCAAGAAACGCAAATACATAAAACATAATCACATATTCAGTGGCGTATGTACCCACGATAATAGGCTAGCAATAACTATAACAGACCGACAGTCGCATTAGGTTTTATGTCGAACTTCGTCAATCTCGGGGTCGAAATACCGGAACACTCTCAGTTTACGAAGGAAGACGGGGAGCGGAGCGTTCTGGGCCTTTGTTTCTTGGTCCTTTCAAACGATATGAGAATTTTGCATCGCCCTTTTTATTAGGACATCATATAAACAATTTTTGGTTGAGTTGAATCTTGTTACGAGGGGGAATTGTGGTGTCAATATATTGATTTAGATTGTTGTACCATTATATATTTAATGTTGCTATCGAATTCCAAACATTAATGACTAAGTGATTTACACACAACAAGTCCTTTGAAATAGGTTTCATCCTTTTTTATAATTGATTACTTATTAGGGTTGTATTACTTTGTGTTGTACAGGACCGTGGTGAATTTCTGCCTGCAGTAAACACCTTATTAAATATTTTATCCTTTAATATCAAAACCTTTAGAAATTACTTCTTTAGGTGAACATTATTGCAAGTTTGCCTCTTTTTGCAGCGTATTAAAATAAAAATTATAAAAATATCTTGCTATGAAATAAAATAAATATGTCAGTGTTCTAAATATTGGTGGAAACCTCAACTACGGCCTTTTCGTAATGGCTAAGTCTAACAGTTATTTCGTCAGCTTCGTCAGCTATGATTGTCTTTGTTATAGGATATGTCTTCACTAGAACACTAAAGTAACAACTCCAAAGTTCCTAACAAGAATAATTTACGAAACTAATTCTCCAACCAGTTCAAATTTTATGTAATGTAACTATTTTTCAGTAAATTGTTTTCAACCTCGTAAAATCCATTCTAGTGACATTGCCATCTATCGAGTAGCATCACCGCGCTCAACCTGCAAAAAACAAACTGATCACCTGTCCAAAATACAACCATGTTCACCCTTGTCTATTAATAAAAGAATTCAGCCGGAGAGGAGGGGGGATGCTAATGAGGGGAGGGCCGAGGGGAAGTGCGAGAACTGGAGAGAGGACTGGCGGCAGTAACGAACGAGCAGCGACCGAGAGCAGACATGGCAGTGCCTGAGACTACCAGCAGCAGCAGCGGCAGCATGGAGCAACTGCTAGCAGAACTCTTCCAGCTGGTGGGGGAACTACTGCTGATTCGTCGACCCAGAGTGCAGACTGCTACTGGTATGTTGTGTGTTTTCTGTCAAGTGCATTTTACCGTATTAGAGTAGAGAAATAATAAAACTTGGAAGTTTTGAAAATGTACTAACTATTTATTTCCCCATAAATAACCAGTTGACAGATTATTTGTCATCTAACATACGTTGTAGGGAATTCAATTCACAAGTGATATTATATAGGCTAGTCTTAGCTTTAGTTAAACTATATTTTAATAGTATTATGCATAGTATTCAAAATCAATAGACTTAATATTCAAACACTTGAAACTTAAGCAAAACGTATGGTGTATAAATATATACTTTTTTGTATGAAGTAAGGTTTAACACTCTAAAACGTTAAATAATAACTGATTTATAGGTTTTTGATGGGTTATAATGTTATTAGATACAGCTAATTTATATATATATATATATATATATATATATATATATTTAACAGTCACTATAAAACTTGAGTTTAAATGGTTATCTTGCTCTGCGTATATTTTTATTACAGTTTGGACATAACCAGTTATGGAGACTCGAATGCTGTTTTTAATTGTACTGTAATTTTCAATTTATATCAAAAGAGGTTAACAACTTAAATATGTTAATAAATAATGTGTATTGACATAAATCTAATTGAAATGTAATAACTTTGTATTTTCAATTATCACACAACCGTCTAGTTCAAATATATGTTTACCTTGTATAGTTCGTAGACATTTAAACGCTTTTTCGTTAATCATGATATTGTTTATGATTTGATTGTTGCACATGGATTTTAACGAGTTTCTTAGTTATGTTAGTGTTTTAAGAGTAACTGTTAACATAAATATTGTTTAACATAAGCAGTCACTAATTTTAGAACGAACTTATTTACTTATTTATCCACTTGACAAATGGTGGCATGTGTTCATTCAATATCCATGGAAAGTATTATTAGTGAATTTCATTTGGAAATTGAACTATTAGCATGACCCGCAAGGTGAAATTTAAGCCCGGGACCACCATAGAAGTTCCTAACGTGACCCCCTGAACACGTTTTGGGGGGTCGTTCAAAATTTTATATATATATGTGTGTGTGTTTGCACTCTAGCGGTCGCATTTTTTGTCCGATTTACTTCAAATTTGGTAGGGACGTTCCTTTCTGTAATTAGTTGGACAAGTTCGTTGGGCAAAATAATCGGAAAACTCTAAACCCCTTTTTTTGGGGATTAATCTTTCAAATGTCGAGTTGTTGGGCTCAAAAAGGGTCACAAAAGCCCCATATGTAAAATCAATGAATGTAACAAGATGGGAATTAGTGAGGCGAAAGTATTAAGCCCTCTCTCGTCATTCTAGCATAAATATTTATCGAGTTATTAAAGACAATGTGTATCGACTAAACACAGTACGTTGTCTTATGGGGTTTTACACCAGAAAACCCTGTTATTCCTTTGTTAGAGTACTTTTATCATCCCCAGTAACCTCACGCCTACTTTCAAGCCTGTCTGGACCTTCTCCTAACCTTATAATGCGCAAAATTTTATTCCCAGCTTTGCAAGTAAATTAAACCAGGAGTATCAGAACAGCCAAAAAATCAATGTTTTCAGATTTCAATAAAAATTGGACAAATGTATGTTTTTACACTTATTTTGAGTTTCACAAGTTTTTATGTGGAAATTCACTTCCCTCACGTCAGCGTGCTGCGTGCGAACTCGTTTTAGTTATTAAACGTAGTATAGTTCTGTGAATTTAATTTTAGATTAATATTGAATATTTCAAACGTTTCAACCCAAATTGCTCATATTTATTACTGTACCTTAATGTAAACAAATTAGTTAACACAGTGAAACGCACTTTGTTTTCTGATATAATTATCGCAATATAGCTTTCCTCATTTGATAGTAATTAGAAATATTATTATATCACTGGCTACCTGAATAGTGTATTAATTACTACTCTTTTAATTATTAGCTGAGTTACTTATATTCATAAAAGGACAAAGTACAATGAATACAAAGGATAAAGGAGGAAGAACACCACTCCATAAGACATTGACCAGAATGTGTTTCAACTGTTGAAGGTTTCAATTTAGGTCAGTTTAAATTATAAAATTTAGCTGTTTTGTATTTCATTTTTTCCCGCCTCCAGTTCGATTATTAGTGAGGCACCACAACCAGGCCTCGACGCTGTAGTGCGATATGTTCAAACAATCTGGTCGTCGGAGAATTTCCAACTGCGATTTTCATATTTTTTATTTTCCGGTCGAGTTGTCGTCATTTATTATTTAATGAAGTTGTATTACGAAAATATGAGCACACAAGCATTTTTAGCGAATTTTTCCTATAGGGAATAAGCTATTACCGTAGGTCTCATGGTAAGACTTAAGCCCGAGACCATGATAACTTTTCATTTTAAGGTCCCCAGATGCCAAAAACACCATTCATTCAAATTTGTATATATATGTGTCCGCAAGCACGATAACTCTCGCAAAAAAGTTTGATCTTTATGAAATTTGGTACAAATTTTTAAAGTACCATTTACTTGAACGAGTTCGAAAACCATACAAATTGCACGATCCGAGGGGGGTTTTGGGGGAGTTTTGTATCCCAAAAACTTTTTTTGGGGGTCTCCACATGTAATTTTTATTCAAATCAAATTTAATTTTTTACCATGTAACTCAGCGTGATCAATCAAAATATTTGGTATTTTGAACATTGCTCTACGTCAATTGGTTACTGAGATATTGAAATTGCTACGCACAGTACGTTGTCTAATGTTATTCTTATGAAGAAAAAGACAAATTTTATATCTCGCTTATTTATGGACATAAACTGACGAAATTTGGTATATGGCTTCATCTGGTTGTGGTTTGGCGTTGTTTGCACACAAAAAATTGTTGTCTATGGTTCCCGTAGCAGCAAACCTAGGTACTCGGTCCCCATGTTATTCTTATGGAAAATAATTAAAATGTTATATATCGCTTATTTATGTAAGTACATGGATGAAACTTCGTTTGTGACTTCACTAAGATGAATTCTGTTGATATTTGCATAAAAACCCATTATTTTGTGTTCCTTTTTGCAGCAAACCTGCGTACTCATCCACAATGTTATTCTTATGGAGAATAAATACAATTTTAAATATCGCTTGCTTGAGAATATATTTCTTATGAATGCTGTTAAGTGCCTTAATGTGTTATGTTATATATTCATTGGAAATTCGCTGAGTCTGCAGGTTTGCTGCGACGGGTGTATTATTTTACGTAAACACACAGTTTTTACGGGCCGACTGCGACTGTCAGTGTCGATCTTGCCGCTTGAGGTAGCCGCAATGAGGGCACCCTGTGGACTTGGCACAACACGGTGTCATAATTGGTTGTAGTAATCCACTAATAACTGAACTAGAGGAAAGAAAAAGGTAATGTAAAACAACCAGATAATACAGGGTGTTCGGAAAAACCTTTAATACCTTAGGATTTGTTTTTTCCTGCGAACATTTAAATACCACCGTCACAACAAACCTACGAACTCACCGAATTCCCAATGTATATATATGACTTAATACCGCATAAAGCCGCTTACCAAGTTTCTTTAATATACATTTATGAATAAGCTAAATTTAACATTTTAATTATTCTCCAAAGAACAACATGGGGACTGAGTACGTAGGTTTGCTGCAAAAAGGAACATAAAATATGGGTTGTTATGTAAATATAAATATACCTCAAGTAGGTAAAGCCACATACAAAGTTTCATTAATATACATTCATAAGTAAGCTATATATGTCATTTTAATAATCCTCCATAAGAAAAAAATTGGAGCTGAGTACGTAGGTTTGCTGTAACAAGAAAAGACTAAAAATTGGTTTCTATGCAAATCTTTTGTTACTCCACTAGGCGGAGCCACATACCAAGTTTCATTAGTTTACGTTCATGAGCAAGGGAGACATAATATTTTACTTATTCTCCATAAGAATAACATGGGGGCTGAGTACGCAGGTTTGGTGCTAAGATAACTATAGGTAAAATAATAGTTGTTTATGTTAATATCAATAGACCAAAACGAGATGAAGCCATATACTAAGGTTCGTCATTATTCGTTCACAAATAATCGAAATATAGAACTATTCTTATTCTCCATAAAAATAACATTGGGCAACGTTCTGTGTTTAGCACTTTAAATATCTATGTAACCCAATTGACGTAGAGCAATGATCAAAACACCATTTTTTTTAGTTGAATCCAATGGTGCAAACTAAAATTTGACTGTTTTAAAGATACATGTAAAAAATTCAAAAACCCTTTTTTGGGGTACGAAACCCCAAAAATACCACTGTAGATAGGTCGATCTGTCTGGTTTTCTAACTTAAAGTCATAAATGTTGCTTCACACGTTTGTACCAAATTTGATCAAAATCGGACCATTTTTACGAGAGTTATCGTGCTCATGATCACATATATATACACAGTTTTGAACGAATGGTATTTTTTGGCATATGGGAACCTCATAACGAAAAGTTACCATGGTCCCGGACCTAGGTCTTACCATGCCGACTACGTTAATAGCTTCTTCCTTATAGGGGAAATTTGCTAGTATACAGTTTTGAACGAATGGTGTTTTTGACATCTGGAGACCTCAAAACGAAAAGTTATCATGGTCTTACCATGCTGACTACAGTAATAGCTTCTTCCCTATAGGGGAAATTTGCTAAATGTTCGTTTGAAGTTGTATTCTTTAATGCTTAGTTTTCCTTTAATAGTCGTGTATTTAATTGTTTAATTAAATTATATTACTGCAGAGCCGCTAAGAACACTATGGTAAAACTTTGCGCAGATAAACTACCCTTGTTAAAATGTCTGTACTTGCTTCGAATTAGTGAACTTCAAAGTCTTCAATAAAAATTACATAATAACTGCTTATTTCACAGAACAATAAATATTATAGCGTTTTGCTGTGTTTTTGTTACATATCCAACTAAGTTTAAGTCAAAAGAATTATTCTTGAGGAATACTGTTATATAAAGCATTTCATAAGAAACAAACATTTTAGGACACAGCTTAAAATGGTGTTTTTCAGTTATTTTAATGTATAATAATATCCTAAATTTTGTGGAAGATGTGTCTAGCAGCTATGCTGGGGTTTCCTAATCCGCAACAATGAATGAATGAATCCTAAATTAATTATTGAAGTTTTACCGTATTGCCTGCATATTTTCTCATAATAGCTTATTATGAAAAAAACAACTGAATAAATTTTCTAATTTATTTCTAGCACCAGCCCCGCCATCTCCGCCCCCGACTGCGAACCTGCATCTCAACGTCACCAACGATCGCTGCCCCTTCTGCCCTGGTAAGTGTGGTGGAGTGTATTACGTATACAATTACTTAAATTAAACATTTACGAGCTGCTCCCCCGCAAATATTTGCGGATATTATCCTTATAACAGCTGATTATTGAATTAAGAAAAAAACACATGTGACATCAAACAAATATACAACTTAAAACTCTCCTCCATATGAATAACATGGGAACTTGGAAGTCGCGTGGGGCAGAGCCCTGGGGCCTAAATCGAAATTCTGGCTCAAGAGTGACTTAGAACTTGAAATTATCTTTTAAATAAAAAAATAATCATCAAAATCGGTTAAGTATTAACCTCAGGAAGTGAGTGAACAAAGAGCAGGATTTTTTAAATATGTAGATATTTATTTACATTAAAACAAAATATATTTACATTTCAAATTTTGTAAGCGATCTCAACAAGAAAAATCTGTGCCCATGAAAAATGGATCTAAATTATTCTTATTGATAATATACGGTAAAAATACTGTATATACTGTAATACTGTAATAATATTGATAACTACGGTCTTGTAGTTATTTACTGCTAACTTACTTAAATATAAACTATTAATATTTGTATTGCATTTTTATTAGAATGTGTTACTTCATAAGCCTGATAACACAAATAAGACGAAAAACAAATTATAATTGCATTTAATGTTATTAAAAAGGCTATTAATGTTTATATTTGCTGAGCATTATTTATTGATGACTTTATAAATATCATCATGTAAATATGCGGTCGCTTTATAGAACGTTTTAAAATACATGTTCATTAGTTTATTCAAAGCTGAAAAAATTAAATCATTATAAAACATATACCTAAAAGGAATTCAACTAAACGGATTTTCAAATAAATTGACCATTGTAATGATAATTGATCTGATATAATCTTTTTTTATTTGAGAAATCTTGTATTTGCATATTTAAATGATTTTTATCCGAGTACCTGGGGGCCGAGCTTTGCTCGGGGGAAGACCAGTCAGTTTGTTTAGATGACTCGGAGTAATATTTAACCACTTCCCCCTACTGATAATCAGATTTGTATTATTCATTTGCCTCTTTTCTACATTTTTAAGGTCCCTCCAGTTGTTATTTATAGCTCAATGTCCCGTTGATTTATTTTACTACCCTATATATGTAATCTTAACTCAAATATTTTAATCTCTGCTCTCAGGAAACCACATGTTAATAATCATAAACATCATGAGTATTACTTTGAAAGTTCCCTGGTTGATTATGAACAGCTGTTACAATTCTTTTGTTTTGATTTGAAACTCTATAAGCCCAATGTTAATTTTTTTAACTTTTCATTTTAGTTTTTTTACGTTATTTGATTTTTCCTGGGGATGAGGTCTGTCTAGAACTTATTTTTATCCCAGAAATTAGTTATTTCGAACATTTGAAGGCAATCTTTGGAGCCGTTTTTGAGATCTGTGTCGCAAGCAAGCACGCAAGCAAGCAAGCAAGCAAGCAAGCAAGCAAACCTTACTCATATTAGAGTATAGGATACTCTAATATGAGTAAGGTTTGCTTGCTTGCTGGCTTGCGACACGATCTCAAAAACGGCTCCAACGATTTCCTTCAGATGTTCGAAATAACTAATTTCTGGGATAAAAATAAGTTCTAGACAGGCCTCATCCCCAGGAAAAATCAAATAATGTAAAAAAACTAAAATTAAGAGTTAAAAAAACATTGGGCTTATAGAGTTTCAAATCAAAACAAAAGAATGTTATCAGCTGTTCATAATCAACCAGGGAACTGTCAAAGTAATACTCATGTTGTTTATGATTATTAACATGTGGTTTCTTGAGAGCAGAGATTAAAAGATTTGAGTAAAGATTACATATATAGAGTAGTAAAATAAATCAAAGGGACGTTTAGCTATAAATAACAATGGAGGGACCTTAAAAATGTAGAAAAAAGAGGCAAATGAGTTATACAAATCTGATTATCAGTTGGGGGAAGTGGTGAAATATTACTCCAAGTCATCTAAACAAACTGACTGGCCTTCCCCCGAGCAAAGCTCGGCCCCCAGGTACTATCACTTAAACAAATATTATATCGATATAATATCCATTAATGAACATTATTTCGTACATACAAAAATTAACACTCTCAATATTTGGTATCATGTTTCAGGAGGAACCAGGATGAAGAAGGATTCTCGCCTGATCTACTAACCATCTTCTAGTCCTCATCCCTGCTCATCATAAGAACGATTACTGCAATATTACAGTATAAGTGGACTGCGTACACAATTGTATCGTAGTATACTCATACAATTTCCCATTCATGACATCCAGATGAGTAAATGCCAAAAGTTTAAAGATTATGTATTAAAGGTAAACTAATCAAAACAGTAAAATACTAAAATATAAAATTATAATACAAAGATAAGTGTACCGGATTGCACATCCTATATATATATATGTCACTGGTTGGCATTCGTACACAAACCAATCATTTTAAAAAAGGTTACTTTTGTAACTTCTTACTTTATTCAAAAATAATGTTATAAAATTGTTCTTGATAATTGTATTCCTTTAATTGAATGTAACAGTTCAAAATAACGAACGTTTTCAGTTTCCAGTTTTCTTGTCATCTTGAAAACTGATTAAACTACTGATCTAATGATCTCACTACTTTAAAGATTATCTAAGTATAAGTTATTAATAGCCTGTAACAAGTATTTCATAGATTGTAAAGTTGTGTAGTGCTTTTAGTGGTATATTTTTAAAGAAGGCTATCGAAAATATAGTTTTATTTTAGTAAGAATGTGTTTACTATTTAAAATTAAATAACATTCTAAACATTCTAATAGATTTTTATGACTTAAGAAATGTTATATTATTGAACGTTTTTCTGAATTTTGTACAAAATATCTATCGTACTATAATAGAAATATTATTAACAAATTTACCATACATTTTATTTTGAAGCTAATTTTTATGCATATTTGTAATATTGCTTTTCCGTCAAACAGGAAATTAACTAATAAAGTGATGAAATCGCCATTTAATATTTTTCGATAGCCTTGTAGTATTTTTCAACACGTACTGAGTCTTTCATTAGATATAGTATACTTGTCTTTCAGCCCATTTGTCTTTCATTATTAGTGTTATAACTATTTATTAACTACAAATTTCAGCCTAACTGGAATGCGTTATGTAGTGAAATACTGTAGACTGTAGTGTGTGGCATTTAGTTAGCTTTTAGTTTAATTTTATATGTTTCTTTGATCTCAATGATAGTTTTGATTTATTTCACGGTTTGTTACATGTAATTAATTTATGCAGTGTAATTTAAACAGAGATTATCCACTAATTGTTCTATGTATATGGATTGTCTGTACGTTAGAGTTTATTTTGCTAAAAATTAATTAAATTTAAGTAAGAAACTTTAAGTAATCTGATTGCATAAAATGAGTGCACTTTCCAGTTATAAAATTTAATTTATTCTATACTACTTAAAAGACTAATTCTGTATGAAAAATGTATCTACCTTGGAAGGATTTTGATTAAACGTTGAAAATAGGGGTTTTCGTGGCTCATAAATTAATTGGTAAAATCGTAAAACCCAGAAAAATGTGTTTGAGAAATTATAAATTTAACATTGGGCTAGTGGAGTTTTATCAAAACAGGTTTATGAAACAAACCAGTAAGCTATCAAAGTATAACTTAAGTGGTCAAGTTCAATAAGTGATTTTCCTCCGAGCACAGCTTTGCCTCCCGTGCTAACTAATTAAGTGCTATACAGTATATCAAAATAAATCAAAATTTGTAAACACGACCTGTTTCGTGAAAATCGTTATTCGTATTGCAAGGCATTTTTTTATTAATCATTTACTGGATGTGGAAGTTGTTGAAATGATGGCCACGACTAGCAACAAATGAAGGTATGAGGTGTTCAAGTATTAATGAATCTTTCCAAACAGATGACAGTCCTTTTTGAAATATTTGGGATGTGTATATTTTGGCTAAGGCCAAAGCATTAACATTTTCTCATTTTATTGTCGATTCTCAATATCATTGTTGAATGATAAGTGATTTATAAGTTTGAAGTGATGATCTCAACGTCTATAACAGTCGTTTCATAGTCATAATATGAAAACGTAGTTATTAAGTGAATACAAATTGTAGGATATTCGCATTAAGATACTTTGATATTTGTAATTTTGTATCTTGTTTTTATATGTGTGTGTTTATGTGTGAAGTAGTTATTTTGTGTGCAAATAAATGTTTTACAATCACTTATGTTATTGTTTTTTTAATTCCTTCTTTTCTTTATGGTTTTAATATCGTAAAACAATAGAGCAAAAAATAATGCATATATGTTTTTATATTAAAGAAATTAAACTTTTTTCAAAAATAAATAGTTGCAGACAAAATCAATATTTAAAACATGTAATTGCTGCTGCAATGTATTAGTGAAATACAAATATTTCATATAAAGTGACTACAAATATGTATTAAGGTTTTTGCAATAAAGTAAGTAAAACTTGGTCATTGCTGAAAATTACTATAAATAACGATGAGTTTATGTTTTGATACGTATCATTTTTCCTTACTTTTAAGACCACTAAAAATGTATCACTAACATATAGCTAGATACTCAGATCTGTGTGATATATGTATTCCACCTCCTTAAATATTATAATATTTATCCATCCACATCGTATGATTATTTTGTGCCTTTTTTTAGAAGTGTATGAAACATTAACAATCCTTTATTAACATTATTTGGCAATCTAACAATAAACATTGTGAATTACATCATACGCTCGCACTACTCCTGAAGAAATATGTCAGCAAATTAGAAAAGAACATCTTGATTTTACGAACAGAGCACTGTAATGTAGAGAATTAGGTTCAACCTTAAACTTAGGCTTAAGGCATCTTAGGAAGCGGATAGTGATGGCTTCTGTTACGGTGACTAGCATGAAAACAAATACGAGGGTACCAAACTACTAGATTATGAGTCATACTTGATAATGAAATCACTGGATAGTCCTATCTTTGGTTTCTGAATGACTGTGAGCATATCTTACTTTATGTGTTTAAAAAATAATTTTGATTACCAAGTGGTGGTAGCCTGTTTTTGTGTGTAAAATAGTTACAAGAGCCTTTAACAATGCGCCAAGCTTTTCTTAACAAACAGATCGGCCATTGTTAACAAGCATTTTTACCAGGCACCCTGTCTAATTTCCCCTATAGGGAAGAAACTATTACCGTAGGTCTCATGGTAAGACTTAAGCCCTTGACCTGATAACTTTTTATTTTGAGGTCCCCAGATGCCAAAAACACTATTCGTTCAAATGTATATATATGTGTGTGTGTGTGTGTGTGTGTGTGTGTGTGTGTGTGTGTGTGTGTGTGTGTGTGTGTGTGTGTGTGTGCGTCTGTATGTGTGTCCGATAAGAATGCGATAACTTGAGTAAAATACGTCCGATTTCGATTAAATTTGGCTCAAATGGTAAAGTAACATTCATGACTTTAAGTTCAAAAACCAGAAAAATCGGACCATGGGAAGGAGGGTTTATGGGGTTCCAACATTTTCCAAAAAGCAGTTTATTTGTTATTTTCCCCCTATAATTTTTGAAACACTCAATTTTTGTTTTGATCATTTTGTAGAGCTTAAAAAACAAATAATTTAGTATTTTGAATCATTAACCTAGGTTGAGTAGTTCTGGAGGAAATCTAAAAACGTGTTCATAAAAACTCCCATGTTAATCTTATGGGGAAAAGAATTTTAACTTTTCCTCAGTTGGTTTAACTGTAAACTTTATATTTGCTTATACCAATCAATTCAGCTCTACAAAACAATCATTTTTGTGTTTAAATTGTGATTCTACGTCCAACCGTTGCAGAGATATTCAAAGTGCTAAACACAGTACGTTGTCCAATGTTATCCTTATGGAGAATAAATAAAATTTGATATCTCCATTATTTATGAATGTATATTGATGAAACTTGGTATGTGGCTTCACGTAGTAGTGGTATATTAATATTTGCACAAGAAATTAATTTTTTGTTTATTATCCCCGTAGCAGCAAACCTGCATACTCAGCCATAATGTTATTCTTATCGAGAATAAGTTAAGATTGTATTTCCCTTATTTATGAACATAAATTATTAAAACTTGGTATGTAGCTTCACCTGGTTGAGTTATATTGATAATTGCTTAAAACACATTTCTTATCTTTCTTGTTGTAGCAAACCTGCGTACTCAGCCCTAATGTTATTCTTATGGATAAAAAATCAAAACGCTATATATTCAAAAAAATACAACAAAACAAATTTAGGTGTTATTTATAAATGTATTTTTATGAAACTTGGTAAGTGGCTTTATGTGATAGTGATAAATATTTACATGCATTAGAAATTCGCTGAGTACGCAGGTTTGCTGCGACGGGGGTATTTTAATATTATTACCTAGTTTTTAAAACTATCTTTAGCTAGACTACTCTACAGCCAGATATTATTCATCGCTGTTCATTTTCGACGAATATTACTCAAAAGTCTAATTAGAATTAGTCTACAGTAAGATCTGCAGTTCGTGTAAGTGATGCTGTGTCTGTGTTATCAGGTTATAGTAATCGCAGTAATTCTTCACTTGGCAATCTACATGAAAGACCGCTCAGTCCTCTGTGATCACTTAGTTCCTGTAACGACTCTCATCAGTCCCAGCCCAAGCTGATGTGACATTGGACCGTTCCCCGCGATAACTGGATTAACGTCCTCTAGGTGATTGTTCATGCTTGACTCCAACGAAATTTTCAAATTGGAAAAAAGGTTTTTGTTTGTAACTAATTATGTTGTATATTATTACTATCTGTCAGCCTATCCGCGTATCAATTGATGGGCGAGCGAACTAAGAAAAGCTATTTATAAGCTGAGACAAAGATTCGATGACCATTAATTTGTGCATGTGTTCGTGTTTGCAACGCATTAATGAGAAAACGGCTGCACGGATTGTTTTAAAATTTTACACAAATGTGTTCCATTCTGCTTTACGCTACCAGTTAAAAATGCAACATTCGTTAAACGTATGTTTATTAATTAATACTTTAAAGTTGTAAAATTGCCAAAAGTTGCAACTTTACAATGCATACTTTGCATTGGGCAAAAAATTATCGTTGGTAAATTTTGAGATACTAATAATAAAATATTGTTTCGTAATTACCATAAACTCCTTAAAAATGGGGTTTCATATGTTTTATGGATTACAAAGTATAGCACCCTTCATTTTACGAGATTTTATTCAATTTATAAAATATGTTGGACATTTTTAGATTATTAATTATGTAAGAGAATTCTTTAAAGAACATATTTTGACGTTTGGTAAATTTCTGTATGATGGGAGATGGGTAAAATTAATGGTGTTTTACCTGGCCTAAGAGAATGATGATTGTGTGTCATTGCATCTCAACCAAGAACAGGGAAAGGTGGCTCTCCTTAAGAAAAGCAAAGCTCCTGGAAAATTTCTGCTTTTTTAACATGTAAGTTATGCAACTGCTCCTTATAAGTACACGTGTCAATATTTTCATATGGGTGTAGCCCTTCACTTGGTCCCACTAGTTAGAAGTAAATTATCATTAAAGATGGCACGGGTTTTTAAAATTACCAACTAAAATATTCACAGTTTTCGTAAAGAATATAATTTCGCAATATTTAGGTTCAGTGACCCCGTCATATCAGGTTTGAAAAAGCTAATTAATGCGTACTCATGTTTTATTTCACCTGGACTTCTTAATTGGTAGAAAGTTTAATGCAAAACAAAATACAAATAAATAATTATATGAGATCTTTAACATGCAAAAACATAATTACACTAACAGATAAAAACGTTTGGGGCGTGTGAACCTCATTGCTTTACATGTGTCCTCTTAAAATATGCCGTTGGTATTTAAACATATTAAAAAAACAACTGATAATCCAAAAGTAAAATACACATTATATTTTGCTATTGATCCTTCTTTGTGTCTTTTATATTTTCTAGCAGAATAATAAACAATTTATTTTAATTTTCTAACCATGCGCCATGCCATGCCAGGTTTTCAGTCTATTTTCTGTTAACATTGAGATTTGTATTAACCTTTTTTTTCTCGAATCTGATGCGTTAAATTTATTCTTAATGTGTCTAATTTTATTTGTTCTCTTATTTCTCCAATCTCTGTTACAACTGCAATATATTTTACAAACTTGTTTCCGCCACTACTTCCAACAAAGACACTTTTTCCACTAGTAATGACCCGGCCATTATATTCTCCAAGCCCTTTATTGCTACCACCAGATAGCCCCTGATGCAATCCCTTCCCACCCAAATGCATGGCTTTGTGCACCACTGCACAAGTGTTGGCTGCACCACTTCTACTGCAATCTAATCACCTTTCACAGCGTGATTGAATGCGTTTAAAGCGTTGTGAATAGGTTTTGTTCAGAAATGTAGGTCAATGCACCACTACTTTCTTGTACTTTTTGTACTTTTGTGTGTGACGGAAAAGCATAATCATGTATTAAAACGCATACTCTAATGCATAAACTGGCGTAGTAGTTAGATTACTCACCTCGTAATCTAAGGTTCGCCAAATCGATCCCGGGAAAAATGTAGAAAATATTTTTAAGGTTCGATACTTGACCAAGCTGTCTTGGTCATTGTACTATTAACTATAAAATGTATGCTTGCGAAAAAAATCAGTAACGTTAGAGAGTAAATCGTTGTAGGGTTTGCACCCTCCTCCACACAAAGAATTCCAAATGGTGTTAAACCACACTAAACAAACATTTTACTCATTTGAAGTAGTTTAGGCTCTTGGAGTGACGTTTACATGCAACATGGTATTCCGGCATATGTATTTAAATCTACTTAAATAATACAGTGATAGTACTACTATTAAATCTTCGATTATATAAAAATAACGAACTACATAAAAATAGTTATAGTTAGAAACTTTGACATTAAAATTCTTTATTTCCATATTTCCATTACATTAAAATTGTAACAATAAGTAAATATGCAACATTATTAAACAACAGGTAACATATACATAAGACAACTATGAGAACAATATGAAAATCAACATCTTATACATATAACTTAATTAAAGGAAACATACGTAGCCTCTGAGCTCAAAAGCTGTATTGAGGCTACGTTTAATATAGATTTAAAAAAGATTCAACTACTTGCAGACACTCTTGTTATTAGAAATTTAACTTAAATGCATTTGACAATTGTTTAATGTAACAATTTCAAAAACTTATGTTGCAAAAAGGTTTTGTGTTCTATTAAGTACATTAATTGATTGAAAGATGTATCTCGTACAAATTTAAGGTGATAGTTTTATTATTTATAAAAAATTGTATATTGCTAGATATTTTATTTATATTTTAATTAATTGAATTAGCTAGAGCATTTTAACGTGTGTCTAACCAGGAACGTTTAACCAGATTTTTATAGTTGCATGGTATATGGAGCACGGAACGATATCAGGAAGGAATTTTACAATATGATATATAGGAAGAAACTTAAAAAGTAGTTACCACATCAGTCAACCCCATTAAGAAACATCAGTCTGGTTGGGTTCGGATCACGGACTCTAACATCTCTACTATCTCAATTGCGCAAATTAACATATCAGTTGGAGATGCGGGCTTGAAGTAGCAGGAGGGGGTTTAATGAGGAACTTCGCACAATTGCCCCGAGGCCGTTTGGGCCTAATAGCGGAGATTAGTAAGTTGATGTCATGGTGCCTATTAGGGTCAGTAAAGAAGTAGTACTAAGTTGATGAATAAAGGACTATGAAATAGTAATTGAAATCGTCAAATACAATTGTCGAAGAAGGGTAATTTTAATTGAAGGTTGTATTTTGATGGGTCCAGTCTCAATTGAGGTCTAAAAAAAAATCAGTTTTACTTAAAAAATCACTCAAAATAATAGAAATCTCCTCTTGGTCCATGAATTTTTCAAAACACAACTCCATGCAAATCATCTAGCAGCTACAAAAATAATTCAATAAAATGGATACATCAGTTCAATAGCCCAAGAGACATTAGGCTTTTTGTTGAATTATGACTTCCGGTCAGAGAGGACTGAATACGTAATAGGAAAGGGGCGAGGGACAAGGCGTCATATACGTATATTTACGGATCATGTTCGACCCCAAGTCCGTTCACATGAGGTATGGTTTGGGGCCGGAGCATAAATATCGGCTCCATCTATGATTCTGAGTGTCCGCTATTTTAGTTTCCCTTACAATTTTGATCAAAATCGATAACAGCAAAATAACTATACAACACAATCCGGATTTATAATTACTATCTTGATTAATAACTAAACAGCGAGTAATGAATAACACAGCTCCGAAATATATATCTCCGTGTATACAGTACTAACATACAAGTCGGTAAATATGGTGTAAGGGTATAAGGTACATTTATACCCTTTAGTATGTAAGTGAAAAACTTATGAATCCATGTATCAAAGTTTTTTATAGTAACAACACTTAACTTGGCAATCAATAAATATGTGTTTAATATTATAACCACTATTCCTCTACAGTTGGGTAAATAAAGTAAATATTTTTATAATTTGTTTATAATGACGGGCCATTAAATATTAATTTTTTGTTAATTAGGATGACAACCAAACTGTTATCGAAACTGTAAACACCAAATAAAATGAAAATAAATCTAATAATTCCAAAATGTTAGTTAAACAACTACAATGGCTTATTTAATATTCATAAGAGAAATTACTAAATCAAATGTTTATCACATAACTAAATTACTACATGATTACTGCATGACACGAAATCTAGCAATACTCTGATAAATCGATGCGCATTCTTAACGCAAACACAAACCTAAAAACTTAAAAACATTCGAGTGAATCCATTCAAATGTGAAACAGCACAAACACTTCGATCCCCTGTATATCGTTTGGTTTGAGGTTTTCGGTGGAACACTTAGCTAAAAGCCCCCAATTGAGATGTGCGGCGGAGTAGCGGTGATAGCAGGAGGCGCGACCGACAGACGCCAAACGTTTCTTCACGCTCCGACGACCCGGGAACTGTGGGGGTTACCGCCGTGACGTCAGAGGAGGAGGAGGTAAAGGCAACACGGTAGAGAGGATAACTTCATAGGAAATTATAGGAAATTAGTGGCTTGTAGAGGATAACGTCTAACGTTCTGTTTTAAGTTTTATTCTATGTACTGTTTACTGTATCCTCACCTGATTAGATTACGGAAATCGATATCAACGAGATAAATATATATAGAGGTATTGTCTGTGGTAAAAAGTTTATGTCCACACGATAGACCGTCATTTTTCTCGTGTAACCAATCAAATAATTTCTTCACAAGTTAAATGTTAGTTAGTTCACAGTCATATAAATCGTAAAGAGAGAATTTGATTGGTTACCATGTTGGTTGCTAACATAGTTGGAGCTGACATAGGGGCAAAGTGGGAATTTTTAGGGAAAATAATGGTAAAAAATCAGCCTCCGTTGGGAAATAATAGTCGTATATTTGATGTTGAAAGTACAGAAGTACTAAACATCTTTTTGACATAACCTTTGACATAATCATTTAACAATAATTGGCTTATCTGGATATTGCTTGAGTCATTAAAAAAAGTTGAACAGATAGGTTTACATTTGTTTTTTCAACATATATTGTTTATCTACAAGATCTCTAAACCAAACAATTTTTCAACTGGTCCTAAAATATACATTTGCCTTGACTATAAATATTGTTTGCATTGGTTACAAACAGTTCACTTCTTCTAAACAGTAAAAAATAGCCATTCGCACTCATTAAATTCACACGGTCAAGCAGGACTTAAATAGTAGTATCAAATCGCGTTTAATTTATATAAGATTCCCATTGTAGCTTGAAATTCGTCAGACATTTGTTTTATTTACGAGCATGCGGGTTGCAGAACCAAACAACGCGCTTAATTGAAGCCAATTGCGAATCTCATCGCAGATTTGAGCTGAACCCTTGCAGCGGTCATGGGGGCTGACCAGTGCCGACATGGGGGCTGACTTGATAAATGACGGCTTAACCAACACGTGCGTGCCTTGGAATATTTAATTTAAATTATACAATCCCTGATGAAGAATTTAACTCATATGGGATTTAATTTTGTTGATGGACATAACAGAAACTTCACAGTATCATTAGTATACGTTGTATCTGAGTTTAAGGGTTATTGTAAATGATTGATGTGATGTAATTAATTAGTATTAACTTCGACCAAGCTAACTCGGATCAATCTTGAACAAATATGCTAAAACATGTAGTGAAAATGTTTAATGAAGTTGGCAGTTTCAAAATTATGTTGCAACTGATCATATCGATATATTTAATTCCGTAAGCGAATCGGTCCCCACGAAATATTTCGAGCTAGGAAGAAGCTATCTCGAATCATTTAAAACGCTTGAGGGCCAAGGACGGCGGGAAAAAAATCAGAAATTACTAAAATTAAGTTGGCTACGCCCCACTGGACTTCAAAGATCAAATCATTTTCTTATGGAAAAATAACTACAGTGTTTTTTTTTATAAGCAGAATGAACTAATGATCAGCTGTGATTTATCCACTTACACAAAAACCATATTTTAGGGGATATAGCCCCCGTAAGCCACTAATGTTTATTCAAATCAATATAAGTTGCTTACTTGCAGGGTTTTAAAGTAGAAAAATGAAATAATTTAAGTAGTAAAATGAAAATAACAAGAAAATGCCAATATTATTTTGGGCTGACGAATTTAATAATACACAACCTTTAGTTTGTAACTAATTTATAAACTTATTTATTTATTACAAAAATGCCAATCGATGTGCAACATAAACTTCCCAGTAATTTTGTATCGGAATTGTTTAACATTAGGTGTACACAGCTGAATTATGTTATTTTGGCTTAAATTGAATTACATAATTAATACTAGAGTCAGTAATACATCATGACGGACAGAACTAATTAAATGTCTTAATTCCTCCTGAAAAACCAAAATGTATTGATGAATAATGATAGATTGTTGTTTTTGCGACAGAAATATACTCTGAATTTGAATTTTTAGTTTGAAATAACAGAATACATAATAAGTGAGTAACACAACAGTTGGGGGTTCCAGATTCGTCCCACGTTGGAACATTTTTTCATTCGACACATTTCCATTGTCTAACATTTCACAGAGGGTACCGCGACTGACCACGTGTCGTCTCCACAGGTGCCAACATCAAATATCAACTTATTCAACGCCGGAGCAAGGGCAGAGTTCACCCCATTCAATTACATCTCATTCAAATCAATTTAATTATAGTCTCCCTTCATTGTGCCGATTGTTCTGGGTGATTGTCTTTGTTTTGCCGGTCGTGGCGGGACGACCCTCTTCTGGATACTGGCATTACACGGCGGGGCACGACCACATGTCCCGGCCTGTCAGGGAATGGCATTGTTTAAGTCCTTTTCGTTGTCAATAGAACAGTAGTTATTAATAGTTTTTAATTGTCTGGTAAAAAAGTAAAGGGGACAATTAATTCAAAAGCTGAAGTAATGGAAAGGTGTTCAATATTAGATTAAGTGTAGAAGAGGTCAGTTCTAAAGCTACTGAAACGGCGTTAAAAAAAATAAATGAAAACAAAAATCTAATAATAAAACTAAAATTAAAAGTTAGTAAGTGTTCATGAACTTTAAACAAACAGTTCAGTCAATTACTTAACACGTAGTGAATCTCATTAATGGGTGATAATCTCGAGTGAATCTCATTAATGGGTGATAATCTCTAGTGAATGCCATTAATGTTTGATAATCTCCAGTGAATCTCAGTAATGGGTGATAATCTCTAGTGAATCTCATTAATGGGTGATAATCTCTAGCGAATCTCATTAATGGGTGATAATCTCTAGAGAATATCATTAATGGGTGATAATCTCTAGAGAATCTCATTAATGGGTGATAATCTCTAGTGAATTTCATTAATGGGTGATAATCTCCAGTGAATCTCATTAATGGGTGATAATCTCTAGCGAATCGCATTAATGAGTGATAATCTTTATTGAATCTCATTAATGGTTGATAATCTCTAGTTAATGTCATTAATGGTTGATAATCTCCAGTGAATCTCAGTAATGGGGGATGATCTTTAGTGAATCTCATTAATGGGTGATAATCTCTAGCGAATCTCATTAATGGGTGATAATCTCTAGCGAATCTCAGTAATGGGCGATAATCTCTAGTGAATCTCATTAATGGGTGATAATCTCTAGTGAATCTCATTAATGGGTGATAATCTCTAGTGAATCTCATTAATGGGTGATAATCTTTATTGAATCTCATTAATGGGTGATAATCTCTAGTGAATGTCATTAATGGTTGATAATCTCCAGTGAATCTCAGTAATGGGTGATAATCTCTAGCGAATCTCATTAATGGGTGATAATCTCTAGCGAATCTCATTAATGAATGATAATCTCTAGTGAATCTCATTAATGAGTGATAATCTCCAGTGAATCTCATTAATGGGTGATAATCTCTAGCGAATCTCATTAATGGGTAATAGTCTCTATTGAATCTCATTAATGGGCGATAATATCTAGTGAATGTCATTAATGGTTGATAATCTCCAGTGAATCTCAGTAATGGGTGATAATCTCTAGCGAATCTCATTAATGGGTAATAATCTCTATTGAATCTCATTAATGGGCGATAATCTCTAGTGAATGTCATTAATGGTTGATAATCTCCAGTGAATCTCAGTAATGGGTGATAATCTCTAGTGAATCTCATTAATGGGTTATAATCTCTAGAGAATCTCACTAAACTGTGATAATCTCTAGTGAATCTCATTAATGGGTGATAATCTCTAGTGAATGTCATTAATGGTTGATAATCTCCAGTGAATCTCAGTAATGGGTGATAATCTCTAGTGAGTCTCATTAATGGGTGATAATCTCTAGCGAATCTCATTAATGGGTGATAATCTCTAGCGAATCTCATTAATGGGTGATAATCTCTAGAGAATCTCATTAATTGGTGATAATCTCTAGCGAATCTCATTAATGGGTGATAATCTCTAGGGAATCTCATTAATGGGTGATAATCTCTAGTGAATCTCATTAATGGGTGATAATCTCTAGCGAATCTCATTAATGAATGATAATCTCTAGTAAATCTCATTAATGGATGATAATCTCTCGTTAATTACTAATACTAAATGTTATTAGCTAGTTCTAGGAAGTGATTGGCCTACAACTTATTGTAGAGTCCAAACCGTACATTAGTTTAGAAGTTGCATGGAGTTGGCCATCCAAACGTTATCTGCAGAATTCAAAAACGTCGAATAGGGTGATAAGCCCATAAGAGAAATAACGGGAAGCTATGAAATATGGCAAAGCAAATTTTTCATTGCGCCAAAATATTCACTAGAATCTGGACTAAATTTTGGTTACAGGACTACTTCACTAGGCCTATAAAATTTAACTTAGGTTCTATAATGAGTACATGTATTAACAAAGTGTGTTTTGCTAATCATTTTTTTATGGATTTGAGTACCAATGTTTTACAGCTGCAAATTTCGGAATCAATGATACTGAAAAAAGAGACGTTTTTCTGCAGAACCAAAGTTATTGTTTCATCATAGCACAACTAACACACTGTGAAGTAGTCTGTCACAAAACGTAGCTCCCCAAGTCGTCCCCCGGAATCAGAACACCTCCCTGCCTGTTTCGCCCGCCAGCCAATCGAGTCGCTAGTGTTGTATACAAGTTTTAGCCCCCATCCATCAAGATTTCTAATGTTTTTACATTATTGTTGGTCCAATAACTGTAAGGATCGCTATATACAGAGTTCCCGTGACACATGTACTCACGTATAAGTTTTCCGACTGTCTACCTTATTAGTTACATTACACTGTTACAAACACTACCAATAATCAACCCTATGACATTCATGGTGATCATCCAATTAGTTTAAGCAACACACTGCCAGCTTGGAAGATACAGATTTGGAATATTGATAATTGGCAGGAGCTATAATAACTACTGGAGTTGGATTAACATATTTGTTTCCCTAATGTTTTCAAGTACTCACGCACTCTTACGGAAGCATCCTAACTAATCATTGTTCTACCCTACATCCAACAGCCCCAGCTAATGGAGAGCATCAGAAGTGTTTGTCCGGCGGAGTGTGATATTGAATGTAACCACTGGTCGTGTGAACGGTCCATCATTCTTGTCACCCCCGGGGTGGTCAGCTGGTCACGTGACCGCGGGGGTGACTGACGTCGCTCCTGGACAAGGAACATAGTACATGGTCGGGGTCGGCGTGATGGATAGCCTTGTAAATGGACTTTGAAGTCGATACTAGTAGTAGATATTTTGTTTTACATTTGATTCTAAACTAACTCCAACCACTCCTACGTCATTGCCCTATTAGTCTTCAGTAAGGTGATTCCCCGAATCATTATGCTTGTGCCTTCATTGTCTGATTTTCCATTAATGTATCGTTTGCAAACTCGGTTTTACTACCCTATTATATAATAAATGCGAATATACGTTTGCTACATTACGCACAAACTAATGAACCGATTACGATGAAGTTTAGAAAGTAGATATATTATATACCCAAAAGAAAACATTCTTTTTCGAATAAATTTTCCTCCCTATCGGTCTTCAATGTTTCAATATTATCCTTATGCACATTACTTCTAATCATTACTTAACTCAGTTGTTAATTATTTAAGACAGATAAAAATCATCCCAATCTCATTAAAGTATCTCATTAAAGTGCATCATTCTTTTCCGATTGAATCTCTTATGTTATACTATTGATTGAAATAAACTAATTTAATACAAATTGAACTTGTTCCAGTGGTAATAAATGTTTTCCATTAATGTTTGATTAATATACAAATATCTTCCATTATAGCGCTAATAAGTATTTCTTCTTCGTCATTCAAGTCGATCTACCGACACGGTAAAGATCCTCCAGTCTCTCCAACAGAACAGGCAAAAATAATTGTCTGACTACAATGTCTTGTAGTCAACTTCACTAACACACGATTGTTAAAATACATGCATAACTTGTACTTGAAGTTCAAAAAATTAATTTATTTGTATACGTTTCTATAAAACGGTTTTTTCAAACCCATTATAAATATACTGTACGTAAATGACTTGATGCCAAGCTAGTAATTAAGGGTTGAGGGGAAAGTCACCCCCCCCCCTCCACCTCAACTATTCCTTAATAATGCCATTGGACAAAGTGATTTGAAATGTTTTTATTGCAAAATACCAGCTTAGCTGATCGTTATATCATTACATTTTATTAATAGCGAATTAATTGACTTAGTAAAAATTGTATGAAAAGTGCAGGGGTAACTTTTGTTTACTGGCCATCAAGACATCTCACAGTTCTTATTTCACTTTTAAGAACCTAACATTAAACTATTTCCTAATCAGTTATTTATAATAATTTCAATCTCCGCCAAAACTAAGGAATGTACGTGACAAATTACAACCAAAAATAACAAAAACGATAACGTTATATTCTGGCAAGTGAGCCACAAACGTCACTGACAGACTATTAATGCCGTTACGGTTCATTTGTTGAGTTATGCTGCAGGCGGTATTGGTAGATCAAAGGCGATGGAGGTATTAATAATCCATAAGTGTTGGGAGGGAACCGTCTAATGAGGCAGTGGCTGTGCCAACATATGTGACGGGAGCTGTGTTGTTATTGTTATTCATCACAAGTGTTTTATTACTCTAAATCAACGATATTTTTTTACTACCTCTTAAAAAGTTGTATCAGGGGAGTTTAAGATGTATCTACTACCATAGATCTGACATGAGAATAGTATTTGTATTTAATTAAATGCGAATTGACATGTGTGTGGAATATAAGTTTTAAAACACGGATCGAGTTCTAGAACTTCAAAATAATATTACGTTTACTATTTTATCCCTGGAAGTTGGCATCATATTGCAACTATTTATTATAGAGACAACTATGTTTTCGAATATCTTTAATTCTAGACATATATAATTGTCACGTACGGTGACATGAGAAACAGTGAAAAGTAAATAAATGTTATAAGAGTGTTACAACTTGAAAGGCTAGTCAGTCCAATAAAGATAGTCACAGCAACACGAACAACTATTTGAATGGTCCATTGAATATTTAAAAAAACTTAGGTAAACCCATTTGGGCTATATTTACGTTCATTATAACAGATGGTAATTGTGTAAATTTAAAAAGCAAGCTTGATTATCCTAAATTTATTCTGATTCAACATTAATTTATTTATATTTCATCCCCCAAAAGGTTCCTATCACAAAAAAGGTCTTTAGACAACTAAAACTTTAGAATGGTAAAAAATTTATGACATGTTATTATGATATAAAAATAGTTTAAGGCCACATGGCATTTTTTGAGTCATATTTCTATCCTTTGTTGTATAAAAAATAAAATAAAATATTGTTGTAGGAAAACATTTCACTAAGTAATTATTCCTACTTTTGATATGTGGTTACTTTGGCCACGTACAGTGTAATTCCAAGGCGGGTAACGCTTTCCCGCAACCCTTAGTGAGGCACCTAGAGCTAATCCTCTTTTTGTCCATCAAGAGTCCTCGCCGTCGCGCCGCCGAAATGTCACTTGATCCGCACAGCAGCCAATCAGCAATTTTCAGGCAGTCAAGTGCTAATCTGGGGCGCAAATCTTGCTCAAGTGGATTCTTAACAATTGGATCTCTCTATGCCGACGGCACGTGGTCGAGTGGTTAGTTTCATGTTTCATAATGTTTTGCGATACGGGAAAATGGGTGACGTTTTGAGATAAAATGATTACATCAAAATACAGTAACAATAAAATACCGAGATTGATTGTAATTCTGAGTAATTGTTTATTTCCATCATATAAAATAGTTGTAGGTTTTTAATTAGTACTAGGATAACTTCATAAAATTAAATAAAAAGATTTTTCAACCATTGTTCTCTTTTGTAATGAGTATGTTCCAAATGCCATTGTATCACTAATTTAAACGTGCTTTGTTACAATGTGAATTTTAATTCTTATCAAATTTCTTTTAGTTTTAAATGTTTTTCTAATATCACTTTTGCCACAGAAATTGTGCGAACCAGATGATGACATGAAATAAATATGTCATATGAATACGAAATCAATACATCGACACTATTAAAACATTTCTTAATGTATTTTTGTGATTTTCGATCCCTAAAGTTATTATCTTTTATACATTTTTGTCAGTCAAAACATTTTAACTCCTTGACGAGGCTGTTTGTGTTTAAGAAACATCTACCTTCACATTTCCTTCCAATGTTAACAAGTGTAAGTTGTTTTATTACAATGTTTAAGTCAGTTGATTATAAAACAAAAGGTCTAAACCATCTCTATGCTCTTCACCTGAAAGAAACTTCACTAAGAACAGTTCAGTAGCTATTTTTGTCGCTAATTTATTTTGAACATTTTGTCTAGTAGTTTCTTATAGAATTTCGTCATTGATCAGTGCAAATAAACAGATACTGTTGACGACATATACATGCTGGTAGCTCTTAATGTTCTCGATGTTTAAACAGCTATTCAAACCACACTAAAATAAACAATCGTTAATTATTTCATTACACCCTAATCCCCTCAAGGGAACAACCGACTCCTAGCAAATAAAAACCTCCAGAGCGTCGCCACCGTCCAAGTGTAATGTCGTTGTTAGCTGTAATCCGCCGCCGGCGCGTGTGTGACTGACAGCTAAGACTTTAATAACAACGGGCATTTGCAAAACCGGGGGCTCAAACAATTGCGCCTAACCACCGATGCAACCGAGACCGCTGAGGCTGACTCTACAACAACACGAAACACGGGGCACGGGATACGCGTGTCGCGACAATGACGTCGCTCAGTCGAGGGTAATAATACAAATAATCCCTATTCAAAACTCGCCCTTCTTAACACCGGTGGGTTGTTGGATTCTCATCCGAGTTTTGGTGCTATTTGAAAGGTAACGCGGGTGATATAACTTTAGTGCGTAAAGGTATCCAAGATTTTTTAGATTATGCTGCTTTATTTAAATTAAAATTGTAAGATCATTGAATTAAAATAGATGTTTATAGATCATAATGTCCCAGGACAAATATCAGACTGATCTATTCCAGTTGTAAGGTCAACATTGGGAACATAAAATGATTATATTGTCCTTTGGCTACATATTATGAGTATAATCCTTCTCACCTTGGTACCTCCACGTTTTTAGACAGGATGGGGACCACACCCCCCAAACCTTTTCCAACCCTGCTAGTTCCTCTCCTTCCTGTAACCTGCACAAAATGTCCACGTGGAAGGCGTACCTAGCGACACTGTGGGGTTTCCTAATCCTACAATCTTACATCTAGATCATAATTTTTACAAATAATTTAGGATTTCAAAAGGTAGTTACGTGTTTTTTTTTCTCTCCCAGCCATGTTAAATTGCAACTAATAACTAAGGTTCTGACATATATGTGTTATTTCTCCTTTCTTCCTTACTCCTCTTTTATTACTCCTATGTTATTTATTTTTAAGAACAGCCTTGAATTCTGGTCTTGAATAGAATTTATATAGGTAATCCCTACTTTACATGACCATGTTTTTTTTAATAAACTAACGATTACTTCCATTTTTCGAAAGCATAATGTGCCAACATGAAAATTTTTTTCTCACACAAAGATACCTACTGCTTTCAGGAAAAATTCCAAAAAACCTATGTCTACGGCCGCACTACCAGAACTATTACTCACACTCAATAAATTTGTTTACTGGTGGAAATAAATTATCCAGAATTAATTGGGAATATTTTTATCAAATCAAAATTGAGGGCCTTTATAACCATGCGGTTAGCGTCAGTGCAACAGGCCACAGGTGGGTATTACGGGTTGCTTCCACAACTTGAAAAGGTTTTGACTGTAATCTTTGCGAAAAATGTGGCAATCAACAATCCCCAAAAGGTAACATATAGCCAGTAACAATCAACGTGATTATATTTTCCCGATATACTGTCAGACACAATAGACGTTACTGAACAATAAATTTCTTTACTAATAATACTTTTAGTACTCGCATTAACAAGCAACACAACAATCAATATAGCTTATCTGTTGGCACGGCTCCCATCTCAGTGGATTACTCATTCAGACATTAATAGATTATTAATACCTCCAACAGCTTTGATCTACTGATACAACCTCCAGCCATAACCGACGTAACATTAACGGCTTTAATGGACTGCTACTGATGTTATTGGTGTATTAGTCACTTCTATTCTCTATTTTTAGGAATAAATGTTCTCTAAATCTTGATTTTTCAAATTGATTTGTCTAAAAATGGAATTTATGGGATGCCTGGTATTTAACTTTTTTTACATTCAAAATTAAATATCTGAAAGTGGAAATAATAAGCAATTAATTTAAATCATTTTTTTTATAAAAAGCTGAAGAAAATTTTTAACTGGAAAGGGATTTAAATATTAATAGTGGCTTGTAGGGGCCACAGCCCCTAACTTTGCTCTAATCATCTGCCTCATCTGATTGTTTTACTCTTTACATGCTGAGGAAATTAAAAGAGTATAAGTAGGAACACATGGCAGTTCACAAAGTAGACACTTAATCACATGTTTGAATGCAAGTATATTAGACGTTTTTAAATCACCATGCTATTTAAATGGGAACTATTTTATTTCGTAACAAATTGGCTGTACATAACTAAGACGAATTAATTTTCCCCAAAACTTCATTTTCAAACCTTTAAAATTATCCCCCCCCCAGCTTTCTACGACCTCCTGATCGCTCACAATTTCATTGTCAAATTTGGACTTAGAGAATTAGATATATAGATGTAAATATTATGTAACTCTAAAGTTGTGTCAGTAATGTTATTACAAATCTGTGACCTGTCCTTAGTCAAACGATTGCGGTAGTAATGTAATTACCAATCGTCAACAACTAGCACTAGGATCCGGTTTTTGCTAAAAGAATCCTTTTTTCTTAATTAAGATATTTAATAGTTATGAATAAAGTTATTTAATTAATCTGTATAAAACTCGATATCATAAAAATATAAAAATGGGACACAGTTGATTAATTCAGATCATTTTTTTTTCAAAAGCGAACGAAAAGCGTCAAAGGTATTGGAAACACAGGTGGCGCAGCCCCATAGTGATGAGTGTAAACAAAAGGTGATATCAATAAAGTCTTTTGTTCTGTTAAATGGGCGAGACTTGGAGACAATAGCGGCTCAAATGTTTATTTTCCCATTGTGTAAAAAGCAATTAGCTAATGAGTCGATGAGTCAGCAGTGTCAAAGAGGGATCTGTGCGCGTGAAATAAAAAATGATTTTAGATATTATTAGGATAGATTGATAATAAGACGCTACCTAATATATAAAGTGATTTTATCTCCCATTATAAATCGTAAACCTATTTGGACAAAAGTAGAAACTCCCTTACAATTATTTATACATTTTTAATATGTATTTAAAAATAAATATTATGTTTATCCGAGTTAATGTTTTTTAAGGTGAGTGTTTATTTCGTTTTATGTTTATTCTACTGATTACAAAGGTACTACTGCTTGGAAAAATAGTTAATGAAAAATAGGTTCCTTATTTCCGTCAAAATTCAACTGTGTGAAAACAATTATGTTGCCAAGTTTCGTTGCAAGCGCAACGCAATTAAAGTTTGTAATTCGTCAAACATTAAATTGGAATTGCAAGCTTTGATCATGATGCACCTGCTACAAAAAATGTTAGCATTTTTGTTGTTATCACAGTTGGACTATAAACTGAGGTAATCTAACCTTTTAGCGAATTTCCCCTATAGGGAAGAAGCTATTACCGTAGGTCTCATGGTAAGACTTAAGCCCGAGACCATGATAACTTTTCATTTTGAGGTCCCCAGATGCCAAAAACACCATTCGTTCAAATTTTTATATATGTATATATATATATATATATATATATATATATATATATATATTTATATATATATGTGTCCGTAAGCACGATAACTCTCGTAAAAAAAGTCCGATCTTAATGAAATTTGGTACAAACGTGTAAATTACCATTTATTTGAACGAGTTCGAAAACCAGACAAATCGCACCATCCGAAGGGGGGTTTTGGGGGGGTTTTGTACCCCAAAAATGGGTTTTTTGGGGTTTCCACATGTAATTTTTATTAAAATCAAATTTTAATTTTCATCATTGAATTCAGCATAAAAAAACAAAAAAATTGGTATCTTGATCATTGCTCTACGTCAATTGGTTACTGAGATATTGAAAGTGCTAAACACAGTACGTTGTCTAATGTTATTCTTATGGAGAAAAAGAAAAATTGTATATCTCGCTTATTTATGAACATAAACTGACAAAATTTGGTATATAGCTTCATCTGGTTGTGGTTTATTGTTGTTTGCACAAAAAAACAATTTTTCACCTATGGTTCCCATAGCAGCAAACCTAGGTATTCGGTCCCCATGTTACTCTTATGGAAAATAATTAAAGTGATATATATCGCTTATTTATGAATGTATATGGATGAAACTTGGTATGTGACTTCACTTAGCTGAGTTCTATTGATATTTTGCATAAAACCCCATTATTTTGTGTTCCTTGTTGCAGCAAACCTGCGTACTCATCCCCAATGTTATTCTTATGGAGAATAATTAATATTTTAAATATCGCTTGTTTGTGAATATATTTCTTATGAATCCTGTTATGTGGCTAAGTGTGTTATGTTATAATTCATTGGAAATTCGCTGAGTATGCAGGTTTGCTGCGACGGGGGTATTTTTAAATGCTGGGTACTTTATCATGAGTTTTAATAGTTTATGAGTTACTTAACTAATAGTATTTGCATTATCATTTACATTTTCTAGGCTTTGAAGAAATTATTTATATTTTGGAAAATCACGAAGTTTAAAGAAATACACGGTATCTTCATGACCAATTCATCAGAAATCGATAAATAGTTAAAGCATATGACTTTGGCAATAACGAAGCATTTTTATGAGAGTTTGTTTGTGTGTTGTAAATTTTAGAAAATTTACCCAGTTAGTTAGTATAACTTTTATAAATTAAATACTTTCCTATTAAATTCAAATGGCAATATTTAATTTTTGTATTACCAAATTTAACATCAAGTTAAATGCGTAGACATATGTTTGAAATAAGTTTTCTAAATAGTAAAACTTTAAAAATAATTTAAGAAATGTGATACAATTGCTATAAGTCGAACAGACTAATCGGCAAGATCACAATAAATTGTTCATTGTCGTTTTATAATCCTGCAATACCCAGTTCATGCAAAAGCAATAAAAGCCGTAAAACCATGAAAAAGCTCTTAATGACACCAATCCCATGTCCGGCACTAAAACGTGTAAAACATTATTGGTCCTATTAAAACCCTGATTCCAATCAGTTGACACCTAACACGAAAAGAATGTGATTTACGATTGATTCACTACCAAGTATTTTATAGAACAACAAAGTTGTAACTGAATTCTGACATTTTAAAACAATATTAAGAGTAGCTTTGAGTTTTTTGAGCCTTAATAATGAGTAAATGAGTTTTTGAGCCTTAAAAACTCCTAAAACACACCGGCCAAGTAAATATTTATTTGGTTTCGTTGTTGGATGGTTGTAGGTATCTGGCAGTTTTCATTGGTCTTAAATATGAATGACATTAAGAATGGCAATATGAAGGTCATCTCTCCACCAAATATCTGGTGGGTATTTGGGTATATTAATATTAGGACTTAATTAATTAAAGTCCAGTAAGTTAAATTAAAAACAAATGTTTACATCCCAGTCTTATTCTTGCAATAGTTGACATTTTAACACAAGGTACAGTTCGGGTCACAATGCTTGGCATCTGGTTAGCGTATGCTCTGGAATGACTTTTCGCTTCTATTTGGCTTATTACCGTTAGTGTTACAGTCTAATTTTGTCAACAGAAAACAAAAATCACTTATATAATTTAAAAAAAGATTTTTTGGTTGTTTTTGTTAAGAAACTTTTCGCGTTTCTACCTGCTTCCCCCATAAGGTCAATGTTAACTTTCAAAGCCCGTTCCTCCTCAACGGAGTATTCGATATCGTTGATTTATGGCTCATTTTAAAGAGCAAAACATACCTAGCGATTTTAGTAAGCAGAATTTCAATTTCGCAAATAATAATCGATCAAAAAATTCCAAAATATTCAATATTTACGATTTTTTTATGCGCGAACTATTTATGATAACGAAATTCTGCTTACTGAAATCGCTAGATATATTTTTTATCTTTAAAACGAACCATAAATAATCCATTTCGGACAACCCGTTGAGGAGGGACGGACTTTGAAAGTTAACATTGGTCTTATGGGAGAAGCAGGCAGACGCAGAGGACTGGTGCCCCCTCATAATGTCTACTTTTATTTACGAGAAATTTCAGTAGTTACTCGCCTTTCCCAGGTGCCAAGCACCTTGAACCAAGCTGTACCTTGTTACGATAAGCTTCGATCCACAATCTTAGCTCCTTCTTAAGCAAGCCACAAGCATAATTCCTAAACATTCAACTGCTATAGAAGACAATTATACATTCTCACCATTTTTTTCTCAATTTGATTTATCTTAACCTTGAAAATTTGAAAAGATTTAATAATAACTTTAAAGAGTTATCCTAAATGATGTTCACAATTTGTAACTTGTTTGCTACTGCATTATTATACAATTATATTATTTAGATGGTACCATAGGACAAACTCAACAAGTTTTGTTTACATTAGTTTTGCCATACGAATAATAAGTACGGTTCAAGTGAAAAAGTAACACTAGGAAATTTTGATCTTAGATACTTATTATCATAGATTTTCAATATATATATTTATATACCATCTTTGCCAGTAAGCATACTTGACCTCGAGCAAAGTATCTTCACAACCCAAACTAAACAAACCCTAGTAAAGGACTGGCAAGTACTGTATACAAGCTCGATGTGACTGGCGATTTTAAGTAACTGTGTTCAATCTCACTAAGTTAAATTTAATTTTAACGATTTTTTTGTATGATAAATAAGACCGATGTATAGTAGGCAAAACTTGTTGAGTTTTTCTTTCCAATCAACATTTTTTGTACTGACCAAACAATCCATTTTGCAGTTGCTGGTACAATATTCGCATTCAAGACGGTATGCATTTAAACTAGGCATACACAAGGTAGCAAAGTACTCAATTCTAGATAAGTAATTTTCAAAATTCAAGACATTATTTTGTTAAGACATGTTATTAATCCAGTAACGTACAAGTGTAAAATCGTAAACATCTTTTAGGCTAAAGCTGAGTGGTAAATTTTTAAATGTTTTAAAACATTAGGTGTAACGATTAATTGAAATTAAGGGGTTTGTTTTAATTTTTACTATTAACTAAGGGGGTGTATAATTTGTTTAACCTAACGAAGACAACACTACAACACTATACCCACTAGCCGCATAGTGTTCCCCTAGTCCCATAATCTATACTTGACCCTAATGCACAGCTGTCACTGGCTTCGAGACCCCTCTTGGATGAATTGAGCGCATTTTTACAGTATTTGACTTTTGTTTCGATCGATATCGGGTTTTGTTTTGTTATCTGGGTCAAGCCCACAACTGCTCTCGACTGCAGTGCTCTGGCATTGTGTCTGTAATGTATGAGTATGATGTTTTAAGGATCGGTTTGAATTTATGTCACAAGAACATTTATTATTCTTAAACTCAATGCCGCAATTAAAAGGTTGTTATTTTATTAGGTATGCTACATTTAATTTATGACTGCTTAGGAATAATATCTAGATATTTAAAGACAAATAATATCAACAGTACCAAATTTAAAAAAAATAAAATGAATATAAAAACAGGATTTCTATAATATTTAAAATTAAATTAAATTTAAATTAAAAATTCTTTATTTTATCAGGCAAAGTTAGGGCCACATTGCCCTTTCTTACACTTAGCCTGCATACAAATGGAGATGTATGTATATATATATAAACATATATATATATATATATATATATATATATATATATATATATATATATATATATATATATATATATATATATATATATATATATATATATATATATATATACAGCATAATCAATAATAATAAAGCTTAAAACTACGATTTTAACAGAAAAACGTCAATAATTTTACTGTTTCTCTCAAACACACACCGGCCGGGCTGAGAGGTCATTGACCTTTATTAATTACATGCCATTACTTGTAGTTCTTTGAGGTACAAATTATTTAAATATAGGTACTAAATAGTACTAAATATGAACTAAATGGTGACATATTTTTTATATGGAAATTCGGACACGGCCGGGCTAGCATGTCGCTGGCCCGGAAACACAAAAACGCAATTAACTCCGATCTGGGTGAGGTACTAAATTTTTTACTAGATGTACTAAATAGTACGAAATAGGTGCTAAATGGTGACATATTTTCTATATTGAAATTCTTACATGGCCGGGCCAGTGACACAGACATACATACATCCATTAGTGATCCCCCAACGACAACCCCTAGAACACACCGGCCAAGGACATCCGCTTTTTCAGTGCCGCCACAAACCTAATTGCATTATCATTGATTTATTTTTACACCTTAGCACATATACATTTATTACTTTAGCTTAATATAAATACAAACATATATCTCGAAAAAATGAGTTTTAAATCCACTGTAATTTCTCTTACTTAGAAAATATTGATGGGCATGAATTTAATATATTTTTTAAATCATTTATAAAAAAAACATATTTGGGTTAAAACGTTTTATTATCAGTTGACTTAAATCTTTTTATTACTATTTTTAATACACCCTTCTGTTCTGTCTAATTTTTACTATAATTTATCCATAGCATAAAGTGGCAGGGTGTATGGGGCATATCATAATGAAATTGATGATGTTATTTTGTTTACCTTTATGTAATATATCTTTAATTTATCAATCTCGTCCTTAATTATCATAATTTCACAATTTTCAACCTCAGTCAGCCTAGAATTTCATTTAAATAAAGTACTACTTAATTCAATGAGAGATTTATGTAATGATACTGCGTGTAGGTAATTAGTCAACCCTCAATCTTCGGAAATGTGTAACATCGCTCAGAAAAAAGATTACTAATTAGTATAGACCCAATAAGGGAAGAAAATTCAACAATGAACGTAATGATCCGACTGCAGCTCTTTCCGAGGAAATGGTTTCTTTAAAATATATAATGACTTTCCAGGGATTATCTGGGATAATAAGCATCAGAATGAGAGCCGGCCCCCTCGCGGAGGAAATCCATTTAAATTAAGATCAGAGTGACAGCCTTATTACTTACTCATTCTTTAGGGTTACAGGGATTTGTCAGATCTGCTTTTGCATTTATTAATACTTTGTGGGTAAGGTAAATGTGAAATTGTAAATCCAATAAGATGTTATTTAAGTTTTAAAAAGCTATTACGGACATGTTTCACCACTGGTTAGAGCAAAAGGGTTTCGCGTTGTACAACTTATTTAATTTTTATTAATAAGTTATACAAATTTTCACGAAGACTTCTTCAACAACTTAAACTTAAAATCACCAACAAACCATTTTTAACAAGGAATCCATCAAGATATGTATAGGTTAATCAAATGTGTACGCAAACTCTTATTCTGTTATGATAATCTTTTTAGATTTTGTTTTCGATATGAAAGTAATTTATATATTTATTCTTTAGTAAAAAACCACCCCAAACCCACTACTTCAGTTTACTCTACAGTGGTTATCCACCACCATGTATGTTTTTTGTTAACGTTGGTGCTATATTTTCAATTCGAAAATACACATGTAGTATCACACTTACATGCGTTTGTTGTACATTATTGTGTGAACTTTTAATGGGAGTACGTTGGTTTTGGAAAAGAATATGACTTTTAAAAAGGGTTGTATGGTTAGGAAAGTAAATCTAACGCTTCGCATTATTTCTACGAACTGCCCATATCGAAGCTATTTATTCATACACAAGTAAATTGTAAAATGCTGTAATTGAAGTTTTTTTGTGTTATGTTAGTTTTTTTATGAAAAGAATAGTTTAGTTCTTACTTTAATTTTTACTATACTTATTAAAAATACAGATTTTAATGATAATCTTCAAAAATGTTCACCTAATAAACTTGTAGTGCCTTAATATTACCTATAACACATTTTCTGCTGCATACCCTCCCCTTTTCAGTCAAGTGTATATTCCCAATTGGTTGTTACAAACTCTGTTTCTGAAGGGTTAGAATAACGACTCACGATACATAAAGCACAAACCGCATTCAGTGCTATTGGCTGCGGAGACATCCGGCCAGCGGTGACCACATCCGTCATCATTGGCGAGAGGGAGGTGTTGAGGTCATTGTATTGAGGGGTGGAAATACTGCATCCGTAGAAAAATCAATAAATTGTTTGTAGGTTAAATTTCTTAATGAATCTTTAGCTGATATAGCAAAAATGTATGATTTTATAAAACACCTTAATCATTGGGTGGTATGGGAATGGTAACAATGATCCAAGTACGAACACATAAATTCTGAACGGATAAAGATTTTAAAACCTACAAACCAATTATAGAAATCGTCAGTGTTTTTCGTGTTTAAGACGGATGTTTCTTAAACTACCCTTGTGTTCCTGTCTATTGTATACAGCGATTAAAACCCAACATTACATAACATTCAATCCATGTAATATAATGAATTCCCATTCCAATTTCAAACAACAAAAAACATGAATTAGTTTCGTCTAGATAACATTTAAACACCCCATGAGTTTTAACGTCAGACAGAGCCCCCTAAAAGAAAAGACAAACTTCTCACTTTTGTGAAAAAGCATAAATAAGACACTAATCCATATATAATTAATAAGACACTTCTATCACCCATCGTGATAGTGCTCATTTAGGGAGACTTAACTGTATTATTGTATCCAACAAACCTTTAAAATAACAGTTTCAGCTGTCTGTGTAGCATCAGTCAGAGCTGATGTCACAGCACTGAAATCAGGAAACTCAGCTGTATCCAACAAACCTATAAAATAACAGTTTCAGCTGTCTGTGTAGCATCAGTCAGAGCTGATGTCACAGCACTGAAATCAGGAAACTCAGCTGTATCCAACAAACCTATAAAATAACAGTTTCAGCTATATGTGTAGCATCAGTCAGAGGTGATGTCACAGCACTGAAATCAGGAAACTCAGCTGTATTATTCTATCCAACAAACCTATAAAATTACAGTTTCAGCTATCTGTGTAGCATCAGTTAGAGGTGATGTCACAGCACTGAAATCATAAAACTCAGCTGTATTATTCTATCCAACAAACCTTTAAAATAACAGTTTCAGCTGTCTGTGTAGCATCAGTCAGAGGTGATGTCACAGCACTGAAATCATAAAACTCAGCTGTATTTTTCTATCCAACAAACCTATAAAATAACAGTTTCAGCTGTCTGTGTAGCATCAGTCAGAGGTGATGTCAAGCACTGAAATCAGGAAACTCAGCTGTATTATTCTACGAAGTGACTACGTACACGTCCAATGTAAAGGCAAATTCACATCGCTACCGCTTAGGGTAGGTTAGGTTACGTTACGTTGCGTTACGTTAGATTAGGTTAGGTTAGGAGGTTTTCTGGCCCTCAATCTGATTTAAAAATCACAGGAAAAGTAACGTACGGTGCATAATTTGGAACGGACGTGAACAGTAGCGGCTCACGTCGGACGTGTACGTAGCCTCTGCCATTATTCTATCCAACAAACCTATAAAATAACAGTTTCAGCAGTCTGTGTAGCATCAGTCAGAGGTGATGTCACAGCACTGAAATCAGGAAACTCAGCTGTATTATTGTATCCAACAAACCTATAAAATAACAGTTTCAGCTGTCTGCGTCGCATCGGCGAGAGGCGGGTCTAAGGGTGGGAACTGTCCCGTGTCGGACGCCTTTGTAGACTGACGTGTTTACGAGGACTAGTGAATGGCGTGTAACCCTAGAGCAGCCAATTGACCCCACCTGGCTCTGAGCTGGATAATCATGTCAGGAGTTGTCTCATTAGTTTGAGTTACTATTACACGTGTCTGCAGACAGCTTATGAATTCGTAACGGACGCTATTGCATTGTGCATTGTCCAAGTGCCCGGGTATCCGGTTGGCGGGAAAGGGATAGTTGAAGGGATATTTGGAAATTTAAGACTGCTGAGTGTTAAGAACTAATAGTTGGAAATTCAAGTTTTTGAGTGTTAAGGGATGAATTTGAAGATTCGATATTGCTTAGTGTTAAGGAGTGATATTTGGAGATTCAAGATTGCTGAGTGTTAAGGGATGATGGTCGGAGAATGTAGATTACTGAGTTTTAAGGGATCAATGTTGCAGATTTAAGATTGCCGAGTGGTAAGGGATAACAGTTGGAGATTTGAGATTGCTGAGTTTTTAAATTTGTTAAATCCAAAAATAAAAGGTTGGGACAGCCACGATTTTTGTAGGAAGTGTTAATTAGGTGTTACAAATAATTAAAACACTTACAGACAGGAAATTCGAAAAGGTCGAATGAATATTCGAAAATGCCCCGATTTCTGTTCAAAAAATTCGTATCGCCTTGTACAACACAGTTTCTGAATAAGATATGAAGGGAAAAGTCACAGTGGTTTTATGTAATAAAAACCTGTTACCCGCTAGTTTCACCATGTAAATCTATATCTATAAAAGGCAAAGCCCTGGCTGACTGACTCACTGACTAACCGACTGACTGACTCACTCACTCATCACTAATTCTCCACCATCCCATGTAGGTAGAGAGTTTAAATGTTGTACACTGATTCTTTAGGCAAAAAATAGGAAAACTAAATGGTTTTCACCCTGATCTGACCTTAGGGCTCCGCCAGAGATCCCGACAAAGTTCCCATGTATTTCTTATGGACATTCATTTTTTTTTGAGCTAATGAAAATACAAACAGCTGATCTTGATTCGTAGTAGTTCCACGGGCTAACCACAGAATGCAGCACACACAACTGTCATAGTTTTTATAAGTTATTTGCGGGGTGAAGCCTGCGGGAACAGATAGTAATTTATAAAAACCATGACAGTTGTGTGTACTGAATTCTGTGGTTAAGATCAGCTATTTGTATTTTCATCAGGTCAAACCAAAATTAATGCCAATAAGGTATACACGGGAAGTTTGTCGGGTTCTCTGTTGGAGCCCTAAGGTCAGATCAGGATGAAAACCATTAAGTTTTCCAATTTTATGCTTAAATAATCCGTGCACATAATTTCAACTCTCTAGGTAAATCGTCAGTAGGAGAACTCATGATGAGTGAGTGAGTCGAAGTAGGGCTTTGCCTTTTACAGGTATAGATACCAGCTTTCAACAAATTCTTTTAATAATGTTGATATTCCATAAGCTAAAACTATTGAGCTACGTACAACATTTTATATGAGTAATGAAATTTTTATACTAGTAATGGAATTTCTTTTGGTATCTGATTTTTCGTGATTAATGGACACAAGTTTTCATGAATGGGATAGCTAAAAAACCTTTACTGTGTTAAAAGCTTCATTGTTAAAGGTGTCATGTTTATTAAGAATCTTAAGTAATTGAGCAAGAGAGTTTACTAAGTTGTTAATGGTTAACTATTACACTTTTGACGTATAATATCCACAACGTTTGGTATAACCCATTAATTAACTTTGATTCATATAAAATGTAACCTTGTTTAATTTTTTACTGAAAAGTAGGAGAACTGAAAGAATTTTATCTTGCATTAGATAAATAAAAACCAAGACCTTGATTTTTTAACTGTAAAACAAGTTAGCTTAATCTCAGTGATGTGGGTTTAGTATATAACACATAAATTTCGAGATAACACTAATTAGAGCATTTTTATTATTAGTATGAACATTATTAAGTCTAAACTAGATATTTGTGTAATTAAATCAAACTCAATATTACAATAAGTATTTTATCATAATTTCACCACTATTGTAATTGTTAAAATTTGTTTGGAACTGCAATCATTAATACTGTAATTAATATTACAAAAACTAATCCTTACAAATCTAATAATTCCATTTGTACATTTTATTCACAGCTGAAATGGGTTAAAAGTTTTGAGTTTTATTTTGAAAATGAGTTTTACGGACACTTCTTCTCTTTTTCATCTTAACCGAACATACAGTGCAATATATGTTTTCAAATAAATATTAGAAGGTCAAGAATCTTTGTTATAAAATAATCTATATGGTCTTCTTAACAAATATTATAAATAATATAAATTACAAAAATATGGGATTTTTAAATTAGTAACTGAATATTTTACTATTATAAAAACACTAACAACTAAAGAATATACTATTTAACAAATGTTCCAGCGAGGAAGGTTATAATCAATCCCTTAGGGAACCCCAAAGCTGAATCAATATCAACACCGTAATAATACATGACAGAAAACTAATGGACAGAGATTACGGTAGAATTTTATTGCTACACAGAAGCCTTAATCATTGTTGCGCGAGAGAGATGAAGTATAATATTAGACATGTCACTTACCTCTTCATATATCTTTTATTAGACTCGGAGGTGACCATGAGTCATGAGTTTACGAAGTATGAGGCAGGAGGTATAACCTCGTATTTGTTAGTAACTTTTATGAGACTAAAGACTTTTATAATTTACAATTACTTATACAGGTTCATTACCTAAAATGTTTGACATATATAAAATATTAACAAATTATTAAATAAACAATGTGTTTATATTTACTATAATATTATATTTATCTATTATTTTATTTCGTAAAAGTATTGCTGTAACTACAACCCGTGAACTTTGACGATCAATTAAATAATCAAAACATTTGACTTAGTGGAAGATTTCTTCAAATTTGTTTACGTACTTTGTAGTTAATTTTAAGAGTACCTGGGGGCCGAGCTTTGCTCGGGGAAGGCCAGTCAGTTTGTTTAGATGACTTGGAGTAATATTGCACCACTTCCCCCAACTGATAATCAGATCTGTTTAACTCATTTGCCTCTTTTCTACATTTTTAACGTCACTCCAGTTGTTATTTATAGCTCAATGTCCCTTTGATTTATTTTACTACTCTATATATGTAATCTTCACTCAAATCTTTTAATCTCTGCTCTCAGGAAACCACATGTTAATAATTCATATACAACATGAGTATTACTTTGACAGTTTCCTGGTTGATTATGAACAGCTGTTACAATTATTTTGTTTTGATTTTAAACTCCATAAGCCCAATGTTAATTTTTTGAACTTTTCATTTTAGTTTTTTTACATTATTTGATTTTTCCTGGGGATGAGGCCTGTCTAGAACTTATTTTTATCCCAGAAATTAGTTATTTCCAACATTTGAAGAAAATCGTTGGAGCCATTTTTTAGATCAGTGTCGCAAGCAAGCAAACCTTACTCATATTAGATTATAGGATTAAACTAAAATGTGGAGTTTATTGTGAATTTAACTATTTTTAAACTGTATTGTCAATAGAAACAAAGACTTATATTCATGATATGTTGTATTATATTTAAAATTACAAACCACGTTCATTAACTTTTAAGTAAAGATTACAACTCATACAATCAACTTTTATCATTAAACAAAATCAATAAAACTTATTTCATAGCCATAAACATTGACAGTCTAGTAAAGAAACCAATTTTGCCTTCAATACCAGCGTATATTACAGCGTATATTTTCTCATAAGGATAATTTTCTTTAACCTCAAAAAAGAATCCCTATTAAACATGACATTTTCGTCTTCAGCTGAGGAAGGATGACAATCCTTTGTGAAGGGAAGCGTTATTTTTATCCTTCTTACTCTCGCTGTTCAGCCTTTTCACGTCATAAAAGAAATAATTTTCCGCGGCAGGAAACGAAGATCGTCCATCATTACGTTCATTGTGCTCCTCCCTTCTTCTGGTTTAGCCGTTTTGTAATTAAACCTCGTTCTTCATTGAACCAGGAATGCCCAATATGTATATTAAATCTACTCTCTGAGCAATATGTCAACAAGTCACCTTCTACCTATTTATATGATTATGTAAGGTGATTTTCGATAACAGAACTTGCTCGTTATTTCTAAACTGAATTCGAAAAACTAAGATATAAAAATAATGACCGCGTTCCGTAGGTGTATAAAGTAGTTTTAAATTTACGGTACTTCTATTCTGAACGGTACAGGCCACTTAAAGTTCTTACAGTTCGTAAGTTGCCCTCAATTTCAACATGTAGATCAATTTTAAATTCAACTGAATTCTAAAACAGCTGTACACAGTTTTCTAGCATTAGCATGTGTGATGAGCTGAATACAAATACTCAAAATAATGAAATGACAACACAATATATTTAGTTCTTATCAACAACTTAATAACAATATTATATTTAACTGGGCCTATATTAGTGCAGATAGCAAGCCACTTCTACGCACTACGATTATACTGCATGTCCTTTGTGTATCCATGTTTTATTTATATTTATTTTTTAGTATAAACGAAATTAAAGTGGGGGAAAATGTTCATGAGATTTTAGTAACTAAAGAATTTTATGTTTACTTAAAGTTATAAATCTAAATTTAAAAATATAATAAAATTGTATATGGTAACGGATGTAACCATTCTTCATTCTACCACCCTTTTCCATTATAACTGTAGCTCCCTTAATCGTTTCTGCTTATTATTTTTACAACCATACAATTTTACATGGATTTGTTCTTTACTTTTAACTGTCTCTTTTTTATCCGCAGCAGAATCAGTTGTAATGACAATATAAAACAAGCTTACATCCCGTAAAAAACGCTGTAACCTGGATTAGGAGCAGATTCAGATTGAGTGGGGTTGGAATTTTATAGTTGTTCTCTTAATTAGCGTAATCTGTCAAGTAAATTTGATACTTATACTCAAGGAGAGGGGAGAGGATAAGATAACTCTAAAAAGAGTATTCTATATTAACCCTTAAAACTACTATGGAAGTAGTAATGAAAATTATTACTCTGTGCAAATTAAAATGATTAATTCCCTTGTATTTGAAATTATTTAACTATAATAATTGATACAAAGTTAGTACCGTAATTTCTTCCACATATGGGAGCTGTCATTTATCTCATAAGCTAGCTTAAATCTAGGTGTATTAAGGAGTTAAGAGATATTTGGTATAAAATAAGTTTTAATAAGTAAGTGATTTTTTAGAAAATTGAAATAACTTTAGTTAGGGGTTTTTCATGTGACATCACTACAATGTTTTTTTCCATTTACTTACAAAAACAAAATGTTTCACTTGCAAAAAAATGTATACTGAAAAATAACGGTTTATTTTATACCATATTTTTTTGTATTACTGTAACTTCTGCTGAGTCAAACATTTGTTGAAAAAAAAAAAAACTGGAGTTTGATTTTAGGGAAGTAACAGTTATTTTAACACCTATTAAATTTATTTTCGGTAGTCTGGACATTAAAAATCTTCAATAAAAGAGTCTTCCAAATTGTGCCATTTTCATGTGAAAACAAGAAATTTCCTTAATTTTACAAGTATTCCATAGCAGTAAAGAGAACCAAGCGTATTTGATTAAGGAAACCAATGGTTACAAAGAAATGGAATGTAAGTTAATAAAACTGGCGGATTTTAATCAAGTCGTTTTTATTGCAACTTAACATCAACGTAGAGTGGAAGTATTCACCAGAGAGAACATTCAAACGTTATGTGAGGCTGATGGGTCAAAGACATTGAAAAGGGCATAAAGGGTTTGCAGGACTCTGGTATTTCTTTCTTAATTATTATTTAAAGGACCCTCACAGTAAAAAGTTACAGAAAACAATTTACTACAAAGGTTACTAATTGTATATTTTGTTTGCACTCATTCAATAAAACTCTTTAACTATCCTAGCACGTGTTGTTGTAAAAACAGGATGGAATTAAAATCATAGTATTATTAAAAATAAATTTGAACATTTTTCAAGACGTATTGAATCTACTGTCATTACAGACAATTGTACATACCTAACTATTAAATTACAGTATAATATAAATATTTTAAAGCAGTAATGTATGTCCAGAATCTTGACATTATATAAATTTAGATGATTAAAATAACTATATTTTTTGATTCATACATACAGAAAAGTTTGATTGCATATAACTGATAGTTAAAGTGTTATATTATACATTTTACCACTCCAAATATAAGTTTTAGTGAGAAAAAAATTGTTATATAGCGTTTTTCAGTTCATCAAGTATAACAAGGTTGTGTACATTAATTTTATTTCTTGTTCCGTAGGAGTAAAATATTTCTGGACGAATTTAATTTAATCATAGCTTTATTAGTTAATTTCCTTTGGAAAGTTAACTATTAGCATGACCCGCACGGTGAAACTTAAGCCCAGGACCACCATATAAGTTCCTAATGTGACCCCCTAAACACATTTTGGGGGGTCGTTCAAAATTTTATATATATGTGTTTGCACTCTAGCGGTCACATTTTTTGTCCGATTTACTTCAAATTTGGTAGGGACGTTTCTTTCTATAATCAGTTGGACAAGTTCGTTGGGCAAAACAATCGGAAAACTCTAAACCCCTTTTTTGGGGATTAATCTTTCAAATGTCGAGTTTTTGGGCCCATAAAGGGTCATTAAAGCACCAGATGTAAAATCAATGTATGTATAAAGATTAGAGAAGCGAAAGTTTTAAGCCCTCTCTCGTCATTCTAGAATAAATATTTACCGAGTTATTAAAGAAAATGTGTATCGACTACACACAGCTAGTACGTTGTCTTATGGGGGTTTTACACTAACAAAGCCTGTTATTCCTTTGTTAGAGTACTTTTATCATCCCCAGCAACCTCACGCCTACTTTTAAGCCTGTCTGAATCTTCTACTAACCTTATAATGCGCAAAATTGTATTCCCAGCTTTGCAACTAAATGAAACCAGGAGCATCAGAACAGCCAAAAAAATCAATGTTTTCAGATTTCAATACAAATTGTACAAATGTATGTTTTTACACTGATTTTGAGTTTTAAAAGTTTTTATGTGGAAATTCACTTCCCTCACGTCAGCGTGCTGCGTGCGAACTCGTTTTATGTTTAATTAATTCATAAATCATTTATACTAGTGGCTTGAAGGGGCCATAGCCCCTAACCTTACTCTAATACTCTACCTAATCTGATTTGGTCAGTTCATAAATAAAATAGATTCTTAATCACATGTTCTAGTCTAAACAAAGCAGACGTTTTTAATTTCCTATGGTTTTCTTATGGGGGATGTTTTACGTTATTTCTCGTTTGCTGGTAACTTTATGGAGATACAGCTATTTTTTCCGAGTCCCTGGGATCGAGATCTTTAATTTGAGCCGTCTCCCATCATCCTGCGTTTTGCAAAAATCCCACAATTTCGACTTAAAAATTTCGCTTACGGAATTTTATATAAAGATACTTACTGAAGGTAAATCTACTCATATCAGTAATATATCTACAAATTACGCAGCACAGTTTCAGTAAGGACCCTTCGTTTTTTTTCAGAGTTTAATAGCATTTTTTATTAATCTGAATCTGTTGTTATGTCCCTGTAAAACAAGCTTATCTTCCTGAGCAAACACAGTTCCCTGGATTAGCATCAGGCTCAGAATATGCGGGGTTAAGTTTTACGGGGCTTCTAATTAGCATAAATCTGCTCCCGCGTTTATTACTAAGAAGTAAGGTTTATAGCTTTACAAAGCATTCCACCAAACACGAATAAATTAGACCATTCTTTTCTAAAACAAAAGAGAGGAACAGAATCGAGTATATAAACAATTTTAAATACTACTACACACTTTTAAAGTGTCCTATAAATTAGTTTATAAACTAACAAAATTACTATAAAAAACGCTCATTTATAATTATCTTGAGCCTTTTCATCGTAAAATCAAACTGTTGTCCTAAACCAACAACGTAATTTTAAAAACCTAGTTTTTATTTATTTAATTTTTGCTTTTATTTTTTGAAGAACAATTTGAAATGTTCATAATATGAATAGCTAAAGTTATTTTAACTAATATTACTACAGAGTACAGACTAGAACTATCCAAAGAAATTGGGATGTTTGTTGACAAGCGCAGTTATATCCAAGGAGAAATAAACATATAATTAATTGCCTACCTAAAGAAAATCAGTGTCTACAATAGATCATTAGAACCTTAAAGACTACTGCAATAAAATACTAAGGGATTGGAAATATTTTATAGATATCTGGACATATAATGTAAAAATCATAACGAATATACTGATATGAAACATGGAAGGTTTTTTCGTACCACCTTAAATTTGGTACGATTTTAAAATAATTGTAGCCTTGTAATCATTGCAGGGTATTAATTTACTAACACGGACTTAAATAAATGAAATAAGAAACCCAAATCAGTGGTTTTCCTAAATTATATTTACAATCATTTTATTTTACAAGTAACCTATGTGCTACATTATTAAAAACTGAGCCAAATGCTCCACGAATATTACATTCTTTCGACCATTGTAACAAATAGGGAGAGATTTGATTAAGGAAATGCTAAGTGGTCAGGGAGGCGGAGAATAAATTAGAGTGAAACGGTAAATTTTAATTAAGTCAGACTTTTATTGCGATTTCACATATGAACGTAGACTGGACGTATTCGCCGGCGAACATTCGAGCGGATGCTAATGGGTCAAAGACAGTTAAAAGAACATAAAGGGTTTGCGAGCCGCTGGCCTCCGTCTCTCCATTATCGTTGAGGGGAGAGTACTTTAAAGGGAAAAGGAGGGAATTCTACTTAATGTAGAAATATGTGGCATGCGTCTACATTTTTTAAGCCTTAGGTAATTATTTTCTGTACCAACAACCTTAGATATGTAATACAGCCATTTTTTATACGGAAAAACATCTGTTCTTCAAAATACTTTCGGGTAAATTGTTAATATTGTATAATATTTAATTTTTTTACTTTTAATACTTCCCAATCTTACGATAAAATGCAGTTTCACTCCGTTTATCACAGCTTGAGGATTAGAACAAAAAAAAACTTTTAACATAAAAATTCGTACATAAAAATAAGATTCCCAAGGAAAGTCTCAAGTGCCAAGTTATTAATTTATTTGTTTTTTATCAAAACGCAACACGTTTCTTATGACTTGGTAATATAAAAATACCCCCATCGCAGCAAACCTGCTTACTCAGCGAATTTCAAATGCATAATATTTGTCTTAATACCACAAAGAGCCGCATACCAAGTTTCATAAAAATATATTCACATAAAAGCGATTTTAATCCATAAGAATAACATTGGTAATGAGTACGTAGGTTTGCTGAAAAAAGGAACACTAACAATTGGTTTTTATGCAAATATAAATGTAATTTAACTAGGCGAAGCCACGTACCAAGTTTCATCAATATTCAATTATAAATAAGCGCTATATAACATTTTAGTTATTCTCCATAAGAATAACATGGAGGCTGAGTAAGCAGGTTTGCTGCAACAAGGAAAAAATGGGTTTTTATGCAATTATCAATATAACTGAACCAAGTGAAGCTATATACCAAGTTTTATTAATTTATGTTCATAATTAAGGGAGTCATTACATTTTACTTATTCTCCATAAGAATAACATGGGGGCTGAGTACGCAGGTTTGCTGCCACAGGAATAATCAGTAAAAATCAATACTTTGTGCAAATATCAATATACCAGTACTACGTGAAACCACATACCAAGTTTCATCAACATACATTCATAAATAATCAAGATATCAAATTTTATTTATTCTCCATAAGGATAACATTGGACAACGTACTGTGTTTAGCACTTTGAATATCTTAGCAACGGTTGGGCGTAGAATCACAATTTATATACCAAAATGATTGTTTTGTGGAACTGAACAGATTGGTAAAATCAAATGTGAAGTTTACATTAAAATAAACTTAGGAAAAGCCAAAAACCTTTTTCCCATAAGATTATCATGGGAGATTTTATGAGTAGGTTTTTTGGATTTTCTCCGCAACCACTTAACCTAGGTTAATAATTCAAAATACTATATTATTTGTTTTTTTAAGCTCTATAACATGGTCAAAACCAAAATTAAGTTTTTAAAAAATTGTAGGGTGAAAAATTCAAAAAACTGATATTTGGAAAGTTTAAAACCCCCCTTCCCATGGTTCGATTTTTCTGGTTTTCGAACTCAAAGTCATGAATGTCATTTTACACATTTGAGCCAAATTTCATCGAAATCGGAAATTTTTTACTCAGGTTATCGCATTCACGGACACATATATGTATATATATATATACATATATATAAATTTGAACGAATAGTGTTTTTGTCATCTGGGGACCTCAAAAAAAAATTATCATGGTCTCGGGCTTAAGTCTTACCATGAGACCTACGGTAATAGCTTCTTTCCTATAGGGGAAATTCGCTAAAAAAATTTGATTTGAGCTTAGGCTTTAGCTTATCCACTTGTCATACTTAAATATAAGACTTATAACTTATAACGTTTCATATTGTCTTTAATAATTGTCCATCACTTGCTTTGTTCTGTAAAATACTAAACTTAAAACCATTTAAAGCAAAATTAATTTCCCAACGTAAAACCAGTTAGTACGGTTAGAAAACAAAAACAAAAACATTTTATCCTATATGTTACTATAACATATACAAGTTTAATCCTTATATCGTTTAATAATAAACAATTAAACCAATCAATTTATGCCATAATTAGTAGGCTAAGAGAGCATTAGTTTCTGAGGCATATAAGATGTATGTAATTTTGAATTCGAACCGTTTAAGAATGATTGACACGAAACATACAAGCTGTCAAACACTTAATCAAAGTGAGCAAATGAAGTTTGTAGGTCAACGGCAGATCAACTAACACTTCCAGAGCCATTAACTCCGAAAGACAATGCGCAGTGATGTTGAAAAGTAGGAGTAATTCACGCCAAGTTGAAAGTATAGGCTTGACCCAGAAAGTAGAATAAGACCTATTCTTGCGGGGAAGGGATCCAACAATGGCTCGGTGAAGAGATGTTTGGTTTCAGTGAGAGTCGTCGCCAAGTGCGAGTAGACAGATGTGGATTTGGGTCAACAAGGAATTACGTCGATGGGGGTGGATGGAAGTAGAAGAATCGGCTGCGCAGGAGGAGAGTTGCATTGAAAAATTAGTTTAATGCAGTTAATTATGCTCAACAACATTACAGCAAATATGTACATATTTCAGATGGTGTTCCTTTAACAGCATAGCAACCATGATAAAATTGATTTATTCTTCAAGAAAGTTGGAAACTCTTTTCCTCGAACTCAGAAAGATCCCGTGGGTAGACTGAAATCAATGTTCTTAGTTAATACTGGGCTTTTGGTGGTCTTTAGCCTCTCCCACTTATTTTTTTACTGTAGTTTAAACAGTAATGTATTAAAGCAAAATTAGGAAACACATATTGTAATAAAAATCAAATAAATCAAATGTTTAACGACACATTAGTTTACTTTTAAAATAAGTTGATTCAAATCAAAATTGATTCCTTGATTGAATTGAAAAATAATATAAAAAACATTTTCCCCTCCAAGTCCAGTAACCGAACAACTTTATTAGTGAATTTCCTTTGGAAAGTGAACTATTAGCATGACCCGCACGGTGAAACTTAAGCCCGGGACCACCATAGAAGTTCCTAACGTGACCCCCTGAACACGTTTTGGGGGGTCGTTCAAAATTTTATATATATATATACATATATATATATGGGTGTTTGCACTCTAGCGATCGCAATTTTTGACCGATTTACTTCAAATTTGGTAGGGACGTTCCATTCTGTAATCAGTTGGACAAGTTCGTTGGGCAAAACAATCGGAAAACTCTAAACCCCTTTTTTTTGATGATTAATCTTTCAAATTTCGAGTTTTTGGGCCCAAAAAGGGTCAGAGACGCCCCAGATGTAAAATCAATGGATGAAAAAAGATGGGAGTTAGAGAGGCGAAAGTTTTAAGCCCTCTCTTGTCATTATAGCATAAATATTTACCGAGTTATTAAAGAAAATGTGTATCGACTAAACACAGTACGTTGTCTTATGAGGGATTTACACTAGAAAAGCCTGTTATTCTCTAGTTAGAGTACTTTTATCATCCCCAGCAACCTCATGCTTACTTTCAAGCCTGTCTGGACCTTCTCCTAACCTTATAATGCGCAAAATTGTATTCCCAGCTTTGCAAGTAAATGAAACCAGGAGTATCAGAACAGCCAAAAAAATCAATGTTTTCAGATTTCAATAAAAATTGGACAAATGTATGTTTTTACACTGATTTTGAGTTTTAAAAGTTTTTATGTGGAAATTCACTTCCCTCACGTCAGCGTGCTGCGTGCGAACTCGTTTTAATTTCGCTCTAACCATCCCGAAATTGTACAAAAAAGAATTAATTTGAAATGGTTTTGCAAGTCAAATTACTTCAACGAAACGCACCATTATTTTGATGTTCCGCCAATTTGTTCTGATTAATCAGATTCAAATGACTTGGGGGTATTTTTTACATATGTATTTATTATAACTGTAGAGTTTCAAGTGTGTAGCGTGTTCGATAGTCTGGTATTTTAATTCAAAAATAGCGACCTCTTCATGGGACACCCTAATATAAAAATTCGTAAATACGAGTAGAAAACTTATTAGTTTATGCTAAATACACGATTGCGAGCCTCAAGTGTTTTAATGAGTTTCAAAACTAATCAAACGCCATGTATTCGCTAACTAACTTCACAGGTGGTTATTTTCATATTCTGGTAAATTAAACTAAGTTACCATACTGGCTCATTTAACCATCAACAGAACATCACAGAGAGAATGTTGAAGATATAGCAGATATATTTTAAAGTAAAGTGACACTAGAGTTCAGCGAAGTTAGCATTTCATTAAATTTTAGGACCAAGTTTATTACAGCACCCCCATTATTTGCTTACCCTTATTGCCTATAACTATGAGCATCGTGCGTTAAACCTTTGTGAATGTGTAATTTCAGATTCCAAAAAGCTTTTAGCGCGACCGGTGATGCGAATCACAAAGGGTTGTCACCAACAGCGCGGAAAAATTGCGCTTTGTGCGGCTGTTTTGGGTTGGTCCGGGGACGATTTTTTAAATGGCTTGGAACTTAGCGTTTCTAGTACCATTTAATGTTTGAATCCGATGTAGAAAATGAGAACTTGAAGATTCATTTTGGCGAAAGAACTATACTTCTTTTATGTGACCATAGTAGATGTGAAATGAGGGTTTAACGCCACTTCCGGCGTTTTTTTCCCATGTTATTCTTATGGGGAGCCGTTTTTGCACCGACGCCAGCTCCCGCCTATAGAGCTCCCGCGCGCTGGCCTATATTAAATATATAGGCCTAAATATATATACCCTTGCCTATATTAAATATATTGTCCCTCCTCTTTTTAAAAATTAATTTTCAAATTCTAAAAAACCATCTTTAGTGTTTATGGTCCGATTTGTTTAAAACTTGGATATGATATTGTCCTAATGTTTTAATAAATTCCCCCAAATTAAAAATACTGCCGCCAACTTCTTGATTGTCGTAGTGTTTTAATCCCAACTACGGTCGAACTGCCAACTGATTAAAACATCCGCCGCTTGCACGCGCAACGATCCGCTGCCTGCACATGCTGACACACTAACACACTAAAGTCGGTCATGTGCAAGCACGCGTCACATTGACCAGAATTTCCACTTACCATAGAAAGTCCAGCCAACGCAATTTCCTGGTTAAATTGAAAATCTGATGTGTATATAAGGTGCCACCGACAACACACAACAACAGTGACCTCCACCACCAGCACCGGATGACGCCACCACACACGCCACCAGCGACCACCGGACGTCACCACACTCCAGCGACCACCAGCACTAGATGACGTCACCACACTCGTCACCAGCGACCACCGGACGTTACCACACTCGGCTCACCGCGCCTCTCCGCGTCTCCGCCCCACGGCCTCTCCACCTAGGACTCTGTGTGAGTGTTAGCAATGGTGTAGGTGATGTCTTTAGGGACAACCGTTAATCCATCACTATAATTGTGAAATAGCCTAATATTTGTAAATCTCTAATTCACCATTTCCAAATTCAATATTAAAAATAAAACAATATATGTTTTAAAGCCACTTTCAACACTTTGATACCCTTATATATCTCTTGAATGTGTATTAATACCTAAAATGTGTATGAAAAAAATAATATTGCATGACCAAATTGGAAATTTTTTTAATTTTTGCAGTAATTAAACTGCAAAAATGTCTTATTTTAGAGTTAAAAAATATGTTTTTATTATTTAAAGAAGATAAAATTTTAAAATTTTCAACCAGGGTTATATATAGAAGCCCCAAAATCACCACCCTCATTCCAAAAAAAAATTTTGACCTGTGCACAGTGCTCCACGCCCTGCTCCAAAAGAAGCAATTTAATCAGACACTATCGTAACATTCACAAAGTTATTCCTATAATTTGTAAAACATGTCATCAAATATTTGATAATAAAAATTTTAAAATTCACATGCTAGAAAAACATAATACTTGTATTGTGTGTAAGAGAGTCGTCACTCGGAACAAGAAACGCCACCACCTACGATGTAACAAACGACCTTACAGGTTGTATATTTTTAACGGTGAATCTGTGGAAGTATTAGACACACTTCAATCATGTCCTTTACCTATCAAATGGATTCTTATTAGGAGAGTGAAATTTATCAAACACACAGTGGACAATAATGGTGATTTAATCATTGACAAAGAATGTATTGCTGATTTTCGAAGTTTGACGATGTTATCGATTGAGAAAGCACAATTAAAGACTCAAATTAAAGAAGCACTTTTTAAGATCGATACCTCCATGCACAAGTATCAAGCCCAAGGCAGTGGATGGATATATGACCACACCAAATACTGGCAGCTGCATGTTTACAAATATAAACCCCTAACTCCCAACTCATACATACCCACACCAGAAAATATAAAATCAAAACACGCTGTTTTAAATATTATAAACGATGATAATAAATGTTTCGTGTGGAGTGTTTTAGCAAGCCTGAATCCAAGGAATAGTAAAGAACATGCAAATCGAGTATCTTACTACAAACCCTATGAAGGCCAGTTGAATATGTCAAATATAAAATATCCCGTAAAAATATCTGACATTGATAAATTTGAAAAACAAAATAACATAAGTGTTAATGTATATGGAATTGAAGAAGAATTAATATATCCATTGAGAATAACTAAACTAAATAGCAATACTCACGTCAACTTGCTTCTTCTACAAGAAGCTCGGAAATCACATTACTGTTTAATTCGTGATTTTGATAAGTTAATGTTTAATTCTACAAAACACAACAACAAGAAATATTTTTGCAAGTTCTGTTTGCAACATTTTGGCACCAAAGATATATTGGAACGTCACACAACATATTGTAAAACCTTTGATGCCCAAAGAGTACAAATGTCTAAAAAAGATACACTACAATTTACGAATTACAAATATCAACTTAAAGCTCCCTTTGTGATTTATGCAGATTTCGAATGTTTTATAAACTGTGGCAAACACACTCCTTCTGGATTTGCTTATGTTGTGGTGAGAGATTCTAACATTATTTACGAAGAGTTGTACAGCGGTGAAAATGTGATGGATGTGTTTTTCGAAAAGTTATTTAAAACTTATGACTTTATTAAAAGTCAGATGGGAGTATATGTTCCCCTTGTAATGACTCCAGAGCAGAAGGCATCCTTCCAAAACTCTACACACTGCCACATATGCCAACAACTGTTACTGTGTGATAAAGTGCGCGACCACTGCCACCTAACAGGCGAGTTCCGAGGACCCTCCCACAACGCTTGCAATTTAAACTATAAAGTAACCAAGAAAATTCCAGTATTCTTCCACAATCTTAAAAACTATGACGGTCATTTAATAATGCAACACTTGGGAAAATTCAATCGGAAATTGAATTGCATAGCCAAAGACATGGAAAAATATATTTCGTTCTCTGTTGATGATTTGGTATTTTTGGATTCCTACAACTTTCTGTCTCTTCCCTTAAGCAAATTAGCTTCCAATTTAAATACGTTTAGATTTATAGACAATCCACTACTACAATGTAAGGGCGAATTTCCGTACGAATACATGACAGGACCAGAAAAGTTTTTAGAGCCCCTCCCACCCATAGAGGCATTTTACAGCAGTCTAACTAAAGAATGTATATCTCCTGCACAATATGAACATGCTAAAAACGTATGGAATCATTTTAATATAAAGAATTTAAAAGAATATCACGATTTATACCTTAAAACAGATGTGTTATTATTGGCTGATGTGTTTGAGACATTTAGGGACTTGTGTTTAAAGGATTATAAACTCGACCCTGTCCACATGTACTCATTGCCTGGACTATCATGGGAGGCGTGCCTTAGAATGACCGGCATAAAATTACAGTTATTTAGTGACATTGACATGCATTTGTTTATAGAACATGCCATTAGAGGCGGTGTAAGCATGATTTCCACGCGCTATGCTAAAGCCAACAATAAGTACATGGGCGAACATTATGACCCAAATCAAGAAAGCACCTATCTTGTATACTTAGACTGCAACTCGCTATACTCTACAGCAATGTGCGAGTCGTTGCCCGTTGATGGCTTTAGATGGACAAATGAGAAAGATTATAAATACAGTCAAAATGAAAACTTTGGATTTATTTTGGAAGTTGATTTAAAATACGATAAAAGTTTACACGACTTGCATAATGACTACCCGCTCGCACCAGAAAAAATGAATGGAAAATTAATACCAAATTTAAATGACAAAACCAAATATATTTTGCATTATAAAGCACTAAAAAAATACGAAGAACTGGGTTTGGTAGTTACAAAATACCACAGAATCTTAAAATTCAGACAATCAAAATGGCTCGCGCCTTATATTAATTTTAATATTGAAAAGCGACAAAAAGCTGAACATGATTTTGAAAAAGACTTTTACAAACTGTTAAATAACAGTCTCTTTGGTCGAACAATTATGAACCAACGCAAGTTTCGTGATATACATCTTGTAGACGAGTCTAAGTTAACAAAGTATGTTACAAAGCCAAGATTTGACTGCATCAAAATGTTCGATAACAAGTTGCATGCTGTGCATTTAAATAAATTAATTGTAAAGTTTGATAAACCAATATATTTAGGAATGACCATTTTGGATATCAGCAAAGTAATAATGTATGATTTCCACTATAATTATATGTCAAAATTTAAGAATAAAAAGTTCTTAATGACAGACACAGACAGCCTTCTTTATTCTATAGTAACAGAGGACTTTTACAAGGAAATACAAAGTGACTTGGACCGTTTTGACACCTCTGCATATAGTAAAGATCATTTCTTATACTCTGATAAAAACAAAAAAGTTACGGGCAAGTTTAAAGACGAATTAAATGGTCAAATTATGTATGAATATTGTGGTTTAAGGCCAAAATTATACTCTTTCATTCCTTTACAATGGTTATACGAAAAAGAAAAGCAAAATGAGCTAGAGGTTAAAAAGGCAAAAGGAGCTGACGGTGCTACAGTTAAACATCTCTTAAGACACCAACATTACTTACACTGTCTTGCAACCGGAGAAGATTACTACGAGAATGTTACAAGAATTAAATCCACAAACCACCATCTGCAAACATTAACGATGAACAAAAAGGTACTCTCTTTTGATGACAACAAGAGGTTTATTGTGGATGGCATCAACACCCTTGCCCTTGGTCACTATAAAATTGGTCAAACATAAATCTGTATTTGCCATTATTCTTTGGCCTTTCCTTGTCTATTACTAAAAAGCCATATTTAGACCTATCCCAGCATTGATGGCAGAGATTTCTAAATTGGTTAAATGAAAAATCATTTCCCACATGATTGTTATACACATGTTTTAAATTTAAATCGTCTTGTTTAAATAATATTAGGAAATTAACATTGTCACGTAAATGTTTGTTTACTTTACTGTAAGATTGACACAAGTAAAAACTGCTAATATTTTTGTGTCTGCCCATTGAGAAAAATTGTGTGATATTTGGACTATTTATGTCGTCAAATACAACTATTGAGTGTGATTCTACATCATTTGGTGTGATTTCACAGTTTGAATATGTGTGTAATTTAACTTCATCACACAGACGGAATATTTCAATTATTTTTTATATTTTTCTTGTTCTAAAGATTTGGATATTATATATAAATTTGTAAACTTTAATCCTTGTTTTTTTACAATTAAGTTATAAATTACAACAGTCTTCCCCGAACCACTGGGCCCTATTATAAGACAGCGAATATTATTAGGAAATAGACCCAACTTCTTTGGTGTATTTTCTTTATGTGCTATTTTAAATTTGTTCTTTTGTTGAATAAATGACATTTTTTATATAATGGTGTATTTTCTTTATGTGTTAAATCTTTTGTTTAATAATTTTTTTATATAATAAAAATGGCAAAGAGAAAGTGTAAGAAGGGTAAGGGATTATTCTTAAAGCCATATAGAGGCCGTGGCTTGTTAAATACCCTTATAAACAACCTTCCTTTCCCCCTCCACATCCCGTCGTATTCATATTGTGGTCCAGCAACTAATATACGTGAAAATTTAGCCAAAAATGTACCTCCAAAAAATAAGCTAGACTCTTATTGTAAAGAGCACGACATATTCTACATGAATAATCCTGATACAGCCGCCCGGAACAAGGCAGATATGAGATTAGCGGACCAGGCTTGGACTAGGGTTTCGGCAAAGGACGCCAGTCTGGCCGAAAAAGCAGCAGCTTATGCAGTGACAAATTTGATGAAGGCTAAGGCAAAAATGGGAATGGGATTAAAATTTAATAAAAAAGATGGACAACTTTCAGCTGTTAGAGGCCGCAAGAGACGTGCCTCACTTTCGAGGAGTGTACCTAAAAAACGAGCTAAGAAAACTGAGACCAAAAGTAAGAGAATGTGGAATTATTAATTTAGACAGTGACAGGGGCACACATTGGACAGCATATCGTAAAAATAACGATATTGTAATATATTTTGACCCATTCGGAATACAGCCTCCAAAAGAGGTAATTGAATATTTTGTACCATCTAAAATTTACTATACAACTGATCAAATACAAGATTTAAACAGTTCCATTTGTGGAATTTTATGTTTATCATTTCTGAAAAATTTTAGTTTATAAAAATGGATTCATTTACTATAACATTTACGGGCACAGAGCCAGAGTTGAAGTCGGTGTTCTTTCCTCCTATAGAATTAAATGGTGATTATGTAATTGGACTGGTAGATTTTCAAAGTTATAATTATATATTTAATGTTAAAAAACCTCTAAATACTTTGACATATTACAAAATGCACAAAATTACAACCCCAAAAGGGGAGGTCACAATTGACGAATTAAACCGGGCATTAGATGGTAAAGTTGAAGTTATTATACAAAATAAAGTAGCATTAATTAATACAAAAGTCAAACTTATATTTTACAAAGGGCTAGTTCCAAAATTAAATAAACTTAAAGACACAAAATTAACTATAGACGAGGGTGAGGATGTGTATTATTACGATCACAAAGCTCCAAATGTAATTGAAATTGCTGAAGGTACATATGAAGTGTTTGAGCTTGCGAAGGAAATTCAAAAGCAACTCCCAGATTTTGTACTTATAGCCGATAATAAAACTATGAAAGCCACATTACATTCTAGCCATGTGTTTGATTTTACAAAACCTTGTTTAGGGTCTGAATTGTTGGGATTTAAAGGATTTTCTACTCCAGATATTGCGTTTAAATCCGTAAATAAAATCAACATAAATAATGTAAATGTGATTAGAGTAAAATGTAATATTGCGAATGGGTCTTATTTGAATGGTGACAAATCACACACCATACACAGTTTTTACCCAGAAGCTCCTCCCGGCTACAAAATTATTGAGGTGCCCAGAAATATTATATACTTCCCTGTAAATAAGAGAAGTTTAGATGTTGTTAGCATTACATTTGCAGATCAACACGACAAGCCAATTGATTTTAATAAAGAAGAAACTACAATTACTTGTCATATAAAAAAGATATGAGAATTTACAAGAACGGACTGAGTGTGCAAAATGCCAGGTTTCTGCGATCAATTGGGTTGAAGTTAAAATTTTCTATTAATAAAAATGGAAGATTTTCTAGACGTTGCAGGAAAATTCCAATACGATGATAGCCTGGTTAAAATTACAAATCACTCCTATGTTCCACACAACACTTTGGCAATAAATAATTCCGATGAAATTCGAATATGCATAAATAATCAAGATTTACTAACACTCCCTTGTAGGAGTTATCTGTATATTAAAGGAGAAATAGAGAATCATGATAAAGGACATTTTATAAATAATGCATTTGCATTCTTATTTGACGAAATTAGATACGAAGTTGCTGGTAAAGAAATAGATATTGTAAGAAATCCGGGAATTTCCAGTCTTATGAAAATATTGTGCTCTTACAATAAAACAACTAAATTGTCAAATGTAGCATTTGATTCTGATGAAAATTTAAAGGAGTTCCATAAAAGCGGCAAGTTTAGTACTTGTGTCCCGTTAGAGCTGTTAATGGGTGTGTTTGAGGATTTTAATAAGGTTTTAGTAAATGTTAAACAAGAATTGGTGTTGAAAAGATCCAAAAACGACTTAAATTGTATATTAACAACATCTAATGCTCCAACTGGTGTCGATCCTATTCCTAAAATTACACTTAAATCGATTCAGTGGGTGATGCCGCACGTGGTACCATCTGATGGGGAGAAGCTTCAATTACAAAAGATGTTATTGCAAAATAAAAATTTGCAAATTGCATTTAGAAGTTTGGAGCTACACGAACTCCCATCATACCCCGAAACCAAGAGACATACATGGTCAGTTAAGACGTCTTCGAGTTTGGAGAAGCCCAGGTATATTATATTTGGTTTCCAAACAGGTAGGGACAACAGTGCACGAAAAAGAACTGATGAATTTGATCACTGTAAATTGAAAAATATCAAAGTGTTTTTAAACTCTGAATATTATCCTTATAGTGATTTAAATCTCGACTTTGAAAATGGAGATGCCTCTAAAGCTTATGAGATGTTTGTGAGGTTTAGGGAGAGTTACTACAACACTGTCCCCGATCCTATGTTTAACAGAGCTGACTTTATAAAGAAATATCCTCTAATTGTAATAGATTGTTCTAGGCAGAATGAATCAATCAAAGAGGGGGTTGTAGATATTAAATTAGAAATTGAAACTGCAGAAAATGTCCCTTCAAACACATCTGCATATTGCCTAATAATACACGATAAAGTGTTTGAGTATAATCCTTTGACAAATGAGATAAATAAAATGTAAATAAAATGAAAACAAATATTCAACAAGAATTGGTAGAGTCTGCAAAACAAATAAGAGAAAAATATAGGGCGTTAAAACGTGGTAAATTTCTAGAGGCTGAAGAGAGGTTCCAAACATTCCAACCGTTAATAGAGCCTTTGCAAGAATTAAAAAATTTAGCCACAAAAACAGAGAGGCCAGTTCTCCCAATGATTTTAGAAAAGACCCCGTCTAGAATACCAAGAATAACACAGATAACACCACACAAATTAGATTTTGGTCTTTTAGCATCAGACTATTTAGGAAATTACCTTAGTAGAAGTAGTATGACAGACACCACATATGGTATTAGGCGAGAAGGAAATAAATTTTTTATTGGGAATCAGGAAGTTCAAATTGCCAATGACGATGTTACAGTTGGAGAAACAATTTATAAAGGGACAAAGGGATTGTGGGAATTGTTAACTTTAAAAGAACCCGTAAACTATAGTCAGGCTGATTTGCAAAATTATAAAGAGATTTTGGAAGCTACAAATGCACATTTAAAGGGTTATAAAACAGGTGCGGCGATGTCAAGTAATAAACACACTAAATATCTTAATATAATTAAACCCCTGTTTAAGACTGTTGGTGAAGGTTTAAGGCAGGTAACTGGTAATAAAATAGACTATGTTTATTGGGACGATCCTAATGAGCTTGTAGATAGGTTAAGACTGCTTTGGTTAAGCCGATTGGCGGGAAATTCTGGAGTGGATAATGAGATAGATTCTATCATAGAAGAATTGAGGGAAAGTGGAATTGTTTATTAAATAAAAAGATGATAGATAAATTTTATCGCGTATATAACCCATATAGTAAACCAGAAGCTAGAAGTTTTAAAGAAACTACTTTAAATCTAAAAGATGATGGTTGGAATGCTTTAAATTATAAAATTAGTAGTGTTAAAGGTGGGGAGTTTACTGACGATGTATCGACTTTGGGGCAGACGTTAACTAGAAAAGGTGATGCTTTTGTACAAGGTAATACTAAATATAAGTTTTTAGAATCCAAGAATAATAATTGGAACGCTAATAAACGCAAAATTACTAATGTTAAACGAGGTGAAAGCTCAACCGATGTACCCACATTAGAGCAAACTTTAATAAGAAAAGATGGTGTCTTTGTACAAGACAAAAATAATTATGAATTTTTGGAATCGGAGAATGGTGTTTGGAATGCCAAAAAGCGAAAAATAAGTAATTTGTTGGCTGGTAAAGAAAGCGATGATGTTGTAAACGTCTCTCAAGTACCAAAAATGGATCTAAACTTTTGGGATTTTAATAATAAAAGGATAGTTCGTGTTAAACCCGCTGTTGATGAGAACGATTGTGTTACAAAACATCAGACTGTGACTTTAGACGGTCTTAAATTTGATGGTAAAAATAAGCAATTAACAAACATTTTACCTGGAACATTGCCAAATGATGTGGCTGTTGTTAAGCAAATATTAACAAAGGGTGAGAAAAGCATAATAAAACAGGGGGATAAATATTATAATGTATTAACATTAGATAGAGATATGTGGGATGCAGAGGACAAATTAATAAAAAATGTACCTGAAGGCAAAGATAGGAGTGATGTTTGTTTAATGTCGCAGGTTTTGAGGTATGACGATAATATTAAAACTTTTAGACAAGACAATATTAAATTTGATATTTGTTTAAAATCACATGCATTAAGGTTTAACAATAAAACTAATAAATTTATGCAAGACAATAATGAAATCGATTTGATGATGTACAATCCTAAATTGTTGGTTGCAGACCCTACATCTTTAAGCGGATTTAAGACTTTAGATGGAGGGGCATATTTGCCAAAAAACTATGTATATCAAAGAATGAGTGATGGTATGTTAATTGGTAGCAATGGAGGTGTTTTTGAAACGACAGAGACTGGCAGATACGTTAACATTAAAAATAAAGAATAAAAAATGGAAAAAATTGCTTACGAATTGCATAAGCCCGCGAGAAAGAACTTTGTTAGAAGGTCTTTTAAGGTGTTGGGTATAAACGAAACTGTTCAAATCGATTTAATAGATATGCGGAATTATGCTAGAGAGAATTCTGGGAATAAATATATTTTAACTTTAATAGACACATTTTCTAAAAAAGCTTATGCTGCTCCACTAAAGAATAAAACTGGATTAGTAGTCACAGAAGCTATAAAAACTATTCTCCCAAAGGGAGTTAAAAATATTCAATCTGATAACGGAAAAGAATTTTTTAATGAACATTTTACCAAACTAATGAAAATTCTAAATATTAATCACTACCACACTTACTCTACAACTAAGGCAGCTATTGTGGAAAGGTTCCAGAGAACTTTAAAGAATTGGTTGTATAGAGAGTTTAGTGCACAAGGGAGTTACAAGTGGTTGGATTTACTTCCAAAGTTAATAAGGATATATAATAATAAAGTACATAGATCCATAGGGATGAAGCCTAACCAAGTAAGTGCTAAGAACTCTAAAGATGTACATGAAAGGTTAGCATCTAAAGTACAAGTTAAAAAGCCAAGATATAAGGTGGGGGATAGTGTAAGGATATCTAAATATAAACATGTATTTAGTAAAGGATATACCCCCAACTGGACGGGAGAGCTTTTTACAATAGCAGAAGTTAAGAAAACAAAGCCTGTGACTTATATTTTGAAAGATGAGAATGGCAATATAATCAAAGGAGGATTTTATACAGAAGAATTGTTAAAGACTAAATATAAAGACATGTATTTGGTAGAGAAGGTAATTAGGAGGAAGGGTGATTTATTATATGTCAAATGGCTCGGGTTCCCAAGTAGCCAGAACTCGTGGATTTCTGCAAAGGATGTATTAAAATGAATTTTAAAATAGGGTCAAAATTGGCAGTTGGGATATGTAGAATTTATTAAAACACTAGGACAATATCATATCCAAATTGCAGACAAATCGGACAGTAAATAAAGAAGTTGGCGGCAGTATTTTTCAAAAATAATTTTGACCGTAATAGTGAATTTGTAAAATGTGGATGGTGCATATACACTAGCCTACAACAATAACATATCCAAATTTTAAACAAATCGGACAGTAAATAAAGAAGTTGGCAATTGGCAGTATTTTTCAAAAATATTTTTTAATTTGACTGTAATAGTGAATTTGGGAAATGTAAGTCTAATTTATTAAAACACTTGCCTACAACAATAACATATCTAAATTTTAAACAAATCGGACAGTAAATAAAGAAGTTGGCAATTGGCAGTATTTTCCAAAAATATTTTTTAATTTGACCGTAATAGTGAATTTGGGAAATGTAAGTGGAATTTATTAAAACACTTGCCTAGAACAATCACATATCCAAATTTTAAAGAAATCGGACAGTAAATAAAGAAGTTGGCAATTGGCAGTATTTTTCAAAAATATTTTTTAATTTGACCGTAATAGTGAATTTGGGATATGTAGGTGGAATTTATTAAAACACTTGCCTATAACAATAACATATCTAAATTTTAAACAAATCGGACAGTAAATAAAGAAGTTGGGAATTGGCAGTATTTTTCCAAAATATTTTTAATTTGACTGTAATAGTGAATTTGGGAAATGTAAGTGAAATTTATTAAAACACTTGCCTAGGACAATAACATATCCAAATTGCAGACAAATCGGGCAGTAAATAAAGAAGTTGGCAATTGGCACTACAGTATTTTCAAAAATATTTTTTAATTTGACCGTTATAGTGAATTTGGGAAATGTAAGTGAAATTTATTAAAACACTTGCCTAGGACAATAACATATCCAAATTGCAGACAAATCGGACAGTAAACACCAAAGATAGTTTTTTAGCCTGAATTTGAAAATTAATTTTAAAAAATATAGAGGAGGGATGGGGATGGGGACAATATATTTAATATAGGCAAGGGTTGGACATTAGTATTGGCCAACGCGCGGGAGCTCTATAGGCGGGAGCTGGCGTCGGTGCAAAAACGGCTCCCCATAAGAATAACATGGGAAAAAAACGCCGGAAGTGGCGTTAAACCCTCATTTCACCACTACTGACCATCAGAATCTATATAAGAAGTTATTGTAGGCACCTTAAAGGAAGTTTAAAATAAATACTTGTTATCTTTAAAGTGTGACTTATACTGGTGAGATAAGATGAATGAAAGCATATCAACGTTTACTATAAACAAAATAAAGAGGTCAAACGTCTTAATTTTTAACAATTATAAGTGTATCATCAATTATAGCTTCTTCTTTCAATTAACAAGTCATTTTTCTTTAGTTTAAGGCAAAATCACTAAATACCATAAGTGCATAATTCACAGTTTAATAGCTGCCGGAAGTGGTAGCTCAGAGGTAGAATGCTGGCCTCACAATTAGGACTTGATCGGGAGTAGGTTCGAGCCTGGCTGACCGCTAAGATAACTTTTTCATAATAAATCACTGATGGCTTACCTATGTGACTAATGTCTATATTGGTACCTTCACTGCCTTCAGATTGCCACCCATACTTATTATCCCATGGTTCCTGAGAAATAAGGTTGTTTTAATAAATTAATATTTTTTTCTTTTTGTTTCCTATATATTGCCACCTCATTAAAACAACATTCATTACTAAACGCAGTGACGTTTCATGATAGTGACCTTCCTATGGAAATGGACAGTTAATTTGGAACTAATCCAAGTTCCCATTTAACCCTTTACAGACGAGATTAAATTGATAACAATGCACGAGCAGGACACTGTCAGGGGTGGTCAGTCACTGGACAAATAGAGGTCACGTGACCATGTAGTGACCAATGGGAGGGCTACTGACCGCTCTCACGGTGGTTACATTCAATAACACACATCACTAGGCAATTTACAACTTTTACAGCCATAATAGCTGGGCGTGTCCTTGCTGCCAGGATTTGGCGATGTTGTAGAACCGATTTGTACTGTGGGAATCCATTTGAAATTGCAGTAAACCAATTAAATACTAACTTTTCTGGTAAAATAGTAAACAGTTCACAAAAGTGATTCACATACCTAAGTTAGCAATCAAAATAAAAAATCTATTGTTTTCCTTCGACCTCTATATTGTAGAAGACATATATATATTAAAGAAATCTGGGGTGCAGCTTTAATTAGGGATGGAGCGTGCGTCCTTTTTTGAAGTCTTAGGTTACTACACAAGCTCGATAAAGCAGGTGTTAATGGCCAGAAACATGCCTCGTTAATAGTTACTTAAAGGGACAGCAAAAAATAGTAGAAGTTAAGCACAACATCAGGGAAAACTCGAAGTGTATTATCAAAACCGATGTTATACTGAAGGTATAGCACAGGGATCAGTTATATTTCTGTATAGTGTATAGGGTATAGTGTTTGTTATATTTCTGTATAATGGCTTGCTTTAATATCGGAAGCACACTGCACATCACTGATGTATGCAGACGACATCACCTTGTTTCTATCAGGAAATAATCCTGAATACCTAGCCTTAGGTTAATTCATTGCACTCAAAATGGCATTTCAATTGCCATAGAAATTATCTGGCGATGAATATTAACAAAACCAAACAACGTTTACCTATCTCGATAGTAGAAATGATGATAAGGGAAATGTTCTATAAACGGGAGATCTTTTCCACTAAAAGCAATTGAAAGTGTTATTTACAATAGTGATTTCCCACCAACATTTAAAATTTAAAAAAATACATAAATTGTTGTGGGTTAACAAATGCTTGCCCGTAATCAACTTGGAATACTCCTATTGTCTAAACAATACATAAATATAATTTATACTTAAATATCGTTTTAGATTATTTGGAGGGCTCCCTTACTTAGCATTAATTTAAATAATATTAGTTCCAAACAGTAACTGTTTTATTAACATAACAAGATCTTTTTAATATATTTTATAAAAAATATCGTGCCATGTGTAGGCCTCCTATCAATCACCAATCGTCCCGTAAATGGTACCAATTACCACATCATTTGATCCCATAAATTACCATATTTGTTGTGACAATATGAGTAAAAAATTAGCTTAGCATAATCACCACAACCCCAGAGGACACCAGCAGCTGTTCTGTTGGATCTGTCCCATTTAGGGTGCTGGGGGTTTTTATACAGGTGGGGACGTAGGGATGGGTCTAGCCCAATCGTTGCTGATATCTGGTATCAAGTTTACTATGGTAGGTGTTAATTGGTGTGTATCCAATCTTCTGAAAATAAAATAGTTGTTGAAAATCCTGGGAATTTTAAATGTATATTGATTCAAAAACCTATCTAACTTTAGCCCACAGAGACTGTATTACAATAATTGAGTCACAGTACTGTAAAATCCTTAGTTTTTTACAAAAAAAAACTACAGGTATATCAAGTATTTTAATTTTCAAATTCCTTATAATGAAGTTACACAATTTTTCACTTATTTCACTAGCCGATTTACACTTATTTAAGAAATTTTTTGCTATTTAAGACGTTTAAGTATCTGCTTGCGTTATAAGGGAGATATTTAATGTTTAGGAATACATCTAACAATAAACCAGTGGCACTAGTGGCATATTAGGGCAAATATAAACACAAATGTAAACTAATCAAACGTTTACCTATGTAGTAATGCAAAAACTAAGCAAAATTGTTACATTAGTATGTTTAAACTTATTACATAGAGGCCTTTAAGTAGTATTGTTGCTTATATTTAGAAAAACTATAAAAACTAGAAGAATTTAGAAAAAAATATTCCCAGCATATCTTAGGCAAAAGCATTTCATTTTAACCCTTTCCCATACAGTTTCCCATAATCCTAGTTTGTTTTAAAGGTTTAATCTATTTCTGAATGACATGATTTTTTTTGTGGGGTGTAGTTTATTCTCTGACACTGATTAGGCTTCACCCACCTTAGAATATTCTGTGCGGTAATAAATGCTCCGAAGTCAACACATAAAACACAGTCACAACAACGAACACACACGGACTTTAACACAAAAATCGGGTCCTTGCACAACATCGACGTTTCGCGGATAAATAAAAACCCGCTGATTAATTAAGTCCTGAAGAAGCGGGTTGTTTTTTATTCATCCGCGAAACGTCGATCTTGTGCGAGGGCCCGATTTTTGTGTTAAAGTCCGCGTGTGTTCGTTGTTGTGACTGTGTTTTATGTGTTGACTTCGAGCCTTTATTACCGCACGGAATATTCTAAGGTGGGTGAAGCCTAATCAGTATCAGAGAATATAAGTTTACTCTAATAATTACAAAATTTAGATTTCAGAACAAATTTTAAGAAACACCGATGATACATAATTACATGAATTGTTATATAAACAAGTATACTATTAATTCAATCTTTTCTCTTGGGACTGTTTGAGAAATGGTTTAGTAACCGTATATCGTCAAAGTTTTCCTTTAATTAAAAACGAATTTTTAATCATACAACTCCTTACTTACAATTTATTTTCCCCAATAAAACCAATTCTAACCATCCCTTAAAAATTAGTTTTTCGTATTATCCAGCACGTCAATAAAGACTATTTATTTCAGCTAGAGTTTAAAAACAAATCGTAATCCTTTGTTAACACATCATTTCCCGATTAGGCGATTACGTCCGTTGTCACTGGTGCACCCTGTAGACACGTGTTTGGTATGTGCTGTTTCACACGCAAGAGTTGACAGAAAGGGATCGGTTTTAATTCCTACAGGAATGATTGACAGTGCGCGTGGCGTTGTTGTGGAATTAGTTGAGGTCGGCTTGACGCCAAAGAGATTGCGTGGCCTGCGTGACGGTCTCAGTCAAAATTTTGCATGGCGTTTTAATCAGTGCCATTTCAAACTGGTCATGGGAAAATAATAGGTTGAGTTCAAAAATTACTGATGTTTGAAATTTGTTGAGAATTTCCCTGACTTAAAAGTATTAACCCGGTAATTTCGTACTTTTTAAATTTTAAGTATTGAAATAAACACGATGTGTTTACCAAATAGCTAACTATTCTTAAAATGCTATTTTGCTGCAATAGAGTAGATTTTGCGTATTAATAACACCTATAACGTTTAGGAAAGAAGCTTTAAAACATTCTACGACTAACTGGAAAGCTTTAAGATGTGATTTGATATGTAATATCGATTATTACATTTTGAAAACTATGACAAATTTTTGTTTAAGAGATTATTGCGGATATTTTCCATCACTGATCAGTAAAAAGAACATACATAATAAAAAACAACATAAACTCACCATCTCCAACATTGAATTTTAAACAAAGAATATGATAAATTATTCATAATATTACGTACTGTTGGAGTCATAACTCAACACTGGCATGAGTTCTTAAACTAAATAATATACATTGGATAGTATTAATGGAAAATATTTGTAATAATAATTATAATGTTAATCTAAAAGTGCGATCGCACTGAGAAATTTAGGTGGTCATGCAACACGTGCAGTAAGAAAAGGTCAGAAATATTCTAAACAACTTTGATTGCTGATGTCACCTCCGAAATGCACTCGACCTTCCTCAAAATTGTTGTTAAATAGTAAGAAGTGAAGAAATTATGGTGGCGTTTCCACTTGCATTTACAACTTTTGAGTTGCGGTTCGATGGGAGTTTGCTCATTGATTTTGAGAGATTAATATGTATTCTTTAGTATTGGTTGCACGAAAGGTGTCCCGACGTTGTTTCCAGTGTGATCACAACTTGACGACCTTTTCCAATTACCAGAAAGCTTTCTATCACTGATTGCAATCTATCACCTATCTACATCACAAAAGAGGAGCTTACAGAGACAAACTTCATGAATTTTAATTAAGCCGAGATTTTCATTATCACCGGTCAACAGTGGGGAGGACGAAATGGTCCCGGGGGTGAATTGTCGCCGACCACTCGGAACGCGGGGCTGAGACTGGGAAAGAACATAAAAGACACCGGACATAATGAGAACACCGGACTCTGGCCGGCTCAATTAAATCCGACGGGGAGGTGAGCGTTTAAAACCCAAAGGAGGGTTGGGGCTAAAACAAAAGTTTACTTGGCTGCAGGACTTAATTTTCAGCCGTCACTGCATCAACTGTGTTACTAAACAATTATTTGATATATTTATTCTGATTACAATATCCTTATAGACCTGTTTATTATCTTTATATGCCACTATTTAATGTATTTTACATTAACTTCATTAACCAATTACTTATAATGTAAGACACAATTTTTTAATTGGATGTATATTTGCCAACTCTAATGTATTTTGTATATATATATATATATATATATATATATATATATAATCAAAAACCCTTGCTCATAGTTATTGTAATTTTACCGTAGCTGTCAAGGTTGCCCGAAAATGGATTTTTTCAAAATGAATAATGTTTTTATGAGAAGATTAAACAAAACAAAAATTAAGAAGAGAAAATATTTCCAAAAACCTTGGTTACATATTAGCCATACATATCTATATGTTATTCATATTTATAAAAGGCTAAGAATGATCCTTCATAATCGGCCGAACATTTTAGGAAGGCAGACACAAGAGTTTAAGTTATAATTAGGTGTTTCTTATATTTAAAACTCCTGACATCTACTTTGAATTTAATCCTACTTATTGTGTAACTTATCGTAACGCATCTAATTATTATATTAGGATATACATTAAGCTTATAATATAAATTATTCTTTAAAGAAACAAAATAATGTATTCCGACAATTATTCTTTATACATGTGATGTAATTACATTATTAAATACAAATTGCATTGTAAACTCCATCTATATTTGAATGCAAATTGTGATACACCTAGAAAGAATTGTTCCCCTAGCGAATAGTGCCTCGCTTTTATATTTATCCAGACGGATCCGGACTAAGGCCTTGTATCTGCTTGTCGTAAATTGTGTATCATAAACCTCAAGGGGGAGGGAGAAAGGATCGCTTTAAAAGTTTTGCTCCAGTGCTCGCGGTATTCAAAAGTTCAGCGCTCTGTTATTTATGTCCACTTGACCGAAATTCCTATTCTAATGAGTATATCCACCTGGCACCCCCCGACAGCATCCGAATCACACATTATTTGAGTTGGAACTCCGCTGCCCTCATAAATATTCTGCTGTAGAGCAAAGGGTGGGATAGGGTGGTGCTGTCCCTGTACCTTCGAGGTTTTTGAAATTATTTGTTTACATTATCATAAGAGTTATAACAAATTAAGCATAATGATTGGGTACTTTTATTATTGTAATTTTCCAACCCGTTTGGTTATGTTAATTTGTACTGAACGGTTTCGATGTGTAAAAAACTCGCCATGATGAATCCTAACAAAGGAACAATAAACAATAAGATTTTATGATGTTCTAAATACCAAACTATTTATTTGATAATTTAACTGTTTCTTTGAATTATTATTTAGTATATCCTTATAAAGGAGTACTTAGAGAAAGTTATTTGACAACGTGTAAACATTATGAAAATGTATTATAAATGAGATTATATAAACAAACTATTTTTTAGCCATAAAGAAGAGTCCTTCTATTGTATACTAGAAATTTTAGTTTTATTTTATAAACAGGATAAATAAAATACGTCTTAAAACACTACAAAGTGTATTTACACTTATACTGTACTTACATACACGACGGTTAAATGTACACAAAAGATGGTACAAGGTGATTGATTTCAACCAGTTACACCGGTCATCATCATCCCCAATCAGAGAATGATTATATTCTATTTTTCAATCCATTAATCAATTTACTCAGTAAAAATTTTAGAAATCATCCGTAAAATCTAAATTAATTGTTATTACTTTTAGTGAATTTCCTATGGAAAGTGAACTATTAGCATGACTCGCACGGTGAAACTTAAGCCCGGGACCACCATAGAAGTTCCTAACGTGACCCCCTGAACACGTTTTGGGGGTTCGTTAAAATTTATATATATATATATATATGAGTTTGCACTCTAGCGGTTACATTTTTTGTCCGATTTACTTCAAATTTGGTAGGGACGTTACTTTCTATAATCAGTTGGACAAGTTCGTTGGTCAAAACAATCGAAAAACTCTAAACCTCTTTTTTGGGGATTAATCTTTCAAATTTTGAGTTTTTGCGCCCAAAAAGGGTCAGTAAAGCCCCAGATGTGAAATTAACGAATGTAGAAAGATGGGAATTAGTGTGGCGAAACTTTTAAGCGCTCTCTCGTCATTCTAGCATATATATTTACCGAGTTATTAAAGGAAATGTGTATTGAACAAACACAGTACGTTGTCTTATGGGGGTTTTACATTAAAAAAGGCTGTTATTAATTTGTTTGTGTACTTTTATCATCCCCAACAACCTCACGCCTACTTTAAAGCCTGACTGGAAAAATTGTATTCCCAGCATTGCAGGTAAATAGAACCAGGAGTATCAGAACAGCCAAAAAATCAATATTTTCAGATTTGAATAAAAATTGGAATAATTGTATGTTTTAACTTATTTTGAGTTTTATAATTTGTATGTGGAAATTCACTTCCCTTACGTCAGCGTGCTGCGTGCGAACTCGTTGTTCAATTAAATTATATGGGTGTGTATCAATTATTTCTTATTGATAATAAACTTACGTAGGGATAATATCTTCCCAAGTAAGAATTATTATTGAAAACATTCCAACGTAACTGGGCAACAATAATAGACAGATATCCTGTCATTTGGGTGACGCACCAAACAATTATTTTTGCCGCATTCCTTCACCGCGTTGGGCTGTCGTCACATTTCCTGTGCCAACACTATTTTTACTCTTGTGTTTACAAACATTAAAAGATGACTGAAGAAGCACATTTATTCTAATAATTTTGAATGCATTTAATAATTTAACACCGTATAAACTAAAATATACATTAGTAGTTAAGTACACCTGTCGGACATTTCAGGAATATATTCTTATTATAACCAACTCTAGGACAGAAACTTCCGAAACATGTATCCATGCATTTCCAAAGGGATTGTCCCTTTCCAAGTTCCAGCCGTGATTGAAGCTTTCAATCTAAGCCTTTCATTTACCAGTCTTAGCAACAAGGGTCATAGTGATGACACCGGATTACGGCTCCAGTGGCGGGATGAAATGCAGGAACCTTGTAGTTCCGTCCGTTATTAATATCAGCTGATTACGTTTAAAAGGAGTCGATTTATCAGCTGTTCCCAACAATGGTCAGCATCACAACAGTCATAAATAATAAGCAGACGCGAATGCCGCCACCGGATTCCCAGCTGAATAAATTACGGGACTCGATCCGGTGACCGAGCCCGGCTTAATGAGGTGGACTTATATTGAAAGAGTCGTTTCATGGACTTTAGTGGCGACATCCCTTAGGTCGGACCTTTTATGTTAATATTTAGGAAATACGGCTTAACTTCATAAGTGTTTTGTTTAAATTGTTTAACTACGAAATGTAATAACTTGTATGAATATTCACCGTCTTACATGTAAGTAAAGTTTACGTAAAATTGTAATGATGTAAGACTAACTTATTATATTTAATTTTTATCGCTAGTGCATGTTATATTTGTCTCAAAACACATCAAGGAAGTTAAACACATAAATGAAAGTGTTTGAAGCTTGAATTAATTTATCTCATGTCTGGAGGAATTTTGGTTGAGATTTAAAGTTTTATTTAATCTCTTAACAAAAGGTTATTGAACAAATAATAATAATTTTAATCAATATTGTAATATTTTACAATGAAAATCTCGTTGTTTATATTACTGTTAGTATTCAAGGTGTGTATCTCCAACAAAAATATGAAATGTAAAAATAAAAATGTATTTATAAATAAAGAAAATAAGAATTTATCTTTTTCAGTTTTTAACGCAACATATAGTTAAAGTCAGTAATTTTTACAAGGTTAAATTGTAGATTATTTTAATTTTAAATCGGGTTCTCCTAATAGTTCTATAAATTCATTCTGTAAACAATCAATCTAAAGCATATTCAGTTATAATTATGAAGCTATTTTGACCATCAAACGACACAGGTATTGAAACACTGTCAGTCAAACATTATAGTGATGTGCGTGTTTCTGGCAGCTTGTTTCCAGTTGACAGTTTTCAGTTTTGATGAGTAATAGTTCACAAAGCATTGTTTTACATCATCAAAAGATCGTTTTACTCACCACATGTTATTAACATGCAAAACAACTCTGATAGCCCTAATATTTGTGCTTATTTTATACTCTGTTGTAACTACAAACGTTAAAAAACGTTGATTGCATGCAAAATGTTATAACGATTTCATTGTTTTTATTTCACTAACAGGTAACACACTGACATTCGGGTGGGAAAACATTACAGCAATTCCCATACCAAATCCTGTTAGTTTTCAAACTTAGGCGCCTTTTTGTAATTTTAATTTTTAATTAAAAAAATTTATTTATTTTAAAACTTATAAAAAACCCAACCCAACGAAAAAGATTATGAAAAAGATCATCATCACATAAAAAAAAGAAAAGAAAAGATGATGTGATGATGTGATGTGTGATGTGTGATGTGTGTGTGTGTGTGTGTGTGGGTAAGGTGATTGTCGTGGTTTTGTTCTTGTTTTTTTAGTGTTTTTATTTTTATTTTTTTTTAATTTTCTCGTGCTCATATCAGTAATGATAAGTATTTGTTGTACTTTTAATTTGTTTGCAGTTAAGTTTATGACAATGGGGTCTTTCACAAAAATCTTTGCCAGAAGTTGTAGATACTTTCTAATATTCAATTTATGTAACAATTTATAAGTACTGTAAGAAAATTAAGATAATCGTGTAGCTCTTACTTGTTGATGTGTCCCTTACACAAATAATTGTTGATTGTACACATTTGTTTAAACATGTTAAAACCCGATTTTAACCTTTTTGTAAGGTATAATCTTCTCTTTAAAGCACTATCGGTATATTTGATCGTAATTTATAAAGCGAGTATCTTAACCGAAAAAGATAAAGCAATAACATTTAAAATGTAAATCTTAGAAGTGATGCAATCCCGATCAAGATGTCAATATAAAATTATACATATTTTTCATTTATTTATTTTGTCTAATAACTATTAAGATAACATATTGCTTATAATTTCTGAATACAGGTAATGAAATAAACATGACGTCATGTGAATATAAAATATATTAATTTTGACATGTCATTTTGTGAAAACCCTTATATTTGTGATAGGTAAACAAAAATTGGGATAGGCTAACAAATTAGTATTTTATTTGTTAATGCAGTACACAGTTTTAAACCAGAATTTAACTATAAAATGTATAAGCACAAAACAAATCGATTTGTCGGATTTATAGTTTCGTTTAAACCAAAACTTCCCTCAATATTTCATCGTATAGTGACAATAATCGAAATTAATCATGTTATAAAAGCATTATATTCTTAGCTACCTATAGTTGAAAAAAACATACTTTACATCTATTTTAACCTTGATCCATTTAAAACTGTAAATTAATATATTTAAGTTTTATCATTTGCATGTCAATTTGTAAGGTTTGTCTGTCCACCCTAGGAAAAACGAAGTAGTGACCGGTGGGGTCCTTTTATATCCTGACCCTTTATGTCCTTTACCAGACTTCGTCTCATTTCGTTCCAAATGACCGCCCGGATAATTCTCGCAAAGGATTATTTTCTCCAGCTTTAATTTGGGTTGCAGATAATGAAAGTCCTGAATTAATTAAAATTCATGCACTTTGTCTCCCCTAGAGCATTTACGTGTTAATTTGATGACTTTACAACTAAAACTCTCTTTTGTTAAGCATTCTCTTAGATTGTTTTAAATAAATTATAAACTCGATAAACTCCCCTAATTGTTTACTTAAATTAAAAGAAATATGTAATAACGCTTGTGAAAAAAAAAACAGCAAAGTTAACCAGTTTAACCCTGTAGTCCAGTAAGATTACGACATTTGTGTGATAAAGCAGTGTGGGCAAAAACAAACCTAATTTAACGTTTTTATTAATAATTAAATTACTGTCAACACGATTAAAAAAAGTTGGATTAAGGTTGTTTTCCTATATCGTAATCTGCAATTATTTCTTTAATTTCTTTTGTTTATATGTTTGGTTGCAGTTCTGGATCCTATCAGCAGTGCAGTGTTTTTAATAATTTATAACAAAACAGAAATAACACAAACAGATGGAAGCACATAGTAAACAAAAATAAGAAATAAATACCTCCGAATACACTTACGCCCTACAAAAAGTTTTTAATATCTTAAAAACTAGTTAGGGTTAAGTTACGTCTGTTGTGCCAAGATAGTACCATATAAAAAGCCAATTGTGTGGAAAACTCTAAAACGCAATAGTTTCACATCAAAAATCATCAATAATAAACCTTTATTGAAGAAAACTATGACGGCGCAAAACTGCAAAGCTGTAATCCAGTAAATAAAATTGTATATTGATTTTTATGTATTTACATTTCAAAACCGGATCAGTAATTTTTGAGAAACCTGTTAATATAACACCCGTCAACTCCCTACTTGAATGAAACGTCCCGGTGAATAAATCTAGGGAAAACTACTTAGGTGGCTAGCTTAGGTTTTTATACCACCTCTGCTAAGCCATAAATAATATAAAATTGCCAAGTTAAAACACAATTTCAAATACTGGAATTAACTCAGCCGTGTGATTTAATTTGGCTAAAAAAAATTATATCAGTTAAAAAGCGAAGTTGTAGGGAAAAGCTAGTAAAATTAAAACTAACCCAGAATTACTTTTCTATATGATCATTAATCAATCTTCTTAAGTTTGACAACAGCGGTAAAATTAAATTAAGCTCACGGCAATATGAACATTAAGGACTGTCACAACCTAATATTGCCAACAATTGCATTTGCGCATGCTGGTAGATAAATTGCTGTTTTACCAGCACAAGGTAGTAATTAAACCATCAAGGCTCGCGATGTGATGGATGTCTCTATAACTGGTGTAGTTTGCTGATAAGTTTGGCATGACCCTTGGCAGAGAAGTAATTAGACCATCTGCTGTTTCACTGATGGTTCTTTGAGTACGGAGATCTATAAAGAGATCGTTAGTTTTATTTGTAACATGCTAAAATTGAGAACTTAACTTATTATTGTTAATATTGTTCTACAATTAATTGTATGTGCTACATGACACTGCATTATGCATTTGGTTTGGTAGATTATCTTGTTTCGTTGAGTTATAGTAGATCATAATTGTAATATTTATGCAAACATAAAGTATTCCTTGAAGGAGGAACAAAGGTTACCTGAATTACTATGCAAATGTTGCTTTTAGTTATTTAAATGTCAATCAAATTAATACAGTTCTGTAGGATAATATATCCGTGTGTGTAATCTGGAAATGTTTTTTTTGAAATTTTTTAATCTATAAAATAATACTAATATCTAAAATATTTGTCGAAAAATTATTATAAACTCGGATATTATTTCAGATCACTTTTGTAAATTAAGTGATCAAATTCAAAAGTAAACTCTGTTCTGTGACCCTCTTTGAGGTACAGAGTTATGAAAACAACTAAGTGAACAGATTCCCAACTACTATAATAATGACCACAGTTAGATTTTATTTTTGTACTTACATGAAACTTTTTCCCATCGATCTTTAAAGCTTCAATGTTAGTTTTATGGAGAAATTCCATTCCATTGAAATGTCTCTTTTCTATGTTATGTTCACCAAGCGACATTTCAAGTAAATTTCACAATGAATCAGATAAGACTAATTTATTTTCCTATGTTAAAATGTATCTTCGCATGACTTCAAGGAATATTGAAGCTAGTGTTAAATAAATGATATATGATATAAACAAATCTGGGCCACAACCCTGCATTTGATTACCAACCCTTTGACACCACTCCCCAGACCTACATCTCGTATTACATCGGGGATCAATGGAGCCCTAAGGGCAGTAATCCCTTGGCACGTGCATCTAGGGCTTTGGATAGGGGTTGTATTTGTATCTTCACACCAAATGAAACGCTACGATTGTTCGTGGTGATACGAGACCTAGAATTAAACCACCGCAGTGCCAGACGCACTAGGCGCCACGTGGCTTGTTTTGAACTATTAACACCGCCCTGGTGTCAGTGAGTACGTCAACCACTGGTTCGCATAATCTGGATAATCTGTTATTATGTTCTTAGAGTAAATTGTACTCTAGTAGGAAGGAAACCACACTCAATTTCGTTTAGGTAATGAAACCATTTTATGTTGTTGGTAAATATTTATGGTACACGGACGGTTTTAAAACGTATAGCATAATATATCATTTTATTGCAAACATGACTATGAACAAGATTTTAATAAATGTAGATTCTCTGATTGGGCCTGATGATGACCGGTGTAACTGGTTGAAATCAATCGCCTTGTCCATCTTTTGTTTATATTTTACCGTCTTTTATGTAAGTACAGTATAAGTGTAAATATACTTTATAGTGTTGTAAGACGTATTTTATCCATCCTGTTTAATAAATGTTAATGTATTAAAAATGTAAAAATTCATGATGAGAAAGGAATTCCAATTATAAAATATCCAACTTCATTGAAGCTTTTGAAGTTTGAAGTTAATATGCGCATAACATACCAAATCTAGTGACAATTTAACTTTTGACAATGTCAATCTATTTTATATTCTTTGTTTTTCAAGAGGTTGGCGGGCTCTTTTTCCAATACTTTACCATTTTACCATTGGACAAGGGTCTGTGAGTGGAACATATCAAACAAAGCTATGTAAGCTGCCACAAAACAAGCTATTCAGCACTGATACAATTTTCTATGCAGGACCGGGGGTGCCATAATCCGCTGCCTTGATGACTAAGGCAGTGATTTTCATACATAGCTCTTAATTCCTACTATAGGACCACCGGCTGTGTTGTGGTGAAAGCGGGTTTATATTTACGTGTGTGTCCCACATTGGTTTTTGACGGTCCCGTTGCCTTTAATCTGAAATTGGCGTTATTGGCCCGCCTATTTATAAAACGTCAATTGATAAATATTTGAGGGAAGTGCTCGTTTTGCGCACAGTGGTCAAGAATCTGTCAAAACCATTAGTCGTTTTGCGCAAACAGTCACTTGGAATCCCTCGCGGTCCTAGTCGTTTTGCGCAGACGGTCAATGCATTCTGCACTAATGGCCCCAACCGCAGATTAGATGGTCATAAATCATTTAATCATTATCGTTATTATTTAATGATTAGAATCATAATAACTAAGACAAACATGTTAGCCAACAAATTTCCAAAACAACCCCGTGATGGGGGGCAAACGAATTAGTCGCTTTACTAAGAATGTGAAGAATGATGTGTAAGGATCATCGGCCGTAGGCTTTCATTAGGAGTTTTTCTTCTTTAAGAACATCTTAATCTATATAGTCTATCTTAATATTTTAGTGTAGATCATCCTACACTTGGTACTACATTCTCGATACTACAAAAAAAACGAGTTCGCACGCAGCACGCTGACGTGAGGGAAGTGACTTTCCACTTAAAAACTTAAAAACTCAAAATCAGTGTACAAACATACATTAACTTAAATTTTTATTAAAATCTGAAAACAGTGATTTTTTTGGCTGTTCTGACGCTCCTGGTTTCATTCACCTGCAAAGCTGGGAATACAATTTTGCGCATTATAATGATAGGAGGAGGTCCAGACAGGCTTGAAAGTAGGCGTGAGTTGCTGGGGATGATAAAAGTACTCTAACAAAGGAATAACAGGCTTTTCTAGTGTAATACCCCCCTAAGACAACGTACTGTGTTTAGTCGAAACACATTTTCTTTAATAACTCGGTAAAGATGTATGCTAGTATGACAAGAGAGGCCTTACAACTTTCGCCTCACTAATTTCCATCTTTTAACATGCATTAATTTTACATACGGGGGTTTTCTGACTCTTTTTGGGTCCAAAAACTCGAAATTTGAAAGATTAATCCCCAAAAAAAGGGTTTGAGTTTTTCGATTGTTTTGCCCAACGAACTTGTCCAACTGATTACAGAAAGGAACGTCCCTACCAAATTTGAAGTAAATCGGACAAAAAATGCGACCGCTAGAGTGCAAACACACACACACACATATATATATATATATACACGTGTATATATATGTCTATACATATATACAATTTTGAACGACCCCCCTAAACGTGTTCAGGGTGACACGTTATGAAATTCTATAGTGGTCCCGGGCTTAAGTTTCACCGTGCGGGTCATGCTAATAGTTCACTTTCCAAAGGAAATACACTAACAATAAAATAATCATAATTTTTATAAAGACACCGCTGTCGTTTGCCAAAGAAAGAGATATAAACCTACTAGCTAAGTCATATTTTCTTCATTAACACTGCATATTCAACACATTAAATTATTAAAATTAAGTAAAGGATTGGTAGGGGGTGAAGAGGTTAGTTTTAGCCCGATTAAAAGTGATCACCGACTCACTAGTCGGGGGGGGCCATAAAACTGGCACTTTTCAAAAACCTGACCGCTGTGCGTAGCTCGGGTATCCCACTTTGAGGAAAGGAGAACCGTCTCCCTAAAATATATCTGCCTCTACTATAAACTACCGATATTTATTTTCTTTTTACTATATTAATAGTAGCCGAAGCAAGTGTCGGCCATCAGGTCACGTGACCATGATTACTCATGTCGTGGCGGATCATCGTCCAGTGATGTGTGTTATTGAATGTAACCACCGTGAGAACGCCCCATTGTAACCCTTCCAGTGGTCACTATGGTCACGTGACCACTATTTGTCCCGGACTGACCACCGCCCTGCGTTTTGTCCGAAATTTCACCCTTATTGTGAAGAGAGGGATTGGGAATTTTAATTCGTTATAAATGAACAGCCCAGTGAACTGTGAAGAAGGGGGTTTCAAATTTCGGGGAATTAATTTTGGAAAACTGTTTTGCAATTGATATCAGGGTGCATTTAGAGCTTGGTAAGTAGTTGTGGGAATCATTTATAATGTATCCATGTTTTATGTTACCAGTGATTATCATATTGAATATTCGAATTTCGTTCTTAGTCGTTTTATTAGGATAAGCTAATTTTTTTAAACAATTCCTCACCATTACTTTTGGACTTATTATAACAACTAAGGTGTAAGGGTAAAATTCAGTTCTATAGTTTTGTAGTTATGTTTTATAGTTAGTTGTTGACATAATTTTTACATTTGCTGAAGCCATGACAATTTTAGTTCAGCCATAAAACATATGCAGTTTTTATCTGACTACGACTCGCACAGAAAGTGACTTTTTTGCCTAGTTGACTAACATAAAGAATGACTGTTATTGGTGAGATTTAGTAAAACATGGGTTGGTGCAATAAAACATAGTTAAACAGCAAGAACCAAAGTGGTATGAAAATATACAAAAAAATACTAAATTTGCAATATAATACCTTTGATTCCGTGTAAACTGTAAAAGTATCACGACTACCTAAGTTGTCTTTTGAGAAATTAAAGAATTTTAGTTATGACTAGCAGTTACCCGCGGGCTTCACCCCGTTTGAATTTACTGTGAGTCTGTTTGTCCAAATAGTGTTAATTTTGTATCCATATCAAAAATTCAAAAAAAATATATAAAAGAAACCAATAAAAATCAAAATATTACTAAAATTGTGTATTCATGACAAAAACAAAAAACAAAAATATCATAAAATTCAAAAATTAGCTTTTAACCTGTCACACCACAACACAAAATAAAGATCATAAACATAAACAAATTCAATAAATTAGCTTTTAACCTGTCACACCACAACACAAAATAAAGATCATAAACAACAGAAACAGGTGGTAATGTAGAGTTTGCAAGACACTCGGCCATTTTTAACATTATTGGCTTACTCCAGTTCAAAAGAATTATAAATCAACGTTCTACCGTGGTTTTACTGTTTGTGTAGAATAGCAACAGCTGTTTACAATATTTTAAATTAGTCATTGGATATCATCAAAACAAATCTTTTCTTCCATAAGAACAACATGGTAACTTTGAAGGTCTGTGGGGCGGAGCCCTATGGAGATACCGGCGTGTAAACTGCTTAGTTGTCCTATTTAAGACCTAAAGAATCAGTGTACAAAATTTCAGCTCTCTACCTACATGGGAAGGTGGAGAATTCTTGATGAGTGAGTCAGTGAGGGCTTTGCCTTTTATAGGTATAGATAATAGACTAAATAGAATCCATAAAAAGTAAAAAACAATCCTATACAAGAGTACAACTTTCAAAATGTGAATTCTTCTGTCATTTTACAACTTCTTTGGGCATTCCAGCAATAAAAAATACGAATCTATTATTTCAGTCATAGTTTAGAGAGAAATTGATATAACATACTAGTGGGCCACAAAGCCACGAACCTTTTCCACCTCGTGTCGGTTTAATAGTGTCTGTGTTGCCATTTCAGTAATTTATGTTGTCAGCACATAACATATGTTGATACAAAAACAGTGTTTTGTTGTTTCATGTTTTGGAATGTAATTAAATTATAATTTATCTCTATGTTATGTTATCCTTTTTGGAAAAAACTAACTTTGAAAACGACTTATACCATTCACAATTATTTATTGAAAATTGAAAACCACTTTCTATAACTTCAGATTTGGGGCCATTGTATTTGATACCTTAATCGTATAAATCGTTTCATATATAACGGAGGACTTCTCTTCACAGCAATCGCCTTAGCGAATGATTGCAAATTTTGATTTACCATCCTAGTTCCTAACTGAAATCTAATTTACTGCCGAATATTTATTTTAACAGATGCAGACACGTGCAGACCGCTTCCAGACGGAGCTAGACTGATCGGCACACAGTCGGTGGAGGAAGACAAGTGACGCAGTGACAAGCAATAACACCTCTCGCGTTCACCGTACTTATCAACGTCCAAATTGACTCCAAGATTAATCACGCTGCATAAAGACTAATGAAGGGTATTTTTGGCTTTAATTCTGACGACATGACACGAATGGTAGTGACTTCGAATGGTTTAAGGAGGTTAAACATAGATCTACTAAGTTATGAGACTTTTCATGGTTGGTGTACAATTAGTTGATCTTGAACTATTTGTTTTATCTAGGTAAAAGAATTGTACAAAATATTATATTATAAAACAAATTCAGATTGTCTGGCTTCCCCCTCATTACAGCCACCTCCCGTAGGGATGAAACCGACACGGACCTAAGCTCTAGGCTGGTATGCAAATTCTCCAAACAGGTGCTGCCCCATACAGTGGCTCCTGGATTTCAGTGTTTTTTCGACATCGCATCTTACACAAAAAGGCCTAATCGGATTGTGGTGGATGTTTTTGAAACTTGTATTGACCTACTAACACGTGCGGGATCAAAAGTAAAAGCTGCAGATAATTTACATAAATTTTAATGCACATAATGCACATACATTTTTCATTTGTGAACCTTTTTTTTATCAGACATCTATGAGTTTTCATTTAACCATACATTTGTCAGCTCAACTAATCTACACAAATTGTTTAGTAGAGTTTTTGTTCTGTAAATTTTACAGCTAAGTATAAAACAACCTAAATATTCCGTATAACTATATCTGTAAATTGTGTTCAGGCCAGTTTTTACATAAAGCATATTTTTAAAATGTACAAAGGCTCGAAAAATATTTTTTTAAATTTGTACTGGTGTTTCTATTTTCTTGGTTTTATAAAATTCATCCACGATACTTCCTTCAATAGTTAAACATCAATATACTTAATGTATTAAATTACTTGAAATTATTTTTGTACTTTTAAATCGTTTACGTTTTTTAGCGAATTTCCCCTATAGGGAAGAAGCTATTACCGTAGGACTCATGGTAAGACTTAAGCCCGAGACCATGATAGCTTTTCATTTTGAGGTCCCCAGATGCCAAAAACACCATTCTTTCAAATTGTTATGTATGTTTTATATATATATGTGTGTGTGTGTGTGTGTGTGTGTCCGTAAGCACGATAACTCTCGTAAAAGAGGTCCGATCTTAATGAAATTTTGTACAATTGTGTAAAGTACCATTTCTTTGAAAGAGTTCAAAAACCAAGCGAATCACACTATCCAAAGGAGGGTTTTTGGGGGTTTTGTACCCCAAAAATGTTTTTTGGGGTTTCCACATATAATTTTTACTTTAATCAAATTTTGTTTTTCACCATTGAATTCATAATACAAAAAAAATTTGGTATTTTGATCATTGCTCTAGGTCAATTGGTAACTGAGATATTGAAAGTGCTAAACATAGTACGTTGTCTAATGTTATTCTTATGGAGAAAAAGAAAAATTTTATATCTCGCTTATTTATGAACATAAACTGACGAAATTTGGTATATAGCTTCATCTGGTTGTGGTTTATTGTTGTTTGCACAGAAAAACAATTTGTCGCCTATGGTTCCTGTAGCAGCAAACCTAGGTACTCGGTCCACATGTTATTATTATGGAAAATAATTCAAATGTTATACAGAGTGGTTATAAATTATTGGACATATTTTAAGATTAAATAAATAAATAACGAAGCAACGTAAAAACATGGGAATAGTTGTATTAAATAGAAAATTTAAAACAGTTTTACCTATCAACCGAAAAATAATAATTATACAGTTTTCAGTAGCTAAAAATAATGGTTATAAAACCTCCGTAAAATCTCAGCTAAACTGTGAGTGTAAGGTATGTTTTCTTTTTAACGACTCGTGCTGTGACATAGTCAGCTGGTCAACAATGAATCTTCACCAGCTGTTATTTTAGTTGAATAAAAAACCAGTAAACTAACCTCAGTATCAAAATGGCTAGTGTGCAATAAAAAGCCAAGCGTGTTTTTGGTTTCACGAAATCAGATCATAACTGTTCGAAGAAGGTTTCGTTTATAGTATGACCACAATCCCCCGAGTAACAATTCCATAAAACGTTGGTATAGGCAATTTTAAATTACGGTAAATGTCCAAAATAGAAAAGGTGCTGGTAGACATCCAGTTTCTGAGGCTATTGTTGATCAAGAAAGAGAATTATAAGTAAGCAAGAGGTAATTCAGCCTGCAAACTTTGCGTGCAAACCACGGAGAGCACGTGGAAAGGTTCCTACTTTACTTGTAGGAAGAATGAGTAACAGTACCTTTTTCCCATTGTTATAGTAAAAACTGTTTCAAATTTTCTATTTAATAAAAAAGTTCTCATGTTTTTACGTTGATTGCTTATTCATTTATTTCATATTGAAATGTGTCCAATAATTTATAACCACCCTGTATATCGCTTATTTATGAATGTATATGGATGAAACTTGGTATGTGACTTCACTTAGATGAGTTTTATTGATATTTTCATAATAAACCATTATTTTGTGTTCCTTTTAGCAGCAAACCTGCTTACTCATCCCCGATGTTAGTCTTATGGAGAATAATTAATATTTTAAGTATCGTTTGTTTGTGAATATATTTCTTATGAATCCTGTTAAGTGGCTTAATGTTTTATGTTATATATTCATTGGAAATTCTCTGAGTATGCAGGTTTGCTGCAACGGGGGTATTTATAGTGTTTCATCGACCTACCGAATTGTAATTGGCCTTGCTATTAATCGAATTCTGAATTTTTGCATCTTAAAAACCCAGGTTTACCAACGGTTTGCTTGCCTCCGTATCCCTAAAGTCTTTGGTATATGTACCCTCATACCAAAACGATCCTACGATCAAAACTTTTCGCTTGTTATTCACAACTTTCTAGACAAATTGAATCAAATTTTTTCATAAAAGTGTGGAAATATAAAAAAATATCGTGTTTACATCTTTAAAAATCACTGCTTGCCTCACTCTTCTATTTAATGCCCACCCCAGCAAACAACCAATCCCTCCACACCTCCTGCATTACCCTAAATCCGCTTAAGTTTATTTAAGGGTGGTTTTCATTTCGCAAGACCATTAAGAGGTCCAGGAGCGCCGCTGGAGTCCACCACCTGTCTTGGAAATCTGCATAGGAGCCATCAGCTTAACTGCAGGGCCGCAAGATCACTGCGGGTGGTGGAATTAGCAGTTGGAGGGTCAACAGCGACTTAGCGCTCCACGTGTATTCAAAACTGATATATAGCAAGTTTCATCACCCTTCATCTTCTTCATTAACGCTTGCAAAATAACGCCGTCCTTATTGGCAGCCGTCCAACTTAACTGGTTATGATGCGGGATGGTGAACTGGCCAATAGGGGCACTTGATTGAAGCTAACTGCGAACTTCAATTTGAAATGTTTGAAGGATTTATTAGCTAGTATTTTCATCGAGTGTTTTATATTGGTAGGAGGTAATATCTGTGATTATCAAGGGTAGAAACGTGGAAATTGGTATTATAATAATACACGACACAATGTATGACACGGTACATACCAATTGCATTATAATTAATTTTGTGTGTATTTTTCCAACTTTTAGCTCACCAGTTACCGGGGAAAAAGCTTTTTATGCAGTAACATCACAAACTGCATGCAGTTTACCACGTAACTGTTACTTTGGCATCTCACTGTTACTGAGGCTAGTGGTTATGGTTGTTTTTAATCAGCTCACTTTATTATTTTGTTTTCATTTGAAGCTTCCATAACCCATAAAAAACGTTTAACCTTCAAATAGGTTTTCCATAAAAGTTTAATTTTTACAAATTCATTTCTTAAGATCAAAAACCACCATTTTCAAAGACTAATCAATGTATTTTCACAGGATTCAGAGGATAAATCCTTTACGCAGACATTGGTTGTATTAGAATATAATATTTGTATTTATAAAATACCCCCGTCGAAACGAACCTGCATACTCAGCGAATTTCCAATGCATAATATATGTCTTAATACCTCATAAAGCCGTATACCAAGTTGCATAAAAATATATTCATAAATAAGCGGTATATACAATTTTAATTATTCTCCATAAGAATATCATTGGGGATGAGTACGTAGGTTTGCTGAAACAAGGATCAAAAACAATTGGTGTTTATGCAAATATAAATATAATTCAACTAAGTGAAGCCACATAGCAAGTTTGTACAATATTCATTCATAAATAAGGGATTTATACAATTATAATTATTCTCCATAAGAATAAAATGGGGGATAAGTACGCAGGTTTGCTGCAAAAAGGCACACAAAAAATGGGTTTTTATGTGAACATCAATATAACTCTACTAGGTGAAGCCACATACCAAGTTTTATTAATTTATGTTCATAATTATGGGAGACATTACATTTTACTTCTTCTCCATAAGAAAAACATGGGGGGCTGAGGACGCAGGTTTGCTGCTACGGTAATAATCGGTCAAAATGTTTGTTGCGTGCAAATAACAATAGACCACAACCAGAGGAAGCTATAAACCAAGTTTCGTTAGGATACGTTCTAAGCGAGATATAAATGTTTTCTTATTCTCCATAAGAATAACATTGGACAACGTACTGTGTTTAGGACTTTCAATATCTCGGTAAACAATTGACGTAGAGAAGTGATCAAAACACCAAATTGTGTGTTTTTAAAAGCTGAATCCAATAGTGAAAACTAAAATTTGATTTCAATAAATATTACAAGTAAAAACTTCAAAAAACAATATTTTGGTGTACAAAATCCCCCCAAAATACCACTTCGGATGGGGCGATCTGTCTGGTTTTCGAACTTAAAGTCATAAATGCTGCTTTACACGTTTTTACCAAATTTCATCAAAATCGGACCTTTTTTACGAGAGTTATCGCACCCACGGACACATATATACAGTTTCGGAAGGTTTTTTGGGGTCTGGTGACCTCAAAACGAAAAGTTATCATGGTCCCGGGCCTAGGTATTACCATGCCGACTACGGTAATAGCTTCTTCCCTATAGGGGAAATTCGCTAAAAAGGAGGAAGTAACTTACATTTATCTAAGACACAAATCCATACACAAACAACCATGTATAACATGTCCAACCAAAATCAAATATTTTTAAGCAGGGGTCATAAGAATCTGTCAAAGTTTCAAAGCAAACTTGTACGCTTGATCTAAAAAATTAAATAAAGAACAGAAGAGAAAACATCAGGATATAAGTTTACGTACAGGGAAGAAATATGGTCAGTTCTTTGTGCAACATTCCACTAATATTTCACTTGACACGTTATTATTTACTCGAGTGTCGCAACGTCAAGACTATTTTAGCGGCACCGTTCCAACGTGTGGGTCCGACCTGGCAGGCTTCCAACGTGGTTTGAAATGAATGTTTACAAACAACTTGCAGGTAATGTCCAGCACTACTCAGACGATATTTTACTTTCAAATCAAATCAAAATCTCTTTATTGTAATATAAGTACATATGTACAAGAACACACCGACTAGCAGAGTTAGCCCTCACCACTATTCTATTGGCACTACAAATGTTGTAATCTTATTGTTATTTGAAGTTTTCGTATTCCGCTTAGTTGGTATACTTGAATACGTATGATGATTAATAGGCGATAAAAGACAGTTAACAGCTATTCTTTTAGTAAATGGAAGACCCCATAATACTCCGTATTCTTATTTTGTATATTAACTTTGTTGAGTTTATTTTAGCGAATTTTCCCTATAGGGAAGAAGCTATTACCGTAGGTCTCATGGTAAGACTTAAGCCCGAGACCATGATAACTTTTCATTTTGAGGTCCCCAGATGCCAAAAACACCATTCGTTCAAATTTTTATATATGTATATATATATATATGTGTGTGTGTGTGTGTCCGTAAGCACGATAACTCTCGTAAAATAGCTCCGATCTTAATGAAATTTGGTACAAATATGTAAAGTACCATTTATTTGAACGAGTTCGAAAACCAGACGAATCGCATGATCCGAAGGGGGGTTTTGGGGGGGTTTTGTACCCCAAAAATGGGTTTTTTGGGGTTTTCACATGTAATTTTTATTTTAATCAAATTTCAATTTTTATCATTGAAATCAGCTTAAAAAAACAAACAATTTGGTATTTTGACCATTGTTCTACGTCAATTGGTTACTGAGATATTGAAAGTGCATAACACAGTACGTTGTCTAATGTTATTCTTATGGAGAAAAAGAAAAATTGTATATCTCGCTTATTTATGAACATAAACTGACAAAATTTGGTATATGACTTCATCTGGTTGTGGTTGTGGTTGTGGTTGTTTGCTCAAAAAACAATTTTTTGCCTATGGTTCCCGTTGCAGCAAACCTAGGTACTCGGTCCCCATGTTATTCTTATGGAAAATATTTAAAATGTTATATATCACTTATTTATGAATGTATATGGATGAAACTTGGTATGTGGCTTCACGTAGTACTGTTATATTGATATCTGCACAAAAAATTGATTTTTTATTGGTTATTCCCATAGCAGCATACCTGCATACTCAGCCCCCATGTTATTCTTATGGAGAATAAGTAAAATGTAATGACTCCCTTAATTTTGAACATAAATTAATAAAACTTGGTATGTAGCTTCACTTGGTTGAGTTATATTCATAATTGCATAAAAACCCATTTTTTTCTTCCTTGTTGCAGCAAACCTGCTTACTCAGCCCCCATGTTATTCTTATGGAGAATAACTAAAATGTTATATGACGCTTATTTATGATTGAATATTGATGAAACTTGGTATGTGGCTTCGCCTAGTTAAATTATATTTATATTAGCATAAATATCAATTGTTTGTGTTCCTTGTTTCAGCAAACCTACGTGCTCATTACCAATGCTATTCTTATGAAGAATAATTAAAATCGCTTATATGTGAATATATTTTTATGAAACTTGGTACGCGGCTTTATGTGGAATTCAGACAAATATTATGCATTGGAAATTCGCTGAGTACGCAGGTTTGCTGCGACGGGGGTATTTTTACATAGTCACCTTAAAACGTTATTTATAAGTTCAAGTTAAAAATTTTTACGAACCAGATTAAAATTAGGTGATATGCTACTTGAAGATTGTAATGTTTTATATATTATATGTGAAAATAAACTTAAAAATCTGTTCGCTACATTTACGAATAATCTTTATATTTTAGTTGTTCCATCGTTACCTTATTTGGTTGAAGAATTTGCGGTTGCGGCACATTAAACATTATTTTCCAATCAAATATAATAATAATAACATCTTTACTTGTTACTAACACACATTTAGTCAGTGAAAAAAACTAATGTCAAAAATAATTCTCTTGTTGCAGCATCTCCACAATAGTGCGCAGGACGATGTTTCAAACTCTTTACTTTGACACCAAGATTGACCACGGTGAAATCAGTTTTCACACCATGTGGCAACTCCCTCCCGGACATTATGCAAATAATTCTGTCCCTTAAGAAAACACCCAACAATACCCTGACCTATGACCTCCCCACACTCCGGCACCGTTCCGTTCTTGCGAAAACCAGGCGGGAATGACTGACAGCCTTAGATGGGCTGGTGTGGTGTCGCAACCCTCACACAATTTTTATTCCACCCGTGTCGTCGTCACTATAACATACTGACTTCCGAGACGAAGGGTGGACAGTTCTGGAACTGGTTTGAAGTGCGGTGACGAAACCCGAGGCCTGATCCCGGTATATTAATATCAGGTGAATACCAGGTGAGGTTAGGTCTGGGGTATCAAGGGTCGATATCAAAACAGATGAATTGCCATGAAGAAGTCGGCTGGAGACCCCGAATATATTACTGGATTTAAGTTAGTAGCCGTTGATTTGGTGCAATCTTTTAGATGGAATTTGTTTACGTTTACGCCCTATTTAGGCTACTAATGGGTAGTCTAATCTAGGTGTATGGTTGATACTTCTTGATTGGCTTTCAACACATTAGTGGTTTGAAAATAATAAATTTATTCTAAAAGGGATTTCTAATAAAAGGTTGATCAACTAAAATCTTTATTTTAAAATTTCTTAAAACTTTTTTATATACATTGCTCAACTTAAGAGTGTTATATACACTTATACCTCTAAATAAAATTTGTTATTAGTTCCTTGTTTTTGCTAATTAATAACTACGGGCAAATTTTATAGCTTGAAAAGCAATAGAATCGCATAATATTTATACAAAAAACTGCCCCTGTAAAAGCAATACCCAGTGTTGATATAGCTGAAACGTAGTACAGTTTAATGCCATATTCCAGGTTATCACAAACCTATTTACGTCCTCAAATTATAATTTAATCTGTAAAGTAGAAAAATAATCCCGCTATTTTCCATCCGTCCGGATAAACCCAATTAATTGGTATTTTTACGGTGAGTCCCTTGGGGGGGGTTGCTGATGATCATTCCGCTTCAGGGCTGGTGATTGGTCCAGTACATGCACATTAGCTACTGGGTTTATGACTGAATTGTGCCAAAGGTCATTCTTGATATTGCAGTATACAATTTAAGTTTGAAATGATTGTTAAAATACCATTTCCAAGATGATGCAAGCAATACAGAGTATATCAGAAAGACTAGAAGGAAAATATAAACCTGATTCAAAGACACAAAACCGGCATGTTTGAAACCCACTCTGAAAAATCTACTATTCATATAGGCCTACAAAATAGTCCATCACTTTGATACACATGAAATTGTCTTCACTAAACAAATACAAATGATGTAGTGAATATTGATTTACGCGCAATTAAATATTAACTGCTTCTGTGAAACTGTTAACTGTATTCAGTATAGTATTAAGATATTCTTGGAAGAATTGACAATATTTTGATTTCCAACTCATGTTTAAAGTTAAAGTTTATTATGTATACCGAATAACAATTGGAATTTTTCATTAAAATTTTTATTTATTGAATTTTTTTATTTTATTTTAAAACCCAAAGTTTATATATTAAAGTCACGTTGTTCATTCGTCAAGATGACTTCACTTCAGCCTTTACCTAAACTTCAATGATAAAAGGTTCCTTTATCAATTAATATTGACCTTATTGTGAGCCTTTGAAATTTTCTTCCGGTGGAAAAACAACATGCACCTGAGTGATTTATAGTTTTTTACGTTATATTAAATCTGTCATAATTTAAAAATTCAAATCAAAGTACTTGTCAATAATGAAACAAATTAATATTGCTTTTTCATCAGTTGAAAATAAAAATGTCACACTAATATTAAATTCTCAAATATTCCAAATTTAATGCAGCGTGAACTTCATGTGTCGAATGATGTGTGAATACGGTCGTTACGGCACATCCGGTTCGCCACGGTGGACCATTATGCTAACTAGGTTTTGACCACTTCCCTCCAAAATCGCTCCTGATGACCGGATGTTTGATGAACCGCGGGGTTTTATGGGTTGTGAAACCCTGGAAAAAAGTACAACAATCGCTCGCGCAATGGAAGACCCCCTGCTGCAATACCTCAATAATTAAATATGAGATTACCAAACACACATATCATATTGTACATTTAATCCCATTACTTTTAGTAGGTTTTGCATTGCGTTTAATTTGTTTCTTAGTTTCTTTTATGGGCTTAGTAACTATGTTAAATAACTATAATTAACTTGTTAAATATAACTATCAGCAATTTTTATGCGTGAATTACCAAATTTATTCTTTGCACTACGAATTACCATTGAAAACTACAAAATGAGTTATTGATGTAAAACTTATTATGTTTGTCCCATTTTCAATACCATTCTGACACCAACTCAACCCCCTTTCACTTGATCAAAGGTTAATTCCAAAACTATATCCAGATTATACAATTATTAAATTATATAAGTTTATTCAGTTTAAATCGTGTATACTTTCACGAATAAATGAACAACTAATCATATATTTTACAGCATTAACACGTACTATGTGACGTTTGATGAATTCGACTCAAATCGCTTTTCGCAATCAAGTAAGCAATCACCGTTGAATTTGCTTTTTAAACGATTATTTTTACTGCAAATGAACATTGATTGGCTGCACCAATAAAATGATACAGCGATTAATTTGTAATTTTTACGAGAGCTCCCTGCAGGGATGGAATGATCACGTGACCATAAGAGGGGTGGGGGGATGCGTTTGCGATGCATCTCATCTGTTGGTTATTAAACTTCAAACATGTGGTATCGACAGTTGATGTTTGTTTAATTTGCTATTACAGTGGGACCGTGCAAAGCCCATGTCCAATCAGAGCCGATCTCGTGCACAGTGTAACTACATCATTAGTTTTACGAGGTAGCAAGGTTGTTAGTAATAATATTTTACACGGCTTTTGTTGTAAAACTCACGTTGTTTTTTTATGTCTGTTAAATTGTTGTGAAACTGTCAAATGAATAAAGTAGTTACAAATTTATACTGTGCGTATTATTTTCAACCGAATCACTATCACGCGTTTTTCCTTATTGGAAGTTCTTGATAACTTTCATAAACAATAAAATTGAATACCTAATGTATTTTAGTCAGTTTGCGGTTAGTGCGAATTCCCTAATCAACATGTTAACGTTTATATAAATAACCATTTGTATAGAGAAAAAAAACATTTAACCAACACGATCATTTAGAAAGTAAAATGTGTATCGATATAAAACAAGTAACCGTAGAAATAAAAACAAAGATCAATAATAACCATAACACTAATCACTTACATACCTTCGTTTCCCTACGTTACTACATTACCATTCCTACGTATTCTTGTTCTTTTTACCAACTATATTTTTATTATCAGTTAATTCACCTACTTCTTCATAACTTGGGCGTAATAAATGCCAAACGCACTCAACAGGGCAACTAGACCCAAAAATGTAGTTTAAACTCAAACCATAAAATTTTAAGTTTATTGTAATATATCATCAGATTTATTATAACTAACAGTATTACTGATTCATCATGTGTCATTAAATTTTTAACCTGGTATGTTTTAAAGGACTAAAACATTGTTTAGTTTAATTTTTGTATATAATGCTTTATTGTTAAGTTGTGACTAAAGATAGTATTTATAAAGCAACCATTTTCTATTCTTTCTGTCATTATTATAAAACTAAATTAAAATTTGGCACAAAACTGGCTGGGTAGCCTAGTGGTTATCATGCTCGAAATCCCTGGTTCGCCAAATCGATCCTGATGAAATCTCAAAGTTTTGAGAAGGTTCAAAATTGGACCCAGCTACCATATGTCATTGGTCTATTAATTAATTATGCTTTCTCAAAACAGGTTGACCTTAGTAACAATACCAGGGCTTGGGCCGTTCCCCTAACAAAACGTTAAAAAATGCCACTGGCGCAGATACACAAAAAACATACATGTCCATGTAATCTGATCCTAACAAGAAATTCATAAAAATAACGATATATGTTTCTGATCTGAGAGGTCCACTGAAATAGACGTGTTATTTTGCTTTGCACACGCACTTTGAGTATGGCCATTAAACTTTAAAATTCTCCACGCTCGACCATTGTGCCCAGTAGGGTTAGTAGCACCCTTTAGCGCGGCCACTGATGACCGGATATGTTCAACTCAACAAAGAGTTTTATGTTGCGTATGATCTGCCGCTCCGGCTACTCCCCCATTTTTGAAATTTACAGCTTTAGGTTTTTACTCAATTGGAGCCCTTATATGATAAAGTAAAAACACACGGTCTCGAATAATCCAGTATTGTTACTTTATGGTTCCCCCCAAGTCTCAAGAGCATCATTGGCAAGGGGGTCCTTGAGGTTAAAACATTTTTGTGAACATGAAGTTCTTTTAGAAGTTAAAAATATAAATACACTTAACACAAATGACGGCAAAATATTTTACAACATTGGAGGGTAACAACCACCTCTCTCACCCAGCAAACGTCGGTACTGCCTTATATATTAGTTAATCTATTGTGAATACTTAAATGTATAGACGGCACTACTACCTCGTTTAGATAGTTCTGCTCAGGGCACCAATGTGGTTTATTATTAGTGAATTTCCTATGGAAAGTGAACTATTAGCATGACCCGCACGGTGAAACTTAAGCCCGGGACCACCATAGAAGTTCCTAACGTGACCCCCTGAACACGTTTTGGGGATTCGTTCAAAATTTCTTATATATATATATATATATATATATGCGTGTGTGTAAAGACATATATATATATATATATATATATATATATATATATATATGTGTGTGTGTATGCACTCTAGCGGTCGCATTTTTTCTCCGATTTCCTTCATATTTGGTAGGGACGTTCCTTTCTATAATCAGTTGGACAAGTTCGTTGGGCAAAACAATCGGAAAACTCTAAACCCTTTTTTGGGGATTAATCTTTCAAATTTCAAGTTTTTGGGCCCAAAAAGGGTCAGAAAAGCCCTAGATGTGAAATTAACGCATTTAAAAAGATGGCAATTAGTGTGGCGAACGTTTTAAACCATCTCTCGTCATTCTAGCATAAATATTTCTCGAGTTATTAAATAAAATATGAATTGAACTAACACAGTACGTTGTCTTATGGGGATTTTACATTAGAAAAGCCTGTTATTTATTTTTGGTGTACTTTTATCATCCCCAACAACCTCACGCCTACTTTAAAGCCTGACTGGACCTTCTCCTAACCTTATAATGCGAAAAATTGTATTCCAAGCATTGCAGGTAAATAGAACCAGGAGCATCAGAACAGCCAAATAATCAATGTTTTCAGATTTGAATAAAAATTGGAATAAATGTATAGTTTGAGTTTTTATAGTTTTGTTATGTGGAAATTCACTTCCCACACGTCAGCGTGCTGCGTGTGAACTAGTTAATTGTAATCGTTTGAATTGTAAAAGCTTACACACTTTAAGAAGTATCATTATACTTCTTATTTGTCTTTACAAACTAATTGCGAAACATAAATTATTGATAAACACAATAAAAAGTGAAGCATTGGCTTATATTGGGATGGAAACGTATGTAAACTGTTTGAAACAAAATACAAAAATAAAATCTGCATTTTACATGTGGTATTTGGTAAACGGTTAATACAACAATAGTCCTAAAAATATTGTTCGATTAGTTAACTCTAATGTAATCAGGGATTTCTATTTATAACGTTGGATTTTTACTTAGGTACTTTTATTTGTATACATTCAAAATACTTTTGAGACCTAATAACATCAATTTACTACCCGACACACGTTTGTAAAACGGGTTTACAACTTTAATATCAGTTCCTGGAAAACACTCGGACCTCTTAATAATGCAGATATCATTGAAGGGTAACTTTTGTCACTTTATTGCTAAAACGTCTCGGCTAAAAGCATCCGGAGTAGGAGATGACGGGAGCCACGATAACACCGGCGGCGCCAGAGACCATCCGGCAATAGAGCCTCCGTCCTCATCTGGCTGAAATGTCCTGTGAAGCTGCCAGGAAATGGAGGCATTCCGCGAAAAAAGCATCTCATGTCGCTCCATGACTTGTGACCTTTTAAAACCGTAAGACTCATGTTTATAGGAAGTTATTACGAACATTTGCCATCGTTTGATTAAAAACTATTTTCAGAGCGTTTCGGGATGTGGAATCTAACTGATAAAGCGGGAAAAGGTCAAGAAAAAAGTCAATACGTAAAATAACGAGTTCGCACGCAGCACGCTGACGTGAGGGAAGTGAATTTCCACATAAAAAGCTTTTAAAAATCAAAATCAGTGTTAAAACAAACAACTATTCAAATTTTTATCGAAATCTGAAAACTTTGTTTGCTGTTCTGATGCTCCTGGTTCCACTTACCTGCAATGCTGGGAATACAATATTGCGCATTAAAAGGTTAGGAGAAGGTTCAGCCAGGGTATTTGATTAGGGGATTTAGGGTAGTTCAAAGAGGAGCGACGGAACTTAAAATTTAAAAATTTGTCATTTGTAAGTAACAGGAAAAACGCAAAATTCGTCGTAACTTTCCATTATAATATTTTCTTACAACACAATTTGGTCACACTGATGTTTCCAAGGTGTTTCAACAGTTCAGATTGCAGTTTGATTAGCTGGTCGCATTTTGGTTAGTTAGTCAATCATTAAGCAACCTGGCAAACCACAAGCTTCCTGAGAACTGGGGTAACGTTCTTAATAAGGGGGAGGGATTTATGTCGAAGAGGTAAACCACCTCGTTAAGGTGTCCTTGCAGTCTGTTGAGATATGGTCAAGCACTTATACTATCGTTACGGACCACATGTAAACTGAATCTATAAGAATGGTAATTATTAGACCCGTTACAAAATACAGTTGATTCAATATGTAAATACAAACTTTCAGGTTTTTCAGTTATTTATCAACCATTTTATACATTTCTGTTAAGGAAAGATAGTTTCTTTAAAACTATTTAAGGGACTTTGCTAAATGCTATAATTATTGAATTTGATTATAATGTATCCATTTACTCAACTCTTTCACAAGACTATAGAAATATTGACGTAAAACTATATCTTAAACAATACTTCGAACTTAAATTGTATAGTTGGAAGTACACATTATTGGATGAAAATACGAATGAAAATACTGATTTTTCCGCTTTAACTTACTATATAATTACATCATACAAGGTAATTACATCTCTATGTTGTTAGTGTTTTACTGCTAAATAAGTTTAAGTCTGACTATTTAATTACGACTTTTAATGATCAGGGTGATGAATACTGTAGTTTAATGGGTTGTAATTTAATTAGCCTTGCTTCTTTCTACAGAATCAGTCGGTCTTAGTCAGTAACAAGACATCTAACTTATTCTACACTCATAAATGATTGATATTGGCCAAAAACACTTACGAGTGTGTATAATAAAGAGCTAGCATTGACTATAAATACTGAAGTAGACTTCTCATTGCCATTGTAAAATGTGTCCCTAGTTTTGTGTATGCCAGGATTGAAAGAGGTCGTAGTTTACACCAATCACCAACAGAGTATACTGCTGTCAAATATTACTTATCCTCTCAAGGAGGGAATAATACAACAGTTGGTGTGTCAGGAAGCAAACATAAGTTTATTATTACTTGCTTTCTGGGGTGGAGATATTGTAAAAGTCAACGTAAATAACTAAAATAAATAGACAACAGCACAATCTGTCGGTGACCTAATCAAACTACTTCAATTTTAAATTCTAGCATACACTAAAAGTGGGACAGCTGGACCATATGGATGGGATGTCTCCTTCAGTACTTATAGTCAATGGAGCTAGATACAAAACACAACTCAAAACACTTTTCTGTTTTTATCCCATGGATAATTAAAACACAGCAGAAGAAATCGAAGATCGTTTCTATCCAACTCCCTTTTCCAGTTTTTGTTCTCACACGCAAAGCAGCGGCGCAGGTTCACTGGTAGGGGTTTAAGCTAGACAATGTATTTTGTAGCGAGGCGTCGCCGTCGTCGGCTAGTTTAAGAGCAGGCTTTGTCGCCAAACATGTCTTCCAAGCCGATTAAATAATTTAATGGCAGAGTTTATTTCGCAACGCCACTTTAAGGATGAGTAGCTAGGCCCGCACCTGCTAGGCGGTTTTGCATACTAGTCGGCGGATTAGGATGACCAGGAGATTTAGAGGCAGAGTCATTGTTGTTGAAGGGACGTAGACAACACGTGCGCAAATAAAGCGTTCTATAGGTTGTAGTATTGTTTATTGGCTTAACCTTAAACTTTATTAGAGTCTAAATGGCAATTTATCTCTTATTTCAGTTGTTAGTTTAAACTGTACCAGAAACTTTGGAGAACAAATGTAAGAATGACCTCATACTGGAATAATTGGTCTTGTTGTAAAGTTCTGAGGAAAAATGTTGTTTGATAAAATCTCAACTTAGATCATAAATCACATGAAAGCGATATAATAAAAAAAAAGTTTAATTGTGGTGCAAATTTATTAGGTGTCAAATTTGATTTTAGATATAATAAACACAATCATTATAATGTAAAACGATCTGAGCTAAACTCAGCAGCTAAAGTATAGCTTATAATGCCCCATCAAACAATAATTGTCGTTTTTATCAAATAACATAAAAGTAGAAAGAAAAAAGGTTTGTGGAGTCATATTTGATTCCCAAACACTCAAAAATACTCACTGAATGCACTTCCTATAAAACTGTAAGGTTGTAAAACAGGAACTACCCGATTTATATCAGCTCGGACTTTAAATCCATATTCAAACTTTGTCACTTAGTTAAAAAATTACTACGTTTATTGACTGTGGTTTAGACAAATATTTTATAAAAACCATATCAATAGGCAATGTAAAAAATGCAATAGAAAATATATTAGAAGATCAAATTTAAATATTCAATTGTACTGAAAACAAAAATAGTGTAAAACACGCAAGATAGTAAACGTCCACAATGTTTGATATACCTCACTATGTTATAATAAGCGGGAGGTACAAAAATAATTACACCTAAAAATAATCTATTTAGAGAAGAGGTCGAGTGAACAAAGTCCACCAAGTTACACAACAGATCATGTCCAATCACGGCAGTAACTAATGACAAGCCGTTGTGGTAGTGACAACCTGACATTGATACAACGGCTTCGGTCCAAACAATTAAGATTAATTACCTTCCCAGCGGGTCACTGAACTTTACATGTCTTCTGTGTGAGGCTGTTCATATATCAAACATCCATGTGCCTTTGTTTACCGAGTTCATAATGACTCATATACAATTTATACTGGTGGCTTGTAGGGGAGACAGCCCTAGTGTTTGGTTTTTGTGTATACATTTACTGTTTACATGTTAAGGAGAATAAGTCAAAATGGAAGTGTGGACGCATTGTAATACGTAAACAAAGCGGAAGTTTAAACGCATTTTAAATAATTATAGCTGATCATCATTATTTCATGTTAAAGTTTTGACAGTTTTTGTTGTTCTTTATGGACATTTTAAAAGGAAAATAAGGGAAAACGCTGAAATTGGACTCCGTTCTGGGTTTTTCCCTATCTAAATTTCTATGAATGTTCCAGGTTCAACATTCTAGGTTCTATAATAGATTCATAGTTCTGCGCAATGACGCAAATTCACAATTTTATCCTTACGCAATTTTACATAGGATTGTCCGTGGTATCACATCGTACTCTTTGTGCAAGACATGAGGATGGTAAGATCAACAATTAGTTATGTAACTACATTACAATGTAACCGTTAATTGTCATAATGAACGTATTGCCAGTGTTTAATACATTACCCAGTGCGCCTTAAAGGTATTACCCAAAGTTTCAAATGTGTTTCGTTCTAAGAGACCAGTGAAGGTAAACATATTTTAGCTGGGTGGGTTGGTAGTAAGTTAAACATTTTGACACAACCACTAGAGTTCAGGGTGTATTCGTTCTTCTAGAGTTAAAACACCCTGATAATCAATCTGCATTTTGAAGAGTTGGCGAAATGTTATCAATTTCCTGTCGTGATTCAATAATCGTTTTCCGTTTCCTACTAAATACCACTTGAAACACTAAAAAACCGTCATAACCTTCTCTTTGTATTATAATTTTATCACTGTCTAAATAATGAACTATTGACGAAGCTGTATTATTATTATGTTCCAAATAACAACTTAATTAAATTTAAATCTCTGGTTGTAATTTGTCTTAGGTATGATCCCATTTAAAACTGTTTGTCTTAGGTATGATCCCATTTAAAACTTTTTGTCTTAGGTATGATCCCATTTAAAACTTTTTGTCTTAGGTATGATCCCATTTAAAACTTTTTGTCTTAGGTATGATCCCATTTAAAACTTTTTGTCTTAGGTATGATCCCATTTAAAACTTTTTGTCTTAGGTATGATCCCATTTAAAACTTTTTGTCTTAGGTATGATCCCATTTAAACCTTTTATCCTTTGATTGCTTTGGTAATTGACTTTGGTAATTGACTTTTGGTAATTGACTTGATTAATTTGGTAATTAGCGGGTAGCCCTAGCTAAGATTTAGGTATCCAGACCCAGTCTGCATCAAGGTTATCCAAGACACCACACGGTATACAGATATTCCTCCATATCTTCCTTAAATACACATATAGTTTGTGTTAGACTATAGTTGTTAGATGGGACATAGGTTATTTAAACTAGTAACTAACATTACCAATACCTGCCACCCTTACCTCTTTACTACTACCGTCTCATCTACTTGAAACAAAAGATATTAAATTTGAATTTATTATTTAGGAATCAGATGATTTGCAAACATTTCTTCCAAATCGACAATGCAAGTAAGCGTAGTTTAAAAATGCAAATTAAATTAAAACATTGAATGATTAATTAATTAAGCTTTGATCTAATGGTTGCATGAAACGGCAACTCCATTCTTATAATATTGAAGAAATTAAATGTTAATTAATTTGGACAAACAACAGAACACCTAAATTTATTCAATATTCAAAATGAAAACACATTAAACATTCACTGTCGGGGTTGTGTCCGGCAGCGATGCGCTTTCCGACGACACGACGCAGGTCTGTCCGGTAGGTTCACGGTCAATTTAATCTTGATCGCGCTCTGCAAATATTGAATGTTGCAAATTAAACGGTTATGTGTCCGGCCAACAGCATCAAATCAAGTTAAGTGCATTGCTGCGGGCTGCCCAACAGTGGCATAAAGTGACCAAATATTGTCGCTAATATCTGAATTACCGTTTATAACTTGGTAGATTAGATTATACATTGGGAACGATTTAAAGGGTTATTTGATGTTTTCAAATGCTTATAATAATAATAATTTACTTTTTGTATTAATTTATGTGCTTTCGGAAGTTCCATAGTGATTGAATTGTACAAGTGTTTTACATTATTTGTTTTGTACAGTTAGAAGGATAATTTCCTTTTCTGCTTGCAAATCCCTTTTTCCATCAGGTGTGTAGGCCAACCAAGTCGAAAGTCAATATGGTTTTGACGATAAAGTCTTTATGTCCTGATGTAAAATAAAATGCGAAAATGGGGAGATTGTATGTATTATATTAACAGAGAATTAAGTTGTCAGCATAAGTTGTAAATCTTTAAAGGTAAAATATTGTATATTTCACTAATAGTCACGAAAGTAGCCTATTTCGGAGCAAGATAGCATTTTTTGGAAAATGCTATCGAGCCCTGAAATAGGACTTTTGTGACGAGTAGTGAACGATACTTTTCATCACAATGCAAATAACCACATTAAACTTTAACAAACTATCTGATATTTCATAGTCTAGTAATTTTTATAAGTAAACACAATACGGTTTTACAATTCATTTTAGTGTTAAAGTCAGCTGTTTGAACACAGAGTCGTCAAAAATAACGAAATCACACTGGTGCTCCTGTTGAGTAAAACGGGAACTTTAATTCTTTAGGACAGGAAAAGTTTTTTTTGGGACAGGCAATGTAGTGTTTTGGACTGGAAAAGTAATGTTTGGGATTTTTTGTTTTGTTACGACGAAATCGATAATTTTCGAATACAGAGTGACGAAAAAGCAATTGTTTACTCATTTCTAATAATAACTTGTAAGAAAATAAGGTGTTACGAAAAAGGTACAAGGTACAGTGTACATTAAGGGGCACATGTTCATCGCATAAAACAAGGGGTGTTTTTTGTAGCCTCATATACTCGAAAGCGTTTGAATGACATTTAGTATTAAAAATATACGGTTACAATTATTAATTTAAAATTAATATTTTTTTTCTTCCATCACACATACATTTATGTTTTATTAAGAGCGGCTTTCACCACTCACGACTTAACCGTATATATTTGATGCCTTGTACTTGTTAAACTTGTATATAGATTTGTACATACATTTTTGGGATATACTTGTAAAATATATATGTATTTGTTTTATTTCAACGCGAACGGTATTTTTTAGGAAAACCCACAAACTCTTTTAGGAAAATGGTCCGAACCCCTTAAATTGTTGTGGACATCCCGGGATTTCAACCCCTGACCCCTTGATCCGAAGTCCAAGACGCTAACCGTTAGGTAGGTGAGATGCCCAAATTTTGTAACTTATGATAACAAAATAAATTTCAAAGCAGACAATAATCTGTTTTAGCCTTGACTTTAACATCATGTAAAGACAAAACCGCTATCATATATATTTATTCTCATGGAAATGTTCATCACAATAAATAATTACTGTAGCTGCAAATGTTTTAGCACAACGTGAACTGACTGCTGACTCAGCCACCGCTACGAGTCTAACGACAGCTTAACAAGTTTAAGGGCCTACAGCACTATGGCAATGGTCACTAGTGAGTCCTGCCGTTACTTTTCCACGAGGCACTACCTTGCAGTTTGTAGGGGTAATAACTTTAATTACACAATGAAATAAATTAAAAACTACCATAAAATTAAGGTTTTTTATTTAAGATGTAGAGTTTACTTTTGAAAGAAAAACATTATATGGGTGTTTATGCTAATATAAATACAACTCAACTAGGTGAAGTCAACTCATATACCAGTTTTTATTCATTTATGTTCATAATTAAGGGGGACATAGCAATTGATTATTATCCATAAGAATAACATGGGGCTGAGTACGCAGGTTTGCTGCTACGGAAGCCTTTGACAGATTATGCCAGATTAATATAGCACAGATTATGGTGAGTTCAGAGATAATTGCTGGAGCTGTTATACAGTCAAATAATATAGATTAATATAGCACAGATTATGGTGGGTTCAGAGATAATTGCTGGAGCTGTTATACAGTCAAATAATATAGATTAATATAGCACAGATTATGGTGGGTTCAGAGATAATTGCTGGAGCTGTTATACAGTCAAATAATATAGATTAATATAGCACAGATTATGGTGAGTTCAGAGATAATTGCTGGAGCTGTTATACAGTCAAATAATATAATATGTAGCGAAAATAATAATAATAATATAGCTATTATTCATGCGGCAGCTCCAAACCTAACAGTTTAGATAACAGTTTTTTTAATAGATCTTAGAACCAACCTTTTACTATTATATATTAAATCCTAACCCTACATCAGTAAACATTTTAACAAGCATGTTTGATAGAAAAACTCCCATTTGTTTATTTTATCATCTACCTCTTTGAAAGTGTCCCAAACTACACTTTATGGCATTGTAGTCTGCACATACCAAAGTCCAACACAAAGTTTAAAGGAAATCAAAGTAGTTATTACTGAAAGGCGGAATTATGAGTGTGAACCATTGACTATGGATACTGAAGTATGTTCAGTAGCTATAGTCAATGGTGTGATCTCTTGTCGAGTTTATTTTATCAGGACATTCTTTTAGCGAATTTCCCCTATAGGGAAGAAGCTATTACCGTAGGTCTCATGGTAAGACTTAAGCCCGACCCCATGATAATTTTTTGTTTTGAGGTCCCCAGATGCCAAAAACACTATTCGTTCAAATTTATATATATGTATATATATATGTGTGTGTGTGTGTGTGTGTGTGTGTGTGTGTGTGTGTCCGTGAATGCAATAACTTGAGTAAAAAACGTCCGATTTCGATTAAATTAGGCTGAAATGTGTAAAGTGACATTCATGACTTTAAGTTTGAAAACCAGAAAAATCGGACCACGGGAAGGGGGGTTTATGGGGGTTTTAAATTTTCCAAAAATCAGTTTTTTTGCATTTTCCACCCTAAAATTTTTAAAAAACTTAATTTTGGTTTTGACCATGTTATAGAGCTTAAAAAAAAATAATATGGTATTTTCAATTATTAACCTAGGTTAAGTGGTTGCGGAGAAAATCCAAAAAACCTGCTCATAAAATCTCCCATGTTAATCTTATGGGAAAAAGGTTTTTGGTTTTTCCTCAGTTCATTTTAAAGTAAACTTCACATTTGCTTTTACCAACCAGTTTAGCTTTACAAAAAAATCATTTTAGTGTTTAAATTGTGATTCTACGTCCAACCGTTTCCAAGATATACGAAGTGCTAAACACAGTACGTTGTCCAATGTTATCCTTATCAAGAATAAATAAAATTTGTTATCTCGATTATTTATGAACGTATATTAATGAAACTTGGTATGTGGCTTCACCTAGTACTGGTATATTGACATTTGCACAAAAAATTGATTTTTTTTTTATTATCCTCTTAGCAGCAAACCTGCATACTCATCCCTAATGTTATTCTTATGAAGAATACGTAAAGCTTTATATATCCCTTAATTATGAACATAAATCAATAAAACTTGGTATGTAGCTTCACCTGGTGGAGTTATATTGATTATTGCAAAAAAGTTTTATCGTCCTTGTTGCAGCAAACCTGCGTTCTCAGCCCTAATGTTATTCTTATGGAGAATAAATAAAATGCTATATATCAGTTATTTATTTAAGTATTTTTATGAAACTTGGTAAGTGGCTTTATGTGGTAGTAATAAATATATTCATGCATAGGAAATTCGCTTAGTACGCAGGTTTACTGCGACGGGGGTATTTATATTTATGGTTAGTGAAATATTGTAAGAGGAATTTTCCTTTAAGTACAACGTTTAGAGGCAGTATAATTATTAAATTATTCGTGATGTTTTTACCCGTAAAAAACTTCGCAAAGGCACGTTACCAATGAAATTGATAAATAGCCTTTTTATTGAAATAGCCTTTTTACTTTTTAATTGATTTTTTAGCCTTTTACAACTAATGTTTTGTGTTGTGTCCGGCAGTTGAGTGCAACACAACAACACAGGACCGCCCCGCAGTGACTATGGGCAATTTAATCTTAACTGCACTTTGCAAATAATGACATTCCAAATGTAAACGGTTATTTGGCCAGCCTACAATGCCATCAAATCACTGTAAGTGCACTATTGAAGGGGGTCTGCAACGACTAAATACTATTTGCCAATAGACGAGAATCAATAGTCATTATTACACAATACTTCCTAGTTTGAGGCTAGTTCTGATAAAAAAACAAAAGCTCTGATCTTAAGTGTAAAGGAATATGGGAGGTTTGTTTCAAATAAATACCACGATTTTACATATTTTGCTAGTAAAAACTAAATATATTCATTGTAATGTGACACTATTAGCTAATCTTTTTAGTTAATAAAACGTTATTTATATTTAGAATGACTTTTTACTTTTACGGGCCTTTCAAATTTTATTATTATTTTTAAATGAAAAATATAGAATTGTCATGGAAAATGCATATTTTCATTCTCAAAATCATATTCTGACAGTAAAAGTGATTTTATTTATTTTAGGAAACTCTCATTGGAGCTTATAATAATAGGTCATTTTAGAGTAAAATCAAATAAATTGCATAAGCCGTCGAAAGGATCGTTTATAGAGTTTTCAAAAATAAAAATGTTTTCGGAAAACTATTTTTTAGAGTTAATTCATAGAATGTTTACATTAATGAGATTAAGTTATTACAGGTTGACTTTAAAATGTCCTATCACAAAAAGGAAACGTAATCGACAGCTTTAGTTTAAGAAAGACCAGGCTTTAAAAAAACTAAAAACATATTTTAATAAATATCACATGGCAGTTAAACAATTTACAGTTTAATATTATAACAACTGTTTGATTTAGTCAACATTTCAGTCATTTAATTCTTACTGTCATATGATATAATCCATTATGCTTCTAATATATACGATTTATCTAAAGAAAAAAAATTGACCGCAGCTAAACAAATTTTGAAAATATGTTAATTTGTACTACTAAGATTTAAAAAGTGCATATTGACAAACAAAGTATTAAATATAACATAATTGTGAAGTTACGGTTTTATTTGCAATAACATGATATGTATTGCAACTATAAATATTTAAAGTTATTTTAAGTTACATGTACAATTTTGGATTATATTTTTTAAAGTTATAATAATTGTTAGGTAAATGGTTACATTTTGATTGAATAATACAATTTTTTATCATGTTTGTCTAGATACAACAGAATTCAGCCAATAACAATAATATATACATTTAGCTACGAACAAAATCAGTGATTAGTTATTCGAGTCTCATATTCTATATTATTGATTTACTTATAAAAATAATACAAAAGTAGTGTTGCACAACAGTTTAGTCCTGCCAGTGCAATAGGAACAAGGGAATCACACAGTAGGTGGTCTGTTATATGCTAAATTGGAAACGCTATTTCTGCTTTGTTCGGTTGGTAATACTAGATTGAAAATAATGGCCGATAGCGGACAATAGTTGGCAGCACTGTGATGATAGTTCGCATTGTCAGATGGTTTCATTAAGGCTTGATTGCAAACATGGATTACTACGGTTGCTCTATGATTGAAGTTTGAATTGCTTTATCTTCACTGGAAGCTGAATAAATACAGATTTATGCTTTAAATACTCACTAACCAAACTAGAATCCACAACGGGAATATATCATAAATTTAGGTCATATTTTATGATAGAATGTAACAAAAAGTAACCACAATAACAATAAAACGACTCCGAATAAGAGGCTTGCACAGTTTTAGTTGCAGGATAATATAAAAAGCAATAGTTATCGTTTAAGTGTATACAACCTATGATGTTCATTTACGATCTAAAAATCATTCGTAATACAGCTGTTTTCTGTTAAGCAAGCGAAGCAGATTTTATCACTCGCCACACCTTATTTTACCGCTCGCTAAAGTAATTAACAGCTGAAAAATTATTGCTTCGACAAAGATAACTGGCAGATATTTATAAACTCAACATCGTGCATTTAGTAAAAATTAATAAAGGATAACTTTAGGTTGTTGTGTGGAAATCCACAATTACAGTTACAGGAAAAATTGTGTATGTAGTTCGAGTTAGATTGTCTTTATCACTTTTGGAAAATTACAAAAACAGTTTTCTCCCAGTGATAAAGACCTAATTTACCCCTACTACATAAATAAATATCACAATTTTTTTCCAACTAAATCTCCTATTGCTGCTTGTTTTTTTCTCCACTGATTGCAGGCAATACCTTTTAACTCATTGTTGTTGTTTTAATTCAATTACAACGCATTGAAATACTAAAAAAGACGATTAAGCAGGAGCCCATGTATCCATAAGTGTTATAGCTCGTGGGTAAGCTGTACAAGGTTTATGCACCCGACACTGAGGCGGCACGGCGACTCGTCTAACGGCCGCGTAAAACGTTTACGGTTTTAATTGCACCGGACACGCTCTCCCCCGTTTTATTTTCACGTAGTAACGTTTTATAGTTTACTGGTTAGTTGTTTTACGAACTGGTTTAGTATACGTACAACATTTTCACAGTATGGGATAGTTACTTTTTATACACGAATTCTCATTTATTTCTTCATGCAAACCCCAAAGCATTTATTTCTTCATTTACAACATGTCAAAGTCGTCTGCCTTAACTTTGAATCTTTTAAAGCTAATAGGCAGAAAGACTATTCCTTTTGCGATACTGGAATCCTAACATTTTTATATGCGGTAATCTAGGGAGTTGTCACGGTAGCACCTTCAAATTTGGCACGGCTAATTTATCTTTTTTTACATGTATTTAACAACTAGAATTTTAAATATAGACTACAGTCAGCGTAATATCACTGCAAGGTTGGATTTTACGCCTATGTTGCCATTTTGTGTCAATTCGTTTACTACGTTTGAGAAGCAAATCCCGAGCCCAAATATTTTAATACGGACAGCCAGGGATACACTAAATGGCAACATCGTAAGGTAAAGGGTGATAGAGGGGAGTGGACAGGTACTTGGTGTCGAAACTTGCAAAGCCAGGGATACACTAAATGGCAACATTGTAAGGTAAAGGAGGATAGAGGGGAGTGGACAGGTACTTGGTGTCGAAACTTGCAAAGCCAGGGATACACTAAATGGCAACATCGTAAGGTAAAGGGGGATAGAGGGGAGTGGACAGGTATTTGGTGTCGAAACTTGCAAAGCCAGGGATACACTAAATGGCAACATCGTAAGGTAAAGGGGGATAGAGGGGAGTGGACAGGTACTTGGTGTCGAAACTTGCAAAGCCAGGGATACACTAAATGGCAACATCGTAAGGTAAAGGGGGATAGAGGGGAGTGGACAGGTACTTGGTGTCGAAACTTGCAAAGCCAGGGATACACTAAATGGCAACATCGTAAGGTAAAGGGGGATAGAGGGGAGTGGACAGGTACTTGGTGTCGAAACTTGCAAAGCCAGGGATACACTAAATGGCAACATCGTAAGGTAAAGGGGGATAGAGGGGAGTGGACAGGTACTTGGTGTCAAAACTTGCAAAGCCAGGGATACACTAAATGGCAACATTGTAAGGTAAAGGAGGATAGAGGGGAGTGGACAGGTACTTGGTGTCGAAACTTGCAAAGCCAGGGATACACTAAATGGCAACATCGTAAGGTAAAGGGGGATAGAGGGGAGTGGACAGGTATTTGGTGTCGAAACTTGCAAAGCCAGGGATACACTAAATGGCAACATCGTAAGGTAAAGGGGGATAGAGGGGAGTGGACAGGTACTTGGTGTCGAAACTTGCAAAGCCAGGGATACACTAAATGGCAACATCGTAAGGTAAAGGGGGATAGAGGGGAGTGGACAGGTACTTGGTGTCGAAACTTGCAAAGCCAGGGATACACTAAATGGCAACATCGTAAGGTAAAGGGGGATAGAGGGGAGTGGACAGGTACTTGGTGTCGAAACTTGCAAAGCCAGGGATACACTAAATGGCAACATCGTAAGGTAAAGGGGGATAGAGGGGAGTGGACAGGTACTTGGTGTCGAAACTTGCAAAGCCAGGGATACACTAAATGGCAACATTGTAAGGTAAAGGAGGATAGAGGGGAGTGGACAGGTACTTGGTGTCGAAACTTGCAAAGCCAGGGATACACTAAATGTCAACATCGTAAGGTAAAGGGGGATAGAGGGGAGTGGACAGGTACTTGGTGTCGAAACTTGCAAAGCCAGGGATACACTAAATGGCAACATCGTAAGGTAAAGGGGGATAGAGGGGAGTGGACAGGTACTTGGTGTCGAAACTTCCAAAGCCAGGGATACACTAAATGGCAACATCGTAAGGTAAAGGGGGATAGAGGGGAGTGGACAGGTACTTGGTGTCGAAACTTGCAAAGCCAGGGATACACTAAATGGCAACATCGTAAGGTAAAGGGGGATAGAGGGGAGTGGACAGGTACTTGGTGTCGAAACTTGCAAAGCCAGGGATACACTAAATGGCAACATCGTAAGGTAAAGGGGGATAGAGGGGAGTGGACAGGTACTTGGTGTCGAAACTTGCAAAGCCAGGGATACACTAAATGGCAACATCGTAAGGTAAAGGGGGATAGAGGGGAGTGGACAGGTACTTGGTGTCGAAACTTGCAAAGCCAGGGATACACTAAATGGCAACATCGTAAGGTAAAGGGGGATAGAGGGGAGTGGACAGGTACTTGGTGTCGAAACTTTCCAAGCCAGGGATACACTAAATGGCAACATCGTAAGGTAAAGGGGATAAAGGGGAGTGGACAGATACTTGGTGTCGAAACTTGCAAAGATGTGATGCTTATGGCCGAGGATTTCACTGATAGTCGACAGACATTTTACTTATTTTGAAAATGATGCATTATAATCAACTGACTACCTAAATGTAAACTCTGATATTTACTTTGGAACCTTTAAAGCTCATAGGGTGAAACCATGAAGAATGATGTTAGTTAAAGCCCCAAAAACACATCTTGAGAGTAGCTTTTCATTGGGACTAAATATGTATACAAAATCATAATATTGTAGATCGAAAGTTTCTTAACAAAGATAATATTTGTTTAAATAATTTAGGTATATGGTACAAAGGAACCACATAGGCTGATAGGGGGCTAGTACGGAGAGGGGCTAATGTTACACAGGAGGATAGGGGGTGTGTGAACTGAAACATTTTATGTATAAACGAAAGTCTTCAATGATCAGAGGTCTTTTCATGAACAATATCAGATCGTGAATGACAAGAGTTACGAATGACTGATGAGGTAATGACATGCTTACACTGATATAACCCTCTCGTCCGGACAACTCATATTAATAGCCTCTCCAGACTGACTGTACCTACTGTTGGTTTAATAATTTGTCAGTTAACTATGCTCATATACAATCAGATGTAAGTTGATTAGTATCAATACAGTATTTAATCTGCAGTTTCAAATCAATTACTTTGTATCTCTGTGTGTTTGTGATTATTTTTCCGTGTGGAATTAATATTTGAAGGTAAATTATAAAGTTGTATGTTTGTCACCAGTGATGGTGTGGGAAATAGTGGTATAGGGTAGCTATCAGTGTTTTCTATATTGTACTTCTTCCTGTGTCCATGTTTTTTACAGCACAGTGTTGTGCGCAACGTATAAATTTTAATTATTAAAAGGCTAATGAATCTGTTGCTTAGCCTACTATTAATTTTGTTCGTACTTTTGTTTAAACTTATTTCAAATCCCAACACGTTTAAAAATCCATTTCTAGTAATTTATCCTAATGAGTCTGTAATAAAAATTTAAAGTCCATTTAAGCTTAATTTTAGTGTACGTTTAGTTTCATTCTACAGATAAAATTCGTTTAATAAAATATAATAATGTGTTTTTGCCAAAAGATTTCTCTTTGATATTTGGGTCCTAAGCCGAGGTTTCAACAAAGGTGTCTGTATTACCGAGGACGGTATATAATTGCGTTTAGCGTTGTTATAAAAACTTATATAAACCTTTTTTTAGCTCATGTTTTTTTTTTAAACTTACTTATTTACTCATCATTTTGAACTTATGTATATAGATTGTTTTATATTTAATCTAAATACTCAAATACGTGATAAATATCATCATTTGAAATAAATGTTTTCAAAATATCTTTATTGAAAAGGTAATATTAAATACCGAACTGGCATTAGGGTTGTGTTCAGTTCATAAACAGAATTCACTAATCTCTAAATTACATCTGCAATACGTGTAATGAGAAAACTTCGTTAAAACACTAATTATAAATCTAAACAAATTTTGTTTGTTTGATTCAATTCAAATACTTTGATTTATATTCTGTTTGCTTAGAGCAAATTATATTGGTTTGGTATTCCATGTTCTGGCTGTGTTTTAGTGATGGGTTTTCCAACAGAGTAGCAGCGGCTCATGGTCAATTTAATATTAATCGTGCTCTGCAAATATTGTCGTTACGAATGTAAACGGTTGCGTGTCCAGTCGTCCGTAGCAAATCAAGTTGAGTGCACAGCTGCAGGCAGCTTTCCCGGGACATTAAATTACCTAATATTGCTTGTGAATGGACTAAAATTTCCTATCGAAAACAAGCTGGCTATGGAAATAATGAAGTGAGCTGTTAGCTGGGATTTAGAAAACATTATCTTCGCTATGCACTTAGCGTTAATTTACTTATTGCTCTAGATAACTTACTGTTTTACGTAAAATTATTACTATTTTCATATTCAGGCAGATTAATCTGGTTGATGAAACTGCTAATTACTTATGCTGTAAATATATAGTAAATATGCTGTGAAGTTCATTATATTGTGAGTACGCCTATAGTTGAGTTGTTTTTAGTTTTAGCCAAGCAACCCAACCTTTAGCTTAAAATTAAATGAAATTCTAGTATTGTAAGTAGAATTTTAATAAAAAAACAGCTTTAGTGTATCTTACGTTTTTTCATACATTTGACCAGTGTGGCCACAATCTGTTTACTGAAATATTTAAAAATGAAACTATTTTTCGTTTGGCGCCCATTTTTTTTCGATCTTTATACTATGGAAATATTAAACAGTAAATACATTTAGCGATCCAATTAAGCTTTTATTTTTTTATAAATAAAAGGCAATCAATAAATTACGTAACGATATAACGCTGAGTTCCCTTCCCCATCTACTTTGTAAGGATGTTTTTGCAGCAAAGTTACTCCTAGAATCATCTTAAATAAAAAACAAACAGTTACTAGTTTGTGTCACAACATAAAGTTTTTTCCAAAAGGAAAATAATACGTTATTCTGTTTTTTGTTTGTTTTATTTTATATTGCATTTTGCGTAGTAATCAACGCACGCAATGTTTATAGATCCAAGCAATTTTATATTACCAAGACAATTATTTTGAATTAAACTTTTAACTAACACTAGATCAATAACTAATACAAATTTATTTTGGAATTCACTCGTAAAATTTTAAATATAATAATAAAATGGAAATGATATCGTAGTGTTAGTAAATAAGTAGTTTTGAAGCATGAGACACTTCAGAACTTTTAAGGCTTAAATAATGTAATTTCAAACCGTTTTGGGCCTTTAGCATCGTCAGCATTAAAACGTATAAGCATTGACTATAAATACTAAAGTAGACTTCTCATTGCCATTATAAAATGTGTCCCTAATTTTGTGCATGCCAGGATTGAAAAAGGTCGTAGTTTACACCAATCACCAACAGAGTATACTGCTGTCAACTATTACTTATCCTCTCAAGGAGGGGATAATACAACAGTTGGTGTGTCAGGAAGCAAACATAAGTTGATTATCACTTGCTTTCTGGGGTGGAGATATTTTGAAAGTTAACGTAAATAACTAAAATAAATAGTTAACAGCAGCACAATCTGTCGGCGACCTAATCAAACTACTTCAATTTTAAATTCTAGCATACACTAAAAGTGGGACAGCTGGACCATATGGAAGGGATGTATCCTTCAGTATTTATAGTCAATGGTACACTGAAAGAAATATTATAGTAATCCAAACAGTATTGCATGGTAAATGCAATTTTGGTAGTTTTTATCTTAATTTATCTTAATTTACACAATAGTTATGGTAATGTCCTACCATCGCGTCTGTCAAAACTACAATAATATTCTTGCTAAATTATTTGCAATGAGGCTGGTAATTCCATCAAAATATAATTGTTGCTGATACATCATAACGATAGTAGTATAGTAAGTAGAAATGCTTAGCAAGAATATTCTGTTATATATTATACCAGATTCTGTTTTTGATTGCACAACAATGTCTCAAAGACAAGCAATGTTGTTATAGTTTATCGTGTGATCGGTATCGGAATGTGTTATACTGCAATATGTATGTGTTAAGTGTCTCACTGTCTTAGAAATGTTTTAATACTATGAAGAATCAACCTAAGGATTAACTGAAGATGTGGCTGTAGCCACAAAACGTGCAATGGCGTAACCTCAAAAAGTATATTGAACAGGTATAGTATTATCCAGTAAAGTATTATCAAGTAAAATCCAGCAGTTTCAACATGAATTCAGAATCTTATTTAGGCTTTCAATAGCCTAGGTTGGATATTAACAAGGTAAAAGAAACAAAGAGACTGAGACTAAGTTACTAAGCCTTAAATAATCGCAATCGATATTATCAAAAATTAATGTCATTAAAGCCAAGCGAACGGTGGTCATTAACCCCATACTTCTGCAGCTTTCATGTAAGTAATTTTATATAACTGATTTTGGTTAGTTTTCAGGTTATGCCCGTTAAACTGTGTAGGGTTGTACGTAACCACTCCACTGTAGTAACCACAAAAACAACTTATTGTATAAATAAAAAAGGTATTGCCATAGCTACTATACATTCTGAGAGGAGAGTCAACCGAACTTATAGCTGCAGCAATAACTTATTGTAAAAGTAAAAATAAGAGTTATTGTTATAAATACTATAATCTCTAGTAACGATTCTCATAATGTTTAGTATTATTGACAATAATTATTGCTCTGACATCAAGATGTATTGCTTGGGCTCCAATTTCATTATTGTAATATTTGCAATAATTTCTGTTGCACGCTACAATAAAATATTGACAATAACAGGATTGTAGCTGCTACCAAACACTTTGCTGGGACCATATTTACAATAATTTATTGCTCCACATACCATATTCTGGTTCATATAACAATAATCTTTTTTCAGTGTATAAGTGAAGCTGATCAACTATCCCACTAATCCGCCCCCCCCACCAATTAACACTGTTTAAGGCTATTATGGTACAGCCACACTCCTTTAAGTGCGATACGCAGCACTAGCATAACCACTAAACATAAATCAACCAGAAACCTTTATTTTATTAAAGAAAGAGTACCCAGACATTGAAAGAGTTTATATTTCAATAAATGTCGTAATGGCACAATAAAGCCGCAACTAAATCCATTTATTTTCATGTGCTTAGTCGCCGGCTTGCAAATAAAAACGCAGTTGGCCGTAAGAATTGCGTAACTACTGCACCATAACTGCTGAGGATACAAACTTGCTAAGTGCTCGTTTCAGAGACTCGCCTTATAAAGCGGCAATAACGAGGAGCTTAAGTCATTTGCAGGACGATCATGGTGGTTTTCTCACTCGAGTCTTGTCTTGGCTCATGACTGGTTTTTATAGCAATCGACATTTGAATTTGATTTTAAGAATACAAGTATGGCTTTCCCAGCTAAACATGTCAAATTTATAGAGAGCGAAAAATGTTGTGCTTTATTCTGTTTAGAAACTGATGCACTTTTACGTTTAACATAACCATGTTTTTATATTCAACTGAGTGTCTGCCATGATAAACATTGGAGCTTTTAGGGTAGGGGCAATGGGGCGAAGCCCCCAAAGACTATTGATCCTAATCAATACACATCTAGGATTCCTGAAAAACATTTTGGTATGCAACAACTTGGCGTTTTGTTACAATAAAACATTCAAATCTGGCTAGGCGAATCTCCCGTTCGTTTACACGTCTTCCAACGTGACCGTTTAATTATAGATTGTAAATGGATCATAATATAGAAAAAATCATTCAGAATACATAGTTCACTCAGTTGAGATAGTAAATAAATACGAATAATAGTCAGGGCATCTGTTTTTATAACCCACGATTTGGAAGACCTCTAACAGACAACATTGAACGGTATTTAGAGTGTAAAACCCATTTTAGCGAATTTCCCCTATAGGGAAGAAGCTATTACCGTAGTCGGCATGGTAAGACCTAGGCCCGGGACCATGATAACTTTTCGTTTTGAGGTCCCCAGACCCCAAAAACACCATTCGTTCGAAACTGTATATATATATATATATATATATATATATATATATATGTGTGTCCGTGAGCACGATAACTCTCGTAAAAATTATCCGATTTTGATGAAATTTGGTATAAACGTGTAAAGCAACATTTATGACTTTAAGTTTGAAAACCAGCCAGATCGCTTTATCCAAAAGGGTGTTTTGGGGGGGTTTTGTACCCCAAAAATGGGTTTTTTGAATTTTTTACATATAATTTTGGAAATAGTCAAATTTTAGTTTTTTCCATTGGATTCAGCTTAAAAAAACACACAATTTGGTATTTTTATCATTTCTCTACGTCAATTGGTTACCGAGATATTGAAAGTGCTAAACACAGTACGTTGTCTAATGTTATTCTTATGGAGGAAAATAAAAATTTTATATCTCGCTTATTTATGAACATATACTGACGAAACTTGGTATACGGCTTCATCTGGTTGTGAACCATTGATATTTGCTCAAATAAATTTTTTACCAAAGGCTCCCGTAGCAGCAAACCTGCGCACTCAGCCCCATGTTATTCTTATGGAGAATAAGTAACGTGTTATCTCCCTTAATTATGACAATAAATTAATGAAATTTGGTATGTGACTTCTCCTAGTTGAGTCATATTGATATTAGCATAAAACCCCATTTTTTGTGTTCCTTGCTTCAGCAAACCTGCATACTCTGCCGCCATGTTATTCTTATGGAGAATAATTAAAATGTCATAAATTGTTTATTTATGAATGTATATTGATGAAACTTGGTATGTAGCTTTATGTGGTATTAAGATAAATATATATGCATTGGAAATTCGCTAAGTACGCAGGTTTGCTGCTACGGGGGTATTATATTTCCTTGTATGGTGAGCGTTTTTGGTATAGTGAGTTTTAGCTATTTAACAAAAAAAATAGTGCAGTCGTTTGCCATTAGATGAAAACTAGTTTTCAGACTTTTGGGATGTCGAATCGGATCCCATGTTCAGGTGCGAAAATTACCTAAGACTTAATACCACTAGTATAACAATCAAAGCAAAGGTGGATATAAATTTTAAAAGAGATTTTAAGACTGTTTTTTCTTATCAGTGTCAGGAAATGCTCGAACGAACATCTTAAACAATAGGTAAAATGAATCATTATACTTTTACATTCAGTAAACAGCATATATGTTTACAGATTAGTAAGATTTATATTGGAAATATATTCACCATTTTTTCGCGGTCTTTTACACGTCTTTTCAACATGTCTTTATTGTTTTTATGACTAAAACGTCATTATTGACAGTTATAAAATTATTAGGATTTTTTGCTAGCTTATTCATAAAAATGAATATTCTAAATGGTACAACAGTGTTTTTTTTTTCTTAAAACTCTGTTTGACTGAATCATCACATTTAATTTCCTCTTTCATTCATTACAATTGCCAAAAATCACTGGTTTATAAATCGTTTACTACGTTCCCTAATGCAGGTCTCGTTTGAGAAAAGTTTTCCAGATTTCCAACCCTAATCTGAATTTAACGCTCCAAAAAATATTCCAGACCGTTTTTAAAATGCGCATATTTCAAAGCAGCGCTGCAGGATTGTTATGCGCGCAAAGCATATGCGTTGTTTATACATCGCGCGACCGGCGCGGCGCGAGGACAGTATGGAGCCGGTCGCGAGAGCAGGGGGATGCGCATATTAGCCTAGGAATGTCGGTCAATTAGGGCATAAATAAGCGCGCATCAAGTCTTGAATGCGTATTGCGGCACTGCCTGACAGAGAGGCATATGCTGGAATCCCTCCTGCGTCAGTAAGATACCGAGTTTATTGCTATTTATGCAACCCGATAACCAACTAGGGCGATGAAAGGGTTCCTAACGGTTTGTTATAGATAACCATTGCGTTGTGATGTTTAAGTGTGAAGAGTGGTTTATGAGTTAATTGTTTGTAACTAATTGATTATAATTTTAAACAAATATGTTCGAGGGTCTTCGCAAACGTTGGATGGTATGCGGTCGTGCCTGAACAAAGGAACCGAACCTAACCGCCGCAGTTTATCTTTAAACATTAAGTCTCAAAAACATAATCGAACGAGGAATCCACTTTTTTCTGTACCTATTCTAATCCCAATGGACTATAATCCATGTTGACTCGATAAAAAACACTTAGAAGAATGTTTCGTTGTTTGGAAATATAACGCGTCGGTATAAATTACTACTATTTTTGGATACTATATAAAGTGTTTTTAAGTGATCAAAACAGTATTATCAGTTTGTAATTGTAGCTCCTAATTTTACCTACGTATTTAACCAGCCTTGTTTGAAAAAGGTGATGGCAGTAACGTATAGTCACAAAAAACTGGTTTTAGTTTTCTGCGGTAAAGTGAAGCTAAACTGTGCGTAGCTTAATCCTGTAGTAGTCCTAAATATGAAATTTAGCACAATTCAGTCACAACAAAACAATCATCTAACTCTCATAGGATAAATTAGTAACACCCCCGTTGCAGCATACCTGCATATTCAGCGCATTTCAAATGGTACTTCACTAAGTCATAAAGCCACTTACCAACTTTAATCAAAGCATATTAATAAATAAGCGAGATATGACATTTGATTTATTCCCCATAAGAAAACATTAGGACTGAGTGTGCAGGTTTGCTGCATCAAGGACCACAAAATCTGGTTTTTATGCAAATACCAATAGATCACCTCCAGATAAAGCAACATACCAAGTTTTATCAATTTATCTTTATAATCCAGCAAGATATCACATGTTTATTATTCTCCATAAGAATAACATTATAGCTGATGAGTACGCAGGTTAGCTGCCATGGGGACCACAACAAATGAGTTTTGTATGCAAATAGCATTAAAACCCAACCATATAAAGCCACGTACCAAGTTTCATTAATATATATATATATATATTAATAATAAGCGAGATATACAATTTACTTATTCTCCATAAGATTAACATTGGACAATGTACCGTGTTTAGCACTCTCAATATCTCGGTAACAAATTGTCGTAGTGCGATGATCAAAATACCAATTTTTTTTGTTTTTTAAGCTGAATTTAATGGTATAAACGAAAATTTGGGTTTAAAAAGAATTATATGCAAAAACTTCAAAAAAAGATTTTTGGGGCACAAAACCCCCCCATAACCCCCTTAAATAGAGCGACCTGTCTGGTTCTCGAACTCATGTAAATAGATGCTGCCTTACATGTTTATACCAAATTTCATCAAGATCGAACCATTTTTACGCAAGTTATCGTGCCTACAGTCACATATATATGTATATATATATTGATCGAACTAATGGTGTTTTTGGCATCTGGGGGCCCCAAAACGAAAAGTTATCATGGTCCCGGGCCTATTTCTTACCATTTCACCTACGGTAATAGCTTCTTCCCTATAGGGGAAAAATTCGCTAATACACTTAGTTTTGAGTAAGGAAACGTTATTACAAAATCGAATACACATTTGTATGGAAAGAGAAAACGTACGTAAAGGATTTACTACCCCTCTTGTGCGTTTGGCTGTAAATTTTACAATTTAATATCAGCAGCTTATCAACATAGCGCGCACTAACTAAAAATTAAGTTGAAAATATAAATTGTGAAATCCCACTAACCAAGATTTTTAAACCGGATATACAACTCGCTGTAGGGACTATTTTACCTTCGATTGGACTTCGACAATCGGGGGAGGAGGAACTTGAAACGAGTTCGCACGCAGCACGCTGACGTGAGGGAAGTGAATTTTCACATAAAACTTTTAAAATTAAAAATCAGTGTAAAAACATACATTTATTCCAATTTTTATTGAAATCTGAAAACAGTGATTTTTTGGCTGTTCTGATGCTCCTGGTCTCTTTTTCTGCAAAGCTGGGAATACAATTTTGTGCATTATAATGTTAGGAGAAGGCCAGGCAGGCTTGAAGAAGGCGTAAGGTTGCTGGGGATGATAAAAGTACACCAACAAATGAATAACATGCATTTATAATGTAAAACCCCCATAAAAAAACGTACTGTGTTTAGTCGAAACACATTTTCTTTAATAACTCGGTAAATATGTATGATATAATGACGAGGGAGGGCTTAAAACTTTCGCATCACTAATTCCCATCTTTTTACATGCATTAATTTAACATATGGGACTTTTCTGACCCTGTTTGGGCCCAACAACTCGAAATTTGAAAGATTAATCCCCAAAAAAGGGGTTTAGAGTTTTCCGATCGTTTTGCCCAACGAAATTGTCCAACTGATTACGAATGGAACGTTCCTACCAAATTCGTAGTAAATCGGAAAAAATGCGACCGCTAGAGTGTAAACGCATATATATATATATATATATATATATATATATATATATATATATATCAAATTTAGAACTAACCCCCAAAACGTGTTCAGGGGGTCACGTTAGGAACTTCTATGGTGGTCCCGGGCTTAAGTTTCACCGTGCGGATCATGCTAATAGTTCACTTTCCAAAGGAAATTACTAATGAAAGTAAACAAATCACTTGCAGATCATAACTCCAGAATGGCTTCATGCAGTTCCCGCTGATAAAGGCTGTGAAGCAACAACCTTGTACACAATCCACCAGTAATCCAAGGTATTATCATAATCAATCCATCGTGCAGCACAGCTGATGATACGTCTTCATATGCAAACAACTTGCTCAACCCTTTTTTCTGCAACCTGATATCGCCATTTCTGCAACATTAATCAAGTTCAGGGTCGTCTGTCCTACGCCCTGTAATCGGCCAATTCCAAAACACAATGTAACCAATATAATACACATTAAGGAGTCCGCGTTGCGACATATTCCCATACATCATCGACAACAAGCGGTATTGAAGCCGTCTAATGATGTGTCATTGGTTGCGCAAGTCTCTGATGGATTCATCAAGGGCTACATTCATGGTTGTGGCAGAGGCATTGCAAATAGATTAGGCTGCATGGATGTTACAGATATGGCTGAATATGGTAGGTAAATTAGGAACATGTTCACGATTGTTAAACTTGAATCGAAAAACTGAGTTCTTCAAAAATATGGGCCTACTAAATAATTCCCCTACATGATTTGTTATAAGTTCGTACTGAGCAAATGAGTTTTGAAGAATATATTTTAACTTAAAAACTATCATTATAGCTTAATTATTTCAATATCAAAACAAACCTCCGAGCAAAAGAAAACATAGACACAAATAAAAAATGTAATGCTACTTATCAACAAATCTTCATATCCTACCTACTTTGCTTACCAGTTAATGTGTATTTTATTATTTTTTCACTTTTAATAATCTAAAGTTAAAGTTTCAAAGTAAGATTTTTAAACTAATAAAACAATTTGATTCTTGATTCTTAATAAGTGTCTAAGTGGAGTACATTGGAAATTCACCGATTCCGCAGGTTTGCTGTGACTGGGTATCTTTCTACAGTAGTTATTTTAGTAAGTCAAACAAAAATATACGGCAAGATTAAGTATGATCCATATTTACTTTCCAATTTTTACCTTAAGGGTATGAAACATATGGTGAAGAATGAATCAAATAAGTGAATAAATGTCACAGATTGTAAACACGACATATTGTATGGTAATAAGGGGGTGAGTCAAGTGAGGGCACCTGCCCGGTGTTTTGGCATCAACCCCCACATCTGCCTAGAACTTGGGGAGGTAAAACATTCGTTCAATACGCTGCTACTTGCTGTTTTTATAATCTTGTATTGCAGCCCATACGAGTATGAGCATGTAGTTTCCAACTCTTATCTCAAAATCGGGTCCAACGATTCCCTTGTAATGCTAGTATTAACTAATTAGCGGGCTAAAAATGGGTTCTAGAGAGGTACCTAATAAAAATTCAATTTGTTAGGACAACTAATTCTAAAAGTAAATACCCCCGTCACAGCAAACCTGCATACTCAGCGAATTTCCAATGAATATATAACATAACACATTAAAACACTTAACAGGATTCATAAGAAATGTATTCACAAACAAGCGATATTTAAAATTTTAATTATTCTCCATAAGAATAACAATGGGGATGAGTACGCAGGTTTGCTGCAACAAGGCACACAAAATAATGGGTTTTTATGCAAATATCAATAGAACTCATCTTAGTGAAGTCACATACCAAGTTTCATCCATATACATTCATAAATAAGCGATATAACATTTTAAGTATTTTCAATAAGAATAACATGGGGACCAAGTACCTAGGTTTGCTGCTACAGGAACCATAGGCGAAACTTTTTTTGTGCAAACAACAATAAACCACAACCAGATCAAGCCATATACCAAATTTCACCAGTTTATGTTCATAAATAAGCGAGATATACAATTTTTCTTTTTCTCCATAAGAATAACATTAGACAACGTACTGTGTTTAGCACTTTCAATATCTCGGTAACAAATCAACGTAGAGCAATGATCAAAATACCAAATTGTTTGTTTTTTAAGGTGAATTCAATGGTGTAAATTAAAATTTGATTTAAATAAAAATGACATGTGAAACCCCCAAAAAACACATTTTTGGGGTACAAAACCCCCCTTTGGATGGTGCGATTCATCTGGTTTTCGAACTCGTTCAAATAAATGGTACTTTACACATTTGTATGAAATTTCATTAAGATCGGACCTTTTTTACGAGAGTTATCGTGCTTACGGACACACACACACACACACACACACACACACACACACACACACACACACACACACACACACACACACACACACACACACACACACACACATATATATATATATATATATATATGTATACACACATATTAATAAGAAATAAAGGAATAAACCTTGAGTACCCTTTTTTCATTTTTATTTTACACGACACGTGTTTCGACTTTCAAGTCATCTTCACAGTGTAAGTACATTAACCTAATATATAAATAAGCAAAGACAATCAGATGTAATTAAAATAGTGTAACTATCATATGCTATATCTTTTCTTAGTTTATAATCGTTGGTGAAGTTGTTTCTTTGATCGTCTAATTTCAATTTAATTACATTTAGTTACACTATTTTAATTACATCTGATTGTCTTTGTTTATTTATATATTAGGTTAATGTACTTACACTGTGAAGATGACTTGAAAGTCGAAACACGTGTCGTGTAAAATAAAAATGAAAAAAGGGTACTCAAGGTTTATTCCTTTATTTCTTATTAATATTATATTAGTAGCCCTAATTTGTGAATCAAACATATGTATATACACATATATAAAAATTTGAACGAATGGTGTTTTTGGCATCTGGGGACCTCAAAATGAAAAGTTATCATGGTCCCGGGCTTAAGTCTTACCATGAGACCTACGGTAATAGCTTCTTCCCTATAGGGGAAATTCGCTAAAACGAGTTCGGACGCAGCACGCTGACGTGAGGGAAGTGAATTTCCACATTAAAACCTTGAAAGGATCAAATAAAGGGTTTAAACCAACATTGGTTAATTTTTTTTATTTAAAAAGGTATTTTGGCTGTTTTATGCTCCTGGTTGTATTTAAATTCACTAATAGGATGCCAATTTTGTACATTATAAAATTAGAAGGAGGAACTGTCGGGATAACAAGTTGGTGCAGGGGTATGGGGGGTGATAAAACGATATTCAAATATGAAAAACAGCCTTTTCCAGTGTAAAATCCCCATAAGACAACGTACTGGCTTTTCTGACCCTTTTTGGGCCCAAAAACTCAAAATTTGAAAACTTAAAATCTCCAAAAAAGGGAGTTAGAGTTTTCCAATTGTTTTGCCCAACGATTTATATATATATATATATATATATATATATATATATATAGCTTTTAGAGACCCCTCAAAACGTATTCAGGGGGTCACGTTAGGAACTTCTATGGTGGTCCCGGGCTTAAGTCTCACCGTGCGGGTCATGCTAATAGTTCACGTTCCACAGGAAATTCCCTAATAACATTGGGCTTTTGTTGTTTTACTTTGCTGATAGCTATTTTTATAGTGTAATTTGTTAAGCAGTTAAAGAACTTCTAAAACGAATACGTTTGATCTTGCTTAAAAACTAGAGACAAAAAACTGGATGGCCAACAACTTATTCTTTGTTTGTTTTTACTCTGTGATACTACCTCAACATTGTGCTTTACACATCAACTGGAGTTCATCGAACGTGAATAAAAGAATTAAATACGCGAAGAAAATCTGCTCGTCATGTACGGAGTCAGTGGTAAAAAAACTCGTATTTGGCAAAGTTTGTCCCCTCGGTACTTAGGATATATTTAACTTATGTTCTATTAGGATTAAATAAAAAATAGCTTTCTTTTGTAATGTCATTAAAAAGCTTCTTATACTTTCAACATAAGAACTCTTTAAAATTAGTTGTTAGATAATTGAACGCTCCTACAGGTTTAAATTGTCACTAAATCAAATATGCCACACAAAAAACGCTTACAAGTTTATTTTGGACAGCGTGGTGTTGTTATTCTGTAATCAAAATGCACAGAGGTGAAAATTACTTAGTAATTTGAACGAGGGTGACGGAAATCTGGCTTTTTAAAAGTCGTAGACTTCTATATGTTATAAATTTGCTGAATTCTTCGAAGGTTTTTCAAGAATAAAACATGGGTATTTAGTTCTTAATTTTTCCCAATATAAACCTCCTATAAAAAACTAATGTATTATTTAGAGTTATATTACGCATGTTTCATCAAATTAACCTTGATTATTACGATATTACTTGAGAAACAAACGAACTTCAATCAAAGTTACAAACCTTACCTTACAAGGTACAAGTTACCTTTGCACTACGGTGACCTTCATTTTTGTATTAACTTTTTTTCATGTAAAGAACTAACTTAGACTAAGATGGTTAGGTTAGGTCTCGTTATTTATGAATAACAAAATATGACATAAACTAAGTAGGATCTTCATATAAAAAAACTAGGATCACCATAAAGCATTAATGTTTCTGCGACCTCTTGATCACTGTGGTACTTAAGGGATGCGTAAGCAATAAATCTCACTCATATTATACTTTATTTTTAAATATGCATAGCTTTAGGTAGTTTCCTATTTACTGATATAGGAAATTATAACTTTCAAACGAAAATATATCCTTTATAGGTTGAGTCCACATCGACAAAGTATACAACTAATTTATAATTACAATCCTAAAGGTGCCAATCCGAAACAAATTACCGAATGTAAAAATGCTCCAAGTGCTTCATCTTCTGCTGTATTGTCAAGCGTTTCATTAAAACTCGTAATTTGTTTACCCATGAGCGCAAAGGTGACAGGTTCGAGGGGTGAAGAAATAGTCACCAACACTGGAGGTCTTACATTAAGGGATGCATTCATCTGCAGACGCGCCCTTATTTATTCCTACTTGACCGACATTTCCAGGCGCGCATCCATAGGGTTGGGGTTGGACCCTTTTTAAGTTCTGATTGAAATCTCTGACGTTACTCTGCTCATAGTTCTGGATTTACATGTATTCAATAGCACTTAATTTATGGTACATCAATTCAGTGCTGTTGAGTCCGGGTGAATCCAGAACTAAATGTTTGCTTACGTATTAAAACTGTCCTGATTAGTCTAACAATAGGAATTACAATGTAAATAGCTTTAGCACATTCTATCCATATCTAATAATTAACAAAACAAAATGTTCTCACAAATTAAAATAAACTGTATCAGGAAAATGAGACATACTTTCTCCCTTTTAGCCAAACTATAGGGACAAAAATATTTTTTGTTATTTACTAAATATAGAATATGAAGTATAGATAAATGTACAGAAAATTGTCTAAAATAGTTTTTTTCAGTAATAACCACCCAAATCCCTTTTTGGGAGGCACTATAGAGTCCGTTGCCACACACAGTGGTTTTGAGAGGGGAAATGCCCCCTTGGGCATTTAACCAGGGTTAAATAGCAACACATTTCGAACATCCTCTGTTGGTCAATGCTAACTTGACCTGCATATCAAATTTTAATGAAATTGATCAGTAAAAAACAGAGAAATAGTTATTTTTGTATTCCCCATAAGAATAACATTGGACAACGTACTGTGTTTACCGCTAAATGAAATTTTCAATTTTCTCCGTAACTAGCAATCGTAGAATAGTAATTTAAAACACTAATTTATTTAGTTTTTTGAGCTCTTTTTAATGGTGAATAGTAATCTTTTTTAACATTTATGATTTTTTATAAAAAATCCAAAAAATAGAATTTTGGATGTTTTAAGTCCTGTAATTTCTGAACCCGAATTTTTCAAGAAATGCGGGTGGTGTCATTTTGTTGCAAACCTAAAGTTCTACAAACCACGAAAGTTTAATCAAAATCGTTAGAACCGTTTTTGAGAAATTTGGATTTTTCATGTTTTTTTGCGGTTTTTGGGGGATAATTACCCTTAAAAATCAAAAATCCAAAAAAATGAAAAAAATACCTGGAGATATCGTGGATTAGTACCTACATACCAAATTTCATAAAAATCGGCCCATAGGTTAGGGCTCTAGCTCTGTAAACATCCACACAGACACACACACACACACACACACACACACACACACACACACACACACACACACACACACACACACACACACACACACAAACACACACACACACGGACACACACACTCACACACAGACAGACATCACGTAAAAACCACTTTTTTGGGTTCAGGGAGCACCAAAACGAATATTTCCACTAACAACTCAAATTCGAAAATTTTTACGAAAACAATACTTTCTCCATATACTATGTATAAGGGGAGAAAGTAAAAAGTCCTCACAAATTAAAAAAGATTCTTGGTTGGTCTCTATGTTTAAAACGGAAACTGAGTTGATTGAGAGCATTGCTGCACTTACCGATAATCCATTTCCTGTAAATTTCGTCTAAACGTTGTTTTTAAGATACAACTCTGAAAGTGGATATTTTTCGAATCGACAGACTAGATTTTTCACTACCAGTCATTCTTGTAAAGCGAGATATCGAATCACCTTGGACCAGTACAATCCAATGACTCCAACCGCTTTTGCAGAAGCCCTACGCCAAACAAGTTTTACCTAAGCCGATTAGTTTTGTTTAATGGCAAATTTGTATTTTGCAATGCCTGTTAGAGCCTTAAGTACCGGGGGGAAGCTGCGGCCATCGGGATGAGTAGCCTTAACGTCTCAGCATGAGTTCAAAGTGTAAAGGGTGGTGGTGAGCAAGGAAAAATAAAGAGCGACTTGAATGAAAAAAGTTGCACTAGTGTCATAAGTAAATAGGCCATAAGTATCGGTACAGTTTTGATAAAGAAAATAAACTATTTTTTTACTAATTTTAACTAGTAATTAATATTTAATGTTCAACTAAAATTGTATGATGGAAAAACAAATTATAAAAGATTGAACAACATAATAATGAGATTTGTGTTGCAAATAATTGGTTATTGGGACAGAGTTTGATTGCGAAAGTGATCAGCCCGAACGAATAACATAATTTAAAAATGCATTAACAATCATCTGATTTAAATTACACACACCGCTTGAAGTTAAATTTCAGAGTAATTTCAAATGCACTTTTATCATTCACCATCCAAAGTTTCGAACATGATAGATTCCTGGTCATGTAAAATACTAATTTTTACCGGTTATGTATCAATTTGAAATATTTTTGTTGAAAAATTGAAGCTGTTCGGTTAAAAACAATTAATAAAATGTGGAATTTTATTTTAATTTAATAGCTTATTTATTAAAATCTGAGTGTATTTTACAGCTTTGTATAGTTTTATCTATATATTAGTCCCAAAACGTCTAAGACCTTTAAAAAAACCACAAGTCTGACACATATTGACCATATTTTAATTAAATTTATCGGTGAAAAAACTGTATAATATGTTAGTTTTTTGACTAAATTAAGATTTAAAAACAATATTATTAAAGCCATAAATTAAATTGTCATGTTTAAATTAGAAATTGATCAGTTGTTTTATTTCATCCTACTAATATTATAAACTTGAAAGTTTGTAAGATTGTTTGTATGTTTGTTTAGACATTTTTGGCTCAATCGCGCTCTAACCACTGGACTGATTGAGCTGAAATTTGGCAGAGAGGTACTTGATGGTTCTGAGTAACACATAGGCATATTAAAGTTGCGAAAATCCTATAGGGGTTTGCCCCACGGGTGTTCAAAGTTCCCATGTGTTCCGATGGACGTTTATTTTGGTTTGAGCTAATGAAAATACAAACAGCTGAACTTGATTCGTAGTAGTTCCACGAGCTAACCACAGAATGCAGCACACACAACTGTTATAGTTTTTATAAATCATTGGTGCTGCGAAGCCTGAGGGTTTCTTGTAGTTTGACTATAATACTGAAATCAAGTGAACAACCTCAACTACTCTTAAAACAAAATACCCCGTAGCAGCAAACCTGCGTACTCAGTGAATTTCCATTGCGTATATATGTATCTGAATGCCACACAAAGCCACATACCAAGTGTCATCAATATATCTACATTCATAAATAAACTATTTATGATATTTTAAGTTTTCTCCACAAGAATAACATGGCGGCTGAGTATGCAGGTTTGCTGAAACAAGGGACATAAAAATATTTTTTATACAAATATCAATATAACTCAACTAGGTAAAGCCACATACCAAGTTTTATTAATATATGTTCATAATTAAGGGAGATAACATTTTTCTTATTCTACATAAGAATAACATCGGGTCTGAGTACGCAGGTTTGCTGCTACGGGAACTACCGGCAAAAAAAATAGTTTTTTGTGCAAATATCGATAGACAACAACGATATAAAGCAATATTCCTAAGTTTCGTCAGGATAATTTGATAAGCGAGATATACAATTTTTCTTATTCTCCATAAGAATAACATAGGACAACGTACTGTTTTTAGCACTTTCAATATCTCTGTAACCAATAAACGTAAAGAAATTGTTAGTTTTTTTAAGCCAAATCCAATGGTGAAAACAAACATTTTATTTACTAAAACATGTTATGTAAAAACGAAAAAGAAAACATTTTTGGGGTACAGACCCCCTTGGGATAGAGCGATCTAGCTGGTTTTCGAACTTAAAGTCATAAATGTTGCTTTAAATGTTTTTACCAAATTTTATCAAAATCATACCATTTTTACCAGATTTATTGCACCCACGTACACACACACACACACACACACACACACACACACACACACACACACACACACACACACACACACACACACACACACACACACACACACACACACCCACACCCACGGACACACACCCACACCCACGGACACACACACACACACACACACACACACACACACACACACACACACACACACACACACACACACGCACGCACGCACACACACACACACACACACACACACATAAATATATATTATATATATTCAGTTTTGATCGAATGGTGTTTTTGGCATCTGGGGTCCTCAAAACGAAAATTTTTCATGGTCCCGGGCCTAGGTCTTACCATGCCAACTACGGTAATAGCTTCTTCCCTATAGGAGAAATTCGCTAAACTTTTTCTAAAATTAGTAAACCGTAAAAAGTAAAAAGTAGTAAGTTATATAAATTAGTAATTAGTAATATGTATAAGTAGTAGTATCATGAGTCATTCCCGACAAAGATATTGATATCCATTACAACACATCTCTCGGAGAGCGTTGCCGAGATGGATCGGTGGTAATGCATTGTCTGGGATGATTTGCAAGAACACCGCGACGGTAATCGGCTAACACTTCGGGTGAAGATGAATAGAATAGCTTTGGCCAAACATCATCAATCGTCAGAAACTGTGACAGAGTAAGGAATAAAGTCGTTATAGCAATAAACAAATGGTTTCGCATATTTGTTTTATAATTTCAAACTTTATATCACTGACTATGACCGATAAATAACCGAAAGATAATAACACGCTTTCCTTATTTTTTTCATATTTGATAATAACCGCTGGATAATAATACTCATTTATTCTTATATAAGGATATTGTATTACCTTTCCTAATTGTCAAACACTTTTTATCTTCATAGTTTTTATAAAATATGTTATAACTAATCTTTGCTATGGTATACTTAACGTGAACCGATGTGATAATGATTATTCTTCTGTAAATTTGTATGAACACCCTGAGTTTAAGCTACTGCTTGGATCGACCATCTACTTTCGTATTACAAAGCTCGGACCCCTGCCAGACAGAAAAGCTCACATAAGAAGACCCCGTTCTGCCTCTCACGTTACTTAACAACATGGAATTTTATGCTCCGGGTTCATTTAAAGGTTCAATTTAAAATAAATACATAATGTAATTAATGTTAATACATTTAGTATTAAATTATAGTGCAGTATTAATATCCGGTGATATTAATTATCCGCAATTTAATTATATAACAAGGTTACATACCATTTTTCCGTCTCAGTTCTTTCTTGTCCTATATGAGGATGACCCGGGTTTCGGCTTCTACTAAGCCGTATTCATATCCGTTTCAGGGATCACTAATTAAAACAATCCATCTTGGCGATGTCGGCGAATAACAAGAACACAAAACTACACATACGCACACAAAACACGTAAACGGGAGGACGCATTACACAGTCTAGTCTAGTGGTTCAGGGTTGTCTAGGCCTCTAAACTGTGTAATGCGTCGTCTCGTTTACGTGCGTATGTGTAGTTTTGTGTTCTTGTTTCTTGACGACATTGTCAATATGGATTGATTTAATCAGTGGTCCTTGAAATGGATATGACTATGGCTTAGTAGGAGCCGAAAACTGGGTCAACCTCATAAAGGACAAGAAAGAACTGAGACGGAAAACTGATATGTAACCTTGTTAAATTACACAACAAGGTTCTGGTGGCTATTCAAAATGAACAATTTATTTTACTGTGGTGATATTAATATAAATAATTTATTTTACTGTGGTGACATTAATATCTACAATTTATTTTACTGTGGTGATATTAATATCCACAATTTATTTTACTGTGGTGATATTAATATCCACAATTTATTTTCCTGTGGTGATATTAATATCCACAATTTATTTTACTGTGGTGATATTAATATCCACAATTTATTTTACTGTGGTGATATTAATATCCACAATTTATTTTACTGTGGTGGATGAGCTACTGCTACTACAGATAGACTTTATGACTTTGTTGAATTATTTTATATTTCTGCACCATGCTAATCGTTTCACCTGCCAATTCAGAGGCAGAAACCTGCGTCACGAGGCAAACAAAAGTTTATCCATGACGTATTCAAGTATTTATGAGGGGGAAAGAGTAATAATCATTAAATCAAAGTAAACTAATAGCATTTTCTATTCTTGCACAATATATCTTTTACCACAAACGGAGTTTATGCTCACTGGGTTCACTTGGTATTTTGTTCTATGAAGTGAGTCGAATATCAACGATTTTGGATAATTCTTTGAGGATAATATTTATTACTAATAGTTCATTGAGAGATGCCTGCAAAACCAGCAGAACAAACACTGTTCATTATTTAGTAGTTTTTGATTTCTTAGATTTGATAAAAAAAGAACGATACATATTGAAATAATTTTCAATAGGATATATATATTTTCTTTTTTTATAAGAGGTTACCGGGAAGGCCGTTTTGTGATAAAGATGTAGAATTAAAATTACTCTGTGGGGAAAATAGAAATACTTGGTAGAAGTCAGTGAGTAAATTAAGTGTTCAATCAACTGTAAAAACAGCCTAAAATATATATAAGATAAATCTAAACATTTTAAAAATCAATCTTACTTGCTAAATTTTTTATATTCACAAGCACTCCATGTAAATCCTGATATTTCTAGTAAAACAATTTGCAGCGAAGGAAGAATGGTGTTGAATTCATACAACGGTTCTTCTCCCTTGCAATTCTCTAAACGTATAAAATGTAAGTGTAAATGGTTAAATGTACCCCTTTACTACTGTACTTGTGGACTGCATCGTCGCTGCGTTTACAGGGTCGTCTCTTCAAAGTCGTCCGACCTAATGGCTCTCGTGGAAGCTTCCTAACGCAATGTAACATAGGGGTTAGTTACATTTTATCAAAAGAGTAGTTTTAAATTAACCGACCACTCCAGTTGTTTTAATTAACTGGCAGTATTACTATTCCAACAGGTCACCATTGAGCACAAATTTTCGTTTTAGCGAATTTCCCCTATAGAGCCTAGGGCCTAGGGCTTACCATCCCGACTACGGTAATAGCTTCTTCCCTATAGGGTAAATTCGCTAAAACGAATAAATATATATATATATATATGTGTGTGTGTGTGTGTGTGTGTGTGTGTGTGTGTGTGTGTGTGTGTGTGTGTGTGTGTGTGTGTGTGTGTGTGTTTGTATCCGTGAGCACGATAACTCTCGTAAAAATTATCCGATATTGATGAAATTTGGTACAAACGTGTAAAGCAGCATTTATGACTTTAAGTTCGAAAACCAGACAGATTGACCAATCCAAAGGGGTATTTTTGGGGGTTTTGTACCCCAATTATACCTATATTTAAAAAGGTCGATGCGCAATGCGTTTCCTCAATTGAAAGGTATTAGAAAGAATGTTCATGTTACTGGTTACATTACCTCCTCTAATAAAGAAAATAAGTAACACTGATATAAATGCCTAAGAGGTAAAATGCTCATCAATTTAAACAAAGAAAAAGATCTTTCATCCATTCGCAACATAATTCTTATAATCTTTTTTTGCGGTGTAATAATAGGTTTAAGGTTTGAAATATATGTTCCACTAAAGTAAGAAACAACATACTGTATTTTCGAATTGACAAGAGAATAATATACGTTTTTTAAGACGACTATAGGACAAATGTATTTTAACAAATACAAAACTCTTAAAGCTTTAACCATGTACTGCTGCAAATTTGTTTGAACTTTCCAATTACAGTTTTCATCAATAGATAAACCAAGATGTTTTAATCTCTAAAGCAGTATCACTGTTTTATACGTTTCATTCTGTATAGATTTCTTTTTACTGTAAAGCCTGTCTCACACAACTTGGGAATCCGCCTGAATATTGGGAACTGCTCGAACATCGAATACTGAATTTGTACATTCTTGCTAAGAGGTGAAGAATGTTTAATGAAGTTCCTAGAGAATATTTAGCCAAATATTCGAACGTTATTCGGGAGTAATTGGGACAGATTTATGAATAATTAATTGAACCAGGAACATTATTATACTTCATTGTCTGATAGTGAACTATACAGAATGAAACTCATAAAACAGTGAAGATGCTGGTTTAGAAATTTTATCAAAACTACCAATCTTGATGTTTCCGTTGACTACTTATTTTGTAAGCTTAGACTAGATCGCCTCGCTAACCTAACTGTTATTGTCTTTGATTTAAATGCAAGAGATCACGAATTCGATTCCCGGAGTGACAAATGACCTTGATAAGATTGGGTAGTTGCCCTCTAAGAAGTTATTTACAAAATGTCACTGCATAGACAAGAAGAAAAAGTTTAAATTCGATTAAATTCCAAGTAAAAATTACCTCGAGTGTAAACATGTAAAATAAAGGTGGCCAAAAAATTGTGTCCGGGATACGCAATACTGTTCTCAAAGTAAATACGCATGCAATATGCTAATATCGTCAGCCGATGAGGGCTCTTCCCCTGTACAAGACAGATTAGCATTAATTTAAAGTGAAACAAAAAACAAGTTTTATTAATTACTTGGTTAATCTACATGGAGTAAATCCGGCTTAGGCTTGGTTGTTTAGGAAAGATAAACCCTGGTTGAACTCCGATTACATCAGATCAGGCTACCCTAACGATCCCCAACCACCCCAGGTCTGTTTGCAGTCTGAAGTTTGTAGAACTTTGATTTTGAAGTTGTAAACAATTTGAAAAAATATAAAGACAATGTTCATATGTAACTGAAGTCCTTTTTTCAATGCGAACTGAGTTTATTGCTAAGTGGGAAGTATGTGAAGAAATAATGTGTTACCTAATAAGTAACAGGTTTAGAATTTGTCTTTCAGTATGTTTAAATTGTTAATTTAAATATTACTTGTTGGGAAGTAAATTTCTTAGAATATTTATGCATTTGTTTACATAATTTATTATTTATATAGGTGTTTGTAAATTAAGATATTAAAGTTTGTCCCAAATCGTTAACTGCTTTATATTCTATAATGAAATGAATATTAAATGTTAACATTCTTGAGTGTTTTTTTTTACTGGTGTATTTCTATTGAGATACAGTATTAAAACGCAGATGAAAACACGTCCCGTTTGAGTCCCCGACTGCGATCCCCATTTTTTGGCCCGCCCCAATGATTATATGGGCCGAGCGATAATGGGGCATTAATGATGTTGAAATCTTAAATGGCCATCGTGGCCGGAGATCTGACAATGTGCTAGTTACTAACCGGAACCATTAGGAAGCGGTCAGTTGACATTAAAGGCCTTCCCGTCTCGCATCGGACGTAAAATGGTCGGCAGGACCTTAATGTGATATTGTTATGAAGTGAAATATTGCCGGACATGGGGACATTGATACGAAAGAGCGGACAGTATGGCTGAAATTCAAGTGTGGCCTTCACTATTATTGTTGTCTATACAAAAATAATAATAAATGATATAATAATAAATAATATAAATGATGAACACAAAAGGATAGCAAGATGATAAATATTATGGAAAAGAGTCAATGTAAACACTGTACACTGAAAATGTATTTACAATACGAGTGTTTCATGTATTTATCCAACGTTTAAACTATGTATACGGATGGCAGAAAATTACTTCAACTACATATACATGATTAGAAGTTTCCTTTTTTATAAATTTTTCGTACAAAAATACACTTTTTTCCGAGATTGTAACAATAAACTCATCCAATTTACAAAAAACTCACCGATATAAAATATAAGCTATAGTGTAAAACACAACTTTATATAATTACTTGAGAGCTTTTTTTATTGGAGGTAAAGATTATATTATGTCTACCTCAAATAAACTCTGACGACGATGTAACACAATCTTCTTCAGCCAAACACTAATAACTCATGAAAGAAGCCTTATGACTGGAAATGACGCGATTAATTTTACTTGTATCTAAACACATTGTCAAGTAACGTCGAGATTTTTGACACAACCTACATCTCATCTCTATTAAAACATATGGCCATTTATCCCCAGTTTTTTCCCTGCTACTGTAGGCCTCACTTAATAGGTCATTAAAGGGTATAGTGACACGAGACGGCAGCTGACAAGAGCCGAGATTCCCTGATAAGGGCCCACGTGTGGTTCGGGAGGCTGGAGAGGATTTTCGTGTTGTTATCGCTCGACAGGTTTTTTACGAGATCATTCGGACAGCTAGACGGCTCCGAAAGGTCTACCCGGTGAGAGGGTGGGACAGATGGTAATTTGATCCTCTGAATCAGTCGAGTGACAAGGCAGTTGTATCTGGAGATAAGAAGGGTGATGAAAAAGCTGGTCATCCACCCCGGGCTGTGTTGCCGGGTGGAAGCTGCGACTGTACGTCTAAGGTTTTGAGTCAAGCTTTTATGATCTTGGTGAGGTTACTTTGCACTCTTTGATAAAAGATGGACGTAAGGACAACACAGATTGGGTAAAACCACATGTGAATTAAACTTTTATTTTTATTGTAAACAAAACCAAAACCGGCAACACTGGGGGATAGCTGCACCTGCACTTCAGTGTTTGCAGCTGGTTGGTGTGGTGAGACGAGACAGGGTTACGTCTCATGCCTCTCCTCCCACCTCTCACCTCCCTCCCTCATATCCCACTTTTACTCTTCATTAAATTCATCACGCCATAAAGCGTATATATAAATACAAAATAAAACAACCAAAAATAGACAAATGTTTTAAAAATCACCAACAACTTTTATTGATCTAGATTCAAAAATAGGCAAGAGAAGAAACTGTTTTATTGTAACAAATAACCTGTCAGCTGCTCCCGATACTGTATTTGTAATAAACTGTATTTGTCTCCCGATACTATGGCATGATAAGTAACCACTTTGAAATATCAAATGGGGCATCTCTCAGAAAGTTTCAGCACTTTACAGTTCAACTGGTTCCATATTCTCCTTTTCTTCCACAAGGACAAAATGATATGAAAGTATACAAAATGCATACATATTTTACTGGATTTTCCTTGCTAAACTAAAATTATTAATGAATCACAGCCTAAAAATGATAATCATAATATCTTTATTGCATTATAATCAATATACATTACATTGCAAACGTCGAATAAAAAGTAAGGTATAACAAATTAAAAAAATTATTTCACTTACCAAATTTTATAGTCCAAAGTTTAATTAGCAAATTAAGTAAATTAACATTTAAAAAATTACTAAATAATGCATACAAATCAAACTGTCTAAGGTCATCAGTTCAGAGAAAATCATTTATTTTTATTTGAATAACATTTTAAACTGTAATAGCAATAGTTTATATACTCTTTATTAAATCCATTACTCCAGGAAGCGTATTTAATATAGAAATACAAAAAAAAAACTAAACATAGGCAAATGCTTTAAAAAACCCCAACAATTTTTATTGAGCTATGTTCAAAAATAGGCAAGGGATAAATCTGTTTATAGTAAAAAATAGAATAAATACCCCCGTAGCAGCAAACCGGCGTACTCAGCGAATTTCCAATGCATATGTATGTATATTAATACCACATAAAGCCACATACCAAGTTTCATCAATATACATTCATAAATAAACGATTTATGACATTTTAATTATTCTCCATAAGAATAACATGGCGGCTGAGTATGCAGGTTTGCTGAAGCAAGGAACACAAAAAATGGGGTTTTATACAAATATCAATATAACTCATGTAGGTAAGCCACATACCAAATTTCATTAATTTATTTTCATAATGAAGGCAGATAACACGTTACTTATTCTCCATAAGAATAACATGGGGCTGAGTACGCAGGTTTGCTGCTACGGGAGCCTTTGGTAAAAAAATTGTTTTTTTGAGCAAATATCAATGGTCCACAACCAGATGAAGCCGTATACCAAGTTTCGTTAGTATACGTTCATAAATAAGCGAGATATAAAATTTGTATTTTTCTCCATAAGAATAACATTAGACAACGTACTGTGTTTAGCACTTTCAATCTCTCGGTAACCAATTGACGTAGAGAAATGATCAAAGTACCAAATTGTGTGTTTTTTTAAGCTGAATCCAATGGGAAAAACTAAAATTTGACTATTTCCAAAATTATATGTAACAAATTCGAAAACCCCATTTTTGGGGTACAAAATTCCCCCAAAATACCCCTTCGGATAGAGCGATCTGGCTGGTTTTCGAACTTAAAGTCACAAATTTTGCTTTACATGTTTATACCAAATTTCATCAAAATCGGATAATTTTTACGAGAGTTATCGTGCTCACGGACACGATAACTCACACATACATATATATACAGTTTCGAACGAATGGTGTTTTTGGGGTCTGGGGACCCCAAAACGAAAAGTTATCATGGTCCTGGGCCTAGGTCTTACCATGCCGACTACGGTAATAGCATTGATTATACACAAAATCAATGGTAATAGCTTCTTCCCTATAGGGGAAATTCGCTAAAAAGAGTTAGCCTATTCAAGGTTTTTTAATTTTACACATTAATTTATTTCTTATTTTTAAGTTGAAGACTAATTAGAGACTATACTCTCTAACAATAGAAGCAGACAGAATCGATAACAAAATCGGATTCTCGTTCATCTAATTATAGGAGTTTCATTAAAAATTAATTAATTAATAGATCTCAAAACTTGGTGCACAATATATTTTCTCTTGATACGTTTCATGAATATAACGTTTTCATTGAACATCCAGTCTAAAGAATTTAATGATGCGTTGACTGTTTAGATATTTAAGAACCTCTTCTGTTTTAATTCTGCTAAGCTGCTGTTTGTACAAGATTAAAAGAAGTATCCCTTCTCCGAAGGGAGACTTATAACTCTTTCCTGGCTAAATTAGCATTTCTAATCAAACTTGATTAACGTCAAAGCGTTCTTGCTAAGCCAAGTTTTTACAAAGTGAGAAATAATTATATTCAACGTATCTAAGGAGTTTTCAGGGCCTTATTTACGGAATTGTTTTTATTATATGCAATATTAAACTACCAAAACTTGGTGTAATATTGCTATTCCAAAACTATTTCTTTTTGTTTCAGACATAGGAAAATTTTCCAATACCTGAACAAACCTTAGATTTGAGTTTGATACCGAAAACCTTTGAATTGTTATGGAACAGTTTTACTGTCCTGATGCACTATTTAGATGGTACCTTCGTAAATAATATTATTTAAGAGCAAATTAAGTTATAAAATTATAAAAATATTTAACCATAGCTTACAACACAATATTTTATATATTTATACGGATTTTTTCTTAAACTGACTGTAATTTCAAAACACCATACTGTTCGCAGACTCTTGATTAAAACGATGCAGTTCAAAATCCAATCACGGGGCAATAGTGGCAATCCAGCCATGCAATCAAAACTTGACGAACCCATATGACAGTATGAACAATCATTTCACTGCTACCAACAATTGTCCACTGTTTTCAAACCAGGATTACCAACCATTAAAACATATATAAAATCTTTTATTCGCACAAGTTGACCACTCTCTGGTAGAATCCTGGTGAGCTACTCCTAGCATTCAATGTCAGGAATAAAACGACCTTTGTATGAAGTAAATGCTTTAATAGTTGGAATGAAAACGTAATCGGGATAGTATTTTTTTTAACCTCAGCTACCCGTCACCGTAAGTTATTGACCTGTGTGGTGAACTAAAGACAGCGAGGTTCCGTAACGGCATTAGTCACATGGGCAAGCCAGAGGTGACCGCTCATGATCTTACAGGAGTCGGCCGGGACCGGGATCGAACCAGCCACGTCTGACTTGCTAGTCAGGTACTTTACATCTAAGCTACCGCGTATGGTTATTAAAATAGTAGAAATAGAGTTGATGAAATAATGTTACAGTGCAATCTCGTTGGACAAAGATGTTATTTGTATGATTGTGTGTAGTTTTTACAAACGTTTCGATATCTATTATAACTTTATGCAATTTTACTAGCTCGTGGCCCATTTTTCGCACGGAGATTTCACAGTTAAACAGCCAAAAAGTGCACTCGGACATAATTATAATACTCATTTTTCTGCCATTCTTTGATTATTCTATCTAGTGATTCTCTCTGTAAACAATATCTTCAACATTGTTTTCCTCACACTTTATCATTGCTTTTGTATGTTCGAGTTCACTTTCAGATTTAGAAAGAAACACATATCCAGCCACTTATACAACTAACTACTCAACTGCAAGTATTCAGCGGTAAGTAAAATGCAAACCATAAAATCTTGCATCGATTAAATTGAGTAGATCTTGTCAATGTAGTGCTCACACCTTTTACAAAAATGGGGTGCTAGCACTTATCACTCTATGGCACACTTGAGAAAGAGTTGCACTTGAGAATCGGACTGAGAGTGTTGACTCAAGCACTTGCACTTCTTGTGCGCTGACCTACTTTCGGCACTTTTCATCCTCATCCATAACCCTTGCTAGATTTCCGTTCTGAAATGTGAAGTAACCTGGTAACTGATATGCTCATATTCCGAGACGTAGTTTAGGAATTATTCTAAGTCGGTGTAGGTCTCTAGCTCTATACACAATATATCTATAATCGTAACATGACTTTTATTCTTCCCTTAGAAACTAAAGGGTAAAGTTATAAACATAATGTATGTAAAGACATTAGTGGTAAATCAACATGTATAGTTACTAAATACCAGAAAGTATAATTATGAAACGCACAGAGAACAATTCCGCAGCTTTTATGGCATGGGACACGTATGGTGTTTGTGAATTGTATCGTTTTACTATTTAGGGCTCTAACAACGAATGAAATGTTGTACAGTATTATGTTACTGTTTATCTAACATGTTTGTTATTAAATACGTACGAGTGTGTTTGAAGTTATTACACTAATAGTCCAAATATAGTTTTAGATTCCTTAGAAAATAATGAACTGTTTCACACTTAAGAGTCTTCATCACCGGAAGTTGCTAGACGCCATCTTAGATTTTTGTTCCATAAGGCCAATGTCAACTTTGTGCCTCCATGACTCCTCACCTGATCGTCATATACATTCATTCTGGAGTCAAATTAAAGGTTTCGTCACCCTCTAAGGAAATACAATGTCGAATTCCTTATTTTGGGTGTCATAGTTTCATAATAAATAGTTTAATTTTGAACTGAACCACTGTACATGTTCTCATAAATTGGTAACAAGATCCAAATTCGACTATTGTATTTCCCTAGAGGTCAACGAAACCTTTAATTTGACACCGAAATTAATTGTTTGTGACGATCAGGTGAGGAGTAACGGAGGCACGAAGTTATCATTGGCCTTATGGAAAAAAACACCAAGATGGCGTCCGGCAACTTCCGGTGATGAAGACTACTCAAAAAATGCCCAGGAAAAAATGACTTTGCTGTAGCAAGTGCTAAGAAACTAATACATTTTAGTTATGTTCAACATTTTGGAGATTTGTATTTTAGTATTTGCGTTATTTAATTAAAAGTCTCTGCAAAAGTGATCTTTGTTACCGTTGTTATAACGTTGGATACTTCACAGCTTTACTTTTGCTCTTAACACGATCTCATAGTCATTTTACATAAATTCCCAAGTTAAGATACAAAAATTCTATTTTTTCGGTTACATAACTACGCCAGAGTTATTTTGTTAGAGAGAATACTAAACGATTCGAAGGAATTTAGTCCAAACTCATACAATGGTGACTACCCGGTTATCGAACCGGTGACTTGTTGAACCGAAGTCCAAGCGAACAGTTATACAATGGTGACTACCCGGTTATCGAACCGGTGACTTGTTGAATCGAAGTCCAAGCGAACAGTTATACAATGGTGACTACCCGGTTATCGAACCGGTGACTTGTTGAATCGAAGTCCAAGCGAACAGTTATACAATGGTGACTACCCGGTTATCGAACCGGTGACTTGTTGAACCGAAGTCCAAGCGAACAGTTATACAATGGTGACTACCCGGTTATCGAACCGGTGACTTGTTGAATCGAAGTCCAAGCGAACAGTTATACAATGGTGACTACCCGGTTATCGAACCGGTGACTTGTTGAATCGAAGTCCAAGCGAACAGTTATACAATGGTGACTACCCGGTTATCGAACCGGTGACTTGTTGAATCGAAGTCCAAGCGAACAGTTATACAATGGTGACTACCCGGTTATCGAACCGGTGACTTGTTGAACCGAAGTCCAAGCGAACAGTTATACAATGGTGACTACCCGGTTATCGAACCGGTGACTTGTTGAACCGAAGTCCAAGTTAGGCTAGCGAATCTCCCCGTTATATTTTAACGCCCCATATTTTTAAAGTAGCAAACGGTTTCTGGCAATATTTATTCTTGATCCTATGCCAAATTTATTATTTAAGAAAACTTTAACACATCTAATATTAATTAAAAGTGTCATTTAGCTAAAAAATAAAAATTCCCTCAACAATAAGTGATGTTAAGCTGTCAACCAACTTATTTCCACCTCCAAAACGTAAAAGACTCCGTGACCAACCAGTACTCATTTCTACACCATAAAAGTCCATTTGTATTATGCGAAGTGAGATTGACAAAAGAACTCGTCCGATTCGTTACGCTATTTATGTACGTGTGCAGGCACATGTAAATAAAATAGTAACTCAAAATAATGAGACAAGGGCAGGTCGGGACGGTCCGGTTATTTGGAGGGGGGGAGTCCAAATCTAGTTCGTTGCGGCTCTATTTGTATATCGTAGTGTAAACTATTTATGAGTTTATTCAGTAAGAAAATCGACTCTATTTTAGAACCTCAGGGTTAGGCTAAACGTTCACCTATATAACCGGTCTCTTACTGGTCACTTCTGACAGGTGGTGTTGGACGTTGCCCGGTCTTAGAAATTGGCTAATGATATTAATCACTTGCTGTTTGATGTAACAACAATTTCTAACCGGTTTATATTGACTTTTACTACCATTGCACATAAAAAAATAATCGCAGAGGCAATAAAACGAAAGCACTTTTAATCGATTGGCTTTCACGGTAGTGGCTTAATTATTTTTTTAAGAATTAGCAGCCTCTTTCTGCCTTATTTTTCCCGTCCACAGACTAAGCATCTGTACGTGGAACGTATCAGCAAAGCACGGAGTGAGCTGATACAGTACGAGTTGTACAGTATTGATAAAATGTGCATGCCAGGACTGGGATTAGAACCCACGTCAGGGCCGCTGCCATGGTTCCAGAGTCCGTTGCCTTGACCACTAGGCCAGCAGCTCTATATAATATGAAAATACCGTATGAAAAATTATGCATAATGACGTTATAAAATTCAAAAATTCAATTAAACGCTGTGATTGATAGAACAAAGCTAGAACCCCCTAACATGCTCCATTCTTCTTCTTTTTTACGCATTTTAAAATGATACATCACTCAAGGGGGTTACTATTTAAGAGGACGTTGAGTCAGAAGAAATATCGTCGCTGACCCTAGCCTTACGGGCTATTTCAATGTTAAAACGCACAAAACATGTCTTTACTGAAAAGCATATTTTTTGTTACTGTTTGACTAATTGATTTGGAATAAATTTTGTTTTAATCTCTATAAATATTTGATTAGAGTTTGCTGGGAGTTTTATTTTTTAATTACTAGGAAAAACTACAAAATATGTATAATACCCCCGTCGCAGCAAACCTGCATACTCAGCGAATTTCCAATGAATATATAATATAACACATTAACATTTAACAGGATTCATAAGAAATATATTCACAAACTAAAGATATCTAAAATATTAATTATTCTCCATAAGAATAACATTGGGGATGAGTACGCAGGTTTGCTGCAACAAGGAACACAAAATAATGGGTTTTTATGCAAACATTATTAGAACTCATCTAAGTAAAGTCACATACCAAGTTTCATTCATATACATTTATAAGTAAGCGATATATAACATTTTAATTATTCTCCATAAGAATAACATGGGCACCGATTACCTAGGTTTGCTGCTACGGGAACCATACGTGAACATTTTGTATTTTGTGCATACAACAATAAACCCCAACCAGATGAAGCCATATACCAAATTTTGTCAGTTTATGTTCATAAATAAGCGAGATATACAATTTTTCTTTTTCTCCATAAGAATAACATTAGACAACGTACTGTGTTTAGCACTTTCGATATCGCAGGAACCAATTGACGTAGAGCAATGATAAAAATACCAAATTGTTTGTTTTTTTATGCTGAATTAAATGGTAAAAATTAATATTTGATTTAAATAAAAATTATATGTGGAAACCCCAAAAAACCCATTTTTGGGGTACAAACCCCCCCCCCAAAACCCCTCTTTGGATGGTGCGATTCGTCTGGTTTTCGAACTCGTTCGAATAAATGGTGCTTTACACATTTGTACCAAATTGCATTAAGATCGGACCTTTTTTACGAGAGTTATCGTGCTTACGGACACATATATATATATATATATATATATATATATATATATATATATAATTTGAACGAATGGTGTTTTTGGCATCTGGGGACCTCAAAATGAAAAGTTATCATGGTCTCGGGCTTAAGTCTTACCATGAGACCTACGGTAATAGCTTCTTCCCTATAGGGGAAATTCGCTAAAAATATAGACTTTAAATTACTATATTTTTGGAAATGTATTATTTTATTTATAAAATAGCGAGCAAACCACCTGCGTCTTCAAAATACCTTTAATTTGAGACATCGTTCAAATTCGTATCTTTATAAATAAGCGAGATATATGGTTTTAAGTTTAACATTGTTCTAATGGAGGTAAAATCCAACATGGCCGCTCTCCAACGCCCTCTTAAGTTTTTTGACTTACCCCCAAAACCCCTATTTTGGTGGACGGGGTTGAAAATATGGACTCATCAAAATTTTCCTTTTTGGGTCACTGAGACTTCCCCGGAAGATAATCTCGTTATATGCAGTTGTTAAAAAATAATAGGGGGGTGGGACTTTTGGGACACACGGTATTTAAAATGTGTGGGTTACTGTAAGATTAAACTCTGATCCGTATGTTCTATTGCAAGGTAAAATAAACACAATACAAGGAGTGATATAAGAAATTAAAGTTTAATTTAAAATTTGTATTTTTATTAGAACGTCTTTTAAGTTTTAAGTAAGGTTAAAAATAAATTTGCCGGTAAAGCTTTATTATACATACTTTTGACATTGAATTTAGAGATGGATTTCATAAACTATAATGTTTTATATGAAGGCATATGGGGGACATCTGTACTGTATGCTAATATACCGTTGGACACGCACCACCATAAGGCCCAATACAGGTGTACAGGGGATGATATGTTAATTTTAAAGGCACGCTTTATATGTTATCTAAAATTTGTCCATTCATTCAACTAACACATGCCGCTCTTTTTGTTGCATACGTATTTTTGAATTACAACTTTACATCTTTCTACATTAAAATGTTCAACTAACCTTAAAAAATACATGTTATTCTCTTTCTTAGTGATTTGAGTGATTTAAATACATTATGAAGTATAGTTTAGTTAATTATTTTATTCATTTTTAAGTAAAAACCTAGATATATCAAATGCATCCTATACATTTAACTGAGCAATGTCCATATGAGTATAAAATATCTCAAAGAATAGTCATACTAATGTGATAAAGCTACCGTTTGTGAGTTTGTTTGTTTGTTTGTTTGTTTGTTTGTAGCTTGATCATGTTCTAACTACTGAACTGATTAAGGAGACATTTTGACGGAAGATAGCTAATATCCTAAAGTAAAACATAAGGCTATTCACGTTTTAATATTCCTTTTTGGGCTTTGCATTTGTTGCCACTAAACTTCCCATGTTAATTTTATGGGCACTGACACCTACTGGATCAGATGATAACCGAAACAGGTGTTTTTAGCGAATTTCCCCTATAGGGAAGAAGCTATTACCGTAGTCGGCATGGTAAGACCTAGGCCCGGGACCATGATAACTTTTCGTTTTGAGGTCCCCAGACCCCAAAAACACCATTCGTTCGAAACTGTATATATATATATATATATATATATATATATGTGTCCGTGAGCACGATAACTCTCGTAAAAATTATCCGATTTTGATGAAATTTTGTATAAACGTGTAAAGCAACATTTATGACTTAAAGTTCGAAAACCAGCCAGATCGCTTTATCCGAAGGGGTATTTTGGGGGGGTTTTGTACCCCAAAAATGGGTTTTTTGAATTTTTTACATATCATTTTGGAAATGGTCAAATTTTAGTTTTTACCATTGGATTCAGCTTAAAAAAACACACAATTTGGTATTTTGATCATTTCTCTACGTCAATTGGTTACCGAGATATTGAAAGTGCTAAACACAGTACGTTGTCTAATGTTATTCTTATGGAGGAAAAGAAAAATTTTATATCTCGCTTATTTATGAAAGTATACTGACAAAACTTGGTATACGGCTTCATCTGGTTGTGGACCATTGATATTTGCTCAAAAAAACAATTTTTTGCCAAAGGCTCCCGTAGCAGCAAACCTGCGTACTCAGCCCCATGTTATTCTTATGGAGAATAAGTAACGTGTTATCTCCCTTAATTATGAAAATAAATTAATGAAATTTGGTATGTGGCTTTACCTAAATGAGTAATATTGATATTTGTATAAAACCCCATTTTTTGTTTTCCTTCCTTCGGCAAACCTGCATACTCAGCCGCCATGTTATTCTTATGGAGAATAATTAAAATGTCACAAATCGTTTATTTATGAATGTATATTGATGAAACTTGGTATGTGGCTTTATGTGGTATTAAGATACATATATATGCATTGGAAATTCGCTGAGTACGCAGGTTTGCTGCTACGGGGGTATTATTTGATATTTTAAAGAAGATTTCGCTTTTATTTATTTTATTTTGGTTTACACTTTTGTTGAACATTTAACCACGAAGGTATCTGTATCATAATAATTCCGGTTAAACGTAAATCAAATTTGTCTCAAAGTTCGGAAAAAGCCCGATTTAATCAAGTAGCTAGAAGTCAGGAAACTACAGCACGAATATAAATTAGACGGCAGGCAGCACAAAAAGCATAAGAAACGCCATAACAGCAAATTCGACGTGAAGAGCAAGCTCAGCGGAAGGCCAGTTTGAGAGCAACTGAGATGGCACTATGGCAAAGCAGTGTTGTACAGAAACTGTAGAGGAAGCTGAAGCTCGCAGACGAGCTATAGCTGTAAGGGCTGCCCAACGGCAGCAAACGTTCACCAGAAATACGTTGAGCTTTTGAAAATGCTACCTTGGAATGCGATGAGCCATTTAGTCAATTAACATATATCTCACTAACGCCATGAAGTGATTGCGGGCGACGACGTGCCAGGTAACGGCTAGTGTAGAGTGATTCTGATTCAATTTTCAAATTAGGGGGTTGTGAACCGGGTTCGAACTACGCTTGACCCGCTTGACCAATTATGGCTTGCGGGGCCAGCGCTTTTCCTCTCAGCTACCGTGTTCAGTACCTAAAATTGCACCTTTTTAGTGAATTTCCTTTGGAAAGTGAACTATTAGCATGACCCGCACGGTGAAACTTAAGCCCGAGACCACCATAGAAGTTCCTAACGTGACCCCCTGAACACGTTTTGGGGGGTCGTTCAAAATTGTATATATATATATATATATATATATATATATATATATATATATATATATATATATATATATATATATATGTGTGTGTTTGTGTGTGTGTGTGTGTGTGTGTGTGTATGTGTGTGTGTGTGTTTGCACTCTAGCGGTCGCATTTTTTGTCCGATTTACTTCACATTTAGTAGGGACATTCCTATCTGTAATCAGTTGGACACGTTCGTTGGGCAAAACAATCGGAAAACTCTAAACCCATTTTTTGCGGATTAATATTTCAAATTTTGAGTTTTTGGGCCCAAACAGGGTCATAAATGCCCCATATGTAAAATTAATGCATGTAAAAAGATGGTAATTAGTGAGGCAAAAGTTGTAAGCCCTCTCTCGTCATTCTAGCTTACATATTTACTGAGTTCTTAAAGAAAATGTGTATCGACTAAACACAGTACGTTGTCTTATGGGGATTTTACACTAGAAAAGCCTATTATTCCTTTGTTAGAGTACTTTTATCATCCCCAGCAACCTCACGCCTACTTTCAAGCCTGACTAGACCTTCTCCTAACATTATAATGCACAAAATTGTATTCCCAGCTTTGCAGGTAAATGAAACCAGGAGCATCAGAACAGCCAAAAAATCACTATTTTCAGATTTCAATAAAAATTGTATGTTATTACACTGATTTGGAGTTTTAAAAGTTTGTATGTGGAAATTCACTTCCCTCACGTCAGCGTGCTGCATGCGAACTCGTCTATAAATTGCAACATTTGTGTTCATTTAGGGCCACTTTATCGTGCTATTAGTTTAGTAAAACCACATTAAATGTTTGCTCCCGACTATTTCATGGAAGGTACTCATATAGCGGTTGAAATAAAAACACATGTTAATCCTGTAACAATATCACTACTCATCTTTAGTCAAAGTAGATGGACCATCACTTCAATATATCACACATTACGCTTCTGGAGACTAATTGTAATTTAAGGGTGACGTGTGTAAAATGCTAAAACCTTGAACGAGTAGCAAAAAAGATTGCTACGAGAATGGTGCACCTTTTTCATATTGCCTTTTTAAAACGTAATCTTCTTAACGAGCACTTAGCATTTTTTATCCTCAGCGGAGTACTTACAATTGAAATGGGGAGCAAATGTAAGCAAAGACGGTTAGTGAGTATATCATCACTTAATTTGTTCTAACAACATTACCATATTGTTCTTACTAAGCGAATCCCTTATTTTTTAATTCGCTTTGAAGATTCACTCACCGATTTTACTCTTCACTGACAATGGTTTAACATATCACACCGTTAAGTAAAGGATCGTTATATTTATATTATTATAATGTGGTACAACTACATTAGTGTCATAAAACAAACCAACATATTTAGGCAAACAGCCGTTACAACCGCAGAATAATGATGATAGAATGCTTAAGACTTTAATAATATTTAAATAGTAAATTAACGTTAGTTTAATTTGCTTTGTAAATGTAAAATTAAAGTATCAGTGGTTTTTCTTATAACCAGCTGAATAACTCGCTGTTGACGTTTAAAAGTTCAAATTATCTATCAACATATACAATTGATAAGGTCAATAAACAATATTTTTTCAATACATTTTTGGATGCTTTATTTTTTTATTACTAATGTAATAACTTGAGTAACCTACTAATGTTAAAACTTGTTTATGTAACGTTACACAATTTTGCGACACCACTAGCTCCAGGCAAGGTTTGTTTTTGTCTTTAAGGCTTGAGTCTGTAACAAATGTAGAACATTGTGTTTATCTAATCACAAAGCACTACAGGATACAAAACTGTTTTGTTATTTTTAAACAAATAAACCATAAAATATTAGTCGTAGAGTAGAGCTAGTATTAAAACTGATGCTAACCAATAACAATTTGTCCCCTTATAGTTTGACGGGGTGCGGACTACAACATTCGGTTCTGCAAAGTGGTATGATGTGCAACCGCAAACACAAGAGGTACTGTTGTATTTAAATAACAACCAGTTCATGCTGGGTATTTCTTTAAAACAAGTTATATTGTGCAGAAAATTGGAAAAAATTATTTATTTCAATATTACCCCTGATTTTCAAATTCCAAGAGACAAACAATAAACATATCCCACATATTTTGGTCCCTTACAATGTTGTTTGTTCCCCACCTGGCCACACATAGACACATGCACTACTACATTATTGGTATGGATAATGATTTTTTATTACATAAACCCCCCAAATGCAATCATATTCTACATTACAAATTATTAAATAGTTATTTGTAATTGTCTGCATTGTGAAACACCGTATATTCAGACAACCAATGGCAGACGGAAGCGGTGTTAGTCCTAAACGTGGGATAAAAATGGACAGTGGGATAAAAAACCTTGAAGCAACCATTTTTTCTTATCTTCACAGCTGTTTTAGTGTCTCACCCGGTCGCTGTGAAGTGTAAAGCATAAACTCAGCGGCTGGGTGTAAAATGCACGTGGATGACCGTAAGGCAGGAGATATCGTGGAAACGCACCACTAAACCCAATGGGGAGGAGGTGAGATACGTCCTACTCAAGTTTCTGAGGATAAGACTAATACACGTAGCTGTTAGGTAATTGGTTTAAATTATGAGGTATTGAGTTGTACATTATATTACAAAATAAGCCAAATTTTTGATCTGGCTACCGGCGAAACAATTTGGTCTTAAATAATGGTTTATATGTTATTTGAAAACCCTTAACGTCTAGAGTTGCCTTATGGGGGGGTTGGAAAACATCCACCTTCAGAGATGTCCCTGCCCCTGGGCTTTCAGAGTTTCAATATTACCTTATAAGAGAATTGAAATCCATTTAGTTTAAAAGTAACGATACGTGGTACAATGTTAAAACCAAGTAAGGGAAAAGCCAAGAACATTTATATTGGTAGTCCGTAACTATACGTAACACCTCGAGTTAAATGTTAAATTTAAACCATCTAAATTTGTTACACATTTGTCATTCCCTTTTGATTCAGTTAAATGAGTCAATTATTTGGATCAAAGTTCAATTTAAAAAATTAACCGTCAATTAATTTGGGTTCGTTTGCCAAAGGTTTTCTTCATGACAAAAACATAATTCAATAATGAGGATCCATTTTTCCTTTTGCTACATGTAAAATAATTTTGCTTACAAAATAAAATAATTACCTACATATTTCACGAGCTCTAAAGTCCATACGAATAAGATTACTATTACTACAGGTTTCTATGAACTAACGGTACAACTGTAAATATCTCAATCCGGTCTACATTTAACCTTTTCTCCACGACCCGTTCCAATTACAATTCGTAGCCACAAGGACAACAAAAGGACTTGACCAATTCGTTATACCATTAGTAGTTCGTGTGCAAGCAAATGAGAGTAGTAATTCACAATAATGGGACGGGGATAGGGCAGGACTGTCCGGTTTGGGGTTGAGGGGAATAAAAAGTGGGCCGTCGCGACGTTCATTAGTGAATTTCCTTTGGAAAGTGAACTATTGGTATGACCCGCACGGTGAAACTTAAGCCCGGGACCACCATAGAAGTTCCTAACGTGACCCCCTGAACACGTTTTGGGGGGTCGTTCGAAATTGTATATATATATATAGACATATATATATATATATATATATATATGTATATGTATATATATATATATATATATATATATGTATGCACTCTAGCGGTCGCATTTTTTGTCCGATTTACTTCAAATTTGGTAGGGACGTTCCTTTGTATAATTTGTTGGACAAGTTCGTTGGGCAAAACAATCGGAAAACTCTAAACCCATTTTTTGGGGATTAATCTTTCAAATTTCGAGTTTTTGGGCCCAAAAAGGGTCAGAAAAGCCCCAGATATAAAATTAATGCACGTAAAGAGATGGAAATTAGAGAGGCGAAAGTTTTAAGCCCTTTCACGTCATTCTAGCATAAATATTTACCGAGTTATTAAAGAAAATGTGTATCGGCTAAATACAGTACGTTGTCTTATGGGGGTTTTACACTAGAAAAGCCTGTTATTCCTTTGTTAGAGTACTTTTATCATCCCCAGCAACCTCACGCCTACTTTCAAGCCTGTCTGGACCTTCTCCTAACCTTATAATGCGCAAAATTGTATTCCCAGCTTTGCAAGTAAATGAAACCTGGAGTATCAGAACAGCCAAAAATCAATATTTTCAGATTTCAATAAAAATTGGACAAATGTATGTTTTTACACTGATTTTGAGTTTTAAAAGTTTTTATGTGGAAATTCACTTCCCTCACGTCAGCGTGCTGCGTGCAAACTCGTTTGAATTAATAGGGCATCACCTTTATGAGTTCCAGGGCAGATAACTTGAACTAGTTCAAATTAATGAGACTGCGACCAACGCTTAAGGCCCTTTCTTTGAACTATTTAAGTTCGGTTGTTGTTAACCTTATGACCTTTCAGTGGAAAACTTATTCTGGGTGTTCCAACCTTGTACTGAACTACTTTGTTGGAGTGTTTATGTATAACAAGTTTATTGGATAAAAATTGACACACATATTTTTTAGTTTTATTGGGTACTAGCTGCTAATCCCGTTCTTCGCAACGGGAAAAAAATCAGAGTAGAAAAACTAGGCAATTATGTGTGCTGCATTCTGTGGTTAGCTCGTGGAACTACTACGAATCAAGAACAGATGTTTGTATTTTCATCAGCTCAAACAAAAATGAATGCCCATAAGGAATACATGGGAACTTTGAACTCCCGAGGGCAAAACCCTATAGGATTTTCAGAACAAAAATAGGCCTATTTGTTTATTTGGTATATAAGGAAAATTCCTGTAAATTTCCATGCCAATCGGTTTAGTAGTTTTTGAGTGATTGAGGAACAAAAAGCAGACACACAGACAGACACACACCACCCCATTTTTCTATATTAGTACGGATTTGTTTTGTATATGAAGTTTAATACGGTTACTATAGTTAGCAAAATTATAGGCAGTTTGGTTTTCCAGCTGTGACCACAACACTATGGTCATTGACCATATATACTGAAGCAGACATCCCACAATGTATCCATAACCCTATAAGTCGGGACACGCTTATGGAAAAACTATTTCTAGTGAGAACGCCGCCCCCCAAACACAGATAGAGCCACACCATCTTATTCAGTCCAATAGGTAAGTTGTTAGCAGTTTACGGATCAACAAGATTTTCACAGTTCAAACCAAGGTTCGTAGAGCTTTCAGACAAGGTGTGCTGAGTCGATCTATTTAAGGTTTTCTGCTTTACCGGAAGAGACCTCGTAAAAACAGGTGGAAGGTCACGTGATCACCAATCCAATCTGCAGTGTTGCTGGAAACACGATATTTATCGTACGAGTACCATATTTTTCTCACCGTTGTTAAAATGACATTGTTTAAACGCTTGCATATTTTTATCAGCTGTTATTTAATGAAACTAATATATCGTTTTGATTTACTCTCATTATTAACTTAAACTGCATATAAAAAACAAAACCTAACAGTGAAAAGAAACGTGTTTTATTTCTTCCCAGGATTAAATTGATATTTTAAGTTAATGTTAATATTTAAGTTATTTACTTTTGAGTGTTGAAATTATTTGACTTTATGAAATTCCGTACGTTTTTCAAAGTCTACTTTACTGCTGTTACTTTTTTACTTTCTCCCCCTATACATAGTATATGGAGAAAGTATTGTTTTCGTAAAAATTTTTGAATTTGAGTTGTTAGTGGAAATATTCGTTTTGGTGCTCCCTGAACCCAAAAAAGTGGTTTTTACGTGATGTCTGTCTGTGTGTGTGTGTGTGTGTGTGTGTGTGTGTGTGTGTGTGTGTCCGTGTGTGTGTGTCCGTGTGTGTGTGTGTGTGTGTGTGTGTGTGTGTGTGTGTGTGTGTGTCTGTGTGGATGTTTACAGAGCTAGAGCCCTAACCTATGGGCCGATTTTTATGAAATTTGGTATGTAGGTACTAATCCACGATATCTCCAGGCGTTTTTTTCATTTTTTTGAATTCTTGATTTTTAAGGGTAATTATCCCCCAAAAACCGCCAAAAAACATGAAAAATCCAAATTTCTCAAAAACGGCTCTAACGATTTTGATTAAACTTTCGTGGTTTGTAGAACTTTAGGTTTCCAACAAAATGACACCACTCGCATTTCTGGAAAAATTCGGGTTCAGAAATTACAGGACTTAAAACATCAAAAATTCAGTTTTTTGGATTTTTCATAAAAAATCATAAATGTTAAAAAAGATTACTATTCACCATTAAAAAGAGCTCAAAAAACTAAATAAATTAGTATTTTAAATTACTATTCTACGATTGCTAGTTGCGGAGAAAATTGAAATTTTCATTTAGCGGTAAACACAGTACGTTGTCCAATGTTATTCTTATGGGGAATACAAAAATAACTATTTCTCTCTTATTTACTGATCAACTTCATTAAAATTTGATATGCAGGTCAAGTTAGCATTGACCAACAGATGATGATCGAAATGTGTTGCTATTTAACCCTGGGGATGGCAAGGGGGCATTTCCCCTCTCAAAACTACTGTGTGTAGCAACGGACTCTATAGTGCCTCCAAAAAAGCAATTTGGGTGGATATTTCTGAAAACAAATATTTTAGACAATTTTCTGTACATTTATCTATACTTCATATTCTATATTTAGTAAATAACAAATATTTTTGTCATTAATGTTTGGCTAAAAGGGAGAAAGTATGTGTCAGTTTCCTGATACCGTTTATTTAATTATGTGTTCGATTGTTTAAATTTTCCTTTTTGCATGACTAATAATTCGGCATTAAATAAATATCCAGGCCTATGTTTTTTTATTTTATCTTCACTGACATGCCAGGGATGAAATGTGTTGTTTTAAGTTGCAAAAATTACATAACAAAGACAAAAAAACGACCAATTGAAGCATATTCAATACCACGTTTTTCCTAAAGATGAAGCAATTAGAAAACAATGGATAGATAATTGTTACACGTGATTGTAATGTAAACAATTTAAGAGTTTGTTCCGTTCATTTCACGAAAAAATCTTTTCATGAGTATTTGACAGGAAAAGTACCTATAATGTCCAACTAAAAGGAAACTGAGACGCACAGCAGTGCCGACCCTATTTTTAGGCCATCAAGCAGCAGAAGTTTCTGACGATGAGAAGAAAAACAATCCTGAAGTATCAGAATATGACGAGCCCTCAAATGTTAACACTCCAAGTGGTAAGACTGATCAAATTCTAGTAGTGTCTTGGTCTTGTGTTGGTATACAGGAGCACGAAAACCCGATACCCGGTGTCCATGGTTAAGAGTAGTTCATATTAATTTATTAACAGACAATCCATTTGTATGTTGGTAGGCTAAGAACAAATAGCAATATAAGATAGTAGTAATATTTTAAATATACTCTATATTAAAATACATAATTGGTAAATGAATAAGATTTATAGGATATACGTTAGTCAATTTCCGAACTTTACTAAACATCTCTATAGCCTACATACTATTCACATTCTAGTGATAACATTAATCTTAGGCCTATCATTATTTACTCATAAAGTGATATAAAATTAAACTAAACAAAAGCTAATACCTTAAGTTGTTAAATCTAGTTTGAAAAATGAATAACCTCAATTTATTAAAACAATAAGGAAGGCCTAATAATAACAATAATATTATTTTTTATTACTACCCGATGTCCATGAACAATAAATTGTATTGTTTAATATTAGGTACCAAGTTTAAGATGAATTCCATTTACAATGAAGGCTTCAAATTATTACACTTAGACAAGATTGACTAGTTAACTTAGTTATTTTTTAATTCTTGTACACTTATTCTTGTAAACAGTTCTAAATACCAACAGCTTTTAATTCAATTTGTTCTACGATTGTAATAGCAATTACCTAATTAGCATTATTCAAGTAAATACGTAAAAGTCATGTACCGAAAGTCCACTGTCCAGTGGCTATTTAAAACTAACTGTAACTGTACCAATATTATACTCTGTAAGGTTGGCTACACTTTATGGTATGTTGTGGATTTATGAATCAGCTGGACGACCTCGTAAGACCTCTTTGCTGCGAACATTGCTCTTATGTAAATCAGCACACCTTGTCTGAAAGCTCTACGAACCTTGAGTTCAAACAGCTGTCTGGAATAATTTGACAGTTATTTGTTATTATTTTGTTTTATTGAAAATCTATCCGCTTACGAGTTAAATGTAAACATGGCTAGAAGAAACCGTTTGTACGTCTAAACCTCGTTGCGTATTCCAGCATAAAATAAGATTTGGAAATTATTTGTAGACTATGATAACCCAATGTCACACAGATTGGAATATTCAGAAGACAAATTACAACATCAAAACAAAATCTGCGTTTATTGTCATTTATTATACAGTATTATCTTGTTATACATTTCTGAGACTGCAAAAGAGTTTGTTCAATTTGGAATTCTTTGGAGGATCCGGATAGTTTTACAAATTTCAAAATCCATTTTATCCATTCTGTTTTTTTTAAATTTGTTTATGATAATAATGCAACCGATAACGATACAGGTATTTTAAATGGTAAGAATCTTAGCTACCACCAGTCCATAAGCTTTTTGGACTATACATTGTTCTTAAAGTTTCTTTAAGAACAATGTATAGTCCAAAAAGCTTATGGACTTAAAGTATCCCTGACAAGTAAATCATGTTATAATAGTTCCCAAATATGGGTACAATTGTATAAATCATTTCAGGCCTGTTTGCGAAAAGCGTGGGATGGCCTTTAGTTATAGTACTATTTAGGTAGACAGAATAAAATAATCATGTAATTATGTATTGCTAGCCATCATTGCTAGAAACAGATGGCTATGTATTTCCCGGATATAACGTTAAAGTTCCCTGTAATGTATGGTTTTTAAATCAATATTCCATTATAGAAATACTTTATTGACATTTTAAGATTGTTTGGATGATACGATTGGATCTCTTAAATATAAGAACCATTTCGTTCAAGCTTTACTGAATAGTACAAATGTAATATTTTATAATTTATTTACATTCGTTTTGCATTGGCTGACAACTGGAAACTTATATTTTATACATTAAGTCCCTTTCAAAACAAAACAAAGAGACAAAATATGTTTTATAACCACGGCAAAAAAAACGTAAATCCTAGAACCACCACACATTTAAAATAACAAAAGTTACAGAATCTTATGCACCCCATTAACCCTAAATAGTAAAAGTCTATCAAAGCCAGACAAAGATGTCGAATTAATAAGGAACTTATATTAAGGGCTACATTAACGCTCTTCAGCCTGCAATAAGGTGTTGTAGGGGTGACGTGTTATTTTGTTGGGAGACGCTCTAAAGTTTACTATTTCTTTTTCAATTTTCTGAAAAACGCGTCTTGACTAGTGGTTTCTATTTAAATCAAATGCAAATGATGGTTAAAAAAACTCAAATTGTTTAACTTTTGGTTAAAGTAGTTGGACGCTCAAATACATATACTGTGTAGTACATTTAATTATGTGTTTTATATTTAACTAGCTGACGTAGCTGTTCTTCACACAGGGGTTTTCTTTACCCGTTCTTTAGTCATGCAATTTTCATTTTAGTTAACTTGAAACAGCTTTTCTTGCTTCTGCTCTTTAAGCTGATAAATCGAAGTGTCCACAGCTGTTCTCATTACAGTTTCTGAATGTTTACTTTATTCTGAAATGTAAACATTTAAACTTAGGACGTTCACGGGGCGAAGCCCGAGGGGATTTTAAGGACGTGAATAGGCCTATGTGTTCAACATCTACCTTTGTGCAAAGTTTCAGCCCAGTCGGTACAATAGTTTTTGCGTTTACCCGGAACATCAGGCAGACAGACAGACAGACAGAAATCACCTCTTCTTTATAATATTATAGATAGATTGCTTTCCATGAATAAGCAGTGAAACACCGTAATTGCACCGCACGGCACGGTGTGTCGTCATTGTAAGAACACTCGTCAACAGCAGTAGTCTATACAGTTTATATTGAAAATACATCAGTCAATAATAATCTTTAATCCTCTCTAGGATGCTTTTCGTATATCATTTATAAATGACAGCGATGAATACATTGTATTCGAAAGGTTTTGGACAATAAATACAAATTAATTATCGATTGATGTGTTTTCAATTAAATATGTATAGCTAATTAATTAGTGGAGGTAAGAATATTAACCAGTAGTCTATTTGTTAGAAATATTGTTTGAAACTAGCACAGACTCTGGTCTTATAACGATTTAAGGTAGACATTTTTGAAACAAAACAATAGTGGTTACATATTCAAGGAATATTTACTAAAAGCTCTATAACAAATGGGTCCAGGATCCAGATTTAAACTTTCAAATACCTATTAAAGAATTTTTTAACATTCATACTATGAAAATGATTGAGATAATTTGCCAGATTTAGAATACTGCTCAAAATTGAGTTTTTCAATGAAGAGAATCAATTTTTAGTTGTTTACAGTCGTTGGAGTGGCTTTATGAACAAATAATAAATTATTGACAAAGTGCAATGTGGAATGCAGTTTCTTTATTGACAAATTGAGAATAATTAACTCAATATATCACAGGATTCTCCACAAGTAAATTGATGAAGACGTCGAACCCTGGCAGTAACGTGATGTCAGTAAAGTGATGGATGTCCTGGTCAAGGTGCAGGTTTTGCAGCTAACTGCAAGTGAACTTTTGAACCTAGCGTTCAAGGGGGGTGTCACTTGCTAGGGGAAGAGACTGGATAGACAATGTTGTGTTATTGGATTTGCTACAGTTGGATGATAATATAAACATCAACCTCAACACCTGACCTTGGTGATGGATGCGCGAGGTTGCCGAAGGTCACTTTGGGGCGTGGAACGGGGAGAGCTACTCTGCGTGAATAACGTGTAGGTTTTTGTTAGAGTACGTCCATTACTAATGCTTCAAAAAACATTCCTTGAAGACACACTAGTATTATTACCATAACTGTACATTTCAATTAGGACGGAAGTAAGATAATCTAAAAATAAAATCCTGAAGCACTTACAGGATAATACTTTCAATATAATGAATACCGCATACTTTCCCCATAGGGAAAATTCGTTGAATAGTTAATTACGTAAGGATATTATTTAAACGTAGCTTGACGAGTCCGGTTACGCCTGCGCCGGCGCCGAGGAGATTCATGAAGAGCGAAACACATTTGTGCTGCATTCTGTGGGGAACTGATGAACTTCCACTACTAATATACATATTTTTATACTATCGTCAGACCACATCAATATTATCAATATGTAGTTTGAAGGCTATATAAATTCTATGGTAAAAAAATAAAATTTGTATGGTCATCGACCCTGAGGTAATTTTGGTAATGTTCTTAATGTGCTTGATTCTATAACAGGTAGAAATCCTAACAAACTTCTTGGTTTGCAATAAGTTGGGTAGTTTTAACGATAACACCTACAAATTTTCCATGGCGGATTTCCCGTTTGAATACAAGCAATCAAAAATTATCATTTCGAAACCAGAGGTAAAATAAAATATTTTAAAATTACACAAATTATCGTAAAGAACAGACGATATTATATCAGACAAAATACCGATACAGGTAATTTGTATTTTTTACAAGAAAAATTTGAAATTTAGCTTTCTTATTATGAAAGAGCGTTAATCTTATCGCTCACTAATGGTAGTCAAGTTTTGCTCTATTTCAAAAATAATATAAATAAACTAGGTATGCAATGCAGTTGTGTGCTTCCAATATTGAGCAGAGCAAGTATTTTTTTAATCAATACAAGATTGGCGACTCCTCTCCGTAAACGTGGCATTTACGTAAGAACAAACACAAACATTTGATGTAATTAATTATTTAAGTCAAACAAACCAATAACTTAAAGAAAATAATTGCACAGAAAACGATTTACAAACAGCTGATAGTAACAGTCTGCAGTTAGATATGATCCTTATAACAGCTGTATAATCAACACACAGTAAATAAACCAAATAAAATATTTCTTCTATTAAAATAACATTGTAACTTTAAAGGGTCGTAGGGCAGAACCCTGAGGTCCGATTTGGACTATTTCAGATTTGTACCTTCCGATAGATGGTTACTATGACCGTGCCAAATTTCGTGCGGATCACTTCAGCCGTTCAGGAGGAGTAGTGGAAATAAAACCCCGTCGCAGCAAACCTGCGTACTCAAGCGAATTGCCAATGCATCATATATGTCCCAATACCACATAAAGCCGTATACCAAGTTTCATAAAAAATATATCGACAAATAAGTGATATATCAAATTTGGATTATTCTCCATAAGAATAACATTGGGGATGAGTACACAGGTTTGCTGCAAAAAGGAACACAAACATGGGTTTTTATGAAAATATCTATATAACTCAACAAGGTGAAGCCATATACCAATTGTTATTAATTTATGTTCATAATTAAGGGATACATTACATTTTACTTATTCCCCATAAGAATAACATGGGGGATGAGTACGCAGGTTTACTGCTACGGGTTTTATCGGTAAAAATTGTTTTTTTTTGTTCAAATAGCAACCAGATAAAGCCGGATACCAAGTTTCATTAGTATACGTTTATAAATAAGCGAGATTTTTTTTTCTTATTCTCCATAACATAGCGGACAACGTACTGTGTTTAGCACTTTCAATATCTCTGCAACCAATTTGCGTAGAGAAATGATTAAAACACTAAATTATGTGTTTTTTAAAGCTGAATCCAATGGTGAAAACTAAAATTTGACTTTTTAAAATATTACATGTAAAAACTTCAAAAACCCATTTTGGGGGTACAAAACCCCCCAAAAATACCACCTTGGATAGGTCGATTTGTCTGGGTATCGAACATAAAGTCATAAATGTTACAAGTTTGTACCAAATTTTATCAAAATCGGAATATTTTTACGAAAGTTACCGCACCCACGGTATATATACGGTATGTATACAGTTTCAAACGAATGATGATTTTGGAGTCTGGGGACCTCAAAACGAAAAGTTATCATAGTCCCGGGCCTAGGTCTTACCATGTCGACTACGGTAATAGTTTCTTCCCTATAGAGGAAATTCGCTAAAAGCCAGAGTGTGGTATAAGAGCTACGCTCAATTACTATTATACATAAACAAGTTAAAAAATATTTAGTTTTAAAACACAAATGTTTAAAAACCTCATTTTTGTAATCGCTAGATCAGTCATTGGGATTTCTGGTTTAGCAGCTCTAACAGGTGGTAAAGTTCCATCAACTAAGTTACTGACGTACCGACGTGGAACGACTGACGCTTAGAAAAAAAACATATCAATACAACGTTGACACTGAGGGTGGGAAAAAATATAAAACCGGTACGCCTTTGAACTAAAAAGCAAACAGTTCATTAATCTATGGTGTTTATTGGATTTGACACAGTTGAATAACAATCAACCCGCCAACTCCTCCCCGACTACGACGACGTGACGCGACTGCGACGGTCAAGTGATGGATGTGCAAGGTCAAGCTAGGTACCGGAATGCCAGGTGAACCGTTGCCTCTCAGAAGGGGAGAGTCAATCACAAAGGAAGTCCAAAGACTTATTTTCTCACTAGGAGCGAAGTATTGTGAAAATCGAGGATACAAATATGTTCTGATCTTGGAAATCTGATTCATGTACCAGTAGATTAAAGTAATGTTAAATCAGTTTTAATTTCTCCCCTTATAGATAGTATATGGAGAAAGTATTGTTTTCGTCAAAATTTTCGAATTTGAGTTGTTAGTGGAAATATTCGTTTTGGTGCTCCCTGAACCCAAAAAAGTGGTTTTTACATGATGTCTCTGTGTGTGTGTGTGTGTGTGTGTGTGTGTGTGTGTGTGTGTGTGTGTGTGTGTGTGTGTGTGTGTCCGTGTGTGTGTGTGTGTGTGTGTGTGTGTGTGTGTGTGTGTGTGTGTGTGTGTGTGTGTGTGTGTGTGTGTGTGTGTGTGTGTGTGTGTGTGTGTGTGTGTGGATGTGTACAGAGCTACAGCCTTAACCAATGGGCCGATTTTTATGAAATTTAGCATGTAAATACTAATCCACGATATCTCCAGGCATTTTTTTCATTTTTTTGAATTTTTGATTTTTAAGGGTACTTATCCCCCCAAAACCGCCAAAAAACATGAAAAATCCAAATTTCTCAAAAACGGCTCTAACGATTTTCATTAAACTTTAGTCGTTTGTAGAACTTTAGTTTTCCAACAAAATGGCACCACCCGCATTCCTGAAAAAATTCGGGTTCAGAAATTACAGGACTTAAAACACCCAAAATTAAGTTTTTTGGATTTTTTATAAAAATACATAAATGTAAACAAATATTAGTATTCACCATTAAAAAGAGCTCAAAAAACTAAATAATTTGTTATTTTGAATTACTATTCTACGATAGCTGGTTTCGGAGAAAATTGGAATTTTTATTTTGCGGTAAACGCAGTACGTTGTCCAATGTTATTCTTATGGGGAATAAAAAAAATACTATTTCTCTCTTATTTACTGGTCAATTTTATTCAAACTTGATATGCTTGTCAAGTTAGCATTGACCAACAGAGGAAATTCGAAATATGTTGCCCTTAATAACCCTGGGGGGGGAATAGGGGGCATTTCCCCTCTTAAAACCACGAGTGTAGCAATGGATTCTGTAGTGCCTCCAAAGCAGGGATTTGGGTGGATGTTTTTTTAAACAACTTGTTTACAAGATATTCTGTACATTCGACCGTGCTTTGTATTCTATATTTAGTAAATAAGAAGTAATTTATTCATTAAAGTTGGGCTAAAAGGGAGAAAGTATGTGTCAGTTTCCTGATACCGTTTATTTTACTGTTGTCTTAGGTTTTCATGCGTGGTAGGTTTTTGTAGATATTTTAAACGTAATATATATTTAGTACGTTAAAATATGCAATCCTTGATATAGTATATGATTGCAAATTACTGCCAAAGTCAAATACAAGTTTAAGCTGGGCCTTTAAAACAAAAATTGTTAATTACATAACCAAACCTTTTTAATTAGACCGTTAAAATTCATTATTTTGGGTGCGGTATCTATTCACCGCAAAAAACATTACTTTTTCCCCACAAAAATAAACCGTAACTGGTACATTTAAAGTTTACCGACTGTAAATTATCTGCAAAAATTATGCACTGCGTGAAAATTAAAACGAAATTACTTCCGTAAAAGATTACAACCAAGCAAACAGACATTCACTGGCACTAAGCAGCAGAGTGTGCGTCTACTAGAGACGAGTCGCCGGTTGGCGAATAACATCGTCAGTCTCATTAATGGCCTATGACACGAAGTTGCTGAGCGGCTGTTAAATGGGGGCTCAGCGAGTAAAAGGTGGTTAATGATCAACAAAATCATTTGAGAAGCGGAAGGAGTTTTGAAAGTGTAACCTTCCAAATAAACAAATTAATTCCCATTTTTGTGAGTAAATGAATAAATAGATCCTAGATGCATTGTATTTTATATGTGTATGCAATTTATTTCAACTGTACTATAAGTATGCTGGTGATAAAACCAAAAAGATTCTGCATAAACAATAAATTTAGCACAACCAGTTTTTTATTTTTTTTTATCGCCTTTGGTATTATTCTTACGCTATGAAAGAGAACTGTCCAAATCCTGATCTGGTTACTACCTAAGGTCGGCCCTTTCTTAGATAGCCTTAGGGTGTATTGAATTTTAAAAAAATAATCAATCTTTATATATAATTCTGTAAGCGAAATGTTTAAGTAAAAATTGTGGGAGTTTGGCAAAACGAAGGATGATGGGAGACGGCACAAATTAAAGGTCTCGATCCCTGGGATTCGGGAAAAATAGCAGTATTTCTAAATAGTTACAAGAAAATGAGAAATAACGTAAGACATCCCCCATAAGAAAAACATGGGAATTTAAAAACGTCGCTTTGTTTACATTAAAACATGTGATTAAGTGACTATTTTGTTTGCGAACTGACATGTAAATAGTAAACAAAATCAGAAGAGGCAGAGTATTGGGGCAAGTCTAGAGGCTATGGCCCCTTCAAGCCACTAGTATGATATAAGATGACAATAATTAGTCCATGCCCTATGACGTCTCTAATAGATTATATGTAAATTATATATTTGACCTGTGTTCTAAAACAGGCGTTAGTATAGCAATTTTTAAATTTTTTCTGATGGTAATTGATTACTAATAATCTATACGTGTTCTCTAAAAAACAGTTCTTGGTAGGAAAACCCTCTATAAATACATAAATTACGAAACATTAAACCTAATGAATAGGGAAATGGGTGTAATAAATAAAAAAAATTAAGCTGTAAATTGTACGTGTCATAAAATGATCACCTCGATAAAATTCGATAGTTGATTACATCCGGTGATTGGCTATTGTTACGAGGAATGTGAACTATTATTTAAATCATACGCCTCATTAATACTATAACAGTACATTTAATTTTCTACTAAGCTAAGTTTCTAAGTATCTAATATTTTTAGAAATCCTTTATGAAAACATACCTTTTAATTTTTAAACTTTCTCCTAATTTAAAAAAAAATCACTCTTTAACTTTAGTTATTTTGCGCGATTTATTTATTAACAAAGATAAGTTTTATATGAATAACTGTTAACAATCTAAATATTTTTGTACACATTTCTAACTTTGGTTACTAACCAGACCAGCAGCTGCAGCCATTTGTTCATGATTTGTTCTTCACTTAAGTCTAGACGTTAAAAGGCTATCGTAAAAGTCTTAGTCTATTGTTATACATTAAATAACCCTAGGCCATAAACATTTCCCCAGTTGGTCATATTATTATGTTATATCCGTTCCTAATTTCTAGTGGTTTTGACAACATTGTTGCCGCTATTGTTGTTTTATTTTCTGGTGTTTCCTTTATGTATTGTAACACGTTGGAGTTTTATGCCATCTGTCAGCTGCGCAGTAAAATATAAAAAACCGCTTAGGTTTGGTTTGCATCACGCTCCTGTGGATTCATACTTGCAATAAACTGAATGCCGTAGGCAAAAACTATATTTTTTGTTCAATATATGGGCTAATAAAAATCAACTGCCCCGTTATACATTCTAATAAATAATCATGCATATTTACATTCATTTAAGGTGTCCTCATGCGTAGGTTAAAAGATTTTAAATAAATAACTATACTTATCACATTATTTATTATAATAAGCTTATTTTCTTTTTCACCAATATAGTTCTACAAGAACTATTTGTTAGAATTTTTAGGACATGGTTCTCTGTAAACATTATAATTACACTGCAAAAATATATGTTTGTTGTGATGGAACAACTATTTATTTTTTTAAGTCTCTAAACTCTAGCGGCATCTTTTAAAGTTTTAAAAAAGACAAAACAACCCCCTGGACTTTTTAATTCCGATTGAACATTATTTCATAGTTTAGTTACTCTACTAATCAGCATCAATCACATATTAGAAAAATCTAAAGAATAAAGAACCTAAACAGTAAACGTCGCAATGACCTTGGAGTAACTTCGAAATTACTGAACGTTCTTACATTTACAATGACCGTAAATTTGTGGTCCCGGTACAATAATTCATGTGGACACATAATCAAAAAAGCTCTTTGGCGGATATAGAATTCATACGACCTCTCTAGAGGATTGTCTTTTACTAGAATCCTTGCACTTTTATGGCAAACAAAAGCATTACTAAATTTAATTTAAAAGGTCTTATTACTAATTATTCCTACAAATTAGACCTAGAATAATACAATTTTAAGTTTCGCTAATAGCAATTTAATGTAATGACCTGCCGCCATGTTTGACTCAGTGGAACGTTTGAGGTCAAATAAATTTGCAACATTGTCTTCTCCCACTAAAGATCTTTAATGTGATGTCCATCTTGTCCTACGATGTAATTTGAGATTTCCTTCCGACTCCTTGTGGGGTCGCCCCCCCCCCCCTTATGTGATGAAAAATTGTAATTTATTTACAAAAGTTTATTTTTATAAATACTATTGTTAGTCCAAGTGTTTTTGCTTTATCTGTAATATTGTAAAACATAATGAGGCGTTCCAGGACTTATCAAACATACTATATATTACATCGGTTATTATCTATCTATGTTATAGATTAACCTGAATAGTTTAGTGGATCCTAAATGTTTCAAGTAGTCAACAATAACATAAACTACTATTGTTTGTTACATATAACCGATCCAAAAATAGAATTACAACTAAAACATTAGTTACTCTAATTATACCGCTGTCATGCCACTTCTCAGAATCATTTACATCCACAGTTACCGGAAAAGAACCGGAGTGAGAAGTTAATCCCACCCACTGAGCCAAATTGATGATGCCAAAACATAGGAGATCATTAGCGAGGTGGTGGAGAGGGTAGAGACCGAAGGCTGGGGGAGTGGCGGAGTTGCCGCTTCCGTGACAGATCTACACAGCGACGTAGGGGATGATGGGAAGCTGACAGTGTGGAAAATGAATCGTCCTCCATGATTTGCAAAATATCTCCCAAAAATAATCCGCGGATAATCAAGTAAGGGTAACAACCCTTTGTTGTGACAGAAAATGTCTGCGTCAACCACCGTAGCCGCGGAGGATTTAATGAATGTCACTTTTTTATTATCTTCTCTGCAAGATTGTCTTTGATAAATCTAAATTTAATTGATTTTGTTATGATTTCCGTTTTCTAGCATATATCTCATTTTAAGATTAGGTGATATGATAGTTTTTGTCTTTTTATTTGTAATTTACCGAAAAAAATAAGACCACTATTTCGTACTCAGCAAGTTTCAAATAGGTACTTACCACTAATAAAATTATATTTTGTAAACTATTTTCAATTTGGGTTTGTTAATGATAGAAATATCAGTTTTTCTAGTATTTTTCAACAGAAGACATAAAGTGAGATTGTTTGCATAGACATGAGTTAATGTAAACAACAGTCTTTCATAAATGTTTAAACCACTAGCTGTGTACCCGTCCTTCGTACTCATAAATAGTAAATAAATTGAAGAAAATAACAACCCATATATTTTTTCAATACTAAAATCACATTTTACATGTTTAAGAGTCTTCATCACCGGAAGTTGCCGGACGCCATCTTGGTGTTTTGTTCCGTAAGTCTAATGTTAACTTTGTGCCTCCGTTACTCCTCACCTGATCGTCACAAACGATTCATTTTGGTGTCAAATTAAAGGTTTCGTCGTCCCCTAGGGAAATACAATAGTCGAATTTGGATTTTCTTACAAATTAATGAGAACATGTACAGTGTTTCAGTTCAAAATTGAACTATTTATTATGAAACTATGATACCCGAATTAAGAAATTCGACATTGTATTTCCCTAGAGAACGACGAAACCTTTAAATTGACACCAAAATTAATTGTATGTGACGATCAGGTGAGGAGTAATGGAGGCACAAAGTTAACATTGGCCTTATGGAACAAAACTCTAAGATGGCGTCCAGCAACTTCCGGTGATGAAGACTCTTAATGTACAATTAAATAAAAGTTAAACTGCTCATGAACCTCAGTCAAAAAACTGTCGATCAGTAAATTCTGTGATTCATCGATTGTGCCGAATGAAGGAGAGATGTTTATGAGGCTACATTTGTTTTTCAATGTCCCAATCTCAACTTTTATAAGAGCACAAAAAAAATTCTCAATTCCTTAATCTTCTCCAAAATAGATTTTCATATTACTTTTAAGTTTTTAGAAAGGCGTAGATCAAGTCCATCCATGTCTCACGCACGATAAAGGGAATGTGTGAAATCACCAGAGAACAACACCGTGGCTCTCCATGATGTTGTCATGATGCTTTTTCTTATTTCTTTTAAGGTTCCAAATTTCAGCTCTATTGGTTGAGTAGTTGGTGTTTGATGATTAACACGCTTATATTAAAGGCCAGTGGGCCAGAGTCCTTGGGTATGTTTGTACCTTGAGTACGTAATTGTCTGTATTGAGCTATCAGCTATAATTCCTACCGAATTTCAGATACATCAGTCCAGTAATATGTGCAAGATTGTTAAAAGATTGTATTTTGAAATTTCAGGGGACGAAGCCCTTAAAAATTCTCGTAACGGGAATAGGCTTGTGTTTTGTTCTGATGTATTAGTTATTTTCCTACCTAATTTCAACTTAAAAAGGTCCAGTAAATACTAATAAGATTGCCATACAAGTAAACTAGGGAAGAGCCCTATAGGATTTGTTTGACTTATTTTATTACTAACGTATTCTTATTGTACATCTGCAGCATAAGGAGAACCACCATGCAAAATTTCATCTTCATACATATTGTAGTTTTTTAGATAAAGTGATCACTATGTCAGTGAATGTATGAGTCTGACAAATATATATTTAGATCATATGCACCCTGTATACTTATTTTATTAATTATCAATCTTCACTCAACGTTTAGAACTACCCCATCTGTTTGTAGAATAACTATTCTCAAGTCATCATCTGGCTCAATATAAATAAATGCTTTCTCTATTATAATAATATAAGATCTCAAAAACCCCGTGGGGCAGATTCTTAGGTGATTTAAAAAATCCAAACCAGCCTAAAACCTTCTCTCGCACATATAGAACATAGAAAAAAGTTTCACCGAAACCAGTGCTCCCGTTTCCCTGTGAAAAGCGAACAAAACATGACCAAAACTGCACGAAATCACGTTTTTGGGCGGCCGCCATTCTTTTTACAAAATGGGTATGCCAGAATAAATTAGCCTAAGACCTTCTCACGCATGTATAGAATACGGAAACAAAGTTTCGCCAAAGTCAGTGCACCCGTTTTCCCGTGAAAAGCGAACAGAAACCCGTCCTTGAGCGTTACCAACAGATAGGCAGGCAGACAAAAATTGAGATAAGACTTGTTTTGGATTCCATAGGGTGTAAATTGTGAAAATATTCAAAAATTCCATAATTCCAAGCAATCTACAGACAAAATTATAATTTTATTTATATAGATGTAACGCATAAAATAACACAGTTGCTCTTTGCAGGTAGATAGAGTTTCTCAAACGGAAAACACACACAAAATTAAAAAAGACATTTTTCCCTCTCAAAAGATTTTCTTTATATTGATGTGAGCACTAAAAAACTTGTTGGTGCACCTATACAATACTTTTATGATTGGATAAATTGTATAATGATTTGTTTAAACTATAATTCGTATATACATTGATAGCTCGAATCGCATTGTACATTTTGTCACTATCGAGCCTAAAGAAATAGAATTAGTTAAATTTAGTACTGATCCCTCGCCTTGAACTCGTTCGTATTTCACATTCTCACAGTTTTTTTTATTTTCAGCAGGTGTAGATGAACCGTTAGATCTTCATTTTCAAAGTCCAGCAAGACCCACACTAAAGTCACATTTTGAAAGAAATTACGATTATATTGTCGCTCTTGAATGAGGCTGGGGTGTTTTACTCTATGTTGTTTATTAGATTGGTCACAGTAGGGACACAATCAACACAGCAACCCTCGCCTCTCAACACGGACCGCCGGATGAAGGATGGCCAAGGTCACAGAGGTCTTGAGACCACAGGTGGACACTTGATCCCTTGGCGAGGGTTGGAGGGCTGTGAGACGCGTTGAGGGGAGCGTTAGTTGAAGATGGTAACGTAATTTGTTGACCTGTTTTGAGAAAACACTGAGTAGTGAGTAAATGTAACAAATAGACTATTAATTTTCAAGTATTTAATTTTATAACATCTATATACAATGTTTCGTGTTAGCTATTTTATTTTTTTAGGAATACCCCCCCCCCTTTTGTGTTAGAAATTTAAGTTAAATTACATAAAATAAGCAATCAATTAAATAAAGTTTCATAACTAGGGTTTTATGTTTTGTTATGTAGTATTTTACCAAGATCAAACAAAAACATTCCTATAAAAGACAATTTTGTTTTAGAAAATAGTGAGCAGGGAGTACTAAACATGTAACAAGTGTGACAGATTCCAAGAATTTAATTTGCTGATATTAATACTGTACCGCATTTTGATATATACGATGTTTCGTGTAAAGCTATTTTCATTTTTAGCTAATTTTAGTATAGGGAAGAAGCTATTACTATAGTCGGCATGGTAAGGCCTAGGCCCGGGACCATGATAACTTTTCGTTTTGAGGTCCCCAGACCGCTATAACACCATTCGTTCGAAACTGTATATATATATATATATATATATATATATATATATATATATATATATATAAAAGAAATAATACATAAAGAAATATATTTTATATATATATATATAAGTATTAAATCATGAAAATAAACATCAGTACCCTGTTAAAAACATTTTTTAATTATATTTTCACTAACATGTTTCGACTTAGTCATGATCACAGTGCTAACATTTATTTGGTTAACCTAACTCTGGTGTTATCAACAAATCGTAAATATACAAGCTTATGATAATAAACAGCTGATCTATTTTTCTTTTTTGTGCAAGCGTTTTGAGTTTGTTCTTAGATTTATAATTTTATTGAAGATTGGGTTGCTAGATTGAATTTGCATTGTATTTAATATATTATCTTTGTCATTATGTTGGCTTTGGTATATATGAAATTCTTCTTTTATGTTCATTTTATGCCCCTTGTTAATAATCTCTAGAATTAACATGTTTTCGTTGCAGTTCTTGTAACTATGGTCTGTTTTTAATATGTGGTCAGCGAAGGCAGATTTTTGGGTTGTTTTATTATTTGACTTTATTACTTGTATGTGTTCACTGAACCGACGTTTGAAGTTTCTCCCAGTTTGGCCAATATAGTATTTTGAGGAGTCACTGCAGCTGATTTTATATAAGCACATTTTTTCATACTGATTTGATATATTTTGATTATTTGTATTAGAGAGCTTATTAATAAGGTGAAATGAATTCTTTCTGGTTCTGTAAGCCAATTTGTAGTTTGATTTTTCAAACGTTTTTATAAAGGCCTTGTTCATAGTAACACTGTATGGTAAACATAAATATTCGTCTTTCGACTTTCGTACTTGTTTCTTTTCTTTTCTTTTCTTTATTTGCTTCCTTATCATGTTTTCTATAAACTTGGCATTGTATCCATTTATCTTGGTTATTGATTTTATTCTTTCTTTTTCTTCCTTGTAGTCTTGTTCATTCATAGGTATTCTTAACAGTCCATTAATCAACGTATTGAATGTTGCCATCTTGTGTTGCCACGGATGATTAGAACTTGCTGGAATAATGAGATTTGTTTGGGTGGGTTTTCTAAAAATTGTAAAAGCATGATTATTGTTTTCTTTCTTAATTGCAATTTCTAGAAATTTTATTTCAGACTTCTGAATTTCCATTGTGAACTTAATAGATGCAGAGATAGTGTTCAAATAGGTAAACAATTCATCAGCTGTATATTCATCATTCTTGAACAAGCAAATAATGCCATCTACGTATCTGTGCCATTAAATTATTTTACTTTGGGTTAGAATTATTCATTATTTTTGTTGTTTCCAGATGTTGCATGTACAAATTAGCTGAGAAACCCGATAAAGGTGAGCCCATGGCTAATCCCTCTTTCTGTTTAAAAAATTTTGATTCATATTGAAAGTAATTAATTTTGATCTATTGCTATTTTAGTAAGAAATATAATATCTTTAACATCAACTTGAGATAAATTTATGTTCTTTGATATATTTTCTTTGAGAATATCAAGTGTTTATTTTACTAGAATATTGGAATACATATTTGAAACATCAAATGAAACAAATATTGCATTCTCAGGTATCTCTATATCTTTGATATTGTCAATTAACTCATATGTGTTAGTGAGGCTATAGAACCACAAAACGTAAGGTGCCTTCATGCACTTGGGAAGGACCTTGCCAGGAGCTGGAGTACCATGTAGACATCAAACATAAACATAACTCTACTGTTGGAGAGTATCCTTCCTCCAGTGACGGGCAGTTGGGTGTAAGTAGGAACTATGTCGGTGTCAGCCTGTGCAAATGTGATAGGCACACGTTATCACTGTCAATACAAGAACGTCATTTATTTTGGATGGAGCTACAGAATGATCCAATCAACAAAGACATGTCCTTTACATTTACCCCTGTGCTTATGTGTAACCCTGAGTCTAGGAGAGCAATGCCTCAGTACGATGTATTTGCACCATCAATTCGTAAGAGCATACATGTAAGCCTGAGTTTTGTCGCAAATATGACGACTTCATCTAGCTTCCAAATGGAATTAAACCCCGATGAAGCGTCATGCGAAGATAATCGCAAGCAATGGTTTGCCAGTACTACAAAATGAAAGGTTTCAGGCTACATGTACAGTTCTATAAATATGTTTGAAATCTATTGATAGCATAAATAGGCATATATTAATACTAATCTAGATCCATATTAAAGTAACCATAACAAATCCATCGATGAAAGTACACAGTATTTATAATAAATAAATAAATAGACACAATAAACGAAATATTTCTTATATGTACCTAGTCAATATACAATAAACGAAATATTTCTTATATATAACAAGTCGATATGCAATAAAATTTATATATTTTGCCTTTAAAAGGAGAGCTCAAATTGGGTATTTTGACGTTACGTACGTTTTATGTAACGGAGATATTGTTAAAAATTAAAAAAGCACAAATGTTCAATAGTTGTTTTAAGAATCCTGAAGAACGATGAATGTTTAACTTTAATTATTCAAGTCAATAAGATGGAGAGATGCACCATATAACATTTGTTTAGAATTGTAATTTTTAATTTGTCTTATGGAGTTTTAAATCATAACAACTGTTAAACGAGTTCGCACGCAGCACGCTGACGTGAGGGAAGTGAATTTCCACATAAAAAACTATAAAAACTCAAAATCAGTTAAAAACATACAGTTATGCCAACTTTTATTCAAATCTGAAAACATTGATTTTTTTGGCTGTTCTGATGACTCCTGGTTCTATTTACCTGCAATGCTGGGAATACAATTTTGCGCATTATAAGGTTAGGAGAAGGTCCACTCAGGCTTTAAAGTAGGCGTGAGTTTGTTGAGAATGATAAAAGTACACCAACAAATGAATAACAGGCTTTTCTAATGTAAAACCCCATATGACAACGTACTGTGTTTGGTCGATAAACATTTTCTTTAACAACTCGGTAAATATTTATGCTAGAATGACGAGAGAGGGCTTAAAACTTTCGCCTCTCTAATTCCCATCTTTTTACATGCATTCATTTTACATACGGGGCTTTTCTGACCCTTTTTGGGCTCAAAAACTCAAAGTTTTAAAGATTAATCCCCAAAAAAAGGGGTTTAGAGTTTTCCGATTGTTTTGCCCAACGAACTTGTCCAACTGATTACAGAAAGGAACGTCCCTACCAAATTTGAAGTAAATCGGACAAAAAATGTGACCGCTAGAGTGCAAACACATATATATATATATATATATATATATATATATATATATATATATGTCTATATAGAGTCATGTTAGGAACTTCTATGGTGGTCCCGGGCTTAAGTTTCACTGTGCGGGCCATGCTAATAGTTCACTTTCCAAAGGAAATTCGCTAAAAACAACCAGAGTAACATGCACGTGATAAATACTCAATATCTGATTTTCCTCTAATCACAGCTCGGCTTATAGGCAATATTATTTTGACATTAACTAAAATGTATAATAACCAACAGATAGATTTATTATAGTAGTTTTAGCTACGTTACAACATACAACTTAACACCACTTTTATTGTTTCTTATAAATGTATAGTGTGGGATAATTTAACAGGAATAATTATTTATATAACAGTAATGCAAGAAAAATAAATGTCTAAATAATATAAGCATGTTACCCATTCACGCATTACTAACACACTTAATTCTTTTATTTTGTGTTTAAGTAATTCAGTTAAAACACATCTGTAAATTTCCCAGTAATGTTCTACTATTGACAGATATTTTACGACAAAACACATCGACCACAATACGAGCAGATGGTCTAGGCGCGACGAGATTTCCATTGTAATATTTTTTCAAATATCATGAAAGGAATCAATTTCTTTCAATTGGAGTTATGAGAAAAGATTAAATGGGTGTTAAAAATCAATAATACCGTTTAGTGGCATATTTTATGGTGCTCCTAGCAGCCTGAACACGCCGCGATGTTTAATTTATTATTTATGATGGAGTTTTTATACTGCAAACGGGAAATATATGTCAGCTTCTTTATCATCTTTGTTTGAAATGCTTGAAGTGCTTTTGCGATTTTGACTCAGAGTTTAGCTAAAAACTAGAATTAAATTTTTAAAATCCTACAAATCAACAAGTATTTGTCCACAGAAACAGTTGAAAAATAAATAAAACTGACATCATCGAAATACTTTAAAATTATTTATACCATCAAAGTACAAAGTTATTAATTTGGTTAGAATTTACAACACTAAACTAAAACCTATTCTCCTTCTCAAATTATCCGACGTTAATGTTGAAAATATAATGTTGGAAAGGAAAATGTAATCTACATGGCACATTTGGGTTTTTTGCCAATAATTTTAGTGGGGAATCTAAAATGTTCATACTTTTCAAAATAATTATAATGGCTGCGGCTCCCCCAGATGTTTCTTTTAGCTCATTTAAATAAAAACTCAACAAAATAAAGATGCAGACTAGCAAACCATATGTTTGTATCTTTAATCCCAGCTGTACTGCTTCTTTTGTTTTGATTTGCTGTCCAATGTTATTTAAATGGGCCAAAACCGTACTTTGAGGGCTTCCCAAGGGTTTCTGGTTCCACGCACTAACTTGAGACCCCCAAAACGCACATGTAGACGTTAAGGGCTTTCAAACTCCACATAAATCATCAAAATCGACCCAGTAGTTTGGCCATAATCTTCTGCAGAAAAGCCTCCTTATTCTTTTAATATAATGATGATGATATTGAAGATAATGTTACTTTTCAAGGTAGCTCAATCCCAATCACAAATTCAGTTAACATTTGAGTAATACAAATTTATTCACATCTTATTAGGATACCCTTAGTCAGTAAAGTATGTAAACTATTAAATTCAGCCTGTTTTCAAAGGAATTTCCTTCAGAATAATCGTTTATTTAAAAAATACCCTGTATTGTGGGTTTTTTTACCGATTATAGATTACTGTATTGAATTTTAGGGGACATCGTCTCATGCAAATAAAATTTGTAAAATGCAACAACATATAAGACTCACAATGTTTGCCTCATTAGGAAAATTATTGGAACAAATTTTATAGGATTTTGATTTTACTAATAGTTTCCTTTATTTATATATTAAGATGCTAACTTCTGGTTAAAAATAATTTAGAGGATTTAAAGAGAACACAACATGAACATCAGTACAATCCAAGGTTTAACTACTATTTGCAGTACCCAAGAGACTGGCAATAGTTAAAAAAAATCCTCAATATATGGGGAGAAAGCCATTTAATAAAATGTAATAATGAAAATAGCCAGAAAATTAATTTAAAGCTCTTCTTTTAGATACAATTGTGTTAATCAGTGAATACATTTTTAAACGAGTAGCTTCAAACACAGTATTCTAATGTTAGTTGTGTTTTAGTTTTATTATATCTACGTCAACTATTATTTTACTGTTTCTAAATTGTATGAGTTGCTCTAAATGGATACTTTTGTATGAATCAATCCAGACCATTTAATGCGTTCTGTGCTAATTACACTGGTTGTGAAATAATGTATTATTATGACAATAAAGCTATTTTTATTCTTTAAGTTTTTTCTTATAATAAATATAAATTGTTTCTCCAATAGAATCCTGGGACTCAAAAACGATTACATTAGCTGAAATTGAAGAAAAAGACCAACAGGATGCTCGTATTGAACAAATCTAAACGTATCACAATAATGCAGTCGATTTTTGTCTTCACCTCAAAACATTGTTAAGCTAGTATTTAAAAACTAACTAATTTGTATTTGTTGTTAAGGAGGTGGCTTGCTTAAAGTCTCTTCTTACATAAATAAATCTAAATAGTCATAGTCTATTATAATATCCCGCACATTTTCCAATACACTACGCCATATGACTGGCACAATTATCCGCAATTATCTCTGTTTGCGGCCATATCCAGACCACGGTCATCAGCTAGATTAATTAATTCCTAGCTGTGGTAATTAATTGCTACTAATATACCGGCAAGTTAGTCACTAATGCGCATGCGCAGTGGGCAGAAAAGGCCGGCGCATCTGGTACTAATTGCCGTCATTACCAGCACAATTACCCTTCCCAACTGACAGTTTGTTTATCTGCACTTTGTACTGAATTGTTTAATTGTATGTTATTTACCGGACTTTTGAGTGAGTCTGATCCCTATACTTTGTTATATGCAAGGGTGTGAGGATTTTTTAACTCATTTAATCAGTCTAGTACACAAATGTCCTTCGGTAAAATTCAAGTTTGATGTTTTACTTTAAAAAGATATACGACTATTCTTAGAAGTAAGTTGCAGACGCCTCTGGACAGCTACTGACTTCTGTTAACGACACTGCAAGACTGACACTTTGACATCTGACGACCTCGCATGCTAAAGACAAGCCAATGCTTTTAATCTGATATAAACTAAAATTAAGACTGCTTGTTATAAATTATATTCGCAAAAGTAGCCTAACAATTTGTATTATTAAGATTGTTCAATATAGTTTTAAAATGTATTACATTTAACTGTCTGTGCAGTTGGTTTGTATACATTTTTATTAGTGAATTTCCTTTGGAAAGTGAACTATTAGCATGACCCGCACGGTGAAACTTAAGCCCGGGACCACCATAGAAGTTCCTAACGTGACCCCCTGAACACGTTTTGGGGGGTCGTTCAAAATTGTATATATATGTATATGTATGTATATATATATATATATATGTGTGTGTGTGTGTGTGCACTCTAGCGGTTGCATTTTTTGTCCGATTTACTTCAAATTTGGTAGGGACGTTCCTTTCTATAATCTGTTGGACAAATTCGTTGGGCAAAACAATCAGAAAACTCTAAACCCATTTTTTGGGGATTAATCTTTCAAATTTCGAGTTTTTGGGCCCAAAAAGGGTCGGAAAAGCCCCAGATGTAAAATTAATGCATGTTAAAAGATGGGAATTAGAGAGGCGAAAGTATTAAGCGCTCTTTCGTCATTCTAGCATACATATTTACCGAGTTATTAAAGAAAATGTGTATTGACCAAACACAGTACGTTGTCTTATGGGGGTTTTACATTAGGAAAGCCTGTTATTCATTTGTTGGTGTACTTTTAACATCTCCAGCAACCTCACGCCTACTTTAAAGCCTGACTGGACCTTCTCCTAACCTTATAATGCACAAAATTGTATTACCAGCACTGCAGTAAATGAAACCAGGAGCATCAGAACAGCCAAAAAATCAATGTTTTCAGATTTCAATAAAAATTGGACAAATGTATGTTTTTACACTGATTTTGAGTTTTAAAAGTTTTTATGTGGAAATTCACTTCCCTCACATCAGCGTGCTGCGTGCAAACTCGTTATTTCGTTAAAATGGTTGTATTTGTATATATGTTTGATTAGTTAAGATTTAGCTGAATATACTTTGTTGAATCATATGTTTTTTAATTTTATTATTATTTGTATGGTTTATACAGATCATCATTTAAAAGGTACCTTCATTCCAGTGACAATTGCAATATCAACACTACATCTGAAATAGTCTGGTAGCTTTTTTTCTGTGTCAAATCAAAATGATAAATAATCACCTTGTGCTGGATCAAAACAATGGTAAATGCTAATTTATTAAACTCAAATTAAATATTAACAGGATTAATTGGAGTAAATCATGCGAGACTAACCCGATGAATATTCCAGTCCCGGCCTAGACGCGACAGATGTGGCCAATCAGAGATTATGCTAATGGTTGACGCATACGTATGGATATCGCAGGTGTGACGGCGACACTATTGATATGCAAATTGTATATAGTAGTGGACGTAATTGTAATCATTATTTATTTTTTAAATAAAATGGGCTTGCTTAAAAGTCTCAGGAATTACTTCATGGTTAGTTCGATGACACACCTAAACGCATTGAAATTCTCGCTGGATTAATTTTTTAAATTTCAAAATATCAAATCGTTAGAAAAAGTTTGGTTGAGGATTTTCTTTTCACACTAAGAACCGTCTGTGCATTTTTCAACCATTTATTGTTTGGACTTTTAAAAGGGCTTCAAAGATAGTAATATAGTAAATTTATTAATCAAGATACTCTAATAGGTCAAAGTGGATTTTTGAAAAATGAGCAAAGAAAGATTTTCATTACTTCTCAATTACCTGTAATATTTTAACTAGGGCCTCAGATGCTACAAGGAAGGGTTGTTTATTGAGTGTAACGTAAATAATGACGCACACAATTAACCTACGACTTTAATTCTGGATAATGCACAGTATACAAAAATTTAATCCATTTTTATTGAATTTACGAGATTAAGGTTTTAAACACCGAACCAGTTAGCTTGGTCCGAACAAAAAATCAATCAGCTGTTTATTACTTCAGCGAGAAAAAAAATTAAGTGCAGTGAGCGAAAAAGACTTGTTTGCTCGCTTAACAGTAAACGTCTGTTTAACGATTTGTTTTTAGATCGAAACTGATCACTTTAGGTCTAGAAACACAAATACCACATCGTCGAGTGAAATCTCTAAAATGAAAATTAATCCTATCCATTACGATGGTTAATTACCACCAACGATTTTGAAACGGCACCATGACGGGGCAGTCAGATTGTCAGAGGCGTGATAACATCGCGTAAAACGCCTAAACAAACACGCGGGGCTCCTCACGTGACGCGTACTAATGACAACGACCAGCGATAATGACAAACCGAGACTAATGTTGCGCTGCGGTCAAACAAAGGGTTAAGATTGATTATGGCTCCCAGCTGGACATTGGATCCATTAAGTCAATATTGATTCTGAAATGAACGCGACCGAAAATAAAAAGCCGTGCGTCTTCCGCGTAAACAACGTGACTCGTGAGATTCGGTGATGAGGGTTGATAAATAAGTTGGGGATAATTGAAAGAGTGAGGAAAATGAAGCATACTTTGCAAAGGTGTGTTAGAGTGATATCAACTTTTCAAATATTTCTGAAATGCCTTTCATTGTTTAAAATGATGTCGTACTTTGTTGAAAATTCATTACAGGTGAATGTGAGTCAATATTATGAAAATATTGATGACATTTGTCATCACTTATTAGAGAAATCAAGTTTCACAACATTTCGGGATCTGGAATCTGATTCCCTCTTCAGGTGAGTAAAATACCAAGAACATAACAAAAATTAGTGGCACAATCTAGGAAAAGATAATCACAGAAAATATGAAACAGAGAACTGTAAAAACAGTAACAAACTTAGTCTTGAAAATTCAGTCTAGTAAATTTCCAGTCATGTGAATTAAGTAAAAACATCAGAGATGGCAATTCGCAATAACTTCTTCAATAATATGATCACATATACACGTAGTACTGTATGTCCATCAATTTGTAGTATTTGCTTCCTTTGACTAACTACTGTGGTTTAGATTTATTAGTCACACTAGCTAAAAATTTGAATTCTATAATTCACAGTAAGTACATTTTTGACTTTTATATTTTGTATTATTTCTGTTTAGCTTTAACTGAATCGTTGGTACTATGTTGTGTTTTAGACATTTTTCCATCTTTAATATGGGACCAGATCCCAAACCCCGGAAGGTTTTTCTTTAATAAGTGATGACAAACGTCCAAATAATTTTATAAACGACAAGTATATAATATTGCCTCGAGAATTGTTTTTTTAATTGTACTTACATTTTAATATGAATCATATGTATCTATATTTTTAATACGCTAGGCATATTTTTGTCATAATTGTTTTGGAGCGGTGGTGCTACCGATCACCATGTCCAAGGTGTCGTTAGAAAGGTCTTAGCATATAGTTTTGCCATCAATTAAAAAAATTTATAAAAGTCACCGTGGACATGGGAAAATATGGGGTCAAAGTCGCGATTTTCCCCATAGACATAATATGCAGTTACAAACCAACGATCGAGAAATCAGCTGTTTATTTAAGGAAGTGGTTAAACAAATAAAATCTGACCCTGAAAATGGTTATTGAACGTACAGCTGGCAACAAAACACCAGTCTTTATTTGCACAAAATTAAAACATAACCAAAAAACGTTCGACATAATGGAGACTATAAGACGGTCGACCAGGACGGCCAAGAGGAGGAGGCCGACGAACTTTAACTGGTAGACGCGAACGAAATACCTGCGCCAGGCGGTGTGAACGAAACAGTGGCGCTATCTGACGACAGAAGTATAAATTACGTGTTGATTGAAAGTACGTTGTTATCATCCGTTTTAATTTCAGATGTTTTGATATGTTTGTTTACAACTGAAGAAACCTTTCGTTGGGTACAAACTTGCTCGGATTCGAGCAACAGGACAGCTAGTTTGTATATAATTTGTTTCATAATGACATTGCTTTAATTAGGACATAGTCGTTAGCTAATAAAAGTTGACATCGCCTAGCTAATAATAAATTTGTCGCAGCTTAAAAACTAAAAATCTTAGTAATGAAATGTTTAGTTTTAAGAGGATTAGTTTTTTTACTTTCTCCCCCTTATAAGGAGAAAGTATTGTTTTCATAAAAATTTTTAAATTTGAGATGTTAGTGGAAATATTCGTTTTGGTGCTCCCTGAATCCAAAAAAGTGATTTTTACGTGATGTCTGTGTGTCTGTCTGTCTGTCTGTCTGTCTGTCTGTCTATCTTTCTGTCTGTCTCTCTGTTTGTCTGTCTGTCTGTCTGTATGGATGTGTACAGAGCTAGAGCCCTAACCAATGGTCCGATTTTTATGAAATTTGGTATGTAGGTACTAATCCACGATATCTCCAGGTATTTTTTCACATTTTGGAATTTTGAATTTGTAAGGGTAATTTTCCCCAAAAAAACGCCAAAAAACATGAAAAATCAATATTTCTCAAAAACGGCTATAACGATTTTGATTAAACTTTAGTCGTTTGTAGAACTTTAGTTTTATAACAAAATGACATCATCCGCATTTCTGTAAAAATTCGGTTTGAGACATTTTAAGACTTAAAATATCAAAAATTCAGTTCTTGATTTTTCATAAAAAAATAATAAAAAATATTACTATTGACCATTAAAAAGAGCTCATAAAACTAAATAATTAGTATTATGAATTACTATTCTATGATTGCTGGCTGGATGCGGAGATAATTTAAATTTTCATTTTGCAGTAACCGCAGTACGTTGTCCAATGTTGTTCTTATGGGGAATACAAAAATTACTATTTCTCTCTTATTTATTCATCAGTTTCGTTCAAACTTGATATGCTTGTGATGTTAGCATTGACCAACAGAGGAAATTCTAAATATGTTGCCCCTTAATAACCGTGGGGGGAATAGGGGGCATTTCCCCTCTTAAAACCACGTGTGTAGCAATGGATTCTGTAGTGCCTCTAAAATAGGGATTTGGGTGGATGTTTTTTAATACAACTTGTTTACAAAATTTTCTGTTCATTCAACCGTGCTTTGTATTCTATATTTAGTAAATAAAAAGTAATTTAATCATCAAAGTTGGGCTAAAAGGGAGAATGTATGTGTCAGTTTCCTGATACCATTTATTTCCTCTTCATTTGACAGTCCCCATCTACAGTAATGAATTACAAATAAAAGGTGTATTCTAAATAAAAGCACAAACGACCCAAAGAGTATGTATACTATATAAAGAACAATTGTTTTGAACATTTCATATTACTATTCAACACTATGAATCGCATAACGCGCTGGATAGACGTTATTTAATGAGCGTATGGGCTGTTCACGCGATCCCTTTGAGTAGACAGCTGCAGAACTTTTTACTATTGACATAAAAATCAACAGTAAAACACGTTCTATAGTAACCGCGAATTCACAGAATCCAATTGATGGTTTCGTTAGAGAGATCAATAACCTTTTTATGGTGGTACTAGTTTTATCACTTTTTTATACTAGTTGGATTTACCGGTAACAGAACTCCTCAAGTATTTTTAGTGTTTTGATCATAGACCAACCGTACAAAGTTTAAGATTTCCTTAGGATAAAAAATTATTTATTTTTACATCTAAACATTATATGAAATCTGTACTGTATTCATAGAATTAGCAAGATTCTGACAATCATAAATCAAACATATAATATATATTATCCTGGTCTATTATATATTAGACCTTCTTAAAAACGTCTAATTATATTTATCATAACTGTGCAATTTGTGTAGTTTTTGATATCCAATGAGCTAAGTAGCTATCCTTCGTATCCTCGTCACTAACGTTACCTACAAAAGGGAATTCCTCGGGCCCTTATAATAGAGTAAAACGGAGATTACAAGTGAAATAAAATATTAAAAAATGCAATTTCTCCCCATGCATTTTATATTTTAATACACTTAATTTATTTTGGATAGGACCCTATCAAAATGTTTGAATACAACCATTCATCTGTCAAAGCTTCCGACCAATTTCGGTTTTGTAAGAAGCAGGATGTCGAATGATCATGAGCCGTCTGGTCATCATTTAAAGGTTTACCTTTTGAGAATAGTACATATAAATTCAGACAATGAGGCGGAAGAGGGTCCGAAGGACGATCCATTCAAGAGTCTCGTAAATATAGAGAGGGTCATCGAGTAAACCATAAAGGGCTCGGAAAGGGGCCTTTACTCAATGTCCACACCTGGTAAATGTGACAGTAGCCATCAGAGCCTTTATAGGCTTCTGGGTGTTGGGACGACTGACTGATGAAAAACAATCAATTACCAGATAATAATAAATAATTCTAATAATATATTTGTTTAATGTGCAACCATGTTCTTACATCCTCCTAACCTTATAATATACAACATTGCCAACCTAATAATGCATTTAAATAGAACCAGGACCAGGACAACAAATATAGTTTCTCCATTCACAAAAAAATGTATGTTTAAACCCTTTATTTGAATTCATAGGTTTTAATGCGAAAATTTACTTCCCTCACGTCAGCGTGCTGCGTGCGAATTTTTAATGGTTTAAATACTCCGTAAGTGTAATTGCTAAAACATAAAAAAGTGACTTTACTAACATAATTTTCGTAAAGGCTACGTTCTAGATATAGAAAGTAATTTTGCTACATTTAGTAAGAACAATTTGAACATTTATCATTTTAAGTAGTTTTTTTACAGGGTGAGGTTTCATAGGGTTACAGGTGTCGCATGGTGAGGCCGAACATAATGTTCCATTATAAAAGTCTTATTTGAATATAAAATATGCTCATTATAATCAGGACAAACAATATTTATTAGTGAATTTCCTATGGAAAGTGAACTATTAACTTGACGGTGAAACTTAAGCCCGGGACCACCATAGAAGTTCCTAACATGACCCCTTCAACACGTTTTGGGGGGGGTCATTCAAAATGTTATATATATATATATATATGTGTGTGTGTGTGTGTGTGTGTGTATGTGTGTGTGTGTGTGTGTGTGTGTGTGTGTGTGTGTGTGTGTGTGTGTGTGTGTGTGTGTGTTTATTACATATATATATATGTGTGTGTGTGTGTGTGTGTGTGTGTGTATGTATGTATGATATATCTGTTTGCACTCTAGCGGTTGCAATTTTTATCCGATTTACTTCAAATTTGGTAGGGACATTCCTTTTTGTAATCAGTTTGACAAGTTCTTTGGGCAAAACAATCGGAAAACTCTAACCCACTTTTTTGGGGAATCTAAATTTTGAAATTTGGGTTTTTGGGCCGAAAAAGGATCAGATAAAGTCTAAATGAAAGATTAATGGATACTAGGTTATGGAACGTAAAAGGGCGAAAATGTTAAGCCCTCCCTCATCATTTCACCACTAATACTTACCAAGTTATTAAAGAAAATGAAAATTAAGTAAACACAGTACGTTGTCTTATGGGGATTTTACATTGGAAAAGGCTGTTTTTCACATCATGATGTAGTTTTATCACTCCTGATACCCCCATACCGATTTTTGATCCTCCTAAGCTTACAATGCACAGCATTGCCATCCCAATACTGCATTTAAACAGAACCAGGTGCATCAGAACAGCCAAAAAACTGAATATTTTCCATTTCGCTAAAAATGTCACAAATCTTTGTTTAAACCCGTTATTTGATTTTTGAAAATTTGTATTGGGGAAATTCACTTCCCTAACTTCAGCATGCTGCGTGCGAACTCGTTACTATTTTTTGTTATTTTAATTATCAGTTTAATTTTACTTTCGTTTGAAAGTACGAAAAATAGTTTACAAGTAACAGACATAGGCTTTTGGCTTATAAAAATTAATTGTTTGGCAATTAAGAATAGCCCTGATCTCGCAAAATGTAAGTGGATTACTTTGGGGTTGTTTTCGCAAGTCACTGAGAGCAATTCATTTTCCGATTGTCAAATCTCCATTACCGTATCTTGAATCTCATGAGGTTTGCTAGTAATTTTCTTTCCCCACGTTTTTTGCTTTCTCAATTACAAATTACAAATTATTAACAATTCCCAAATTAAAAAATGTTTCTTAAACCCCTCTGTGGATTCTTTGTTTGACTATTAAAATAAGTCATGGTATTCTATGGTAGCGGAAATACTTAACATTCGAATGTATTTTAACACAAACAATTCACAACTGCGTTAGGGGTTGTCATAAACATTACTTAGTAACCGTTATTTAATCACATTACATTTTATGAAGGTGTGGCACTTAGCCCAGCTACCATTTGCCATTGCAATATTAATTAATAATGCCTAGAAATAGGTACAACTCAGATATTAACAAGACTAAAGTTTGGACCTTCCCAACAAAACGCTACAATAACAAAGGAATTAAAATTTCAAGAATCATTGTGGGGAGATATTTTCAATATATCTTTCAACTCTGTCCAAAACTAATCAGGCATATTTGAGTTTGTGTACAGATGTACAACCAAAGCAATAACTGAATAGAACGCAGCAGACTAAGCAATTGAAGTAAACGAGATCAAAATCAATTAATTTAATTTTTTTACGACATGTGAAACCTCAACACAAAGACCAAACGCCGAAAACTGTTTCCCCTAGTTCAGTGATTTATGTATTAACGGTGGTTGTATTTTAAAGTCACTTGTAAGATTAAAAAATATATGCCTCATTTTTGGATGTTCGTATATTTAATTAAACAAAAGTGTTATGTCACTTGAAGGTGGAAGTGTTAACTTTGGGTGCCTTATGTCAGACTATAAAAAAGTTTATGTTGTTTATGAGAGTCGATCTGAGGATTCTAAATAGGTGTGCCGTGAAGCTAATCAATGTTATTTTACCGTTTCAAATTTAATACCTGTCTGTACTAGTTAGTATATATGTATACTAGTTAGTATAAATATCAGACATTGTGTTTATTCTTTGGAACGTGAATAATTAAGAGGTCTAGTTAACAGAATGTGGAGCTAAAAAAATACCAAACCACAAAAATTTACCTATTTGAATGTTAGCTTGGATTTAAGATTCATCAAACAAATCTTATACTTTTTTCTTTTATGTATTTTAGAGTCTTAACTTGTAAATATAGTGACATATATTGTTTCTTATCCATCCTTTGTTGAACAACTTTTACAAGTTGTCCCCAAAATTAATAGTAGGCCCGGTTTATCTTTAAAGTAAACCATCCTAGAGGATCGTTGAAAGAAAGAGTCATCATTCAAAGAAATAGCGTTCGTAAAATTGAGTTCTCAGCATTGTCAAAAGAAGCGTTTTATATCGATTTTACGTTTGGCATTAAATCTTCACAGCTGGCCTACTCCCAAAGATTAGGCGAGAGGTTTATGATATCACATAAAACAAGACTCTTTTCACACACGCGTTTTTACGACTAGTGGTGAAACTAGGTCGCAAATATAGCTTTTGTTAATATATCGTCGAAACTGAACCGAAGGCTTTTTTACAAATGATGAAACTCAGAACATATTTTACACCCTCTTGTCCATGAAATTGCTCCTCCACCTCAATAATTACTTCAAAAATATAATTTTAGTTGTGCTACCTATTATTACCACCACTCTGTTATTCTAATACTTTCTGTTGATACTTTCTTTCTCATAATATAGCGATGTTTTGTCAGTCATATCTACATTTATGAGATTTCTCCGTGGGCGCGATAACTCTCGTAAAAATGGTCCGATTTTGATGAAATTTGGTACAAACCTGTAAGCAACATTTATGACTTTAAACTCGAAACCCAGCCAGATCGCTCCAACCTAAAGGGTATTTTGGGGGGTTTTGTACCCCGAAAATGTTTTTTTTTTTAGTTGTTTCGTATAATATTTTAGTAAATCAAATTTTAGATTTCACCATAAAATTCAGCTTAAAAAAACAATTTGGTGTTTTGATCATTACTCTACGTCAAATGATTACAGAGATATTAAAAGTGCTAAACACAGTACGTTATCCAATGTTATTCTTATGGAGAATAAGAAAAATTGTATATCTCGCTTTACAAACTTATCTTGACGAAACTTGGTACCATATCCTTCATATCGTTGTGGTCTATTGATATTTGCACAAAAAACCATTTATTGGTTGATAGTTCCGTAGCAGCAAACCTGCGTACTCAGCCCCCTTTTATACTCATGGAGAATAAGTAAAAGGTTATGTCCGTTAATTATGATCATAAATTAATCAAACTTGGTATGTGGCTTTACCTAGTTGAGTTATATTGATCTTTCTATTAAAACCCACTTTTGTGATCCTTGTTTCAGCAAACCTGCATAATCAGCCGCCATGTTATTCTTATACAGTGTAGAGAATAATTAAAATGTCATAAATTATTTATTTATAAATGTATACTGATTAAATTTGGTATGTGACTTTATGTGGAATTATGATACATATATATACATTGGAAATTCGCTGAGTATGCAGGTTTGCTGCTACGGGGGTATTATTAATTTTAACTGTTCAACCTTTCAATCGCTTTCCCTGATTTTAGTGACAAAAATATTCATTAGACAATGATTGAGCTACTTTTAAGAATATTTCCCTCGTATTGCTGTACAACCAACTTTTTAGTTTTATTGATGTAGTTTATATCTAACCAATCTTAACACGCTACTGTCACTGTTAACCACTCTTAACGAATTATTTACGCTTTGAAACATACCAATTCACAGAATTTAGCCTCGAATATTGTTTTTTAATCCCATTTATGGAGTACAGTTTTTGAAAGAAGATCTAATTTTTCACCAAGAAGCAATAATGTAAAATATCTCAAAGACATCTTGCACTGACTTCTTAGAAAATATCGCTTTTGAAAAAAACTCTCAAATTATCGAAACCCTAAGACTTTTCTATTTCCCTTTTAATATCCCTAATGGCTGTGTCGAGCGTATCATTCTTTCCTCGTTTTTTCAATCGCGGCCTGGAGGGTACTTAATATCAATATTTCCAACCGAACAAAAAGTAAATCTTTGGCGTTTTCGTTTGGAGTGCGACGCGACTTAAAAGATTGTTGTGGGGAAGGGTACCATTGTAGGACTCACTTTTAGAAATCACTAACGGCGGATCTGACCTTGTGTTTTCTTTTTTATCGTGTATTACTTTAACATCCGTTTACTTACTGGTAGTGTTTTAACGCTGGTGAAATTTTAACGTTTTGGTAAAAATTCACAATTAATCGAATAAACAGTATCAGAAAACTGACACATACTTTCTCCCTTTTAGCGCAACTTCAACAAATAAATTACTTGTTATTTGATAAATGTGGAATATAAAGTACGGATGAATGTACTGAAAATTGTCTAAAATATTTGTTTTCAGAAATATCCACCCAAATCCCTTTTTGGGAGGCACTACTGAATCCGTTGTTACACATAGTGGTTTTGAGAGGGGAATGACCCCTTGTCCCCCCCAGGGTTAAGTTGCAACATATTTTGAATATCCTCTGTTGGTCAATGATAACTTGACCTGCATATCAAGTTTAAACGAAATTGATCAGTAAATAAGAGAGAAATGGTAAGTTTTGTATTCCCCATAAGAATGACATTAGACAATGTGCTGCGTTTACTGCAAATGAAGATTTCAATCGTAGGATAATAATTCAAAATATCAAATTATTTAGTTTATGAGCTCCTTTTAATGGTGATAAGTAATCTTTTTAACATTTATGTTTTTTTATTGAAAATAAAAAAACTGAATTTTGGATGTTTTAAGTCCGGTAATTTCTGAACCCGAATCTTTCCAGGAATGCGGGTGATGTCATTTTGTTGGAAACCTAAAATCACTAAATCTACAAATCACTAAGGTTTAATCAAAATCGTAAAAGCCGTTTTTGAGAAATTTTGATTTTTCATGTTTTTTGGTTTTTGGGGATAATTACCCTTAAAAATCAAAAATTCAAAAAATGAAAAATGCCTGGAGGTATCGTGGATACCTACTACCAAATTTCATAAAAATCGGACTATTGGTTATGGCTCTAGCTCTGTACACATCCAGACAGACAGACAGATAGTCAGACAGACAGACAGATATCACGTAAAAATCACTTTTTTGGGTTCAGGGAGCACCAAAACGAATATTTTCACTAACTCAAATTCGAAAATGTTGACGAAAACAATACTTTCTCCATACACTATGGGTAAGTAGATAAAGTAAAAAACTAAATTCATCAGGCAAATACAATTGTTTTACTAGCACAAACCATGTTGTTAAAATTACGGGATCTAAAAACCCGATCAACTAATATATTTGTATGTATGTGTATTTATCGTCTTACATTTGAGTAGGACTTCGGATAAGTTTCATTACTTAAATTATTGTAAGATTTTGTAAATAAATAAAAATTCATTTACTTATAAGCGTCTCTCAGTACAAAACTGTATAACGGAGTAACTCAAGTCAACATAGTGTAGAAGTAATTCAAACAAATATTCACAAAATTTACAATAATAAAGGTGACAATAATTTCAAGAGGCTCAACAAGTTTTGTTGACATTCTCATACTGTTTAAGCTTAGCCTTGAAAGCCAGTACGCCCAGTTTTTTGAGGTTACAGGAGAGATAATTGTACAGTTTAGGGCCAAAGTAGGAAACTCCTCTCCTACCCACTTTCAGACACACTTCTGGGAAATGGGGCAGAGCGTCATGTAGGGTCCTACGCTGAGCCACCGCCCCGAGATCAAAAAGTCGTTCCTCCAGGTCTGAAGCTATTATATATTCACATACTATAATAATAATACAGCATAAAAATAAATAACCCATGATCAATTAAATTACATATACAAGTAATTTTTTTGTTAAAGTGTAGTATATTCAAATTGTAAACATATTTGTTTGCTAAAATAGTATATTTTACACCCTTTTGTTTGAATTATAACTGATGTTTACCGTATTCAAGTGGTTGCCTTTTTTGGTAGCACATTTGTGGAATGAATTTAAATTAACTGTTCTATATTTAATTGATCTATATCTATAAAAGGCCAAGCCCTGGCTGACTCACTGACTGACTCACTCACTCACTCATCACTAATTCTCCACCTTCCCATGTAGGTAGAGAGCTGAAATTTTGTACACTGATTCTTTAGGCATAAAATAGGAAAACTAAATGTTTTCATCTTGATCTGACCTTAGGGCTCCGCCAGAGACCCCGACAAAGTTCCCATGTACATTATGGACATTAATTTTGGTTTGAGCTGATGAAAATACAAAGAGCTGATCTTGATTCGTAGTAGTTCCACGAGCTAACCACAGAATGCAGCACACACAACTGTAATAGTTTTTATAAATCATTTACAGATCGAAGCCTGCGGGAACAGCTAGTTTGAATAATCCCGTGAAAACTGGTCCAAAACCTGGACTCTCCTTACCTATTTAAGGTTGACCTGTTCCCAAAAGGTATAATTAACACCTATGCTAAAGTTATTTATTTAAAGCCCGGCAATTAATATCAGCTGTCTCCAGTTGCGAACCTTCACAACATTTTAAGTCTTCCCTTTGGAATTGTAGAAGAATAACAAGAGTTCAGTTACTGGTCGTGTTTTAAATTAGCTCCGTGCATGATAAAACAAGATCATCAATTTCACGGTGATATGAACAGCCCCCCTCCCCCCCTCTCCACCCCCCCCCCCCCGCCTTGAGACACACCAAGACACACATGGCATTAATCAGCCGGCAGCTGGTGCATTATCATATTCAATCCATCACAAGTTTGTTAATACTGGGAGCACGTGGCGCAAGCAAACTAGTTGCGAAAACCTGATGATTTTTTAACAACGCCTCCATCTTTATCTTCATCCTTGAATCCATTAATCTCCGTTGTGATCTGCTGTCACCGGCCGTGTGTTGGGATAACTTCCACTCTGAGTTGACGGAAAGTAAGGTAAGCGTTACGTAAAATTTTGGATTTTAATATATCCATCAAGGTTTACAGAATTTTTGATCAAATTTAATAATAATAGTATTGATTCTATTTATTTTTTTTTTAAACATTGTAAAACATTTGCATCAAATATTTAAATAGTACAAAAGGTTTCCGCAGGAAAGCGAACGAATAAATGAAAACAATTAGGAAATAATAGGGCCTTCAAGGCAAGCCTGATTTTAGGTTACGTTATTTAAAAATTTTCCGTTGTCAGTTAAAAAAATATTTCTATTAAAATATGTATTTTAACACGTTTTTACTAACTCGCTTTTTTGTCTGTTCGGTACAAATGTTGTAATCGATTTTAAACTAACTTCCCGACGAGCTAGGGACTTGAACTTTAAACATAGTCCAGAAATGGATGACAGTGCAATATTATCATTTTCTTACTATATTCTATGTATAAAGTATAAAAGTTTTGAGTATACATTTGTTTACTACTAAAATTAGTGCTGCTTTCAAATAATAAAATTAACGTGTTGTATCAAAAACGATGATTCATAATACCATAAATTTAATAGTCAAGTAAAGGGTTTAGGTAAGGAGGGTTCAAAGATAAAAAAATCTTCTGCGCTACCCCTGGTAAAAATCCAACTTCTAATTTGTATTTAATTTGTGTACATTTTGTGAAATTTAATGTATAATATCTCAGATTTGTAGCTAGTGTTCTATGCAGTATGCAAATACCTCTGAATAGCTATCTAAATTCCTATAAAAATTATACGTTTTGAACCTTTTACTTGTTATATTGTATACTTTACATTATCAATTTCAATAGGTTAATAAAATATATGTATTTTTCTATAAAAATGTTCTGATTCTTCAACCCGGTGTATAAATACCTTAAGCTTATCTTCTACAGCATACACTTAGGAATATAATAAGGCAGCATATAATTATCAAGGTTTCTGATTTAAAAGGTCCCGAACAAAACTTCGAGAAAGAACCAAAGAAAAGAATGTTAAAAAATTCTCCATCCAAGAGTGCTTCAATGTGCGTTCAATTTTCTTAATGCTCATACTGAGGGCATTATTCTTTTGTTCGCTTTTTTCAATTGGCCCTTAGAGACAGGAGATTGATATTAATATCCCTGACGTACAAAGACGCATCAGCGAGTAAGAGACATCTTCTTATCTTAAAAGAGAAAACCCACTGTCTTAAGAGACTATTGTCCGTGACATTCTTTATGTCTCTTTAATCATTGTTTGACTGTTGGCTCCATTGACTTTTCATTCTTAAGTAATATTTTACATTCCAGCAGCAATATAAGACATAGAAATAGTGGAGTATTTCTTAAATAAAATATGAGAACTGCATGCACTATTTACTTAAAACCACTAGTTCAACTTTATATGATTACGATTTAGTGCGATAAACTAGATATACTATATAAATAAAACTACTTTAAAATACACTGTATGTTAATAGAGTAACGATGAGTATATATTAAAATACTTTTTGAAAACGATGTCTGATAAAACACGAAATTGGTTAAGAATATATCCACTTAAAGGATTTGGACTTTCCCTATCGCCTCTAGTGTTTCAAAGGTATTAACATTTACAAATTAAGTCTACAAATATTTAAAAATAACAAATACATTGCTAAACGAGTTTAATAAATAAAGATAACTTATAAACCTGGGATATAGCTGTACTTTACACAAACAGAACAAGGTATAGATCATGGAATAGAATTCGATGTCCTTATGTGGGTTCAACTTTACACTAATCTACAACTTATTATTGGTTAAATAATACAAATACATTAATTATAAAAAACGTATTCGATAACAGTATAACAGTACGATCCATAAAAGTTCGTTTTGAAATTGTTTATTGAATATTCAGACCTAGTATAATATTTCAGTCTTAAGCAATTGTAAGGACAGAAGGACTACATCATAAAGTATGTTGAATGATTTCAACAGTGAGTAATGGGCCTGATGACCACCTTAACATTTCACACGCCAGTGACGGTTGTGTAGTGGTAATACCGGAACTACATATCCCACTTCGAAGCGTACATAATATAAGCTGTGCCTTGTACTACTGTAACATATATCAGTTTGCCTCCCCGCTATAACTTGAGTATGGCCAGTTGCAACGCACTGTCAAACATGAAATTGAATTGATTTTTCTGGAAAGTAATTGATGGGGTTTTTATGGTAAATTTTCTTGATCTCTTAAGTTTCCCGTTACTATCAGAAACTGTGCAAAATGTAACAATTAATTATCTCCGGACCATTAAACGTTATTTTGTGTTTTATTAATATCAGATTATAAATATATACAGATTGGTTTGGTATACATTTACGGGCAATATTATACAAGTTATGGCTGATGTGTGAAAACTATGGTCTGTTAACACAGTTTGGATTTCTCTGATCCATTAATTGGAAATAAACCAAACATAATTAAACTTTTTTTTATTTATTTGGACTTTACTTATCGCTTCTAGTGTTTAAAAGCGATAGGTAAAGTCCAAATAAATCAAAAAATAAATTCAAATCCATCGCTGTTATGAGTTTCAAAAATACAGATAATTAAACTGAGAAATTTAGAGACAGAACCTTTTTTACATTTAATTGTGATTACAATATGTCTCTTTAAAATCACTTAAACTCTCTTAATATTAATAATTAGTTATAAAGTAATTTAGTTTTTCTTTCACCTTGTGATACCTTAAACACAGTGGTAAATAATTTTTAAATCGGTCCGATATAGTTGTTATCACTTTAGAAGCTTTTACAAGTTCCATGTTTCGACTGCAATTTCAAGTTTTCATTTAAATGGAATCGTTTTTATGTTTAAATAACAAATTTCTCTTTTTATACGGCACCAATTCGATTATAATTGTTATTTTAAAAATTCTGATGTTTATCTAAGAATAAAAGTCTTTCGAATTAGGAGCATGAAGTAGGCCTTTGATGCTTTTGAGTTAACTGTTAGTAATTTACCGAAAGCGATAAAAACACTTTGTACCCGAAAAAAATAAACGACTTCGCAGGAAGCACGCTGACGTGAGGGAAGTGAATTTCCACATAAGAAACTTTAAAAAATCAAAATCAGTATAAAAACAAACATTTATTCCAATTTTTATCGAAATCTGAAAATATTGATTTTTTTTGCTGTTCCGATGCTACTGGTTCAATTTTCCTGCGATCCTGGGAATACAATTTTGCGCATTATAAGTATAGGACAAGGTCCAGTCAGGCTTAAAAGTAGGCGTGAGGTTGCTGGGGGTGAAAAAAATACACCAACAAATGAATAATAGGTTTTTCTAATGTAAAACCCCCATAAGACAATGTACTGTGTTTAGTCAATATACATTTTCTTTAATAACTCAGTAAATATGTATGCTAGAATGACGGGCTTACAAGTTTCGCCTCATTAATTTACATCTTTTTACATGCATTAATCATCATCAGGGGCTTTTCTATCCCTTTTTGGGCCCAAAAACTCAAAATTTGAAAGATTAATCCCCAAAAAAAGGGGTTAGAGCTTTCCGGTTGTTTTGCCCAACGAACTTGTCCAACTGATAATAGAAAGGAACGTCCCTACCAAATTTGAAGTAAATCGGATAACGAATGCGACCGCTAGAGTGCAACACACACACACACACACACACACACACACACACACACACACACACACACACACACACATACACACACACATATATATATATATATATATATATATATAATTTTCAACGCCCCCCTAAAACGTGTTCAGGAGGTCACGTTAGGAACTTCTATGGTGGTCCCAGGTTTACGTTTCACCGTGCGGGTAAGTAGTTATGCTATTAGTAGTTCACTTTTCCATAGGAAATTTACTAAAAATCTTACAACGGCAATAATTTTGGTTACCACACAGCAAACACAAATTCCCTTTCATCCATTTCGGCTGAATTCTCGAGATTAAGGTTATAAACGCCGAGTCAGCTCGATCAACAATCAGCTGTTTTTACTTTAGCGAGCGGAAAAGAAAGATGTGGCAAGCGAAAGCGACTTTTTCGCTTGCTAAACAGAAAACAGCTGTTATTCTATGTGTTTTTAGGTCGTGAAGAAGCACTTTAGACGTCGTTGTAAGAAAACGTATAAGTAAAATATACAACAATTATCCCAGATAAATCAGGGTTGTAAGGCCTATTTATTCCTAAAATATAATTTGAACTTCCCCAAAATAACCATTACGCTTTGTAACGTTAGTGATTGGGTCCAGGACAGGTGATACTCTCAGCGCAACCCATTAACACGTCACGTGCATGCAACAATGCACAATGCAGTTGTAATGCACTTCTAGTGCACCCTTAGTGCACACTGTGATCGCATTCACTATACAACAGTGACGTGGCGGGCTTCAATCCAATCCCGTGCGAGGGTCAAGCTTGTTATTTGACTCTGACGGTAGTTGCAGTGAAATTCGATTCAGTACAGTCCTGTTCTAATGTCATTTATTTTATTGCGTACATTTACCATCACGAAATGAGAAAAATAAACAAGTTGAAAACGGAATAAAATTCTAGATCCTGAAACTTCGTGAAAAACTTGTTTTTTCTCATTTAATTACATTAGTAAAAGTTGTATTTGAATTCCATAGTTTGTTACAGTATTTTGTATACATTCTGCTTTCATGTATAAGTTGTTGTTTGAAAACAAATATTGAACATGATGAGAACTGCAATATTGGACAAAATAAAGAATTATTCACACAGTTTTGCACGTATGGGTAGTATAGTAATTTCAAAAACGCTCCACCTAATACAACCTTTAAGTACGACCAACCTAAAGTAAATACATCAAAGATTTTACACGGCTAAAACTAGAAACATTTCATAATTCACTAACTTTTTAGGAGAATAAGTTCTAATGTTTTACTAGTAGATGTGAAACAGCAAAGAGGCCCCACAATCGGCGCTTTTTCCCCATGTTATTCTTATGGGGAGCCGTTTTTGCGCCGACGCCAGCTCCCGCCCTACACAAGTTTCCTTGTTAGCCTATACTAACGTCCAACCCTTGCCTATATTAAATATATTGTCCCCATCCCCATCCCTCCTCTATATTTTTAAAAATTAATTTTCAAATTCAGGCTAAAAAACTATCTTTGGTGTTTACTGTCCGATTTGTCTGCAATTTGGATATGTTATTGTCCTAGGCAAGTGTTTTAATAAATTTCACTTACATTTTCCAAATTCACTATAACGGTCAAATTAAAAAATATTTTTTGAAAAATACTGCCAATTGCCAACTTCTTTATTTACTGTCCGATTTGTCTTCAATTTGGATATGTTATTTTCCTAGGCAAGTGTTTTAATAAATTCCACGCACATATCCCAAATTCACTATTACGGTCAAATTAAAAAATATTTTTGAAAAATACTGCCAATTGCCACCTTCTTTATTAACTGTCTGATTTGTCTGCAATTTGGATATGTTATTGTCCTAGGCAAGTGTTTTAATAAATTTCACTTACATTTCCCAAATTCACTATAACGGTCAAATTAAAAAATATTTTTTGAAAAATACTGCCAATTGCCACCTTCTTTATTAACTGTCTGATTTGTCTTCAATTTGGATATGTTATTGTCCTAGGCAAGTTGTTTAATAAATTCCACTTACATATCCCAAATTCACTATTACGGTCAAATTAAAAATTATTTTTGAAAAATACTGCCAATTGCCAACTTCTTTATTAAATGTCCGATTTGTCTGCAATTTGGATGTGTTATTGTCCTAGGCAAGTGTTTTAATAAATTTCACTTACATATCCCAAATTCACTATTACGGTCAAATTAAAAAATATTTTTGAAAAATACTGCCAATTGCCAACTTCTTTATTTACTGTCTGATTTATTTAAAATTTGGATATGCTATTGACCTAGGCAAGTGTTTTAATAAATTTCACTTACATATCCCAAATTCACTATTACGGTCAAATTAAAAAATATTTTTGAAAAATACTGCCAATTGCCAACTTCTTTATTTACTGTCTGATTTATTTAAAATTTGGATATGCTATTGACCTAGGCAAGTGTTTTAATAAATTCCACTTACATATCCCAAATTCACTATTACGGTCAAATTAAAAAATATTTTTGAAAAATACTGCCAATTGCCAACTTCTTTATTTACTGTCCCATTTGTTTAAAACTTGGATATGTTATTGTCGTAGGCAATTGTTTTAATAAATTACACTTACATTTCCCAAATTCACTATTACAGCCAAATTAAAAATTATTTTTGAAAAATACTGCCAATTGCCAACTTCTTTATTTACTGTCCGATTTGTTTAAAATTTGGATATGTTATTGTTGTAGGCTAGTGTATATGCACCATCCACATTTTACAAATATTGCGGTTAAATGTTAAAAAATTTTGGAAAAATACTGCCAATTGGCAACTTCTTTATTTATGGTCTGATTTGTTTAAAATTTATGTCATTATTCTAGGCTAGTGTATATGTACCATCCACATTTGACAAATTAACTATAATGGTCAAATTTAAAAAATATTTTGAAAAATATACAATTTCAAACTTCTTTATTTACGGATATGTTATAGCTCTTATATAGGTAACAAGACCACACTACCACACGTTCCATTACCCATTTGTCTTTTTTGTTTGTTTATTTTGCTGTAATCCCAAAACTGACTTTGCTGTTTATTGTCCGATTTGCCTGCACTTTGGATATTGTCCTAAGCATTTATTGTCTGATTTATTTTTGGATATGTTATAGCCCCCAACTATTATATCTAAAATTACAATATTATTTCCACCTATAATACAGTTGATGTGTTGTTTGTTTTGCCGCAACCTAAAAACTAACATTGGTATTTGTGTTTTTACAAAACTATATTTTGTAAATTACTACCAACAACTCCTTTATTTACATTTCGACTTGTTATATCACCCTATATCTAAATTTACCATATATTTTTTTCCCTTTTAGCGCTGTTTTGTCGTAACCAAACTTTGAATATGACTGCAATATATTACTGGCCATTGCATAAGTAAATACCCCATTTCCAAATTCAATATTACGGTTCGATTAAAAAAATAAATGCAAGCTTATTATATTTGCCACAAGCTTATTATATACATCCAGCTGTTATATTTGCCACATTTCCAATATTGTTGTGACCCTCTCAACTACCTCTCATTGTAATATAATAAGTAATCCACAAAATATTTATGGAACTGCCTAAACTTTGGATATGTTTTAAGCCAATGCAAAAATAAATTTTTAAAACCCAAAACAACTAAACACAAAACACTAATCTTTCTTTGTGCTTGTTTGGAGTAGTCTTTATTTTATCCAACTTAATTTTAATTTTGTAGTTAAAATCAAACTTCCCACATTCTAGCTCCCTTTCCAGCCAGGGAGACATAAAGGTTACGAATATTTTCAAACAATATATCTTTTTCTACCCCTATGTTGGACTTGTTTAATAGCGCACCATATTCCAAATCCTCCAGTCTACTACATTCATTAAATTTAACATTGCCTTTAATATCTTGCATCTCTATGTCTTCTTGTCCATTGTTACGGAAACTTAGGTTTTCTATTTTTGGAATTGCCACAAAATGTTGCGGTTCCGTTAGTGTTAAAGCTTGCAAGTGGCTCGTTGGTAGGTAGATAAATAATGTCCAAATCACCACTGTATGGCAACACGCCTTCCCTATTCTTATTTATCTCTATAAATACAGTTTTACAGACACCTTTAACATAGTATACACCCCTCCATCCTTTTCTGCCAACACTCCCACAAACTTGTTTACTACAAACGCATACACTATATAATGTCCATAATGCTTGCAGGAAGTAATCTTTTAATTTATCCTCTCTTTCCCTTCTTTCTTTAGCCAACCGTGTATTCCTCTGCAACAGTATTTTCCACATATTCCAATGTCTTCTAATTCCGATTTCCTCTTTTTGGAACAACTCTCTAAGAAAGGCTTGGAAAGTGGCTCTATTTCTTTAATAGTGTATGGGTACAGTTTATTGGCCCGGCTTCTTAAAACGTAGGGAGTAAGGTTAGGACTTTCCACTAAGCCTAATTCTTCTAAATTGATGGAGAAAGGTGTATTTGATGTGCCCCCAGATTTGATGTAACACTTATGCTTTACACATACGGCATCCTCCTCTATTACCTCTACATAGTTGGTAAACAGTTAAAGCCAAATGCAGATAGAGCATACTTTATTAACTTTTCCCTTTGTGTACTATCTTTTGGCAGTTGTACTCCAGTTATCTTCCCCCAATATGCATCGTTAAACACTAAACAACAACTGTTTTGTAATTGGCAACTTTCACCCACATGCAGAGGTACAGCATAGAATGGAGCATTTTGAAAGTACCGTTTGTTGTCTTCTATTAGACTTAAACAATCTCTTAAAGGTTCAAACCCTTTACCAAAACCTCTACAATAGATTGTTGCCTCTAACCTTGCCATTCTCTCTAGCTAGTTTAGACGAGAACGTTTCTTTTAGGTTTACAAAGTTTATTATATGGTTTCCTATACTTTTAATTACTCCAGAGCTTGTAATCTGGCATATAAATTTATTATATATTTTTACCCTGCTATTTACATTAAACCATGTTAAACAGTCTTTACTAACATTATCTACAATAACATTATGGGGGTCCATTCGCCCCCCTGGTAGCAAAAGTTTTCTGTAAGATATTGGCACATTTCCTCTTTATTAAATATTCCAACCAAATCTAGTGTTATATCGAAATCCATAAGATAGTACATTTCTTTTTCCAGATCTTGCAGTATCTTTGGAAGATCTTCCAACAAATCCTTAATTTTAACATTTGCAAGCTCTATTTTATAGGGAATTGCTATAGGATCATCATACTTTTGTTTAATTTGGTCAATATCTTTCTTTATTATTTGTAACACACCCTCGCTTTGGGAGAATGGTAGTTTGGCCACAACACCATGTCGAGCTAAAGAGAACTTTTTAAATATTCCTCGTAAGTAGCTATTAAACGAGCCACATATTTCCTTCTTAACTTTAAATTTATTCCGAACATCCCCATCACAATCCGCAACATTGGTTATCTTAACTAACATCCGTTATAGATGTTAAGTTATTTAATTTTGGTTCACCCTCGCAATAGTTTATATTACCTATGTTTGTAAGAAGGTTATTATTACGTAGATTTTCTAATAAAAACCATATACCCAATCTTTCGTTAGTAGGTTTAATACAATTCCCCAATAAATGGCTAACAGAGTACATTTCTTTTATACAAAAAGTAGCGGAAACATGTCAACAGGACAGATTACACTATAGGCATATAGAGACCCACATGCAAATATGGAATACCCACAAATTCGACTAAATAAGTTTATAGTCTCAATATAATTAACATATTAACATTAGTACCCAAATTGTCGAAATTCTATAATTCTATTCTTAGTCCTTGTATTAGGTTTTGTACTATTAAACCCAACACCCCGCGCAGTAGAGTAATATATGTATTTAATACAGATACGCACATTCTACAAGACCCATACATCTGTTGTATAAGCAGCAGAATAGACGTCTCATTGTGTTGTTGTAAAATAAAACATAAATTGTGCTGGATACAACCGGCCAGATATTAGACAGGAAATGTGTTGGAAGTGTATTGCCAAATAGTAAGACAAACACCACATAGTGCAGCATGTAATCAATCCATTACTATTTAGACAAAGGTCAGTATTGGTACAACATCCGATATATTAGCCAAACCCACAATCAAACTTGGAAAACAAACAGTAAAAGATAAATATTATAGTAACAGAAATAGTAAGAGTATAAGGACATAGTAATATTTAAAGTTTATAAAACAACACAAATGCAGAGACACAATAAATAACACACTCCAACACATTTGGACACACGCACAGATACTGGTTTACATCCATTTAACACAACTTTACACGTTCTGTCAACCGACACAAAAAATAGTTTGTAAATTGTGTAAGAAATATATGTAATATAAACAAATTTAACACAATCATAACATTGTGGACAATGTTATGATTGTGTTAAATTTGTTTATATTACATATATTTCTTACACAATTACAAACTATTTTTTGTGTCGGTTGACAGAACGTGTAAAGTTGTGTTAAATGGATGTAAACCAGTATCTGTGCGTGTGTCCAAATGTGTTGGAGTGTGTTATTTATTGTGTCTCTGCATTTGTGTTGTTTTATAAACTTTAAATATTACTATGTCCTTATACTCTTACTATTTCTGTTACTATAATATTTATCTTTTACTGTTTGTTTTCCAAGTTTGATTGTGGGTTTGGCTAATATATCGGATGTTGTACCAATACTGACCTTTGTCTAAATAGTAATGGATTGATTACATGCTGCACTATGTGGTGTTTGTCTTACTATTTGGCAATACACTTCCAACACATTTCCTGTCTAATATCTGGCCGGTTGTATCCAGCACAATTTATGTTTTATTTTACAACAACACAATGAGACGTCTATTCTGCTGCTTATACAACAGATGTATGGGTCTTGTAGAATGTGCGTATCTGTATTAAATACATATATTACTCTACTGCGCGGGGTGTTGGGTTTAATAGTACAAAACCTAATACAAGGACTAAGAATAGAATTATAGAATTTCGACAATTTGGGTACTAATGTTAATATGTTAATTATATTGAGACTATAAACTTATTTAGTCGAATTTGTGGGTATTCCATATTTGCATGTGGGTCTCTATATGCCTATAGTGTAATCTGTCCTGTTGACATGTTTCCGCTACTTTTTGTATAAAAGAAATGTACTCTGTTAGCCATTTATTGGGGAATTGTATTAAACCTACTAACGAAAGATTGGGTATATGGTTTTTATTAGAAAATCTACGTAATAATAACCTTCTTACAAACATAGGTAATATAAACTATTGCGAGGGTGAACCAAAATTAAATAACTTAACATCTATAACGGATGTTAGTTAAGATAACCAATGTTGCGGATTGTGATGGGGATGTTCGGAATAAATTTAAAGTTAAGAAGGAAATATGTGGCTCGTTTAATAGCTACTTACGAGGAATATTTAAAAAGTTCTCTTTAGCTCGACATGGTGTTGTGGCCAAACTACCATTCTCCCAAAGCGAGGGTGTGTTACAAATAATAAAGAAAGATATTGACCAAATTAAACAAAAGTATGATGATCCTATAGCAATTCCCTATAAAATAGAGCTTGCAAATGTTAAAATTAAGGATTTGTTGGAAGATCTTCCAAAGATACTGCAAGATCTGGAAAAAGAAATGTACTATCTTATGGATTTCGATATAACACTAGATTTGGTTGGAATATTTAATAAAGAGGAAATGTGCCAATATCTTACAGAAAACTTTTGCTACCAGGGGGGCGAATGGACCCCCATAATGTTATTGTAGATAATGTTAGTAAAGACTGTTTAACATGGTTTAATGTAAATAGCAGGGTAAAAATATATAATAAATTTATATGCCAGATTACAAGCTCTGGAGTAATTAAAAGTATAGGAAACCATATAATAAACTTTGTAAACCTAAAAGAAACGTTCTCGTCTAAACTAGCTAGAGAGAATGGCAAGGTTAGAGGCAACAATCTATTGTAGAGGTTTTGGTAAAGGGTTTGAACCTTTAAGAGATTGTTTAAGTCTAATAGAAGACAACAAACGGTACTTTCAAAATGCTCCATTCTATGCTGTACCTCTGCATGTGGGTGAAAGTTGCCAATTACAAAACAGTTGTTGTTTAGTGTTTAACGATGCATATTGGGGGAAGATAACTGGAGTACAACTGCCAAAAGATAGTACACAAAGGGAAAAGTTAATAAAGTATGCTCTATCTGCATTTGGCTTTAACTGTTTACCAACTATGTAGAGGTAATAGAGGAGGATGCCGTATGTGTAAAGCATAAGTGTTACATCAAATCTGGGGGCACATCAAATACACCTTTCTCCATCAATTTAGAAGAATTAGGCTTAGTGGAAAGTCCTAACCTTACTCCCTACGTTTTAAGAAGCCGGGCCAATAAACTGTACCCATACACTATTAAAGAAATAGAGCCACTTTCCAAGCCTTTCTTAGAGAGTTGTTCCAAAAAGAGGAAATCGGAATTAGAAGACATTGGAATATGTGGAAAATACTGTTGCAGAGGAATACACGGTTGGCTAAAGAAAGAAGGGAAAGAGAGGATAAATTAAAAGATTACTTCCTGCAAGCATTATGGACATTATATAGTGTATGCGTTTGTAGTAAACAAGTTTGTGGGAGTGTTGGCAGAAAAGGATGGAGGGGTGTATACTATGTTAAAGGTGTCTGTAAAACTGTATTTATAGAGATAAATAAGAATAGGGAAGGCGTGTTGCCATACAGTGGTGATTTGGACATTATTTATCTACCTACCAACGAGCCACTTGCAAGCTTTAACACTAACGGAACCGCAACATTTTGTGGCAATTCCAAAAATAGAAAACCTAAGTTTCCGTAACAATGGACAAGAAGACATAGAGATGCAAGATATTAAAGGCAATGTTAAATTTAATGAATGTAGTAGACTGGAGGATTTGGAATATGGTGCGCTATTAAACAAGTCCAACATAGGGGTAGAAAAAGATATATTGTTTGAAAATATTCGTAACCTTTATGTCTCCCTGGCTGGAAAGGGAGCTAGAATGTGGGAAGTTTGATTTTAACTACAAAATTAAAATTAAGTTGGATAAAATAAAGACTACTCCAAACAAGCACAAAGAAAGATTAGTGTTTTGTGTTTAGTTGTTTTGGGTTTTAAAAATTTATTTTTGCATTGGCTTAAAACATATCCAAAGTTTAGGCAGTTCCATAAATATTTTGTGGATTACTTATTATATTACAATGAGAGGTAGTTGAGAGGGTCACAACAATATTGGAAATGTGGCAAATATAACAGCTGGATGTATATAATAAGCTTGTGGCAAATATAATAAGCTTGCATTTATTTTTTTAATCGAACCGTAATATTGAATTTGGAAATGGGGTATTTACTTATGCAATGGCCAGTAATATATTGCAGTCATATTCAAAGTTTGGTTACGACAAAACAGCGCTAAAAGGGAAAAAAATATATGGTAAATTTAGATATAGGGTGATATAACAAGTCGAAATGTAAATAAAGGAGTTGTTGGTAGTAATTTACAAAATATAGTTTTGTAAAAACACAAATACCAATGTTAGTTTTTAGGTTGCGGCAAAACAAACAACACATCAACTGTATTATAGGTGGAAATAATATTGTAATTTTAGATATAATAGTTGGGGGCTATAACATATCCAAAAATAAATCAGACAATAAATGCTTAGGACAATATCCAAAGTGCAGGCAAATCGGACAATAAACAGCAAAGTCAGTTTTGGGATTACAGCAAAATAAACAAACAAAAAAGACAAATGGGTAATGGAACGTGTGGTAGTGTGGTCTTGTTACCTATATAAGAGCTATAACATATCCGTAAATAAAGAAGTTTGAAATTGTATATTTTTCAAAATATTTTTTAAATTTGACCATTATAGTTAATTTGTCAAATGTGGATGGTACATATACACTAGCCTAGAATAATGACATAAATTTTAAACAAATCAGACCATAAATAAAGAAGTTGCCAATTGGCAGTATTTTTCCAAAATTTTTTAACATTTAACCGCAATATTTGTAAAATGTGGATGGTGCATATACACTAGCCTACAACAATAACATATCCAAATTTTAAACAAATCGGACAGTAAATAAAGAAGTTGGCAATTGGCAGTATTTTTCAAAAATAATTTTTAATTTGGCTGTAATAGTGAATTTGGGAAATGTAAGTGTAATTTATTAAAACAATTGCCTACGACAATAACATATCCAAGTTTTAAACAAATGGGACAGTAAATAAAGAAGTTGGCAATTGGCAGTATTTTTCAAAAATATTTTTTAATTTGACCGTAATAGTGAATTTGGGATATGTAAGTGGAATTTATTAAAACACTTGCCTAGGTCAATAGCATATCCAAATTTTAAATAAATCAGACAGTAAATAAAGAAGTTGGCAATTGGCAGTAGTTTTCAAAAATATTTTTTAATTTGACCGTAATAGTGAATTTGGGATATGTAAGTGAAATTTATTAAAACACTTGCCTAGGTCAATAGCATATCCAAATTTTAAATAAATCAGACAGTAAATAAAGAAGTTGGCAATTGGCAGTATTTTTCAAAAATATTTTTTAATTTGACCGTAATAGTGAATTTGGGATATGTAAGTGAAATTTATTAAAACACTTGCCTAGGACAATAACACATCCAAATTGCAGACAAATCGGACATTTAATAAAGAAGTTGGCAATTGGCAGTATTTTTCAAAAATAATTTTTAATTTGACCGTAATAGTGAATTTGGGATATGTAAGTGGAATTTATTAAACAACTTGCCTAGGACAATAACATATCCAAATTGAAGACAAATCAGACAGTTAATAAAGAAGGTGGCAATTGGCAGTATTTTTCAAAAAATATTTTTTAATTTGACCGTTATAGTGAATTTGGGAAATGTAAGTGAAATTTATTAAAACACTTGCCTAGGACAATAACATATCCAAATTGCAGACAAATCAGACAGTTAATAAAGAAGGTGGCAATTGGCAGTATTTTTCAAAAATATTTTTTAATTTGACCGTAATAGTGAATTTGGGATATGTGCGTGGAATTTATTAAAACACTTGCCTAGGAAAATAACATATCCAAATTGAAGACAAATCGGACAGTAAATAAAGAAGTTGGCAATTGGCAGTATTTTTCAAAAAATATTTTTTAATTTGACCGTTATAGTGAATTTGGAAAATGTAAGTGAAATTTATTAAAACACTTGCCTAGGACAATAACATATCCAAATTGCAGACAAATCGGACAGTAAACACCAAAGATAGTTTTTTAGCCTGAATTTGAAAATTAATTTTTAAAAATATAGAGGAGGGATGGGGATGGGGACAATATATTTAATATAGGCAAGGGTTGGACGTTAGTATAGGCTAACAAGGAAACTTGTGTAGGGCGGGAGCTGGCGTCGGCGCAAAAACGGCTCCCCATAAGAATAACATGGGGAAAAAGCGCCGATTGTGGGGCCTCTTTGCTGTTTCACATCTACTTTTACTTTATATTAAAATAAGCAACTCGTTGCATATAGTGATTCTAGGGATTATTGACCTTTAATATAATGTTTACCAGATAAAAACATGTCCTAATTTACGTTATTTTAAACGAGTATTCCAAAACCTCTAGAATAAAGTGGCAAACATAGTAATTACTAATGTCAATAATAAATAGCGTACAGAGCTTTTGAGGTTTTATGTGCAGGGGAGTTAATGTAAAATAGTACATTTTTATTTAGTTTTACACTTTTAGTTTGAACCTCACAGTCACAGTAGAGACACAGCTTCAGTGAATTTATGATCAAAATATAATAAAGTAATTTAAGCATGATAAAAATTACCATAGTTAAATTTCCAATTTGCTAATTAGGGGATCAAGTGAAAAATGCATACGTATTTATTAAGTTTATTGTTTATGTAAATACACTTTAAAAATAAAAATAACATTTAAAACTATACTTTCGATTCTTAAAAAAAGTTTCCGTTCACATATAGGGTATTTTCACTTCCAGCTTTTACATGCAACTCAAAATTAAATAGCAAAAACTTAATATTTGTAAATCCATTCCTTACACAAAATATTGCACACTACTGTTCCAAATAATTCGTTTTAATTTAATATTTGTTTATAGTTAACCCTTTTAGCAAATTTCCCCTATAGGGAAGAAGCTATTACCGTAGTCGGCATGGTAAGACCTAGGCCCGGGACAATGATAACTTTTCGTTTTGAGGTCCCCAGGCCCCAAAAACACCATTCGATCGAAACTGTATATATATATATTAGTTGTAAGCATAATTTTAAAAACAGAGTACCCTTTTTGGTTTTAACATAATATGTTTTATTAGACGACTGGTTTCAAACCTTTAGGTCATAGTCATGTCTTACATTATTTTTGTAACGTCACATAGTGAAGGTTTGAAACCAGTCGTCTAATAAAACATATTATGTTAAAACCAAAAAGGGTACTCTGTTTTTAAAATTATGCTTATAACTAACATATTAGTAGCCCTAATCACTTTGTTATTTTTATTTTTAATATATATATATGTGTGTGTGTGTGTGTGTGTGTGTCCGTGAGCACGATAACTCTCGTAACAATGATCCGATTTTGATGAAACTTCGTATAAACTTGTAAAGCAACATTTATGACTTTAAGTTCGAAAACCAGCCAGATCGCTCTATCCGAAGGGGTATTTTGGGGGGGTTTGTACCCCAAAAATGGGTTTTTTGAATTTTTTACATCTAATTTTTCAAATAGTCAAATTTTAGTTTTCACCGTTCGATTCAGTTTAAAAAAACACACAATTTGCTATTTCGATTAATCCTCTACGTCAATTGTTTACCGAGATATTGAAAGTGCTAAACACAGTACGTTGTCTAATGTTATTCTTATGGAGGAAAAGAAATTTTTTATATCTCGCTTATGTATGAACGTATATTGACGAAACTTGGTATACAGCTTCATTTCGTTGTGGTTTATTGATATTTGCCCAAAAATGTTTTGCTTAATCCTCCCGTAGCAGCAAACCTGCGTACTCAGCCCCCATGTTATTCTTATGGAGAATAATTAAATGCTCTGTCTCCCTTAATTATGAACATGAATGAAAACTGGTATACGACTTCACCTAGTTGAGTTATATTAATATTACTATAAAAATAAATTTTTTGTGTTCCTTGTTGCAGCAAACCTGCGTACTCAGCCCCAATGTTATTCTTATGGAGAATAATTAAAATTGTATATATCGCTTATTTGTGAATATATTTCTATGAAACTTGGTAAGTGGCTTTATTTAGTATTAAGACATTTATATCTCCATTGGAAATTCGCTGAGTATGCAGGTTTGCTGCGACGGGGGTATTTCTTTTTCAAAACAATCCAGGAATAGCAGAGGAACTACAACAGACCCCTGCCTGACCCCACTCAGCGGCGGCGCGGCGGCGGCCGAAGTGTGTAACATGAGTCATTTAATTAAACCCCGGTGATTAATATTCTCCAGTGCATCTCAATTATCACGCACGTGCCTGCAACAATGCAGTTGTGATGCACCGCTAATGCATTCTGAGTGCATCTCATGATCCTGTAAACAAGCCCGACAAGGGCGCCGCTCAAATTAAATATCAGCAGGTTTATCTCGTTAGTCTTAACTGATTGCATTTTTATTCTATCAATTTCTCATTCGAATTTGTAGTAATCGAGTTGGAAAGGAGAAAGGGGAGCCATTTATTCGAAACAAATTAAGGGTCCATTTTATACTGGTAAACATTTAAAAAATGTTAAAACCTTCTTGGTCTATTTCACATTTTGAACATATTTAACTCGTTTGGATATTTGAAACGATTTGGTAAATTTAAACAGAGTCATAACAGAGAATTAAACGACAATTTGTTTTAAAACTAGAGTACACATAACACAGCAATTGTGATAAATGTAGGGGTATTTTGGAATATGAAACGATTATTTCCGTAGGTGGATAAAATCGTATTCTATATTAAGTACCTTAAGACTATAATCTATGTACATACTTGATCCGGTCAAATTTGTATCTTATATGGCAAAATCACAAAAGGTATATAAAAATGAATTAATTAAGTTTTTTATGGAATATCCCATGCTCAGCTCGAGCTTCAAACCTTCAAACACCTTTTTTGAGTTGGTTAGCTTTGTTGCTATAATGTGGTGCTACCAGCACGTTATAAAATACATAGGTAAATTCGTCTATTGAATTATCGTCATAGCTTTTAATTGTTTACTTTTCGCATTTAGCGGTGAAGTTTTCAAAATTATAACTCAATTATTGGTTTTGATTAAGTATTAAGAGAGATATGACCTACCGATAAAATGGAAAATCCTTTATGTATAAAGATTACTGACATATTTAATACGTTTACAAAATGTGATATAGTTTTTTTTAATACAAGTGGAAAAAATAGTCATCTAAACTATAAAATGTGTACAATAAACCATCCCTACTTAACAGTGTGCTTGCAATAAATACAAGCTGAAATGTTTATGAACACGTACTGATTTAGTAGTGTAATGGTACTAAGGACGAATAAATTGGTCAGCACGTTATTGCCCAGTTCCGGTGTTAGTTTCGTGAAGGTCGCTTTACTTTGTGGTGCCGACAGTTTATGTGGCCACCACTGCATGTTGGAGATTATCTCTGTTGATATTTACTGGACTGAAGCAAGCGCATGTTCGGTTGCGGCAGACAAATTTATAATTTGATGATAAAATTGGTTTAAAGCCGTGTTGAAATACAATGTACTGTGAATCAAAAGGTCATACAATGAAGTTGTCAACGTAGTATGAGTATTGGTATAGCTGTATCTTAGTTGTAGTTGGATAAAGAATATTCTATACCTATAATAGTCTAAGAAGATCTTTGTGAATAAAATCCCTTCGTTATTTCTGGACCGATTTTGGCGAACGAGGCACCAAATAAATGGTCTCAACCCTTAGGTCTGTAAAGTGGATTTAAATTTTCGATAACCCCAATTCTGAAGGGCACAAGCCGTCCTCTAAGTTCGTTTGTTGTCCTTAAGGATAACATGCATAACAATTCAATTATATTTAAAACATCTGAATATTCCAAAAAAAACTGTTTTAGAGTACTGTATCAACGCAAATGTTTTGGTGAGTTGAGACTAGAAATACTTAAATGGCAAAACAAACAATTTTAAGCAAACATAAGATGAAACAACTTTGCATGGTTTTGAGCAACGTGATTTACCACATAATCTGAATTTTATTTTATTTTATCGTTCAGTAAAACTACTTATCTCACCCATAAAACGTTACACATGGGAAAAATAAGTACTGACAATTTCTGCGCACTTATGACGATTTTAAGGGAACAGTATCTATCCAATGTTTTGTTTTCTTCTATGAAAACTACAAATACTACAATTATCTGTCGAAATAAAATGAGCAGTTAAAAATTGAAAAGCAATTAATTAATAAACCAGAGGACATTTTGTCATTAAAAAAAAATTATACCATTATCTCTTAATAAGCTTTGATCGTGCCGAGCAATTCGTACAAATGAATTAATTCCAGGTTGTAACTAATTAAGTGACCGCTAATTGGCCAACAAAGTCCAAGCCTGCGCGTGCGCAGTGACCACAAACGCAGCCATCTGCATGTAATTGACGTCATTACGGTTACAATTATGCTCAAACAGCTGACTGTTTGTTTATCTGCCATTTAAAACTAATTGCTGCGCATCTGGAATAGTTGATATTTTAGTTGGTTTTTTGACTATTTTTTGTTTTTTTGGTGGGGTTTTGTTTATTTAGTTACTTTCTTAATTGTTATGAAAGAAAAATAAACTATTAGTAATAATAAAGTATCAATTTAATTACCTATGGCACATGGTTTGTTGGGTTTAGTATTAAACATCCTATTTTGATAAATGTGGCTGGGTTATATTTTCCAATGTACAGCGGGCGAGTACAATGAGGCATATCAGTAATACTGGAGGCAACACTGCTTTACAATTTTCTATGAAAAAGCAAACCGGTAGTGTTGTAAGTTAAGTACACTGGCGAGGCAAATTTCTCGTTCTTTGAAATGTCCTGATTGGTCTTTTTATTCTTATAAGTAAATTTAGTAATGTAAATCACTGGAATTAAAGTAATCAAAATTGGAATAAACCAATTTTTTCGTTTTATTTGTGTATCTATTCCTGCTTTGAAATATGAAAAACAATTAGCGAATTGACAAATACAAGCTTATTCATTTTCAAATCATGAATAGCTATTTGTTTGATTCATTTTGTTGACTCGTTCGATTTCAGCGAGTAGTTCCTTGCCTTTCCAAACCTTGGTGGTGAACGGTTCGCAGTCTTGTTCCTTAGTGTTGTCTCCAGTATTACCAATTGACGTCCTTGGTGGTGAACGGTTCGCAGTCTTGTTCCTTAGTGTTGTCTCCAGTATTACCAATTTACGTCCTTGGTGGTGAACGGTTCGCAGTCTTGTTCCTTAGTGTTGTCTCCAGTATTACCGATTGACGTCCTTGGTGGTGAACGGTTCGCAGTCTTGTTCCTTAGTGTTGTCTCCAGTATTACCGATTGACGTCCTTGGTGGTGAACGGTTCGCAGTCTTGTTCCTTAGTGTTGTCTCCAGTATTACCAATTGACGTCCTTGGTGGTGAACGGTTCGCAGTCTTGTTCCTTAGTGTTGTCTCCAATATTACCGATTGACGTCCTTGGTGGTGAACGGTTCGCAGTCTTGTTCCTTAGTGTTGTCTCCAGTATTACCGATTGACGTCCTTGGTGGTGAACGGTTCGCAGTCTTGTTCCTTAGTGTTGTCTCCAGTATTACCGATTGACGTCCTTGGTGGTGAACGGTTCGCAGTCTTGTTCCTTAGTGTTGTCTCCAGTATTACCAATTGACGTCCTTGGTGGTGAACGGTTCGCAGTCTTGTTCCTTAGTGTTGTCTCCAGTATTACCAATTGACGTCCTTGGTGGTGAACGGTTCGCAGTCTTGTTCCTTAGTGTTGTCTCCAATATTACCGATTGACGTCCTTGGTGGTGAACGGTTCGCAGTCTTGTTCCTTAGTGTTGTCTCCAGTATTACCGATTGACGTCCTTGGTGGTGAACGGTTCGCAGTCTTGTTCCTTAGTGTTGTCTCCAGTATTACCGATTGACGTCCTTGGTGGTGAACGGTTCGCAGTCTTGTTCCTTAGTGTTGTCTCCAGTATTACCAATTGACGTCCTTGGTGGTGAACGGTTCGCAGTCTTGTTCCTTAGTGTTGTCTCCAGTATTACCGATTGACGTCCTTGGTGGTGAACGGTTCGCAGTCTTGTTCCTTAGTGTTGTCTCCAGTATTACCAATTGACGTCCTTGGTGGTGAACGGTTCGCAGTCTTGTTCCTTAGTGTTGTCTCCAGTATTACCAATTGACGTCCTTGGTGGTGAACGGTTCGCAGTCTTGTTCCTTAGTGTTGTCTCCAGTATTACCAATTGACGTCCTTGGTGGTGAACGGTTCGCAGTCTTGTTCCTTAGTGTTGTCTCCAGTATTACTAATTGACCTCCTTGGGCGTGAACGTTAATATTTTTAAATTAAGTATTACACATAATTTTTCCATAATCTGATGATAATAAATCGATCTATTGATATTTATGTACATACAAAATTAATATGTTTATACAAAGAAATATAACTTAAACGTTGAATTGTTTTATCAACTAAATTATGTAGATACTGTAGGGATATGACTTGAAGGCTGGCTAGTGAACAAAGTCGTGAGGGTACAGTTACCCCATCGCAATCCTCGCTTACATATGTCATTGTACAAAGAGTTTTAATTTGTTTCGGATTGAAAGATTTTATCACAATTATGATCGTTAAACACCATTATATTTCATTTGTAGTTTCTTGGTTGGCTGTGTCAATAAACAGTATAAATAGTGGAGGGGGTGACTTTCCCCTCAACCCTTTAATTACTATCTGGCTATCAAATCTTCTTACTTTTGGTGTATTTCCCCTACAGGGAATATATTTATTTATGTGTCCGTAAGCACGATAACTCTCGTAAAAAAGGTCCGATCTTGAAGAAATTTGGTACAGACGTGTAAAGTAGCATTTATTTGAAGGTGTTCGAAAACCAGACGAATCGCACCATCCGAAGGAGGGTTTTTGGGGGGTTTTGTACCCAAAAATGTTTTTTTTGGGGTTTTCACATGTAATTTTTATTTAAATCAAATATTTAGTTATACCATTGAATTTAGCTTAAAAAATTTGTATTTTTATCATTGCTCTACGTCAATTTTTTACTGATATATTGCAAGTGCTAAACACAGTACGTTGTCTAATGCTATTCTTTGGAGAAAAATAAATTTTATATCTCGCTTATTTATGAATATAAACTGACGAAACTTGGAATACGGCTTCATCTGGTTGTGGTTTGTTGTTGTTTTCACGAAAAATTTTTCACTTTTGTTTCCTGTAGCAGCAAACCTAGGTACTCGGTCCCCATGTTATTCTTATGGAGAAAAATTAAAATGTTATGTACCGCTTATGTATAAATTTGTATTAATAAACTTGTTATGTGACTTGATATAGATGAGTTCTATTGATATTCGCATAAAAACCCAATATTTTTGTTCCTTGTTGCAGCAAACCTGCGTACTCATCCCTAAAGTTATTCTTATAGAGAATAATTAAAATTGTAATTATCGCTTATTTGGGAATATATTTTTATGAAACTTGGTATGCGGCTTTATGTGGTATTAAGACATTGGAAATTCGCTGAGTACGCAGGTTTGCTGCGATGGGGTTATTTTATTAATTCTTTGTTAAATGAGATTGGGAAGGTTATCACTTCCTGCAAATAACCAAATTTGTAAAAGTAATACACTTTATGTTTTGCAAATTTGTACATAGAAAGGTAAATGCGCGTGTAGAACAGCAGATGATAAGAAAAATGAGAATGTCCGGTGAAAATTTCAAATTTACATGTAAATAAAGTAAAATTATAATTATAAAACAATTGCCTGCACAATTAACTGAATACTTCAAGAACTTTGTTCCATTGGACTGTGTGAAATAAACTAAAATATGATTTATATAAAAAACTTTATCCGCAACATTTCCTGTTCGAGAGTCATTTATTATGATTAGCAAAGTTGTAAAAGTCAATTTCAACCGTCGCTGATAAAGCTGTTTTGAATATGCAAATCGGAGAAAGGGTTAAAGAAGGGTTACGAACGCCTTGAAGAAGCGTGAGATTAATCAGAGAAGAAATAAAACGTCACTCCCTGGAAGTGACATCTTAGTATTAATAAAAAGAAAATTAAACAAGAACTTTTTGCGACTCAAGAAATTCTCCGGTAATCCTGGAAGGGTGAGGTGTTTGGTTAGGACGGTAAGCCCGGTTTATCCTGTCATTACCCGCGGGAATGACGGCCCTGAGGTGATCAGCTGTTCTTGAGCTCTGTGTTTGTTTAGGCTAATCATTCTCAGATGGTTTTATGTTTCTATTCAACGTACAAGCGTGAGTGACAAGCGGGAAAGGTGTGTTTGTGAGGTGTGAGATGCTTTGTGACGAAAATCGTCTATGTTTTGTGATGCATTGTCTATGTGATACGTTGGTGGGAATGTTGGTGAGATGGTTGTGATTCGAGTATTGAAAATATTTTGAACACATTATTTTTCCTACGGTAATTTTGTGTACAGTTAAAGTGGTGTCATGGAATATGTTACACTTATTTGTAGAGAGTAACTGAATACGTAATAAGAATATTATACTAAATATGTAAATATATTAGCATCGATCATGAAATAAATTTTAAAATAAAAGGTTCTAAGCTGTAAAATTCCTATAACAATAATTATCAACAACTAATAACATTAAAAATAGTATTGCGTTGATGACAACGTTGTCTGAACAGACGATATTATATTTTGATTCATAATCTGAGACCACGAGGACCCCTTATTATTTAATCACAAATTAACCGTCAAAAATACTATTCTGGAAATACTTCTGTTCTCCCTATGTAAAGGAAAGTCACTCCGTGTTGGAAAGTATTGCGTTGATGACAACGTTGATGGAACAGACGATATTATATTTTGATATTATAATCTGAGACCACGAGGACCCCTTATTATTTAATCACAAATTAACCGTCAAAAATACTATTCTGGAAATACTTCTGTTCCCCCTATGTAAAGGAAAGTCACTCTGTGTTGGAAAGTCAGATTCACCACATTTTATATGTAAGAAAAATTGTCTCTTATTAAGGCATTATTATCGGTATAAAATATTGTTGTTTTCAACCACTCAAACATCACTTTGTAATGTGTCCCATGGTCCTCTATAACAGGCCTGCGTAAAATTTTAAAAATATTGCCTATTTTTTTGTTATTTTTACAGACGCTCATTATAGTTGCTTGTTTATTCATATCCCCATCCGTGGGATACCTACTTTTCCCAGTTACGAGGTTCAGGGGATATTACCCCTATTAAAAAAGTCGTTAATTACCCCTAATTCCCTGGTAGTTTCGAAACCGCACCTCGTCAACATTATAAAAGCGAGTAACATATTTAAGCCAAACGGGTTTTTTAAAGGTGTTCTTTTATAAAAGCAACACCATCAATCCGCGTCTGGCCGATGAACGGAACAGCACCGTCCGCGGCTCTTCGCCCCCGCCTTGAGCAACTCCTCACCACCGTCACGTGACGTGTGACATTAATCAGCTGACAGCTGCTGTATTACCATACACAATCCATCACAACTTTGTTAATACCGTCTTGTGCAAACACGTTGCGACAACCTGATGGTTTTTTAATGTCAACTCCTTCTTTATCGCGAACCTCCTCGCTATTAATCTCAGGTCCGCTTGCCTCTGTGGTGAGGAGTAATTCAACCGGCCGCTTGGCGAGCACGTATTGCTTAGGGGGAGTCCTAGAGTTTCTGTAAGAAATGGGAGGTTAAGAGAGAGCTGGTAGTCGTGTGATTTTCTTGATCCGAAGAGACTGTACTGGTCGAAGGCATTGTATAGTCGTGTTGCGTGAAGATTGTCTAGATCAATTTTGCAGTGACGACGTGGGAAAGAATACTGGAATAGGATGCTTATATCCTGATCTACTACCTTCTACCCTCCATCTTCTACCTTCTTCTTCTACTCTGCTACCATGGTGTCTAACTCTTGTGCGGAACGTTCTCTTGTAAAAAAATCAGTTGTATTACTTCATCTCTGTAGTCGTAATTCACCTGCAAAAACAACACTTTGATTTTTGGTAAGTCTACTAGTAATGTATGATGTGCTGGGTACAGGTCCGCAGACGTACCTACGATATATTATCGAATGAAAATATCAATCGATTATAAATATCGATTGGAATTCGGTATTTATTATCGATCGAATTAATGGTTATTGTCGCTATTTACAACAATATTTATACCGTATTAAATCATCTGTTTTGAAATATAATTTGTTTACTTTATTTGTTTATGTTATTTCCTTTCCTTGGTAAGTGAACTAAAATGAACTCTACCTTTTATCGTAGGGAAATCTCATTTTCTAATGAAGATCCATTTGAACACTTCTTAAAAGCAGTACAAAAATTGTACCCTGGTTTGTAAATAAGTTAAATATGTTGTGTTTTGTTGGGTACATATTTTTTGTTAGTATGTGTTGTTATTTTTAATTCGTTTCATGTTTTATCCCTTGTTAATTTGTTTAATATATTTGGTTATTTACGTTTAATCTGTTCTCATGTAATTAGTATACAATCGATTAAAAATATCGTATTTTCACCGAATTCCAATCAATATTTATAATCGATCGATAGTTTAATTCGATATTATATCGATATTTATAATCTATCGATATTTGCATTCGATAATATATCGTAGGTACGTCTGCGGAACTGTACCCATAGAACGTAATTAGTTTCTTGTTTAACTTACAATTGATCTAAATGACACCCTAAATGATTATGGATTAAAAGTAAATATTGTCTAAATTTGATTTTAAATAAAACATAATTTCCGTATGATAATGGCTACCAACATTGATTTTTTAATTGCATACACTGTCATAATACATTATCAAAAATTGAATTTCAATCAATAATTATTTTTGCAAAAAAAAACTAAGCCTTAAATGATATGGTAAATTTTGGCAATTCGTAAGTTTAACATTTGATCAAGATTAAAATTGTTTTTCATGATTTCCTTGGTACATAGGCACACCAATAATAAAGTTTGGACGTTTTAACAGACACCGTTTAACCCCCAAGATCCGTAACGTCGTACCATTTGATCCGCACCATTTCACTCCTCCCCAGATCCTAATAGCCCACAAATAACCGGATCTAGGATGACACTTCCGTCCCGTTGGCGTCCAATTGTGAGACGAAAGGTTGACAAAAGACGATAAACTGTCCGTTACAACATTACTTGAGTTTGTACCGTGTGCAAGCAATTGTAAAAAATAACTACAGTAATGAGCCAGGTGACAGGTCAATCTGGGGTCAGTGTGGGGTTACAGGCATTCAGACCTGTCGTAAATATCGGCCGGATCATTTGTAAAGGGCTGAGCAGTGAGCATTGTACAAAGACGAGGTGCGATTGTCACCCCTCCGATGCGATACGTCCCACCACGGTCCCGGCTGAGAAACTCGACACTGAGACCGTGCGTGCTAGTTAGTGACTAGCTGCAAGGAAGCCAGCTGGAGCTTGATATATATATATATGTGATATCTGAAGTACTAAGAAAAAATAAGATTTTATAAGGTTAAATGTAACACTAGTGCTCCGCTTTTAACCTGATTCCAGTATAAACATGCAATCAAACTGAAGAACTAATCGACAGAAGGTGTTTTCAAATATCTTTTAATTTTACCCTTTTGGAGAATTTTATTGAATAAATTATATTTTTTCAGATTTTTACTGAGTTATTTCTTTTGAGTTGATGGGAATCAGACTTACGGGTTTCTCAAAAGTTCGTTTTAAGGTACAGCATTATGTAGATAATAAATCCCAGTCTACCATACTCTTCAGCCTAATATATATATATATATATATATATATATAGTATACATATCAGCGACCAAAGTTCTTTGGTCGCTGATATGTACATTTGAATATCATCGTATCTCTTAAGGTATAGTAAGTTTAAGTAGAACAAATTGATATATATATCAGCGACCAAAGTTCTTTGGTCGCTGATATGTACATTTGAATATCATCGTATCTCTTGAGGTATAGTAAGTTTAAGTAGAACAAATTGATATCGCATTTTTTTACTTAGTTATCGTCTTATGTTTAGCAGAGTTAAGTTAAAGTAACATGTTATTTGTTTGTACATTTTTTGCCCAAACTTGATTAATACAAAACTCGAATTATTTTTAAAACGTTCTTTGTAAATAAAATAACAATAAATATTTTACTTTTAATTACGAGATTTATAAAGACATCTCTCACTAGGCTCTACACATCTCTAATTATGATCGGTATACAGTAATTAGATTTCTACGTCGATAGCCTTCCCAAAAGAAAATTAGAAATATTCTCATAATGTCCGGTTGCAAAACCCATCCATCTGCTGACCGTTATTTTTAGTTTCCGTTCAAGTGACAAGTTTCATTTTCAACACCCGCAACCAATCCCGCGGCCTTCTGGGCACTCCAGACTGACCACCGTGTCATCGATTACAGCAACACTCGCCTGTCAGCTCCCTCCCCCTGCTACAACTTCTCATACAAATTCGTTGGATATTTTTGTTAAACACAAAGGTCTTGATTCTTGACACCATCTGCTTTGGTTACCTTCAAAACGTGAGGGTTTGGTGTCTTAACCACCCCCCCCCCCCTTTATGAGGTGGGAAAGATGATTTTAGGTTGTTACAATGTTAAAAAAATGCTTAGACATTCACACAATTTTCGTGTTTAATGAAAAAGCAGATGATGACCGACGTTTCGGATATGTTGAAATTATCACCTTCAGTGAAAAATTACTTATATAATCCATATTCCAACTAAGTGGAGAGTCAGACTGTGATCTACGGGGTTCCTGATTTATGAAGCACTTACAATAGATCAATTAATCCGAAACTGTGTTCATAATTTGCTTCTACATCCATGCAGTTGAACCCAGAAAAAAACAACAGGAGTGTATTTTTAGAACATTCAAATGTTTGTTTGTAAACCTTGTTTTCATGTTTAAAGTAATTTGTTCATACATAATTTTAAAACATGTTTTCCATGATTCCTAACATGAAAAAATAAATGCTCCTTAATGATAAAACCTGAATCTGTTAAATATCAAAATAGAACCTCAGTCTTTCGATTTTACATTCTCATCATAATCTGTTCAAAAATCAAACTCAATTAAAACTATAAATTAAATTGAGTACTAACTGATCAATCACTGAGTTGGGACCACCAATAGAACCCAGTATTTACTCTATCCCACCACTATTTCATAAGCAGAATTCTACTACGAGATCGTCTCGTAAATAAATGTGGCCTGCCAGCATCTACAGAAGATCCGATCCATCCTGGTCCTACCAATGGCTCGACATCACAACAGACATAAATCCAGCACGAAGACAGCTACCGGATTCAGACCCATGAATAAATTACGGGACTCAATTCAGTGGCCAGCGTCGCTTAATGAGGTGCACTTCTTTTGTAAAAGGGTCATTTCATGGACTACAGTGTCGACATCTACCGACGGCCCCTCGCACTCATCTCTCATACTTTCAAACTCACAATGGTAGAAATATGACTGTATGTTTAGGGCTTTGAAAAATGTTGCAAGCAGTTGTGCGAATCTCGTATGTGTCTGGCGAGAATTGTGTACGGAAAAAAATTGGTTCCTTTATTGACCATTTGATGTCGAAATGGCGCTTCAGAAACGATGTATTAAAGACGGATCAAAAGTATCATACCACAATCAACATTTAACTTCCAACACAGATTGAGATATTGAACGCCAAGTAATCCTACTTTTATTAAACTTTTAAAATATTGTATAGCTAAAATAAATCAAAAGAAAAACAGGAAATAACTATCATTGAATAATATAGTTCATTAGACAATGAAAAACTCATGTAAATGAGCTATAAAACTTGCAAGTGTCACTTACAAGTGAAAGATTTTCTATCAGATTGTAGACCTAACGTTTTAATGTGCCTAGCATAAATCATCGAAACCTTTAAATAGACTAAAGAAAACTCCAAACCATGATTGACACTTAAGACTACCCTAATATTGACAATTGAACTATTTCCTTTTCTAGTGTGAGGCATCTCTGACCAGAGAGAAGTTTTTGATTGTTTATAAAATAATAAGAAAACACCGACCCAAACGAACTTACATTTGGAGATCTATAAAAATGGTGTCATTTGATTAATCTTACATTAATTATTTTAATTATTCGTCCAAATAGACTAAAGATGAGTGTGGTACATATCCAGCAAAGCAAATGTTGAACTGTTACAGTACGAGTTGCAGAGTACTCGTAAATAATATCAACGTTTCAACTTCTGTTTGAACGAAAAAAATATAATAAATTAATTGATCTTTCTGATAAACCTATTAATAATTTCTTCACTTAGATAAAGGATGAAAATATTTGAACATTTTTCCATTCAATTTTGCAATCTACAAAGAACCGCACCCTCAAACCTCAACCATCGCTTTTGTATATATCCTCTATGAATCATGGTTTATTTTTATCGCCATCATATTGCCCCCGCGGCCGGACGGGCACATCTGTTTAACCGTAGGTTATGCTAATTTGTCCACACGTGGGACGCATATGGCCGGTACCGAGTACAGGTGTCCCGTGTGTTCTGATAATATGCTAATCAAGGGGGCCTAATGTAATCCCCGGACCCTTGTAATCGCCATATTCAGAAAATATCTGTCCGTAAATTGTCAACGCGGCTATTAAGGTTGGAGGAGGTCTTAATGTGGAATTATCACTCAAAAACGCAATTCGCGAAAGTGCTTTAATATCCGTATAGAACGAGGAATAACATTTTTAATGTCACTCGATGTTTTATGAAGGTATTAGTGTATGTTTGAGGTGGAATCTCGGAATAATAAAGAAAAATCACATTAAAATGAATTCAAATTGAAACAATCAATGTTTCTTAAATGATTGGACTTGATACATATTACGAAAGGTTATTTTTTCAAATTCAATTCCCCTAAGGAAGTTAAATTTGTCAATATATTTGTGGAAAGAGACAGTACCAATTTCAAAAATCCTTTACAGGTAGAAAAATATGTCAATTTCTATTACATAACTTTTAAAAAGTAAAGTAAATTAATGTGCAACCTTGAATAAATACAAAACTATTATTTTCAAAATAAATATTATGAAATAAATTATATTACTCTGCACTTAGATAGTGGTAATTTATTACAAAAATAAATTGACGCATTCTTTCACAATGAAACATGTTGCAACAAAGGATAATAGCCGATATGGATAAGTATGTAAAGCATATTTATAACTGACTAGCAGACCAATTGCGGCTTCGCCCTCGTAAGTTATTACAGTTGTGTTGGCTGCATTCTGTCGTTAGCCCGTGGAACCACTACGGATCAAGATCAGCTGTTTGAACTTTTATCAGCTCAAACTAAAGTGAATGTCCATAAAGAATACATGGTAAATTTGAAGCTTCGTGGGCAAAGCTCTGAAGTTTAATCGATATGAAAACACTTCAACTTTCCTATGTTAGATATAAAGAATCAATGTACCAAATTTCACGACTCTAGCATACCGAGAAGTTGGAGAATTAGTGATGAGTGAGTGAGGGGTTTGCCTTTTATGTATTAAGAAGATTGTATCTTAATTTAGTTTTCTTCAAGAAATATTGTAATGCAAATATTAGTTACAAATATTAGACTCACTCTTTCAGGTTGCTTATAAATGTTATACAAACGTTGCGTCCAAACAGTGAGATCAAATCGGCGGACAAATACCTTCAGTGCAGTGCATATTGCTAATTACCGGTTATTTCAGGCCTCCAAATGAACAGCAGTTCAATCAAACCTATGAATGGCATGATCCCGGCTAATTGCCCATTTTTACGAGAGGTCCCCTGAGTCCGTCGGGTGATTACTGCATCCTGATTGACCGGATAACTGCATTTCTGCATCATATTGGTCCACTGCACTCCCTAATTGACTGGCAATCTGCCTTTGACATTTCATGTCGGTTTTATTTCTGAATGGAGAATGCACCGATGACATTTCCTGTCCGATGCACTTCAAACATGAATGTGAAATTCATAAAATATTGACATTTCATTTCATCAACCGAATTGTCGAAGTAAAAACAGCGTTCGCTAATCACTCTCGCGGCGGTTCGCTGGAGACCGGTGGACTGTGAAAAGGACAATTGCTGGGTTTGGGTTTGTTGACAATATTCTGTTTTCCAAAGCTTTTATTTGTAAAATAATAAAAGCTAATGTTTTATTTCGATGATAAAAAAAACTATATATTCTGTTTTTACGAAAAAGGCAGCCTTTTAGGTAAAATATTACATCGTAAACCATACGGGAAAGAAATACAGATGAAAGATGTTGCAGCTCTCATAAAAATTAATGAACATTTTTTTATAGAATTTCCAAAAATAACGTACCTCTGTTAGTAGGTAACTATTTTCGAACCTAAATATCAACCTATCCTTGATTTGGATGTCACGATTAGCTAAAAAGGCACATATTTTAGTCTAAGTGAAATGTATTTAAGATATATTTTCCCTAAAAAAAATATAACCTTCTATTACTGTAGGTTTTTATGATAAAATTGCGTGAAAAAGGAGGTAAAATCACTATGAAGATCTATCTTAAAGTAAAATTATTTAAATGTCATGATGATACAAACATCTATGAGTTAATCAGTAAGTCTAATCAGTAAGGCATAATAGTTGTCTAAACGCCGTTTACAATGATCAGCCCATTTCACAACGAAGCTCACGGTCTCCTTGATCGGTTCACACCCGATTGACAGGGATCCTTGCTGCTTGGTCCATTAGCTGCAGACACATGCCGCTGCAGATGGTTCTGCAACCGTCAAGGGTACGACCTGTGTTTCCACACCCCCTGTATATAACTGTCGGTCAACTTTCACCCCAGCTAGTTGAGAGGTCATGACACCTGTGGTGGTGTTGTTGTGCTGTGTGGTGTGTGCGGTAGCTCCGGCGTCTCCAAAGGTGGTGCAGCAGGCGGACGGAATCATCTCGATCATCACTGAGTTGGAGCCAGAAAAGATCCCTGTATCATATATTCAAGCCGTCGAGACGCCTACAGGTGGAGGGGCTTCGACAGAGAGGAGGAGTCAATATGATGAAGAACCTGTGCGGGTAAGAAGTGCTAAAATAAGAGTAGTTGATCCTGAAACTGGGTTCAAGGTGGTTCATCATGGAATGGTTACTGAGGAGAGTGAAAATAAAAATAAGGCAGAAAATAGTACCAAAGAAAGTGAACGAAGAGTTGCGCGACAACCAGAACATCCTTCTAGTTACAAAGTTATTTATCCATCCGTGATTCCTGAGTACTTCTCAGGGAACGATGATCGAAACAGAATCTCCTTTCAAGGCAGAAGAAAAGAGGGTAAATATGGATATCTAACGCCAAAAAGAGATAATACCGTAAGAACAGAGAAAATGACTAGGATAAGAAATAACGATGATCCAGCTGAGATATATAAACACACAGTTGTTCGGCCTGTTACGAAAGAGGATGAGGCGAGGCAAAAAACTAAATATGGCAAAGCTGGACGCTATGGCAAATATGCAAGGGAAAGAGGCCCAGTTGTAATATCGAGTGAAATAGAGGATAACTCCGGAAACTTTGGCAGAGAGCATTTGTCTTCAAGATCTAAGATAGGGCGCCCAGGTAAATATATACCAAGGGGTCCTATTATAAATGTTGGTCCGGGAGTGGGCGAGGTGGTAGAAAGTTCCAACTATGGAAACGAATATCCACCGTCTAACAATCCAGATAAAAGAAAAACGGAAAAGGAGTATTCCTCGAAGACCATGGTAAGATTTCCTGATGGTTATGCTCAAGATAATGAAAAGAGAGTTGAAAGTTCTTCTAGATACAGAACAGGAAGTAGTTACAAAACGCCAGCGGAGAAGTCCATTACGAGAAATCATCAGCATCGAATCGTTGATAATAAATATCCTAAGGATGAATCTAGTGAACATGATGAGTTAGAAAGGCCAAAGAATTCATATCCTGTAAATAGAAAATATGACGGAAGGCAAGTTCCAGATATTGACATTTCTGACAACAGCAAAGTAGAATCAGACCAACCCTTACAGGAAGCAGGAAGTGTCTTAGGTACCGGTATTATAGACGGTGTAGACGATGGTTTGATAGAAGACGGAGGGGTAATCTACAGCGGAGGAGGTTATGGAGGAGGATACGGGGGAGGGTTCGATAAAGAAAAACATTTTGAAAAAGAAAAGGGAAAAGAATACGTGGCAGCCCACGATTCAGCACACGGAGCAAAGGGTGAGAAAGGATACGACAAGAAAGAAGCATTTTCAAAAGCAGAAAACGAAAAACACGGCCACGAAGAAAACAAAGCGTACGCTAAAGAAAAGGAAGGGGATGAAAAATCTCACTTAGACAAATCATCACATTACGCTGCCGGCCATAAAGCGGCAGAAGGAGCAAAGGAAACAGACTACCATAGAGAGAAGGGACACCGGAAAGGTCACAAGAAATCAGGGTTCAGAACCGTTCACCACAAAGACGAGTTCAAGAAGAACGAGGAATTCTTCGACGAGGAACACGATACTGGAGGTCATCAAGAGCACGGACATAAAGCCAAGGAGCACAAAGAGAAGGCCGGAGGACACGACAAGAAGGCTTATCTGGACTCTGGACATCACCACTCGAGCAGAGGACATGAGGGAGGACACGAGAACGGAAACAAGTACAATCAGCACAAGGGGCACCAACAGGAGAAGGGGCACTCCGGGCACTACGGGCATGAGCAGGAGTACGGCAAGAAGTCTGGGTTCAAGGAGGGAGAGCAGCATGGGCACAGTGAGTACGGTGGCCACAAGCATTACTGATTGTGAGAAATGGACTAGAGAAGAACAACAAATTTATTGTACTGCGTGATCAGTTTGATGTAAGTTTAACAAGTGTTTTTACAAGTACAATTGCATTTTTCGATTGTAAAAAGGGTACAATAATACATGATGTGCTAAACTTTTTCAAGATTTTCTAGAAACAAATTTAAATTTATTTAAGTATGAACATGAAATTAGCATTCGTTTATATTGTCTGTGTTTCTATTTGTGTGTCTGTGGTCCTATTAAGAATCGTTTAAATAGAGCAGTTTATAAGACAATAAAAACACTTGGTTATTGTTATTATACATGACCAAAATACCTTTTCTTTGTGGACCTATTGTATTTTTAATTCAATTTTCTATTTGTTGTTAATTCACTAAACTTACAATATAAACAAATAAAAAAAGGTTAACTCGTTATTGATTTTGTATTAAAAATAAAATAAAATGCATATTCACAAATATTATAATGTAATATGTTAAGCATATTTATAATTTTGATAATATCACATTTAGGCCCTATTTTAATAATATAATTTAAATTGGTATAATTAAACCACCCGCAAATCAATACAGTACTTTAAAACATGGCTTAGTGTGTTATGCATACATGGATAGTAGGCTAGTAAAATTTATTTTATATCCACCCCTCTTCTTTTATAACAGTTACAAAACAACATAACGTATATTTTTACAGATAATCAATGGACAAGTACACAAATTATAACTTTGCATGTAATTAGTAAATTATTAATCTCAGCTACAAAGTTCATATTATAACGTAAATATTTAAAATAATTTTTAGTTTTTTTTCTGAGTATTTATACTATTTTACTTATCCGTATATCAATTGAGTAAAGTATTATAAATATTCTTAGCTTTAGAACGTTATAACGTTTACATGCGCTGTTATACATTATAATACTGTTGCAGTAAATTACTTTATTTTGCTTGCACGTTACATTCTTATTTTATATTTTGTTATTATTTTTGTTATTGTTTTGACATGTAAATATTTTTATAATTCATCATATTATATTAGATTTTATACCATTAAAAATTATTTAATCATATTTGACTTTTTAATTTCCCATAGTATACTTTGTTTTGTACTAGAGGTACTTGAGAATGGTTTGCCAAATTTTCGTCATTGAGTTATATTGTACGACTACTTTAAATAAATGAGCATTATTTTTTTATATTTTACATTTTATTGCAACATGACATTCTACTATTCAATGACACAAATGTCATAAACCATTACAACGTTCGATGTCATAAGTTAGTTGTTTTAACCCCCTTTATGAATGTTACGCTGAATTGTAAAATATACTATTTTTCTCATTCAGTCATATTGACCATAGAGAACAAATATGTGTAATAGAAGCAAGCGCTAAAATGAAACACTTTATCTAATCTTGCTTCAATAAGGTTTAAAATAAGAAATAAAAAAACAATAAACTCTTTTGATTCAGAAGAAATTATGACAAAATAACCTTAATACATAGGGTGGTCTTAAGAAATAATATAATGGTAATTGATTGTTGTATAATTTGTAGTGTTCTAATCAATGTTGTTCTAACACGATATATTTACGATATATTGACACATTCATAAGCTACTCATAGGTCTACGTTTACTTTTCTCAACTACCCACTTGTTTTCACTCAAACCCTAACCACTGTGGCCATACTATAAAAAGGCTAGATCAACCATTTTAGCGAATCTCCCCTATAGGGAAGAAGCTATTGCCGTAGTCGGCATGGTAAGACCTAGGCCCAGGACCATGATAACTTTTTGTTTTGAGGTCCCCAGATGCCAAAAACACCATTCGTTCAAAACTGTATATATATATATATATATATATATATATATATATACATGTGTGTGTGTGTGTGTGTGTGTGTGTGTGTGTGTGTCCGTGAGCACGATAATCCGATTTTGACGAAATTTGTTATAAACGTGTAAAGCAGCATTTATGACTTTAAGTTCGAAAACCAAACAGATCGACCTATCCGAAGGGGTATTTTTGGGGGGTTTAGTACCCCAAAAATGGTTTTTATGAGTTTTTTACATATAATTTTTGAAAAAGTCAAATTTTAGTTTTTTCCATTGGATTCAGCTTAAAAAGGTGCACAATTTGGTGTTTTGATCATTACTCTACGTCAAATTATTACAGAGATATTGAAAGTGCTAAACATACTACGTTGTCCAATGTTATTGTTATGGAGAATAAAAAACATTGTATATCTCGCTTATTTTTCAACTTATCCTGATGAAACTTTGTATATTGCTTCATATCGTTGTGGTCTATTGTTATTTGCACTAAAAACATTGTTTTCCTTATAGTTCCCGTAGCAGCAAACCTGCGTACTCAGCCCCCTTGTTATTCTTATGGAGAATAAGTAACGTGTTATCTCCCTTAATTATGAACATAAATTAATAAAATTTGGTATGTGGCTTTACATACTTGAGTTATATTAATATTTGCATAAAACTCTATTTTTTTTGTTCCTTCTTTCAGCAAACCTGCATACTCAGCCGCCGTGTTATTCTTATAGAGAATAATTAAAATGTCATAAATCGTTTATTTATGAATGTATATTGATGAAACTTGGTATTTGGTTTTATGTGGTATTAATATACATATATATGCATTGAAAATTCGCTGAGTACGCAGGTTTGCTGCTACGGGGGTATTTATCACACCGCAGATGAATCACCTGTACACCTGTGAGACCAACAGATATGCGACCGAGCCGTGTCGCCATATGGCGGGGTGAAATTTACATTCTGTCAAACACTCTCTGAATACTTATTTATTGTATTCAGATAGTAATAATAGATAGTAGTGTTCTCTACATTTCTATAATGTTGAGGTTTCCCATTCTGGTCCTGAGGAAGGTTATAATTTGTTAAGGTTCGAAACTAGATCATCTGTAATATTCATCGACTTTTAATTAATTTTGATTTCTAGCAGAAAGTCGACTTAGAAACCATGAAAACCGTGACCTAACTCAACGTTAAACATGTTTTTTTTAGTTGACAACACAAATAAAAGTTGTATTTGGACTTCACCTATTGTTTATAGCCTTTTAGCGAATTTCCCCTATAGGGAAGAAGCTATTACCGTAGGTCTCATGGTAAGAATTAAGCCCGAGACCATGACAACTTTTTTTTTTAGGTCCCCAGATGACTAAAACACTATTCGTTCAAATTTATATATATTAGAGAGCTTCACTATGTGTATATATATATATATATATATATATATATATATGTGTGTGTGTGTGTGTGTGTGTGTGTGTGTGTGTGTGTGTGTGTGTGTGTATCCGTGAATGCGATAACTTGAGTAAAAAACGTCTGATTTCGATGAAATTTGGCTCAAATGTGTAAAATGACATTCATGACTAAGTTCGAAAACCAGAAAAATCGGACCATGGGAAGGGGGGTTTATGGGGGTTTTAAATTTTCCAAAAATCAGTTTTTTGCATTTTTTACCCTAAAATTTTTAAAACACTTAATTTTGGTTTTGACCATGTTATAGAGCTTAAAAAACAAATAATATAGTATTTTTAACTATTAAGCTCGAATAAGTGGTTGCGGAGAAAATCCAAAAAAACCTGCTCATAAAATCTCCTATGTTAATCTTATGGGAAAAAGGTTTTTGGCTTTTCCTAAGTTAATTTTAATGTAAACTTCACATTTGCTTTTACCAATCAACTCAGCTCCACAAAACAATCATTTTGGTGTTTAAATTGTGATTCTACGTCCAACCATTGCAGAGATATTCAAAGTGCTAAACAAAGTATGTTGTCCAATGTTATCCTTATGGAGAATAAATAAAATTTGATATCTCCATTATTAATGAATGTATATTGATGAAACTTGGCACGTGGGGTTACGTAGTACTGGTATATTGATATTTGCACAACAAATTGATTTTTTGTTGATAATCCCCGTAGCAGCGAACCTGCGTACTCAGCCCCATGTTATTCTTATGGAGAATAAGTAAAATGTAATGACTCCCTTAATTATGAACATAAATTAATAAAACTTGGTATTTGGCTTCACCTTGTTGAGTTATATTGATATTTGCATAAAAAACCATTTTTTTAGTTCCTTGTTGCAGCAAACCTACTTACTCAGCTCCCATGTTATTCTTATGGAGAATAATAAAAATGTTATATAGTGCTTACTTATGATTGAATATTGATGAAACTTGGTATGTGGCTTCACCTTGTTAAATAATACTTATGTTTGCATAAAAAACAATTGTTTGTGTTCCTTGTTTCAGCAAACCTATGTACTCATCACCAATGTTACTCTTATGGAGAATTATTAAAATTGTATATATCGCTTATATGTGAATATATTTTTATGAAACTTGGTATGTGGCTTTATATGGTATTAAGACATATATTATGCATTGGAAATTCGCTGAGTACGCAGGTTTGCTGCGACGGGGGTATTTGAAACTGCACTACTTTTGAGGCGTTAAAAAAACTCTTTCTGCGTAATCAAGTAAGTCCCAGGAATATTCATTTTAAATTTAAAACTTGTGCTTAGCAAACATACATTTATTTTGTGTGCAATACATTATAATATTGTAATTGAAATAGTAAATAGTAAATGACGATTTGGGAGGGGAATAAAAAATTTAAGTTATTTATGCAAATGTTTTTAATTTTAAATTTATGTAAGAAGTGAAGGATTGTCTTTACCACCCTAACGTACTTAGTTTTAATATTAAAATCGAAAGGTAAAGTGTTTATTTAAAACAATTCCAACTATATAATAATTCAATTGCTACCATGAGTTTAAAAAAATGTTAATGTCGAACATTAGAAACTGTACGAGAGATATGTGAAACATTAAGATCACTTCTTGATACGATATATTACTAAATACGCTACTATAAAAATACAAAAAAATATAAATAAGAAAGTTATAAGTAGAAAAATTGGATATCAAACATCTCAGCAAAAATAATTTATCACAGGAGTGAAAATAATTTATGAAAAGTAGTAAAAAAACAAATATTTTATGATAATTTTTAGGCATTTTTTATCCGTATTAATAATTATATTTACAAAAACATATTTATTTATTTAACTTTACAATGTGCAAGGGAAGTCCAATCACATTAGCATATTGTGGGCTCCAGACCTCCAATCAACTCCAGCGTTGCTCTTATCGGGAGGCGGAAGTGGAGTCAACCCTAAATCGCAGCAATAATGACACCCTCGGCCAAATGGAACCGTCTGACCGTATCGGCTGTTTACGATCGGCCGGTGAGCGTCTCAGATGTCATGGGACGAAATATCGCCCTGTCGGTCATTGGGGAGAGTATGGAGGAGGGTGGGGAGAAGGTTGTGGTGAAGGGTGTGGAGGAGGGTGGGGAAATTATTTACGGTTTTGATTTTGAGGAAGAGATCGCAAAGGAGTTAACATATTCCTTCTCTTTTTTTTAGAAGTAAATCCAGTCACTCAAATTTGGGAAAGTTTTTTTTATCACCCAGCTTTTAGTTTATACATTGTAATACCATTGCAATACCAGCTGGTATTTCTGTTAATGTGTTTTTTTAGTATTAAAAGCTGTTAAATTTTGAATTAAGTTTATGGATTTGATTCTATAAAATTGACATTGAAACTTTGAGAAATTAGGGGGTGAAACTCTAAATGTGGATGTTTTCTAAAACCCCAAAAAGCAAATACTGACGTTAAGGATTTTCCATGGGTGACTATTTAAGACGTAACAGTTTTGCCAGTAGCCTTTGTAAAAAAATCAGCTAATGCTTATGCAAATGGATTATTTAGGCATATAGTTTGTAAGTTTATACTTTCACGGACATTCACTGGGAAAATTTAATTTAGGAAAATTTACCATATGTTAAGTTAAACTATTTACAAAATTGTATAAACTTAATATTATCAAATTTGTACCACTCAGATGAATGCCCTAACTTAACAATCCAGGAAATATTGAGAGAGGTGTTTAGGATGTTTTCCCGTTCAATCAAGCCCTTTAATTTTTATTTATGTAACCAAATGGGTCCACATGTAAGGGCAATATCGTGGCAGAACCCGTTCATAATAATTACGTTATTATGTATCAGCTTCTTAATATAGGTATATGTTTTGTATAACATTTTCATATATAAATATTAAACAATTCCTTCGAGATTTGCAACGTACCTCGTTTGAAATCTCATCATCCCACAATGAAGCAATTTATTTTGCTTTCCTCGAAATACTCAGACAAACACGTAGGAAATGTCTAATTGTATCAGGAGAGATCATCTCATTGTATCCTAGCTAGACTACAATCATAATACTCGTTTTGGAATGTGTGTAATCAAATTTTAAATCCGTAGTACAGAATTTGAAGTTGTTTTCGTGGCAAAAGCATCATATATACCACACAGATTGGTCGTATCGAAAATTAATCAGATACATTGAAGTATAATAACAACTGGAGTGGCCTTAAACATGCAGAAAAAGGCAAATGGACTAAACAAATCTGCTCGCCAGAAGGTGGGCTTGGCAAAAAATTACTCTAAGTCATCTAAACAAACTAACTGACCTTCTCCGAGCAAAGCTCATGTAAACATATCTTTGTAACCAAAAAATTTCATTACTTTCACCATAAAGTTTACCTGTCCATGATGAATCTTCTTTGCTAACCAAGATTGCCAGGTTTAATATTTCATTAAATTAAGCTCTCATTGGATCGTATTAAGCCCTGTGACGGATTTCCAACGTGATCCGATAGTACAGTTCACTGCTATGGGTAATTAACAGGCCTGGACTAACTAGAATATTACATTCGGATCGGCCACTTTACATGGACACGTCCGACCATAATAGGATGCACTCAGAATACATTATATCTGAATGGCTTATACCAATAATCGGGTTGCTAGTGGTGTAGTGGGAAATCAATTAACCTACTTGCTTTGTGACGAAAACATGTTTTGTCACATTTATCCTGACAGGTATGATTAGGCAAATTGTTCAGCTTGGTCAACAGCAGTAGCAGCAACAACATCCAACAACAACAACAAATACAAAACGCTTTATTTCTTGGGACAAAGTTAGGTCTTTCCTACCACTACTGAGGCACTCTCTAACATCAGTCGATGGGTGCAAAAATGTTGTCAAAGTTATAAAAACATCTTTAAAATACGTATTATAGGTAAAAAATACAGGAACATTTTCTTTAATTATCTTACACTCTTATATGAGCAATGCTTGCTTGATTGATTGTTTGGTTGCACTATTATCTCGAAAACGGCTCCGAGGATTTCCTTCAAATTTTGGAAATAACTTAAGTTCTGGTATAAAAATATGTTCTAGACAGGTCTCATCCCCAGTAAAAATAAAATAATGTAAAAAAACGAAAATTAAAAGTTACAAATATTAACATTGGGCTTATGGAGTTTAAAATCAAAACAAAAGAATTACAACAGCGGTTTATAATCAATCAATGAGCTGTCAGAGTAATACTCATGGTGTTTATGGTTATTAACATGTGGTTTCGTGAGAGCAGAGATTAAAAGATTTGAGTGAAGATTACATACATAGAGTAGTAAAATAAATCAAAGGGACATTGAGCTATAAATAACAACTGGACCTTAAAAATGTAAAAAAGAGGCAAATGAGTTATAGAAATCCGATTATCACTAGGGGGAAGAGGTAAAATATGACTCCAAGTCATCTAAACAATCTGACTGGCCTTTCCCCGAGCAAAGCTCGGCCCCCAGGTACTGTATACTGAATCTGGAGTAATAGAAATTCTGATAATCACATTATTTATGCAGTATAACTACCAAACATATATGCTGATTTTATTCCGAAATAATCCATGATAAACTATAATCTTCAAATAATATACAAATAAGTGAAATTAATTGTTTTCTTTCTGTAACATATTGAAGTCAGTATATGGGATTATCTGTTCGCTTTTAACGGTGAATTTGGCATTATATTGAGAAGGTCTTCTAGCCTCCATAACAAGAGTTCAGTTTTTAATTTTAGAGAATGAAGCCTTCAGGCAAAAGGTTGCTTATGAAATCTGGTTCTGTAGATGGTTATAAGTTGTAATGTTTAAAATTAATAATAATAACAATAATGTAACTTTATGGTCACATAACATATTTTTAAAATTGTGAGCTTAAAACTACAACAAGACAAGTGAAATTACAGTATTGTCAAGTAAAAGTAGAGGATATGCAAATAATACTAAATTAAAAACTGAAAATAAACAAAACTTCAGTTGTTATTAAAAAAAAACATGTAAAGCATTATCATGTATTATTAAAAATCAAGATTGTCTATACTTAAAACAGAATTTTCCCGCTTTCATAACAATTTTCCTATACCATAGCCATCGAACAACATTAAAACCAATTTTATCAGTTTGGAAAACTTGGACTGATGGTTATGAAATGAGACTGCATGATTTGTGTCCGTCCAGTTTGAATAAGTTTCGGTAACATTAAAGGAAGAAGCAAATAACAAAATTATACATATTATTGGATTATTCTTAAAATGGACATGTTTAATGGATTGTGGCAAATCATGAATTGCTAATAGAAATGTAGTAAACTCACCGTCAACAGCAACCCTAAAGTTTATACTTTTTACATGAATTTCACGTTAATCATTTAACCTTGAAGACCCCGTGATGATGCCCCTGGGACGTAGAGGCGAAAAGATTGTTCACGTCATATGAACTTTAGGATGGTGAGTTTTTACTACATGTTCAATGGAATTCATTCATCCCAAAAATGTTTCTAAATATTTCTAATGTCCTTGATATTACTGCTGTTTATACCAGGTGTTCATAAATTAAACCTAATTTTTGACGGAACGAAGTGAAGGAATCTATGTATTAGCAGAGACAATGATTCAATGTCCGTCGGTATGTGATCGTGTGGTCGTGTGTGTTCGGAACGCAATAATGTGAAAACGGCTGCACGTATCGTTTTCATCAGATTTTACACAACTGTTTTCCAGTACATTTCACGCTTCCAGTTTAAAAATTGAACACATTCGTTAAATATTTTTGAGTATAAATTAACATTTAAAAGTTGTAAAATTTCCATTAGGTAAAGCATTGGTCAAAAATGTCTGGTTTTAAAGTACGAGATACTAATACAATATTGTTTCGTAATTACAACAAAGTACTAAAAAATTGTTTTGTTCATATGTTTTATGATTAAATAAATAAAGTACTCTCCTTTTAACATGATTTAATTCAATCTGCCAAAAGATTTTAAAATTGTTATATTAAAAACAAATACAAGTTTTTACAAATAAAGGTAACGTTCTCCTATAATGAGTGAGTTAATAGTTTATCCGCTAGACTGCAGTAGCCATTTATTTCGTATTTAATTCTTCCAGTTGTGTTCTTTTGTCATATTATGATATTACACACCCCCGTCATAGAAAACCTGCGTACTCAGCTAATTTTCAATGTATCTCACTGCATAGGCAACTTACCGTGTTACTTTATGTTGAAGAATTTGCACCTCTAATAATACAATATAATTAAGAACGATTTATCCTATGACCTAAAATTAAACAAAATAAAAAAACATATTTTTCTACGGAGTCCCAGGGCTATTTATTTAATATTTCGTGATGAAATTTCTATTATAACTTACGCTAACAGCAGAAACTTTCATCAACCATTTCTGAGTTCAGTCATCCCATTACGTGAATATTTGAGCGTACACCTAGTTTATATACTCGAACTGAACATTAGTATAATGTGTATGATTAATAATTGGAAATAGCTTTAAAATGTTTTAAATTCCTCAAGTTAAAAAATTAAAATAATCTAATTATTTATTACTAATGATCACGTAAGTTGTAAATTAAATAACATAATTACAACTACGAAGTGAGTGCATGAATTTATTTATTAAAACTTTAAAAAATACCATCTATTGAAGATTACCCACCCCAACTACTGTGTAATGATAATTTCCACACATAATCATTTCACAATCTCGAAGGGCCTAACCCAAAACGATAGATCAAAAGCGATTGAAAACTGCCAAAGTGATCGCGGGTGGTCGAGATCTAAAACACCTCATCACCGAAATTTAATTTAGGCGCGACGCCCTTGTTGCACATTGTTTACAGGATCAAGGGGATGCGCTCGGAATGCATTATCGTTGCATCCAGAGTGCATTGTAGTCATCACGTGCGGCTCAGATGCACTTGGGGCCTATCAATTGCACGAGGGGCTATGAGTCATCGCCTAGCCGCAAAGCCTGTTGAACGAGGGTTGCACAGGGTTCACTCTTCACCCCATTATTGTTTTCTACTGGTTGAATGTTGTAATTACTTTATTTTTTTCCAATTTGTATTTTTGTGAATGCACTCTGTAGAAAGATACATACCAGAAATATATTTTGTTTTGTTAAATATATTTGAAGCAAAGATAAATTTACCTATCTTGAAAATGTTAAAATGCACATGTTTTTCAACCACTTTATTAAAGGACCTTAACATTTGTATTAATATAAAATCTGATATATTATTTAAGTTGTAAACCAGGTTTTTTCCGAACCTGCCAGTTAAAAAAAACAAAAACATAAAAAATTCCATTATTACGACGATACTTTTAAATGGAGTGCATAAATTATAAAACTGATCGGGGATTGCAAATTAAAAGGTTATTACTTTTATTTCTTAACATATCCCGTAATTTTAATTCCAATGGTTGATACTATTCTTAAAACACCGCATTATAAATTGTCAAATTCCTTCCTTTTTTATGCTTTTACAGATAATTTTTCTATAAATCCACTTCACAGTAATTTACTATGGAAAGTGTACCATTTTACATTTTTTGTTTTCTTGATTTTTTAAGCACTTTTCTCAATATATCTTACACCTACATACTTCATAGGCGTGATTCAACCGTGTCTTCAACCACAAGAGATGCAACAGTTGTGAACTCCAAGAGGGTTTCTTGATTTATTAGTTACTATGCGTATTTGCAGGTTACGTATTAAACCCAGTTCAAAGTTGAGATTTATTACCCAGATTTCAAGTTAATTCATTGTTTCCACAGCCCACCCAAACACCGGAACCTGCTTAACACTTTAAAATCCCATCCATAAACTTATTACACTTGTTCTGAGTTAGTGGAACTTGTCGCTATAAGATGGCAGTACGTCTGTAGTTGTTACCAGTAACGGGTTCCTAGCGCTACCCGTACGTTGAAAAATTAATATTGGATTTTCGTACGTTTACCGAATACAACATATTGACAAAAAAATAAATGATATGTATTACTATTTTTTCCGATTTTTTTAATTAGCCTTGGGGAACTGTTCTGAAGCATTTGTTTCCTCCACTAAAAACAAGTAAAGGTCCTAAACTTCATGCTGAATGATCATCTACAGATATATTTCTAAATAACACGATCCCTTCAGCCAAAATGAAATAGTCTGCCCCCGTAACGGTTTACGACGAGGCAGTAACCGCTCGGATGTCACCGGAATGAAATAACACTCCGTCACTCACTAGAACTACGGTCACCGGTGGTGGGGGGAGGGGGTGTCGTTGGAGGGGTGGGGCGATAATCGGCCGAAAAGCGTAGAAGGTCTTGATTGATTCGGGAACTGATCTTTAGTGCCAAAGTCCCCCCGTGCCCAACACTACTACGCCCCAGATTACAGAATAACCGCTACCGAAGGACTCTACTGATATGAGAACAAACAAGGTGGAACAACGTGCTCTGTGGGAGAAGTGGAAAATGGATTATTATTGTAAAATAAACAATATTTGAAAAAAGAGTTTCTTGTTTAACTTTATTGTTTAATGACTTTATAAAAATGTACAGTTTTAAAGAGAAATATTAAAATCAGAGTTAAAAATGTTTATTTGGTTCACACTTAAAGCGCATAGTCCAAATTTAATCCATTTAAAATGAACGTTTAAGGCAACTTACAATCGTTTATTTACTAAAACAAAAATAATAACTTCCATTATCTTTATATATAATTCTGTAAGCGAAATTTTTCAGTCAAAATTGTAGGAGTTTGGCAAACCGCAGGATGATGGGGACGGCTCAAATTAAAGGTTTCGATTCCAGGTACTCGGGAAAAATAGCAGTACATGTATTTCTAAAGTGTTACCAGCAAACTTGAAATAACGTAAAACATCCCCCATAAGAAAATCATGGGAATTTAAAAACTTCTGCTTTGTTTACATTAAAACATGTGATTACGGGTCTACTTTGTTTACGAACTGACGTGTTCAGATCAGATGAGATAGAGTATTGGTGCAGAGTTAGGGGCTTTGGCCCTTCAAGGCACTAGTTCTTATTAGTTTATCAAACTTTTATGTCACCTACAATTTTATATGTAACATAAATAATATAATAGATAATTATAATCAATAACATTATATAATGTAAACGTATACAAATATTAACTAGTGATTGGCGAATTTCACACATTGGGAAGAAGTATCGTAGGGGGCATGGTAAGACCTAGGCCCGGGACCATGATAAATTTATGTTTTGAGTTACTCAGATATCAAAACAATTTCCTTTAACATTTATAAATTACAAGCTACTACCGTTTAACATTCATGTGGTTTTTATGGCGTGGCGTATACTTCTGACTATGAATCAGATTCTCTTGTTCGACGATATGTATTGTTGAATTATTATTTTGTTGAGTGGTCCTATTTTGTATTTACAGTAGTACCCTTATATAATTAATAACTTTCGTACGATTATAACTTCATACTTAGTACATTTTGATGATATAATACTCAACATAAGTAATAAATCATGACGTAAAGATTGAAATAACTTTAATTAAATCAAATTCTGGTTACAAACCGTAAGCTTTATACATTATTTATTTGTGATTCTGATTAAGTTTACAAAAACATTAATACTACAATTTTGCAAACCCGGAGCAAGTGCATTATTAATTCCATTAGCCTAAACGAACTCGTTTAGTTTATTTGATGGTTTAGATCGGATTAATTTTACAACCCTTTCAAAACCTTTATCGGCTTCATCGTATTCAGAAAAATATGTTTATCCAAATGCATCCACTAATTCCCTCTGTCCGTATGATCTTCTATGGGGGATTTAAACCCAATAGCCAGAGCGTTATGGGCATGACCTAGGGGTAGGGATATTGAATTGAACCACAAGCGGGTTGTTTGAAGGATCAATGGATTCAGTCATGTCGCACAGCGCAATGGGGGAAAATCCTCAGATCAAGTTATCTGCCGGCAATGAGATGTGTACTGGAGGTGGACCATTTTGGTGTCCACCTCCTAAAAATAGTAGGGCAGTAAAAGTATTAGTTTTACTTGGACATATATTAAAAGAATAAGTAAATTGTTTTGCAGACGCTATGCCTGCGAAATAATTATGTCTTTAATGAGCATATAAATGTTATTTGAAAGTCCTTAACGTCTATATCAGTTTATATGGGTCTTTTGAGGATTTTAACAACAAACACCTTCAGGGCTCTTTCCTTGTAGATTTCGAAGGTCCAATGATAATTTTATAGAAGAATAGGAATCAATTTTATTAAATATTTAACAGTTTATAATACCAACAAAACAATAAAACATGACTTCTGGAATGGGAATGAGCTTGTTTGTTTCTTAAAGAATTGATCGAATTGAAACATTTCTTTTAAGTATTCATAATCGTGAAACAATGTTTCACTCATATAACTGCCACGGTTGATACTGGGTTTTCGCAGATGTTTCATGGAAAACCCTAACATAGCCCACCTGCCTGTATGGGTAGGGATGAACAATGGAGTCGGCAATTTGAAATAAAAAAGTTACGCTTAACCAAATACAATGACAATTAAGTTAAAAATTGTTGTATTTAATCAAATATTTTTACTGGTGTAATGTTTTATACTAAACATAATTTAATATTTGCTACGCTAATCGGAGAACCTTAAGACAGACTATTTGTAAATGTTACTTTGTAACAAACCCATTTTGTTAATCACTATCAACAAACAAAATTTAAAAAAGTCAGGTGAAGTGTATAATATGAATGAATAATATTTAAACAAATATCAGTCTTGGCCGAGTGGTTTAGGCGTCTGGCTGGATATCTAATTCCCCTTTGGGAGCGTAGGTTCGAATCCTACCGACTGCAAAACTTTGATTCATCCAAATCATTGAACATAAATATATAGTATTAGTTAGTATTCAGTGTCCAAATCCAATCAAATGCATTATGTTGTTGTGTCTTTATCAAGGTAAATTACACAATGAGTTTAGAAGGGGTTTTCTCCCCTATTCAAAAATTTCAAAAAGCCATGGTCGGGGTTAAACACAAATTTAGTATTATTATATTCAATCAATGTTAATGATCTTCAAAACTAATCAATCAGTCAACAAATATTTGGACAAAAAATCCTAATTCGCTGTAATGAAAGAATTCACGAGTTCCTGCTTACAAGCCCTGATACGTACGATACAACTACTTTAACACTGCCACAAAGTGCGGTCGCTGTGCGGCACTACAAGCCTTACACACTCATCACGCCTCGGTCATGTGCACCGCAGTAACCACACTGGCGGGATAACTGTGGCACGACCGCAGGGGTGGATCCCGGCACACCTGGTGGATGGGGTGTTCTAGAATTTCTGCCACGGTGTATATGATAATCACATTGTGGGGGTGTAGGGGTAGTCAGATGATAAGTTTGGAAAATAGTTATTATGGGTGTGGTTGGATTTCCAAAAAAGGATTAACTCTTTTACTGAAACAAACTAAGTAATTTTAAATTAGTTGACTTGTTTTACCATCAGAAGGTTATGGATTGTAGGGGCACACATTTTTTGCTAGACGTTTCATAATGAGTTTATTATAATAATTAATTTTTCCTGATTTCAAAATGGTTTTTATAAATTTAAATACAGATTTAGTACTATTTATGTTATTCCCTTTACAACAATTGTTTAAAAAAATATTTTTTTTAATCGTATTCATCAATTTGAAAGGTGAATAATTCGTGTCCTTACCAAGGCTTGGCGATTAACTTTCATTGTAATAATGAGAAAAAGGAGAGAAGAAAATAAATTTACCACCAGCAGTCGTGGCCGAGTGGTTAAGGCGTCTGACTAGAAATCAGATTCCCTCTGGGAGCGTAGGTTCGAGTCCTACCGACTGCGAAAAACTTTTGATATTATGAACTTTCACTATTAAAAGTACTATTAAACCTATAAGAAGATATTTCACACTCATATTTTATTACTTATTCCTCTAAATATTCTGCGTCTGTTGAAAACCTGAATTTAAAATGTACCTTGTTTAATAATTTAATGTAAACCTTGTGAATGTACCCATGAATACAAATTTGTGTAAGAAGAATTACAATTCATTGACATTATTATCACAGGTAACTAGCAAATACCCCCGTCGCAGCAAACCTGCGGACTAAGCGAATTTCCAATGCATAATATTTGTCTGAATTCCACATAAAGCCGCAAACCAAGTTTCATAAGTTTCTATAGTCAATTCTATTCACATATAAGCGATTTTAATTATTCTCTATAAGAATAACATTGGTAATGAGTATGTAGGTTAGTAGTGGGTAAACAGGAAAGAGACCCCACAATCGGCGCTTTTTCCCCATGTTATTCTTATGGGGAGCCGTTTTTGCACCGACGCCAGCTCCCGCCCTACACAAGTTTCCTTGTTAGCCTATACTAACGTCCAACCCTTGCCTATATTAAATATATTTTCCCAATCCCCATCCCTCCTCTATATTTTTTAAAATTAATTTTCAAATTCAGGCTAAAAAACTATCTTTAGTGTTTATGGTCCGATTTGTCTGCAATTTGGATATGTTATTGTCCTAGGCAAGTGTTTTAATAAATTCCACTTACATTTCCCAAATTCACTATAACGGTCAAATTAAAAAATATTTTTGAAAAATACTATAGTGCCAATTGCCACCTTCTTTATTAACTGTCCGATTTGTCTTCAATTTGGATATGTTATTGTCCTAGGCAAGTGGTTTAATAAATTCCACTTACATATCCCAAATTCACTATTACGGTCAAATTAAAAAATATTTTTGAAAAATACTGCCAATTGCCAACTTCTTTATTTACTGCCCGATTTGTTTAAAATTTAGATATGTTATTGTCCTAGGCAAGTGTTTTAATAAATTCCACTTACATATCCCAAATTCACTATTACGGTCAAATAAAAAAATATTTTTGAAAAATACTGCCAATTGCCAACTTCTTTATTTACTGTCCGATTTGTTTAAAATTTAGATATGTTATTGTCCTAGGCAAGTGTTTTAATAAATTCCACTTACATTTCCCAAATTCACTATTACGGTCAAATTAAAAAATATTTTTGAAAAATACTGCCAATTGCCAACTTCTTTACTTACTGTCCGATTTGTTTAAAATTTAGATATGTTATTGTTATAGGCAAGCGTTTTAATAAATTCCACCTACATTTCCAAAATTCACTATAACGGTCAAATTAAAAAATATTTTTGAAAAATACTGCCAATTGCCACCTTCTTTATTAACTGTCTGATTTGTCTTCAATTTGGATATGTTATTGTTGTAGGCTAGTGTATATGCACCATCCACATTTTACAAATATTACAGTCAAATTAAAAAATATTTTTGAAAAATACTGCCAATTGCCAACTTCTTTATTTACTGTCCGATTTATTTAAAATTTGGATATGTTATTGACCTAGGCAAGTGTTTTAATAAATTCCACTTACATTTCCCAAATTCACCATTACGGTCAAATTAAAAAATATTTTTGAAAAATACTGCCAATTGCCAACTTCTTTATTTACTGTCCGATTTGTTTAAAACTTGGATATGTTATTGTCGTAGGCAAGTGTTTTAATAAATTACACTCACATTTCCCAAACTCACTATTACAGTCAAATTAAAAAATATTTTTGAAAAATACTGCCAATTGCCAACTTCTTTATTAAATGTCCGATTTGTCTGCAATTTGGATATGTTATTGTCCTAGGCTAATGTATATGCACCATCCACATTTTACAAATATTGCGGTTAAATTTTAAAAAATTTGGAAAAATACTGCCAATTGCCAACTTCTTTATTTACTGTCCGATTTGTTTAAAATTTGGATATGTTATTGTTGTAGGCTAATGTATATGCACCATCCACATTTTACAAATGTTGCGGTTAAATTTTAAAAAAATTGGAAAAATACTGCCAATTGGCAACTTCTTTATTTTCGGATATGTTATAGCTCCTATATAGGTAACAAAACCACACTACCACACGTTCCACTACCCCCCACAATACAGTATTTTGTCTGTTTGTTTATTTTGCTGTAATCCCAAAACTGACTTTGCTGTTTATTGTCCGATTTGCCTACACTTTGGATTTGCATTTATTGTCTGATTTATTTTTGTTATTGCCCCCAACTATTATATCTAAAATTACAATATTATTTCCACCTATAATACTGTTGTTTGTTTTGCCGCAACCTAAAAACTAACATTGGTATTTGTGTTTTTACAAAACTATATTTTGCGGTTGGATTAAAAAAAATAAATGCAAGCTTATTATATACATCCAGCTGATAAGTAATATATATCCACAATTATGGTCAGAACAAATTTTGGATATGTTTTAAGCCAATGCAAAAAATAAATTTTTAAAACCCAAAACACTAATCTTTCTTTGTGCTTGTTTGGAGTAGTCTTTATTTTATCCAACTTAATTTTGTAGTTAAAATCAAACTTCCCACATTCTAGCTCCCTTTCCAGCCAGTGGTTGGAGACATAAAGGTTACGAATATTTTCAAACTGTACAATATATCTTTTTCTATGTTGGACTTGTTTAATAGCGCACCATATTCCAAATCCTCCAGTCTACTACATTCTTTAAATTTAACATTGCCTTTAATATCTTGCATCTCTATGTCTTCTTGTCCATTGTTACGGAAACTTTCTATTTTTGGAATTGCCATAAAATGTTGCGGTTCCGTTAGTGTTAAAGCTTGCAAGTGGCTCGTTGGTAGGTAGATAAATAATGTCCAAATCACCACTGTATGGCAACACGCTATAACCTTGCCTATTCTTATTTATCTCTATAAATACAGTTTTACAGACACCTTTAACATAGTATACACCCCTCCATCCTTTTCTGCCAACACTCCCACAAACTTGTTGTTTACTACAAACGCATACACTATATAATGTCCATAATGCTCGCAGGAAGTAATCTTTTAATTTATCCTCTCTTTCCCTTCTTTAGCCAACTGTGCTTTGTATTCCTCTGCAACAGTATTTTCCACATATTCCAATGTCTTCTAATTCCAATTTCCTCTTTTTGGAACAACTCTCTAAGAAAGGCTTGGAAAGTGGCTCTATTTCTTTAATAGTGTATGGGTACAGTTTATTGGTCCGGCTTCTTAAAACGTAGGGAGTAAGGTTAGGACTTTCCACTAAGAGGTATAGTGGAGAAAGGTGTATTTGATATGCCCCCAGATTTGATGTAACACTTATGCTTTACACATACGGCATCCTCCTCTATTACCTCTACATAGTTGGTAAACAGTTAAAGCTAAATGCAGATAGAGCATACTTTATTAACTTTTCCCTTTGTGTACTATCTTTTGGCAGTTTTAGTTGTACTCCAGTTATCTTTTTCGTATTACAATTACCCCAATACGCGTATTGTAATAAATCGTTAAACACTAAACAACAACTGTTTTGTAATTGATTGGCAACTTTCACCCACATCTTATGCAGAGGTACAGCATAGAATGGAGCATTTTGAAAGTACCGTTTGTTGTCTTCTATTAGACTTAAACAATCTCTTAAAGGTTCAAACCCTTTACCAAAACCTCTACAATAGATTGTTGCCTCTAACCTTGCCATTCTCTCTAGCTAGTTTAGACGAGAACGTTTCTTTTAGGTTTACAAAGTTTATTATATGGTTTCCTATACTTTTAATTACTCCAGGGCTTGTAATCTGGCATATAAATTTATTATATATTTTTACCCTGCTATTTACATTAAACTATGTTAAACAGTCTTTACTAACATTATCTACAATAACATTATGGGGGTCCATTCGCCCCCCTGGTAGCAAAAGTTTTCTGTAAGATATTGGCACATTTCCTCTTTATTAAATATTCCAACCAAATCTAGTGTTATATCGAAATCCATAGTACATTTCTTTTTCCAGATCTTGCAGTATCTTTGGAAGGTCTTCCAACAAATCCTTAATTTTAACATTTGCAAGCTCTATTTTATAGGGAATTGCTATAGGATCATCATACTTTTGTTTAATTTGGTCAATATCTTTCTTTATTATTTGTAACACACCCTCGCTTTGGGAGAATGGTAGTTTGGCCACAACACCATGTCGAGCTAAAGAGAACTTTTTAAATATTCCTCACAAGTAGCTATTAAACGAGCCACATATTTCCTTCTTAACTTTAAATTTATTCCAAACGTCCCCATCACAATCCGTAACATTGGTTATCTTAACTAACATTATGTTATCACAAAACGCATCCGTTATAGATGTTAAGTTATTTAATTTTGGTTCACCCTCGCAATAGTTTATATTACCTATGTCTGTAAGAAGGTTATTATTACGTAGATTTTCTAATAAAAACCATATACCGAATCTTTCGTTAGTAGGTTTAATACAATTCCCCAATAAATGGCTAACAGAGTACATTTCTTTTATACAAAAGTAGCGGAAACATGTAAACAGGACAGATTACACCATAGGCATATAGAGGTTGTAAATATATATTGTATATAAACACAGGCGAGCGGTAAGTGTAACACGTAAGTGGACACCCACATGCAAATATGGAATACCCACAAATTCGACTAATTAAGTTTATAGTCTCAATATAATTAACATATTAACTAACGGCGCCATCCCGCATTAGTACCCAAATTGTCGAAATTCTATAATTCTATTCTTAGTCCTTGTATTAGGTTTTGTACTATTAAACCCAACACCCCGTGCAGTAGAGTAATATATGTATTTAATACAGATACGCACATTCTACAAGACCCATACATCTGTTGTATAAGCAGCAGAATAGACGTCTCATTGTGTTGTTGTAAAGTAAAACATAAATGTAAATTGTGCTGGATACAACCGGCCAGATATTAGACAGGAAATGTGTTGGAAGTGTATTGCCAAATAGTAAGACAAACACCACATAGTGCAGCATGTAATCAATCCATTACTATTTAGACAAAGGTCAGTATTGGTACAACATCCGATATATTAGCCAAACCCACAATCAAACTTGGAAAACAAACAGTAAAAGATAAATATTATAGTAACAGAAATAGTAAGAGTATAAGGACATAGTAATATTTAAAGTTTATAAAACAACACAAATGCAGAGACACAATAACACACTCCAACACATTTGGACACAGGCACAGATACTGGTTTACATCCATTTAACACAACTTTACACGTTCTGTCAACCGACACAAAAATAGTTTGTAAATTGTGTAAGAAATATATGTAATATAAACAAATTTAACACAATCATAACATTGTGGACAATGTTATGATTGTGTTAAATTTGTTTATATTACATATATTTCTTACACAATTTACAAACTATTTTTGTGTCGGTTGACAGAACGTGTAAAGTTGTGTTAAATGGATGTAAACCAGTATCTGTGCCTGTGTCCAAATGTGTTGGAGTGTGTTATTGTGTCTCTGCATTTGTGTTGTTTTATAAACTTTAAATATTACTATGTCCTTATACTCTTACTATTTCTGTTACTATAATATTTATCTTTTACTGTTTGTTTTCCAAGTTTGATTGTGGGTTTGGCTAATATATCGGATGTTGTACCAATACTGACCTTTGTCTAAATAGTAATGGATTGATTACATGCTGCACTATGTGGTGTTTGTCTTACTATTTGGCAATACACTTCCAACACATTTCCTGTCTAATATCTGGCCGGTTGTATCCAGCACAATTTACATTTATGTTTTACTTTACAACAACACAATGAGACGTCTATTCTGCTGCTTATACAACAGATGTATGGGTCTTGTAGAATGTGCGTATCTGTATTAAATACATATATTACTCTACTGCACGGGGTGTTGGGTTTAATAGTACAAAACCTAATACAAGGACTAAGAATAGAATTATAGAATTTCGACAATTTGGGTACTAATGCGGGATGGCGCCGTTAGTTAATATGTTAATTATATTGAGACTATAAACTTAATTAGTCGAATTTGTGGGTATTCCATATTTGCATGTGGGTGTCCACTTACGTGTTACACTTACCGCTCGCCTGTGTTTATATACAATATATATTTACAACCTCTATATGCCTATGGTGTAATCTGTCCTGTTTACATGTTTCCGCTACTTTTGTATAAAAGAAATGTACTCTGTTAGCCATTTATTGGGGAATTGTATTAAACCTACTAACGAAAGATTCGGTATATGGTTTTTATTAGAAAATCTACGTAATAATAACCTTCTTACAGACATAGGTAATATAAACTATTGCGAGGGTGAACCAAAATTAAATAACTTAACATCTATAACGGATGCGTTTTGTGATAACATAATGTTAGTTAAGATAACCAATGTTACGGATTGTGATGGGGACGTTTGGAATAAATTTAAAGTTAAGAAGGAAATATGTGGCTCGTTTAATAGCTACTTGTGAGGAATATTTAAAAAGTTCTCTTTAGCTCGACATGGTGTTGTGGCCAAACTACCATTCTCCCAAAGCGAGGGTGTGTTACAAATAATAAAGAAAGATATTGACCAAATTAAACAAAAGTATGATGATCCTATAGCAATTCCCTATAAAATAGAGCTTGCAAATGTTAAAATTAAGGATTTGTTGGAAGACCTTCCAAAGATACTGCAAGATCTGGAAAAAGAAATGTACTATGGATTTCGATATAACACTAGATTTGGTTGGAATATTTAATAAAGAGGAAATGTGCCAATATCTTACAGAAAACTTTTGCTACCAGGGGGGCGAATGGACCCCCATAATGTTATTGTAGATAATGTTAGTAAAGACTGTTTAACATAGTTTAATGTAAATAGCAGGGTAAAAATATATAATAAATTTATATGCCAGATTACAAGCCCTGGAGTAATTAAAAGTATAGGAAACCATATAATAAACTTTGTAAACCTAAAAGAAACGTTCTCGTCTAAACTAGCTAGAGAGAATGGCAAGGTTAGAGGCAACAATCTATTGTAGAGGTTTTGGTAAAGGGTTTGAACCTTTAAGAGATTGTTTAAGTCTAATAGAAGACAACAAACGGTACTTTCAAAATGCTCCATTCTATGCTGTACCTCTGCATAAGATGTGGGTGAAAGTTGCCAATCAATTACAAAACAGTTGTTGTTTAGTGTTTAACGATTTATTACAATACGCGTATTGGGGTAATTGTAATACGAAAAAGATAACTGGAGTACAACTAAAACTGCCAAAAGATAGTACACAAAGGGAAAAGTTAATAAAGTATGCTCTATCTGCATTTAGCTTTAACTGTTTACCAACTATGTAGAGGTAATAGAGGAGGATGCCGTATGTGTAAAGCATAAGTGTTACATCAAATCTGGGGGCATATCAAATACACCTTTCTCCACTATACCTCTTAGTGGAAAGTCCTAACCTTACTCCCTACGTTTTAAGAAGCCGGACCAATAAACTGTACCCATACACTATTAAAGAAATAGAGCCACTTTCCAAGCCTTTCTTAGAGAGTTGTTCCAAAAAGAGGAAATTGGAATTAGAAGACATTGGAATATGTGGAAAATACTGTTGCAGAGGAATACAAAGCACAGTTGGCTAAAGAAGGGAAAGAGAGGATAAATTAAAAGATTACTTCCTGCGAGCATTATGGACATTATATAGTGTATGCGTTTGTAGTAAACAACAAGTTTGTGGGAGTGTTGGCAGAAAAGGATGGAGGGGTGTATACTATGTTAAAGGTGTCTGTAAAACTGTATTTATAGAGATAAATAAGAATAGGCAAGGTTATAGCGTGTTGCCATACAGTGGTGATTTGGACATTATTTATCTACCTACCAACGAGCCACTTGCAAGCTTTAACACTAACGGAACCGCAACATTTTATGGCAATTCCAAAAATAGAAAGTTTCCGTAACAATGGACAAGAAGACATAGAGATGCAAGATATTAAAGGCAATGTTAAATTTAAAGAATGTAGTAGACTGGAGGATTTGGAATATGGTGCGCTATTAAACAAGTCCAACATAGAAAAAGATATATTGTACAGTTTGAAAATATTCGTAACCTTTATGTCTCCAACCACTGGCTGGAAAGGGAGCTAGAATGTGGGAAGTTTGATTTTAACTACAAAATTAAGTTGGATAAAATAAAGACTACTCCAAACAAGCACAAAGAAAGATTAGTGTTTTGGGTTTTAAAAATTTATTTTTTGCATTGGCTTAAAACATATCCAAAATTTGTTCTGACCATAATTGTGGATATATATTACTTATCAGCTGGATGTATATAATAAGCTTGCATTTATTTTTTTTAATCCAACCGCAAAATATAGTTTTGTAAAAACACAAATACCAATGTTAGTTTTTAGGTTGCGGCAAAACAAACAACAGTATTATAGGTGGAAATAATATTGTAATTTTAGATATAATAGTTGGGGGCAATAACAAAAATAAATCAGACAATAAATGCAAATCCAAAGTGTAGGCAAATCGGACAATAAACAGCAAAGTCAGTTTTGGGATTACAGCAAAATAAACAAACAGACAAAATACTGTATTGTGGGGGGTAGTGGAACGTGTGGTAGTGTGGTTTTGTTACCTATATAGGAGCTATAACATATCCGAAAATAAAGAAGTTGCCAATTGGCAGTATTTTTCCAATTTTTTTAAAATTTAACCGCAACATTTGTAAAATGTGGATGGTGCATATACATTAGCCTACAACAATAACATATCCAAATTTTAAACAAATCGGACAGTAAATAAAGAAGTTGGCAATTGGCAGTATTTTTCCAAATTTTTTAAAATTTAACCGCAATATTTGTAAAATGTGGATGGTGCATATACATTAGCCTAGGACAATAACATATCCAAATTGCAGACAAATCGGACATTTAATAAAGAAGTTGGCAATTGGCAGTATTTTTCAAAAATATTTTTTAATTTGACTGTAATAGTGAGTTTGGGAAATGTGAGTGTAATTTATTAAAACACTTGCCTACGACAATAACATATCCAAGTTTTAAACAAATCGGACAGTAAATAAAGAAGTTGGCAATTGGCAGTATTTTTCAAAAATATTTTTTAATTTGACCGTAATGGTGAATTTGGGAAATGTAAGTGGAATTTATTAAAACACTTGCCTAGGTCAATAACATATCCAAATTTTAAATAAATCGGACAGTAAATAAAGAAGTTGGCAATTGGCAGTATTTTTCAAAAATATTTTTTAATTTGACTGTAATATTTGTAAAATGTGGATGGTGCATATACACTAGCCTACAACAATAACATATCCAAATTGAAGACAAATCAGACAGTTAATAAAGAAGGTGGCAATTGGCAGTATTTTTCAAAAATATTTTTTAATTTGACCGTTATAGTGAATTTTGGAAATGTAGGTGGAATTTATTAAAACGCTTGCCTATAACAATAACATATCTAAATTTTAAACAAATCGGACAGTAAGTAAAGAAGTTGGCAATTGGCAGTATTTTTCAAAAATATTTTTTAATTTGACCGTAATAGTGAATTTGGGAAATGTAAGTGGAATTTATTAAAACACTTGCCTAGGACAATAACATATCTAAATTTTAAACAAATCGGACAGTAAATAAAGAAGTTGGCAATTGGCAGTATTTTTCAAAAATATTTTTTTATTTGACCGTAATAGTGAATTTGGGATATGTAAGTGGAATTTATTAAAACACTTGCCTAGGACAATAACATATCTAAATTTTAAACAAATCGGGCAGTAAATAAAGAAGTTGGCAATTGGCAGTATTTTTCAAAAATATTTTTTAATTTGACCGTAATAGTGAATTTGGGATATGTAAGTGGAATTTATTAAACCACTTGCCTAGGACAATAACATATCCAAATTGAAGACAAATCGGACAGTTAATAAAGAAGGTGGCAATTGGCACTATAGTATTTTTCAAAAATATTTTTTAATTTGACCGTTATAGTGAATTTGGGAAATGTAAGTGGAATTTATTAAAACACTTGCCTAGGACAATAACATATCCAAATTGCAGACAAATCGGACCATAAACACTAAAGATAGTTTTTTAGCCTGAATTTGAAAATTAATTTTAAAAAATATAGAGGAGGGATGGGGATTGGGAAAATATATTTAATATAGGCAAGGGTTGGACGTTAGTATAGGCTAACAAGGAAACTTGTGTAGGGCGGGAGCTGGCGTCGGTGCAAAAACGGCTCCCCATAAGAATAACATGGGGAAAAAGCGCCGATTGTGGGGTCTCTTTCCTGTTTACCCACTACTTAGGTTTGCTGAAACAAGGAACAGAAACAATTGGTTTTTATGCAAATATAAATAGAATTTAACTAGGCGAAGCCACATACTAAGTTTCATCGATATTCAATCATAAATAAGCGATATATGACATTCTAGTTATTCTCCATAAGAATAACATGGGGGCTGAGAAAGCAGGTTTGCTGCAACAAGGAACAGAAAAATGGGTTTTTATATAATTATCAATATAACTCAACCAAGTGAAGCTACATACCAAGTTTTATTAATTTATGTTCATAATCAAGGGAGTCAGTACATTTTACTTATTCTCCATAAGATTAACATGGGAGATTTTATGAGCAGGTTTCTTTGGATTTTCTCAGCAACCACTTAACCTAGGTTAATAATTCAAAATACTAAATTATTTGTTTTTTTAAGCTCTATAACATGGTCAAAACTAAAATTAAGTTTTTTTTTAATTTTAGGGTGAAAAATGCAAAAAACTGATTTTTGGAAAATTTAAAACCCCCATAAACCCTCCTTCCCATGGTCCGATTTTTCTGGTTTTCGAACGTAAAGTCATGAATGTCATTTTACACATTTGAGCCAAATTTCATCAAAATCGGACGTTTTTTACTCAAGTTATCGTGTTAACGGACACATATATAGATATATATATATATATATATATTATATATATATATATATATATATATATATATATATATATATATATATATATGTACATATATATAAATTTGAACGAATAGTGTTTTTGGCATCTGGGGACCTCAAAACAAAAAGTTATCATGGTCTCGGGCTTAAGTCTTACCATGAGACCTACGGTAATAGCTTCTTCCCTATAGGGGAAATTCGCTAAAACTAAAACTTGTTCAGGTTTTCGCTAGTATTTTACACTGAGTCATACGTCACTACAAAACCTTTCAAGTTAATATTGAAGGGGTCGCAAAACACAGAGACTTAATAATCTAAGATTGTTCTGTAAAAGACTAACAAAACATAATTAATCAGGTTACCCATTTACATATACTTAGTTGAATTCAAATACCCAATCGTGACTTTCGTGCTTATAAACTAGCCTATTTCAGAAAACATTAGCCTGATATTTCCAAACAGATTTTATTTTATTTTTTCTGTCTAAGCTTATTTACAAACTATAATCACTAAACATTGAGCTAAGTAATTGTAACACTTCATTAATTTCTCTCTGTGTTACTAATGTTGATTTGAAAATTCCTATTTAAAAACTACACAAGCTTAATGATTTTATGTACTCATTTGTAATGAAATTAATAAGTTTGATGCAAAGAAAAGTAATCTTTAATAGATTGGTTAATTACCACAAGTCTTAAGAGAATAAAAGTGATCATTAGTAGGGTAAAATAAAAACTATCTACCTAAAATAACAATCACTCTTTGAACCGCACATGTACAAGTTCACTCAAAAGTGGGAAGAAATAAACCAAGTTAAAGAAAGAACGTAAAACGCCGTCCGGTACTTAAATATAATAAGAAGCCCCTAAACCACCGTAATTTATCTTTCCTATCGCTCACAAAAGGTCATAATATTTGACTCCGATAGTAAAATTTAGTCCCATTCAAGATATGAACTTACTCATGAATGAAATTAAGAAAACGCACTATCAAGGAAGGGCGATCGTAGGAACAAATGCGGATTTCTGAGGGGAGCCGAAACCCATCCGATTTTATATCACGCCTGTAATTGTTTAGGGGAAATAAAATCTTCGGCGGGTGGAGAATTTCGCACTAAAGATCAGTCTTGCCAAATCAATCGAGGAAAGCCCTCACCATCCGCGACAAATGCGATTACCGAAGGTTTTCTCTCTCTGTCCCGCTCGTTGTGCGGCTATCTCCCCTCTCTGTCCCACTCGTCGTGAGTGACAGGGTGTTATTTCATCCCCGCTTTTACCGAGAATCGTAAACCGGGCGACATGCTTAACCGATTAATCGATTTTCATTTGGACGGGACGCATTATTGCGCAATTTATGACCGTGTCGGTTTATGTGTGCGATATACGTTATTGCTGGAGAGACGAACACTTGTACGCCATTTTGGGAGTGGTGTTCCGTGGGGAAGAATATAACGGTTGAATAATAATCGGATGGTGAAACTCCTGTCAGTTAAGGTAAGGATAACTAGCCTAGACGATTCCAGTTACACTGATGAAATTAAGAGAAAATATTTATTCATACAGAGCGTAAAGTAGGTCTTTATCGCTTGTGAGAAAACTGTTTGTTTCCGAAAGTGATAAGGACATCTTACACTCGAATTACATGTAATGTTTTTCATACACCAGTAATTTTGGATACCGTACAGCATTAACATCATCCATTTTCGCTTAATCCACAATATTGAGGTTATAACACGGAATCATTTACCTTGTATCCAAAGCAACAATAAATAATCAGTTATTGCAAAAGTAAGACGCAGTGATCTAAAGAGACCTTTATTCTCGCCAAAATGAAAACAGCTGTTTTTCGATGTGTTTTGGATCGTGAAGAAGCACTTTAGACACGCAGGAAGAATCTTTTTTGTTGAGCTTTATTTGGTGATAAACTGATGAACTGTACTTACAGAACATACACATGTTTATATATCACATGACCAAAAAATATCACCGTCAGTCATATAGTATAAACATTGAAACCTTTAAGGCCAACTGGGGAAAGCTCTGAGAGACTTTTTTTAACTTTTATGTAGCAATTCCAGCAAATATTTTAATTTACATTATGGTAGGACTTTGTCGCTAAAACTCTTTTAAATTTGGCACGGCTTTCCCCATTTAATTATATACATTCCAAAATTATAATTGTTTAAATTAAATTTGTTTTTAACCTAATAGTAAGGGATGTGAAAAAATGGGTTTCTGAACACAATGCGGTTTAAAGTTAACAGCCTAAATAAAATGCGTCTATATTTACAAATCTATTTTATCATTAGACAGTGCACAGCCTAGAATTGCGAAACCTATATCCTGGTGAATTTATTGGACATTTGATCAATATATTCGACTATAAGTCTTTATGGTAATCGTGTTTACCATTACCCATTCTCACCTTATTAACCCTTTTCCTCTAAAGAAACAAGACATGTTTTTAAACAAGTTAATTTGAATACAAATTTGATATTATAAAATAATACTTTAACAATGGATACAAAGGATAATACTGATCACGGACCGGAATATAAAATCAAAAATTCATTTTGTTATTATAAAAACTAATATTTAACCAAAATTATCTTGTAATGTTGCATACACTTTACCAAACATGAATAAAACATTTATTCTGTAACACCGCTAGCGTCACACTCTGTGTTACAGCTTATCATAAAAACATATCCTCAGGGGCGTCGATACAACCGGCTAGTTAGCCACCTTTCAGTGAGTCACGTTGCGCCACTGGAACGAATTGATCACCATTGATTAAAGGTGCAGGTGTTCATGATCATTCCCCACAACAATCAGTTGGCTACACTCTGCGAGCTTCTGATTAGACGAAGTATCAAGGTAGTGACTGATTTCAATTGACTTTATTTTTGGTAATATTTAATTAATTAGTATTATTGACTCTAAAATATAAATAGTTGAATATGCAATAGAACTGCCTTGAAATAAAATATGCCAGATGTAGTGAATTTAAACGAGTTCGCACGCAGCACGCTGACATGAGGGAAGTGAATTTCCACATAAAAACTTTTAAAACTCAAAATCCTTGTAAAACATACATTTGTCCAATTTTTATTGAAATCTGAAATATTGATTTTTTGGCTGTTCTGATACTCCTGGTTTCATTTACTTGCAAAGCTGGGAATACAATTTTGCACATTATAAGGTTAGTAAAATGTCCAGACAGGCTTGAAAGTAGGCGTGAGGTTGCTGGGGATGATAAAAGTACTCTAACAAAGGAATAACAGGCTTTTTTAGTGTAAAGCCCCCATAAGACAACGTACTGTGTTTAGTCGATACACATTTTCTTTGATACCTCGGTAAATATTTATGCTAGAATGACGAGAGAGGGCTTAAAACTTTCGCCTCTCTATCCCCATCTTTTAACATACATTGATTCTACATCTGGGGCTTTTATGACCCTTTTTGGACCCAAAAACTCGAAATTTGAAAGATTAATCTCCAAAAAAGGGGTTTAGAGTTTTCCGATTGTTTTGCCCAACGAACTTGTTCAACTGATTACAGAAAGGAACGTCCCTACCAAATTTGAAGTAAATCGGACAAAAGATGCGACCGCTAGAGTGCAAACACATATATATAAATTTTTGAACGACCCCGCAAAACGTGTTAAGAGTCTTCATCACCGGAAGTTGCCAGACGCCATCTTTGAGTTTTGTTCCATAAGGCTAATGTTAACTTTGTGTCTACATTACTCCTCACCTGTTCATCACATACAACTCAATTTGGTGTCAAATTAAAGGTTTACTCGTCCTCTAGGGAAATACAATGTCGAATTCCTTAATTTGGGTATCATAATTTCATAATAAATAGTTTAATTTTGAACTGAAACATTGTGCTTGTTCTCAATAATTAGTAAGAAAATCCAAATTTGACTATTGTATTTCCCTAGAGGACGACGAAACCCTTAATTTGACACCAAAATTAATTGTTTGTGACGATCAGGTGAGGAGTAACGGAGGCACAAAATTAACATTGGCCTTATGGAACAAAACACCGAGATGGCGTCCGGCAACTTCCGGTGATGAAGACTCTTAAGGGGGTCACGTTAGGAACTTCTATGGTGGTCCCGGGCTTAAGTTTCACCGTGCGGGTCATGCTAATAGTTCGCTTTCCTAAGGAAATTCACTAACAAGACGACTTAAACCTCTTAAATAGTGTTATTCTTCAATGTTATAAATGTTATAAACATTATCCCTGTGTTGGTTAAAAAACAATCAATAATCTAAATTGTTATTGTTTTCAATATTACAAAACGGTTATTGATGATTGGTTTGTTTTCAGTTTGAAATAATGCAATCAAATAATATGCTTGTATATACCGTTAGCTAATTTTATGTTTGTAATTAGTGTGACCAGTTTTATAGTCTAGGAGTTGATGACATAAATCATTTTCTCTAAAAATTAAATCATAATCAAAAATTTTCCAAAATTATAAAAAATATTTGTTTACTTTTTTACTTTGATTTCTTGATGAATTAGTTACTTTTAGTTATAAATAGTTAGATTAATTCATCAAGCACTCAAGGCAAAAAAGGGAAACAAATATCTTATTAAATTTCATGAAACAGGAAAATACAAAAATAGTTAACAAATACATGTAAATTATTTCCTTAAATATAACATTAAGTAAACTGCATTCACACATGCCTTTTAAATTTTCTTCTGCAATTGCAGAGAGTCGTTTGAACTAAAAGCTGATTGTTAATGAACAACTGGTGCATTTGAATGCATGTATTGCAAATGGCACGTCCATTGACTGGTCCATGAACTGAATTTTAATTTAATCCACGTAGATCAATGTTTAATTTTGTAAATTATAAAAAATAATCAGACATAGATTTTTTTGAAAATTATCAACGCCTATTCGTTTATATATTAAAACATAACTCAAATGGTATAACTTTTTTCTTAACTGGTTTTTGGAGAATAAAGGTTTCGAGCAAAACTTGTGACCTTAATTCAAGGCTAGTGTGATTCCATATGCATGTGCATTTTGTGATAAACCACATTAACTTTTTGAGAATTATATTTTAATAACAATTAATTAAGCTCATTGAAAGCATTTTTATAATCCTCAATATTAATTTTAAGAAAACTTGGAACAGAGCTCTAAAACCCAAAATAAGAGCAATCTTATTCCAATCCCCAAAAAAGTACCCTAGTACATTTGTACAAGATTATCAGGATAAAAATCGAACAAAAGGCAATAACACATATTTTAGAAGTAATTATAATCTGTTTAGTATCATATGTATTTATTTATTATTTACCATAACCCACAACATAAGCAGTCGTGGCCGAGTGGTTAAGGCGTCTGACTAGAAATCAGATTCCCTCTGGGAGCGTAGGTTCGAGTCCTACCGACTGCGGTGTATATATTTTTATATACAATTAAAGCAATGATGTATATGTGACAGGACTTTATTATATTAATTTAATTTCCTTTTGTGTAATTGCTTCAGGTTACAAAATACGTACTATAAATGTTTAACTAGTATATCTTCACTGCACTATACAGATTGGATTTTAAATATATAATTGATGTATCTATAGATAAGGAATAAATTAAGAAGATAATAGGTAGGCTAATAGGAGGGCTTAAGTAAAGACCTTTCGGTTTTCAACAAGATGTTACTTTTGATGTGTTTTGTAAAGTACTCGGTCTGTAGGAGATCATATTTATTTTCAAAACAATATTTGAATGTCGTAATTTTTAATTTCACCGTCTGTAACGAAACAAAGACAAACAAATTTGTCATAGAAGATCGTTTAAAATATTTAATTAGAATACAAGAATACAAATTAAAATACAAGTCTGACGCGAGTTGACGTATGTAGTTTAAACTACTTTCATTAAGAAAGAAAATAGTTGTTTTCATGATAATTCACTAAATTATTTCGATTCTAATTTAATTTTTGAAGCCATAAACGCATATAATTTACAAGCCTTAGGTGATAGACGATTAAAGCGAGAGGGCGATGTGTTACAGCGATCCGTAGCCCGAAAGAAAAATAAATAATCCGATTGGAAAAAAAATACAATCGGTGTAGTCTAACATAGCAAAACGTACACACTGCAAAGGTGCTGGCCAAGACATTGCTAAAATCTGTAATACAAATGCAAAATGAAAGAATTAAGCTTTTATCCTATACATTATACACAAGCAGGTTTTTTTCTAATGAACCTTTTTTATTTTTTGCTTGATGCGTCAATTTAAAGAGTTCGAGGTAAATATTATACGAATGGCCTTATAATTTACATTTGTCTTTAGGCCTGCCCCACAGTCCTACAAGGATTCAATTAATTAAATTAGATTATCAATTAATTATATTTTACATTTAATAGCTGATCAGAAATTAACAAAAAACACCACAGCAAAGAGAAAACGAGATCGCACGCAGCACGCTGACGTGAGGGAAGTGAATTTCCACACAAAAACTTTTAAAACTCAAAATCAGTGTAAAAGCATACATTTACTCCAATTTTTATTGAAATCTGAAAACATTGATTTTTTTTGGCAGTTCTGATGCCCCTGGTTTAATTTACCTGCAAAGCTGGGCATACAATTTTGCGCATTACAATGTTAGGAGAAGGCTTGAGAGTAGACGTGAGTTGCTGGGGATGATAAAAGTACTCTAACAAAGGAATAACAGGCTTTTCTAGTGTAAAACCCCCCATAAGACAACGTACTGTGTTTGGTCTATACACATTTTCTTTAATAACTCGGTAAATATTTATGCCAGAATGACAAGAGAGGGCTTAAAACTTTCGCCTTACTAATTCCCATCTTTCTACATGCATTAATTTTACATCCGTGGCTTTTCTGAACCTTTTTGGGCCCAAAAACTCGAGATTTGAAAGATTAATCCCTAAAAAAGGGGTTTAGAGTTTTCCGATTGTTTTGCCCAACGTACTTGTCCAACTGATTACAAAAAGGAACGTCCCTACCAAATTTGAAGTAAATCGGACAAAAAATGCGACCGCTAGAGTGCATACACACACACACACACATATATATGTATATATATATATGTGTGTATATATATAAATATATATACACACATATATATGTGTATATATATATATGTGTGTGTGTATGTGTGTGTGTGTGTGTGTGTGTGTGTATGTGTGTCTATATATATATATATATATATATATATATATATATATATATATAAAATTTTGAACGACACCCCAAAACGTGTTCAGGGGGTCACGTTAGGAACTTCTATGGTGGTCCCGGGCTTAAGTTTCACCGTGCGGGTCATGCTAATAGTTCACTTTCCAAAGGAAATTCACTAATAAGTAGCACGGAGACGACTTAATGTCTAGCTAGTAAGTAGGGTATAATGGGGGTTTCTGGCTCAGGAGGGACAGGAGGGACGCCCCCCCCCCCGAGCCCCCCCCCCCTCGCGAATTTTTTTTTGCGATTTTTTTTTTTTGCGAATTTTTTTTTTTTGCGAATTTTTTTTTTTGCGAATTTTTTTTTTTTTTGCGAATATTAACCTAACCTAACCTAACCTAACCTAACCTAACGTAACCTAACCTAACCTAACCTAACTTAACCTAACCTAACCTAACCTAACCTAACCTAACCTAACCTAACCTAACCTAACCTAACCCATCCTAACCTAACCTCGGATCAGATTTCTGATTGCAGATTCTTGTTCGTCTAGTCGAGCCGAGACATTTGCATACCCACAAAGTACATTTGGACGATGTAGGGGGGGGGGGGGCTATCTCGGTTACCATAAGTCGGATTTGAATTCTGATTGCAGATTCTTGTTCGTCTAGTCGAGCCGAGAAATTTGCATACCCACAAAGTACATTTGGACGATGTAGGGGGGGGGGCTATCTCGGTTACCTTAAGTCGGATTTGAATTCTGATTGCAGATTCTTGTTCGTCTAGTCGAGCCGAGAAATTTGCATACCCACAAAGTACATTTGGACGATGTAGGGGGGGGGCGGGCTATATCGGTTACCATAAGTCGAATTTGAATTCTGATTGCAGATTCTTGTTCGTCTAGTCGAGCCGAGTCATTTGAGTACCCACATCGTACACTTTGGATGATGTTTACAAAAAAGGGGCCCGCACCACACTTTTGACCTTTTTTTTTTTTTGCATTTTTGGAATCTCCTCGTCAAGCCGAGTATTCTCAGTACCCACATGACATACTTTGGATAATTAATACAAGAGTTGATCAGGGTAACGCTACAACCAACAGAGCTAGCCCATCAGCGCTTGCGGTCAATTGAACTAACAGTGAATGCAAATTTTAAGGAGAATATAATTGCAATGCTTTGAACATATACTGCATATACCTTCAAGTACTCTGCACCGAGGCAGCTGTTCGCACAACCGACTGACGCGTCCAGTCTACTGTCTGGGAATGCGGATGTTGTAATTTGATACCTCGACTGGAGGGTGCAGGTGTTCACACAAAAAACCGACAAGTCGAGACCTGTCTGGGAATGCGGATGCTGTAATTTGATACCTCGACGGGAAGACGGCTGACCCTTCTAGGAACCCATAATTATAGACCACCCGCGTCGAATTCCATTAGAGCAGGGTGGTCTTTACCCCAGACAGCGGTTGAGAGTTTTTGCCCCGACCTTCTCCGAAATCCATTAGTGGGGAGAGTCACCCACATCACCAGCCCTCCTTCAGTTCAGTTCGAGAGTTCAGTGCGTGAAGACGTGTTAGTCCGATCCTGTTCCGTTCTACGCGATTTGTGTTAGTTGCTGATTATCATCATTTGCGATTTGCGATTTGCGTAAAGCACCTTTGAACTATTTAAAACGTACGTGTTGTGCTGTATTGTTTGTGATTAACAAAACTTATAATCCATATTAAAGATGAACGCCACACACGTTTGTACCATTTGTGGTTGTATTTTCGTGCGTAGAAACAATTTGGTGCAACACCACATCAGATTCCACGGCTTGAGACCACAACTACTACCACCAACACCAACGCAGCAAGGTACGTTTTTTGCGTTGCATTATTGTTTTAATCAGACTAAATGTTAGTAATATAGGAATACGTTATGCAATATAACCGCAGAGTGATACAATTATTCTTATTTAACGGCTTTAACTTATGTTATGTTATTGCTCGCCCCATCAAGTCAAGTCATCAGAGTACCCACATTACATACTTAAACAAAACTTTAACCCCCCCCCCCGACCATTTTGTGTGTGTGTGGGGGGGGGGGGGGCACTGAGAATTTGAAAGTACTCTAAACAAAGGTAGGTGTTAAACATTTCACAATCTAATCGTTTTGTGCGTTTGCAGATGGAGTAGCTGCATGTCGGCTTTGTCGAGCCACCTTCGTAGACCGGGGAGCTTTAGAGCTTCACATGGAAGCGAACCACCGAGTCATTCCACCCCGGCAGGTGATTGATGCTCCGCAGACGACTGCCTATGTCAATCAACACTCCGTTGAAGGTGAGAATCCACATTAAAATAACTTTTTCCCCTTGAAACTAATTACCTTTTTTATAATTATTTAACTAGGTACATGAAGAAGAATGAGACCGTGACAACTGGTGTACTATTGATTTAATTGCTAGGGGGGAGATTTTCGCTCCCCCTAACACATAATGGGTTAGGGGGAGATTTTCGCTCCCCCATACGTCAGGAATTGTTGAAGACTAGAACAAGAATGAGACCGTGACAACTGGTGTACTATTGATTTAATTGCTAGGGGGAGATTTTCGCTCCCCCTAAAACATAATGCTTCTTTAGGGTTGGCGCAGCTCATTATTGCAGCTACATCCTTAGCCTTGAACCCCGAATCATGAATGTAGACAAACAGTACAGAAGATTACATTCCCTGTTTCAAAATTGATATTTTGATTTAACAAACTTAACTTTGAAATGTGATTCTCGAGAGAGGGGAATTTGTATCTTTAGCAATCCTAATCTGTTTTTTGTTTTATTTTCAGGTGAAGGTCCGGGTCCTGGCCACCACACCTGCCATGAATGCGGTCGCCGTTTCCGTCGTGAAATACACCTGCGTCGACATGTGGATTCGGTACACGGCAGAGTCCGCAGGTTCATATGCGGCACATGCGGCGTCGAGTTTAAGAGGGAAGACAACCTTCGTCGCCACACCAATCAATTTCACGGCAATGGTCAAGAACGAAGATTCCCTTGCGCATACTGCGGTCAGGAGTTCAACCAGCTGTTCAACAAGGACCATCATGAGCGGATCTCTTGCCCAATCATGAAGGACCTGATCCGGAACCGAGCAGCCATGGAACAGGATGAACCCCAGCCAGGTCCGAGCACGGAGCCACAACCCGGTACGAGCACACACCAACAACCCGATGATGTTGAGATGACTGGAGCAGGACAGTCAAGCCCCGTATTCTCACTCATTCAACGGGGTTTCCGCAACCGCCTCCTAACCTACCGTCTGCAGCGACCGATGGAGAATCTCGTCACAATCGGAGAAGTGATGGCGCTGTTGATTGTGAGCCTTACGGAGTTGCTTGAGAACACCTTGGTGAAACACCGCAGCATTAAGGTCAACTTGAAGCTGGAGTGTGAATTCCAAAATGTGCACAACAACACCTGCCTGCGCAACTTCAAAACGAAGATGACTCCGTTGACGACGACCTCGGACCTGAACCAGTACATCACAGCAGCTTTTGCGAAGCTTATCAGAGAGAAGGCTGAGTGTGATCATATCGGCTCCGGGTGGACATACCTTCGCGTTCGTGATTTGGAGGTCGGTATTAACGAGTACACTCCTCTAGGTGAAGATGGTCGAGCTTGGCTCCCACTGCCTATGTCTCTGGAGAACACCAAAGCAGTCGTCAACGTATCGAACGCCGATGAGCGGTGTTTTATGTATGCGGTCCTGGGAAAGTTTGTTCAAGAGAACCCCGATAGACCGGCAATGTACACCGACGATATCATCGCCCGATACGATTGGACCGGCCTTCAATTCCCCGTTGCTCTGAAGAGTATCAAGGCGTTTGAGCGGACAAACAACATCAGTATCAACGTCTATGGTATTGATCACACGTGCGTGGGTCAGAAACCTAACGGACGACCAAAGTACCAGGACACCGTCTTCCCCTTGAAGATTTGTAGGCAGGAGCGTGAGGACCATTGCGACCTTTTGTACGTGACAACGGACGGTGATAGTCACTACGCCTACATCAAGGACCTTAGTCGGCTGATCCGTCCCCAACTCACAGCACATAAGGACAGGATATTCATCTGTAAGCGGTGCTTCGCGCACTTTGACAACCGTCCGAACAAGCTCGGTCTGACGGGTGCACAGCGTCTGGAGGAGCATAGGCGATACTGCTCCGCTTCAGCCCCTATTCGCATGGATACGCCGAGAAAGACTGAAATCAAATTCAGCCATCCAGAGTTCACCCGACGCGAGCGTTTCACCATCTACGCGGACTTTGAGTGTGCTCTACTGCCGACCGCGGAGATGGATGAACAAGTCGACGAACCGCACGGAGGAATAGCCACCCACATCCACATCCCATACGCCTTTGCGTACCAGATCATCGACTCGTACGGACTTGAGGAGTTTGAGCCTCGAGTCTACTTCGGGGATGATGCGTCAAAGACATTTATGGAGATGTTGAAAACTGATGTTGAGCGATTGTGGAACTTCCTGTACGAAGCAAGAAATCTGCGCCCTGTCCTGACCCCAGCCGAAACGATGCAGTACAACTCGACAGCGAATTGCTACCTCTGCGGATCGGCATTTTCAAGCGAAGACCCAAAGGTTCGTGATCACAACCACGCGCCGCCCTACGAGTTCCGTGGCGCTGCGCACAGATCATGTAACCTACGCTACAGGGAGCAGCGAGTAGTCAACTGCTACTTCCACAACCTCTCCAACTACGACGCTCACTTCATAGTGCGGGAGTTGGCGGTCGACCCTGGTGATGTTGAGGTGTTGGCTCACACGGAAGAGCGGTACATCGCTTTTACGAAGCGGTTCCTGTTCGACCGAGCAGCGGCACCGGTTGGGATGCAAGGGCGTGGAAAAAGACAGCCAGGATTCAGAGTCAGGTTCCTCGACACCTACAGGTTCCTGGCTTTGAGCCTCGCCAGCCTCGCAGCCGCACTTCCACCAGCTCAACTCTTGGAGACGAGGAAGAGATTCCCCGAAGACCACCTCTTCGATCTAGTCCGTAGGAAAGGCGTGTTCCCGTACAACTTTGTAACGTCGAACGCCGTATTGGAAGATACTACGGAACTGCCTCTGCAGCGAGATTTCCACAACGACCTTACCCTGGAGGACATAACGGATGCAGACTACGAGCATGCTCGCAACGTGTGGGAAACCTTCGGTTGTAGGAACCTCAAGGACTACGCTGAGAAGTACCTGCGCTGTGACATTGCGCTGTTGACTGACGTCTTTGAACGCTTCAGGGACACATCGATGGCTGAATACGAACTAGACCCTGCGCACTACTACACCCTACCGTCATACGCCTGGGATGTTATGTTAAGGACCTGTCGAGTGGAGCTTGATACGATACAGGACTTTGATATGTACCTCTTCTTCGAGCAAGGCATCAGAGGAGGTATTTCCCAGGCGATCACCAGACACGCCAAGGCCAACCATGATGGATGTCGCCCTGAAGATCGACGACCTGAAGAGCCAACGAATCACCTGCTATACTTGGACGCCAACAACCTTTACGGTTGGGCCATGTCCCAGTGTCTTCCACAGGGGCACTTCCAATGGCTCAGCCGAGAGGAGATCTCGTCCCTGGATATTGCAGCGTTGGACCCCGAAGGACCCACGGGCTACGTCTTGGAAGTTGACCTTCGCTACCCCGCCCACCTGCACGACCTTCACAAGGATCTCCCCTACTGCTGCGAGACCAAACGTCCGCCAGGAGGGAAATTCAAGAAGCTCGTTACGACTCTGGATGACAAGAAGAACTACATCTGTCATTACAGAATCCTGCAACAGGCGCTGGAAAACGGACTGGAGCTTGTGAACGTGCATCGCGTCATCTCGTTCCGTCAGTCTCGGTGGTTAGAGAGCTACATCCTAATGAACACCGAACTGAGGAAGAAGGCCACGACCAAGTTTGAACAAGACTTTTTCAAGCTTATGAACAATGCGGTCTTTGGCAAGACGATCGAGAATGTTCGCAAGCGAATGAACTCTAAGCTGGTGTGTACGCCGGAGATGTTCAGGAAGTACGTAGCCAAGTCAAACTTCCTGGACCGAACCTACTTCAACGATGACGTCGCCATTGTACACATGTCGAAAGTCAATATCGTCCTGGACAAACCGCTCTACGTCGGAATGTGTGTCCTCGATCTGAGCAAGTGGCTCATGTACGACTTCCTTCGAAAGATGAAGAACCGCTACGGCGATCGTCTGAAGGTTGACTACATGGACACTGACAGTTTCGTGTTCGACATCCAGACTGAAGATGTTTATAAGGACATGTTGGAGCACCTGGACGATTTCGACACCAGTGCGTACCCCCAAAACCATCCCTGCTACAGCCCCATAAACGCAAAAGTCATCGGAAAGTTTAAGGATGAAGCGAACGGTCTTCCGCTGCTCGAGTACCTCGGTCTTCGCTCGAAACTATACTTCATGGATATAGTCGAGTTCGAGGAGAGGACTGAAGATGACGAGTTGCAGGTCATGACGGTGAAGCGCGCCAAGGGAGTCGCTAGAGGTGTTGTAAAACACAATCTAACCTCTGACGACTATCGGGAATGCCTCTTCAATGGCGTGTTGAAGAGAACCATCAACACCAGGTTCCAGTCCCGAAACCACCGCGTCTTCACAGTTCAAGTCGACAAGCTATCCTTGAGCTGTAACGATGACAAACGCTACATCCTTCCGGACGGTGTAAACACACTGCCTTGGGGACATGTTGACGTGCCACCTCAGCCCGAAGACATCCCTCAAGACGATGAAGAGGCGGAGGATGAGGAGCGTTGAGTGGTTGTGTCATATTACCAAAGACCCTGACTTGACTTGTAAATTTCCGATTTTGCTAAACCTAGTCATTAGTTTGTATCGAGTCTCGTAAAACTTAGAAATGTGCTCCTTTTTTTGTTCTAGTCGTTAGTTTGTGTCGAGTCTCGTTTTGCTAGCCAAACACAAATGTTCAGGAGCACATACTCGATGTAAAATATATATAAGGTGTGTAAATAAATAGCCAAATTGTTCGTATATACATTTGTCTTTTTTTTTTCCTCCCCTCACATAGTCTTAAGATACTAAAGTAAAAAGAAAAATTATTCAGGAATATGTTAATTCATATAAACCAGGTTCAGATATGAATGTTACTTTACAATCATTGTATGATAGGTCTGTCCCAATTTGTGGTTGACAACTGTTGTTCAACTGATTTAATTACCAGGGGGGAGATTTTCGCTCCCCCTAACACATAATGGCTTAGGGGGAGATTTTCGCTCCCCCATACTACAGGAATTGTTGAAGACTAGAATGCACCTGCTAATGTCATTGTATGATAGATCTGCCCCACTTTGGGGTAAAGGAGGCGAGGATGGGAAATAATAAGAATGTTTCTTTTTTTTTATTCTGAGTACACAACTAGTTTATTGAGAAAAATGCAGAATTTCAAAACTCAATTGGTATACATTTGTGCAAAGAGTCTTCTGATCAGTGCATCGTTGTGGCCGAAAGAAGAGTGTTCAAAGAGCTGCACAAAGTCCTTCATCTTCATGCCGTAGTGGGTGCGGCAGTACAGGAATACAAGGCAGTATTGACCGCAGACCAGAGTGTTATCACTTTGAAGGCGATGCTCGTTGTACAGGTAGCGACGAGCGTTGCGTCTCAGGAATCCTTGGTAGAATTGAAGATGTGGCGGTTGACCGTAGCTGTCAAAGAATTCAATTATTCCTCCTCCTTTGTTAAGGTAGAAAGCGACCCAGTGAGTGCCGTCTTCATTGTGTGGATCAGTGTTCACAATCATAGCAGTAGATGGTGAAATATAATGGGGCAATTGATCCGCAGCGTAGACACCAACATTCTGTACGGGCAGTTTAGCCATACACTTTTGAATCTCTAAGGTATTCATTCTACTGTGTCGACGCCACAGTCAGTAGTAGGAGTAGTAGTACTAGTAGCAAAACAAAAGCAGGAACTGGTATCACTCTCACCTTCGTCAGCGTAATCATCAGCGTCAGCGATATTTGTACTTAGATGTAACCAACTGCGTAATGTGATGCAATTGGCTAGAGCGCATCGTGTGTGAGCTGTTCTGTGGTGGCGACATCGCACTGCGTTTGTTGATAGTAGACTGTTGATTGACGATAGTGATCCGCAGCCAATATCGTTGATATCCATGACATTAGTAGTACAGTGATCCGTGATGAAATTGTATCGTACAAACTCTTTTTTCTCAGCACCTTTGACGTAGACAATCGGTCGTTTGGCGATACATGCGCGTAACTTTTCCTCTAGCACATGATACCAGATATCACCTTGGTCCCATTCCAATCCGTGACAGTGTTTTGTGAGCCAATAGCTTTCACGCAGTTTCTCTTGTGATAGGAAATCTCGACTGAATGGTGATTTGGCGATATGATGCATTAGCAGTGTTCCACTGACCAATTCCAAGACGCACACTTCCTTTAGAATGTAGTCATTTGCGTTGTCCTTGAAACAATGAAAATCTACAATAATTGGAGATGCGGACTTTTTACGCGGTACTCTGCATAAACGATCCATCTTGTGCGAATGTTGGTTGTAGACTGAGGAGGAGGACGCCGCCGCCGACGATCTAACCACCAAAGTCCGCAGACACGTTGCGATGACGATCGATTTCTATGACGTTGTCAAACTCTGCGTATACCAGACAGTTGACAGTCTCTGTGAGCCCCGTGTCGAAAGCAATCTCCATACGCACACTGCCGTTGCGCACTAGGTTCCAATGAGTCGTATCGCTTGCTGACATATCAGGTGTTAGATCGAATGCCATCAGACAGTATCCATCGTCGTAATCGTCTCTATTTATGAGATTACCAGCATCGCTAAAGTGTATGCCGGAGCCTGAAAACAGACTGTGATACGCCATCACGTATTTTCCCTTGCCGGTTTCGTAGTGTGGTTGTAGCGGTTTGGACGGCACTTGTTCACCGTCCACGTACAGCGAGAAGTAGTTGGTTTTGAAATTTTGAAAGTTAAATGGATTCTTTTTTAAATCGCCATTATAAGCGGCGTTGGTGACCAGTCCGACAATGATTCGTTTCGGCACTTGACCTAGAAACACATTGTCCAAAGTTTTGCTCCTCACTCCAAACGGTAGTGTGAATGTTTTCAATTCCACTCTAGTGATTGGGTATTTAGCTGTGCCGGTCTGAAGCGTTTTGCTGTGCGCCAACAGTACAGTGGGGCTAACTTTACACCTTCGTATCCAGAGATTCGCATCAACAATGTGCACCTTGTAGTCACCATCATCCGACATAATGGAGAAGGAATCTTTTGATCGGATCAGTTTAAAACGCAGTTCCACACCGTTCAACAGGAACTTGTTCTGATTACACATGTCCACATGTAGGCGACCGAGCATATCGATTTCACGACTTTTATTTGTCATTTTTCGTCTCGCCTTTAGTCCATCGTTATCGTCCAGAGTATTGTCCATATAGCCGGCATCGTCCGCGTTCCACAATCCACATGTTAAATGTGATTTCCTAGCATCATATCCGTAATTCAGCAATGTTTCAATATACGCTCGATATGCATAAGTGTTGTTTTGTGGTGTGACCAGTTTCTGATTCATACTCATATCGACTTGACTGAATAACGTGTGCAGCCAATTGTTGACTGGGCCAATTTTGTTCGATTCATCGGCATCTGCGATTGCCGCTCCTGTCGACTTGACAATAGACGCTGTAACTTCCAACATTGTTTGCGAAAGATCGGTGTATTCTTCGCCGTTGCCGGGCACAACAAACTCGATGGGCGAATCATCAGTCAGTGTGGAGATTGGTTTGTACTGAATCCATTTGCCGCTCTCGATACTGGTCTGCGTCGGCGGTAGGGAGAATAAGTCCAATTCCGTCTTGACGCATTCACACGACTTTTGATGTAGAAACGACATTGCTAGCGTGTGTGTTAATTGAATATATCACGTACGGAAGTTCTCCTCACTGCTTTCCTCGTCTTCCTCGTCTTCTTCCTAACTGTCCTTCTCTTCTTGCTGCTGCTCTTGGATGACGACGCCGACCTTCCTCGAAGGAGTTTCGTCAAAGACTGCGGTGTGACACGACGGCCGCCGAACATGGCGCGCTTCGCGTTCCTCTTACGCGAGAGTCTCGCGTTAGTCTTTCGCGCAGGAGTAGCGCGTCGGTGTTTCGCGGTATTCTTTCGCGTTACGCGACGGTGTTTCGCGCGAGAGCCGCCGCCGCCACTTAGCACACGTTGAAGTTTGCCATCCGCCCTGCGTTTTAGCGAGTCTGTAAACTGGCTGAAATGATCTCTAGCGGCTTCTTTGGGATCCCGCTGGTGCATGGCCATGTCGCCCAAGAATCCAACACCGGATTTCAACGCCTCTTTGGCCACAGCAGAGGCTCCCGACTTGAGTAGCGGTGTGATGGTGCGGAACATACCGCCTAGGAAACTGCCAATTCCATGTCCGCGCTGGTAGGGTGCACCGCGAAATACCCTATCGATACTGCCGCCGGTCTGCTGCAACTGTTGGCGACGATAGTACGCCAAGTAGGGATCGTTTGTATTCATAATTGCTGAGCTACTCTTTTGAAATGAAGCTTCACGTACGACGTCCCAAAGAGGAATGACGCTTTTTTACTAGCGTGATCCCTTAGGTCAATATCGATCGTTTCAAATGTTCCTTTCATAACTGGCGCATAATGAGGACTGATGAAATGCACAGTCTTATGCGCGCCGTGTGTGTAGTTATCTCTGTCAATGTTGATAATCTTCAAAAGTGGCGCTGTAGTGTCGCCAATCAGCTGCGGTTCAATCAGATCACAATACACGTACAAGTGTGTCGGCAGTCCCATAGTCAGATTTGGTGGCCATATCGCTGTGAGGTCATTTGTCAAAACGTTCTCGTACGGATCGAAACCCAACTGGAGAGACAGCGCTTCGGTGAAATGCACTTTGCTTATACCGTCCACCATTGTCGTGATCTTGACTCTGTCCTGCTCTTTGTCATACTCAAAGTACAAGTACTGGGTTACATCCTTCGCTTTATTGATCATTTTCAATAAATCGGTTATGTTCTTGTAATAACCGGGTTTCATCTTTAGCATAATGTGCTCGACGCTGAGTGTGACGGGTATACTCGGCAGAACGAGTTTATAGTCGAGCCAAATACACGATTCATCGTCCACAGTCATAAAGGAACATGGATAATGCGCTTCGACCAAAGCCATCTCCCACTCGCCATCGCCTTCTAATCGAATTTGTCTCGGCAGATGTGTAGTGTACTTGGACACTGTGTTTTTTGGAAAATAATCCTTTGAGCTGTTGCTGGGCAATGTCAAATAGAACTGGTTGCTATTAGGCATTTTGCAAATCTTGCGCTCCTACCCAAGAATTGAACTCGTCTCCGTAACCTGCCCACTTGACGAAATAACGCTTACTGCGACCACGACCATTAGCGTCTAGTATTTCAGCAATCTTGAACAGATGGTCGTTGTATATTGTCACTTTTTGTAATTCGTATTCGTAAAACTGACCAGTCACTTGTTCACCGTTGAGATCCGCCAAAGTGTACATTGGCAGAGGCATCAATGTGTTTACACGACGCACCACAAACACTTCTTTACTCCAGTTAGTCTCGTAACCTTTTGCGAATGTGCCCTTCTCCTTAGATATGCGCACTGTGGTGCCAACTTTCAGTTTTGCCTTAACACGACGCGGTATCTTATCGAACATGCGACGCCATACCTGATGCAATATTCGCTTATTGTCGACAGTCACATCGACTGGTCGTATTCTGTTGCCTAGACTCTTGTGAGCGCTGTTGTTGTATGCACTAACCAGTTTGTCCAACACATCTACGTAACGATATGTGTTTTTGTAAGTCAAATATCGCCACATGCGTGTTTTCAAAGTGCGATTCACGCGTTCCACTACGGCCGCTTTAACATCTGGGTTTTGTGTAGTGACATAGATGATTCCGTATTGTTTGAATAACCTTTTCGTCTTGGCACCGGTGAATTCAGTACCTTTGTCAGTTTGTAAACAGCGAGGTGTGTCGGTCGCTTCGGCAAATATCTCCTCGAAAGCGTTGGCCACTTCAGTTCCTTCTTTCCGCCTCAACGTCCGCACATACAGGTGTTTGCTAAACACGTCTATTACAGTCAGTAGGTAGTTGACGCCGTCGTTGTGTTTACTAAGACCACGCATATCGTTCAAGTCCGCTTGCCACAATTCAAATGGACCATACACTATGTAAGGATTGCGCGGGAAACGCTTGCGTGCCGGTTTGTGCAATGTGTAAGTGTCCTGTGTTTGTAACCATTCAATCACTTTGCGTTTTGAAACTGGTTTTGCAGCTCGCGCTAAAGGAGCTACACCGCCATACGACGAAGGTTCGATGGGATTGTAATACAAACGCTCCATAATACTGAAAACCTATCCTGTGTACGTTTCCCACTTGTCCAAATTTGACGACGGTTTTTTTCTAGTTAGAAGATCAAACTGCTCTGTCGGTGTAGATGTTACACGTTTTCCTCTAGCCGATCGAAGCCGATTTACTAGCGGTGTTCTCAGTATTGATTCAGTTGATGTGTCTTCCACGTCATCGTCTGATCCTTCTCCTCCTGTGAATGATGATCGATATTCGGCATTTATTTCCTTTAGTGCTCTTAGATTATTCATATAGTCCTTTGGAACGTTCATCGCTTTCAATGCGATGAGCACTTCCCGCCATCCTGGCGGTATGTAATCACGCATACGCACCTTTACTATGCAATTTAAGATATCCACTAGATTTGAGTCTGGGATTTTTACACCGTTGATGTACACTGAATAGCCACTGTCCCAACTGATTAAGCTGAGTAGTAGCTAAAGGAGAAAGAGACCCCAGAATCGGCGCTTTTTTCCCATGTTATTCTTATGGGGAGCCGTTTTTGCACCGACGCCAGCTCCCGCCTATAGAGCTCCCGCCCACTGGCCTATATTAAATATACCCCTTAAATATATTGTCCCCATCCCTCCTCTATATTTTTAAAAATTAATTTTCAAATTCTAAAAAACTATCTTTGGTGTTTACTGTCCGATTTGTCTGCAATTTGGATATGTTATTGTCCTAGGCAAGTGTTTTAATAAATTCCACTTACATTTCCCAAATTCACTATAACGGTCAAATTAAAAAATATTTTTGAAAAATACTGCCAATTGCCAACTTCTTTATTTACTGTTCGATTTGTCTTCAATTTGGATGTGTTATTGTCCTAGGCAAGTGTTTTAATAAATTCCACGTACATATCCCAAATTCACTATTACAGTCAAATTAAAAAATATTTTTGAAAAATACTGACAATTGCCACCTTCTTTATTAACTGTCTGATTTGTCTGCAATTTGGATATGTTATTGTCCTAGGCAAGTGTTTTAATAAATTTCACTTACATTTCCCAAATTCACTATAACGGTCAAATTAAAAAATATTTTTTGAAAAATACTGCCAATTGCCACCTTCTTTATTAACTGTCTGATTTGTCTTCAATTTGGATATGTTATTGTCCTAGGCAAGTTGTTTAATAAATTCCACTTACATATCCCAAATTCACTATAACGGTCAAATTAAAAATTATTTTTGAAAAATACTGCCAATTGCCAACTTCTTTATTAAATGTCCGATTTGTCTGCAATTTGGATGTGTTATTGTCCTAGGCAAGTGTTTTAATAAATTTCACTTACATATCCCAAATTCACTATTACGGTCAAATTAAAAAATATTTTTGAAAAATACTGCCAATTGCCAACTTCTTTATTTACTGTCTGATTTATTTAAAATTTGGATATGCTATTGACCTAGGCAAGTGTTTTAATCAATTTCACTTACATATCCCAAATTCACTATTACGGTCAAATTAAAAAATATTTTTGAAAAATACTGCCAATTGCCAACTTCTTTATTTACTGTCTGATTTATTTAAAATTTGGATATGCTATTGACCTAGGCAAGTGTTTTAATAAATTCCACTTACATATCCCAAATTCACTATTACGGTCAAATTAAAAAATATTTTTGAAAAATACTGCCAATTGCCAACTTCTTTATTTACTGTCCCATTTGTTTAAAACTTGGATATGTTATTGTCGTAGGCAATTGTTTTAATAAATTACACCTACATTTCCCAAATTCATTATTACAGTCAAATTAAAAAATATTTTTGAAAAATACTGCCAATTGCCAACTTCTTTATTTACTGTCCGATTTGTTTAAAATTTGGATATGTTATTGTTGTAGGCTAGTGTATATACACCATCCACATTTTACAAATATTGCGGTTAAATTTTTAAAAATTTGGATAAATACTGCCAATTGGCAACTTCTTTATGGTCTGATTTGTTTAAAATTTATATCATTATTCTAGGCTAGTGTATATGTACCATCCACATTTGACAAATTAACTATAATGGTCAAATTTAAAAAATATACTAACAATTTCAAACTTCTTTATTTATGGATATGTTATAGCTCTTATATAGGTAACAAGACCACACTACCACACGTTCCACTACCCATTTGTCTTTTTTGTTTGTTTATTTTGCTGTAATCCCAAAACTGACTGTTTATTGTCCGATTTGCCTACACTTTGGATATTGTCCTAAGCATTTATTGTCTGATTTATTTTTGGATATGTTATAGCCCCCAACTATATCTAAAATTACAATATTATTTCCACCTATAATACTGTTGTTTGTTTTGCCGCAACCTAAAAACTAACATTGGTATTTGTGTTTTTACAAAACTATATTTTGTAAATTACTACCAATAACTCCTTTATTTACTTTTCGACTTGTTATATCCCCCTATATCTAAATTTACCGTATATTTTGTCCCTTTAGTGCTGTTTTGTCGTAACCAAACTTTGGATGCAATATATTACTGGCCATTGCATAAGTAAATACCCCATTTCCAAATTCACTATTACGGTTGGATTAAAAAAAATAAATACAAGCTTATTATATACATCCAGCTGATAAGTAATATATATCCACATTTATGGTCAGAACAAATTTTGGATATGTTTTAAGCCAATGCGATAACAAAAAATAAATTTTTAAAACCCAAAACAACTAATCTTTCTTTGTGCTTGTTTGGAGTAGTCTTTATTTTATCCAACCTAATTTTGTAGTTAAAATCAAACCTCCCACATTCTAGCTCCCTTTCCAGCCAGGGAGACATAAAGGTTACGAATATTTTCAAACAATATATCTTTTTCTACCCCTATGTTGGACTTGTTTAATAGCGCACCATATTCCAAATCCTCCAGTCTACTACATTCTTTAAATTTAACATTGCCTTTAATATCTCTATGTCTTCTTGTCCATTGTTACGGAAACTTTCTATTTTTGGAATTGCCATAAAATGTTGCGGTTCCGTTAAAGCTTGCAAGTGGCTGGTAGGTAGATAAATAATGCCCAAATCACCACTGCACGGCAACACGCCTTCCCTATTCTTATTTATCTCTATAAATACAGTTTTACAGACACCTTTAACATAGTATACACCCCTCCATCCTTTTCTGCCAACACTCCCACAAACTTGTTTACTACAAACGCATACACATAATGCTCGCAGGAAGTAATCTTTTAATTTATCCTCTCTTTCCCTTCTTTAGCCAACTGTACATTCCTCTGCAACAGTATTTTCCACATATTCCAATGTCTTCTAATTCCAGTTTCCTCTCTAAGAAAGGCTTGGAAAGTGGCTCTATTTCTTTAATAGTGTATGGGTACAGTTTATTGGTCCGGCTTCTTAAAACGTAGGGAGTAAGGTTAGGACTTTCCACTAAGAGGTATAATGGAGAAAGGTGTATTTGATGTGCCCCCAGATTTGATGTAACACTTATGCTTTACACATACGGCATCCTCCTCTATTACCTCTACATAGTTGGTAAACAGTTAAAGCTAAATGCAGATAGAGCATACTTTATTAACTTTTCCCTTTGTGTACTATCTTTTGGCAGTTTTAGTTGTACTCCAGTTATCTTCCCCCAACATGCATCGTTAAACACTAAACAACAACTGTTTTGTAATTGATTGGCAACTTTCACCCACACGCAGAGGTACAGCATAGAATGGAGCATTTTGAAAGTACCGTTTGTTGTCTTCTATTAGACAAACCCTTTACCAAAACCTCCACAATAGATTGTTGCCTCTAACCTTGCCATTCTCTCTAGCTAGTTTAGACGAGAACGTTTCTTTTAGTCTCGCATCTGGACAGTTTACAAAGTTTATTATATGGTTTCCTATACTTTTAATTACTCCAGGACTTGTAATCTGGCATATAAATTTATTATATATTTTTACCCTGCTATTTACATTAAACCACGTTAACATTATCTACAATAACATTATGGGGGTCCATTCGCCCCCCTGGTAGCAAAAGTTTTCTGTAAGATATTGGCACATTTCCAGCCAAATCTGGTGTTATATCGAAATCCATAAGATAGTACATTTCTTTTTCCAGATCTTGCAGTATCTTTGGAAGATCTTCCAACAAATCCTTAATTTTAACATTTGCAAGCTCTATTTTATAGGGAATTGCTATAGGATCATCATACTTTTGTTTAATTTGGTCAATATCTTTCTTTATTATTTGTAACACACCCTCGCTTTGGGGGAATGGCAGTTTGGCCACAACACCATGTCGAGCTAAAGAGAACTTTTTAAATATTCCTCGTAAGTAGCTATTAAACGAGCCACATATTTCCTTCTTAACTTTTAAATTTATTCCGAACATCCCCATCACAATCCGCAACATTGGTTATCTAACATTATGTTATCATAAAACGCATCCGTTATAGATGTTATTTAATTTTGGTTCGCCCTCGCAATAGTTTATATTACCTATGTCTGTAAGAAGGTTATTATTACGTAGATTTTCTAATAAAAACCACATACCAAATCTTTCGTTAGTAGGTTTAATAAATGGCTAACAGAGTACATTTCTTTTATACAAAAAGTAGCGGAAACATGTAAACAGGACAGATATATAGGCATATATGTGTTGTAAATATATATTGTATATAAACATAGGCGAGCGGCAAGTGTAACATGTAAGTGGACACCCACATGCAAATATGGAATACCCACAAATTCGACTAAATAAGTTTATAGTCTCAATATAATTAACATATTAACATTAGTACCCAAATTGTCGAAATTCTATTCTTAGTCCTTGTATTAGGTTTTGTACTATTAAACCCTACATCCTGTGCAGCAGAGTAATATATGCATTTAATATGCACATTCTACAAGACCCGTACATCTGTTGTATAAGCAGCAGAATAGACGTCTCATTGTGTTGTTGTAAAGTAAAACATAAATTGTGCTGGATACAACCGGCCAGATATTAGACAGGAAATGTGTTGGAAGTGTATTGCCAAAGACAAACACCACATAGTGCAGCATGTAATCAATCCATTACCATTAGCCAGTATTGGTACAACATCCGATATATTAGCCAAACCCACAATCAAACTTGGAAAACAAACAGTAAAAGATAAATATTATAGTAACAGAAATAGTAAGAGTATAAGGACATAGTAATATTTAAAGTTTATAAAACAACACAAATGCAGAGACACAATAACACACTCCAACACATTTGGACACACCCACAGATACTGGTTTACATCCATTTAACACAACTTTACACGTTCTGTCAACCGACACAAAAATTGTTTGTAAATTGTGTAAGAAATATATGTAATATAAACAAATTTAACACAATCATAACATTGTCCACAATGTTATGATTGTGTTAAATTTGTTTATATTACATATATTTCTTACACAATTTACAAACAATTTTTGTGTCGGTTGACAGAACGTGTAAAGTTGTGTTAAATGGATGTAAACCAGTATCTGTGGGTGTGTCCAAATGTGTTGGAGTGTGTTATTGTGTCTCTGCATTTGTGTTGTTTTATAAACTTTAAATATTACTATGTCCTTATACTCTTACTATTTCTGTTACTATAATATTTATCTTTTACTGTTTGTTTTCCAAGTTTGATTGTGGGTTTGGCTAATATATCGGATGTTGTACCAATACTGGCTAATGGTAATGGATTGATTACATGCTGCACTATGTGGTGTTTGTCTTTGGCAATACACTTCCAACACATTTCCTGTCTAATATCTGGCCGGTTGTATCCAGCACAATTTATGTTTTACTTTACAACAACACAATGAGACGTCTATTCTGCTGCTTATACAACAGATGTACGGGTCTTGTAGAATGTGCATATTAAATGCATATATTACTCTGCTGCACAGGATGTAGGGTTTAATAGTACAAAAACTAATACAAGGACTAAGAATAGAATTTCGACAATTTGGGTACTAATGTTAATATGTTAATTATATTGAGACTATAAACTTATTTAGTCGAATTTGTGGGTATTCCATATTTGCATGTGGGTGTCCACTTACATGTTACACTTGCCGCTCGCCTATGTTTATATACAATATATATTTACAACACATATATGCCTATATATCTGTCCTGTTTACATGTTTCCGCTACTTTTTGTATAAAAGAAATGTACTCTGTTAGCCATTTATTAAACCTACTAACGAAAGATTTGGTATGTGGTTTTTATTAGAAAATCTACGTAATAATAACCTTCTTACAGACATAGGTAATATAAACTATTGCGAGGGCGAACCAAAATTAAATAACATCTATAACGGATGCGTTTTATGATAACATAATGTTAGATAACCAATGTTGCGGATTGTGATGGGGATGTTCGGAATAAATTTAAAAGTTAAGAAGGAAATATGTGGCTCGTTTAATAGCTACTTACGAGGAATATTTAAAAAGTTCTCTTTAGCTCGACATGGTGTTGTGGCCAAACTGCCATTCCCCCAAAGCGAGGGTGTGTTACAAATAATAAAGAAAGATATTGACCAAATTAAACAAAAGTATGATGATCCTATAGCAATTCCCTATAAAATAGAGCTTGCAAATGTTAAAATTAAGGATTTGTTGGAAGATCTTCCAAAGATACTGCAAGATCTGGAAAAAGAAATGTACTATCTTATGGATTTCGATATAACACCAGATTTGGCTGGAAATGTGCCAATATCTTACAGAAAACTTTTGCTACCAGGGGGGCGAATGGACCCCCATAATGTTATTGTAGATAATGTTAACGTGGTTTAATGTAAATAGCAGGGTAAAAATATATAATAAATTTATATGCCAGATTACAAGTCCTGGAGTAATTAAAAGTATAGGAAACCATATAATAAACTTTGTAAACTGTCCAGATGCGAGACTAAAAGAAACGTTCTCGTCTAAACTAGCTAGAGAGAATGGCAAGGTTAGAGGCAACAATCTATTGTGGAGGTTTTGGTAAAGGGTTTGTCTAATAGAAGACAACAAACGGTACTTTCAAAATGCTCCATTCTATGCTGTACCTCTGCGTGTGGGTGAAAGTTGCCAATCAATTACAAAACAGTTGTTGTTTAGTGTTTAACGATGCATGTTGGGGGAAGATAACTGGAGTACAACTAAAACTGCCAAAAGATAGTACACAAAGGGAAAAGTTAATAAAGTATGCTCTATCTGCATTTAGCTTTAACTGTTTACCAACTATGTAGAGGTAATAGAGGAGGATGCCGTATGTGTAAAGCATAAGTGTTACATCAAATCTGGGGGCACATCAAATACACCTTTCTCCATTATACCTCTTAGTGGAAAGTCCTAACCTTACTCCCTACGTTTTAAGAAGCCGGACCAATAAACTGTACCCATACACTATTAAAGAAATAGAGCCACTTTCCAAGCCTTTCTTAGAGAGGAAACTGGAATTAGAAGACATTGGAATATGTGGAAAATACTGTTGCAGAGGAATGTACAGTTGGCTAAAGAAGGGAAAGAGAGGATAAATTAAAAGATTACTTCCTGCGAGCATTATGTGTATGCGTTTGTAGTAAACAAGTTTGTGGGAGTGTTGGCAGAAAAGGATGGAGGGGTGTATACTATGTTAAAGGTGTCTGTAAAACTGTATTTATAGAGATAAATAAGAATAGGGAAGGCGTGTTGCCGTGCAGTGGTGATTTGGGCATTATTTATCTACCTACCAGCCACTTGCAAGCTTTAACGGAACCGCAACATTTTATGGCAATTCCAAAAATAGAAAGTTTCCGTAACAATGGACAAGAAGACATAGAGATATTAAAGGCAATGTTAAATTTAAAGAATGTAGTAGACTGGAGGATTTGGAATATGGTGCGCTATTAAACAAGTCCAACATAGGGGTAGAAAAAGATATATTGTTTGAAAATATTCGTAACCTTTATGTCTCCCTGGCTGGAAAGGGAGCTAGAATGTGGGAGGTTTGATTTTAACTACAAAATTAGGTTGGATAAAATAAAGACTACTCCAAACAAGCACAAAGAAAGATTAGTTGTTTTGGGTTTTAAAAATTTATTTTTTGTTATCGCATTGGCTTAAAACATATCCAAAATTTGTTCTGACCATAAATGTGGATATATATTACTTATCAGCTGGATGTATATAATAAGCTTGTATTTATTTTTTTTAATCCAACCGTAATAGTGAATTTGGAAATGGGGTATTTACTTATGCAATGGCCAGTAATATATTGCATCCAAAGTTTGGTTACGACAAAACAGCACTAAAGGGACAAAATATACGGTAAATTTAGATATAGGGGGATATAACAAGTCGAAAAGTAAATAAAGGAGTTATTGGTAGTAATTTACAAAATATAGTTTTGTAAAAACACAAATACCAATGTTAGTTTTTAGGTTGCGGCAAAACAAACAACAGTATTATAGGTGGAAATAATATTGTAATTTTAGATATAGTTGGGGGCTATAACATATCCAAAAATAAATCAGACAATAAATGCTTAGGACAATATCCAAAGTGTAGGCAAATCGGACAATAAACAGTCAGTTTTGGGATTACAGCAAAATAAACAAACAAAAAAGACAAATGGGTAGTGGAACGTGTGGTAGTGTGGTCTTGTTACCTATATAAGAGCTATAACATATCCATAAATAAAGAAGTTTGAAATTGTTAGTATATTTTTTAAATTTGACCATTATAGTTAATTTGTCAAATGTGGATGGTACATATACACTAGCCTAGAATAATGATATAAATTTTAAACAAATCAGACCATAAAGAAGTTGCCAATTGGCAGTATTTATCCAAATTTTTAAAAATTTAACCGCAATATTTGTAAAATGTGGATGGTGTATATACACTAGCCTACAACAATAACATATCCAAATTTTAAACAAATCGGACAGTAAATAAAGAAGTTGGCAATTGGCAGTATTTTTCAAAAATATTTTTTAATTTGACTGTAATAATGAATTTGGGAAATGTAGGTGTAATTTATTAAAACAATTGCCTACGACAATAACATATCCAAGTTTTAAACAAATGGGACAGTAAATAAAGAAGTTGGCAATTGGCAGTATTTTTCAAAAATATTTTTTAATTTGACCGTAATAGTGAATTTGGGATATGTAAGTGGAATTTATTAAAACACTTGCCTAGGTCAATAGCATATCCAAATTTTAAATAAATCAGACAGTAAATAAAGAAGTTGGCAATTGGCAGTATTTTTCAAAAATATTTTTTAATTTGACCGTAATAGTGAATTTGGGATATGTAAGTGAAATTGATTAAAACACTTGCCTAGGTCAATAGCATATCCAAATTTTAAATAAATCAGACAGTAAATAAAGAAGTTGGCAATTGGCAGTATTTTTCAAAAATATTTTTTAATTTGACCGTAATAGTGAATTTGGGATATGTAAGTGAAATTTATTAAAACACTTGCCTAGGACAATAACACATCCAAATTGCAGACAAATCGGACATTTAATAAAGAAGTTGGCAATTGGCAGTATTTTTCAAAAATAATTTTTAATTTGACCGTTATAGTGAATTTGGGATATGTAAGTGGAATTTATTAAACAACTTGCCTAGGACAATAACATATCCAAATTGAAGACAAATCAGACAGTTAATAAAGAAGGTGGCAATTGGCAGTATTTTTCAAAAAATATTTTTTAATTTGACCGTTATAGTGAATTTGGGAAATGTAAGTGAAATTTATTAAAACACTTGCCTAGGACAATAACATATCCAAATTGCAGACAAATCAGACAGTTAATAAAGAAGGTGGCAATTGTCAGTATTTTTCAAAAATATTTTTTAATTTGACTGTAATAGTGAATTTGGGATATGTACGTGGAATTTATTAAAACACTTGCCTAGGACAATAACACATCCAAATTGAAGACAAATCGAACAGTAAATAAAGAAGTTGGCAATTGGCAGTATTTTTCAAAAATATTTTTTAATTTGACCGTTATAGTGAATTTGGGAAATGTAAGTGGAATTTATTAAAACACTTGCCTAGGACAATAACATATCCAAATTGCAGACAAATCGGACAGTAAACACCAAAGATAGTTTTTTAGAATTTGAAAATTAATTTTTAAAAATATAGAGGAGGGATGGGGACAATATATTTAAGGGGTATATTTAATATAGGCCAGTGGGCGGGAGCTCTATAGGCGGGAGCTGGCGTCGGTGCAAAAACGGCTCCCCATAAGAATAACATGGGAAAAAAGCGCCGATTCTGGGGTCTCTTTCTCCTTTAGCTACTACTAAGCTGCCGTCACGTTTCATGAAACGTAAAAGATTGCGGGCATCAGATCTGTAAGTTTTGGAAAACGTTTCCACAATCTCTTCCACTGGACCACCTTCCGCAGCGGGGTGCGATCGTTGACTATGTTCAATCCCACCCGTCTCCACGATTGGTATGCTAATCGGTTGGCGTCTATTCTCTGCAATATGCAAGAAGCGATGTAACGCTTGTTTGTACAATTTCCACTTTTCACTATCGTCCATACGTTTGTTATTCAATATTTGTTGCATCTCCGCGTCGAGGCTGTTTTCACTGGATAGATTAGTCGGTCTGTTATCCGTAGCATTTGATTGCAGTCGATCAATCAACTCTTGCGGCACAACTACCATCTTCTTTGCATGTTCCATATTTGCACTAATGACTAGCTACTTTTCTAAAGTGTAACTTCACGCACGACGTTCCAAAGTGGAATGGCAAATGATTACCAATGTTATCTCTTAAGTCAATTTCCACACTGTCAAAAGATCTATTCATAACAGGCACATAGTGCGGATCGATGAATGATGTTGATTTATGCAATCCGTATACATAAGTAGACGTGGATATATTGACAATTTTCAATAACGGTGCGACTGTATCGCCGACCATCTGCGGCTCGACTAAATCACAATACACGTACATGTGTGACGGTAAGCCAAGACGAATGTTGGGCGAACGGATGCTTTTGTTAACTGCATCACCTTCCAGCGTCAATTCATTCGGATCGAACCCCAATTGAAGCGCTAACGTTGGACTTAATGTAATTTTTCCAACATCAGTTCCCATCGATACTTCAATGAATTTGTTGTATGAGTTTTCAACGGTGAACTTTACACCAAAAGTAATCGCTAGTTCTTGTGAATTGATATGATCACACAATTCTTGAATATTTGCGTAATCACCAGTCTTACATTTAATTCTGTGGTTTTGTTTTGGAGTAGCAGACACTACCGGTGTTACATCGGCAGTGCTGTCCATAACCCGCGCCAACGCTTCTATGTTCACTTTTGCTTCCTCTTGCGGTTGTATGCAAATGTCAATTGTTTCGTCATTACCGACAGATAGAAATGTCATTGGATAGTGCGCTTCCACAAGTGCAATTTCCCAGTCGCCAGCGTCCAGTTGAATAGCTCTCGGCAAATGTGTTATATAATTTGCAACTGTATTTTTCGGATAATACTGCATCGAACTGTTGCTGGGCAGTGTCAAATAGAACTGATTGTTGATGCCAGCCATTTTTATCTACTCAGTGCTGCTTGTAGTACTGCGCTCAAAAGTAATGGTATAAAGATTCCACCGCCTTTTTGTATGAGATACTTTCGTTTCTTTGACCAGCCTTCGCCGCGTTTCACCAATCGACGTAGCGTCGCCTTGTGTTTGCTTAGCTGACTTTTACTCTTCTTCGCCAGAGGAACGTTACCTCGCAACACGTTGTATGCGCACTCACACACTGAGCGAATGCGGCTCTTGTCACACACCTTTAACAGTGCCTTCCGCTCCTTGGGTGTTGCGTGTATGAAAGCCGTAAGCAGAGCTGCGTCCTTCCGCAAGCACGACATGATTACTACTGATGGCGAAATTACCTTTTCTTTGGCAAGTACACATAGTTGGTAGAATCGTCTGGAAATATGCAACTTCGTATTCGCATATTCTCGTCTGTTGATTGTTTCAAGTCTATCAGTAGGTAGCCGTGTGGATTCCTCGTAGCGTCAGCGTACGCCTCCTCGATGAATTTCGGGCTGTCTGGATATATTTGTCTGGCCAAGTACCTAATCTGAACTCTATCTCTAGGATTCTTAAAACACACAATGTAATGCGCATTAAGTGAGATGTCCCTCTGCCCGCGTCCTTGATGAAACAAATTTTGTGTAATGAAAAACACACTAATGTTGCGATGATGGCAACCTTTTGTGAAAAGATCCACCACACGGTTGTCGGCCTCACGCATCATATCGTCTATAATCACAAGTATCGGCTCGTTACCAGAAAAATCCTCCAAGTTTGGTAGACCTTCTACGTGGTTAATGGTGACATTTTTCGAGTCACCACCACCACCATCACCACCACCACTACCATAATGCCAGTTTATACTGGTAAATGGTGTGTCACACATTTCTGTAATGTGTTTTATAAACTTTGACACAAACTGAGACTTGCCACAACCCGAAGGTCCCGCCACAATGGCTGAGAACGGATGTTTCCACATCAAGCCCATGATTACTACTGAGCTACTAAACACCTCACAGTTACCATACTCACACTCTTAAACTTACTACCAAAGGACATTTTTGGGGTTAAGTGAAATAAATAACACAGTGGTTATGTTCTGAACGTGACTATAAGTATTGACTACGAAAACTAATTTACAAAGGTATTAACAAAATCTTCAAGTCTTGCTTTACATAAACTCCAACGGTGTGAATCTGCTATTGGAACCCCTAGGGCTGCGCTTCACCAAGCGAAGGCGTTCTCCAAACCCGCTGTTGTAGCGCTCGATGTCGGTGTTGCTCAGGACCTCGTTGAAGCGCCTAGGCAGGTAGACTCGCAGAAAGAAGTCGTCCCCGACCTGCCCCTCCAGGATCACGATGATCGTCTCGCCAAAGGGTGTGGTGGCTCGCTCCATCGCAGTGATGAGATAGCCGCATTCCTCTCGGAGATCGGCTATCCTGGTGTAGAGCGGAGAGTCAGACTTGCAGTTGTTGAGGGTAGCTCTCAGGTCCGCGGTTGTTGCAGTGCCGTTCACGCCCGGAAACTCTAGCTTGAAAGTGCTGCTGCTCGACATCTCTAGTAGTAGTAGTTGGAGTAGGTCTATGTGAGGTGGTGGTCTGGTGGCGAATGATGTTCAATCGGGCGGGGCCCCGCCTTATAAACCCTCGCCGCCATTTTCTTCTACGTGGGTGGTCCGAAGGGTCGGGCGCAGGTGTTCACACAAAAAACCGACTCGTCGAGACCTGTCTGGGAATGCGGATGCTCTAGTTGAATGCCGGCGCCACTCGTTGTTTCTTCCTCACAGCTCGCTTCTTAGGCGGTGGCTGCGAAACTGCACTGCGTTGTGTAACAGTTTGAGTTAAGCCTGTAATTTTCGGTACTCCTGTTGATTTATAGATCCACATGTTTTCCACTTTATCAACTACTTGTTTAACACTTTGGTGCATTTCACCATCTTTGTCCAAAAATAAACCGCACATGAACACCATATCTGTACCATCGTACATTTCCATTTTCAATAAAATTTGTCCTTTGTTTCCTGGGTTTTGAACTGCGAAAGTATTCCCATCGTCCATCCATGACACTATGGGAGAATCATCTGTTGGTTTTGGCACCCATCCTGGTTTCTTGGTTTCCACTTCGATGGGAGTTGGTCTCCTTCGTCTCTTGCAGGCAGTTGTCGGTTTTACAAATGACGACTGAGGTGATGCCAACGTCTGATCACTAGCATTATTGTTCATAACCTCAATCTCCTGAATAAACGATTTGATATAGTCGTCCGCAGAAGCGTAAGCGTCCATGTTCACGTCCTTACCGTGTGACTTCAACCGTACTACTGACTGGTGTTGCGTCTGCTCACCCTTGAAGTAAACTGTATGCACTCGCTGTCAGACAATATTTCTGTTTGGCGTTCGCTTTTATTCACCCGCTGAAGTCAACTGTTACGTTACGGTGACGATCGATCTCGATGACGTTGTCCAGTTCGGCGTACACTATACAGTTGACGGTCTCGGACAACGCTTTGGAGAATCCGATTTCGATACGTAGATTACCGTTGCGCAGGAGATTCCAGTGACTCGACTCAGCCGCGGACATGTCCGGTGTCAAGTCGAACGCCATAAGACAATTACCGTACGGATAGTCACCTCTCTTGATCTCATTACCTGCGTCGGAGAACTGGATTCCGGTGCCAGTGACCAATGTGTAATAAGAGAGTATATACGTCTCACTGTTCAATGTGTAAACGGGCTGTAACGGTTTGGCCGGTACTTGTTCACCGTCCACGTACAATGCGAGATAATTCATATCGTAGTGTTGAAAGTTGTAGGGATTCTTCTTGAAATCTCCGTTGAACGCAAGATTACTGACCAGTCCAATTATCACACGTTTCGGTAACTGACCGAGAAATGCGCTGTCTAAAGCTTTACTCATTATACCGGAGGGTAGTGTGAAGGATTTCACTTCTACACGCGTGATCGGATACTTGGCCGTGCCGGTCTCGAGAGTTTTGCTGTGCGCCAACAATACGCTCGGATTGATCTTACATCGACGTACGAAAAGACTAATCTCTTTAATTGTCACCTTGTAGGTAGTTAGCGTTTTGGACATTATACAAAACGAGTTTCTGGATCTGTTAAGTTGCAATCGCATCTCGACACCGTTCAACATGAATTTGTTCTGATTGCACAGATCGATGTGCAATCGACCGACCATATCGCAAACATCGCTTTCTTTCGTGTGATCGCGACGCTTTTTCAATCCCTCGTTCAATTCGTCACAATCGTCCATTAGTCCGGCCGAATCTTCAAAAAACAGCTCGCTAGTCAGGTGCGAATTCTTCGCACTACATCCGTAGTTCAATAGGTTTTCCAAGTAGGCACGGTAAGCGTACGTGTTGTTTTGTGGTGACACCAGTTTATGATTGAGATAGAGATCCACTTGACTGAATATCGAGTGGAGCCAATTGTTCACCGGGCCCACCTCTTTAGCAGGTTGCCCACCGTCCGCTTTAGTGTCGTCCTGTTTCACAATAGCGGCTTTCACGTGTAATAACGTTTGTGTCAGGTCCGTGTACTCGTCACCGTGACCGGGTATTACAAACTCTATTGGCGAATCGTCCGTCAGCGATGAGATCGGTTTGTATTGAACCCATTTACCGCTCTCGATGCTGGTCTGCGTAGGCGGTAACGAAAACAAGTCCAGTTCAGTCTTCACACATTCACACGATTTCTGATGAATAAACGACATTGTTATCGAATTAATGTAGACGTCCGTCTTCGAAGAAGTCTATCAAGAGACTGTGGCGTGTCGCGACCCGCGCACCGCTTAGGGGGAGATTTTCGCTCCCCCTAACACATAATGGCTTAGGGGGAGATTTTCGCTCCCCCATACGTCAGGAATTGTTGAAGACTAGAACAAGAATGAGACCGTGACAACTGGTGTTCTGTTGATTTAATTACTAGGGGGAGATTTTCGCTCCCCCTAACACATAATGGGTTAGGGGGAGATTTTCGCTCCCCCATACGTCAGGAATTGTTGAAGCCTAAAACAAGAATGATACCGTGGGTGTTTGACAACTGGTGATTTATTGCTCGGAATTCGATACGGGCGGACTGTAATGGGTTCCTGGAAGGGTCGCGTCGCCCTCCCGTCGGGGTATCAAATTACAGCATCCGCATTCCCAGACAGGTCTCGACTTGTCGGTTTTTTGTGTGAACACCTGCACCCTCCAGTCGAGGTATCAAATTACAACATCCGCATTCCCAGACAGGTCTCGACTTGTCGGTTTTTTGTGTGAACACCTGCACCCTCCAGTCGAGGTATCAAATTACAACATCCGCATTCCCAGACAGTAGACTGGACGCGTCAGTCGGTTGTGCGAACAGCTGCCTCGGTGCAGAGTACTTGAAGGTATATGCAGTATATGTTCAAAGCATTGCAATTATATTCTCCTTAAAATTTGCATTCACTGTTAGTTCAATTGACCGCAAGCGCTGATGGGCTAGCTCTGTTGGTTGTAGCGTTACCCTGATCAACTCTTGTATTAATTATCCAAAGTATGTCATGTGGGTACTGAGAATACTCGGCTTGACGAGGAGATTCCAAAAATGCAAAAAAAAAAAAGGTCAAAAGTGTGGTGCGGGCCCCTTTTTTGTAAACATCATCCAAAGTGTACGATGTGGGTACTCAAATGACTCGGCTCGACTAGACGAACAAGAATCTGCAATCAGAATTCAAATTCGACTTATGGTAACCGATATAGCCCGCCCCCCCCCCTACATCGTCCAAATGTACTTTGTGGGTATGCAAATTTCTCGGCTCGACTAGACGAACAAGAATCTGCAATCAGAATTCAAATCCGACTTAAGGTAACCGAGATAGCCCCCCCCCCCCCCTACATCGTCCAAATGTACTTTGTGGGTATGCAAATTTCTCGGCTCGACTAGACGAACAAGAATCTGCAATCAGAATTCAAATCCGACTTATGGTAACCGAGATAGCCCCCCCCCCCCCTACATCGTTCAAATGTACTTTGTGGGTATGCAAATTTCTCGGCTCGACTAGACGAACAAGAATCTGCAATCAGAAATCTGATCCGAGGTTAGGTTAGGTTAGGATGGGTTAGGTTAGGTTAGGTTAGGTTAGGTTAGGTTAGGTTAGGTTAGGTTAGGATAGGTTAAGTTAGGTTAGGTTAGGTTAGGTTACGTTAGGTTAGGTTAGGTTAGGTTAGGTTAGGTTAGGTTAGGTTAATATTCGCAAAAAAAAAAAAAATTCGCAAAAAAAAAATTCGCAAAAAAAAAAAATTCGCAAAAAAAAAAAATCGCAAAAAAAAATTCGCGAGGGGGGGGGGGGCTCGGGGGGGGGGGCGTCCCTCCTGTCCCTCCTGAGCCAGAAACCCCCATTATACCCTACTCTAGTAAACAAAGCGTAGAGTGGACAGTTACCCCACCACATTCCTTCATTACTTATGACATTGGACAAACTGATTTGATTTGTTTTCATTGCAATATTTTATCACAGCTCATCGTTAACACCATTATATTTTATTGATAAGTACCCGGGGCCGAGCTTTGCACGGGGAGGGTCAGTCAGTTTGTTTAGATGACTTGGTGTAATATTTCTTCATTTCACCCTACTCCTTATCAGATTTGCATAGCTCATTTGCCTCTTTTCTGATGTTTAAGGCCACTCCAGTTGTTAGTTATAGCTCAATGCCCCTTTGATTTATTTCGGATATGAGCACTCTACATATGCAATCTTCACTCAACAGTTTTAGTCACTGCTCTCAGGAAACCGCATGTTAACAATTATAAACATCACCAGTATTACTTTGACAGTTCCCTGGTTGATTTTAAACAGCTGTTACAATTATTTTTTTATTTTAAACTCCATTAGCCCAATGTTAAATTTTTCACTTTTCACTTTCGTTTTTTTTTTTTTTAATTGATTTTTCCTTGTGATGAGACCAGTCCAGAACATATTCTTATCCCAGAAATTAGTTATTTCCAACATTTGAAGGAAATTGTTGGAGCCGTTTTTGGGATCAGAGTTGCAAGCAAGCAAGACGGACGGACGCAAGCAAGCAAACAAGCAAACCTTACTCATATTATAGTATAGGATATATGATGATGTCTACGTTGGTTGGCATTAACCTGGGTGTGAACAATGGAAGGGTAACTTTGCCCTCAATTCTTTGTTGACTAGCTGGTCATTAAGCTGGTCATTAAGTATCTCCGTACAGTACAGACATTTCATAAATAGTGACTACTGACAATACGACTCATAGCAGTACAAAAAATACCCCCGTTGCAGCAAACCTGCATACTCAGCGAATTTCCAATGGTTATATAACATAACACATTAAAACACTTAACAGGATTCATAAGAAATGTATTCACAAACAACCGATATTTAAAATATTAATTATTCTCCATAAGAATAACATTGGGGATGAGTACGCAGGTTTGCTGCAACAAGGCACACAAAATAATGGGTTTTTATGCAAATATCAATAGAACTCATCTTAGTGAAGTCACATACCAAGTTTTATCCATATACATTCATAAATAAGCGATATATAACATTTTAAGTATTTTCCATAAGAATGACATGGGGACCAAGTACCTAGGTTTGCTGCTACAGGAACCATAGGCGAAAAATATTTTTTGTGCAAACAACAATAAACCACAACCAAATCAAGCCATATACCAAATTTCGCCAGTCTATGTTGATAAATAAGCGAGATATACAATTTTTTTTTTCTCCCTAAGAATAACATCAGACAACGTACTGTGTTTAGCACTTTCAATATCTCGGTAACCAATTGATGTAGAGCAATGATCAAAATACCAAATTTTTTTTAAGCTGAATTCAATTACATAAATTAATATTTGATTTAAATTAAAATTACATGTGATAACCCCAAAAAACTCATTTTTTGGGTACAAAACCCCCCAAAAACCCCCCTTCGGATGGTGCGGTTCATCTGGTTATCGAACTCGTTCAAATAAATGGTACTTTACACATTTGTACCAAATTTCATTAAGATCGGACCTTTTTTACGAGAGTTATCGTGCTTACGGACACATATATATACATATATAAAAATTTGAACGAATGGTGTTTTTGGCATCTGGGGACCTCAAAATGAAAAGTTATCATGGTCTCGGGCTTAAGTCTTACCATGAGACCTACGGTAATAGCTTCTTCCCTATAGGGGAAATTCGCTAATACGTTACAAGGAGTTATGTAAATTCAGAATCACGAGGAAAAAGATTTTCTCGAGTTTGACCGTTAGGTCTTAATAGTTGCTTTTAAACTAATCATCATGCTTTATCAACAAAGAAAACTAATAAACAGTGCAGCTGTCCAACCGTGAGCACGAGTACGTGATAATGGTTTCGCGGCTTTATGCGATATACATGTTACTGAGTCAGCTGATGCATGTGCAAAGGCCATGCAATTGTGATAAGCTGTGTTATGACTGCAGAAACATTGTGTTTAGCTTTTAATTACGATTTAAAGGGAATTCTACTTTCAGTTTTAATTAATTTGATTACCTTGACCAAGTCTTGGTATGTGGCTTCACCTGGTTGATTTATAATGAAGCAGGCATATAAATATTGTTTTCTCTCTGCCTTGTTTCAGCAAACCTGCCAGCGACATTACAGTGAAAAAAGTTGGCTTACTGTTGAATGAATTGTCATTAAAATTGGTAAGTGTCTTTATGTGGTAATGAGTCAATACTTTACATTGTAAGTGAATGTCATGTTAACTGCTCAATTTAACGAAGTATTAAGGGCCTACCGGAAAAACACCTTTAAGAAATCGCTGATCGTCAGGTTTAAGTAATATATGTATGTATATATATATATATATATATATATATATATATTGGAAATTTTCAGAGTACGCAGCGTTGATGTGACGGAGTATTATAATAGTATAGATCGGTAAATTAACTGAGGTCTTTTCTAGCCGTTGACCGCGGCTTCGCCCGCGAAACTACAATACCCCCCGTCGCAGCAAACCTGCATACTCAGCGAATTTCCAATGCATTGATATGTTTCTCACTAGTACATAAAGCCACTCACCAATTTTGACAAAAATACATTCATAAATTAGTGATTTATTACATTTTATTTATTCCCCATAAGAATAACATTAGGACTGAGTACGCAGGTTTGCTGCAACGAGGAAGATAAGAAATGAGTTTTTATGCAATTATCAATATAACTGAACCAGGTGAAGCTACTTACCATGTTTTATTAATTTATGTTCATAATTAAGGGAGATATAAAACTTTACTTATTCTCCATAATAATAACATTAGGGCTGAGTATGCAGGTTAGCTGCTACGGGGACAATCAACAAAACATTTATTTTTTGTGCAATTATCAATATACCAGTACAACATGAAGCCACATACCAAATTTCATCAATATACATTCATAAATAATCAAGATATAAAATTTTATTTATTCTCCATAAGGATAACATTGGACAACGTACTGTGTTTAGCACTTTGAATATCTCTGCAACAGTTTGACGTAGAATCACAATTTAAACACCAAAATGATTGTTTTGTGGAGCTGAAGTGATTGGTAAAAGAAAATATGAAGTTTAAAGTAAAATTAACTGAGGAAAAGCCAAAAACTGTTTTCCCATAAGATTAACATGGGAGATTTTATGAGCATGTTTTTTGGATTTTTTCCGCAACCACTTAACCTAGGTTAATAATTCAAAATACCATATTATTTGTTTTTTTAAGCTCTATAACATGGTCTAAACCAAAATTAAGTGTTTTAAAAATTTTAGGGTAAAAAATGCAAAAAACTGATTTTTGGACAATTTAAAACCCCCATAAACCCCCCTTCCCATGGTCCGGTTTTTCTGGTTTTCGAACTTAAAGTCATAAATGTCAGTTTACACATTTGAGCCAAATTTCATCGAAATCGGACGTTTTTTACTCAAGTTATCGCATTCACGGACACATATATAGATATATTATATATATATATAATATATATATATATATATATATATATATAAATTTGAACGAATAGTGTTTTGGACATCTGGGGACATCAAAACAAAAAGTTATCATGGTCTCGGGCTTAAGTCTTACCATGAGACCTACGCTAATAGCTTCTTCCCTATAGGGGAAATTCGCTAAAATTAACCTGACCAGCACTATTAAATCTTTGTTTACATTTTACCATATGACTTCCTCTGCAGTAACTGTCAAACATCTTAACTAACATCTGGTAATTTTATAAACGAGTACCTGGGGCCGAGCTTTGCTCGGGGGAAGGCCAGTCAGTTTGTTTAGATGACTTGGAGTAATATTTCACCACTTTCCCCTACTGATAATCAGATTTGTATAACTCATTTGCCTCTTTTCTACATTTTTAAGGTCACTCCAGTTGTTATTTATAGCTCAATGTCCCTTTGATTTATTCTACTACTCTACATATATAATCTTCACTCAAATCTTTTAATCTCTGCTCTCAGGAAACCACATGTTAATAATCATAAACAACATGAGTATTACTTTGACAGTTCATTGATTGATTATAAACAGCTGTTACAATTCTTTTGTTTTGATTTGAAACTCCATAAGCCAAATGTTAATTTTGTTAACTTTTAGCGAATTTCCCCTGGAAGAAGCTATTACCGTAGTCGGCATGGTAAGACCTAGGCCTGGGACCATGATAACTTTTCGTTTTGAGGTCCCCAGACCCCAAAAACACCATTCGTTCGAAATTGTATATATATATATATATATATATATATATATATATGTGTGTGTGTGTCCGTGGGTGCGATAACTCTCGTAAAAAAGGTCCGATTTTGATAAAATTTGGTACAAACGTGTAAAGCAGCATTTATGACTTTAAGTTCGAAAATCAGACAGATCGACCTATCCGAAGGGGTATTTTGGGGGGGTTTTGTACCCCAAAAATGGGTTTTTTGAGTTTTTTACATATAATTTTTGAAATATTCAAATGTTATTTTTTTAATTTGAATTAGCTTAAAAAGACGCACAATTTGGTGTTTTAATCATTGCTCTACGTCAATTGGTTACTGAGATATTGAAAGTGCTAAACACAGTACGCTGTCCAATGTTATTCTTATGGAGGATAAGAACAATTCTATATCTCGCTTATTTATCAACTTATCCTGACCAAACTTGGTATATTGCTTCATTTCACTGTGGTCTATTGATATTTGCACAAAAACCCATTTTTTGGCCGATAGTTCCCGTAGCAGCAAACCTGCATACTCAGCCCATGTTATTCTTATGGAGAATAAGTAACGTGTTATCTCCTTTAATTATGAAGATAAATTAATAGAACTTGGTATGTGGCTTTACCTAGTTGAGTTATATTGATATTTGTATAAAAACCCATTTTTAGTGTTCCTTATTTCAGCAAACCTGCATACTCATCTGCCATGTTATTCTTATGGGGATAATTAAAATGTCATAAATCGTTTATTTATGAATGTATATTGATGAAAGTTGTTATGTGGCTTTGTGTGGTATTAATATCAATTAATATGCATTGGAAATTCGCTGAGTATACAGGTTTGCTACTACGGGGGTATTCATTTTAGTTTTTTACATTATTTGATTTTTCCTGGGGATGAGGCTTGTCTAGAACTTATTTTTATCCCAGAAATTAGTTATTTCGAACGTTTGAAGGAAATCGTTGGAGCCGTTTTTGAGATCATATTAGAGTATAGGATATGCTATAAGATTTGCACTGGAACTTACAGGACCCGTAGGGTGAAACCATAAGTTTGGTTATAGAAATGTTTAGGTCTTTCTGTGTGATATGGAAGCTGTGTTCATGCAACACTTTCGCTTAATCGTTCCAGTAGTTTTTGCATGATGGTCCATCCAAATATTTTTATTTTTATAATATTAGATAATGGTAAAGTGTACAGTATAAATAGCACTTTTAGTATTGTGTATATATCAATAAATACACTGCTGAGGTCGTAGCGGACTTCGTAACCTTATTTGCTGCAAGCCGAATGCAAATGAAGCGCCTCAAGTTTGTCAACCTGTCAGGGAGACGCAGCATCACCCAGAGGGCTCTAATACAGTCTCCTATCTACCCACATGTCATGCGTTCCCGTCCCGATAAAACATCGGGATGGCCAATCATATTTCACAAATATTCCCCTTTTGTGTACCTCCGGGGAGATATTCTATCATCAAATTGTTTTTGAATGTATAACTAACCAGGTTGGCTTTGAAATAAAGTAGAGGTATTTTTCAAATAAATTGTCTTTGCTTAAAGTTGTATTTTTTTAAGAATGAATGTTGTACGTAAATTATGTATAGAAAACAATTGAGTACGAGTTACAACAGGTCTCAATGAGATGTTAAATAAATTTCCTGCAGCCAATAAACATATACCAACTAGATTTCCCTTCGGTCGTCATTTTGGGTATTCCCTACCCAAAATTTCTCTTTAAAATCTCATTCTTGAACAAATAGTCACCTGTTTTGAATTAGTTGAATTTGTCGCTGTCAGATAGGGTTACTACCAGTTGCGCCGCACGGTCATAGGAATTCAGAAGGTACCCTGCATTCCTAAAAAAGGGCTATGCCAACTACGCCGGGAAACGCCTGAGCAAGGGGGGCTGCAAACCGATGATTGCGCCGGGAATCCTTGTTTGGTCGGTAATATCTCCAGTAAATAACTCACAAAGTTAAATTCTTAAAAATAAAACATTGGTATAGTGTCTTGGTTTAAACACTTACTTGAATAAAAATCGAAAGGAACGACGACGATCGTAGACTTACGATTGCTTTGATAGTTTTTAATGCGATCAAAATTATACCCTCCCTCACTATATAAAATTAACACGCATATTTTAAAATACTTAGCAAAATTTAAAATGATAATTTAATTCCGTGATGATATGATGACATCTAGTCATTGAGCGGAGCGAGAGAAGTACATCTCCTATACTACACTCTGGCTTTTTATTTACACGTACTCCTCCTGAACGGCTGGAGTGATCCTCACGAAATTTTGCTCGGTCATAGTAACCATCTATGGGAAGGTATAAATCTGAAATGGTCCAAATCGGACATAAGGGTTCTGCCCTACGACCCTTTAAAGTTACCATGTTATTTTAATAGTAGAAATATTTTATTTGGTTTGTTTACTGTGTGTTGATTATACAGCTGTTATATGGATCAAATTTAAATGCAGACTGTTACTATCAGCTGTTTGTAAATGCAGTAGTTTTCTGTGAAATTGTTGTTTTGTTTATTTTAGTGGTTTGTTTTTCGATACATTTCTGAAAATTATTGATTAAATAAATACTCGCTCCGCTCAATATTGCAAGCAGACAACTGCATTGAATACCTAGTATATATCTATCTTAACAAACGCATTTTCACCGGATTTTGAATTATATAAATTATTATAAATGAGGCGACACAAATATACAATCGTGAAACCCAATATATATTACGTTTTACATTTAATCATTATTTAGAAATATTACAGAAAATGTAATAAACTATATTGGTGTATATTGCTATTAATTAATAGTTTTACCCTGATATATTCGTAATAGTTATCTAAAAACAGTGTAAACTCTACCATAATGTCCAGGGAGACCTTAAGAAGTATTACAATAACAATGAACACTTTTTTTACTACAAAACATTGATTACAGTCGTGGTGTTTATTTGATATTTGACCTTATTTATTCAAAGATTAAATCCAACATTCGGGAATTGTTGCATTCGGGAATGTTACTTTAATAAAAACCATCCTAGCTAAATAATAATATGCATTCATCTAACCAAGAATAAAGTTCATTTGAATAATTTGTTATATTATTATGCACAGTGACCGCGCGGCGCAATTGGTAAGGATGATTAGGAATGTTATGACCGCGCAGCGCAGTTGGTATATCCCCGTCAGATAGTGCCACCAGTACGTTGACAAATAAAACGTGAGAACCACGCATTCAATTATAATTGTTTTGCTTTTGAATTCATTGCTTATTTTCTGACCTTTGCGGTGAAAGTAGGTAATCTTCAAATTAACTGCTCAATTTAACGAAGCATTAAGGGCCTACCGGAAAAACACCTTTAAGAAATAACGTATGTAACAATATTTTTGGCGCATTTATTCAGGGTATACACGGTATAATATAAGCTGACGTCCTCATGATCTTGTGTGCTGGGTTCAATATGACATCCCGCTACGGAAAACAATTTTTCGTCATACTGCTTCAAAAACAACTGTTTTTGACAGATGCGTTGAGATTCAAAAGTTCTTCTTTTTAGCGAATTTCCCCTATAGGGAAGAAGCTATTACCGTAGTCGGCATGGTAAGACCTAGGCCCGGGACCATGATAACTTTTCGTTTTGAGGTCCCCAGACCCCAAAAACACCATTCGTTCGAAACTGTATATATATATATATATATATATATATATATATATATATATATATATATATATATATATATATATATATATATATGTGTGTGTGTCCGTGAGCACGATAACGCTCGTAAAAATGATCCGATTTTGATGAAATTTGGTATAAACGTGTAAAGCAACATTTATGAAACCAGCCAGATCGCTCCATCCGAAGGGGTATTTTGGGGGGGTTTTGTACCCCAAAAATGGGTTTTTTTGAAATTTTTACATGTAATTTTTGAAAAAATCAAATTTTAGTTTTTATTATTGGATTCAGCTTAAAAAAACACACAATTTGGTATTTTCATCATTTCTCTACGTCAATTGGTTACCGAGATATTGAAAGTGCTAAACACAGTACGTTGTCTAATGTTATTCTTATGGAGGAAAAGAAAAAAATTATATCTCGCTTATTTATGAACGTATACTGACAAAACTTGGTATATGGCTTCATCTGGTTGTGGTATATTGATATTTGCTCAAAAAAATTATTTTTTGCCAAAGGCACCCGTAGCAGCAAACCTGCGTACCCAGCCCCATGTTATTCTTATGGATAATAATTAAATGCTATGTCACCCTTAATTATGAACATAAATTAATAAAATCTGGTATATGACTTCACCTAGTTGAGTTATATTGATTTTAGCATAAAAACCCATTTTTTGTGTTCCTTGTTGCAGCAAACCTGCGTACTCAGGCCCAATGTTATTCTTATGGAGAATAATTAAAATGTTGTATATAGCTTATTTGTGAATATATTTTTATGAAACTTGGTAAGTGGCTTTATGTATTATTAAGACATTTATATATCTATTGGAAATTCGCTGAGTACGCAGGTTTGCTGCTACGGGGGTATTAGTCTTTGGATAATAACATATGTTTTGATGATCATTATCGTACTAGTACTAAAAAGATCATTGTTGATGATACTTTTGATTCGAGGTCGTCATAAATCGATTAAAATTCATTTGATTATAAATAATCGAAACATTCATTGTTATTATCGAAACATTCATTGTTGTATTGCTATTTGAAGAACAACCGATTGATTCGAACCACAATGATTGGTTTGAAGTGATCGACTCAACAACCGATATACATGAATGAACCGAAGTTATGCATGTGCAACAGCTGATTGTTTCAAGAGACAAGCTGAAAGAAACATTTGAGGTTATGAAGACACAGTACGTAAATTTTATTTTTGTTTTTATTTAAACCTTAATTTTTTTGGCAGTATGACGAAAACAATTTTATTAACGGGTTTTATTCTTAATTCGATATTTTATTTTTTACTGCGTGAGTAACTTGTGATGAATATTGTTCCAAGTGACACTGAGAAGAAGTAACAATGTTCAAATGTTTCAGCATTTACGAGGAAGTGCGTGAACTCGTTTTTTAATGTAAACATGTTTTATCATATTTATTTTATTTTATGTTATTTAAACATATTTTTAAACACTCAATTAGTGACAAATCAATACTTTCATTACATTTTGCCACGCGCGATTCAATCGTTGTATTATAGAGATTTTAAAACGAGATAACTGATGATAATGATTCTTAAAATTGCTTAGTGAAAAGAAAACTACCAACATCCCCCACATCCTAACCCTGAAGTAAAAATCCCCAACATGTCTCCCTCAAAAAACATTATTTTAGAGTAAACAATTTTACAATTCACCATCAACACACTCACATCTTTAACACCCACAGGATCGCTCTCTAACCCAGCTCACCATACTAATGACTCGTTTGAGGCCCCCAGTGACGTCACTAGGTCACGTGACCCTGTCCTGCTTCCTCTCACTGACACCAGCTCCTGACAGACCGTGTCTCTCCTCCATCATGATTTGTCCTTGTCACCGTGTACCATCAGACAGTCTGCTCAATGTTCATTAGTGTCTTGTCGCGTGTCATTTGTTATGTTTAATCCGTCTAGATTACCGACTTGAATGATAACTCGTGTTGGAAAGTTAATGCGTACATCGGTTTGTTATGGGCTTAAAATTAAAGGAGGATTTCAATTGAGTGTTTAGCTCTGTTTAGGAATATAAAATGCACCGAATTAGAAATTTCATCATATTCTATTTTCTAAAGTTTATCGGTTTTTCTGAACATTGAAGGAGATAACTCTTTTTCTCTCAATGATGTTAAAGGAAACCAAACAAGTTGCCTAGGAAAGATTTAAGTTTTAAAGGTTCATTTGCTTATACAGTAGCCAGTTAATATTAATTTTGAGCTAACCATAAGGATAAATGCAAGACCATATCAAAAACTAAAATAATGTAATAATTGGTAAACAATTTGATTTCCCGAAGTATTATCCCGAAGTGGATATTTCATGTGGTTTAAAAAATCCTACAAGTGTTAGTTTATATACAGCTTATAATACAAGACCAAAGAACAAAACATCACAAGTGTTCATTATTTGCTCTAAAATAACAACAAAAATCTTGATATATTTTAGCATAAATTCACCTCCAGACATGCTAAGGATTATATAACACATCAAACTTAGTTCACTGCTACAGTTCTTTTTGAGCACCCGTAAAACCCTCTTACAAATATAATGCAATGCGAATCTGTGAAATAGAAAAAGAGAACTCGAGACAGACGGGTAAATCCCCGGCTAATCGGATTGGCAGGGATGGTGAGCAATTTCGACTCATTTAGCAAAACCGATCACAGTTCTGAAATTCTATACCCTCTGCCATTTTGTTCCTTTTAAACAATTACAGTGAAAATTGTAAACCCACCCGTCTCTGAAAATTGCATTTACTTGCATCGTCACTCTCCTCGTCGATAACTAAATCCAATTTAAACTGTCATTTGTCATTAGCAGAAGTTTTTCCCAAAAACTTTTTGCTATTCTTCTGCTTTTTACAATTGTATATAAATAGGATTTGCTATTTTTATACAACGAAATTTACGTTTTCATTTGACAGTACCTAGACCGAGAGCCTTCCTTCACTCTAAGAAGTATATTTTCCTAATAAGAATAGCATGAAAACCTTAAAGCCATTAGGGCATATCTCAAGGTCGAGATTTTAAAAAATGGACTCAACATCTTTTGATCAATGAAATTTGACTATAACCACGCAAAAAGACATAAAGAATAACAAGGCAACTTTGCTCGTGGGGTGGAGTACTATTGTTGGTGGGAGGGGGAGAAATCCAACGTGGAAACATCTTTCAAGAGGTGCGGCTTTGTGAAACCAATCCAACCAGCTTTCATACGTCAAATTTTAACGACGGGAAGTGAAAGAGAAGGCAAGTGGGCCTAAGCCCTAAGGTAAGGAACAAAACTATACTACATTCTTTGGTCCCCATCAACTTGGTGTGGTTCGGCAGCAGTACTCAGGAGCCGTTTTTGAGCTATTAAGAAATACCCCCGTCGCAGCAAACCTGCGGACTCAGCGAATTTCCAATGCATAATATTTGTCTGAATTCCACATAAAGCTGCAAACCAAGTTTCATAAAAATATATTCACATATAAGCGATTTTAATTATTCTCCATAAGAATAACATTGGTAATGAGTATGTAGGTTTGCTGAAACAAGGAACAGAAACAATTGGTTTTTATGCAAATATAAATAGAATTTAACTAGGCGAAGCCACATACAGTTCGCGCCACGGTGCTTGACGCCTGGGAAAGGCGAGAACCAACTCAAACTTCTCATAATTAAAAGCAGACAATAACGAAAATAACAAAAACCTATATTTTAACATTAAATTATTTAATTTTTGTTTCTGTTGACAAAGGTATTCTGTAACACTAACGGTACTAAGCCATATAGAGGTGAAAAGTAATTCCAGAGCATACGCTAACCAGGCGCCAAGCACTGTGCCCCGAACTGTACTAAGTTTTATCGATATTCAATCATAAATAAGCGATATATGACATTCTAGTTATTCTCCATAAGAATAACATGGGGGCTGAGAAAGCAGGTTTGCTGCAACAAGGAACAGAAAAACAGAAAAAATTATGGGTTTTTATATAATTATCAATATAACTCAACCAAGTGAAGCTACATACCAAGTTTTATTAATTTATGTTCATAATTAAAGGAGTCAGTACATTTTACTTATTCTCCATAAGAATAACATGGGGGCTGAGTACGCAGGTTTGCTGCTACGGGAATAATCAACAAAAAATCAATTTTGTGTGAAAATATCAATATACCAGTACTACTTGAAGCCACATACCAAGTTTCATCAACATACATTAATAAATAATCGAGATATCAAATTTTATTTATTCTCCATAAGGATAACATTGGACAACGTACTGTGTTTAGCACTTCGAATATCTCTGCAACGGTTGGGCGTACAATCACAATTTAAACACCAAAATGATTGTTTTGTGGAACTGAACAGATTGGTAAAAGCAAATGTGAAGTTCACATTAAAATAAACTGAGGAAAAGCCAAAAACCTTTTTCCCATAAGATTAACATGGGAGATTTTATGAGCAGGTTTTTTGGATTTTCTCCCCAACCACTTAACCTAGGTTAATAATTCAAAATACTAAATTATTTGTTTTTTTAAGCTCTATAACATGGTCAAAACCAAAATTAAGTTTTTAAAAAATTTTAGGGAGAAAAATGCAAAAAAATGATTTTTGGAAAATTTAAAACCACCATAAACCCCCCTTCCCATGGTCCGATTTTTCTGGTTTTCGAACTTAAAGTCATGAATGTCGTTTTACACATTTGAGCCAAATTTCATCAAAATCGGACGTTTTTTACTCAAGTTATCGTGCTAACGGACACATATATATAGCTATATATATATATAAATTTGAACGAATAGTGTTTTTGGCATCTGGGGACCTCAAAACAAAAAGTTATCATGGTCTCGGGCTTAAGTCTTACCATCAGACCTACGGTAATAGCTTCTTCCCTATAGGGGAAATTCGCTAAAAAAAAACATATTTTCTCCACAAGAATAACAAAACAACTTTGAATGAAGGAGAGGTGAGGTGGGCTTTGGGTCAGTGAGGTGGAGCCCTAATGGCTGGGGAAAAGTACCCCATCCGTTTTGTCCAATGCAACGTGGTATGACTCGAGATCAGTTTTAAGAAGCCGTTTTCGAAATCACCTGGGAAACAATCACGCACAACCAAATTCTTTATTAGTATAGGTTTTCAAAAAAAACTGGCAAACGAAATCTAACAATTTTACATGTTCTTCATATTTTACGCCTCATATTTCACATTAAAAAATGAGTGTGGTTAATATCAACGGTCTTAAGTGCATTTATAATTTGATGCCGTGTTCACCGGTCGCTTAGCCCGATGAGCTAATGTGACCACATCCGGTGGATGCGGTCAGCTGAGCGAGCATCGCTTCCCATAATGCACTGGAAATGGAGCAGTGACGTCATCGCATGGGTAATAATAGCACCTGGAATCTCATGCACAAGTTGTGCAGGGCAATCGAGAAATGTTGTGTCCGAGAAAAGCTCAATAACAACCATGGACATATTTTTATTTATTAGTGAATTTCCTTTGGAAAGTGAACTATTAGCATGACCCGCAAGGTGAAACTTAAGCCCGGGACCACCATAGAAGTTCCTAACGTGACCCCCTGAACAAGTTTTGGGGGGTCGTTCAAAATTTTATATATATATATATATATATATATATATATATAGACAAATATATATATATATATGTGTATGCACTCTAGCGGTCACATTTTTTGTCCGATTTACTTCAAATTTGGTAGGGACGTTCCTTTCTATAATTTGTTGGGCAAGTTCGTTGGGCAAAACAATCGGAAAACTCTAAACCCATTTTTGGGGGATTAATCTTTCAAATTTCGAGTTTTTGGGCCCAAAAAGGGTCAGAAAAGCCCTAGACGTAAAATCAATGCATGTAAAAAGATGGGAATTAGAGAGGCGAAAGTTTTTAAGCCCTCTCTGGTCATTCTAGCATAAATATTTACAGAGTTAGTAAAGAAAATGTGTATCGGCTAAAAACAGTACGTTGTCTTAGGGGGGTTTTACACTAGAAAAGCCTGTTATTCCTTTGTTAGAGTACTTTTATTATCCCCAGCACCCTCACGCCTACTTTCAAGCCTATCTGGACCTTCTCCTAACCTTATAATGCACAAAATTGTATTCCCAGCTTTGAAAGTAAATGAAACCAGGAGTATCAGAACAGCCAAAAAATCAATGTTTTCAGATCTCAATAAAAAATGGACAAATGTATGTTTTTACACTGATTTTGAGTTTTAAAAGTTTTTATGTGGAAATTCACTTCCCTCACGTCAGCGTGCTGCGTGCAAACTCGTTTTAAATTTCTTTAGATGTAAGGGACAACTAATAACTGTATTATATTTTCGAGGTTGTTTTAATACGTTATGCATAAATACTGTTGTTTTATGGTGTATTATTGTATTGTATATTGTTATTATGCATACAAATAATGAATTATGAATATTTCTAATGCATTGACGAATGTAAAACGTTGTATTATGGAAATTGTGTGGCAAAAAATCTTGAAAAATCTTGAATTAAAATTTATGTTTTGTTTTGTGGAAATAATAATCTGCCTTTTAGCGAATTTCCCCTATAGGGAAGAAGCTATTACCGTAGGTCTCATGGTAAGACTTAAGCCAGAGACCATGATAACTTTTCATTTTGAGGTCCTCAGATGCCAAAAACATCATTCGTTCAAATTTGTATATATGTATATATATATATATATATTTATTTATATATATATATATTTATTTATATATATATATATTTATTTATATATATATATATATATTTATTTATATATGTGTGTGTGTGTGTGTGTGTGTGTGTGTGTGTGTGTGTGTCCGTAAGCACGATACAACTCGTAAAAAAGGTCCGATGTTAATGAAATTTGGTACAAATGTGTAAAGTACCATTTATTTGAACGATATCGAAAACCAGACGAATATCACCATCCGAAAGGGGGTTTTGGGGGGGTTTTGTACCCAAAAAATGTTTTTTGTTTTGGGATTTCCACTTATAATTTTAATTTTTACCATTGAATTCAGCATAAAAAACAAACAATTTGGTGTTTTGATTATTGCTCTACGTCAATTGTTTACTGAGATATTGAAAGTGCTAAACACAGTATATTGTCTAATGTTATTCTTATGGAGAAAGACATATTATTTATCTCGCTTATTTATGAACAGAAACTGACGAAATTAGGTAAATGACTTCATCTGCACTGAAAGAAATATTATAGTAATCCAAACAATATTGTATAGTAAACGCAATTCTAGTAGTTTTTACAAGATTTATCTTAATTTACACAACAGTTATGGTGATGTCCTACCATCACGTCTGTCAAAACTACAATAATATTCCTGCTAAATTATATGCAATGACGCTGGTAATTGGATCAACATATTATTGCAGCTGATACATTATAAAGATAGTAGTGTAGTAAGTAGAAATACTTAGCGAGAATATTCTGATATATTATACCAGGTTCTGCTATTGATTACACGACAATGTCTCAAAGTGTAAATGAGTCGTCACCGGCCTGACCTGAAGCGTGAATGCACCGCAAAACAAGCAATGTTATTATTTATCGTGTGATCGGTATCGGAATGTGTTTAGTGCAATATGTATGTGATAAGTGTCTCACTGTCTCAGTAATGTTGTAATAACATGAAGAATCAACTTTAGGATTAACTGAAGATGTGGCTGTAGCCACAAAACATGCAATGGCATAACCTCAAAAAGCATATTGAACAGGTAAACTTTTTATTTATTTGAAAATAAAATCTAGCAGTTTCAACATGAATTCAGAATCTTATTTATTCTATACCTATAGCCTAGGTTGGATATTAACGAGGCAAAAGTAACAAAGAGACACTGATATTAAGTTACTAAGCCTTAAATAATCGAAATAAATATTATTAAAAAAATGATTAAAGCCGAGCGAACGGTGGTCTATTGACCCCATACGCTTCTGTAGCTTCATGTAAGCAATTTTATATAACTGATTTTGGTTACTTTTCAGGTTATGTTCGTGAAACTCTAGGATTTTACGTAATCACTCCACTGTAGTAAACACAATAACAACTTATTGTAGAAATAAAGAGAGGTATTGCCATAGCTACTATACATTCAGAGAGGAGAGTCGACCGAAGTTATAGCTGCAGCAATAACTTATTGTAAACGTAAAAATAAGAGTTATTGTTATAAATACTATAAACTCTAGTAACATCTATCATAATGTTTAGTTTTATTAGCAATAACTTATTGCTCTGGCAGCAAGATGTATTGCTTGGACTCCAATTTCATTATTGTAATATTTTCAATAATATCTGTTGCACGCTACAATAAAATATTGACAATAACAGGATTGTAGCTGCTACCAAACACATTGCTGGGACCATATTTACAATAATTTATTGCTCCACATACCATATTCTGGTTCATATAACAATAATCCTTTTTCAGCGTGGTTGTGGTTTATTGTTGTTTGTACAAAAAACAATTTTCGGCTATGGTTCCCGTTGCAGCAAACCTAGGTACTTGATCCCCATGTTATTTTTATGTAAAAAAATTAAAATGTTATATATCGCTTATTTATGAATGTATATGGGTGAAACTTGGTATGTGACTTCACTAAGATGGGTTCTATTGATATATTGCATAAAAACCCATTATTTTGTGTTCCTTGTTGCAGCAAACCTGCGTAATCATCCCCAATGTTACTCTTATGGAGAATAATTAATATTTTAAATATCGCTTGTTTGTGAATATATTTCTCATGAATCCTGTTAAGTGTTTTAATGTGTTATGTTATATATTCATTGGAAATTTGCTGAGTATGCAGGTTTGCTGCAACGGGGGTATTTTACCTCGAAGTGGATAGGCATATTGTAGAATTAAGATTAAACCAATTTTCAGTAACATGGTATTGTAAGTGATAATTATTACTATCACTACATTCGCCAAGGTACTATATACCCTTTACCACCAATTTTATTATATTATAAATTTGTTTTGTTTTCTGTTTCCCAATCCCACCTGACTATAATGTATAATTTGTTTACACCTATCAAATTTACACACCTATTTCTCCTGGTATCTCTCTCCTAATGTAAAGCCTGATGTGTTTTTTTACATATTAATACTGAATATACTGAATATTCCCCTTTACCATAAGTATACCTCCATTTTATAGTGGACAAACAATTCAGAGATTTTAGAAACTTTTAAAATATAACATTTTACATCTCGCTTTTATAAAAGGATTTAAGTCTGTGAGAGAAATATAGTTGGAAAGAGATGTTCAATGAGCTATATTATCTATGCAAGAGCGATTTATAATAAATCACGTACGACATCTTCCAAAGCTGACTGATTTTGTACAAACCACAGGCAATAATTTTCGTGTGTCGTGCTAATGTGTTGGTCTCTATTCCGGTTGAAATAAAATTTCCAAATAAAACATATACCTAGTTTTTATTTTTCGCCTATGCCATAAGAAACAACATTGTTATTCAATACGTTAAATATAGATTTTTTGAAGGACATTTTTGTTTAAACCTTATTCGGAGGTTTTACAAAATGTGTGATAGTGAATACAATTTCGTTATATAAATCAATTTAAACCCTAAGGTCAATTACTTTTAGATACTTCGTCGGTGTAAAAGAGTTAGGATGTTACAGGTGTTTTAGCTGTAGTTTTTGGCGCTTGATTTGCGCATTCGCTATAAACTTTCCTTCTCCACGTGTATTCAAACAGCTTACCAATCTATATTTATTTATCAAAACATATGTCATGACTTTTTATTACAATTAATTGTTTTTTATGTTTAACTGACCAGTACCTGGGGGCCAAGCTTTGCTCGGGGAAAGGCCAGTCAGTTTGTTTAGATGACTCTGAGTAATATTTCACCACTTCCCCCTACTGATAATCAGATTTTTATTATTCATTTGCCTCTTTTCTACCTTTTTAAGGTCCCTCCAGTTGTTATTTATAGCTCAATGTCCCTTTGATTTATTCTACTACTCTATATATGAAATTTTAACTCAAATCTTTTAATCTCTGCTCTCAGGAAACCACATGTTAATAATCATAAACAACATGAGTATTACTTTGACAGTTCCTTGGTTGATTATGAACAGCTGTTACAATTCTTTTGTTTTGATTTTAAACTCCAAAAGCCCAATGTTAATTTTTTTAACTTTTCATTTTAGTTTTTTTACATTATTTGATTTTTCCTGGGGATGAGGCCTGTCTAGAACTTATTTTTATCCCAGAAATTAGTTATTTCGAACATTTGAAGGAAATCGTTGGAACCGTTTTTGAGATCAGTGTCGCAAGCAAGCAAGCAAGCACGCAAGCAAGCAAGCAAGCAAACCTTACTCATATTAGAGTATAGGATACAGCAATTTTTTGGGGGGATGGGGGTGGGTATATTCGCAAATCTCGCGCACTACCTTCCCTACACGCCAAGGACCGCGAAAAGATCTCTATTCCTTATCGCTTGATATTTGTGTGAACAATTTAGTATTAGGGGAAACATTAGCTGGCATAAATCAATCCAACGACAACGCTTTAAACAGTTACGATAACTCATATCTTCTGCGATTTCATGCGTTAAATTGTTTGATACATTAATGTAATATATTACAAAATATATAGCAAATAATCCATTCACTTAACAATGTATACTGATTGTGAATTTAGATACCTCTCACATGGTGAATATTTCCATTGTTATCCTCAAAGAAGTAATATTTATGAAATATCTCTGGCAATACCGCGTATATCTACCTCCTTTTATCAGAGGTAGGGCGGCTTTAACAAATGGGCAGAAATGAGCGTATTGGACTCCCCCTCCCCCACAGACGTCCCAACATTGTTGTCAGTTTGACAAACCTTACTGGCTCCGATATCATTTTTACTTTCTCCCCTTATACATAGTATATGGAGAAAGTATTGTTTTCGTCAAAATTTTCGAATTTGAGTTGTTAGTGGAAATATTCGTTTTGGTGCTCCCTGAACCCAAAAAAGTGGTTTTTACGTGATGTCTGTCTGTGTGTGTGTGTGTGTGTGTGTGTGTGTGTGTGTGTGTCCGTGTGTGTGTGTGTGTGTGTGTGTGTGTGTGTGTGTGTGTGTGTGTGTGTGTGTGTCTGTGTGGATGTGTACAGAGCTAGAGCCCTAACCAATGGACCGATTTTTATGAAATTTGGTATGTAGGTACTAATCTACGATATCTCCAGGCGTTTTTTTCATGTTTTTGAATTTTTGATTTTTTAGGGTAATTGTCCCCCAAAAATCGCCAAAAAACATGTAAAATCCAAATTTCTCAAAAACGGCTCTAACGATTTTGATTAAACTTTAGTGGTTTGTAGAGCTTTAGGTTTCCAACAAAATGACACCACCCGCATTTCTGGAAAAATTCGGGTTCAGAAGTTACAGGACTTAAAACATCCAAAATTCAGTTTTTTGGATTTTTCATAAAAAAAATCATAAGTGCTGCAAAAGATTACTAATCACCATTGAAAAGAGCTCAAAAAAATAAATAAATTTGTATTTTGAATTACTATTCTACGATTGCTAGTTGCGGAGAAAATTGAAATTTTCATTTAGCGGTAAACGCAGTACGTTGTCCAATGTTATTCTTATGGGGAATACATAAATTACTATTTCTCTCTTATTTACTGATCAATTTCATTAAAACTTGATTTGCAGGTCAAATTAGCATTGACCAATAGAGGATGTTCGAAATATGTTGACATTTAACCCTGGGGGGACAAGGGGGCATTTCCCCTCTCAAAATCTGTTTGTGTAGCAACGGACTCTATAGTGCTCCTAAAAAGGGATTTTGTTGAATATTTCTGAAAACAACTATTTTAGACAATTTTCAGTTCATTTATCTGTACTTCATGTTCTATATTTAGTAAATAAAAAATCTTTTTTTCATTAAAGTTTGGCTGAAAGGGAGAAAGTATGTGTCAGTTTTCCTGATACCGTTTATTACTCTTCTATTTATTTTTCTCTCTATAACAACATTCTCCAATACTTACAGCTATATTGCAATAAAGATACAACTTATTTTATGTGGTCTAAGGTGAAGCGTTCCTTTTAAAATTTAAAACTACCCGGATTAGATTTGACATACAATTTTATATTTTATAAACGTCACGACGATATTTGTCAGGAACAAGGAAAACGTTTTGGCGCTGAAATTACTGAACAAAATTAAAAATAAGAAAATAATATTATATTGTTTTGCAGGTTTTTTTAGTAATTTCAGCGCCAACACTTTTTCCATGTTCCTGATAAATATCGTCTCGATGTTTATAAAATATAAAATTGTATTTCAAATCTAATCCTGGTACACTTTCTCCCTAAGGATTGACGTTTTAAATTTTAAAAGGAACACATAAAATAAGTTGTATTTTATATAATCATTTAAAAACAAATATGGAGATTCAAATAACTAGACTTATGTGTTAATTACACATTATATGTATTATTACATACAAAAATGAATCTTTCGCAGTCGGTAGGACTCGAACCTACGCTCCCAGAGGGAATCTGATTTCTAGTCAGACGCCTTAACCACTCGGCCACGACTGCTGCTGAAAAAATTTATAATAATATAGTTCAAACGATAAAATTTTCACCTCAAGTAGTAAATAAGTCACACTGCCCAAAGTACAGCAATTGATGGCATCCAATACTGACTTTAACGTTGAATTACCTGTTACATAAAATAGTCGTCTATTCCTTATATTTAAGCGCCTATTGTTATCGACTCTATTGTAAAGTTATCTATATAAATGTTATAAAATTAATAAATATATTGATATGCAAAACAAATTTGTTGGTTATATTGGAATTTCATAGATAATAACTTATTTTATACCAAAACCAATGATACTTTAGCAATTTACTTGACATTAACGTTTTCAATAATTATTTTAATTTAAAACAACTATGTCTTAATTCAAGGTTAATGTGTAATTTGAAAGCCCTTAACGTTTATATGTGCCTTTTTGGGTTTGGAAAACATCTATCTTACGGGCTTTGCCCCCTGGGAAATCAAATTTTCAATGTTAATCTTATGGAAGAATATAAATAAATGTAATTGAACATTTAACAACAGCTGCTGATATCATCAAAACACAATACAGAAGCAAGATGAGCGGTTTCAAGCTAACCTCTGAAATGGCATCACAATATAAACTAATAGTACCGTATATGAGCTGAGTATGTAGTCAAAAACGGATATAATTGCTCGAATTAGAGCAACTGGATTCGATTGTAGTAAATCACCAATTTAATTTAATTTTTTTTTTTAGTTAATCAACTTACTACCATACAACGCAGGAAGAACTGTTGTAATCTATATCTATAAAAGAGGAAGTATGTATGTATATATGTATGTAGCCTATGGACTCCGAAACCACTCGACAGATTGTAATGAAACTTTCAGGAATTATTAAGCATTATTCAAGGATGGTTTGTGTGAAGTTTGGTGCAAATCTGTCCGAAGGGCTCCGACCCAGAGGGCATTCAAGAGTGCAGTGTCATGTTTTAGAAATTTAGTGTTTACAAAGTTAACAGCTGTAATTAATTAACAGCTGTAATTAAAAAATTTCAAAGTTTTGGGCGCAGCAACGCGCGCAGGGTTACTGCTAGTTTAACATAACGCTTAACTATTGGGAACTAGCTGTTCCCGCAGGCTTTGCCCCGCAAATAATTTATAAAAACTATGATAGTTGTGTGTGCTGCATTCTGTGGTTAGCCCGTGGAACTACTACGAATCGAGATCAGCTGTTTGTATTTTCATTACCTCAAACAAAAATGAATGTCCATAAGAAATGCATGGGAACTTTATCGGGATCTCTCGCGGATCCCTATGGTCAGATCAGGATTAAAACCATTTGGTTTTCCTATTTTAAACCTAAAGAATCAGTGTACAAAATTTCAGCTCTCTACCTCTACATGTAAGGGTGGAGAATTAGTGATGAGTGAGTGAGTGAGTCAGTCAGTCAATCAGTGAGTCAGTCAACCAGGGCTTTGCCTTTTATAGATATAGCTAATCGGTTAATTCAGTGAAAAACTGATGGTACTATTAAGAAAACAAACGACACGAGAATTCAGGAGCTGATTTAGAAGGCTTGGATGCAAATATCTTTCTTAATATATGGGGTTACTGAACCACGCGCCTATAAATTATAACACCAGACAAACTAGCCTACAGGGTGACAAGTTAGTTCAATGTTAATCTTATGGAAGAATATAAATAAATGTAATTGAACATTTAACAACAGCTGCTGATATCATCAAAACACAATACAGAAGCAAGATGAGCGGTTTCAAGCTAACCTCTGAAATGGCATCACAATATAAACTAATAGTACCGTATATGAGCTGAGTATGTAGTCAAAAACGGATATAATTGCTCGAATTAGAGCAACTGGATTCGATTGTAGTAAATCACCAATTTAATTTAATTTTTTTTTTTTAGTTAATCAACTTACTACCATACAACGCAGGAAGAACTGTTGTAATCTATATCTATAAAAGAGGAAGTATGTATGTATATATGTATGTAGCCTATGGACTCCGAAACCACTCGACAGATTGTAATGAAACTTTCAGGAATTATTAAGCATTATTCAAGGATGGTTTGTGTGAAGTTTGGTGCAAATCTGTCCAAAGGGCTCCGACCCAGAGGGCATTCAAGAGTGCAGTGTCATGTTTTAGAAATTTAGTGTTTACAAAGTTAACAGCTGTAATTAATTAACAGCTGTAATTAAAAAATTTCAAAGTTTTGGGCGCAGCAACGCGCGCAGGGTTACTGCTAGTTTAACATAACGCTTAACTATTGGGAACTAGCTGTTCCCGCAGGCTTTGCCCCGCAAATAATTTATAAAAACTATGATAGTTGTGTGTGCTGCATTCTGTGGTTAGCCCGTGGAACTACTACGAATCGAGATCAGCTGTTTGTATTTTCATTACCTCAAACAAAAATGAATGTCCATAAGAAATGCATGGGAACTTTATCGGGATCTCTCGCGGATCCCTATGGTCAGATCAGGATTAAAACCATTTGGTTTTCCTATTTTAAACCTAAAGAATCAGTGTACAAAATTTCAGCTCTCTACCTCTACATGTAAGGGTGGAGAATTAGTGATGAGTGAGTGAGTGAGTCAGTCAGTCAATCAGTGAGTCAGTCAACCAGGGCTTTGCCTTTTATAGATATAGATAATCGGTTAATTCAGTGAAAAACTGATGGTACTATTAAGAAAACAAACGACACGAGAATTCAGGAGCTGATTTAGAAGGCTTGGATGCAAATATCTTTCTTAATATATGGGGTTACTGAACCACGCGCCTATAAATTATAACACCAGACAAACTAGCCTACAGGGTGACAAGTTAGACCTAACCCTTTCGTTTCCGAGGGGAGGTCGTAATTCGGAATTATCTCTGAATTTCATTGAATTTACGACTCTAACAGTTTGGCCGTTATTTAAACACGGTTAAACTTTTAGTCGCAATAGATAACTCGATAATTATGCATATTTTAGAATAGAATACGTCTAACACGTTACAAACGAAGGCTAAATTTTAAATATGCAAATGTATTTTAGGGGCCAGAATTCAACACTTAAAGTCGGGCTTCAGTATTTCACGTAAATTATCTTCCTGGTATCCCATTTGTTAATTCCTGTAGCTACTCAACCGACCATCCAAAATTGATTTATAATTTTGCTTAAAAAACATAAATATACATAGTAAATTTAGTGAAAAATGATTCATCCTGTTAAAGAGCCAAGAGAACTGTAAACATTTTTGTCTTATAGGAGAAACACGTAGAATCGGAAAAAAATCTTGACCGCAGCCATGACAGAAAAGCTTTCCCATATGATCATGGCTGGAAAATCACATTACAAAATTAGGAGTGGGCTCCAGTCAAGTAATATTTCGTTTATCAACCTACTTCTCCAATAAGGTCAATGCCTCTCCAAATGATCATTCTAAATCGTTGATTTATGGCTCAATTTAAAGAGTAAACAATTACCTAGAGATTGAGCAGTGAATACACATCACAAATAGTTAATCCATAAGCAAATAGTTAATATTTTGGAATTTTACTGAAAAATTATTATTTGTGCTAACGAAATTCTGTTTACTGATACCGTAAGTATTTTAGGTTCTAAAAATGAACCATTAATAATAATTTTCCGATAATCCGTTGAGGAGGGACGGTCTGTTGAGAGAAGCAGGTGACTGGAGCTCCCTCTTAATTGGTTTATTTATTTACAGATAATAACACTTTTAGGTTCTCCATGTTTTACTCTAAGGTAACGGCAACGTTTTAAGACTATATTTATCCGTAAAAGACCCAACAAATTTCAACATTACGGAAAAAACTAAACTCCCCATCCACTGAAACATTCACTGAGTTAGAAAAAACCTACTTTAAATTATGACGCCTCTAAAAAGCATAAAGGCTAGTGTACATCAATAACAAGAGACAAGAGACTATCAATAAAGGACTTGTCAGCCGAGCAAAAAGCTTCGACAGTCACGTGACCTGATGATGTTGGGGCCACGTGCCGAAGATGGATGCTCCACTAGACTACAGTGTTCTGGACTGGTGTAGCGACGGTTCCGGACTGGAGTGGAGCGAAGCGTACAAGGGTGACACCACGTGATCGGACATCTTCCGGCTCAATTGTTTATCAAACTTGAGTTCAATATGGTTTGCAAATAAGCACGGAAATGAAGGTCCTCTGACACAGACATGGTGTATCTCAATGAATCAAAAAGATGTGGATGAAAAGGATGGCCTTCAACCTAGTAAGATTTAAATCTAGTAACTTTTCATTCCAAGTTTTCAATCTGGTAAGGAAGGAAAATAGGTCAAACTGATAATAATTACCGCCTAGTACACCCAGCAGCATCTTTTGGCTCACCCTAGTCCCAAAAGGGTATTAAGACCCCTACCTTCAGAGTCAGAGAAGACCTTTCTAATTTGGAATATTACCAATCTGACCGATCATCACATCGGTCAAAATGGTCACCTTACCAGTTTGAAATGTTACCAGATTGAATTATCACTGTTGGTTTCTACAAACTAATACCAACTGTTTCTTAGCCACGATAATACTCTAACTACAATCATATCTTATTAGCCTAATTTACAATTTCAATCTAAACTATACCTGCATTAGGATTGATATATTGCTGATATATTACTTATCGAAATACTTCTAAAATGTTATTGTATTGTTGACAATTAAGTGGGAAATTAATTATTTACATTATCATCCAGTGTATTTAAATGAGTTATTCTGAAATGGCTTCAATGAAATAATTAAGAATTTTTCTATATTATTCTAACAACCAATAGCAGTTTGAGGACCTACTCACTGACATTTTTTTATATCTTTGCACCCTCAATCGTAAAAAAATCTTTGATAAACAAATTTCTTTCCATTTTTTAGTAATACCAATTAGATTTTTTTATTCACATGGGTACATATAGTCACAGGTATTACAAATTATAAATATATATGATGACAGACAATAATGACATTTAATCTGAAAGAAGGTTTTAATTTTTCAATATGTGTGTACTGTACCTTTGATTTTATTGAAGCCTATATTTACCTATTTACCTTTAATTAACTTTTCCACTTATTTGTAAGCGTATGCATTCAATTTATGTTGAACCTTACCTTCTGAACCATTCTTTGACTAACAACATAAACCTCTTTATTATAAATCCAAGCAACCTCTAAACGTTTGGGCTTAACCTTCTTGAAATTATAAGGGTCAAAACGCCATAACTATAAATCCATTGAATCCCCGTAATAACTCCCCATTATGACGCCGTGCCGTAGAAGGGTTGCTCGTACCATTTGTCATCCTGTAATCCACTGGCTCTGATAGAGACGCTTCGCTCCACTGGCTTCACACATCAGACCCATTTGCATATAACCCTTCTAAATCAACACTAGAATTCGCATTGTTTGTTTCAGCAGTAAATTATACGTAATCAAATTTTCAAAAACAAAAGTCGTTTTATTCGGGAGATTTAAATCGGTCGCAAGTTTGTTTACCTATTGCGTTAAATTGATGGTATATTGAGAGCGTAAAGTATATATTTCTCGCTTGAGGAAAACTCCACTAGGCATCTCGCTTTTTTGAAAGCGATAAAGACACTTTACACTCGAATTAAATACACAATGTTTCCTGCAAATGCAATTTTGGATACCACACAACATAACACAGTTCATTTTCATCCATTTGTATTGAATTAACAAGATTAAAGTTATAAACTCCGAGTCAGTTCGCTTCTTCCAAAGCAACAATCAATGAGCCGTTTGTTAACGTCAGCGAGCAAAAAATATTTTGTTGCTCGCTAAATATAAAACAGCTGTTGTACTATGCTGTTTAGATCGTAAAGAAAGACTTTAGGCTCGGTTGTAGGAAAAATAGAGTTTACAACGAATAAGGCTATTAAATCATCCTCATTAAATTCATGAATTTTTTCAAACAATTTATATCAAAAACTACTGAAATCTAGTAACTTCTTGAAATGTGACTTTCTAGAGTTCAGGCAAATAAATAAGTCGAGGCTCTTCCTTTCATGCTCCAACGATTAAACTTTAATTGGATCCTGTTATTTTCTTCAATACACCAATTATGTTTAAAAACGTGTTACTCTGATAGTTAAATCTCCACCCACAGAGTGCAGCAAGTTATTTTCATTATTTCTTTCTTTCCAAATATTATTTAAAATTTCCCCTTAATATATATATTTTTTAAATTGTGCTATTTTTATTGGGACTTTTTCAACACTACATTGAACATTATTTACTATGCATTATTTTTTAGTTTTTATACAAAATATTGGGCTTGAATAATAACTTGGAAAAGTAAATTCATCCAACTCACGAAATGCTACTCAAGAGATTAATTATTGAATATACTAGGCATGAACTCATGCAAGTTCTAGCAATTATCAAGTAGTTTTCTTGTGTTCATTGCAATATCCGCACGACCTCTGTGAGCTCTTGGACAGCTAAAGCTAAACATTATACATTTTTATTTCACTATTGTTTACTGTCTTTAGAATAACAACGGTTGTGTTTTCTTGGTTCTTTATAGATACGTTGTTCAAAGACCTTCTACATAGAAAATAAAGGAAAGGAATACTGACTGCATTTATCAAGAAGTGACAACCATGGATGATGTATCCAACAAAGCTCGTGTGTGATTGGCCGCGATCTGCGTGTGTGATGTTAGCCGTGGGGATGAGGGGGGGGATTCACCACCAAACGTCGTCTTGTGATTTATCATGTCTTCCCTCACGTGCAGAATGCGACTATTCCATCATCTTGTCTGGCAAACCGAATCTCTTTGGACTCGTTTCCGACTTCTGTGAATCATAAGATGAATAGTCCAAATATTTTACAACATTTTGTCTTCGAGATATTGTCAATAAACCAATGGAAACAGATATATATTGAAATCTTGGCATGGACAAAACTTTTGACGTATGAATCATGGACGTCTGTTATGTTGCAGGTCCGTATAAGGCCCGTAAACAATCGAATAGTTGTATTAAATTTTCAATAATAAAACATCGATTTTTAACCATCGATACTAATATTACTGAAATTCCAGTATTAATAACGTTTTTGGCTAAATTTGTAAAAATGTATTTACAACTACCGAAAAGTGCATTAAATGGATACAAGATGAAGAATTACACCCAAAAGAGTCAAAGTGAGAAGGGTTGTGAAGACATTATGAAAGCAAAAATGAACAATGAGAGTGAAAGGTGCGAAAACATTCATGGAGAAATATTGCTTGCTGTGACGGTCCAATGAATGCATCGTGCTGCAGTGGTTAACTTGGGGTATACGTTATTGATGAATAAAAAAATTGCATTTCCCATTCGGAATTTGTATTTAATTTGATAGTTCGATATTTGTATTCAATTATTTCACATGCCTCATACCGAACTCCAACCCATCTGTTATGTTCCATATTCTCCGGGTAGGAATATTTTTCTAGTTCATTACATACTCATAGAAGGTCCGCTAAAAATATCACTTGTGGAACTCTAACTTTGAGGGACCAGCTTAATATCAGTGTATTAGGAAAAACGCTTTGGTCTTTTAAGTAAATGATCTACATTAAGTGGAAAAGTGAAGTAAAAAACAGATTCGTGAATGTAGTGTAGGCTACTCATACTTCGTATACTAAATGATAAGTCTATTTAAAGTAGCTTTAGGATTGGCCCCATAACGACAGTTTTAGGTATATAAAAAGTAGCGTTTCACTCGGTCAATGACAAAGACGGGACAGCTTTGACCGAATATAACTTTAGCAACCGAACACATGTGTCCTGCAGTGCCAGAATGTTTTTTGTTTTCTGATCACCAAATTTTAAGCGTTTGCTTGGAGTAAATAAATCTTTGTTAGCGAATTTCCTCTACAGGGAAGAAGCTATTACCGTAGTCGGAATGGTAAGACCTAGGCCCGAGACCATGATAACTTTTCGTTTTGAGGTCCCCAGACCCCAAAAACACCATTCGTTCGAAACTTTATTTATTATATGTGTGTGTGTCCGTGGGTGCGATAACTCTCGTAAAAAACGTCCAATTTTGATGAAATTTGGTACAAACGTGTAAAGCAGCATTTATGAATTTAAGTTCGAAAACCAGAAAGATCGGCTTATCCAAAGGGGTATTTTGGGGGGCTTTTGTACCCCAAAAATGGGTTTTTTGAGGTTTTTACATATAATTTTTGAAAAAGTAAAATTTTATATTTTTCCATTGGAATCAGCTTAAAAATACGCAAAATTTGGTCTTTTAATCATTGCTCTACGTCAATTGGTTACTGAGATATTGAAAGTGCTAAACACAGTACGTTGTCCAATGCTATTCTTATGGCGGATAAGAAAAATTGTATATCTCGCTTATTTATCAACTTATCCTGACGAAACTTGGTATATTGCATCATTTTATTGTGTTCTATTGATATTTGCACAAAAACCCATTTTTTCGCCTATAGTCCCCGTAGCAGCAAACCTGCATACTCAGCCCCATGTTATTCTTATGGAGAATAAGTAACGTGTTATGTCCTTTAATTAAGAACATAATTAATAGAACTTGGTATGTGGCTTTACCTAGTTGAGTTATATTGATATTTGTATAAAAACCCAATTTTAGTCTTCCTTATTTCAGCAAACCTGCATACTCAGCCGCCATGTTATTCTTATGGAGAATAATTAAAATGTCATATATCATTTATTTATGAATGTATGGTGATGAAACTTGGTATGTGGCTTTATGTGGTATTAAGATAAATTCATATGCATTGGAAATTCGCTGAGTATGCAGGTTTGCTGCTACGGGGGTATTTTTAATTCACACTTGGAAATTATAGTAAACTAGTGGCTTGACAGGCTTGACTAGGGACCACAATCCCTAACCTTGCTCCAAACACACGGCTTATCGTAAACAAAGTAGACACTTCATCACATGTTTTATTGTAAACAAAGTAAACGTTTTTAAATTCCCATGCTTTTCTTATGGGGGATGTTTTACGTTATTTCTCGTTTGTTGGTAACTTTTTGGAGATACTGCTATTTTTCCCGATTCCCTGGGATCGAGACTTTTAATTTGAGCCATCTCCCATCATCCTGCGATTTGCCAAATTCCCACAATTTTTACTCAAAAGTTTCGCTTACAGAATTATAGATGCGCAAATTTATAATAATTGCGCAAATTCCATTTAGAGTGTAAACGTTGTTTATTTTTATTTTGATTGTTTGAATGTTTGTTAAAATATTTGAGGTTTTAGCGAATTTCCCCTATAGGGAAGAAGCTATTAGCGAATTTCCCCTATAGGGAAGAAGCTATTACCGTAGGTCTCATGGTAAGACTTAGGCCCGAGACCTTGATAACTTTTCATTTTGAGGTCCCCAGATGCCAAAAACACCATTCGTTAAAATTGTTATATATGTATATATATATATGTATATATATATATATATATATATATATATATATATATATATATATTATATATATATATATATATGTGTGTCCGTAAGCACGATAACTCTCGTAAAAAAGGTCCGATCTTAATGAAATTTGGTACAAATGTGTAAAGCACCATTTATTTGAACGAGTTCGAAAACCAGGCGAATCAGGCCATCCAAAAGGGGGTTTTTGGGGCGTTTTGTACCTCAAAAATGGTTTTTTTGGGGTTTCCACGTGTAATTTTTATTTAAATCAAATTTTAATTTTTACCATTTAATTCAGCATAAGAAAACAAACAATTTGGTATTTAGATCATTGCTCTACGTCAATTGGTTCCTGAGATATTGAACGTGCTAAACACAGTACGTTGTCTAATGTTATTCTTATGGAGAAAAAGAAAAAATTTATATCTCGCTTATTTATGAACATAAACTGACAAAATTTGGTATATGGTATCATCTGGTTGGGGTTTATCGTTGTTTGCACAAAATACAAAATTTTCACGTATGGTTCCCGTAGCAGCAAACCTAGGTAATCGGTCCCCATGTTATTCTTATGGAGAATAATTAAAATGTTATATATCGCTTACTTATAAATGTATATGAATGAAACTTGGTTTGTGACTTTACTTAGATGAGTCCTAATGATATTTGCATAAAAATCTATTATTTTGTGTTCCTTGTTGCAGCAAACCTGCGTACTCATCCCCAATGTTATTCTTATGGAGAATAATTAATATTTTAAATATCACTTGTTTGTAAATATATTTCTTATGAATCCTGTTAAGTGTTATTGCGTTATGTTATATATTCCTTGGAAATTCGCTGAGTATGCAGGTTTGCTGCGACGGGGGTATTTAATATGTATCATTGTTTTGGCAAGATGAGTAAAGTAATTGCAAAGTATGATCTCACTGTGTGTAGCGTCGTCTCACGTGGCTTGTGGATTTGACAACGTTGCACCACAAAAGCTTTCGATAGTTGTCACTTAGGAGCTACAGTCAATTATAAAGCCACTTTAAATAGACTATGGCTCTCTTTTAAAATTAATTTTAAAGTTAATTAATGAATTTGACACTCTATATGATTGTTTTTAAAGTAAATTTGGTGTTGTATAGTGAGAGTAGTAAAATATTTCTTTTACTATTATAACGGCTCAGTTAAACTTTTGCCTGATGCCTTTTCAACAATATGCCTTAATTGTTGTTACTAACTTTGTTGAACCTATAGGAAGCGGAAACAGATGCCGGAGCCCGAATCGTTGTGAAACTAGTTTTCGTAGTGATGAAAAATCTACACTTATTAATTAAACAAACATAACCAACATACACCAACAATGAGCTAAACAAAGGCATAACTTTACTATTTACAGCGGTAAAAAATTAGAAAACATATTTGAGAAATCAAGAATAAGAATCCGTATCAATTCCCCCCAGTAATCAATACTTATAACAGTAGAAACACTTTGGAAAAAGAGAAAATAACACCTCTAAAGGAAAACCTTCCCGATCCAATCAAGAAGGACCACACGATCCCAACAAATCCGATTACGTTTCTGTTTTCTTTTCTCTATCACACGAGAACATGTTTACCCCAAGCCTATTTCTACAGTTCTTTGGCGAGAGCTTAGGCTTTACATCCAATATTGCGGCCTATCTAAAGTTATAATAGTCAATCAGTTTTGTTGTTGGAGATACAGTAAGTCCATATTTGTATATCTTCAAGTATAAGAGGTAGCTTTTATAAACCATTTATTGGGGTGTGACAATAAACTATGTAGTTAGTGGAGGATGGACGACACAATTAATCAACTTAATCATAGAATATCTTTCCAAGTAACCCGTAAAATAAAATACCCCCGTCACAGCAAACCTGCATACTCAGCGAATTTCCAATGAATATATAACATAAAACATTAACACTTAACAGGATTCATAAGAAATATATTCACAAACAAGCGATATTAAAAATATTAATTATTCTCCATAAGAATAACATTGGGGATGAGTACGCAGGTTTGCTGCAACAAGGAACACAAAATAATGGGTTTTTATGCAAATATCATTAGAACTCATCTAAGTAAAGTCACATACCAAGTTTCATTCATATACATTTATAAGTAAGCGATATATAACATTTGAATTATTTTCCATAAGAATAACATGGGGACCGATTACCTAGGTTTGCTGCTACGGGAACCATACGTGAAAATTTTGTATTTTGTGCAAACAACGATAAACCCCAACCAGATGAAACCATATACCCAAATTTTTTCAGTTTATGTTCATAAATAAGCGAGATATACAATTTTTATTTTTCTCCATAAGAATAACATCAGACAACGTACTGTGTTTAGCACTTTCAATATCTCAAGAACCAATTGACGTGGAGCAATGATAAAAATACCAAATTGTTTATTTTTTTATGCTGAATTAAATGGTAAAAAATAAAATTTGATTTAAATAAAAATTACATGTAGAAACCCCAAAAAACCCATTTTTGGGGTACAAAATCCCCCAAAAACCCCCCTTTGGATGATGCGATTCGTCTGGTTTTCGAACTCGTTCAAATAAATGGTGCTTTACACATTTTTACCAAATTTCATTAAGATCGGACCTTTTTTACGAGAGTTATCGTGCTTACGGACACATACATACATACATATATATATATATATATATATATATATATATATATATATATATATTATAAAATATATATATATTATATATATATTATATATTATTTATATAAATATATATATATATATATACAGGGTGTCACAAAAATGCGTAGCGCGCTATGCAGAACCGGATTCTACATACAAAAACAAGTCGAAAATGTACAGTAACATTTTTGCGATTTCGGATTAGTTTAGTCGTAATCCGCCATTTTGTATTTTTTTGAAAATAATTAATAATTCAAAAACCCTTCGAGATATTTTTTTGAAACTTGGTATAAACTTTAAGTTTCTGGTTTTTTACATTTTACAAAAACAATTTTGATTTAACTTATCAAATTTCAAAATGGCGGCCATTTAAATATTTCAAAGTCAAATTCCATGAAAAATAGCAACTAAAACAAAATTGTACAAGACATAAAATTTAAAGCACTTTGTAATCCAAATCTAATGACATTTTTACTGTAAAAATCGGTTAATAAATAAAAAAAGTTATGGTAATTTTTTTATAATAAATTTCAAAATGGCGGCCATATACAAATTTCAAAGTCTAATTCCTGGAAAACTAGCTACTAAAAAAATTTTACAAGACATAAAATTTAAAGGACTTGGTCAAATGCACTAAGGAATTTGACTTTGAAAATTTTATATGGCCGCCATTTTGAAATTTATTATAAATAATTGCCATAACTTTTTTGTTTATTAACCAATTTTTACAGTAAAAATGTCATTGGATTTGGATTACAAAGTACTTTAAATTGTATGTCTTGTAAAATTTTGTTTCAGTTGCTAGTTTTCATGGAATTTGACTTTGAAATATTTAAATGGCCGCCATTTTGAAATTTGATAAGTTTAATAAAAATTATTTTTGGAAAATGTTAAAAACCAGAAACTTAATGTTTATACCAAGTTTCAAAAAAATATCTCGAAGGATTTTTGAATTATTAATTATTTTCAAAAAAATACAAAATGGCGGATTACGCCTAAACTAAGCTGAAATCGAACAAATTTTACTCTACATTTTCAACTTGTTTTTGTATTTAGAATATGGTTCTGCATAGCGCGCTACGCATTTTTGTGACACCCTGTATATACATATATAAAAATTTTAACGAATGGTGTTTTTGGCATCTAGGGACCTCGAAATGAAAAGTTATCATGGTCTCGGGCTTAAGTGTTACCATGAGACCTACGGTAATAGCTTCTTCCCTATAGGGGAAATTCGCTAAAAAACCCTAGGTTAAAATTTGATGAGTAGAAAATAAAAACTGTTATCTTGATGAAAATCTTACAACGCAATTCTTACAAAATCATACAATCTTGCAATTACTTATCTTACAAAGACCGACATATTTATTAGAAGAGATGTTACTTTTTGAAGAAGCGCTGAATTTATGCATGAATAAAGACGATAATTCTTTTGTGAATCCCCAACAAACCACTTAACCGGTCACGTACTTTTTACGACAGAAAGATGCAGTATTCAAAGAAATAAAAATCAATTTCATTAATCGATTTAAACATCGGGAAATATTTTGCTACCTTTTGGAGGATTAAATGAAATCCCTTATATTACAGTTTTGGCCACAGAATAAGCGATCTTCTCGCGGCACTTGTACAAGATATATGCAACAAAGTTTGTGACATAAGGAAGTTATTCACTGATCCCACCACCACTTGATGTTAACTGCTTCAATCAAAGCTATCGGGAACAGTCTTAATTGCACAGGTTTTTGTTATACATCTTGTAGAACATATAAGAAGGTCGCATATTGAACTTTAGAAACATTTTCATCAGTTTCAATCTCCAACCATTTAACTTTTTTGTATAAAGTTTGTCTTTGTTTTGTTTTGGGTTTGATTTGGTTTTATACAAAGATAACGGTCCAGGACAGTTTTGATTTTTTAACTTCGAGGGGTTGTGATACAAAACGTTGGAAGTAAATAATGAAGATCCCTATCAGAATTCGTAGTTTCCACTACCCCCAACCTAACACCTCAACCCACATATAGTCTAATGAACAGGCAAACACTAAGAAGGTCAGGTCTAATGTTAAAAATTCAGCTACTTTTTCTGACTTGGAGCGCTGGAAATGTTCAGCACTCAAACAAAAGATAGCGGTAGCGGTGCGTTTTGCGTGCATTGGCTCAGCTGTTGTCTCTCGTTTCAGTGCAAAACTACATCGAATAGGTGAAACTTTTGGCTGAATCTAATATATATACAGCCGCATGTGTAACACACCCAGACATAGGAATTCTAGACCACTTCCAGACGAACTAGAAACGTGATATTTAGCAAGCAGGTAGCTTATACCTTGAAACCCCCGGTAAAATTGCCAAAATATACAATTTTTAATTTTAAAACCACTAATTTCGATCTTGAAAATTGGATATTTTAACATTGGGCTTATGGAGTTTCAAACAAAAACAAAAGAAATCGTAACAGCTGTAAAGAAATATCCAGTAAACTGTCAAAGCAACTTTCACATGGTAGAGTATAAACAAATTATAGAACTATTGAAAAATGAAAACATCTAGAGTGGATTTAACCATAATGAATCTAAAAAGTATACTATATAAAAAATACTTAAAAGGTCATTGACCAATAATAACAACTGGAGCGACCTCAAGCGGGGGTCTGGGGGCGGAGCCCCCAGCGGGCAAAGCGAGTTTTTCCTATAAGATATTATTAGTGTAAATCTTTAAAATCTCATTCATGTTGTCACCTATTTTGATTTAGTTGAACTTGACGCTGTCATCATCCAGTAAGTTGAAAACTACGAAGATAAGAATCACCAATTGGAATCACTAATCAAAATTTATTTATTTTTATGGGAGATAATTGTTGTATTATGTGTCAATATTGAAAGATCTAAGCCCTATTTATTGAATTTGGATTACCGTTAAAGAAGAACATAGTACCACAACAGAACATAATTTAGAATAATAACAATACTATATTGAAAGAACAACTACAAATGATGTGTATAAATATTGAAAAAAAACGGAAATTAAGAAATTTGTTTAAACTACATAGTTATACTAATACAATTAACGAGTTCGCACGCAGCACGCTGACGTGAGGGAAGTGAATTTCCTCATAAAAAACAATAAAAACTCAAAATCAGTTAAAAACATACATTTATTCCAACTTTTATTCAAATCTGAAAACATTGATTTTTTGGCTGTTCTGATGCTCCTGGTTCTATTTACCTGCAATGCTCGGAATACAATTTTGTGCATTATAAGGTTAGGAGAAGGTCCAGTCAGGCTTGAAAGTAGGCGTGAGGTTGTTGGGGGTGATAAAAGTACACCAAAAAATGAATAACAGGCTTTTCTAATGTAAAATCCCCATAAGACAACGTACTGTGTTTGGTCGATACACATTTTCTTTAATAACTCGGTAAATCTTTATGCTAGAATGACGAGAGAGGGCTTAAAACTTTCGCCTCTCTAATTCCCATCTTTTTACATGCATTCATTTTACATACGGGGCTTTTCTGACCCTTTTTGGGCCCAAAAACTCAATATTTTAAAGATTAATCCCCTAAAAAAGGGGTTTAGAGTTTTCCGATTGTTTTTCCCAACGAACTTGACCAACTGATTACAGAAAGGAACGTCCCTACCAAATTTGAAGTAAATCGGACAAAAAATGTGACCGCTAGAGTGCAAACACATATATATATATATTTAAAATTTTGAACGACCCCCAAAACGTGTTCAGGGGGTCATGTTAGGAACTTCTATGGTGGTCCCGGGCTTAAGTTTCACCGTGCGGGTCATGCTAATAGTTCACTTTCCAAAGGAAATTCACTAATAAATAAATAATAAACAAATTTGAACAAATAAAAGAACAAGAATATAGTCTCGGAAATGTCAGAGCCATTTAGAATGCCTTTTGAATATTAATATCGAACAGGTTATATATATTATAATTATTTCATAATATAGAATGGTCCATGTATTCAGAAACATGATAAAATGTGTTTTGTATTAAAAATTGTTTCAGTTCTTTTTTAAATTTATTTGAGTTGTTTAAAAATGTTATACATTTAGGTAATTTATTTAAAAAGGTCATACCTGCTTGTGATGGGAGATTGGAAAAAAGATTTAGTCGATGTTGTTGTGGCCGTGAGAGATTAGAATTTCTAGTATCATTATTGTGAATATCCTTTCCTAAAATTTGTTCACATTTATATACATATATACAGGGTTAGACAAATGTCTGGAATATAGTTAATAACTCCTGAACTACTGGAATTTAATGAAACTTAGGGTTTTTGTATTTTATATTGTTGCCCACATCTAGACGTATTTCACTGATTTTTTGCATGATCAGGGGATGGTCCTCAGAGGAAGTCGTAAAGTTTTTTAAATAGATGCCTATGTCGAGTCATACCTAGATTCAAAGGTCCTTGCTAATATAACACAATGGTGCATCTCCGGTTGCTTAGGGTTGACCCAGTTAAAAGTTACACCTTCTCGAAGTTTTCAATATTTTATTAGTTAACAACAGCTGGCTTCGTTTTGTTGATTTTAATTCAGCTGTCAGATTTAATTTCAAACACGTGTTTCATTGTTGTTCACCTAGTTCAATTTAAATTTGTAAACGTGTTTGAAATTAAATCAGACAGCTGATTTAAAATTTAAAAAAACCAAGCTAGCTGTTTTAAACTAAAAAATATTTAAAACTTTGAGAAGCTTTAACTTTTGACTGGCTTATCCCTTCGCGACCGGAGTTTCAACGTTGTGTTTTATTAACAAATCTATACTTATTTAATAGGCGAGCAGGTTTTTTGTGACAATCACTCCTCCTAAACTACTGAACCGATTTTAATGTTTTTGGTGTCATTGGAAAAAGCGTAATGTGAAGTTGTGCAGGAAACTTTTTTTAAAGAGAAATAATTTGGTAGTGAGGCCCTGGGGCCCCTTAAAGTTGAGTTTTTTCCCATAAGATTAACATTGGTAAATAACTATAAGTTTTAAGCAAACAGCTGGATAGAGTAAACACAGTTAATCAGCAGGCCATGTTGGCTTTGGAACGGTAACACAATATTTATAAATGATGATCGCGAGCGAAGCCGCGACAGGTTTACTAGTACTTTTAAAATGAGGTATAACCCGACATGGGCTTCTATTTAAACATTTTACGACTTCCTTGCATGTGGGCCGTCCCCTGGTCATGCAAAAACATCAGTGAAATACATTTAGTTGTGGGTTACAATAGCAAATACAAAAACACTATTTTTTATGAAATTCTGGCCAGTAGTTTAGAAGTTATTAACTATATTCCAGACGTTTGCCCAACCCTGTATATATGATGATGATCATTAAGGATTTATTTAATGAAATAATGCATTACCATTGGTTGAATACAGTCCTGTTTCACTCAATAATACTAACTAGTCGTCCTGTTGCTCGAATCCGAGCAAGTTTGTACCCAACAAAAGGTTACTTCAGTTGTAAACAAAAATAACAAAACAACATATGTTGATAACTATGTACTTTCAATCATCACGTAGTTTAGATTTCTGCCGTCGGATAGCGCCACTGTTCCGAAAATTCATCCCTTTACTGTATTTAAGTGATGCCCTTTCTTAAAATTCTGAGATGTATTGGCAAATCTATGTAAAAAATACTTGAAATTTGACACCTCAATCCTTAAAATCCGTTCAGCCGTTATCAAGTTATGACTGTGAAGAAAAACCCCCTAACGTGTTAATCTATAGATGATTGTACATTATTAATTATATTATTTTGCAAAATCCGCAATTTCTCCACTATTCTCACCGAATACAACAATCTTGTTTCGCAATTATAAGATTTCACTATTAAACAAAGGGTGGTAATAAATTCAACCGAGTATGAAATAATTTAACATAATGGCGCCCACACTTAGGGGACGCGACGCGCGACGGTAGAGCCATGCATCAGCCAGCCAACAACACATAATACGGTTGTTAACACCAGAGCGGGCACATGTATGGGCTACATTAGCATATGGAGCCTGTAAATCATGACACGCTTATCTCTGCTGTTTTGCCCTGGCAGTAAATCCAGATTGTATTCCTGAAGTGGAGAATTAACTTATCCTAAAATCTTGTAATAGCTCCACTCTGAACAGGGTGGTTTAAGTTTCAACTGGAATGTAAGGATTTTTATTACTTTCTTCCCCTAAACATAGTGTATGTGAAAGTATTTTTTTCGTAAAAATTTTTGAATTTGAGTCATAGGTGGAAATATTTGTTTGGTGTTCTCTGAACCCAAAAAAGGTTTTTTTGAGGTGATGTCTGTCTATCTGTCTGTCTGTATGGATGTGAACACAACCTAAAAACATAATGGACCGATATTGATACAATTTGGTACGTAGGTACCAATGTACGATCTTCAGGCGGGTTTGTGTGTTTGTTTTATGAAGGATAAATCCCTCTAAAGTAACTAAAAATATATATATATTATTACATATATATTTAAAACACTCATTTGGGAAGGCATGTAATCAAAAAGTAAATCTACCTTTCTAAATTTGAAGTTGTTTTTGGCACAAAACACATGATGTACAATAATATTATTGTGTTCGTTAAAATTCCTACATTTGCCAATATTTTGAAATGTTTTAAAATCCCTTAGAGCTTTGCCCATTTATTTATTGCAAACGCAATGATTTTATTTGTCAAATGGCGATTTCAATATTTTTTACCTATGCTTTTGGTGTAACCTATTTTTGTAGGCCTAATTTTATCTATTTATTAAAATAACTAGCTGTTACCCGCAGGCTTCGCCTCACGAATTATTTATAAAAACTACAAGCAGAAGTCCAGTTCTCCGAACGGGGATTTAGCAGGTATAGAGCCAGACGTTTTAAAGGTATATTTACATTATAATCAGCTGATTAACTAAATAAAATATAACTCCATAAAATTAACATTGAAACTTTGAAAGCCTGTGGGGCGAAGCTCTGAATGTATAGGGTTTTCAAACCCGCCAAAGGCAAATCTAGAGCTTTTCATTGATACCAAACATGTATACAGAGTAATAGTTTTAGGGATCTAAAATCGCCGAACAAAAATTGATAAATTCTTTTAATAATATAGATGATAGTTTTGTGTGCTGCATTCTGTGGTTAGCCTGAGGAACTACTACAAATCAAGATCAGCTGTTTGTATTTTCATCAGTTCAAATAAAAATGAATGTCCATAAGGAATACATGGGAACTTTGAACCCCTTTGGGGCATAGCCCTATAGGATTTTCACAACTTGAATACTCCTATATCTTACTCAGGACTATCAAGTACCTCTCCGCAAAATTTCAGGTCAGTTGGTCGAGTGGTTTTCTTGTGATGGAACTTCAGATTTACTCACAAACATCCATACTTTCACAGTTATAGTATTAGTATGATAAGTCGACTTTTGTGAGTAGGATACTGTCGAAACCATTAATTAGGTTTTGAATTATTGTTTATGTATTATTTGAAAGCCCTTAACGTCTAGATGTGTCTTTGGGGTTTTAGAAAACGTCCACCTTCAGGGCTTTGCCCCCCGGCGTTTCAAATTTTCAATATTAATCTTATGGTAGGACTGCTGTTACCCGTCGTGGCTGTGTCCGCGTTCACTACATAGCATTAGTTAAGATATATGTCAACTGACTACGAGTCGCGTCGTATCCCAAGGCAGCAGCAATTTCAAAGACGCCCCACGTATTTCTGGTGAACATTTGCCGCCGCTGTACACGAGTGCAGACAATAGCTCGTCTGCGAGCTTCAGCTTCCTCAGCAGTTTCTGTACTCGATGGGAAGTCATATTAGCAGCCTGTTGTTGACGACGCGACGTCGGTCATTCTGCTCTGCCATTTCAGTTGCTCTCAAACTGACCAGCAAACTGATCAAGTTGCTACTCTTCCAAGTTTCAGCTGCTCTGAGAGCTGTCTGCCGCTAAGCTTGCGCTTTACGTCGAAGTTGCTGTTGTTTTGTTCTTTGTGCAGCCTGCCATAGAGCTTCTTGAAGCATTTTAATTTCCCTTTTGTGTTAAGGTTTCCTGACTTCTAGCCACTTTATTAATTAGGGCTTTTTCGAACTTTGGGACAAATTTTATTTTTGTTTCCCTGGCATTATTATGATACAGGTACCTTCGTGGTTAAACCAAAATATAAACAAATAAGTTAACTCAAAATCTTGTTTAAAATCTAAAATGCAGCAAACTTGTTTGAATTATAATCTAATTTAGTGAATGGTAGTGTCCATAAGATTAACATTGGAAGTTTAGAGGCCATTGGGGCAAAGCCCTAAAGGAAGTTTAAAAACTTGAATTAGCATATGTGTTACTTTAGGATTTTAGCTTCCTACCAAATATCAGCTCAATCGGTTCAGTAATTGGTGCGTGATCCAAACAAACTCACAAACTTTCAGATTTAAAATATTAGTATGACGATTGTTTAGACATTTTATACTCATGTCGATGAAAAGTATAGAATTCATTTAATATATCTAGGTTTTATAACTTAATACCCCCGTCGCAGCAAACCTGCTTACTCAGAATATTTCCAATGCATATATATGTGTATCTATGCTACATAGAGCCACTTACCAAGTTTCACAAAAATACATTCATAAATAAGTGATATACAGCATATTGTTTATTCTCCATAAGAATAACATTAGGGCTGAGTACGCAGGTTTGCTGCAACGAGGAAGATAAAAAATGTATATTTTTGCAATTATCAATACAACTCAACCAGGTGAAGCTAAATACCAAATTTTATTAATTTAGGTTCATAACTAAGAGAGATATAAAACTTTACTTATTCTGCATATGAATAACATGGGGGCCGAGTATGCAGGTTTGCTGCTACGGCGAAAATCAACAAATAACTCTATTTGTGCAAATATCAATATACCACAAATAGTTGAAGCCACATACCAATTTCACTAATTCGTACATAATCAAGATATCAAATTTTATTTATCCTCCATAAGGATAACATTGGACAAGAACTAACTGTGTTTAGCCCTTTGAATATCTCTGCAACGGTTGGACGTCGAACAACAATTAAAACACCAAAATGATTGTTTTGTAGAACTAAACTGATTGTTAAAAAGAAATGTGAAGTTTTTAGTAAAGTTGTCTGAGGAAAACCCAAAAACCTTTTTCCCATAACATGGGAAATTTTATGGACGCGTTTTTTGATTTTTCCCTATAACCACTTAACCTAGGTTAATTATTAACAATACCAAATTATTTGTTTTTTAAGCTATATTAAATGGTTTTAACCAAAATTGAGTGTTTTTAAAATTTTAGGGGAAAAATTCAAAAAACTGATTTAAAAAATTAAAACTCCCATAAAACCCCCTTCCCTTAGTCCGATCGATCTGATTTTCGAACTTTAGCCATAAATGTTACTCTACACATTTGTGCCAAATTTCATCAAAATCGGGCATTTCTTTCAAAGGTTATCGCGGTAACGGACACACACACACACACACACACACACACACACACACACACACACACACACACACACACACACACACATAAATATGTATATATGTACATATATATAAATTTGAATTAATAGTATTTTAGGCGTCTGCGGACCTCAAAAGAAAAAGTTATGATGGTCTCGGTCTTACCATGCCACCAACTACGGTAATAGCTTCTTCCCTATAGGAGAAATTCGCTAAAAATCTAAAAACAATGAAACTGCACTTTACAATGTATTTGAAACACTCAAATTTCTGAACATGAGAATAGCATGTATTTTTTAAGGTTGGTTAAAAATTAAATATAGAATGATGAAAATACGCACGCAAGAAACAGAGAGGCATATGTTAGTTGGATGAATGGACAAATTTAGATAAAATCTAAAGCGTGCCCTACAAATTAACATATCATCCCCTGTACACCTGTATTGGGCCTTATGGTGGTGCGTGTCCAACGGTATATTAGCATACAGTACAGATGTCCCCCATATGCCATCGAATAAAACATTAGGCCTACAGTTTATGAAACGCATCTCTAAATATAATGCGAAAAGTATCCTATATAATAATAGCAATTGGTGGCGACGTGAACGTGAACTATTCAGAGTAAACTGTGTAGAACAGCCAGGTTGGTGTCAATGGACTTACCTTTCCAAAGGACTATGGAAAAAAACTATATCCACATTTACACAGTTCAATGTTTTCAGGTGTTACTTGAGGATATTAGCTATATTCCTACCAAATATCAGCGCTGTCGGTTCAGTAGTTGGAGCGTGATCACCCTCAAACAAACAAACTCACAAACTTTCAGTTTTTAGTGAATTTCCTTTGGAAAGTGAACTATTAGCATGACCCGCACGGTGAAACTTAAGCCCGGGACCACCATAGAAGTTCCTAACGTGACCCCCTGAACACGTTTTGGGGGTTCGTTCAAAATTATATATAAACATATGTATATGTATATGTATATATATAGACATGTGTATGCACTCTAGCGGTCGCATTTTTTGTCCGATTTACTTCAAATTTGGTAGGGACGTTCCTTTCTATAACCTGTTGGACAAGTTCGTTGGGCAAAACAATCGGAAAACTCTAAACCCATTTTTTGGGGATTAATCATTTAAATTTTGAGTTTTTGGGCCCAAAAAGGGTCAGAAAAACGCCAGATGTAAATTTAATGCATGTTAAAAGATGGGAATTAGAAAGGCGAAAGTTTTAAGCCCTCTCTCGTCATTCTAGCATAAATATTTACCGAGTTATTAAAGAATATGTGTATCGGGTAAACACAGTACGTTGTCTTATGGGGGTTTTACACTAGAAAAGCCTGTTATTCCTTTGTTAGAGTTCTTTTATTATCCCCAGCAACCTCACGCCTACTTTCAAGCCTGTCTGGACCTTCTCCTAACCTTATAATGCGTAAAATTGTATTCCCAGCTTTGCAAGTAAATGAAACCAGGAGTATCAGAACAGCCAAAAAAAAATGTTTTCAGATTTCAATAAAAATTGGACAAATGGATGTTTTTACACTGATTTTGAGTTTTACAAGTTTTTATGTGGAAATTCACTTCCCTCACGTCAGCGTGCTGCGTGCGAACTCGTTGTTAGTACTAGCATTGACTATAAATGGCACTAGTGGCTTGAAGGGGTCATATCCCCAAACCTTGCTCCAATGCACTGCCTCTTGTTTGATATTTACATGTCAGTTCGCAAACAAAGTATTCACTTAATCACATGTTTTAATGTAAACAAAGTGACGTTTTTAAATTCCCATGCTTTTTTTTATGGGGAGTGTGTGTTTTACGTTATTTCTCGTTTGGTGGTATTTTTTTGTAAATACTGCAAATTTTCCCGAGTCCCCGGGATCGAGACCTTTAATTTGAGTCGTCTCTCATCGTCCTGAGATTTACCAAACTCTCACAATTTTGACTTAAACATTTCGCTTTCAGAATCTTATATTTACTAGTGGCTTGAAAGAGCCGTATCCCCTAACCTTGCTCCAATACTCTGCCTGCTCTGCCTCATCTGATTTTTTTACTATTTTTACTATTTACATGCTAGAGAAAATTCGTAAACAAAGCAGACACGTAATCACATGTTTTAATGTAAACCAAGCAGACGTTTTTTAATCCCCATGCTTTTCTTATGGTGGAGGTTTTACCTTATTTCTCGTTTGCTGGTTACTTTTAAGAAATACTGTTATTTTTCACGAGACCCTGGGATCGAGACCTTTAATTTGAGTCGTCTTCCATCATCCTGCGTTTTTCCAAACTTCCACAATTTTGACAAATTTCGCTTACAGAATTATATATAAATATTTCGCTTACAGAATTATATATAAAGAAGAAGACTAGTGGCTTGAAGGGGCCATGACCTCTAAACTTGCTCCAATACTCTGCCTTATCTAACTTTTTAGTGTCAGTTTGTAAACAAAGAGATACTTGATCACATGTTTTAATGTAAACAAAGCAGGCGTTTTTAAATCCCCAGGCTTTTCTTAAGGGGAATGTTTAACGTTATTTCTCGTTTGCTGGTAATTCTTTATAAATACTGCTATTTTTCCCGAGTCCCTGGGAAGACCTTTAATTTGAACCCTCCCCCATCATCCTGCAATTTGCCAAACTCCTACAATTTTGACTTAATTTTCACTTACAGAATCTATATTTATAAAAAAGGATGTTGGTTTGTTTGTTTGTATATATATTTGAAGTTTATGGACTCGGACACCGTTGGACCGTATGCCATGAAAACATATGTAATTTCTTGGTATAGATATGTAATTTTTTACGGAGAAAGTTTTAAGCCATCGATTTCGTCCTAACACAATTGGGTTCCTCCTAAGAGGCCCAAAAGGGGTCCCATATAAACCTTATGGAAAGATATAGTTGTTTACATAAAAGCTAATGACATGATTACTTGAACAGGTGATCTTGGTGATATTGGTTTTAGTTGGTAATAGCATTTGAATCCTACGGAATTCAAAATGCTGAATTCAATTTCTTTTGTACATAATTTATTTCTGGTTCAACGTATTTACATTATACACAGAATTATTAATTAAGAAGGATGGAAAACATTAACAATAACATAGTAGGTTCGCCCAAATCAGAGACACCTTGAGACTATTTTGAAAACTAAAATGAACTTAATAAAATGTTTCTTTTGAAAAAAAGAAGAAAAGGGTTTAAACTAAAACAAACTAAATAAAAACAAGGTTTACATGTTTGGCAAAATATCTTGGTACAATCTAGGTTTCAGTCTTCTGTTTAATAGTTGCAATCCAAGTCCAAAATGTCTAGCTCCCGGTACATTAGGCAGACGGTGTGAAAACTTTGTTGTAACTTTCTTGACGTATTCCGTTATAAAGTCGACTCCAAGCTCCCGGTGTAATTGAATGTTTCGGATGTACCAAGGCGAATTTACAGCAATTCTTAGCACTTTGTTTTGAAATACTTGAATTTTTGAAAGTTTGCTTGTAGAAATAGTGAGTCCCCCATACCTGACAGGCGTACAGTATAAGGGGCCGAAGAATACTCTTGTATATTAAAATGGTACAGGAAGGTTTAAGAGAAGATTTTCTGTTAATGAGAGGGTAAAGGATGGATAGTCGAGAATATGCTTGGTTTAATTTTGAATTTACATGAAGGTTGAAATTTAGTTTTTGGTCCAAAAGAACTCCCAAGTATTTTACTGCCCGGTCTGAAGGGTTCCAATTTATTGTACTGTCATTAATAACGATTCCCGGTGGCATTTTAAATTTTCTTAATGAGAAGATTTTTGCTTCGGATTTTGTTAGATTCAAGCATAGATTCCACCTGTTGAACCATTGAACAATACCATCAGTTGAAGCTTGAAGTTGTTGTTGTGCTTCGATAATGTCCTTGCTCTGAGTGATAATTGCAGTGTCGTCTGCGTACATGGCTACAGTGGCGTCTAGTGGAATAGGAATATCATACATGAAGATGTTAAAAAGTAATGGTCCCAAAATTGATCCTTGGGGCACCCCTGCAGAAATTCTGCGATATGCAGACGACGAGGAATTAATTTTTACACAAAATTGTCTGTTAAACAGAAATGATTTTATTAATCGTTTTAAATACAATGGGAATCCTAAGCAATCAAGTTTGTAAATTAGACCTGCATGCCATACCTTGTCGAAGGCTTGTGAGACGTCAAGGAAAATTGCAGCAGAGTGTTCTCTTTTTTCGAATCCTTGTACAATAGTTTCTGTTATACGCTGTATTTGGTGAGTTGTTGAATGTTGGGGTCTAAATCCGAACTGATGCGGAGGGATTGCATCTGTGGCTTCAATGAATTTGTTTAATCTCCTCTGGATAACCTTCTCGAACAGTTTTGATAGACAGGATAGAAGACTTATTGGTCTGTAACTGGATGTAGAAAATTTTGGTTTGTTTGGTTTGTGAAAAACAATAATTTCTGCCTTTTTCCAAGAGTCTGGGAAATATCCTTTATGTATACAAGAATTAAAAATAGAGGTTAAAACCGATATTGCTTTTGAAGTGAGGTTTTTTAGAACAATATTTGGGATAAGGTCAGGTCCAGGTGATTTTCGCAAGGGAAGCTTCTTTATTAGCTCCTTTATCTCGGATGGGGTGACGTACTTGATGGGTAGTTCAACTGTTAAGGTTTCATTTGTAAAGTTGTCGTTGACGAGGGCTTCAGTATCATCATCACTTACGTTATTAGGAGAGAATGCTTCTTCGAAGAAATCAGCAAGGACGTTACACTTCTCAAGATCACTTTCATAAACATTGTTGTTATGTCTTAGTGGTGGGATCACGGTGGAAGTGCGTAGTATCCGTTTAGTAGCTTGCCAGAGACTAGAATCACTTGGATTGATATCACTGACATAAGCTTTGTAAGACATAATTTTGTACTCGTCGATTTCCCGTTTTACTTGTCGAATAAGTTGGTTAAGTCTCCTCCGCATGTGAGGTTGCCTGTATCTCATCCATTGACGTCGAGCTTCATGCTTAGATTTAATTAAATTAATAATACGTACAGGAGGGGTTAGGAAATTATTGTTTTTCTTGGTAAACTGCTTATAAGTAGCCAGTTGCGTTGCTTTTTGGAGACATTTTGTAAAATTTTGGATAGCCGTGTCGATACCAGCAAAAGAATCAAGGTTTTGAGGCAACTGAAGACATTCGTCTAGTTTTACACCAAAGGTTTCCCAGTTCACACTCCCTGTTATTAGCCTACTGGCAGGTGTACTATTTTGAGGTTGGAAAAGAAAACTAATTATAACGGGTAGGTGATCAGAGTCTAGTTCAGGAACAACATTGTGTAGAATGGGGGATGTAAAATTTTGAAACAAAACAATATCCAGAATATCAGGTTCACAGTTTAATTGAAATGGATAAAAAGTGGGCTCATCAGGCTGTATTCAAAATCAATGGTAATAGTCAAAGGCATGACAACGTCTGCCGGGTAACAGCTAGTCATATATAAATATGATAGAAATAAATTTAAGTGAACAATTGACAGCTGCTGATACTAATAAAACACAGCCAAGAAGCAAGAACAGTTTTTTTCAACCTAATTCTGGGAATTGCATCGCAATAATATAAACCAATACAGTATGTGATCTGGGTAATCATATAACAGGCAAATATTTTCTCGAATTCAAATAACTGGATTCACCCTTAAAAAACAAATATTTTATCATAAAAAATTTAATTGTTATCCAAATAAATCAAAAATATTTTCTAACGTATCCTGAAGCTAATTAATTTTCAATGAACCATTAATTCTGTTTTAGGTGACGCTTAAAATTGTTTTTACAATCGTTTATATTTGGCGTTGAAGTTATACAATAGTTGTTTATTTATATCAAGACCACTAGTTACAAAACTCATAGTTAAAATATCTCAGTTACATACAACCTATAGGCATATATGTGACAAACAACTCTAAAGAATCAAATCACTTTGTCATGTTATCCAACGTACAAATATATAAATCATGGAAATGACGGTTGCGGCGCGCGGCGCCGAGAGCAAAATAACATCTTACATGTATGCAATTGGCCGCGCTCAGCGTTGCAGGGGCAACGCAGTTTAAATATATGATAACAACAACAAGAGACTATTGAATAAATAACCGAAATCACGAAGGACCGTTTATATTTCATTACGAAAACTCTCAATGTGCTATTATTTAAACTTTAAGGAATTTCAAGATAAACTGCAGTATTTATTTATGCTGAATTTAATAGAGTGGTATCTTTAGATAACTATGTTAAAAAAATTTTTAAGTACTTTACGTTATAGATCAAATATATTACAAGCTCGTATCCACAACACGTTTTAAGCAACCCCGATTGCAACATTGATGTTTTATAATAACAAAACATAGAAGTGAATTAATTAAGTAAATCTATTTTATAAACCTTTATTTAAGATCTAACCCCATTTCGTTCCTTTAAGTAGGCCAACTAAGATATAAAATTCAAGGCGATGTTGGTTTAGTACTCGACGGTATGAATACTTCACAAGAATTAAAGTGGTATCTTGCTTTTTACCCCCCCCCCCCACCCTTCAGTGTGGTTTGCCAAAATCGTCCAATTCATGTAGTATTCTACGCTCTTTCTACTTCCAGAGCACGGAATGGGTTTACCAGAGATATTTTCCTTCATTCTAAGTTAAATCGAAGTCATAAACGAAATCCAATATATTGGTGAATTGATAATCTAATTAAGGAAAATGTCATATTCTGTGATTTTCCAAATTTTGTATTAGATTTCATAAATTAAAATTGAAAATAAAAAAAAACATAATGTTCACAAAAAACTTATTGCGCAGTCGGTAGGACTCGAACCTACGCTCCCAGAGGGAATCTGATTTCTAGTCAGACGCCTTAACCACTCGGCCACGACTGCTACTGATGAAATTCGTTTCATGTATACACTTTACCTATTTAAACTGTCCGATTAAATAAATGTTTTGGTCTAATTTTGACCAGATGTTCCAGTATCTTCACATTTTATATCGCGCTTACTTTTATGAATATATTTTGATATAACTTAATATATGGATGCTTAATGTGGTTGTGTTTGTTATTTTCACCAAACCCCCAATTTTGTTAGTCCCCGTTGCAGCAAACCTGCACACTAAACCCCGTTTTTTTTGTAGAATTATTAAAATAATATGTCTCCCATATTTATTTATTTAGATTCTATTCATGCGGTTGATAAGTATATAAAGTCCCACCATGAAGTTGGATTTGCTGCAACTGAGGTATTTTTTGTATTCAATCACCTCCATAAATTAAGTTGTTTACTTCCTCAAACACGATTCACACTTTTAAATAATCCCTATGTAAATAATTTCTAATATAAGAAATCAAACCTCTTACATAGATTTTGTTGTAATTTACAAACAATTTTTTCAGTTAAGATGTGGGTTGTGATCGTAATTATTTTTTGTAAGTACACAGATTACAGGTTCAATTATCTTCAATGACAGTAATAATTGGTGTTGGAGAAAAAACTCAAAGTAAGTAAAATACTGTTGTTACTGTTGAAAGTACTGAAGGAGTTTTTACACTAAATATATCCTTTTTAGTCGCCAAATATTTTCATACAGACAGGATCCAGTTACATGACCCGCTTCACTTTCAAGTGCCAAGGAAGTTATTGGCCGCCGCCCGGCGCTGCGCTCGCGTCGCGCGTCGTCGCTGCCGGAACTGTCGCACGCTACCCCATGCATTATTAGCATACAGACTGGTTTTTTCAATGTGTCTGCATGAAAACTGCTCCGGGCCAAAAGGGAAATATAAAATCACTGGGATTTTTACATATTATTTCGCAAATAATATGTAAATTTGCTGTTATTCAAGTTGTGAAATGAACGCGGAAATTGTACGGGAGTGTGATATGAAAGGGAACAGTACTGTTATATTGTTGCAGAAATTTTCTAAATTACAACAAAACAATTTAAAGTAAATACAATTTAACAAGCTATTTTTAAAACAAAAAATAAATAGGTTACGGTATTGTATTTTTCATCACTCTGTTTTCGAAAATAGCCTATTACCATACAGCTGAGCTCTTCGAAAATCGTCGATTTCCATACACCAAAACAAATAATGATCAGCTGACTTTACCTGTCCTAAAATAGTATATTTCGTCACTAGGATCAAAAGTGGATCTTTTTAATACGAGCTCCAGTTTAACTGCCGAGGCGAAGCCGAGGCTGGGAAATGAGCGAGTATTAAAAAGACACTTTTGATCCGAGTGACGAACTATATTTTTCGTCATACTGCCAAAAAACTTAAGGTTTAAATAAAAACAAAAGTAAAATTTACGTACTGTGTCTTCATAACCTCAAATGTTTCTTTCAGCTTGTCTCTTGAAACAATCAGCTGTTGCACATGCATAACTTTGGTTCATTCATATCTATCGGTTGTTGAGTCGATCACTTCAAACCAATCATTGTGGTTCTAATCAATCGGTTGTTCTTCAAATAACAATACAACAATGAATGTTTCGATAATAACAATGAATGTTTCGATTATTTATAATCGAATGAATTTTAATCGATTTATGACGACCTCGAATCAAAAGTATCATCAACAATGATCTTTTTAGTACTAGTACGAAAATGATCATCAAAACATATGTTATTATCCAAAGACTAAAAAGAAGAACTTTTGAATCTCAACGCATCTGTCAAAAACAGATGTTTTTGAAGCAGTATGACGAAAAATACTTTACCTGTTCCAAAAAATACTTACCTGTCACAAACAATACCTGTCCTAAACAACTGAAGTTCCCGTTTTACTCGTCGGGAGCACCAGTGTGATTTCGTTAATTTTGACGATTCTGTGTTCAAACAGCTGACTTTAACACTAAAATGAATTTTAAAACCATGTTGTGTTTACTTATACAAAATTACTAGACTATGAAATACCAGATCATTTTTGTTTAAGTTTAATGTGGTTATTTGCATCGTGATGAAAAGTATCGTTCACTACTCGTCACAAAAGCATAAAACTCGCCTTCGCCTCGTGCGTAGAATGCGTTTAGTAATTTGGAAAGCTACAAAAACAATTGTACGTGTATTACAGAAGACACACAATCAAGAAGGCACGATAGCCCCCGCTAGGCTATACGCTACCGGCGCGGTGAGGCATGCTCTTCACACCCCAACAATGGGCAAATCACAGATAACAAGACCAGAAACAAATAACCGAATGGAAATGACACGTTACAGAGTAAAGCACTCGAGCAAATCACTAGTTGATGGGTAGCGCTATCTGGCGTCGTAGTGCATCAGTGCATATTGTAGCAGATAGTTCCCAGATGTGGCCACAGATAGCGCTTACGAGCCCATCGCCTGATCACGTGACCCCATCAGACACCTGGTCAATGGCCAATCAGGATTTGTGTTGGTTTCCAATCATAGAGAGATCACGGTAATTTGTTTTATGGGATTTGTTGTTAATTCACTGTACGAGAAGGCTTGATGGCTGGTTCCCCGAAGAGAACTATCCCCTCCACAGATAATATACTGTTTATTTACACTGTCATGCAAGAAACTATAAATTAGACATAACTAGTCTAACTACTGCTTAAAACTCGATCAAATGTTATTAGTGAATTTCCTTTGGAAAGTGAACTATTAGCATGACCCGCACGGTGAAACTTAAGCCCGGGACCACCATAGAAGTTCCTAACGTGACCCCCTGAACACGTTTTGGGGGGTCGTTCAAAATTGTATATATATATATATATATATATATATATATATATATATACGTGTGTGTTTGCACTCTAGCGGTCGCAATTTTTGTCCGATTTACTTCAAATTTGGTAGGGACGTTCCTTTCTGTAATCAGTTGGACAAGTTCGTTGGGCAAAACAATCGGAAAACTCTAAACGCCTTTTTTGGGGATTAATCTTTCAAATTTCGAGTTTTTGGGCCCAAAAATGGTCATAAAAGCACCAGATGTAAAATAAATGCATGTAAAAAGATGGGAATTAGAGAGGCGAAAGTTTTAAGCCCTCTCTCGTCATTCTAGCTTAAATAATTACCGAGTTATTAAGGAAAATGTGTATTGACTAAACACAGTACGTTGTCTGATGGGGGTTTTACACGAGAAAAGCCTGTTATTCCTTTGTTAGAGTACTTTTATCATCCTCAGCAACCTCACACCTACTTTCAAGCCTGTCTGGACCTTACCTAACCTTATATTGGGCAAAATTGTATTCCCAGCTTTGCAAGTAAATGAAACCAGGAGTATCAGAACAGCCAAAAAATCAATGTTTTCAGATTTCAATAAAAATTGGACAAAAGTATGTTTTTACACTTATTTTGAGTTTTACAAGTTTTTATGTGGAAATTCACTTCCCTCACGTCAGCGTGCTGCGTGCGAACTCGTTTTATGCTTCTGGACTTACAACATCATTGGGCATACTGCGTTGTCATTCCAGAAGTGATTATATTTTTTTGTATATAACATCTGGTCTTGCTGTTATGCTGAGGTTTGTAAGATACTTTAAATTATTTTCCCCATACGACTTACAGTGAGGCTTTGAGAGCCTTTCCATCCTTTTTAATCAACACATAAAGCATAAAAGTTAGGACGTAGTTTAATAGATCTCGTTATAATCTGTTATAAAGAAACCAGCTTGTGTATTAAATGTTAAGATGATGAATAACAAAGGCTATGAAACAAATCTTGTGGCCAAAAAGAAAAATCCACGTCGAATGACAAAGCCAGCAAAGGGCATAATTTGCTTGGGTGGCATTTAAAGTGCCAATGTGTCCTTCACACACACTATACCCCCACTACCCCCCCCCCTACTTGGTTGTTTCTTGTGTGGGGGGGTGTGTGTTCGTGTCCTTATAACACGACAGACGTTGATTTTATTTGGTCAGGTGATTTTTTGTCACTATAGGTTTATGTAAAAATTGCATGCATATGTTAGTCATAAATGTTCATCGGTTTCACCACAGAATGAAACACAAATGTGTTTTGTTCACCAAGAATATTCCCGGGGTAACTGAGGTTTTCAGCTCTAGTTTTGTTTTATGTCTTTCCGCATTTCTCATTATTGTAACGCCTTTTTTTCTATGGCCTGTACTTTGTACCCAATATTTTTCAAAAGAGGCCCCCGGAGTTTCGCCCATGAAATCTTAAACTCCACCTCCTGCCTCAGAATCGTACAAATTAAATTGTGTTCCAATTTCAGCTGTTTTGCCATTTATACTCTGCGTGTAATACCTTGTTGCAATGAATTAATTTTACTTGTATTTTCAGCTGCATAGTTTGTTAATGTTACATTGTTTGTTTTTATTATTATGGAAAGAAAATAACTCTAAGGGCAGCTCATGCGTTCTTCGCGAAATTAAATTTAAAAATATAAAAATTAAAAATAACATTTCATAAAAATGGATCAAGGCCATTTAGTACCTTATCCATTTGTCGAAATCGGCTCGGAACAAACGGAAGATCCGTTTTTACAAAACCACCTTATTGAATATGTGGAACATAAACTAGTATAACCCGCAAATCGACTTTGAATTCAATAAATCTTAAATAGCACACGACTAAAGTGGTAGCTCTTAAAATTGTATTATCCAATCTCGCAAACAATCTAGTGGGCATGATCCTGAGTACAATAAAATTTACTCGGAAAACCTATCCGTCGCGGAATAGACCAATATATTGACTATTAAATATATTTAAATCCAACATAAAAATTTAATTTGTTAATGGGTAGATGTAATGTTCGCCATATTTAGTATATATATATATATATATATATATATATATATATTTTTTTTTTTTGCAGAAGCGCAGCCTCTTTTTGTACACGTGTGGACTTAATTTGGTCTGATCATTGTTTAAAAAAAATACCTATTGATTTTATCGACTTTTTAAAACATGTTGAAAGAAAAACGAGTTCGCACGCAGCACACTGACGTGAGGGAAGTGAATTTCCACATAAAAAACTTTTAAAACTCAAAATCAGTGTAAAAACATACATTTGTCCAATTTTTATTGAAATCTGAAAACATTGATTTTTTGGCTGTTCTGATAGTCCTGGTTTCATTTACTTGCAAAGCTGGGAATACAATTTTACGCATTATAAGGTTAGGAGAAGGTCCAGTCAGGCTTGAAAGTAGACGTGAGGTTGCTGGGGATAATAAAAGTACTTTAACAAAGGAATAACAGGGTTTTCTAGTGTAAAACCCCCTTAAGACAACGTACTGTGTTTAGCCGATACACATTTTCTTTAATAACTCGGTAAATATTTATGCTAGAATGACGAGAGAGGGCTTAAAACTTTCCCCTCTCTAATTCCCATCTTTTTACATGCATTAATTTTACATCTGGGGCTTTTCTGACCCTTTTTGGGCCCAAAAACTCAAAATTTGAAAGATTAATCCTCAAAAAATGGGTTTAGAGTTTTCCGATTGTTTTGCCCAACGAACTTGTCCAACAGATTATAGAAAGGAACGTCCCTACCAAATTTGAAGTAAATCGGACAAAAAATGCGACCACTAGAGTGCATACACATATATATATATGTATATATATATATATATATATATATATATATATATGTCTATATATATATATATTTTACTTTAGTTCACGAATATTAATAATAATAATAATATTTCAATCTAATAATATATATATATATATACATATATATATATATACAATTTTGAACGACCCCCCAAAACGTGTTCAGGGGGTCAAGTTAGGAACTTCTATGGTGGTCCCGGGCTTAAGTTTCACCGTGCGGGTCATGCTAATAGTTCACTTTCCAAAGGAAATTCACTAATATAATATTTGTATGTAACATTTTTCTTACTAAACTCATTATACAACTATATGCAAGTTTAGGCCGACAAGATACGAGTATTTCCAACATTAGTAGGCGTTCAATCAGAACTTCCATTCCCTGGAAGGTAAACAGTCTCTTAGCTGATGCATATTAATTGCCCGCGACACTCGTTGTCTTTGACACCGCCAGGGGCATTGTCGCCATCGGGGCCCGGTCTTCCTAAACAAACACGTCCTCCTGATATCTTCGTTGATTAAACTTGAAAAGCCACTAATTGAAGGGCCCTGCAAGCCGGGCTTTATCTGGGCTGGAGGGCCCTCACTGTCTTATGCTAATGTGTTTGTTCAATTAATACATCTCAAGTGGTCGTATTGTTTCAGCGGATCCGCTACAGCTGACTTGTCAATCAGCTGTTCCCAGCCATTGTTGCCGACTGTTTACACAACAGAACAGTCCTGCCAACCCCTCGCGGATAATTTATCACAACACTTGTCAATATTTTTGGCGGGATTTCGCGTGTTTATTTGACATTCCGCTTTGAACGCTGAAACGATTTGTCATTAGGTATTTTTACAAGTGTTACAGATGTCGGGGACAGCGCGGGATTTACACTTGTTTCGGCCCACGTTTTTGTGGGGCGTTTAAATCATCTGTCACGATCATTGTTGTGTCAGGGTGGCTTAAATAACTCCGACCTCTCGGTCACTGTTCGGGTCGCTGGGTCAGAAGTAATTGCTTGCTCTCTTCAATGTAGGCAATTAATTTATATTAATTGTATCAACACAATTGTAATTTCTATATAAATATGGTGATACAGTACCTTCAAAATAAATTACTACTTTAAAACCAAATCAACGTTAAGTACCGAGAAGACCGAGCCACACTCGGTGATGTTTTATTCGTTTCGTGGATGAACAAGTTGTCCATTCTAAATGCAATATTTATTCAATGGTTCAAATCACTGCTTTCAAGGAATCATTTGTTGAATTTTTTCTACTTTACCCAACGACGTTTAAATAAATATATAGCTCTCGTCTCGTGTTAAAAAAGTAAAGCCTCAATGGAGGATATTTTTGTAAACAAAACATCTAACCAAAGAGTAGTAAAGTCTAACATAACTTGTGAAGAGGGGATTTGATTGGTTAACATATTTGCTGCCACGGTTACCGGAGGGTATAGAGGGTCGAAATGGCGATCAGCATGTAGGTACAACTTTTTACCCCAGACGAGACCTCTATAGGTATATACCAGCTATTTAGATGAGGATCAGCTTGAGGGGGTTGACTCTGTCAGCTTCCTGGGGGTGAAATTTGACGAAGGAGTAGTCAAATAGACGCTCTTGAAACAAATATGGCTCAAGGTGTTTTCATGTTGAAAAGGTTTAGTAGGCTGAATAACATCCCACTTCTCAAGACTGTCTACCATAGCCATCTTCAGTCTCACATACCATACTCTGTGGGGGACAGGGAAGAGCAACCTCAACAAAACCTTTGTCTGGCAAAACAGCCATTCGTGCAATGCTCAATCTGCCACCCGATGCCAGCTGCAGAGAGGCTTTCTAGCAACTTGAAATCCTCACATTTCTCTATCTGTTCATTTTTGAAGCAGTCAGCTACACAAAATAGCACAATTTATTTTTACAGTCACACCCTGCCATAGTTATAACACTAGATTCAACAACCGATTTGCATAAAAACACAGATTATCACTTTTTGAAGCCAAACCCAATTAAAATGGAATCAAATTATTTGAATTTTTACCACAAAAGATAAAAAGTATAGCACAAATCACCAAATTTAATAAATCTTTAAAAACTTTCTTGACATCTACTACGTGCTTCAATAACAATGAAGCTTTCCGAGCTCTCTAGGGTTGTGGGCCATTGATTTTTCGTAATAAAACTTGTGTCAGAATTTTATACTATTTTTGTACCTCAAAAAGAAAATATTTTACCACTTTACATTGGAAAACACAATATAAAAGTCGGACCTCAGGTCTAGCCCAAAAACATAAGTTTACTAAAATTAAAAACTTATTATATCTTAATTTTGTACTCCACTTTGTACCACTTTACTTTGGGAGCTATAACCAATATAAAAGTTGGACTACATGTCTAGCCCAAAAACACAAGTTTACTAAAAACTTATTATATCTTAATTTTGTACTCTTTTTGTACCGCCAAAAGAAATATTTGTACCACCAAAATAACTGCTCAGTAATTAAAACAAAGTCGGCTCACAGGTCTATGTAAAAAACACAAGTACCTTAAAGTGGAAATCAAGCCATGTCATATTATTGTACTATTTTTGTACTACAAATTAACAATTTTGTACCGCTCAAATAAGAGCTCTGTGACTGATATAAAAAAGTCGGCTCAAAGGTCTAACTAAAAAAACACAAGTCCACTGAATAAAAAACCAATTATGGCTTATTTTTGTACTGTTTTTAAACCTTATTGTATAGAACATTTTGTACCACTTTACATTGGAAGTTATAACCAATATATAAATCGGACAACAGATCTAGCCCTTAATGCAAGTTTTCTCAAATTAAAAAGCTATTATATCATAAAGTTGTCCTCTTTTTCTACTTGACTGTACCACTAAAATAATGGCTCTGTAATAAAAACAAAGTCTGCTCAGAGGGCTATGTAAAAAATACAAGTATCTTAAAATTGAATACAAACTATGTCATGCTGTAAAATACTCCTTATCTTGATTAAAATATAGTACCTGGGGGGCCAAACTTTGCTCGGGGGAAGGCCAGTCAGTTTGTTTAGATGACTCGGAGTAATATTTCACCACTTCCCCCTACTGATAATCAGATTTGTATAACTCATTTGTCTCTTTTCTACATTTTTAAGGTCCCTCCAGTTGTTATTTATAGCTCAATGTCCCTTTGATTTATTTTACTACTCTATATATGTAATCTTCACTCAAATCTTTTAATCTCTGCTCTCAAGAAACCACATGTTAATAAACATAAACAACATTAGTATTACTTTGACAGTTCCCTGGTTGATTATGAACAGCTGTTATAATTCTTTTGTTTTGATTTTAAACTCCATAAGCCCAATGTTAATTTTTTTAACTTTTCAATTTAGTTTTTTTACATTATTTGATTTTTCATAGGGATGAGGCCTGTCTAGAACTTATTTTTATCCCAGAAATTAGTTATTTCGAACATTTGAAGGAAATCGTTGGAGCCGTTTTTGAGATCCGTGTCGCAAGCAAGCAAGCAAGCACGCAAGCAAGCAAGCAAGCAAGAAAACCTTACTCATATTAGAGTATAGGATTAAAATAGAAAATATTTGTTGCTAACGAGCCATTATTTAAGTGGTACAAAAATGTGTTGTTTTTAGTGTAGACCTGTAAGCCGGCTTTATTGTATAGATTGCAGGGGCTTTAACTAAGATGTATAGCAATAATAATTTGTAGTACAAAATTAATTGTGTATCTAAATTATTATACAAATATGGTAGGGTATGTTTTCCATTTTAAGGTACTCGTGAATTTTTCAGAGACCTGTGAGGAAACTTTGACTTTATTAGGGTACAGACCCATTATTTTATCTATCAACATTTATTTTGGTGTTATAAACAAGAGTACAAAATTATTTCATAGTTACTTTTTAATTTTAGTAAACTAGACCTGTAGTCCGACTTTTGTATTAGTTATATTATAACAGTGGAAAGTAGTGCAAAATTGTCTTTTTGCGGTACAAAAATGTATAGAAATATAACAAAATCAAAAAAAGAAGGATTTTCTATTCAGTAGACGTTGAAAAATACCTATGAGCTGACTTTATATATCAGTTACAGAGCACTTATTTGAGCGGTACAAAAGTTGTAATTAGTTGTACAAAATAATACAATAACATTTCCATTTGAAGGTACTTGCTTTATTTGCATAGACCTGTGAGCCAACCTTGTTTTTAATACTGAGCACTCCACCCCCATTAGAGGCCAAAAAAGCCCCCATTAGGCCCATTAGGGGCCATTTTTGAGGTACAAAAAGAGGACAAAATCATTACCTAATACATTTTTAATTTGAGTTTAATTTGAGTAAACTTGCGTTTTTGGGTTATACCTGTAGTCCGACTTTTATTATTGTTATTGTTGTTATTGCTGGATTAGGAAACTCCCAGCATTAGCACGTCTTCCACAAGCGGGAATTTTACGCAGGTTACCGGAAGGAAAGGATATATCAGGAAAGGAAAGGGTGGGATGGGACAGGCAGCCAAATTGACCTTTCAGAGGGCCAACTCCCGTGCTCCTGTGACAGCTGTAATCAGGCTCAAACAGGCGGACCCCACACTGCCCTCCAACTGGCCAACTCAACTGACAGGGTATCCATGTACAACAGCCAGGGACCACATTCTCAGGTTGGGGACCAAACCCGGAGTTTCCGTCCCCAGCTGCTGCAAGTGGAGGGACCAAAGGTGAAAGGGAAGCTTGTCATAATGGAGAGCCAAAAGACTTACCATATATAATGACAACTTCATTTGCTGTACCCAATGTCAGCCTCAAAAGTGGTATAGACCAGTTTTAAGGTTGTCCTGGGACAGTCCGACTTTTATATTGGTTATAACTTACAAAGTAAAAGGGTACACAATTTTCTTTTTGCGGTTAAAAAATATACAAAAACCGTACAAAGTAAGCAATAATTTTTTTATTCATTGGACTTGTGTTCTTTTTAATAGACCTGTGATCGGAATTTTTATATCAGTCATAGAGCTCTTATTTGAGCGGTACAAAAATTTTAATTTGTAGTAAAAAAGAGTACAAAAATAGTACAATAATATGGCAGTTTGTTTTTAATTTTAAGGTACTTGTGGTTTTTACATAGACCTGTGAGCCGACTTTGTTTTTATTACTGAGCCATTATTTTGGTGGTACAAAAATTTCTTTTGGTGGTACAAAAAGAGTACAAAATTATGATATAATAAGTTTTTAATAAACTTGTGTTTTTGGGCTAGACATGTAGTCCAACTTTTATATTGGTTATAGCTTCCAAAGTAAAGAGGTACCAATTTTTATTTTTGCTGTACAAAAAGGTAAAAAAATAGTACAAAATTCCGATAAAAGTTTTATTACGAAAAATCAATGTCGGCTCACAACCCTAGGGAGCTTGATTTCCGCACATACCTTCATCCATGGAAATCTTGCACAACTATACCTAACCCAACTTAAGAGTCTTCATCACCGGAAGTTGCCGGACGCCATCTTGGTGTTTTGTTCCATAAGGCCAATGTTAACTTTGTGCCTCCGTTACTCCTCGCCTGATCGTCACAAACAATTAATTTTGGTGTCAAATTAAAAGGTTCGTAGTTCTCTAGGGAAATGCAATAGTCGAATTTGGATTTTGTTACAAATTGATGAGAACATGTACAGTGTTTCAGTTCAAAATTAAACTATTTATTATGAAACTATGGTACCCAAATTAAGGAATTCGACATTGTATTTCCCTAGAGGACGATGAACCCTTTAATTTGACACCAAAATTAATTGTTTGAGACGATCAGGTGAGGAGTAATGGAGGCACAAAGTTAGCACTGGCCTTAAGGAACAAAACTCCAAGATGGCGTCCGGCAACTTCCGGTGATGAAGACCTAAAACCGCAATATCCTAACCGAACCTTTACCAATCTTTTTATATAACCTAACCTAACATCTTGCCTTGCCCGCCATACTCTACAAGTACAACTGTGGACCCGTTGCATCGACAGGACACTTTGACGCCTCCAGCACCTTCCCAGAAGGACGCGGAGAAGAGAATATGTATGTGTATGTATGTACCTCATTGACTTTACCTTGTGTAAATTATACTTTGATAGTTCACAGGTTAATTTATTCACAGCTGTTATAGTTCATTTGTTTTGATTTGAAACTCCATAAGCTCAATGTTAACATTTCCAATTTTCAAATGAGATTTTTAGCAAAACATACATTGTCCGGGAGTTGGTTTTACCAATCGTATTTTTAGGTCCAAAAGTCCCTAAATCCAATTTTAATGAAACCTTTTTGCTAGATTCCGAGATAATTTTGGCAAACAAACAAACAGATCGACGTTGCTCATACTAGAATGTAGGATTCAACATATCACGGTCACAAAACAAACATAAAATTATGTTACCCCTCCGCTCTAAACCTTAAATCCCTTCACGCAATCGATGATTGCAGGTTTTATTATCTGATCAAATAAAATCACCATATAACGTTCTTAACACTGATGACATTGGGACACGTCTGAATTTGCTCAAAGATATTATGGTAAGCGTAAGACATGCCGGTTTTTAACACTAAGCCATAATGAACTGCAATAAGATGATTCAGCAAAGCGGTATGGAGCGAGGTCCGCCGGATTGGTACTACGTTACAAAGATCTCCAGTAACCAGCAGCCAGTAACCAGGCCAAGGTTTCGGGCCGCCACGCCACGCGCTACTCCACCGTTCAACCTGACTGGCTAGGGCTTACCAAATCCGGAGGTTCTAACATGACACCACGGTTTTACATAGGTGACATAGCCAAGTACAACAAAAACAGGAAGTGCTGAACAGAATGTGAAGCAATTGGTTCTTAAGGCGTAGTTTATTAATATGCTAAATTACCACTAGTAATATCCTCAGTTTTCACCTATTCTCCTAATGACCAATGTTGTAACGGTAGGCGAATATAGTCAGTGAATACATGTTGCTATGGCTCCTCGACAAATTAAGTTCCGGAAAAAAGTCCCTTTCCTCTAAAAAATTTAATTAACAATTGGTATTTTTTAGTACAAAAAATTAACATCACCCTATCTGAAAAAATCAGTTAAAAAAATTGTTAAGATAAATTGTTCCAAAATTCAGTTTTTTTGCTTTTCTTAAAATCCTTAACTTTAAATTAAATGTACTCATCACGTTAAAATATCTCAAAAAACTTAATAAATTATTAATCACAATAATTATTCTACTACTAATGGTTGCGGGTACAAATTTTAATTTTCAATAAGCGGTAAAAACGATACAATGTCCAATGTTATTCTTATGGGAATGCAAAATTATTATTTATCACTTATTTACGAATCAATTTCATTAATATTAAAATGCTACCCGCAGGCGTCGCCCCGCGAAATATTTATAAAAACTATGATAGGTTTGTATGCTGCATTCTGTGGTTAGCCTGTGGAACTACTACCATAGATTAAGCATACTCCTAAGGAGTATGCTTAATCTATGCTACTACCAAAGATTACACATGCTACGCAAAAGCATGTGTAATCTTTGCTACTACGAATCAAGATCAGCTGTTTGCATTTTCATCAGCAAAAAAATGAATGTCAATAAGGAATACATGAGAAGTTTGAACCCCCGTGGGGCATAGCCCTAGTGGAGTTTCAAAATAAAAATAGGCCCATGTCCATCTCCGGTATATTGGCTCTATTGCTGCAAAATTTCAGCTCAATCGGTCCAGTAGTTTTCGTGATGGAACTTCAGAGTTACGCACAAACATCGATACTTTCACATTTATAATATTATTATGGTCATTTGAGAGGGTAATGCAAATTGGTAAATTTAAAATTGGTATTAAAGGTAGTCCCGCGTTTGTGTACGAGCGCGAAATGATTTAGAATTCGCACGACGAAAAGTTGCGCGGTTAATTTGTGCGTTAACGGAGTCATTTAACTCAAGGTCGCGCGTTTTTGGGTCGGGCAACAAAAATTGCGTGCACAAACACGGCCTAAGACATGACCTTCTTAGTGTTTGTGTATTCATTGATATTTAGGTCAAGTCGGCATTGACCAATAGAGGAAATTCGGAATATATTGCCACCTAACCCTAGGATGGAGAGGGGGCATTTACCCTCTTAAAACCACTGTGTGTAGTAACCCTAAAATACCCCCGTAGCAGCAAACCTGCGTACTCAGTGAATTTCCAATGCATATATATGTAACTTAATACCACATAAAGCCACATACCAACTTTCATCACTATACATTCATAAATAAACTATTTATGACATTTTAATTATTCTCCATAAGAATAACATGGCGGATGAGTAGACAGGTTTGCTGAAGCAAGAAACAAAAACAAATGGGGTTTTATACAAATATCAATATAACTCAAGTAGGTAAAGCCACATACCAAATGTTATTAATTTTTGTTCATAATTAAGGTAAATAACACGTTACTTATTCTCCATAAGAATAACATGGGGATGAGTAGGCAGGTTTGCTGCTGCGGGAACTATCGGCCAAACAAGATATACAATTTTTCTTATTCCCCTTAACGGGATGTAATAAAAGACGTCTTACAACACTTAAGATATATTTACACTTATACTGATTCACATACAGACGGTAAACATATATAAAAGATGGTACTAGGCACCATCAGGAAAAGATGCCTAGTACCATCTTTTATATATGTTTACCGTCTGTATGTAAATCAGTATAAGTGTAAATATATCTTAAGTGTTGTAAGACGTCTTTTATTACATCCCGTAAGTAATAACAACACGTAATATGCTAATAAAAAAGTTGTTTATTCACCTTAAGAAAAACAATGGACTACGTACTTTGTTTAGCACTTTCAATATCTTTGTAACCATTTAACGTAGAGCAATGATCAAAAAACCAAATTGTGCGTCTTTTTAAGCTGATTCTAGGGGAATCTAAAATTTGACTTTTTCAACAATTATTTGAAAAAAAACTCAAAAAACCCATTTTTGGGGTACAAATCCCTCCCCCAAATACCCCTTCGGATAGGTCGATCTGTCTGGTTTTCGAACTTAAAGTCATAAATCCTGCTTTACACGTTTATACCAAATTTTGTACAAATCAGACTATTTTTACGAGAGTTATCGTGCTCACGGACACACACACACACACACACACACATATATATATATATATATATATATATATATATATATATATATATACAGTTTTGAACGAATGGTATTTTTTACATCTGGGGACCTCAAAAGGAAAATTTATCAAGGTCCCGGGCCTAGGTCTTACCATGCTAACTACGGTAATAGCTTCTTCCCTATAGGGGAAATTTGCTAAAAGGGATATGGGTCTACATTTCTGAAAAAAATATATATATATTACACAAATACTTTACATGCTTCCGTACTTTAAATTCTATATATAGGTAAAATTAAGAAATTTATTGATTAAAATTGAGCTAAAAGGAAAAAGGTGTGAGTCAGTTTCCTGATTCCACTAGTTTGGCTTGAGGGTCAACCGAACCACCCTGTCTCTTACGCATTATGTAATTTGATACCTCATGTTCCCCACATGTCGCGTTCCAATCTAGTTTTTTTTTCACATTCCCGTGATTTATTTGACCTCGTATTTTCATCGTCTGGTTTTTCTTCAAACCAATTCTTTCTGGGAAAAGCCCGACATTTCCTTATGTGATCTCCGAAATGGCCCTTGCACACAAGGGAGTTTCAAATCCTTAAACTAAATCGGTGATAATAAAATTATATTGTTGTGCTTCGAATTTATTTATTTAAGGCCACGCTCCCCCGTCGGTCATATTGGATTGATTCTCCATAAGCGCACTGCTAACTAAACATGTATTTAGGACCAACATTTTCATTTAATTTTCAATCTGACTACTCAAAATAAAGTAAAGAGTGATTTTTGCGAGTAAAAATTCGTATAAGTGTTTACAGATTACCAGAAAAATTGTTAAACTTAAAAGAAATTACATTTTTTGTTAAATATTATAATTTATTTTCAAAATATCTTCCACAATAATCACCCGCGATAAGAATATCTTTCAATTGACTCCAAAATCAAAATTTTATCTCAAGAGATAAGCGAAAAATTGGGGTCTGAACTTAACATTATTCTAATAGGCGATAAAACCAATATGGCCGACAGGGTAGCCGGCTCTTAACAATCAATTGTGCAGTGGTGTTCTTAGGTGTTGTGAATACTTTTTTGTTGGACCCTACATGTCCTACAGTGCCTTCTAACAAACCTGAGATGCAAATAGTCCAAAATATTTTTTAATTTACCGTGCAGGAACGAGATATTAAATTTTGGTACATCGCCTCCTCAAAATGAGATGAAGAATAAAATGGAGAATGTATAATACATCATAGACCTCCTGCCTTTGTTCGAATCCACTTTATGCTTTTTTAATCTAACTTATTCTTACTCCAGATGTATCTCACTTTTTAATTCCAAACACATTATTTGGCAGCTGAAATAAACTTCAACATCATTTTGATGTTTTAAATACATTATTATGTAGGGAAATTATAGAACAAGTTTTTAAATACGAACAAATTAGCCTGGTAAAAAAATCTTTGGGGATGTATTTAACACATATCTTTAATGATGTCTGATAGTTAATGAATGTTTTTTTTATAAATAGCTGTTAACCGCAGGCTTCGCCCCACAAATCTTCTTAATATATACAAATTAATCCCTATTTCACTTGGTCACGCCAAGGGAAATAATTCTTTTTTGTTGTGTTCGTTAATGTGAGGACAAGATTCTTATAAAAGAAAATATTTAATCCGACCTAAGGGCTCTGTCCCACTGGCCTTCAAAGTTCCCATTGATTTGTTCAAAGTTCAGTTAGTTACACCAAACAGCTGTTAACAAGAATTATATCTAAACATACTTGAAAGGCATAAACTTGTTCATTGTGGAAATCAAAAACTAATTGAATGGCAACTCTTATTATGGAAATAATAAAACTACTTGAATGGCAACTCAAACTCTTTTTTCGATAGGCAAGTGAGCGCGTAGTGAACGAGCTAATCCGGGAGGCGAGTGAGCGAAGCGAACGAGCTCATTTTGAAAATTAATGAGTATTTGACATGCAACAACTTCATTGAAATTAGGACAGAACAACGTCTGTCGTGCTCAACGAGATGTAATCGGGCCAGCTAAAGTCGGTGTCAATAGAACTGGCGGATCAAGGACAACCATTCAAATAGACCAGCTGATATTTATACTATTATGAGTTGTATGTGCTGCATTCTGTGGTTATCCCGTGAAAATACTACGAATCAAGATCAGCTGTTTGTATTTTTTCTGCACAACCAAAAATGAATGTCTATAAGGAATACATGAGAACTTTGTCGGAGTCTCTGGCGGAGCCCTAAGGTCAGATCAGAATGAAAACAATAGTTTTCCTATTTATGCCTAATGATTTAGTGTACAAAATTTCAACTCTCTAGGTAAATGGGAAGTAGGAGAATTCGTGATGAGTGAGTGAGTGAGTCAGTCAGTGAGTGAGGACTTTGCCTTTTACAGGTATAAGGGACTTGCGTTCTTTATTATAAAACGTTGCTATCAAAATGTCATCGAATTTCAGACCGATGTAAATAACGGAGTAACAAAAACTAACGCACGAATCAGAACTTATGCTTGGTGAAACTACCAATCAATAAACCATCCATATTGAGAGTGCAAATAGATGGAGACAAATGTTGCAGTGCAATAATCTCTTGCAATCAGAATCAATTACTTGTGTTGTCTCCATAAGCTTTCCCCATAGTGTGACCCCTGTTAACCCCGTCCTACCTCCGGGTTGCCTAAGCTTATTGACTAGCCCACCTGATGACACTCGAGTCGTGTCTAAAGATTAAGAGATATTGTTAGACAGGCGAGGTCGATTAGAAAATGTGTTTGGGAATAAAGGTTTGTGAAATATCTCAACTCGTAGATGAGATTACATGCTGCACTTTTGATCCTTGGTTATACAAATTGTTCAACACGTATCTGCAATAGTTTCGTTCTTTGGTTAGAGCCAAAACTTTTTCGTAGCTATTGCGGAAACCATCGCATTTTGGCGTTTCGTTTAAAACCTTAAGCATTCTTCATGATTTTATCCGCACTATGAATTTACACTCCACTTACAGTATAACATGTTGGCCCATTTTGAGTTTTATTAGTATTAATTAATCCTATGGTATTACGAAAGGTATTAAAGCGTAATATTATTAACACTCTCACCGTTTGGATTTACTTATTTCCTGAAGCAAATTTCAATACCAGAAACAGGCAAGGTCCAATATAAAATGTTGTATCTTTCCAGAACAAACGATCATTTACACTGGGTTAATCAATGTAATAAAACCCGTAAATAGTTCAAGGCAATTATTTTTTAAGTGGGTCATTTACAGTGATATCTCTAAACATTAAGTTAAAAGCGATGTATACAAAACACGTTGTGTATTCATTGTTAAGGCCACGCCACCCTGTCGGTCATATTGGTTTTATCGCCCATTAGAATAATGTTAAGTTCAGACCCCAATTTTTTGCTTATCTCTTGAGATAAAATTTTGATTTTGGTGTCAATTGAAAGATATTCTTATCGCTGGTGATTATTGTGGAAGATATTTTGAAAATTAATTATAATATTTAATAAAAAATGTAATTTTTTTAGTTTGAACTTTTTTTTCTGGTAATCTGTAACACTTATACGAATTTTTACTCGCAAAAATCACTCTTTTATTTATTTTGAGCAGAAAAAATTACCTAAATCAGATTGAAAATTAAATAAAATGCGGGTCCTAAATAGAAGTTTAGTTTGCATTGCGCTTATGGAGAATCAATCCAATATAACCGACGGGGGAGCGTGGCTCTTCGTCGACGCATGTTTCTCCGAGAGAGCACTGGTTTTACACAGTGAAACTTTCACATTTATGTAGACTTTCATGCGATCATAATTAATTTTCAAGACGTTAGAGATTCTAGCAAGACTTGAAAAACATGTAATAGCAATGTATACATAACCGAATAAGTAGCGGCGCTTGTAAACAAATTATTACTAGTGAGAACACCGTCCCGTCCCCCGAACATACAGTTAACAATCGCGTATCTGACTATTCGGTCTGGATTTAAGTGTTTAGGAATGAAGTTACTTTAAAGTTCCTAACAGATGGCTGAAATATATGACCCGTTGCAGCTTCTCCCGCGTAAACTATGATAGTTGCGTGTGCTTCAATCTATGGTCAGCCCGTGGAACTAATACGAATCAAGATCAGCTGTTTGAATTTTCATCAGCTCTAACCAAGGAGTTCTGTTGGTATTACTGGAGGCAACACTAATTAACAAAACTGCGAGCCGTTCTTTCCAAGTTTTGGTGAGGCAAAGAACAACTCGCTGAAATCGAACGAGTAGTCAAAGTGACTCAAACAAATACATACTCATGATTTGAACATTAATAAACTTGTATTTGTTTGTTTGCTTATAATTTATCATATTTTAGGACAAGAGTAGATGCATAAATCAAACGAAAAAATTAATTTGTTCCAACTTTTACTACTTTTATTCCAGTGGTTTGCATGAGTAGATTCACTTATAGGAATAAAACAACCAACAGGAGAGTTCAAAGAACGAGAAATTTGCCTCGCCAGTGGTATCAACCTGACAAAATCACCGGCTCGCTTTTTCGAAAAAAAATTGTGAAGCAGTCTTACCTCCAGTTATACAATAAACCTCCCTGGCTCAAACCAAAGTGAATGCCTATAAGGAATACATGGGAACTTTGAGACCCAGCGGAGCAGAACACAGGGGGAATTTCGTAATACCGTTTAATCGCAAGCGCCTACGGCCAACGAAGAACCTACAAATCTCAACTCATACCTTACAAAAAACCAACTCCTTAAAAAACCTTACAAATCTCAACAATGTAGACCTTATAGTTATGGAGATTTCGTAATAGATCAGTCAGTCAGTCAGTCGTATTTGGATTTTATATATTAAGATTGACAGGTGAATGTAATTTTTAGTTTGTTTACAAACAAAATTACTTATTATCACGTTTTAAAAGTAAATAGTAGCGTGCGCAACGGGATCACAGTGTAGCAGGGACATTCAGTGATGTGAACTTGATGGGGGGGAACTAAAAAAAAAACATAGGGTCTCCTACTTATCCGTTATACGTTTATTGTTAATAGTTTAAAATGTATTATGTTTGAAGAAATACGCAAAAGCTAATTTAGTGTTGTATTAAAATTTGTATCTACTAAAAAATCAAGTAAAATTAATAAAATAATAATTTCCTGGTATTGTTAGTTCTTTGGTTACCTCTAAATAAAATCTACCTTGTCTCAAGTTGGATTAGATGTCCAACTTACAAACCCTAGGTAAAGCCCATTCGTTGCTCTGTCTTGATTTAGAGATCAATATATGAATCATATCGAATTGAAGTTATTTCCCTTAACTCTAACATGAATGTATTTCAAATATTAAAAAGATTTATTAAATATAATCTCACGCCTAAAAACTGTGGATTTATTTGCATGCATCAGACACCTAAAAAGTAGGGTTTTATTTACATATTTTCCTGTGTCAAGCATTCCTCATAAAAAATTGTTATTAAGACAACAAATGTGATATGTTTACAGGGATTACCAATAAACTATATGTATTACAGCTAAACGGGTCCATTGCAGCGAGCACATAATAGAAGAATTCTATTATGTGCTCGCTGGTCCAGTGTCTATAATACTGTAGTCTATAATACTCGTTCTGTTTTAACTCCCGCTTGGCCCCTCCCTTGTTTTATGTCCCAATCGCTTATTTAGGCTATCTTTCATACTCGCTTTTTTCACACTCCAACCAAGCTACTGCTAACAGTAGTCTTTCTTCGGCTTGTACACTATTTACTAGCGCGAGCGTCATCGCCGAGTCGTCGCTCCAAAACAAAGACGGCGCCAGATTTATTAATAGATCGAGAACATCTGTCGCTACCGCCACGGCCCGGACCCAACCAAAGTTAAATAATCATTGACTGTGTACTGTCAAGTGCATAATACAGGTTATTCGTATTCTCATCACATCGCAGCCCATGTTAGGTCTGGGGACGGGAATGCTGATTCGGTTAGGTTGGTAACGTTGGCACGCCTGTGGCTCAGTCAGCTGATATGAAAGCGAAAGTCCCGCCATTGTTGGTATAACCCGCGCGCGGACAGCTGATGGACGAAAACTAGGTTTGTTTATGTTTAAATCTATTTGTTCGTGTTGTTGTGTCTGGTGAGATTTACGTAAATTCATAGTGCTGTGCTCATGAAGTGTTTTATTAATTAGGTAAGTCGGTGTTTAGATCATGTTATTTTAAGATGTAAAACATAATATATGCCCTTTAAGTGAATTTCCATTCACGATAAAACTATTGCTAGTGAATGTCGGGGAATACAATATTGACATTTAACCCTGATCAAAATCCTCAAAAACTGATGTCTATTCATTTATGTGATAGCTCATAAACAACAAAACTATTGATTTTTGTGTGAATATTTATGACGTAATTACAACTCCTTTAATATTTCACGGACCAAGGAGTTTGGGTCATTAGAAAAGTTTGTATACCGCTTATTAAATGTTTTTATTCTTTGCTTAAATATTTAAAAACGCCCAATTTTTGTTTGAAAAGTGAACCTAAAAAAGTAAAATAAATATTTGTCGACCTTTTAAACCTTGGGAATTTTTTACAATACCATAAATAATCCAGTAAACAAACATGTTCAATGTTATTCTTACAAAACTATCTAGCTCATTAGCTTATTAGCTAAAGTTTTTTCAACTTTTACTTTAAGTCATTACTGTCATTGCTATAAGCATAACGGAGCAATTAGGCCTATTTATGCGTTTAAACTACTACATCAAAGTTATATTAAGGTTTTAGTGTTAAACACTGTTCATTACCCTTAGAATCTGCCTAATTTTATTGTTATGGAAAATAAACACAATTTCAATAGCCTACCCCTTTAATAAGTAGACCTACATTTTGATAAAATTTAGCAAGTTCCTACATTGTTTGTGATAGTAGCTGGAAAAAACTTAGTTAATTCAGAAAAAATAGAAACTGTTAACCATGCATGTACGGTTTGCCAAGGTGACACAGTGTAATACATATATTCATTTGCCCTCTTGTTTATACTGGTTTTGTTCACACGTGTAAATATGGAGCTAATATTCCTACTTTATCTGACCATAAAATTACGAAGCATACTTTAGAACAAGCAGAAGAAGGTAAACAGAATTTGTCAATATATTAAGTAGTCTAATAGAAACATAAAATCTCATAGTCTGTTTACTTTTCCTTCCGAAACACTGAAAACATTGTCCATCAAGATCTATATCTGACTAAAGCCCTTATTACGTAGGTTTGCTGCAACCAGGATAGGCCTATATTATTTCGACAAGTTTTTCATGTCGTTTATACCCTAACGTTTTTTTCCTTAAATAAAGTAATAATTTTCTTCCTACTTAAAATAGCCATCTGCCATAAAAGTTTTCACAAACGTCTACAGTTGGACTTCCATACTGTTATTTATATAGGATATGCTAGCTTCTATTTGTTGATGGTTTGTCAGGATTATCGATGTAGTTAGTGCTCATGTAATAATAATTTGCAGACTACATGCTACACCACAGCCCAAGTATTCTGCCTACGAAGTTCTATTGTTTTCTTCTACTGAATCAGAACATAATTATTGTGACAGTGCATGAACTCTATAACGCATACAATTAACATGTGAAACCTCTTAAAAGATTACTCCTTCAAATAACAAGAATATTCTTAACTCTATACAACATATCTCAATTAGGAGGTTTTTTTACCATCTGTTCAATGCTATTTCTGTCGTTAACAGTTTTACTAATCGCTCAGTTAGAAAAGTTCCATAGGTACCGTTGTATGTTTTTTTTTTAAGAGGACGTCTTATGCAAGAAATAATATTCACAAAATGTTTTCTCCTATAAGATCGTAGCAAAGGTTCTTGTCCTGAAAAAAACTGTTTAAACATTTTATTGTTTAGTTATTTGCAAAGTAATTTGAACAGCTCTATATAAATGCTGGAAACTTGTGGCTTAGAGTGATATGTGACTGGGCCGCATGTCATTATGAGTCACATGTGGAACTGCATTTCCATACGTTTCAATCTTGTTTGAACCGAAGAGACTCTCTTGATCTAATAAGAAAGTTCAGTTGTTTGCGCTCTGACTTATTGCCCGCTCACTGCGAAGCTTTTGAAAATTCTTAAAGGACCACAGGAGTGATGCAACGCAGTTCGGAAACCCATGAGATCCCTTAGAGATTACCACCCCCACTGATAACAGCGCTGACCTCCGTTGTCTGATAACAGGAGCTGTTTACACCGGTCCGGCCCAGAGGACCAGGCTTCACTTTCACTCGCGTCTGCTAGCAGCTGCAACCTGCCTGCTGCCTGCTGCCAGCTGCCAGTCGCGCCATGGACTCGGGCCTCGTGCGGCTGCTGATCGTCGCTGCGCTGTTTCTGCTGCTGGCAGGCGACTACGGCTATCTGCTGGATCAGCTGACGGGGGTGTTCGGACCGGAGGATGCCGCTGCCGAGGAAGACGCCGGTGCCCAGGGTGCTGAGGAGGATACGGCGGAGTTGGCCTTTAAGGAGAGCGGTATGTTGGATTTGTGTTGTTCCTTGAGTAGGTTTTTAGGGTTCATATGATTGTATGGTGATTATACTTTATTGTCTCTCCGATTATTTCTATATAAATCCAAATAACCTACATTTAAGAGCTGCAATAAGTAACTGACGCAATTTATGATTATAAGCTACACAGCATTTTCTCCTTAAAATGTGCTCCTTAGTTAGGTTTAACTGTCTCCTAATTTTTTAGAATACATTTTTAAGTTCGGGCTATGTTAAACACTACTATGTAATAACCAGTACAGTACTACTGTACACAAATATATTAAGGTTATTTTATGAAACTCGTGACACTAAACTTTGAAATATTACTCCACGTGCGTAAATAGGATTTTAGTGGGTGCTGTGTAAATATGGTAATAACTCATGTACGAGTTCTGTACTATGTGGATGTACAAAGAATAAATAATCTTGAAGACGGTAAGAAATCCGTTAATAATTATAATTGGGAGAACAGAAATTTCTTCTGACAACAAACTCAGAACTAAACCAGGCTTTCTGACTATCGAGAAAACGTCAAAATAAAACTAATCCTCTTTGATTTTCTTAGGTTGGACCAATTTTAACCGAACGTTATGTTGTCTCGAACACAAAATACGTTATGATAGAGCTTTTACTGCTACTAACGCTTGTTTGGTCATACTTCAAACGACGTTTTTACAAAGAGTACGCAATTTGTCGCCAACCAGTCGCCCTTGATCGTGTCCCCACCTCGTCCGTCTCGTCTGCTAGAGCCAGCTGCTCACTGCCCACAGCCGGGCAGATTGAGCCCAACCTGAAAACCAGACTGTACTTCTGAAGGCCATGTAGAGTCCTTGTCCACAGTTGAAAGCCTCCCAAACCAAGTGCGTCATTACTCCTACTTCCTTTGTAGGCTACAGCCTCTCGTTTATTACCTCTACTTATAGACTTATAGATTACGTTCGGTAACAGTGTGATTCACTGTCCTTGTCTACTGATTCCGAAAAGTTTCAACATTAAGGACATCTAGGGAATTCTTTAGATTCTTATTGCTTATTGGTCCTTTGCTTACTATTCGTGGCTCACTTCTATACGTTTAATACCCAAAAGCAATTTTTTACATAGCTCCTCCGTTATTTCTGCGTCGAATTTTACGATTGAGGTATCAAAGGAATGTCTCGATTCATATTTGTGCAAAGAGTTAAGTTTTCAATACCCATTCTGAAGGGCATAGGCATCTCTAAAAGTTCGTTGTTCCCCATAACGATAACATGTAGTGATAAATTTGAATTTAATTAAACAGCTGTATCTACAAAAAAAGGTTATAGCATCAACATATGTTATGAGCTGAGAACAAAACTACTGAAATGACAATACAAACTCTTTTAACCAGAAAAAATGTGGAAGAACTTTGCTTGTTTCAAGCAATAGGCGCGCCCTAGTATTTTATTGTAAGCACTGCAAGGACGAGTTTACTATTATAGATCTATCATATGATCCTACCCAAATAAAATAAATACATTAAAAGATTTATTTACTCTATTTTGGCTTGAGTCTCAGGTTATTGTCCTTTTTCGACGTGACCTTCATCACAAATCTGTAGGCCTAAGTGGGAAATCTACCTCATTATTGAGAAGATATGTAGGGCTAAAATGAAATATTCAAAATCATTTTCCTCCTTTCCTCGTGTTTGATGACCACTCTAATCTAAGACTGTTTATTTCGAACAATAAAATACGTTTGTGTTTGCTTTATAAAGTTGTCCACTGCGGTGGTTAACATTTATTTTATGACGTTAGGCTGCCACTTGTGCATTAGCTTCCTTTCGGTGTTAAATGTCGACATAAATACAGTTGAGATTGCAATACGTAGGTAGTGTTCCTAGTTGGCAATTCAAAGTCAACGGGGAACGGAAAACAAATGTTACATGATTTATGTTATTTTGGTATCTGGGAATCTGGGTGGGGCATAAATCCGTGTCGTTTCTACGCGGGAATGGTGCCAAGCGCTGAGCCAAAGCAATCATACACAATTCACCGGTCGACATTTCTTGGTTTGTTTTTGATGACGTTAATCATTACGATTTCCCAAGTCTGATACAGATGCCTAAACACACTTTAAATGAATGTTAGAATTGTGATAAGCTGTTTAAGCATTTAGTGATGAAGATATTTTGATGACTGATTTTAGGAAAACAAGTTTCACGACGTTTCGACATCTGGATTTTTATCCTGTCTCTAAGTGCTGATAATAATTAGAAAATGATGACAAAACGTTAGGTGCATTTACTAAGTTCGCTAAATTAATTGCTTACTTCGGGTCCGTACTCATAATTTTTGGTTTGATATTCTCTTTTGTTGAAGTGATTTTTGTTTCCTTGAATTATTAGAAAAAATAAAGTTTCATAATATAGTGTAAAGACCCACTCTCAAATTTACATCAGCGGCTGTAATCTAAGGATTCAGCAAAATTTTTGTAATTTTATTAAATATTAGTAACACCACATTTGGGATAATTTATCTAAAGTATACTGATTAATAAATCAGTACAATAATCATGAAAACCACCAACCACTTAAAATTCCCTTCAAACAGCCCAGAAATCGAATTCAAATATTTGCATTATAAATTGAGTCCAGAGTTTTCTAACTCAAGAGAGAGATCGTAGCCTCGCCCCAGGATGAGAATGCGGGCGTCAGCACTAGCCTCCATCGGGCCGTGCGCTGTGGTTGGCGGAGGCCCGTCGCCTCAGCCCGACACCGAGGCGTCAGAGCAGAGTTGTGCGCTGACCCCTTGAGGATGTGACACGCGTCTCGTCGTTCCTCATTAGAGTAAAACTAAATAAATTATTTTCCAAATTTATTGTAACCTTATTTTGTAATTGACCGCGGGTGCACCTGTTGTAAAACGATGTATTAGTTGGTTTTAGATCAGTTGTTGTGAAGTTGAAAAGTTGATTGTGCGATCTAATAAATAAAAATAAATATAATAATATAATATAATAAATATTTTTCCCAACTGGCATTTTTATTATTTGAACTCCCGAAATCGGCCGTTCGACAATAGCCTATAATGGAATATATATATTCCGACTCTGGGAGAGTAACTCAGACTTGACAAAACAATAGCAACTTATGGTGCATTTGTTCTTGTTGTTCTATTTTGATTGACATCTGCCGTTTGATCAGATTTCGTGTGTAGGTACGTGAATTTACAAAGCATTTGCAAAGCATTGGTGCATTCACTCATGTTTGCAAAAAAATTTTTTACTTTATGCCCGTAAGGGGAATCAATTCTTTGTTTGAAGTTCGTTTTTGTTGATGGTGAGACTATAAATATTGATTACAAAATTAATGCGATACTAGTAGCCTGTCGCGGCTTCGCTTGCGATCACAACGCAATATTATACTGATAGTACCTGGGGGTCGAGCTTTGCTCGGGGGAGGGTCAGTCAGTTTGTTTAGATGACTTGGAGCATATTTCACCACTTCCCCCTACTGATAATCAGATTTGTATAACTCATTTGCCTCTTTTATACATTTTTAAGATCACTCCAGTTGTTATTTATAGCTCAATGTCCCTTTGATTTATTTTACTACTCTATATATGTAATCTTCACTAAAATCTTTTAATCTCTGCTCTCAGGAAACCACATGTTAATAATCATAAACAACATGAGTACTACTTTGACAGTTCCCTGGTTGATTATGAACAGCTGTTACAATTCTTTTGTTTTGATTTGAAACTCCATAAGTCCAATGTCAATTTTTTTAACTTTTCATTTTAGTTATTTTATATTATTTTATTTTTCCTGGGGATGAGACCTGTCTAGAACTTATTTTCATCCCAGAAATTAGTTATTTCAAACATTTGAAGGAAATCGTTGGAGCCGTTTTTGAGATCAGTGTCGCAAGCAAGCAAGCAAGCATGCATACAAGCAAACCTTACTCATATTAGAGTATAGGATTCCCGTATAAATATTGTGTTACTGTTCCAAAGCCAACATGACCTGCTGATTAACTGTGTTTACTCTATCCAGCTGATTGCTTAAAACTTATAGTTATTTCCCAATGTTAAGCTTATGGGGAAAAACTCAACTTTAAGAGGCCCCAGGGCATCGCTCACAGATTATTTCTCTATAAAAAAAGTTTCCTGCACAACTTGATGTTAGGATCTTTCCAAACACCAAAAACATGAAAATCGGTTCAGTAGTTTAGGAGGAGTGATTGTCACAAAAAACCTGCTCGCCTTTTAAATAAGTATAGATTTGCCATCACTGATAGGGGCAAAATGTCCACGACGTTTCAGGATCTAAAATCTCATCCCGTCGTCAGGTGCGAACAACTAAATCCATAGCATAAATAATTGCACAAACCACACCCATGACATAACTAGATACCAGACCAAAATCAAATCTGTATACAGAAAATGTAGTAAATAATCCATCAAATCAGTAAATTAAAAACAGATTACCCGTCAACACTTGTCTGCCGGCTTAGTTATTGCAGCTGCAATCAACTAGGAATTAGGCTTGCGTGGGACCGCGCACATGTGGCCAACAGCGTTATAAGCTGTCCAATTAATGCACCGTCCAACGCATCCATCTGCATAATACGATGCACCAGCGATACGCCACAGTAATGACATTATGTCTGACAATTAATATGGAAGCGCAAAAAGAGTTATAATCAGTTTTGTTTGACTAGTCTGCAATATTTTACCCGCGCGATTTGTATGGAAATCTCGTGTGAAATGTACGTGTTTGTGTTTGTTTTGAAACTGTGCTGATTAAATCGCAGGCTCTATTTGGAGATTGTAAGCTTATTAAAACACGATTGCAACACTTTCGACGGATAACTTGTTTTTGTAAAACATTTATCTCAAGGTCTTGCTGGTTTTTGGAAATCAAACTGAATAAAAATGTGTCATCTATTCTTCTATATATGCAAACGCTAAGATGATTATGTAAACCGAATATCTCCGTCAGTTCTGAACCGATTGAGTAATCAGATGAATAGCGTTGGTCCGTACTTGTGCTAAGTTTTAATTTTCGATACCTCCATTTTATAGGGCACAGGCTCAAAGCTCAAAGCTCAAAGCTCAAAGCTCAAAGCTTATGGCCAAATAAAAACAGGTTATGGACAAAAACTAAATATATTCATTTTATTCTAGTTTTATACGCAGTAAATGTGACAATCGACGTAAATTACTTTCTGTAGTGTTTTTAAAATAGTTAGAATTTTACTTGTTATTCTTCAAATCACATTCTACTATGATTAATAAATCATAATTCGTTGATTTGCCTAGCTTGTTAAATTAAATCATTAAAATCCGAGGTTCGCAGGATCGACCCTGAGCAAAATCGAAAGATTTTGTGACGGTTCGAACTCGATCTAGTTGTTTTTGGTCATTGGGTTGGCAATTAATGGTCCTGGCTAAAGAATCAGTCGGTCTTAGCCAGTAACAAGGCTACACAAGGCACATTACTCATTCTACACTCCTAATTAATTATGGTTCGCCTTAAAATACTTACGAGTAAGTTTCGATCGGTTTCTTACACAGCGATTTACTTACTCGCCTAGCTTGTTAGTTACATTTTATCTCAATGTTAAGTTATTTGTTGTGTTCTTCCTTATTTTGCCGTAACGATGTTTTTGTGGTTTGCAGCCTCAGTATGCCTGAATGAAAGTGAAACGGTTATTATTTATGTAACAAAAGCGACGCGGAGAAAACCAGCTAACCTGTTAGTAGACAGTGACTTTTCCTTTGGAAGTTCTGAGGGTAAGTGGCGTTTGGAGATTACAGTTTTTGTAGTACAATTTGTCTCAGTTCAGTATATATTTCGTAGCCCACTAGTGGTCGATTACGTTTTGTGTTTATATAATGCTATGAAACACCAGGACCTACGAAATACGTAAATAAATAAATTGCAAATAATTGTTCTGGTATTTTACCCTGTAGATGGTTATTTCAATATTAAGAATATTTGTAAAGGGTAGTTCCATTGACTACAAATACTGGAGTAGACTCCTCATTGCCATTGTAAAATCTGTCCCTAGTATGCCAGGATTCAAAGAGGACGTAGTTCTCACTAATCACCAACAGAGTGCACTGCTGCCAACTATTACTTATCCTCTCAAGGAGGGGATAATACATCAGTTGGTGTATCAGGAAGCAAACATAAGTTGGTTTTCACTTGCTTTCTAGAGTGGATATATTTTACAAGTTAACGTAAATAACTAAAATAAATAGTTGATAGCAGCACAATCTGTCGGTGTATTATTCAAACTTCGTCTACTTCAAATCCTGGCAAACACTAAAAGTGGGATAGCTGGGCCATAGAGAGGGGATGTCTCCTTCAGTATATATAGTCAAAGGTAGTGCGTAAAGAAGATCCTATTACTTTAACGTTGAACATTTTAAATGTTATACTATTATTCATTTGTAAAGTTAAAAATTTAAACCTAAGTGCCAACAATATGAAAACAAATAGTGAGAGGGGTATTATACACTTTCGCGTGTTTATATTTAATCTAATGTCACATGTTTTACCTTTGATTACCAGTACAGTGTTAATTACTCTTGATTGTACATAGCTACCTTTTATATGTGATAAAAATTAAAATATCACTACTTTATTTTCGACAGTAAACAGTCACTGAGGTGGAAGGAGGTTTTATCTTTGTTGCGTAACGCGTAACTAGAGCTATCACCGTGACGGTGACAACAGCTGTTGCGGTTATGATTGGCACCGACACTGACAATGACAATGACAATGACAGGCGGAGTTGTAGTTTCACCTTGCCATTTACTGTCGGGGATTTACTATGCGACATCAGCCGATACATGAATCGTTATGTCAGTTGTATTTTAGCATAATCATCTTATTAAAAGTACCTGGGGCCCGAGCTTTGCTCGGGGGAAGGCCAGTCAGCTTGTTTAGATAACTCAGAGTAATATTTCACCACTTCCCCCTACTACTAATCAGATTTGTATAACTCATTTGCTTCTTTTCTACATTTTTAAGGTCCCTCCAGTTGTTATTTATATCTCAATGTCCCTTTGATTTATTTTACTACTTTATATATGTAATCTTCGCTCAAATCTTTTAATCTCTGCTCTCAGGAAACCACATGTTAATAATCATAAACAACATGAGTATTACTGTGACAGTTCCCTGGTTGATTATGAACAGCTGTTAAAATTATTTTGTTTAGATTTAAAACTCCATAAGCCCAATGTTAATTTTTTTAACTTTTAATTTTAGTTTTTTTTACACTATTTGATTTTTCCTGGAGATGAGGCCTGTCTAGAACTTATTTTTATCCCAGAAATTAGTTATTTCGAACATTCGAAGGAAATCGTTAGAGCCGTTTTTGAGATCCGTGTCGCAAGCAAGCAAGCAAGCAAACCTTACTCATATTAGAGTATAGGATAACAAGTTCGCACGCAGCACGCTGATGTGAGGGAAGTGAATTTCCTCATAAGAAACTTTAAAAATCAAAATCAACGTAAAAACATACATTTATTCCAATTTTTATCGAAATCTGAAAAAATAGATTTTTTTGGCTGTTCCTATGCCACTGGTTCAATTTTCCTTCGCTCCTGGGAATACAATTTGGCGCATTATTAGTATAGGAGAAGGTCCAGTCAGGCTTAAAAGTAGGCGTGAGGTTGCTGATAAAAATACACCAACAAATGAATAACATGCTTTTCTAATGTAAAAACCCCATAAGACAACGTACTGTGTCTAGCCTATATACATTTTCTTTAATAACTCGGTAAATATTTATGCTAGAATGACAAGAGAGGGCTTAAAACATTCGCGTCACTAATTTCCATCTTTTTACATTCATTAATTGTACGTCCGTGGCTTTTCTGACCCTTTTTGGGCCCAAAAAAGAGTTCAGAGTTTCCAATTGTTTTGCAAAACGAACTTGTCCATCTGATTATAGAAAGGAACGTCCCTACCAAATCTGAAGTAAATCGGACAAAAAATGCGACCGCTATATATATCCCAATGTATATTATATATATATATATTGTAATGTTATATACATATATAATTTTGACGGCCCCCCAAAACGTGTTCAGGGGGTCACGTTAGGAACTTCTATGGTGGTCCCGGGCTTAAGTTTCACCGTGCAGGTCATGCTAATAGTTCACTTTCCATAGGAAATTCACTAATGAGGAAATTTTTGTGAGTAGGCAAAACTGTTAGATCTTAAATCATAGTGTATATCGTATTTGAAAATCCTTAACGTACAGCTGTGTCTTTTGGGGTTTTGGAAAACATCCACCTTCTGGGATATACGCCCCAAAGTTTTCAGGGCTTCCCAAGTTAGGGCTTTCCAAGGGCTTCAGGGCGTTCAGGGCTTTCCAAGGGCTTTCGCGTTCGCAGAGCGAGCGAAGCGAGCGGAGCTCTTATGCGTCCACTCTTATGGCACTCTTTGTGATCAAACTCCTCCTAGACGGTTTGAGCAATTGGTTTCAAATTTTGCATGGTGTTAGTGACCATCCCGGTGAGTGCCAAAATCTATTTAGTTTTACAAAATTCCCATAGGATTCCGCCCCACACGGTCTCAAAGTTTACATGTTATTCTTATGGACATTTAAATTTGTTTCGATTTTTACAGATGTTGTAACGTTGTAGACTTTAAAATGTTGTAACAGCTGTTCGTTTATTTGTTTGCTGTTTATTTACATAACCAAATAGTTTACAATGTGTTCTATTAGAGTGTCTTATTTTTTCGAAGTACATTATAGTTTGAAATACCTCGACTAGCCAGAGGTTCAACCTTGTCTAGATCAACAAGGAGTGCAAGGAGTTCTAACAATCATCGCCAACATGCAGTGGTTTCGTGTTTAAACATTGCCATCAGAAACAATAATTTCGATTCAGAGCTTGCGAGCAAATTTGATCGTTCTCTCCAGTCTTTAGCATATGTGACCTGCACAAATTGTAAAGTGAAATCTTTGCAAGAAATCAAGGAAAATGGCTTATGTTCGACGAGTAGGAGAGACCCAAACACGCTGACAGCTGTCAACAACATGGATCCAGGAGATGTACCACTGCAACTCCAAGACTTGACGCCTGCAGAGCAAATGCTCATTGCCCAAGTTCAGCCTGTTATGCGTTTATACCAGTATCGTTCGAGTGGTCAACTATTTTACAATGGTCACGTGATTAATATTGCTCAAGATTTATGTGAATCGATCTAGGGACAGTATAAAGGAAAATGTCGATATGTATAACTGTCCGCTCAATTTTGTGGGCGCTTTCGCGAACGCTACCTAGTAATATCCTATCCTATACTCTAATATGAGTAAGGTTTGCTTGCTTGCTTACTTGCGACACTGATCTCAAAAACGGCTCGAACGATTTTCTTAAAATGTTCGAAATAACTAATTTCTGGGATAAAAATAAGTTCTAGACAGGCCTCATCACCAGGAAAATCAAATAATGTAAAAATCCTAAAATGAAAAGTTAAAAAAATTAACATTGGGCTTATGGAGTTTCAAATCAAAACAAAAGAATTGTAACAGCTATTCATAATCAACCAGGACACTTTAAAAGTACTACTCATGTTGTAAAAATCGAAGGGACATTGAGCTATAAATAACAACTGGAAGGACCTTAAAAATGTAGAAAAGAGGCAAATGAGTTATACAAATCTATGATTATCAGTAGGGGGAAGTCGTGAAATATTACTCCGAGTAAACAAACATCTAAACAAACTGACTGGTCTTCCCCCGAGCAAAGTTCGGCCCCCAGGTACTTAGTCCTAAAGGAAGAATATAAATCCATTTAATTGGACATTTAACCGCTGTTGATACAAGCGAAACACATTACAGAAGCAAGAATAACTGTTTCAAGCTACCTTCTGGAATGGCAACACCACAATAGAAACTAGTAGAGCTGTATATGCTACAGGTAAACTAGTAGAGTTGTAAATGAAACTATTTATAACTGGATAGGGTAGTGGTTATAGTGCTCGACTCGTAATCCGAGGTTCGCCAGATCGATTCTGATCAACATCGCAAAATTTTGAGTAGGGTCGATACTGGACCTAGCTGTGATTTGTCTTTAGGCTATTCATTAATGATGCTTTCTAAGAACAGGTTGACCAAACAAGACCAAGGTTTGGACCGTTCTCTATCAAAACGTTACAAAATGCCACAGGCGTAGATAGACACAAAAACAACACACCCCCGTCGCAGCAAACCTGCATACTCAGCGAATTTCCAACCGTTTAGAAACTTTTGAGAAAAACGGATAACACCCATGAACACATACGTGAATGCAGGCGGTAAAAAAGCTATAAACTACAAACAACTCTTAGGTAATAAATCAAAACCCATAACATCCCATAACAGCCAGAGCCGTGAAGGTCTCAGTAGTGGTCCCTATCACGTCGTCGCGTCGGGCGAAGGCTTCATCCACGGTTTCCCTTTCACTAAGTCACGGTTCCGGTGTGAAAGTTGGTGGTAAAATATTAGTTTTTCGTCTAAGGTCATAAATAAAAGTGTCAAGTTAAAACATATTTTTAAGTATTAGAATTTCATATGTGATTTTGTTTTGAGAATAAAACTGAAACCCGATGGATCCAGGCAGTTGGGAAAAGCTTGTTATTTCTATGTTTGTAAAATGCCATGTGGAACTGAAAGAGCGACGTACTGTGCAACATATATATTGTGAATCCAAACCAAGAGGAGCAGTGGTATTTTGATTGCGGTGGTTGGCAGCAGTGATATCTGTGTAGATGACGTCACTGTGCTGCTCTTGACTCGGGGCTTGGGTCAGGTCACGGTCGGCGTAACCGCTTTGGCATACATACGCTTACCATCAGTAAGTATCAAGTGGCGACCTTAACTGGTTTGCGTCCAGTATTTCAATTGGCTTGTTTCACGGCGAATTGCATCAGCTAGTAGTAAAGTGTGGTGGGTTTTTTTCAAACTATCCGATCACATTTCCGTAAATATTATAACATGTATGTATTCTCAGGGGGTTTGATAGTGCTGATCGCGTTATGCAACTTGTTTGGGGGGGTGTATTTTATTTCTAGCGGGGAAATTTGATTTTTTTGGGAATGAAAAGTGTGGCATTTTTAATAAATCAATGAGTTTGTTACCTAAAGTGATGGATACAATAATAACATTTCCCTCTCTCTTTGGTGTCTATAGCATATTGTTGTTTGTACAGAATTGGAACAAGGCGATTATAAACGTTTTTACAACGAAACGAGTTCGCACGCAGCACGCTGACGTGAGGGAAGTGAATTTCCACATAAAAACTTTTAAAACCCAAAATCAGTGTAAAAACATACATTTGTCCAATTTTTATTGTTATCTGAAAACATTGATTTTTTGGCTGTTCTGATGCTCCTGGTTTAATTTACCTGCAATGCTGAGAATACAATTTTGTGCATTATAACGTTAGGAGAAGGTCCAGTCAGGCTTTAAAGTATGCGTGAGGTTGCTGGAGATGTTAAAAGTACACCAAAAAATGAATAACAGGCTTTTCTAATGTAAAACCCCCATAAGACAACGTACTGTGTTTGGTCAATACACATTTTCTTTAATAACTCGGTAAATATTTATGCTAGAATGACGAGAGAGGGCTTAACACTTCCGCCTCTCTAATTCCCATCTTTTTCCATGCATTAATTTTACATCTGGGGCTTTTCTGACCCTTTTTGGGCCCAAAAACTCGAAATTTGAAAGATTAATCCCCAAAAAATGGGTTTAGAGTTTTCCGATTGTTTTGCCCAACGAACTTGTCCAACAGATTATAGAAAGGAACGTCCCTACCAAATTTGAAGTAAATCGGACAAAAAATGCGACCGCTAGAGTGCATACACATATATATATATATATATATATATATGTCATATATATATATATATGTACAATTTTGAACGACCCCCCAAAACGTGTTCAGGGGGTCACGTTAGGAACTTCTATGGTAGTCCCGGGCTTAAGTTTCTCCGTGCGGGACATGCTAATAGTTCACTTTCCAAAGGAAATTCACTAACAAGACCGCATCAAATTTCAATTCAACTAGTATAATTTAAAAATTAGTATTTTTCAAAGCAACTCCGATTGTAGATCTTTCCTGTAAAGCCTAAGGAATTTTTAATTTCCATGTATCAATAAACATTGCTTTAAATAAATGTAAGAATTTCAGCAATATAACATGCAATTTTGGCATATTTTAAGCATATGCAACTTTTTAGGTTTCAGTCCGTCCTCTGTTCGACCTTAGTTACAGTACTTCAAGAACGTATGTCTTGAAGTATTATATTTCACTTTTCCTAATTGAATTCCTTATTAAAAAAAAAATCTTATACCTTAAGAATTGCGCTACCTCAGTGACACTGTTTAACATATTGCGGAACACATAACCTGTATAAAGGCGGTCACATTGAGAAATTTGCCACAGAGGTGGTCATGCAACTCGTGTTTCGAAATAAGAAAAAGTCAGCAATACCCAAAGCAACTTCGATTGTAGATTTCGCCTCCGAGTTTTACCAAGGAGAAGAAATAATTCTTTCTTTCTGAGGTTGCACTAGCTTTCGCAATATTTTACTCAACATTTTTTAAATAATTTTAAATGGAACAAAAATATGAGTTTCAGTTATTTTTAATTTCAGGAAGTTGCATTTCCGATTGCATGTTCAACTTTGGAGTTGCAGCTTGCTCTCTGAGAGCGTGATCATTGGTTTTATGAATATTCTGGACATAGATGTTCTTTAGCATTGGTTGCATGAAATGTTTCACGGCGAGGTTTCTCAGAGTGATCGCACCAGAGCTCGCATGACAGAGGGACACATGACAACTTTGGCGAGACAAGATGACCTTTCTCAGACCAGTTGGGAGTGGAACAGCCTTGGCCCGCGATTCCGAAATATTAGTTGTGCAACTCCGAATAGCGATCTGAGTTTGCAATATTAGAGGTCGAGACAGGTTGAGAAACGCCACCCCTGGCTGAGCATGGTATACCACCATTCACAAGACGATAGACGATATACACGTGGTAATGGGGAAAGCGGAAGCGGTCCTGAATATGAATATATATTACATGTTGAAGATGGTTGATATTTAACAGGCGGTTCTGAGCAACGCGTTTTATCCAACGATTTTGACGGGTTGCGCAACAAACAGGAACATATTGAGTGCAGGACAGCTAATAATGGCTCAGGTTATGGCAGAAATTAATAGCGAGCAAGGTTATTAGTCGTCAAGTACTAACATATGTAAATTTGAAATGTGTTGGACGTGCTTCCATGTACAATTATTTTCCTTTTTACAATTTTAATGGAAAAAGTCTAATGAAGAAAATAATCATCGGTATAAATGATCTATTTTTAGGTAGGTGTGAATTGTGTACGTCAACCTGTTTAAGGCTGATTGCCATGCTCGGTGAAATTAGATTATTTTTCGTGGGGTAAAAAACCCAGTAGATAAAATTTTGTGAATTTTGCAAAAAAATAAACAGGCATTGCTCATATTAAAGTATCGGAGTTAAAATTAAATACATTTTACAAATAACAATAATAATAATAATAAATACAAATTATGTAAATTGTATATTAAAATCCAGTTCTCAAGTAAAGAATACATTTTGAACGGATTTCGTGCAAATCCTTGCGTAGGATAATGGTTGCATTTATCAGTTTATTTGTTAAAAATATTAATCTTTTGTTGTGCATCAAATGTACAAAGAAAGCAACCTTTAGTCCACACAACTCCTTACCACTTCCAAGTGACACGAAAGCTCGAAAGCCGTATAAAGCCTGTAAGTTATTCTGACCAGAACTCGGGGTTACATTCTCCAAGAACTTGTATTCATAATTTAAACGCAGGCGGTAAAAAAGCTATAAACTACAAACAACTCTTAGGTAATAAATCAAAACCCATAACATCCCATAACAGCCAGAGCCGTGAAGGTCTCAGTAGTGGTCCCTATCACGTCGTCGCGTCGGACGACGGCTTCATCCACGGTTTCCCTTTCACTAAGTCATGGCCGCGGAAACGAAAGCGAAAGTCGAGAAAGCGAGTGTCATTGTCAGTTCGGTGGTCCTGAGCCTGAGTGCTGACATCCGCGTGGTAGAGTTGTCGATCATCATCATTCATCAGGAACCCCGGCGAACTGCGAAGAGTATCTGATGATCACAGGTCACGGCAGAGACATCTGAAGAGCTGTGGTTGTCCAGAAGCATCGGTTACCGTTCGCAGCCGTGGGAGACGTTCTATGGGGAGACGACGGTTCACACAGTTTAGACGTCTCACTTCTTACAGTTTGTTTCTGAGTTTGTAACTATCCCAGGCGCTGCTAATCAGTTTGTTACGTAACGTTTCTTCATTAGCTTACTTTCTGTTTCGCTACGGGAATTCAAAGGAAATACTAATTAATAAAAGGACATAACGATGTAAAATCTTCAGAATGAACGCTGTATTGAGTATTCTCTCCATTTTATCGACTGGACATCTAGACCCAGTAATAAGGGCTGTAAGTAAGGGGCGTGCGCGTAGTTTGAGTATTTCAATGTAGTATTACTACATCACGAATGTATTACTACTATTTCGCGTAGTAATCGTGATCGTGATTATTGCGAATTTGTATTATTACAATAATACATACATTCTAAATTATTGGGGGGAAAATCCCCCCCCAACATTCGCTAAGTTACGGGTATAGTAAGAAGGAACTCGAGTTCAGCACCAAAACCGATCATTACCAAAAGTTGATCAGGCGTTTTTAATGTGACACTTTTATTTCTCACCATAGTAAAATAGAGGTAGAATGGTGAATTTCCACTCGGAAACCCCATGTTAACTTCTTTCCCTCCATAAACTCTCTTAGTCTCTTTTCCTATAGAGTATAAAACTCTCATGTGTAATGGCGATCGCTGCTGGCCTCGGTAAAATTCGGATGTTTTTGTAACACTTCAGGGTCGGTAAGGAACTTCAAAACAACGAGGGAAGTAACCCGCCGTTGCCAACCTCCATTACGAATAATTCCTGATTGGGCTACCTTCGGAACCTTCAGTCTTCTGGGGCCGCATTTAGACCTATTAGCTTTTCGATAATCTTCTTGGATTCTATTCCATAAGCCATCCATCTTAAAAGATTACTTATGGTGCATTAATTTATTTTGACCGTTACCACCACAACCGTAATTAATTAGCATGTCAATTTTAATAGCATTTTTATTTTCACCCAGTGAGATCCCCGATTCCCGAGATCCCCGAGCCACGGATACCTATCATACAGTAGTGAGTGTTCTCTTCTTGAACTATTAAAATATTAGTACCTGGGGGCCGAGCTTTGCTTGGGGGAAGGCCAGCCAGTTTGTTTAGATGACTTTGAGTAATATTTCACCACTCCCCCCTCTACTGATAATCAGATTTTTATTATTCATTTGCCTCTTTTCTACATTTTTAAGGTCCCTCCAGTTGATATTTATAGCTCAATGTCCCTTTGATTTATTTTACTACTCTATATATGTAATCTTCACTCAAATCCTTTAATCTCTGCTCTCAGGAAACCACATGTTAATAATCATATACAACATGAGTATTACTTTGACAGTTCCTGGTTGATTATGAACAGCTGTTACAATTCTTTTGTTTTGATTTGAAAGTCCATAAGCCCAATGTTAATTTTTTTAACTTTTCATTTTAGTTTTTTTATTTTTCCTGGGGATGAGGCCTGTCTAAAACTTATTTTTATCCCAGAAATTAGTTATTTCGAACATTTGAAGGAAATCGTTGAGCCGTTCTTGTGATCAGTGTCGCAAGCAAGCAAGCAAGCAAGCTTGCAAGCAAGCAAGCAAGCATGCAAGCAAGCAAGCAAGCAAGCAAGCAAACCTTACTCATATTAGAGTATAGGATATTAAACATTTAATTTATGCCAGGACCTCTGGAATCCCTACATCTCTAAAATTTACAGTATTCGTTGGCTAAACTACAAACAAATAAACATGTTTGCCGTTGAAAGCACACTGTTCGAGCACACCTTTCATTAGTCAACTTCAAAATCGACCCGAAACAAAAAACGACATTACTTCATCCTTTGGGAAAAAATCGCAAAACAGTATTACAGTATTAAAAGTACGCGAGCCCGGTGTGAAACGACAATCAGTTTCGCACCTCGTTTGAAATTCGTTTAGGTGGTAAAATAGGTTTGAAATTGAATTAACGCCGTGCGTCACACATTGGCTGGGTGTTGATTAAGAAAAAATATGGGACAAATAACCTCATCGACGGGCTGTCTGTATGCAAACTTCATCGGGGTAATCGAATGCCGGAGGGTAGGGAATTGTATGACGGATGGGGAGGGCGGAGTGCGGAGTGCGGAGTGCATCATTGAGTCGGATTGACCGGCGGATGTGTCCGGGTGCAGAGAATATATTGTTTCGTTTGGGAATGAAAACCAGTAGATTGGATAAGAGTGTATTTTTATTTTATATTTTTTTTAAGGCGCGGCCTCGGTTTTTATGGGTTTGGTTTTAATTTTTGGGAGTTATTTTTGTAAAATAAGCTCACGGTTGTTTTTATATTTTTAGACTTTTTCAGACAGAGTTCTTCTGTTTCTTAAATAGGTTTTTTGAACACTGGATTTTATGTATGCCTTTCTAGAATGCTTAAGGTTTTCAACAAAACACATTTTTACCTTGTCTGAATCAAGAGATAATTACGTATTTTATTTGTAAATATATTTTAATTTCGACTTTAAAGAATGATTCTTCAGTTTCTCTTTTTTGGTTCATTCACAAATTTATACCCACAGTAATGCTACCTAGTTGAATAATTCCAACTCATAATTCATTCCACAGGAGTGAAGTCTGCCAGAAATCATCGCTCGCAAATAGCGTTGTAGATCTAAAACACTATTATACCCTAATAGTTATTAAGTCAAATGACCGTTTGACCTCAATCAGTCTGATTCGTGGAGCTTAAGTAATAACCTGGATGTCACCATTGCACTTCTACAAGTCCAGACACGAAGGGTACCAGCACCAGCTGGCACGCACGGCGGTAGAGGTGTCAGATGTATCACTCTCCTCTCGCAGTCTAGTCACGGACTCCCCGTGTGTCTACCCTCGCACCTGATCGGAACATTAACCAGCGTGGTCGTGGTCGTGGTCGTGGTCGTGGCGGAGCCCCAGTGATGCAACTCCGTCTGGACCGTCCCCCGTCCTAGTGGAGTCCTCGGGTTTCGCCTTACGTAAGAGTGTGGCAGATCTGAGCACAGAAAAAGTAGGCCTTCGACGTCTGCGATCACGTTTGGTTTTAATATTCAAGGTTTTGGAGGGAAAAAATTGTTTCAGTTGAATCACGTGTGGTTGTAAACCGGTTGACGGAGACGAGTGGGAGACAATTATGACTGGTGCCTATCCGAGATGTCGCATGCTCTAAGATACTGTAAGATCACGACTTTCCGATTGTCATCCCAAGGTATTATTAGTGAATTTCCTATGGAAAAGTGAACTATTAGCATGACCCGCACGGTGAATTTTAAGCCCGGGACCACCATAGAAGTTCCTAACGTGACCCCCTGAACACGTTTTGGGGGGTCGTTCAAAATTATATATATAATATAGGTACTCTAGCGGTCGTATTTTTTGTCCGATTTACTTTAAATTTGGTAGGGATGTTCCTTTCTATAATCAGTTGGACTAGTTCGTTAGGCAAGACAATCGTAAAACTCTAACCCCCTTTTTTGTGGATTATTCTTTCAAATCTCGAGTTTTTGGGCCCAAAAAGGGTCATAAAAGCCCCGGACGTAAAATTAATGCTTGTATTAAGATGGGAATTAGTGAAGCGAAAGGTTTAAGCCCTCTCTCGTCATTATAGCATAAATATTTACCGAGTTATTAAAGAAAATGTATACCGGCTAAACACAGTACGTTGTCTTATGGGGTTTTTACATAAGAAAAGCATGTTATTCATTTATTGGTGTATTTGTATCATCCCCAGCAACCTCGCGCCTACTTTCAAGCCTGTCTGGACCTTCTCCTAACATTATAGTGCACAAAATTGTATTCCCAGCTTTGCAGGTAAATGAAACCAGGAGCATCAGAACAGCCAAAAAATCACTGTTTTCAGATTTCAATAAAAATTGGAATAAATGTATGTTATTACACTGATTTGGAGTTTTAAATGTTTTTATGTGGAAATTCACTTCCCTCACGTCAGCGTGCTGCGTGCGAACTCGTTTTTTTACTGAAGTAATTGTTATGCTCAATTTTGTTTCTTTCTCTAAAATAAACGGATAAACAATAACGTTGATTGAAGGTAACTCTCTACTTCTGACCAGAATTAGGGGCTCCTTTGAACATTCCTCTTCTCTTGTTCCCATTACGACTGTAAAGGAAATCTTCCAGAAAGGCTCTAAAAAAATCCTCACACGGTCCCTAAATCTTAATATCCCGAAAAAAAACTGGGAGACGGGCCAAGGTGGCCTTGGACGGGCACCTTAATTTTATTCCTTATATAAACCTATTTCCTCTTAATTTAATGGGAAAGCTTTAGAGGAAGATATCTATATCTATACTCTATAGGTTTATGTTTTATTGGGACTAGAATTCATCGTACAGATTTTAAATAAATTTTATGTTTTTGGTGTATTTTGCCTAAATTTAAAAAGATAATCTTAAGAGAATCACCCTAACCGCAATAAATTCTTAATTTGTCCAAACAATTAACCATCAGGAATGATTTTAATTGAAATGCATACTAAACAAATCTGTCGATGCAGTACACAAATTTCAAAATAATGTTCAAAGTTGAACATATAAAAATTATCTATATATTTAATTCCGTAAACAAATCGGTCCCCACTAAATATCTCGAGCTAGGAAGAAGTTAAGTTAGGTTATGACGACTCATTTTAAAGCTTGAGGGCCAAGGTCGGTGGGAAAAATATCAGAAATATTAAAAATTACGTGGGCTGCGCCCCACTGGACTTCATAGATCCAATGATTTTCTTATGGAAATATCACTACAGTGTTTTTAGCGAATTTCCCCTATAGGGAAGAAGCTATTACCGTAGGTCTCATGGTAAGACTTAAGCCCGAGACCATGATAACTTTTCATTTTGAGGTCCCCAGATGCCAAAAACACCATTCGTTCAAATTTGTATATATGTGTATATATATATATATATATATATATATATACATGTGTCCGTAAGTACGATAACTCTCGTAAAAAAGGTCCGATCTTAATGAAATTTGGTACAAATGTGTAAAGTACCATTTATTTGAACGAGTTCGAAAACCAGATGAATCGCACCGTCCGAAGGGGGGTTTTGGGGGGTTTTATACCCCAAAAATGTGTTTTTTGGGGTTTTCACATGTAATTTTAATTTAAATCAAATTTTAATTTATACCATTGAATTTAGCTTAAAAAAACAAACAATTTGGTATTTTGATCATTGCTCTACGTCAATTGGTTACCGAGATATTGAAAGTGCTAAACACAGTACGTTGTCTAATGTTATTCTTATGGAGAAAAAGAAAAATTGTATATCTCGCTTATTTATGAACATAAACTGGCGAAATTTGGCATATGGCTTGATCTGGTTGTGGTTTATTATTGTTTGCAAAAAAAACCAATTTTTTGCCTATGGTTCCTGTAGCAGCAAACCTAGGTACTTGGTCCCCATGTTATTCTTATGGAAAATACTTAAAATGTTATATATCGCTTATTTATGAATGTATATGGATGAAACTTGGTATGTGACTTCACTAAGATGAGTTCTATTGATATTTGCATAAAAACCCATTATTTTGTATGCCTTGTTGCAGCAAACCTGCATACTCATCCCCAATGTTATTCTTATGGAGAATAATTAATATTTGAAATATCGCTTGTTTGTGAATACATTTCTTATGACTCCTGTTAAGTGTTTTCATGTGTTATGTTATATATTCATTGGAAATTCGCTGAGTATGCAGGTTTGCTGCAACGGGGGTATTTTTATTAATAAGCCAAATGAACTAATGGTTAGCTGTGATTATCAACTTACACAAAAACCATATGTTAAGGGCTATAGCCCCTGTAAACCACTAGTTAAAATGTATTTTTGTGTTTAATAAAACAGCTGATAGACTTAGTAAAATTAATACTGCCTCATCTGATATGAACACATGTCATTTCGTAAACAAAGTAGACTCTTCATCACATGTTTTAATGTAAACAAAGCGGACGTTTTCAAATCCCCATGCTTTTCTTATGGGGGATGGATATTTTACGTTATTTCTTGTTTGCAGGTAACTTTTTGGAAATATTGCCGTCTTCCATCATCCTGCGATTTTCCAAACTCCCACAATTTGAATTAAAAATTTCGCTTACATAATTATATATAAAGATGGATCCTGTTTTCACCTCGTATTTTCTCCCTCCGTCCTAATTTCTAATTTTCCTGGCCTAACGGAGATCTAGCTGACATAAATTGAAATTTAGTTCAAAAACTAAAAGTTTAAACAACACAGTAACAGTCTGCAATAAGAAATATGTCTTATAACGATCGTTTATTTTAATGAAATTAACTAAAACAAATGTGACCCAAATAAAATGTGTTCTCCCATAAGTATAACATGGGAATTTAAAGAGTCAAACGGGTGGAGCCCTGAGGGCTGAGGGTAAAATCAAGTACTTTCGAAACATCTTGAGGAGGGAATTCCTTTAATTTTACACAACCATCGTCAAAATTGATCATGAAAGAAGAACGTGGCTGACGACACAACACATTTCTTAGGGAATTAATAAGTAGATTACTTTTCAATTCGTCCCTCATACGTAGACTAATTTATGCTCTTTGAAGAGAGTTTATTTAAAATTTATTTTTTTTCGATGTTTTCAGCGAAACTCGTCATTCAAAAATGCTATTGAAGGGAGTCAGATTTGTAAACGTTCCTGGACTAGTTTATTTTTCTATATAGATAATAACGATTGAATAGTTACACTTGTTACTCCTATCAGTGGCATTACCGGAAGATAACACGAGGAATTCACGCGATCGCAAGCGGTGTCTAGATTGCGTGATCGCCGATCAGGAAGATGAAGTAACTATCAGCATAACAGATATGGTAATGAGGCGGAGGCAGGTGTGTTGGAGAGTGGCGCGCCACATTGTGCGCTCGGGCGAGGCACCAGGCACTAGGCACTGCACGGTGAGGTGTCTTGTGCAACGAGGAGCCGGCTGACCTACATCCTCACAGGCGTAACCTTGATACCTCTCGTCCGCAGGGTTATTGTGCTTTTCCTGCGTCAGAGAGCCATTGAAAACCTAGGGGTTCGATAGTTTCGAAACGCGAATTTCCACATATTCCATCAAAATATGAGGGCTGACCCTCTTTCTTTTGTCTAGTGATACTCGATGATCGAGGCCATTGCTTTGGCGGTTACATGGCGTTTTGTAACATCTTGCCACATTGTTAAATACGGGATGGTTGTTTGCGTTGTTTTTACTTTACGCAATGAAACGGCAAAAACAATCCAGTCTTACTCACAGATCGGTATACTTTCGTGAGGTAGGTTGTATTACAAATAGTGTCCGTAGGCTATTGAATATGGGACAAAATGGTACTTCTTACTTAATCTTGACTTTTCTTTTTACTCTGTTTGTGAACTTCGATCCCCCAAAATTCACAAACGACACAACATGTAAGTTCATTCAAATCAGTTTCGCTGGTAAGTTCTAAACGAGTTCTTGCATGTATGATATTGTATCTAAAATCATCCAAACGTAATTTTATGTGATTGATGACTTGTTTCATAACATTTGATTCATTATTAATATTATTGGTTTATTTAAAACATTTACAAAGACGGAGAAAAATACAGACGACACTGACATCGCGGAAACCACTTTTTGTGCTCAAGGAGCATGAAAACGAATATTTTTACGAATAACACACAGTACGTGGGGGTCAAGCTTTGCTGGAAGAAGGACAGTCAGTTTGTTTCGATGGCTTGAAGTAATTTTTGACCAAGTCCCTCTATTGACGAGCGGATTTGCTGAGCTCATTTGCCTCTTTTCTGCATGTTTAAGGTCACTCCAGTTGTTATTATAGCTCAATGTTCCTTTGATTCATTTTGAATATAACATAATCACTCTGTATGAGATATTTATTTAATGGTTTTAGTCATTGCTCTCAGGAAACCACATGTTCCATGAGTATTACTTAGATAGTTCACTGATTGATTATTTGGGTAGCACAATAAGCACAATGGTTAGCGTGCTCGCTTCATAATCTGAAGTTCGCCGGTTCGATCCTGAGCAAAATCCTGAGAAAATGTTGTGAAGGTTTGATACTGGATCCAGCTGCCATTGGTCATTGGGCTATTAGTTAATGATCCTGGCTAAAGAATCAGTCGGTCTTAGTCAGTAACAAGGCTTCACAAGGCATCTCACCCATTCTACACTCATCATTCATTCATATTCGCTTTAAAATACGCCCAGGTTGCGTTGTCGGCGTCTTAAGAGATATTACGATATTAAGAGCTGTTACAAATTTTTTGTTTTGATTTTAAACTTCATAAGCTGCATGTCAATTTTTTAACTTTTCATTTTCGTTTTTCACATTATTTGATTTTTCCTGGGGGTGAGAACTTTTTAGAACTTATATTTTTGTAAGAGAAATTAGTTATTTCTAACATTTGAAGGAAATCGTTGGAGCAGTTTTGAGATCAGAGTTGCAAGCAAGAAAGGACGCATGAACGCAAGCAAACCTTACTCATATTAGAGTATAGGATAGGATATATGATTCGTAAATGTTGAAGATAAAATTACCACGTACAGAAGGAGAAAGTAAGATCTGAAACAAGAAGTCTGTTTTAACAGATTGCCCTGTAAAAACAAAACGAGTTCGCACGCAGCACGCTGACGTGAGGGAAGTGAATTTCCACATAACGAACTTTAACAACTCAAAATAAGTGTAAAAACTTACATTTGCCCAAATTTTATTGAAATCTGAAAACATTTATTTTTTGGCTGTTCTGTTACTCCTGGTTTCATTTACTTGCAAAGCTGGGAATACAATTTTGCGCATTATAAGGTTAGGAGAAGGTCCAGACAGGCTTGAAAGTAGACGTGAGGTTGCTGGGGATGATAAAAGTACTCTAACAAAGGAGTAACAGGGTTTTCTAGTGTAAAACCCCCATAAGACAACGTACTGTGTTTAGCCGATACACGTTTTCTTTAATAACTCGGTAAATATTTATGCTAGAATGACGAGAGAGGGCTTAAAACTTTCGCCTCTCTAATTCCCATCTTTTTGCATTCATTAATTTTACATCTGGGGTTTTTCTGACCCTTTTTGGGCCCAACAACTCTAAATTTGAAAGATTAATCCCCAAAAAAAGGGGTTTAGAGTTTTCCGATTGTTTTGCTCAACGAACTTGTCCAACTGATTACAGAAAGGAACGTACCTACCAAATTTGAAGTAAATCTGACAAAAAATGCGACCGCTAGAGTGCAAACACATATTTATATATGTCTATATATATATATATATATATATATATATATATATATATATAAAATTTTGAACGACCCCCCAAAATGTGTTCAGGGGGTCACGTTAGGAACTTCTATGGTGGTCCCGGGCTTAGGTTTCACCGTGCAGGTCATGCTAATAGTTCACTTTCCAAAGGAAATTCACTAAAAATACTAGACAGTTAGTTGTACCAAAAACACGGTATTTGCATAGCGGTTTTAGTTCTAATCAGCTGTTTACGCAACTGTCAAAAGCCGTGAATCAGGGGCGATAAGATAAGCCCTATCAGCTGGCCGTCTGCCCTGCCTAGCTGACCCTCGCTTCGCACTGTTTATCCCCTCTATACTTTGTATTTTCCTACTTGATAAACACAACTACTTATGGAAAGGTTATTCTATTCAACGCTCGCACGATCAGTGCTATTTTGACGTACGTGGAAATTGTACATACTTTGGAGAGGCTTAGAGATTCGGGGTGTTCCAATAACGAACCTTTCCACAGAGGGGAATTTTGTCGTGTAATTTCAGTGGTTAACCTATCACTGATTGAAAAGAATAAAATATTTAAATTTCATGTGAGGGAATTCCTTCAATGTACAAAAATAAATAGACAGATAATCAATAATGTAACTTATTTTAATCTTATGAGTAGAGCTAGTTTTACGAAGGACCTATACCAATCGCCTATTGTCGTTTACGGATACATCTTTTCTTCATAGGAATAACATAGTAATTTTTCAGACCAGTGGGGTGGAGCCCTACGGTCAGCGTTAAAAAATTATCCAAAATATGTGATCAATGAAAAATCACGCAAAAAACGTAAAGAAAAACATGGCAACTTCGCCAGTGGGGCGGAGCCCTAAGGTTGGTCGGGGAGGGGCATATCCAATACGGGAGCATCTTTAAAGAGATGCGGATTTGTGAAAAAAAACCTATCACTCGTCAAAATTGGACGACGGGAAGTTGTAAAAAAGCTATGCAAAGCCCTGAGTTTAGGAAAAATGCATCCGAAGTCTTTTAGCCCCCAACAACATGTTATGGTTTGAGAGCTGTTTAGAAGGTTGTTTACAAAGCATTTAGAAAACATAATTTCTTCGAAAATAACATTGCAACTTTTTAAGCCAGTGGTGTGAATCCCTGAGGTTTGGGGAAAAAGACTATCCAAAATGTTTTTGTTGTCTACAACGTGTTATGGTCCGGGAGCGTTTTCTAAATCATCTGGACACCTTCACGCATTACTACCTTATTATTATGGATACTGTTGACAATTCGTTTTTTAATCTCACTCTCACTTGTGTTCGCAGGTCGCTCAGCCAAAGCTCAGTTGCTGGCCACCATGAAGAACTCATGTCTGCCCAAGCTAATCTGTGAGCTCAACGCGACGCCTCAGAAGGAGAAGCTTTCCGACTCCGAGAAGGCGCTGCTGTCGCTTATAAGGTATTAGGCTCATATCTTCTACATCTGTAACAAGTTGAGAGTCGTTGGCGTAGCGGTAAAGGCAACGGACTCCGTAACCATGGCAGTGGCCCTGTCGTGGGTTCGAATCCCAGTACTGGCATGTAAATTGTATCAGTGATTTGCAACTCGTAACGACTAACCTCTTGCTTTGTTGGATACGTTCCACGCACAGATGTACAGTATAGTCTATGTGGAAGGGCAAAGTACGGCAAAAAGAGGCTGCCAACCTCTTATAGAAAAAGTTAAGAGTAGGCTCCAGTTACGTAACATTTCTTAATCGATTCTACAATGTTCTTCCTATCTCCCTTATGGCCAGTGTTAACTTTCAAAGTCCGTCTCTCCTTAGCAGATTGTTTGAAATAGTTGAAGTATTTTAATAGTATGTCTAGCTCATTTTGAAGAGCAAAAAATATCTAGCAATTTTAGTGAGCAAAATTACGATATCACAGTTCTAATCGTTCAGTAATATTCCAAAATATTTAATAGCAGCTGTTACCCGCAGGCTTCGCTCCGCGAATTATCCTATACTCTAATATGAGTAAGGTTTGCTTGCTTGCTTGCTTGCGACACTGATCCCAAAAACGGCTCCAACGATTTCCTTCAAATGTTCGAAATAACTAATTTCTGGGATAAAAATAAGTTCTAGACAGGCCTCATCCCCAGGAAAAATTAAATAATGTGAAAAAAATCAAATGAAAAGTTACAAAAATTAACATTGGGCTTATGGAGTTTCAAATCAAAACAAAAGAATTGTAACATAATCAACCAGGGAACTGTCAGAGTAATACTCATGTTGTTCTTGATTATTAACATGTGGTTTCCTGAGAGCAGAGAATAAAAGATTTGAGTGAAGATTATATATATAGAGTAGTAAAATAAATCAAAGGGACATTGAGCTATAAATAACAACTGGAGGGACCTTAAAAATTTAGAAAAAAGGCAAATGAGTTATACAAATCTGATTATCAGTAGGGGAAAGTGGTGAAATATTACTCCGAGTCATATAAACAAACTGACTGGCCTTCCCCCGAGCAAAGCTCGGCCCCCAGGTACTTCAAAAACTATGATAGTTTTGTGTGCTACATTCTGTGGTTAGCTTGTGTAACTACTACGAATCAAGATCAGCTGTTTGTATTTTCATCAGCTCAAACAAAAATGAATGTCCATAAGGAATATATGAGAACTTTGAACCCCCGTGGGGCATAGCCCTATAGAATTCTCACAACTTTAATATGCCTACATCTTACTCAAGATTATCAAGTACCTCTCTGCAAAATTTCAGCTCAATCGGTCCTGTAGTTTTCACGTGATGGAACTTCAGAGTTACGCACGAACATCCATACTTTCACTGGGAAGGACATTAATAATATTAGTATATATGATTTATTACTTTTGTAAGGGTGAATTATTTATGGTATCGAAGTTCTGCTTACTGAAATCGCTAGGATAAATAAACGATTGCCGATAATCCATTGAGGAGGAGGACTTTTGGGAGGAGTAAATAGAAACGCGATATTTTTCGTGACTGGAGTCCCCTTGGTGGTTTTTGTAAACTTAAGTCTATTTTTTATCACATTAGGTGTCGGTATTAAAAAATTGCCTTTTCCGTAGTTGTGCAGCATTAATATACGTTTTAAGTTGAAAACAAATTATAAACCTCTGAAAAAGCGCAATTGGTATAACGCTCATGATTAGGTCAAAATATAATGGTTGCACTTTGAGTGAGTTACAAGATGAAATATTATTGTTCGGTTTAGAGAAACAGGATAAATTTTCTTCCATGGAAAAATACTTGTCATATAATGGGAAAACCGCCGTTCAAAATTTGAAGGTGTTTTTCTGAAAACCTCTTGTCACACGGCAAATATTATGTTCGGTGTATTTTCTACAAGTTTCAAAATTCAGAAAATATTGGAAATTTATCTTAGAGTTTTGTCTATTGCCCTTTAACGTTTCATTGTTTTTCGAATACGGAAGAGGGTTTTGTTCCATCACATGATTATTAAAACATACATCTATTATTGAGTGGAATAGTTCATTTTGTAACACAGAATGGAGCGTAAAATAGTTATTTATAAACTGTGAGCTGAAGTTCTACGTCATGTGGTGCTTGAGAGCCATGTGCGCCTTCAGAGTTCCCCGCTGCTTCGCCCGGTACGGACACACAGGTCAGCTGAACTGTGGGGTGACGCTGTTTACAATCTCTGATCGTAAAGAGACTTTACAGTTTATTTTTCCTACAACTGCAAATTTGGATACCACACAAACTTCAACAAATTCGCATTAATCGATTTTTTCTGAACTCACGAGATTGGGGTTATCAATACTGAGTCAGTTAGCTTGGTCCAAAGCAATAATCGATCTGCTGTTTTTTATTCAGTGAGCGGAAAAGTAAAGCGCAGCAAGCGAAAGCGCCTTTGCTTTTATACCTTAACCTCTATACTACTTAATTTTTCTTTAATCAGGCTAATTCGCGTGATATTTGATTTATTTTCGTTTTTATGTGTAGTTTATTTTAGTTTTTCTTTTAGCGAATTTCCCCTATACGGAATTTTAGCGAGTTTCCCCTATAAGGAATTTTAGCGAATTTCTCCTATAGGGAATTTTAGCGAATTTCCCTTATAGGGAAGAAGCTATTACCGTAAGTCTCATGGTAAGACTTAAGCCCGAGACCATGATAACTCTTTGATCTGAGGTCCCCAGATGTCAAAAACACCATTCTTTCAAATTTATATACATAAATATATATATTATAAAATAATATATATATAATATTATATATATATATATGTATATATGTATATATATATATATGTATAGGTGTCCGTGAATGCGATAACTTGAATAAAAAACGTCCGATTCCGATTAAATTTGGTTCAATTGTGTAAAGTGACATTCATGACTTAAGTTCGAAAAACAGGAAAATCGGACCATGTGAAGGGGGGTTTATGGGGTTTCAACATTTTCCGAAATCAGTTTTTTTGCATTTTTTACCCTAAAACTTTTAAAACACACAATTTTTGTTTTGACCATTTTATAGAGCTTAAAAACAAATAATATGGTATTTTGAATCATTAATCTAGGATAAGTGGTTGCGGAGAAAATCCAAAAAACTTGTTCATAAAATCTCCCATGTTAATTTTATGGGGAAATAGTTTTTAGCTTTTCCTCAGTTCATTTTACTTTTAACTTCACATTTGCTTTTACCAATCAGTTTAGCTCTACAAAACAATCTTATTGGTGTTAAAATTGTGATTCTACGTCCAAGCTGTGCCGAGATATTCAAAGTGCTAATCACAGTACGTTGTCCAATGTTATCCTTATGAAGAATAATTAAAATGTGGTATCTCGATTATTTATGAACGTATATTGATGAAACTTGGTATGTGGCTTCATCTAGTACTGGTATATTGATATTTGCACAGCAAATTTATTTTTTGTTGATTATCCCCGTAGCAGGAAACCTGCATACTCAGCCATAATGTGTTTCTTATGGAGAATAAGTAAAGTTTTATATCTCCCTTAATTATGAACGTTAATTATTAAAACTTGTTATGTAGCTCCACCTGGTTCATTATAATTATATTGATAATTGATTAAAAACACATTTATTATATTTATCGTTGCAGCAAACCTGCGTACTCAGCCCTAATGTTATTCTTATGGCGAATAAATAAAATGCTATATCATCACGAACTAATAATACCTCCGTAGCAGCAACCCTGCATACTCTGCGAATTTCCAATGCATATATATATGCATCTTAATACCACATAAGACCAAATACCAAGTTTCATCAATATAGGTACATTCATAAATAAACGATTTATGACATTTTAATTATTCTCCATAAGAATAACATGGCGGCTGAGTATGCAGGTTTGCTGCTATGGGGGTATTTTTATATAGCAAGGATCACAAAAAATGGGGGTTAATACAAATATCAATATAACTCAAGTAGGTAAACCAACATGCCAAATTGTATTAATTTATGTTCATAATTAAGTGAGATAACACGTTACTTATTCCCCCTAAGAATAACATGGGGGCTGAGTACGCAGGTTCGCAGCTACGGGAAATATTGGCAAAAAATGTATTTTAGTGCAAATATCAATAGACCACAACGATATGAAGCAATATACCAAGTTTCATCAGGATAAGTTGAGAAATAAGCGAGATATACAATTTTTCTTATTCTCCATAAGAATAACATTGGACAACGTACTGTGTTTAGCACTTTCAATATCTCTGTAACCATTTGACGTAGAGAAATGATCAAAGCACCGAATTGTGCGACTTTTTAAGCTGATTCCAATGGAATAAACTACAATTTGACTTTTTCAAAAATTTTACGCATAAAACTAAAAAAAAAACATTTTTGGGGTACAAAACCCCCCCAAAATACCCCTTCGGATAGATCGATCTGTCTGGTTTTCGAACTTAAATTCATAAATGCTGCTTTACACGCTTATACCAAATTTCGTCAAAATCGGATTATTTTTACGAGAGTTATCGTGCTCATTGACACACACACACACACACACACACACACACACACACACATATATATATATACATATATATATATATATATATATATCTACAGTTTCAAACGAATGGTGTTTTTGGGGTCTGGGGACCTCAAAACGAAAATTTATCATGGTCCCGGGCCTAGGTCTTACCATGCCGACTACGGTAATAGCTTCCCTATAGGGGAAATTCGCTAAAACGAATCATCAGGATAATTTATTGTCCCAAAACAAGGGATTCATGTCAAAATACTTTCAAAAGTAGTAATATCATAGATTAAGCATACTCCTTAGGAGTATGCTTATCTATGGTAATATCCTTACATTTCCCAGTGTATACATTTATAATTTAATTATATTTATCAAACAAAATATTTTAATTTTTTCAATTAATTCAGAGTACCACAATTACAACCCAAGACACAAGGGTAGTCTTGCATACCCAAGTCATAAATCTTCTGGTTATGAATTCTCACCATATTATTCTGGAATTAAATTGTATAATTGGCTGCCCGACACTATAAAACGTGCGATTTCACTGAGGTTATTTAACAAATGTTTATTTAAGTTGTTATGTAATAAATGTTGCTATAAGGTAAATGATTTTTTCAGCTAGTATATCTTTAAATGTTTAGACTGTAATATTAACTTAAGTGACGCTATTCATGTATTAAATGTACAAATCGAATAAAGGATGGTCTGATTCTGATTCATCATTATATTAAAAGAATAAGGCAATTTTTGTGCAGAAGATTATGGCCAAACTACTGGGTCGATTTTGATGATTTACGTCTCGTTTGAAAGCCCTTAACGTCTAGATGTGCCTTTTGGAGGTCTCAAGTCAGTGCGTGGAACCAGAAACCCTTGGGAAGCCATAAAAGTACGGTTTTGACCCATTTAAATAACTTTGGACAGCAAATCAAAACAAAGTAAGCTTAACAGCTGGGGTTAAATATATAAACATATGGTTTGCTAGTATCACTTATTTATTCATGTATTTTTATAAAACTTGGTGAGTGGCTTTATGTGGTAGCGAGAAACATATGCATGCATTAGAAGTTCGCTGAATATGCAGGTTTGCTGCGACTGGGGTATTTTATCTATCTATATCTATAAAAGGCAAAGCCTTGGCTGACTGACTGACTGACTCACTCATCACTAATTCTCCACCTTCCCATGTAGGTAGAGAGGTACACTGATTCTTTTGGCATAAAATAGGAAAACTAAATGGTTTTCATCGTGATCTGACCTTAGAGCTCTGCCAGAGACCCCGACAAAATTCCCATGTATTCCTTATGGACATTCAATTTTGTTTGAGCTGATGAAAATACAAACAGCTGATCTTGATTCGTAGTAGTTCCACGGGCTAACCACAGAATGCAGCACACACAACTGTAATAGTTTGTATAAATCATTTGCGGGTCGAAGCCTGCGGCTATCAGCTTGTTATGTATAATCTAAACCAAGACCAGTGAGGTAAATACTATATTTAGTTCGGTTTAACTGCAGTTTAAATATTAGTCACCAGGAGTTTTCGTCATCACAGCCCAAGATCGGTAGTCGTCACAGATCGCTAATAGCATACGTATTGTCTTGGCTGATAATCTTGATGAGGATATGACGTCATCGTTACCAACTATAAACACATCCGGTGCCCAGAAGAAAGAAAGCTATTTTCTTCTTGATAACGATCAAGCCTATAAAATCAACGTTAGCTGATAATCATGGAAACTCTGTACCTTTTCTTTGGACTTTTAGGGGTGTTTTCCTTCACAACAACTATCACGTCACCAAATTATCAAAATTAATGGTTGTGACGTTACATGGGGTTAAAAAACAATCCTAAATGTTTTGTAATTTTCTGCTCATTAGTAAAAATTGGCATTTAAAAGTGCACATTGTTGATTATACAGCGTGAGTATTAATTCCCTTCCCCCCTATTTTTTATACGGTATAAGGTAGAAGGTTTAAACTCCGCACATCTATGTTATTCCTAAATGTATTGTTTTTCATGGGTTCATTGGTTCTCCCCCTCTAATGGGGGACGGCCAACGAGGAGTAAGTCGAGATTATTAAATGTAAGCATAGGTTTACATGTACATCAAATTAAAGGTATCTGTTAGTAGAATACAATGCCGCAAACCGGACCTCAAAAGGTTCATCCTATGGAAAATTACAGGGTTAAAAGTTTAAAAAATAGTAATGAGCTATTATCTGCGTTTTATCGCGCTACTGTTTTAAAAGTTCATTTCAAAACCATTTTTCTATTGCTGTTTGTTAGGAGTTCTTAAAAGAAACTTTATTTTCTTGTGTTTAATGATTGTAAGGGATCACTGGAAGTCCAAGATCTAGGAGTTAACTAAAAGATTTATTAAGAAGACGATCATGTGATGTGTCGTTTAACATCGCCTTGTAACTTTTTTATTTAATGAATTATTGTTGTCTTACAAAGGTTTTGGACCCATTTCTTTTTATTTCAACAGCGATTCCGGTTGTAATGTTGTAGGATTCCGATACTCGTAGGTTGTTACTCATCCTTTATTGCAGTAGATGTTCAAACTGATTGCCTGTTACTTCCTGACAGTAGTAAAGTCTGTTAACAAATTCACTCCTTACACGGGTTAGGATTCCTGGTGTTACTTTCCTGCAGGCCTCAGTAATTCTATTACGAAGATCTTCCATAATTCTATTACGAAAATCTTCCACACACGCGACTGGTGTAAAATAAATTGTTTATAGTTTTATAGTTTTAAGAAAAATAGTTTTGAATAGTTTTAAAACGGTTGCGCGATAAAACACAGATAATAGCACATTACTATTTTGTAAACTTTAAAACCCTGTAAATTTCCATAGGATGAACCTTTTGAGGTCCGGTTTGCGGCATTTTATTCTACTAACAGAGGCCTTTAATTTGATGTACATGTAAACCTATGCTTACATTTAATAATCTCGACTTACTCCTCGTGGGCCGTCCCCCATTGGAGGTGGAGAGTCAATGAACCCATGAAAAACAAGATATTTAGGTTTAACAACGATGTACGCAGTTTAAACCTTCAAACTTATACCGTATAAAACACAAATAAGGAGGGAAGGGAATTAAAACTCACCCTGTATTTATGTTATACAGTTGATGAATATTACATTTTAGGAATGTTTCAACCTCCTCTTAGCTTGAAAGTCCACGGTACTCAGGTTGAAAACCAGCAGACCGTGCACTAGTTGAAATCAGTATTTTTAAACAGTGTTTCAAGCAGACCGCGTATCAGTATTTTTAAATTTGATCTGATTCATGCACTGTAAAGCTGGATATAAATATAATCGGATACCACTAAATATCTAATACAGAATACGAGCTTCATCTTTTCTGGCATGTTTTTTTCAGCTTGTACTTGTTTTCGTAGTTTGGTTGTACAACTTTTCAGAACTTATTTAACAACTATTCATTTATATATAAGAAAAATATTTGTTTGTGATGTAAATTGTTTTTATTTTGATACAAAATCTGCTGGAAATCCTTTTGCAAACACATAATAGTTTAAAACTAAAAATAAAGGGATTTGCTATTCAAAATAAACATTCCTCAAATAAAAAGTTGGATCAATTTAAAATGTATTTCTCTTTGATAAGGTCTATCAAGTTACTAGTATTCCAAAATAGTTTTAGACAGTTTTCTAATTAAGTATTTTATAAATTTAAAACTAATAATTGTTTATCTTTGAATATTATGGAAAGAGTAATTTCAACAAGAAATACCCCCGTAGCAGCAAACCTGCGTCCTTGGCGAATTTCCAATGCATATATATTTATCTTAATACCACATAAAGCTACATACCAAGTTTCATCAATATACATTCATAAATAAACAATTTATGACATTTTAATTATTCTCCATAAGAATAATATGGCGGCAGAGTATGCAGGTTGGCTGAAGCAAGGAACACAAAAAATGGGATTTTATGCTAATATCGATATGACTCAACTAGGTGAAGTCACATACCAAATTTAATTTATTTATTTTCATAATTAAGGGAGATAACACGTTACTTATTCTCCATAAGAATAACATGGGGCTGAGTGCGCAGGTTTGCTGCTACGGGAGCCTTTGGCAAAAAACTTGTTTTTTTGAGCAAATATCAATGGTTCACAACCAGATGAAGCCGTATACCAAGTTTCGTCAGTATATGTTCATAAATAAGCGAGATATAAAATTTTTATTTTCCTCCATAAGAATAACATTGGACAACGTACTGTGTTTAGCACTTTCAATATCTCGGTAACCAATTGACGTAGAGAAATGATCAAAATACCAAATTGTATGTTTTTTAAAGCTGAATCCAATGGGAAAACTAAAATTTGACTATTTCCAAAATTATATGTACAAAATTCAAAAAACCCATTTTTGGGGTACAAAACCCCCCCAAAATACCCTTTTGGATAGAGCGATCTGGCTGGTTTTCGAACTTAAAGTCATAAATGTTGCTTTACACGTTTATACAAAATTTAATCAAAATCTGATAATTTTTACGAGAGTTACCGTGCTCACGGACACACACACACATATATATATATATGTATATATATATATATATATATATATATATATATATATATATATATATAGAGAGAGAGAGAGAGAGAGATACAGTTTCGAAAGAATGGTGTTCTTGGGGTCTGGGGACCTCAAAACGAAAAGTTATCATGGTCCCGGGCCTAGGTCTTACCATGCCGACTACGGTAATAGCTTCTTCCCTATAGGGGAAATTCGCTAAAACTATGTACTAACTATGATTTTTGTTTTCCAGCAACTGCTCCTAAAGAGTTTCTTTACGGTATAAAATCACATTGTAAAACAACTGTTTCCTGGTTGGCGAGCAAACTTTCCCGGTCAAAACAACTGTTTCCTGGTTGGCGAGCAAACTTTCCCGGTCGCTGAAGGAATTAACAGCTGATTGTTGCTGTGGACCAAGCTAACTGAGTCAGTGTTATAACGTCAATATCGTGAATTCATCCACAATGTATGAAAGTGAATTTTTGTACATTGTGTGATTACCCAAAATTGCAGTTGTAGGGTGAATTGTGTATGCAATTCGAGTGTGAAGTGTCTTTTCGCTTTCGCAAAATTACCGCACGACGCGTAGCGCAATTTTCTCTCAAGCGATAAAGACCTACATTACGCTCTTCATACACAAATAACTATTATTTTCCTAACCGTCCCCAATGGCGAGAACATTTGCCTCTCACTTGCCTTGCTTGGGCCCCACCAAAGTACTCTGAAACTGGTACAACGGTAATGTTTAAAACACATTGAAGATTTATCTTATTTGATCAGTAATCATAATTTGTTGTGTTTCACAATAGATGCTAAACGTTTACATTTGTATACATGGAAAGTCCAACATGAGACCAGCAACATAGAAATCACTCCATAGGCAAAGATATTTTGGCTATCCCAATGTTTAATCAATGGTTATACATAAACAGATTCTGGGTCACTCTGAGATCGCAGGAACCCTTTTATGATTGAAGTATCCATGGAAAGGTCTCGATGAGCAGGTTTGCAGAAAATCATTAACATTTACATCGACCCCGAGGGCTACGCCCCACAGGCCTTCAAAGTTACAATTTTAGCGAATTTCCCCTATAGGGAAGAAGCTATTACCGTAGTCGGCATGGTAAGACCTAGGCCCGGGACCATGATAACTTTTCGTTTTGAGGTCCCCAGACCCCAAAAACACCATTCGTTCGAAACTGTATATATATGTGTGTGTGTGTTCGTGGGTGCAATAACTCTCGTAAAAAAGGTCCGATTTTGATTAAATTTGGTAAAAACGTGTAAAGCAGCATTTATGACTTTAGGTTCGAAAACCAGATGGATCGACCTATCCGAAGGGGTATTTTGGGGGGTTTTGTACCCCAAAAATGGGTTTTTTGAGTTTTTTACATACAATTTTTTAAAAAGTAAAATTTTATTTTTTCCCATTGGAATCAACTTAAAAAGACGCACAATTTGATGTTTTAATCATTGCTCTACATCAATTGGTTACTGAGATATTGAAAGTGCTAAACACAGTACGTTGTCCAATGTTATTCTTATGGAGGATAATAAAAATTGTATATCTCGCTTATTTATCAACTTATCCTGACGAAACTTGGTATATTGCTTCATTTCACTGTGGTCTATTGATATTTGGACAAAAATCTATTTTTTGCCCGATATTTCCTGTAGCAGCAAACCTGCATACTCAGCCCCATGTTATTCTTATGGAGAATAATTAACGTGTTATCTCCTTTAATTATGAACATAAATTAATAGAACTTGGTATGTGGCTTTACCTAGTTGAGTTATAATGATATTTGTATAAAAGCCCATTTTTAGTGTTCCTTATTTGAGCAAACCTGCATACTCAGCCGCCATGTTATTCTTATGGAGAATAATTAAAATGTCATAAATCGTTTATTTATGAATGTATATTGATGAAACTTGGTATGTGGCTTTATGTGGTATTAAGATAAATTAATATGCATTGGAAATTCGCTAAGTATGCAGGTTTGCTGCTACGGGGGTATTTAATATTATTTAAGAACAGTAATCATTGAAATCGAGCATTCTACAACTGTTAAAGGTAAAAAAACACAGTACAGAAGCAAGAGCAGCGTTTTTAAGCTAACTTCTGGAATTACTTCACAATTTGGACAAACAGAACCGTGTTTATTTGCTCGAATTCGAGCAGCTGGCTTTGCTACTAAGTATAAATCTTCAACCTTACTTTATACTCAGCTATTTGTCTCTCTGTCCCCAGCGACACCACGATCAGCACCACGGCAGAGGTGACCTCCAGGTACCACTTCGCCGCGCACATGGGCCAACTCATCTCAGGGGTGGACGGCGCGGGCTGCCACAACTTCTACCCCTCCTGCCCCTTCCCGGGGGTGCAAGTCCTGAACATGATCAAGGCCATCCGGCTTAGACCACCCTCCTAGGAACGATCTAGTCACTAGCCCCGCTAGCTGTATACTCCGACTGTGATGTGTATATAGTTGACTTGTAAATTAAGCTTTGTGAAATAACAACTTTTACTATTTTTAAAGAATTTTAGAGTTTTGTGTATTTTTATAATGCTTTTAGATTAGAGTTTTCAAGGATTGTGTTAGTTACCTCATAGACACCATGACTTTTTACTATAAGTTTATTTTGTGAATGGAAAGCACAATGTGTAAAATTGAGGGTTTAATCAGTTGACAATTTACTAGGCAGTTCGATGAATGTGGATGGATGATTACCAAAACTTTGTACGTTTTCCAAAAACGTGTCGAAATAGCCTACACAATAGCGTTGAGTGGTGATTGTCGTTTTAAGAAGGCTCTCAGTGATATTTTACCATGTTTAGTTTGTAGCGTGTAATGTAATTGTTTGTGTTGTGGCAGTGCAATGTTTACGAGTGCTTTCCGCTAGTATAATTTTACCAACAATAATTATTTGTTTATAGTTAGTTGTGTAGTTGAATTAATTTGCTCTATTGAGTAAAGATTGCGAAAAAGATAATAAGATAATAATAAACAATTAAAGCTGTGATTTCGAAATGTTGACCCTGGATTCTCAGCTGACACATGACGTCATAGCTTTACTGTGTGATGGGGCTGACGAGCTTAGTACATCTGGAGTATCTGAGGTGAAAAAGTAAAACTTCCCTGTAGGAGAGTTTTGTAAACAAGCCACAGAGAACTATGGTTTCCAATAAGCATACCATCAAAAATATGTTTGGCATACAAATTGTATTGTAAAAGAAAAATATTTATTTATGTCTTACATCTTACATCTTCAAAGTGTAGTCTGGGGTATTGGACAGAAAAACTTCATTTTAAGTATAGACTGACAAATCCATCGTGTCTGATCTGAAGATCTGCACCTGACCAATACTTTATTGCAATTAAATAGTCAAAACACATTTTATAAAGTGTTGGCGACCACTGACTTATGGGCCACTCTGTATGGCGTTTATGGAAATTTGTATCGTTTTCTGTTTAGGAACTGTTTTTTACAAATTGCAAATTTCATAATGTTAAAGTCTGTGGTTAGTTGGATTTTAATGGTCATGGATGGTGCAGAAGGAAAATGGCGGCCACCATGTTGGTTTCTCTTTTTCTTGGAGATTAACATGTGCTTGCGTACTTTAGAAGTATTAACTCGTTGACTATAATCGTTTCAATATTCTAATATAGTGGTTTTCTGGACACGGATATAAATAACGATGATTGCTACACAAACACCGGAAACGACTCATATACGAAGCCCCTCACACTTATCAATGGCCACATTCTCCCTGCCTTATGAACACTCATGTAATCTTTACTTAATGCTTGCTCAGTCACTAAGTTGCTAAACTGGGTTACGATGGGCTGATGGTTGCCTGATGACATCTACCCTCAAAAGGATGTACGTGCTCTCGTAAAGAGACGACTAAAGAAATCAGTTAACATTGATTTTCGTATATGACACAAAACGAGTTTATTTGGTTTGTGGTTTAAAACATGTCAACCTAAAACTTAAATTTAAATAGCTGTTAAAAACAGAGCAGGCCATTCAGGCATAATGCTAAATTTACTAACATAATTTTGAATCCCATTTATTGAAAATATTTTTTAAGGAAATGGAAAAGTTGTTGTTTTTATTTTAATTTGAATATCATTTTTATAAATTTAAAACCAAAATGTTTTCATATGCACTTGTGGCTACATTTTCATAATTACACTACCTTAAACCTGCCGTCATCCTTCGTAATTTTTTATCTTACACCCAAGTGCTTATAAAGGCAACATCAATCGTTCCAAAGTTCAATTTTTCCAGTCAACTATAGTACTTTTTTTAAAGCTGCATTTTAGTAACAAGAAACCTAAGTGAACAGTTTGCCTTATACTGGTGTAAATATTGTATTCATTCATAAGTCTTCATGAAGCTATATTTGCTTATTTACAAATGTATACGTAAATACCTTGAGTTTAAACCACAAATCTAGTTGATGTATCTTGCTGAATAACAACAAAGCGCTGTAAACGAATTTAAGTTATAATGCTTCTGTTAAAATTATGAACTTTAATTGTGCCTTAGATGATGTGAATTTTACAGTAATTCTTAGTAGGATGATTTTTACAAAACATTGCTTGTTTGAAAAGTAAACAGTTTCACAGAGTGTTATTTTATTCAGATCCCATGTTACTGGTAATTTCTACAGCAATGCAAACTAATTTTCTGCTAGTAACCTATCACGTTTTACACACGATTCTGTCATTTCCATCGTTGTTCTAGGAATCGTCTTTTTGTCAACAGTAGTTAGAACCGAACATTGCTTGAAGGAAAATCGCATGTTAATTATTTAAAGCTACTTTGACTGTTCATTGGTTGTTTTTGGTCAACTGTTACAGTTTGAAACTTCGTAAATAAATGTTACAATTTTCAAAATGAGTTTTCCAACAATATTAGATTTTCCTCGGGTTTTTCCAATTGGTTTAAAAGTGCCACAACCCGTTTGTTTTTTAAGCGAAATATTTCCGGAGAATTCTGAGATTGGTTTTTAATATTGACATTACGAGTAATACAGTAAAGATTTCTGTTTTGTTTAGGTCTAAAATATGAAAAATAAAGGATTGTAAAACAATTTTACCAATGCGCCTCACCCCTCGAGTAATCAAAGTTGCGACCATTCAACAATTTTACCAAAGGATAACATAACAGTTGTTACTTATTAGAACTCGTTAATACGATTAACAACAGAATGCAGCACAACTGTAGTATTCCCCTTTGCAGTGGCGTAGATAGACCTTTTGTGCAGAAAGATGGAGAAGTTAAACGGAATTTAGATTGTGGAAGCGTGTGATTATTTTAAGTTAATATAAGTTTTAGAGGATTGTTTGGCAGGAATTAAGTTAAATAAATAGTCAAATAAAACATTTTATAGTTGTATTTTTACATTTCCAACAAATAATAAAGTAAACAGTTGTAAAGTTAAAGTTAGTTTTAAATAAGCCAAAAATTGTGATTCATTCTTAAGTAATGTTCACCAAAGAATATTATTCTTGATGATAATAACAAACATCTGTTTTTTATATCATATGTAAACTTAAACCATGTCCAAATGTTAAATTTCAGTTTACAAGTTTCACACTTATGGCTTAGCCACACTCCCACAGGACTTAAAATTCCTCGATTTGCGAACAGAACTGATTCTAGTTCTGGTTGTTCACTTCTAGTGGGTAGAGTAAACTTATTGGGCGGACTATCTTTTTGTTGCTGCTGAGGATTACAGTGACATTTCTTATCTTCTTGTCTCTGCTAGTATGGAGTTCCAAAATCTTTCCTATCTTCCATCTTCCTCGGGGCAATTCATCGTGAATCAGTACAACTTCACCAATCTTTGGTATGACTTTTGAAGTACACTTTTTCTGTTTTATTTCATTTGTTATTCTTTCACGTAGACTTATTAAGTAGTCAGTAAGCCATATTTTCCAAAATGAATCCAGCAACTTTCCTCCTTTTTTCCAAAGTTCCAGAATATCCTTTCTTGTAGGATTTTGTACTTCAAAGGTATTTACATTTGTTTTATTTTCTTCACTGCCATTTATAATACCATTTGTCCCGTGGAAGTTTAAAAAATGACCTGGGGTTATGATGTCATCTGTGATGCTAAGCTCATTGGAAGAAGTGTAAACTAGAGGTCTTGAATTTATAACTGATTCCGTCTCAATGAGAACAGTTTCCAATTGTGTGTAGTTAAGTTTCAGTGGTCCTATAGTTTTCTTCAAACATCTCTTGACTAATGAAATTAATCTTTCATAGAATCCCCCCATCCAAGGAGCAAATTCCAGATTTGCAGACTTTTTGGATTTAGCAGAAGCATCATATACAATTCTTACTTTGGTAGTAGTTTTTGATTAGTTGATGACGGGGTGATGGGGAATATAATGAGTGACCGCTGAGTCGTCGTTAAGAGGGACTTTTTCAATAACACCAATAAAAGCCTGATCTTTAATGATGTTGTTGTACTCTTGAAGTACATGTAGTTGGCTTTCAAAACGATGTAAAAGTGATTTAAGCCGCCCAACGGGCAAATCATAGTTATTGGGTAAGTTGGGAGGGTACTCTTTCCAAGGCCAACTGACAGAATACCTACCATTTTCTAGTTTGATCGTCTCTTTAAATTGATTTAAAGCGACGTCGTCATCATTTTGAAAAGGACAGTCACGAATCCCTAAGCTCTCCAGACTCCACAAGTCCTTAACATTTACTTCTTCTATTAGTTGTGAATCAGGTGTTTCAAAGTGATTTTTCAATCCAAAGAGGTTTGTAGGTTGAATTGTAGTGAGAAAAGAAGTAGAATATACATTTTCTGTGTAATTTTTAGACCTTTCTCTGCCACTTACAATCCAACCTATTTTAGACCCTACAAGATATAAACCAGTGTGTACTTCAATCTTTTCGTTTGTGACTATATCAAAGTAGTAGTCGTTACCTATTAAGAGTTCAATTTCAGAATCTTCGTTTTGGCTCTCTGCAAAGATTAAAGATGGATAACGCGACTTTATAGATGTTATGTCAACTGCAGAGCTAGCGCTTAGTTTTCCGGTAATTTGCGGTACAACATTACAATTAATACTGAGTACAGTTCCGTCAATAAGTTTAAGCCCGGTAGTAACAGTCTGAGTTTCAATTGTCTTGGCTTCTTGATTACCAAAGGTAAAAACTGATAAAATTTGTGTATTTGTACACTGAAGTTTAAGTTTGGAGGCAAGACTTTTTGAGATATAAGATCTCTGACTCCCGGTGTCAAATAATATTCGAGCAGGCTCTGTAAAGCCGTCTTTTGTAATATGAACCTTTGCAGTTTGTAAAATTACAGTTTCATTTGCAGAAACAAGAGAAGTTTCATTAGAAAAGTTGGAATTTACGGCAGACGTTTCACTATACCTAGTACTCTGAGAGAATTGCTTAGAACAGAGACTTCTATGATGATTGTTTCTCTGTTTACAGTACACACATGGTTTGTTTATTTTACAATCCTTTAAATTGTGTCCACCTTTCAAACAAATGTAACACAAACCCTTTACCTTACCTTTTCTTTCATCAACAGTTTTGTACTTCTGGCACTGGTCGCTCCAATGGTTCCCCTTGCAGAATATGCAGGCTAGAGTTTTGTTTTCATGCAATGGAAGTGCCTGCGTTGTTGAAGGATTATCCCTATCTGAGGGCTGTAGATCACTTCGATATTCTGGTTGTAGGCTAAGGGATTTTGGAGAGTTTATACCTAATAGGAGTTGAGATTTTTCCCTAGCTTGGATTATATTTTTAACTATACTGCATAAATGTTTGACATCAAGTGTGTTGTCAACATTTTGTTCCTCAACCTTAATTACAACATCGAGAGGTAGCTTCCTCATAATAAGTGAAAAAAAGAAATTTGAGTTGGTATCCTCACCTAAGTTTTGTAAACACCTGGTGTGTTTCTCAATATTATCAAACAAGTTCCTGAGTTTGCTAGTTTCACTATTTTTTAAGGGGTTCAAGTCCATCAAAACTTTATAGTGAGAGTTAATGATAAGTTGGTTGTTGGCAAACCTGTCTTTAAGCATTGAAATCGCAATATCATAATTTTCAGAGGTCAGTGACAGCCCAGCAATGCAAAGTTTTGCGTCACCTGTTAATTGAGCGTTGAGGTTGTTAAATTTATCAACTTTATTCAAATACTGATTACTGTGAACTGCTGAGTCAAATGAGTCCCAAAACTCCTGCCATTTCAGAATATTGCCATCAAAAGAAGGAAGAGTTAGTTTAGGCAACCTCATTGAAGTTAAGTTAATTGAAGTTGTTGGGAAATGAGGGGGAAGTTGACTAACCTGGAATGAATCAGTTTGATCATTCGAACCATTCGTTGTTGGATGAGTTTCCTTTTCCAAAAACGCGATACTGACCTTCAGTTTCTCGCTAATTTCATCGAAGTCCAGCATCAAGGTTATGTGATCCTCAGTTACCTTCTCATTTTCCTCTTCTTCTTCTGTAGAGACATCTTCTAGTTCGGCAATGCTTTTTTCTAGTTCTTCCACCCTTCTTGCATAAGTTGTAAGGACGTTCAGTGCTGTGGCGAGTTTCTTCGGAGTAGCAGTAGTTTCATCTTCGGATAATATCTCGGATTCAGTAATTGTACTTCTTAGCCTTTTGCTCGACTCCAGATAGTTCTTCCTCAATCGTTGGGAAGACATCTATGTTCTGCTTTTTCTTTCAGTATTTTGTGGAACGTTAACCGCGCTCTGCTACCATGTGCAGAAAGATGGAGAACTTAAACGGAATTTAGATTGTGGAAGCGTGTGATTATTTTAAGTTAATATAAGTTTTAGAGGATTGTTTGGCAGGAATTAAGTTAAATAAATAGTCAAATAAAACATTTTATAGTTGTATTTTTACATTTCCAACAAATAATAAAGTAAACAATTGTAAAGTTAAAGTTAGTTTTAAATAAGCCAAAAATTGTGATTCATTCTTAAGTAATGTTTACCAAAGAATATTATTCTTGATGATAATAACAAACATCTGTTTTTTATATCATATGTAAACTTAAACCATGTCCAAATGTTAAATTTCAGTTTACAAGTTTCACACTTATGGCTTAGCCACACCTTTGTCAAGGGGGGGATCTCACCTTTGCAGTGGCGTATATAGTAGACCTTTGTCAAGGGGGATCTCACCTTTGCAGTGGCATATATAGACCTTTGTCAAGGGGGATCTCACCTTTGCAGTGGCGTAAATAGACCTTTGTCAAGGGGGGATCTCACCTTTGCAGTGGCGTAGATAGACCTTTGTCAAGGGGGCATCTCACCTTTGCAGTGGCGTAGATAGACCTTTGTCAAGGGGGGATCTCACCTTTGCAGTGGCGTAGATAGACCTTTGCCAAGGGGGGGATCTCACCTTTGCAGTGGCGTAGATAGACCTTTGTCAAGGGGGGATCTCACCTTTGCAGTGGCGTAGATAGACCTTTGTCAAGGGGGGATCTCACCTTTGCAGTGGCGTAGATAGACCTTTGTCAAGGGGGGGATCTCACCTTTGCAGTGGCGTAGATAGACCTTTGCCAAGGTGGGATCTCACCTTTGCAGTGGCGTAGATAGACCTTTGTCAAGGGGGGATCTCACCTTTGCAGTGGCGTAGATAGACCTTTGTCAAGGGGGGATCTCACCTTTGCAGTGGCGTAGATAGACCTTTGTCAAGGGGGGATCTCACCTTTGCAGTGGCGTAGATAGACCTTTGTCAAGGGGGGATCTCACCTTTGCAGTGGCGTAGATAGACCTTTGTCAAGGGGGGGATCTCACCTTTGCAGTGGCGTAGATAGACCTTTGTCAAGGGGGGATCTCATTAGGGAATACAAAACAAAAAACTGTTTTGCATCCCGTAAAAAAAACCTGTGATCGTGACTAGAACTGATACCAGTATACACAATTGAAGACTTCATTGACGTGTCCCTTACATTCATAATTATTGATAGGCCTACACATCCAAGACATAAACCATTGATACAAAGTAATCAGTATGTGTAATCAGGGCTAAAAAAGTTCTTGTATCAGTTGTAATCAGTACTGGAAAGTAATCGTTAAGCTAGGGTTGCCAAGTCACCGGACTTCCCCCGGGTTTTAAGGTAGGAAATATAATTCCGGGGAATTTCCGTAAAATATTAAAAATCCTTCCTTTTCGAATTTTTTTTGCAAAAATGCATTGAATCACGCAAATTTTGTGTTGAAATCCTATCTATGAACGAAATTGTATTTACGTTTGCAACTTCATTGTCATGCAACGATTGCCAAATAAGCTAAACCCGGTTTTCCTGTTCACTCTAACCTCTATTATTTGTTACTCATTGACTTAATTTCGTCGGGAAATATCGTTGACTTTTACATATATTTGCCGTTATAGAAAGCTGGAAATCAGGATGAAGATTTATGGCTCTCTGCGGTTTATTAAATTGCAAATCTGATATGGCAGCCGAAAGTTAAGCACATCACAAGACCGTCTAGAAGTCAAGGTCAAGGTCAGGTGCGCTAGTTGACAAAACTGGCCGCTAAGGGATGAGGGTAGACTGTTAGGTAACTCACGTCCCACTTGTGGCGCGCAAATACCGTGCCGCGTACCGGTGTCGGTGCATTTCATCTGATACTATTTATTGTACGCGAACAATATTCTTAATATATAAATAAGATATCTTGAAGACATTGCACATATATATATATTTTTTTGAGTAACAGCATTTATTTTTAACCCTAGGACTGCCCAAGGCTGATTTTGGCTAAATTGCTCGGTGCCCTGGGCCTGATATCAGGCCATTGCAGGTGCGCTGGCTGGTCAAAAATCATAAGCTTGATTTCAGGAGGATATAAATTTTAATTTTTCCAAGTTACAAGGGGGGATTTATCCCCCTGATCCCCCCCCCCGTATCTACGCCATTGCTCCATTGAAACCGGGTCCTATATATAGCGGCTATAGTATCAAATAAATCTCAGCTTAACTGCAAAGTCTCCAAATTTACTTTTTCAGTTGACCTTCGTGTAAACTTTTGGAAATTAAACGTAGTAAAGAATCAGTAAATTGTTTACTGTAACGTTTATTTAGTTTTACAGCAAAGATTTATGAAGTACTGTATTCAATACCAAAATTTGTTGTCTATTTGTTACAATGGGTTCATAGAAGTTGCACAGTAACCACCATTGCACTAATGGCTACATTAACATGTTTTCCACTAAGACGTTTCAATTTGTCTTATCCTGGTGAAACTAAATCCTTTTATGCCTGTTTGGTTTCTTTAAAAGCATTCTTTCGTGGCCTCAATAATACAATGGATTGGCGTTGGTCTATTACTTAAGTAATTACCTAATAAGAGGTGAAGCCTGTCATTAGCTGGTAACAATACGCCTTTTAACCGGTGAATTAGTTATCTCAACTGCCAGTAGGCGGCAGCATAAGCTGTCAGCACACTAGCGCTGCACTTTCACTAGCGGACAAGATCTGAACTAACAGGCTCATTACGCCTGCGCACATGTACACGTAACCTTTGCGTCTGCGCATAGCACTGTGTACACTGTCGTGCGTTCAGACATCATTTGGCAATGACTGGTGGTTTTAGATCACTTACTTTCCCTTTTTAACCTGCATTGCGTCACGTTCTTCCATTACTACATGCATTTATGTTGTGAGCTTGACGGCTTCACTGGGTTCGTTAGGAAACCCTTTTGAGCGGTGCAAACATTGTAATTAGTTTAACTAAGAGTAAAAATATTATACTTTACCAACAGTAAATGATCAGGTTCTCATCTCTTCCAATCATTCAATTTGACACAAGATCGTTGTACTTCATAGAATGGTCCATACGACCATCCCTTTAAATAATTCAAATACCAAACCGAATTAAACACTAACAAGCAAATAGTTGTAAAAAGTGGCTACTGCTCCACTCTCATTAATAGTCTTAAATGAAAATAAAAAAGGCAATTATCAAACACCGGGCAGCCAAAAGGCACCGTTCAAAGAAAATGTCCTACCATGGGAAAATCAATAGTTTTCTTCACAAAGTTGTATAATCTTAAGGCTGTTAGATAATATACAAGTAAATGTGTGAAATCCAGACGAAATCCAGCTAAGAGTGATAAATCCTATTCGTCCACTGATGGATTTAAAACCGATCTGTCTTCGGACTTAAAACCGATTTGGAGTTCTCATGATTTTTGGATTTTGAAGGTAAGCTTAGAAATAATAGGAGAATGTTCAAAATATCAACGACAAAATTGTATATACGATTTCAAATCGGTTTACAAACACACGAAGTTGTACTTTTAAATAGATGGTAAAACCTAAGTGGAGTGGTGAAGAGGGGTAAGAGATTCCCTTGTTGCTCTACCCCTTTAAAAGTGCACTTCGAATATTATCTGGTTACAACTTTGTTTAAGGAACTTAAAATTAAGAATACTATCTACCTCTTCGATATCCATAGAAATCGGGAATGACAAAAATAGTAATTTTATAAGTTTTTTTCAAACATATTTATTTTGAACACCTATTAAAATTACAAAACTCGTAATCTTTCGGGATTTGGTTAAATTTTTACCTATATCGTGACTAAGAGGACGAACTTTAAGAAGTCCAGTCAAGTTGATTAATAGGTCTACAAAATAAATGTATTTTTTAACAGTCCCGCTCTTTAGCAAGCAGATTTGCTTTGATCATTTGTACTTGTAATGCATTGTGTGGCCACTCCAGTTGTTAACATAACATAATGTTCTTACAGATGGCATTGGTTATCTGTGATATATTACAGACTAGCAAGTGCAGTGTGCTGCTTCGCCTTGGGAGTATCTACACCTCTTAGGAGTAGGAGTTAGGAGTACCGTACACCGTTGGTCGTATTGCGTTCGACCATTAACAATTTGAACTATTTTGTAACATGCCAATCTGATGGTTAAATAAAAGTGAATTCCCCCAAAAATATAAGGGGACTATGAAAGTTTGTGGGAAGGATCTATATTGAAATTCATTAAAATCCCTTTTAGCAAATTTCCCCTATAGGGAAGAAGCTATTACCGTAGTCGGCATGGTAAGACCTAGGCCCGGGACCGTGATAACTTTTCGTTTTGAGGTCCCCAGACCCCAAAAACACCATTCGTTCGAAACTGTATATATATATATATATATATATATATATATATATATATATATATATATATATATATATATATGTCCGTGGGTGCGATAACTCTCGTAAAAAAGGTCCGATTTTGATGAAATTTGGTAAAAACGTGTAAAGCAGCATTTATGACTTTAAGTTCGAAAACCAGACGGATCGACCTATCTGAAGGGGTATTTTGGGGGGGTTTTGTACCCCAAAAATGGGTTTTTTGTGTTTTTTACATACAATTTTTGAAAAAGTAAAATTTTATTTGTTTCCATTTGAATAAGCTTAAAAAGACGCACAATTTGATGTTTTAATCATTGCTCTACATCAATTGGTTACTGAGATATTGAAAGTGCTAAACACAGTACGTTGTCCAATGTTATTCTTATGGAGGATAATAAAAATTGTATATCTCGCTTATTTATCAACTTATCCTGACGAAACTTGGTATATTGCTTCATTTCACTGTGGTCTATAGATATTTGCACAAAAACCCATTTTTTCCTCGATAGTTCCCGTAGCAGCAAACCTGCATACTCAGCCCCATGTTATTCTTATGGAGAATAATTAACGTGTTATCTCCTTTAATTATGAACATAAACTAATAGAACTTGGTACATGGCTTTACCTAGTTGAGTTATATTGATATTTGTATAAAAGCCCATTTTTAGTGTTCCTTATTTGAGCAAACCTGCATACTCAGCCGCCATGTTATTCTTATGGAGAATAATTAAAATGTCATAAATCGTTTATTTATGAATGTATATTGATGAAACTTGGTATGTGGCTTTATGTGGTATTAAGATAAATTAATATGCATTGGAAATTCGCTGAGTATGCAGGTTTGCTGCTACGGGGGTATTTACATACGTCATGGAAAGAATGCATGCCAGATATAGTGTTTCTTCATGTTGAGGTTGGACTGAGGGATGATTTCCCCTAGGACAGGACAAGTACAAAATTGTACAGTAACTAGGACTACAAAATTGTAGCCGGTTTCACTCGGGAACAAACAGTGTTATGTGTTGCACTCTGTGGGCGACATTTGGAATATTTCGAATGATAAAATATGCTTGTGTTATAATATGTTCAAACAAAGTTTCTGGAATGACTATGAGAATAAATTTTAAACTTTAAAGACCCGTGGGAGGATCCCTAAGGTATACAGTTTGTAATATTGTAATACAGATTTGTGTATCCTACAAAATGCTGAGTGGTGTTTGTTTAGATTCGTTTGACACAGTACTACTGATGTATCGAAATTTAATATTAATCAACGTTTTCATATTTTTCTTAAGACCCCTTTGCCGCCCTCCTGACAATCTTACAGCTGGCCACCCATTGTGAATCATTGGCCTATTTGAACTTGCTCTTTAAACATGATTGTTACGATTGTTATTTTTCTGAAAGACTTTATGTACCAAGATATTTTGCCAAACATGTAAACCTTGTTTTTATTTAGTTTGTTTTAGTTTAAACCCTTTTCTTCTTTTTTTCTCAAAAGAAACATTTTATTAAGTTCATTTTAGTTTTCAAAATAGTGTCAAGGTGTCTCTGATTTGGGCGAACCTACTATGTTATTGTTAATGTTTTCCACCCTTCTTAATTAATAATTCTGTGTATAATGTAAATACGTTGAACCAGAAATAAATTATGTACAAAAAAAATCCAATGGATAAGAAATGACTATGGTAGGGTTATCTTTCCCCTCACCACATGTTTTACTAGCTGACCACCAAGTCATCCCCGTGCAGAACATATAACGTTAAACGATGTCAACAACTTATGGAACAATTAAGTCTAAAACCTATCAACTTCATACTTTATTTATTTAATTAGTTGCAATAATGGTAAAATAAAACAATGATTTTACAACAATCACTCATATAGCTACATAGCTACATCATGGTTGCTGATGCAACCATCATACTGCTGCTGATGACGTAATCTAAAATGCAATTAAACGAGAATTAATTCATACGTCTGAAAAGGTTTTTTAGCGAATTTCCCCTATAGGGAAGAAGCTATTACCATGATAACTTTTCATTTTGAGGTCCCCAGATGCAAAAAACACCATTCATTCAAATTTTTATATATGTATATATATATATATATATATATGTGTGTGTCCGTAAGCACGATAACTCTCGTAAAAAAGGTCCGATCTGAATGAAATTTGGTACAAACGTGTAAAGTACCATTTATTTGAACGAGTTCGAAAACCAGACGAATCGCACCATCCGAAGGGGGGTTTTGGGGGGGTTTTGTACCCCAAAAATGGGTTTTTTGGGGTTTCCACATGTAATTTTTATTAAAATCAAACTTTAATTTTCACCATTGAATTCAGCATAAAAAAACAAACAATTTGGTATCTTGATCATTGCTCTACGTCAACTGGTTACTGAGATATTGAAAGTGCTAAACACAGTACGTTGTCTAATGTTATTCTTATGGAGAAAAAGAAAAATTGTATATCTCGCTTATTTATGAACATAAACTGACGATATTTGGTATATAGCTTTATCTGGTTGTGGTTTATTGTTGTTTGCACAAAAAAACTATTTTTCACCTATGGTTCCCGTAGCAGCAAACCTAGGTACTCAGTCCCCATGTTATTCTTATGGAAAATAATTAAAGTGTTATATATCGCTTATTTATGAATGTCTATGGATGAAACTTGGTATGTGACTTCACTTAGCTGAGTTCTATTGATATTTTGCATAAAACCCCATTATTTTGTGTTCCTTGTTGCAGCAAACCTGCGTACTCATCCCCAATGTTATTCTTATGGAGAATAATTAATATTTTAAATATCGCTTGTTTGTGAATATATTTCTTATGAATCCTGTTCTGTGGCTTAGTGTGTTATGTTATAATTCATTGGAAATTCGCTGATTATGCAGGTTTGCTGCGGCGGGGTATTTAACTATCCAAAATCAGGGGCGCAGTCCTCATAAACAGATTTAGCGTTGAGTGAAGTGAATTTTCCACCAAGAGATAAAGATAACTTTTAACGTCAAATTCGTATTACGTACACAGACCATAGACAAAAGTAGACTGGGTATCAAGGGTATAAAAGTGAAGTACTAATTAAATCTGGAACTTCAAGATGGCCGCTTGTAATTTCTCTGGGACCCAACAGATAGTGTTACTTATGTTGTGACTTTGGTCTTAAAAATACACAAAAGTCAAAACATATGTTTATTTTGGATTATTTTATCAAAAATAAATTGATTTATTTACAAACATTAAGTAGTTCTTGCAATTTTAAATCTAAATTTCTCACTACTCTTAAATCAAATAGAACTATTTTTCAACAGTTAATAACATTATTTGAATTTACAGATCATAAACAATTATGTTTGAAACTATATAAGAAAGTAACGACAACTTGTTGTCTATTGCAATGATGGTACAGTAACGCTATCTGTTACAGCTCAAGGGAAATGAGTAATATATATGGGAAACAAAAACAATTTACTGTACTAATATATTTGTTATAACATTTTAGATGATAAATATATTTGTGCGCCTAAGAAGTCTAAAAAATTAATGCTTTAGTTATCAGTATCCAGTCTTTAATAAATATGATTCCGAATATTATTAAATCTCCAAAATTAATATTCTAGTATGTTTATAAAATGTTGAACCACCAAGATGGCGGGCATACCAAAATGGGCTTTACCAGCTGCAATGCTAAAGTAATAGAGATGACCAGTATATTTTTCCTTTGGTCTGTGATTACATATAATTGGTTGAAAAATATATATGAGGGTTCTTAATTTTTCATTTTATGTTTACAGAGGACTATTATTGCACATAAACTGTTTTTGTCATTAAATGATGTTAAGAAAATATGTACAAATTGGGGTGTTTTGGTGACCCCCAGCCCAGCGGCCGGGCAGCTGCCCCCTCCCCCATCGAGCTTAACCTTTTTACGACTCTGAATATATAAACTACTCCAAAAGATGTACCAAGGCGTAGTAATCGCTTTGCTGGGAGAAAGAACGTCAATAAGTTATCTAGTTAAAAATACTACAAAACCACTTGCACACGTGAAGTCATCTATTACTCTCCAATGTGACAGTCACTATTCGCGAATTGCATCAAAGGCATGCGCGTCGCATCAGCGCCCTCTGCCCTGCACATGGTTAACATTAAAGCCGTAAAATAACCGGGAATGTCATCTGGTCGGGGAAGAAACTTGAGAAAAAACATGATTTACAACCTCGAGATATATCCAGTTGTTGACAAAGACACGTGGACTCGTATAGAACGCGTGGCGAGGGCTACCGTTGTAATAAAAGTCCTACGGTGACGTCACGAGGACTAATTTTATCACGTTTACTACCCGTTGTGTCAGGGCTATTTTATAGAGAGTTGCTGTAGGTTCGGAGGATAAATCGGATGCTGAGCAAGCCGACCTATTCTGCCGGTGAGTCGTTGTGGTTTCCAGCTCCCTCAAGTGTTTTACATACAATTGATTTACAGTAATTAATTGCACACTTTACGCGTGTTGTTTTGATGGTTCAAATAAACGAGGTTAATATATCTAGAGCTTTCATGTGAGGGGAAAAAAGTGCGAAGTGACTACGTACACGTCCAATGTAAAGGCAAATTCACATCGCTACGCTTAGGTTAGGTTAGGTTAGGTTAGGTTACGTTACGTTACGTTAGGTTAGGTTAGGTTAGGTTACGTTAGGTTAGGTTAGGAGGTTTTCTGGCTCTCAATCTGTTTTAAAAATCACAGGAAAAGTAACGTGCGGTGTATAATTTGGAACGGACGTGAACAGTAGCGGTTCACGTCGGACGTGTACGTAGTCTCTGCCAAAAAAGTGTTGCCTTCATGGTTGACAGGTATGTTTCCCTCTGTAAACTCTTCTCCCATGGCAACCAACAAGGTAACCAATCAAATCCTCTCTTGGCAAGTTGTATGGCAGTCGGCTGACAAACATGTGACTTATGAAGTGAGGATTTGATTGGTTACCTGAGGAAAATAATGGCCTGCAGTTCACTTTTCACCCCAGACGAGACCTCTACATGTAACCTCGTTTGATCGACCAAGTTCAAAGATTTGCTCTTTGTTTAACATTCATTGTTGGTGATGGTGGTTGTTTGAGAAATTATTCCTAACTTACTTTTAAAAGTGGTCTAAATTCCCTTTGTCAATTTCTTATCAAGCATTGCCTCGATCTTCATCTGAATACTTTTGAAGGCTTGATCAGAAATCACATTCCGAAACATCGGGGAACTAATTTTCTCTAAGCAATTTTGGCAAATATCCTCACTGATATCTTCTTCCCCGTAATACTTGGTTTGTTTTTCAACCCTTTGATTATTACAATAGGACCTACTGATATTGGTTATCAAGATAAGATTATTATGATATGTTAATTGTGCATTTATATATTGTTAACAAAACATAAAACTAAAGAGGTGTTTAAACAAGAGTTTACAGTTTCATTCTCAATAATATTCCTAGTACTAGAGGATTCAGGTTTTTTGTGCCAGCTGGAAGGCATAGGCCTAAGTACCTATCTACTACACTACAAGTACTAAACTGCTTGCTGTAGAAGATAAGTATTAACAAATCTCTAATGATTTAAAACAGAAAAATGTTTACTTTCTCCCCTTATACATAAGGCTATATGGAGATACGGTGGAAATATTTTTGTTTGATGCTCTGAACCCAATAAGTGTTTTTTGTTTATTACATTTATCCATATTAATGCATATTTATGTGTGCAAACTTAAAAACATCACTAATAGGCCGATGTATCTTGTGAGTCTATAGGCTATGAAATTTAGCTTGCTAGACGATTTTAGTTATTTCCTCAAGCTACATTTCGGGTATTGCATCATGAGAGTAATTGATGAACGAAGTGAATCACTGTATTGATGAAGAAGTTTCAGTGGCCGTGTGTGGGTGTGTGTGTGTGTGGGTGTGTTATCGAAATACTAAATAACTGTAAAACATTTCTTAATGACATTTTGAAGGAGTCATTTGGGATACCAAAGGGATGTTTTAACACAGCATTTGTATTTTATTTTGGATTATTAATAATTATTAAAACTAATTTTAATGTTTGATATTCAGTAGTTGAATTGGTTTTCGTAGTAAGCTATTGACCATGGTTGTCTTTAAAATGTCAGCTGGGATTTATCTGTGTTTCACTTGAGGGATTTTTATCCCCTATAAGGGATATTTTGACTGCTTGTGGGATAAAATGGGATTGTGGGATAAAGTGGGATTTTTTTTAAATCGGCATTACGTCTGCTAGTTTGCTTACAACTTTCGACCAGAGCACCTTAGCAATAGCACTTCTAGTGGATTTTCTCGCCGTACTGGCAGTTGCGGGGTTGCCCATTTTTTAACCTCGCTGTCCGCACCTACTATGATTTTATAAACGTCAAAGAACGAACACTGAATCATGTCAATTTCGCTGGCCGAGCCATGTTGGAATTATCAAGCAAACTATTTGCCATTATTTGTACCTACTTCGTACTCTTTAGTACTACCATTAAAAATATTAGTACGTCTCACGTAAATAAATTATTTAATTTAAGTTTAAATTTGTTTAATTTAGTTAATTCACCGTATCATTTAACCTATGTCGCATTGCTCAAAATCCTTTGAGGTACTAAAATGTAAAATACCTATAGGTAATTAGTAGATATAAATAAGCTCTATCTAACGGTATAAATATTTTACTAATACATTATTCAATAATCATATAATATTTAACATTAATTGTTTAATTTGCAATGTTTAACAAATCAGTGGGAAAGTGTGGGATATGACGAGGGATACTATAAGGGAGAGTCTGGGATAAAGTGGGATTTTTTGTATCAGTGCGTGGCATATTTTTACCGTAGAGTGGAAACACTGAATCTTTGTTTATAAATTTAAAAAAAAATTAAACACGTTTTCAACTATGAAGTTAGGTTATGTTTTGTTCCATCAATTTTGTTATTTTGAAATAGTTTTAAGATGTGAGTGTTATGTAAATTAATGGTGTTTTGTCGTCTTTAAAACAATGCTTGTATCTATTTAGATTTATTATCAGTTTATTTTTTACTGGAAAACTTCGATGTAAAAGCTAAGTGTTTGGACTAGTGATGATAAATTAATACACTAAGTTTTGGAATTTTTGAATTACTGGGACAGTATAACTCTGTAACACGACTGACTGTGATTGATAATCAAGCGTGTTGTAGACCTATAGTAGTTTCTTTACATTGTGAACAAATTACTTGATGGCAGACTTACTAAACGATCATACGTGCTATCTATCTTTATTACATGTAATGTACCAAATAAGCCTCACTGTCACCTAATGACATGGGATTAAAGTTTTGTAATCTACCGGCAGTAAAATAGTCTGGTTACAGTTTATATTTGTTTGCATTTTCTGTGGTTAATATTGATTTTCATAAACAATCAAGATGTCCAAAACTCCGTAATCACAACCGTCTACATTGTTCAAGTAATTACGTTGTAGACAGATTGCCCTCCTGAAAAATTGTTATTAATGTAGATGTTGGATTTTGCTTTTAAACCTCTCGTACTGCGATTTCAGTAGCTTGTGTATTTAAATTCAAACTAACATATATTAATGATGTAAACATTTTTAAATTTAAGGTACCTATGAATTTGATAAGATACTGTTATATAAATAAATCATTGAATACCTTTTTTTACATTAAATGGGTTTAAAACAAGTATATTTCTGTATGTTTAACCCCCTGATTTTGGAGCTGGAAATTAATAGGTCTAATAATAATTGGCAACTTTTCCCTCAGGTGATATATTTAAAACTCGTCGAAAACCATATTAGTCAAAAAATATTAAGTCATTGGCCGAGTCATAAAAAAGCGTGAACAGGCCTGATGGCCATAGCTAGGACCTGTCGCCAAATAAACGCAATCAGTTTAATCTAATTTGCTAGGTACACACAATGGTTTTAAGAGGTTAATTGCTCCACCTCACCCTCCAGGGTTAGATGGAAACGTATTCCGCATATTCTCTATTCATTGTTGCTGGATTAGGAAACCCCAGCATAGCTGCTATAGGCACGTTTTCCACAAGCGGGAATTTTGCGCAGGTTACTAGAAGGTTAGGATATAGCAGGAAAGGAAAGGGTGGGATGGGACAGGCAGCCAAATTGGCCTTTCAGAGTACCAACACCCGTGCCTTGTGACAGATGTGATCAGACTCAATGTGGACCCGCTCTGCCCTCCAACTGGCCAACTCAACGGATGGGTATCCATGTACAACAGCCAGGGACCATACATTCTCAGGTTGGGGACCAACCCCTGAGTTTCCGCCCCGAGCCGCTGCAAGTGGAGGGACCAAAGGTGAATGGGAAGTTTGTCATAATGGACATCCAAAAAACTTCATATGTAATGACAATTTCATTTGCTGTACCCAATGTCAGCATCCAAACTGGTATAGACTAGTTTTAGGGTATTGGTATTGACTAGGACGAATATTAATAGGTTCCTAGACTAGAGCCTGTACAGACCCTAAATTCAGCCCTGGCCGTCTGTATGCAGAACTTCAAACATGCTAGAATCCAGAATCATTGTCCCTGTCTCGTGTACATTCTATGTGCCTAAGAGTAAAAATATGTTACAGTCAATCAATACAAATGCTGAATTATTTTGACTCAATCCTATCCTACACTATAATATGAGTAAGGTTTACATGCTCGCTTGCTTGGTTGATTGCTTGCAACTCTGATCTCAAAAACGGCTCCAACGATTTTCTTGAAAAATAACTAATGTGTCCTTTCAACTACTTGTGTTGTAAAACCTGATATCTGGGTTAAATATAAGTTCTAGACATGTCCCATCCCCCAAAAAAATCAAATCATGTAAAAAGCCGCTATGGAAAATTAAAAAAATCACATTGGGCTTTGGAGATTAAAATAAAAGCAAGAGTCATAACAGCTGTTCAAAATCTTTCAGCGAACTCTCAAAGTTATACTCATATAGTTTAAACTACCTGGGGCTGAGCTTTGCTAGGGAAAGATCAATCTTGTTCATGACTTGAAGTAGTTTTTCACCATGTACCCTACTAACGAGCATTTTTGAGGTCACAACAGTTGTTATTATAATGCACCATTGAGTCATTCTGGATATGACCACTCTACATGTAATCTTCATTCAAAGGTTTTATTATCTGATTTTATGGAACCACATGGAACTCATGTCGTTTATGATTATTAACATGTGGTTTCCTGAGAGCAGAGATTAAAATATTTGAGAGAAGATTACACATATAGAGTAGTAAAATAAATCAAAGGGATATTGAGCTATAAATAACAACTGGAGTGACCTTAAAAATGTAGAAAAGAGGCAAATGAGTTATACAAATCTGATTATCAGTAGGGGGAAGTGGTGAAATATGCTCCAAGTCATCTAAACAAACTGACTGGCCTTCCCCCGAGCAAAGCTCGGCCCCCATGTATCATATTCTCTAATATCAGTAAGGTTTGCTCGTATGTTTGCTTGCTTGCTTGCGACACTGATCTCAAAAACGGCTCCAACGATTTCCTTCAAATGTTCGAAATAACTAATTTCTGGGATAAAAATAAGTTCTAGATAGGCCTCATCCCCAGGAAAAATCAAATAATGTAAAAAAACTAAAATGATAAGTTAAAAAGATTAACATTGGGCTTATGGAGTTTTAAATCAACACAAAAGAATTTTTTCAGCTATTCATAATCAACCAGGGAACTGTCAAAGTAATACTCATGTTTTTTATGATTATTAACATGTGGTTTCCTGAGAACAGAGATTAAAAGATTTGAGTTAAGATTACATATATAGAGTAGTAAAATAAATGAAAGGGACATTGAGATATAAATAACAACTGGAGGGACCTTTAAAATGTAGAAAAGAGGCAAATGAGTTATACAAATCTGATTATCAGTAGGGGAAAGTGATGAAATATTACTCCAAGTCATCTAAACTGTCTGACTGGCATTCCCCCGAGCAAAGCTCAGCCCCCCAGGTACTGTCGTGTTAAAACGGATATGAGATGGGTGTTACCACTCCAGTAGCCAGTAGTATTTTTTATTTACATTAGTCCTAAATTATCTGTTCTTGCCACTGTGGAGTTAAAACAGATATGGGAATGGTGTTACCATTCCATTAGTAAAATGTTTGGTTTATTAATTATCTGTTCTTGCTGTTGTGGAGTTAAAACCGATAACAGAAGAGTGTTACCAATCCAGTACCTGCCTACATATCTTTAAAAATTCAGTCTTCGTTCATCCTCTTACGGGAAGAATGAGCGTACACCTAGTAATATTAACTCGAGAAGTATAATTTGAGAAGTATGCAAGTATAATTTGTTAAGAACTCTTTCATCGGGCAGTGAGCAAGCTTAAGGTGTGGCAAGACTTCGTAAACATTTATCTGGATTTGAGAAGGTTAATTTCAGATGTAAAATTTGTTCTTAATGTTACATTTAACATTTCAACAAAATAAATATTCCTAGAAAAAACATTTGTCGTAGAATTTGAGAGCTTTTGAAAATACTTCTGTAAAATAACGTTAAATAGGGCTAGGAACGTTTGAGTAAACTGAAAGTCTGACATGTAGCAACTAAATACCGGAATAAAAGGTCATGGCAAGACGATCTGAGGAAAAATGTTGTTTGTTTAACAACTAAGGACTGAATATTCAACAGTAGCATTAAAACAAGTTTAAAAATACCCTCGTTACAGCAAACATGTGCACTCAGTGAGTTTTCAATGCATATTTGTACCTCACTATCACGTGAAGACACTAAGTTTCATCAAAATACATTAAAAAATTACTGTGATAACAGTTTTGTTACTCTCCATCAGAGAAACATTTGGGGCCAACGGAGGTTTCCTGCAATGGCATCCATGCAAATGTGTTTTTATGTAAAAACCAACAGACTACAACTATACAAAGCCAAACACCAAGTTTTGTTAAATATAAAATTTTACTTTCTCTGGTTTCCATTAGGCCAGTAAAATAGGATTTCACCTGGAAATAATTCCTAGAATACTGGAAATCGTTTAAATCTTTTTGTTTGACATAGAAGTAACAAGATTTTAAGTTTGTCCCATTTATCCTATTGAGCTTCAGTCAAGGGGCCACAAAGACATCACAATTTTGGAACGTTTTTACGTTTTTCACAATTAATTAAAAAAACAACTACCCGATAGGAAAAACTCGTCTTATAAGAATTGTAGAGCACAAAATTCCGCATCTATTGAGTAGCTTTCAATAAAAATCCCATCAATAATAGATGATATATGGTACGTCGAATGAAGTGGTTTGTAGTAATCACTAAGTACAACAATCTCTACGGTTTTTATTTAGTGAATTTCCTATGGAAAGTGAACTATTAGCATGACCCGCACGGTGAAACTTAAGCCCGGGACCACCATAGAAGTTCCTAACGTGACCCCCTGAACACGTTTTGGGGGGTCGTTCAAAATTGTATATATATATATATATATATACATATACATATATATATATATGTGTTTGCACTCTAGCGGTCGCAATTTTTGTCCGGTTTACTTCAAATTTGGTAGGGACGTTCCTTTCTGTAATCAGTTGGACAAGTTCGTTGGGCAAAACAATCGGAAAACTCTAAACCCATTTTTTGGGGGATTAATCATTCAAATTTCGAGTTTTTGGGCCCAAAAATGGTCATAAAAGCCCCAGATGTAAAATAAATTCATGTAAAAAGATGGGAATTAGAGAGTCGAAAGTTTTAAGCCCTCTCTCGTCATTCTAGCATAAATATTTACCGAGTTATTAAAGAAAATGTGTATTGACTAAACACAGTACGTTGTCTTATGGGGGTTTTACACGAGAAAAACCTGTTATTCCTTTGTTAGAGTACTTTTATCATCTCCAGCAACCTCACACCTACTTTCAAGCCTGTCTGGACCTTCTCCTAACCTTATATTGGGCAAAATTGTATTCCCAGCTTTGCAAGTAAATGAAACCAGGAGTATCAGAACAGCCAAAAAATCAATGTTTTCAGATTTCAATAAAAATTGGACAAATGTATGTTTTTACACTGATTTTGAGTTTTAAAAGTTTTTATTTGGAAATTCACTTCCCTCACGTCAGCGTGCTGCGTGCGAACTCGTTTTAATTTGGTTTACTGATATTTGCAGCACTGTTCGTGGTTATTTCATGGTTTAATTCACACAACCATTCCCTTCTAGTGATTACGTGATGTGTCTGAATACTGGCGTGATTGGTGACGAGAAAATATACTGTCACCTTGCCTATGAATGAGTCGTAAGTATGATAAATGTCATTGGTAGGGTTTTTGCCCCGAAATTCAAAACAACCAATCGAGTCGCCCCCATTAAAATCTTTACTTCTGCTGTAAAAATCAAAATGAAGAGTTATTTTTGAATGGTGAGGGACGGGTGAGGGTCATTGTTTCATAAAAGTTGGCAACTACTACAGTATATTTATTTTTTCGGCGGATACGTTCTTCCTAAAATTTCGTATGAAAAGAAATTTGGCGGAAAATTGTCTCTGAGTTCACAGACACCTCTTTATTTTGGCCCCGTGACTAAAGTTCAATAGGAGAAATGGGACAAACTTCGAATCTTGTTATTTCTATAAAAAATAAAAAGATTGAAAAGATTTATAGCCTTATAGGAATTATTTCCAGGCTCAGCCCATTTTTGAGCTACTAATATTACTGACCTAGTCTTGAACATTTGTCAACTTGTTGTGTTTGTCACTTTCAATATCTCAGTGTAGTACTTTCAATACTATCTGACGTTAATAAACGATTCAAAATAATAAATGGTTTTTAAGTTTAATCCAATGGAATTTGATTCTTTCAAAAATGAAATGTAAACAATTTAAAGACAAATTTTTAGTAGGGTAAAAAGCTCATCAGCTAGTAGCACAATTTTTGGAACGCTATTAATATTGATCCTATATTCTAATATGAGTAAGGTTTGCTTGCTTCCAGCTCAGATCTCAAAAATGGCTGCAACGATTTCCTTTAAATTTAGTATACAACATACTTTTCTTTATAATTAACTAACGTTCATCCAACTAATGTATGGGGTTAAAATAAGTCTAGACAGGTCTCATACCCCGGAAAAATCTATATTAACATGTTTCTTTTCCTGAGAACAGTGACTAAAACCGTCACTAAAACCTAAAATTAAATAAATATTACATATATAGAGTGGTTACATCCATAATGAATAAAATGTGCATATTATAACCAAAACGAGTTCGCACGCAGCACGCTGACGTGAGGGAAGTGAATTTTCACATAAAAACTTTTAAAACTCAAAATCAGTGTAAAAACATACATTTGTCCAAATTTATTGAAATCAGAAAACATTGATTTTTTGGCTGTTCTGATACTCCTGGTTTCATTTACTTGCAAAGCTGGGAATACAATTTTGCGCATTATAAGGTTAGGAGAAGGTCCATACAGGCTTGAAAGTTGGCGTGAGGTTGCTGGGAATAATAAAAGTACTTTAAAAAAAGAATAACAGGCTTTTCTCGTGTAAAACCCCCATAAGACAACGTACTGTGTTTACCCGATACACATTTTCTTTAATAACTCGGTGAATATTTATGCTAGAATGACGAGAGATGGCTTAAAACTTTCGCCTCTCTAATTCCTATCTTTGTACATGCATTAACTTTACATCTGGGGCTTTTCTGACCCTTTTTGGGCCCAAAAACCCAAAGTTTGAAAGATTAATCCCCAAAAAATGGGTTTAGAGTTTTCCGATTGTTTTGCCCAACGAACTTGTCCAACAGATTATAGAAAGGAACGTCCCTACCAAATTTGAAGTAAATCGGGCAAAAAATGTGACCGCTAGAATGCATACACACATATATATATATATATATACATATAAATATATATATATATATGTCTATATATATATATATAAAATTTTGAACGACCCCCCCAAAACGTGTTCAGGGGGTCACGTTAGGAACTTCTATGGTGGTCCCGGGCTTAAGTTTCACCGTGCGGGTCATGCTAATAGTTCACTTTCCATAGGAAATTCACTAATAATTCCTGAAGGTACAGTGAGCTATCATAACAGCTGGACTACCCCTTAAACATGCAGAAGAGAGACGATTGAACCAAGCAAATCTGCTGTTCAGTAGGGGGACGTGGTTAAAAAAATACTGTAAGTCATTTAAACAAACTGACTGACCCTCCCCGAGCAAAGCTTGGTCCCTCAGGTACTGTTTAAAAATATAGGTTTATAGCTGTACGTAATAGAGTGAGAATACGTTAGCTGATTTCAGAAGACCTATGAGCTTCGAGGGAATCAATGTGAAATCTGGTTAAATAACCCCTCCAAATCAGGCTCCATTCCAGTCAATGGAGCAAAGCTTGATAAAGGCGGATTTGGAAGAAGGACTTTTTCATATCAAAAACTGTCACTGTTACCACCAGTTGCACGGTTAAGAGGTATTTTTTGTAGCACTTTTATATGTAACAAAAAGAAAACTACTTTATGCCGGAACCAAATATTTGTACAAAGTAGTAGTAGTATGAAAATCGCTCTCTTTGTATCCTATACTCTAATATGAGTAAAGTTTGCTTGCTTGCGTCCGTTCGTGCTTGCTTACAACTCTGATCTCAAAAACGGCTTCAACGATTTTCTTTAAATGTTTGGAATAACTAATTTCTGGGATACAAATAAGTTGTAGACAGGTCTAATCCTCTGGGAAAATCAAATAATGTAAAAAAACGAAAATGAAAAGTTAAACAAATTAACATTGGGCTTATGGAATTTAAAATCAAAACAAAAGAATTGTAACCGCTATTCATAATAAAAAAACGAAAATGAAAAGTTAAATTAACATTGGGCTTATGGAATTTAAAATCAAAACAAAAGAATTTTAACCGCTGTTCATAATAACCAAGGAACTGTCAAAGCAATACTCGTGTTGATTACAATTGTTAACATGTGGTTTACTGAGAGCAGGGACAAAAACTGTTGAGTGAGGATTGCATACATAGAGTGGTCATATCTGAAACAAATCAAAGGGACATTGAGCTATAAATAACAACTGGAGTGGCCTTAAAAATGCAGAAAAGAGGCAAATGAGCTATAAAAATCTGATAATCAGTTGGGGGAAGTAGTGAAATATTACTTTAAGTCAACTAAACAAACAGACTGGCCTTTCCCAAGTAAAGCTCGGCCCCCCAGGTACTTAGTCTTTAAATTATAAAGAAACAATTAAAACTCTTAGATCAAAACGTTCCTGCACTTATAAACAAGAGTGGATCATGTTGCTAACATTTATAAAACATTCTTCGTACAGGATTATAACGCTTAATAAGGTTCCATAAATTTATATTACTAGGGGCTTGTAGGGGCAAAAGCCCCTAAAAAACCAAAATACATAAATTTTTTATCAACCTTCATTGGTCATTTATAAATAAGCACTGATTTTCTAGCATTATAATATAATATTATTATACTGTCTTATGTTTTTAATAAAATGTCCATTCCTAAACAACTGTTGTAGTTCATTGTTATTTTCAGGCTGTGGTAGATGTATGAGACCGTTATGGCAGCAAGAGTTGTAGTGACCATTTGTAGACTCTTCAACAAAGTGCAACGCACCACAATGCATACATTGATCATTCATCAGGCCCAGATTGTGTGTTGGTATCTCGTTTATAAGTGGTAATCTAAAAATAGGAGTATCTTCGACGTCATGATGTGGTTGTTCATTCCTTTCCTCATTATAAATTTCTCGCCTACGCTGTCGTCTGTCATGCTGATTTCGAAAGCCAACACCTCGGCGACGCGGCCTTCCTCCGTTGTTCATTACTATTAAGGTAGAAAAGAAGAAATACGATAAGATATAACTATAGATCACCATAACTAAAAATTATACATTGCTGTAGTTTAAAAGTAAACAAACTGAATAAGTACAGCTGGTATCAATATCAAAGGCTAATTTAACTCTGTGGCACAGCTGTTTTAATTTCAAAAGATGTAAACAAATTAAACCCCATGTTGTTTTAATGGGAAAAGTTTTATTCTGTTGCGAATTTATGGTAAAAAAATAAGAAAAATGAATAGTTTTCCCTCAAAATTCACGTCAAGACCTTTAAAATGATACCCCTCCCATCCTTCTACGGCCATCCAGTCACTCACAATTTCTTTACAAAAATTTGACTTACGGAATTATATATAGAGATGAAGAAGAGATGATGCCCCTCTATAGCTGTTTCAACTATATAGTTAACGATGAAACTTTGAATGCCATGAAGTGGAGCCTTAAATATGGATGTTTTCCGAAATCCCATAAGTCAAATTTAGAAGATAAGTACGTTTAATTGATAATAAACATGTATAAAACAAAATCACAGAACAAAAATGATTTTTAAAATCTTTTTATTCTACTAATATTATAAATGTGAAAGTTTGTAAGTTTGTTTGTATGTTTGTTTAGATATTTGTGGCTCAATCACACTCTAACCACTGGACTGATTGAGCTCAAATTTGGCAGAGAGGTACTTGATAGTCCTGGGTAACATATAGGAATATTAAAGTTGTGAAAATCCTATAGGGATTTCACACATCTAGTATAATAGTATATTTCGTTACTAGTCCGGAAAAGCGCTCTTTGCCAGTGCGAGATTCGTCGAGCACGGAATTTAGATCAAGCACTGGCGAAGATCATTTCGGACGAGTATTGAACGATACTTTTCGTCATACTACAAAAAAGTAATGTAATTGCAAAAACACAATGCCATAATATGCTTCACACGTGTAACATCAATGAGAGGTTAACTTTGGCCAAAGATTTGACAATAATGAAAGTCAGCTGTTGCGTCGCGTTTGTAACTTCTAAAACTGATCGGAAAAGAACTGTCCGGCAAAAATAGGCTTTCACCATAAGATAAACATGTAGAGTATTTTAGTGATCGGAAAAGAAGTGATCGGAAAAGACAACAAAGGAACATATGTTATTTTAAATGAAAATTGCAAGTTTCCAGACGCATGTTAGTATTGAAAGTCATATGTTCCCGCGTAGTATGACGAAAATATAATTGTTAATCATTTCAGCTATCTATGCTGATAAATCAATAACATATGTTTAGACATGAGTTTGACATGTGTTAGTTTCAACCTAAACTCAACAGAAACCCATCATGTTTTGAAGCCAAAAGGGAATAGTTAGGTGACTTAACGTGAAAAGCACGATACCAAACTAAACTTGATACGGCTAATGCGATGTCACAAACACGTTTATCGCTTTACGCATGAATGTCGTTTAACCACATTAGCAACCAATGCTGCCCCACTCTCATGAATATACGGTAAGTTACGGCCAGTTATTGCCTACCTGTCAATTACGGGGGATGGTTTGGAACGCACTTGTGTTTTGTAATTTGTAAATGGAAAGGGAATGTGTCACGGTTCTGTGGCCAAATTGACCACGGTGAGAGTCATTTTGTGTTGCACTTCATTAGACGATATGGTAATGACTTTATTACATAATTAAACCCTGAATGTGGATTGGTTGGACTATTTCATTGATAGAGGCGTTTGAGTTGGTAGAGAGATATAAATGAACTTTTAATACGAACTTATGATTCTAACTTAAAAGTGAAAAATGTTCGCAGAATATTTTAAGCTAAAAGTTCATCACATAAATTTCCCTGTGTTTAATTTATAATTTTTTAATTAGATAGTAGATGTTCTTAAAATAGTTTCAAATACCAATAATAAGCTTAAACATTTTAATTTTCCTTGAAAGCAAAGAGATAATTAACTCACATAATTCTAAGTAAAGTACTTACTCGCTTAATCTGATTGACTTACTGTTTGACTTATATAAGCTCGCTAGTCTGAAAACAGGACAAGTTTGGTCATCTATTACGTAATAACTTATTTATAAAATACAGTTTTGGTACGTTTATCCTAAGTTTCAAGTTATTTGATTTGATAATAATTGTTCAAAATCTTCACATAATTTATTATTTGAAAATTTAATGTTAACATTCTTTAGAACATTGTCTCGCAAATGAGATGTTAATTATAAATTATTTGCTGGAATGCTATCATCATATATTTTTAAAAATTTCCAAAACTTTGGCCAGTCAGTTAGACCGTTCTACTCGGCCGATTTGTATGATTATTTTGTTAACTGATAGGTAATTATGTCTAGATATGTTATTGCCATCCAAACTAACATATCGTCAATGGGCTTCGCCCCAGTGGCTCCTAAAGTCCCCATGTTAATCTTATGGAGGAAGTTTGTTTACATCAGATGATTAATTAGAACATATGTTCATTTACATTTGGCAAACCTAGGGCAACCCAAGGAATAATGCAGCAAAAAATACAACTCCTTTCTTTCTCTCCTTTCTACGGGTGTTTATATATTTCACAATTTACATGAAATCCAGTTATATTTCACGATGATAGATTGAGAAAAAGCTGCTACATAAGAGAAATAGGCAAACTATTTATGTTTGGATAGGAAAGTTTTATTTTTTGAGGTTTTGTATTAACTTAGAGCCCCTTCAAAAACCAATGACCCATTATAGAACTTTACGTTTAGAGCTATCAAAAAACTCACGAATGATCATCGAATTCCTAATCGTTTCGTAATGAGCCTCTGTTTCTAATCGGCCAATTCTCCCCGGAAAGTGACACAAACCAACAGATTTTCTAGGAAAATCTTCCGCATCTGTTTTTTTTATATTTTTTTATCTGCGTTGTATACCTTAGGAATCAGTTGAGATATTGATTTTAAACTTGACGTAGAAATTGTATATGGTTCAGTCTAAGTTTGTTTTGAATTTATTTTCCCAGTTTTTAGTGTTCTCAAATGGTGGTTTAGCACTATGGTATCATTTTTACTCCCGAAGTTAGTATAGGAGACTCAAACCTAAGGCTTATTTGAAATGACGTCACAAAGCGAGTGTCAGAGCCAAAAGAGAACTTAGTGACTCTATTGGTTAATTGGAGGTGACTCTTAAAAGTTTTGTTTTAGATGTTATAAATTATACTCGGTGTGGTTTTTTTTCTGTAGTTACTCTTTACCAAGTTTGTCAGCATTGTTATGTGCTGTACTAAAAATAAATAAAGAACCAAGCAGGCCGCTCTCCCATTTGCTGTCATGAAGGGAAAACAATAATTGATTATTGTTAAAGGTTTAATATTTTATGGTGTAATGGAATGAGCTTATAATCGACACCATGAAGAAATGTTTTCTTCTTACTATAGGACACAACATTGTTGGGAAACTATATGCATAATCAACCAGCCCCGGGAAAGAAGGCCTGAGAATATCAGTATTAACCTAATTTTATACATATAAAAAATACATCATGTACTTTGCCTTAAAAGAATCAAGATGGCTATGTTATCTCCGCATAACTGTTTTAAGCAGATAAACTGATAATACAACAAAACAGTTGTTACATTACATTTAAAACCCTTTGCAGCTGCACTCTAGCGGAGAAAATATTAGGACTAACGACTTCAAGGTTAAAGAGAACGTTATATTTATTTATAAACCCCTTGGTAAATGTTTTAAGGCTACAATTATAAACATTCACATCATTTTCACGAAACTTGAAAGAATTGCCGTTAAACAAAACGTTGATACTTTTTTTATTTTGAATATAAAAATATTACGTCATTTTCAAATTTCAACATTGACTGTTGCTGCAGAGCATCACGGGTGCTCTAGTTTAGCATATGAAAGGAAAGCTGAGAAATGTCGAGTTTTTTGGTTTTTGAAGTTTCTAAAGAAATTTGAAATGGGAAAAATATCAAAAGTTTTTTATAAAATTAGGGGTATAAATTCAGAGATAATTAATTCAGGGTTAAATCATTCAAGGTTATTAATTCTATTAATACTAGTAGCCTGTCGTGGCTTCGCTCGCGATCACAACGTAATATTATACTGACATTCCCATATAAATATTGTGTTACCATTCCAAAGCCATCATAGCCTGCTGATTAACTGTGTTTACTCTATCCAGCTGATTGCTTAGAACTTGTAGTTATTTCCCAATGCTAAGCTTATGGGAAAAAACTCAACTTTAAGGGGTCCCAGGGCCTCACTCACAAATTATTTCTCTACAAAAACGTTTCCTGCACAACTTCACGTTAGGCTCTTTCCAAAGAAACCAAAAACATGAAAATCGGTTCAGTAGTTTAGGAGGAGTAATTGTCACAAAAAACCTGCTAGCCTATTAAATAAGTACTAGTAGCCTGTCGCGGCTTCGCTCGCGATCACAACGCAAAATTATACTGACATTCCTGTATAAATATCGTGTTACCGTTCCAAAGCAAATATGGCCTGCTGATTAACTGTGTTTACTCTATCCAGCTGATTGCTTATAACTTGTAGTTATTTCCCAATGTTAAGCTTATGGGAAAAATCTCAACTTTAAGGGGCCTCACGGCCTCACTCACAAATTATTTCTTTATAAAAAAGATTTCCTGCACAACTTCACGTTAGGCTCTTTCCAATGACACCAAAAACATGAAAATCGGTTCAGTAGTTTAGGAGGAGTAATTGTCACAAAAAACCTGCTCGCCTATTAAATAAGTATAGATAGATAGATTAATATACTTTACAGAAACTGCCGCCATCTTAAAATGGATAAAGAAAATTAAGTTCTGTTTTTGCCAAAATATCTATCTACTCTAGGGCTATAAAAATATGCACGAAACAACTATATATTTACATTTCAAAATTCTGAGATCCGCTCTAGTGAATGTCAGTTTATGGAACACTCCGGATCTAAATATAATTTGACGTTATTCCTTGGGGTAAAGGAATAATGTATCTTAATCCATCTATTATAGGTCAGGCATTTTAACTGTAATCTATAGAGCAACCTTACGTGACACCTGCACCTTAACCAAAATAAGTGACTCTTTACATTTTTGCCTATCCTAAAATTCCATCAAAATAATCAATTTTGACATTTCAATTCCCATTATAGATATACCCCCAGATCTAATCCAATCAAATATTTCTTCACCAAAAGAACACCCGATGTTCTAACCGTCTAAAGACGCCTTCTCACATACCTTCAATTCGTCACGCTGCGGAGACGACGCCCTAATAACCCTAACTACCCTAATTAGGACCATCCGAGAAATTATATGGGAACCTCGTCTGCTTGACTTGCAAGTCGGGTATGAATAGTCATGACGGGGGGGGAGGGGGGTGGTTTCCGCATGAAAGTCAACCAGCCCACCAGCCCAAGCCGCCAGGTACCTCAGTCCGTGCCTAACTTTCTCCCGTGGAGTGTGCCTCGCGATGCTGGTGCCGCGGATGGTATTGGTGTGCCTGGTGCTGGGAGCACCCCTCGCGGTGCCCAGTCCCGCCCCCAGCCCCCAGAGGGGCGGTTTTGAGCTGCCCGTCCAACTTGTGGGGTTCCCCGTCATCATCATCGCCGTGAGGATCAGCAGATTCGTCAAGCAGCTCAGTTACGCTTTGAATCCACGTGAGTTTTGATATTTTATTTTTTAGATTTTTACGTCTTTAAATTGTTGGGCCCAAATAGGTAAGTGAAAAAGCCAACTAAGTAATCATAGTAAAGTAAGAAGAGTAGTATTGCACAAGTTGAGTTAAATTGAATTGGCTATGCTTACAAAAAAATAACACCATTGAGTCAAAATTAATATACTACTACCAATCTAGATAATAAACTAACAATGTGTAATGTGGTGACGAGTAATATTACTGGAACGTTTGTGATTACGTCATCAGTTGATTAAGTAAAATAACTCAATTAGACTCACATACGCGTTTGAAAAATCCATAGGGGGAGCACTGAAGTCACTGAAGTAGATACCCTAAAAACTCTAAAAATACATGTGCAGATTGGAACAGCTTTTTACAAACATCAGAAACGCGTGAACAATTTTGATAGAGATGGGAAAAATCACGATTTAAAATGTTAAAAATCACCTTAAAAAAGGAGGAATTTTTCTATTCTGGTGTAAATTAATTTATTACTTCTGTTCCCGTTTATTCTCTTCACAAACCTGTCCAGCGTTGAAGTGTGTTAGTGTGCTGTATGATGTAAGGCAATTGAAGGTAGATTGTGAGTCAAATAAGTTGTTCTGATAACTTGTTTGGGTTTTGTTTATATTTCTGTACCAACTTTCGCTCTCAAATAGTCTTTTGAAAGTGTCTGAGACTAGTTATTTTACATATTTCAAAATGCATCAATTATTAAACATTTTTAAGATCTCCTTAACTATTGTTAAGACCAAGACTCAATGTCTGCAGACTAATTTTTAGTTATTAATCTCTATTCTGTTACAACTTTTTTAACTTTAAATACGACATTTTCCCTAGTTTTCATAAATTTTTTCCCAATAGACATTCTACAATCTAAAATGATGAGTTTAAAATAATCGCATATTTTACATTGGTAATCATAATGTTGTTTAAATTATATGGCACTTGTTTAATTTATCTTTCTCTACCAAATTTACAGTATTATTTCTAAAATATTCTGTTCTACTGTTTACTGCCAAATAGGTATACACATACAAAAAAAGGTATACACTTGTCAAGTAAAGAATAACTTTTCTTCCGTACTACGCTTGTTTCAAGAGACAAATCCTAATCCTCAAAAAATAACAAACTATCACCTCCTAGCCACCTGTTCCCCAATCTACTTGTGTCCGTATTTATTCTTTGTGTTCATGCACGGATGAAATCCGTGTACCTCCAACAAAAAACAAGAGGGGGCAGAGCTCGAATCTTTTGTAGGGGAGCGTTTAATGTGATATCAAACCGTCTGGGTTTTTTGTGCCGCAACCCGATCGGCCACGGTGCCGCTCGCGGGGCAGCGACCGCATTACAATATATCTTACGTTGACATTTCGGTTATCGCTGTTTGAAATACTGCTTTCCAAGTGTTTAGATTTTTTGACCCCGACAAGAAGAGGTCAATTTATGGTCTTCTAGAGGTACTTATTCCTTCGAGCTATTAAATCAGATAAGAAACTAAAATCGGAAAGTTTATCCGGGGTGTTACGGAGCTAATCGAGGAGTTATAGTGATTGAGACGTTTATCACCGTTTGGTTTACGATTTATCACCCTTAGTGTGGTTTAGGAGTCGATGAACACAGGAATTATGGGTTTAGGAGTCGATGATTACAGGAAACATAAGTTTATAATGATCCTTGTCGTTTCGGAAATAATTTATCCCTTTGTGATAAGGCACGTGTTAACTACAATATTGAATTGTGTTGATACAACTTTGCTAGCGCCTCCCCAGGCGATCGTAGTGGAAACTGCCGTAGAACCAGTTTATAATAGACCTTTGATAAATGCCAAACGAGCTTTGTTTTCCACTTTTGTCATTACATTATTGCATTAGAAAAGCTATAACAGGGATTAAACCATGGAACTCATTTGCAACTCATGTTTGATGGTTTAGCATCTGGATTACCAAAATATACGAATACTTAATTAAGTAGCTGTTCTACTTTGAATTACCAATAAAGCGCAGGTATTTTATGCAAAACCTTACACTATTAAGGTACAACATGTAATGAGATAATCTTTATTTCCTCGATACGAAATTAACTCTTTAAATAATCACAAAAGTTTTCGACTTGAAAGGGATCTTCGCCATAAGTACCTTCTTGTATAGGTCTGAAAAGAAAAATTTAACAGAGCAAATCAGTTATTTAAGTTCGTAATATTGTGTTTTATCGAAAACATGGTTTCTCCAACTCATCTAGACGTAATGATCGGTTCATGGTTTATTTATATTGTGCTGCAATCAATAATTAAAGTTTTCCTTGAAGACCAATCAACAAAAATATTCTTTTTCTCTGTTTTTCATTTCTTGAACAAACCCACATAAAAAAGTAAATCTACCATCTGTGTCCACACTTTATCTGTACAAAATCAATACCTTAACTTTAAGATTGGACCAACGGTATTTACAAATTATTTTAGAGTAAAAACATTTTGGTTTTAAAAGGGGACTAGAGTAACCTGCTTCTCCCATAAGGCCAATGTTAAATTTCAAAGCCCGTCCCTCCTCAACGGATTATCCGAAAACATTGAATAATGGTTCATGTTAAAGAACAACAAAAATACATTGCAATTTCAGTGAGCAGAATTGCGATGGTACAAATTATTCACCTGCGAACAAATCATAAATACTGAATATTGTTGGATTTTACTAAATGTTTTTCATTTGTGATATCGACAAGTTTTTTCTGAAATCATAAGGTTCTGCATTTGCCCCTTCAAATGATCCAAAAATCATCGATATCGGATAAAACGCTGAGGAGGGGCAGGCTTTAACACGTTGGATGCGAAGGACGATAATTCCCGCCCTTTAATTAACATTGAAACTTATGTGATTTTCATGTATAAACATGTTTGTCAGCATTGAACGTGTTAAAAGTTTGCATTGGCATTATGTAGGAAGCAGGTGCAGAAACGCGAAAACATTCGTGACTGGAGCGCCATATTAAGCTTTATAGAGTACGAAAGAATGAGACACCTTGTGCAAATACAGTTGCACAGTTGTTTGCACAAACAATGTTTCCCCACTAACAATGTTTTCCACAGACCTCATGATGTTTGCCTCCCCCAGATGTGGGGTAAACCTAAGAACCTCCACGTCCACCACAGAGCATGCTGTAGCCGGGATGACGCAACTAACCCAGTTCACAAGGTCACTTTTACTTTCAGCGCGCCTCTCAGCCAACCGAGCGTTCAGCTCTCTTCCGGAGTAACTGGTTACTGTAACTGTTACTTCTGGGTTACTTCCCGTGCCTCCGATGTAACTACTTCCTTGATTTGGGATCCTCCTTGTTGTGTAACTACTTTAAATACAGTTACCCCACTGAATGCATAATGAGAAATGTTCTGAATTCGAGGGAAGGGAATCCAACGTGAAGGTTTAACTATGGGTTCTGAACTAATGGATTGATTTTGATTTTGTTTTAACGACTTTTAAAGGGTTGATTATGATTATGGTGACCTCTCATATCTAACATGGCGAAGTCTTCTATCACCATGTTAGGTGGAGACCTGATGTTTAGGAAATCATTCCGGCAATTGCCTATGTGTGATGGGAAACCGTACAAACCCAAATCTGTATAACCAATTTGGGATTTAAGCACTGAACCTCCTGAATCTGAGGTTCCCTTTAATATCCTCACTCAGTTTTACTTTAAATTTTTATTCTAAATTCACTTTATGAGTGATTATTTTGTTATTTATGGAAGCATAGTTTAGTTATTTACCTTATTGCTGCTGATTAAACAGGCTACTCTCCTGTAAAGAGTGTGTTTTGTATCATTTAGAGGGTAGATGTAAAACAAGAGTGCGGAGATTGCAAAACAATTGCCTTGGCCATTGTTGTTGCTACCTTCACCCTGCTATCTCAAAACTCATGTGTGATTACTAAGGAACGCTATTGTGCCAAAGTGCATCCTTCAAGTTTTGGTCGACAGGTTTCTTGATGTTTTGCAAATGTCATGAGAGACGCTCAACGAATGTTCGGGCAAATCATCTGCTTGGAAAATCATGCCAAAGTTAAAACAAGTTTGTTAGCTTTGCTTAATGAATAGGGATCGACCATTTGAATTGAATTTACAAACTTCCTTAATTTTCTTCGGTATGGATTAAAACATAAAATGTGTTAGAGTGCATGAACATTTTACTAGAATGCAACAAAAAGTATTATTAGGAATGTTTATTCAAGTAAAATATATTTTCTTAATAGTTTTTTTATGAACCTATTATTTACTGTGAGAGATAAGTAATCTTCAGACTATTGAACTATTTTAAAAAATAAAACAATTTATCGACTTACAGATAAATATTTTTGTCTTTGAAAATCAGTGTGTTTATTTCATTTAGATAAATGCCGGATTTATATTAGTTGGTTTAGTTCAAAGTGCCAATTCACAAATGTAATTAAAATATGAGCAATCACGATTACAGCAACTCATAAACTATGAGTTGATACTCTTGAATATGTCTCTTGTCAGCTGTACTTCAGAGACAATCACCACAACTTATAGAGGATGACATGTGACCTACACTCGAAGAGTGTCCTCAGTGTCCTTAATCCTTATAATCTCTAGTCATCAAATCCTAGGCTGTGTTTCGCTATGACACAATCAACTACTGGTTTTACTCACTTCACTTGAGGTGTTATTATGGAAGATTGTCTGATGAGATGTTGCGCCATCGCTCAGCAACGTCGAATTATCCACTCAAATCACGCCTTGCTCGCTTCTACTGCTCAGAGTCGTAATTTCAAATTATTGCATGAATTTTCCATAACGTTTAAGTTGATGGCTGCTAAGTCATTAAATATATTAGAGAGATTGGTCCTAAACATCACCAATACTTTACGAAAATTGTACCTAGTAAAGGTAATATGCACGTTTAAACAATTGTGAAACTTAAAATAAATTGTCTGTTGATTTAAAAAAACCGCTCTCGAAAAAAATGTTCTCGTAAAAGTATTTACGGTTGTGTTCTTGATTGATTTATTTAGATTACTTTGGAATAGAACTAAATGTTATATGAAACCATAGATTAAGAGAACTCTTAAGGAGTATGCTTAATCTGTGATGAAAAATAACAAAACACACGAGTTATTTTCTTATATTATATTTTTAGTGAATTTGCTATGGAAAGTGAACTATTAGCATGACCCGCACGGTGAAACTTAAGCCCGGCACCACCATAGAAGTTCCTAACGTGACCCCCTGAACACGTTTTGGGGGGTCGTTCATAATTGTATATACATATATGTATATATATATATATATATATATATATATATATATGTACTTATATATATTCATTTAAGAAATAAAAACCATTTCTTTGCAATATTTCGATTTAATATCTTTAACAAGCACAAAAATGAATGAAAAATAAATAAAATATAAAAACAGTGGATCAGATATTTATACATTTGGTTAAGATCAGATTATGTGGAATAAAACTATTTTGTTACTGTAGAAAGAATAAGGAGCAAAATATTATAAAATTAACGAAAATTTATATGTGTCCGTAGGCTCGATAACTTTCGAAAAAATGGTCCGATCTTGATGAAATTTTGTATAAACGTGTAAGGCAGCATCTATTTTCATGAGTTCGAGAACCAGACAGGTCGCTTTACTTTAAGGGGAGTTTTGTATCCCAAAAATGGGTTTTTTGAACTTTTTACATATAATTATTATTAAACCCAAATTTTGTTTCACACCATTAAATTCATCTTAAAAGAAACTATTTGGTATTTTGATCATCGCTCTACGTCAATTGGTTACCGAGATATTGAAAGTGCTAAATTAACATTGGTATGTTGTCCAATGTTAATCTTATGGAGAATAAGTAAAATTGTATATCTCGCTTATTAATGAACATATATTAATGAAACTTGGTATGTGGCTTTAAATGGTTGGGTTTTAATACTATTTCCATACAAAACTCATTTTTGTGGTCCCCATGGCAGCAAACCTGCGTATTCAGCAGCTAATGTTATTCTTATGGAGAATAATAAACATGTGATATCTTGCTTGTTTATGAACATAAATTTATAAAACTTGGTATGTTGCTTCATCTGAAGGTGATCCATTGGTATTTGCATAAAAACCAGATTTTGTGGTCCTTGATGCAGCAAACCTGCACACTCAGTCCTAATGTTTTTCTTATGGGGAATAAATAAAATGTCATATCTCTCTTACTTATTAATATGCTTTGATTAATGTTGTAGCTTAATAAGTGGCTTCATGACTTAGTGAAGTACCATTTGAAATTCGCTGAGTATGCAGGTTAGTTGCAACGGGGGTATTTATAATTTGTGGTCAAGCTAGTAGCTAAGGGAAGATTCGCAATTCATCAAGGACATGACAGATCAGGTGTTGCACTATAACCGGTCGAGATGCACTTATGTGCAGGCTGCTCCCCTATCTGCCTGCTCGCAGAGCCCCGTCTGTCATAGTATCCAGGTCAAGCAGTCTGGCTGTCTCCCCCTCTGACGTAACCCGTACTGGGTTACTGACCACTCCAATACCGTGTGATCTCATTGCGTAGACCACGTAAAGGATCCTACCTTATCAAGGGATTATCCACCCCCTGAACTACGGGTGAAAGGAAAGTACTCATATCTTCCCCTTAACGTTAAACTGGAATCTTAAAAGGGTATTAATCAGACATCATTGCTAACTTAACCGCGAAAGGTAGGGTTGTAATAAGAACAACAAAATCAAGAAGAGCGTGTGAATTCATGGAGTACCACAAGGTTCTACTTTAGGACGATTATTTTTCATTATTTACATGAATGATCTACCATCCATCATAGATAAAGGTGAAGTCATACTATTTGCAGATGATTCAACTCTCAATATTTCCGAAAGTTCAAATAATCAGTTAGATATATCACATTTCATTCAAATGTCTAAACTGGAACCATGGTTTACGGACAACAGTTTGCTAAGAAATGATTTAAAATCCTCAGCTTTATAATATAATATACAATCTAATAATTAACAACTCAACATGTTCTACTTGAAAACTCAACAATACCACTGGCAACTGTAAATATTTCTAGGTTTAACATTGCAACCAGATCTTTCATGGTCATCTCACATCAATAAAATTTGCAAAAAAACTCAGTTGAGTAATTGTGTTGATATAACATTTCATCCTAAATGTTGCACTATATACATAAATAGCTGTTCCCGCAGGCTTCGCCCAGCAAATAATTTATAAAAACTATGACAGTTGGGTGTGCTGCATTCTGTGGTTAGCCCGTGGAACTACTACGAATCAAGATCAGCTGTTTGTATTAGCTCAAACAAAAATTAATGGCCATAAGAAATACATGGGAACTTTGTCGGGATCTCTGGCGGAGCCCTAAGGTCATATCAGTATGAAAACCATTTAGTTTTCCTATTCTATGCCTAAAGATTCGGTGTACAAAATTTCAGCTCTCTACCTACATGGGAAGGTGGAGAATTAGTGATGAGTGAGTCAGTCAGTCAGTCAGCCAGGGCTTTGACTTTTATAGATATAGATGAAAAGGAATATTATGCTTATATCCATGCATATATATGTATATACATTATGGACTAATTATATGGGGTTCAATACAAAATGATAAAATTGTTTTAAAATGCAGTAACAAACTATAAGAACTCCTTGTCGAGCCTCAAGAGGAACATAATGCAAACAACTATAGAAACAAATACATATTCTAGCATTGTGATCAATTTTTATATTACAAGCAGCAAGTTTTGTACATTTTAATCTTGATAAATAGTCATTCAGAAGACAAATTCATAATTATAACACGAGAAATACCTTATAATAACGAGTGGCACCTTATAAACTTGCCACATCCAAATTAAACATTCCTTGCCCAAACTACATACCAATAAAAATTTGTCATACAATTCCTTTAGAAATAAAATCCTTATATAACATAAGGCAATTCAAAAGGTTAAAGCAATACCTTATCGAGAAATTTCAATACAAAATTGAAGACGTTTTAAATGAAAACTACAATGAAAATAAAACATAAATCTTAAAACAACAATTGTATAGTTTCAAGAATGGATCAAGACTTGATTAATGATTTATTAAAATTTCATACTCTGTTAATTTAATGAAGTATTAACCATAAATCTACAATGAAAATCAAGATTTATACCAATAAAGAAGGAAATAAAGATCATTCATCCAATTCTCAGGCTCACAAAATTAATTTGTCAGCTATAGTCATAGTGCATTACTTCTGTTAAAATCTATCCACGAAACCTGGACTTAACTCGTCAACATAGCTTTAACTAGCTTTAACAACTAGCTTAAGCTAAAGTGTAATTTTTACTATGATTCGGGATTCATTTGAATATTCATTACCCACTTCCCCTACTAAATAGGCTACCTTTACCGTATGGTTTAAAGAGGAATCATTCCTAATAACCTCAAAAATTGGGGGATTAACAAAAACGTAACTTTCCCTAACTAAATCTGAACGGACGGACATTTTCATCAGGCTGCAAGAAAATCCAATCGTTGGCTGTAAAGAGGAAAGTGACAACAACGGAATTACACTTGAACTCGGCGGTAATCCAGCGTCACTCAGGTTCTACCTCAGGGAAAGCATTGGGAACTGCAGACAATCCAGACCGGAAACAGCGACGCAATCATAGCTGCACTTCCGCTGACTGGTCACGTGCTGTTCCTGCGGGCTTACAGCTGAATAGCGACCGCAGACAATGAATCCTTGTGGCATCACTGGGAAAGCTCAGGAGAGCCAAGGTGTGACGAATGATGGGGAGTGTCTTTCAATCCACTGTCAAGCTTCACGCGCGTGGTTATTTCATTGCAGGGGATGAAGATCTTCAAGGTTAAGATGCACTTGACCATTGATTTTTAGCTAACTCAGTGATCAACTTGTTTCCAATCCTTGAAGCTAGAAAGGACTCTTCTCTTGGTACGAGTCAGTAAGTCACCGGATCACATTTTTGAGATCATAAGGCCTCTTGACCAGATTCATGCTTGGCGGCGTAACGAGCCAGGAGTGTTACATGTTACCAAATTTCTTGTACCGTGCAAACCAGATTAAAAACTTTTAATATCTCAAATTACGGCCAATAATCTTTTAGTTTACTGAGCTCAGTACTATCTGTACTGTGTGTTAAATTGTATAGTGGCGTGCATATTCCCCATAACAATATTTACCAAATAATTCAAACTCCCGTCGCTTCTTGTTCTTGATTTGTTGGATCAGGCAAAGTATCAAATAGAGCAAGTATGGATCAGGCAAGTCTTCCACACTTTACAGGTATAATGCGCATTTCACTGGAAGGAGAAGGTCACGAACAGATCAAAAACATGTTAAGCATCAACTAAATCAGATTTGCAATAGCTTCAATTCTTTTTTAAACTCAACTAAACCAACCTTAAATACCCTTGACTAGAGGGCTTGGTACCACCAGATTTCTGGACTGGGTATCAGAACTCTATGGAATGACCTCATTCAGAATCAGGAGTAACAGGACTAAGAGATATTATCAAAATAGAAGACTAAAATACTTACCTTTTCTATATCTTACGAAGGCCTACTTAAACATTGTCCATTGATTATTGTGTGAGAAATGTTATTCAAATAATACCATTTACCAGAATGCTGTAATAGATATTCCTGACCAACCATTCTTTCTCCGACAATTTGAACTTCCGTTCTTCCAGGTCCCGCAAAGCAGCCTGATGATTGAAGATCTTGATGGCAGAGGTTGGGTATGAGTTAAATGTTTTGCTCAGACTCGATCGTGGAACATCAAGCTGCAGCCGGTTTCTAGTGTTGAGGGAGGGTGCTCAGCAGATGAACACTTGTTTTGATCTGAATCAGGCAAGTGAGGAAGTAGGAAGTAGTGGCTGTAGACTGTCGATATTTTGAGTTACTGAAAGATCGGCTTGCAGTGCTTTCTATATGCGCTCCTGGTGACAACACGGAGGCCTAGAGGTAATAGCATAAACACAGATATGAAGATGTTTGAAGGCCAGAGATGCAATCGTGTGTGCTGGTGAGGTATACGGCACAGGCGCCTTGTACGAGCAGTGCAACATGCCAGTCAGAACAGTGTCGTAACCCGTGAAAGTTGTGACTCTGACCTGCCGCCCTACCTACGTGACGTCACACTTGTTGACAAACCACTTATTGGTGGCTTCTTGAATAACTTAACCCTCCGTTTTTACCGTCTCAACTCTAATTGTACTTTCCTTGGTATTAGAGCGGAAAAAAACAATAGGATGCAAATGAGTATGTTTGGTTGATAACGGGTATTTTTAAGCATGATTGTTTTTACATCGTCAACTTCGTGCAAAGAGTAAATCAACAACCCCCCCCCCCCAAAGGGGGAGAGGGGGGAGGGGTTTGTGTTTTGTGTAATTATAAACTAAGGTTTTGATTTGTTACTTGTAACTTTAGCTGAGGGTAACGTTTGTTTATGGATAAGTTATAAAACTGTACTTCAATTTCAACGCATTTTAAATTTTAGATATTACTCCTGCGTTGTTCTTTGTTGACTGCCCACTGCTTTAAAACTTTCACATAGAACTAATGATGCAACAATTTATTAATAAATAGCTAAAGCAATATTTTATTTCATTGTTGAAGTCAATATATATAATTCCTGATATAATTCCTTGTTCAAAACTTTGTTCAAACTAATATATTTTACTAAATTTCCTATTTAAAACACAGTTTTGTTAACTTATTTTTTTATCCGGTTAAAACATAATTTGCGTTTTGTTTGGATAAATTCCTAAATTCACATTATTCCTGTATTACAACAATTTAAAGTGTCGATTATAACACTCATTTCTAGATACATTATTATCACAGTACTACAGTACAACTTGGATGATTTTTAGCTTATTGTAAAATCTAAATATTATCTAAAATTAACATAAATATTTTTAAATTTTTACAATTGTAAGTTTTACTGCGGTCCCTTCAGGCTTAAATTAAACAAAGTTCTACCTTAACACACCGAAAATATCAAAGACCAGTCGACAAATAACCCTTTGACATCCTTCCCGCATTATTTATGCCCTCGTTTATGAATACTCAATTATCTAAGCAAAACAGACATCAATCGTGTTTTGTTTACCCTGCGTATAACTCTAGCCAAAAGGCAACCGAGAAATTGGCAAAGGGATGCACGAAGCGTTATTAACAAAACACACAATCGCGTGGAGGCGGTTCGCATAAAGATGTTGCCCGACCATCTAGATAGAGCGAATTAATAACACAGATAAGCGAAGCTGGGAGCTGCTTCAAAGCGACACAAATTGAAAGTCAAATTCCGCTCGTGTGATCTTGATAGCATTATAAATATGGGGTGTTGGGGTGAATAACGTGAACAGATGGGACGATAGCGCTACCGTTCGGGGACCTGGGAACTCCGATGACATCTTGATTTACCGGGCCTCCCTGAGTGGTACGTCAAAGATATCAGCGAAATGGTACGTTAAGTTGGTAAATGGGGATTATTGTGGTGCGGCTCTTACTTTGATGTGGGCAGGTGGAAAGCTATCTGTAATCCCAGTGGCTTCTGTCCGATCTTATCTTTTAGGCTAAACTAGTTTATGAATGCGGTAATGTTATTTCAAAGTCAAAACACATCCCGGTATAACTACTGAATAATTTGTAATAATTGCAAGTTTCCCTCTCAAAGCACTTTCTTTTAAAAACATCTGCATAAAAATAAACTATTTTTATATCTTATCAATATTGCTAATGAACCTTCCAACCATTTCATTTCTTAACAAATAAAAAATAAATGGTTAAGAAAGTAGGAATAAAATATACTATTTTAAGTGCGTTATTTCAGTAGGGAGAAATTGTTACAATCAACTCTTAAATAGTAACACTATTACATTATAATATATATTGCTAATTAAAAAAAATATGTAAATTTATTGGTGTATGACGTGGTCCTATCGACGCAGAGGGTCGGGTTCATAATGAAGAATTTAGATAGATAATGCCAATCAGATCGAAATGATTTTTGAGGAGTGCGAAAAAGAATAGTTGACCTTTTTCCAATTTTATTATGACCCACAAACCATACAGAAGAGTTAAATGTCACACTAAGCGGATTGGTGATTTTTGTGACGCCTTGAGGCCTATGACCTATGACACACGTCACCGATATTATTAGTAGGATATACAAAATACAGTAGGCTACATTTTTATTATAAAGGTACTACAGTATTTTCTACCACTAATTCGTGGTGGAAAAAACATCCAGTATATAAAAACAAATAATTAATTTACGTTTAAAATCAGTATTTTTTACTATTATAAGTATAAATACTCCCGTCACAGTAAACCTGCGTACTCAGCAAATCTCCAATGAATATTTATGTCTTAATAACACATTAAGCCATTGACCAGGATTCATAAGAAATATATTCACAAATAAGCGATGTATCGAATATTAATTAAGCTTCATAAGATCAACATTGGGGATGAGTACGCAGGTTTGCTGCAAGTTACCTTTCTCCCCCGGAATACCAATGTTAATGTTCACTAAACACGTCTTGAGCCTTCTCAACGTATTATCCGCAAACATTAATTCATGACTAAATAAAAAATGAAAATAAAATACCCAGCAATCGCAGTGAGCAACCTTTTGATGTCACATTTAACAGTATTTGAATCAAATCTAAAATATTAAATTCAATAGCCATCTCTTAAACGTGCTTATTGAGGTCCGAGTATGCACAGAGAGAGAAAATAAGACGTCGCTTTCCTACGACATAACATTGAGAGTAACGTTAACACTTTTGTTACTTAGTAACAACGCTGACGATTTGCCATGCTATATGTACAGATTTATGACACTAAAAAAATATTGTTTCTTGGTTTATACGCTGTACAGAAGCAGGTAGCCCCATCCCCCTATACAATGATCATCCAACCCTGATTTTCCTCCCCATCCTGATTCCGGCCTCATTACTAAGCGCAGTATACCAGTTGTCCTTTTCTTTTTTTTCTCTATGGAGTGAGGCAATATTATAAATATGTTTTGTATTTTTTTTTACTTTATGCATTCATATTCATAATAATAATAAATTGTATACCATGACAATGTTTTAACATGTATCGGAATTACACCAATAAATATGGGGATATCTTTAAACAAAGTAAGGTATACGCCTGAGTCCACCAGTCCTTCCTGACAGGGTATGGGCTTTTTGGGAACCATTCGTGAGGTGAAAAACCGCACGAACTCTTAGATTGGCTGGTCAGGACTGATACCTCGGTCCTCCTGAATGTGAGTTGCAATAATTACTACCTCAAGCGGTTCCATTTTTACATTTTAACATTGTGTTATATCGTTTATATATTCTTATTATTTTTCAGATAGTTTTTAATTTCTCATTTAATAAAATTATGGGGTTATACAAAGAAGCTTTTATGTTGGTGTTATGAGTTTCGTTTGATAGTAGTAAAGGATGGTGATTTTTCACTCAAAGTTTGTTTCTACTCAACTAAGAGTCAACTAATGTACCCTATATGTTACAGAGACCTACCGGTCGGCTGTGCCGGCAGGGGCGAGTGCCCGGAAGACCCGCGACATCCACTCCCTCGGCCTGGACGCGCCCGGGCTGGACGTGGTGGAGGCGGAGAAGAGGCTGGTGGCGGAGATGGGCGAGGGCGTGTGTGTGTACGAGCGCGTGTGTGCGCACTACGCAACCCTAACGCACAACAAGAAGGGCAACAACCATGCCCTCGACTGGGAACATATATTCAGGTAGTGCAATCTTTTTAGAGGTTTTATAGAGGTATAGAGGTTGGCAGCCTCTTTAAGAGGACGTTGGAGTCAGAAGAAATATCGTCGCTGACCCTAGCGCTACGGGCTATTTCAATGTTAAAACGCACAAAACATGTCTTTACTGAAAAGCAAATTATTTTGTTGCTGTTTGACCTATTGATTTGGAATAAATTTTGTTTGAATCTTTATAAAGTTTCGATTAGTGTTTGCTGGGAGTTTTATTTTTTAATGACTAGGAAAAACTACAAAATATGTATAAAAATATAGACTTTAAATTACTATAATTTTGGAAATGTATTATTTTATTTAGAAAAAAAACGAGCAAACCACCTGCGTCTTCAAAATACCTTTAATTTGAGACATCTTTCATAATCGTATATTGATAAATAAGTGAGATATATGGATTTAAGGTCCAAATTGTTCTTATGGAGGTAAAATCCAACATGGCAGCTCTCCAACACCCTCTTAACCTGCACTTCTGTACTCTGCCAGTCCAATGATCTATTTTAGAGGTTGTCGTTGCGGCCCCTTTTTCCTATTCTCTGCCAGTCCACATGAGCCTTATGTGGAACGTATCAAGCAAAGTAAGGGGTGAGCTACTAAAGTACAAGGTAAAAGTACTAATAAAGGTTCCTAGCCAAGACTGGGATTCGAATCACGACATGGCCGCTGTCATATGGTTCCGAGATCACTTGGACCATTACGCAGCTACTCATCAATTCGTTCAAAGTGATTATGGTTCGAAATTACCATAAAGTTTGCGGTTTTTGATGGCGTTGATTCATCGAAATATATTAAACTATATCATTCATACAACATTTTAAATAGATTGAATGGTATACGATTATAATGTCCATGTCTACCCGGGTGGTGGCACCATATCATGAGGAAGTTAGATTCTATCTGAGGAATTCTCCAAGCCTAGAACGCCTCAAGATTTCAGTTTAATGTTCCATTAAATTAATATTTTAACAAAATCACAAAGTTACCATGCGGGGGTTTTAAATTAGTATTTTTTTAAATTCCTACTCCAATCCTATGATAACTATTTATACAACTTTAGGTTCACAATATAATCTCATCATATAAGATCTCGTTTTATTCTCAAGTATATTCAATTGTTTTTTCCACACAGTAATTCAAGCCTTTTCAATGACAATAAAACTAACATGAAATTTAGCCTTTTGAGATTGTACGGCCAAATCACCTTAGAAATTAATTTCAAATACTTCCAAATGGGTCCTCAAACCTGAGGGATGGGTATGGTAAAAATGAAACTGGGGATTCTAATAATACAACAAAATAAATTAACGGAGCCTGTTTTGAATGTATTTATTAACGAATTAATAAATATTAGTAAATACGTAAAAAATTAACTTAGTTTTGATTAAAATTTAAGTGGACTGTATTTAAAAAAATTTTAATGTTTACGTAGTACACTTATTTTATTATAAATAAATAAAGCATATGTTTTCAATTATTCCGGATACATACAGAATAAAATAGCTGGTGTTTTTACATAGGGCTTGTATAAATGTTTACAATATTTTACAGCCCTACCGTTACCTCATAAACTCAAAACTAACCAAATAGGAGTTACCATGCTTTGCTAATTTAAAATGTAAGTGAATTTGCAACACTAATTGCATTTCGATGTTCTTAATTGTGAAATAACATTGCTAACAAGGTAGAAAGTGTTCATCCCGTAAAACTACCGTATAGTGTCTACAACATTAGAAAGTGTTCTCCGATCCATCCACCACCTGGTGAGACCATATCTCCTAACTTATCCTGTTTATCACCATTAGAGTGTGACTGTTTTATCACCAACCTTGCGAAACACTTCCTAACTGCGCAGAGTTGCTGGTGGAAAATTACAACTATTATCTTGAGTCAGGGGGAATGTGCGTGAAGAAGGGGATAATGAACACGCATAGAACTACCGGTGCAGGACTTAACATTGTGTTATGTTAGTTAGATTATATACTTTCTATTGGTAATAATTTCTGAATTGTCTTCATCAGACATTTTACATTTTAAACTGATTTCATTTTTTGTGGATCAATTAAATGAATACCGGTACGTTTCAGCAAACTTGTATAATTTGAATACATATTTTGTCTACATTTTGTGAAAACAATATATTGAGTTCTAGGTGTAAGGTATATAGTTATCGTTGAATAGAATTGGTCTTTATACTTTGTACTTTTTTTGTAATTGTACTGTGTCTTTGCTCTCATGGTTGAAAATCGGGTGAAAATAATTTTGATAACTGACAAACATTACTGTATTAAATAAACCAAAATTCAGTAAAATACTCTTTTGAAATTAAAAAAAAAATTGAAAGTATGTTTTGAATGGGAAATGTTACCTGTTAAAACTATTGATTGCTCAGTATAAAATTATTGTCAGGTTTAGACATTAATTTACTCCGTAATTAAGTCCTCCCCTCAAGGAAAAAACAGCAAAACAACTGTACACTGTTGTTTATGGTTTGTTTTTAAAAGTGTTTTAATGTCTCTGCAGTTCTGAATCTATGATACGATTCTGTTCAATCTGAATCCAAGACACAATTACACCTAAAGGGGTACGAAAGTCCTAGATTTGAGACAATTATTGACATGCTTTTCCAGAAAAACCTTAAACAAAACCACACAAAACAATGTAAATTGATTCAACCCCAGAAAGTTATATAGACAAATTCCTACAGTTAGAAACCTCTTGAAAATTTTAATATTCAAAATTATAGTTCTGAATGAATTCTTGGTGACTGCCAAGAACTTTAAGTTACTTGCAGTTTTTGTCTTTTATTGTAGTATGAAGTTATATAAAGATTTGTATTCAGATTTGTATGTACTTTACCTATCACTTCTAGTGTTATAAATTACATTACGTTTCGAAAGGAAAGGAAACTTCTCCTGTTATAAGTGGTCCTTCTTAATTATATTTAAATTCAATACTTTAAATTACGTAGCTCCTTGTAACAGTTGTTATTGTAGTTCTATCAACCAGTCATTCTTTTCCTTCTACGTTACAGCCGATACAAGTCCTCACCGGACAGCAAGAAGCAGTTTTATCTGCTGAGTGTGTTCCTGGGCGACATAGTGGGGTCTCCGGACCTCTGTCACCAGCTGGCCAAGAGGGGGCGGAGTTGCGGCGGCGACCTGGAGGCCGCGGACTAAAGCAACTTCGGGTACCTCCTAGAGCTTCCTACAGGCGCGATATTCTACAGGATATCTTCCTGTAGGTTTCCGCTTGTAAAACGGCCGGCTGACTGCACTGAGATATTTTTAGCGATTGTATATATCTAGAGGTGCATGGAATCTAGAAAAAATACAGGAGTCACGAGCAATGTTTTTCCCTAACATTTTATCTTTGCTGTTCACTTTACGTATCTATTTGTTTACTTTTAACATAATTTAAATATTTAAACTGGGTTTTGAGTAGTCGTTAGCATCTAAAATCAAAATTTTTGATTGTTTTGTCATGCAACTAAAAATAAATGCTAGTGTACCGAATACACAATAGGTTTTTGCGGGGCCGCTGCCATTGTTATATTATAGATTCCTTGAGTAAGTGTATTTTTATATAAAAAGTAGGTATAATTCAGAGTAAACATAAAAAACATCTATGTAATATAGATATCGTTATGCACAACCATATCTTGATATGTACAACCTTTAAAACTCTTCATACATTTTCATTGCCATTTACAAGTTCAGGCTCAGACTATCAGGATATTGCGCTTCATAAGGTATTTGTTTAAATTAAGAGGGCGCTCCTGTCACGAATCGTTTCGATTTTCTACCTGCTTCGCCCATAAGGCCAATGTTAACTTTCAAAGCCCGTTCCTCCTCAACGGAGTATTCGATGTCGTTGATTTATGGCTCATTTTAAAGAGCAAAAATATTCCTAGCGATTTCAGTAAGCAAATTTTCGATATAGCAAATAATAATCGATCAATAAAATTCTAAAATATTCAATATTTACGATTTTTTATGCGCGAACTATATGATAAAGAAATTCTGCTTACTGAAATCACTAGATATATTTTTGATCTTTAAAACAAACCATAAATAATCAATTTCAGACAACCCGTTGAGGAGGGACGGACTTTGAAAGTTAACATTGGTCTTACGGGAGAAGCAGAGGACTGGAGCCCCCTCTTAATACATATTTTCAACATAGGTTACCTTCCGTACCGTGTACATGATTTACATAATTTTCCCAACAAAATTCAAAACGCAATACAGTACTACGGTTGGATTGTAAAAATACTAAGATATTTTTTCGTTTATTAAAATTACATGTTTTCATAAATTAGGTACTTGAAGACCTCTCTACTGATGTATCAAATAATGTGTTTCTCGCCTACGTAGTTTTTTGTATCATGAATGAGTTACCATCGTACTTTATAAGAAGAGACTGAAAAATGGAATTTTTACTTTACCTCTAATCCTTAACCATTAGGTTCGAATTTATATCATTTATACTTTTTATTTTATCCTTTTTTTATATTTATTCATTATTGTAGCAAATGTCATTTGACAATTTTAGTTCACAATACAGTATACTTACCATTTATTTTACTCTTTCACTTCTTTTAATTTTTGCCTCTGTGTCATTTACCGTTTTTATACACAATAATATGATGAAGTGCCTATTTAATACTGTCTGTATATGCAATGCTATAACTTAGATTAGACTTGTTAAAATACACTTGCTTTCAACTTTTCAAGAAACAAGAATCAAGAAGCCTTTATTGTCATAAACCATACTAAGCATGGACGACTAGTCAAGTTATACAGTTAAAAACAAAGAGTTAATATACAATAATAGCCTTAAAACAAAACACAAAACGTCATTGTTACAACAAGGTTCTTGTTCCTCCAACAAAAGGTGGCACTTCTTGTTTATTTAGGCTACATGATTGTTCAAAAATTAACGTAACGTTTACAAAAAACTTAAAGTTTGAAATGTGCACAAATTAATTTTAACCTGCTATTTCCACAAATCATTTATGCATTATTATAAATGCATATACAATGTTAGAATTAGATAATTTTAGTTTTATATATGTACATTTACTTATGTACGTTGTAAATATGTATATTTATGTAAAGGAAGTCCCTCCAGACTTAAAAAGGCCGCGTGCAATGTCGACATGTACCATGTACAGTTACATAAACTACATGAAGATCTGTATATAGTAGGATATAAGACCCAATCAAACATTTATAACTTTTTACATATTTGTATGTAAAATATTTGTTTACATTAATGATTTTTTACATGTTTTTATTAATTTTTTATCACTATTCTGTTTACCCTCTTTTTTGTGCCATTTTTGCATGTTTTGGAATTCCTTTTATGAGTCACTAAGAAAATAATGTAATTCATCCTTTGATCACTATAAAAAGTACTACCCCTAAAATAAGAACCGTTTTAATATATAAACGATTTTTAGAAACTGTTGTAAAACTCTAAACTCTAATAATTTTAAAACTCTAAACCAAATTATTTCAAACATTTTAGTCTGTTTATAAATTAGTCTCTTCATATAGAAATCACGTAATATTGAAATCTATACGTAAAACAAACATTTTGTAAAAGTATTACTGAATTTTAATCAATAGTTTGTGTATTTTTAAAATATATAAAATAAATAAAGATCTATTCCTTGTTGTGTATTTCTTTTTGGTTGCGTATGTTTCTATTATTAATGTAAATATAGTTTTATATTTTCCAAAGTTTATTGATAATCTCTCAATCCCTCTATAACAGTACACCCCAGTTAAAATATGCAAGGCATAAATATAAAAAGATAAAGAGTGTATATTTGCTTTTTTGATTCCAATAATATAATTAGATATTATATTTTTTTGTTTTTTTATTTTAAAGGTCTGCCACCAAAGCTTTTTAACTCAACATGTCCATATAAATATAGATAATAGTTTCTAATCTACAGTAAATCTGTTTTATCGTAGAAAATTACCAAATGCACCATATTTTCAGTCCTGCAAACTTTATTACAAATATTTAATAGAGAAATCATACTTGTAATTATTTAATGCGTGTCATTTGTTATTTTTTGTTTTATAATCTCTTAGTTTATTCTTTTAAGGAAGGTGACGCCAAATAGGCAGTAGTCTAATCCTAGTAGGAACCTAAACTGTCCACTATCCAATTCATATTATTTTCTTGTTTATAAATTGGTCGAATATATAATAGAACATTTTAAATTAAATTAATATTATTTTAATTTACATTATTAAAATCTTTTGTGAATAATTTTATTGTTTATTTTATTTTCACATGATTTCCGCTTGGATGCAAAAAAAACAGGATGTTGGAAAACAAGTTAACATTCTCGTAAATCCCATACGCTCAGTGAGCATTAATTACCATACTCCGCCGGGGTTGGTGGTGGGGGGTGGGGGGGTGGGGGGTGGGGGGGGGGTGATTTATCACGATATTCAGGAAGTCAGCAAACTTATTCTGGTGGATAAACATATTTCAGGAAGGAATATAAAAACTGTGCCAAGACTTGCATTTCCTGATTGTAATTTACGCACTGTTGGGGCAACCCTATTACCCCCTCTCCATACTTTGTGTGACTTATTACACTAGGCTTGATAATCCCGGGTAGAACAAGAATAATCCATATAAATTGCCTTTTGAAGTTTTTTTAAGTTTCATTCAGTACACTTAAATGTTTTTACAACTGACTTGCTGCTATTTAACGGGTGAAAATTCAGAGTTTAACAATTGTAATAAAAACAAAGACAGTCTGTAGTTACACATAATACTTGAAGTAACAGCTATTTATTGTAATTAATTATATTAATAAATACCCCCGTCGTAGCAAACCTGCGTACTCAGCGAATTTCCAATGCATATATATGGGTATCACTACTACCTAGAGCCACTTACCAAGTTTCATAAAATACATTAATTAATAAGTGATATATAGCATTTTATTTATTATCCATAAGAATAACATTATAATTGAGTATGCAGGTTTGCTGCAACAAGGAAGACAAGAAATGTGTTTTTTTGCAATTATCGATATAACTCAACCAGGTGAAGCTACATACCAAGTTTTATTAATTTAGGTTCACAATTAAGGGAGATATAAAACTTTACTTATTCTCCATATGAATAACATGGGGGCCGAGTATGCAGGTTTGTTGCTACCGGGAAAAAAACTTTTTTTGTGCTAATATCAATATACCACAACTAGATGAAGCCACACACCAAGTTTCATCTATATACATATATAAATAATCAAAATATAACATTTTATTTATTCTCCATAAGGATAACAATGGACAACGTACTGTGTTTAGCACTTTGAATATCACTGCAACGGTTGGACGTAAAACAATAATTAAAACTCCAAAATGATTGTTTTGTAGAGCTAAACTGATTGGTAGAAAGAAATGTGGAGTTTTTAGTGAAATTATCTGAGGAAAATCTAAAAACCGTATTCCCATAAGATTAACATGGGAAATTTTATGGACACATTTTTTTACTATTCTTCACAATCACTAAACGGGATGTAATAAAAGACGTCTTACAACACTTAAGATATATTTACACTTATACTGATTCACATACAGACGGTAAACATATATAAAAGATGGTACTAGGCTATCGATTTCGACAAGTCACACCAGTCATCATCAGTCTAATGAGAGAACTATGAGAGAACTATGTTGTAGTTCTCTCATTGGCCTGATGATGACTGGTGTGACTGGTCGAAATCGATAGCCTAATACCATCTTTTATATATGTTTACCGTCTGTATGTGAATCAGTATAAGTGTAAATATATCTTAAGTGTTGTAAGACGTATTTTATTACATCCCGTAAGTAATAACAACATCTAATATGCTAATAAAAAAGTTGTTTAACCACTAAACCTAGCTTAATGATTCAAAAGACTAAATTGTTTGTTTTTTTAAGCTCCATAAAATGGCTATAACCAAAATTAAGTGTTTTTAAAATTTGAGGGTAAAAAGTTCAAAAAACAGATTTTTGGAAAATTTGAAACCCCCATAAAACCCCCTTCCCATAGACCAATATATGGTTTGTATGGTTTTTGAACTTAAAGTCATAAATGTTTCTTTCCACATTTGTGCCAAATTTCATCAAAATCGGGTGCTCCTTTCAAAAGTTATTGCGGTAACGGACACACATATATATACATACACATACATATATATATAAATTTGAACGAATATTGTTTTTGGCATCTAGGGACCTCAAAACAAAAAGTTATCATGGTCTCGGGCTTAAGTCTTTCCATGCCACCTACGGTAATAGCTTCTTCCCTAAAGGGGAAATTCGCTAAAACACATGTGACACATACCAAATGAAACTCTTCTCCATATGAATAACACGGGTATTTGGAAGTCCCGTGGGGCAGAGCCTTGAGGACTTTTCTAAACAACAGGAGGGCTATGACACTCCTGGGTACGTAAACTATATTTGTGCAAAACGTCACCAGAATTGGTCCATTGGTTTTTCCGAGAAGGAGCAATAGACAGGCAGACACCACCTAATTGTTATAATAGTAGTGATGAACGAAATTTTCAATAATAATCTGATCGAATGATCTCTTTAAATCTTTTAAAGACATAGAGCAACTTACTAAGAGATGTTCGAATATTTTCTGACTGAATTTGGTCACATGTAGGAATCATAATGAACATTGTGAAATGATATGAGACAAATTTTTGTTACGATGAACCTTAAAATGTTTTACCTCGGATTTTTCATTTGATTACATGTTTTCCGAGATTTGAAATTTGAATATATGTAGGAAATAAAATATTTTTGGAGGGCCAACATTTAAGTAAATAGCTAATTTATTTAACTTTACTATGTTAAGTTGTAGCTTTGAAGAAATTTCTTGACAAACCATTGGGCTTCGGCCTACAGGCATTAAAGCTGCAACGCAAATGCTTTAAAATAGCAATCAGTTTAATTACACCTTAGCAGCTGTTCATTAACAGCAAAAATAGATCAACGGCAAGAACAGATATTAGGAGAAAAATACCGCCGTCGCAGCATACCTGCGTACTCAGCGAATTTCCAATGCATAATATATGTCTTAATACCACATAAAGCCGCATACCAAGTTTAATAAAAATATTTTCACATATAAGCGATTTTAATTATTCTCCATAAGAATAACATTGGTAATGAGTGCGTAGGTTTGCTGACCAAGGAACACAAACAATTGTTTTTTATGCAAATATAAATAGAATTTAACTAGGCGAAGCCACATACCAAGTTTCATCAATATTCAATCATAACTAAGCCCTAGATAACATTTTAGTTATTCTCCATAAGAATAACATTAGGGCAGAGTAAGCAGGTTTGCTGCTACGGCAATAATCAACAAAAATCAATTTATTGTGCAAATATTAACATACCAGTACTACGTGAAGCCACATACCAAGTTTCATCAACATAAATTTATAAATAATCGAGATATCAAATTTTGTTTGTTCTCCTTAGGATAACATTGGACTGTGTTTAGCACTTTGAATATCTCTGCAACGGTTGGGCGGAGAATCACAATTTAAACACCAAAATGATTTTCTTGTGGAACTGAACAGATTGGAAAAAACAAATGTGAAGTTTACATTAAAATAAACTGAGGAAAAGCCATAACCCTTTTTCCCTTAAAATTAACATGGGAGATTTTATAAGTAGGTTTTTTGGATTTTCTCCGCAACCACTTAACCTAGGTTAATAATTCAAAATACTATGTTATTTGTTTTTTTACGCTCTATAACATGGTCAAAACCAAAATTAATTTTTTTTTAATTTTACGGTGAAAAATGCAAAAAACTGATTTTTGGAAAATGTAAACCCCCATAAACCCCCCTTCCCATGGTCCGATTTTTCTGGTTTTCGAACTTAAAGTCATGAATGTCATTTTACACATTTGAGGCAAATTTCATCGAATCGGATGTTTTTTACTCAAGTTATCTCATTCACACACACATATATATGTGTATATATATATATATATATATATATATATATATATATATATATATATATTAGCTTTAAGCATAATTTTATTAGCAGACTACCCTTTTTGGTTTTATCATAATATGTTTCATTAGACGACTAGTTTCAAACCTTTAGGTCATAGTATTAATAAAATTATGCTTAAAGCTAACATATTAGTAGCCCTAATCACTCTGTTTTTATCAAAATATATATATATATATATATTTGAGCGAATAGTGTTTTTGGTATCTGGGGACCTCAAAACAAAAAGTTATCATGGTCTCGGGCTTAAATCTTACCATGATACCTACCGTAATAGCTTCTTCCCTATAAGGAAATTCGCTAAAATATAGTTACTATCGGATTTGCAATACAATATTTAGTTAAAATATCTTATTCGAGCTAAGTAATTCCGTAAACATATTACGCAATAAAGTAATACACAATTGCTCGAATTCGAGCTACTGGATTCCTTCGTAACCAGTCTTTCTCCTTGGCCGTTAGCATAAATGTTTCTTGCAATGTTCCTGATACCCAAGACTTTGACTTCCTGGCGGCGCCTGCAAGACAAAGCGTTGCCGCCCTGTGTCAAGGGTAATGGGGTAGTCTGACACTTCATCCGTCATCCGGGCGCCAAACCGGGGCGGATAATTGTTTGGAGTCAATGCAATTGGGGTAATGGCGTAGAAATGGTTTAAGACAGTTCTCGGATTATTGCAGGGTATTAATTTCATTATGTCGGAGTCTGGGTGATTCATCTGTGAGCTTGAAGATGTTGGACCTCCGGGGGGGGGGACTATAGTGAGTCGTGAGTAATTTGTGAGTTAGTTATTGCAAAGTTATATTTTATAGTCAGGTCCAAAATTTCATCGGGAAAAATATTTAATATGTATTAATTCGGACGAAAAACAATTTGTGGAAAGGAAACCTTAAAAAGAATGTATTTCACTTACATTAAATAATAATATACAAAAACCTGTTATGTGCTTAGTTGTTACTAGTGGCTTGAAGGGGCCATTGCCTCTAACCTTGATCCAATACTCTGCCTCAACTGATTTTCTTTTACCCTTTACGTGTTGAGGAAAGTAAATATCATATCTAAAAATCTAAGCTTTTCTTATGGGGAATGTTTTTACGTTATTGCTTGTTTGCTGGTTACATTTTGGAAATAATGCTATTCTTCCCGAGTCCCTGGGATCAAAACTTTTAATTTGGATCCTCTCCCATCATCCTACGATTTGCAAAACTCCCACAATTGTGACTTAAATATTCCGCTTGCAGAATTATATATAAAGATTTAAAATCTATATTTATTAGACACAACAATGTTTTCAGTATTACTGTAATGTAGGCCCACCTGAGTTGAAAATACAACTGTTATTATTGCGTATGAATACAACGTTCAACCTTGGTCAGGGGAAAGGCGGCAATTCTTGAAGTTCGCGCCTTCTCCGCCAGATAGAACTACTATACGAGAACATTTGGTATTCTGCTAGAAGAAAATCTTGATTGAATTATTAGTGAATTTCCTATGGAAAGTGAACTATTAGCATGACCTGCACGGTGAAACTTAAGCCCGGGACCACCATAGAAGTTCCTAACGTGACCCCCTGAACACGTTTGGGGGGGTCGTTCAAAATTATATATATATATATATGTGTGTGTGTGTATATATGTATATATATATATATATGTATATATATATATGTGTGTGTTTGCACTCTAGCGGTCGCATTTTTTGTCCGATTTACCTCAAATTTGGTAGGGATGTTCCTTTCTATAATCAGTTGGACGAGTTCTTTGGGCAAAACAATCGGAAAACTCTAAACCCCTGTTTTGGTAATTAATCTTTTAAATTTCGAGTTTTTGGGCCCAAAAAGGGTCAGAAAAACCCCGGATGTAAAATTAATACATGTAAAAAGATGGGAAATAATGAGGCGAAAGTTTAAGCCCCCTCTCGACATTCTAGCATAAATATTTACGGAGTTATTTGAGTAAATGTGTATCGACTAAACACAGTACGTTGTCTTATGGGGGTTTTACATTAAAAAAGCCTGTTATTCATTTATTGGTGTACTTTTCTCATCCCCAACAACCTCACACCTACTTTCAAGCCTGACTGGATCCTCTCCTAACCTTATAATGTGCAAAATCGTAATCCCAGCATTGCAGGTAAATAAAACCAGGAGCATCAGAACAGCCAAAAAATCAATATTTTCAGATTTCAATAACAATTGGAATAAATGTTTGTTTTTACACTGATTTTGAGTTTTAAAAGTTGTTTATGTGGAAATTCACTTCCCTCACGTCAGCGTGCTGCATGCGAACTCGTTTACTATTACTGTATTAATCTATAAATTCCTACTTTCAAACTAAAAGTATTGTTCAATATTTAATAAAATGCTTAAGAACAGGCTCCAATCATAAAACCTTTGGCGTTTCAACATACCAGCCGTATCAACCCAATGTTGACTTTCAAAGCCCGTCCCTCCTCAACGAATTATCCGATATCGTTGATTTGTGTCTCATTTTAAAGAATTAGAAAATACCTATGACTTAAATGAGCAAAATTTTGATATCACAAATAATAAACGTTAAATAAAATTAAAAAATATTAATATTTACGATTTTGTATGTCGTACAAACTATTAAATATTACTGTTAACTATCCGCAATATCTAAATTCCGCTCACTCAAATCGCTAATTAACAATGAATGACCTTATGGGAGAAACAGGAAGAAAGTGACTCGAGTACACAATTAACTTGACAAAAATGTTTTTATTTAAGAATAGGGCAATATTTTAACTGTAGGCTTAGAAGTATGTAAATGTATTTTTTATTTTACGTTATTCAAAATACGGTGAGGCAAAACTGTTCTGAAAGGCTCCACCACTTTAAGAGATTTAAGAAGTAAAAATTAGTTATTTTTGATACCTTATTTTAATACAATTAACTACAAGGTTAAAAATATTACGCAATTAATTCCTTACTATCATGCATAACTATCCAATTTAAACGATTCCATCTTAGTCGAACAATCACAAATGAAATGAGAATAGTTCGCTTGGATGTTATTAAACAGATTTTCACAAAACTTGTTTAAATGATTACAAACTTTCCCCAACAAAGAACAAGTCATATATTTTAATTTTTTTATATTTTATATTATCTGTTAGTAACACGAGAAACTGCATTAACTAACGCATCAAGCAAGATATATGAATAAAGGGATTTGAGTACTTTGGGCCCAAAGAGTATAATGCTCTTTCAAAGAAATTAAATTATTCAGCAAGAAGAAAATGTTAAGATATTCTCATTGAAGAACTGTAAAAATTTAATATGTTTTAACTATTTTTTCTAATTTCCCCTATAGGAAAGAAGCTATTACCGTAGGTCTCATGGTAAGACTTAAGCCCGAGACCATGATAACTTTCGTTTTGAGGTCTCCAGATGTCAAAAACACTATTCGTTCAAATTTATATATATAAGTGTCCGTAAGCACGATAACTCTCGTAAAAAAGGTCCGATCTAAATGAAATTTGGTACAAATGTGTAAAGTACCATTCATTTGAACGCGTTCGAAAACCAGACGAATCGCACGATCCGAATGGGATTTTTTTTGTGGTTTTGATCCAAAAAATGTTTTTTTTGGGTTTTCACATGTAATTTTTATTTAAATCAAATTTTATTTGTCACCATTGAAATCAGCTTAAAAAATAAAAAAATTGGTATTTTGATTATTGCTATACGCCAATTGGTTACTGAGATATTGAAAGTGCTAAACATAGTACGTTTTCTAATGCTCTTCTTATAGAGAAAAAGAAAAATTTGATATCTTGCTTATTTATGAACATAAACTGACGAAACTTGGAAAATGGCTTCTCTGGTTGTGTTTTATTGTTGTTGCATAAAAACCCAATGTTTCGCCTATGATTCCTGTAGCAGCAAATCCAGGTACTCGGTCCCATGTTATTCTTATGGAAAATAATTCAAATGTTATATCTCGCTTATTTATGAATGTTTATAGATGAAATTTAGTATTTGACTTCACTTAGATGAGTTATATTGATATTTGCATAAAATAAACATTGTTTTGTTTTCCTTGTTGCAGCAAACCTTACTTATCCCCAATCTTATTCTTATGGAGAATAATTAATTTTTTAAATATTGCTTTTATGTAAATATATTTCTTATGAATCCTGTTAAGTGGCTTAATGTGTTAAGACATATATATTCATTGAAAATTCGCTGAGTACGCAGGTTTGCTGCGACGGGTGCATTTATTTATGTTGTAAATTAAACAATATTGTTTGAAAATCGGTAACAAAATACCTTATTTATTTACAACTATACCATTCACAATGTTACCAAACACTTATTTCACTCAACTGATTATTCGCGTGAATTCATGAGGTTGAAGGGCTTCCCTTGGCGTGTGAGCTATTACTATAGATGGCGCGTCAGTCACCAAGTTTAGACAACTCTTCTATATACAGTTAGGCCTATTACTCGTTTACTTTTGCCAACTCAGTTGTAATATAGTCTTTACTGATTTCTTTCCAGGTTGTGCACTATTAGTAAATAAATGTTATCATTTAATTTAAATTATACATACAAATATCCTTAAACTTCAATATTACATATTTTAAACCGCTTAAAAAGATATGACAAACTACAACGTAATTTCGAAGTGTATGTTAAACGTTTGTAATATATATATAAAAAACAGATTTAAGATATTATCTAAAATATGTATCTTTAAAATTCAAATATTACCAACTGCACACGTATACATTAAAGTATAAAATTAAATTTAAAATAGGCGTTCAGCCACTTCTGGGAATTTTTGATTTAAATATTGATTCTTGAAAGTCATAAATTTTCTTTCGTTTCTAACCAAATAATCCCCATAAAATTAACTTTGTAAAACATTCCTTTTTTATTTATAAAACAAAACTCTAAACAATATCCCTTTAATATATGGTAGGTTTTAAATATATTACTTGTTCCTGCTCTTAAACACATGAAGCTTATAATTTATTTAAATGTTGTAGAGTGACTAACTTCTGTTTTAAAACTGTGCCAATAGAATTCAACCAATTTTTGGTGTCATTTAAGAAGTTTGTACCAAAAATAAGATCCACGTAAAAAGTAGTTAAAATAATTTTAATTTTAATAATAACTTACCATAAAACGTGAATAATGTTACCATACATTTACAAGAAATGCGTACTTAGTTTATACATTGTATAAATATTTCATTAGAAATCTTCTAAATTCAAACAAATTAAATAAAGAACTGTTTAGATTTATTTCGTTGTTTAGTTCCTTATGTATAAACCTACAAATACTATATAAGGTTTTTAATTTAACATAATTGCTGTTCTTTGAACCACTACCAATGAATATTTAAACGTTTAAGTATCCATTGCCACTTCTATTGATTCAAAAAGTCGAAATTTCTGTTAGGTAAAATATTTAAATAATCCATTCTAATTTGCTTTTTTAACAAATCATTTCCGAAAAAGTACACATTAAACCGATTAAAAATCAAGTACTTAATGAGAGTAAATCTCTTCTTTATCTCTGGCTTAGCGGCCTTTACAAAAAAACAAACAGCTTTAAAATTGATTCGAACACAAAAAGAACAATCGAATCACGGCGGGGATGTATTTTCGATGGCTTTCATTTCTGCGAACAATAACCATTACGCACGCACACTCACACGCACACCCACGCACACACACGCACACCCACGCTCCTACAAGTCCCCAGGGCATCCCCGTTCCGTATGCATTACCCTGCGTTCAAAGTGCCATTAGCTTTTTGTCCCGATTCACTTCCAATATAAAACAGCGCCGTAACCATGTCGCTACTCGGTTTGTTTGAGATTTCTCTCGTTTTGCAAATAGAACGGAGGGCCCTCACTTGAGGGAATCTCGACTGAGTGGAATTTGACGACGAAATGTACTTCCCACAAGGTATTACGAGTATGGGAAGCGGAGTTTTATTGGATGTTATTGTTTTCCATTGTTCGAACTGATTTTTGAAATTAAGTGGATTTGGAAAAGAAGTTATGCTTTGGTGTATTAGAGGGGTTTAAATACAGGTTTGTGAGCATATGTTTGTTTTTACATAATGAAATAAATAATGATTTATGTTGGAAAGCCTTTATGTTTCTAGAGTTTTGAGAAACGAAGCAGTTTGTTTAGATTTCAATTCAAAATTGTCCATGAAGAGCGATCAGTAGGTCTTTAACGCTTGAGAGAAACCCGTTTCGTTACCGCTTGACGAGTTGCGGAGCACGGTAATTTTGCGAAATCAATAAATAAACTTTTTCATTCGAATGAAGTACAGCATTATTCGTTTTTTGGTACTTTGGTATTATACGGATGCCACCCTTATGCAGCGCGCTGCGGCAGTTATGCTAGGATGGGTTATCATAAAAATGATTGTAGGACTTTTCTTGTTTTGTTACGAATCGAATGATACCTGATGAGTCATACTTCCGGCCGCCAAACCCCCTCCAAATAGGCCAAGGTCAGGTCGTTGACCGGAGCGCGCGCATCACCTGTCACCGCCTGTATCTGGGTCAGTGTCATGAGTGATTTATTGCCGTGCACTACGTTACATTTGTTTTCATAATGAGTGACGTTCTTTTGGTGTGGGATTTACCTCGAAATGAAGAGAAACCGTACGTATTTTTATGATAACCCATCCTAACATAACTGCCACAGCGCGCTGTATATTTGGCGGCGTACCTGTGGCGATCGGGTCTGGCTGCTAGCGGCGGCGACGCATTCAACACGATCCTAGCGGACATCGCTGCCTTTTGGGAGGCACAACACAAAGACCGCTCATCAGAATGATGTAAAATTTGTACAGTAAGTCAATAAAAGTACGTTTTTTCGAATTATGTAGTTATCCATTGTATCCGGTAAAAATTTAACCTCATAAAATAGTGGCATCCGTATAATACCAAAGTACCTTTTTTTATGACTGCAACTTTGGATACCCACACACAATTCAAAACCTTACGCTTATCAATTTTGGCTGAATTCACGATATTGAGGTTATAATCATTAAGTCAGGTAGCTTGGTCAAAAGCAACAACCAATCAGCTGTTTATTACTTCAGTGAGTGGTAAAGTAAGGCGCAGTGAGCGACAACTTTTTTGCTCGCCAAACAGAAAACAGCTGTTTTACGTTGTATTTTAAAATGTAGCAAAACACTTCGGGCGAGGTTTTAGGACAAATTAATTTGTGTTGAAAATCATTTATGTTTCAAGAGTTATTTCTTTAAAGATGGAAACCACAAAATATGTCCCCGCCGTGATTCGATTGTTCTTTTTGTGTTCGAATCAGTTTTAAAGCTTGTTGTTTATTTGTAAAGGTCGCTAAGCTAGAGATAAAGAGAATTTGATTGTACAAAATATATTTTACGTTAATTAAAAGTATGTTTTACATCATTAAACAAAGTATTTTTTTTTAGAATCAATCCAAGAAATTTTAGTGATCCAAGTAGGACGGGAATTAAAGCAGAGTATATAGTCATTAAAAAAAGCTGTTGTAGCTGGTTTTGGGAATCACGGCCGAAGTTGAACACTAAATTATTATAAACAAAAAATATGTAAATTTATTCCGGATTGACTTACGAAGTTAATTTTTTACCCCTTAGATTCCTCCAATTCTGTTTTTTTACTCCCTGTAGGCGCGGTGGTGTAAATGTCATCAATCAAACAACGATATGGCGGGAATAGGAGGGATGGCGAGGGGTGGGAAGGGAGGGGAAGGATATATGGGCCTCCAGGGCTTATCTGAGAGACTGTTAATTAGTATTAACATCCTTCAACATGCCACCGAACAGAGCGCGGGTTTGCATATTGACAGGGATGTACTCGGTCAGGTTTTGATTTATGTGTGGCTGTGGCACCTCTCAAATGGACTGCACGTGATTTGTGTTCTTGACCGAGACTCCTGTTGTTTGAGGCAACTAACCAATGTACTTTAACATCTATTGTATTTTTTTAATTGAAGCTTAAACAAAAGGATGTTTAAGTCCTAGTCATGTTTTATTCTTGACTTAAATTCGTTATGTTATTTTTTCACTGACACCTTTACGTTAAATAAGAAAAATCGTTGAATTTGAAACTATCTTTAAAATAACCATAAAATATGTTTTACAATATTCAATTTTACCTTCAACTTTTTGCTTAACGATTTTTGACCTCGATTCTCTACATTCTTATTTTAAACGATGTAAGCAAATTTGTGAATCATTTAGTCCAAATTTCGCTATTTCTTAATTAGGAAAACATACATTTTTACGTAACCTAATTTTTTCCGAGCTGTATTGCATTATTTACAAAAGTAGTGGCGAAAGGGGGCTGCTGGCTCACTTGATTTATGGCTTCCGGGCACGTGACCGGAAGCGCTGAGTCATTAAACACGTCATCTGAGGCTGAGCCAGTGACGTAGGCGGTTTTGTGACGTAATGAGGGAAAGGTTAAAGTTCAATGTCACGGGGAGGGTGTTTTAAAAAAGTACTACCTCGCACGCGTAAAATCCGATTGTGATTCGATAGTTTTAATTCGATACAAATATCGAATGAAAACAATCGAATGAAGCAATCGAATGATACGAGTGCGAGGTAGTACTATTTCATTTATTACTTTAATGTTTACATTTCTTTTTATTTACAATAAGTTATGTTTACAATAATTTATGTTTACAATAGTTCCCCGTTGTTTGTCGTCATCGATGTTGTTGATCCGGAGTCGCGACCATCACTTCGTTTTCTGATGAAAGGCGGTAGATACTTTGACCCCTGCGCAGAGTCTATGTTGTTTGTTGCGATCAGTTCTAAAGATAAACTGTAGCCATTCGCTAGGAGAAGTCTTAACTCCTCTTTAAAAACCTCCAGGTCCGTAGAAGTTGATAGATAAATAGAGTCATAATAAATACATCGAATCTTGAGTGACATGATAATGTTATTTTGTGAAGAGCGCGGAGAGAGGATGATGTTCACCAGTCGAGAGCTGGAGGTGTACTGACTATTCACAAGCTAGCGTTGCAATCGTACTAAATGGTGGGGGTAAAAGTGTGGTGGGGCGGAGCAGATGGCGGAGCAGATGGCGGACGGCAGATGGTAGGCGGCAGATGGCAGGCGACAGGTGACAGGCAACAAGTGCGCGGCAGATGGCAGCTGACGTGGGGAGGAAGACCTCGAATAAAATATCCATTAGTTACCCATCAAAATATTTGTGGTTCCATGTGCACCGCGCAAAAGTTGGTCTGCTCGTTGAAGTTCCTCCTCTAGTTTAGTAACCAGCCGAAAATCCGCTTCCATTTCATCCTCCTGCTCTGGACATTGCGGCTGCGCACACCACCTCTTGCAAGCATAATCATACGCGTTCTTATATTCCTCCAGGACTTGTTCATATGTCCTAGGCTGCTGGGATATAGTTTGCATCGCCGCTCCTTGCTTAACCTCGGTAGTCTCAAGAGTTGCCACCAACTCCTTCTCACTAATCGCACCTCCCCAAATAATGTTATTGCCACGGCTTATGACGTTGCTTGTTGGCTGCTGAGATGTAGTTTGCTCAACCTCGGTAGCGTCAAGAGTTGCTATCAACTCCTCCTCACAAACCGCATCTCCCCAAATATTGTCGTTGACGCTGTTCATGGTGTTGTCTGTTCCAATGATAGTATAGTAATGCAGCGTTTGAGTGTAGGTTAGGTACTTGTCCCTTCCCCCACCACATCACTTCCCCCACCACACCACTTCCCCCACCAAGTTTTTACATCGCGCACTAACTAGCGTACACGCATTAGTTAGGGTCTGACTCTTACACTGTCAAGACCGTAGCTCCTTAACTGAAAACTTCAATTAATTTGTCTCAACACTATATGTGTATAAATATTACAGTCACTATGATCTAAACTAGTGCATGTTTCCATGTGTTGCTTCTTGTGCAGCAGACAACTGGCTAAGAGTGTTTCAACCTTGGCTATTCTACGATGGAACCGCTCATTGTCCACTAAAAGCGTAGACATTCTATCTTCATCGTCGGAGAAGTAGAAGGTGGTGGCAAGCGGGCTACTGAAGGACACCTTACTCATATTCCTGTAAAACTGTGACATGTTCAGACGTTAACACAAACTATATAGGTAGATGTTCATCCGACAAGAGCTGGAAGTATAATGATGTACCGCTAGCGAATAGGATAGACACCTATCCCCACCACAACGTTACCTTGTCCTTCAAACAGTTGTTTTTCGCTACAGTTGCTATACCCTTGGTCGGACTTGAAGTCTGTTTGCACTAACTTGTTCGTCTGATCAATCCGCGTAGTTTGAGTACCCACTTGATATATTTTAAACCGCAAATAAAGAAGTTATGTAGGTTTGACCTCTAAAATAGCTGTTTTTTAGCTATTACTGCTATGCCCTTGGTCGGATCTGAATTTTGTTTGCACCACCTTGTTTGTCTGATCAATCCGCGTAATTTGAGTACCCACTTGATATACTTTAATCCGTAAATAAAGAAGTTATTTAGGTTTGACCTCCAAAATAGTTGTTTTTAGCTATTACTGCTATACCCTTGGTCGGATTTGAATTCTGTTTGCACCAACCTGTTCGTCTGATCATTTCGCGTAATTTGAGTACCCACATGACATACTTTACACAAACTTTGCACCCCCCCCCCCAAAATGGGTCATGTTCAAGGTCAACCCCAAGGTCAAGGACCTTAGGACTTAGAAATTTTCACAAAGTGGGCTGCACACAAACATGAGACTAACAGTCTCCTGCCTATGTACAGGCCAAGTCCCTAACTTGAAATGCTTAAGGTGGTCCTGAAAAGGACCGTTTGTGTGTGATAGGACAGTGGTCAGGGAACGGTGGAACGGCGGTCAGTTTGGAGGTCAGTGGTTTATTCTTTTACCACCCACTTTACAAGCCCCTTCTGCTTAATTAGAAGCATTTCCTTCTCTGTCTTAGGAGGCGGTGGAATACACCGCGGCATATCCACCTCGATGTATCTTTCACTGAAGTGGTGTTGAAGAAGACAGGTGTTCTCGTTTTTACATACAAATATGTAACCCGTCTCCAACTTCAGTTTTCTGAACTTCGTCTTCACGACCTCGAATGGCGTCACTACACTGTCGATCTTCATCCGCTTCAGCACTTCATCGGCAGTTAGAGGCGGAGTCAATGGTCGAGTCGTTGCAGAAGTTGATGGTTGAGGCGTAGTTGAAGGTCGAGGCAATGGTCGAGTCGTGGCAGAAGTAGATGGTTGAGGCGTAGTTGAAGGTCGAGTCTCAGGCTGTTGTTTAAAATATAGTGGGTGGTTCCGGAAATTCTTTTTGATACAAGACTTAAAAGAAGTTGGTCTTTTAAACCCGCTTCGTTTCTCTGAAGTCTTCTTCAAACTGTCCTTCACACGTTGCAGTTTCTCGATTGTCAGAGGAGAAGTCATAGCGATGTAGGTGGTTACAGTTCGCAAGGCAAAGCTGGAATGAGCTGACAGCCGGAGTAAAGCGGGTCATAAGTGAAACCATGTCCTATCCATATATGGGTAGAAAGTTGGGGACTGGTTTGACCTAGACCGGTTAACATCCGGGACCCCCTCCGCCAAGGTCAAGCCAAGGTCACGCCAAGGTCAAGTCAAGGTCACGCCAAGGTCAAGTCAAGGTCAACTCAAGGTCAAGCCAAGGTCACGCCAAGGTCAAGTCAAGGTCAAGCCAAGGTCACGCCAAGGTCAAGTCAAGGTCAAGCCAAGGTCAACTCAAGGTCAAGCCAAGGTCACGCCAAGGTCAACTCAAGGTCAACTCAAGGTCAAGCCAAGGTCACGCCAAGGTCACGCCAAGGTCAACTCAAGGTCAACTCAAGGTCAAGCCAAGATCACGTCAAGGTCAAGCCAAGGTCACGCCAAGGTCAAGCCAAGGTCACGCCAAGGTCAAGTCAAGGTCAAGCCAATGTCACGCCAAGGTCAACTCAAGGTCAAGCCAAGGTCAAGTCAAGGTCAAGTCAAAGTTGACCCCCTTGTGACGACACAGGCGTGGTTGCCCCCCACCACTGTCTGCCGCCTTTATAAGCGGGAGCAGCCCGCAGTCTCTTCGCAGTAGCTTGCCGCCCGTTGTTTGGATATACGTCCCAGTGGGTTGCACTCTGCTGCAGCGTAGGTCTGTTAAGTGTGCGTTGGGCCCGACGCACAATTAAGAGATCCGCGCCCTTGCATGTTTAGTTAGTTTGTTAAGCATGTTAGATAACGCTTGTAGTTTGCTGCTAGGTAATGTAGTTAGTCTAATATATGTTAGTGTTTGGTATCTGTTTGAAGTGTCTTATTTACTAATGAAATATGTACTCCCGGCCCTACAGGTCCCTCAACAACCTTGGTCAAAACTTGGGTTCGCAGCAGCCTGACGCCGGGTGTTTGGATCTAAGTCCCACCGGGTTTCAGTGATACTGTTGACCTTTGCAAAACCGACCTCGGCTGTTCTTGTAAAAGTAACGTTAACTGATTAATTTGTTTCTTTTACATAGTTGCTGGTAAAGTCTTTATTTTCAAAGTAATGTATCTTGTTTCTCATCCTTTTCCTAACCCCCTGACAATAAGGTTCGGCCCTGAAAACCGGCCTTGTCAATAAGATCAATACGGCCATGCAAACCGGTTGACACCACCTATCTCACCCATGAGAAACGTTTGTGAAATATAAAATCAGTCTCTTGTTTAAAATCAATCTCTTGTTTAAAATCAGTCTCTTGTTTAAAATCAGTCTCTTGTTTAAAATCAGTCTCTTGTTTGTTGTCTTTTGTCCCCTTCCCCAATACAGAGCGGGGAATAGAGCAGTATGTTATGCTCTATTCCCCGCTTTGGCATTATGTCAGATGACCTTGACCTACTGACGGGACTTAGAAAAACTTTCGTTTGATCAAATATTGGAAGAAATATACTTTTAAAATAACCTTTCTCAATCACCTTCACTCCCACCACTTACATCTCCCCACCATTTACATCTCCCACCACTTACATTGGGTATAAAAGAGGTTCCCCATCACTGGTAAAACATTCTGCTGTTTGTGTTTAACCATGGCGCATATCAGGAAGCAGACCAAGCCTAAGAAGATGGTCGTAGCAAAACCAGCTCTTGTGTCACCTACTACCTCTTCTACTGCTTCTTCATCATCTACACCAACTACTTCTGCACCGTCTCTACTCCGCCAGGTTTTATCTTCGCCAGCTTCTTCATCGCCTGCTTCTTCATCGCCTGCTTCTTCATCATCCGGTCCTGCGTCCATACTCCGCCAGGCATTACTGATGTCCTTGATAATCCCGGAAGAGTCGCAACCAAGGTCTCCATCTTCTCCACCACCAAGACCCAAGTCACCAACACAATCATCTTTATCTTCCCCATCACCAAGGTCAAGGACAAGGTCTTCTTCGTCATCTTCTTCTTCGTCATCTTCGAGCTCGAGGTCCTCTTCTTCTTCATCTTCGAGCTCGGGATCATCATCACCGAGTTCAAGATCTTCAACACCCACTATACCGCAGATCATTTCTCCAATCATCACTCCACCTTCCACAAGTTTTCGTCCGTCAGTAATCTGCATAAATGATCAAACTCCTTCAGAGAAATTTAATGAATTAAAATCCTTGAGAAGGAAGTGCTTACTTCCTGCACAACAATGTAAATACAGTTTTAAAAAAGGTGCAAGGAAAGGGGAACGTTGTGCTAAATCTTGTGTCTTAGATGAAGAATTATGCAGTTTTCATTTAAGACAAAAACACAAGGGTACCGTTTCTCTTTCCACACCACATCCAACAGTGAAACCAGCCAAAACTCGGATTAATAGGCTTTGTAAAAACAAACAATACTTCTTTGTCAAAATAATGGGTTTCTTAAAGGTCATGTTAAAATGTGGAGACCAACTCTACATTTTAAGATTACCTAAAGCCATGCGTCATCCCTACAAACCCACGAAAAAGCACTATCTAATCAGAGACAATTCAGGAACCACTGTGTGGAAAAAATTGTAATAACCTTTTTCCAAATTAAATCAAGTCTTTCTTTTTCCAAATTAAAAAAAAAAAAAGTGTGGACAACCTATTTACATTTTGTAGCATATGCTGCAGAGTGTAAATAGGTTGTCCACACTTTTTTTTTACAATGTTACAACGACCTTGACCTAGAAAACGGACTTAGAAACATTTCGCTCTGTTTAAATTCCTTTTCAAACCAAAACATTGACCTGTTCACCAACCTTTTAGGTGGGGGTAAGCGGGTATATAAGCGTGGCATCGTAGAACATATTCATTAGTCAGCTATGGAGACTCCAGCAGGTTCATCCAACTCATCAGCTACTGATATGGAAGTAATCTGGAAACGTTGAGCGAAACAAAATAGTGCACGTTCGCGAAGAAACGAAAATAAAGTAAGAGAAGGATTCAAAAGATTACAAGTCGCTGTACCATTTGCTAATCCTAGTGATTCTAGGATTTCAAAAATTCGACAGGCAGTACAATATATTAAGTTCCTTCAAACACAGCTTCAAGAACCTTGTATAAAAGCTGAACTGCCTGAGGAACCACTGCCCCCCTCAATCTTACAAAAAGAATTAGGGAACGTTTTTGTCGAACCTCCGACCCTTAAAAAAGAAGATGACTAAACAATGAGAGGGGTTAAAAAAAAACAAAAAAAACAAAAAAAAAAAAAACAAAGCGGGGAATAGATCAGTTTGTGGTCAAAGTGAGAATCACTTACTGCTCTATTCCCCGTTTTGGCAATATGTTCAGACGACCTTGACCCACTAAAAAGACTTAGAATATTCGTGTATAGTAGTGACTTACACTCCGTGTGGTAAAATAATGGAAGATATATTTATTTCTTAACACGATATACCCCTTCCCTAACCCTTGTACTCCCACCACTAACCCCCACCATTTAAACGTAGTATAAAAGGGGTTCCCTATCACTGGTAAAATCATTCTGCTGAAAATGAGTACACCCGCTCTCCCTATCGCTGCAGCAACACTAGTAGTAAGCAGAAAGGTTGAAAATCACGATCAGTTAATTGTCTTAAGAAGATTACTGCACAAGTTTCTCGATTGGGAGGTTGGTTGTGATTTGTATATGTGGAAGCCTACGGCTCCAGTGTATAATAGTGAACAGGAAGCATGGAAAACAAGCTATAAAAACAATGTAAAGTTACTTAAAATGATTGGTATAATGGAAAGGTTACTCCGGCAGAAATGGATCATCAATCCAACATTTTATATTAAACCAAACCATTGTTGAATCAATAAAAAGGAGAGAGATTAAAAACAGAGCGGGGAATAGATCAGTTTGAGGTCTAAGTGAGAACCACTTACTGCTCTATTCCCCGTTCTGGTGGTATGTTCAGACGACCTTGACCCACTTACAAGACTTGTCATTCTGCGACATCGTTGTTTGATATAAAATGTACTTCCTACAATAATATCCTTGACATTTACCCCCACCACGTAAACATGGTATTTAAGCGACCGCATCGGAATATCCCAGTAGTTAGCTATGGATTCCCAAGCAAGCACATCCAAAGAGTATAAAGATGAACTATCAGAGTTTTTGAAGTTCAACAATTGCTTGCGGAACCGAAGAGCCGAAAACACATTAAGAACAAAAACATATAAGCTGATAATGCAAAAAGCCTACCGGAGATTATCAAGTAAAGTCCCGGGCGTTAAATCTACTACTAAAACAAAGGACATGATATATCGGGCAATAGAATACATAAAACATCTGCAGGAAATAGTTGCAGAAGTTCCTTCTGAAGAACCGGTCTCTCTTGAACCGATAGAATGCGTGTTCCTGGTGGAAGATAGGTTGGCGAAACATCATTTTCTTGAGGAAGAACCGTCAGCCTACAAACAAATCTTCCTCATGGATGAAGACCAGGATGAATAACTGGGTTAACAAAATTAAAGACGTCTGGAATACAAAGCGGGGAATAGATCAGTTTGTGGTCCAAGTGAGAATCACTTACTGCTCTATTCCCCGTTTTGGTAACATGATCAAACGACCTTGACCCACTTCAGGACTTGGAAACAACTTTGTTTAGTACTAAATATATATTTAACAACAATATCCCCTCCCCAACGCTCCCCCCCCCTCTAAATATTGTGGTATAAAAGGCGAGTTTGTATCAATGGTTGAATCAGTCTAGTCATGGCACCAAGAGACATCATCTTTCCTCATCCACGAGAGGTAATTCTAATGTTAAAAAACATTATGTTAGAAGATGAAGATGAAAATGAAGATGCGGTGTTGGAAGATGAAGAAGTTGATTCCGTAGAGATGGAAGCCGTGAGTTGGATGGAACAATTGGAGAGTGATGAGGATATCTCTAGTGTAGCGGATGACGTGGAGGAAAACTCGAATTCGGACGATGCGGAGTGTTACCAACAGTCACTCTGTTTGGAACACATGGAGGCAACTCCGAGTGGTAGTAGGACCCTTTTTGAGGGTACCTACGTCACTAGCTTTCTCCCCCGTCGCTTATTTCCGTTTGATGAGTCGGATGTGTCAGATGAGTCTGTTTAGTTTTCTTCGCTAACCTTCCAACTACAAATACAGAGCGGGGAATAGATCAGTTTGTAGTCAAAGTGAGAACTACTTACTGCTCTATTCCCCGTTCTGGAAATATCTTCAGATGACCTTGACCTATATCTGGACTTGGAAACAACTTCTTTTGATACAATAATTATTACTAAATCAAACATATGCTCCAAGAGGGGGGTACTCTAATGGTGGGGGTAAGCAGGTATTTAACCATGCACTTTGGAATACACGTATTAGTCAGCTATGGATTCGCAAGCAAGCACATCCAACTCCAGATCTGGCTACAGTCAGAGAAACGCTGAACACTCAAAGAAATGGAGAGTGAATATTAACTCTGGATATGAGAGATTACAAAGTGTAATCCCATTCGCCAATCCTCGAGATGCAAAAATAACCGTTTTGTATAAGGCCATGGAATATATCAAAAGTTTACAGTTAAAACTCCAAGAACCGCTGTCAGCTCCCTCAATCGACCAAAAACTGTTGGAATCATGTCCTCTGACTGAAGATGAAAAACTCCAAGAACCGCTGTCAGCTCCCTCAATCGATCAAAAACTGTTGGAATCATGTCCTTTGACTGAAGATGACTTGGCGGTTCAACATTTCTTTGCTGAAGAACCCTCATACAAACAACTTTTTGAAGATCAGGATAATTAAAAGAAAACTTAAAGATCTGTTAAATAATACAAAGCGGGGAATAGATCAGTTTGTGGTCCAAGTGAGAATCACTTACTGCTCTATTCCCCGTTTTGGCAACATGTTCAAACGACCTTGACCCACTTTGGGGACTTGAAAACATCTTGGTTTGATGCAAAATGTACTTCCTGCGTAAAATTTGGTATTTCTTCACTAACACATATACTCCGGCATGTATACCCCCCACCACTGTTCTTATTCGGGTATAAATAGAGGTGCATTTTGGAGTGTTATTAGTTGCTGGTTAGCCTTTGAGGAAGACACAGTTATAATATGTATCGGTGCGATATTTGTAAAGCCTCATTTAGAGATGATTGGCTTTTAGCCATTCATAAAGAACTAAAACATAATTCCAACACAGATACAAAAGAAGAACAAAATGAACAAGAATTAGATTCAATCGATCATCAATTAGCACAACATCAATTTGCAAACCTAAATCAAAAAGAACAAAATGAAGTTTTAAGACCGAGTGTCATTCATTATGCACAATCAACGTCATCAACATCGACTTCTACGCCTGCTATGTCTACACTTCACCATCCTTCATCATCAACACCATCAACATCGACTTCAACGCCTGCTATGTCTACACTTCACCGTCCTTCAACATCAACAGCTGCTATGTCTACACTTCACCGACCCTCAACATCAACAGCAGTAGATGTGGAACTACACGCTCAAGCACTACCTGGTAAGGTAGTAACACATTTTAAAATTGACAACGTAAAATTACAACTTGAAAACTTTTTACATAACGCCAAAGAATTAGTAGCCAAAACACTAAAGAATGAACAAAAAAGATTAAATTTTATCAAATTTGGACTGTTGCTAGATGCCATATTCACTAACATTCAAAACGAAACATCACCAAGAGGATTCATGACAAAAAACCGAACCATCATGGCTGCGTCAGATATTGAAAAGATCGTAACAGAATGTTTTGAGGAACTTTTGACGAAACTACAAGAGCATGAAGGAAGAGGATCTGGATGGACTTTATTAAGTATAACAAGTCTGGATGTTAGAGTTCATAAACACGGTTATGGAATGAGAGGAAGTAGTTATATTCCTCTTCCGAAAAAAGTAAGTGATACAAAATCCTGTATTAATGTGCAAAATGAAGATAACGAATGTTTTAAATATGCCATGTTGACCAAATATGTAACAGACAATCCGATAAGACCAAGTCACAAATACGAAGAAGTACAACATAAGTATAATTTCCAGGGAATGACTTACCCTGTTGCAATTACTGATATATCAAAATTTGAAAAGCAAAATCCGTCAGCTTCTGTCAACATTTTCGGCTTAGATTCGTCAAACAATGCATACCCCTTGCGCATAACACCTATTGAGCGCAGAGATCATACGGATTTGCTATTGATCACTAAAGGGGACATATCCCACTATGTCTACATAAAAAACTTTGGAGCTCTTGTTTCTAAACAAATATCAAAAAAACGCGTTGAAAAAACCATCTGTAAAAGGTGTTTTTGTCATATAGGCAAGTCATTAAGAAGGGGAGGTTCAGAATGGCTAGTAGAACATCAAAGGTTATGTAGTGGAAACTATGAGGTAAGAATTAAATTGCCACATCCCAGCAGAGCGCAGATAAAATTTGACAAAGTAAATCAACAATACCCTGTTCCATTTGTTGTGTACGCGGACTTCGAAGCATCTTTACTTCCTATTGAACAACAAGAAGAGGATATCACAAAAAGAAGCAAATATCAAAAACATGCACCAAACAGTTATTGTATACTAACAAAATCCACGCTGTCTGAAGAACATCTTCAAGAATTTGGACTATCATCTGCTCCGAAGATTTATCGTGGTGAACAAGCAGTGAAACACTTTGTAGATGAGTTGTATTACATTGCCTCTAAGGTGGAAGAAATCTACAAAATTAAAATACCGATGCAACCTATGGATGAACACCAACTTCAACATCACAATTTGGCAACAACATGTTATCTGTGTAATAACATATTTACACCAGATAACGTTAAAGTGCGTGATCACGACCATCTTACAGGAGCCTACAGAGGTGCAGCCTGTAACGCTTGCAACTTAAATTACAAAGTACCATCTTTTATACCCGTTGTTCTACATAACCTTAGCGGATATGACTCTCATTTCATAATCCCGGAGTTAGGAAGAGATGATGGAGCAATAGATGTTTTGGCAACAACAATGGAAAAATTTATAAGTTTCTCTAAAAAGGTTGGCAAAATAAAACTTAGATTTATTGATTCGTTTCGATTTATGCCTTCTAGTCTAATGAAATTAACTGATAATTTAAAAAGAGAAGATCTGATAGAAACAAGCAAAATTGTAGCCAGTAGTAAAATGGATCTGGTTCTTCGAAAAGGAGTCTTCCCCTACGATTACATCGATGGACTTCATAGATTTAATGAAACATCACTTCCTCCACCAGAACAATTTAACAACAAACTTAATGATTCGGAGATTTCACTTGAAGACTATCAACACGCATGTCGAGTATGGAACGAGTTGGATATGAAGACTTTAGGAGAATACTCAGACTTTTATGTAAAACTTGACGTGACTCTTCTCTGCGATGTTATGGAAGAATTCCGAAGAACCTGTTTTGCAGCATACGGTTTAGACCCTCTACATTCATATACATCTCCAGGACTAGCTTGGCAAGCAATGCTGAAAGAAACAAAATGCAAACTCCAGCTGTTAACAGATATAGATATGGTTTTAATGGTTGAGTCGGGTGTTAGAGGTGGATTAACTCAAAGCGTGACGAGACATGTTACAGCCAACAACAAATATCTACCTGACCATGATCAAGAGAAACCTTCAACGTACTTGGGATATTTCGACGCGAATAATCTGTATGGATGGGCCATGTCGAACCCACTTCCATTTGACAACTTTAAATGGGTTGATCCCGACTGTATTAGCGATATTTCACAAATTCCAAAACAAGGAGATACCGGATATATTTTGGATTGCGACTTTGAATATCCAGAACATTTACACGATCTTCATTATGACCTTCCACTCCTTGCAAGAACAGAAATTTCACCAACTGGAAAACACCCAAAATTAATGATGACCCTTAACAATAAACAACGATACGTAGCTCACTATTGGGTTGTTCAACAAGCTATCGAATTAGGTTTACGTCTTACTAAAATTAATAGAGCTGTAGAATTTTCCCAATCGTGCTGGTTGAAACCGTACATTGACTCGAATACTACCAGAAGAGCAGCCGCTACATCAGCCTTTCAAAAAGACTTTTTTAAATTGATGAACAATGCGATATTCGGTAAAACATTGGAAAACAAAAGAAGACATAAAAATGTTAAACTTGTTACAGATCCGAACAAACTACAAAAACTCGTACAACAGCCAAACTTTGGAACATCTATAATTATTAACGAAAATCTTGTAGCTGTATCTATGAAGAAAACAAGTGTGAAGATGGATCGTCCTTTGTATATAGGTATGACAATCCTGGATATCTCCAAGACTCATATGTACGATTTTCATTACAAAAAGATGGTCACCTTTTATGGACGAGAAAACATCGGCATCTCCTACATGGATACAGACGCTTTTATATATTGGATAATTACTAACGATATGTATGAAGACCTTCGAACATTTGATTACAAAAACGACTTTGACTTTTCCGACTATCCAAAAGATCATCCAAACTACGACAATGACAGAAACAAAAAAGTGCTTGGCAAATTTAAAGATGAAGCCAATGGTGTTATACTTCAAGAAATTGTTGCACTAATGTCAAAATTATATTCTTTACAACTAAATGAAAACCAAGTCATTAAGAAAGCTAAAGGAGTAAAAAGTTTATATTTAAAGAAGAATGTGCATTTTAATCACTATAAGAAATGTTTATTTGAAGATCAAGATATAACAGCAAAATTCAACACAATCAGAAGTTTCAACCATCAGCTGTACAGCGTGACGGAAGTAAAAAAAGCTCTCTCTTCAAATGATGATAAACGACACATCCTTGCAGACAACATCCACACTCTACCATTCGGCCACTATTCCCTCAACCCTATTGACGAGTAACCCTTTCATCGTCTTCATCCCTTTTCCTTTTCCTTTCCGTATAAAAGGGGGAACACAGCAGTATTTTGCTGTGTTCCCCCTTTTATACATTAGTTTAGAATGACCTTGACCTATATAAGCAGATTTATACAAAAGAATATTTAATATCATATCAGCTGTCTTCGTGAAACCATCATGTCAGACCTGAAGGAGAAGATTATTAATGAACTACACAAACCTGCAAGAATAAAGTTTCCAAGAAGAAATACTGTTATAAAAGGGATAAATGATCTATACCAAGCGGATTTAATTGAAATGCGACCGCATAGCAGAATAAACAAAGGATTTAAATATATACTCACAATTATTAATTGTTTTACAAAAGTTGCAGACGCTTTGCCTCTAAAGGACAAGACTGGTAAAAGCGTAACAGAAGCCATGGAAATAGCCATAAAAAGAGATAAAAACAAAATTAAACATTTACAAACTGATGATGGAACAGAATACTTTAATACAAACTTTGCACAGTTAATGAATAAATATAAAATAAATCATTATTCTACAAATTCAGAGAAAAAAGCAGCTATTGTAGAAAGATTCAATAGAACCTTAAAAGGAGCACTGTATAAACAATTTTCAAAAAGAGGTTCTTACGTATGGTATGATGTTTTACCACAATTAATAAATGATTATAACAACAGGTTTCATAGAACTATCGGTATGAAACCTAACAAAGTAAATAGAAGAAATGCAAAAGATGTATTAAAACGCATAAAGAAAAATACAAAGCCTAAAGTAGAAAAAATGCAGCCAAGAAAATTTAATGTAAGTGATAAAGTACGGATTAGTAAATATAAGGGAGTGTTTACCAAGAAATACCTTCCCAATTGGACGAATGAAGTTTTTACAGTGTATAAAGTGCAACCGACTGTACCTGAAACGTATATCCTAAAAGATAACAAAGGAGATTTGTTGCGAGGTGCATTTTATGGACATGAAATGTTAAAGTCAACAGTAGGTGATGTATATCTTGTTGAAAAAGTGTTACAAAGAAAAAAGGACGCAGTTAAAGTGCGGTGGTTAGGGTTTAACAAAACTGAGGATTCATGGATACCTATAAAGGACTTGGTTTAATGCAAGCAACTCATTTCATCGTTAACCCTTGAGCAGGATGGAGATTATTAACCATAAAGATCGATTCAATATTAATAACATAGATGATTTAACTGTGGATAACGTTAAAATTAACAATGGTAAACACGGTAGTTTACTTCCAAACACTGTTCGATGTATAGTAAGTGGCCCCTCAAACTGCGGAAAGACCAATGTTGTCTTTAATTTGATCACTAATCCGCAGGGATTAAGGTTTAATAACCTATATATTTTTTCAAAGTCTCTACATCAACCAAAGTATCAATTGCTGGATAAAATCCTATCTGATGTGTCTGATGTTAATTTTTACAAATTTAACGCTAGTGATAGTATTATGCAACCAAACGAAGCGAAACCGTATTCTGTATTTATATTTGACGATGTATCTTGTGAAAATCAGGATACTATTAGAAACTACTTTGCCATGGGAAGACATAATAACATCGACAGCATATATATAGGACAAACTTATAGCAAAATCCCAAAACAACTTATCAGAGATAATGCAAATATTCTAATTGTATTCAAACAAGATGATACTAACCTAAAACATATATATAACGATCATGTGAATGCGGATATGTCATTTGAAAAGTTTAAAGAGCTTTGCGGAAAAGCATGGGCGGAAAAGTATGGATTTTTGGTTATTATGAAAGATCAAGCTATAAAAGATGGTCGTTATAGAATAGGTTTTGATAAATTTGTTTTAATACACTGATTAGCGGTATTACTGTACAAGTCGTCAAGGTGTGAAGATGGTTAACCAGGAAAAGCTATTAAAGGAAATAAAATCACTTAGTGATTCTATTAGACAAAAGAACCGAGCTTTAAAATCAGGTATAAATGAAAGAGAGCAATTTTTAGAAACAACATTCAAACCTGTTACTGAACCTTTAAAGCGATTAGCACAAAATATGGAAAAACCTTCAATTCGCTTCGAAGGAGACAAAATGCTACCAATTTCCAAATATGAAGAAGAATTTCAGAATGATGAAAGTTTTGGTCAGTTACAAACATCTGAAGAAAGCGACGAGTATGAAGAAAGCGGAGATATAGAGGATTTAAAGGAAAAGGACATTGCAGAAGATACAAGTACAGAAGATACAAGTGTAGAAGATACAAGAGCAGAAGAAGAGGATATTAACCCATCCAACTTAAGCAAATTAGGCACGGATATTATGTTTAAAGGAACACTTGGAAGAACATATACGTTAAAAATGTTACACGCCGCACATGCTAATCGAAATTATCATACCTATGGAGCTAGAATAGAGGATAAAGGATTAATGATTGGAGATAGCAAGTTAGATATAAACGAAAATGATGATATAGTTATTGGAGATAAGAAATATAAAGGTACTAAAGGTTTGTTTGAACTCATCTTTAAAAATAATCCTGGTAAATATACTAAAAGGGATTTACAATTGTTTAAAAATATATTAGAGTATACAAATGCACATAGAAAGAAGTATTCCAAAGACCTACCTATTCATAGAAATCGGTCAATAAAATATACAAGTATTATATCTAGTCTTTTCCCCTCGAAATCAAAAAAAGCTCAAATTAAAAGAAGAGCTTTATCTTCTGCTGAATTAAATGTTTTGCATAAAAAGAGAAAAACAACTGATCCTACCACATCTGGAAGGGGATTATTGAAAAATTTGTATAAAACTAATATAATATATTACAACGATATAAATAAGTTAGTTGATCGAATGAGGTTATTACATGAAGCTATGGAAGCCGGGCACACTGGTTTAGAAAACGAATGGGTAGCTTTGGTTGATGAACTGCGAAAACAAGGAATAATTGTTCAGTAGACGCATATATATATATATATATATATATATATATATACATATATAATAAGAACCTAAACGATAGCGATTCAGTTACATCATGAGTGTGGACAAGTTTGGACGGTATTCCGAGTTTGGAGTAAAATCTGGATATAGTGAAAAAAAAGCTGGGTTTCCGTTAACACCTGACGGCAACTATAATTTTGAAGGAAAAGTAATTCAAAATGTTGGTGATCCGCTTATGTCGTCTGATGCGGTTACAGTACAGTACATGAAAAAAAGAACCCCAACTGTACACGAAGATCATTGGGGGTTTTCCGGTAAAAGGTTAAGCGATATACAATATCCCATTTATGATGGTGAAGCAGTAAATTTAGCTACTCTAAAATTGTTAACGATTTACAAAAGGAATAAAACTGACACAAGCTATGATGTAAAAAAATTAAAATTATCAAATGTAGGTGATTGTGAGCAGGATGGAGACGCTGTAAATAAGAAAATGTTTGATATTGTACACAAGAAATGGACTACGGAATATGAAAAACATTTGGAAAGGTTTGGTGCAGCTCTATTCCATTATATCCATCGGGCTTCAGGAAGAGATGCAGCTTCAGATGTTGACAGTCACAATTATTTAGACTGGAAAAATATACACAATCCAGAGAAACCTAATCAACGAGATAAACCGTCTAAGCCTTCTAAAGTCAAGACATTAGGAAAGGAGGATAAAGTGAATGTGATTAATGAACCAACAGAAAACAATGAAGATTACATAAGAGAAAAAAGAATTTAAAATACCCCCCATGATAAGGGATAAAGCATCAGTCATATTCGAGAGACGATACAGAGAGGATGATGGAATCCAATATTACTGCGTGGAGTTTAATATCTCAAGAGCCGAGATTTCCCCAAGGAGTGTTGACAGATGGTTTTGTTCAACGGTTTGATAGATATATGGATTGGGAACAACTTTCCATACATTACCTCTTTACAATGACTATGTTAAGAATTTATTTTCACAGAGTTAACTGGATCCATATTTTACAAAGACAACAGTTTTCAGAAGACTTCCTCGTAGAGATGACATCGAATTTTAATAACTGTTGGGAAGTAATAAGTAAATATCAAAATCTCTCTGAGAATTACATTGACAATTTTAAAGATAAACTAGACTGGGATGTGTTATTCAATTATCAACGATTAAGTGGCAAGTTTCTAAGGGAACATGACAAATATTTAAAGTTTATTCATTTTACCGAAGACAACGATACCATCACCAGCGGAGAAACATCTGGAACATCTTCAATTACACCTTATTTCTATTTTTACTACTTTTATTTAATATGTCTACATTTAATTAATAAATCCATTTCGATATAATAAATGGATTTTAAACAGTATATAATACAAGAAACCAAAACTGATATTACATTCATTGTAAAACATTTATAGAGTGCACCTACTGATTGTAAGTTTTGCTATAAATAGCCATGTCCAGGGTTAAACGCATCAGTCATAATCGAGAGAGATTACAGAGAGGAAGGGGAATAGCATCAACAGCATTTTCTCTATTGAGTAAACCGGTTGGAGCTATAGTTAACAAGGCGATTGATTTATTACCTGTGGAATTACATTTACCTGGAGGATATCAATATTGTGGTCCTGGAACCAAATTAGAGAAACGTCTTGCTAGAGGAGATCCTGGAATAAATAAGCTCGATCAGGCTTGTAAACAGCACGATATAGCGTATTCCAAATTTGGTGATACTAAAAATAGATCAATAGCGGATAAAGCACTTGCTGAGAAAGCTTGGCAAAGAGTAAAATCTAGTGACGCGAGTATTGGTGAAAAAGCAGCGTCTTTAGCAGTAACAGCAGCAATGAAAGCAAAAACTACGTTTGGAGGAGGAAAGAGAAGAAGGCGTGGGAAAAAACCCGCTAAAAAACAAGGAGGTAATATCAGAAGAAAACGTCGATCTACCAGTGGTAAAGCTAAAAAGAAACCAACAATATGGTCAATGATAAAAAAGGGAGGAGGATTATACCTAAGACCGTATCGTGTGTATTAAATAAGAAAGAGCAATTAATAATTAAAAACAAAGAATTGACCAATGAAGAACTGATTACATATGCTTCTTGTTTGAAAATCCCATTTTTTAGAGGAGTATTTATGAAAGATGAGTTACCGGTTAAAATGTGGAAAAATGAGACTGGTATTGTAAATTTGGATAATAGTGAAGGATTAGGCACTCATTGGGTGTGTTACAAGAAACTTGGTAAAACCATTTATTATTTCGACAGTTTTGGAGACCTTCCACCACCGAAAGAACTTCAACAATACTTTCGTGCGGCAGAAAATGTTTTTTACAATCATACAAGAAAACAACCTGATGATACATCCATTTGCGGTCATTTATGTTTAGACTTTTTAGCTAAAAGTGTTAGTCAACTTTAAGATGTCCTCGTATACAGTGTCATTAACCGGTAACTCATGTACTTTGCGCAGTATTCTGTTTCCAGCGCTACGTTTGCAAAAAGGAAGACTATGGGAAGCCGCATTATTGGATTTAACAACATATAACTCTATTCCAAACGTTAGTGAAGGAATTAATAACAAAATACATTATTACAAGACAAAAGATGATAAAGGAAAGTATTCAGCTTTGGAAGAATTCAGTTTACCAACAGGAGCTTATGAAATTGATAATATAAATGAAGTTATACAAAAACATATGGGAAAAGAAAATATAACGATAAAAGGCAATAACAATACAATGAAAGCCGAAATTACGTCTAAGTATTATATTGATTTTAGTCAAGAACATTCAATTGGTAGTTTATTGGGGTTTTCTAAGGAAACAAAAGTATTAGAACCTAATAAAACTCATTCTGGGAATAAAACTGTGACGATCATCAAAGTTAATAGCATAGACATTACATGTAACATTATACAAGGATCCTACAGAGATGGAGAGAATCGTCATATATTACACACATTCTACCCATCAGTTGCACCGGGTTTCAAGATAGTAGAAAAGCCTCAAAACCTTGTGTACCTACCGTTAAACACCAGTTTCATTTCAGACATCGTGCTGAACATAGTGGATCAAGACGGAAACCTTATTGACTTTAGAGGAGAAGCTATTACTGTAAGAATACATATAAAATCATCCGCTTAGACAATGGGGTTATCATTTAAAAAGAGAGAGCCAACAAGCAAAGAGGTCAGTAGCTCATCAGCTGTAGAAGGGTTAACAAGTGACAACATTCGTTTTCTAGAAGAAATCGGATTAAAACTCATTAACAATGGATATACTGGATATAGCGCAGGGTCCAACATTCGACGAGACCTTATGGGAAAAGGAATATCACACGCACAACCCTTACGCTTCGTCCAAATTAAACAATAACGATGAAATTAGGATTCCTATACAACAACAAGACATTTATACTCTTCCATGCGAAAGTTATTTATATATTGAAGGAAAAGTAACAAAAAATGATGGTACTGCTGGAACCACTGTTCCGTTCATAAATAATCCTATGGCATTTTTGTTTGACGAGATTAGATATGAAATTTCAGGAGTTACAGTCGATTCAACAAAAAAGGTTGGAATTTCCAGTACATTGAAAGGATTAGCGTCTTTAACACCAAATGAGAAGAACCTGTTAGCTGTTGCAGGATGGGTTGCACCAGACAAAAGTACAATCGCTCCTGACTCTTCGGGAAACTTTGATTTCTACGTACCTTTAAGATTACTCCTAGGATTTGCTGAAGACTACAGAAGAATAATAATAAATGTAAAACAAGAACTAGTTTTATTAAGATCATCAAACGATAAAGATATTATTAAAGCAGCTACTGGAACAACTGATGCCAATTTAGACTGGAAACTAACATTAGACAAGATTGTTTGGAGAGTACCACATGTGCGACTAAATGATGAACACAGGATTACATTATTAAGAAAGTTAAAATCAGATCGAGACATTGTAATGCCATTCAGAAGCTGGGAGTTTCATGAATACCCCGTTTTACCTACAACACAACGACATACATGGACTGTAAAAACTTCTACTCATTTGGAAAAAGCGAGATATGTAATATTTGGATTACAAACGAAGAAGAAAAGTATAATAACTGAAAATGCTGGTGAATTTGACCATTGTAAATTAACAAACTGTAAAGTGTTCCTGAATTCACAATTCTCTCCCTACGACAACTTTAATATTTCTTTTGATAAGAAAAGATACAGTGTTTTATACGACATGTACGCTAGGTTCCAAAATTCATATTACGGCAAAACAAATACACCTCTACTATCTCCCGTTCAGTTTGAATCGAAAGCTCCGATTGTTGTAATTGATTGTTCCAAACAAAATGAATCTGTAAAATCGTCTAGTGTTGATATAAAAATAGAAATGGAATTTCAAGAAAACGTACCTGCAAATACATCTGCGTATTGTTTAATTTTGCACGATAAAATTGTTACATACACACCGTTGACCGGTATTGTAAAGACAGTATTGTAAAACGTTGTACCACCACCGGCACCGCCACTGTCGCTAACCTATAAATAGCGGAGCAGCAATGCAGGTCTTCAGTTGATCGTCTATCGGCGCATGGGTAACATCTTCTACAAAATGAGTTCTCCATCTGTTGTACAAGGTGATGCAGAGGTAGCACCGTTATTGGAACGTGATAATACTAGTGAAGCAGAAATCATCAAGGAAATAACTGCATTTTTAAAGTTTGGTAAAAGAGATAGAGAGGAGGAAATTAATGCAGACCCATCAAAGGTAGTACCAAAGAGGAAGAAGAAAGTTGAAGAAAATATTCCTCCTCACATTTTAACTGAAGTTTTTCTGCGAATCTTTTACCCCATCTCAGCATGCATCAGTAAAAGTGTATCAGTTGGATTGATGGAATCATTGGATTATTCCCCTACAGTAATACTACACCATGGAACAAAAAAGGTTTTATTTTCGCAAAATGCTTGGGAGTCATTTTTGAAACATGTACATTTAATAGAATGTTATTTAACTAACAGTTTGTGTGGAAGGAAAACACATATTCGACTTTTGGATTGTGACAATGAAATCGATATTGTTAAACATCGCGGACAACTACAAGTGCGAATTAGAGACTTGACTCAACATGAAAATAAGATTCTACTGTCACGTGAAGAATTCTACGTTTTAAACTACGCAACAGAACCTATTACAAGATACATGAGACAGTTGGTATTTGCAAGCGCTATTATTAAAGAATATTTGGTCGATACTTTGGAAAAACAACCTGATAGCACCATCGTGTACGGACCTGTGGATACATCTATTTTTAATAGAATACCTCATGAAGTTTGCATGTGGAGAAAGTTAAAGGATTTTGAACCACTTGTAGAAATCGCTACAGAAGCTACAGAAGAAACAACACAGGAAGAAGAAGAAACGGAGAAACAAGAAGAAGAAAACGAAACACAAGAAGAAGAAGTTTAAAAAGACTAAAGTTTGACTTAGTAAAGAAGAACACACGTGGGGTAGGCCTATTGGGGACGGTGCCCACGTTAAATATACACCAACGCGCCTGCAACTGTACGGCCTGGTATTTAACCTACCGTGGTGTGGAAAACAGTTTAGTTGATCGCTAGGTGCCATGATGAGCGGAGGGGATGAAGAAGTGAGTGTAAAGCCTTGTGTAATAGAATTTCAAGCATTTCGAAATAATGACGATAGGTTTATTATCAAGGAATTAGTAATTTTAGACTTGCTTACATTTGTAGCCTACCCATTCACGTTTGAAGCTCCTTTTTCTTTTAACAAACTTAACACCAAAGCAAAAAGTACAAACAAATGGATAACAAACTACTTTCATCACATACATTGGTATGAAGGATTTATAAGCTACAGTAATCTGCACAGTATTATGTTTAACTTTTGCAAACAATATTCACATATATACACAAGAGGATTAGAAAAAAAGAACTGGATACAAAAGTATACGCACGGTAATGTTTTCGATATAACTATCAGTAAGGACTTTAACATTAATCTCGGTAATATTTGTGTCGCTGCAAAAGATCTTAAACACGGTCAAACAAACTGTGCATTGTACAACGCATATCGTTTGGCTGCTTACTTGAAACAAACGCAGGAATGTGGTGGGGGTAGCGGAGAACAGAAATGTGGTGGGGGTAGCGGGGCCTATAAATACGAGGAGACAACACCGCTTCAGCATGAGTATTATTCGAGACTCCGAAGAGGCAACATCACAGAAGACACCACCACTGACGAAGATGGCATCACAACAATATCTACAAACATTGGTTGATCAATTCAACACTCACTCAAAATCGAACCTTCTGCTAACTAAAAAATGTTCAGAACTAAAAGAACAAAGACATTACATTATTCATAGCATCAAGAAAGTGGAAACCACACATGGAGAAGCAATTCTAGTATCATTGTGCGAAGGACCTATGACTCCAGGAGATGAGCCGAAGTTTCAAGTATTTCTTCCAAAACGATTTGTTCAACTGCTACAAAATGAAGACTTGCGAGATATTCAACCGGGGACGTTGTATTTGGTATCACACGGTGTAAGCGGTAACAACTCGACGGAACTCACTCTGCACATCATGCATCATTGTACATAATGTCTCTATTTGTTTTTCTCTGTTTGTATTTCTAGTCATCAATGTTAGACTTAAGCTTATTGTATTGTAGAATGTTTGTTTAATAAAGAAAGAAAAATAAAAAAAGAATAACATTAAAAGAAAAAAAAAAAAAAACAGCAACATAGCAGTATATTATTTTATATACTGCTGTGTTGCTTTTTTTTTTAAATTCAAATGGTTGACCTTGAACTTTCATTCAGGGTTAACTTATGAAGGGGTATAAAAGAGAGGGAGCAGTGAAGTTAGTCTCAGTCTTGTCTAACACACGCTGCAGCTAACATGTCGGTGCCACCGATGAACAATTTATTTTTCGATAACAATTTGAAGACATATTGTTGCGAGTTGCAATGTTTTAAAATACCAGGCGATCAAGCTGACGGGAAAGCTTGTCGTAAGTGCAGGTGTTTCAGCTATTGCATATGTCGATGTAAAACATATCAAATGAACCGTCAAGATAAAATACAAGAATTACGGCGACGGCTTGCATTACTTTGGCGGCGAATGGAGTAGCAACCATCTGCCGCGCACTTGCCACCTGCCGCCTACCATCTGCCGCCTGCCATCTGCCGCCTGCCACCTGCCGTCCGCCATCTGCTCCGCCCCACCACACGTTTACCCCCACCATTTAGTACGATTACAACGCTAGCTTGTGAATAGCCAGTACACCTCCGGCTCTCGACCGGTGAACATCGAGCTGCTCGTCCCGACTGTGTGTTCCCTGCGGTCACATAAATAGGCGAGGAACACACAGTCGGGATGGACCGATTGGACAAACAAGCGCAGCACTTGAAAACTGCGTCTGACGGCCGCGACTCCGGATCAACAACATCGATGACGACAAACAACGGGGAACTATTGTAAACATAAATTATTGTAAACATAACTTATTGTAAATAAAAAGAAATGTAAACATTAAAGTAATAAATGAAATAGTACTACCTCGCACTCGTATCATTCGATTGCTTCATTCGATTGTTTTCATTCGATATTTGTATCGAATTAAAACTATCGAATCACAATCGGATTTTACGCGTGCGAGGTAGTACTTTTTTAAAACACCCTCCCCGTGACCTTGAACTTTAACCTTTCCCTCATTACGTCACAAAACCGCCTACGTCACTGGCTCAGCCTCAGATGACGTGTTTAATGACTCAGCGCTTCCGGTCACGTGACCGGAAGCCATAAATCAAGTGAGCCAGCAGCCCCCTTTCGCCACTACTTACAAACGCACCCTATTTACATTTGTCTGTTTGGAAATATTAACTATAGCGTAACTATTTAAATTGTGGCTTAGTACAACTCAACAAAACTAGTATCATAGTTATTATACCACCCCCCCCCTCGTGTTATCCGACCTGCGTCTCCCCAGAGTTTTTTGAAGTTATGGAATAAGAGGAAAATATTGTTACATATTCAAATAGTTACCAAGTTAAGGATTAAGCAGTTCTAAAATGTTGTAACTATTCTTACTTTACTAGACTCATTCCCTACGCACTGTTAGCATGTAAAGTTGTTAAAAGGTTTGCACCGTAATTTGCATACCACTTCCATCAAAGGTATTCCCATTTAAACCTTATGTAAAGTTAAAATTCGGCCTTACAACGTAAAAATCCTCCAACCAAGGGTTTCACAAGGTTTTAAATGCTAATCAAGCCCTATTGAAAACCTTATCGCCGGTCACCAAGACCATTGTCATAACCTTGTCGCAACCCTTTTCGAAAGATTGTCACCCCTTGTAAGATTATATAAACCTTGAACCTCGTCGTTGACAATAGTTAAAACCCCTTATGAAAATGTTAAATCACTTACTGGGGCGGCCGGCGTTCACTCATTCCACTGCCAAAACTTGTTTATACTGATTAGCAATCCAAACACCCGTAACACCCGATTTATTGCAATCGCTGTCATTCAAACCCACACAAACGGCAAAATGAAAAGTCACTCAACAACAGAGTCAATACCAATCAGGTTGAGGTTGCAGGAATGTGTTGCCCAAGTGGCAATCAATCATATCAATTTGCGATTATCCAGTGAAAGTTGTAGCTTTGGCGGCCCACACGCGGTGCAGACCTATCCCACTCACCGACTATGTAGCTGTGTAGCTGTGTGGCTGTGTGGCTGTGTGACTGTGGATTTGTGGCCACCCCCGGACCGACTACGTACTCACACGGGGGCCGAGCTGCAGGGAGCGGGGGTGTGGGCGGGAATTCATTTTCTTATCAGTGGTAATTACAGGGTGAACGGACTTGAGGTAGGTTTAGACAACGTAGGTGTTAGAGTGCCTCAATAAGGAGTTTCTGTTTTGGAAAGCAAAGTAATTATGTTAATTTGTATCAGATTTTAAAGTGATCTTGGGTTTAACATTATTATTACATCAGTTATGTGTATGAACGATTGGACTGAATTTACATGTTTATTAAATTTGATATGGGTGTTTATAGCTGGTAACAAGCCTTCAATTGGTGCTTTTGAATTTTAGATGTTAAATAAGAATAGGTTACAAAATTATCTAGTTTTATAAATTAATAATTCAGTTATTCAATGTATACAAATTCGTGAAATATATAACAACCTCTTTCGTCTTCGTTCTATTGGCTATAATAGTGTCAATGATTACCTTTTACAGGCAGTGATTGTATTTGGCCCGGTAATTGTATAAACATATAATAATATGATCTACTGCTCGAGCAAATGATCTTTTCATGATTGGGAGTTTATATCACCTCCCATAACGTATTGTGATTACTGCGTTGCCACCTCAGTGGTCGGGGGGAGTGGTCGCCATTTATATAATGTCTGTTCTCGCTTCTGTGCTGTGTTTTATTAATGTGTCAACACCTTTTAAATATACAATTCAGTTGATTTCTATTATTCCATAAGATTTGCATTGAATCTTTGAAGACCTGTAAAACAGAGATTTTATAATTTAGAAACTCAAGGGGAAATTGAGGGATTTTTTACAGGAGAGGGATAAAGTGGGATTTTTAATCGGTTTTAGCGAATTTCCCCTATAGGGAAGAAGCTATTACCGTAGGTCTCATGGTAAGACTTAAGCCCGAGACCATGATAACTTTTTGTTTTGAGGTCCCCAGATGTCCAAAACACTAATCGCTCAAATTTATATATATGTATATATATATATCTATATATATATATATATCTATCTATATATATATATATATATATATATATATATATATACATATATCTATATATGTGTCCGTGAATGCGATAACTTGAGTAAAAAACGTCCGATTTCGATGAAATTTGGCTCAAATGTGTAAACTGACATTTATGACTTTAAGTTCGAAAACCAGAAAAATCGGACTATGGGAAGGGGGGTTTATGGGGGTTTTAAATTTTCCAAAAATCAGTTTTTTGCATTTTTTACCCTAAAATTTTTAAAACACTTAATTTAGGTTTAGACCATGTTATAGAGCTTAAAAAACAAATAATATGGTATTTTGAATTATTAACCTAGGTTAAGTGGTTGCAGAAAAAATCCAAAAAACATGCTCATAAAATCTCCCATGTTAATCTTATGGGAAAAAGGTTTTTCGCTTTTCCTCAGTTAATTTTACTTTAAACTTCACATTTTCTTTTACCAATCACTTCAGCTCCACAAAACAATCATTTTGGTGTTTAAATTGTGATTCTACGTCAAACCGTTGCAGAGATATTCAAAGTGCTAAACACAGTACGTTGTCCAATGTTATCCTTATGGAGAATAAATAAAATTTGATATCTTGATTATTTATGAATGTATATTGATGAAATTTGGTATGTGGCTTCATGTTGTACTGGTATATTGATAATTGCACAAAAAATAAATGTTTTGTTGATTGTCCCCGTAGCAGCTAACCTGCATACTCAGCCCTAATGTTATTCTTATGGAGAATAAGTAACGTTTTATATCTCCCTTAATTATGAACATAAATTAATAAAACATGGTAAGTAGCTTCACCTGGTTCAGTTATATTGATAATTGCATAAAAACTCATTTCTCATCTTCCTCGTTGCAGCAAACCTGCGTACTCAGTCCTAATGTTATTCTTATGGGGAATAAATAACATGTAATAAATCACTTATTTATGAATGTATTTTTGTCAAACTTGGTGAGTGGCCTAATGTACTAGTGAGAAACATATCAATGCATTGGAAATTCGCTGAGTACGCAGGTTTGCTGCGACGGGGGGTATTTGGGGATATTTTTACCCTACTGGCACCTATACAACTCGGCATTGAGGCTCGTCATCAATACTCAAGGAGGTCAAAGCGCGTCGACCTCTTTACAAGACTGCAACGACAATGAATTCACCTCCAGAGTTGTAGGAGGAGGCGGATCCACGCCAGAGCGGTCCCGTGACGCGGCGTGCACACCCGGGACACGGGGCACCCGGGGTGTGGGCCGGGAAGGAAATCTGCAGTAGGCAGGAGAAAACTGTCATTGGGCGGGTCGAGGATCGCTCTCTCAGTTCGCGCCTGAACGCCGGCAAATCTGCTTTGGTCCTGGTGAGTCGCGTTTCTCTTATCATTAACATCTGATTAAGAGAGCTGGCAAATAGTGTAACATGTAATTAAGTAATTAGTCTTTGGTTTATTATAGAGTAGTGATTTGATTTACATTCAGGTATATCTTTTGTTTTTAAATTGGGATTGGACCTAACTAGATTTTTTCCTCATTAACAAAATATTTCCACCTTAAATATATTGACGATTGCTTAAAATTTTCGTAAAACGGTTTCTACAAGACACTTAAAAGCTATAATTAGAAATTTAGTACTTTTAGACATACTATAACAAATGTGTCAATTTTTTCGATGAAGACTTTTTCATATGGAATGTGTTTGTCAACCCACTTAGCAAATATCCACAATAATTCATACATCGTATTAATTCTATAAATAGAGTAACATAAAGTATTAATTTAATTGTATATGTACTTGAATGACATTGTAAAAAGTTAGTCATTAAAGTACATATAACTAGTCAATGTAAATAACGACTTATTTTATATTAGTGTACATTTCACACCCTAATATATTAAAAAATAACTGGAACGTCAATGTAATATAAACAAATAGAATGTAATATGGCATCGAAGTAGTATGCATAAACAATAATCAATCTTCATGACAATTTCAAATGATAAAATTAAGAACTTAATACACAATTGAAACACCCATCCCTTTAAAAACAAAATGTAAATAAAAATGCATTGATTTGCTCTATTGAAAAAGATTGTTGATTCAGCAATGGCATTGGTCTGATGATGACTGGTGTGACTGGTCGAAATCGATAGCCTAGTACCATCTTTTATATATGTCTACCGTCTGTATGTGAATCAGTATAAGTGTAAATATATCTTAAGTGTTGTAAGACGTCTTTTACTACATCCCGTAAGTAATAACAACACGTAATTTGCTAATAAAAAAGTTATTCAATGTATTATGACGAATAGTACAGTTTTAGGTTATAACATACAATTTTAAACCTTCGATTTTTGAGATAAAAACTCGAGAAATCCATTAAGTTAAAATTATACCATAGGTAGATAGGAATTAAAAGTATTTTAAATAGCTTCGAATGAAAATAATTGTGTAATTCAATCAGTAACGCAATATCCACCTAAGACACAACATCTAATGATGCCGTCAGGAGAACAAGAGAGCCGTGTCTTGTAACAGAGAGATTGCGAGGCGGACATTTGATATCTCAATGGACCACAATTGCCATTGTGTATTGTGAGAGGAGGCGCTTCCGTCGGCCACTGTGGTGTCCACTCGCGGACTCCGGGGAGGGGGGATAATTACCCAAAAATGAAGAAATGGGCCCGATTAATAAGTCGGAAGTTACTAAATTGGTACCGGATAATTAGTGTCGAGTTCCTTGTTCTTTCTGACGAAATTATTTGAAAAAGTTGCACAGAAAGATTACTCTGAGATTTCATGTCGCTAAATTTTGTCAGGGTAAAATAAACTACGCTTCACATCAGTACAAGATATAATTATACTTATACTGATTAATTAAATTATTCTGTGATTGGGTTTGCTAACAACCACACTGTTTGAAATCGATCGTCCTGTACCATCTCTTATGTATTTACCATCTTGTATATATAATTTAAGAATAAGTCTATAGTATATTTCATAACAAGAGTAGAAAGTGGATTTTTGCGTGCTTGAGACTATATTTTTGAAGTGCTAGACTTGTCGAGCACTTCAAATAGTTGAGAACATGCAAAACACTTTCCACTCGAGTTTTGAAAACTTTTCACTACACTACTTTGGTAACTAGAGTGGAAAGAGTGGTTTTGTAATTTTCCACAGTAAACATTACTGTCCACTGTAAACATTGACGTATGTATGCAAATATGAAGTTTCGCAGGTGATAACCACAGAACGAAACAGCTGTTGTAAAAGTAGTGTAGGGGCAAATAATATATTTCGTAGTGTTGTGAGACGTAGTTTATTTTATCCTGTTTGATTGTAACAACACGTATCTTGCTATTCACGAAATTATTTCTAATTTCTGTTTCTAAGTGTTAAAGTCCCGTATTTAAAAACTTAAAACTTGTTAAAACCTTAAAAACGGATCCGTTTGCTGTTTTGTCTAGTTTTGAGGACAAGAAGGGTTTTTCACGCTGCAATATCTCCATAGTCAGATGATACACAAAAGAATAGACTTAAATTTTTGTTGGACTAACCAGCTCAAGGTTCTGTTATAAAGTTCCATTAGGGTAGTTTAAATTGTGATGCCATTCCAGTTAGCTTTAAATAGCTGCTCTTGCTTCTTTACTGTTTTGTTTAATCAGGGGTTGAATGATTAGTAAATTGATTTCTATTCTTCCATAAGAACTTTGAAGCCCAGAAGGCAAAGGTTTGTTAAGTAAACCCCCAAAAAGTTAACCTAGATATTAAAGCTTGTGGCTAAAAAACGCATGATCAATTGTTTATGACATAATAGTGTCGCCTGTAGCTTTGCCACAACAATCGCTTTATTTTTTTTGTTTAATACTGTAGATTCATAACCGATTATGCTGTCAGGATTTTCAAACCCCATCTAAGAAATTCTAAACCACTATACAAAATATAATATACTATATAAACACATATACACTATATTCCCTATAAATAAACTAAATTAATTCTAGTCTTGTTGACTGGATTTTCTTCAACAAGGTGGTCTCCGATCACTGTAATACTTCCAGTGATTCTTTTTTTGAGGGAGGGAAGTGTGTATAAGAAATATCGAAGCCCGTATGTATAAATTCTTTGGGTTTAGATTTCAGTTTTTAATCTGTAGCAGAAAGAAGGGGTTAGGTGAACGCTAGACAAACAGCTAGTACTGAACTTTCTAGAAACAATAAATAGAAAGTTAAAGTCAAATGTTAAGTTTGTTGTCGAATTCTCTATGAGAATCCCGTTTTTACCGTAAAAAACAAGTCAGACCCAACTGGTTAAAAATAATACCTTCTTGATTAAATCAATTGTGGCGGGAACTCTGAGCGTACTTTTGTCCTAGTAATGTTACTAGTTAAACAATGGTTTTGTAATCTTCTAATTAACAGGTAGACCTAAGACAATAGGTCCAGGGTTTGGACCTTCCGTTTTAAATCGTTAATAAATGCCACCGGCATAAAACCACACAGAACACAACATTTTTTTATAATAACTACACTAGATGTGGTTTATAAATAGTAGAGTTTATTACCAAAATACCTGTATTGAAGTTCGTAAGGTAAAGCTGGACGCAGGGTTATTTTTTAACCAAACCTATACTACTGCCTGTAGGTAGCCTATTGGTACCTAAACTAAGCTTGGTTAGCAACATATTCAAGTAGGTTTTTATTATTTTTTTATTTACAGGACAAGGCATTTTCCGAATACTGTATTCCTAAATATTGCTTAGGGTGTCTAAATTTTTACAACATGTCACGTGAGCTGTATTTAGCTTCTCTTATCGTGGCCATTATTCTCATTATTCATGACCATTAAAATCACGTGTTCACTTTACACCGAGATTTATATCCAATGACTGCCGAGTAGACCCATTTATCAACGATAGCCCCCGGCGTCGCTTATTACCCGCCAAATTGCATCAACTCGCGCCGCAGGCTCAACGCAAACAAAGCGCGCCAATCGCAGCGAGAAGATCTCGAGATACCGCGAGACACCGCGAGAGGTGTGCCGGCAATTCCCGCCAGCGCGTGATCTGCTACCGTGCCGGTGACGTCATCCGCAGCTGCGAGTCAAGGTCACGTGATCGACGTGTCGTTGCCTGCAGAACCACGCCCACTACATGCACAACAGATGCAGTCTTGATACTCCTTGCAACCTAAGCTCCGAGCTATTAAATACCAGCTGTCGCTTTGGTCATGCGATCCTACCCCTCAATTATGGCCGAGTGCGATTTGCAGAACCTTCCGCGTCGCCTGTGGCTGAAAAAGATACGAAAGGTCCTTACGGTGGAATCTGATACCAATTAGAGGGATTGTGGGGAAGTCCCGTCCGATTTCTTTCTACTGGACAAATTGGATGTTTTTGACAAGACGTGGGTATCGGTATCAATCGATATGTTATTGCAGGGCTTGACAAATGATCTTTGAACCCTCGAGATTCAGAAAAATTTGGATATCCCTTTTAGTTTTTACCTAACTATAAGAGGGGGCTCCAGTCAAGTGACATTTCGCAATTCTACCTGCTTCTTCAAAAGGCTAATGTTAACTTTCAAATCCATGTTCTGTTTCAAATCCTCACCTGATTGTTGTAAATCAGTAATGTATAGCTCTTTTTAAAAAGCAAAGGAAACCTAGCTGTGAATAGAATTTGAATACTAGAAATAGTTACCCCATAACAAAACATGTAATTAACAATTTTGGAATTTTGTTAACAATTGTTATCTGTGACATCTAAATTTTGCTCACTGAAATCCCTAGGTATTATTTTCCTCTTTTAAATGAGCTATAAATCATAGATTTCGAATAGTCAGTTGTGGGGGAACGGGATTTTAAGTTTTATGTTAGAATTATATAGAAACAGGTGACTGGAGCCTCTCATAAAACCAATTTTATTTCTATTCCCAATCAGTTTGTTACGTAAAATACAATTATCCCGCTAGTTATCTCAGTCGAAGGATTTGGGATGGAATAGGATGTCATAAAAGGGACCCACGCGCTATAATGGAGTCAATTTGTTAGTGTTAGAGATATAATAGGGAGTGTGGGATGGTGCGAGGTAACATTATAGAGGTTAGGAAACGAATAGACTGAGTGGGACGATTGAGAAATATTTGGGAAAGCTATATTAAATTATTCTACTGAAGAAGTTCGGATTGGTATTTAGATAAACTTTGATACAAGTTGAATACGTTAGTTTGGAATTATGAGGGGCTCCAGTTGCCTGATTCTAATTGCTTCTCCCGTAAGATCAATGTTAAATTGTTCAAAACCCGTTCCTCCTCAACGGATTATCAAAAATTGTTGATCCATGGCGCATTTTATAGATACAAAATATAACTAGTGATTTCGCTGAAGGGAACATCGATATTACAAATAAGAATCGTTCATTAAAATATTAAATATTAGCTATTTTTTATACGTTTACTATGTGTAATTTATATCGCTAGGGGTTTTGCTCTTATGAGCCATAAATCAACGCCCTCTAATACTTCGTGATAGGACGCTGCATTTGAAAGATTGACCTTGTGGGAGAAGGGGTAAAAACGTGAAGTGTTTCGTGAGTGGATCCCACTCTTAATCAGAAATTTGTTTTTACTCCCAGAATGTATTCAATGTTTTCATAGGTTTTTCAAACTAAATGAACCAAGTATTATATATTTCTACGATTATTGGTGAATTCCTTTACTGTTTTTGAAATTTCGAATTCCACAGTTTGGTGAATATTCTAATGTACTATTTCAATGTAATTATCACCGTTTAATCAACGTTTCTGTAAATATAAAGTACATAACATGGCATTCATATCAATCCCAAACATACTTGTACTAGTAAAAGTATAAAATGTCTTTTCTGAATATGCTAATTCCAATCGAGGTCATTCAAGTGTGTTAGCAGACTCTCGAACGTAAATCTTTGCTATCAGGGGTCTTCAGCCCCCTAACATATTTTGTATAAGTAAAGTATTTAATCGAGGATAAAACAAAATACTATTAAACAATATCACTCACAGAGTAGCTGTTTTATCGATCGAAACGACAACGAATTTTTGTAAAGCTACCAATCGAAACAACAACCGATATATTTGACCAATGTAAATAACAAAGAAAATGACAACCAAAATACTGTCATTACTAACAACCAAAATATTGTCATTTGACCGCTACCAATTAAAACAACAACTAATATATTGAACAGTTACCAATCGAAACAACAACCGGTATATTTGACAGCTACCAATCGAAACGACAACATAAATATTGAACAGCTACCAATCGAAACAACAACCAATATATTGAACAGCTACCAATCAGAACGACAACCAATATATTGAACAGCTACCAATCAGAACGACAACCAATATATTGAACAGCTACCAGTCAGAACGACAACCAATATATTGAACAGCTACCAGTCAGAACGACAACCAATATATTGAACAGCTACCAATCGAAACAACAACCAATATATTGAACAGCTACCAATCAGAACGACAACCAATATATTGAACAGCTACCAATCAGAACGACAACCAATATATTGAACAGCTACCAGTCAGAACGACAACCAATATATTGAACAGCTACCAATCAGAACGACAACCAATATATTGAACAGCTACCAATCAGAACGACAACCAATATATTGAACAGCTACCAGTCAGAACGACAACCAATATATTGAACAGCTATCAATCGAAAAAACAACCAACATATTGAACAGCTACCGATCGAAACAACAACCAATATTATATTTAACCTCTACCTATCGAAACGAAACCCAATATATTTAACAGCTATAAATCGAAACGAAAACCAATATATTTAACTGCTACCAATCTAAACGACAACCAATATGTTTAAACCTAACACATTTCTGCTATAGCAATAAAAGTCTCGCTTGGGGTAAACGCACTTCATAACAGTGATGAGTTATGATTGTTTGCCGCCATTTATGGCCGGAGAGAGTTCTTATAAAGTGGATATCAAAACGTCATAAACGCGCGCCAATTACGCAGTCCAGTAGGCAGATGATGCTCATGAATGTTGGGTTTTATGCAGGATCGTAAAGTTCGGAGTGGACAAGCCAGGGTGGCCAGAGGGGTAGGGGTGGACAGGGCTCAGGTGTGGCTTGGAATAAATCTCAAATATTCTGGCCTGTTTTGGGTTTTATTGTTACGTCGTTCTCCATAGGGGATGAAAAATGTTTTGGGAATTTCCTTTTGTGAGCATTTTTGGGGATGAATTATATTGAAGAAAAAAATCATTGGGTTTGTAATACCTCATTGTCTATATTATTTAATTCTAGGTTTTTATATAATGAGATAATTATATTTTTTTATTTTTAAAAAATCTGTCCACAGACAGTATATAAAGACCGATTAGTGAAAAAAGTAAGTACGGATGAATATGGTACAAGGTTCATTTTCAAACGTGAATTTTGCCTGTCGGTCAGTCATTTGTAATAAAATAACAGTGCCATTTGGCCCCTTTAAATTTAGAAAAAATAGCAAATAGAAAAGGTTTATATGGTGAGACAATAAAAATTTTATTTTCTATCTAAATGTTAAGCATTTAAAGAACATAAAATGTTGGCCACAATTTTTCCGACTACATATGATCTCAGTAAGGAGGCATCACATAACATGTGTATAATTTCCCTTATTTATATAACAATTTGTTTAAGGGGGCTCCAGTCACGAAGGTTTTCCCGTTTCACCTGATTCGCCCATAAGGCCAATGTTAACTTTCAAAGCCCGTTACTCCTCAACGGATTATTCGATATCGTTGATTTATGGCTCATTTTAAAGAGCAAAGATATACCTAGCGATTTCGTAAGCATAATGTCAATATTTTAAATACTAATCGATCACTAAAATTCCAAAATATTCAATATTTACGTTTTTTCGCGCGAACTATTTATGATAACGAAATTCTGGTTTTAATTCTGGTTTCTTACGTTTTAAAGTTTTGATCTTTAAAACGAACCATAAATAATCCATTTCGGACAACCCGTTGAGGAGGGACGGACTTTGAAAGTTAACATTGGTCTTATGGGAGAAGCAGGTGGACGCAAGGACTGGAGCCCCCTCTTAAGATAAATATAATTTTCTTCTTAGCGCGCTTCAGAATTTTTTGACATGCGGGTATCTATATAACTTGCTAAAGTTCCAAATCACATTAGACCTGAAAACCTCCTCGTTAAATGACCCTGAGTAAAAGAGTATTTATGGTTATTTATTTACAATGAAAATATGTCTGGCATTAAAACCTTTGAAAGTAGAGAGTGTTTTGAACACGAGTTTATCATAAAAGAACTTAGAAAAAATTATACAAAACACTTTAACATCAATTATTCTTCACGGTAAAAACGGCTAACTAGTAAATTGAAAATGCTAATAATAAGTAATAAAATACTGTTGATCATGAGATTAAAATAGGAACTTTGAAGGGCACTAGGGTGAATACCTATGAACCAGTTATAGTTGAAGAACCTGATATTTTGCATGAACAGAAACGCCTGCCCAGATAATAATGTTAGAAATCAAGAAAATCAGGAAAAACAATGTCCAGAATGACTGACTGGTTTTGTAAATGTGTGTAACTTGCTCACTAACCTACAAACACCAAGTACTCCATTCTTCAGTGTAAAATTAACGGGGAGACCTAGCCCCCCCGATACTCAGTATCGTAGGTTTCATATAGGTGAGAAATATGTCCACTCTAGTATATGCAATCTTTATTCAATGGTTCTAGCGACTGTTTTCATGAAATTATTTGTTGATACTTTACATGTGTAAGTGCTACTTTGACAGTTCACTGGTTAATTTATTCACAGTTGTTATGATTCATTTGTTTTGATTTTTAAACTTTATAAGACCATTGTTACAATTTCCAATTTTCAAAAGAGATATTTAACAAGATATGAATTTTTTGGGGTGAGTCAATTATCTCATTATTGTGACAATCGATTTTTAGGGCAAAAGCTCCTATTTCAAAGTTTTAACAAAATCGTTATGCTGGATTGAAAGATACAAACATACATTTTTAGCAAATTTCCCCTATAGGGAAGAAGCTATTATCGTAGTCGGCATGGTAAGACCTAGGCCCAGGACCATGATAACTTTTCGTTTTGGGGTCCCCAGATGCCAAAACGTCATTCGTTCAAAACTGTATATATATATATCCGTGAGCACGATAACTCTCGTAAAAGTTATCCAATTTTGACGAAATTTGGTATAAACGTTTAAAGCAGCATTTATGACTTAAGTTCGAAAACCAGACAGATCGACGAATCCGAAAGGGTATTTGGGGGGGGTTTACTCCAAAAAATGTTTTTTTTTTAGTTTTTTACATATAATTTTTGAAAAAGTCAAATTTTAGTTTTTTTGCGTTGGAATTAGTTTAAAAAGACGTACAATTTAGTGTTTTGATAATTTCTCTACGATGATTGGTTACAGAGATGTTGAAAGTGCTAAACACAGTACGTTGTCCAATGCTATTCTCATGGAGAATAATAACAATTGAATATCTCGCTTATTTATCAACTTATCCTCATGAAACTTGGTATATTGCTTCATATCGTTGTGGTCTATTAATATTTGCACAAAAAACCATTTTTTAGCTGATAGTTCCCGTAGCAGCAAACCAGCATACTCAGCCGCCATGTTATTCTTATGGAGAGTAATTAAAATGTCATTTATCGTTTATTTATGAATGTATATTGATAAACTTACTACGTGGCTTTATGTGTATTAAGATGCATTCACATGCATTGGAAATTCGCTGAGTACGCAGGTTTGCTGCTACGGGGGTATTTTGTATTAGAGTGAAGGATATTTACTAAATTCCTTGATGCTATAGAGCACAAGTCTTAACATAAAGAGGGTAAGATTAAAATAAATAAAAGGGTAAATATGTAAATCTCGATCCGTCCAGCCAGGAGTTTATGGTCAGCCCGGCTCAGGTGGCAGACATTACCCTGAGGGATCATCCCTGGTCCCTGTCCCAGTCCCTGGTCCCTAGCCCTGGTCCCTAGTCCCTTCCCATCACTATCGGCTATCTGCATGATTGCTCGTCCGGTCGATGCCATCTGTTTTTGATTGGTTCCAGAATTATTAACACTCCTTGTCCCCCAAATCGTAAAACATGCCGTAAAAACGGCTGTGTAATTGCGAATGCGATCGCTTGTCCTCAACGCTGAGTAAATGTTAATTAGATTTTTACAAATCTCATTATTGTTTTACGAGCTTATTTTCGGTATTTAATACTCGTTTAAGAGGGTAACTTTAACTTCGGTGAATAACTTGGGGTCTTTATCCGTTTACTTTTATGAGGAAATATAAAAGCGATATTTTTATGAATCTTCATTAGCCGGTAGATGACGAAAGCTTTGAGATAATGAGAATTACTGCTCTTTAGAAGTGGTTTATTGCACGCCAATTTTTCTTAGAGTTTTATAACTCGGAGAATAAAGGAGAGATAAAAGGCATTAATGGCTTATTATGGCAATAATTTATTTACTACTCTTTTAGCTTGCTTATAGTGAAAAATTATATTTGAATGATCATTCTTTATTAATCACCTAGAATGTTAAATCACAAGGCAAACCATATGAAAAGGTTTAGTGTATTGTATTACTTAAACAGTGTCATATATTACATGATTGAGCCTCGTCTAAGCTTCAACAATAATAAAATAACAATTCTTTTGGAAACACGTACACTATTTTCGATTTAAATAACTATATTAACAATGTATCAATGCAACTAATGAATTGTATCCAGTATTTTTTGGTCTATTAAGAGAATTAGTTATGTTAAACTCTGTGACATGAACACTTACAGTGCATCTTTCAGTCAGGAGCACAAAAAAATGTAAGTCATTTTGATGCAAGACAAGAGAGGTGATAAATTAAATGTGTACTGAAAAATATTCTTAAGATGGGCTCTAATCTCCTGCTTCTCTTAGAAGACCATAAGACCAATGTTAATTTTCCAAAATTGTTGAGTAGAGCTTAATTTTATAAAGCCAAAAATACCTAGTGATTTCAGTGAGAAATTTTAAATCACAGATAATAATAATTATAAAATCTCTAAAATATTCAGATACTGAAGATTTTTTACGGATGAACTATTTGTAACATCAGATTTCTGCTTACTGATATCTCTAGGTATTTTTTTGTACTTTAAAACTACCTATATATCAACGGCATCGGATAATCCATTGAGGAGAGACAGGCTTGGAAGTTAACATGGTCTTGAGGGGGAAGCAGCTAAAAACACCAAATGTTTCATGACTGGAGCCCACTCATTCACTCATAAACAAGCAAGCGAGAAACTCCAGAAAGCAACACGACACGGGGGCCATTACACCACATTACGGAGACATCCCACCGTCCTGCTCATGACGTCACGAGTACTTTCACTGTATCTCTGCGAAGGACGCCCGGTGCCGGCGAGCGAGGGCCAGGGGGGCGGGGACCCGGGCCGGTGGGCAGCCGAGGTGAAAGTCTAGAGGTTCGTTCACCGCCGCCTCCGCCTCCGCCGGGAGACAGGGTCATCCCATCACGACCCACGGGCACAACACAACAGCCAGATAGGAATGGAACGTTTCTAGGAAAATTGCAAACGTGGACTTGAATCTCATTTGCCCTCTTCTAACTGTCAATGCGACCAAATATTTCAAATTCATTGTTTGTGTTTGTACATTATGTCTTATATGAATGCATTGGTGATGGTGAGCTTATGTTATTATAGAAAATGATTGCGAACAACTGCCAACACTGACTGGTTGGATGATTGTATAATGTTACGGTGATGCTATTTAGGCATTGTTGCGAAATTTGCCATCCCTGGTCGAGAAAACAACTCACGACGCGGGACCTTGAATTTCCCAAGGTGAAAAAAATTGCCTGGAACATAAAGCAAAGTAGTTTCACAATCCAGGCAAAGCTGAAAAAATGAAAAATCTAATAAAACAGGACTATAAGCAGTCAAAAGAAAAATAAACTCAAAAGCAAGTGCCACTCATGTGTGTTATGTTCGAGGTTTTTTTCCAATCAGGGGCCATAAATGACGAAAAAATGCGTTACGTAATATGTGTATGGCCCATCAGTCTTGGCGGTTGTTCGCAATAATTGTCTAAATAACATAAGCTCACCATCACCAATGTATTCATATAGGGTTATTTATACATTTACAAACACAAACAATGAATATGAAATATTTGGTCGCACTGACAATTGGAATAGGGCAAATGGGATTAATCATTAATATTCTAAACAACTGGTACTAATTTTAAATTCTTTAAATTTCTCTGCTGATTAACATTGCTTAAATATAAAAACTGCTACACTAAACTGCTGACGAACTCATACTGCAAGCTATCATAGTAGTATGGACTTCATTGGCTATATTATTCCGTAAGGAACAATTAGTTCGTTTTTAGCGAATTTCCCCTATAGGGAAGAAGCTATTACCGTAGGTCTCATGGTAAGACTTAAGCCCGAGACCATGATAACTTTTCGTTTTGAGGTCCCCAGATGCCAAAAACACCATTCGTTCAAATTTATATATATGTATATATATATATATATATATATGTGTGTGTGTGTGTGTGTGTGTGTGTGTGTGTGTGTCCGTAAGCACGATAACTCTCGTAAAAAAGGTCCGATCTTAATGAAATTTGGTAAAAATGAGTAAAGCACCATTTATTTTCACGAGTTTGAAAACCAGACAAATCGCACCATCCAAAGGGGGGTTTTTGGGGGGTTTTGTACCCCAAAAATGGTTTTTTTTGGGTTTCCACATGTAATTTTTATTTAAATCAAATTTTAATTTTCACCAGTTAATTCAGCATAAAAAAAAACAATTTGGTATTTTTATCATTGCTCTACGTCAATTGGTTCCTGAGATATTGAAAGTGCTAAACACAGTACGTTGTCTAATGTTATTCTTATGGAGAAAAAGAAAAATTGTATATCTCGCTTATTTATGAACATAAACTGACAAAATTTGGTATATGGGTTCATCTGGTTGGTGTTTATCGTTGTTTGCACTAAATACAACATTTTCACGTATGGTTCCAGTAGCAGCAAACCTAGGTAATCGGTTCCCATGTTATTCTTATGAAGAGTAATTAAAATGTTATATATCGCTTACTTATAAATGTATATGAATGAAACTTGGTATGTGACTTTACTTAGATGAGTTCTGATGATATTTGCATGAAAACCCATTATTTTGTGTTCCTTGTTGCAGGAAACCTGCGTACTCATCCCCAATGTCATTGTTATGGAGAATAATTAATATTTTTAAAATCGCTTGTTTGTGAATATATTTCTTATGAATCCTGTTAAGTGTTAATGTGTTATGTTATATATTCATTGGAAATTCGCTGAGTATGCAGATTTGCTGCGACGGGGGTATTTTTGTGACATTGGAATCCTTTTGTATTCAAACTTTGTTACAATTGGAAAATAAAATGTTCAATTTGCTCATTACTTAATCGATTTACAAATCTTATTTTCAAATTACGCCAAATAGGTGCATATATTGTAAATATACATATTTGGGAAAAATAATTTAGCATTAACCTTTACGTAATTGTTTTATTATTTTCCATTTCAGACTATACATCAAAAGAAACATGGAGGCAGTGGGCCTTAGTTTACTATTTCTATTCTTCTCGCCTGCAGTTTCGATTGAGAACAAAGCTTCCTCAGATAGCATCGGCGAATTCTTGGGGTAAGTGCATTTGGAGATCAGTCGTGCATTTAATTTTCACAAATTTTAATTAAATTCAAATTTTTCAAATAAACTCTAAACTTATCACCCAAACTGATTTTCATAACAACAGATTCCTAGTTTGTTGATAGTAATAATATGGCAGTGTGCCTTTTGGTGTTTGTATTTTAGAATGTATTGTGCTAAAAGAGTTATTGCTCTCTCCCTATTTCGTTTTATTTTAACCCGTTCATTTTATGCACCATGCCAACTGAAGACAAGTACCTGTGCCAAGTTTATTTCTTCCATAAAAGTAGCGGCTTAAGGCAACAAACACTAAAAACGGGAATGTTTTATGCCTTTAGTAATACGGGCATATTACTATACTTATATTCCTTCGAAATAAAATGAAAACATAAACAACTTTTGAAACACTAATTATCGTTTGGTTAAATTCCAAACAGGAGGACTGCAGAACATTTCATGACGTTGATATCAAAACATATGCGAGTAATGAAACAAGAGTAAGACAAATCAGTAAATTTACCACCTACAAAGCTGACTGTTTCTTTAGTTTTGAGATTGATAATGATAGTACTGTATGTTGATCAAGAAGCTAGTCACACAGATCAAAATGTAGTGGGTCAGAAGTCAAATTAAACAAACTTGCAAATTGTTTAGTTTATTTGGGGTACAACCCTACTCTATTATTGAATTAAGAATCGCCCTAAGAGTTACTATTACGTATCTGATTACGTCTCTTCCAAATTTCAATTGAGAAGTGTTTTTGCCGTGGACGCTAAATTTTTCATAAACTAGCTGTGAATTTTATCATGTTGATAATATGATTGTTTTATCCTTCCTTTTCAGACAACTGTCTTCCTTGTTGAACCAAGGAGTAGCCCAGCAAGGTGTGGTGGGCTACCAAGCCCCAGGCGGCGGAGGGTATCCTCCTTATCCTCCACAACAACCGTACCCTCCCTACCAACCTCCCCCTCCTGGCAGACCATACCCACCCCCCGGTCCACCACACCCAGGACCATACCCTGGCCAGTCGTACCCTCCGCCTCCACCATACGCCCAGTTTCCACCTGGGTACCCAGGTCAGGGCCTAGGACCCGGACCCGGTCCTAACTCCATCCTTGGCGCCCTCTCCTCGATCGCCCGGTATGACGACCTCCGCTGTGTGCCGAGGCTCCTGTGTGAGGTTGCCTCGGGGACGAGGCCCGGCAGCTACGGATACCCATCGTACTCCCAAGAGAGTCCGGTGCCTTTTCTGTCCAAGGATGCTCTCGTAACGTAAGTTATTCGGGGTAGTCTTGTGTTTCAAAGCAAATTGTATACAATAATAGCTGGCTCGACAGACGTTGTCCTATCCTGATGTCATTGAATTTGTTTTATGTCAAATATTCGTTCATTTTCAAGATGAGCTCGTTCGCTTCGCTCACTCGCCTCCCGAATCCCTTCTGATTGAGTTGACTTCAAAATTAGAGTTGTAAACTTAATATGTCTCCTCCGTTAATAATTAAAATCTTAAAACGTCATAGGACAATTCCATGCTTTTAAATCACCTAATTTGTTATCATAAACACCCTAATAGTTGCGCCTGATACAACTGAGCGTTTCAACCACTAATATCCAGTTAATTTATTAATTTCTCCCCAATAATTTGACCAACAATTGTCTATTATAAGTGTAGGAATAATGATAAAACTAACTCCTACCACAAAGAAGTGGTCGCTGTGCTCCAGCTTGGTTTAAGCAAGAGCCGTCTACGCAACTTTGACTTTAACCACTATAGTAACACCTGGTTTCCATAGGGCCTCCCCACTCCTCCGCCTTATCGCCTAATATCATCACCTCACTCGCCACAGTCGCCCCCAGTGGCCCATGGTGTTTACCAAGTCCGCTATCGCTCCTGTTTATCTCTAATGCAAGTGCTCCATACATCATAGCCGTCGCCTCCACTCTGTCCGCTGATGAATACTTTACCGACCCGGGGTCCAAACAATGTCAAACCCCGGTCGTTAATCACACTGCATTATCGACGCTGAGAAGAACCAGAAGCTTGTGGGAAAGCCGTAAACGTAAACATGACCTTTGACACCGTAACGTAAACACGACTGTTTACAGCTGTCATAGTTCGATGTACTCTCTGATCTCAGCTGATGTTTTATTCGTCAGCTGTTTGTAATCACATTCCCCAGCTGTTTAAGTTCACCGCCGGTTTATGAGAGTTACATCAGGTGGCCCACATTCAGTATTTACCGTGGCCGGAGGAGGAATATTTACATTTCATTTTACGCCTTTGCGCTCGTTAAAACAGTATTAGCGAGTTTCGCGATTGCGACAGAGATATTTGGGACTGTTTAGGCCGGACCGTGTCATTATCCCGACTAACACGGGATTGTTGTCAGGAAAATACTAACTAACACATATAATTTGGAAAATAATTGTGTATCATTAAATTTAAATAATCAGTCCCATTAAATGTAAAATCGCGTTTTAGTATATTAATTATTGTAATTTGTATAATATTTTTTACAAGAAGGACATAAAATTAAACTCTCGTTCCCGAGTTTTAGATGTGAATGTATAAACATAATTTTGAAAGCGATTTAAAATAATTACTTTTATTCGCAGTTCAATATGGTTTATTGTGAAATTATCATTTTAATTTTCCTTAATTAATATACAGTTTTAAATATTTGTATTATGATGTAACCGTCGTTTGTATGACCTTCTCATATACTTAACTGACAGTTAATAACCACTTACACGCCTTTTTATTCAAGTCTCAGTTCATGACTTCATGAGTTTCATAATGCCGATATATAATTATTTCAACCCCTAGCATTAAGATTAATGGTTTATTAACTTAAAACCAATTTTCGACTATTTGGAAGGCCATAGCCTAACTATATTAAACCATTTTTGTTAAACACTCTGAAATAAATGCATGTTATTTTCAGGTTGTTAACAGTTCTCAACTTCGTCGACGACTCTCCGCTCCTGGTGTTCGGTAGAGCGGCGCTCCTCGGGTACACGTCCAGGGGAGACTCCCGCACCTGCCTGGGCGCCTACCCGACCTGTCCGAGGGACCCGGACCACCTGGTCGAATACCTCAACAACCACAACGGAGGATTCTTCCGGTTCTTCAACCAGCAGTTGCAGCAGTACGCCCCGCAGTACCAACAGTACCATCCCTCTGGGTACCCACCTCCGTACCCTCCGCAGTACCATCCTCAAGGACCACCCCATCCGCAGTATCCTCCTCAAGGACCACCTCATCCGCAGTATCCTCCCCAAGGACCCCCTCCCTACCGTCCTCAGAGACCTTCTCCGCCGTACCCCCAGCGACCCCTCAGGCCCTACCCTTCCTTCCCACCCCCCGGGTACCCCCAGCAGTACTCCGCCCAGCACCAGAGGTATCAGAGTAGGATTCAAACCACACCAGAGAACATCCTCGAGTACAACTACTACACATCTAGTCCAACAAATCTTGACGCGAATACACAAGCCTTTTCTGCCTTCCAGAACCAAGACGGGAAAGACAAGTCCAAGTTGGTGTTTCCAGAAGACAGTCAAGGTTCCCAGAGCAACAGACTACAAAGTTCTAGAGGAGGCAAGACTTTGTCATTCCCTACCGATAACTCTGTCAGGGAACAATTGATTTCCAATCGACTCCCGAGCGAGAGGCCGATCACGATGATCTTCCCGGACCGCACGGGCACCGGGAACCTCCGCCTGGACTTGGATGACTTCGGGAACTACAAAACCGTCTACTACGAGTCTCTGGAACACTTCGACAGGGTGAAGGACTCCAACCGGGGCTCGAGGCAGGTGGTGTTCCCTACCAGACAGACGATGCAGTTCCCCCAGTAACCGGGTGGAAGATATAAATGGAAGAAAGTGATTTTAAAGTGTGCGTGTGAGTGTGCATGCGTGCATCCATCACGTCACAAACATTGATAGATCAGCTCGTCCGCCAGTCCTTTTATCTCCTCCGCTCTCTGCCTTTTGCGGTATAAATCATTAGTTTAAACGTAACGCGATTTTCATTTATCACGTTGTGGTGAGGCGGTGCTCGATTTATGGAGTCGACCTGTCTGCGCTAATCTCTGACTTGACTGGGCGATTTTGTCAAGTTTATCCGAAGTCGGGTTTAATTAAATGAACGCTTTGTAAAAAATGAGGATTGGGTGTTAAGTTGATAAATATTTACAGGATTAGGTGAGAAATGTGTCAGCGGTTTGTTATTATTCTTATAAATCTCTCGACGAGAATCTAAATTAATTCCACTTTTTCCTGAACACGTATCACGATGATATACAAGCTCTGGAAGGATTTGAAACTGATCTTGTTTACAATCATCATAATAATGATCCCTCTTTTGTCCAATCCCTCTTGAGAAAGTAATAAGGAAACTTTACCCTCTTATTTTTGTTTGTTATCAACTTCACAATGTCGCAGCGTTGTTCAACAAAAGGCTCATATTGTTATGAATACTTGATACGTTAACAATCGAGACTCATTATATAAATTGTCATCAAACTTTTTACAAGCAAAGAAGAAAAATACTCGCTTATTAGACTGTAAAGACTTAAATTAGACTTAATAATATTGTTTTCCTACAGTTACCTAACAATGTACATGTTCTCTCACTGATTTGAGAAAGCAAAGTGGCCAATTCGCTCATCAGTGAGACAATGTTAACATTTTCTCACTCCAGATTTACAACGTGAAGGCACGAAATAGTGAGCGCGTAACATGCAGACAAGGTCGTATGCGCGCGAAATACGTTGGCAGCACTGGCTGTAAATCAGCTGGTCAGCTGTTGTACTGTTGTATTTGTCACAACACTTCCGGTCACGGCAGAAGCCACCATTTCATTGATTTGCCATTTGTAAACATTGAAGGTGGTTTTGCTGTCGCAAAATGGACGTTAATGACGATTTTAGTAATAATAGTTCACCAGAAGAATCTTGTACTCCAGAAGAATTAAAAAATGTGGCGAGGAATGTGTCTCTAAATCTTCTTCCAGAGAAATCAAAACATAAATATGAAAAAAGGAAAAATATGTTACGTTTCTTTACCAATTTATTTGTTTTATGGTAACTGTAGGAAAAATATAATGTGCAACTCGAGTGCAAAGTGCAATCGCCTCACTCGAGAAACCATTCCTCACTCGCCTACGGCTCGTGAGTAAGGATTTCTCTCGAGTGAGGCGATTGCTCACTTTGCTCACTAGTTGCACAAATAACGATTACAACTGTTTCTTAAAGCATTTTTGTAACTAATACATATGAAAACGATTAAATCTAAATAGCATATTTTCCTTTAAATAGGATTGATGATACAATGCTAAATTTAAAAAGGTGCAGTAACCTTACTCAAAATATTTTAACTGCAAATAATAGGTTTAATTTATAATTTGGTCTGTTAAAATATGTTGTGTACATTTATTTGGTCTATTATCAGTGTAAAATATTGTTTTATTGCCAACACACCAAAACAGAAACACTAAAACAGCTGTGGAAACTTAGCAGTTTAAAGTGTTATTTTTTTCTTATTTGGATAGTTGAGAAAATAATTCTAAGGCTATTAACGTTTTCTTAAATAATTAATCTATTTATTCATACAATATTAAAATTGGTTCAAAATTCGAGAATCAAAGAATTAACAAATTTAAAATTGTCTTATGTATTTTGTTCAAATGTTTGGCTGCAGAAATTACGATTTTGTTAATGCACTTAAACTAGTTATTTATGAACTTAACATAGGCTGAAGAACTTAGTAATATTGAGTAACTTAAGGTTGTGAGTTTGTACAAATACTGTTAATTTTGTAAATAAATTGTTATTTATCTAGTTGTTTTATTTAGTATCCCCGAAGAAAAACAATCGCAAAGTATTTTAGGTGAAACAAATTACTTCAAATTAAATAATAGATGGTTATGTGAAAATTATTAATTTAATATTTTGTATAAACAATGGGATATTTAGTATTTTTACGAAATGATTTAATTCCGAAAATAAAAATGATTAAAATATGTTTGGGCTCTTTAAATTATTGCTGTATAAATGTAAAAGGTCGATTTTGAGTTGCGTGCCAGCTGGATCACTGGACTTATTAAAAAAACATTTCACTTTAACAAGTTGTATTTTGCCAAAATGTAATCCTTGTCCCATCTTCTATAAATATTTACTGTCTTGTGTGTAAGCGCAAAGTGTAGTTATATTTTGAAGTGTTGTGAAACGTCATTCATTGTACCCTATTAAATTCAGCACCTCGCTAGCATAAACGGTTAGCGCCTTGGATTCGGTTCAAAAGGGCAAGGGTTCGTTCCGGGGCGGTCACAAGACTTTGATAGGTTGTCCTCTTACAACGTAAAATACAAAATTTCATTGGCATAGGCAAGTAAAAACATTCGCTTGGACTTTCATAGATCAAAAGCTTTATAACAAATCTAACTCTGCTTGACTTATGGAGCGATCACTGGCATCAACTGCACTGGAAGTTGACATGTTGGGGTGTAAGCTCTCATAATGGACGACTCAGCACACTCGCAATCCATGCTCTTCATTGATGATAATCGTATATTCGCACCACTCCACGTCCTTTGATCAGCCCACCGCTCAACTAATGCCGCAAATAGTTCCAAACTAACGACGGATCCGGTTCATTTGTGGAGCCGGTAATCGCCGGCGCAGCGTTTGATTCGAAACCGTTCCACCCGATTAAACGCCTAGTAAAGCCTAAATTGCACAATCCGTTCACGTAATTGTTATTCTGGGAGGTTCTGGCGTTCTAGATGGTTTCTGAACATGATGAATGCTTTGAACGTATAGGTTAAATTAAATACCTGAGTTCTGCCTCGTTATCCTAGACTATCCTTTGACTGGATTTCGCGTTCGACGAAAAAAAAATCGTATCTTCAGATCCGCAAAAGACATGAAATTGTCTTAACATGTCAAGTTTGCGTCTCAGTTTAAAAGTACAAGACACATAAACACGAACACGGAACAAATAATTAATTTTGTAGGCCTACTTTTTTACTCTGAGAGGCCTTTTTTCTACGTCGAGACTCGGCACGCGCACTTTTTTTTAAGTAAGCCTACAACAATGCTTATTTGATCCATGTTCATGTTTGTTTACATGTTCTTTAAAACTAAATAGGATAAATAAAATTCGTCTCAAAACACTACAAAGTATATTTACACTTATACTCTACTTACAAACAGGGCGGTAAAATATGCATAAAATATGGTACAAGGCGATCGATTTCAACCAGTTACACCGGTTATCATCAGGCCCAATCAGAGAATCACTGATCAAAGATAGGTCATTCTCTATAATTTTGAAGATTTCCCTTACCGCTAATGCAAAAAATAAACAAGCAATTCAAAACCATAAAAATTATTATGTAATGGGTGATTCTCACTTAATTAGTTGTCATCGTACTGCTGATCTTACAGCAACAAGTTCAAATAACTCAAAACAGGTGTTTCAATGCCCAAACTGCACGCGGGAAATTTTAGTCTTTAGCACGGAAATTTCAGTGAAAATTCTATTTTCAAACCAAGAACATTTAGTAAGCATGCCAATTTTAGTTTCACTGGGAAAAATATGAATTAATGTTTAGTTACTTGGCTAAATAAAATCATCGTTTGCAACAAACGGATGCGAATGGAGTGTATCCCCAGGAGGTTTTTGAACATTATCTGAATTTTGATATATGTACAAGTTACGATCATTTGGATACAGTGCATTATGAATTTTGTCACAATAACACCTTTTAATTTGGTATAGCGGATTTCTTATCGGTTACACATATTTCAAAAGTGGTGCATTTTTGTAAATATGATCGACAGTTAGTGGTCACATCAATCTACATGTTTCAACAAATATTGTTGACAAATAACAATTAATATCAAACCTTACATTAGAGTTAAATTTCGTCGGTCTTGCACTAAAGTAACATCTCGCTAATCTTGCTCTTGAGTAACATTTCATTGCGAACAAAGGTTAACAAGTGGTTGATAACGTCTGGTGCTCGGAGAGGCATAAATAACGAGATAATGAGGAACAAGGCGAAGACCTGACCACAATAAATATGGTGAAACAAAACAAACAAGACGTCGTACAGTAGCTGCAGACCCCACCCACATAGTGGCAACGCAGTGGTGTACCTCAGGGCTCTGTGCTGGGACCGTGGTTGGCGGTTGCCTAAGGTTTAAAACTTTCTACAGCAACAACAATTGATGGTATTTAAATCAAAGATGAACCAGCTCTTATAATAATTGGTATATTTTACTGAATAGTAACATTAGCAGTTATATTTTTGGATGAAATACAAATATAAAAAACTACTTGTTGCCCGTTGCAGCTTCGCTCGCGATGACATTACAATTTTTTGCTTTGAATATAAGCTATATACATTTTTAAAAGATCCTGAGGGAGCAATCTTTGCTCGAAAAGCCTGTCAGTTTGTTAAAATTACCTTTGGTGCTTTTCTTTCTGGTCCTTCTCCATAGCTATCACATTTGCTTTGCTTACTTGATCTTTTCATTTTATTTTGGACATCTCTACTCCAAATGTAATCTTCACTTTCAATAGTTAAGTTTTTCTGTAAACCTATTTGTGATTTGACCCCATAAACTTTACTGTAAGTCATTTCAAGTGCCATAAGCACGATGTATTTATATAAACAAACTGTTGTACATAATTGTTCGTAAGATCCCCAATATTGTATAGGGTAAAAGTGTAAAGGATTACCTTGATATATACACGGACACTGAATATACTTGACATACGAATTTAAATGCAACGAAAAATAGTTATATTTACATCAGGAAAATATTTGTCAAGAGACCACATTTTAAAATTATATTGTAATATCTTTGATCTAATATTTGATTCTGTGTTTTTTGGGAAATAATAGTTATTGCATGAGGGATTGTGGACAGATAAAAACGACTTTTCTTCAAGCTGGGAAAACCACCTGTTTTACGCACAAAATTAAGAACTTAGAGAAGATCTACGTGTTAATATAAAAGCAAAACCTTATTAATAAAATGCACTGTGATGTGCTAAAGATCAATTTTAAAATTTATGCAGAATTATATAGTTTTCAGCTGGGAACAACAAAAATTTGCATACGTGACAAATTGAGAAATTAATCACTAATTCATCGAGTTAGACAAATAGATGATATAATAGATTAGTTTGGTAGTTGGGGTCTTGGGGTGTGGAAACGAGGGGTGATACCACAGAGGGTTGATAAGAGAGATTAAGACACCAACCCTTTCTTGATTAACGACCTTCTTCAGCCACAGTGATGTTTGATTTCGCTAAAGATCTTAACGCATCAACAAACAGTAAGTCCCAGTTAATTTGTATGTTAATGTGTTTTTAATGCGGTATCAAATTCTTCTATCTGCTGTTTTTCTACAAGTTAGTTCTTCAAGTCAATATTCTTCTTGAGTTTTCTTAATATTTAACCTGTAGACTATTAGTTTGTTCAATAAACAAATTAGTCCTATTACAACTCTTGCAGTCCCACAATCACGCTTAACTGACCTAACCGCTTACTGAGGCTGTTAATCATCATCTGATCATCAGACGTAGTGCTTTGATGTTGATGTTTACCTCTGATGTCTGTATTTGATCTGATGATCACAATTATCCAGTAGGGGAGGGAGGGACGCTAGACATCCTAGTATCTAATGCAGCACATCAGCGAACGTGCTATAAAGGGGAGGGTAGTTTATATCTACCGCTAATCGTCTTTAAAATAAGGATGAATTATAAGTATTACTCTTTTATTTATAGAATTCTTACGCTAATTTTAATAAATTAAATTTACATGGAAGAATTTTATCTGAAAAAGAGTTTATTTCTTAGTGGGTACGATTTTTGGGATAAAACTACTTTTTTATGAATATGCAGAATATTAAAGTTTAAAAAAAGTTGTATAAGGTGTCGCATAACTTACATACGTGCTATATTTCGAAACATAAAATTGTACCATAACAACGGGATTTTAGTTGGTATTCTTTTGGTTTGTACTTTATAAATATTCAAAATACATACTCAATATTTTATTGTTTCGTTATCACTTTGTTTGTAGTACTAAATGGTAAGTTACTGTTGTCACTAGATTTATATGGCAATGCTCCGGGCTTAAGAGAATGTTACGTTGTTCCCTATACCGTCATCTGTTTCACCAATGTCTATATTTATTTTATTTGTCGACGACATGACTTAACTTAGAACTAAAATATTTAAATGATAATACTTTAATGAGTTGATAATAGGCAAACGGTTCGTGTTGAGTTTGAAGTATTAAGGCTGATTGACAACGGGCTGTTTAAACACGTTTTTAGTAAGTAAATTTGTAGGGCTTACAAACAATTTGACTGAGTGGGATCGATTTTGATTAACAGATCTAACGTAGATCATTGAGTAAACACTAAAGTTGCACGTCAGTGTTTCAAAACTTCGATTACTGCTTAACAAATCTCTAAAGCTGATTAAATTTTGTACACCGATATGAATCATTAATGAAACACCAAACGTTGCCCATCTTCAGCACACCGACTAACAGGGGTAGGTTACACTAAAAGGCTAAGGTTACAATAAACCCTGAAAGGTGCCACTTCTCTGTTTTTTTTTTTTTTTCTCTTCTCTACGCCACTATCCAAGACTTTTTCTAATATGGCGTAATTTAAAGCGGATATGAATAAAATACGCGTTTATATTGCATGAGATACATTGCGTAACTTTGTTACTAATTAAGACCCAGCTGATAGTTTTGTCCAGAATCATTCAACGACCAACGAAAGCTGGGACCAGTTCTCATTCTTCAAAGTTCTTCGATCTTGCTCATGATCTAATTCTTCCAGCAAGAAAAATTAATGTTCCACTGCTTATCACCCGTCACATTCGAACATGTGCATGAGCTCTAACGAGAGCAATTGTTAGTTATAAAACTAATTGATCCTAGCAAACCTCACTCTAGCAATATAAAACTCTGTTGAAGATGAATTTATAACAGAGTAAATAACACTCGTAACTCGTTCAAACTAAGACCTCATAAAGAACAGCGTCACCCTCAGCAGCGGACCTGTTGATTACGGGGTAATTGCGCCTCCCGGCCGCTCAGCCTGGGTCTTGCCTATTCACCAGATATTGCCAATTAATCCTGTTAGACTGGGCAGCCGATGGCGAGTTATGGCCCCCTTGAGTAACGACCGTGGTAATGTATGGTGCGTTTACAGTTTACAGGTCACACGAGCAAGCTTGGCTCGTCAACTTGGCTCGGGTTGGTAGTTGTGTCAGCGGGCTTCCCGAGGTCCTCCGCTGCTAAACAAGGTAGTGGAGACGGGAAGGCATATCAGGTGGGGGTGACTGTTATATTTTGTGTTAAGAGGGGGCTCCAGTTACGAAAGATTTACGACTACCTGCTTCTTACAAAATATAATATTAATTGTTTCCCTAACAGCTCCGTAATAAAACATTCCGAATAATCATATTCCGAAAGCAATGAGTCATGATCCAGTAAAAATGTATGATCGTTAATTTTAGTGACAACAGAATTTAGCCAATTAAAAGGTACAGGTAAAAATTTTAAAAGTTTATTGAACCATTATGATATAAAAAGTCTGCTTGTTGGATAGGTTTTGTAGTTTTTCGTTGCGGATTTCCGAAAGACCTCTGAACTATCACATCTTAAGCACAAACAATAAACAAAATTGTTATTTATAAATTCTACAATTTGAGCTGTTTTAGACGTTACCTAGCAACACATAAAAAACACATTATGGTATGAAACGAATTTATAAGAATATGTGAATACGTGAATGTTATTTCTGTCATGGTCAGTTTTTAATCTGGAATCGTTGCGTAGAGTCAAGCCTGAGTTAATAAAGCTCAGTTTGACTCCTTTTTTTAACAAATACATTACAAAATAAATAAAACCAAAATAACTGCATAGTTTTTACAAGTATTCGTATTCAGTAATCTATTCTTTCAGTGGCTATATTGGATAGAAAGTCACTTCAAAGGGTACAACTGAGGGTATGACTTGCTTAAAAAGTATGGTCAAATCAGTAATTGTATTTTTTCACTTCATTATATACATAAACTTTCCAACAAATTGTCACTAAACAAAACAAACATGCACTTACAAGTGCACAACAAAGTCAAACGCGTATTTAGGCGATAGCATTTTAAGAAGAACAAATTTAATAAGATAAAAAGTTAAATTTTAAAATTATGAATCACTTGATGGCACCTTTGTCTTGACACTCCCCACTCATCTTCCCACTCTTGTCAGATATTCATGAGCCTGGAGCGAAAAGCAAACACTTCAGTTGGCATCACTGTAAGACACGACGTGCCAGGTGTTTGTGACGTCACCGAGTGGACAGCTGACCGTGTATAATTATCAGCTGACGTCATAGGGCGGCCCGGAGAAATCATCTCTCAAAGTAACACCTCTCATTGGCTCACCATCGTACACTGCTGCGAATCAGCTGAGATTAATGTGGGTAAATATAAACAGTCTAATGCAACCAATGAATGACTCTTGAGTGTGGCGGAATTACTATAGCTCCTAATATTTCTTTTGTGTATATTGATGTTCTATTTACTGCTGGTTACCTAAGGAAAAAGATCTTTATGAACATAAGAGCACATGTTAATAATACGCGAATAAAGCAGAAACCTAAATTGTAGTACGAAAAATCATAAACGATCAATAGTTTATTTTACATATTTTGAATTTTTTGTACTTTTAGATCACAGTACCTAGACCGAGCGCCTTTCGTCGCTCAAAGAACAATCTTTTTAAATATAAATAACATGTGCAACTTTTCAAGACCACTGGGGCGGAGTACTAAGGTCAGAATAATGTGGTCCAGAAGCAGGTTTGGGGAGCCGTTTTTGAGCCATTTAGAAGTATTTTCTCCATAAGTATAACATGGCAACTTTTGAAGCCAATGGGGCGGATCCCTAAGATGTGGGGAAGGGAAGTATGTAACCAAAGAATGTGTGGTCCCCTAAAACGTGTGTGTGTGTGTGTGTGTGTGTGTGTGTGTGTGTGTGTGTGTGTGTGTCTGTGAGCACGTTAACTCTTTTAAAAATAATCCGATTTTGACGAAATTTGGTATAAACGTGTAAAGCATCATTTATGACTTTAAGTTCGAAAATAATACATATAGACCTATCCAAAAGGGTATTTTGAGAGGGTTTTGTACTCCAAAAATAGTTTTTTTGAGTTTTTTACATCTAATTTTTTTTAAAGTCAAATTTTATTTTTTTCAATTAGAATCAGCTTAAAAGACGCACAATTTGGTGTTTACGGGATGTAATAAAATACGTCTTACAACACTTACGATATATTTACACTTATACTGATTCACATACAGACGGTAAACATATATAAAAAATGGTACTAGGCTATCGATTTCGACCAGTCACACCAGTCATCATCAGGCCAATGAGAGAACTACAACATAGTTCTCTCATAGTTCTCTCATTAGCCTGATGATGACTGGTGTGACTTGTCGAAATCGATAGCCTAGTACCATCTTTTATATATGTTTACCGTCTGTATGTGAATCAGTATAAGTGTAAATATATCTTAAGTGTTGTAAGACGTCTTTTATTACATCCCGTAAGTAATAACAACACGTAATATGCTAATAAAAAGTTGTTTAATTTGGTGTTTTGATCATTGCTCTACGTTAAATAGTTACATAGATATTGAAAGTGCTAAACACAGGTCGTTGTCCAATGTTATTCTTATGGAGAATAAGAAAAATTGTATATCTCGCTTAATTATCAACTTAACTTGATGAAACTTGGTATATAGCTTCATATCGTTGTGGTCTATTGATATTTGCACTAAAGAACATTTTTTTAACTTACATATATATGCATTGGAAATTCGCTGAGTACGCAGGTTTGCTGCTACGGGTTTTATCCTCTTGTTGACTATTTTATATGAAGATCGAATATGTTTGTCTTCTATACATCACTATTAAAGTAAAACCAGTGGTTGGGGTCGTATACATTATGCATTGACCGTGTGCACAAAACAACTCTTGGTTTTGACAGATTCCTGACCGCCCGCGCCGCGGCCGTGCGCAAAACATCTTATATGTGCTTGCTGAACCTGTTTTTGAAACACCTGCCAGTATGACTTATACAATATTCGTCCCATATAAATGTGGGGAATGTGAAGGAAAAGTAAAAACAATTCTACAATTATTAAAAACATAATTTAATCTAATATTCTGATCCGCTTGCAAGCTAATCCAGGCTTAAAACCACATTAACATACAAATTAAGCAGGACTTACTGTTGGTTAAGACATTAAGATGTTCGCCAATCAAACATCCTTGTCGCCAGGACCGGTCATTAATCACGGAGGAAGGGTTGCGTCTTTATCAGCCTCCCTTATCAGTTATCAGCGCCCTACAGCCCTCCGCCGCCACTCCATTATATCTGTCATACAATCCATTTGTCTAATGGTGTGATTTCTATTGCAGGATACACGCTCCAATCCGTCTCCTTTCACGCATTCGTTTTTTTAATTGTATTAATGTAACTAAGGAAATTATATTTTGTTATTTTGTGTCACACGGTTAATAGTGGGCTCCAGTCACAACACATTTGGAGTTTTACCTGCTCCCTATAAAAGGTCACTTAACTTTCAAAGCCTGACCCTTAACACTGGATTATCTGATAACGTTATGTACGGCTCATTTTAAAGAGCAAAATAATACATAGTGATTTTAATGACGACATTTCGATATCAAAAATAATCGTTCAATAAAAGTCCAAAATATTCAAAATTTACGATTTGGAAATGGCCGAATTATTAGTGATATAAAAATTATTCTTTTGTGAAACGGCAAGGTGTGTTTTATTCATTCAAATGAATTATAAATCAACGTTTTCGAATATTCCGTTGGGGAAGGACGAGCTTTGAATGTTAACATTGGACTTTTGGGAGATCCAGGTAGAAATGCCAATTGTTCCTTGACTGGAGCCCACTGTTAAACACAGAGAAGAACGATACAGTTATTTTACTTTTCACCAAATCCGTGTATCGTGATTGTTCTTTTGTTGTATTTCTTTGTGTCACAGTTTAGAGTTGTGTTTTTTAGAATGACCAACCAAATCATGAAAACAGAAAATATATATTATATTCCGACAGAATAGTATACTATGTCGTAAATTAAATTTTGTTTATTTGAATTTGATTCATCCTGACGAATTAAAAGATTATGTCGAGTGATTAAGGCTGCTAATCTTTCTATTTCTTGATTTCCTAAAGAATTTGTTTGTGGGGTCAGCCACGTTCTATTTTCAAACTAACTTGGTTGTGATGTCAAATTAAAAGAAATTTTCTCAAGATGTTTCAAAGGGATTTGATTTTCTCAGGGCTCCAACCCATTGGCCCTGAATTTAAAATGTTATACTTCTGGTAAGTCACATGTGTTTTACCTTCATATCATTCAGATAAACAGCTGTTACCAGAAATTAACTGCAGTTTGTCACTTTGTTGTTTACATTTTAAGAGTGTAATTAATTCATGTAGTTATGTCTGTGAGGTCCCTGTGAGGGTGCGGGATCTTCGTAACACGCGGACTGGTATATAATGGTTAAAACGCTTTGACTGACGGTCCAGAAGGTCTCGGGTTCGAGCCTCCCCAAACACCACTAATGTATTTTCACAACTGATAAATGCACAACTTGATGGTTTAGAACCCACCTTAAGCTGGTTTGGAACTCACCTACCTAAACCACAAACAGATTTCCATGCGTGGAAAACTTTTTTGTTTTAGAGATCCCTTCTTCGAAAGCAATACGATATTTATTACTTTCCGAAACAATGATAACTCCATCGTATAAAACGATCGATTCGATAACATCTATAAAAAGTAAAATAAATCTAATCGACCGATAGAATACTTTACAACCCCTTAATGCCCCGGAAGGCGAAACCGTATGAGCGCCGTTTCCTCGGAAGAACAGAAATTCGCCCGGGAAAAGGGAAGAAAGAAAAAGATCGGAAGTCGCCGTACGGTTGTAAACCCCCAATAAGTCCTCAATAAAACACGCCTCTCCAGTAAAACACACGTATCCTACAATTCCCCACACGGCGTAAAACCTGGAACGCCGCTCCTTATCTTCAGCATATGGATCACGTGATAACCAAGCATTCTGAAAACAGAACCTTGAATCCAGAAATTAAGAGCATAAGACCAGGAATACACGTTAGTAGTACAATTTCATGGGGTTTCTGTGAGTTTCGTGTCTTGTGTTTGTTTTTGTATATTATTTTTTGTGATTGAATCTTTGTTTGGATTTTCTAATGTGTGTAAAATTATAGAAATTCACTTTCACATCTATTTTGTGAATTTATGTAAATTTGAACATATAATATGTAAATTAAAAAATGTCGCAAAACCCACAGAAATCCCATATACTTTCACTAATTAGCTGGTTTTTTTTGTTCGTTTTTTTGCGAGTATACTAAAGTTTATATCTTGATTTAAAATAAACTCGTGTCATGTGTTGTTCGAATTCAAATTTAAACAGAAATTCATTTGTTAACAAAGTCAAAGATAATTTTAAACCTGGTGAAAAATAATGCTGGAAAAATAAAACGGAAAACTTGAAAAGCCAGTCAGATAATAAACCAGATTCTCTCCCCGAGGTACATTAACATACAAATGATTTAAGACTTTTCGTTAGCACAGACATTAACATTAACTCTTCAGTTGAATCAAATGTCTTTGTCACTATCATTAATCAAGGAAGGGTTGGGGGTTGGGGTTGGGGGTTGGAGCTGCCCCTTATCGCTCATCGTTCACCCTCTGTCACCAAACACACAATCTCCATTTAATTATATTAGACAACCAATTCATTTCTCTGTTTCTGTACTCCGAATAAAATGAAGTCTAAACATCGCACACATTCCTAACTCATTGTGGAACGAATTGTGCAATTAATTAATCGAAGTAAAAGGTAGACGATAAATAAACATAACAATTATGAAGTTTTGAAAGTTAAAAAGTTCAGAGTAATATACGTCACATACCACATACTGAATTGTTGGACGCCATGGTGTGTAATCTATTTCAGAAAGGTCGGATCTACACAGTTCAGGATCTGCCATGATGAATCGGAAGTTCAAGTACAAGTTTAAAGTAACAGTGACGTCATATACTTGTTAAAGGTTTTATATGGACGCTTTGAAATATACTGTTGTTTTTTTATGATATTCATCTGATATGTAAGTATTACAATGTTTATCAAATATTTTGTTTCGTTACTGACAAAAGTTTTAATCAGATCTGTCTATGTCAATTTGGATGCAATATCTAGAGATTTCAAAGCAACTTAATTACAATTGCAGGGAAAAAATAAAAACGAAGTTAAATTTAAATTATTTTACGGACCACCTACTAAAAATATGCACGATTTTAAAAGCTCTCCGGTTTAGCTTTAAAGTTTAACAAGAATCTTTGTATTGATATTACGACATGACTGGTAAAACTAAAAAATATAAAATTTAAAATAATCTGTTATACGTTTTTGGGGTACACATTTTGGGCCTTTATAGAACCTCGAATTAGCATCTTACAACACACGTGACTTGTTCAGAGATGAAGGGATGTTGACAACCTTTTCCAAAAGTTAAGGTTATTATGTTAAGGGGGTTAGCGGCCTTTACTTGTATCGCAGCTAGCAGAGCGAAGAATCCTTACAGTTTTAGTTGGTGGATTGCGTTTCCTTGACCACCCCTCAAAAACCTACACCTGTTAATCCATTTTTTCTCCACTTATTCATCAATCTTCCACAACATATAAATCAGATGTTTAATATAATGTGTGTATGTCTGCTATGTGTGTGCAGAATGTTTGGTTTTATCCGGCTCGGAGGACCAAATGTTCTTTCTGTATGTTAATGTTTATGTGTTACCTGAAGGACCAAAGAGGGAATACAACTTTCACCAATAAATTCAATAGAGAACAATACAATTCAATTATGCACTTGTGTTACATTATTAAGATTAAGAGCTCTTACAATAAGATAAAATACCCCCGTTGCAGCAAACCTGCGGACTCAGCGAAATTCCAATGCATAATATTTGTCTGAATTCCACATAAAGCCGCAAACCAAGTTTCATAAAAATATATTCACATATAAGCGATTTTAATTATTCTCCATAAGAATAACATTGGTAATGAGTATGTAGGTTTGCTGAAACAAGGAACAGAAACAATTGGTTTTTATGCAAATATAAATAGAATTTAACTAGGCAAAGCCACATACTAAGTTTCATCGATATTCAATCATAAATAAGCGATATATGACATTCTAGTTATTCTCCATAAGAATAACATGGAGGCTGAGAAAGCAGGTTTGCTGCAACAAGGAATAGAAAAATGGGGTTTTATATAATTATCAATATAACTCAACCAAGTGAAGCTACATACCAAGTTTTATTAATTTATGTTCATAATTAAGGAAGTCATTACATTTTACTTATTCTCCTTAAGAATAACATAGGGGCCGAGTACGCAGGTATGCTGCTACGGGAATAATCAACAAAAAATCAATTTTTGTGCAAATATCAATATACCAGTACTACTTGAAGCCACATACCAAGTTTCATCAACATACATTCATAAATAATCGAGATAACAAATTTTATTTATTCTCCATAAGGATAACATTGGACAACGTACTGTGTTTAGCACTTCGAATATCTCTGCAACGGTTGGGCGTAGAATCACAATTTAAACACCAAAATGATTTTTTTGTGGAACTGAACAGATTGGTAAAAGAAAATGTGAAGTTTACATTAAAATAAACTGAGGAAAAGCCAAAAACCTTTTTCCCATAAGATTAACATGGGAGATTTTATGAGCAGGTTTTTTTTGATTTTCTCCGCAACCACTTAACCTAGGTTAATAATTCAAAATACTAAATTATTTGTTTTTTTATGCTCTATAACATGGTCAAAACCAAAATTAAGTTTATTAAAAATTTTAAGGTGAAAAATGCAAAAAACTGATTTTTGGAAAATTTAAAACACCCATAAACCCCCCTTCCCATGGTTCGATTTTTCTGGTTTTCGAACTTAAAGTCATGAATGTCATTTTACACATTTGAGCCAAATTTCATCAAAATTGGACGTTTTTTACTCAAGTTATCGTGTTAACGGACACATATATAGATACATATGTGATATATAGACACATATATAGATACAATATATATAAATTTGAACGTATAGTGTTTTTGGCATCTGGGGACCTCAAAACAAAAAGTTATCATGGTGTCGGGCTTAAGTCTTACCATGAGACCTACGGTAATAGCTTCTTCCCTATAGGGGAAATTCGCTAAAAACTATTTTTGAAAACGAAAACAAAAAAAATACCCCCCCGTAGCAGCAAACCTGCATACTCAGCGAATTTCCAATGCATATAAATTTATCTTAATACCACATAAAGCCACATAACAAGTTTCATTAATGTACATTCATAAATAAACGATTTATGACATTTTAATTATTCTCGATAAGAATAACATGGCGGCTGAGTATGCAGGTTTGCTGAAATAAGGAACACTAAAAATGGGTTTTTATGCAAATACCAATATAACTCAACTAGGTAAAGCCACATACCAAGTTCTATTAATTTATGTTCACAATTAAAGGAGATAACACGTTACTTATTCTCCATAAGAATAACATGGGGCTGAGTATGCAGGTTTGCTGCTACGGGAACTATCGACCAAAAAAATGGGTTTTTCTGCAAATATCAATAGACCACAGTGAAATGAAGCAATATACCAAGTTTCGACAGGATAAGTAGATAAATAAGGGAGATATACAATTTTTCTTATCGTCCATAAGAATAGCATTGGACAACGTACTGTGTTTAGCACTTTAAATATCTCTGTAACCAATTGACGTAGAGCAATGATTAAAACACCAAATTGTGCGTCTTTTTAAGCTGATTCCAATGGGAAAAATAACATTTTACTTTTTCAACAATTGTATGTAAAAAACTCAAAAAACCTATTTTTGGGGTACCGTACAAAACCCCCCCAAAATACCCCTTCGGATAGTTCGATCTGTCTGGTTTTCGAACTTAAAGTCATAAATGCTGCTTTACACGGTTGTACCAAATTTCATCAAAATCGGACCTTTTTTACGAGAGTTATCGCACCCACGGACACACACACACACACACACACACACACACACACACACACACACACACACACACACACACACACACATAAATATACAGTTTTGAACGAATGGTGTTTTAGGGTCTGGGGACCTCAAAACGAAAAGTTATCATGGTCCGGGGCCTAGTTCTTACCATGCCAACTACGGTAATAGCTTCTTCCCTCTAGGAGAAATTCGCTAAAAGTGTTCTGACGAAAATTACAAAAAAATTGTGGCTCCCATGGAGGCAGGTTGTGGAAGATTAAGTGGTCAAGAACGTTGCGAGTATAGTTTATTCTTTCAGAATATGTAACTATTAAGGCGAACGCGAGCGGACGCACAGTGGGACGCAATTAATGTTATCTAGGAGAGCAAAAGTGAAAAATCCAAAGTTATGTTTTGGCACAACAAATGCTATCAATGGAATTTCAGATAGTTTTGCGATAAGAAACCGGCCTTTTCAATCTTTTGGAAGCTATTGTAGGGCCAGATTTATCTCTTATTTAAGAGTTTTTCAACACTATACAGAAGCAACAGTTCCTCTGTGATCACGTTGAAGAAGTTAGTTTTACGTTAGGTTTGTTTGATTAAGTAGTATTAATATGGAAATCTACTGAATATTTATGAGATGGCTGACCCACCAAAAGGTAGGTAAAAACATTAGCAATCTAATTGATTATAATGGTTTATAGTTAAAAAATAAAATTGTATTAAGTAAAGGTTGGGAGGAATTAAATTTATAAATAAATAGTCATTAATATGTCTCGTACCCGATGCCACCGCCTTCTGTGGCGACGAAATCCAGGTGGCACTGGTTATCAGCTGATGTCTATTCAACAATGAATCTTCGCGGTATCGGCAAGCTAATTCCTAGAAACATAATCGTTCCAGAATTTTCCTCAGATTGTATTAGCGTCGCCGTCGCGTCGGTCGCGTTTCATTTTGGCCAAACATTAATGCTATTGTGCGGTTTATTGTTTTATGTACGTATGTGTAGTAAATCTATGTGATAAGTGTTGAGAGTGTTAATTATTAGACGAACTCATATGAGTGAATGACAGAATTTGATTTAATCCTGAACATTATATCATGGAAACCGGTCGACTATATGGAGAACGAGTTTTAATATTGCATCATTGACACAATAAGGTAATTTAAACCATTTAAGCATGCATTATGTGTTTCTGGGCCATACTAACAATAAGAAAGGTTTTCAGCAGTGTCAATTTCTTTATGTTTGTTTATACTCGTTTAGATGTAGTTTCGACAGAATCATAGTTAGGCCTATCTAAAATACGACGCATTGGAGCCATTTTGTTTTTTGGGTGTAGTGCACTTAAGAGTCTTCATCACCGGAAGTTGCCGGATGCCATCTTTTTGTTTTGTTCCATAAGGCCAATGTTAACTTTGTGCCTCCGTTAATCTTCACCTGATCGTCAAAAACAATTAATTTTGGTGTCAAATTAAAGGTTTCGTCGTCCTCTAGGGAAACACAATAGTAGAATTTTGATTTTGTTACAAATTAATGAGAACATGTACATTGTTTAGGTTAAAAATTAAACTATTTATTATTAAACTATGATACACAAATTAAGGAATTCGACATTGTATTTCCCTAGAGGACGACTAAACCTTTAATTTGACACCAAAATGAATTGTATATGACGATCAGGTGAGGAGTAATGGAGGCACAAAGTTAACATTGGCCTTATGGAACAAAACTCCAAGCTGGCGTCGAGCAACTTCCGGTGATGAAGACTCTAAAATAATTTGCCGACTAGAAACTGAAATTAATACTTATAATGTAGGAATTTAACAACATAATTCGGTAAATAGCTTTAATCATAGCCCAATACACAGGTAGTCAGATGCATACAATCTTATACATTCATAAATTATTTTGTGTAAATAAATCTTAATTATATCACAGAGAAGAAAGAATTCTTTCTTCACTGTGATTATATGCAACCAATGAGACATTTCGCGTAAGAGCCAAAACGCATTCTGCTTTAATCATGACATATTTCACGTTTTTACGTGATTCTCCCACTATACTTTTAGTTCCGTATCTTCCCAAAGAATTATCTGAAATCATAGACTTATTTTCCTTGTTCGTATTCGCCTATATATACCGTCAGTAAACTCTAAAAATATTTGTAATTTTTGGTGATAACTTTCTTCATATACATTCTTGAGTTGAGATGTAGTTTATGCGAATTTCCCCTATAGGGAAGAAGCTATTACCGTAGTCGAGATGGTAAGACCTAGGCCCGGGACCATCATAACTTTTCGTTTTGAGGTCCCCAGACCCCAAAACACCATTCGTTCGAAACTGTATATATATATGTATATATTAAATGTGTCCGTGGGTGCGATAACTCTCGTAGAAAAGGTCCGATTTTGATAAAACTTTGTATAAACGTGTAAACCAACATTTATGACTAAGTTCGAAAACCAGCCATATCGCTCTATCTAAAAGGAATACCCCAAATATGTGAATTTTGAACTTTTTACACATAATTTTTGAAAAAGTCCAATTTTAGTTACCATTGGATTTAGCTTAAAAAAACACACAATTTGGTTTTTTGATTATTCTTCTACGTCAATCGGTTACCGAGATATTGAAAGTGCTAAACACAGTAGGTACGTTGTATATTGTTATTCTTATGGAGAGTAAGAAAAAAATATATCTTGCTTCTTTATGAACGTATACTGACTAAACTTGGTATAAGGCTTCATCTGGTTGTGGTCTGTTGATATTTGCTAAAAAAAATTGTTGCTAAAGGTTCCCCAGCAGCAAACCTGCGTTCTCAGTCCCCATGTTATTCTTATGGAGAAAAATTAAAATGCTATGTCTCCCTTAATTATGAACATAAATTAATAAAACCTTGTAAATATGATTTCACCTTGGTTGAGATATATTGATATTTGCCTAAACACCCATTTTTTTGTTCCTTGTTGCAGCAAACCTGCGTACTCAGCCTCATGTTATTCTTGTGGAGAACAATTAAAATGTCATAAATCGTTTATTTATGATTGTATATTGATGAAACTTGGTATGTGTCTTTAAGTGGTATTAAGATAACTAAACATATATATATATATATATATATATATATATATATGCATTGGAAATTCACTTAGTATGCAGGTTTGCTGCTACGGGGTATTTATTCATTTATGTTCATAATTAAGGGAGAAAGAGTATTTATTCTCCATAAGAATAACATGGGGGCTGAGTACGCAGGTTTGCTGCTACAGAAGCCCTTGGCTAAAAATATTTTTTTGAGCAACTATCAATAGACTACAACGAGATGAAGCTGTATTCCAAGTTTCGTCAGTATACGTTCATAAATAAGCGAGATATAAACATTTTCTTTTCCTCCATAAGAAAAACGTTAGACAACTTACTGTATTCAGCACTTTCAATATCTCGGTAACCAATTGACGTAGAGGAATGATCAAAATACCAACTTGTGTGTTTTTTAAAGCTGAATCCAATGGTGAAAACTAAAATTTGACTGTTTAAAAAATTACACGTAAAAGATTCAACAAACCCATTTGTGGGGTAAAAAACCCCCCAAAAATACCCCTTCAGATAGAGCAATCTGGCTGGTTTTCGAACTTAAAGTCATAAATGTTGCTTTACACGTTTATACCAAGTTTCATCAAAATCGGATCATTTTTACGAGAGTTATCGTGCTGACAGACACATATATATATATATATATATATATATATATATATATATATATATATATATATATACACACAGTTTCAAACGAATGGTGTTTTTGGGGTCTGGGGACCTCAAAACGAAATACCCCCGTAGCAGCAAACCTGCGTACTCAGCGAATTTCCAATAGATATATAAATGTCTTAATACTACATAAAGGCACTTACCAAGTTTCATAAAAATACATTCACAAATAAGCGATGTATATACAATTTTAATTATTCTCCATAAGAATAACATTGGAGCTGAGTACGCAGGTTTGCTGCAACAAGGAACACAAAAAATGGATTTTTATGCTAATATCAATATAACTCAACTAGGTGAAGTCATATACCTGATTTGATTAATTTATGTTCATAATTAAGGGAGACATATGGCATTTAATTATTATCCATAAGAATAACATGGGGCTGAGTACGCAGGTTTGCTGCTACGGTTGCCTTTGGCAAAAAATAATTTTTTTGAGCAAATATCAATATACCACAACCAGATGGAGCCATATACCAAGTTTCGTCAGTACACGTTCATAAATAAGCGAGATATAAAATTTTTCTTTTCCTCCATAAGAATAACATCAGACAACGTACTGTGTTTAGCACTTTCAATATCTCGGTAACCAATTGACGTAGAGAAATGATGAAAATACCAAATTGTATGTTTTTTAAGCTGAATCAAATGATGAAAACTAAAATTTGATTTTTTTCAAAAATTACATGTAACAAATTCAAAAAAACCCATTTTTGGGGTACAAAACCCCCCCAAAATACCCCTTCGGATAGAGCGATCTGGCTGGTTTTCGAACTTAAAGTCGTAAATGTTGCTTTACACGTTTATACCAAATTTCATCAAAATCGGATAATTTTTACGAGAGTTATCGTGCTCACGGACACACACACACACACACATATATATATACAGTTTTGAACGAATGGTGTTTTTGGGGTCTGGGGACCTCAAAACGAAAAGTTATCATGGTCCCGGGCCTAGGTCTTACCATGCCGACTACGGTAATAGCTTCTTCCCTATAGGGGAAATTCGCTAAAAATGTAAAAAAAAAACAAAAAAATAGATGACTGTGAATTAGCAGAAGTTGGAAATTTCAATATGAAAACATAACACATTTTAACACATGCTGACACACGCTGTAAGTTAATAACGGACTCAGTAACATAATAACCAATCCTCGGTGTATATTTTCACTATTAAATAAATGCTTGTGTTTTCAATTATAGTAGTGGGAAAATCAGTGGTACAATTTTTAATACTAAAGAATTAAAGATTTTCTGTAGCAGAGGTAAAGAGAGCGTAATGCAGCCCTTCTCTGATTAATGGAGACAACAGAGACGTTTGATCTGTTTATGTCTCAGGAGTTGATGTCCCACGACGGTGACTCTTGGTTCATTTGTATGCAAATGTGTTTAAGACGGGGTGTTCCCTTATCTGCTCGTCCCGTTCCTTTCTTTTTAGCATTTCGGTTTCTTGGGATTCTGAATCAACCGTTGTTTAAGGTTTGATTAATGGTAGAATATTGAGATTAAAAAATATCCATTGTTATTTGTATCTTAATGCATTCGCTCTTTTAAGACGTATCAGACTCTATGGATAATCTGATACTAACGTTTTTAAGGTCTTTATGTTATTAACAATTTTTATATGCTACTGCTTAAGCTGTAATCCAAGCCATTATAACTATAATGCAAATCATTTTAATAAATGAAAACCTATTTAAAGATAAATATTTGGTAGAAAAATGTAACGTGTCATCGGCAATTACATTTTAATTAATTTGTTTTATGAAAAATATTAATTTAATTTTGCAATTTAGAATGTTAGAAATAGTTATTCAATCAATATTCCACGGTTTTGTTTATTAAGGTACTTACAATCCATTCATCATAGAATCAATTAGAATTAAGTAAATTATCCTCAAGCTCATAACCTTATAGACAACTTGTAAGGAATACGTTTGATTTTGTACATGATTAATATTAGTGCTGCTATGGTGTATGTCTTAGTACTAGAAAAATAAAGCACTTCCGCTTTCTTTAGTTGACGAAGTCTCAACATCGTCAACTAAAGAAATCCCCCTAACAAACACCGCCTCGCCACAGACGGCTTAATTTCTTTAGAATCGTCTAGACCCACGGCAAACAGCACACCCGGGGGACGAGGCGTTTTTCACGACACCGAGATAATAAAAATGAAAGTAATCCCAGTTACCAGGCGGACAAAAGGTGCGGAGGGATCGAGTGTTCCAATATCGCTGTTATCTCTTTGATCTGCGGCTCCGGGGCTGTATTGGCGGAAAAGATTAATTATTGCGGGGCATTGTCGCCGCAACTGATAATGGCGGATTTTTTCTGGAATTTCCGCCGCGTATTGAACGGTAGAGGTTGCGTGTTTAGTTGAGAAGGTGTAGGAGGTCTATTGTATCATTTATGGTTGTAATAAATTTATAATAAAGGATCTGGAGGAGTTTAATTTAATTTCACTATTTGGGTCTTCTACAATTACGGTCTCCTGTAGTTGGGAGTTAGAAGAAGTTAGTCTTTGTCTTGTTATTTCTGTATAAATTACATAACAAGCAATGTCTTTCATCACACAAAGGTTTATCTGACGTTCTAAAAACTAAATTATAATATTAAAAACAAAATTATCGTTTAGTTTTCAATCGAATATATATTTTTATGTTCCGGCCGGAATGAATATTTGGTAATATTCGTAAAATATAAATATCCTATATATTAATACGCTAGGGGTTTTTTCTTCACAGTCATAACTCGATTACGGCTGGACGGATTTTAACGTTTTAGGTGTCAAGTTAAAGGCATTTTTACGTAGATTTGACAATACGTCTCAGAATTTTAAGAAAGGACTGAATTTTTTACCTTTTTCACTTAAGTACAGTAAAGGGTTGAATTTTTAGAACAGTGGCGCTATCAGACGCCAGAAGTCTAAACTACGTATTAGTTTAAAGTCTGTGGTTATCATCCATTTGAATATCAGATGTTTTGTTTTGTTTGTTTACGACTAAAGTAACCTTTCGTTGGGTACAAACTTGTTCGGACTCGAGCAACAGGACAACTAGTACTATCATTTAAACTGTATGCCATTTTTTTATAACTGTATTCAATATGTATTTTTGTTGTAAAAGAAAATATTTGGAATTAATAGATTATTTTCACTGACTTCACTTTTTAGCGAATTTCTCCTATAGGGAAGAAGCTATTACCGTAGGTGGCATGGTAAGACTTAAGCCCGAGACCATGATAACTTTTCGTTTTGGGGTCCCCAGATGCCAAAAACACTATTCGTTCAAATTTATATATATATATGTATATATATATATATATATATATATATATATATATGTGTGTGTGTGTGTGTGTGTGTGTGTGTGTGTGTGTGTGTGTCCGTTACCGCGATAACTTTTGAAAGAAACACCTGATTTTGATGAAATTTGGCACAAATGTGGAGAGTAGCATTTATGACTTTAAGTTCGAAAACCAAACCGATCGCACTATGGGAAGGGGGTTTTATGGGGGTTTAAAATTTTCCAAAAATCGTTTTTTGCAAATTTGACCCCAAAATGTTAAAAACACTCAATTTTGATTATAACCATTTTATAGAGCTTAAAAAAACAAATAATTTAGTATTTTGAATCATTAACCTAGGTTAAGTGGTTGCGGAGAAAATCCAAAAAAACGTGTCCCATGTTAATCTTATGGGAAAAAGTTTTTTAGATTTTTCTCAGATAGTTTTACTAAAAACTTCACATTTCTCTGTGTTAATGTGTTTAGCTCAACAAAACAAACATTTCTGTGTTTTAATCGTTGTTCTACGTCCAACCGTTGCAGAGATATTCAAAGTGCTAAACACAGTATGTTGTCCAATGTTATCCTTATGGAGAATAAATAAAATTCTATATCTCGATTATTTATGAATGTATATTGATGAAACTTGGTATGTGGCTTCAACTAGTTGTGGTATATTGATATTAGCACAAAAAACGAGTTTTTGTTGATAGTCCCCGTAGCAGCAAACCTGCATACTCGGCCCCCATGTTATTCATATGGAGAATAAGTAAAGTTGTATATCTCCCTTAATTATTAACCTACATTAAGAGAACTTGGTATGTAGCTTCACCTGGTTCAGTTGTACTGATAATTGCAAAAAAAATACATTACTTATCTTCCTCGTTGCAGCAAACCTGCATCCTCAACCCTAATGTTATTCTTATGGAGAACAAATAAAATAATATATATATCACTTATTTATGGATGTATTTTTGTGAAACTTGGTAAATAGCTCTATTTAGTAGTGAATTACATATATATGCATTGGAAATTCGCTGAGTACGCAGGTTTGCTGCGACGGGGGTATTATTATACCAAATATACACCATAGCCTGACCTAAATCAGTCACTTTTCAATAGTATATTTTTTTAATTCATCATAATAGAGTTATGAGGAGTTATTTTAAACACTTTTACTCACTCTTTATTCCAAAATTGTAATAACAACCAAAAACGAATATTGGGAAATCAGAAAAGCAACAAACCAGAAATATTAGTTAATATGAATTTTGGATTTTAATTATTTGAGAACCTTATATCGATGACTTTGATAATAGCTGATCTGGCAAAAACAAATACTTTTTACGAAAAAATTAAAAGGATGTAAGCATAATGGCTTTTTAAGTCATTAGTTTAAAACACGCTTCTCTAAAAACTACTTCGTTCAATTAACTATTAACTGGTCTACAAACCAACAACAAACCTTCACGTACTGAATCTGTTCATAATCAATTAGAATATACGTGACGAATATGAAAACAAGTCGTAAGCGTGCTATACAATACTAACTCATAAAGGTGCAAATCTAAAGATAATGGTCACACTAGCGTGTCCGTGTCGATGGTGAAAACACGAGTGAATTGGAGCAGAAGAAAAAGAAGTTCCCTCAAAGATTAATGAGGATGACAGACATTTGATTCGTTTACATCTGAACAGTTTATGTCCCAACTGTAACTCTCAGTTCATTTGTATGCAAATTTGTTTAAGACGCAGAGATGTTTAAAGGTTTGTTATCCTCTTAACTTCCCGAGTTTTTCTCTCATATTTTTTATTTTGGCATAATTAAATGCTTGGTGTTAAACATATAACTGTTTAAAAATCGAACGACCAAATTATTTACAATATGGCTATTATATTGCTATTATTTTAATGTAAAATATTCATAGGTCATACAATTCAATTCCAAGACTAATTTATGGCAGATTCTGATCTGATCCCAACCGTTCAGTTAAACAGATAATTATTATTTAATATCGAATCGTAAACAGCAATCAGATTTTTAATCTATATTAACCAATTGATTCTGTATAAAGTATTAACAAAAATTAGATTAATATAACCTATTAGGTGATTAACTTCCAAGCATTAAAATTATTAAAGTAGCTTTTAAAATCTTAAAGTCAGAAGAGTAAACTGTATAATCATCTCGTGAGAAATATACCCAACTAATTCTTTAACAAACGATTTAAACTTAAAACCATCACATATTTTGTAATGTCCTATCAAAAACCTCATATTATATACGAATATAAAAATCCATCAATCCCCCCCTCACCCCCGTTTCTCACCACAGTCGGCTTAATTTCTTTAGAATCGTCGAGACCCGCGGCAAACAGCACACCCGGGGGACGAGGCGTTTTTCACGACACCGAGATAATAAAAATGAAAGTAATCCCAGTTACAGGCGGACAAAAGGTGTGGAGGGATCGAGTGTTCCAATATCGCTGTTATCTCTTTGATCTGCGGCTCCGGGGCTGTATTGGCGGAAAAGATTAATTATTGCGTGGCATTGTCGCCACAACTGATAATGGCGGAGTTTTGCGGGATTTTCCGCCGCGTATTGAACGGTAGAGGTTGCGTGTTTGTATTGAGGAAATATCCAGGTTTTACTGTCAAGGTGAGGTGTTTCACGCTTTTTTTCCTTTTATATGATTCCTTTAACTAAGAATCCGACAAATCGTACGCTATTGAATTCTTCGGACAAATTAAATCTGTCATAAAAGTGTTATGCGATTAGTTTTATTGGAAGGGGTAGTTTTACATACTGATCTTGTATCTTTGAACTAGTATCTTCTGATAGTACATGTAGCTATACCTACAGTTTAAAAAATTTGTCATTCCAATAATTCACTTTTGAATATTATATATTATTTGCTATGGGTTGGCAATTGCTTTAACTTCACCTTTTCTATTTTACAATGCACACATGGTAATTTAGCACTCTTGACTTATTTATAGATTTCAATCGTTATAAGTTCAAAGAAAATTTTAATTATACCTTAAGACCTTATTATTTGATAGGTATGTATGCTCATCTTGCTCATCTGGTTCTTAAAATTGTTTGTTCAACTCTGTACCAATAGATTTGTATAGGATCAAGGTATTGTTGGTCAGAATTTGTCATATAGAACCATTGATTTGTGTTTACAATTTAACTATGAAAAGTAATGTTTGCAAACTGGTATATAGCACGATTGCAATATATTTTAAATATTGAAACAAAAACGATTATTCAACAAATATAATTAGTCTATAAATAATGACATTCGCAACATAAATTAAATTGCATTTTTAATGGTTTTTAATTGATATGTTAAAAACAATAAACAAAGAAGACCAGTTTATTTGTTTTACGAGATTGGGATAATTTATTATTCAAATGTTTTATTTGCACTGAAAATGCTGATTAATGGAAGTACATTTGTGAGAATAGAGTTTGATTTAATAATCTATACTTATTTAATAGGCGAGCAGGTTTTTTTGTGACAATCACTCCTCCTAAACTACTGAACCGATTTTCATGTTTTTGGTGTCATTGGAAAGAGCCTAATGTGAAGTTGTGCAGGAAACTTTTTTTATAGAGAAATAATTTGTGAGCGAGGCCCTGTGGCCCTTTTAAGTTGAGTTTTTCCCATTAGCTTAACATTGGGAAATAACTATAAGTTTTAAGTAATCAGCTGGATAGAGTAAACACAGTTAATCAGCAGGCCATGTTGGCTTTGGAACGGTAACACAACATTTATAAATGATGATCGCGAGCGAAGCCGCGACAGGTTTACTAGTTGATTAATTCTACTCCGACATTTTTTCTCTAAAATACTATTCAAAAAATACTGCTTTAAATAAATGAAAAGTGCTTATTGCAATCTAGGTATTAATTCCATGTTCAGTAATCATTAAAGAGGTCACTACAGTTGATATATGTTGTAAAAAATACAAATCCTTTCATAATATTGTTTTCGTTTGTCAGTAATTAGTGGAGAAACCAGAAAATTCGGAAATAAAACCCACTGTTATCCCCATAAGAATAACATGGTGTTCAAATGTATACCACTTCACTAAAATATTTTGAGTTTCGCGGGTTTACCTCTCATTCACCCAAGATAAATAAATATTCCCGAACCCAAACCGTCCACTATATTTTTCAAAACAAACTAAACAAATTTTAGTGTTCAGATTTATCAGATTTATCTGTTATTATGTTATCGTCCTAGGCTGGTGTATATTTTTAATGCCACGTACATTTGCCAAATTAAATAATGATTATGAAATAGTTATAACCCTCTATTATTGTATGTCTAAATACCATACAAAATTCTAAAAAACTGTATAAATATTAAAAACAAAAAAATAATAATTTTGGTGATAAAATAACGGTCACGGATATGTTTTTTTCCGAGGCTAGCCCCAAGTACGGACTCATTTTATACTCTGGGTTAATTGCCACATTGCCACAATAAGTGTATAACAATATAAATTTCTAAAAAAATGTAAAAATGTGTAAATCAATTATATAAGGAGATAAAGTAATTAATTAATTACACAAATTAAATTATTATAACTTAATTATTAAAACGATTTAACCTTATTATTTAAGGTAATAAAAATTACCAATATAGTGGTCGATTATGGTAGCTTCATATATTTCAACTTAACCTTATTATAAATATAACTACGCCTGATAACCCTGTTCCTGTACCGGGAAAGCTTTATATCCATTTACCTTTGAACCGGAAAAGCGAATTATCTTCGCTTATTCGCGTTTACATTGTTATCTATATTGTGATTAATTAACGCTTGGCGAACCTCATTAGCTCTCCTACTATGGGGCGTCTGATTTAATAATCGCATCTATTATAAGTGGACTTCAAAGGCAATTCCATATTTATAGCGAACAATGAAATTGGTTAAATTAATGAACATAAATAGTGCCATTATTGAAGTTTTTCAGTAAAACGTAACGTTTTTCTCGGCGGATATTCTATTTAAACATGTGTTTCAAAATAAACTTGTTTATTGTATGGGTATAAAAGGAATTTTCCAAGTCAAGCCTTACCAAAATCACGTAAGCAATTCTCACATCCATTTTATCCCGCGACATTAAGTAAACATTTGTAACCTACCGCCATAAAAACTTTGTTATATATTTTTTTCCAAATTGTGATCCACATCTTTCGTCTAGTAGGCCTAGTAAGTTAGGCAACATCTCCTTTAAAATTAAGTTAAACAAGAAACATAAATCATGTAAATCAATTTACGATTTTAAAAGATTGTCTAAAGGTTTGATAATTGAATACATTCAACGGAAAGGGTTTTGACAAGGTTATGAAAATGGTATAGTTGTTTTCACTAAAGGTTGACAGGGAAACCCTTTGTGAAAACCTTGCTAAGAGTGGTTTCCATTGCAAGGTTGCTTTCTTACCTTGCATAAGGTTTACACAGAAAATGCTTTGACGAAAATTGTATGAATATTATGGTGCAAACCTTTTCACAACCGTACGTAATAACTGGTAACTGTCAGGTTTTTTCCAGTCATATAAAACACTTGTCTTGTTCAAGTTCTTGAACGGGGCCAATCGTTGGTTACAACTGAACTATCTTGACGATATTTAAAATTGAATTTTAGAGATTTTATTTCACAACAGATGTAATCCATTATTGAATTAATCAGCTACTGCTGAACATTTGAAACGTTGAAGTACTAACCCAGCCCAATCTCGCAAAACAAATAAACGATGTTTTATTTTATATTCGTAACACAATCTAATGTTGTTTATTGTTTTAACCTATGAAACTGTCAGAAACTAATTATATTTACAAGGCATAAATTGATTGATAATTGTATTTGTTGATAGAACCATTAATACTTTATTTGCAATAACGTTGTGAATATGTTTAATGTTTGTACATGAATAACTAAATTATCTCAAACATCGGATTATTTTTAAATCCGCCACTTTGTAAACGGGATTTTTTATAAATGCAATTCTTGATCATTTATATTCATGAATACGATTATGTGGAATCCTTTAAACTTTAAAATTTGTTTCATGGTGTTTTTAACCAAGTTACCTTTTATATAAACAATTATTAGAATGTTGGTGAACAAATAATTTGCAGAGCTTTTCAAGGTTACTTCAAAATTACTTTCTATCATATGAATTACTTATTTATCATAGAACTTGAATTAAACTCAACTCGTATTTCTTGTTCGTGATTAACATAAGATCAATTACTTTCATATTGCTACTTAACATAGTTCCACCCGCCCCCAACACTATAACTGCCTAACTTACCGCCCTGAAAGCCCAAGTCATTAATCTCTACTAGACTTCACGCCTTACTTGTCAACAATGGTAGCAAGGGGAGGCCAATTATAATGCACGGACCGCTCGCTCTTAATTATAAATCAAGGGTTACACATGACCGGGCAAACGCACCCGACATCTGGGGGGGAAACGCTCATCATTGCCCATAGTTTTTGGCCAAACCGAAAGTCACGGCTAACCGAATTAATAATGGATAATTAAGGGTGTCAGTAAGGGATACGGGCACCTGACCCCGGTTGGGGCTAAGGGTGCAAGTCAGGACACCTGCGGCCTGCCGGGGTGGCTGACGTTCCGGCGCGTTACGACCGCGTTACGTGACGCGTTACGACCGCGTTAATCAAACGTGACTAGGATCGGCGGTTGATGACTCATCAGTGTTATGCCCACTTGTCGGCTGGTCGTGAATACTGATGTGGTTATGGGTTTGGTTTATTGCGGGATTCGCGCCGGTTTGATTGGCCATTCAATATGAGGGGATTGGAGGCAGCCTTTTGGTGGGATTTCGCGATGGATTAGCTGTTTTTTTTTTTTCATCCGATGGAATATGAGTGGATTTACCTAGGATAGATAAGTCATACTCCTGGGGGAATAAAACTTAAAACGTTTTACCTTTCCACGTTTTAATGCTACACGAATAAATGTTTGGGGAAATTAGGTTTGAGTATTGGAATTTGGCTTGTTTAAATAACTGTTTTTTCTTTAATTAAGTAACTGTATTTGAAGTAGTTTAGCTTTCAAATTTATATCGAAATCCAGAACAGTCTGTTATAGTTACATATAATGTGACTGTGGCTTTCTACCTGCCATCAGAACGGGAAATAAGCTCTAAAACCCGACTGCTTATTGTTTAGTTGTATCTTATATAAATAATTTGTAAACTTAATATTTAAATTACATGTTATGTTAATTTTTTAAAGCAAACCGAAAATACGTAATGTATAAATGACATTTTTATTTTCAAGGCCTTATAATAAATTATTTTTAATCTTAAGGCACTTTTAATCTTATAAATGAATTTATCCTGCCCCTTTCTAAATCTAAAAGCACTTACTTTTATCTCCACCCGACATCTGATTTCGGAAGGCAGATGCCCGATAGACGATTTTCAGTGGCTCCACAGTTGATAATTGTCGGGAGGCATTAATCACAGAGACATTTACATACTGATGGCCACAGAGGTCCAGACCGTAGGGATGGTAGGGGGATCATCCATCACCTAGTCTCAACCCTTCACCGTCACAGGAGGGGAGGGCGGGAGGAGAGGTTAACACTTGAGCTGTCACCTCCCCCCCTTCAGACTCCGGACTCCAGGGTCCCCCGGGTGGGATGATCTTGTCCCGGGTGACACCTTGGTGATGTTGATAAGCGTCGTGAGAAGCCGAAAGACATGTCGCCGTCTGGGCCACCACGTGGGGAAACAGTGGGTCGATGTGAGAAGAGATATGTGATTAATTTGAGCGTTGGATCTTTTAACACTTGAGATGATGTAACTCAAAGTCATGCAGTAGTAGAAATCCCGCACGGGTTGACCCGGGTAAGCTCTAAGAGTGGGCTCCAGTTAAGAAACATTTGGAGTATTCACCTGCTTCCCTTTAAGGTCACTGTTAACTTTCGAATCCCGTCCCTCCTCAAGGATTACCCAAAATCGTTGAATTATAGCTCGTTTTAGAGAAACAAAAATCCTGGCGTTCAGTTAGTAACACTTCGATATCACACATATTTCGCCTATAAAAAACCGTAAATACTGAATATTTTGGAATTTTGTTGAGTGATTATTATTTGTGATATTGAAATGATGCTCATTGAAAGTGCTAGGTATTTTTTTGCTCTATAAAGTGAGTCATAAATAAACATTTTCTGATAATGCGTCGAGGAGGGACACAGGCTTCGAAAGATAACATTGGTCGTACGGGAGTAGCAGATAGATGCTGGTCACTGGAGCATCTTCTTAAAGCAATTTGTGGGGATTGAATTACATAGGCTAACACTTTAATTAATCAAGCATATATTTTTAATTGTATAAGACAAATAATGTATTTTAAATACTGAGAATGACAATAAAATAATGAAGAAAGTGTTAATAAACAGATCCTCGGTAATAATCATACCACTTACGAAGTAATACTATTAATTAAATAATAATAATAATGCACCTTTCACTGTTACTGAAAGTGATAACGTATCAGCGTTGCAAATATTCATTATCACCGTGAAACAAGAAACGCGGACTGCAAGGACCAAGGAACGAGGACTACATGGAACAATGGATGTGGACTGCATGGAACAAGGAACGAGGATTACATGGAACAAGGAATGCGGACTGCATGGACCAAGGAACGAGGACTACTGGAACAAGGAATGCGGACTGCATGGACCAAGGAATGAGGACTACATGGAACAAGGAATGCGGACTGCATGGACTAAGGAACGAGGACTACATGGAACAAGGAATGCGGACTGCATGGAACAAGGAATGAAGACTGGTATATCGGAGGTTTGGTTCCCCCTGCATAACATCAGCTGCTACCCGCCAAACACCACAGTGCGGCGTTCAGTCAGAGAAATATTGGAGGATAAACTGCACTAAAGCTGTTCTGTGCAGGATTAAAATGGAGGTTGTTATTTGGAATAATATAAAAAAACTATTTAACTTAAAACATTCCTTGTACAGGAAATGAAGTTATTCTTAATTGTATGTAATACTTTTGACTTCGTGACTGTTTTTCCGTCTAGTGGCCTACAATTAACTGACACTACGCACATATAGTTCCACTATAATGGATCATTTGTACAGTAGAATAAATAATAATACAAGGAAGTGAAATTCTATTTAGATTAAAAGGTTTATATACACGTTTTATTGTGTAAATCACTACTGGTACTGAAGGATTTACAATTTCTTTAATTAAAATAATATTCATATTGATGACTTAGTAATCATTCATCTGGTTTTTAACCCTGGAAAAACTAATTTTATAGACTTTAGATTAAGGAATTCAGGAGATTCTGCAGTAATAACAATAGGTGAGGACGACATTGAATCTTGTTATGTCACAAATTTTCTAGGGGTCATCATCGACTCCCGACTAGACTTTTCCAAACATATTGAAAAGGTTTCAAGCAAAATTAATAGTAGCATTTTTCTTCTTCGAAGACTCTCCCAGTTCTCCAACAGAGAAATTCTCCTGACGGCTTATTTTGGTTGCCTATATTTCCTCATATTTCATACGGGGTCGCAATATGGGGAGCAGAGTCTTCTAGAACTAAAAAAATTTTCACTGCAGAAAAAAGCCATAAGACTGATTTATGGTATGGACCGATACGCATCATGCAGAGGTGTGTTTTCGGCAAACAACTTGCTAACATTTCCATCGATTTACAATTTAGAGTGCCTTTCATTTCTGGTTAAAAACAAACACGTTTTTCCTCAATGCATTGCCAATAGATATAATTTCCGCAACACAAATGGATTAGGTTATGTATTATAACCTAATCCATATTCCCCGACACAACACAACTTCCTTTCAAAACCAAACTTACTATTCTGCCATTAAGCTTTTTAATGTTCTCCCCAAATCCTGAAAACTCAGGCGGATGTTGTAAAATTTAGGTATAGACTAAAAAAATACTTGATTGAAAAAGATTAGGCCTACTACATTGTTAAAGATTATATTTCCGAAAGAAGGGATGTTTAGTTGGAAATGTTTTATGAATTGTTAGCTGTCTGTTGTGTGTGTGTGTCCGTGAGCACGATAACTCTCGTAAATACCCCCGTAGCAGCAAACCTGCATACTCAGCGAATTTCCAATGCATATTAATTTATCTTAATACCACATAAAGCCACATACCAAGTTTCATCAATATACATTCATAAATAAACGATTTATGACATTTTAATTATTCTCCATAAGAATAACATGGCGGCTGAGTATGCAGGTTTGCTGAAATAAGGAACACTAAAAATGGGCTTTTATACAAATATCATTATAACTCAACTAGGTAAAGCCACTTACCAAGTTTTATTAATTTATGTTCATAATTAAAGGAGATAACACGTTAATTATTCTCCATAAGAATAACATGGGGCTAAGTATGCAGGTTTGCTGCTACGGGAACTATCGGGCAAAACATGGATTTTTGTGCAAATATCAATAGACCACAATGAAATGAAGCTATATACCAAGTTTCGTCAGGATAAGTTGATAAATAAGCGAGATATACAATTTTTCTTATCCTCCATAAGAATAACATTGGACAACGTACTGTGTTTAGAACTTTCAATATCTCAGTAACCAATTAACGTAGAGCAATGATTAAAACATCAAATTGTGTGTCTTTTTAAGCTGATTCCAATGGAAAAAAATAAAATTTTACTTTTTCAAAAATTGTATTAACAAAACTCAAAAAACCCATTTTTGGGGTACAAAACCCCCCCAAAATACCCCTTCGGATAGGTCGATCTGTCTGGTTTTCGAACTTAAAGTCATAAATGCTGCTTTACACGTTTGTACCAAATTTCATCAAAATCGGACCTTTTTTACGAGAGTTATCGCACCCACGGACACATATATATATATATACAGTTTCGAAGGAATGGTGCTTTTGGGGTCTGGGGACCTCAAAACGAAAAGTTATCATGGTCCCGGGCCTAGGTCTTACCATGCCGACTACGGTAATAGCTTCTTCCCTATAGGGGAAATTCGCTAAAATGATCCGATTTTGATGAAATTTGGTATAAACGTGTAAAGCACCAATTATGACTTCGAAAACCAGCCAGATCGCTCCAATCAAAGGGGTATTTTGGGGGGGTTTGTACTCCAAAAATGGGTTTTTGGAATTTGTTACATATAATTTTTGTAAAAGCCAAATTTTAGTTTTTAATATTGGATTCAGCTTAAAAAACACACAATTAGGTATTAATCATTTTTCTACGTCAATTGGTTCCCGAGGTATTGAAAGTGAAAAAAACAGTACGTTGTCTAATGTTATTCTTATGGAGGAAAAGACAAATTTTATATCTCGCTTATTTATGAACGTGTACTGACAAAACTTGGTATATAGCTTCATCTCGTTGTGGTCTATTGATATTTGCTCAAAAAACTCTTTTTTGCCAAAGGCTCCCGTAGCAGCAAACCTGCGTACTCGGCACCATGTTATTCTTATGGATAGTAATTAAATGCTACGTCTCCCTTAATTATGAACATAAATGAATAAAAACTGGTAAATAACTTCACCTAGTTGAGTTATATTTATATTAGCATAAAAACCTATTTTTTTGTTCGTTGATGCAGCAAACCTGCTTACTCAGCCCAAATATTATTCTTATAGAGAATAATTAAAACTGTATACATCGCTTATTTGTGAATATATTTTTATGAAACTTGGTAAGTGGCTTTATGTAGTAATAAGACATATTTCTCCAGTATATCTCCATTGGAAATTTGCTGAGTATGCAGGTTTGCTGCGACGGGGGTATTTCATAATGTTGTGAGACGAAACTTATTTTAATGTCAAAATAATTTCTCCCTAGTTGAAATTCATTACTTTCTCCTCCTTATACATAGTATATGGAGAAAGTATTGTTTTCGTCAACATTTTTGAATTTGAGTTGTTAGTGGAAATATTCGTTTTGGTGCTCCCTGAATCCAAATAAGTGATTTTTACGTGATGTCTGTGTGTCTGTCTGTCTGTCCGTATGGATGTGTTAGAGACGACACCAGAGGACTGATGTTGATGAAATTTTGTATGTATGTAGCAGATAATCCACGATATTTCCGGGCGTTTTTTTTCATTATTTAGAATTTTTGATTTTTAAGGGTAATTATTTCTCAAAAACCGCTAGAAACATGAAAAATCCAAATTTCTCAAAATCGGCTTTAACGATTTTAATTAAACTTTAGTGGTTTGTAGAACTTTACGTTTCCAACAAAATGACACCACACATTCCTGCAAAAATTCGGGTTCAAAAATTACAGGACATAATATAAAAAATACAGTTTTTTTTTATTTTTCATGAAAAACGTACATATAAAACAATATTACTATTCACCATTAAAATGAGTCCAAAAAACTAAATAATTTAGGATTTTGAATTACTATTCTACGATTGCTGGTTGCGGAGAAAATTTAAATTATCATTTTGCGGTAAACGCAGTTCGTTGTCCAATTTTATTCTTATGGGGAATACAAAAAATACTATTTCTCTCTTATTTACTGATCAATTTTGTTCAAACTTGATATGCTTGTCAAGTTAGCATTGACCAACATAGGAAATTCGAAATATGTTCCCCTTAATAACCCTGAGGGGCGGGAATTAGGGTCATTTCCCCTTTTAAAACCACGTGTGTAGCGATGGATTCTGTAGTGCCTCCTAAACAGGGATTTGGGCGGATATTTTTGAAAAAAACTTGTTTACAAGATTTTCTGAACATTCGACCGTGCTTTGTACTCTATATTTAGTAAATAAAAAGTAATTTATTCATTAAAGTTGGGCTAAATGGGAGAAATTATGTGTCAGTTTTCTGATACCGTTTAGTTTTAGAATAGGACCTAACTTCAAAATTATCTGAATACCAGTTGATTTACAATTACCTCATTTAGTTAGTATTGGTTATAATTTAATTTCATACGTTATACTCACTAATTTAATAATATATTTGTAAGCTTCATTCTAAATGTGTCCATTCTTCAAAAATTAATTATAAAAATATACGAAAAATTAGTATAGCTGTCTTTATAGTGATGGTTTTATAATTTAATTTAATTCATCAAAAAATATACATTTATCATAAATTATATATTATATTTAATTAATAAAAAGTAAATAGTATAGAATCGTAAAACTACATTCCCTTGGAAGATTTTTTTCTCAGTCCACTGTTGAATAGAGATGGGGTTATTGCCTCTAACTAGTAAGGAACATTCTATAGGATGGCGTATTAGTTTGGCGAGCTCCTAGCATATGCATAATAACAACTCAATTCCCAAAATTGCGCTACACGAGTTCTGGTTCAGTGGAGGCGTGAATCATTTGAAGACTGGAAATTTGCATAATTACCTGAAGCCTAATGGGTCTTACCTTGAGGTATGAATCACAAACTTAAAAGCACCACTCTGTGAAAGCACCTACAGTATTCTTTTTATTTTAATCAATCTAGTTAAATCTGGATAGTGTAGGATGACAGAAAATTGCATCTGTTTCTAAGAGTTGTAAATATTTTTTATCGATTTTCGAGTAAGTTGTCTGATTTCTTTTTATGTGTTTACAATCATTCTAAACTTATTGTTTTCCTGTGCAATCAATTTATCCAGTTCTATCAACACACAATACTATCACTGAAACCCTCACTTCTGTAATACTAGACCGTAGGCCTAATCATATTTTTCAATCAGTAATCAAATTCGTCTGACAAACTATTAAATTGAGGAATCGTTGACACACATATATTGACCGTGTGTTTTTTTAGTCCTTAAATATAGTGTTTACACTTCTACAATGTAATAAATGTATGTTATTATGATAATTCAAAATTAACTTTTGCCTAAAAACTGCATAAAATAACTGTTATTTAATAATACTCTATTTTATAACTGAATGTTACTTTTGGACAGAAGTAACATAGTTTATTTTTTTAATTCTTAAGATTAAAACAATCCAAGTAAAATAATTAAACTGCAATGGTAAAAAGTGATTTTTACATTTCTTTTTGAATGTTTTATGACCACCCATAACCATAATTATTCTCGATTGTCTCTCTAATTTTGGAAAATAACTCCAAAATAATTAAAATTCTTTGTTCCTTTTCGTTTCAGCACTGACTACCAATGCAATGACGATGGGCAAGACATCTATCCTACTAATAAACATATGTTTGAGTGAATAGATTAAAAACTAACTTTGTATTTGTTTGTCGAAATGTATTTTTAACAATGGAAAGAAATACAAGGGTATAGCGCTTTGAAAATTTGTTGAATAAAGAAGCTAATAGTTTATATCCTATACTCTAATATGAGTAAGGTTTGCTTGCTTGCTTGCTTGCTTGCGTGCTTGCTTGCTTGCTTGCGACACGGATCTCAAAAACGGCTCCAACGATTTCCTTCAATGTTCGAAATAACTAATTTCTGGGATAAAAATAAGTTCTAGACAGGCCTCAACCCTAGGAAAAATCAAATAATGTAAAAATACCCCCCGTCGCAGCAAACCTGCGTACTCAGCGAATTTCCAATGCATTGATATGTTTCTCACTAGTACATAAAGCCACTCACCAAGTTTGACAAAAATACATTCATAAATAAGTGATTTATTACATTTTATTTATTCCCCATAAGAATAACATTAGGACTGAGTACGCAGGTTTGCTGCAACGAGGAAGATAAGAAATGAGTTTTTATGCAATTATCAATATAACTGAACCAGGTGAAGCTACTTACCATGTTTTATTAATTTATGTCCATAATTAAGGGAGATATAAAACTTTACTTATCTATCTATAATATTATAAAGAAGAGGTGGTTTCTGTCTGTCTGTCTGTCTGTCTGTCTGATGTTCCGGGTGAACGCAAAAACTACTTAACCGATTGGGCTGAAACTTTACACAAGGGTAGATCTTGAACCCATGCAACACATAGGCCTATTCACTTCCTTAAAATCCCCTCGGGCTACGCCCCGTGAACGTTCTAAGTTTCAATGTTTACATTTCATAAGAAAGTAAACATTCAGAAACTGTAAACCAAACAGCTGAGGGCACTTACATTTGACAGCTTAAAGAGCAGAAGCAAGAACAACAGCTGTTTCAAGCTAACTAAAATAAAATTTGCATTGACTATAGAACGGGTAAGGAAAACCCCTGTGCGAAGAACGTGTACATCAAGTATATATATATTTATTTCAATATACCGTATAATTAATCTATATAAATAAAATTAGAGTTTTGTCTGTACATTGCTTGGAATTATGAAATTTTTGCAAATTTTCACGTTTTACACCCTAGGGAAAACAAAACAAATCTTATCTCAGTTTATGTCTGTCTGTCTACCGGTAACGCTCAAGGACGGGATTTTGTTCGCTTTTCACTGGAAAACGGGTGCAGTGACATTAATGAAACTTTGTTTCTTTGTTCTATATATGCGTGAGAAAGTTTTAGGGCACTATAAACTGGCATACGCCTTTTTAAAAAATAATGGCGGCCGCTCAAAAACGTGATTTTGTGCGGTTTTGTTCATGTTTTGTTCGCTTTTCACAGGAAAACGGGTGCACCGATTTTTATGCAACTTTTTTCTATGTTCTATATGAGCGTTAGAAGGTTTTAGGCTAATTGGATTGTTTTAAATTACCTTAGGACACTGCTCCTTAGGGTTTTTAAGATCCTATGCTATTCTTATGGACAAAGTATTTATTTATATTGAACCAGATGATGACATAGTTAGTCTATAAATAGGTTTTTTAGTTATTTTTTTAAAACGTTGAGTGAAGATTGGTAATAAATAACATAAGTGGATATATGATCTAAATCTATATTTGTCAGACTCATGCACTCACTGAAAAAGTGATCACTTTATCTAAGAAACGACAATGTCTATTGAAGATAAAATTTTGGATGGTGGTTCCCCTTATGCTGCAGATTCACAATAAGAATACGTTTAAAAAAGTCCTATAGGGTTCTTCGCTAATTTAATTTTATGGCAATTGTATGAGTATTAGTACTTTCTGGATCTTTGTAAGTTACATTTCGGTAGGAACATAACTAATTCATCAGAAAAAAACGCAGCCTATTCCTGTTACGAAAATGTTTATGTGCTTCGCCCCCCGGAATTTCTAAATACAATATTTTAACAATCTTGCACATACTCTTGGACTGATGGATCTGAAATTTGGTAGGAATGTAGCTGATAGGTCAGTGCAGACATTTACCTACTCCAGACACAAATATACTCAAGGACTCTGGCCCAATGACCTTTAATATAAGCGCGTTAGTCATAACACACAAACTACTCAACCAGTAGAGCTGAAATTTAACATCATGGGGAGTCACGGTGTTGTTCTCTGGAGATCTCACACAGACCCTTTGTCGTAAGTGAGACATAAGTGGACGAGTCTACGCCTCTCTAAAAATATATTTTATGTAGCCGACCACTGAGCGTCTGAACTTAACAGTAAATATGAAAATGTATGTTTGAGAAGATTAAGGGGTTGATCAGTTTTCTTATGCGCTTTTAAAAGTTGAGATTGGGACATTGAAAAACAAATTAAGGTCTCAGAAACATCTATCCTTCACTCGGCACTATCGAGGAATCACAGGATATATTGATTAACAGTTTGTTGCACCGAGGTTCATAAACAGTTTAATCTGGAAAGTGCCTGGCTCTGTGATTGTGCCATCCTCACGTCCACCAATGAACAAGCAACGGAGATCAACACAAATGTAGGTCTATTCCAAAGGGAGGAACGAACATATACAATATTAATACCGTTCAATTAACCATGACCACTGTTAGAACAGTTCGTATATATTGATTTACGTTTATTTAAATAAAATCAAGTAGTCATATGTTTTTAAAACATATGATTTTTCCAAGTTTAAATTGTTTATTTACAATAATATTTAAAACAGGACCTGGCAAGAATGGTGATTTTAAAAGTGGTTTGTCAATGTTTTTAAAGTTTAATGTTTCGTTACATTACTATTAATTTATTGGAATGTAAAGATTAATGTATCAAAGTATTTAAAATGTTAAATTAAACAGGGTTAATATTTTATTGTACTTCAGTTCTTTTATTTCTAAAATCGAATCCAAAGTGTTACGTGTACCGATTTTGAGTAGCAAAAACCACACCGTTCACTACCCGACAGGGTTCCTCGACTTGGCAGCAGTACCCGAACTGTGCCATAGTATATTTCGTTAACTTTAATTTAATTCTACTTTAAAAGTGTAAAATGTAATTTTAATATTGTAAAATTATGTGGGTTGTTAATATTTTTAGTTAATCTGCCATTTATGTACAACCCGTACGACGGACGGGTACATCAGCTAGTTCTCCATAAGAATAACATTAGGGCTGAGTATGCAGGTTAGCTGCTACGGGGACAGTCAACAAAACATTTATTTTTTGTGCAATTATCAATATACCAGTACAACATGAAGCCACATACCAAATTTCATCAATATACATTCATAAATAATCAAGATATCAAATTTTATTTATTCTCCATAAGGATAACATTGGACAACGTACTGTGTTTAGCACTTTGAATATCTCTGCAACGGTTTGACGTAGAATCACAATTTAAACACCAAAATGATTGTTTTGTGGAGCTGAAGTGATTGGTAAAAGAAAATGTGAAGTTTAAAGTAAAATTAACTGAGGAAAAGCCAAAAACCTTTTTCCCATAAGATTAACATGGGAGATTTTATGAGCATGTTTTTTGGATTTTTTCCGCAACCACTTAACCTAGGTTAATAATTCAAAATACCATATTATTTGTTTTTTTAAGCTCTATAACATGGTCTAAACCTAAATTAAGTGTTTTAAAAATTTTAGGGTAAAAAATGCAAAAAACTGATTTTTTGAAAATTTAAAACCCCCATAAACCCCCCTTCCCATAGTCCGATTTTTCTGGTTTTCGAACTTAAAGTCATAAATGTCAGTTTACACATTTGAGCCAAATTTCATCGAAATCGGACGTTTTTTACTCAAGTTATCGCATTCACGGACACATATATAGATATATATATATATAGATATATATATATATATATAGATATATATATATACATATATATAAATTTGAACGAATAGTGTTTTGGACATCTGGGGACCTCAAAACAAAAAGTTATCATGGTCTCGGGCTTAAGTCTTACCATGAGACCTACGGTAATAGCTTCTTCCCTATAGGGGAAATTCGCTAAAACTAAAATGAAAAGTTAAAAAATTAACATTGGGCTTATGGAGCTTAAAATCAAAACAAAAGAATTGTAACAGCTGTTCATAATCAACCAGGGAACCGTCAAAGTAATACTCTTGTTGTTTATGATTATTAACATGTGGTTTCCTGAGAGCAGAGATTAAAAGATTTGAGTTAAGATTACATATAATAGAGTAGTAAAATAAATCAAAGGGACATTGAGCTATAAATAACAACTGGAGGGACCTTAAAAATGTAGAAAAGAGGCAAATGAATAATACAAATCTGATTATCAGTAGGGGAAAGTGGTGAAATATTACTCCGAGTCGTCTAAACAAACTGAATGGCCTTTCCCCGAGCAAAGTTCGGCCCCCAGGTACTCGATTAAATATACTTACTATTCACGGTGCTGCCACAAAAGGTTCGCTGACCTTTGACCTTAGACAAAAGAAGAGTAAAGCTCCAGAGAGAGCTATTAATGCTGTTAATTTTATTTTATCTCTGAAAACAACGGTGACATTGGGTTGTTTCAACGAGAAATGCAAGTCTACAGGATTTCAATTTCAATGGACTAGTTAAATGCCCATACCAGCACGTTACATTATCACGGGACCCCAGCTTCCCAAGATAGCATTATGGTGACCACTGATTCTGTGTTTTTATTGGATACAATTAACAATGGAAAACCTTTATGAATGGCTTTATCACAGAAGTCCAGGCACCAATCGTTATTCAGTTACATAAACGATTAATAATTAACTCCTTTATATGATGAATTTGAAAGTATAGACTTTTGTTTAGTAATAGGGCCTACTCTTTTGTCCCTACAATTGCAATGACCAATTGCTTTTCATTATGACTTTTATCACAGAGACGAGTGATTTTGATCGCGCCATGCATTTAATGAATTATAAAAACTATAGTGCTTTCATAAAATATTTTTAAAAAGTTCATACTAAAATCCCTTCTATAGATATTTAAAATTGGTTTGCGAAGGTTAGTTACAAGTTTTCTGTTTCTTATATTAATTTATAATTATCTCAAAACAACTAAACATTTTGGTCGAAAATGATTCAAAGAAATGTTTATTCAGAAACAATTTCAAAACAATTTAAAGATATTGAGAAAAAATTTAGGGATGTTTAAAAATATTTACATAGTTAAATGGCTGCGTTTTAAACATGTTATTGATGTTCGCCTAAGTTTTAAAATTATTGTTAAAATATACTGAACAAATGCTAAAAAAACTCTGTACAAAAATGCTCAACCGCTCAAAACATTTCTTGTAATTGATTGAAACTCAAAGAACTAATATGTACAACATTCGTTTGATTTTAAATCAAATATATGATTAAATTAGCACCAATTGTCAATGGAGCATAACTCAGTCTGAACATGTACTTTTACTTTCTCCCCCTTATACGTAGTATATGGAGAAAGTATTGTTTTCGTCAGAATTTTCGAATTTGAGTTGTTAGTGGAAATATTCGTTTTGGTGCTCCCTGAACCCAAAAAAGTGGTTTTTACGTTATGTCTGTCTGTGTGTGTGTGTGTGTCCGTGTGTGTGTGTGTGTGTGTCTGTGTGGATGTGTACAGAGCTAGAGCCCTAACCTATGGACCGATTTTGATGAAATTTGGTATGTAGGTACTAATCCACGATATCTCCAGGTGTTTTTTTCATTTTTTTGAATTTTTGATTTTTAAGGGTAATTATCCCCCAAAAACCGCCAAAAAACATGAAAAATCCAAATTTCTCAAAAACGGCTCTAACGATTTTGATTAAACTTTAGTCGTTTGTAGAACTTTAGCTCTCCAACAAAATGACACCACTCGCATATCTGTAAAAATTCGGGTTCAGAAATTACAGGACTTAAAACATCCAAAATTAAGTTTTTTGGATTTTTCATAAAAAAACATAAATATTAAAAAATATTACTATTCACCATTAAAAAGAGCTCTAAAAACTAAATAATTTAGTATTTTGAATTACTATTCTACGATTGCTGGTTTCGAAGAAAATTGAAATTTTCATTTAGCGGTAAACGCAGTACGTTGTCCAATGTTATTCTTATGGGGAATACAACAATTACTATTTCTATCTTATTTACTGATCAATTTCATTCAAACTTGATATGCTTGTAAATTTAGCATTGACCAACAGAGTTAATTCGAAATATGTTGCCCCTTAATAACCCTGGGGGGGAATAGGAGGCATTTCCCCTCTTAAAACCACGAGTGTAGCAATGGATTCTGTAGTGCCTCCAAAGCAGGGATTTGGGTGGAGGTTTTTTAAAACAACTTGTTTACAAGATTTTCTGTACATTCGACCATGTTTTGTATTCTATATTTAGTAAATAAAAAGTAATTTATTCATTAAAGTTGGGCTAAAAGGGAGAAAGTATGTGTCAGTTTCCTGATACCGTTTATTTTATCTGGCTATAGATTGTATGCAAAGTAAAGTAATTCGTTTAAATGGATATCACTTGCACATATAGTCTACTAGTCGACCGAACGAAATTGTTTAATACGCTAATCATAAAAAGTCCTAAAAATATCCTAAAGTCTGATCCTAATGGATGTATTTCTACCGACGCGACGGTGAAGTGGAAATAAATATTTTTTTATTCAGAAAATAAATTAGACACTACTAGTGGCTTACAGGGGCTATAACCCCTAACATATGATTTTCGTGTAATATAAGTGGATAATGACAGCTGATCATTAGTTCATTTTCCTTATTAATATAAACACTGTAGTGATATTTCCATAAGAAAATCATTGGATCTTTGAAGTCCTGTGGGGCGTAGCCCACGTAATTTTTGACATTTCTGATATTTTTCCCACCGTCCTTGGCCCTCAAACTTTAAAATGAATCGTCATAACCTAACTTCTTCCTAGCTCGAGATATATCGTGGGGACCGATTCGCTTACGGAATTAAATATATAGATTTAAAAAATTGTTCGTAGTATAACTATTTAATTACATTACACCCTATATACTTTTAACCTCCGTAATTGACCTAATGATACTTACCGTCAACGGCACGACGAGACGGATCGACTCCGGGAAGGGTCCGTAGTTGTCTTTATCTCCGCTACCAGAAGTAGCGCCACAGTCCGGTTGGACTCCTTTTATAATCAGGGATACAGCATTTTTCTCACAGACCAATAGTAAATTGAATAATCAAGCAGGCTTTCCATTGTAAATGCAATCAAGTATATAAAGTCCAGAGTAGTACAATCCACCCATTTTTTGGTTTGTAATGGACTGATTTTACAAACTGTCAATCAACTTTATCTATCAAGAAAGCTGACGTGTAGGATAGACACTAGTAATCACATGGGCCAATCGTCTAACATTTCAATGGCATATACTATGGTCTATGCCTTGAGTGGTTATTGTCTAATATCTATTGGAGAATATGATGTTTTATACAGTGCCCATTGGTCAATATTGGTATTAATTCCTTAATATCTTGTTAAGGCCACGCTCCCCCGTCGGTCATATTGGATTGATTATCCATAAGCGCAATGCTAACTAAACATCTACTTAGGACCCACATTTTTATTTTATTTTCAATCTGATTTAGATAATTTTTTTACTTCTAAAAATAAAGTAAAGAGTGGTTTTTGCGAGTAAAAATTCGTATAAGTGTTACAGATTACCAGAAAAAATTGTCAAACTTAAAAAATAATTACATTTTTTATTAAATATTATAATTCAATTTCAAAATATCTTCCACAGTAATCACTCGCGATAAGAATATCTTTCAATTTACACCAAAATCAAAATTTTATCTCAAGAGATAAGCAAAAAATTGGGGTCTGAACTTAAGATTATTCTAATGGGCGATAAAACCAGTATGGCCGACAAGGTAGCCGGCTCTTAAGAGTTGTCCACGCAACAATTTGGTAGCCTACCTGCTTTTCCCATAAGGTCAATATTAACTTTCAAAGCCCATCCCTTATCAATGGATTATCCGATATCGTTGATTTAGCATATGGCTCAAACTCCAAATGTTCCGTGACTGGAGCCCACTCGTATTAGTGGGCAGTCAGTAATGTGTGTTACTGAAAATCTCTTCTACGTGTAGTATATATTATCATTGATTTCCATTATGTTGCTATACCGGGTGTCCATAAAGTCCTGGACTGATTTTTTCGTGTGATAAAAATGAAAACCACTAGAGCTACAAGTATAAGTTTATATTTTTGTGAAAGTGCAACAAATAGAGTTTTCTCATATCATATACAATATTATAAATGTGAAAGTATGGATGTTTGTGCGTAACTCTGAAGTTCCATCATGTGAAAACTACTGGACCGATTGAGCTGAAATTTTGCAGAGAGGTACTTAATAGTCCTGAGTAACATATAGGCATATTAAAGTTGTGAAAATCCTATAGGGCTATGCCCCACGGGGGTTCAAAGTTCCCATGTATTCCTTATGGACATTTATTTTTGCTTGAGCTGATGAAAATACAAACAGCTCATCTTGACTCGGAGTAGTTCCACAGGCTAACCACAAAATGCAGCACACAAAACTATCATAGTTTTTAAAAATAATTCGCGGGGCGGGTAACAGCTAGTTTACAATATATACAAAATCAGTAAACTTCCAGGTGTGACCAAGTTGTGGCCCGTAGAGCACCTAGCTGACATTTTCCGCCCAAGTATTAACAGACATCTCCTCAGCAATAATTGTTGATATTTCACCTCCGATTCTGGTCTTCAGCTCGTCCATATGAGGCAAGTGTTGCATATACTATGTCCTTAGCACGTCAAGCACGTGGAAGTGTAATGATGTTGTATATATTGTAAATGAACTTTATTTGTTGTACTTTCTTAAAAACATAATCTCTTACTCATGGCTCTAGTGGTTTTCATTTTACTACACGTAAAAATCAGTCATGGACACCCGGTATATCCTAAATTTAATTGAGAACTGCCAATTTATTCTTGTATTTTTTACACATTTTTAGTATATCCTCTATTACTGTATGTTACATGTGATCGGTTGTGTGTCAGTTTCGACCATGAATTAACAAGTATATTTTACTTTATTTTTTCTTCCTTGACATTTATAATTTTTGACACTGTTAATTTTTCAACAACTGTGTTGTTGGTACAACCAATAATTGATATGCATTCAGTTTTGTTTAGTACTGAAATGGCATAAAAAAAAACTTAACCATGTATAACGTATATCCTTGTCCAAGCAATATCAGATTTATTATTCAGTACTCATTTTTCATCTAAAGTAGAACATGTTCTTCGTCCACGATACAAGACGTCTGATATATGAAATGCACCTTTTTCTGCCATTATACCATTTTTTGATTGTGTCTAATAGTATGCGGTTTTATTTGCAATAAAATTCATTAATGAGTTTACCATTTTAATGGTAAACTCAAACTTGTTAATCTTCATAATGTGTTTGCCTTTAACTGTCTCAAAACAGTGTTAATGTTGTCGTTTCCAATCACCACAGAGCTACGTAGCTCGTAGAAAAAATTAATGTATTCAAACGTGTGAGATATGGATCTTTGAGGATGATACAAATCGTGATGTAGAATAGATATCTTGGTTGGTCTTGTGTCTTGTATTTTTCTTCTAAACCAGGTTGCATTGTAGATATTTTACCCTAAACAAAAATTGTGATAATTCTCTGTTTTATGGTATAAAATTTACACCGATGATTGCATAAAGTATATAGTCATACTTCAAGATTGGGTTTAAACTCCCAGAACATTAGAACCAACTATTCATTTTTTAAATAGGTCAAATGATTAATCAAACACACAAATGAAATAAATCCGCATTTATTTTTACACATGTTGAAATAATGAAAATGTCATTACTCATAATCATTATAATAATAATAACTTTTACTACATACAAAAGTGAAAAACTGTACAAAATTGAAAGACCTGTGGTAGCAAAGATAGCAAGCACTTGCGGCTTAACTAATGATATCTATAGTAGAAAAAAAGCAACTAAACCAAACTGATACAAGTGATACAGTACACTGTCAAAAATGATCGTTGAAAACGAGGTTATGCTTCATAAAACCAAGGCCACCACTTTGTACAATTCATTCCGTTTGTTCTCATTTGTCTTAACAAACACTGAAATATCAGCTGATTACAAAACATAACCTCGAAACTAAACAGTAACGATTTCTTACTTACTATATCGTAAGTACTTACTTACGTGGCTATATCGTGTAGCCGCTTCGAGTAAAGAAATCACAAACAAAAATAAACAAATGTACAAAGCAAATTAAAACATATTCAAATTTTCTGAGCCAAAATTATCATCACAATTCTTATAGGCCTTCAAATATGATTGTGCAAACGATATAAAAATACAAAACACGCTTAAATTGAATCCTAACCTCTAGTCTACGAACACTACTGACTAGGGGCAGGTTGAGATCATAGTACTAATGTCACCAGGGTGGATCACAGTAACGCTTTGACGGAGTCGTCCGCCGTGCAAAGTCACGACGCGACAACGTGACGTGACATGCACACGGACGACCGGACCACAATACAGCTTATATACACAACAAGCTATGTACATGCTATAGACACTCAGTAACACGCACGTACCGTATCACCCAATATGCTTCTTGGACCCTAAATTACAAAAATAATCCGTCGATAAGACTCAATAACAAAATTTATTTGAAAATCAACTACATAAAAATTATCGTGAGTACCGTTTAAATTTGTATAAATATATAAAAATCGCTAAAATATGTCATGCCTATCTATGTCTTTATAAATTGTAACATCTAAAATCGCAACAACGTGTATATTGAAAGACGACGGGGTAATTGAACTGTTTGTGCTCGGAAAGACACGTAAAGAGTCAATTTGTGCAAGAATTTTGGTCGACTTTGTATTACATTCGTCGAACGTCTTGTGCAAAAGACATAAAACTATATTGCCATTGTAAAACATAATCAAAAAGAATCACTTTAAAAATAAAAACACTATAGGCCTAAGTTTGTTATACAAATCGAACATGATAAAATATTTTAATACAAAATTATTTACTCTTATAATGTATCACACTTAATATTTTTCAATAAGTGGTTAAAACTAATTACTTTTACTCCTACTTTATCATACATATCGGTCACAGAACAATCTCACGATGAGTACATCAAAGGGTCTTCGGAAAGACAAGAGTCCACTTAAATTTATTGGGTACGGAGCTTTAAAAGCTCGACAAAACAATATTTATATTCTTACAATTACATAACCTTCTCGATGTAGACACACAATGCAAACTATGTACAGCCTGGTGGAAAATGAGGCACAAGCCCGATTGCCACCCTACCTTCAGAGATCATGTGAAAACTATTCAGAGTAACCATAAGGACTCTACAAAAACAAAAGAAGAAAATAAACTAATTACAAATTATACATATGAACAAAACTTTACAAAATCGCCCTGCCTTAGGGTACCACCCCTAGTCCTCTGAGATCAGTGTTTGATTAGGTTTGGCCATCTTTGGAACAATTAATATTACGTACTAGGACAAACGAGATTGTCAAACAAACGACTAAGTGTTCTAGTAACAACTACGAGCTTGGAACTTGAGGTTTGGCGGTGCTGGTGGAGTTACCGCGCCCGCACCAGGATCCGCCACCCTACCAGGAGGATCACCGTGGTCCAGAGGGAGTGCCGGAAGTGGGAGGGAACCAGGAGAGAGAACAACCCCGATGTCTTCACTTGGAGCTGTAGGTCTTGTTGCTTCTCCTTTGGACACTGCAACAGAGAAAGATACTGTTAGTTGTGGTGCAAAGGTAGGATGAGTTTTGAAGACTAATTTGTACATCCTCATTTCCAACCATGGGATGTTGAGGCAACCAACAAGCTGAATTGAAAATTGTACACAAACTTCTTGCTGACAAAGTCATTATACTTTTTGCAACCCTTGAATTTGATAAATATGTGTCAAAATGTGAAATAATTTATGATATAAAAACAATTTATTTCTGTTTAACTCCCACAAAAGTGTTGTTCTAAGAATTTATGGTATCTGACTTCTTATGACTTAAAACGACAAATATAGTAATCTGTAACTTTGTGTCCGAATTAAGAATTTTTTGGGACACTTTCTCAATAATTTTATAATTGTTTAGATAAATAATTGTTCAGGTGTGTACTGTGGCAATAAAAGAGAACATGTAATTTTAATGTGTTTAAGACATATTAAAGTAGGGTAAACTGTTCTATATGTTTAAATTGAGTAAAAAACTAAGGGCAATTTTCATTGAAAGCTGTAGGAAACATCATTGTTCACTACAGTAACTATTGGAGTGTAAAATGAAAAGAAAATTGAACAACCCACGTTTAAGAGGTAAAAACCTGGAGAAAAACGAGCGAGTTTTTCTCTTTCCAAGCTTTTGTGGCTTACTGAATGGGCCCGTAGAACACGGCAGAAAGGCGAATTGAACATTTAGTAGTGTAATTGTCCGGTTTACGGCATGAAACCAGAGGTCGTAAAAGGGGCTCGGTGACCGACGCAGCCATCTGGCGCTCTGGCGGGCAGAGAGGCGTAATTGTGGCCATTGTCCTTAGCTCTTAGACCAATTGATGACAATGAGCTGCGCAAGAAAGCCAAAGTGGAGCTAACCAAATAGAAAGATAAGCTCGTCGCGAATTGTCCACGTGATCAAAATAGACAAGTGACCCCGCGGTCAATTAGAGAAGACAAGGACTCGTGGTGGCAGATTGGGTGAAAAACACACACATATTGTGACAGCAAGCTTAAACACCCGTATCTGCGTTTGTTATACCCCCCACCGGATAACTTCATTACCGCAATAAGCTCCGATTTCACGAACGCAAAACTTCCGGGGGAATCAGCACTTCCGGATTGGATTCGCGACAAAGACTTGGACGTGACGATTACCGAATAAAACCCGACGCAGGGGCTAATACCGAACAAAAAGGTAAGATAATAAAACCTAAAAGGGCCAAATTGGGCGAGGGTGCGGGTGAAGGGATAAGAAAAGAAAGACAAAAGAATGGAGGGACTGTCAAACTGACAGTTACGATTAAAAGGAGCCGTTGTGAAAGGCCCACGGTGCCGGAACAAATTGGGAGACCCTTGGCCTGATTGGGTAGCGCTTTTAATGTGATTGGGCCAGGGTGCAAACCACCCCCGGGACATATGTGTTGACCGAAACCCCCGAGGAGCGGCTGCCCTCTCTGTCGCCAACTAAAACGTCTCGTGTCACCGATCACATTAGCTGATGCTCGTTTAGCCATAAATATATCCACCCTACCGCAAGTCTCTTAACAGGCGACGTTTTACGTTTACACTATTTTGAATGAGGGCGGGTGTTGAGTGTTAACATTTTAGAATTGTAAAGTGAATGGACTATTTAGAATATATGCTTACCGCTTTGTTGTCAGGTTCGAAAAAGTGGTCTGTTCATTAATTTTACCAGGTCACTCACGGATTTGGTGACGTAAGCATACCAGATTACAAAGTGGGACATCATTGTGTCCAAACGTCCAAAGGATTTGTTAACTTAAAACTACAAACCAAATCAGAAATATTTTATTTCCAGCAAATTATAAAAATCTTACATATCGGCAGTAAAAACGTTATGCTGGACTGTAACTTCTTTCGCAAATCGTGTTGCAAACGTTTTTGAATTAAATTCCTATTTGCAATAAAAAACAACCCTCTCAGCTCACCTCCTCTTTCCTCAGCGACGTCTTGAACTCCTCCGCGATCATCCTCAAGTGTTCCCCCACCATGAGCCAATTCTCCTCCCGCCGGGGCGCTTGGATCCGCCCGGGGACCGGAGGCCTGGACACTTGAGCCAGCGACGTCGTCGTCGAGTTTTGACTCGGGTGACTTTGTCCACTAGACTCTCGGTTCTGACAGCAGTTGCGTCGCCTCCTATGTCGCCGCTGACGCCTCCTGGAGGTCTGACAGTGGCAGTCGAGGGTGCTCGAGACCACGTCTGGCAGGTTGGGGTCTAGACGGTGGCGTCTGGGTTGGCTGACGTCACGGACAGGTCTGGACCTGCTTGGCGCCGTCGCTGTCGCTTCCTCCTCCCCACCACCTTCGTCTGCAACACAACATCGTCATAAACAACAGAACCTGACTGGGCTTTTAATAAAGGCCACATGATAAGCTATCACGGATATAATGATTTAAATTGGAAATCATTTATATTGAACTTAACTTGTGTGGTCACTGAGAAAATAGCATAACACTAATTGTCCAATAGTAAACTTTTTTCTTACAAAAACAGGTTTATTTGTAGTAGACATTTCAAAATTTCCCTTTTTGAATCGAATCATGAAATCCCAATAAACTCAGCCAGTTTGGATCAGTAGCACGATCAAAACAGGATTATCAGTAAGGACTTGGCAATCCGAGATTACTTTAAAGACCAAGTTAAAAATCAACCGACAACGTCCTCTTGAAGTAGTTTCTTTTGGCTCAGACCACAGAGAACGTATCAGACCCAATCCAACCGAAGGTGTTGAATATTGGATTTAGATACTATACGTGACACTCGAATGACGTGCAATCAGCAAAGATGCTATCCTTGGATGCCGAAGAAAGCTGTCACCGACTCAACGACCTTGCAGTAACCGATGACGACAACGTTTAACAAGTTTCCTACTCGTTTCAATTAAAAGATACCACTTGGTGACAAGATTAACGCATTTAGGCGAATGCAAATGTCGGCCAGGCCTTATCTAATCGCGGACAGGACGTCCTGAAGCCGGCGCGTGGCTATCCCTTCTCTAGAGCGAAGAGGGAGTTAATTAGACTATGATAGTAATATGAAGCACGTATGGTATACGCTACTATGTTGTTTACTATTTTTCAAGACTAATAAAAGGAATTTGACCCGCGAGGAATACTGAGCCAGTTGGTATACTTTCTTTAACAAATTACGCTACAGTCTAATATAAAATGTCTTCAGAACATTTAAACAATGTAATAAACCCAAGTTAAACCACTATGGAATAAGAATAATAAGTTCCACCCAATTCAGTTTTAGTCAATAGCACTGTCTCCATACTAGCAAGGGAAATAATATTATGGAAATTCAAGAAAAAAAGGACCTAATCCGTAACGTGAAACGGTCGAAGGGAGCACCACACTGGAGTTTTTGCCCGCTAAATCCGCTGTGATCGCTTAGGGGCAGTCAGCTGGTTGTTTTGACGGGGCAGCACCTGTTGGCCCCTTGCATGCTGCAACCTGTTCCCTCCGCGAGCAGGTAGACGTTCTACAGGTGTGCCCCAAGGATCGATCTTGGGACCCGACCTGTTGGTTTGCGTCACAATTGCCAGCCTCGGCACAGGTGCTCTTCTTTCCTTTCACTTTAGGCTCTGGGCCTTCTCTTCCCTCCCTCCAAGATTTACGACATCTGCGGGGCTCTTCTGCTGACACTCGGCTGACCCTGAACTCCCTGAACGTTAAGGGTTTTATAATTTTCTTCTCTAAGCGAGGATTTATTTGAACGCGTTTATATTTACAACTCAATTCTAATAATCTATTACACCTTTTATTAGAGCGCACTATTCGAAGGTCTAGACTGGTATCTCGCTAGTCTGTCTTGGACTTCGGTTCATGGGGTCACGGGTTTAAATCCCGAGATTTCAATAACAATTTGAAGGGTTTAAACCACTTTCCATTAAAAGTGTTTGTAATGTACTCTTAACAAAAAATGCCACGCGCGTTGAAATATAACCAGACTTACTGGCCATCTAGTAAACAAAGGGTTGAGGGGAAGGTTTCCCTCTCCACTGCTCATTCGCTGCTTAATGACACAGCCAAGTAAGAGACTATCAATACATTTATGTTTAATGCTCGGATGTGATAAATTGTTGCAACACAAAAAACGACTGTCCAAAGGAGTAAGAAAGAGAGATCGAGAGGGGATATTTCCCCTTACATCCTTGTTTACTAGCTGGTCATTGGTCAAGTCATCTCCCAGTAGGTCATCAACCACTCGTTGATCAACGGCAAGTGACAGAATGTAAACAATGCACTGCATTGCCGACACACACGAAAGAGTATGAGGTAACCGAGAGCATGAAGTGACGCGACGTTGCTCAACGCCGACCTTGACGGAGAAGGAAGTGCTGCAGTTGCATTCTGTCCACACCGCATTAACTCTTACACAGGCTGCAATTACTGGAGCACGACTGTGGAGGTAATCTTGGAAGATAGCGTTGCTCTGGCGTGCAATTGTTTGCCGTCCAAGATGAGCGAGTGAAGTGACTACATGAGCGCATCGTAAAAGCTTTATTTAGCCTTTAAATGCATGCATGAGAACGTCAATTAAATTAGCCAATTATAATTAGCTTTTATCAAATCCTAAAGATTTTCTCTGTTTTTAATAGTGAGATATGCTGATAGTTGGAGCGTTATTATCCTGCCATGAACAACCATAGGGAAATGATGAAACGTATTAATACCTTCGCATTATAAAATTTATTTAGGCCTCTTGTACAACTAAACTGTAAAGAGAAAGAGGGAAATTAATATATTTAATACATTTATCGCAATTTTAACTTACAAGATGACCAATAAATCCATGGGCAAAAGATTGGTAGTGGTAGTTACGAATTCGCATGAAATGACTGTAACACCGAAAGAAGTGTTAGCAAAAAAGATTTGTTACCGTATCCGAACATCATTGGATTAAAAAGTTCAGTATTGAAATGTTTCTTATTTCTTCACTGTGAACAAACTAACAAACTAACCTGTATGCTTTCATTACACTTAGACCAGATTTCCTTCACAATGTAATCCTACGTTTTATGAGAAACCCCCTAATGCTGATGCATTAACCATATCGAAACAATAGCACAAGTTAATACAAATTGATTAGTTTAACCAACTAAAACATAATGAATCGTGTATACGATAACCAGTTGAAGGTTATGTTTACTCTGTGCGCGGCAGAGCTGCTAATTAGCAATCAGCTGATGCAGTAACGGCGGGAACGGTAGCCGCCTGGACGCGTGGCGGTGAGGTTATGTTTTGTTTATAGTCAGTGCGGCCACGCGACGGGGTCAATGCACTCAGCGCTGCAGGCGGCACGGCTACGAACCACTCCATCGCTTACACGCATCAAGGCTTTTTATTCTTCTTATTCTTAAACGGTTTACTATTTTAAAGCAGTTGGAAGCTATAATTATCTCCGTTTCTACCAGACAGGTTTACTACTACAGGCTACATTGGGATTGGGGTTGTGTTGTTAGGAAAGTAAATTAATTGTTTTAAACATGCGTAGTATCAGCAAGAACATAAATAATTTTAATTTATTTAAATGTTATTTATAACCTCTTGATAGCCAGGGAGAATACAAATATATAGCCTACGGATATCGATTTCCCCAGAGACATTAATATCTGAATGATCTTGAGGGTGCTCAATAAATTCAGAACGCTTCTGAGAGTTTTTATAACACAGACGTTAGCAAAAAATACATAGATGTAGCCTATCTTAATTTCGTAGTTTTAACAGGATTTTGCCCTCCAACAAATTCTCTTGGATGCTGTATGCTTTATTACAAAATATACTTGTAACACACTCAACAATTAATAAGAACCTAATTGTTACCTATCAGAATGAATTTACGGAAAAGCAATTTAGATGAAATTCTTGATTATGATAACGACGAGGTAAAGTCAATATAATCGTGGAAAAAGGACCGGGGTTATATAGGATAGATGAGGTAAACACTTTATAACTGGATGTGGGTGAGTTTAAAGTCAACACTTAAAATCTGAGTTTGATAACTTCCCGAACGTTCAAGGATCCTATTGGGACTTTTCCTACCAGTAATGCATCCTACCCGGAGGACCACTTTAGTAGAGCTCCAGTGACGGCGAGATTCCCGGGTTTTCCTCGGCGGTCGAGGTTGACGCTCCCCCAAGGTCAGGTCCCCGACCCTCACAGTCATCTTCCTTTATTTCCGGACAATTGCATCACCTCTTCACATCCGGTTATGACTTTCTCACCTGACCTACCTTCCCTTAACACATTTTACCATTTTAAATTACTAAACTGGCTAAATAAAAATGCGTAGTTTATTGATAACCACCAACTGGGTGACTCCAGCGGTTTATAAAGCAATAAGGAACGATAATTTGAAATTATGGTACTGTTATAATTTAATCATGTCATGGTAGTGCCTTTTTCGTCATGTCAAAAAATTACCCTACCGTGTACAGTTTTGAGTTACCTATAAATTGAATATTGAACAGCCCATATTAAAATGATCTCATTTTAAAATATTGGAAAATAACTTTGCTCAGTGTAATGTTGTGTAATATCGTCGTTTAATGTAACTGAACAGCACAGTGATCATTTTAGGCCTAATACTTTTCCCAATTCAGGAAAAATCCACTTTTTACTACCGGTACTGTACCGTAATTAAAATATTAACATGAAGTCTTGTATCGAAATAGGTTACTTTTGCAAGCTACGAATTGAATGTATTATTAAGATTAGGCATAAAGGTAATAAATTGATTGACTTGCTAAATACATTTTGTACACGTCAAATAAAAACTGTATTGTTATAAACATAAACCATAAATGTAGCTAGACCGTTCCAACTTTGTCCAAGTTAGTTTTAAAATGTAAATGATTAGGCCTACATTTAATTCTAATCATAAAATAAAAAAATCGCATTCACCAAATATAAACCACCACAAATAAACACGAACGTATAAATCTCCCAGTACATACCGCGGGTCCAAACTAATAAAAAGTTGAACCAAAAAACATCCAAACAGAGCGATCGGGCGTGCATCCTACGACGAGAAAACCATAAAAATGTAAATGGACCGAGTATGTGGACGACAGATGGAGACAGCGATGGCCTTGCTGGTAAAAAAGGAGCACGAGGACCAGGGCACATGTGGAGGAGTAAAAACTGAGGCCCTAAACAGCACACGAGCGGCACGGTCTGATGGGGCACATGAACGAACACATGTTTGACAGGCGCGAGTGCCCCGGTCGTTTGTTTAGTTTTGGGAAATTTTCAAAAATTGTAAATGAATACTGTAGTTTTACTTAAGGGGGCTCCAGTTGCTCAGTCCTCTGCTTCTGTGCTTCCCCCCAAGGGACGTTGACTTTTAAAGCCCTCCTCAACCAGTTACGAAATCGTTAATTTGTGGTTAATTCTAGGAATAAAAATTGTTTTAATATTTTGGAAAACTTTTAACGGTACTATTTTTTGTGATACTATCGAAATTTTGCTTACCATACGGTGGTACTGAGTCGCTGTGTATTATTTTCTCTACAATATTACCCACAAAACAACAATTTTGGACAATCCGTTCAAGAGGAACGATATTTGAAATAGTTTACTTACTACTTAAATAATTTGGAAAACATAGATTGTTCTTTGGCTTAATGTAACTGTTAATACAGTATTATAAAATATCCAATGTAGGTAAATACAAAATTATATTTGAAATCGTCCATCACTGTAAAATCCAAAATGTATGGCCGAAAACTATTTTTTAATTGCATATTTACAAAATTTGTTCAGTATCCTATACGATTTTCTTTCAAATAAATGAAAAATCAAAAAAATCAAAAATAAATTAATGATGCTGCGTCGCGAAGGTTAGGTATAAAATTAAAGAATCAGTCTACCTCTATGTTTGTAGAGCCGAACACTTTATTCTAAACAAATATTGTTATCCTTGAACTTGTTTAGTTTTCAATGCAACAAGATTTTAAAAACTGAAAATCAAGCATTAATTGGATAAACTCAACAACTGTATCAAATTTGTAACATCATTTATGGTAGGGTAAAGAATATTTGTTGATAGTTAAACCTTAAAGAAATTTTGTTTTGACAATCAGTGAAATTAAATTAACTGCTCCCAAAAGTGAAACCTATGACAAAGTTTAGAGACGCTTGTATTTAATTCTATTTAAAACACCGATGCCACGTCACCAGCAGATATTATCGGATTACGGAACGTGTGCCGTTTGCGTGTACCTCGACCTCGTTAACCCAACCTCCCTTTCACTGCGCTTAAATTTATAGAAACTTAAAATATTGATATATAAAATATGTTCAATTTTTTCAAGACCTCTATAATGGGTTAGCAAATTTAAACAATACATATTTATGATGTAATATGTAATACGGTACAGAGTACAGTATATCAAAATCAAATGATTTATGTACCGTACCGTAGTCTATGCCTAGGCCTACCGGTACTTAATATTTTTGAAAATGTAAAATATGAACAAATTTTTATTTTAAGAAGTGAATTGTGTAACAATCAAGTTTTACCTACTGAATGTAGAAACCAGAATTAACTTACCTACTTTAATATTGTTTTGAAATTTTTAACATAGGCCTACAAAAATAATAAATCAAAATTATATTTATTAATTGTATGTAAACCCAAGCCGTCCCAGAAACTTTCGAGGAACTCCATAAGTCTTAACACTAACAAAATATAGAGACGGTCTACTAGAATCTCGGTGTCTCGATGAAAAAGTAGAAGGAAAATATGATTTTTAGATACAATATCGTGTAAGTCTTAAATTAAATCGTAAAGATTAAATAATTTGTAAATACCCTATTTTAATTTATATATCAGCTATATAATTTGATTTGAGTAGCCTATACAACAGAAATCAGGCGATAAAAGCAAAGCTGTCGGGAAATGCTAACTTAGTATTCATAATAACTTAATAAAACTGTAATATATTTTTATTATTTGTTTTAACAGTCCCTGCCTTTTATATCGTGAATCCAAAACTCCCACAGATCACACGATCGCGTTACTAGTGCAACTTTACCATTATATGGTTAAACGAATGATGTCACCCGAAGTGTTTTACAATGATGTCAGACAGACACGAGAACAGACCGGAGAAAGTTTATTGACACCTGAGATGGATGTTAGAGTTCCTGCGACGTGAATCACAACGTACGTCACGCAACGTCGAGCGTGACGTGCGCCGCTGCCGGTAAACTCACGAGAATGTGTGGGACACGGGTTTGGAATGCCGGTAAAGAATGAAAGTGGTAATATGTAGTCTACTTGAGAAGAATTAGGAATATTTTGGTTACAAAACTTTGCTGAGATGAATTGCGCAAGTTGTGACGGACCAAGAGAAGCAAAGTTTTAACGCGAAAGATTACAAGTCCATTAAAATTGTTGAACGAACCTGGTTAAAGAATGGGAAGTTTGTTTGTATTATTAAGGACTAGGATACAAATTTTACAAATTATTTTGTTATTTTTATTTTTTTCGAAATTGCAACACAAATACTGTAATCTGGAAAACAATTTGAAATTGTAATCAATTTTCAATAATTTTTAAAATAATAAACATATTTAGAGGGCTTGCTGAAGTCTAAATAAAGTTTAACTAATTTATTATAAAGATAGGCAAATAATTAAACTTAGTCATATCAGAGTAAGATACATATTCTGTCAAAATCGTATTATTTTAATTTACGATAAATCTTCAAAATTTCGAAGGGCCTAATTTGAGTGTTCCTTTTTGTAGATATAATGTAACCGAAATAGACTGTATAAATTATATAACAGAAATTGCAGCCTATGTTGCAAAACTCACCAAGTGTCAAAGTCTATAATCAAAACAAACACTGAACCAACCTCTGTCAGAAGAACTCCCGCATCTCAGCAGAATCTGCCTCAGCACATGATAAAGGTCCAACAGCAGCTGATCCAATCTCCTGTAGTTGTCTTCCGTCTCCTCGTCAGTGGGCAGGTTGAAGGGGATAGCCATGTCACACACTCGCGCTCGCGACGCACAGCACAGACAACCTCTCCCGCCGACGTTCGCACCGCTTCTGAAACTACGACCGCCTCAACGGCCAGTGCGCGCCAAACTGCCAGCCACTGGGGTTACGCGATCACGTGACCCAGCGCGGCCAATCGCGTCGCTCCACCCCCCACCACTCCGTCTGCAGACACCACCACCGACACTCCGACAGGTTTTCAAAAAGATCCAATAACAATTTTATCCGCTTTCTGTTGTATATTACAGGACCTGTTACACACGGTCGGCCGTCTCCGACTACGCTCGGACGGACTCGGGTGTGGCCGCGGCGGTCATTTATTTCGTCACTTTCACACCTCTGACGCGGACCGGGCGGGTCGACTGCGAGAAACTATATTCTCTTTGGTCTCGACAAAAATTATATCAATAAATAAACTTTTACACTGAACAATGTTCTGCAATCCCTAGCCACTAATCCTTTCCATAGGGATCGTAAGATTTCACTTTTTCATGGATTATGAAATATTGATTTAGCTACTAACACTTATACTTTTAAATCAAATCAAAACATTTTTACTGTCATCAAACACAAAGTAATGCATTGACAAATGTCCAGTTTTAGCATCTGCATTAGGAAGTTGTATTGGCCCGTTTACGTTAAGTTTATTTCGTGTTTTATTTTGTTCCGTTATTATATCTGTGCTATAAATAGTTCAATCCTTGCTCTGTATGCTAAAACTCGACTACTACCATAAGTGATAAGATAAGGGGATCAATTTTTACATTAAACATATTATTATGAGGAAAAAGTGATATATCTAAAGTATAATAAACGGTATCAGGAAACTGACACATCCTTTCTCCCTTTTAGCCCAACTTTAATGAATAAATTACTTTTTATATTGGCTAAATTTAGAATACAAAGCACGGTCGAATGTACAGAAAATCTTGTAAACAAGTTGTTTTCAAAAATATCCGCCCAAATCCCTGTTTAGGAAGCACTACAGAATCCATCGCTACATACGTGGTTTTAAGAGGGTAAATGCCTCCTATTCCCCCCCCAGGGTTATTAAGGGGCAACATATTTCAAATTCCCTCTGTTGTTCAATGCTAGCTTGACAAGCATATCAAGTTTGAACGAAATTTATCAATAAATAAGAGAGAAATAGTAATTGTTGTATTCCCCATAAGAATAACATTGGAAAACGTACTGCGTTTACGGCAAAATGAAAATTTAAATTTTCTCCGCAACCAGTAATCGTAGAATAGTAATTCAAAATACTAAATTATTTAGTTTTTTGAGCTCTTTTTAATGGTGAATAGTAATATTTTTTATATTTATGTTTGATCCATGAAAATCAAAAAAACTGAATGTTTGATATTTTAAGTCTTGTAATTTCTGAACCCGAATTTTTACAGAAATGCGGGTGGTGTCAATTTTGTTGTAAAACTAAATTGCTACAAACGACAAAAGTTTAATCAAAATCGTTAGAGCGGTTTTTGAGAAATCTTGATTTTTCATATTTTTTGGTGGTTTTTGGGGGATAATTACCCTTGAAAATAAAAAAAATCCAAAATATTAAAAAAAATCCTGGAGATATCGAGGATTAGTACCTACATACCAAATTTTATAAAAATCGGACTACTGGTTAGGGCTCTAGCTCTGTACACATCCACACAGACAGACACACAGACATCACGTCAAAATAACTTTTTTGGGTTTAGGGAGCACCAAAACGAATATTTCCACTAACAACTCAAATTCGAAAATTTTGACGAAACAATACTTTCTCCAAATACTAGGCCTATGTATAAGGGGGAGAAAACAAAAGTACACCATGCACCTATTGGAAATGCTGCATGTGGAGCTTGTATGCACGGGTTGTTTAAAACGCAGAGTGCAATGAATTACAAGGTCGGCACATATGTAGGCCTGTGTGCGGTTTGCTTGGTCTCATTTATAACCTTTTATACATTATTGTCTCTCTTGCAAATAAATATTTACTAGAGAACCCGTGCTGCTCTGCAGCATCAGTCAATGTTGAAATTTGAAAGTGACGTAGTTGATGTGTCTAATCAAGTTAAAATATTATTGCAGTTTATACATATCTTCACATGGATTGTATTTACGTAAACTGTTCCACTCCACATCACATTAATAGTTGAAATATCACATCATTTCAAAATAATAAAAACATAATAATATAATTGTAAATTATGTACTGTAATGATAAAGAGTAACTAGAGAAAAAAACTAATCACACCGGGTACAACATCTAAAACAAAACTTTTAAGAGTTACCTCGAATCAACCTATAAAGTCAATACGTTTTCTTATGGCTTTGACACTCGTTTCGTGACGTCATGTCAAATAAGGCTTAGGTTTGAGTCTGCTGTACTAATTTCGGGAGTAAAAATGATACCATAGTGCTAAAACCACCATTTGAGAACACTAGAAACTGGAAAACTAAATTCAAAACAAACTTAGGCTGAACCAAATATAATTATCTAGCCAAGTTTAAAATCAATATATCAGCTGATTCCTAAGATATACAACACAAATAAAAATACCCCCGTCGCAGCAAACCTGCATAATCAGCCAATTTCCAATGTCTTAATACTACATAAAGCCACTTACCAAGTTTCATGAAAATATATTCACAAATAAGCGATATATACAATTTTAATTATTCTCCATAAGAATAGCATTAGCATTGGGGCTGAGTACGCAGGTTTGCTGCATCAAGGAACACAAAAAATGGGTTTTTATGTTAATATCTATAACTAACCTAATATCTATAACTAACCTAGGTGAAGTCATATACCAGTTTGTATTCATTTACGTTGATAATTAAGGGAGACATAGCATTTAGTTATTATCCCTAAGAATAACGTGGGACTGAGTACGCAGGTTTGCTGCTACGGGAGTCCTTGGCAAAAAATTATTTTTTGAGCAAATACCATTATACCACAACCAGATGAAGTCGTATACCAAGTTTTGTCAGTATACGTTCATAAATAAGCGAGATAAAACATTTTTCTTTTCCTCCATAAGAATAACATTAGACAACGTACTGTTTTTAGCACTTTCAATATCTCGGTAACCAATTGACGTAGAGGGATGACCAAAATACCAAATTGTGTGTTGTTTTAAGCTGAATCAAATGGTAAAAACTAAAATTTGACTATTTCAAAAATTATATGTCAAAAATTCATAAACCCATTTTTGGGGTACAAAACTCCCCCAAAAATACCCCTTCTAATGGAGCGATCTGGCTGGTTTTCGAACTTAAACTCATAAATGTTGCTTTACACGCTTATCCCAAATTTCATCAAAATCGGATCATTGTTACGACAGTTATCGTGCTCACGGACACACACACACACACACACACACACACACACACACACACACACACACACACACACACACACACACACACACACACACACACACACACACACACACACACACACACACACACACATATATATATATGTATATATATATATATATATATATATATATACAGTTTCGAACAAATGGTGTTTTTGGGGTCTGGGGACCTCAAAACGAAAAGTTATCATGGTCCTGGGTCTAGGTCTTACCTTGCCACCTACGGTAATAGCTTCTTCCCTACAGGGGAAACTCGCTAAAAAGAACAAACAATCATAATATTTTACTAGTTAACAAATTTTCAGATATGGCTAATTAATGAGAAGTTTAAAATAGTTTATTAATTTATTTAAAAAGATACTAAAATTGTATTAGGCCCATAAATTGTTGTTAAATAAAAAAGTGTCATCAAAACAAATAAATACTGGGTCTACAAGCGAAAAATACCAAAGCCAAACCCCCTCCTAGTCCCAATCACAACCCTTGACCAATGAAGATCAGGCAAAAACAGATATGTCAGAGTAAGATATCAATCGCTGTAAAGACCGCCGACCGCCAACCGCAAACCAGAATCCTCGATTCCGAGAAACATTCGACAACTTCCGTGATATTTTACCCGGTACCACTCCGCCTGCTACGCAGAACCCTTATCTTATCGGGGCCGGAGAGGTGTCTTATCGCACAAAGGCTGGACACGCGCCAGGCTGTCGAAACGTTATCAGCCGATAGCGCGACCTTGGTCCCCGGGCCGAATCCGCCACTGAATCACCCGACTAATGATGCAGGTAATTGGGCGTCGTCTGTTATCAGCAACCTTTGTGATAAGGAGTGGCCATCTCTCGACCCTCATTAGGCGGGACCTTGGTAATCACATGTCTGGATACTGAACATGTCGACATCGGTTGGGGACATCGCGATTAGGTTGACCTTAATTTGGGACTGATTCCGCCATTCGAGGTCTAGGTCTGCGTTTACGGGAAATGCGGGTAAAATTTATGCGTTAGAGAATATCCATATACTCGTATGCCACACCTATGACGTCTATTGGCTATTAGTATATGCATGAATATGAGTCAATTCGATAATTATCTTCAATTCAACAGTCGGGATTACAAAAATCACTACAATGATTTGTTGGAATAAACTAATTTCGGAATCCCAAAATTAGGGTTTTAGTCTAAAACCAATCTAAAAATTTGTGCGTACTCAGTGTTTATTGAGTTAGGAATACAATTCCTATAGAGAATGTAAATGTGTACACACAATGGTAAAAATATAAATATAATTTTTAGCATTATAATATTTTTGTGGTTTTGAAGAGTTGCTTAGTTAGATTCTACTGATTGAACATATATTATCACACCTAAGCTAAATAAGAACAGCGTTGGACTAGTCAGAGATATTTTAAAGTGTATCCAAGGTTTATTTAGCCTTGGATACACTTTAAAATATCTCTGATCAGTCCAACGCTGTTCTTTTCTCCCAAGTAAAAGAGCACAGCTCACCAACAAGACTTCTCAATTCGCTTCAACTCTCTTGTAAAACTTCCACCAATTTAACCTGAACCTGATCAGAACTGTGGAATTGATCGCCCCTCGAATTTCATTAAAATTAAATCCATGTTTCCTTCACGGTCTGGCGGATGCCACATTTTAATCCTCAGTTCTCCTTAATGTGATTGCTGCCGGATTCGCATCTCGCTATCTCCATCCGACCAATCTATTAGCCCGTTAATCAAGAGAGATCGCGGTGGTATTTAGCCACCGCTATTAAGTGATGAAATTATTAAGGGCGGAAGGGTTGCGCCCCTGCGGTCTCCCCCTGGCATTTCGGCCCCGGACTCAAAATGTCACCGCGGCGCGCCGGGACGCCGCGACCAATTTGTTTTACAATACCGACTCTTTTAACACTTTTATCCCCTGTTCTATGAAATTTGAAAGGGCCACCTCCTCCCGCACCCCCTCCCCCTCCTACTCCCCTTCCCTTCACCAGTGGCTTTGTTCTGCGAGGCGTAACGCGTTCTTTTTAATTAATATTTATTTTCCCGTCTCGTTTCAAGCTATCAAGAACATAATAGCCTTCCTTAGTAATTGTTTGTTGAATTAAAATTCCTTTGGTTTTCACAGATACTTTAAGATTATTCTTAAACTTACTTAAGTATTATTTTTTAAGACTCTGGTCGAGTCTAAATATATTTTACGTTTCATTATAGGAATTAAAGAACTGGCCCAAATTATGGATTCTGAGTGGTGGGATATTTTTAATATTTTCATTATAATTTTACCTTTAATGTACTGTACTGAAACCTAAGTGAAACGTTATGACAAACTCCAGCAAGTACTTACAAATGTATTTATTTTTTTCCTGAGTATTTATTTTCTTTCGCCTGACAAAATTGCTGAACATCACTTCGTCCTTCATCAAGTAAATCAAAACCAAAGGGTGTACAGAGAATGTACACCGTATACGCACCCGATTGATGATTATAATATCCCGAGTGTCCCGGTTTTTCTATGGTCCCGGTATACCTTCAAAGGAATTTATCCCGATCAAAATTAAACTTTACGTGCCCTGTTGTTCCATATACAACTCCCCACTGCACTAACCTTCAGCAACATTACGCTCAGCAACGCTGAATTAAAACATTACTGCGCCAATTACAAAACATTTCCCGACCTTCGCGGCCAGTAAAGACAGATACAACTCCTGAACACGTATAACGCGGGCGTAAATTACATACATATTGCACCAGTACAAGCTGCTCTGGTAGCGAGTAATGCAGTCCCGCAGGCGCTCCGGTGCCCGGTGGTTTATGATAACGTGTGTGGTGACCAGGGTACAGGGTACGCCAGCCGCGGGCGCGGGTATGTTGTACGGTGGTGCTAGATTGTTGGTTTTGATCTCCGCACTGGTAGATCGCAGCCTTGAACATTGACCGGGTATTGCAACGCTTGGCAGCTCTCCAGTCTAACTCAGTCGGGTCTTTGTTGGTCGGTGGTCTCTTTATGGTTTATAGTACCTGGGGAACGAACTTTGCTCTGAGAATAATCAGCTTGTTTAATAGCCTAAGCCTAGTAATTTTTCATCACGGTCCCCTAAAGTCAAGCGGATTTTATTCGATCATTTGCCTCTTTTCTGCATTTAATGTCACTCCAGTTGTTATTAAAACTTAACTAGTCGACCCGTGCGGAATTCCGCACTGCGAACCAAATCTTGTCAGCTGATCAGATGTTTATTTATTTATTTCATTCCAACTGTACAACACCATTTTGTTAATACTAGACATATACGTAAATTGAACAATTTCAAGACAGCACTTTAGAAGTAGTGAACAGTAGAAAGCTATAACAACGTAACCAACACAATGATAACCAATACAAAAACGTAACAATAATGCATAACAATAGGCATAGAAACAATAATATAGAAAATAACAATAATAAACTAATCAAAAATATAGCAACAGACCAACGATAACAGTGAAACAGCTATAATAAATAACACAGCTAAACTAACCATAGTACATAGAAACTGAAAAAAGAGTCAACTTGAACAGATTATCCTGGTGTTAATCCTCTTGAAGGATACAGCGGTTCAAAGAAGAAATCTGCCCTGGAAGCAGCCACCCTTCTCAATCGCTGGAGGCTCGCCAGACCGCAGTTGTACGTATAGTTGTTGGTTGGGTGTATTAATAGAGTTATATTATAGAGTTATCCTATGGGTGATATGTGCGTCCAAAAATAGCCATGGATCTTGTTCCTCTTGATATAATTAAGTTTACCTGTCGAAGGAGATCCGAGCAGTCCAGCACGCCACTGACCAGCTTGTAGAGAAGAAGCAGGTCATTGATTTTACACCTGAGATGTAGAGGATTCAAATCGAACCGCCACTCCAACTCCACAACTGGCACTCCAAGGCACCAAGATGTTATTTTGTTTACATTTTCGCTCCTGTCAAAATAAACTATTCCCTTTATTTATCTTTCATATTATTAAAATTTCCGAGAAGCGGTACATTTTTAGACCGTGGGTCTATCTTTCGTCAATAGCCGGCACGATGAGATTTAAAATAAGGGGTAAATCATGGAATTTGATAAAGGAATAAGGAAGATCTCGCGGACTGACGCAGAAAAACAGGCTACAGAAATAATATATAAGATGTTACTTAAAGTAGCATTTTTTATATATAGTTGTTATATCGGCTCCTTATTTATGTAATAAAATAAAAGTTTAGATCCTAAAACTTTTAACTTTAAAGTTTGATTAAACATTATTTTCAAGGCCTATATTTTGCTTCCAACTTAATTCAATTTTATATATTGAATTCTTTTAAGATATTTTCTATTGTTTTATTTATATATATAAATTACCAATAAAAGCGCTTTTTCAATACTTTTTATGCAGTTATAAAGAACTCAACAATTAACAGTCGATGCCATTTCAACAAAGCACATTAATTCGACTAATCATTGTTGAATGCCACTCGAATTTTCCCGGCGTAAGGATATGCAGCCTTAGTTTAACCACATGGATCCGGTTTCGCTCTTTCCCCCGCGCCCTCAACACGCGTCGCCTCTGATTATCGCCATCTCTGTTTCTGATGCGGCGAACGCTTACACTGAAGTGCGTGCTACTTGCATCCACCGCTGAACATCAGTACTACTATCGGCTATCGTAATAACTGATTCTCGACCCAACGACGTACTAAGCGTTATATTTAACTTCTGTAATCAGTCCCCCCCAAAAAGGCAAATACAATCGGCAGTTAACATTGGCTTGTCGCTGAGCCGCGATTAACTTTACACGCCAACGTTCATTATACAAGTTTAATGCAGCTTTAAATGCATCAAATAGATTTAATCATGATTATGTCGTACTAGGAATGAAGCCATTCTGTAAAATGGACGTTTGATAGCTTGTCTATTATACGGTAGAGGTAATTGTAAACTGCTTATTTACTTTAATGGTCAATTAAAAGTTGGTGAGTTTGTTCCTGGCTAGCCAGTAAATGTTATTGTTTATCGAATGTGAATTGCTATCTTCTAACTGAGAGATCGTTAATTGGATCATAAAGACTATTATTGATACTTGCTAAATAAGAAATCGTAGATTAGGCAGTGCTATAAAATAACAAGCACTTTTTATACTTTTAAAAAATATTAAGAGGGGGCTCCAGTCACGCAATAATTTTCGTTTATACCTGTTTCTCCCATAAACCAATGTTAACTTTCAAAGCCCGTCCCTCGGCAACGGATTATCCGATATCGTTGATATCCTTTGGTTCCTTTTAGATAAAAATACCAATTGTTTTCAGTGACAGAATGTCGAAATCATAAATAGTTCAACCATAGAGAAATCACAATTAAATATTTTAGAATTTCAATGAACAATTATTATTTTCAATATTGAAATTTTGACCAAAAAATAATTATTTGGGTTTGAAAACGAAAATCGAGTTACATACTTGATATATAAAAATGCTAATAATGTGCTTAAAAATATGGGTAGCTGTCATTTTATATTTTTAAAATTTAAATATAGTATCAAACAACCATTGACTACTGTACAACCAGACATGTCCTTTTAACAACAATTAAATTTTACTTTTAACCAAGCCATAATAAATTAGTAGATTCTCGTTAATTATTATAAATAATGCCAGTAACATCATCAGCAATATTTTTGTTTGCCATAAACTTCCCAACACCTACAAAACTTTCTCTAATAATTGTTTTGTTTTGTTTATCTAGTAAATCATCCCTCTTGAGGGTCATTTAACGCGACTAAACTACTTTGAGAGCTGACAAGAGGACAAGAGATTCCCATCCGAGGTAGATTACAATCGATCCAAGGGGCGGAACTGGGGCAGTGGAGGTCAGCGCACACACGCACAGTGGCAGACAATGAGTAGTGCGTCACCCCTCCCAAAGGGGTCCGTACTTCTGTGATTCGCCACTAGGGGCAGCACTTACTGGGCATTTGGCGGGAAACGTACTGTATTTGCCCATTTAAGGTGGTGCAAGTGTTATTTGGAAAATACAAATTATGAATAGTTTTACGCAGCATACAACTTGATTAAAATTTATTTTTAGCGAATTAAAAGTATGGGAGGAATTGTTTTATTTTATTTTGTATTAAAAAAAACCACGGTCTTCAAAGTGGTAGTTTGGACTGTTGGGAATTAACAAAACCATTATAAAACCCGCACACCCACAAGAGTCGATCGTTTTATACTTTGATCCCAATATTCAGCTAAAAGCGTATGGAACGAACTGACATAAATGAAAACTCGTACAAAAATATGTATTTGTTTTAAGATGTCTTAAATGTATGATAGACTGAGAATAGTATGCGCACTCCTAAAACCAGAATTATGTAAAAAACTAGGGAAACATCCAACAACAAATTATAATTGAAGTAACTTTTCTGGTCCGAGTTATTACATAATATAATTTGTAGTTCCCTAGGTAAATTGTAGTTTGTTTTTTGTAGTTTTTCTAGTTTTAGCGAATTTTCCCTATAGGGAAGAAGCTATTACCGTAGGTATCATGGTAAGACTTAAGCCCGAGACCATGATAACTTTTTGTTTTGAGGTCCCCAGATGCCAAAAACACTATTCGTTCAAATTTATATATATGGCTCAAATGTGTAAAATGACATTCATGACTTTAAGTTCGAAAACCAGAAAAATCGGATCATGGGAAGGGGGGTTTATGGGGGTTTTAAATTTTCCAAAAATCATTTTTTTGCATTTTTTACCCTAAAATGTTTAAATAACTTAATTTTGGTTTTGATCATGTTATAGAGCTTAAAAAAACAAATAATATAGTTTTTTGAATTATTAACCTAGGTTGAGTGGTTGCGGAGAAAATCCAAAAAAACCTACTCATAAAATCTTCCATGTTAATCTTATGGGAAAACGGTTTTTGGTTTTTCCTCAGTTCATTTTAATGTAAACTTCACATTTGCTTTTACCAATCTGTTCAGCTCCAAAAAACAATCATTTTGATGTTTAAATTGTGATTCTACGCCCAACCGTTGCAGAGATATTCAAAGTGCTAAACACAGTACGTTGCGCAGATGTCCAATTGCACCGGCGGTCAGATATCAGCCCCAAACTGATGTGTCCAATTGCACCGGCGCCCCTTTTGGGAGGTGTTCCAATTGCACTGGCGCCGGCGGTCAATTAAAATTATTCAAGAAAATATATTTTATTCAACTAAGTATAAGGATAGGTTAAAATATATAGAGGTTGTAGAAATAACTTTTGCGTAAAAGAAATTGCCAAGTTTAAAACTAGTGGCGAGGATATTATAGGGAAGCCCAGTACAGTAACCCCAAGTGGCTCCTGTGAGATGGGGTGGGAATGCGGCATTAAATAACACATGTTTCTTGTTATTCTTAAAATGGCCAAATTTCAAACATCAATTATAGTACCTTGGGGCCGAGCTTTGCTCCGGGTCAGAATAAGTTTCTCAACAGACAAGAAATATTTCAAATCAATCGAGAATATCAGAGATGCGAGAAACAAATTTCGGGCAGTTCCATTATTATTATTGCGTGTGTTCCATTACTGTTTTACGGTATAACATTGAACGTTTTAATTTCAATGTGGCGTGTAGGGTGTGTGTAGGGTTTGAGTGGGGAGGGTAGATTTTGACCGGTGCAATTAGACACTTTTCGGACGGAGGAATGTTTTGACCCTTGCAAATTCCATCGACCGCCGGTGCAATTGGATATCAGCCGTACGTTGTCCAATGTTATCCTTATGGAGAATAAATAAAATTTGATATCTCGATTATTTATGGATGTATGTTGATGAAACTTGGTATGTGGCTTCATGTAGTATTGGTGTATTGATATTTGCACAAAAAATTGATTTTTTGTTGATTATTCCCGTAGCAGCAAACCTGCGTACTCAGCCCCCTTGTTATTCTTATGGAGAATAACTATAATGTTATATAGCGCTTATTTATGATTGAATATTGATGAAACTTGGTATGTGGCTTCGCCTGGTTAAATTCTATTTATATTTGCATAAAAAACAATTGTTTGCGTTCCTTGTTTCAGCAAACCTACGTACTCATTACCAATGTTATTCTAAAGGAGAATAATTAAAATCGCTTATATATGTGAATATATTTTTATGAAACTTGGTATGCGGCTTTATGTGGTATTAAGACATATATTATGCATTGGAAATTCGATGAGTACGCAGGTTTGCTGCAACGGGGGTATTTTTATTTGTATTGGTATATATAGCATCCTAATAAAACATCTTCGATGTCAACAAAACACTCTTCATTTGTAATAAACAAACATTTAAACTACTTGAGGTGATTTGTTTCGGCCAACTATTCTGCCATTTTCAGACCATCTGAGGTCAGTTTTTCTTATCTACAAGCAAAACTTTACTTTTATACGAATCGCACTTTGGAAGTTGGAAATGAAAATGAAGATAGCGAGTAGTGATCAATGTATTAACGCTAAGTTTTCTTGAAGTATTTTCCCTCAACTTATTTGTGTTTTGGAGTTGAACAGAATGAATAAGTAAAAAGCCTTTAAGTATTCTCTACTGAGTACGTCCAATGTGAATTTTAAACCTGGGTCTGGATAATTATTTTTATTTCGATGGTCAGTTATTGAAGTATTAATATAATACAATGACGTTTCATAATTTATTTATTTCAAAATATTAAAACAATTTTTCCAAAACATGATTTATTGGATACAACTTTGCCCAAGTGTTTTCTCAATTTCACTCACAATGGGGACACATCAACGACATAATCGTCTCGTAATTAATTACAACATTTTATTTCGACGGGCCGTCCCGAATCGACTGATCGTTCTATCCGCTGCGGACTACCACGCGCCCATTTGTGGACAGATGTGGGTCAAGCATTAACCTCTACACTGATGTCCACTAATTCACTAACCACAGATCTTCAATTAGTTAAGAGGCCAGCTGCGAGCCGTAGGCCGCTCACTCACTCGCTGTGTCGTTACTCTGTTAAGATATTAATTGACAATCAATTGTCGGCGCGAGTTTGACGCTAGGATGCGCACGAGCCCCCCTAACCCCCCTCCCCCACCACGACATTGTGGTCAGATTTAGATTTAGTACAGTTTCTCATTTTGTAATACAGTTGATGAAACATTAGAGAGACACACGTGATTTATTAGTGGAGTTGTACATTTGTGGGTGTTGAAATTTAAATTATATAGATTACTGTTTCTGTATGATGTTAGCTGCAAGACAATCTTTATATATAATTCTGTAAGCGAGATTTTTAAGCCAAAATTGTGGGAGTTTGGCAAATCGCAGAATGATGGGAGACGGTTCAAATTAAAGATCTTGATCCCAGGGACTCGGGAAAATAGAAAAGCATTTCCAAAAAGTCACCAGCAAACGATAAATAACGTAAAACATCCCCTATAAGAAATCCATGGGGAGTTAAAAACTTCTGCTTTGTTTACATTAAAACATGTGACTAGTTTGTTTTAGAACTGACATGTGTTCCTCCCTCAGCACGAAAGAGTAAAACAATTAGATAAGGCAGAATATTGGAGCAATGGTCCTTTCAAGCCTCTAGTTGGTTTGAATTGAGTAATCGAAATTGTCAAAGGGAACATATAAAATTGTTAATGAGTCGCCAAATATGTTTCAAACGTAAACGTATACAATTGTACACAAAACCATTGTTTACTTAGTCTGTTACTTCACTCTAGCACAGAGAAGAAGCCTACCCAATTCTGTGGGCACCCTAAAACAGAAGCTTGCAAAAGTAAAATATGTATAATATATTCGCTTATAAATTATGTTACAACATCACTCAACACGCCACACCACAGAAAGCATCTGAGGTCCGTGCACTATCGTACATATGGCAGTGTGGTGGGGTCCGCGTGGCTACATGGCAGACAGCCTGTCGCCGGCGAGCCTGCCTTATCAGCGAACCGGGAGATAGCCGCGCGCGCCTTGTCGCACGGCCGTTGCTAAACGCGCCAACGCGCACCCGACCTTCAAACTGCCCACACAGCTGTGCTGCGTTTCACTCCTATTATCATTATAAGGTCGTAAAGATATCGCGATTGCGGCGCTGCATTGTTGCACTGATGGAATCCTTATCCCATTGTAACGCTGCATTGTGAAGTTAGGTGGCTTTGTTCCCTGACCTTGGCCATCAAAGTGGCGGATGTGGAACTGATCTGCAGAAGAACGGAATCGTCCTGGATCGTTGGACCGGGTCGGTTGCAGCGTGGAGAAGCGGTAATAGGACCTGACCTGGGACAACGTCCCCATTTGTCCCGATAGTTCGGAGACACTGACGATTTTCAAGGTTTTCTTCTGATTTGCTGAGAATTTTCGGGACAAATTCCCTTAATTCTTAAGGGGTGTGAGGGAGGGTTGGGGGATGGAAAAGTCCCGTATTCTGGTTTTGAAATGAGTCCATTTCATACTACTGAATCTTCACTATCCAACTAATTAGATTCACCTTCTGACGTCCCTGTAGTGTGATTCGTCAACACCATGACTTTAATGTAATTTATCGTGTACTGTTTTTTTAATTTTTATTGAATTTCCTTTGGAAAGTGAACTATTAGCATGACCCGCACGGTGAAACTTAAGCCCGGGACCACCCGGGTCTCTAGCGGTCGCAATTTTTGTCCGACTTACTTCAAATTTTGTAGGGACGTTCCTTTCTGTAATCAGTTGGACAGGTTCGTTGGGCAAAACAATCGGAAAACTCTAACCCCCTTTTTTGGGGGATTAATCTTTCAAATTTTGAGTTTTTGGGCCCAAAAATGGTCATAAAAGCCCCATATGTAAAATAAATGCAAGTAAAAGATGGGAATTAGAGAGGCGAAAGTTTTAAGCCCTCTCTCGTCATTCTAGCATGAATATTTACCAAGTTATTAAAGAAAATGTGTATCGACTAAACACAGTACGTTGTCTTATGGGGGTTTTACACGAGAAAAGCCTGTTATTCCTTTGTTAGAGTACTTTTTTCATCCCCAGCAACCTCACACCTACTTTCAAGCCTGTCTGGACCTTCTCTTAACCTTATAATGGACACAATTGTATTCCCAGCTTTGCAAGTAAATGAAACCAGGAGTATCAGAACAGCCAAAAAATCACTGTTTTCAGATTTCAATAAAAATTGGACTAAATGTATATTATTACACTGATTTTGAGTTTTAAAAGTTGTTATGTGGAAATTCACTTCCCTCACGTCAGTGTGCTGCGTGCGAACTCGTTTTGTTTTAAATTATTATTACGATGAAACGTTAATGAAGTAGACTAAATGATGTCACTGTTTTCAAGATTTTATAGCATTGCCTAATCTACGATTTCTTTTTTAGCACAAAAACAATAATAGTGTTTATCAAGCAACTAACGATCTCTCAGTTAGAAGATAGCAATTAACATTCGATAAACAATAACATTTACTGGCTAGCCAGGAACAAACTCACCAACTTTTAATTGGCCATTAAAGTAAATAAGCAGTTTACAATTATCTCAACCGTATAATAGACAAGCTATCAAACGTCCATTTCACAGAATGGCTTCATTCCTAGTACGACATAATCATGATTAAATCTATTTTATGCATTTAAAGCTGCATTAAACTTGTATAATGAACGGTGGGTGTAAAGTTAATCGCGGCTCAGCGACAAGCCAATGTTAACTGCCGATTGTATTTGCCTTCTTGGGGGGGACTGATTACAGAAGTTAAATATAACGCTTAGTACGTCGTTGGGTCGAGAATCAGTTATTACGATAGGCGATGATAGTAGTACTGATGTTCAGTGGTGGATGCTTACAAATAGCGTATACAACAACATGAACGTCAAAAGGTAAATTAATAATAATTCTTTAAAAAGACGATCACCTTGACATATGTAGCGACTGAGTATAATCTTAATAAATTCTCGATTGTCTTGATTTATTTTTAAACTTCTCATATTTTTTCCTCATATAAACTCCTCATAAATGATGTTCGTATGCTTCTATTGTTTGAGATTATTCTTTATAGAAATTGTAGGATAGCTAACAGAGCACATAACCAGAAATTTGACAATTGCAGTAAATAATAAACGAGTTTGCACGCAGCACGCTGACGTGAGGGAAGTGAATTTCCACATAAAACTTTTAAAACTCAAAATCAGTGTAAAAACATACATTTGTCCAATTCTTATTGAAATCTGAAATCATTGATTTTTTTGCTGTTCTGATAATCCTGGATTCATTTACTTGCAAAGCTGGGAATACAATTTTGCGCATTATAAGGTTAGGAGAAGGTCCAGTCAGGCTTTAAAGTAGGCGTGAGATTGTTGGGGATGATGAAAGTACACCAACAAATGAATAACAGGCTTTTATGAAGTAAAACCCCCATAAGACAACGTACTGTGTTTGGTCAATACACATTTTCTTTAATAACTCGGTAAATATATATGCTAGAATGACGAGAGAGGGCTTAAAAGGTTCGCCACACTAGTTCCCACAGTTTTTCATTCGTTAATTTTACATCCGGGGCTTTTCTGACCCTTTTTGGGCCCAACAACTCAAATTTCTAAATTTTAAATCTCCAAAAAAGGGGGTTAGAGTTCTCAGATTGTTTTGCCCAACGAACTTGTCCAACCGATTGCAAAAAGGAATGTCCCTACCAAATTTGTAGTAAATCGGACAAAATATATGACCGCTAGAGTGCACACACACACACACATATATATATATATATATATATATATATATATATATATATATATATATATACAATTTTGAACGACCCCCCAAAACGTGTTCAGGGGGTCACGTTAGGAACTTCTATGGTGGTCCCGGGCTTAAGTTTCACCGTGCGGGTCATGCTAATAGTTCACTTTCCAAAGGAAATTCACTAATAATTAATTTCACGATCGAGTTCATCCTCCCTAAGATATCAATTTACCCAACCCTTTACTGTATGAAGCAACAATGTCTAATTGTATAAATACCCCGTTTTTAACTCCCTACCCTAAAATATACAGCCTTTAGTGACAAACGAACTGTATTACGTATCGTCTACTCGATAGAATAGAGAATTCATACTGACGTACAATAATGTTTAGTTTATTTTATAGTTTGTGAAAGTTTGATGATTTTCATTTTATTTTCGGGCTGATTTCAGATCTGGAGCAGCTGTCCTGTAAATCTTTTTCCCTCGCCAACCTGGATTGCAGTTACAGGTCAAACTTTAATCTAATCCAATAACTCATTGAATAAAGAGGCTTTAATTAAATAGAACAACCTTTTTCTGAAATCGAGACATTTTCTGATTAACACGCAAAAAATACTTTTTTGCTCGCTGCTCCTTACTTTTTCGCTCGTGGTTTCGATTGTTGCTTGGACCAAAGGTCCAACTGACGGTGTTCATTACCTCATCTTGTGAATTCAGCGATGTTGTGTGCTGTGAGGTATCCAAAATTGAAGTGGAAGGGAAGATTCTGTATGTAATTCTATTGTAAAGTGTCTGTACAGTTGTCTAATTAGTACATAAGAGCTATTACGCAGCCGACCTCAGAATAAAACTATGTACTCTAAATTGGAAAACGGGGGTTCTCATGTTTGCATAAGCTACATACAAGTTCTCATATTTATTATTTGTTCTCATTATTTTTCTGTTACTGAATACATATAAAAGGCAAAGCGAGAGATTCCAGAATTCAATAACGAAAACTAATATTGGGAGTTATATTTAAAGAAATTATTTTAGCCAGTTGTCATCACTATTGAGAACAAACAAGTCTCGGTACGTTTCTGGATCTGGAATCTGATCTCGTCTTCAGGTGACAAGATTACCTAGATCATAACAAAAGTTAGTGACACAACAAACAGGCAAAGCTGAAGAATACACATGAAAATCTAAAAGAGGCATTGATGGTTTTTGTCAATCAGTAATCACAAATGTCCGCAAACATTTCTTAATGATTGTATCATTATTTTTTTAGAGGGGATGTAACAATAACGGAAGAAATCTAAATTAATAAACGTAAAGAACAAATAAAATACTGAGTAAACAGATACAAGAAAACTGGTTGCCCGGAGATGAGGGTCCATGGCGACGGCACGGTTGGCGGGGCGGCGCGGCGGGAGAGAGCGCGAGAGGGGTAGAGGAGTGAGAGGGGAGAGGGAGAGAGAGCAGTCAGCTGAGCGGTTGACCTTGGGCCAAGTTCAGTGGCTCCCAACAGCTGACGGCGCGCTGCAACAATGATCGCACTAATGGTGGCGTTGCACCACAACCTAACCTATAAATCAGTATTTATTAGCCAATCCGCTGTTGTCCGACCGTAACGCCATCCGTGTTAGTGACTCTTAACGAAATTGTCATCGGAAAAGATATCAAAAGTGGCCTTTCCTTTTATTGTGTTACGGTTGTAAAATGGCTGTTCTTTTTTAAGGTTGTTCTTGGCCTCATTTAGGCCGCTGAGGGCTATGGAGGTGGATAAATACTTCAGGGGGAAAAAGTGAAGTTGGTGCAAGCGGGGTTTTAACAATAACGAGGAATATAGAGGTGTAAAAAGGTGTAGCCTACTTGGTGGGCCGTCATTTTGCTACTCTGTCAACTCTGCTCCCATGGCAACCAACGTGGTAACCAATCAAACCCTCTCTTCACAGAGGAAGATAGGATTTGGTTGGTTACCAAGAATCAAGATCGATTGTCATATAACTGTATGTAAAGCATGGCTAATCGTCAATATTGTCACCCAGTAACAAAATATTTAAAATAAAATAAACTAATATTCTAACTAAAAATTAAAATAATCCTGGACGCTGTAGTACTCTCTAAACAAATAACCTCAGCCTACCTCTAAAAAAATCTTCCCGGTTTTACCCGAGGATAATGGCGGTCAACACGAAGGCTTCACTTTTTTACCCCAAATGGTACCTCTAGATTAACCTTGATAGCTTTCATTTATCTGACGTCACTCATTTGTCGTATTTTAAAATTATTTCCACAGTACAAAATGCGGAAGAAGTGTAGTTTACGTCTAAGTTTAGTAAAAATATTACAATATTACTGTAGGAGTTCCATTGCATTGATTTATATAATTGTTTGCCATTAAAAAAGTCCTATAAAATGGATGCAATCCTCCCCCTCTTTATGATAGGGTCATATACACTATCTTCATTAAGTTATTATGTATATTCCAGTTCAAACTACGGTAGTATTTGCTCTAACAGTATTATCCTAGTGAACAATTATAGTACCACTTCAGCAAAGCATAATTGATTTTCTCTTATATCATCTTTGTCTCCGACCAAATTTCAAAAAACCAAAACAAAACAACTCTAAAGAAGGAAAGATAAACAAACAGTCGCATTTATCATACAAATGGACTCCTTAAACAAATTGTAATCGTAAAGACAGAAAACAGTGTAAATAATAATTAATAGCGGGGTCATTAAAGATGGCCGGGCGAAGGAGCGACCCACAAGGCCAGATGAAACAAAGAACCAACAAAAACCTGACCGGGCCTATAACCAGGGGTACAATCAGGCGACAAGGCATCGATTACATCTACATTATAATGCTATCCCGTTGGCCCACTGATACTAAATCATAGCTACCACCACAAGTGGCTCTAATGATCGTTGTGACCGGTACATCTTATCGCAACTTTTCGTCAACAGGTCAACATTGTCAATGAAAGCAGAAGGTTACAACAAGGTGTTCTAATTTGTAAAGAAAGTACTAATATTGGATTCATTTTCTTATAATAAAGTGACAATTTCACATTATGGAGCTATGTATTTATTTTCTTGAAGTCAGGTTGTTTATGAATTTTCATCCCTCACCCCTTCCCATTTACCAAACACCCTACCCAAAAGTGCTGTAAGTGAAACGGTCCCAAATAACTCGCTTAAGTTCAGGTACAGAACCTCAGAAAACAGGACTGCCCTCCCCCCCCAAAAAAATACAGAACTTTCTGAAAAAAAATAAACTTTAAGACTCTCTCTCTCTCTCTCTCGTTAAAAAGGGCCGAACTATATTGCGTAACGCATTTTTCCGTCACGTCTCTCCCCGCTTTGTGTAACGCAAGGAAATTGTTAAACCACCCCTTCTCCCTTTCGTCACATTTTCCAAGAGATCTTTCCGTATTAAGTTTAAATATCCACAAAATAAATCACAAACTAAAATATAAGTTTATTAAACATAAAAAAATTAACAGTATTTACAAAAAAATGTTTCTTAGGCCTAATGTATGAATTGTAAATATGTATAGACTGTATCTTAGCACATTTTATGTATTTAGCGATTTTCCAAACAACTATATGATTTAAAAATATAAAAATCACTAGATCAATAACACAATTTGTACACTACATCACAGCACACAAATAGATTTACAGGCGAAAATGATGAATCTACGCCCCAAGAATGCATTTCAATATGAGATTGGGGAGATATTGTGATAATCGTAATAGATATTGTGATGAGTTAATACAGTCAAGTGCCTAATGCCATATTTAACACCGTGAGACCATGTCTAGTGTATCTATTTTTACCTTATACCCGTTCCCACACCCCCCCCCCGCACTGCTACTTGATATCTTTATTATTCACAGCTGTGCGAGGTGAAGAGGTGGTTCACGATAAACCTGGGTTAAGATAAACCGAGGTTCAAGGACGCTTATTGGAATAGAGAGTAACTGTTTAAAAAATCCCACAATTACATGTTGACTATTATCTTAAATACCATTCCATTGTTGTATAGATAGTGTTATTAGTGAATTTCCTATGGAAAGTGAACTATTAGCATGACCCGCACGGTGAAACTTAAGCCCGGGACCACCATAGAAGTACCTAACGTGACCCCTTGTACACGTTTTGGGGGTCGTTCAAAATTTTATATATGTGTGTGTGTGTGTGTGTGTGTGTGTGTGTGTGTGTGTGTGTGTGTGTGTGTGTGTGTGTGTGTGTGTGTGTGTTTGTGTGTGGGTGGGTGTGGGTGTGTGTGTGTTTGCACTCTGGCGGTCGTATTTTTTGTCCGATTGAGTTCAAATTTGGTAGGGACGTTCCTTTCTATAATCAGTTGGACAAGTTCGTTGGGCAAAACAATCGGAAAACTCTAAACCCCTTTTTGGGGGATTTATCTCTCAAATTTCGAGTTGTTGGGCCCAAAAAGGGCCAGAAAAACCCCGGATGTAAAATTAATGCATGTAAAAAGATGGGAATTAGTGATGCGAAACTTTTAAGCCCTCTCTCGTTATTCTAGTATGAATATTTACCGAGTTATTAAAGAAAAAGTATATCGACCAAACAGTTGTCTTATGGGGATTTTACATTAGAAATGCCTGTTATTCATTTGTTGATGTACGTTTATTATCCCCAGCAACCTTACGCCTACTCTCAAGCCTGACTGGACCTTCTCCTAACCTTATAATGTGCAAAATTGTATTCCTAACATTGCAGGTAAATTAAACCAGGAGCCTCAGAATAACCAAAAAATCAATGTTTTCAGATTACAATAAAAATTGGAATAAATGTATGTTTTTACACTGGTTTGAGTTTTTATAGTTTGTTCTGTGGAAATTCACTTCCCTCACGTTAGCGTGCTGCATGCGAACTCGTTTTTATGTAGTTGCCATACAAAATGTCCAACATTATTTTAGACGCACGTTTATTATGTTACATAAACTGTAAGGAAGAAGCTCCAAGGGAACACCATGTATGAAATCTGTCGAATTTTTTATTTATTCATTGGGAGTGGACAAAGTATGTAACTTTTAAGAAACTTTCAATTAATCATATAAATTTATATTTAAATAAATATTTATGTTTTAATTGTGATTGTTACACCATGTGTGATATCGCCTCCGTCACCAACTATACTGTACTGTATATCGGAGCAAGATATAACAAATCGGGATATATGGACACTGTAACGCATAATTTGGGAAAATAAAAGGTAAATACTCACAAAAAACACACGTTTCAGCGAGTTATAGATTTCTACAATAGACCTAAACCATAATATAAAGATGAGTAAGGAATATTGGCAGTTCAAAAGAATATTTTTCATATATTCGATAAGACATTGGTAAATGATCAGTAGAAGTACAGCAGCAGTCGTGGCCGAGTGGTTAAGGCGTCTGACTAGAAATCAGATTCCCTCTGGGAGCGTAGGTTCGAGTCCTACCGACTGCGAAATCAATTTTATTTTGTGAAACTGGTTTTTTGTATGGACAATGATAAATATGTTTTCATACATTACACGTGTACAGTTCTTAATTTGTATTTGCAGGTTATGTCAGAAACAGGTTTTGCTCTAATTATACTGTACCTTCAAATACGTGGACTTTTGTCATTTTAGCACTTTATAAAATGCATATTTATAAAATATATAAAATGTATATTTATTTATAAAATACATATTTAACAGCTGTATAAGATGCAAACACAGTACAGAAGTAAAAACAGCTGCTTCAAGCTAACTTCAGGAACGATATTAAAATACTAACCAGAGCTATGGGTAATCCGAAAAGAGAATATTTGATCAAATTCAAGCAACTGGATTAGTTTGCAATTTTAAAATAATACGGCAAATGTACGGAATTATTACGTAAAAAGACGTTTATGATCTGTGAAACTGTTTGAGAAGCAATGACTGTGACCTAGCCTGTCACCGGATCGTCTAGCCAGTGGTGTAGTACTCAGCACTCGATGATGATGACACGGCGTTATATGACACACTGACACACGGGATCAACTCGCGGGAATGTGATACGTAATCCAGAGTACTCGTATCTGTGGCACTGTGACATCTGGCATGTGGGCATGTGCGTCATACGACACCTTTCTGTGTCTGTATCCTACTCAGGTACTGTCTTGATGTCTTGTCAGTTAAGTGGTACAACCAGTGTAGGTATACTGTTTGAGAAGCAATGACTGTGACCTAGCCTGTCACCGGATCGTCTAGCCAGTGGTGTAGTACTCAGCACTCGATGATGATGACACGGCGTTATATGACACACTGACACACGGGATCAACTCGCGGGAATGTGATACGTAATCCAGAGTACTCGTGTCTGTGGCACTGTGACATCTGGCATGTGGGCATGTGCGTCATACGACACCTTTCTGTGTCCGTATCCTAGTCAGGTACTGTCTTGATGTCTTGTCAGTGAAGTGGTACAACCAGTGTAGGTATACTGTTTGAGAAGCAATGACTGTGACCTAGCCTGTCACCGGATCGTCTAGCCAGTGGTACTCAGTGTACTCAGCACTCGATGATGATGACACGGCGTTATATGACACACTGACACACGGGATCAACTCGCGGGAATGTGATACGTAATCCAGAGTACTCGTGTCTGTGGCACTGTGACATCTGACATGTGGGCATGTGCGTCATACGACACCTTTCTGTGTCCGTATCCTAGTCAGGTACTGTCTTGATGTCTTGTCAGTTAGCCTAAGTGGTACAACCAGTGTAGGTATACTGTTTACTAACCAAAAGCCTCTTGCTAAAACACCTTCTTTATTAGTCAAGAAACAATTGGATGGTAAAATTAATAATGTATAACCAATATGATTAAGGATGCTAAGGGTCAAAACCGACTATTTCACAAAAATACACTCTCTGTTATGATCTGCAAACCGAATCCACAAAAAAATGACTTAAATAAATAATTAATAATATATAATAATAATATATAAATAAATAAAAATAAATAATTAAAATATATAATTATAATAAAAAAATAAATAATTATATAATAATTAAATAATAATATATAATATAATAATTATAATAATAAATAAATATATAAAGACAACAAAAATATAATAAATATATAATTATAATATTGACAGGATTCTTGGTTTGCACTATCACACTACAAACACCTGTACTTACTTCTACACTTTGAAAATCCCATTCATAAACTTACTGTCACCAGTTTTGAGTTAGTTGAACTTGTCGCTGAAAGATGTCGCCAGTTGTACATTGAGAGATAAATAAGAGAGAATCAGCACTAAAAAAATATAATTTTTGTTGTGATTTGTTTGTATATTAACAATTAATGTTTCTCAATAGGGGAGGAGCTTCGCTTTAAAATGTTACCTTACTTTTTTAGTCTGTATGAATTTTGGTTAATTATGAAGGGAGAAAATTTCACCGCAAAAATCATCATTTGGTAATAATATTTCATATTAATTCGCAAAGGAATTTCATTTTCGGCCTGCTACATCATTATTTCCAAAAAGTTTTAAACTTTTACCTTGATAGTTTCATGTTTTTTAAACAGCTTGCTATGATTTTTCTCTTTGATTTAAATTCCATAATTCCTCTAAATCGTGACTTTTTCCAAATTACAAATTTTCAAATTTTCAAATTTATTTATTAAATAAAAAATTCGCCTGGTGGTGAACACTAAAAATAAATATTTTTTACTAAAAAATACGTTAATTTCTACATCTAAAGTAGATTTGATCTATGAACCTTTTTTAGGTAGTTGTGCTTCCCAAAGTACCTAACACTCGACCGATTTCAATCAATTCAATTTCCGCTCACGTAAAACTCACATACATATTTAATTTTATAAAACCCAGCATTAATTTTATTCTAGATAATTCGCGATAACACGAATTTCAAATTCAACACCGCTCTGTGTAGACGATAGAGCAGACCGCCGAACAGTGCCTTCGTTGTCCTAGGTACATTGTCACTCTGGTCACGCACGCACGCACAGCCACGGACACTGTGTGTGTGCGTGCGGCGGTACATACAAACATAACATGCTTTCATACCTTCATTTGTATTCCGCGGGGGCCGGGCTTTGCTAATGAAGGGTTGGTTTGTGTGATTTTGTTGAACATCGTGACGAACGTGTTGTGGACGCTGCTTTGACTTGGGATCGATTACAATTTGTAACAGAATAAATACTATTTTCTGGGAGTTTTAATATTTTATAGGAAATAATGTACAACGAGAAAATATATATTTTTGTATTCAAACGACAGATACACGTTGTAGCCCAAAATAGCTATCTAGTGGCACGGTCGCGTCACGTCGCCAAGTCCACCACACGACCACGTGCTATACTAACTCATAAGCACATTTGAAATTTAAAAGCCCGTTCTAGAGGTTAGCTTTAAAACGGAATTCTTGATTCTTTACTGTGTTTTGTCAGTATCAACATCAGTTATATGTTCAATCTATATATTTAATTCCGTAAGCGAATCGGTCCCCACGAAATATCTCGAGCTAGGAAGAAGTTAAGTTAGGTTATGACGATTCATTTTAAAGCTTGAGGGCCAAGGACAGTTGGAAAAATATCAGAAATGTAAACGATTACGTGGACTACGCCCCACTGGACTTCAAATACCAAATGATTTTCTTATGGAAATATCCTAAAGTGCTTTTATTAATAAGCAAAATTAACTAATCAGCTGTGAGTGATTATCCACCTACACAAAACCCATATGTTAGGGGCTATAGCCCCTGTAAGCCACGAGTTTAAATTGATTTAAATTCTGCCATAATTTTAACATTGTAACTTTGAGAGCTTAGGGGGATAAGACCTGAAGGACGACGTTTTCCATAACCAGAAAAGTCACATCTAGTCGTTAAGGGGTTTCAAATAAGACGCAAACCATAATTTAATACTCAATAGTTTCGCCTATAGACTTGTCACTAAAATTGGCTTAGTTTTAATAAATAGTTTTTAATGTAGAGTATTAAGAATAAATATACGCCGCACGCTTGCTTTGCTCATAATAAGGAGGACTTCATAGTGAATTTATTAGTTTTAGCGAATTTCCCCTATAGGGAAGAAGCTATTACCGTAGGTCTCATGGTAAGACTTAAGCCCCAGACCATGATAACTTTTTGTTTTGAGGTCCCCAGATGCCAAAAACACTATTCGTTCAAATTTATATATATATGTGTATTTGATATATATACATATATATATGTGTGTCCGTGAATGCGATAACTTGAGTAAAAAACGTCCGATTTCGATGAAATTTGGCTCAAAAGTGTAAAATGACATTCATGACTTTAAGTTCGAAAACCAGAATAATCGGACCATGGGAAGGGGGGTTTAAGGGGTTTTCAAATTTTCCAACAATCAGTTTTTTGCATTTTTCACCCTAAAATTTTTAAAAAACTTAATTTTTGTTTTGACCTTGTTATAGAGCTTAAAGAAACAAATAATATGGTATTTTTAATTATTAACCTAGGTTAAGTGGTGGCGGAGAAAATCCAAAAAACCTACTCATAAAATCTCCCATGTTAATCTTATGGGAAAACTGTTTTTGGCTTTTTCTCAGTTTATTTTAATGTAAACTTCACATTTGATTTTACTAAACATTTGATCTGTTCAGTTCCACAAAACAATCATTTCAGTGTTTTTGATTCTACGCCCAACCGTTGCTGAGATATTCAAAGTGCTAAACACAGTACGTTGTCCAATGTTATCCTTATGGAGAATAAATAAAATTTGATATCTCGATTATTTATGAATGTATGTTGATGAAACTTGTTATGTGGCTTCACGTAGTACTGGCATATTGATATTTGCACAAAAAATGGAGTTTTTGTTGATTATTCCCTTAGCAGCAAACCTGCGTACTCAGGCCCCATGTTATTCTTATGGAGAAAAAGTCAGATGTATTGTCTCCCTTAATTATGAACATAAATTAATAAAACTTTGTATGTAGCTTCACTTGGTTAAATTATATTGATAATTGCGTGAAAACCCATTTTTTCTGTTCCTTGTTGCAGCAAACCTGCTTACTCAGCCCCCATGTTATTCTTATGGAGAATCACTAAAATGTTACATAGCGCTTATTTATGATTGAATATTGATGCAACTTGGTATGTGGCTTCGCCTAGTTACATCCTATTTATATTTGCATAAAAACCAATTGTTTGTGTTCCTTATTTCAGCAAACCTACGTACTCATTACCAATGTTATTCTTATGGAGAATAATTAAAATCGCTGATATGTGAATATATTTTTATGAAACTTGGCATGCGGCTTTATGTGGTATTAAGACATATATTTTGCATTGGAAATTCGCTGAGTACGCAGGTTTGCTGTGACGGGGGTATTTAATAAATCTGAAGATTATGAAAGATTAGTGAAGGGATATTGGGATAGAAATATTATTTAGTATGGCCTATGGCTAAATTATCAGCTGAAATTTAAACGTATGCCATAGTAATCTTCAAAACAAATAATAATCAGCTGATAATAATTATCAGGTGGTTAAAAATGTAATTTTAGGAAAACACTTATGTTAATTTCTAAAATTTGAATTCACTATACGAAATAAAAATTGTAATGATAGTATTTCTAATGTTTTAGAATTTGATCGAAAAGAGAAATCAGATATTAAATTGTTTCAATGTCTGATGACACATATAGAGGTAGTTACAAATAAAATAAGACATATATAAGCTAAATCGGGCCATTAGTATGGTCAGGCTCACCATCATAAACTTTTGGCCCGTGTGTTTGGTCATCTATACGCAAGGGGTTTTTTCTTCACAGTCATAACTCGATAACGGCTGGACGGATTTTAACTTTTGAGGTGTCAAATTGAAGCTATTTTTACGGAGACTTGCCAAAACGTCTCCCAATTTTAAGAAAGGGCGTCACTTAAATACAGTAAAGGGCTGAATTTTCGGAACAGTGGCGATATCCGACGGCGGAAGTCTAAACTACGTGTAGTTTGAAAGTACGTTGTTATCATCCGTTTTAATATCAGATGTTTTGTTATGTTTGTCTACAACTGAAGTAACCTTTCTACTTTGGTTGGGTACAAACTTGCTCGGATTCGAGCAACAGGGCAACTAGTTGTAATAAGTATATCTTTAAGTCACCCCCAAATACGTTACCCATAATTGCCTCAAAATGAATCTACACATATTTCTGAACAAAATGAGCCATGTGGGAGTAAAATCGGTTGGGTAAATCGGCCAGAATGACTGTTTTTGTTCTCTTTCTAAAAATTTGGGAAAACAATAAAATAAGCGTATCGAAAAGCCAAGTGTACAAATCTATTTTCAATGTCTGATGACACATCTAGAGGTAGTTACAAAAAAAGAGACTATATCAAGTAAATCGGTCCAGTAGAACGGTCAGGGTCGTTGTCTTTAGTTTTGACAGAAGTTTTTTAATGTATAGGATTATTAGTAAATGTATTTATTTTTGTACTATTTCCAGTAGAGAATGCAATTTGGAGACTGAATCAGATGTTATGATCTGTTGTTTTGTTTGATACTGTTGTGTACTTTTAAAAACAAAAACTCCATCAAATGTAATTAAATCATGGATTATTTTGTTAAAATATGTAAGTAATAATTATTTAACTTATTTAATTTTCTGGTTGTAAATAAGGTAGATAGGTATTATTTTAATTATGATCCGGGAAAATAAGTAAATAATTTAATGTCAGCAGTAATTTAAATCTATAAATATAAGATGTGCATACACCGCCGATGCAAACACTATGAGGACAATAGGCATTATCTGATGTCATTAGGTTATATATATATATATATATATATATATATATATATATATATATATATATATATATATATGGTGAGACATAATATTCTTAGTATTTGAAACTTATATTATGTTTTTAAAATAATTAGGTATGTTCAAAAGAAGTCGTAAACATTTTCTGGCAACAAAACCATAGTTTATTTTAGTAAAAGTTATCTCTTCTAGTGTAATCAATTCATTATTTGATCATTTGGATTGATTTTCAATAACATTCTTATTTAGAAGATTGCTATTTTCCATTTGCATTTATATTAACGTAGATATCAAATATATAATATATTTTAATACAAATTATTATTTTTTAAATAGCTGCCATCGTTCCCTGTTTCACCCGGGGATATGACAGTTGTGGGTGCTGCATTCTGTGGTTGACCCATGGAACTACTACGAATCATAATCAGCTGGTAGAATTTTCAGCAGCTCAAACCAAAGTGAATGACCATAAGAATAATACAGGGTTGGAACTTTGAAGCCCCGTGGGGCAAGCCCTATGAGAATTTCTTAAAATCCCTTCTTAGTGGGTGCCTACGCTATATGAGGAGTCCACATGCAAAATTTCGTACAATAGTTTGGCCCGGGCGTTGATCGGAATTTCGTATTTATAGATATGTGTTGTTTTAAAATGTATGATTTAGGATTTAATACTAATTATAAATTCTCCCAACAACAGGTTCATATTTTATTACCAAAACAACGTTTTTTAAGAAGGAGATTGGATTGAAATGATTGGTCTCTAAAGTTCATAAAACAAGTCTACGGTGTAAAAAGTATTATAATAAAAACGCAGTTATTTAAAACAGAACAGAGAACGAAGGTATTCTGAAAACCGGAACAATTAAATCTGCAAAAAGAGAACAAAGATCGAAGATACAAACAAAGAAGAAAATAAAGAACAGAGTAAGAAGAAAAGACAAGCGGGATGTGAGAGCTGATGCAATGAAAATCCCATTCCACCAAGAAAGAAGAGGAAGATTAGTTACAGTAACAATGCAAACACTGAACGAAACCACAATAATTTAGTATTCAAAAGAACCATCAATGAAATATCATTTATAACAATTTACAATACAAAATTATATAAAAAACAAATGATATCATACCCAAAAACACAAAGTGTTGACGGCTTGCCAAGTCCTAAAATAATATGATACCAAAATGTATTCCAAGTCAAAGATAGCACATTTGATCTGACATTGTTTATCATCATAAATTTTAATATGTTAAAATAACAATGCTCGAAAGATTGTTGTTTATTTTATAACTGTTCTTGGCCAGCAGCTTCACTGATGCAAAATCTTTAATTCGAAATTTAAAAATAAAGTATAGTTATCAATTATAATTAAGTATAATTAAAATGCATTATCTGCTGGCCAAGAACAGATAGAAAATAACCAACACTCGTTCGAGCATTGTTATTTTGACATATTTAAGTAATTTGTGATGATAAACAATGTCAGATCAAAAGTGCTATCTTTGTCTTGGAATACATTTTGATATCATATTATTTTAGGAATTGGCAACCTGTCAATACTTTGAGTTTTTGGGTATGATTTTAACTAACGTAACAAAACAATACAATAATATAGTAGCCTACGGCAAAAAAAAAGTAAACTGTGAATAAATTTAATAAATAAAAGTCTTTCTTTCACAAATTAGTTATTAAATAATCACATACAAAACAAAAATAAGTAATGTAATAAAAATCTGCTGCGCTCCCCATGATCCCAATCTTGGTACAAACAAATAAAATATTAAAATAACGAAAACTGTTAATTCAAATGAGTTTGGAATAAAGTTGAAATAGTGAATGTATTGTTACGGAAAATTACAATTTACAATTTAATTTTTCCTTCGCAGGTTGCAAATTGTCAACAAAAATCACTTAAACTATGATTAAATACAACTACATTAATTTACATAACGGAAAATGCTCTTGCTTAGGAATAAATAGAAACTACAAATTGTTAGAATAAATTAAAACTGTGTCAATTAGCGTAAATTATATACATAGTATAATGTGCATTTTTGAAACGTACATACACGACTCATTCTATTTCCAGTCCTCCTTGGAGACTTACTAGAAATACATTACTTCTTCTTCTCACAAACCATATTTCCTTTTAGCGAATTTCCCCTATAGGGAAGAAGCTATTACCGTAGGTTTCATGGTAAGACTTAAGCCCGAGACCATGATAACTTTTCATTTTGAGGTCCCCAGATGCCAAAAACACCATTCGTTCAAATTTGTATATATGTATATATATATATATATGTGTGTGTGTGTGTGTGTGTGTGTGTGTGTGTGTGTGTGTGTGTGTGTGTCCGTAAGCACGATAACTCTTGTAAAAAAGGTCCGATCTTGATGAAATTTGGTACAAATTTTTAAAGTACCATTTATTTGAACGAGTTCGAAAACCAGATGAATCGCACCATCCGAAGGGGGGTTTTGTACCCCAAATATGTGTTTTTTGGGGTTTTCACATGTAATTTTAATTTAAATCAAATTTTAATTTATACCATTGAATTTAGCTTAAAAAAAGAAACAATTTGGTATTTTGATCATTGCTCTACGTCAATTTGTTACCGAGATATTGAAAGTGCTAAACACAGTACGTTGTCTAATGTTATTCTTATGGAGAAAAATAAAAATTGTATATCTCGCTTATTTATGAACATAAACTGGCGAGATTTGGTATATGGCTTGATCTGGTTGTGGTTTATTGTTGTTTGCACAAACAAAATTGTTCGCCTATGGTTCCTGTAGCAGCAAACCTAGGTACTTGGTCCCCATGTTATTCTTATGGAAAACACTTAAAATGTTATATATGACTTATTTATAAATCTATATGGATGAAACTTGGTATGTGACTTCACTAAGATGAGTTCTATTGATATTTTCATAAAAACCCATTTTTTATGTGCCTTGTTGCAGCAAACCTGCGTACTCATCCCCAATGTTATTCTTATAGAGAATAATTAATATTTTAAATATCGCTTGTTTGTGAATAAATTTCTTATGAATCCTGTTAAGTGTTTTAATGTGTTATGTTATATATTCATTGGAAATTCGCTGAGTATGCAGGTTTGGTGCGACGGGGGTATTAGAGACATTATTTTCACATATCACTAAGTGGTTCTAAATATATTTCTAAAATCCATGCTCTAATCGAAACTTACGAAATCGAAAAGAACCCGATTCGGTCATAATATAATTGATGAACCGTGTTGGCCTGACAGCCGGCGCACAAGCCACTCCTTTGTCTTGTCTATAAATATCAGCTGATAAACTGCGCTTGCTAACCCACTTTCTGCAGTTATTTTCATAACGTCGTTCGTAATTCTTCGGAAGCGTCGGATATTTCGGGCACAAAATGATCCTCTAGGGGCGATATTACGTAAATAAGATCGTTCGAACGTAAATAACGTCGAAAATCACTTTCCAAAATTGCACCATCTTTCTTGTATAAACTCGATATTTGTTTAACAATAAATCGTCAGGAACTGTATAGTATTCGTTTGACATTTACCAATGTGAAAGCGATTTTTTTCACTTTAGGATCACTTTTCAATGATAATTTTAGTTAATTGAGATAACAAAATAATATTTTTATGGGATAAAATGGTATTGTGGGATAATGTGGGATATTTTGGGCGACCTTAATTTTTACATAAACGAGGAATGATCTATAGCATTAGATATTTCATGGCAGATAGATGGGTAAAATGGGATTTCTTTTAAAGGGATATTTTGTATAGCGAAATAGAAACACTACTATGAACTTGTATGACAAATCTAGTCTATGTGGTAAGGTTCTGGGGAAAACATTAGCTTTGCGATCAAACATGTTGTAAGGTATAAACCACATAAGGGTAACATTAAAAAACACTTTTTTAGTTGATCAACAATTTAATTAGATTTACAAATTTAATTTAGCTAAGCGAACGAAGCTCGTAGGTCCAGGATGCAGCAAAAATTAAGTAATCAAGTACACTGCCTAATATTTGTTAACTTTTATTTTAAACTTTCTCCCTCTGACGTCAATTTCATTGGCTCGAGCATGCTGAAAATGAGTAAAATGTGTATGCAATCATTTAATACGTATTACTTTGTACTCAGTCCCTCCATTAAAAATACCAGTTCTTCCTACAGATCCGGGTTATTTTATTTTATTAGTTTCCACCCTAGCTTTATTAGGGCGACCTGTCTTAATTATATCATGACAGTGTGCATTCTAACAATGTGGTCATGGACAGCCTGATTTTTCATTCGTACAACGCACTGTACTTAAAGAAGTCCTTTGTGATACTAAATTTTGAAATAGAGAAGTAATGAGCAGTGTTCAAAGAATTCATTAATAATCTTTGGTTGAACCAAACAAGCTCTATCAAACTAAATCAATATTATGACGATCTTAAAATTTGTTGAATCCCCATTAGGACAGCGGTTTTTCTTGTATATTTCAATTCTAATAACATCAGTATAATTTTCATAACAGTGCATTATAAAAGATAGAAGACTTCACACCTTCACATGAGAAAAGATACTATATTTTTAAAAGTTTGTATACATTTTACAAATTAGGTACTAAATAATGACATATAGTTTACTTAAAAATTTAAACATGGCCGGGCCAGTGACAAAGACATTTCCCTCTGTACGTAACCAACGCTTGGCGCAATATTTAATTTATGAGTTCACCTAGAAATTGTAAAAAACAGAAATAAAATTAAAAGTTATTCTTTTCAGAAAACATTTGGAAAATAACTATTGAGCACGTCTTTTCAAAATTACCAAAATGGTCCTCAACATAACAGATATCCGCGGCGTATTTCAAATTCTAAATCAATAAGCCGAATCAGGAACCGCGAACCACATCCGCGGCCCGATTGAACCGTAACATGGCCGTGATAAGCAGCGATAAGACAGCTGATAAGACGGATGCGCACTTCCACGGCCATGGACTGGTGGCTATTTCTACTTGTCGTATAAGGTAGGTCAAATTTGTCATTAGGAAATTCTTTTTCCATCACGAAAATGTGACCGAAAAAATAATTCACTGTAATTCCGACAGAAAATCAGAAAATCCGACACCATTTTGTGTTTGAAAAAGGTTTGGGATGTTACTAGGCTATTATGAGAGTTTTGTAAAAATTTAATCATCAATTGTGTTGAATTGGATAGCGCTAGAAGTATCATCCATTGCTGGTGATAGTGGTATATTATGTTGTTTAAAAAAGTTAGTGCGAACACCTTCATGATTGATAAATTCAGGTTTCTCGAAGGCGATTCAGGGTGGTCGCTGGTTTCGGGATCTACGTCTTAAGGTTCAATCGATACCTAGAATGTATCAAAATTAGTGGCAAAAATCTAGGAAAAGTTAAGTACAATAAAAAATAACGAAAAACATAGAACTTCCAAAAACAGTACAAAAGTCTGATACAAACAATTCGTAGAAAAGTAAACCACATTATAAACACGCTGCAATGTCTAGACTAAATAAAAACTACAACAGCAAAAACACGTTTAACTGACTGCCTTCTACAAAAAGAGTTTGTTTTGTTTTGTCGTTTTTTATGTTGTTTTTTTGGCATTACTGATATCAAGACTATAATCTGGCTTTCACTATAAAGGGGACTATTTCCACAGAGATTCTCTGAGGTATTTCTCACTACATTAGCGCACCTCATCCAAGCATTCGCCTGAAACACTAAACAACAAGACAATATTTAAAATGTTAACTTGGTCTTAAATAGTAAGGGCTTCATGCCTTTAGAAATATTTTTCTTTGATTAATTTAAATAATTACTTTGATTTTTCGTCAAGAGAATTCAAATGCTTTTAGGTAAAGGGATCTAAACCAGGTTGTAAATTGATTTACACCGTAAATCGTTGAATCAGTATGTGGTGGTAACACCTTTACTATTCCAGAAGAATGGTAATTGTTCCTGGATTTGGACAAGATTTGGATTTTTCCTTGTTCCTGGCTCAGTTAACGTTACTGGACTGAACGATTGAATATTATCTATCTATCTATATTATTAAAAGAATTTTGCTCGGCGATTTTAGACCCCTACAACTATTATTTTATATTCATATTTGGTATCAATCGAAAGGTCGTGCCTTTTGGTGTTTCCATAAACTCTCGACCACGGGCCTTTGCTCCACGAGGTCCCAAAGTTTCAATGTTAATCTTATGGAGTTGTCAATTTTATTTAGTTAAACAGCTGATTGTAATGTGAATCTTAATAGATAAAATCCGAATACCACTGACTGACTGACTCACACATTCACTCATCACGAAATCTCAAAAACCACAGAACGGATTGCAAAAATTTGGAACATACCTTCCTCTCGGGTCTTAGGTCCTCTCTGAGAAAGGGTTTTAAGAAATTTCCATAGGGCTCCGCCCAACGAGGAGTCAAAGTTCCAATCCTGTGTTATTCTTATGGACATTCCTTTGTTTGAGCTGATGAAAATATAAACAGCTGATCTTGATTCGTAATAGTTCCACGGGATAACCACAGAATGCAACACACACAACTGTCATATTTATAAATGACTAGCAGTTACCCGGCGCGCGTTGCTGCGCCCAAATTAAGTTGTTTAAAGAAACTTTGAATTTTTGTAATTACAGCTGTTAATTAATTACAGTTGTTAATTTTGTAAACACTAAATTTCTAAAACCTGACACTGCACCCTTGTATGCCCTCTGGGTCGGAGGCCTTTGGACAGATTTGCACAAAACTTCACACAAACCATCCTTGAATAATGCTTAATAATGCCTGAAAGTTTCATTACAATCTGTCGAGCGGTTTCGGAGTCCATAGGCTACATACATATATATACATACATACTTCCTCTTTTATATATATAGATTATTATTTGCAGGGCAAAGCCTGCGGGAAGTCCTGACCAAAAGATCCTGATCGCTCAAAAGAAGCGGAAAAATAGGATGTCATTTACAAGTTTAATTTATATCGTACTAGTTCTGTGATATTCTTATTGATCTGTAAAGAAACACCTTCCTATTTTTGTTTATTTTCCTCACTATGTGATAATCCTTATATATAACTAGCAGTTACCCGGCGCGTGTTGCTGCGCCCAAAACTTTGAATTTTTTTAATTACAGCTGTTAATTTTGTAAACACTAAATTTCTAAAACGTGACACTGCACCCTTGTATGCCCTCTGGGTCGGAGCCCTTTGGACAGATTTGCACCAAACTTCACACAAACCATCCTTGAATAATGCTTAATAATGCCTGAAAGTTTCATTACAATCTGGCGAGTGGTTTCGGAGTCTATAGGCTACATACACATTATATATATATATATATATATATATATATATATATATATATATATATATATACATACATACTTCCTCTTTTATAGATATAGATACGTGAAGCAGGTTTTTGGAAACGCAACTCCTTCCTTATTTCTTGACCAATTTTAATGTTTGAAGTGTCAAAAAATTCGTCTCAGTTCGTAGTTTTGCGATAAGGTTTTTAATTTTCGATATTTTTATTTTCAAGTGCACGGGCTTCCCTCAAAGTTAGTTTTTGCCCATAAGATTAAAATGGGGAATAATTGTATTTGAATTGCAGCTGATCACATATTATGGACAGGTTATTAGAAATACCAGATGGTACACGTGAGGAATGTATTTATCTATATACAGTAAATCAAATAAATTGAACTCTACATCGCTTTGAGCAGTGAAATAGTGTATGCAGCGGAGACATTTAAAGATTGTTAATCTGCCTGTTTGTTTATGAACCAAGTTTGTTCCGCGTTTCACAAAAAAAGACTAAATCAAATGAAATAAAACATTATGGCCATTTTCGTTTGGGGCAGGAAACCTTTAGGCTTCTGCAAATCATTACGTACGTCATTAGGGTTATGTTCATTGGTCCGTCACTGATCCTAAGATCTTATGGGTACACGTTATTCAACCTTTCACTGTAGAATGCACCATGTTTGTTCTAATGAGCATTTAGTCAGATAATTTATACTTTACCACAGAATGGAGGAAACTCGTGTGTACTAACTACTCCACAACTGTATAACAATATAAAATCACGGCACGGCAACGAACCATTGGGTAGGGAGCACATAATTCCTTGCAACATGGTATTTAAAGCTCAGTTTGTCTAGGTAGTCATTGTGATTATAATGCTGAATTTGTAACCTGCATATGTGTTCCTAGCCCATCATGCACAAACTACATGAGTTATTGAGCAAATATTTGGAAGATGATAGGTCCATCCCAAAAAAACAGTTGGGCTTATTCCCATTACAAAGAGGTGCGTCTCTATTAATGACCTTCAAAATTACCATGTTAATCATATACTTACTAGACCAATTAAACCAATAATTGGTAGAAATACAGCAGGCAATGGGAATGTACCATACGCAGAAATAGGCTTATACTTTCCGTCCCTTATGTCCTTTGCTCCGTTGGCGTTTAACATTGTAATGAAAACAACACTGATTTAGATTGAACATGCATTAGTTAAAAATATAGTTAATATATCAGAATAAAACCACGACCTTTGCCTACCCCTGTTCCAAAACTGCTTTAGAGCTCTCCAAATGTTGGTGATATCAAATTTGTGGGTAAAAAAATAAGTTCTAATTAGGCCTCATCTCCGGAAAAAATAGTTATGTATAACAAGTTGTGCGAAAAACAACATTGGGGTTAGGGTTAAGATTTTAAATAAAAACAAAATAATCTTAACAGCTGTTCAAAAACAACCACTCAATCGTAAAAAACACTCACTTGGTAAGTATCAGCATGCAATTGTTTTGAGAATAGTGATTAGAACCAATGTATATGTAAATTTGATGTATAGATTATTAGGCTATGTATAGATTTATAGAACCATTACAAATTAAGATAGAATAATTGAATGTAAAGCGGACATGTCCAAAATAAAACGAAACTGGCAAATAAACGAAGTAAATATGCTCTCCTTCGAGAGGAACCGCGAATAGGCATTTGAAAAAACTTACTGGCTTTTCAAACAAAGCTTGGTCCCCCAGGTGCTCAAGTGCTTTAACAACTGGATCGAACTTTTCAAATATAATATTGAACTATGATCGCGAGCGAACCCGCGACGGGCTACTAGTTTGTGAATTTCCTTTGGAAAGTATTAGCATATGATCCCACGGTGAAACTTAAGCCCGGGACTACCATAGAAGTTCTTAACGTGACCCCCTGAACATGTTTTGAGGGGTCGTTAAAAATTATATATATATGTGTGTGTGTGTGTGTGTGTGTGTGTGTGTGTATGTGTGTGTGTGTGTGTGTGTGTGTGCGTTTGCACTCTAGCGGTCGCATTTTTTGTCCGGTTTACTTCAAATTCTTTCTGTAATCAGTTGGACAAATTCGTTGGGCAAAACAATCGGAAAACTCTAAACCCCTTTTTTGGGGATTAATCTTTCAAATTTCGAGTTTTTGGGCCCAAAAAGGGGCAGAAAACCCCCGGATGTAAAATTAATGCATGTAAAAAGATGGAAATTAGTGAGGCGAAAGTTTTAAGCCCTCTCTAGTCATTCTATCATAAATATTTATAGAGTTATTAAAGAAAATGTGTTTCAACTAAACACAGTACGTTGTCTTATGGGTGTTTTACACTAGAAAAGCCTGTTATTCCTTTGTTACAGTACTTTTATCATCTCCAGAAACTCACGCCTACTTTCAAGCCTGTCTGGACCTTCTCCTAGCATTATAATGCGCATAATTGTATTCTCAGCTTTGCAGGTAAATGAAACCAGGAGCATCAGAATAGCCAACAAAATAAATGTTTTCAGATTTCAATAAAAATTGGAATAAATGTATGTTTTTACACTGATTTTAAGGTTTAAAAGTTTTATGTGGAAATTCACTTCCCTCACGTCAGCGTGCTGCGTGCGAACTCGTTTGTATTTAAAATTAACTTTACAACCGACCATGCAAATTGGTTCATATACATTCGTGTCACCTGAACGTAACGTACACCATCAACTGTAAAGTGACTTGCATATACTGACTAGAAAGGCTTATAAAATACTGGCCGCTGTAACATTTAAATACAAATAAATCTAAAAGGGAATTATATATAAGGTCATAAGGATAAGGGTATAAAGAACAATGATTGGTAATAAGTATAAGAATAGATTACGTATCGCATCTTGCAGTAAATGTCTGTTTAGCGGCCACTTCCCCATAATAGGTAAAGCTTCAAATCATTCTTGACAGTTAAACAACATTCAACTTGTGTTTAAGAACACAGTGACTTTTTATGAACACTATAAATGTAAATTTAAATTTAAGTGTTCTCGCATAACGTATAAAGCCCCTAGTTACAGAATGTATCTCTCCGTCTTTCGACGAGTCACTAGACCTATCTCGCTATCGTTTTTCGCTGGTTACATTTTACGCGTATGAGTTTTTAATCTAAATTATAGTCTAGTATTTTGTTTAACCTAATATTTATGGTTTTGGAAAGCTAATGAATTCAGCAGTGCTATAATGTCTGTTCAGATAATATTATGGCCATCAGATTAAGGAAGTGGAACATTATATGATTTTCCCTGAAGCAAATAAAAAAAACTCATATAGTGTCCTCAACATTGATATAGTTAACATTTAAAACTACTGATGTAAAATTAAATATAAAAAACTGTTAAACAAATAATCCATACAAAAAATAACCCGAATTAGTGAACTACGATGTTTTCCTGAAAATTACTATGCGGTTTTTTTTTCCTTGACTAAGCACTTTTGAGGGCTTAGACCTAGACAGTAGATAAGTTATACATTCGAAATAGGGTAATGTTGCTATGTAGAACACTGAAGTGATTTATCGGAAAACTATGTTTAAAAAGTAGAGTAAATAAATTGTAGTTTAGAGTTATTTTTATTTTATATGAACACTGAAGGTAGACCAACACACAAAATTTACACTACTTCAAATCTTGTCATGCTCCGTGGCACATAAGGGAGTAGTCAGAGAGATTGTAAACACCCCACCACTACTCCTTTCCATCGCATCGGCTGCGTAGGCTCTACTATAAGGGAGTAGTCAGAGAGATTGTAAACACCCCACCACTACTCCTCTCCATCGCATCGGCTGCGTAGGCTCTACTATAAGGGAGTAGTCAGAGAGATTTTAAACACCCCACCACTACTCCTCTCCATCGCATCGGCTGCGTAGGCTCTACTATAAGGGAGTAGTCAGAGAGATTTTAAACACCCCACCACTACTCCTCTCCATCGCATCGGCTGCGTAGGCTCTACTATAAGGGAGTAGTCAGAGAGATTGTAAACACCCCACCACTACTCCTCTCCATCGCATCGGCTGCGTAGGCTCTACTATAAGGGAGTAGTCAGAGAGATTGTAAACACCCCACCACTACTCCTGTCCATCGCATCGGCTGCGTAGGCTCTACTATATGGGAGTAGTCAGAGAGACTGTAAACACCCCACCACTACTCCTCTCCATCGCATCGGCTGCGTAGGCTCTACTATAAGGGAGTAGTCAGAGAGATTGTAAACACCCCACCACTACTCCTCTCCATCGCATCGGCTGCGTAGGCTCTACTATAAGGGAGTAGTCAGAGAGATTGTAAACACCCCACCACTACTCCTGTCCATCGCATCGGCTGCGTAGGCTCTACTATATGGGAGTAGTCAGAGAGACTGTAAACACCCCACCACTACTCCTCTCCATCGCATCGGCTGCGTAGGCTCTACTATAAGGGAGTAGTCAGAGAGATTGTAAACACCCCACCACTACTCCTCTCCATCGCATCGGCTGCGTAGCTCTACTATAAGGGAGTAGTCAGAGAGATTGTAAACACCCCACCACTACTCCTCTCCATCGCATCGGCTGCGTAGGCTCTACTATATGGGAGTAGTCAGAGAGATTGTAAACACCCCACCACTACTCCTCTCCATCGCATCGGCTGCGTAGGCTCTACTATAAGGGAGTAGTCAGAGAGATTGTAAACACCCCACCACTACTCCTCTCCATCGCATCGGCTGCGTAGGATCTACTATAAGGGAGTAGTCAGAGAGATTGTAAACACCCCACCACTACTCCTGTCCATCGCATCGGCTGCGTAGGCTCTACTATATGGGAGTAGTCAGAGAGACTGTAAACACCCCACCACTACTCCTCTCCATCGCATCGGCTGCGTAGGCTCTACTATAAGGGAGTAGTCAGAGAGATTGTAAACACCCCACCACTACTCCTGTCCATCGCATCGGCTGCGTAGGCTCTACTATATGGGAGTAGTCAGAGAGACTGTAAACACCCCACCACTACTCCTCTCCATCGCATCGGCTGCGTAGGCTCTACAGTAAATCGAATTAACAAACCGTAATAACAGTGACCAAAATAGACATTACATTTAAATGTAGATTGGGAAAGTGAGTGGGAAAGAGAGATAATGTTATTACTAGTCCGTGGAGTTAGGACGAAAATATTTCACTTCTGCCTTCCAGTTCCAAATTTTAAAATTTCTTTACCTAACTAGCTTTAAAAATCCGACGTCATCACAAGGGGTTTAAGAAGCTCTTGAGAGATTGTCTCCAAGCGGATTTTTTGAAAGCAAGTTAAACGAAGAAACAAAGTAACATTTGGTACCAGTAGGCAGAATTGAACTATTATGTCGATTCTGGAGGCTAACTCCACTAACAATAATGCACATGGGCAAACCAGGCGCCACAGATTTGGAAGTAATTTCAAACAACATTGTTTTAGATGTTGAGTGATGGGAGTTTTTATAAAATCGCTTCGAGCAATATTTTTCTTGCCCTCCAAGCCGCATATTTTCCAGCCATCGGATTAATTTGTCCAAGCCGACTGCACGAGACTGCCATACAGCAATGTGGATGATGTGGAGTACACCACAGAGCAAGAAACGAGCAGACTCGCTCGTAAAATACGCCGCTAGCCACTCGCTACGCGCGTTAAATGGCTGTAATCCGCGTAATTCCGGTCTGACATCTTTATGCTACGATTATGTCGGCGTAATTAAAATATCATCGCAGCCGGCAGAAGAGGTGGAGGTTTCACATGATTGGTGAGCCCAGAATGAGACTGTAGATGATTTATATATGTTTGCAAGGGGGTCTCAACTTGAAAGTAATATTAGAATAACTTTAAGAGAAAGGAAGTCTCTAAAACAGAAATAGTTCTATTTTTGTAGATTGATTTTTCAAATTCGTGGTTCTACAGTTTAAGATGGGTTCCGAACCCATCAGGCATTCACGCAACCATCGGTGATTGGCAGGGATAGGGTCATTAACCGATAGGGTTTGGACCGTTCCCTATCTAAACGTTAAAAAAATACTACTGGCGTAGATACAACAACAAACAAACCTAAATGGCCAAAGTTACTGCTCTAATCTTTACTCTAGGCCCTATCCCTAAGAATAATAGATGGGTGAACAGAACAGAGGGTAAGTTCATCAAAAATGCAAATATTGTAGAGTAATACTGAACCGACAATATTTACCCTGAAGGATGCGCCTCAATTTTGAAAACCCTGAATATCTATGATCAGAGTCATCGGTAAACTTACTTGCAGAACTAACAGGGTTGTTTGACTCGATTTGCTATAACACACCGTGCATCTCACATGTCAGAGACCTTCAGTGAGCACAAACGAATCCTTGCTACTCCTTCACACGGGTTGCATGACGAACGTCATGATTGTTCCGGGCTAAAGATGCCATCGATCCTTGCGAGAACAAAGACAAATTCAATCAGAAATTCAATTATGACGGAGATATCAATAAATACTTCTTCCTTTGACTTGCTTCAACCTGAAATTAAAGAAGATACGGAGATGAAGATAACAAAGCAAAAACTGGAATCAAAACGTGTTTATTTGTTTTGATGACGTCACCAGGTGGGGTGAGGGCAATGGACGCGACGGAGTGTCTGGACAGTCATCCTGTAAGTAAGAAGTTCGTCCTGGGGTACGTCAACTACTCCCCTTTTACCCCTCAAATTACTTGCAAGTGACTACTACACCTCAAAATTCCTCTGTATAAGTTTCATCCATCCACAAGAACATACTACTATTACAATAACAATTTGAGTTGTCAAAAGCGGTACTAAATACCCCCCTCGCAGCAAACCTGCGTACTTAGGGAATTTCTAATGCATATATATATATATATATATATATATATATATATATATATATATATATGTCTCACTACTACATAAAGCCACTTACAAAGGTTCACAAAAATACATTCATAAACAAGCGTTATATAACATTTGATTTATTCTCCATAAGAATAACATTAGAGTTGCAGGTTTGCTGCAACGAGGATGATATTTAATGTGTTTTTTTGTAATTATCAATATAACTGAACCAGGTGAAGCTACATACCAAGTTCTATTAATTTAGGTTCATAACTAAGGGAGATATACAACTTTACTTAAATCTCCATATAAATAACGTGGGGGCCCAGTATGCAGGTTTGCTGCTAAGGGGACTATCAACAAAAAACTGATTTTTGTTGTGCTAATATCTGAAGCCACATACATTGAAGTTTCATCAATATACATTCATAAATAATCGAGATATCTAATTTTATTTATCCTCCATAAGGATAACATTGGACAATTTACTGTGTTTAGCACCTTGAATATCTCTGCAATGGTTGGACGTAGAACAACAATCAAAACACCAAAATGTTTGTTTTGTTGAGCTAAAAATATTGATAAAAATAAATGTGAAGTTTTTAGTAAAATTATCTGAGAAAATCTAAAAACCTTTCTTCCATAATATTAACATGGGACACGTTTTTTTGGACTTTTTCCGCAACCACTTAACCTAGGTTAACAATTAAAAATACTAATTTTTTTAAGCTATATAAAATGGATATAACCATAATTGAGCGTTTTTAACATTTCGGGGTAAAATTAACAAAAAACTGATTTTTGGGAAATTGTAAACCCCCATAACACCCCCTTCCCATAGTCCGATCGATCTGGTTTTCGAACTTGAAACAAAACAAAAAGTTATCATGGTCTCGGGCTCAAGTCTTAACATGCCACCTACGGTAATAGCTTCTTCCCTATAGGGAAAATTCGCTAAAAATGTACCAATTCTACCACTACGGGACGATCAATGTTTCGCAGCTCTTTCGTTGCACAGATTCTATCACAGGCACGGAGGTTCAAGGCAATCCAATCATGTATTATCCACCAGTGAGGCTCTTCTTTCTGTGCAAATAACGGTGCAATAACAGCAAAGGGAAAATATAATCATTCTTTATCAAACTGCAAACAAACTTTTTCGATCTAGGTTCCTTAGGCTTAGCTTCATCAGCGTCGACAATGCCAGTCTCCGCAATAGGACAACTCCATAACCCTTGAAGGTGCGTGAGTGGTGCAAAAAAAATCCACAACCTATAAACTTTCTTTAATGTGAATATGGCTTTTCCCTTTAGCGCAATGAACCCTAAGTGTTAGGATTGTAGAGGACCAAATATACGGTGATAGATAAGGCGCACCACATGTGGTTTGGATACAACTAATTTGATAACTGAGCTTCTAGTTAAAAGCTTCTGACACCATAACTTTCCATAACTTGAATTGCAACAACCAAAAGTCGTGATGACATCTTATTGCCTGTCATTTTTATGTGGGAAATTTTAAACGGGTACAAAACAGTATGGATACGCTTGGAGTACGAGCACTAGTATTGTGATGGTCGCTGAAGACGGGCAGCAAACCGGCTCGGAGACTCCGCGAATCGGCCGGAAGTCTGGATGCGGTTTGGCATCTAGGGTAAATGAGTCAGCTGCCCGGGGCTAGGCGCCTCGGAGACCGGTCCTTCCAATTACAGGCCCATTAATATGCCTCCAACCTGTTATTTGGTGAGGCTGAGTTGAATCCAAAACATCAGAGAGGGGCTCTCACGGTCACGACGGGTGTTACATCTAGAAACAACCGTGCAAGACCCGGTGGTGCACTTAGATTCTCGTGCGACATGAGCAAGGGTCATCGCTGGGTGGGATGACGTTCTGCGAAATTCAATGTTCCGTGGGAAAATAGGAAGTAGCAATTGCTGAGGTTGTCTTTTCGGGTGAAATCTGTAATGTGCCGTGAAAAGGTTTCAATTCCGTTATTCCTTGTAGTTTGCAAGTGAGCGGTGCTGGTAAACTGAACTTTACCTTTCACACAATTCTCGAATTTCATTCTGAACAGGGGTAACCGAACCTTAGCTTACCCCCTTAGCTTAAATCAGGGTTTAGGATCTCCTAAATGTAACAAGGTTATTTCGATTTAGAACTTTTTGGGAAATCGTCAATCAACTCTTTGAACTTGGTAAGGTTCCAAGGTAGTTAGTAGCCAACGCAAGTATACTTTTGGGTGTTAAAGAATACAACTTTAAGAGCTTATTTCAAATTTGGGGTAAGAATATTTGAGTAAAATTCACTCAGATGCTGTAATCTTTTAAATGGAAATAATTGTTGCTCTTAAATATTTTCATTTTGCAGTTCGAGATAAAAATTTAGCATTTCAAAATCGTATGTGGACGATGATATTCCTATCCGATGAAACGTGACCTCTGACAACGAAACGTTTGAGTTGGCGGCGTAAATGGGGGCATTGTTCCCTCAGAGACAATCCAGGATCAGATCTAGTGCGAGTCAGCTGTAAAACCAGTTCCCGCCGTCCTGCAACCTGCCGCCTGATTGGCCCTGACATTTCCATGCTAAAACATTACTTATGTCAGCGGCCGCTCGTCACCGCGACGGAGCGTGCGTGGTTACTGCGCCTGCGTACTGCGTCCTGCGCGCCAAGCATTGCTTCTGTCTCCGCCGCGCTTCCCCGGAATTGAGCAGATGTCGTTGCTTGGAATTACCGTTAAACCGTGCAGTTTTGAATGCGTTTGACGTGCGACTCAGGGGAGAAACGATGGACGTGAGTAGTTTCTCGGATCATCGCCATAAAGCACTGGAATATTGCCAAAATAATAAAATTAAACAATATAATTGGGTCCTTATGAATTAAGGAGCAAATGACCGACCAGAATCAGAATACTCATATTTAGCTATGATACCCCAACCGAACCAAACTTAATTAATGTTAGTTTGACTCACAGTTTTATAAACCTTATCTAACCCAAACTATCTAACATTAAAAGCACCCATGTCAATTCCTACCAACCAACCGTGCATTTTGATTGTTTTTTTAACTCAAAAAATAACTAAATTAATATCTTCCTAATGAATTTATTGTGTAAACAAATGCCAAACTAACGTGTATACATTATTTTCAAGCATAAAATGTAAATTAACCTAATCAAAGTCGATCCCAGGATCTCACGAATTAAAATCTGATATCGTATTCACTGAGCTACCACGACTTACTGTAACCGCTAAGAGTTACAAGTGAAGTGTTGCGTTCTTTTTTTGTCCGTGAAATCCATCACAGTGAAAGGTGTAGCCGAGACGGAATTGACGTAGAGTAGACCTTATATGTCCTTATGCAAATGTATTAAAGTGGTTGTACACTGAAATAATCGTGAGAAATTAAACAATTATTTCAATTAATAATTTTGATCAATAAGTAAAATCTATTGAATTAGATACAAAAAACAGGTTATTTATCTTCATATTATTGTCATGATGATAAATAAATATAAATAAACTTGTAAATACATTATATGTACAGTAAACGATAATTAGTCTAGGAAACTGGGAACTGAAATAAAGTGCGCGGAATATTTTATTTCTATCGTCTTCTTTGTGTTTTTTGTTTTAAATCCGAATTTCAACTTTGCGTAAATATATCTCTGCTGCTAAAGCCACCATCTTCAACAAATCGTGAAAATGTACCAACAATTCGGTTTAATTTAAATCTCTCGTTTGCTGTTAGTTTTGGAGTGTAAGTTGTCCGATATTAAATCAAAAAATACCAAACGACTTGGGTTCTTTTCAACCTTTCGTTGACGGCTAGTTACACCGCTAGAGCGCACCGCGTTTTGCTGCAAATTTCACATTTCACGCTAACCCTGTGCCCATCAAGGTTATTTTGCAAATACGCGGCTCTGCATTCGTAAAGTCATAGAAAACTAGTGTTTTAAAGTTTTCTGTGACTGAAGTAAACAAAAAAGCTACTAAACGATTCTTCGTTCGCTAATTTTGAAAAATTATCAACAGCGAGGTATACAATTTAATTATGTTATAAGAGCGTGACATAAGAATTGACAAAATCAAAACATCCACGAAACTTTCCAGGACAAATTCCCAATTGCATGGACTAAATTTCAAAGCGCAGACAGTAATTTTGTCATAAAGCATAAAGAGTCGAAATTAAACATCTTTATCCACTTGTATATTAGCCAAATACCACTAATGCTAACAGACGTAGAGACCACTGCATCTAAAAACAACAATGCCTCTAAAGCTGAAATGTGGTATGGTGGGTTCCTCTTATGATGTGGATGAGCAATATGGCTGGTTTTAACAACTTGCGCTTAGTTCTCCACCCTACTGGACTCATAAAACACTCTTATGGGCCTTGCATTTACTGGAGCTTTTGAGCTGAACTTCGGTAGGAAAATAGATAATATACCAGATGAAAATGTAAGCCAAGTTCAGAATATTTAGGTATCCGTCCCCTGACCTTCAAAGTTGTTATTCTAACCATATTGCACTGGATCGATGGGCTGAGATTCGGTTGACAGATAGCTGATACACCCCTAGCAGACTTGGACCTACTCCTAAACAAAATATGTTTCAGGACTCCAACCTAGCTTGCTTGTTTGATTCCCATGCTAACCATTACGAACCGACTACTGAACCGATGGAGCTGATATTTGGGAGGAAGATAGGTAGGCCTACATGATTCAAACATTGACCAACTCTCGTAATGAAAACCCTTAAAGACTCCTAATATACTGGCATTTAAAGCTTTTATGATTGAAATAATCATTGTTACTTTATGGAGTGATGATTTTATTTGAGTTTCCACTGTTACAATATTTTTACCACCGAGAACCAAATAGAATAAACAGAAAGCAACGGAGATCCAGTAATTCCACGCTACGAAGTTGCGAGTACCAGCTCGCCTACGTATAAATCTGTCTTCCAAGCTACCAGTAGACTAAACCAGTCCTTGAAATTGGCAAGGCAAATTCATAGGCCGAGTTTGTCTGCCCAATCAACATAATCAGTGTTGAGGTTCGTCGCAGCTTGGCAACAAAGAACATGGAGGGAACAAGTAGTTATACCGGTGTTGTAGGGTGAGAGAGAGGGAGAGTGAGAGGGAGAGAGAGGGATGAAACAGGTTGAGAGGAGTGACTCACCGGATGAGTCATCCTCTGACCCATTTCCGACAGACGGTCAACATAGTCGGCAAAAACTCTATAAGTCGGCACAATAGCTCCGCCAACAATAAGCCCCACAATAGAAAGTGAGGCTTTTTGTGGTGGGTCGCCGGCCCCCAGTGCAATCACTTCTACCTGTTGATACCCTTGGCTTGAGAAGATGGAATACAAATAAACTAGTCAAGATATATATTGACATCGACTTTAAATTAACATTGATAAACATTTATTGTCGTAATAGCAATACAAATGTTGTTGATGCTTTTACAATACCATCAGTGAATGTCCAACAAAACAATTAGACAAGTTAGTATAATAAAACAACGACTCTTATCACTAACAATGGATTTCAAACAAAGAAATGAGAAACTAAAGAATAGAAAGACCTCCCTGAAACAAATCAAGTTTTTAACAGGTAAGCATTCTTGATTTGAAGAACCATGTAGACTATTTGTGATCATTACACAGTCTTTGAAAATTTAAATCGCAGATCCGAACTCCCGCAGAGTTGACTTTGAAGCGGTGTTTACTCGAACCTACACCAGTGGGAGACTTGTTAGGCGCCTTGCTAAACACGGCAGCGAGTATGAATTTACATTTTGACAAGGTCAGTGGCGTAATGAGACTGAGTGGAAACAGAGCTCGTAAATTATAACAGATGAAATGCTGGAAGGAAATGTGGCATGTTCTAGTTGTACTTTGTGTTTATTTTCAGTTGTATATTACTTTTAAATACTATTGAACATACCAGTATTTAAGTGCGGCTCCAGTCCTCTGCTTCCACCTGCTTTTCCATAAGACCAATGTTAACTTTCAAAACCCGTCTCTCCTCAAAGGATTGTCCAAAATCGTTGATTTTTGGTTCATTTTGAAAATAAATAAAAAATCCAGCGATTTTATTGAGAAGAATTTTGATATCACAGATAGTTCACCATAAACACATCGTGAATATTATTTAATCTTGTGAAATTAAGTTTAACGACTATTATTTGTATCGAGTTTTTGCTAAATGGAATTAATAAGTTTAGGCAATCCCGTGACTGTAACTTACCATTAACACGACAAAGTGACTATTCCTTCGGTTACCAGCCCGAAAAGGTAAATTGGATTGAATAATCACAAACCGAAAAGGCTAATTAATTGTAAAGTATTAATAACCAGCTTTCTAAATGTTTTCTAAACAGATTTTCCTGTATTGTAGCCACTAATGTTTATGTTCCATCTATTCTTCGTACCTGATTTAGCATCAGATTCCAGATCCTTAAACGTCATGAAACAATTTTTTTTCTAACAACGAAAACTAATGACCGCTCTAATATCTTAAACAATGTAAACTCCCCATTACTATACAGCAGTCAAGTTTAAATAAAGAACTTTAGTTCTGTTTAGTATTGTAATCTATTTCACTATCAATAATGGCTCAATTTAGAGGTGTATCAAATCTGGTTCCCGAACTCCCCCTACAGGAGTCTTATCAAGGGAGCACTCACCGTCGCTTATCACAGATTCCCGTCGCTCCTCAAGGCCATTAGCCTAATATTAACGGCCTCAGGCCAGAGTGACCAGGCGCATTGACTTGCAAATGCTTGTATATGGCAATTACCTCGTGCGCGGGCGGTTGTCGAATTGGCTGGACTAATTGCAGGCCTATTGTGCTTCTCTCAATATTGTTTAATTGAAAATGGTAATAGAGGCGTGAATCGCGCACTTGGGCTATCGGGTGGCCTTTGTCACCTCCTGAATAATGATCAGCTGGCGGGAGGGAAAAACGAGGGGATGTCGAGTTTCGCAAACCGAATGTACACAAAGCTTTGTAATTTTTACATGAGAAATGGCTGGTTTGCATAAATTTAACAGGCGTTAACAAGGAATACATTTATTTATTGAACTAAGTAGGAATCGACTGCTAACAAAAATCAAAGGCGATCGAGTAGGTTTATATAATTCATTAGATGTAGAAAACCGCAAGGGTTATACGTCAAATTAAATTTGGGAATCTTACAAGTTAAGGAATGTACGTAAAAACTAATGGCTTTTCCATACAAGTAACCAAGCACAGCCCCTGCTTTAACCCCTAAAATTGTATTTTAATTTACTGTTTGCATGCTAAGGAAAATAAATCTTTAGGGGAGTATAAACACTTGTTAACACATAAACTAAGCAGGAGCTTAAATCACATTATAAATAATCACAGCTGATCATTAGTTAATTTTTTGCTTATTAATAGAAAAAACTGTAGTGATATTTCCATAGTAAAATCACTGGATCTTAGGAAGTCAAGTGGGGCGTAACCCAGCTAATTTCTGACATTTCCGGTATTTATTCACCCGTCCTTAGCCCTCAAGCTTTAAAATTATTCGTCAAAAGCTATCTAACCTTCCTCCTAGCTCGAGAAATTTCGTGGGGACCGATTCGCTTCCGGAATTAAATATTAAGATGGATACCTTATAAAAGTGTAGTTCTACTTCACCTCATTTCAACTGTTGTTGCTTAACTGTGGCAACGTGTTTCTAACTATTGTTTTCTTACATAATTATGGCAACCTGCTGATTTTGGAATGTAATGCCATACACTTAATATTTTTCTGTCAGAATTTGGGTTTCTGAATGTCTACAACGTTCTTCGCGTTTCTGTTAAGTGTTGAATAACGTGCTGAGATTTTGTTCCATAGTAAAGCGCACCCTAATGCATTTAAGTTTCTTATTTTCGAGATCCAAGTTTTTATACCGCAGTACATTAAGAATTTTCAAATTTGTAATCCAAAAAAATACGCTGGAAGACTAAATACCCCCGTAGCAGCAAACTTCCAATGCATATTAATTTATCTTAATACCACATAAAGCCACATACCAAGTTTCATCAATGTACATTCATAAATAAACGATTTATGACAGTTTAATTATTCTCCATAAGAATAACATGGCGGCTGAGTATGCAGGTTTGCTGAAATAAGGAACACTAAAAATGGGCTTTTATACAAATATCAATATAACTCAACTAGGTAAAGCCGCATACCAAGTTCTATTAATTTATGTTCATAATTAAAGGATATAACACGTTAATTATTCTCCTTAAGAATAACATGGGGCTGAGTATGCAGGTTTGCTGCTACGGGAACTATCGGCCAAAAAATGGGTTTTTGTGCAAATATCAATAGACCACAATGAAATGAAGCAATATACCAAGTTTCGTCAGGATAAGTTGATAAATAAGCGAGATATACAATTTTTCTTATCCTCCATAAGAATAACATTGGACAACGTACTGTGTTTAGCACTTTCAATATCTCAGTAACCAATTGACGTAGAGCAATGATTAAAACATCAAATTGTGCGTATTTTTAAGTTGATTCCAATGGCAAAAAATAAAATTTTAATTTTTCAAAAATTGTACGTAAAAGACTCAAAAAAACAATTTTTGGGGTACAAAACCCCCCCAAAATGCCCCTTTGGATAGGTCGATCCGTCTGGTTTTCGAACTTAAAGTCATAAATGCTGCTTTACACGTTTTTACCAAATTCTATCAAAATCGGACCTTTTTTACGAGAGTTATCGCACCCACTGACACACACACACATATATATATATATATATACATACAGTTTCGAACGAATGGTGTTTTTGGGGTCTGGGGACCTCAAAACGAAAAGTTACCATGGTCCCGGGCCTAGGTCTTACCATGCCGACTACGGTAATAGCTTCTTTCCCATAGGGGAAATTCGCTAAAACGGCAACGACAATATACACTGATCTTGCAACACCTTACTCCAACCCACTTCGCCCCGGAGTACATTACACCCACAACGATTGTTTGATTACCGGGTCGTCGCACCCCGTAGCCAACACCTGTTTCACTTGTAGCCGGTCGCGGTGCTGGGGTCAGCGGTCCCGCTTCCACTTCCGGTCCAGTCTGCCCGCATCTCTCACTTCCGTGTCCTCCGCGGTTGCCACTGGCACGCGCTTCGAGGGAGACGGTGACGTAGGCGCACCTGCTGCAGGCGGTTATTACCCCGTTTTAACGGTAAACTGCGAAACGGTTAATTTGCGCGAATACCGTAATAGCAGAATGTTTGGATATTCCCCTATGTGGAGAAAAACTATCCGAGTCCTCATGTTGGTTATTGGTGACAACTTCAACTAAAAGGGGTCGAAGAGTGTCTAACTATCTACTTAGGTTTTTCATAAACAAGCTCACAATTATAACTTTCCTCTGCAATTAACAAAACTCGCCCCGGCGCGCACAGGCCCACTGGTAGCCCATGCAGGACTTTTTGTAATAACCTGTAATTTATATTATTAATGTCTGAAAATAGTCCTAAATTTATTTTATTTGACCTTCCCGTATGCAGATATCTAATTTTAGCTCAATCCACTCAAACCAGTGGTTCAATACTCTGGTTATATTTAAGTCAGTTTAGTTGAGTTTACTAACGTTATTGTAATTTTTTGTTGAATTTTCGAGCACTGCAAAAATGTTTAGAGATTTTTGCGGCTCAAAATCGGTACCCGTAAATTTTGGATTCGCTTGTAAAAATAACAGATCACTAGATTGATTATGTATGCATTAACAAAAAATATATATAGCATGCTTCTGACCTATTGAGGAGGGATTAGGTCTGAAGTTAACATTACCACTATAAAAAAGTAAGAAGAAAAGCGAAAATATGTTTAACTGGTCGTAAATAGTCGAATGTACGGCAAAGGTATTGTTTTAACGATTTATACATCAAAGGAACTAAGACCACAGGTTCACTTACATGACCCGACAATAACTGTTACTTGCATTAATAGCTGTGCTCCGAAGAAAACACTATTTTAAAACTTATTCTACGTTTTACACCTTGTTTTTGTTGCATACTAATCATTGCGGTTTATGCCGATGGCTTATAAAACAAGGACTGAGTTTTACACGGGTCATCATCGCACACCGTTACCTCTCCTCTCATAATAAGCTATTAGGCGTGATGTGAAACTAGCCAAAAAACAGCTGTTATTCGAAAATAAAAGCTTAGTCCTTAAACTGGACCGAGATCTATGACAACTCAGCCTGCAACTTGTTTGGTCACGTGGCCCTATGCAGGCTTGCAGTTCTTAATCCCTTTAAAAGCATTGTGAAAGTCAGTTTTAACCACCTCTGAGACAAAAACATATCCGAATGTATAAGTTATGCAGGTTATTCGAATCTGCATTCAAATACTAATAAACCGGTATAAATATTGTCCTATTCTTAATTTTTCGGGTAAAGTCAATACTTGTCTTAATTGTCCTTCAATATTTATTTTTGTAAAGAGCACTACTACGGCATTTCTGAAAAAGTTTCAAAGATTTTTGAGGAATCAAAAATTACTGTAATCCGTATTAGTGCAGTTTTCACGTTTCGATATTGACATTCTGAAAGACACAGGTCGACCTCAAGGTTTGTTTATTAAAAGCCGTTGACATAAAAAAGAAAACAAAACAGTAAATTTTTCAAAACGATCGTTGTTAAATTTGTCTTATGGTCTTATGGTTATTTGTCTCGTTGAACACTGGTCTTATGGGAGAATTAACACGAAATATTTCGTGGATGGAGCCCCCTCCTACGAGCTAGAACTTATACTGGAATCCTTAGCTCGTATTTTTCATCAAAAATGATTATTAAATAATTTAAATTTTAACACAATCATCTCCCACACATTTTATCCAGTTCCCGATAACAATTCCTATTTCCGTGTCTTTTCTCTCCATCGCATCTAGATCAACGTCGCAGCGCGCTATTTTCTCCGAACGTCCGTCATTTCCCGTGCGTGTCGCCCTAGGACACGGGTTGTCGCGTTTTTGCGTGGGTATTTTTTACCGTCACGCGGTGTACGGCCGATTTTTCGTTATTACAGCTCCTCCACTGTAATTAAACCTGCGAATCAAAACGGTGTTTAAGACGAGGTCAGTTTCCCCTTACAATGGGACCAGTGAGTATGGAGAGCCAGCTATTGAATTAGCGGTTGATTATAAGACAGGCCCTGATATTAGCTTAATCACTGCTTGGCCAGCCCGTGAGAACTTGCAACTGTCAGATCGATTTGGACTTTATATTTATTTATATCGCGATTACCTAAATAACCTACCCGCTAGGGATATTAGGTAAGGTAATGTCCCTTATTTCGACTTCGGGTACAAATAATGCTCGGGTTGACATGCACGTAATTTTTAAAGGTTTATTGGAAATTTATTGGTATCCAAATATTGGTGGGTTTATAAACGCAAAGTTGTGATTGTGGCGATTTTATTTAGGTTTCTACACACGTTTGGGTTGTATTGGGAATTAGTACAAACTAATGAATTGTAGAGGGTATAGCTTCTAACCTTCAGTTGGGGTTTTTATGTACTGTGGATAGAGATTAGTTAAAATAAAAACAGTTTACAATAAAATGTTTACATTTCAAATTCGGTTACAATATAAAAATTTGCGTTCATTACAGTTGATCATTTTGCCATTTTAGCGAATTTCCCCTATAGGGAAGAAGCTATTACCGTAGTCGGCATGGTAAGACCTAGGCCCGGGACCATGATAACTTTTCGTTTTGAGGTCCCCAGACCCCAAAAACACCATTCCTTCGAAACTGTATCTCTCTCTCTCTCTCTCTCTCTCTCTATATATATATATATATATATATATATATATATATATATATATATATGTCCGTGGGTGCGATAACTCTCGTAAAAAAGGTCCGATTTTGATAAAATTTGGTACAAACGTGTAAAGCAACATTTATGACTAAGTTCGAAAACCAGATGGATCGGGCTATCCGAAGGGGAATTATGGGGGGGTTTTATACCACAAAAATGGTTTTTTTGAGTTTTTTACATACAATTTTTGATAAAGTAAAATTTTATTTTTTCCCATTGGAATCAGCTTAAAAAGACGCACAATTTGATGTTTTAATCATTGCTCTACGTCAATTGGTTACTGAGATATTGAAAGTGCTAAACACAGTACATTGTCCAATGTTATTCTTATGGAGGATAAGAAAAATTGTATATCTGGCTTATTTATCAACTTATCCTGACGAAACTTGGTATATTGCTTCATTTCATTGTGGTCTATTGATATTTGCACAAAAACCCATTTTTTGGCCGGTAGTTCCTGTAGCAGCAAACCTGCTTACTCAGCCCCATGTTATTCTTATGGAGAATAATTAACATGTTATCTCCTTTAATTATGAACATAAATTAATAGAACTTGGTATGTGGCTTTACCTACTTGAGTTATATTGATATTTGTATAAAAGCCCATTTTTAGTGTTCCTTATTTCAGCAAACCTGCATACTCAGCCGCCATGTTATTCTTATGGAGAATAATTAAAATGTAATAAATCGTTTATTTATGAATGTATATTGATGAAACTTGGTATGTGGCTTTATGTGGTATTAAGATAAATTAATAAGCATTGGAAATTCGCTGAGTATGCAGGTTTGCTGCTACGGGGGTATTTTTCCTTTAAGGAAGATTTTAAGAAAAAAATAAGGGCAAAAACAAAACATTGGCCTCCGTTAGGTTCTTTCCTATATCATTTTATGTGAATTTTCCAAATTTCAGCTCTCTAGATCGTACGATAGCTTCAGAAACATGCGAAAAAACATGGATTTATAATTTGTTCCTTTCGCAATAACTTGTTAGGATTATCGTGAGAGATCATGTATTATACGAAGATTACTGACTATTCCGCCCGCACCTTTGTATATATTGGCAGATGGAGTAGCAGTTATAAGTACTCCAACTCACCAATATCTCTTCTACCAGAAAATATTTGGTTGAAGTATTTAAACTAATTTATCCTAATTGTCTAAAATTTGTTTCGCAGTTTTATATCACAAATAATCATCTTCTTAATGTATAAAACGGATATGTATATAACGGCTGAACGGATTTAAATGAAATTTTGTACACGGATAGTTTATTACCTGGATTAACATATAGGGTATCTTTTTACCCCGGAAAATGTGAAGGGCTCTGCCCCTTTGGATTTTAAAGTTTACATGTTATTCCTTATGGGAACATGTGTTTATCATTTACTGCTTTTAATTAATAAACAGATAATGTTTCGATAAAACAGTTGTTTTTGTAAAAAGATTTTACAGTTTACATGTTATTCCTTATGGAAACATGTGTTTATTAGGAGTATATCTAAACATACTTGAAAGACATAAATATATGTTCATTATGAAAATAAAAAACCTACGAATGGCAAATCTCATAATGGAAATAAAAAAACTACTTGAATGGCAACTCAACATATTTTTTCGATAGGTGAGTGAGCGAGGCGAACGAGGTCGTATTGAAAATGAACAAGTATTTGGCATTAAACAAATTCAATGACATTAGGACAGGACGTCTGTCAGGCCAGCTAGTGGTTAAATAAAATTCAATAATATTCATTAGTTGATTTTTGTTACAGATTAACTAATTTATATGAGGTATCAAAATTGTGCTCACTCGAATCGCTAGGTATATTTTGCTCTATAAAATGAGCCATAAATGAACAATTTCGGACAGTCCGTTGAGGAGGACTGGGGATTTGAAAGTTAACATTAGCCTTATGGGAGCCTTATGGCAGTTCACTGGTTCCCCTTTAATTCCCCTTTAAAAGCACCCCTTTAATTAATAGCCTAATCACAAATGGTATAACCAGCATAATGGTAAATGGTCCAGTATCAAACCTTCAAACATTTTCTGACTTTGCTCAGGATTCAGGAACGGCCCAGCGAACCTGGGATCACTTTGTGAGCTCTCTACCCACTACGCCATCCGGTTACTCCACTCTTCCCCGTGCCACTGGACACGACACAGTAACACTTTCCACCGCTACCGCATGCGCCACGTGGCCACAACAATGCCGTCCTTGTCGCTTATCGCTATTATCAGACCAGACCACTTTCTGGTGATTTGTGCCACCGCCACCATAATATCGCCCGTAAATCCCATCATATTCGACGTTTATGAGCGTTTGTCCACTTGTCGGACGAAAGTTTATGGGATTGTTGAACTGGGATGTTTCAAATTGGTGATTAAAGGCATAAGTGACAAAGATGTTTGGTGAAGTAAAACATTAGGGGTGTTAATAATTTCAACATTTTGTTAAAAGGTTGTATGAGTTATACATAAATAACTTATCAGATTAGCCGCTATTTTGTACGTAGTATTTGTAAGATTGTTTTAGATTGTCAACAATGTAAACTAACTAATCAAGATATATAATATATCTATACAATTTCTACCGTACCAATCATCCGTAGTTGGTTAAAACAATAATTAAAATAAAAATGTTTATTACTCTAACGAATTGAAGTATATTTTACAAGAATTGTTTAAAGATTTACTTAACTAGAGTTGCATTTCATTTCAACAACCAAGACTTAATAAAAATAAAGGTTAAGTTTCACATTGATTACAACATTTATGTTTCGTTTTCCATGTGTATAACAATAGATAGTTTACCCTAGTCGAACCGTGTTTCAGAACAAACCATAGAACAGCCACAATCCCCATCAGTATGGACGCACTATATCCCTGATTGATTTGCCCAGTTTAATTGCGGCCCAATGTGACTGATTTAGTAGCAATGTAACACCTCCGAATTAATTTGGCCCCGGGACAAACAAACACTCAAACAGACAAACACACCGCTGCATCTCAGGCACGTTCACAAACACAGCGACAAACGCGACAAACATTGACAAACACGTCAAACTATCGGACAGGTGCACTTATTTGTTTGTTTGTTTGTATGCAACAGCTGGTGATCCGATTGTTGAAAACAGTAAACTAGGCTGTTTTAGAATCGGACTGCATCACCGGCCAAACAGCTGATTAGGCAAACAGATGTTCTTTGTAACGTGAGCTTTTAACTGTCGAGGAAATCCCGGTGCTTATGTAGCGAGCTGGATTCTAAGTAGCTTGAAGGATTGGGTATCAGTTTCAGCTTCGTTTTAAATTATAGTAATCAATTCTCAATTATATATGTCTAACTGCCAAATTTTCAAAGCTCGACCTTCCTCAATGGATTATCCAATACCGTTTGTTTATAGTTAATCTTATAGAAAAAAATACCTAGTGATTTCAGTAAGCAGGATTTTTATATACAAATCATTCACAAAAAATCTTAAATCTTAAATATTTTTGAATTTTATTGTTCGATTTGTGATATCGACATTTCGCTTACTGAAATCGCCAATCAATTGCTTGCTCTTTAAAATGAGCACTAAATCAAAGATATCAGAAAGTCCGTAGTGGAGGAACGGCTTTGAAAGTTAACGTTGAACTTATGGTGGAAGCTGTTAGAAACACCAAACGTATCGTGATTAGAGCCCACTCTTAATGGCTTGAAACCTTCATAGGGGTTACCTGAATTACAATGTAAAGTTTCATTTCAATCGGATGAATTGTATAAGAACGCATTACGGTCAAACAAAGTACCATTCAATTTACGCTCGAGTATAGAGATCGAGTTATTTCACGTATGTCTATCTGTATGATTCCAATTTTTCGAACTGGAACGTCTTAAGTGTACAATAACCACTTACTACCACAACCTTGCCTCTGCTCGTGATACGGAGTCCATACGCGTTCTTACCTCCGTACTGCTGTTGAACGCCGGGTATACATATGTAAATCCATCGTGGACATCGTACGTACATAAATCAAGGATGCTATTGTAGCACGGGTGTGACCACATCGCACAAAGCGGTGGATCAGACCTCTGTTGGAATCGGGCCCAAAACGTGCAACAAAAGTCCCCCCAGCCCCTGCCCTTCGGTAACAGTATCTCACTTCACTCACGAGAGGTGCCCACCTGTGCCCCCCCCCTCTGCTATTATCGGGGAACCATTGTATAGGAAAATATCAGTATTAGAGGAAAGATTATTGGTTTTAGTTTTGGACTAGTGTGGGGTAATTTCTATGGAGGGAGGGTCTTTTGAAAGAAGTCACGCACCGCACCTGTTTGAGGGGTGAAAAACTGGAAGGGTCGCCCCTAAATCAGTGTAAATAAAACGCTCCCCCGACCCACTGAGCACGTAGTCCGATGTCTGACGTCTACATGGGTCGTCACAATGGACAACGACGGCGTCGCAAGGACCGGTTGTCTTCTCATACTTGGGTTGTGGTGGTGTCGTGACGACGACCAATTGTCATCTCAGACTCGGGTTGTGTGGGCGTCGCGACGACTGGTTGTCTTCTCAGACTCGGGTTGTGGTAGCGTGGCGACGACCAGCTGTCATCTCAAACTCGGGTTGTGGTGGTGTCGCATCGACCGGTTGTCATCTCAGACTTGGGTTGTGGTGGCGTCGCGACGACCACCTGCCATCTCAAACTCGGGTTGTGGTGGCGTCGCATCGACCGGTTGTCATCTCAGACTTGGGTTGTGGTGGCGTGGCGACGACTGGTTGTCTTCTCAGACTCGGGTTGTGGTGGCGTCGCGATGACCAGCTGTCATTTCAAACTCGGGTTGAGGTGGCGTCGCATTGGCCGGTTGTCATCTCAGACTCGGGCTGTGGTGGCGTCGCGACGACCGGTCGTACCCTCAGACTCGGGTTGTGGTGGCGTCGCGACGACCGGTTGTCCTCTCAGACTCGGGTTGTGGTGGCGTCGCGACAACCGGTCGTCCTCTCAGTCTCGGGTTGTGGTGGCGTCGCGACGACTGGTTGTCCTCTCAGTCTCGGGTTGTGGTGGCTTCGCGACAATCGGTCGTCCTCTCAGTCTCGGATTGTGGTGGCGTCGCGACGACCGGTCGTCCTCTCGGACGGGTTAGATAGTTAGATGGCTAGATGCTAATTAATTGCGCGCGAACGAACACACTAGGTGACGACAGGTTTAACCAACGAATCAAATTGTACTTTTTATCGAGTTATCAGCGTTTTGTTCTTACGGATTGAATACTAGCAGTTTGAGCAAATAATTATCAGAAAGTAAGTAAATTAAATTGTTAAAACTTTTCAAGTTTCATTCGGAGATGATTGAGCAATATATCTGGATAAAATGCAAATTCCCTTAAATTTCTGGAAATTTATTTCATATGTCAGCCTTTTGCCAATTTGAACACTTCAACATCAAACTCAAAAAGTCCATTATCAATTTGCAAAATAATTTGTGTTAAATTCCTAGATACACCGTGAATATTTCAAGTGTACATATATGTTTAAACAATAATCCAGCACAATAACAGTATTGCCTGCTAAAGATATAAGTATTAAAACTGTAAAGGCCAAAGTGACTAATCAGTAAAATAAATTGTTTTCGAACTTGACATGAGTATTAACACAAATTAACACAAATACACGAATCATAAAACAACATTTTTAATTGTTATAATAGTATTTCGCTATTTTTGCCACCTCCAAGTTTTGCATTGCGGTCTCCCCATTTGATCACATATATTGGTAAATTATCCTTTAAATTATATTTTTTTTAATTATAAATTTCCAGTTTCTCTGGAGCTAAAATTACCAGTATTTCTGGTTAAATTTCAAAACTCCCACGATTTTCTGGAAATCTATATCATACGTACGTTTATTGCTCAATATAAACTCTTATACTCAAAAACTCAAACTATATATATACTCAAACTCAAGCCCAAGAAATCCATGCTAAATTGAACCTGCAATTACATTTTTAAGTTCATAATAAAACAATATTAAATAAGAAAATGTTTTATTTCAATTATATTGATATATTATAACTTGTCATAGTAACGGGTACAATTTTATAATTTTACCATGACCCGAATGGTACCATTATGTGCAGATACCTTGCTTTGGGCTATACTAAACTAATTATTATAACTGGAGGAGACGGAATGAATTACATTGATTCTCTAAATTAAACTAGTTCCTAGCCAAGATGTTTGCTACCCTGACATCACTACTTGAAACGCGTGAGGGGCTGTTATTGGAAGGAGTATTTACCCAGGATCCGATCGCTCAGCCAGATTTATTGCCTTGCCATAGCCAGCCTTCATGAGGTTTCTAAACATTTAAAACTATTGAAACTTGCCTTAGTAGATTTGGGAAAGTGCCAAACCATTGCAACTACTGATTTAATCTGAGGTAAACATTAAATAACAATTCAAACTAATCATTTACTGCCTCATAAACGCATAAAGATAAAAACCAAATAGCAATAACTACGGAAAAACTATTTAACTAATACTGGAGGCTAGTTCAAACCACGTGTATACTTATTTATAACTAATTGCCTACTTATATACATTGCCTGACTCGCCCTAGCTCCCCCCTTACAATTAGAACTTATCTAGACTTTTGCAGTGATTCCGGATGAAATAATATGGATAAATATATATGGATTTGGATAAGATTTATGGAAGGTCTGCTCCGACGAATAAAAGGCGTATCTGGCGTCGCGCAAATCGGGGACGAAGGAAGCTGGCTGACCTCCTGCTGACGGAAAGCGGGCAACAGAAGGCGTCACCCTACTTCCGGACCAGCTGTCTGCTGAAGCGAGCCAGTGAGCGGGTTGGCGCAAGGGGAATACAGTACGAAAGTGGCGTGGCACGGCACAACCATTAGTCATAAAAATTATCAAGCAAATGTATTACATTTTTTCATAAAGTATAAATTTGTTTAGACTTTAAAGTCCTTAAATCTAATGGTTCAATTTTCTAGCAACATTTGATTTTTCCTGGATCAGCATAAACAATATCCTTTTTCCTACAGACACACCTACAATTCTTCTATTTTTTCTAACACCTTATCGTAAAACAGCTGTTTTCTTTTGAACGAGCTGAAGTAAATTAACGTTCCTTTGGACAAAGCTAACTGACTCCTTTATAACCTCAATCTCATGAATTCAACCAAATTGGATCAAAGTGAATTTGTTTGTGTTGTGTGGTATACAATATTACAGTTGTAGGAAAAATTGTGTATTTAATTCAACTGTAAAATGTCTTTATTGCCTTTGGTAAGAGTTTTCTTTCAAGCAATAAAGACCTACTATAATCTCTTAATACAAAAATAACTATTGCATGATTATGAGGTCCAATTTTCACACAGACTACTCGTATAAGAGTACAGAATAGGATAAGAAATATGTATATATTTGAACAAACATTTGTTATATCCAATGATCTCAAAACGAAAAGTTAACAACAGCAGGACACAAAAAAACACAAAAAAGCAGGACTGACATAATTTTAACGCAAATGAATTGTTCAATCGGTTAAACACGAACAGTTCAGTTATAAACCGTTAACACAGCGTGACACCATCGAAGACGAAGCAGCAACAACAATATAACGATATTTCAAATTAGCCGGATGAATTTTAACTGCCAAACGACAAGCATAAAAACCGCTCAAACACCAATAAAATATTAAGCAACTCCAACAATTAAACGACGCCCCGGTGTTTAAAAAACGCGTAAAAGAGGATCGCAAAAATTGGCTGCTTAGTTAGTAACAGTAAATCAGCCCATTAGCATAATAATAAAAGACCAATTACATTTTTATTCCGACTCGAAGACATTAAAGTAATCCCGCCCGGGGTGGAAGGCAGAGGGTAGGGATGAGGGGGGTAGCTGTAAAACCGTCAGATGCACATCTACCGTTCGCTCCGTTATTTTTATGGGAATAAATCAGTAAGAGCGAGTTAAAATATTTCTCGATATCCATTTTTTCATATCCGGTCGTAAAGGAAGGTGCGCCGTTGTTGTTAGTGCGCGCGATATAAAACAACCCTCTCGCCTCAGGAAGCGCTGCGCCCCGCTTATAAAACCAAACAAATTACCTCCTCAGGAGCCTATCCGAATGAAACCCATAAAGCTCTTTATTTCTTCTTTTTTATTAACAATCCACGGATTGAGCCCCTGTTTTGCATCGGCATGCGACAAGTGGCCTAATCCCTGTGGAGAATTTGCATTCCTTGTTGGGCCCGGGTGAAATTGCGAGAGAAAGGGAGGTTTCGATTCGGAAACAGGATTTCTATTCCGAGGAAGGAAGTAAGAATACGTTTGCTTATGAATGGGTAGGTCCGGATTAGCAAAGAAATGGCCGAGTTTTTTTACAGAAATACAATTTTAAACCGTTCAACCATCAGAAACGAAATTTGTTTCTAGAATCGTAAAGCAAATTCAGTTTTAGGTTTTATATTTAATGTTTTACATACCGTTCCTAGTTCTAAAATATCACAAAGTACTTAAATTAAATTTTATAATGTGTTAGTCTACTACTGTGAAATTGCGTATACTATACCCTATATACGAGCAGTATCTAACTATTTGTTTGAAAAATTTATCTCGAAATCCAGAGTAACGATTTTATTAAAACTTTGGAATTAGGGGCTTCAGGGAAAAACCTGAACCCCAAAAAAAATCATTTTATTAAAAATCTCATTTGAAAATTTGAAATTTTAACATTGGTTTATGGAGTTTAAAATCAAAACAAAATAATCATAACTGTGAATTAATCAACCAGTGAACTGTCAAAAATAGCACTTACACAAGGTAAAGTATTAACAACTGATTTCTTGAAAACAGTGACTAGAACCATTAAATAAAGATCGCATATAGAGTGGACATCATATTTTTCACCCACGAAACAAATCAAATATCACCGATCTTTTATTAAAAGTTATAAAAACGCATTCACTGTAATATTCGGACAGAAAATGTGTGTTTTTCAAATAACTATACATATTAACCTAGTAAAGATCCTTTCGAGTACGAAAATACAAATACAATATTTCTATGACATTTCTATGCATTATTATTCGAATCAACTTATACAAACTTGTAAGACAATTTATTTACGTTGCTAAGGATTTAAGCAGAATGCCTTAATCGCCGAGTCGTTGTTTTGCAACTACAAGTTGCATAAAGAAGGTCAGTTACAACAAATTGTGTGGTGGTTGCAACAGCAGTGGTAACATTTGTATGAGTTGGTAGGAAGTTTCGGCCTGCAGCAGATAATGTGAGTATAAGGTATGAGTAGGTGATAAAGTGGTCAAACGTCACGTCACTGTCTTATCACCGTCTTATAATCTGGATGATAAGTGACGTCAGTATCCTCTCGCTTTTGATATTATTGCGCCATCTTCCTCCGCATCCTACAGCGTGTGTTTTCCTTTTTTATGTCGTCGGACTTTTTAAACATTTTGTAAAAAAGGGACCGGTTCCGACTTAAGGGAACAAGTATTACTCCTAAGTTCGACCTATTCTCAGAGAGCATAATTAATTTATAGTCCAATGAAAAAATGGTAATTTGATCCAGAATTGAACAATAAAAAGATTTAGACTTTGTTTTGGATCGATGTGACAAAATTGAGTTGACGAAGTGAGCACCCTAAGTTTTTTGAAAGATTTATAAGTCCTAGAGGATAAGTTTTAAATGCCCCCACAAGTTGTTCTACTTTTGTTAAAAATTATCAACCGCGGACCATCGCCGATCATTGTTGGATAGAAGGGCCTAAGGACTTTATTTTGACTGAATCAAATTTTCGCCCGCCAATTTAGATTGATCATATTATTTTGAAATAATTTACTTAAATTGGTCGATTACCGTTCTATATTGTATCTCATTGGTTGTTTTTCGGTAGGTAATTCTTTTAAATCATCAAAACGAATAACTGAGCCAGAATTTTGACGATTACATTTACCACTAGTTGCGAAAAATAAGAACACGATTACTAACAATAAAAATGTTATTTAATGTGTGATACCTTCTGAATTATTGTCAACGTACTAGTGGCACTATTTTACAACGATTGGTACAGTATTTCAAAAGAAGATTTTGAATGCGCAAGCTGCGCATGGGCAGTTCTAGTTTTACTTCCTACCTTATTATCTTATAATATTTACTGTTAGCGTCTTGGACTTCGGTTCAAGGGGTCGCGGGTTCACATCCCGGGGTGTCCACAAAATTGAAGGGATTGGACACCACTCTAAAAGGGTTTGTGTGCTCTTATAACAAACATTTTGTTAGCGTTGAAATACAAAAAAGTGGATCGATTAAAATCGATTGACCTCTGACTCATCATCCATACCACTTGTTCAAGTCTATGAACTCCCTGTCCTATAATTAATGACGGCGTGTTAGGCCTGAACGGCGATGATCTTCAGGTTTATGACGGGCAGTTCGGCAGTTCGCTATTGTTAATGATCACATAAAGGCACTTGTTTATGTTGCGGCTACCAACCCCACCCTCAGCTTTAGCGCGGTTATAACACCAATAAAACAGGCAAGACAATCAAGGATAATAGACAGAGGACACCCCCGATAAGAGGAAGAGATGTATGAGTGTTTAACTGATTCATGAATAACTTTCATGTTGTACTTGGCGATAATACTGTTTCTCTATTCCTTGTGGTATATTTTTATTTCTGCTAAAAGGGTTGTAAAGAATTTACCCTTAAGGGAAGAAGCTATTACCGTAGTCAGCATGGTAAGAATCGGGACCATGATAACTTTTGGTATTGAAATTCGGAAAACCAGACAAATCGACCCGACCAAAGGGGGATTCGGGATCCCTAAACAATCTGAGGTTTTTAATTCATTAAATATTTTGTACATAAATTTCAGATTGCATCACTGACTGCATTTGACTTAAAAAGCCAACCAGTTTGGTAATTTGGATCATTGCTTTATGTTTATCGGTTGTTTTTATGTTCTTCGTATTGGAGTCTATTGACATTTGGATACAAAACTCATTTGATGTGGTCCTTTGACAGCAAATCTGCATACACAGCTATAATATTCTTCTTCTGGAGATTAAGAACAATGTATATATATTTCTTGTTTATCTATCTATCTATAATATTATAAAGAATAGGTTGTTTCTGTCTGTCTGTCTGATGTTCCGGGTGAACGCAAAAACTACTGAACCGACTGGGCTGAAACTTTACACATAGGTAGATCTTGAACCCATGCAACACATAAGCCTATTCACTTCCTTAAAATCCCCTCGGGCTACGCCCCGAGAACGTCCAATGTTTCAATGTTTACATTTCAGAATAAAGTCAGGATACTTCAATTTGACAGCTTAAAAAGCAGAAGCAAGAACAGCTGTTTCAAGCTAACTAAAATGCAAATTGCATTAACTTATTGAACGGGTACGTCAGCTAGCTATTAATTAATATTAATGAACAAATATTAATGTGGCTTCATCTGGTTGTGGTCTATGCTTATTTGCACAAAGTTTAAAGTGGCCTAAAACTTTCTCACGCATGAATATAACAAAGAAACAAAGTTTCATCAAAGTCAGTCCACCCGTTTTCCCGTGAAATGCGAACAAAAACTCGTCCTTGAGCGTTACCGAGAGACAGACAGACAGACAGGCGGATAGATAGACGGACAGAAATTTAGATAAGACTCGTTTTGGATTTCCCAGGGTGTAAAACGTGAAAATATGCAATAAATTTCATAATTCCAAGCAATGTGCAGAGAAAACTATAGTTTTATTTATATAGATTTATAATTTAAACACAATAACAGTATTTTTTTTTAGAAAACTAAGAACTAACTTTTAAAAGCAATTATTAATAGCTGCTTGTCGCGGCCTAGCCTGCAGACATAGGGTTATTTTCGCAATGTTAACTATATATCGTTATGTTTACAAATCAACTATGTATGCAAAGTCAGAATCTTTGGGTAAAAATACAGTACACCAGTATATTTTAATATATGGTAAAGGTAGCAATTGAGTTGACTTTAACGACACTTTATTTAAAGCATCTTTAGTTTGAAAAATTACAGTTTAAAAGTTTGTTGGCTTCTCGATCTCGCAGGCCTAACGTTAGGTCTTATTCTTTGGTTCAAGGGGTCACGGGTTCAATTCCCGGGATGTCCCAAATAGTTTGGGTTTGGTCAGTTTTTCTTGAAAACTCTCAACGAAATGGCTCTGGGGTGGGCAAAAATTGTCTAAAGTCTTATATGTCAGTAGCATTGCAACTTCAATGACGCAACGTTCAAAACATATTTACAATAAGTACCGTATGAACTATCAATAACGTAACTAAAGTCAATAATTGCCCAAGTCAATTCAATTTTTGATTTCCGTTTACTTTTTCTTATTCTAGTCCACCCCAAAAAAATGAACATATAAGTAAATTTGTTTTTACCAAAGGATCGGCAGGCATTTTAAAAAGAGGATAACAATACCCAGGGCTTCTGGAATTTCAGATTTACCATAATCCAAAACAGTTGTCGGTGTTGTCAAGTCGGGAATGCCAGACCGCGTGAACCAACGCGTTATCAGTGATCTCGCCTAAACAGCGGCCAGGAATGCTTCGACCCAACACCCGACCAACAGCTGGCTATTTATTAGCCTAACAAGGTATTTTAATTGATGTTAACAAATTGTTTAACAATCAGAACATTCTCAGCACCCTTTTTTACCAAGAAGTTGTCGTATAAAGGATTTTTCTCTCAATATTTTTTATTTTTATTGTTTTAAAAAAGAAAAATGGTTAACATTTTTAGTGATGGGGTCCGACTCCCAAACTGACACAAATTGTTTAAGAAATTTTAATGAGTTTTAAAATAAATATAGGATTAGAAAAGTGAAAAAAAACTTGTTTACGTTATTGCTACGATTATTACAGAATACGATGTAGAAAATAATATTATTCCTAGTAGCAATATATTTACTGCCTATGGATGTTAAACATTTTGATTGTCGCTACGTGACAATCACGTATCACATTTTGATGCGTGATTGTACGTATTCTCTAGGCAAATGCCGCAATAGTTCTCTAAATGGACGTGCCACGGGGTAGTAGAGAGAACGCTATAGAGAACCTTCTGGAAAACAAGTCTCCTACAGTTTATTTATGAATATGTTTCGATTAAACTTGGCGAGTGGCTTCATTTGGTAGTGAGGTCAACTTGTACTTCTAATGAGTAAGCAGGTTTGCTGCACGGGGGGTTACCCGTGCAGCAAACCTGCTTACTCATTAGAAGTACAAGTTGACCTCACTACCAAATGAAGCCACTCGCCAAGTTTAATCGAAACATATTCATAAATAAACTAGATATGACATTTCATTTTATTCTCCGTAAAAAAAAATTGGGACTGAGTACGCAGATTTGTTGCTACAGGGACCACAAAAATCAGGGTTTTATTCAAATATCAATGGATTAAAACAAGATGAAGTAACGTACCAAGTTTTATTAATATATGTTCACTAGCTGTGTACCAGTCCTTCGTACGGATGTATATAAATGGTAGATTAACTAAAACAAATAAAAATCCACATTATTTTACAATATTAAAATTACATTTTACAAGTTTAATGTACAATTAAATCAAAGTTAACGAAATACTGGCAGATAGTTCGGGTCCTAATGCTAAGTCGAGGAACTCTGTCGGGTAGTAAACAGCGTGTGGTTTGCGACTCCAAATCGGTACACGTAACACTTTGGATTCGCTTTTAGAAATAAAAGAACTCAAGTACAAACAAATAAAAAAAATCGGGGAGGTGGGAGAGAGAGCATAAATATAAAATCGGTGAGGGGGAGCAAAATGTAAAATCGGGGGGGGGCAAAAATATAAAATTGAGGTGGGACAACATAAAATCAAAATACAAAATCGAAGGGGGGAGCAAATATAAAACTGGGGGTGGGGCAAAAGTAAAAATAGGGGGAGCAAGAATATAAAATCGGGGGGGGCAAAAAATATAAAATCAGGGGGGCAAAAATGTAAAATGAGGGGGGACATAACAAAATATAATACCGCTGTCGCAGCAAACCTGAGTACTCAGCAAATTTCCAATGCAAAATATATTACTTAATACCACATAAAGCCGCATACCAAGTTTCATAAAAATATATTCACAAATAAGTGATTTATCAAATTTAAATTATTATCCTTAGGATCCTTAGGACATTGGGGATGAGTACGCAGGTTTGCTGCAACAAGAAACAACAAATATGGGGTTTCATGTAAATATTAATATTACTCAACGAGGTGAAGCCACATACCAAGTGTCATCAGTATAAATTCATAAATATGCTATGTATACCATTTTGATTATTCTCCATAAGAACAACATGGGGCTGAGGACGCAGGCTTGCTGCTACGGGAATTATCAGTAAAAATTGCGTTTTTTGTGCAAATAAAAATAGACCACAACCAGATGAAGCCGTATACCAAGTTTCGTTAATATACGTTCATAAATAAGCGAGCTACAATTTTCTTCTTATTCTCCATAAGAATAGCATTGGACAACGTACTGTGTTTAGCACTTTCAATATCTCTGTAACCAATTGACTTAGATAAATGATTAAACCACCAAATTGTGTGTTTTTAAAGGTGAATCCAATGGTGAGAACTTTTTTAAATATTACATGTAAAAAAATTCAAAAGATTTTCTGGGTACAAACCCCCCCCCCAAAAAATACCTTTAATATATTCATTATTTCTACAAAAAACCCGTACGAAGGACGGATAAACAGCTAGTATGATATAAAAATAAAACATTCATTTTTTATGTCGCCTTTATACAGGTAAAATCACAAACAGTAACTGCGGAGAAGCAAATTTTTAGCCCGAAGATAGCACTTTATCAAGTATATCTCGGGAACAAAACAAAAATGGAACCGCAAATAAAGCTCCAATACAAGGGTGGCCTTGTTCAATAAACGTCCAGCACTAAAATTCACGATCTTAGGCCAATGGGTAAATAAAATAAACAGGACCAAGGCTTACCCCGTACAGCATCGTAAACCACAAGGATTCCATACACATCAGGTGTTCCATATATTATGTTTGGTTATTTAGTTTTCATGTAGCACTTTGTATTCACACTTATTGTTGCATGGTATAAAAATGTGGCCCAATAAAATTGGGATGAAACGAAACAACTTTTGCAATTCCGACCCTTGACCGTCTGGAGTTTTTCTTTATTCATCCTTCCGTAGCGGGACTTGTAACAAAACACAATTTATTGAGTAAATTTTAAATTGTCTTTAAGAGGGGGCTCCAGTTACGTAACATCAGTCTGTGTCTCCAATAAGTTCAATATTAATTTTAAAATCCCGTATCCCTTCAACAGGTTATCAGAAACTGTTAATTTATGGTTAATTTTATAGCGCAAAAAATACCTAGCGATTTAAGTAAGCAGGATTTTGATATCACAAATAATAGCAGTTCAAACATATTCGAAAATCTATATCTACAAATACGATATTCCGATCAACTCTCAGGCCAAACCATTGCACCTAGAAGCAAGAAATTTGCATGTAGACTCCTCTTATAGCGTAGGCACCCACTAAGAAGAGATTTTAAGAAATTCCTATAAGACTATGCCCCCGGGGCTTCAAAGTTCCAACCCTGTGTTTTTCTTACGGACATTCACTTTGGTTTGAGCTGATGAAAATTCTATAAGCTGATTATGATTCGTAGTAGTTCCACGGGTCAACTACAGAATGCAGCACATACAACTGTTGTATTCCCGGGTGAAGCCGGGTACGGCAGCTACTAGTAGTACTCAATATTTTTTTATATTTTGTCATGATTAAGTGCAATTAATTTCTAACAGTTATTTGAGGAGGGGCGGGATTTTAAAGCTAACATTGGACTTGTAAGAGAATCGGGTAGAAACACAAAGTTGTATTTAAATAAACACCCTCCTAACAGGTTTTTTTATAATTTGACTTTGTTTAAATAGTATTTGGGGGCCGAGCTTTTCTCGGGGAAAGGTCAGTCAGTTTGTTTAGATGACTTGGAGTATATTTCACCACTTCCCCCTACTGATAATCAGATTTGTATAACTCATTTGCCTCTTTTCTACATTTTTAAGGCCACTCCAGTTGTTATTTATAGATCAAAGTCCCTTTGATTTATTTTACTACTCTATATATGTCTCATATATATATATATATATATATATCTTCACTCAAATCTTTTAATCGCTGCTCTCAGGAAACCACATGTTAATTGTAATCGTAAACAACATGAGTATTACTTTGACAGTTCCCTGGTTGATTATGAACAGCTGTTACAATTCTTTTGTTTTGATTTGAACCTCCATAAGCCCAATGTTATTTTTTTAACTTTTCATTTTACTTTTTTTACATTATTTGATTTTTCCTGGGGATGAGGCCTGTAAAGAACTTATTTTTTTACCAGAAATTAGTTATTTCCAACATTTGAAGGAAATCGTTGGAGCCGTTTTTGAGATCAGTGTCGCAAGCAAGCAAGCAAGCAAACTTTACTCATATTAGAGTATAGGATTATGGTTTTTGAAACCATTAAAAGCTCCCATCCTGTTACTTCAGAAACCCGCTGAACGTTGTGCCGATGTGTTGCATCATCTTTTTTTCAGGCGCTAGCTACAAATACAACATTTCAACCAGACGATTGTCATAAAATGACAAGCCATTTTAAGTTAATTTCTCCATGACTTACAATATCCATTAAAGTACACCACAATAAAATTTTCCTTTTATTGTCAATTTGTATTTATTCAAGTTTATAGGTCACTGCCTCAGCTCATTTATATATAACAGCGCCATCAATTTGGTAACCGCTTGTCCCCATTAACAGCGATGATCTACAGGTTTATGACGGGCAGTTCGCTCTTGTTACTGACCACATAAACGGCACTTGTTTATGTCAGGCCATCACTACCCTCTTGGCTTTGAGAGAGTAAACCTCTAATAAAACACCCACGAAAACTAGGGTAAATAAACTCCATTTAGGTTCCTTACATTCAAACGGGTATTTGACGAATATACATTATTGACGAATAGTTTTAAATTTTAAGGATATCATAATTTTTGTATTGGTTCTATACTAGCAGTGAAATTGACTTATACTCACTATCGTCCATTTCCATTGCAATTCTACGTCATGTATGTTATTAGGTTTTTTCCAGTTTGGCTATATTCGTACCTCATATAGTTAGGCCTACACAGAATCTTCAAAACCAATGTATGTAAGGTAAGACGTATACCAGATGGAAATGTAATTTGGATCATTTTGGCGATATTCACTTTGTGACTATCTGTTAACAAAATTGCGAAAAACCAAACAAAAAAGCTTTCAAAATTGACATTTAGGCAACTCAGAATTTGTTCCTGAATTTGTATTCTCTGTGATGTATGTTGAAAAGATAAAGTCTATTTTGATACGGGAAACTATAGTTTGTCCGCAATTATATATGACGAAGTGTTTAAACCAAAGCGCCATACAACGGTTTTATTAAGATATTATTTCTGGGTTCTTAACTTTGTGAGTTATTTGCTGAACATTTTACCGAGTAATCAAGGATTCTCAGGACAATCCTCGGTTTAAAGGGGTTTAGTCGTGTCCTGGGGCAGTTGGCATAGCCCTTTTTCAGAAATGTGGGGTACCTTCCGAATTCCAATTTCCAATAGCTATGTCCGCACTTGTGCGATTTCTTATTCGATTTTATATTCTACTTTCGTTTCGTCTTGCGTCTTCACGGACGCAGTTGAAGCATGCTGCAACAGTGTCCACATATACGCTTTAATCCGTGCTTCTCGCAGCACTTGAAGTTCATTTGTAAAAGGCGAAAATGTATGCAAGTGCGTATTGTAAATGTAATTATGGATCGTGACGCTCAAGCAGTTACTGGTGCTAGTGTTGATTGTTTATTAATATCAGAAGCCCGTAGAGGTAAAATAATTTTTCCTTCTGTATCTGTATGGATGAAGGACTACTTTAAAACAAGAAACTTTCCAATCTTAAATGATTTGGAGCTAAATAAACACTCTTTATTTTAAAATGTCCCTACAATTTTCAGAGAGATTTTTTATTGCCTTTAAGAACTAGTTAGACCCAAAATAGAAAAAAGTGCACCTACTTCAGAGAAGCAATACCTTCAGAAATCAAGTTAGCAATTTGTCTTGGATATTTAGTTACTGGGAACTCAACTTCTAATACTTTATACAATCAAGAGTTTGATTATCAGATTCCATCATTACAAATGTAATGACCAATTGTAGTTATATCAACTCTAAGCAGCACGGAAATACGCAAGAATATCCAAAGTTTTGGATCTGCTTGCTTTGCAGCATACGATTCAGAAACTGGACGGTTTTTTTTAAAACAAGCTGGCTTCTCCGCCTGCGTCTCGTGCTCTGGCGCATGTAACTCAACCAGCTGGGTTACTACCAGCTGCGTTACAACCAGCTGGGTTACTACCAGCTGCGTAACAACCAGCTGGGTTACTACCAGCTGCGTAACAACCAGCTGGGTTACTACCAGCTGCGTTACAACCAGCTGGGTTACTACCAGCTGCGTTACAACCAGCTGGGTTACTACCAGCTGCGTTACAACCAGCTGGGTTACTACCAGCTGCGTTACAACCAGCTGGGTTACTACCAGCTGGGGACATACAAACTGCACCGCGCGGTCTCTGTGCAGAATAATATAACAAATTATACAAATGTACTTTATTCTTGGTTAGATGTATGCATATTATTGTTTAGCTAGAATGGTTTTATTAAAGCAATTTTCTCAAATGCAACAAGTCGCGAATGTTAGATTTCATCTTTGAATAAATAAGGTCAAATAACACATCTGAACTGTAATAAATTTGTTATAGTAAAACAAAGTATTTATTGGTATTGTAATAAATTCCTAAGGTTTCCCTGGGCAGTATGGTAGAGTTCAGACTATTTTTAAACAACTATTACAAATATATCAAGGTAAAATTATCAATGAATAGCAATATTCACCAATATGGTTTTTTTTTAAATTGTCTATAATATTTCTAAACAATGATTTAATGGAAAACGTAATATACATTGGGGTTCGAGCTTTATATCTGTGACTCCTCATCCATTATAACTTATATAGACTAATTAACAAATCCGGTGAAAATATGCATTTTTTAACGTGATATCATGGGACTAGATGTAATCACGGATTTAAACTATTTCGTTTTGAGGGCTACGTCTGTTAAAATGTGCTTGTTAACTTTATATAGTAAGGGAGAGTATAATTTTCAACACATGACAAATTATCAAAGCAATCGTAAGCTTTGATCCTTTCTTTCGATTTTATTTAAGTAGCCTACTAGTGGCTTGAAGGGACCATATCCCCTAACCTTTCTCCAATATTTTGCCTCATCTGATTTTTTAGTGAATTTCCTTTGAAAGTGAACTATTAGCATGACCCGCACGGTGAAACTTAAGCCCGGGACCACCATAGAAGTTCCTAACGTGACCCCCTGAACACGTTTTGGGGGGTCGTTCAAAATTGTATACTGTATATACAATTTTCCTTTCTGTAATCAGTTGGTCAAGTTCGTTGGGCAAAACAACCGGAACACTCTAAACCCCTTTTTTGGGGATTAATCTTTCAAATTTCGTGTTTTTGGGCCCAAAAAGGGTAAAAAAGCCCCGTATCTAAACTTAATGCAAATAAAACTAGGGGAATTAGTGAGGCGAAAGTTTTAAGCCCTCTCTCGTCATTCTAGCATACATATTTACCGTGTTATTAAAGAAAATGTGTTTTGACTAAACACAGTACGTTGTCTTATGGGGGTTTTACACTCGAAAAACCTGTTATTCCTTTGTTGGAGTACTTTTATCATCCCCAGCAACCTCACGCCTACTTTCAAGCCTGTCTGGACCTTCTCCTAACATTATAATGCGAAAAATTGTATTCCCAGCTTTGCAGAAAAATGAAGCCAGGAGCATCAGAACAGCCAAAAAATCACAATTTTCAGACTTTAATACAAATTGGAATAAATGTATGTTTTTACACTGATTTTGAGTTTTAACAATTGTTATGTAGAAATTCACTTCCCTCACGTCAGCGTGCTGCGTGCGAACTCGTTTGCTCTTTACATGCTGAGGAAAAAACAATATACGTGGGAACACACTTGTCAGTTCGCAAACAAAGTAGACATGTAATCACATATTTCAATTTAAACCAAGCAGACGTTTTTAAATCCCCATGCTTTTCTTATGGAGGATGTTTTACGTTATTTCTCGTTTGCTTGAAACCTTTTAGAAATACCGCTATTTTTCCCAAGTCCCAGGGATCAAGACATTTAATTTGAGCCGTCTCCCATCATCCTGCGATTTGCAAAATTTCCACAATTTAGACTTCAAAATTTTTCCCGGCGCACTTGGCAAAGCCCTTTTTCACGAATGTGGGGCTTCCGAATTCCTAAGACCGCGCGGCGCAGCTGATAGTAACCCCAAACTTAAGGCCCACAACATATGTAATGCCAGATTTGTTTAAGTGATTACCTATTCTTCTCCGTTTTATACATTTGAACGAGAAAAACAACACGTGTATCTAACAAATAAACTTAATTTTCCGGAATAAAAAATAAATGCACGAAGTATTTTATCGTCCAACAAATGAAACGATACAATTCGGGGCTATGTCGTGGCGAAGTCATAAATTGTCGGTCCGTTAGTCAGGTGTCAGGTCGATAAATTCCTGACCACTGTTTTAGTCAAGTGACCGCTGATAAGACCTCAGCTCACACCCGCCGGACATTCCTGCATTGATAACACCCCAGCCACTGCCACCGATAAGACATGACACTTCATCCACACATGGCATTTTACGGAAAGTCATATTACACACATATTGCGATACCTGGCATGGATTAATATTTGGTGGAGTCAGTTTAACCAGAAACAAGTTTTCAATGCAAATACTACAAATCTGACACGACAATTGGGTTTAGGTACGTTAACTAAATCTCAGCCGAAACTGTGTTACATTGTAACTTACAAATTGTTTGATATAATGAACTAAAATTAAACTTACTACCTACTTTCTACTAATCACTTACCCGATACTTTCTATTAATTGTAATTGCTGTTTAAATTATGGTAAAATTATGTTATCAAGATATACTCCAGATAAGTAATGACGTAAGAGATACAGGCGGGAGTCTTTGCTAACATAACAAACTTTGAAGTCAAAAGGGAAAATGTTCCCTAGAACCTATGGGAGATGTCCAGTTGCACCGGTGGTCAGGGATCAGCCCCAAACTGATGTGTCCAGTTGCACCGGAGCCCCTTTTGGGGGGTGTTCCAATTGCACCGGCTGTCAATCTAAATTAAGACGATTTTTTGTATTCAACTAAGTATAAGACTAAAGATTAAAATATAGAGGTTTTAGAAATAACTATTACATAAAAGAAAGTGCCAACAAGACCGGATGCCCAGTACAGTAGATTAGGTTAGGTTAGGTTAGGTTAGGTTAGAGTAAAGGTATAGCCTCGTTTGATAAAATATTCCATTACGAAATTGTTAAACACTTATAAACCTAGTTACAAATACATAAGAAAGTATGCCACTATGTTTGAAGATAAATGTAGTGGGGTGGGGAAGGGAGAAAGCCTTCCAATTGCACCGGCTCCTGCGGTCGAAGGAATTTGCAGCGGGGATAAGTGGGGTGGGTAGATTTTGACCACCGGTGCAACTAGACACTTTTCGGACGGAGGAATGTTTTGACCCTTGCAAATTCCATCGACCGCCGGTGCAATTGGATATCAGCCGAACCTATAGTCCAATACTTAACCGTTTGTTTGCAAGTGCCCAGTTTGTATTTTGTCGACAGTGATTTAAATAATACCCCCGTCGCAGCAAACCTGCTTACTCAGTGAATTTCAATGCACATATATGTCTTAATAACATTTTAAGCCACTTATCAAGATTCATAAAAAATATATTAAGAAATAAGCGATATATAAAATAATTATTATTCTCCATATGAATAACATTGGGGATGAGTACGCAGGTTTGCTGCAACAAGGAACGCAGAATAATGGGTTTTTATGCAAATATCAATAGAACTCAAATAAGTGAAGTCACATAACAACTTGTATCCATATACATTCATAAATAAGCGATATATAAGTTCTCCTTAAGAATAACATGGGGGCTGAGTACCCAGGTCTGCTGCTACGAGATTCATTGGCAAAATATTGGTTTTTATGCAAATATCAATGGACCTCAACTATGTGAAGCCATATACCAAGTTTTATTAATTTATGTTCATACTTAAGGGATATATGATATTTTACTCTTTCTCCATAAGAATAACATGGGGACTGAGGATGCAGGTTTGCTGCTACGGGAATCATCGGTAAAAATATCTGTTTTTGTGCTAATTACAATAGACCACAATCAGAAGAATCCATATACCAAGTTTCGTCAGTGTATGTTCATAAATAAGCGAGATGTGAAATGTTTCTTTTTCTCCATAGGAATAACATTAAACAACGCACTGTGTTTAGCACTTTCAATATCTCGGTAACCAATTGACGTAGAGCAATGAGAAAAAACACCAACTTGTTTGTTTTTTGAGGTGAATCCAATTGTATATATAAAAATTTGATTTCAATAAAAATTACATGTGAAAAACCAAAAAACCCGTTTTTGGGGTAAAGAACCTCCCCAAAATACCCCTCCGGATGGTTCGACCTGTCTGGATTTCGAACTCGTTCAAATAAATACTACTTTACTCATCTGTACCATATTTAATCAAAATCGGACCTTTTTTACGAGAGTTATCGTGCTTACGGACACATAAATAAATAAATAAATATATATATATATACATATACATACAAAATTTGAACGAATGGTGTTTTTGGCATCTGGGGGCCTCAAAACGAAAAGTTATCAAGGTCTCGGGCTTAAGTCTTACCAGGCCATCTATACCGTCTTACCTATAGGGGAAATTCGCTAATAATACTCTTACCTAGCAATGTCCAGGTGTCATTTTAAAGAATTTAAATTATTACGTTAAAACAAATTGTATCTTCTTTGCCAACGGCGATATCTGGATCTTACTAGTTATTTCTGGACTGGAAGTTATTATTTACTATCGATTCAGTGGTGAAAAAACAAGCACTGCAGATAAAATACAAATCGGGTATGACTGGCAAGCGGGTAGATAAAACAAGATCAGAATTTAAGTACATTTTAGTTCCCTTTGGTAGTCAGACCACGATATCAACGTTGTTACTGTCGAGTACTCGCCCAGTATTTCAGAATATTTATTAAAATCTAATACATTATTTGGAAGAAGATCAGATCATCTGTATATATTACCTCTGAAGGGTGTTTTTGTCGGTAGGCCATAACTCCCTTAATACTTCATCAAAACCAATAATTCCGCTATCATTTTGAAGATTACCTTTACCGCTGGATGCTAAAATAAACAATAACCATAAGATGATAATTTAATGGGTGATTATCACTTATTTATTTGTGGTTGCACTGGTGGCCCCTTACAGAGACAAGTTCAACTTTAAACTAACTCAAAACCGGCGTTTCAGTATGCAAAGGTAGATGTAGTTTTGTGTAATCATTTGTTTCAGTTACTAAAATGTTGTTTTTACAACATAAAAACAACCAACAAAAACCTCAGCTCCAAACGAGGTTAAAAACAACAGCTTTCTTTTTCCATGGACAATACCATGTTTGTGAAGATTTTTTTTCTAGTTAATTTTAATGGGGAATATCTAAGTTCCTTTAGATATTCCCCATTTAGAAAAATAACAAATTAAAATCAAATAAAAATTATTTCCAGAAGCATATGAACAAATTCACAGATATTTATGTAACACAAAACAACAAGTTTTACTATTGAATTAACAAATAAATTATACCCGTACACGATTGGGCATCTTCTAGCCTAACGGTTAGCGTCTTGGACTTCGGTTCAAGGGGTCACGGGTTCAAATCCTGGGGTGCTCACATAAATTTGAGGGGTTTGGATCGCTATCCCTACAAGCGTTTGTGTGTTCAAAACAAAAATACCGATTTTGTTGAAATACAAAAAACAAAACTTAGCTAATTGACAAAAGACAGGATGTAATCAGAAAATAAAGTAAAAATCATTTTATCAAAAGGTTTTATTTTTCCCTAAAGTTTATAACGATCTGATCAAGTTGAACGCTATCGTAACGGTTGTGATCCAAGTTTATTTCCCCAGCTTAGAACAAGCGTAAAAGACGCAGTAGGACAAATCGGCAGTGAAGACCTGGACAAAGGGCGCTCCCCCTCAATAAACAGGGCCCCTCAACCCCCCCCTCTGGGATAGCGACTCTGGGGCAAATATATGGTTAAATCAAATAAACAGGCTGAACCGACGGATACGCTGGTCGTAAACCACAGAATGTCATATGTCGCACATCAGGTGTTCGGTACTCCCAGGGTTCTTATATAGTTTTTTTTATCTTTTTATCAATTTTACAGGGATACAGAGTTTTTACAGGATCCGATTCATCCCATAAAATCAATGTTAACTTTCCAATTCCATGCCTCTTAAAGGGATCACTCGAAATCGTTTTATAGAACAAGAATACCTTTTTCAGTACGGAGAATCTGTTTAACAAAAATCTACATATATTTTTAAAAAATCCTGCTTTTTGTTCACTCACTTCCTGAAGTTAATACTTAACTGATTTTGATCATTATTTTTTTATTTAAAAGATAATGTCAAGTTGTAAGTCACTGTGGAGCCAGAATTTCTATTTAGGCTCCAGCGCTCTACCCCACGGGACTTCCCAGTTCCCATGTTATTCATATAGAGTTTTAATTGGTTTTGTCACATGTGATTTTTCTTAATTCTTAATAAAAAGGTGTTGTAAGGATTATATGCGTAAATTTTTGCGGGGAGCAGCTCGTAAATATTTAATAAATAAAACAGTTTCAAATATTTTGTTTTCGGTATTTTATTAAACAATTATGATTTATGATATTAACAATTTTCACGCTGAAATCACCCGGTATTTTTTTTTGGTCTTTAAAATAAGCCATAAACAACGATATCGGTTAATCCGTTGAGGAGGTTTTGAAAGTTAACCTTGGTCTTATGGAGTAAATAGGTAGAAACTATGTGTAGGTAGAGCCCCCTCTTAGAAGCTATAACGTACTTTTAGTAAACATCCAAAGCCAGTTGCGATTAAAGGAGATCAAATCGTCTGGACCGTTGGACCGGAGGATCAAGCATTTACAAAGTTCACATTCCAAATTCCCCAAGCCCTACTCACCTAGCCGCGGTCAGTCAATACATTCCCGACATCCCCCGCATTCCTGCCCCAATACGCCCCCGTCACGCACCGGACATAACAACGGTACAGGGTGTTACGGATCACAACACATACCCTAGGCAGTTCATGAATATAATCAGTTTAAAAATTTAAATTTTAAACTGTGGAATGAAATCATCAAAATTCCAATAATAATACATTTTAATTAACTAGGCCTTTCGATATCAAAGATACCATCGTCAGGTCAATTCAACAACATAAACAACAATTTTAATTTGACATAACAGAAATGTTTAAAAATGATTGTAATATTTATAACTGCAGAAAAAATTACGTGAAAAGATCAGAAATATGTATTTATTTGGAATAATAATTTTATAATTTTTAATAATTTTATATAATTTTTTATAAATTTTTTTATAATAATTTTTTATAATTTTATAATTTTATAATTTAAAGGCGTATAAAACAAAGGCGGGTTTTTTTCAGTTTGGAACAGTACAAATTCAAAAATTATTGATAAAAACCCCATTTTCGATAAACCCAACAGCCGAAGAAAACAAACGACAACAAAACAAAGAAAAACAAACTACTAAACACGACACACTACAACAAAATACAGTATAACAAAAATAACAAACAACAAATACAACAAATGTACCTAAAAATTACATATTGATGTAGGTTGCTATACAAAATTACTATATTTAAAATTTTGAAAATACAAGATTTAATGTGGTTTTGTTAACAGAAATTAAAGTGGTGAGTTGTTCTTCTTCTCTTGTTATGACGACTTTCTGGCTGCTTTTGATGAACATTAAATCAGAGACTTTTGATATCTATACCAATAAAAGGCAAAGCCCTCACTCACTCACTCACTCACTCTCTCCCTCTCACTCTCTCACTCTCTCACTCACTCACTCACTCACTCACTCTCTCCCTCTCACTCTCTCACTCTCTCACTCTCTCACTCATCACGAATTCTCCTACTTCCCATTTACCTAGAGAGTTTAAATTGTGTAAACTGATTCTTTAAGCATAAATTTGGAAAACTAAATAGGTTTCATCCTGATCTTACCTTAGGGCTCCGCCAGAGACCCCGACAAAGTTCCCATGTTTTCCTTATGCACATTCAATTTTGTTTGAGCTGATGAAAATACAAACAGCTGATATTGATTCTTAGTAGTTTCACGGGCTAATACAAGAATGCAGCACACACAACTGTCATAGTTGTTATAAATCATTTGCGGGGCGAAGCCTGCGGGCAACAGCTAGTCTACCTATATTACTAAGTCTGAAATATAAATTTTGAAAGCATAATTGTGGACGTTAAATAGCAGGATGATGGGAGATAGCCCATAGAACTCAGAAAAAATACTTGAATTGTTAATTGCATGATTGCAAGAAATAATGACAAACGTTCCCTGCAAGAAAAGCATAGGGTCAGTAAAACATCTTTGTTCACATTTCCAGATGCATTAAGTGTCTTTGTCTACGTATTAACATTTCTTCTGCTTGTATGTTATTGCATTTCTCTCGGCATGGAAACAGTATACATATCAGACAAGGCAGGTTAGGGGCCAAGGGGCCATAGCCCCTACAAACCACTAGTTAGATTTGTTTTCATGCAAACTCACTATGTGATGAATTGATACAAATTTAATGTTAGGCTAACTATTATAATAACTTTTGTTAATAACAATTTTTGTTAATATATTCACCCAAACGGACGAGTCTGCTTCTATTAATATTATGTGTGAGGCAAACATATATTCGTATTGAAATATCACCTCAAAAAATAAATTATTGAGGAACCTGAAGTATTCAGCAATTTTTTACATTAAATTCAAAACATTGAGATAGCTATATAAAAAGACAACTTTCCCAATTGCTTTGTAGAGTCCCTAGAGTTAAATTTTCCTTTGTCCTCTTACCTTGATATGAGGTCGCAATATATTCCAATTATTCCTTTGCGAACAAAAATGAATAGCGTACAAACCCGCAGAAGTTTTAATGATGGAAGCGGACTTTCGTTGATTTAATCAAGAACGAATGTTTTGAGGTACACGCAGGAAATGGACGTAATTGGAGCTTTTGTTTTCTATTTCCTTCCCATTCTGTATAACATTTTGTTTCTTCTTTCTCTTTCCCTAATTTAAATTTGTGAAATTTTGTACTAGGATGTAAAAATTGTTATCGAAGCCTAGACCGTGTTGTACATAAGTTAAGAATTGCATAAGAAAAAGTATTGTTTATCAATGATGATTCCTCAATAAAAATTAAAATAATTTTATATACAGTACAAAGGATGTACAAATAGCAGTTCTTTTAGTTAAAACAATTATATAATGTAATCAAATCTCTTTGTTTCTACAGGAGAAATAACAAAACTGCAATTCTCTATGTTTAACAAATAAAACCTTTATTTCTGTCGGCGATAATTATTGAATTTCAAAGGTCTTGACAAGAATACAAATTAAAAATAAGAACCTTGACAAGTTATCATCAATCTTTTACCTGTCTTCAGACTATAACATCAGTACCGGAATTTATTTCACGATCAATTGAAAGAGGACACATGTAATACGGTAAGTTTGATGAAATAGATTAAAGAAAATATTTGTATCTTATATGGAAATAAATATTTCCTTCTATGATCGGATTAATAATAAATAAATAATATTTGTATGTATAATTTGATGATTATTGTAACTCATATATTTATCTGTAAACTCAACTAAAAACTGAGTACCCCAATTAATTTGATCATTGTGTTAAAAGTAAGCCGATTTTTGTGATCAGGCTACTGTCGAAACTATTAGGCCTTGAATGATTGTTTATGTGTTATTTGAAAGCTTTTGGCATCTAGATGTGACTTTTGGTGTTTTGAAAAACGTCCACCTTCAAGGCTTTGGCCCCTGGGTTTTTAAAGTTCCAATGTTAATGTTATGGAAGAATAATAATCAATTCAATTGGGCATTTGACAGCTCTTGATAGTAACAAAACACAGTACAGAAGCAAGATCAGCTGTTATAAGTTAACTTCTGGAATTCCATCACAATTTAAACTTATAAGATGCTATATTAGTTGGATAATTCCAAAAGGGATAAATATTTGCTCGAATTCTAGAAAATGGATTTGCTAATATTTAATTGAAAATGTATCATAATCTTCTCTTGTTGCAGCCAAATGCGTCAATGTGTTATTAAATAAACCCCCCCCAACAAAATAGATTGCATTTCACCACGCGAACATTAAAACACAGACAACTCTGTTGACATTGCGTCGATGGCCAAACATCTTTGACCCAATAACATGATTGAGAGCAAACGAGAGTCATTACACAACTCCCATTAGACGCCTCGTGGCGAGCAGCTGTAGTTGTTTGAGAAGCTATTATACGGTTCTATAGTAACGATTACTGGCCCGTGCTTACTGTTTACCTGCGACGACAATACTGAATTGATAATGGGGTGTCAAAGTAGTTTCGAAAGAAAATTTAGATTTAAAAAATATATTTTTCGCAATAGCCTGATTATCAATTTTTTATTTAAGTTGTATCTCGGCGAATAATAGGGGGCTCCAGTCACGAAACATTTTCTGTTTCTATCTCATTCTCTCATAAGGCCAATTTTATCAAATCCCGTTTATCCACAACGAACTATCCGAAATCGTTAATGTATGGCAAGAGAGGAGCTAGTTAAAGAGGAAAAAGGACGTAATAGCTTCGATGAACAGAATTATATTATAATACCCCCGTAGCAGCAAACCTGCGTACTCAGCGAATTTCCAATGCGTATATATGTATCTTAATACCACATAAAGCCACATACCAAGTTTCATCAATATACATTCATAAATAAACGATTTATGACATTTTAATTATTCTCCATAAGAATAACATGGGGCTGAGTACGCAGGTTTGCTGCTACGGGAGCCTTGGGTAAAAAATTGTCTTTTTGAGCAAATATCAATGGTCCACAACCAGATGAAGCCGTATACCAAGTTTCGTCAGTATACGTTCATAAATAAGCGAGATATAAAATTTTATATAAATTTTAAACAACGTACTGTGTTTAGCACTTTCAATATCTCGGTAACCAGTTGACGTAGAGAAATGATCAAAATACCAAATTGTGTGTTTTTTTAAGCTGAATCCAATAGGAAAAAATAAAATTTGACCATTTCCAAAATTATATGTAAAAAATTCGAAAAACCCATTTTTGGGGTACAAAACCCCCCAAAATACCCCTTCGGATAGAGCGATCTGGCTGGTTTTCGAACTTAAAGTCATAAACGTTGCTTTACACGTTTATACCAAATTTCATCAAAATCGGATAATTTTTACGAGAGTTATCGTGTTCACGGACACACACACATATATATATATATATATATATATATATATATATATATATATATATACCCCCGTCGTAGCAAACCTGCATACTCAGCGAATTTCCAATGGAGATATAAATTTCTTAATACTACATAAAGCCACTTACCAAAAACTATATTCACAAATAAGCGATATATACAATTTTAATTATTCTCCATAAGAATAACATTGGGGCTGAGTACGCAGGTTTGCTGCAACAAGGAAAACAAAAAATGGGTTTTTATGCTAATGTCAATATAACTCAACTAGGTGAAGTCGTATACCAGTTTTTATTCATTTATGTTCATAATTAAGGGAGACAGAGCATTTAATTATTATCCATAAGAATAACATGGGGGCTGAGTACGCAGGTTTGCTGCTACGGGAGGATTATGCAAAAACAATTTTTTGGAGCAAATATCAATAGACCTCATTGAGATGAAGCTGTATACCAAGTTTCGTCAGTATACGTTGATAAATAAGCGAGATAAAAAAATTTTCTTTTCCTCCATAAGAATAACATTAGACAACGTACTGTGTTTAGCACTTTCAATATCTCGGTAACCAATTGACGTAGAGGAATGATCGAAATATCAAATTGTGTGTTTTTTTAAGCTGAATCGAATGGTCAAAACTAAAATTTGACTTTTTCAAAAATTATATGTAAAAAATTCAAAAAACCCATTTTTGGGGTACAAAACCCCCCCAAAATGCCCCTTCGAATAGGTCGATCCGTCTGGTTTTCGAACTTAAAGTCATAAATGCTGCTTTACATATTTATACCAAATTTCGTCAAAATCGGATCATTTTTACGAGAGTTATCATGCTCACGGACACATATATATATATACAGTATCGAACGAATGGTGTTTTTGGGGTCTGGGGACCTCAAAACGAAAAATGATCATGGTCCCGGGCCTAGGTCTTACCATGCCGACTACGGTAATAGCTTCTTCCCTATAGGGGATATTCGCTAATATATTATATATATATATATATATGTGTGTGTATATATATATACAGTTTCGAACGAATGGTGTTTTTGGGGTCTGGGGACCTCAAAACGAAAAGTTATCATGGTCCCGGGCCTAGGTCTTACCATGCGGACTACGGTAATAGCTTTTTCCCTATAGGGGAAATTCGCTAAAAAATAATCAAAAATTGAAAACTTAATATTTTTAAATTTTACTTGTAATATTTAATACTGTTATTACTATTTAATATTAATTTTGGTAATTAGTGAGATAATTCTATTTAAAAAAAATATTACTTGTTAAACTAAAAAAAGTCGTAAATGTTAAATATGTTGTAATTTAATTGAACAAATATTATTTGTGGCGTATAAATTCTGCTCACTTGAATCACAAGGTATTTTTTGTTAATTTGTATAATCCGTTGAGGAGGGCCGAGATTAGAATGTTAACTTATGAGAAAAGCATGTAAAAACGCCAAATATGTCCCGGACTGTAGCCCCCTGTTTTATGTAGCCAAAGGGCACCATGAAAATTGAAAACAAGTCGTTTCAGGAAAATTGTAATAACTTTGAAATTTATTATTCCAAATAATTTGATACAAAGTAATTTTCCTACGTGAAATTTTAATTACCCAAGAACTTACCGCTGTATTGCCAATGGTACCACTCTCTGTTTATTGCAGACAAAAAAAACAAATATGGTAATGCCAAATAGATTTCGCGGTTATGTAAACAAAAACATTTGTCTCCGTGTTTCATGTGCTATCAATGAATACATACATTTTTAATATTCATCGTTTTTACTCTTTAATATAATTTTTGTTCAATGTGGTCTCATGGAAGTTTTAGTTCAAATTCAAAATTGTTGGTTTAACCAAATGCAGGTTGTTACGTTTTTACCTCGCATGACCAGAGATTTGAAAAAACGTTAATTAATTTAAAGACAGTATCCAGAGCATTTAATGAATTCAAACTTCATAATTTCTTTACACAAATAAGGTTCTCATTCTCTTTTATAGATTCTACTGGATTGCTTGAATATTTTAAGGCCCTGCTTGCGCTGAGGGGTATAAAAAGGCTTGAAATCCAAAACACCCCGAACGTCGTTTCTCGACTGAGCCCCAAGTTTACGTCCCTCATGCGCACCTGATCTCGCCTGCTATTCTATCTCATTTTGCATTTTCGCGCCGTTCTCACGCACAACGGTAAAAAGGTGTGAACCGAAATAGAATTAACGTAAAATAATTTAATTAAACAAAATTTGACATGTAGGGAGTGTTAAAAAAGCAATTCAAATAAAAAAAGGAAACATTGCTAATGGATTAAATTCATAAACAAACCAATTCTCAAAGGCTGGTCAACTTTATTTGGTCGAGGAAAAATTTACGTACCTTAAAATTTTAGATGATTTTGTAAACCGATAAACTGTTAGTCAAGTATATTTATTAGAGTTTCGTGATGGATAGAAGACATAAACGAGCCAAAAAAGTAATAATGATTATGCAGTTGTAGGGATTGTATAAATATTTCACCACTTAAGAAGACGTTGGATTTCACCACTTAAGAGAAATATGCCTTGTCATATTTCTTCTCCATAAGATTTTAACAGAAAACACGGTATCTCGTTTATTACTGGCCAGAGAATTATGAAGCACTTCTTAATTCAAAGGTACTGAAAGGAAAAATATTTTTCTTAGACGATTTTTTAAATTAAATAAATCGATTCCCCAAATATTAAGGTTCAAAAACTAAGTAAAAAAGCGTGTCATAAATAATTCACTACCTAAATAAAACAGATTATTTTTGTACGTGTTTCAAATAAGTGGACCTACAACCTAGAAAAAAGAGATATATAACATTTAGTAATTAGTGAATTTCCTTTGGAAAGTGAACTATTAGCATGACCCGCACGGTGAAACTTAAGACCGGAACCACCATAGAAGTTCCTAACGTGACCCCCTGAACACGTTTTGAGGGGTAGTTCAAAATTGTATATATATATATGTATATATATATATATGTATATGTATATGTATATATATAGACATATATATATATATATATATATATATATATATGTGTGTGTGTTTGCACTCTAGCGGTCGCATTTTTAGGCCGATTTACTTCAAATTTGGTAGGGACGTTCCTTTCTGTAATCGGTTGGACAACTTCGTTGGGCAAAACAATTGGAAAACTCTAAACCCCTTTTTTGGGGATTAATCTTTCAAATTTCGGTTTAGGGCCCAAAAAGGGTCACAAAAGCCCCGTATGTAAAATTAATGCATGCAAAAAGATAGGATTTAGTGAGGCGAAAGTTTTAAGTCCTCTCTCGTCATTCTAGCATAAATATTTACCGAGTTATTAAAGAAAATGTGTTTCGACTAAACACAGTACGTTGTCTTATGGGGGTTTTAGACTAGAAAAGCTTGTTATTCCTTTATTAGAGTACTTTTATCATCCCCAGCAACCTCACGCCTATTTTCAAGCCTGTCTGGACCTTCTCCTAACATTACAGTGCGCAAAATTGTATTCCCAGCTTTGCAGGTAAATGAAACCAGGAGCATCAGAACAGCCAAAAATAACTGTTTTCAGATTTCAATAAAAATTGGAAGAAATGTATGTTTTTACACTGATTTTGAGTTTTAAAAGTTTGTATGTGGAAATTCACTTTCCTCGCGTGCTGCGTGCGAACTCTTTTAATTTTTAATTTATCTCATTTTGTTTGTAATATTATTTATTTTTTTTTTTTAATTACACCATTCTGTGCAACCTCTGCGGTTCATGAATAAAGTTATTTTAATTTTATTTGAAGGAAACAACTTGTTATAAACTTGTCATCGTTTATCTATCAGGCTGGGGAAATAAGTTCGGTGGTGCAACATACTTTTGGCTTAGTCCGAGTTTTGCCTCAACTTACGCCTGGCCAGCAGTACATGTGACTTTAAAGTGTCCTCTTACAGTAGAAAAGCAAAAGACTCGCTGATAGTGAGGCAATTGCATCAGCTGTTCCTTGATAACGCGTCAGAAACGCCGCGCATTTGAAGTTATTCGATAACTTATCTTGAACATGATTCAACATGTCCGTGTGAACGAGCTGGCACAGATATCCCTTCTTGTGAAGCATTTCCTCTGAACAACTTCCTTTTATTCCTCACTGTTTTTGAGGTCTGTGAAGTTGGCGTACCCAAATTAGCTTATCCACTTTTAACCATACCAATCGTTAGTTCTTTGTTAGTTCTCGATAGTTCTTCAATATTTCCGTTAGTTCATAAAAAATAAAAAGGTTATGACACATACAAAATGGATACGCTAACTTCACACAAATTATTTACAGCGCGCACCTTAATGTTAATGCCAATATTAATGTTTACATACAAATCGTTAATATAACTATAACTAACGGAAATATTGAAGAACTATCGAGAACTATCTAAGAACTAACGATTTGTATGTAAACATTAATATTTGCATTAAAATTAAGGTGCGTGCAGTAAATAATTTGTGTGAAGTTATCGTATCCACTTTGTATGTGTCATAACTTTTTTATTTTTTAAGAACTAACTTAAATATTGAAGAACTATCGAGAACTAACAAAGAACTAACAATTTATATATAAACATAAAAATTTGCTTTGAAATTAAGGTGCGCGCTGTAAATAATTTGTATGAAATTATCGTATCCACTTTGTATGCGTTATAACTTTTTATTTTTTAAGAACTAACGGAAATATTGAAGAACTATCGAGAGCTAACTGAGAACAAACGATTTGTATGTAAACATTAATATTAGCATTAAAATTAAGGTGGGTGCGTAAATAATTTGTGTGAAGTTAGCGTATCCACTTTGTATGTGTCGTAACTTTTTATTTTTTAAGAACTAACGGAAATATTGAAGAACTATCGAGAACTAACGAAGAACTAATGCCTGATATGTAGACATTGACATTTACATTTAGATTAAGGTGCGCGCTAGAAATCATTACTGTGAAGTTAGCGTATCCACTTTGTATGTGTCATAACTTTTTTATTTTTTAAGAACTAACGGAAATATTAAAGAACTATCGAGAACTAACAAAGAACTAACGATTGGTATGGTTAAAAGTGGATAAGCTAATTTGGGTACGCCAACTTCACAGACCTCTGTTTTTGCCCCAATTGTCATTTGTATTAGTATTTTACTATTGTAAAATTACAGTATTAAGAAAAACTAAAGTCTCAGCCACAGTTTTGCTTTTGTGAACGTAAACAAGGTGAAATGTTAGGTACTTTACCATTTGAGCAGAATAGCTTTTATCATTCCCTTGAAAAGTAAATGTCCACTGTTGTATTATTTGCTATTTAGAGTCAAAGAAAATATTTTAGCCATGAAATATAAAATAGTAGTTTTAAATCTGGAAAAGTATTAAACGTTAAATTTTAGATAAATTAAGTCACAAGCCACGAGATTATTTAAACCAATTTGGCCTGACACTGAGTTAAATAAACCACTAAAATGCCATAAGCTTTTCAATGAGGGCCAACAAAGTTTTTTGTTTTTTTTCGACACCAATTGTTTTCAATAAGCTGATTCTTTACTAACCTGCATTAAGGTAATTACACTAATTAGGGTTTAATTCATTTGTTGGGGTTTTATTACATAACAATGCTTTAATACTTTGCAATTACTAACACGTTCACCATATTATTCAGATTTTTCCGGTAAATATTTAGGATAATTTCATTGAAATTAAAAAAAATAATATTTCATTTTTTATCTTTAATCGTTTCAATATTTTAATTTATCTCATCCTGGTTTATCGTTTTTATACTCAAATCCAGTTGTTTTAAAATTGTATGGTTGTGGTAAAGTTTTTGGTTGGTTTCTAGGATGAAATCATGTAATCAGTGTTTCAGCGGTTTTAGTATGTTAGGTCAAGGCGGTGAGTGAAGAATCCAAAATAGAATATTAATCGTTTACAAAAGGGACCATAAATTCTCAGCTATTCATTTCGTCATAGTTTTCTTGTGCGATTGGGCAAATGAGGGAATCGAATGCTTTCAACAACTGCTAGTTTGATGTACAGAGATGGAACAATGGGACTGTATGACTGCTACACCTACATCTCCTAGATGAAGTACCTGGAAGTTATAAAAATCCGGCTTCTTTTCTATCATTACCATTATATGTAATCTGTATCATTAAAAGAGTCTTGATAAAGTGAAGATTTTCTGAAAGTTTCAACCTGTATTCGCATTAACACATCTTACCCTTTGAAAGTGATTTTTGGGAGTTTGAAAAACATCCACATCGGGGCTCCGTCATATGGGCTTTCAAAGTTCCAGTGTTAATGTACTTGAGTAAAATAGCAATACTGTACATTGAATTGAATATTAACCTGCTGTTGGTACACTACCACAACACAATACAAGAGTATGGAAATATAATATGTTTAAATAATATGAATAATAAAACGAGTTCGCACGCAGCACGCTGACGTGAGGGAAGTGAATTTCCATTTAAAAACTTTGAAAACTCTAAATCAGTGTAAAAACATACATTTATTCCAATTTTTATTAAAATCTGAAAACAGTGATATTTTGGCTGTTCTGATGCTCCTGGTTTCATTTACCTGCAAAGCTGGGAATACAATTTTGCGCATTATAACGTTAGGCGAAGGTCCAGACAGGCTTGAAAGTAGGCGTGAGGTTGCTGGGGATGATAAAAGTACTCTAACAAAGGAATAACAGGCTTTTCTAGTGTAAAACCCCCATAAGTCAACGTACTGTGTTTAGTCGAAACACATTTCCTTTAATAATTCGGTAAATATGTATGCTAGAAAGACGATAGAGGGCTTAAAACTTTCGCCTAACTGATTTCCATCTTTGTACATGCATTAATTTTACATATGGGGCTTTTATGGCCCTTTTTGGGCCCAAAAACCTTAAATTTGAAAGATTAATCCTCAAAAAAGGGTTAGATTTTTCCGATTGTTTTGCCCAAAGAACTTGTCCAACTGATTACAGAAAGGAATGTCCCTACCAAATTTGAAGTAAATCGGACAAAAAATGCGACCACTAGAGTGCAAACACACACATATATGTATATATATACACACATATATTTATATATATACAATTTTGAACGACCCCCCAAAAAGTGTTCAGGGGGTCACGTTAGGAACTTCTATGGTGGTCCCGGATTTAAGTTTCACCGTGCGGGTCATGCTAATAGTTCACTTTCCAAAGGAAATTCACTAATAACTACTAGAATGGCAATACAATATACAATTTATTCAACGTTATTAGAGTTGTATAATTACATACGAACATTTTTGGCTCGAATTCGATCAACTGTGTTCACACGATATCTTAAACAAGGTAAAATTGTCACGATAATTCAGATTCAGATAACACTTGATAATCTGATAGGCGATTACAAAACAGCTGATCACAGCTGATCTCAAACTACCAGCTGATCCCAACAATCATAAACATCTGGTGGCAGCGAGTAAGCGTGATTGTGATACCGGTAATGCTCCAAGGACATCGTACTGTAACACTGCCAAGCCTGCTGTCGTTGTATACGTTATGCGAGCGTTTGTTTACGTTTGCAGTTTATAACGATTCTACTAGCAGCACCATGTGGGATTTCACTGTTATTTTGCAATGTTTATAGAAGCCTTTCTGAACGGTATGTTTACAATGCTGTAACGAAATAGTTTAAAACTGTTTATGTCGTGAACCTATTTTATTGCTTAAGACACCTACATAAACGTATAGTTTAAGGCGAATGTAATTTAATTATTTGTAAATCCCTCTGACTAAAATATCCCTGCCTCTTATCAATACAAGCTGTTTAGCTTTCAAAAACTATAATTATTGCTCCATTTGATTGTACACACCAACGAGCTAACTACATTTAAAGTGTGCAAGCATATGTTAATCTCCAAGAAAAGGTGAAGCCTACAAAGTGACCGCCATTTTTCCTTTCCACCATTTATAACCATTGTAACCGAACTCGCCACAGACTATAAAATAATGCTATCTACAATTTACTTGCAACCGTTATCCATACAGAAACTAATTAAAAAATGATTCATAATTTTTAACTATTATATTTGAAGAGTTTAAGATTAAATCGTTTAAATTGTTTATGAATGTGTAACCCAAAGAAGAAAAATAGTTGTTTTCCTTCAAAATTCAACTTTTTGCCACTGTGTTTTTGATCATACGTTTTCTTCAAACCACCATTCTCTGCGTTTTTTTGTAAAAAAAATCTGCAGCTTCAATTTGTCACGCCTGTTAGGCCTCTAGATGCATTAAGTTCGTTGATACTCGTTGTTATGCACGCAAACTTGGTACTCTATTTGAAATAAATCACATACGTTTTATGGAACAGTACAATTTCACTATATAGCTAGCTATCTTGTGGGATCCACAAGAAAAAGCGAGAGGCAGAGACCTTTGGCTATAGGTGTAGAATGAGGCGTCGTATATATAGCCTTGTTACTGAGTGAGACTGTCTGATAATTTAGCCAGAATCGTTAAGATAACCCCGTAATCTATAGCAGCCGTATCTGTTTCTAACCACAACATCTCTCGATTTTGCTCAGGATCGATCTGGCAAACCTCAGATTGTGTGGCGAGTGTTCCAACAAGCGTTTGGGTATGGGGACCGAGCTTTGCTCATAATGTTCCGTCAGTTTAGAAAAAATTGCGAGAATATTAATTAAATATTACAAATTATGCAATTTGTAATTTTTGTAGATTGTAAATAAGTTACAACAAAAACCAACATTTTTTTTTTTGTTGTTTTTCCATTATCAATAAGTATATGCAGCACAACCAACACTAAGCAGGAACATTTTTTAAAAGACCACAGTGTATAGTTTTTCCCGGCAAAGTCAGAGCAATCTGCACCGTCGTTACGTGCAAAATTGCAGCATTGGCCTCGATAAAAGTGAGGGGCTTTGGTTAACTATTGACATAAAACCATCCACTTTTTATGCGGCCAGCACAAGAACATGGAGTAAAACATCAACGTAAGGCCATCACCATTAACGAAGAACACGTGGCGTAAATGCAAGACACATTGTAAAATGAACACTATCAGCTGTGAACCGTGGTGGTGACGTAATTAATTGATGAGTGATATGTTATTTTTGTTTGTGAAGAAGCTCTAAAACTACCTTAACAGAAAGTTAAAACGCTATTTCTAAACAAAATGCGGTTTCAAGTGATTAGGTTACAAGTTTTAATTATTTTTTGCCTTTAAATTAAACTCTATTATCACATGCCATTTTGTTTTTCCTTACGATCGGGTATATGACCAACCGTTGGTTACAATCCTAAGTCAAATCTTCACACCGCGTATATAATTTAAAATATTTACTGCTGATTCACGTCTAAAATATATGGCCACATCATTATGTTTTTAAGTCAATCATGTGAACATAATAAAAAATATTCGAACTTAGTATATTTTACAAATTTTCTGAATGGGAAAGAAGATATTACCGTGGGTTGCACCGTAGAAGGCTAAAGGTTCGGTATATAGCGTACCATTGGCAAACATGCACATTTTTGATAGCAAATTATATATTTTTATCTAGAGATATAAGATATAAAACATGTTTTTTTCGAAAACTCAACTTTGACTGAAAACACCATTTTTGTTCCAATGTTTTAAATGTGTTTATGTGGGAAACGGATATTTTTGTTTTTTGTGTTTGTGGGTGTTGTAATTTTTTTTACTGTCCAATTTTGATGAAATTTTTTACAAACGTGTAAGGCAACATTTACAACTTTAACTTCGAAAACCGGTACGATCGCCTCGTCCTAAGAGGTATTTTATATTTCACATTTTTATTTTATTTTTTACACATCATTATTTTTAAACCCAAATTTTAGTTTTGACAATTGAATTCAGCTTTAAACAAACAATTTAGTATTTTGAATTATTAATCTACGTCAATTGGTTAATGAGATGAATCACTTGCTTAACACATTACGTTGTCAATATTAATCTTAGGGAGAACAAATAAAATGTTATATCTCGCTTATTTATGAATATAATTTGATGAAACGTTGTGAGTGGCTTTATGACGTAGAGAGGTTCCATTTTAATCCGCTGAGTATGCAAGTTTGCTGCAAGGGGGTATCATTGTACTCGCATGTCAGAAAATACCCAATTATACTCGAACAGTTTGGATTTTATTCGATAACAGTCTCTTGAGATCCATAATTACTACACGTTTTGCCGGTAACACTATTTAAAACCGATTTATTCACTAATGCGTTTAAACATGTCTTGTGATCATTAATGGGAAGTCTATTGTGTCTAGTTAGATATCTTATGATGATCAACGTATATTCTGACACGGTATTTAATAAACAACATACATATAATAACGAGTTCGCACGCAGCACGCTGACGTGAGGGAAGTGAATTTCCATGTAAAAACTTTTAAAACTCTAAATCAGTGTAAACACATACATTTGTCCAATTCTTATTGAAATCTAAAAACATTGATTTTTTGGCTGTTCTGAAACTCCTGGTTTCATTTACTTGCAAAGCTGGGAATACAATTTTGCGCATTATAAGGTTAGGATAAGGTCCAGACAGGCTTAAAATTAGGCGTGAGGTTGCTGGGGATGATAAAAGTATTCTAACAAAGGAATAACAGGCTTTTCTAGTATAAAACCCCCGTAAGACAACGTACTGTGCTTAGTCGATACACATTTTCTCTAATAACTCGGTAAATATTTATGCTAGAATCACGAAAGAGGGCTTAAAACTTTCGCCTTTTTAATTCCCATCTTTTAACATGCATTGATTTTACATCTAGGGCCTTTCTGACCCTTTTTGGGCCCAAAAACTCGAAATTTGAAAGATTAATCCCCAAAAAAGGGGTTTAGAGTTTTCCGATTGTTTTGCCCAACGAACTTGTCCAACTGATTATAGAAAGGAACGTCCCTACCAAATTTGAAGTAAATCAGACAAAAAATGCGACCGCTAGAGTGCAAACACATATATATACAAACATATATATATATGTCTATATATATATATATATATATATATATATATATATATATATGTCTATATATATATAACATTTTGAACGACCCCCCAAAACGTGTTCAGGGGGTCACGGTAGGAACTTCTGTGGTGGTCCCGGGCTTAAGTTTCACCGTGCGGGTCATGCTAATAGTTCACTTTCCAAAGGAAATTCACTAATAAAAAGACAGCTGATTTAATAAACAACATACACATTACTCATTTAGAAAAACAATCAGTAACAAGTATTAAATATAGTATGAAATTTTCGTTTGTATGTAAGTGATTCTGCTACAAAAATTTGTTGTTTAGTTTGTTTCTAGAAGACAAGGAAAACTTTGGCACTATAATAAACAAACTGTGAAAGGAAAATAACGGACCCCGCAAAGGTATAATTTATAAAATCTGTTAGTGCCGGATAAGAAAATAATTAATTCCAATCTGACCCTTATTTATGAGACCTTCAATACCAGTTTATGTACTTCCTTATTTAGACGCTTATATCTAGGAAATTACCGTATGTAGCTGTTTTTATTTGCTTTAATAACTAATGATAATGTCCATTCCTCATTAATCACCGTACCTTTACCGCTGAATGGTAACGAGTTCGCACGCAGCACGCTGACGGGAGGGAAGTGAATTTCCACATACAAAACTTTTAAAACTCAAAATGTGTAAACACATACATTTATTCCAATTTTTATTGAAAACTGACAAAAAATGCGACCGCTAGAGTATATATACATAATTTTGAACGACCCCCCAAAACTTGGTCACGTTAGGAACTTCTATGGTGGTCCTGGGAAGATTCACCTTGCGGGTCATGCTAATAGTTCACTTTCCATAGGAAATTCACTAATAACCATTAATATTTTAGTATTGCTTTCTAATATGAGTGTAATAGCAATATCGAGTGGATTATTTACCTTAGTTATATTTTTTTAGTTAACCATACAAAAAACGTTTTACACGCCTAGCTGTTTTTTGAGTAAAAACACCTTCTTTCAACAAATCTTTAAAAAGATTGGGCAGCTACCAGGCGGGTAAATTATCTTAAATTATTTTACTAGCACATAAATAACCATGATAAAATAACTCTTGATTTCAGGCTGTTAAACAAACAAACTTAAGGTTTTATGGAATATGTGTATAATATGCTGAGTAACAAGCATAACAACTTTAAAACTTATCAATGTATTTCCACATAAGTACAGGACCATGTTTAATTTTAGTCGTGCGCAGCATCATTATAAGATGGCGTAAGTATTTACTCTAAATCTCTCTGGAAGACAATAGACTAGTCGCAGTTATTGATAAGTTATCACCACTGATAAGCCAGACTCGCGTGGCGCTGTACGATTGACCGTGTTATCAGCATTTTTTTCATTTGTTATCTTTTTCTCATGTCGTGTTGTAATCCTAATTTCTAAATTTTACTTGGCCGATTGCGCAATTCAGACAAAATCACCAAATGGTGATAACATTTTTGTTTTTGTTTTTTATTAATTGCTTGATAAGAATTCTTGTGTAAAGTGAGATAGCTTTTTCACTCTCGGTTGAAATTCAATTTAGAGCCTTTTTACTCTATAAAATTTAGACTTGTATTTCGTTACCAAATAGTACATCTGTGTAATTGTTGGTTTAATTTCGCAATAAGTGTACGTGTTTTGTCCAAAAATTGCATTGTTGGTATGAATAAAACGACGTTCGATTAATTCTTTCGTGTTTTATAATGTATATAGCAAAAGGAATTGTGGGTAATTCAAAAAATCAATATATAAATTCAATTTAAAGTGTATTATATTATAGTTTTTTTTCCAAAGATTTTTATCAGCACAATACATTTTGTCGCATAAAACAAAGCAGAGTGAATGTAAGTTTTCGTTTTTATTATAGGGTAATATCAAAAGCTGGTTTGGGGGAGGGTTGGTTTGGGGGTTGCTTATGGTATGGTATTGATTGTACTATTTCAATAGTGGGGAGTGGAGAAAACTGTTTTAAAACCGGGAAGTGTTGTGAATTCGTTTTGGTGATTTACGAGGTTAAAAATAGCTACGTTTACTGTTTAAATTGAATATTTTCTCGGATGTTACAAAAGTTCGCTTCCATTTTTCATTCCACAGTCATGACGAGTGCTCTACGGATTTTAACTGACACAACCCTATTCTTCAGACTTGTTCAATTAACAGTAAAGCCCCTCGTAAAGCTAGAGACTTAAATCGCCACCCAACAGGTACCCTGCAATAAATACAGGGAGGGTCGTAAAACGGAGGGGGGGCGAGGTGAACGTGAGCCTCAGGGAGAATAAGTACGTGGAGACACTTGAGTAAACTTCCCAAATTCTTTAATCGGTAGTAAAAGAGGATTTTAGGTGGGCCGAAGATTTTAATAATAATAATTAGGGTGTCCGTCTTCCATTGGACAACGTTATTTGACTGGACAAAACTAACAAATAATGCAATACCGTTACAAATCGATCAGTCTCCCATCCTCTTTGTGAATTTGAATGTTTTTTTTTGCAAAACCTTAGTTTTTCAGAAACGGTTAAAGATACAAAGTATAAACTTTGCATGAAACAATCCTTGAAATTCCTTTAAAATGTATTTTATGTTTTATAATGGTAGCGGTTTTCAACTTTTAAAGTTAAATATCTAGAAAACAGAGGAATACAGAATATTTTATGAAACCATATATTTATACAATTTCAAGCCAAATCGAACAATGCGTCATATATTTATAAAATGACGGAGGAATTTTTAAAAGAATGCTCAAAAGTGGGTCTTTTTTCCACTGAAGATATTCCTACTTTTGAGCCTAAATTCGAGTTTTCTCTTTTATACAACATTCACCGTTCTATTTTGCTAAACATTTTCTTAATATTTCGTTTCTTGAAATGTATTGTATGTCTTTCAGTTTTATATTAATCCAGTTTTAAAATTGTAATCCACAGTCATTTCGAAATTATATATTTTCTTATATAACACCCTATGTATGAAATTTACCTCAATGGTGACATTTACCTCCTTTGTCGCCCTGAACAGAAATTCACCTGTCTGTACATTTGGGATTTTATTAATTTTTACTCTGTAGCAATTGACGGACTTGCGATATGAGATATTTTACCTATAACTCATAGTTTTAAAACACTAACCTATTTTAAAATATTTGCAATTTTAAAAATTAATCCTTAATTTCTTTATTTATTTTAATATTTGTTAAAAAAAAATAAGGCAGTGTTAAAAAAATCCTATATTTTATATTTACCTGCATGGTAATGATTAGAATGTTGCCAATAGTATATAAGATAAATAAAATAATTATTTTGTTTATCTTTGAATTAACATAAAAAGGGAAAAAAACTTTTCCTTGATTACCATGTAAAGGAATACATTGTTGCTTTGTACTGAGGTATACTTAGGTTGTACTTAGGTATTTTGTATACACCTTTACTATCACCTTCATTCCCATTAGACGTTTTCTCAATCAAACCCCTCGAAGACAATGCTCGAAAATGTTAGAAAATAAAAAATAGATTCAAGCTAAGTTTCTTGTGGTTATTCATTGATCTTTCCTGGTTATTCATTGTTCTTAAAATAAACAGTTACAATATTTCTATTTTTACATGATTTAACTTAGATAACAAATGATGGAAAAGCTACGGGATTAAATCCTCAGCCATAAACATTTCGCCATTGTTTAACCGGTCGGTTCAACAGTGGAGATAAACCCGGGAGTGTAAAGCAATTAAACATTTATTTGTCCTTACATCATTAACAGTTAAGCCCACATAAAGAGGGGCGTTAAAGCAGATCCAACAGGTCTACTGATAGAGGGTTGTTAAACGGGGGTGGGACATAAAAGGTGGTCATTCGGGGCAGAGTGGTCGGCGGCGTTGGCCGTGTAAATCGCCTAGTGAGGTGGATTTGTATTTACGAGCCATCTAAAACACAGATAATTTTCTAAATAATATGGTTTAAAGTCAATTCAGAAAGTGATCTTCAGAATACCATTTAAGTATTTAAAAAGTGATCCTAGGCCATGTAACACAAAAAATTGATTTTAAAATCAGTTGTGAATAAAATTAGAAAAAAATAGGAAACGAATTTATTTTAGAGTGGGCTCCAGTCACGAAATATTTTTAATTTCTACCTGTTTACCTGTTTCTACGGGGCGAAAAGTTAATGTTAAACTTTATCGCCAGTACCTCCTCAATGGATTGTCTGAAATAGTTTTTGCTTAATTTAAAACGACAAAAAGATACCTAGCAATTCCAGTGAGCAACATTTCGATAACATAGATAATAATCGTTCCCTAAATTCCAAAATACTCCATATTCACGATTTTTTATGGGAGGACGATTTTTGATATCGAAACTCTGCTCACTGAAATCACTAGGTACTTTGCTCTTTAAAATGAGACATCCGATGAGGAGGGGCGGGCTTTTAAAGTTAACACTGCCCTTAAGGGGGAAGCAGGTAGAAACGCGAAATGTGTGACTGGAACCCCCTCCCTCCTAATGGCAATCGCTGTCGTTTACGCTATATACATAAAATACCCCCAACACAGCGAACCTACGTACTCAGCGAATTTACAGTGCATATGTATGTGTCTCAATACTAGGCCTATATAGAGCCACGTTCCCAGCTAGTTCCACAAAAATACATTCTTAAATAAGTGATTATAACATTTTATTTATTCTCCATAAGAATAACATTAGGGCTGAGTACGCAGGTTTGCTGCAACGAGGAATGTAAAAATGTGTTTTTGCAAGTATCAATATACCACAACTAGTTGAAGCCACATACTAAGTTTCATCATTATATACTCATAAATAATCGAGATATAAAATTGTATTGATTCTCCATAAGGATAAAATTGGACAACGTACTGTGTTTAGCACTTTGAATATCTCTGCTACGGTTGGACGTAGAACAACAATTAAATCACCAAAATGATCGTTTTGTAGAGCTAAACCTATTAGTAAAAAGAAATGTGAAGTTTTTAGTAAAATTATATCAGGAAAATCCACAAACTTTTTTCCCATAAGATTAACCTAAGAAATTTTATAGACGCGTTTTTTTACTTTTATCCACAACCACTTAACCTAGGGTAATGATTCAAAATACCATATTATTTTTTTAGCTCTATAAAATGTCTATAACCGAAATTGAGTGTTTATAAAATTTTAGGGTAAAAACTCAAAAAACTGATTTTTGGAAAATTTAAAACCCCTATAAAACTCCTTTCTTAAAGTCCTATCGATCTAGTTTTCGAACTTAAAGTCATAAATGTTACTCTTCACATTTTTGCCAAATTTCATCAAAATCGAACGTTTCTTTCAAAAGTTATCGTGTTAACGGGCACATATATATAAATTTTATCAAATAGTTTTTTTGGCATCTGGGGACCTCAACACAAAAAGTTATCATGGTCTCGGGCTTCAGTCATTACCTACGGTAATAGCTTCTTCCCTATAGGGGAGATCCGCTAAAAGTAAATGTACCTATGTATAACTAAGACCATGACGTGTAAAAAGTAAAAATATTTTAGGTCATGTAGATAATAACATATTATACTCTCGGCCATAAAAAATGGAAAAGTATCAATTTTATGGTGTCCTTTTATGAGAAATTGTGGGAAAAAGATGGTTATAGTTGTGAGGGGGAAAGCATTATTCAGAGGGGAAATTAACCAATCATACATACAAACATTAACTTCCACACATACTTGCCATTAGCTAAAGAAGTTCTTTTACTACTACAGATGTATTGCAGCTTTTAATTACAAATCATTGTGTCTGGTTTGGTAGTTCCAAAGTAATATTTTTTCATGCTACTTTACAACTGTTATTGCAAAATATAATTTGTCAATCTCAACAATAATAAAAGTTGAAGTAAGAAAGATGGAACAATTAAACTTGCAGCAACGGTTATAAAATCAGATACTATCCACATTCACAGGAAAAATATTTATTTTAGGTTATTTATGTGTTAGGTATGATACTTAAGATTTATACTGAACGAAAAAATAGTACCACATCGATAAGTTTTTCTCGACAATGGTTTTCCATGACCAGAAGAACAGTGACACTTCCCCCTTCACCTCTATTCATTTCCCACGTAAGAGACGTAGGGTCCACCTTTTCCTCCCCTAAATTTTCCAGCAAATAATTTGGTCATAGTTACCAACTATAATATCCCTTTAACGCGTAGCACGTGCTCAAAAGGGATCGTTTCCGCTTAGAAAACCTTTGGGCAAACATCCGCATAAGGTTATAAACAAGATGGCCTAACTGAGGTTATGGGGTTTTGGCACGGACTGTAAATTAGCCTGTGAAGTGACCGGTGTAAACACAAGGGCCAAACTGTCCTCTCGTCGGTAAATATTTGTAGTCTGCCATCGTCAAGAGTGGTCGAGTAGTCGTGTATCGCCTCTAAACACGACAACGCCACGGCGCTACTGATGATGTCACTTATAGACAGCGGTACTTGTTTGGCTCAAGGTTTATCCATGTCTGATATGTTTTGGATTGAAGGAACGAAGTGACTACGTACACGTCCAATGTAAGGGCAAATTCACTTCGCTGCCGCTTAAGTTAGGTTAGGTTAGTTTACGTTAGGTTAGGTTAGGATAGGTTAGGTTACGTTAGGTTAGGTTAGGAGGTTTTATGGCTCTCAATTTGTTTTAAAAATCACAGGATAAGTAACGTACGGTGCATAATTTGGAACGGACGTGAACAGTAGCGGCTCACGTCGGACGTGTACGTAGCCTCTGCCTTGAAGGAAATGTCTAGTTGTGGTCTCTGACCTTCGAAATGGTCGTAGTACTCTAACAAATTGTTACCATATGGATTCTAATATATACTTGATATATATCTTCATCTGGTTTGATCTATTATTATGCTCATCAAGTACCCCTGCAGCAGCAAACCTACATACACCTATGCAAACATAGGAAAATTATGTTATCCCATGTTTTTCTTAAGGAGAGTAAATCAAATTCGATACCTCCCTTATTTATGAATATAATGTTAATAAACGTATAGCCTTCATCTGGTTGTGGTATATTTACATTTACATAAAATTCCTATTTTTAGTCATCCTCGTTACAGCAAACGTGCGTAGTTTGTTAAATTTTATTCGTATGAAGGATTAATAAAATATTACATCTCACTAATTCAATTTTTATAGCATTTTGACGAAACTTGGTATTTGGAAATTCGCTGAGTACGCAGGTTTGCTACTATGTGAGAAGTTATTTTGACCAAATTGGTTTTAATTTTTAAATGTCTCAAGCTTGCAATGTAGACAATAGTTTAGGTAAATACCCCCGCCACAGCAAACCTGCATACTCAGCGAATTTCCAATGCATAATATATGTCTTAATACCACTTGAAGCCGCATACCAAGTTTCATAACAATATATTCACATATAAGCGATTTTAATTATTCTCCATAAGAATAACATTGGTAATGAGTACTTAGGTTTGCTGAAACAAGGAACACAAACAATTGGTTTTTATGCAAATATAAATAGAATTTAACTAGGATAAGCCACATACCAAGTTCTATCAATATGTAATCATAAATAAGCGCTTTATAACATTATAGTTATTCTCCATAAGAATAACATGGGGGCTGAGAAAGCAGGTTTGCTGCAACAAGGAACAAAAAAATGGGTTTATATATAATTATCAATATAACTCAACCAAGTGAAGCTACATACCAAGTTTTATTAATTTATGTTTATAATTAAGGGAGTCATTACATTTTACTTTTCTCCATAAGAATAACATGGGGGCTGAGTACGCAGGTTTGCTGCTACAGGAATAATCAACAAAAAATCAATTTTTTGTGCAAATATCAATATACCAGCACTACGTGAAGCCACATACCAAATTTCATCAAGATACATTAATAAATAATCGAGATATCAAATTTTATTTATTCTCCATAAGGATAATATTGGACAACGTACTGTGTTTAGCACTTTGAATATCTCTGCAACGGTTGGGCGTAGAATCACAATTTAAACACAAAAATGATTGTTTTGTGGAAATGAACAGATTGGTAAAGGCAAATGTGAAGTTTACATTAAAATAAACTGAGGAAAAGCCAAAAACATTTTTCCCATAAGATTAACATGGGAGATTTTATGAGTAGGTTTTTTGGATTTTCTCCGCAACCACTTAAGTTAATAATTCAATAATACCATAATAATTCAAAATACCATATTTTTTTTTTTAAGCTCTAACATGGACTAAACCAAAATTAAGTTTTTTAAAAATTTATGGGTTAAAAATCCAAAAAACTGATTTTTGGACAATTTAAAACCCCCATAAACCCCCCTTCCCATGGTCCGATTTTTCTGGATTTCGAACTTAAAGTCATGAATGTCATTTTTACACGTTTGAGCCAAATTTCATCAAAATCGGGCGTTTTTTACTCGAGTTATCGTGTTATCGGACACACACACACACACACACACACACACATATATATATATAAATATATATATATATATATATATATATATATATAGTGTTTTTGGCATCTGGGGACCTCAAAACAAAAAGTTATCATGGTCTCGGGCTTAAGTCTTACTATGAGACCTACGGTAATAGCTTCTTCCCTATAGGGGAAATTCGCTAAAAAATTAACTCTATGTATTATATTTAGTTTAAATTAAACTCACCACACATTTTTATATCAATTTAATATTTCCACATACTTATGATGATTCACCCTTCAAAAGAATGTGGTAACTCAATAAAAACACGTGAAAGTTGCATGACTCGCCTAGCGTGCTATGGACGAACAGGAATGCCAAGAATGTATTGACCTTTTGTGACTAAGTGGGTTTTGTTAGGTTTATTTAATGAACAAACATCACTTTTGACGTTTATTACTCGAAATTCCAAGTAGTATAGTCCGTGTATATCGGACATTTGGTCGTTCTTGACAAGATATTAAATTATATTACTATTGAGGAGTATAGAGAAATGTATATTTGTTGTATTATATAAGTGTAAGCCACAACAAATCCCAGAATTAGAAAAATTCAGAAATTTAATTAACCTTATCTTTATTTATGTTTAACCTTAATTGTTAACTTATTCGACTCAACAAATCAAATATAGCGCTTTATATAGAGTTATTACGAAGACAATTTACAAGGGAATTAATGGTTAAACCTTTATTTCAGGTAAAAGTTATTATATCAAAAACTTTATTTTTTGATTTATTTGGACTTTACCTATCGCTTCTAGTGTTTAAAACTACACTACGTTTCGGGAGGTAAAGAAACTCCTCCCGTTATCAAGTGAACCCTACTTACATCTAAATATCAAACTCTTACACCTAAATAACCTACACTAGTCTAGTGTGCGGTTTGGTTGTGGATAGACGTGAGATTCAAGTTTCCCGTGTTTGCCCGTCAGCTTGGAGGCTACGATGCAGAACAGGTAATGTATTGTCAGTTTTCCATTTGTTCGTATATATAAATGTTGTGTTAGTGTATTGTATTCGATTTTTTGTATATATATATTTGTTATCTTTGTGTTAGTGTAAATTAAATTGTAAAGGAAAATATTAAAAAAATGTAGGTTAGTTAGGTGTATATATAAATGTTATGTTAGTGTATTGTATTTGATTTTTTTTATACATTTGTTATGTTTGTGTTAGTGAAGATTAAAATGTAAAAGAAAAATAATAAAAAAAACCCAAAAAAATGTAGGTTAGTTAGGTGTAAGAGTTTGATATTTAGATGTAAGTAGGGTTCACTTGATAACGGGAGGAGTTTCCTTACCTCCCGAAACGTAGTGTAGTTTTAAACACTAGAAGCGATAGGTAAAGTCCAAATAAATCAAAAAATAAATTCAAATCCATCGCTATTATGAGTTTCAAAAATACAATATCAAAAACGTTGGCTATAAGTTTGAAAGCCCTAGTATTACTTAAAGAGAGTTGAAGGTTTATATTAACAAGTAATAACTGATAATGAAGAAATTATTGCGGACATTTTCCATCACTCATTTAAAACAAAACAAAAAAGTTTCACAACGTTTCGGAATCTATAATCTGATCCCGTCTTCGGGTGAGAAGATCATAACTAACTAATTTATAGTGGTACAATACAAACAAATCTGGAAAAAATAACATAAAACAAACAAAATATATGCAAATGTAGTCTACAAAATAACTTACCAACACCAACAATGAATTTTAAACAAATACATGACTCATTAATATGAGTATCAACATATTACCATTGTGTTGTGTAAAAAATTATAATGTGCAGATGATTCAAGGGTTGACATATTGAAAGAGAGACTTGAGCTGATTATTAGCAACAAATTCAAGTTATTAACAAATATTAATTTAATTACAATTAGAGTTTACCTTTAAAATTACAGGTATTGCTGATGCAGTAGATTAACTAATGATCAGCCTATAATCATCTGCCGAAAAAACAATAAAAGTATTAAAAATGTGATTCATATAAATCCTAATTACATAAGAGATTACGAGGTATTGCGATATGGATTGTGATTAGGACAAGAGATTTATGTTGGGTGATTAATATTTTTCCGGAGATTTATTGTTGAAATTATTACTTGCCTATCATATTATTTATGTGTAAAATGCAAAGACCAACGGTGTTCAACACTAGTTCTTTAACTTACTGTTTTGATGGATAAGTGAAGTACGGTGGACTGATTTTAAGGTATAAAATATAAAACTCTAAGGTTTCTTATAGTTGAGAGCTCCACCCTACGTGATTTCAAAGTTACATTCATACTGAAATGTCTGAAATTCATTTAATTTGACCAAATGATAACACAAACGAAGTCCATTATTTTAAAAAGTTCAAAAACCACAGAATACAGGAAACACAACTCTCAAATTCCTTGTGCGACCCCGTGAGCTACGGCGTCTATATATGTTTGTAAAAAATGTGATTTGTTGTAGGAATATATGTTTGCAATATTTACACCGTAAACATTATTGCAAACTGTTTCCATTATAAAACGAGTTCGCACGCAGCACGCTGACTTGAGGAAAGCATTTCTGCATTAAAACCTTTAAACAAATCTAATAAATGGTTTTAAACAACACTGGTAACCTTTTTTGGAAGATTGAAAAAAGTTATTTCTTGACTGTTTTGATGCTTCTGGTTATATTTAAATTCACTGTTAGGATGGCAATGTTGTTTTTTATAAGGCTAGGAGGAGGTGTAGTCAGGATAACAAGTTGGTATAGGGGTATTGGGGGTGATAAAACTACATCAAGATATAAAAAACAGTCTTTTCCAGTGCAAAACCCCCATAAGACAACGTACTGTGTTAATACATTTAACATTGTCTTTAATAACTCGGAAACACTTGTGCTAAAATGATGAGGGAGAGGTAACACTTTTGGGAATTTTACGTGCAATACTTTATTATGCAATCATTTTACATTCGGGGCTTTTCTGACCCTTCTTGGGCCCAAAAACTCAAAATTAAAAGAAATCCCCAAAATAGGAGGTTAGAGTTGTCCGATTGTTTCGCCCGACGAACTTGTCCAACTGTTTACAGAAGGGAAGGTTCCTACCAAATTTCAAGGAAATCGGACAAAAATTGCGACCGCTAGGGTGCGAACACACACACACACACACACACACACATACACATACACACACACACACACACACACACACACACACACACACACACACACACACACACACACACACACACACACACACACACACACACACACACACACAGATATATATATACATACATAAAGTTTTTAGCGACCCCTCAAAACGTGTTCACGGGTTCACTTTAGGAACTTATATGGTGTCCCGGGCCTAAGTTTCACCGTGCGGGTCATGCTAATAGTTAATTTTTCCATAGGAAATTCACTAATAAATTATTTGTGTTCCTACGACAGTTTACTTACTGTCATCCCAGTTACAATGTATGTTTTACACACACGCATCTTTTCATTAAGAGGGGGCTCCAGTCTCGCAGCATTTCGCTTTTCTACCCGCTTCTCCTATAAGGCCAATGTTTACTTTTGATTTACCTTCCTTCTTCAACGGATTTTCCGAAATTGTAAATTTATAAAAATAAAAACAAATACCTACAGCGATGTTACTGAGCAGAACGTTGCTGCACAAATAGGTATAAACCATTATGGCCACAATGTTTCCTTAAAAACTTCACATCTTGGAACTTTATTGAACGAATAATAGGCCCCTAATTTTGATATCAAAATTGAGCTCACTGGAATCGCTGAGCATTATTTTTATCTTTAAAATGAGACATAAAAATAAAATATAAGCATAAAAAGACGGGCTTTGAATTAAACATTAACCTCATGTGGAAGGAGGTAAAACACACAACATCTTACGTGACTGGACCCCCCCTCTTAATATCTTCCATACTTTCCTCCACTGCGCAATCCGGTAAAGATCATTAGAGGAAACACACGGCATTGAACACAAACCGCATAAATCTCGTTGATTGCATGCATCAGTGTTGGCGTGTGCAGGACCGATCGGCAGCGTATTATCATATTATCACTGTGACCTTGGCCGGACTATCATGTTATCACTGGGGTGACCTTGGCAGGACAAAGGGCTGGGAAGTGCAGGGCTCGGTGCACGGTGCAGCGGAAGGAACACGAGAGGCGATGTCCAAGGTCGTCCTAGCCTAGAACTAGACCTTGGCCTTGATGTCTAGGCCAGAGATACGGGCAGGGTGACCTACTTCTAGCTCGCGTCACTTCTGTAACCATTGTTCCAACTGTTGTTGTGTTTAGGGATGAAAATTCATCGAGAATCCTTCCCAAAAATATTGTTAGTTACATTTAACTGTTGGTTGTGTTTAAAGATCAACTTAGAAAATCTTGCAGTAAAACAAATTAAATCACTTTATACCAAATTGCGTACGTAAATACGTAAGGAAGGATTGTAATGGGTTAACTATCCCCTTACTCCCTTATTTACTAGGTTACTAGTCATCTCCGTACAGTGCATTGCCTCAGCTTATTCTCTTTCTTCGAAAATAATTTTTTGTAAACGTAACTGGAAAATGTTGTGTGTATGATGAAAAGAGAAGGTTTTTAATGAAAGGTTACCCCAGACCCCAGAACAACATATAAGGTTTTCTAGACTTCATGAAAGTGAGTAATTGAAACAACCGTAAAAAGAAAAACATTGGTAGATTTGGACTTTGGTTTGTTCTCAAACTTTTCTTTTGAAGGGGGGGGAGAGACAAAGGCTTCAATAATAGTTCCGTAAGTAAATGGGTCTGTCCGATTCTTTAGTTAAAGGAACTATAAAATTACCTTGGTCAGATAAGAAACCACACAGACGTAACATGAAACAAAAAACTATAGACAGTGAAGTTTATTTATGATTCAATTGAACTGTGCAAAAAAGTACGGATTGATTAAATTTATAATACAAATCGGAAAGTACCTGCCAAAATACACGTTACAGTTCAATAAATAGCTCATCTTGGCCTTACCTAACCTAAATCTTCGTGAGAAAACTACACAATAGTTTCTAATAAAATCTTGCCATTTGCTGTGTCATCGGTTGCAATTGTTTTACAACTGATAACGAAAGGAGGTCAGAGGCGATAAAGAACTGCAAGTGCGCAAGGCGCCACAGCGTTATCAAACAGCTGTTTGTTTAGGTCAGCTGATGTGTGTGGACCTGTCAGCTGTTTGTTGTCAGCTGTTATCGTCGCTTCTGCGGCAGTTCTGAGGCGGGTGAATCACTACACAGACAGACGGCACTACGTCGCACCTGAACCCCCTCCCCCTCTCCCACACCACCGCAATCTAGGGACTGAGTCACTTGATGGCATTGTCATAATACCAAACTGGGTACACATTACCTCACCCTGAAAATTGCAGGACATTCCTAAATCATGAGTGTTTTGTTTTACGTGCGATTATAAGAATATCTTCTTTTTCTGAAATTTAAAACGCCATGGCAAACCAGAGAGAATGTAATTATTTCATGATACGCAAATAATAATACGCTGTGTTGTTCAAAAGTGTATTAATGTTATCTAACCCAATAATATAATTTTTAACTCATACTTTCTGCATGAAAGGAAGTGATTTAAATTGTTGTTCAAATTCAAATTCAAATTATTCATAAATTTTGCGAACACAGTTGGATTGTCAACAAATCTTTCCTTTTTTTAACTGACATAAATGAATGTTGCATGAGAGATTGGTTTGGTACAAAATTACTAATTGTAATTTCTAAATAATTAAAACTATAACCGTTTACACTGTTCAATTTTCAACTAATATTCTTTCTATGGTTACATTGATTCACTATTCAATTTTGAATTTGTTTATAGTGACTGTGCTTAGGAAGAAATATAATGTGTTTTCACTGCAAGAGAGGGTTTGGCAAATAAATATGGATCTGACATTAATTTAATAAATGTATTTAATAAATGTAAATTGTTTTCAATGTACTTTCAGTAAAACTTCACAAAATAATTATATTTAGTCTTTTGTAAATAACAAATTGCTTTCGAGTTAACCCATATCAACATTATATAATACAACATGACTTAACCATCAACCGGTAACATATTATTTCGACTTCATACCTTTTCTATGTGACCTAAATTAAAATCCAGTACTAGAACCGATAAAAATAAAATAATAAAAGGAGACAAACGATATCTGTGAAATTTTTTAAGATTTTAAAATGCAAATTTGCATATATATTACACCTCAAGATTTTCAAATTCATGATAAAAAACTGTCTCATTACTTAACATTCGTTTTTCGTAAACACTGAGCCGTGGCGGATCAGGCAGAAAATCCCCTATTTTCCAAATTCTTTTCCAGTGTGTGCAATTTACCGAAGATGCTGAATGAAAGCGTCTTATTTAAATAAGTAAAGAGGCTCCCAATACATTCAGGCACGCACGGCCGATCACACAAAGGTTTTACATAAATTCAAGCCTTGGCCTGGAACTTAAGAGGGGTGGGGGTGGGGAAAGGGGAGGGGGTGTGATTGAATTGCGAGATCAGGTGCTCTAATATGGGCCATAAACTGGAGCTCCTCTGGTGGAGACAATACCGACGCTATTTTGGTTCTGCCTCAAAAGGAAATTTTAATTCAATTTACGTGATGTACACAGGAGTTATAAATCTTTAGAGTTAAAAAATTTGAATTTTCGGAACAGTACTTTCGGAGTAGTGCATTTTTGTAGTAATGCTTTTCCGAGTTATGCATTTCGGACTAACACCTTTGGAACTACATTATTTCGTAGTACTGCCTTTCGGAGTAGTGCATTTTTGTAGTAATGCTTTTCCGAGTTATGCATTTCGGACTAACGCCTTTGGAACTACATTATTTCGTAGTACTGCCTTTCGGAGTAGTGCATTTTTGTAGTAATGCTTTTCCGAGTTATGCATTTCGGACTAACACCTTTGGAACTACATTATTTCGTAGTCCTGCCTTTCGGAGCTATGCATTTTCGGACAATGCCGTGCACCGTTATTTTAGGTGCGTAATTGCTTTATACTTTTATAAAAATAAAATAACTTTCTTTATGATTTTTTAGGTAGTTGTTTACTAAACAATATTTTGATTTAAAGTTTTTGTTCTTAATAAGAAACATTGAAAATAGATAATCTGCTAGTAAATTGCACCAATATCGTATTTTAACACATTTTTGATGAAAAGGTAATGGGTAGGTGTTTATTGCTCCATCATCAAATTATAGGATTGATTTGACCTCTAAAATTAAACTTTTATTTTGAATTCACAATTTTGGATCCATACCATGGTCAACGATCGAGCAAAAGAATTAATTAAAATTTCGTAATTTTATCATATTTTTTATTTATTTTGAGAATTTAATACCATTCTATATAAATACATTCGTAACTACATTCATCTGATATAAAAAAACAACACGAAAAACAATTTAAACCTAACTAACTTATTTCCTCTTTAACAAAATCTTAAAAGTAAGAACTGCACAACCAAGTACAGTACGAAAACGAAATCCTCTCCCCTATTTAAACAACTTGTCAACAACAAACGTCCACAGAATCCGCAGAAAAATGGCATCGCGATAAACACAAAGTTCTCCAAGAGGGAAGTCCACTCATACCGCGACGCTGATGAGTGCCATTATATAAAAAGCCCGTCATAAATCGAGAACCATCTATGTCTCGGGCCATAAACGTGCGATGGTTCAGTATTTATCAGGACATCTAGAGTGGTCGCGTCAGACCCTTGGAAGTCGCGTTTGTCCGATGCGGCCAATAGACCAATAGACATTTGTCTTTTCATTCTTTTGTTAACAACTTTTTTTATACGTCAGAATTTTTTACGTAAAGGAAACTGATTATGCCCTGGTGTAATTATCGGGTCGACTATTACTTAGAAAGCATGATTAATAATAGTTAAATGAAGAATGGAGAGGGGGTTGAGTATGAGACAAGATAGTTGGCAGAAAAAGAAATAAACTATTACCTTTTTGCGAACGTCAGCTTAAAATTTAGTTCAAAAAACGTATTTACCATTTTTTTTATTATTTTGTCTTGTTTAAATCAAACGAAAACATTCGATCATATGGGAAACAAACATGCATATAATAAATGCAGTTACCTTCCACCATGTGGGTGGTAATGTTTGTACTGTGACGAGTATCCAAAAAGTGGTTAAAAAATTATTACATATTTCTGCCAAATCACGGGCCTGAAACCTACGATGTCCAACTCTCGCAAAATGTTAAGCTTTTGCCAAGGATCGAACTGGCTAACCTCGGTTTATGGGCTAGTAATCTAAACACTGCGCTACTGGCTAATTAACCGGTTTTCTGGATTTAATTTTTAGGAATCCCATAGTAGAGATGAAGTTTCAAATCCCAGTAAACATATTTTATTATAATTTATGCATTTTTCAAGCCTCAAACTTAGTGCTTCATTCGTAATTATTTTTAATTATTTATTTTTTATGTTTTATCTTTTTATTTTTTTATTTTTTAAGTTGGTAATACAAGCAATAGGGGGCTCTACTAATGAAACGCTACTCATTCTAATTAATAACCCTCACAGACCATCAACGGATTGTTTTAATTAATTTTAAAGTCGGAAAAAATAACGAAGGCACCACTGAGCTCTATGTTATATCTGGAGGGACCACTCTATGTTAGAATACCCCCGTAGCAGCAAACCTGCGTACTCAGCGAATTTCCAATATATATGAATGTCTTAATACTACATAAAGCCACTTACCAAGTTTCATAAAAATATATTCACAAATAAGCGATATATACAATTTTGATTATTCTCCATAAGAATAACATTGGGGCTGAGTACGCAGGTTTGCTGCAACAAGGAACACAAAAAATGGATTTTTATGCTAATATCAATATAACTCAACTAGGTGAAGTCATATACCAGATTTGATTAATTTATGTTCATAATAAGGGAGACATGACATTTAATTATTATCCATAATAATAACATGGGGCTGAGTACGCAGGTTTGCTGCTACGGGTGCCTTTGGCAAAAAATAATTTTTTTGAGCAAATATCAATATACCACAACCAGATGAAGCCATATACCAAGTTTCGTCAATATACGTCCATAAATAAGCGAGATATAAATTTTTTTTCCTCCATAAGAATAACATTAGACAACGTACTGTGTTTAGCACTTTCAATATCTCGGTAACCAATTGACGTAGAGAAATGATCAAAATACCAAATTGTGTATTTATGTAAGCTGAATCCAATGATAAAAACTAAAATTGTATTTTTTCAAAAATTACATGTAACAAATTCAAAAAACCCATTTTTGGGGTACAAAACCCCCCCCAAAATACCCCTTCGGATAGAGCGATCTGGCTGGTTTACGAACTTAAAGTCATAAATGTTGCTTTACACGTTTATACCAAATTTTATCAAAATCGGATCATTTTTACGATAGTTATCGTGCTCACGGACACACACACATATATATATATATATATATACATATATATATATATACATATATATTTATACATACATATATATATATATATATATATATAGTTTCAAACGAATGGTGTTTTTGGGGTCTGGGGACCTCAAAATGAAAAGTTATCATGGTCCCGGGCCTAGGTCTTACCATGCCGACTACGGTAATAGCATCTTCCCTATAGGGGAAATTCGCTAAAAGCATGCCGCCGTGTTTTTGGTCGTTATGTTGGCCAATGTGTTTTACCGGTTTTACTGATGCATTGTGGGAGTTTTTGACAGTTTGGTGGTATAGTCATTTTATTCCCCATTCAAATCAATGCATATTTAGTAATTTTTAAAACCCGTTATCATTGTTTTAAAGTACATTAAAAGTTGAAACCTGTTGTTAAACTGAACTTTGGAATCTTGCGAAATGTTTTAAATAAAAAGTAACCAATCATCTTGAAGCTAAGTAATGATTTAGGTATCATGAAAACAGTCTTGTTTCTAGGTTTAGGGTAGTTGGTGAATGACCACCACTTGGGTGGTTAATTTAATTATTTATTTGACTTACATATCAACATAATAACATTAATAAATAATGGATGATTCCAATATTAAATTCAAATCCAATGTCAATGTAAAATGTTGACAGTAAACAGTGCAGTGGACAACCAGTCAGTCGGTGACTTATAATTTTGACAGCGTCCACCCAATGAATTCTGATTGGTCCAGCTAACTCCAAGGTGGCAACATAACAAAGTAAAAAGCTGAACTAGACGGCACGCTTTTGGGAAATATTTAGTCAAAGAGTAGTGACTCCATATATAACATAGAGCTCAGTGGAAGGAACTCATACAACGATTTAAAAATTACAACTAATTGCTCAGTGGCCTACAATGTGGCCTATAATGTGTGGCATAATTAACATTTTTTTATTCTCACAAATAATTATAAATTTTGATCCCAAAAATATCATTAGGTTTATCTTTTTGCTCTTCCCTTTATGAGCTACATAATTAAGAATCATTTTGTGGGACGCGAGGTAAAAAATCAAACTCTTTCACGACTGGAAACCCCCAACCCCACTTTAACAAAAACACTCAACCAGAGAGAAATGTGCACTACCAACGGTTCTTCAATATCGACAGTCCAATATAATAATAATTATAGAAATTGTTGTTGGATTGTCTTAAATTTTTAATTAATAAAATAAACATTAATTCTACCATTCTACCAAGCAGCGTGACGCGGTGTGGCGTGCCGACCCGAACAACCCTTGTGGAATGGGAAGAATTTATTGACTTTTCCTGACTAAGTATAACTATGTCATGTCTTTTGTTAGTGAGGTCTAAATTAATGAAGGTAAACTTCAGTTAATCCACGAAGTTTTTTTCTGATAGAAGCCTTTTAGCGAATTTCCCCTATAGGGAAGAAGCTATTACCGTAGTCGGCATGGTAAGACCTAGGCCCGGGACCATGATAACTTTTCGTTTTGAGGTCCCCAGACCCCAAAAACACCATTCGTTCGAAACTGTATATATATATATATGTGTCCGTGAGCACGATAACTCTCGTAAAAATTATCCGATTTTGATGAAATTTGGTATAAACGTGTAAAGCATCATTTATGACTTTAAGTTCGAAAACCAGCCAGATCGCTCTATCCGAAGGGGTATTTTTGGGGGGTTTTGTACCCCAAAAATGGGTTTTTTGAATTTTTTATATATAATTTTGGAAATAGTCAAATTTTATTTTTTCCCATTGGATTCAGCTTAAAAAAACACACAATTTGGTATTTTGATCATTTCTCTACGTCAATTGGTTACCGAGATATTGAAAGTGCTAAACACAGTACGTTGTCTAATGTTATTCTTATGGAGAAAAATAAAAATTTTATATCTCGCTTATTTATGAACCTATACTGACGAAACTTGGTATACGGCTTCATCTGGTTGTGGACCATTGATATTTGCTCAAAAAGACACTTTTTTACCCAAGGCTCCCATAGCAGCAAACCTGCGTACTCAGCCCCATGTTATTCTTATGGAGAATAAGTAACGTGTTATCTGCCTTCATTATGAAAATAAATTAATGAAATTTGGTATGTGGCTTTACCTACATGAGTTATATTGATATTTGTATAAAACCCCATTTTTTGTGTTCCTTGCTTCAGCAAACCTGCATACTCAGCTGCCATGTTATTCTTATGGAGAATAATTAAAATGTCATAAATCGTTTATTGATGAATGTATATTGATGAAACTTGGTATGTGGCTTTATGTGGTATTAAGATACATATATATGCATTGGAAATTCGCTGAGTACGCAGGTTTGCTGCTACGGGGGTATTTATAGTTAAATACACCCGCCAGTCCCACTACACATTATAAATATTTATATTTAGAGCTAAAAAGAGCCTAAAATCCAGAACTTAAATTAATAATAAACTCTTAATTTAGCTTGTTTATAAGGGCAAAAGGTATATAAATGTCAATAACAATGTTAAATGTTTAAAAGGGAACAATGAAACCCAAAATAAACCCCAGATGCCCCAAATTCCTTCTTTTGATTACAAAAAGGGGGCTTGTGATTACTTCAAAAACTGTTTTTAGCGAATTTCTCCTATAGGGAAGAAGCTATTACCGTAGTCGGCATGGTAAGACCTAGGCCCGGGACCATGATAACTTTCGTTTTGAGGTCCCCAGACCCCAAAAACACCATTTGTTCGAAACTGTGTATGTATATATATATATATATATATATATATATATATATATATATATAATTGAAGGGTACTCTGGTAATTTTCTTTTAAAAATAATAATTATAACAGTAGCCCTATGCAGTGAACTAAATAATATTATATATATATATATATATATATATATATATATATATATATATATATATATTGCTTGAATTGAAAATTAGGGCTACTAATATTATTATTTTTAAAAACATTATTAATGAGTACCCTTTTTTTGAAACATTTTTATTTTTACTGACTAGTTTCAACCATAATGGCCATCTTCAGAGTCATATAATAAAAAATAAAAATGTTTCAAAAAAAGGGTACTCTTTAATAATGTTTTTAAAAATAATATATATATATATATATATATATATATATATATATTTATATGTGTGTGTCCGTGGGTGCGATAACTCTCGTAAAAAAGGTCCGATTTTGATTAAATTTGGTATAAACGTGTAAAGGAACATTTATGACTTTAAGTTCGAAAACCAGCCATATAGCTTTACCTTAAGGGGTATTTTTCGGGGGTTTTGTACCCCAAAAATGGGTTTTTTGACTTTTTTACATATAATTTTTGAAATAGTAAAATTTTAGTTTTCACCATTGGATTCAGCTTAGAAAAACACACAATTTGGTATTTTGATCATTTCTCTACGTCAATTTGTTACCGAAATATTGGAAGTGCTAAACACAGTACGTTGTCTAATGTTATTCTTATGGAGGAAAAGAATATTTGTATATCTCGCTTAATTGTGAACGTATACTGACGAAACTTGGTATACAGCTTCATCTCGTTGTGGTCTATTAATATTTGCTCAAAAAAATTGTTTGCCAAAGGCTCCCGTTGCAGCAACCCTGCGTACTCAGCCCCCATGTTATTCTTATGGAGAATAATTAAATGCTCTGTCTCCCTTAATTATGAACATTAATGAATAAAAACTGGTATACGACTTCACCTAGTTGAGTTATAATGATATTAGCATAACACCCCATTTTTCGTGTTCCTTGTTGCAGCAAACCTGCGTACTCATTCCCAATGTTATTCTTATGGAGAGTTAAAATTTGATGTATCGCTTATTTGTGAATATATTTTTATAAATCTTGGTATGCGGCTTTATGTGGTATTGAGACATATATTTTGCATAGGAAATTCGCTGAGTACGCAGGTTTGCTGCGACGGGGGTATTTTTTTTTACTTATACTGGGTCAAAAATTTGTTGTTGAAAATTTTAATTTGTTTTTTATATGGCATGTTTGTAATTATACGTTGTTAATTGTTTAAGATATACAAGTTTGCTATTTTTAGTGACCATTTTGCTATTATGCCTCCTATTTGCTATTAGACCTATTATTTTCTCCTGACTGTTAAAAAATGCCCAATATCTAGCACATAGTATTTTTTTAACTCAAGTTAAAAAAATGTATTAAAATAATAATATTTAGAGGGTTTGCTGAGAACACACATATCGCTGCGAATGGTTTACTTATTTATATAGATTATACAATCAATATTTACAAATCACCCATTTAAAAGACTACACTTCCTCTGCAACTTTCTAATCAAAACGGAACGTTTCGAGAGATTGGAGATAGGACACGCACTTGGCCAAAACCGATGAGCCGCGGTGAGGAACGACCTACCGGAAATGAAGTTAGGATGGAATCATCCTGTGAACCTCGGGGAGATCGGGGTAGAGATAAGGGGCCGGGAGAGAGGATCCGTCAACTCGTCAGTGTGACAGCCTCGCGGCGTAACCCCTGACAGCGACCAATGCGGGGTAAAACATTCGGTACATGAGTAATTCTGTTGCCTAATAAAATGTATTAAGAGCGTAAATTAGGTGTTTATCGCTTGTGGGAAAACTGTTACCACAACGCGTAGCGGAGCGCAGTAATTCTGCTGAATCGATAAACACACTTTACGCTCGAATTACATACACAACTTTCCCTACAACTTCAATTTTAAATACTGTAGGCCTACTCACACAACGTACATTTTACTTTTATCCTCTTTGGTCTAATTTACGATAACGAAGTGACTGCGTACACGTCCGATGTAAGCCGCTAACGCTTATGTTAGGTTAGGTTAGTTTAGGTTAGATTAGATTAGTTTAGATTAGGTTAGGTTAGGTTAGGTTAGGAGGGTTTGGTTATGTGTTACTGACTCTCAATCTGGTTTAAATTCACAGGCAAAGTAACGTACGGTGCATCATTTGGAACGGATATGAAGAGTGGCGGCTCACGTCGGACGTGTACGTAGTCTCTGCCTTAGGATGACGAGGTTATAAATACTGATTCAATTAGTTTGGTCGAAGCAATAATCCTGTTGATTACTTCAGCGAGTGGTAAAGTATGGCTCATCAAGCGGTGACGACTTTTTCGCTTGCTAAAGAGAAAATAGCCATTCTGACCCAGAGTACCATACAACTTCAACTTCGATCATACAAAACACAAAATAATGGTTATTGCCTGTCGTAATAGTATATATATTGCTATTTTATAGATGTAACACAATGAATACAATTTTTGTAGAAATAAATTATTTTGAAAACAAAGGCTTTTTCTTGACTTGGGAACGAGGAGTATTGTTTACTAAATTTCTTTCCATTTGCTAACTTACAAATTGAAGCAAACCAGTTCCCTGCTTGTCTGGATTGATTGTATTTATGTTTATAAGAAATGATGAACCACAGCGGCTGATATAACAGTGTGGTTGGTATTGCCAGCCTTAAATATTACCACCCTGACCTATCGTCACATACACGTTACCAGATTGGAACCTTACCAGATTGAAGGGACCCCACTAGGATCACTTTGTAGTATCTACTGGAAGTGGTTGTAGCATCAATATGAATACAATTTATGTAAATCTAAAACCTACACTCAGGGGGTCAAACAAAGCTGGGAGTTTATTTTTCCTTGAGTCTTCAGTAACGTATTTTTATAGAGATATTAAGTATATACAAATTTAACGATAATTGTTTTAACTCGTTCACTAGAATTTGTTCATGCAACTCTTGAACTCTTCCGGATCACAAACATTCTGTGATAGATCACTTTGGGCGATCAGTGACTATTGAATCGTTACAACAAATGAAAACCATTCGTCGCAAAATAGAATAAATACGAAAAACGACCAAGAAAGCATATAGAAACCTCCTAACGTAGCAGACTGTAAAATCAGTGCCATTACACAAAAAGCCTTGTCTTATATTAAAAGCGTAGACGTCTCGCAAAGTATAAAATGCACGATGGGCCGGTGTTATCAGGTTGATCTAGAGTGGGCGCCGGCAGCTCTCTGACTCCCATATACCTCGAGAAGTCAGTCGAGACTTGCCTAGGGTCACTACTGGGCATTGGGATGGACATTACATTTTGCAAACCCGTTTTCTGTCCAGGAATTAGCTGAGAGGTAACTTCATTTTTTCTTTATTTACTTCGAAAACATTATGTATTTTCCTGCTCTTTCATACGCTTATCTACACTCTCCTACTTTTTTAATGGGAATTTTTAAATTTTTCAAAGGGAACGGTCCAAACCCTGGACTTATATAACGTTCAACTTGTTCGTATAAAGCATCTAAGCATCTATAAGTAATACAAAGCCTATAACAAGTGACCGCTAGGTTTACATTTAAACCTTCGCGCAAAATGTTCACGTTTTTAAAGGCGAGTACTCTAATCACTACTATATCTCCAGCCAGTAAAGGATAAACTGTGCTAATTTATTTATTTATCACAACTATAAGAGCTTGGATTGAATTCAAATTATAGTATCTTACTACTATTTATCCTGCTTTAGACACTTCTAATTAAAAAAAGGTCTAGATAAACAATTACCTACATCAGTTCTACAACAACTTAGCATAAAGACGTTTTTAAACATCTACGTTATTGTATTTTCAAGAACACTGTTCCATTTGCATTTCAAAACACATTAGCTCAAGGATATTAGTGTCAAAATAAATCGAAGACGGAGCAAACCTATTTATGCAAATCCTCTCGCTTTTGAAGTCAACGGCAAACAACACGCCTGATTGGGTTTTTCTTCTCTTTTGATTCAGTTTCACCGCATAGAAAAGAGAAATAAACGGGTTTATAAAACGCAATCCGCTATTAGAAACGTCCTAGAGGCTTGTTTTAATTTGTAAATTGTAACTCGTTTCGACTACTACGGCCAAACCGGTTTCGACAACTCCACGTGCCCAAGGCAACACAGCCTACTAGACAAAGAGTCCTAGAAGAAAACACTAATCACAATGCACGGGTGAAGATTGTCAGGTCCGCCGGAGTAAACAAACCCGTAGAAGAAGAGGGGGAGAGGGAGAGGAGAAGAAAGAAGAGAGATGGAAGAGAGAGAGCGCGCGTTGCCCAGTAGCTGCTATTAATCCTGTATCAGGCACAATAATTACAGCCACTACAAAGCTCAACATTAATCACACAGACGGATTTAATGATGTCGAGGCAGTCTTGATTAGGTTTTGATAAGCCAGTAGCCAAGGCAACAATAGACGTCCTTAGGTTCTTTGATTGATTGCAGCACAGGCATACCCATCATGCGACGACATTGTATGGCTGTGTGCATCTGTTTGGGAACTGAGACGAGAGTTTTATGGAGATGTAAGGTTGGGTGGGAGAGATTGTGAAAGCTTACCGTTCTTACCTACTGCTCGCCGTTATCCTTTGCGAAACGGAATCCTGGAAGTTTCTGTATTTCCCAAAAAATGGAATATCTAGAAGACAAGAGATGTCGCAGAGAGTTTCCTACTGAAACAAAACTTTTATACATTTTGATAATAAAAAATGTATTTTTAGTATTACTAGCGTATTCCATACGATATTAAATTTACCGTCTATGTACTGAACTGTCACTTTGTCAATCTTAACGGAGTCATAATGGGATAGACCCTCAAAATGTAAACTATTATTGTAGATAGAGATTCTATAAAATAGTATTATGCAGAGACAATTGACTATTCTCAACATATTGCTTTTAGGCCTAATCATTAAAAACTATTTTTAGTCTAATACATACTACGTATATTGTAGATAAAAGCATTTGGTGAAGACGTATTTTGGATTGAAAACAAGCATATATATAACAATGCCACACTTTAGAAAATCTGTTATGCTAACATTAAACGAAATTTTTAATTTTATTTTTATCTGCGATGACAAAATGTTTCCTTTGGCTACTGGATTTGTTTAAGGATAATGTAACATATATCCAAATAATAATATGTTAACCCTAAATATTATAGTTGAGAACCATTTTGATCGGGAATCAAAATAATAAATTCAAATAATCCACCGTACTTTAGACATGTCCAACAGTAAGGTATTTCAGTGATCAGGTTGCATCTATACAACTTAAATTACAAAACTATAATTATCTCAAGTACGATCCCAGTGTGTTGTAGTGTAAAAACCTGTATTAGTGTCATAATAATTGCACCGTAGCATTTCCTTTCCTATATGAAATCCAATTTACCGCCCACGATCCAAGCCGTAATTACAAATCAAAACAGAAGTCATTAAATATGACCGTAGTTACTAATTCAGTCCAATCCCCGCACAATCGGTCCTGCACAGGTGTCCAGTGACGTATTGTCACCTGACCGCATTGTCTGACTATTGTCACCACATTGTCCGGGTTGTCACCGCATTGTCCGGCACCCCATGGCGGTCCGGGGGATGAAACAAAGGTGCGTGTTGTTAACGTGCCCTCGATTTCCGCCGATCACCCCCCACCCCTACGGTATCCGGTGGCTAAATACAAATCTCTTGTAAGTCCTCATGACGTCACGGTCTGCCTCCTCCTCCCTCTCAGGAAGTGTTCATTAACTCCCCGATCATTCATTAACGTCCAGCCTTGTTTTATTTCCGTATATTCGCCATGGTTATCACCGGCCATTTCCGGCCCTGGTTCCCGTGACGGCGCCGACAAAAGCTGTTGGGGTCTTTAATCTCTTGGACGGCTAGGTGGGGTAATTAATCTTGTGATATAGGACACTTATTTAATTCGGTTTCCATGAGGATATTGTTTTGGAGGTGTTGTGAGCTTTGGCATGAGCTATGTGGTTAAGAAATGACAACATTTTATATATACTTATTGAGTATCACCACCAACCACCAATGGATATTAGATTTGAAATAATACCTAGGTCCGGTGGCTTAAAACCCATATATATATATATATATATATATATATATATATATATATATATATATACATGGGAATTATATAATGGATATATAATGGACAGGTCTTTAAGATGAAGAGAACTTGCCCCAACAGAAATATCCCTCAACTAAAAGTCATACGATGAATACAATTTTATATATTGTTTTAATATAACCGCAGTTTAAACGATTGGAATATTTAGTAAATAATTCATACCTAAAAGACGGACAAACTGATAATTACTGTAACACCATAAGAAAATAGGGGAAATTCGCTAAAAACGGGAATTAAACAGAAAATAAATTGTTGAAATTATAATAAGCTGGTCTTCTTGAAATAATTTAATACCCCCGTAGCTGCAAACCTGCAACTGAGCGAATTTCCAATGAATGTATATGTTTCTCACTACCACACAAAACCACTCACTAAGTTTCATAAAAATATACGAATAAATAAGTGATATATAGCATTTATTTATTCTCCTTAAGAATAACATTGAAGGATGAGTACGCAGGTTTGCTGCAACAAGAAAGATAAGAAATGTGTTTTTATGCAGTTATCAATATAACTTAACCAGGTGAAGCTACATACCAAGTGTTATTAATTTATGTTCATAATTAAGGGATATATAAAACTTTACTTATTCTCCTTAAGAGTAACATTAGGGCTGAGTATGCAGGTTTGCTTGCTACGGGAACAATCGGCAAAAAAATATTTTTTGTGCAAATGTCAATGCCAGTACTAGGTGAAGCCACATTCCAAGTTTCATCAATATACATTCATAAATAATCAAGATATCACATTTTAATTATTCTCCATAAGGATAAAATTGGACAACGTACTGTGTTTAGCACTTTGAATATCTCTGCAACGATTGGACGTAGCATCATAATTTAAACACCAAAATGATTTTTTGGTAGAGCTGAACTGATTGGTGAAAGCAAATGTTAAGTTTACAGTAAAATTAACTGAGGAAAAGCTAAAAACCTTTTTCCCTAAAAATTAAAATGGGAAATTTTATGATCACGTTTTTTTTATTTTATCCGCAACCACTTAACCTAGGGTAATGATTCAAAACACTAAATTATTTGGTTTTTTAAGCTCCATAAAATGGCTATAACCAAAATTGAGTGGTTTTAAAATTTTGGGGTAAAAAATGCTAAAAACTGAATTTTGGAAAATTTTAAACCCCCTTCTCATAGTCCGATCGATCTGGTTTTCGAACTTAATGTCGTAAATGTTACTCACCACATTTGTGCCAAATGTCATAAAAATCGGGCATTTCTTTCCCTAAAGGCCACTCTAAAAAGTCATATTAATCCAAGAAAATTCAAAATAGCGATTGATTTAAATTTATTATTGATTAATTTGAACTTCAATCGTTGGGGAGAAATGTAGGGAGAACAATTTAGGCTAGTTAGGTTTATTTTTTAAAATTTAGAAATCGGGTTCACTTGATAACGGGAGGAGTTTGCTTACATCGCGAAATGTAGCGTAAGCGATAAGTAATGTCCAAATAAATAAATGTCAATTATAAACGTTTATAAAATTTATATATCTCCCATAATAAATTACCGTCTCCACACATAGACCCATCATAAACTAACGACAGTATATTTATTCTCTTTTCAATTTTAAAATTACAAATTATCTAATCATCTAAAAATATATATTGACAATGAACTCGAATTATTAAACCTAGCATTATTACATCATATTAAAATAGTTTAAGATTAATTATTGAAGCTTTTGCCTTAACCCATATATTTCCGCTGTAAGAGACCTCGCACAATTTCCTTTCCTGAACCAAATAAAGTGTAAAGAACTGCACGACAGACTAAATCCCGCCCTCCCACTCCTGGAGTGTCTTATCTCTGGATCCATCGGGAGACTCCCGCCTTCATTTCCTGGACCTGGTAGTTGCCGTTCCTCACCGCCAACGTTCAACCCGTCAACCGTCAAATGCTCAACTTTCTGCTACAACTCTGATTTTATAGTAAAACAAAAAGTGCATCTTCCCTACAATTCTAGGGGATGCGTCAGTTGTGTTAAGATATTAAGAGTTAATTCAAATTATTGTTTAATTGACACATTTCAGTGCATGTTTTTTATTTATTATTAAATAAGACATTACACTATTAAACAAATTCGATGAAACGTTCTATGGATTTTTTAAGCTATGACAGACTGAATTTAAATAGAAGAAAACTATCAGCATTTTAAATTTAAAGGTTTTGATTAAATACGAGCCCTGCGAGAGGCAACCAATTGGGATAATAGCATAAATTAAAACTAAACAAATATTCATTACCACTATATCTATTACTCTGAATTCAAACCGGTAAACTACAATTTTTAATTCATTATGACATATTATAAATTACAATATTTGTTGTTGAAGGATGAGTTATTTCTTTGAACCAAGGACAATTATCTGTGTATAATTTATAGTATTATAGTGTTTTTATACACTTATAATTATTATTTGCATTATATATGGGGAGAGAAAAACACAGCCTACCAACCACTACATCACAAACATGATTAATAAATATCATTGTCAAAATATGTTTATATTATTTATAAGTTAACTAGCTGACGTACCCGTTCTTCGCACAGGGGTTTTTTACCCGTTCTTTTGTCAATGCAATTTGAATTTTAGTTAGCTTGAAACAGCTGTTCTCGCTTCACCTCTTTAAGCTGTCAAATGGAAGTGTTCTCAGCTGTTCGCATTACAATTTCTGAATGTTTACTTTCTTCTGAAATGAAAACATTGAAACTTAGAACGTTCACGGGGCGTAGCCCGAGGGGATTTTAAGGAAGTGAATAGGCCTATGTGTTGCATGGGTTCATGATCTACCTTTGTGTAAAGTTTCAGCACCAGACAGACAGACAGATAGACAGACAGACAGACAGGCAGACAGACAGACAGAAACCACCTCTTCTTTATAATATTATAGATAAGCCAATAAATAAACTGCATATAGCCTATGATTATTAATTTATTTATTTTAAAATTTATAATTTACTAAAGAGCAGTTTACACTTTTTTTGCAGTTTAAAAAATATTAATATTCTTGAAATCTTGCAGGTCCACCTAAAAATACATCCCATGGTATACCATTCAAACCCCTCTAAGTCTATAGGAATTTCTTCAATTCAGGACGTGGGAATTGCCTCCCTATTTCCGTACAATTGGAGGCTGTAATAAAATAGTAGCAACTATGGAATCAATTAGTGAACTTTTTAAAAATACGAAAACAACGAGCCTCTCCAAACTTTAAGGACGCACTCCAAAAACAATTCTGGGAACCCATTAAACACCCCTCGCACTCCTAATATAAACAGTAGCGATCCAGCGTCACTCGTCACTGCCGCTTTTAATCAAAAACACTTCATTGTGGGGTTTTCCAGTCATTAGGAACATTGTCAGGCGCCATTGTCGACTGGGGCACCTGCGCGACAAAAACCAAACAAATGATTATGAGCTTTGTATAGTAATCACAACTCGAATCAAAATAAGCCCGAGGACTAATCAGGCGAAGTCCCCTCAGCCGTTAAACGTAGAAAAAACGGACGTGGGACGTTTTGAGGGGTTGAAGAGGGGGTGACACCTGCGAGAACCCAGGATTTTGGGGGGGGGGGAACAGCGAACATCTAAACGATCCTCGACCCCGACCCGCAGCTTTGTGCTGTAACATATGCGGCCCCGCGGTAATTCCAACAAAACACTCCACATTAGCGCCCTTTCAAGTGGAAATGTCGATGACAATTTTTAAACCGCAATTGGGCGCACAACTCTAAGGACCGCAATTTATTTTTTGTTCTCTCATTATCGCCGAAGGGTCTTTCCCGACCCTAGTGAGATATTGATATTGCTTTTGTTATTTGTGAGAGAAAAAATTGTCTCGACCCCCCGAGTGGGAATTAATTTGTTAAGATCGGTTGTTTAATTGCTCAATGAGGTGGGATAGTGTATGTGGTAACGTTCCGTGTTGGGGTATCCAAGGAGAGGTTGCTTAACTGACATATCGTAATTGATAAGCACGTGCTTTATTTTATTCACGAAATGAGCATTTTTTAAATATATAAAGTTATGAAGTTAAAGGAAACTTTATTTCGTTACACTCATTACAACGTAGTACCTTGGGATGGTCTTCGTTCGAAAGAAAATTACATATTGTTACTTTAAAATTTCACATGAGTGCTACGTTGACCGGTATCTGCTGTTTGCTTGCTTGTTTTGTTTTTAACCAGATGTTTCATTTTATTTATGATTTGAAACCCTATTAGCCTAAAGTTAAAATATTCAATTTCCAAATAATTCTTCTACAACATTTCAGCTCTCCTAGGGTTAAGGATTTTTCAAATCGATATGTGAGGCCCAAACAACCGTATTTATAGATTAAGCGAAACCCTTTTAAACGGAATTTCAAAATCTGTTCTGCATATAGTTACTGTTCGTTATAGTATATGTAAAACTGAAATTAAGTAATTTTACAATAAATTTAAACACCTTAACATTTTAAGGTAAATCTACCGAAACTATAGGGATAACTGTCTATTTAAAAAAAAATACACCCAATTATTAAGTAAGAAAAATAAATCGTTAACAGACGTTCATCATAGATTTATATCTGTTACGGCTATATCATGCAAAGTATTTAATTAATTTTTCCAAATTGTATTTTTATGGGTTTTAAACAAATCCTATTTCTTATGAATTGTCACTGACAGAAATTAAAGATAAATATCTTAAACATAAAGAAAATGAAACGGGGAGTATTTCAACTAAGCTACAAAATAATAAAAACCCTATTAAAGAAAGGGTTCCGTCTTATCTCGCAGCGTTAACTAAACACTAACACTAATTTCCATGATTAATTACCAAATCACAAAGCGTAACGTAACAACGGAAATATGCAAATCATAGCCAACAAAACGGCCGAAATCACTCACGGTGAAAAGTGGAATACCACCACTGACAAATCACCATTTACCAAAACTCACGGCGGAGATCCGACTGGAGATTACGGAAATGAAATAGTTCCAGATGTAAATACGAGCCGACATCAGATAGAGTAATAGTGCATGGGTCGGTGGCCGTGTGAATAATAAGGGGTACTAAGTGTTTGTTTACAGAAGCGGTAGAGGGCGGCGTATTTGTCCATTTGACGTCTCCGCCCGCACAAATACATTATACATGAACCGAAATGTACGGGATAAAATATTTATTGCGTATCCGGCCCAGATGACCAAAGAGGAATTGCCCGCCAGGGACTATCATTCAGGATGATAATGTGGTTCGGACAAACGAGAGAGGGTTTGACGAATGGACCCTTGGATAGCGTCTTCTAGGGGTGGCGACCCCTGCACATATTGCGGTGTCTTTATCTACTCCGTTTTCTTAAGTGTGTTTGAGGGATGATTGATAGGCGGTTAAGATGCTCCTAAATGTTTTCAGTGTTGTGGATTTAGTTTAAAAAATTCTATAAAATTATAGATAACACCACTACAAGAATTATGTAAACGATTTTAATTTTACTTTAAATTGACTTTGTCCTAGATGTAACTAGGATTAAATATAAAGTAAAAATTAAATCGGAAAGTCATAACTGGACAAACTTCATTATGAACTACTTATTGAAACAATAATAATGGAACGGTCAAAACGAAAACTAAAATCGAATTTCAATGTCGAAGAGTAAACGATACATTAAAATGTTACGTCCCTAAAACATTCTGCAGGATAGCTGATGTTTTAGAATGATGAAAATTAAGATACAGAATATGATTTCATCTAATTTTATTTTGACGATTCTTTACGAGTGAATTCTCGTTCCAGATAAACTCCCGAATAAAGAGCGGGTTACTGAAATAACCTAACTATCTTGAAATTGCAGAAATGAATGTTAGTGTTTGATTAAATTGTGTACAAACTTCAAAAACGTCTTAAGGCCACGCTCCCCCGTCGGTCACTTTGGATTGATTCTCCATAAGCGCAATGCTAACTAAACATCTATTTAGGACCCATATTTTCATTTCATTTTCAATTTGATTTAGGTAATTTTTTTTACTACTCAAAATAAAGTAAAGAGTGATTTTTGCGAGTACAAATTTGTTTAACTGTTACAGATTATCATAAAAAAAATTCAAACATAAAAAATCACATTTCATATTAAATATTTTAATTAATTTTCAAAATATCTTCCACAATAATCACCCGCGATAAGAATATCTTTCAATTGGCACCAAAATCAAAATTTTATCTCAAGAGATAAGCGAATAATCTGAACTTAACATTATTCTAATGGGCGATAAAACCAATATGGCCGGCAAAGTAGCCGGCTCTTAAGAAAACCATATTACCTAAAATCTGCCTCGTTTGTTAATATTTGTTTGTTTTTAACAACTGCATTTGAGTATTATCCTGTGTTGTATTAAAAACATAATATTCGATATATTTTTTAGACATAACAAAATTATTTAGACATTTTGCAGTTATTCTGCACTTGGTTACATTTAATTTTGCATTTTTTGAAAGCCAACGCTGGCCAATATGTAGGTCGGAAGAGAAATAGATCAAAATAAAGAGGTAAAAGATAACCAACACAATCGTAATGAGTTGTTTCAATATATATAGCTGATAATAATTTTAGATAATGTTTTAAATTAATACAGGCGAAGCAAACGACTTTTCAATCCGACTCAGACAATATTGATATGATTACTTTATCTGACACTGTAATCGTATAAGCTTCGGCAATTTGAATAATCTCCAGATTTCATCTCCACCGGAAGTGGCTGCATTCTCTGCATAATCACACCGCCCGCCGGAAATGCCACGGACTTCGAGTATTATAATGCAATAAATCGTGCACACAAAATTGCAGCCAATAAATTAAGTCAGCTGCCAAATACTAATAGGATTTATTTTGCATATTATTTAACTCCGCATGTAAAACAAGACCTTGAATGCTTGTCTTAATGGCTGTTAAGATAATCTTGTGGGTATCTGCATTCAAGATTTATTTAGCAGTAATTTATCTTTATCCTGATTGCACGACAGTTTATTACCTATCAGAAAAGGGTAATCAAGACAATTTATATCATTTTAGTGTATCGTTTATCGAAAATATGTCAATCATTTTATTTACAGCCAATTAAGATTAATAATCTAAAATTATATAACTAGATAGATAGGAGTAAATAAAATAATAGACGTTGTGTCTGTATATAACTTTAAATGTGCGACGAGCTTTGAGCAACCCAAAGTCTTACTTCTGATATCAACCCCATATTTTAATTAGAGGTTTTAGTAAGAAAATCTGAGGAATTTTTGTTGTAAAGTAAACCCTCAATTTCCTAAAGAGCTGAATTTAAAAATATTTTAAGTTTAACAGCTGTTTTAGTTGTATTACAAAATTGAAATCCAGGCCAAACTAGTAGTAGTTATGGAGTAATACTAATTCAAATCCATTTTGTATAGGTTATATTTATAGTAGTACAGTATTGGTAATATTTAAATACAATATATTAATAATTTAAAATTAAATCGTCACCATTCAACTAAAATAAAAAAGATCATACCAATAAAACTTCCAAAAATTATATTTAGACATCATAATGTATTCTAGTGTTTATTTTTGAAAAGGATATATAATCTACCTGCTTATTCATAAACACCTCCCTAAACACAGTGTTCACGTGAGAACAATTTTCAATAGCCTATCAACTCGTTAAATTAAAAATTCTAAAAGTGGACTCCGATTACTTAAGTTAATCTCAAACAGACAATAATCATTTAACCGATTGGTACAAGATATAAGCGGTTTTATTCATGAATGAATAATCAATTCGATATTGACTGATCGTAAGGGAGGGTTGTGGGAAAGCGGCGCGGCGCGGCGGCGGAGCTCAAATTCGGACCTCACTGTATAATATAAACTTTGGCAATTGTTTAGAAGAAGTTCCCACCAGTGGAGGGGAGACGCTCGAACATATTCGTCAAACACCATTCGTCAAAGCTGATTGGACGGTGAGAATTAATAAGCCAACACAACCGTCACATTCACAACTCGTCGAGCCGAGGTGACAGTTTATTCAAATAATCTTCGATGTTTTTATTCTTGTCACTTTGAATATTTTTAATTAACCCACAATAACTGTTGATGGGAAAACTATTTCCTAACTGCCTATTGTGGCCTGAGAATAAATGTGATTTGGAATGATATAGTGTCAAATCCAATCGGGTTCTGTTGTCACTTGAGATTTTTATATGGGATTCAGAGTGGAATTGGGCTGTGGATTGATGAACAATGATTTGGGAAGTTTTTGTGTAAAGGGATTATATAATAACTAATGGAAAGCATCTGTTCTTGAAAATTATTCTGATACAGTATTAACAAATCATACATTGTAAAGTAAGTTAAAATGGCCGGAAATCATAGTAAAATGTTGTATTATTTATTTTGATTTTAAAATAATGCGTTTTACTTCTACTACAAACCCAAACTTATTTTTGTAAATTTCATATTGTTATTTAGTCATTCTTCCTAATTATTTGCAGTTCACTTGTTTATAAACAAAAGGGTAAAAACGTTCTTCGTGCGGACGCTTTTTAAAGAAGTCCAAACACGTAAATACTAGGAAACAACAAATATAAACAAAACTAAACAATACAAGTGGAATAACTAATGTCACTGGTATCAGATAATGGCAAAAAAGTCATTTCCACAGAAATTTGTATTGTATATTTAATTTACTCATTAATGGGAACTGATCTTACAAATCAGAAAATATATGAGTACAGCGAGTAAATTCAAATATTTGTTGGTAATCATGGTACTACCAACACTTTATGGTAATTTAAAGACTACGACGAATAAATTGAAATAAACCTATAACAAAAATAAATGAGCTATAATTAAAGCGTTTGAGGCAAAATCTTTGGGATTTTTGCAGGAACTGTCGTGTATTTAACTTGTTTTAAACTAATAAACGTATTCTATCTGAATAAACTGTTCGAACACAAAAATAAAAGAATCCGAGATTTCAAAGCGCCCTCCAAATTTCCGTTTTAAAACTACATTGAGAGTTTTGGTTCATTACCCTTTAGCAAGCAAGTCTAATTTTCTTTTAAGATAACAACCACTTTTCAAAAGGGCTCGACGGCAAACCTTTATTTAAAATGTACCCTTTCTCAACAATTGTTTGTTCGCACTGAAGAAACGCAACACAATTTACCGCCCGTGAAGCGAAACAAAGAAAAGTCCGACGCGACGAAAACATCAAGCGACATTTAAGAACTTCAAAGGAGGACAAACCGGAACTAATTAGACCTAATCCGCAAGGCAATGTCTCTAATTTAAAAACGTAATCAATGAAGAGCCCCGGAGGATCCTCTGGAAATTATTCTTTGTTTTAATACGCGGCCAAATCCCTAATAACGTCTTAAGCCTTGTAGTCGGCGCTAATAATTTGTAATTAGTGCTATTCCAGCAAGAAAGAGTGTAGCCATTAGAAGTTACGGGGAGGGAGGGTGAGACGCCACGGTTCGTCGGATTTTTTAATTACTCTACCCTCGCATGCAAACTCCGCCTGTAATTAGGCTGCATAATCCCGGCATTGAAAGGGTGTCACCGGCTGAGCTCAAAGGATTTATTTCACCTAGCAATCTGTTGCGTCGCTCCATTCGGCTAATTACGGACGAGGCGACAAAGCCTCATCACACCCGAATTTGAGTTCGGTGTCAGCCCCGGCGCCCAACTATTGTCGCAGGGCCACAAAAGGAGGTCGGAATTAGCCCGGGGTTGTCACTCGGGGTAAGTAGCTGGTAATAAGAGTGCCTGGGGACAGGATGGTGTCGCTGGTTTTGTGGGAGATCAAAAACTTTGAGGGATTGGGGCGCGGGATTTGACACCTTTCATGATAGCACGTGTTGCGGGGAGAAAAGGCTAATCAAAGGGCATTTCGTGTCTTGCCAAATGTACCATTGAACTTTTCTCTTTGTGGTTGGATTCAAATTTTGCCACCAAAACCTTTTTTTTAACCTTACTTTATTTTTTTTTTACCTTACAAAAAATTGCAAACTGGATTTGTCACAAGGCAGGAACAAACTAAGTTGACTAAAAATGTTCTTAGTACAGTATTATATTGGGTCCTGATTCAATCACTCATCTGAATCCTCGTAAAAAGGTGGATCATATGATATAAGGGTAGATGCAATCATTGGTAATTAAAGAGCAGGACTTCAGACTATGATGTGATTATGGGTTGGATGACAACAAATCACATAGTCAACCATTGCTTTTTGCGATTTTTTAGGAGAGTTGGTTCTAATGGCAGTGGTGCGTTTGATTAGTTGTGAGGACTGGATCTGTATAGCGAGACCATAACTAAACAGTTTATTCATAAAACTACTGATTAAAGATTTGTCATTCTCGAATATACATGTGTCCAGTTCCTTGAGACATTTACCATTCAGTATGTAATGTAAATAAGCGTACAGCTTCCTATAAAGTATTAGACAAATTGTAGTGTGAAAAGGACAATAGGACTTTTTGTAGTAATAATTACTATGGATTTTTCTTTATTTTACTTATAATAATCCCCCCCACACTTCAGTTCTCTTCAACCTTATTTGTGATGATATGTATGCATTTGTTCATTCAAACAGTAAGCAATTGATTGCCCCTGTCATAACAGTCAGCAGTACCTCATCCCAATGTTAAGTCTACGACAATGTATTGACACACTCGACAGACTAAACACAACGTCCATTCATCTGTTCGATCGACGTGACAATGTCTAGTTCCTGACTGATTATTTCAACTGCTATGCCAAAATTCAACATTAATGAAAATCTTAAAGCTTATGTGTTGTTAGCAGGATTCAATTTGGTACTACACCAACATAAGAGTGGGCTTATTGAACATTGATTTAATTTTTTTTTTTTTAATGAATCAGTTTTAGTATCTGAGATTTTAATGGAATAGATTTTGTTCGTGACTATTTCAAAATATTGTTTGCTGATGGTGTGTTATTGTAATCAAACTGGTTGACGTTCATATTTTGTTGGGGGGGGGAGGGGGAGGGGGGAGTTCAGAAACATGGAATGATGTCGTCGTTGTAAACAAAGTCCATCGAATTTACTTAGATGTACTTTCAGAATGACTGACAGTAATTTAAAAATATTAGACCTAAACTTCTAAACTTTAGAAAACCTATATATTATCACTTTATATTGCATGTATTTCAACAACCATTGTATGTTGTGCTGATAAACACAATTGGGTCACTATGAAGGTATAATCATCTAATACACTCAATAGAAATTTCAATTCGTTAGTGTTTGGTGATGAGTTTCTCAACGTCATTTCCTACTATCAAACGGGCATTGCTAACAGGATAACTTGCTTTACCTCCTACAAGTAACAGCAGCAACAATAACAACAACAACATCAACAACTGTGAATCCTTCAAAAGAATCCTCCCTGTTAACAAATCCGTCTGTACTACGTATGACAGAGATATACCGTTTTAGTGGCTGACAGGCTCTTTAAATTTTAAAGTGCCTCTACACATGAACCTCAGGTATCCAGAAAAGTAAGAGGGATCCGTTACCGTACAGTTGGGCGGATCAAATTTCCTTGCCAAGACTACGATTTCAACCAATGCTGCTATCATGGTTTCGGAGTCCGTCATCTTAATGATTCCATCTTAATGATCTTTGCGTGAGAGTCAAACGAAGTTTATGCTTGGATGCAAACGATTTGCATAATCACTATCCAACATTTATTACCTCTATCAGTGTTTTTTAACCTTTCTAATACACTGTCAAAAAATAGTGATTGCATAAGACTGCATGGAAATATTCTATATCATTGATTGAATCAGGCTAAATAACCACCGACAGTTATTTTTAACAGTCAAATGGTCAGGATTTCATAATTCCTTCTTTAATTTTGACATGAACAGTTATGGAACATTGATAAAAATACAACAAAAACGTGCCAGAAAAATGGAGACCGAATTGTTTAGAAGAGCGTATCGTCACAACGCTGAGACGTTACCGAACGTTCCCAACCCAACAGGTGGGAGGAGGCAGAAAGCAGAAAACGAGTGGAATTAATTTTGCAGAGGAGGGAGAGGAGTAGAGGAGTAGAAGAGTGGGTCGTCAGCTGATCAGAGAGGTCATTGAACCGAGCCGTGTAAGCGGTCATTAATAACATGACCTGAGTGGCGGCTGCTACTGGATACTGAGTCTCCAGGCTATGTAACTCTCTCTCTCTCTCTCTCTACCTCCCCCTCCCTCTCCTACTTACTCCACTGGATTATCTAGAACCACAGATAATCCACCTTCATCGTCCTGTATCAGAGCCCCAATTGCTACTAGGCTCCGCTCTGGTTCGGTGAGGTACAATACCGGTTGTAGATTGGGATTGTTTGCCTGCCTTGGTGTTACTCAGGGATTTTATTTTACACTTATTTACTTTTTGCAGTGCTTATGAAATTATGGAAACACCTATTTATTTACTGTGTTTTTGTTTTCGCCTATTGTTTATAATTGTAACGAGCACAATGCACTTCAAAATTAGTATTTTTTTGGAACAACAAATCTAACAATGTGTTTTTTTGGAACTCAAACAATGTACGTCATAAGTTGGTAAAATGTAATCCTTGATTGTGATAGAATAGATAGTCCCAGAAAAAGCTACTTCTCCAAGGACAAAATATCCTTTAATCCTTCCCTCAATAGACTGGCACGAAGCCGCATATCCATTTCCTTAATTAGTTTCTGTAGTTAATTTTCGATATTTCATTTTCTAAATCAACGCATCTAGTGTAATTAATACACAATAATCACCAATCTCAAAACAAAACAAAAACCTAACCTATGGTCTGAGGTTTATCGTTAAAACCAACCCTAACCACTTTTAAACTCTGCCATCTCCTGTTGCACAGTTGCTTAAGAATAAAATTGTAAAATCTTTTTTTCCGCAGATTTATAAGGATTTAATATGTGATTTAAGCTCCTGCTTTGTTTACTTATTAATATGTGTTTAACCATTTATATTAACTTATTTTCCTAGTAGCCTACATAAACAATAAATAAAATATCCACAGACACAAAAACCAAATGTTAAGGGCTAGCCAGAACCACCTTCTGCTCGAACTCTAGCAAATGTCCTTCTCATACTTCTGAATTTACATCACCTCTCGTAACTCATAAAATTTAGCACACTGCGTTGTCATTCCAGAATTCATCATTTATATAATGTCTCTAACACCTGCTTTTGCTGCTATGATGTGTTTTGTTAATGTGCAAACATATATTTAATTTACAATTTAATTGATTTCCATTCATCCATATAAGATTATAGATCAAATCAACTGGTACTTTTTGGGGCGAATGCAAATTTCAAATAAATTCTTAGAACCCACACCTCCTCCTCTTTTCATTGATACATCAAGCATATAAATCGGTTCAGTTTATGTCACTCTTATAAAATCTCCATTTGTATGGTAAGGGATTTAAATTGTTTAATTTTTTAAAGGGTGAACATTGGTGGTGATATTTTTAGTATTGATAGATATTCTGAAGGTAAAACTATTTTTAAGGAAGTGAAAGCATCAGAGTTTTTTCATCCATAAACGAGTAAATCAATGACGATAAGGTTAATTCGTAAACAACAAGACACTAACGTGTGTCGGTCACGCGTCACGCGTGGTGGAGTGTGTCACGGGTGTTACACGAACATTCGACACTGCCTTCGACCAGCCTGGCAGCACTACGTCGAATAACAATAGAGTGAAACCCTAACAATTAGGAAGACTCGAATCAGCTGGTTTGACAAAGTGAATGAAACGTCTGGCAAGTTCATTAGTACTCAAAATTAAAAATTAAAACTGGTTGGGTAGTGAGTTGGTTAGAGGCTTGTCTCCTAATCTGAGGTTTGCCCGATCGATCCTTGGAAAATTATGAATATTTTGTGAAGGTTTCATTCTGGACTCTGCTGCCATTTGGCATTTTCTGAACATTTGGTGAAGGTCCAATACTGGATCCTGCTGCTATTTGTTATTTTCTAAAGATGTTGTGAAAGTTCAAGACCATTTCACATTTTCTGAACATTTGGCGAAGGTTCGATTCTGGATACTGCTGCCATTTCACATTTTCTGAACATTTTGTGAAGGTTCGATTCTGGATACTGCTGCCATTTCACATTTTCTGAACATTTCGTGAAGGTTCGATTCTGGATACTGCTGCCATTTCACATTTTCTGAATATTTTTGAAGGTTCGATTCTGGATACTGCTGCCATTTCACATTTTCTGAACATTTTGTGTGTGAAGGTTCGATTCTGGATACTGCTGCCATTTCACATTTTCTAAACATTTTGTGAAGGTTCGATTCTGGATACTGCTGCCATTTCACATTTTCTGAACATTTTGTGAAGGTTCGATTCTGGATACTGCTGTCATTACACATTTTCTGAACATTTTGTGAAGGTTCGATTCTGGATACTGCTGCCATTTCACATTTTCTGAACATTTTGTGAGGGTTCGATTCTGGATACTGCTGCCATTTCACATTTTCTGAACATTTTGTGAAGGTTCGATTCTGGATACTGCTGCCGTTTGACATTTTCTGAATATTTGTGAAAGTTCGAAACTGATCCCTAATTCCATTTCGTTTTGTTTTATATTTTGTGAAAGTACGATGCTGAACTATTTGGTAATACTCTAATTTAGGCTATTAAATGATTATGCTTTCTAAGACAAGATAGTAATACGATCAGGGATGGAAATTTTTCCTTTCAAAACGTTAGAAAGTCCTACTGGCACATGGTATTTGCACAATACCAACCCAAAATCGTAAAACATCAAGTCTCATCTTCTGCACTGTTCAGAGTGGATGAAAACTAAAGAACTATCACGATAAGATTGTTTGGTAAAAAAAAAAATGAAAATATTAACCAAGAAACAGAAAAAATAGAATTATTACTTTCATAAGTTTCAGTTCAAAGGTCATACACCTTTCAATAGCAATAACAAATTGAGGTTTCAAAGAAAGATAGCTCAGTTTGACAATTAACGACTGCTCGACCGGAAATGTGATCTATTACCTCATGTACAGAGAAGTAATTCTGTTGAAATTATGGGTTCGTGCGCTGAAGGTTACCAATCAACAAAGAAATCTCTCGCTTGGAGGAACTGGCAGCGTATACGAAGCAGCTCGTGCCTTACTGATGGGATTGGGGCATCACCATTAGTGACCCGCTCTTCTTGAGAGTCATCTACAGCAACACGTGCGTTTGAATGGACAAAACAAATTGTGTTATTGGATTTTAATTTTGCTTTTGTTTATGTACAAAACCTAGATGTACTTAGAATTAAATACTACTCTCACAACTATAACTGCATGTACCAAATCTATATGTATATAAAGGAGTTCGCACGCAGCACGCTGACGTGAGGGAAGTGAATTTCCCCAATAAAAACTTGAAAAATCAAATAACGACTATAAACAAAGATTTGTGACATTTTTAGCAAAATGTAAAATATTCACTTTTTTGCAGTTCTGATGCACCTAGTTCTATTTAAATGCATAGTATTGGGATGACAATGTCGTGCATTGTAAGCTTAGGAGGATGCACGATCAGGATCAAAAATCAGTATTGGGGTATTAGGAGTGGTAAAACTACATCAAGATATGAAAAACAGCCTTTTCCAATGTAAAATCCCCATAAGACAACGTACTGGGTTTACTCAATTTTAATTTTCTTTAATAACTCGGTAAATATTAGCACTAGAATGATGCGGGAGGACTTACAATTTTTGCCTGTTCACGTTCTATAACCTAGTATTCATTAATCTTACATTTAGGGCTTATGACCATTTTTGGGCCCAAAAACTGAAATTTCTAAATTTAAAATCCCCAAAGAAGGGGGTTAGAGTTTTCCGATTGTTTTTCCCAACGAACTTGTCCAACTGATTACAAAAAGGAATGTTCCTACCAAATTTGAAGTAAATCGGACAAAAAATGCGACCGCTAGAGTGCAAACACACACACACACACACACACACACACACACACACACACACACACACACACACACACACACACACACACACACACACACACACACACACACATATATATATATATATATATAAAATTTTGAACGACCCCCAAAAACGTGTTCAGGGGGTCACGTTAGGAACTTATATGGTGGTCCCGGGCTACGTTTCACCGTGCGGGTCATGCTAATAGTTCACTTTCCAAAGGAAATTCACTAATAAATTTAATCCTGTAAGTGAAACTTTTAAGTCAAAATTGTGGATGTTTGGCAAATCCCAGGATAATGGGAGACGGCTCAAATTAAAGGTCTCGATCCCAGGGACTCAATAAAAATACCAGTATTTCCAAATAATTACCAGCAAACGAGAAAAATAACGTAAAACATCACCCATAAGAAAAGAATTGGGATTTTAAAACGTTTGCTTCGTTAACATGAAAACATTTGATTAAGTTTCTATTTTGTTTACGAAATGACATGTGTTAAAATCAGATAAGGCAAAGTATTGAAGTAAAGTTAGGGGCTTTGGCCCCTTCAAGCCACTAGTATATATTTAATTCTGAAAGCGAAAACGTGAAATAACGTGAAACATCCCCCATAAAAACTTGTGCTTTGTTAACATGAAAACATTTGATGAAGTTTCTATTTTGTTTACGAAATGACATGTGTTCAAATCAGATAAGGCAGAGTATTGAAGTAAAGTTAGGGGCTTTGGCCCCTTCAAGCCACTTGTATATATTTAATTCTGAAAGCGAAATGTTTAAGTCAAAATTGTGGGAGTTTGGAAAATTGTAGGACGATGGGAGACGGCTCAAATTAAAGGTCTCGATCCCAGGGACTCGGGAAAAATAGCAGTATTTCCAAAAACCTACCAGCAAACGTGAAATAACGTGAAACATCCCCCATAAAAACTTGTGCTTTGTTAACATGAAAACATTAGATTAAGTTTCTATTTTGTTTATGAACTGACATGTGCTCTTACTTATATTGTTTTATTTTCCTCAGCATGTAAAGAATAACAAAAATCATCAGATTAATCAGAGTATTGAAGAAAGGTTCGGGGCTATGGCCCTTCAAGCCACTAGTATTTATTATTATTATTATTATTATATAATGGGAGTCCCAAAACAACTTCACATCTTTAATATTCTTAACTTTAACTTAAGTAAACTCAAAAGTACTTGGGGATAGAGCTTTGCTCGGAGGAAGAATCATATATTTACATTTTACTATTTTAGTGTAACTTTGAAAGTTCCACTGAATGTTTTTGAACGGCTATTATTATTATGTTGCTGTCATTTAAAACTAAAAAGGCGGATAGTTAAAAGTTTCAAATTGAAAGATTTTCCACCAAACTTTCAGTTTTCCTCGGATTAAGAACGTTGCCTATCGATTTTATTGGCCCAAATATCAAAAAAATTCACAGGAATCATAAAAGGTAAAAGTAGGGGGCATTAGAGGGTTCAAAACCAGCAAAGGCGTGCGAGGAGGAATGAGGAATCGCCCCCCCCCCGGTGACGTCAGCCCCCCCCCCGTGACGTCAGCCCCCCCCCGTGACGTCAGCCCCCCCCCCCGTGACGTCAGCCCCCCCCGTGACGTCAGCCCCCCCCCCGTGACGTCAGCCCCCCCCCCGTGACGTCAGCCCCCCCCCACCTTCCCCATAGCCAACCTCGGCCCCGACCTTCCCCATAGCCAAGCTCGGCCCCCGACCTTCCCCATAGACAAGCTCGACCCCGACCTTCCCCATAGCCAAGCTCGGCCCCCGACCTTCCCCTTAGCCAAGCTCGGCCCCCTCGGTCACGTCACCGAGGCTTTGCCTATTAGTTTTATTATAAGTTTTGTTTGTTTTTTTTTTTGGTTTTTCTTTTTTTTTGTTTTTTTTTTATTTTATTTTTTATTTTATTTAATATTTTATAAAAAGTGTAAAAATGAATAGGAATAAGGATAGGGTTAGTCGTTTATTATTACATCCAACCGTCGTCGTCATCGTCGTCGATTAGCTCGACGTCGGAGCTGGAGTCGTTGGCGGCAGCGGCCTCCTCAGCTTCTTGACGCCGCCGCTGCGCGTCCTCATCCAGCTCCCGCAGGAGGCGTTCGCGGGCCTCTTCCATTTCCCGCCTTCTAGCCTCCCGCTGCTGGCGGTCCCATAGCAGCTGCCACTCCTCTTCCTGAAGCCAATTTTGGTTTTCGTGGACGTGAGGGAGGACAGCGCCTGTAAGGGAGAAGCCAGTGATTAGTAATACTGCTTAGTGCGTGAACTATCAAGACCCTAACCCGTCCCCAACCCGTACCTACGATACTTACATACGGGACGCTCGACGACCCGCTCTGACGTCTGGGTGGATGTGTTGACGGTTTCTTTTATGTCGGTCTGGGTCGAGGTGGAGGTGGAGTCGGAGGTGGACGGAGGCGGAGGCAAGATTATGGCTGGTTGTGGAGCGGACGAGGAACATGGTTTTGAGAGGGTGTCGAGGGTGGAGGATGTGGTAGACGTATGAGTAAAAAGATGAACCCTTAATTTATCCCGTCTGCGGAAAGCCCTTCCGCAGACGGGACATTGGATGAGTTCACCTCCCTCCTCATGCGTGGACCGGAGGTGGCGGGTGAGGTGGTCTTTGCGGACGAAGGTGGCGGAGCAGCGAGGGCATGGGAACATGGTGTTGGTGGTTTGGCGGTCAGGGAAGGAATGATGGTCCGACCCAGAGGTATAAACAACAGTAGGTGAAAGCGGTAGACTCCAGAGTAGTCAACAACGTAGAACGTTCCTCAGAGGTGTAAACAACAGGTGAAAGCGGCGATATTTAGACTCCAGAGTAGTCAACAACCCCCGGGGTGAAAGCGGTAATCCGTGGAATCGTAGAACGTTCTCCGTCTCGGAAAGTTCCAACGAGTGGGTCCCTAAAGCGAAGTGATTGGTACAGCCAAGCACGGCCCCCGACCTTCCTCACGACCAAGCTCGACCCCCTACCTTCCTCATGTCCAAGCCCCCCCCCCCCGACGTCAGCCCCCCCCCTGACGTCAGCCCCCCCCCCCCTGACGTCAGCCCCCCCCCGGCTCCGCGGAGTCACGTGTCGAGGTGCGTGCTAAGGGCTACGTGACTGCCCGGGGCTGTTTTCTCATCAGCGGTTCCGGGAACAGTTTACTGCTTACATTCCACTGCGAAGCTCCTATGGGTGAAAGCGGTGTTCGAGTCAGTCTTGATCAGAGCCGCTTTCATAATGGACGTTCTTACTGTAGAAATTTTTATCAACGTTCCCAACATCAGCCGCTACCTCTTGCTCGGACCGGAGTACCTCACCCCTACAAGGACTCGGGTTGAGGAGGTGATGAGGAGAGGCGGTCACGTCTTCCTCAGGCCGGGGCGGTGGAGTCCGGCCAGTCCCGTGATGTCCTCTCGTCGTTACGACCCGGGAGACCCAGCGCAGTGGAACGAGGTTCTGCAAGTGTTGCAGTTAACCTTGAACCAAGGCAGCATGGCGGTGTTGGACGTCCAGGAAAATTATAGAAGGCCTGGACAGTAATCGGTTAAACCCTAAACTGGTTACTTTTACCCCAACCTAAGACCCTCTGTCCTACCCCAACCCAAGACCCTCTGTCCTATCCCAACCCATAATCCTATTCCCATCCCACCCTAATAAAATTAGCAACGGTGGAGTGAGGACCCACCGGAACATCATACAGGTGAGGAGCGTCACGTTTCTGGAAGCTTCTAGAAGGTTCGCTGGAGCGCACGACTCGGCTATAAAGAAGCTTCTAGAAGGTTCGCTGGAGCGCACGACTCTGCTATAAAACCGAGGCAGAGCCGCGCGCGCGCGACCTCAGTGTTGTTCGAGACGTCACCATGAACGGAAGCGGAGTCAGCGCAGCCGAAGTGGACCAAACGATCCGCTCCTTCCTAGAGGAGCTGAACGCAATGAACGATGAGAACGCCAACACACCGCCAGTTCAGCAGGGATGTGCGTCAAAGAAGAAAAAGCTCGATGGGTGGACTGTAAAGAGGAAGGAAGTGCCTATCGATTCCCCGACACTGTGCTGGTCCGCTGGCGGATATCAGTACACTGTGAAGAACCCTACTAACAGCGGTAACGTACTGTTGAAGATGAATGTGTTCAAAGGAGGTCGCCCCACGTTAAGCTGCGGCTTGTACTTGGACGAGGAGCGAAACGATGAAATCTGCATATGTCTAGAGGACCTGCTATCCAGATTGCAAAACCTATGGCTGGCAAATAGCGAGACGGGAGAGTCAAGATACGACGGGATCACTAGGACCGCTACTCCTCTACCCACTTGGCGAAAGACCGATTGCATCATCTCAGGGAAAACCAAGAGGAGTGCGCACTCCAAGCGCGCTACCCAGTAAACGAGAGAGCGTGGAAAATTCCACTAAGCAGTTAATAACCGAGATGCTTCTAGAACAATCCACTTGTTTACGCAGTAAAGCTTTCCATTACGTCAGCCTTCCTGGAATTGAGCGTGGAAACTTCCACTAAGCAGTTGATAACCGAGACGCTTCTAGAACAATCCACTTGTTTACGCAGTAAAGCTTTCCATTACATCACCCTTCCTGGAATTGAGCGAGTAACTATGTCATCATGTTGTTGATACGCGTGAGTCGGCACGTAGACACCGCCAATAAAAGGCGACTCGGTGGCGAGAGCCGGTCATTCTGCATCCAGCCGCTGCGCCATGCTCAACACGGACCAGAAGATGGACCTCAGGACAGCCCTCAATAGCTGCAAGGCCGCGGGTTACACTCGCATCGCGGATCTGCGGGACAACGCGGTGTACCCGATTCGCTCATTCGAGCGGGTAGATACACCGTACGGCGAGGCGGTGATGGCCACCTTGGAGGGTCTCGTCGGTGACGACCCGATCCGGATCTACATGCCTCGACGGTTCCTTGCAGTCCTGGACGACAACGCCATCTCCCAGTACAACGTTGGCGTGGGGCCGAGGACGAGCCTTGTAAAGAGAAGCGGCCCTCCTGGCAGCAAACTTCCTTTCCTGGAATTTGTATAAAATAAACGGTATTTCCTATTCCCTTATTTCCTTCCAAAATTGAAAAAATAAAATCAAATAAAAAAGAGCAAGAAAAGAACCTTTAGTTACAAGAGCCGAGGTGGCGGTGCACGGCGGTCAGTAGACGCCATGGACTTGAGGTGGAAACACCCGTTCACCGCCATCGTGGCCGGGCCCTCGGGCAGCGGCAAGTCGCACTTCGTGGCTCGCTTCATAGAGCACGCCGACCGCATGTGCGATACGCGGTTCGCCCGCATCACTTGGCACTACGGCAGCGGTGGTGGCAAGAGCCGTGCGGACTCTGCCGTGCGCTACGTAGCCGGCCTGCCAGACCTGGACGACTATGACGGTAGCGAGCCCGCCCTGGTTATCGTCGATGTCATGATGCGCGAGGCTGGCTCCGGCGTGGCGGACCTGTTCACCAAGGGCTCGCACCACCGCAACATGAGCGTGTTCTTCATCACGCAAAACCTGTTTCACCAGGGCAGGGGCCAGCGCGACATATCGCTGAACGCCCACTACATAGTGTGCTTCAAGAATCCCAGGGATCGCGCTCAGATCAAACACTTGGCTCGCCAAGTATACCCGGAAAACCCCAAATTCGTGGAGGAGGCTTACGCGGACGCCACGCGTGATCCGCACGCCTACCTGCTCATAGACTTGAAACAGTCAACGCCTGAAGAGATGCGCGTACGTTCAACCATTTTCCCAGACGATCCGGTGAACTACGTGTACCTGCCCAAGAAGAAGTGATAAATAGGCCGAGCGCGCGCCAGCGTCAGTCATCATGTCACACCGTGTGAAGAAGGACGCGGCGCTGCTGAGGGCCCTAATACACGCTACGCCCAAAGAACGCAAGGCCCTGTTAAAAGCGTGCGACAAGAGTCGCATCAAGTCGTTGTGCGAGTGCGCGTATAACGTGCTACGCGGAAACGTACCGCTTTCTCCCTGCCTCAAACGCAAATTGAGCAAACACAAACAGGCGCTCAGACGGCTGGTGAAACGCGGCGAGGGCTGGGCCAAGAAGCGACACTACCTCGTTCAACGGGGCGGAGGGATCCTCCTACCTCTACTGTTGAACGCTGTTCTGCCCGTTCTAGCGCAGAAGCTAATCGGACATGGAGTACGCTAGGAAAATGGTGGTTGTACCGCAGGAGCTCATCGAGAGATTGCGAGAAGGAACGGGACCAGGGCCGGAGCCAAGAGGAGGAGCAGGTAGCGCCAATAAGCCAGCCAGCCTGGACGCTGAGATGCATCGCATATTGAGCGACAAGCGGCTGGACGATACGGAGAAATGGAAACAATATCAGCAGGTGTTACAGCGGTTCCTGCACTTTTCCGCGGCTAAACGTCAACCCATAGGTCTGTCAATCATCGAGGGCGAGGACAGGGAGGAGGAAGCGGCGGGGGGTCCGAGTCAGATGAAGCGCGAGTCTAGCGCCTCGGCGGAGGAGGACATTGTGGAATCGTTCTCAAAAATCTACAGGTCGGTGGCGCGCAACTTGTTGCGATTCATGACCCGTCAAGGCAGCCCCATCGCCTGGGACGCCAGTGGGGCGGTGTACGTGAACAAGGTGAAGATCCCCGATTCCAATATAGTGGACATCGCGCACAGCATAGTGAGAGCGCGAAGGGCGGACCGATTGCCTACCGGCTGGCATCAAGTGATGGCCGCCTTGAAGGACATGAACGTGCCCAAAGAATACGTGAGCAATCCCACGGCGTTGCGTTACCTAGGCGTGGGACTGGACTCGGCATCGAGCCCCTGGGGAGACACAACGGCCTCATCGACACCCCTCTCACCGAGGTTGACGCCGATACTGGACCGCTTGAGACCGCGACCCCCAGCGGCCAGGAGAAGGATAATAACCGAGGAACCCGACCGGGAATCGTCATTGGACAACTGGGAGCAGTTCACACCGTAATGGAGAAGTTGTACTACGACCCGAGCCAGCCCGGTTCCCTCGGCGGGGTGGCCGCCCTGGCCAGAGCCGCGCGCCTACCGAAACGTCGGGTAGCCGACTGGCTGCGCGCCCAGGACACCTACACGTTGCACAAGCCTGCGCGCAAGCGGTTTCCCCGCAACCGCTACGCCGTGTTCGGGCCCCGGAAGCTGTGGCAGGCGGACCTGAACGACATGCGCGGCCTGAGCCGGTACAACGACGGAGTCAACTACCTGCTGACTGTGATAGACGTATTCAGTAAGCGGCTGTTCGCGGTACCACTGAAGAGGAAAAGCGGGCCTGAGGTGGCTGCTGCGTTCGAGGGAATATTCGCTGAGGCGACTCCCCGCTGCCTACAGACCGACAAGGGGACGGAGTTCACCGGGGCCGCGACCAAGAGAGTGTTCAAGAGTCACGGTGTCAACTACTTCACCACGCAGAACCCCGACGTGAAGGCGGCGGTGGTGGAGCGAGTCAACCGCACGCTCAAGACCCGCATGTGGCGCTACCTGACCTACAAAAACACGTATCGCTACGTGGACGTGTTGGACAGGCTTGTGGACGCCTACAACCGCAGCCCGCACAGGAGCCTGGGTGGTCTACGACCCGTGGACGCGGACAGCGGCGATGGTCAAACGGTGTACAAGGTGTGGCGTCACATGTATGGAAAGGCGATCCTGCGACACAAGCCCAGGTTCGAGCCTGGTGACACGGTGCGCATAGCCAAGAAGAAGGGCACGTTCGCCAAAGGTTATGAGACCAACTGGAGTAAGGAGCTGTTTGTGGTGGATCACGTATACGGGTCGCATCCTCTACCATTGTACGTGCTGCGAGACCTGAACGGGACGCCGCTGGAAGGGCGCTTCTACGAGCATGAGATGCAAAAGGTAACGATGGCCCCGGACCGCCTGTACCAAATAGATAAAATACTGGACACTAAAGGGCGAGGCTCCAGTAAGCGCTACCTAGTCAAGTGGGTCGGTTACGGAGAGGACTTCAACTCGTGGGTACCTGCATCTGAAGTGCAACAGCTGCGATGACGAGGCACGACCAGTTTTACCTGACGTTGCCCAGTAACAGTTCAATGAAGTACTATCCCAACAACATGGTGACAAACTACACGACCCATCTACCCTCGACCGTTGATCTGTCAGACGGCGAGTGGGAGGTCGCTCTGGCGGAGGCGCACTACCCCTTCTCTTTTCTGACCGTCGGTGAGGGAACCTACATCAAACTAGTGCTGGGAATGAGGGACTCGAAAGGCGGGTTGGCCGTGGTGGACAAGTTGTTAATCAAAGTGGAGCCGGGCAATTACAGTAGTACCGAGGAACTCGTGCACGCAATCAACAACCACCCTCAAATGAAGAGTAACCTGTGCACCTTCTCGTATGACGAGAGGTCCTCCAGGGTGGAATTGATGTCGACGTCTTCAGCCGTTCAGAGCCTCAAACTGAGCCCCAGTTTGGCGCTACAGTTTGGCTACGAGGTGGATACGGATATCGTCAAGCGTCACAAGTCCGTGAGGCCGGCTAACCTCTTCGCCGGTCTGCCATCACACATGTACGTGTATTGCGACCTGGTGGAACCCCAACTGGTGGGCGACGCTGTGGCGCCACTACTGAAGATCCTCAACATCGACATCAGGAATTACACGTACGGTGCCAACACGACAGTGTATATAATAGACCCGCACTACGTGCCGGTGATTAAAACCTCATTCGAGAGCGTGGAAATCGATTTAAGGGACAACCAAGGGCGACACTTGCCATTCCACTTCGGGACTACGTGCATGAAGCTTCATTTCAGGAAAGAGAGGCAGCGGCAATGAATCCGAGCGATCCCTATCTGGCGTATTACCGCCACCAGCAGGCGGGCCATGGCGTATCCTCCGTATTCAGAGGAGCCGCTTTCCAACGCGGACACGGCATCGGCAGTTTCCTAGGCGGGCTGATGCGTACAGTGGTCCCTTTGATCAGATCCGGCGCATCGACGCTGGGCAAGGAGGCGCTGAGGTCCGGTGTGGGCTTCTTGGGCGACGTGGCAGCGGGCACAGCCGACCCCCGAGTCGCAGCCAACGCCCGACTCAGACAGTTTACCGGGTCGCTGAAACGCAGGGCTGATGAAAAACTGGATCGCGTGCTGAGCGGTGGTGGTGCCTATAAGAAGAGGCGTGTACAGCAGGTTACTCCTCAGTCTCTAGCGAAACTCCTCGGAGCGAGGAAGAAGAGCGCTGCCCCCAAGAGGAAGCCCGCAAAACGTGTCGCTAAGAAGAGGAGAAGCAAGAAGAGCAAGAGTACCGTGAAGGACATTTTTGGATAATGGCGTTTCTACATCAGAAGTCGTGCGAGTGTGTCAAGACCGAGTTGGACCTGTTCTCGCTACCGCCCACGCAGACCAGTATAGAGAGCGGTAAATGGGTGCAGTACAAGCCCATCTCCCCCCTGACAGACGACTCGCCCGTGGAGTTCATAGTTCCGGGTCACGGGGACGAGTACACGGATCTGTCACAGACGCTACTGCATGTGAAGGCTACCATTAGAACGGCTAACGGAGGCGCTGTAACGGGTGATCAAGCGATAAAAGAGGTGGGTCCGATTAACAACTGGCTGCACTCGCTGTTCAGTCAAGTGGACCTGTACCTGAACAACAAACTGGTGTCTCCTCAGAACAACACGTACGCCTATCGCGCCTACCTGGAGAACCTGTTGTCCTATGGCGGTGATGCCAAGACATCGCACCTCACCGCGGAGTTGTTCTACGAGGACTATGCTGGGTACATGGACAATACTGAGGAGGATAATGCCGGGCTCAAGAACCGGAGGGAGTTTGTCAAGGGCAGCCGGTACGCGGACATGGTCGGACATCTGCACGTCGACCTGTGCAACCAGGAGAAGTTCATGTTAAACGGCGTGGAGATGCGCTTTCGCCTGATCAGGTCAAAGAACTCATTCTCCATCATGTCCAAAACCGTGACAGACTACAAAGTGGACATCGCCGAAGTCAACCTGTTTATGCGCCGCTGTAAGATCAACCCGAGCGTGCTGTTGGCTCACAGCAGGACGCTGGAGTCGGGCACAGCCAAATATCCCATTACGCGCGTGGAAGTCAAATCCTTCACACTACCCTCCGGTATCAGCAGCAAGACTCTGGACAGTGTGTTTCTGGGTCAACTGCCGAAACGCGTTATAGTTGGCCTGGTCAGCAATCAGGCGTTCAACGGGGACTACAAGAAGAACCCGTTCAACTTCACCCACAGCCACGTGAACTTCTTCGCGCTGTACATAGACGGTGAGCAAGTGCCATGTAAGCCGCTTCAACCGGATTACACGTTCGGTCAGGAGTTGTGCGTGCTCGCCTACCACACGCTGTACACTGGCACCGGCATCAGTTTCTCAGACTGTGGTAACGAAGTCAGTCGCAACGAATACCCCTACGGATACTGCCTGATGGCGTTTGATCTGACACCCGATATGGCGGCCTCTCAATCCAGCCACTGGAACCTGGTGCGCAACGGTAACCTGCGCATAGAGATTGGGTTCTCCGAAGCCTTGGCGGAGGCGTTCAACTGCATAGTGTACGCCGAGTTGGACAACGTCGTGGAGGTGGACCGTCATCGCAACGTCACAGTCGACTTTGGCGGGTAAACGAGTTGCCGCGCGCTCAAGGTCACCGCGCGCGGACCGTTAGGTTTTGGCGGGTAAACGAGTTGCCGCGCGCTCAAGGTCACCGTGCGCGGACCGTTAGGTGATGGCGGCGCGCGCACCCAAGGTTATCCCGCTAGGCGCGCTCCCGCCAGCGCTCAGTCGAGTTCAGTCAGCCGTACGGGATGGACGTGCCGCCACCGATCTACAACGAGCCACCGCCAGCGCGCTGTCATCACGGAAGCGTGGTGATGGATATGCAGTGTTTTAAAGACAGTGATAATGACTTTCTACTGAAAGAGGTTTGCGTGGTGGACGTGACTACCGGCACGCTGCTCCTACATCACATCGCCCGCCCGCCCTTCAGTAAGGACCTCCTGACTTCCGAGAAACAGCGCGAGAGCGTCTGGGTCACTCGCCACTGCCATGGCTTGGAGTGGGACCAGGGGGACATCGCGTACGTTGCCCTGCTGGACAAGCTGCGCTCCTGCCTCATCCACCGTCCCCTGGTCTACGTCAAAGGATCGCAGAAGAGGGACTTTGTACAACGCCACCTCATAACCGAGCCCGCCGCCACCACCGCTCAGGACATGGAGGATCTGGGCTGTGGGTCGCTCAACGGTCCGCCCACCTACCGGACCCTGCGCTGTCGCCACCATAAGAGCTCCCACAACCGTTGCGCCCTTCATAACTGCATAGTATTGCGGGACTGGCTCGTGGCTAACGACACACTGGACTCGTCCACCTCGAGCTGCCTGTGCTGCTTCCGCCCACGATGAATTCCGTCCAGATCAGAGAATGCCTGGCGAAGATCCCCGGACTGAGGAACGTTGCGGTCTACGCCTCTGACCAACTACCGGACGTGCCGGTCAAGCCTCTCACCGCCATCGTGTCCAACACGGTAGCACACACCGAGGGAGGCGAACACTGGGTGGCGTTTTACTGCTCGGAAGAGGACAGACTCGAGTACCTGGACAGCTACGGAAGGCCGCCATACCAGGCCGACTTTCAAATGTTCCTGAAGCGCAATCCTCATCACCGCCACTATGTCTACAACAGGTATCGGCTCCAGGGCTACGATACTTCTGTTTGCGGCTACTACTGCCTCACTTACCTGTACTGCCGGGCTGTTCTCCGCACGTCACTCAGCGACTACGTCCAGCTCTTCGACCCTGCCGCTCCCGCCGCCAACGACGCTCTGGTCCGCAGACTCTTCCACTCCATATTCGCTTAAAACTAATTTGTAAGGTTTTTGTAGTATGTGTATGTAACCTTATTACTGTACAATACATGCCTCATAATGATAAAGCTTGTGTTTTCATTTCTCCTTTCTCCTTACTAAATTTAAAAAATTAGCAAAACTGAGGCAGCGGGGCTGGACCTCAGGTTTATATACCAGCGGCGCGTGTCACTGGCTGAGCCCCCGCCAAGCGGCAGTGAAGGTCGCCAAAGAGGGCGCGTCACGAGACCCCTCGGACATCAGCAAACCGCTGAGTAATTCGAGGGTGCAACCTTGAGCGTCAGCAAACCACTTAGCAACTCCTTCCTGGGCAACTCCTTCAGGGCCGTCCCCGACACGCGCCGCCAACCGCTCCCGGTTGGCGGGGGCTTTTTAAGCTGCACGGCTCGGGCCAAACGGCCCATAACGCCTTTCTCACACACTTTAAGCCTAACGGCTTTTGAGTGAGCAAAGGGGAGGAAATAAACAACTCAGGTTTGTGCTGTACATAAAGCTATTATATTTTCTTACAAATACTATTTACAAATTTTTCTTAAAATTAATATTAAAACTAAACAGGGAATTCCTCTTCCTCGTCTTCGTCCTGGCGCTCCTCCTCCTCCTCACCGTCCACCTCCATCCGTCGATCTCCTCTCCTGGCTGGCGGTAGTGGCGGGACGTCCTTGTGTCCCCACGGCAGAGTGTGGATGCCGTCGGGGAGGACGCACCGCTTGTCGTCGGTCGGGCTGAGGCTCAGCTTGTCCACTTCCACGGTGTAGACCCGGTGCAAGTGAGACTGGAAGCGGACGTTGGTGGTGCGCTTTTGGACCCCGTCAAACAGGCACTCTCTGTAGTCGTCGGGGGTGAGGACATTCTTGACAACGCCCTTTGCCACCCCCTTGGCCCGCTTGAGAGCCTTGCTGCTGCCTGTCGCCGCGTCCTCAATGTCCATAAAGTATAATTTGGACCGCAGGCCGAGGTACTCGAATAAGGACAGGCCGTTGCACTCGTCCTTAAACTTTCCAATGACCTTGGCGTTGACGGGGCTGTAGCAGGGGTGGGACCTCGGATAGCCGCTGGTGTCGAAGTCGTCCAGGTGTTCCTTCATCTCGGCGTAGACGTCCTGGGACACGATGTCAAAGACAAAGCTGTCTGTGTCCATGTAGTCCACGGTGAGGCGGTCACCGTAGCGCTCCTTCATCTTGCGCAGGAACTCGTACATGAGCCACTTGCTCAGCTCCAGGACTGTCATGCCTACGTAGACGGGCTTGTCCAACACGATGTTGACCTTGGACAGATGCACCAGGGCCACGTCCTCCGTGTAGTACGTCCGGTCCAGGAAGTTGGATCTGGCGACGTACTTGGAAAACTTCTCCGGGGTGCACACCAGCTTCACGTTGAGGCGCTTCCGTACATTCTCGATGGTCTTGCCAAAGACCGCGTTGTTCATGAGCTTGAAGAAGTCCTGTTCAAAATTCGTTTTGGCCTTCTTCCGCAGCTCCGTGTTCATCAGGATGTACGGTTCCAACCACCGCGACTGGCGAAAGGAGATCGCCCGATGCACCGCGACCAGCTCCAATCCGTTTTGCAGCGCCTGCTGCAAGACCCTGTAGTGACAGATGTAGTGTGTCTTGTCGTCCAGGGTCGTCAACAGTTTGGGGAACTTCCCTGTTGGCGGACGCTTCGTCTCGCAGCAGTAGGGAAGGTCCTTGTGCAGGTCGTGTAGGCGCGCAGGGTAGTGGAGGTCCACCTCCAAGATGTAGCCTCGATCGGCCTCCGCGTCTAGCGCCGCAATGTCCAACGCCTGTATTTCCTCACGGCTGAGCCACTGGAAGTCTCCGGTCGGCAGGCGCTGGGACATGGCCCAGCCGTAGAGGTTGTTGGCGTCCAGATACAGGAGGAAGCGCTTAGGCTCGTCCGGGCGGTAGTCCGGGCACCTGTCGTGGTTGGCCTTGGCGTAGCGGGTGATGGCCTGAGAGATGCCTCCCCGGATCCCCTGCTCCACGAACAGGTACATGTCAAAGTCCTGCAGCGTGTCCAGCTCCACGTCGCAGGTCTTGAGCATTACGTCCCAGGCGTAGGACGGCAAGGTGTAATAGTGGGCAGGGTCCAGCCCGTACTCTGCCAACGAGGTGTCGCGGAACTGCTCAAAGACATCGGTGAGCAGGGCGATGTCACATCGCAGATACTTGTCCGCATAGTCCTTGAGGTTGTGACACTCAAAGGCTCGCCACACGTTGAGGGCGTGCTCGTATACCTCGTCCTTGACGTCCTCCAGGGTCATGGAGTTCCTGAACGCCTCCTTAGGCGGCAACTCCCTGGTCCTGTACAGCGTGTCGTAGGACGTCACGAAGTCGTAGGGGAACACGCCCTTCCTGCGCACCAGGTCGAACAGCCGGTCGTCGGGGAAGCGCTTCCTCGTCTCACGCATCCTGTCCGTGGGGAGTCCCGCCGCCAGGTTGGCCAGGCTCATGGACAGGAACCTGTAGGTGTCTAGGAAGCGCACCGCGAAACTGCTCTGTCGTTGGTTGTCCCCGGGCTGACCAAAGTGGAATCGCTTGGTAAAAGCGATGTACCGCTCCTCCGTGTGGGCCAACACGTCCACGTCGCCGGGGTCGATGGCCAGCTCGCGCACTACGAAGTGGGCGTCGTAGTTGGACAGGTTGTGGAAGTAGCAGTTGATGTGTCGCTGTTCCCGGTACCTGAGGTTGCACGAGCGGTGGGCGGCTCCTCGGAACTCGTAGGGCGGGGCGTGATTGTGGTCCCGCACCTTGACGTCCTGGTTCGTGAACTCCTTCCCGCAGAGGTAGCAGTGAGTCGCTGCCAGGTACTCGTCCATCTCCTGCCGGGTCAGAGAAGGGTGCAGAGCTCTCATGCTGAATAGGAACTCCCACAGCGCCAGCACGTCCATCTTGAGCCTCTCCATGAAGACCTTGGACGCGTCTGCCCCGAAGTAGACGCGGGGCTCGAACTCCTCCAGGCCGAGCGAGTCCACGATCTGGTAAGCGAAGGCGTACGGGACGTGCAGTTGCAGGGGCCTTGTGCCAGGCGGCGCTTCCGCAGGGTCAGCGGCGACGGGCTGCAGAGCACACTCAAAGTCGGCATAAACGCAAAAGCGCTCGCGCCGAGTGTACTCGGGGTGGGCGAAGCGGATCTGCTGCTTCTTCGGTAAGTCCAAGCGGAGGGGAGCCTTGGCGGTGCAGTATCGCATGTGCTCCTCCAGACGCTCGGCACCGGACAGTTGCAGCTTGTTGGGCTGGTTGTCGAAGTAAGCGAAGCATCGCTTACACACGTAGATAGCGCTTTCGCGGGACGTCAGCTGGGCTCGCACTAGCCTACTCATGTTTGTGATGTAGGCGTAGTGACTGTCCCCGCCAGTAGTCACGTACAGCAGGTCCCGGTGATCCTCCAACTCCCGCTTGCAGATCTTCAGCGGGAACACGCGATCCTGGAACTTTGGCGATCCGTCAGGGCGTCTCCCCACCATAGCACGCTCGATCCCGTACACATTAACGCTGATGGTGTTCCTCCTCTCGAAGACCTTAATGTCCTTCACAGCCACGGGGAAGCGTAGGCCGACCCAGTCGTAGCGTGCCATGACGTCCGGTGTGTACGATGCGGGCCTCTCCGGGTGTTGCGCGACGAACTTGGCCAGGATGGCGTACGCGAAGCACATGTCATCGACGTTTTGCACGTTGATAACGGCACGCGTCTCGCAGATGGTCCTAGGAAGCTGGACGAACCTGGCTCCGCGTTCTCCCAACGGGGTGTAGAGGTTGACGCGGATCTCCAGGTCGCGTATCCGGAGATAGCTCCACCCGCTACCCACTAGCAGGCACTGCTCCTTCTCTTCCTCCAACTTGTGGAAGGACGCTGACAGGAAGTCCTCCAAGTTGGACGCAGCGGTGAGAGGCACGTTCTTCGTCTTGAAGGCCCGCAGACAGGTGGCTCCGTGAACGTTGGCGAATTCACATTCCAGGAACATGTTGACCTTGATGTTAGGGTGTCGAGTCCTGACGTCGGCCAACAGTTCCAGGACGCTGTCGAACAGCAGCACCAACGCGTCCTCCACGGCCAAGAAGTCCTCCATGGGCCGGGACAGGCCGAAGGTCAGAAGCCGTCCGCGGAACGCCCGTTGGATGGGGCGAAACGTGGGTAGTCCGCCACCACCCACCATCCCGTCGGGTGCCGTACTTGGTCCGGGCTGGGGCTCACGGCTGGGTCCGGGCTGGGGCTCACGGCTAGGTCCGGGCTGGGGCTCGCGGCTAGGTCCGGGCTGGGGCTCGCGGCTGGGCCGGGGCTCGGGTGACAGAACGGGCAGGCGCGGCATCTCGTCCACAACGAGGTTCCTCACGATGGGGCAGTTGTGGGCCTCGTGCTGGTCCCGGTTATAGCGTCGGGTGAAGCCTCGGTCGCAGTAGGCACACGCGAACCTCATACCGCGGTGGACGCTCTCCATGTGCCGCTGGAGATAAGCGGCCCTGCGGAAAAGGGCGCCGCACTCGGTGCAACGGGCCTCGTTGACGTGCACCAGCTGCACGTGACGCCGGAGCAGGTCCTCGCGGGAGAATCGCCGCCCGCACGCGTCGCACTCGGGCCGTGGGTCTCTGAAGGGTGGTGTTGCAGAGGAGGAGGAGGAAGTTGAAGCAGACGGGCTCGCACCGTGGACCGCTTCCATATGGTGGCGAAGATCCTCGGGACCCGCCAGGGCGACGGAGCACAACGGGCACGGATGGCCTGCGAACAGGAAAACAAGTCCTATTAGTGACCCCGATAAACACGAAGGTGAGGAACTGGCAACCTCTTTCTCATCTCAATCACCAGTTTGAGCCCAGTAAATACAAGGGTGAGGAATTATATAGAGGCTTGGCGACCTCTTCCTCATCTCGAGCGCCAGTTTACCCGGGCCCAGTAATACAAGAGTGAGGAATCGCACAGAGGCTGGCAGCCCCTTGTTTATTACTTGAATCTGTTTACTCGACTAAAGCCGTTTACTCTCTCTCGAAAACAAGTCATTAGTACTGGCGGTTTCTTGTTTAACATAAAAACCATGCCTGACGCTTGATCGTGAGGATGAGTGAGGAACTGTATAGAGAACTAACGACCTCTTCCTCATCACAATCGCCAGTTTACCTAGGTCCAGTAAATACAAGGGTGAGGAATTACACAGAGGCTAGCAATCCACCTAGTCTTGTTTAACATAAGAACCGTACCTGGCGCTTGGTCGTGAGGAGTGAGAAGATGAACTGTGGCGAGATGGCGTCGCAGGTTATCGCTTCGCCCGAAGCGTCTACCGCAGACGTCGCAGTTGAGATGGCGGTCGCTGTGAGCGGCTCTCGTGTGGCGAGTCAGGTTTCCGGCGTTTGCGAACACGCGGCCGCAGACCACACACATGCAGGGACCAACCATCTACAAAAACATCGGGTATCTGTATTCCCCGTCCGCTACAAAGGCACAATTGTCGCAGCAAAAACACTTTGGTAGCGATACCCCTGGGAACGAAGCGAGTCTAACCCTTTTAATAATGTTAGATAGAAATAGATGGCATGAATCGCTCGTATGACATTCCCAACACTGGTACACGTCTTTGTCTTTGTTACGCTCACACATAGCGATTTCGCCCTCGTCTATAATTCCACTAGGCACTTGAAAGTTCGATTTAAAAGCGAAACCAAATTTTATTTCACTCAAAACGTTTTTAAAAAGGAGTGGAAGCGAGTCTATTTTACTTTTTAAATTTGATTCGTTAACTTTAATCGTTAGAAAACACAACTGTTCCAAGGTCATTACAGTTTCACTCATCTCCATCTGAAAAGAGACAAGGACAAGACTCAGTGTACCGAGATATTCAAAACATTAAATATTAATTTTAACTAATAAGATTTTAGAGCATTGGTAAACTTTCTGATGAAAAAGTAAATTACATGTTACTTACGTTAACTGTTACGAGAATCCAAAGGCAATGAACAGCAAGTTGTGTAGGTATACCGCAGAGACAGCACTACTTCGTCCGCACAGTAAGAGCTCCAAAGACAAACTGGTGAAACCTCTGAAGACGTGCTCATAAATAGCACTCCGGTCGGGAAGAGAAATCGGTCGTGGAAGTTTCCACTGAAACCGCTAATGGGTAAACCGACTGTGGCGGTCACGTAGGCGGAGGATGACGTCATGGCAGTTTCGGTGAAATCGGTCGTGGGACTTTCCACTGAAACCGCTAATGAGTAAACCAACTGTGGCGGTCACATAGGCGGAACAGTCAACGGAACACCATGTCGGACACCATGTACGTCTTGTGCTGCCCCTGCACTGTGGCCATTGCGTTTCAACGGATAGAAGAAGAAATGTATCATGGATTAATAATCCTCCACCTCGGCTCGGTAGAGGAAGACGGAAGAGTACACTTCTTCCCCCGTTGGTTCACTGCCAATGTGCCGGTGGAGCTGAGCCTAGTAAAAGAGAGGGTTAACGGCTTCCTCTCCAATGGTTTCACAGCTGTCATAAGCTATCGAAGGGTTCAACTTCAATAATCTATTATATTCGTATTTGTACTTTTATATTCGTATTTTATAATATTATATTAAATTATTAAACTAAACAAAACAAAAAAAAAACAAAAAACAAACAAAACAAATTTATAATACAACTGGTGGACAAAGCCTATGTTAGGTTTATGTCGGGTCACGTGACGGGGGGGGCTGACGTCACCGGGGGGGGGGCTGACGTCACCGGGGGGGGTGACGTCGGGGGGGGGGGGGTGACGTCGGGGGGGGGGCGATTCCTCATTCCTCCTCGCACGCCTTTGCTGGTTTTGAACCCTCTAATGCCCCCTACTGGTAAATTTTAGCGGTAAAACGGCAGAATGGTAAAGCATATAAAATCATGTGTGAGGTTTGTATCCAAGAGACTTGGATTAACATTGAGCAAATAATGGTGTACGGTTTTGGAAAGTTTGGGAAAAAATAAATTAGATGAAGTTACCTTATCACAATCTTTGCTTACTTTTGCCATCGCACGAAGCGATTTTTTCCACAGTTTATCGTTATTTACAATTACGTCATTTAATAATTTCTTGGCTTGCCGTGTCTAGGAATACTGGAGAGTGTAATTTCCCTGTCTTCTAAATAGTCATCATGTTCGTATAGTAGTAACAAATAAATATTAGTCCCTAAAAGAAATTCGTATGGAATGAAATAAATGTGAATTGTTTACTGTATATACGTTACATGATGGAACAGAGGGTATATTGTAATTTTTCTTAAAGACTTTGGTCATTGACCCCTTCAAGCCTGAAGATATTTTAATACACCTTAAAAGAGTGGCACACGGCTTGACGGTGGCACACTGACGTGTTGAATACATGAAAAAGCTTACCGAGAACAATACGCGACCTCTCGGAGACCATCTAGAATACTGACCCGTGGATAATTGCGCCGTTAAGCCACAATTAGACCCGAATTGCCGGCTTTGTACTATGAATTATTACTGGGTAACGTCAAATATTCGCTTTGGTTCGATTTATTTCCACAACGAATGAAATAAACGAAGACTATAAATCCCCGGGTCAAAGACACGTACGCGATCGATCAAAAGTCACTGACTTTTGTGGTGATTGTCGCTGCTGCCGCATGAAATGAGAATAATAAATTAGATAATGCACGGCGGCTCGGACATGCCGCGTAAAAAACCAATTTAATCCCCAATAGAGCGGACCGTCCGTACCAAATAATAGGGTCCGTCTCAGCAGTCAGCGGCCGGTGATGTCCGTAACTGGAGTGGATTACCGGACGGAACCGGCGACACGAGCGGGCAGAGTCCACGAGCGAGGACCATGGTAGGACGAGGAAGGACGGAGGACGGTGAACAGGTGAGCGTGGTGAATCGCACCGCGGGTCGCGATGGATACGGCGACAATAGGCGTGACTCGACAGAGAATGATTGTGGAGTTATTGTGCTATCCGTAAAACCACGGTCAAATCTGAATAAAGACTGAAAAGAAGATGGTGTCTGTAGACATTTTACGGACTAGCTCGCAAGAATCACAAAGATTACCAATTGATAACATGTTAAATGCTTTTTCTAAATAGTAAGACATTAATTTGTAAGTTTTATTGCTGAAATTAGATTATACTAAGTTGATAGATGTCGTTTCTCCTTTTAAGTGTATGAAGAGTGCTTTCTCAATGCAATGAGTATGAAATTAGAAGTCCTCAAACTCGACATTAGGAAAACGAAAACACAGCAATGTAATTATGTCAATGGGCACGTATAGTAAAAACGAGGACCGTGACGAAAATCACGACATACATAGTTACATTCATAAACCATTAGACGTTCCGAAATTTGAAAAAAAACTTTTTAATCGACCCAATTATCTCACAAATTTGAGACAAAATAATCAATTAAGTTACTTTTGTTCTTGGCATGGGTTTTGTTCTTCTGCCCTGTTCTTTATGTCCAACTTATTTTATGTTCGTACTGGTGCAGGTAAATAAATGAATGAATTATTGATAATTGAAATTATTTTATCTCTTTTACACAAAGGCTTGTTCGGATATTGTGGGCAATGTCGTAAATCAAATCTAGAAAGCTTGCTTGCTTATAAATTTCAAAATATCGCAAGGGTATTTAAGGAATTCTCAGCATGTTTGCTTCCCCAGAATACACATCCTTAATACTCATCGACCTTCTTCTCCAGTCGATCTTCATAACCGCCTGTAGTAAATGAGAACGCTAGAACGAATGAGGTAATCACTCCTTCCGTGTACAATAAATGTGACGTAAAGCTTTCAGATCTTTTATAATTGTTGCATAAGTTCACAATTCAAACCAAAGGACAGAAATCCTTCAAATATGAATCAAGTTACGGCCAGTGACATAACACAAATGATAGTTCAACGTTGAACGTTGAACGTGCAACCAATCCAATAGATCTCAACCTCACCCTGGTCTTTCCTGACACCTCCAACCACTCAGACTTCCTCATACCGTTTGCCTTCATCGAGTACTCGTTTGCAATTCCACATCCACTCGCTTGTTCTACATCCATTGACACGGAGCGGTTGAATGTCACGGCGGGAGACATTGAAAGAACCGGTCGTTATATAAACAACCATTGACGGATGTTTAATTCAGCGGCGGCGTTGGGAAATAGAGCGATCATGCGAGATCGGAATACCAACTATGGAGAGCTGGTAGCAACGTGTAGACTACGTGCCGACACAGAGGCATTGTCTGTTGGTGGGTATCTTCCATCAACCGGCTGGAGGGATCAAGGACGACTTGTATTGGCGAAGTTGACAGACGTCGGGACAAAGAAGTGGCTGGGATCCATTTTGACGATGTTTGTTCAAGCCGATGTTTGACTCAAGTTTGGGGTACGGTTTCTTAAAAAGGAAAACAATTCAAGGATATTCAAATACATACCTCACAAGAAGGTAAAACCGCAGTTACCATGAGGTACACCTGGTCGAAGGTATATGTCGACTTCTGTCTTCTAAAATAATTTGAAGGTTACGAATTGGGTCGTAATATTTGTCATTGGGTTGTTTGATGATTTTTAAGGACAGGGCAACAGAAAAAAGACCAAAGTTTTGGAGAATTATCTTCCAAAATTTGTGCCTTGTATACTTCGTTCAATACATTACGTTTATACAAGTTTTGAGAAATGTTTTTTACTAGAATGCAATATGAACATTCTCGTTGGACTGTGAAAAAACTAGTGTAGTGTAGGTCTTCACATAAAAAGGATTTCTAATGTTCTAGCGTTATCTAGTGGTAATATTCAAGCTAAATACCTAACACTTTACAAGAACTTTGTGTTAGTTCCTATAATATATGACTTAGTCGAAAACGTGACTGCCCTGAGATTAAATGCAAAGTACTCTCCAAGAAACACACATTTGCGGCAATCCTTGCACCTATCTAGCAATTTATCCCGGAATGCAAGAAAAACTTGCCACAATGACCGTCACCAGCACCTCCATCACCCTCAGATAGTGTTACACGCTCTCCCTCTTAGACTACCTGACTCGGGGCAGAGTCTAGATTTATGACGAGTACCCGACGGCATCAAACATACTCCCGTTCTTGCAGCTCTTAGAGCGGCGCACGCTAGATTTTCACGGCTATCTAAAGCGGCTACGCTTGATCCATTTCATAAAATATACAGCTGCCATTAGCTGAGTGGTCGGAGGATCGCACTCGCATTGTGTGCACACCTGGCTAGGAAGTGCATGCATAAGTAATCCGCCAGATTAATTACCTAACACTCAATTGGGTGTTGATGGTCGAAACAAAAACTGCGATTTGATTTATTCCCCGTCGATTAATCAACTTTCACGTTTGTTCGACCTGATTAATGCTGTCCAAACACGACTCGCAAGAAACTTATTTCGGTTTTTGTCGGATAACAATGCTGTATTAATGATCGTCAGTTTTGTCGCCGCACGCTAGGGCATCGCTTAATGGCGGTGGTGACGTATTCTTTGGAGGTAATGGCATTAATAATTGCTAAAGTCGAGATTCAGTTAACTGTCAAAGAAGGATTAGGTGAATGAAGGATGAGGTGTGTGCGTTAGTGCAGAAACTTTTTTAGGTTTTTAATCGTTTTGTGTGGTTATTAATAGTTCTTTGATTTATATATAGTGATTAATGATATTATTTTTTGAGATTTTAAAATAAATTATTTCTTAAAGAAAATTGCAATAAAATGTTTGTTTTCCAATCTTAGCTTATTTTTACGTAGATTGCCAAAAATCCACAAAAAGTTGTTTGCAAACAGTTCATTAGGCTTTTATTACAAATTAGACACAGACCATAGTGAAATAGCTTCGTTTTAGAAATTGTTTTATTATTCGTTTCGAGTATCTTTATTCCAATATCTAAGGATATCCCAGTTTTCTATGTTGGCTTACTGCTAATCTACATTAGCATAGCTGTGTTACTGTTGTGCGCATTTACGTGTTATTGCAAACTAATAAATAAACTGTCATCGTCTATAAACAATGAAAAGTCGACATGCATGATGACACTTGTTACTAGTAAATTTGTTATTTATTAAGGATATTCTTATCAATACTCCTAACAAATAAATCCATCAAACAGTTTCAACTCGATTTCCCTTAAAGATATAAAATAAATACCCCCGTCGCAGCAAACCTGCATACTTAGCGAATTTCCAATGGAGATATAAATGTCTTAATACTACCACTTAATACTTAATAATACTTAATACCACTTAATACTTAATACTTAATAAAGCCACTTACCAAGTTTCATAAAAATATATTCACAAATAAGCGGTATATACAATTTTAATTATTCTCCATAAGAATAACATTGAGGCTGAGTACGCAGGTTTGCTGCAACAAGGAACACAAAAATGGGTTTTTATGCTAATGTCAATAGAACTCAACTTGGTAAACCAACATACCACATTTTATTAATTTATGTTTATAATTAAGGCATACATTACATTTTACTTATTTTCCATAAGAATAACATGGGGGCTGAGGACGCAGGTTTGCTGCTACGGGAGAATTATGCAAAAACAATTTTTTGGAGCAAATATCAATAGACTTCAATGAGATAAAGCTGTATACCAAGTTTCGTCAGTATAAGTTCATAAATAAGCGAGATAAAAAAAATGTTCTTTTCCTCCATAAGAATAACATTAGACAACGTACTGTGTTTAGCACTTTCAATATCTCGGTAACCAATTGACATAGAGGAATGATCGGAATACCAAATTGTGTGTTTTTTTAAGCTGAATCAAATGGTCGAAACTAAAATTTGACTTTTTCAAAAATTAAATGTAAAAAATTCAAAAACCCCATTTTTGGGGTGCAAAACCCCCCCAAAATACCCTTTCGGATAAGTTGATCTGTCTGGTTTTCGAACTTAAAGTCATAAATGCTGCTTTACATATTTATACCAAATGTCGTCAAAATCGGATCATTTTTACGAGAGTTATCGTGCTCACGGACACACACACACACACACACACACACACATATATATATATATATATATTTAGATATATATATACAGTATCGAACGAATGGTGTTTTTGGGGTCTGGGGACCTCAAAACGAAAAGTTATCATGGTCCCGGGCCTAGGTCTTACCATGCCGACTACGGTAATAGCTTCTTCCTATAGGGGAAATTCGCTAAAAGAGTAATACTTTTAGTATGATGTAGTATTTAATTTTTTCTGAAATTTAAACACAACTGGTGAGTCAAGCTAATTATCAAAGAAGACGGCCTATTGCCTTCGGCCTCACCGTTATCTAGAGAGCATTATTATTAGCCGGGGACTCATAGACACGTGGGCCTCTGTAAGGTCTCATGAGTCAGGGGGTGTGACTCATGGCTCATGACAAATCAGCTGATCCGGTGGTCCTACCTGACTACATCAGATCAGCTGATCAACAATCGATCTGCTGTGTTATAGAGTTGATTATTCCCAACTAGGAAAACTAGGTACATATAGAGCCCTTGTGTCGTGTTACAAAAGTGAAGCCTCACGCGAGGATATTTTTGCAAACAAAAGATCTGGTCAAAGACTAATAAAGACTAACTTGTGAAGATAGGATTTGATTGGTGTTTGCCTAGTGAGCAAAAGGTACAGAGAATCAAAATGGTGATTAGCATGGAGGCTGCAGTTTTTTACCCCCGACTAGAGCTCTATATGTATTCACTTAGTTGATCATTCCAGTACCTAGTATCACACTTTTTATTTGGACAAGTAGACCAAGCTGTTTGAATTAGAGCAACCAAAACCGCTATATATTGGAGATTCAATTCGATATTTGTCTTAATGTTATTTCTCAGATCTAAACGTGACAAACAAATTAATATTGTGTTTCCATTCCAGTAGTTATTTTATTGACATGGTGTTTGAACAATATTTTCAAGATGATGTGCTGTGGTTGTGAATGCATCAATAGCTGTCAAATTCAACTCACTTGATGGCTACTCTTCCGTAGGATTAACAGTTTAACATTTTTTAAACCATGCACTGTTTTTTTTTTTTTTTTAGCGGAACATTAAAGCCCCAGGATGACAGAATGCACATCTTTGATTAATTCCAAACATGAACCAAATATCAAACATGTATTTTGTGGTAGTTTAGTGTCTTAGTGCAGTTTTAGAGTTTGATAATAACCGAACCAAAATCAAGAATTCCATTGACAAACTACTATGATTCCCCACGCGCAACTGCCGCATTACAATATAACTATTGAGTTGTCCACTAGAAGATGTGTCACCAGTAACAGTGCGCTGCCAAATAAACAAGTGGGAATCAATCATGAAACTATCTTTTTCATGGGTTTATTGTTTATTTATCTTTCGCGTTTAGCGGTGAACGAGATCTTCATAGTACAAAATGGCTCAATTATTGGATTTAATTAAGTATTAAGGATGATATGGAATACCGACTAAAACACCCTTTAGAAATGATGTTTAAAGATTGTGACTTTTAAAGCCCATAGGGTAGAACCCTGAAGGTAGAAATTTGTCAACAGCCCAAACGGCTCAACTGTAGGGGGCTAAACACCGCAAGATCTTTAGATTAATGCCAATTATGCAAACAAAATAATAGTTTTAAAGATTAAAAATTACCGAACAAAAATAAACAAATTCTGTTAATAGAAGATAGATAGATAAATAAATTATATATCCTCCAGATAAATAAATTATATATACTCCACTTGCAAACTCATCTGCGGTTTCATAGAATTTAGGTTCCAGTCCACTATTTAACGTCATACTTTCGCGTAATATTAACTTTTGATACATATAAACGTGTTTTATTTTTACTTATTTACTCAATTAGTGCGTTTTGAATAAGTTTTATTCAGTTTATTTGTAACAAATGAACAGCAGGACATTTAAAACTTGTTTAAACAATGGGACACCACGAAAACGAAAAACTAACCATTTCCATTTCCACTTTTAAAAAACGTCAGTACACCTCAGTTTTTATACACTGCGAATGGAAACTTTTGGCTACTCGTTGCCAGTCAAGCGTGAATATCATATCAATTATCGACAACTACTCACTACGCGATCACAGACCGCCCAGAGAGCATTGACACCTAATGCACGTATCATTACATGTTACCGGCCGGCCAGTCAATCATTAACCCTTTGTACGCATCATTACACGTTGCAGACACTACAATCAGCTAATTGGTGATGGGGAGATTGACACCTGCAGTTGAGTTCATGGAGAATCGCACAGTTTAAAAACAGAGGCAGTGAACTTGAGCGATGAGCGGTGAACCGCGACCACGGTAGGATGGTTGGTGGTTGGCGGGGATGGTTGCGGCGAGGCACCAACTAATGTCGCCAGGCACAAACTAATTATAACCCTGCTATAAACGAGGAAATCGCTGGGAATAATGACGTAAAAGATGTTGGGTGGTGGTGCATTATTCTAATGTGAACCAATATATATATATATATATATATATATATATATATATATATATAGAGAGAGAGAGAGAGAGAGAGAGAGACATATATAAATATATATGTGTTTGCACTCTAGCGGTCGCATTTTTTGTCCGATTTACTTCGAATTTGGTAGGGACGTTCCTTTCAGTAATCAGTTGGACAAGTTCGTTGGGCAAAACAATCGGGAAACTCTAAACCCCTTTTTTTGGGGATTAATCTTTAAAATTTCGAGTTTTTGGGCCCAAAAAGGGTCAGAAAGGCGTCAGATGTAAAATCAATGCATGTTAAAAGATGCAAATTAAAAAGGCGAAGTTTTAAGCCCTCTCTCGTCATCCTAGCATACATATTTACCGAGTTATCAAAGAAAATGTATTTCGACTAAACACAGTACGTTGTCTTACGGGGGTTTTATGTTAGAAAAGCCTGTTATTCTATTGTTAGAGTACTTTTATCATCCCCAGCAACCTCACGCCTACTTTTAAGCCTGTCTGGACCTTCTCCTAACCTTATAATGCGCAAAATTGTATTCCCAGCTTTGCAAGTAAATGAAACCAGGAGTATCAGAACAGCCAAAAAAACCAATGTTCAGATTTTAATAAGAATTCGACAAATGTATGTTTTTACACTGATTTTGAGTTTTAAAAGTTGTTATGTGGAAATTCACTTCCCTCACATCAGCGAGCTGCGTGCGAACTCGTTTTGTATTCTGCTCTAAATATACCAAATCATCCCTGAGGTCAAATTAAATTATGATCACACTGCTGCTCCATTTTTTTATTATTGCAAAAATCGTGTTTTTTAAATATATTGCAATTCATATTTTTAAAATAATCCGAATGAAATATATATATATATATATATATATATATGTATGTATGTATGTATGTATGTATATATTTATTTATTTATTTATTTAAGAAAGGTGTAGTCGGTTATTTTTTTTAATTTTATTTACCGTTTTAATTGATTTTAGGAGAACGAATAATGTGTTAGGCATTATCAATCATTAATATTGCATTTGTTTTATATGGCAATTTAACAATCAGTGTTATCACACATGAAAGATTCATCCTTATATTGCTTCTAATGATAAGTTTAAAATATTCATAATTATATTTCAGTAGATTTTTCCTTTCTTCTGATTATAGTAATCTCTTGTTTCTTCCACCTGTTCCTCTTCAACCTCAATGATCTTGTTTCTGTAATCGGTTATCAAAGGCACACACAATTCCGAATACAGTTGGACAAAACCAAATATTTTGGTTAAGATTATGCAGACATAGTTTTACAAATTGCCATTAAAACAAAATCACTGAGTACCACTTTACAAATAAAAATAAAAAATTTCCGTTCTTCTTTAGTAAAATAAAGAGAGCAAAAGTATGAAAAACGTCTTTGAAATTTAAAAACCTAAGGATAAAGCATGTGTTTCTCCGGTTTCAGTAAAACTGATTAACTCTGTGGTCATCCCTACACAATCCTGCGCATGGTAATCGCCCGCTGCAGCTGTCTGTGACCAATATGTTCCCGGTCACCTCGGTGCTCGCCCGGTTTGATTAATTCTCTCCGTTCGGCCTCCATTTCATAAAGTCCAGTGCAATAAACCCCAGATATTGCACGCTCCTGGCCACCCACCTGCCGCTAGTACGGAAGCCCCCATCTGGCGCCTGGCTGCCATCACAGCCCCTGGACGCAGATGGAGACTAATTAATCTACTCGGTCGGTTTTGCAATTGTAATCATTGCCCGATTACAAATTCAAATGCTTCCGATATGTCGGTTTTGTTTTCGCCCAAATTTGCATCCAGGTTTAATAAATATTGAGTGGGGCCAAATCTGCTGATGGGTCAACGAAATTGGGGGCAACCGGTGTTTTCGGTGTTGGTAAATGATTGGTTTGATGAATCATCGTTTGTTCGGGCTACTACGTATACCACTGTTATAGGTTATAGAATAACATGGAATAAAAAAATAAATATTAAACTAAATCAGAATTTAAAAAAAATTTACTTTGACAGTTGTTTATTTTATTTTTCTTGTCTACGCCAGTGGCATTTTGTATTAACGTTGATAGAGAACCAAACCTCTCCAAGTAACGTATTCTTTCATATATGCTGCTAAACTAAGAGTTGGTATGAGAAAGGCTCGCTTCATAATCTAAGGCTCACTATATCGACCATGTGAAAAATCAGAAAATATTATGAAAGTTTAATAGCTGTCATTTTGTCACTGGGATTTAATTGACAACGTTTTCAATAAAAGTTTTCAAAAATAAACACCAAAAACAAATAAAACAGTGTTTATAGCCTTCTTATTACCTCAAATTTTCTTTGAATGCAAACTACTAAGATCAAAGCGAAGTATTGAAACATACATTATTAATTGGTATAATACAATATTATAATTCCTACATTCATCAAAATGTTATAAAAAATATTGAAAAACTTTTTAGCACTTCCCCATTGGTCTTAAAAGTTGTACCTACTATTAAAGTGTATAATTGGAGACAATGGTTTATTTGTTCAGACGATTATTTAACTCACAGTAAACCGATGCTTATTAGTTGTGAAAGTTATTTTATCATAGATACGTTAAAGACAACTTTTTCATACCGTGATTGTGAGTATATGTTAAGTAATATGATAATGGATAATGTATATGATTTATTTTTCTTAATGTCTTAAAAAAATTACTGTGGACATTTTTCATCGCTTATTAAAGAAAAACAAACCACGACGTTTCGAGATCTATAATCTGACCTCGTCTTCAGGTAACGGGAATTTAAATAATTTCTGAAATAATATAAACTCACCATCACCAACAATAATTACAAATATACCTATCATACTCGTAGTTGCAGTATAATTATATTGCATTTTCTACAGGTTTATTAATATTTTACTTCTGTTAGTTTGTGGCCGGTTAGCATTTTCCATTCAGAGGTATTAGACTCAATCCGCCTCATTAGACAGAGGTCCTCTGCAGTGGGCCACATTGGCGCCCCGGTAGACAGACAGAGGTCCTCTACAGTGGGCCAGTTTGGCGCCCCGGGGCGCGACCCGGACCGTTATTGGCGCCTAGGGCGCGCTTTCCTGCGCCTATTTCTGGCCCTCTGTTGGGCGGACCTGTTTCTGTTGGTTGTACAGCCTGTCTCTTGTTTCAGATTTGGCGTCAGATACAGTAAAGGAGGGTCCGAATGAGGCTTTATTTGAAGACACGTTTTTGGTTTACGCGAATCACGAATCCTAATATTTGATACACAAGCAGATTTCGTGTCACGCTGAGATCTAAGGAACCATTGGACACATGTTTATGATCTATAGAAAGGTCTCGATGCGTAGGTTTGCTGCAAATCATAAACATTTACATCAGTCCTCAGTGCTACACCCCACAGGCCTTCAAAATTGCAATGTTAATCTTATGGAAGAGCATTAGTCATTGACATTGAGCATTTTACAGCTGTTGAAGGTAGCGAAACACTGTACAGAAGCAAGATCAGCTGCTTTAAGCTACTTTTTAGGATAGCATCACAATTAAACTAACAGAACCGGATTTGCTCGATTTCGAGCAGCTGGATTTACTAGTACATTATTTCCATACGTAAAGGAAAGTTAAAGAAAATCAAAATTCTAGAAATCGAAATGTTGAAAATGTTATTAAATTCACCTTGGTTTGTTAGAAACACTCAGCTTCACCTAGTACTTGTCATTGACACTATTGAAGATTTTATAAAGAAGACAACTGGCAAGTTTCTCAAAGGTCCCCGGTGCAGTTGCCTACGGCCTAGAAAATTCGTCAAGGAACAGAAGGTCCCAAGATGTTTTTACTTCCAATGACGAACGATAATCGTGTATCTTTTATTTGTAATTTATTGTACCTTTTAATCTAACATTTGTACATATTTTTAATAATTTTACTAGGTGTCTCTTATAGGGCAAGCAAGATAATGATATTCATAATTGTTAAAGTTTCTGTGCATAATGGTGTTACGTTATGCAGAATACAAATGTAAAAAGAAAAAAAGTAGCTGATGTCCCATTCCCCGCAAACACATATAATGAATAAGAGATTTCGATTGATTCCAAACATACACATAAAAATGGTTTTAGAGGTCGAAATACATTGAAAAAATCGAGAAATTATTTTTAATATTATATTATAATAAGATTGGGATGTCCACTATCGTATTGGTTTGGGCCGAGTTTTTTTTCTAACAAAATGGCTCTGGCGTAGATATGAAAAAATAAAGTATCTGAAGGCCTTAGCTGTAGTACACTTCACCCTGTGATCCCAAGGTGTGTTCCTAGTATTTCAGACCTTTTACAAATAAAATGCAAATTATCAAACCGCCTATCAAGATATGATGCAACATCGTAAAATCCTTACATTTCCTAAGTAAATAAAGCCCGTAAAAGCTCGAGGCAGACAAGGTGTTATTTGTGGGTATTTTACACGTTTCTACATGGTTTATTAGCCAGTGATTGGTTTATGAGCTCCTCCTGGCGATGTGTCCCTTGGCGCGTCCGAGGAATACATTACCATGGGAATGGCCCCGTCACTGCGCTCTGTAATACAAATGTGTTGATTATCGCACCTGAGAAGCGGTCTCGTAGTGTCTGTTGGGTTTAGAGGTAATTCTTGTAATTATGTTTATCAGTTTGCTTGTGGTAGTGAAATGAAAACTTTTGTTGGAAATCAGGGTTTATAAGTTGATTGTGTCGATATATATTAGCGAATTTCCCCTATAGGGAAGAAGCTATTACCGTAGTCAGCATGGTAAGACCTAGGCCCGGGACCATGATAACTTTTCGTTTTGAGGTTCCCAGACCCCAAAAACACCATTCGTTCAAATGTTAGTTTTTACCATTGAATTTAGCTTAAAATAGCACATAATTTGATATTTTGATCATTTCTCTACGTCTATTGGTTACCGAGATAAAAGTGCTAAACACAGTACGTTGTCTAATGTTATTCTTATGGAGGAAAAGAAAAATGCTGTATCTCGATTATTTATGAACGTATACTGACGAAACTTGGTATACGGCTTCATCTCGTTGTGTTCTATTGATATTTGCTCAAAAAAATAATTTTTTTGCCAAAGGCTCCCGTAGCAGCAAACCTGCGTACTCAGACCCCATGTTATTCTTAAGGATAATAACTAAATGCTATGTCCCCCTTAATTATAAACATAAATTAATAAAAACTGGTATATGACTTCACCTAGTTGAGTTATATTGATATTAACATAAAAACCCATTTTTTGTGTTCCTTGTTGCAGCAAACCTGCGAACTCAGCCCCAATGTTATTCTTACGGAAAATAATTAAAATTCTCTTACTTGCTTATTTGTGAATATATTTTCATGGAACTTGGTAAGTGGCTTTATGTAGTATTAAGAAATTTATATCTCCATTGGAAATTCGCTGATTATGCTGGTTTTCTGTGACGGGGGTATATTTTAGTAGTGGGCCTGTTGATTGAAACCGAACAAATTTGTTTCATCTTGAGTCTTCTTAAAAGAGTTCGTCTTGCCCAGGCGTAACGTTCCCCTCACAATATTTAGTATAGTTGTCATACAATTTATTAAGAGAAGTTATCCTTGTCCATTCTTTGTAAATTGGCTGGTTTTCGAGCCATTTAAATAGAGAATTTTAAATGGCCGTAATTTTGTATTATCAGAGATAATATCATAAATTATGTGTTGATAGACCTTATCACCATAAATAAACGACCCAGGATTGGTTGGATTCGGTTCAGTAGCTTTAAAATATTAACTTTAAAGTAAAAAGCACAAAGATAAACGAAAACTAGACAGGGAAACTAGACGGTAAAATGTGATTGTCTTGATCCAAAGAATAATACTATAAATCTTTTGTCCCGATAGTTATGGTACACAATGTATACTAAATGTATAAAATGTATACTATGAACGTTAGTTGCCAAGATTTTGTTATCTGGAAATGCTCAGTAACTAAATAGTAAATAAAAGAGATGCTAAGATCTTTCTTACTTTTATATTGTAGGAAAATCAAAATAATCAACCTCATAAGTATATTTAAGAAACAATATTTTATTTTGCATCAAAACTTTAACAAAAAATGATACTATAATTCCATTAATAAATATCCTATACATGTATAAAAAAGGTGGTGTCTGTCTACGACTTGTATAACAACTACTGAACCAATCGAGCTGAAAATTTGCATCTAGGTAAATAATTATCAGGGCTACATAGGTCTAATCCCATCTTGGCAATCCCTTGGGGTTCCGCCCCAGTCACCCTTAAAGTTACAATGTTATTCTTACGGGAAATAAGTTTAATGGATCAGAAACAGATGTGCAGCAGGAATTTTAATCAGCTGTTCGTTCCTGAATTCTTTGAGCGAAGGTCTAGTAATCATCTAGTAAATACATCAATTATCCTCGATAAAATCTATCAATGCCGGAGCAAATAACTAAGTTTGTAGCTTAAATATTCCACAATGTTATTTAATTATAGTACATACACATACACAAACTGAGTAATTAAGCAATGTTAATTACGCAAACAAAATATTGTTCTTAAATATTAATGTTTGGTTGTCGAAGTGGAATATACTGACTAGACAACAAGGTTGGCATTGGTCAAATGTCCAACTGCCAACATGTAGCAGATTAAGAGGGGGTTTCAGCCCTCCGCGTCTTCCTGCTTCCTGCTTCCCATAATAAAGACCAGTGTTAACTTTCAAAGCTCGGCCCTCCTCAAGGATTATCCGATATCGATGATCTATGGTTCATTTTAAAGAGCACAATAATGCTAAGCAACTTTAGTGGGCAGAATAGTCAAACCTTTGAGCGGTTATTATCCATGATATCGTCATTTTACGCACTTGAATCACTAGGTATTGTTTGCTATTTGAAATGAGCTATAAAACGATATCGAATAATCCGTTGAGGAGGGACGGGCTTTGAAAGCTAGCATTGACCATACACACACACAGAACAGAAGCAAACAAACAAGTAGAAGCAGGTAAACAGCAAGTAGCAAACAGGTAGAAGCAGGGGTCCAAGAATTGACCCTTGCTGGACACCTTCTTTTGAGGAGTTGTATTAGGTCCTTTTGAATGTTGGGAACAAGACATTGGAAAAAAGGTGGTCTCATAAACATCCCTCCTTCACTCTGTTCAATCGATGAATAACAGGAACTACTGATCGACAGTTTTTTCGCTGAGTTGCTGCTAAACATATTAATTTCGAAAGTGCCTTGTGCCATCCTCACGTCCACCAATGAAATATTGTAAAATTAATTCGGTTGTTATTCTTATAAAATTCATCTATTATTTAGACATACAACCCTTACGATGAACGGGTACACAGCTAGTTATTACCTAAACAGAGACTGAAGTGTTATCCCACGGATACCAAAGGATTCGAGTTTGACACAAAGAATGTTGTGATTCACGCGGTCGAAAGCCTTCGGTAGGTCGCAACACAAACTGATGGCGGATTCGCCATTTCCGAAGCTTGAGATTACTTCTGAAACGATAGCTATTAAAGGGTCGGTTGTAGACAAATTAGACCTGAATCCGTACTGATAAGGAACAATTAAATAAAATTTAGCAAATTTAGTTTTTTGCTAATTCAGAAATTTTTATTGATGGTTGCACCTTCACCAACCCATAAGGAAAAACAATTTATGTTTCTTTCCCGGTAACAGGACCCTTTAAAGAAACTAATTGTGGATCATGATAAGAAAGACGGCTAAAGAATAAGATGCAAGCATCAGTATCTGACATTCTACGGCATGTGTCAATAGACCATGGGTGGGGTAACAGTATTTTTGGTTCTATTGTCTTGGGAAAATTGAGAAAAATATACCGAACATTATATTTTCCCCAATTGTATCTAATGAATTTAATCCTTGATTAAAAATTGAATTTTGATTTAATAGATAAAAGCAAAATAGCATTAAGAATAATAACTGACATAAATAAAGTGATGCGTTATTCCTTCTTGTTGCAAATAATCCTGGCGAAAATTCAATACTAATTGTTTAACACTGAATAAAATCTCTTATAAGAGTCCCCCTAAACATACTGATTTCCGTAAACCAGCAATATTACCCTTTATTTTGAACGCAAAATTACTACTGTAACGCTACTGAGATATGAATGGAACACGTGTACAGCCGAAACGTTAATAACTCTCGCATGAATATGCATTTTATAAAGCCACGGATAATACCGAATTCGCTTACTCATCGCATTATCAGATTACAAAGACCGAACTGGCCAAAGCCCCAAACCGTATCCACCTGTCGACGCGGAAGTTCAGCCACCGTGTTCGACTGTAAAGAACACCTGGATAACCGTACGGGGTTAAGCTTTAGAAAAGCGAGGATGTAAAAAATGACGTGGAGAACGATAGGGGATGTTTGTGTGGGGTTGAGGATTTGGGGGAGATCGGTCAGGGGGTGAGGGGGATGAAGGGGGGGTGACTCAAAGCTCGAAACTGAAGCAGTGATTGACAGGGGAGACTGACCGTGGGGTAATGAAGCGTTCAGGGGAAGGGAAGGGGGAGGGGATGGGGATGGGGATGTCCCTAGGGACCGCAGGGATGGGAAAGGGTCGAAAAGGCAATTACTCTAGTATTATAAGTAGATAAACAATCCCTAACGCGACACGGTCGTTACTGAGCACGAGTGCTGATTGTACTGGACAAATGGATGAACTTGCACGATATACTTAAATGTTCACTTTTCCAATCACAAATTGATATGATCTGAGCAATTGAAAATTACTCGTAGGATACTTTAACAACGGTTTGTCTTAAAGATCAGTTTATCTTGAAGTAGACTATATTATATGCCCTAATATTTTGTATGTATAATAAAAGTAGATTAATAAACTTTTGCTAATTTTCACTTAAAACAAGCTTAATTAAGTTAAAACATAAAATTATTTTATGAATTGAAACACTTTAACATTTTAAAACAACTTGTTTACAATACTAAAATTGTAAATTATAATTGGTTTTCAAATGTTTCCTATAAAAATTCGTCTTAAGTTGATGATAATGTTTAACAATGATTGAAGCTGACTTTAACTAACATTGCACAACAAATCAAAATTATAAAATCTTAATACATTAATAGGTCCGTTAAATCAATAATAATAACATAGGAATTATAAAATACCCCCGTAGCAGCAAACCTGCATACTCAGCGAATTTCCAATGCTTATTAATTTATCTTAATACCACATAAAGCCACATACCAAGTTTCATCAATATACATTCATAAATAAACGATTTATGACATTTCAATTATTCTCCTTAAGAATAACATGGCGGGTGAGTATGCAGGTTTGCTGAAATAAGGAACACTAAAAATAGGCTTTTATACAAATATCAATATAACTCAACTAGGTAAAGCCACATACAAAGTTGTATTAATTTATGTTCATAATTAAAGAAGATAACACGTTAATTATTCTCTATAAGAATAACATGGGGATGAGTATGCAGGTTTGCTGCTACGGGAACTATCGGGCAAAAAATGGGTTTTTGTGCAAATATCAATAGACCACAATGAAATAAAGCAATATACCAAGTTTCGTCAGGATAACTCGATAAATAAGCGAGATATACAATTTGTCTTATCCTCCATAAGAATAACATTGGACAACGTACTGTGTTTAGCACTTTCAATATCTCAGTAACCAATTGACGTAGAGCAATGATTAAAACATAAAATTGTGCGTCTTTTTAAGCTGTATCCAATGGGAAAAAATAAAAGTTTACTTTTTCAAAAATTGTATTAAAAAACTCAAAAAACCCATTTTTGGGGTACAAAACCCCCAAAATACCCCTTTGGATAGGTCGATCCGTCTGGTTTTCGAAATTAAAGTCATAAATGCTGCTTTACACGTTTGTACCAAATTTCATCAAAATCGGACCTTTTTTACGAGAGTTATCGCACCCACGGGCACACACACACATATATATATATATATATACCGTTTCGAACGAATGGTGTTTTTGGGGTCTGGGGACCTCAAAACGAAAAGTTATCATGGTCCCGGGCCTAGGTCTTACGATGCCGACCACGGTAATAGCTTCTTCCCTATAGGGGAAATTCGCTAAAAACTTGTTATGTTTATTTTACAATGTTTTAAACTATCAGTGTTTTATGTCTATTGTTAACTATTATATTGGTTTTGCAGAAAAGGTGGATGTATTATAAAATGTTACGTATCTGGAGCCACCTCGTTTTCAAATTTGGTGTATGCCTTCGGCTTTGTTTACTTACGATTGTCAAAAACAGCGTTATAATTATGATCTTATCAAGTAGTCATCTTAGAATCTACGGTTAAAGATCAGATAATCACAGTTAGTTGTAGGAGTAGCTCACCCCAGTGGCACGGGTTTATGACACCCCCAACAGAGGCCGTTGTACTTTACGAGCTGGACGGAGTCTTATGCTCTTTTGGACCGGAAGTGATGCGGGAGAGCCGGAAGTAACATGAGGAACGCTGATATCACGTCAGCTGGGGAGAGGATTGTTGGTTATGATCACAACATAGCGATAACAATCACAGCTCACCGCGAGTCGCTCCAGAAATATTGTTATGTGATAATGGAGACCAGTCCCAATACTTATCAACAGAATAATAAAACCTCCGTGAACAAACGACCCTTCAGTTGCTTTGGGGATTTGGGAATCATCTGGTCGTATCAGATTTTTTTCTGATTATACAATAACATCGGGAATGTTTATTGAGGACGTTACTGGATATTTGAAAGAGATCTTTGTATTATTATTTTGTTATTTTCTATTTGAATAACCTCGTATTTAAACGTATTTAAAATATGCAAGTGTATAAATATACTACAGGACTTGCAGGGATTAAAACGACATGTATAATTATTTTTTAAATATATATTTAAATTTTGGTTTAAATTTTTGCAACATATATAACAATCGCGCAATAAATAGGTAAATATTAAACATTTACCAGTAAACTAGAAATAACATGAAATATCCCCCGTAAGAAAAGCATGGGATTTTAAAAATGTCTTCTTTGTTTACATTAAAACATGTGATTACGTGTCTGCTTTGTTTACAAACTTTCATTGTTTTATTTCCCTCAGAATGTAAAGAGTACAAAAAATCAGATGAGGCAGAGTATAAGAGAAAGGTTAGGTAGGGGTTATGGCCACTATGACTCCTGCGAACCCATAGTCCCTTTACAATATAGTATTTCCGTTAAATTATTAGTTCAATAAACACATTACAAAATGTGTACACGATAAACATTTGACTCTTCATATGATTGTACAGACTTTATTACTCAAAAGACTTTAAAAAGGCGATATAGTTTGATTTGATATATTTAAATTCCATTTGAGATCAATACAAATTTATATATTTTTAATACTAATAATCAAAACGTTACTGAATGGAAGCATCACGAACATCAAATACTTTATTACTCTTTGTAATCTATTAACACCTAATCACGAAACAGGCTTTAAAATACATTACAAGCTAATACAAGTGAGGGAGCCCGGGTATGGTTATAATTTTGTTCTATAACTGCAAGACCGCTTCAATAAGCTAACATCACGAATACTTCTATCTTAGTCTTGTGTAAGCCATTCAAAACTGCCACAGTAGTAAATTAAATTCTTAGTAGTTTTATATATTTTTTTTAATACGAATCATAACTATTTAAAAGTTGAAAATTAATCATTAGATTGCGATGAAAAAGCAGGTTGTAAAAACGTGTGTCTGACTGACACACAACCAATTGGATGATTCAATCTCGTCAGGTGCTGGTGTTCATGAACTATCAGAGAGGGTGGCTGAACTGAAAGAATGTGTTACAACCATTAAAGCGCTTTTAACAAGCTCACAATTTATTGGAACTAACAAGAAAAATATGTGACCAGTCGTCCAGTTCGTCAGAGCACCCTGAAGACATAATACCCCCGTCGCAGCAAACCTGCATACTCAGCGAATTTACAATGAATTAAAACATAACACATTAAGCCACTTAACATGATTCATAAGAAATATATTCACAAACAAGCGATATTTAAAATATTAATTATTCTCCATAAGAATAACATTGGGGATGAGTACACAGGTTTGCAGCAACAAGGAACACAAAATAATGGGGTTTTATGCAAAATATCAAAGGAACTCAGCTAAGTGAAGTCACATACCAAGTTTCATCCATATACATTCATAAATAAGCGATATATAACAATTTAATTATTTTCCATAAGGGTAACATGGGGACCGAGTACCTAGGTTTGCTGCTACGGGAACCATAGGTGAAAAATTGTTTTTTTTGTGCAAACAACAATAAACCACAACCAGATGAAGCTATATACCAAATTTCGTCAGTTTATGTTCATAAATAAGCGAAATATACAATTTTTCTTTTTCTCCATAAGAATAACATTAGACAACGTACTGTGTTTAGCACTTTCAATATCTCAGTCACCAATTGACGTAGAGCAATGATCAAGATACCAAATTGTTTGTTTTTTATGCTGAATTCAATGGTGAAAATTAAAATTTGATTTTAATAAAAATTACATGTGGAAACCCCGAAAAACCCATTTTTGGGGTACAAAACCCCCCCAAAACCCCCCTTCGGATGGTGCGATTCTTCTGGTTTTCGAACTCGTTCAAATAAATGGTACTTTACACGTTTGTACCAAATTGCATTAAGATCGGACCTTTTTTACGAGAGTTATCGTGCTTACGGACACACACACATATATATATATATATATATATATATATATATATATATATATATATATATATAATATATATACATATATAAAAATTTGAACGAATGGTGTTTTTGGCATCTGGGGAGCTCAAAATGAAAAGTTACCATGGTCTCGGGTTTAAGTCTTACCATGAGACCTACGGTAATAGCTTCTTTCCTATAGGGGAAATTCGCTAAAAACGTTCATACAAAAAAGAAGATACCTTACGTTTAGTAGAAGGCAAATTTCCATAGTCCTTCTTTAGAGATGTCATGAATTCAATTAGCGTAACGGGGTTCAAATTTATTGAACAACGGTGCAAACCTGTGTTTCACACTTATTTCTGGATGTTTGTTCATGTCTTTGGCTTTGCTTTAATATTAAGTTTAGAGCTAATCATATATGAGTACTTCATTTATCAAGAATCATCACTCGCTAGGACAACTGTAGACGATTTGATTTTGGTTAGCCAGGTAGCTTTCCCCACCATCACAACATGTTTACCGGACTCCTTCCGTGATGGCTATGACTACGCTGGGAGTCTACAAAAGTGCTTTCTATGCAACCCAACAGAAGATGGTAAGTGCGTCTATAACGAAATGTGAACCTTCGACGAGATAGCATCAATAGCTGTCGCTTCTTTAATTTTTCCAGTTGGTAATTACAGGAAAATGTCGGACACTTCGTGGTTTGTTTTTGTACAAGATCAACAGACATCCTTTTCAAGACAAGAGTTCTCAAACTTTGCAGAACAGGTTTTCCCATCATGTGATGATAGTGTTTCCCAAGAGAGATTCACAGAAGGTAATAAGTTCACTACCGTACATTACAGTGAGTAATACAATCAGTGGCTTACAGTCTCGGGATTGTCGGAGTGTTCAACGGCTTCAGTGTTATGGTAGAAAGGATGTTACGGTAACGGGTACCACCATTTCGTATCGCCTCTTGGCATGTGTTTCACGGTGAATGGTGTGAGACACGACGAAATTTATGAGAAACATTCGGTTCATATTCTCCCAATAGAACGAGGAACTGATTGGGTAGAGAGCTACTTAAAGAACTACGTTGAGCTCGGATTAGTCCTTCATACCGATATGAATGAACTGCGTAGGGCGGGCGGAAACATAAGGACCGTACCAGCGTTTGGTAGTGAAGACCATACTATACGTATTGCGATAAGTGATAGAAAGAATGAGAAATAATACAGGATTTTGTGGAGCTGACAAAAACAGTGTTAGAACCTTTAGGTTTATTGTTCATAGACCATGGAAATTCCTTTTTGACATAAAAGTGATTTTTACCTGGAAACTGGGGAGGCCAAAGAAATACGAATTACTCCAGAACGAGACATTACAGAATCGAGTCTAGCAGAGTACAACTGCCACCACCATTACCTTGATAACAATTTGGCAATGTTTAAATATTACAGCGAAAAGGACTGTGAAACAGAGTGCAGAGCCGACTGTTCCCTACAACACTGCGGTGGTGCCCCGTACTATTTGCCTCGACACAACGCGTCTGTCAAAGTCAGCTTTAGAACATGTGTTTTGGAAAAAGCGTGTGATTACGGGTTCTTACCAGGTTGTACGTATAAATCTTATATCTTTGAGGTAATCAACAAAAAATGAAATGGTTCAGACCTAGATTTATTGGATGTAAGCTTAAAAAACAAAGGTTTCCACGCAACAGCTCGCACCGGCAAGACGATCTCTTTATCGCAGTTCGTGGCTTACATTCTCGGGATTGTCGGAGTGGTCAACGGCTTCAGTGTTATGGTGGTCGCTGAGTTGTTTTACATTTTGACTTTCAAGCTTTGGCACTCTGTGAAGACCTACTTAACACATAATGATTAATGTCCAAGCGTTAGTTATCACTACACTAACACTTTGATTTGGGTTTTGAACTTTATCCATCACACAAAAGCTTTAGTCCATGAAAAAATCTGTTGTTCTGATACGGTAGAACAAGCTATTTTAGAGAAGATAGATAACCAGAGCGTACAGTTAGTATCACGCAATTTTGATATCAACATATTGGGTGGTATTTTTTTTATAAATGTATACATTCATTATTGTTATTGAAATATTTACAGTTGTTGTATTCAAGCAGTACATAACGTAAATTAGACTACAAAATTATCCATTGTCTCATAAATTACCCTTTATAGTAAGGAAATTCCTTTGAACTGGTAATCACCACATTACATTTTATAATTTCTGCCAACGAACCAGGATTCACTAAGGTTATCAAGGTGACATGTGATCTTACAGACCGTTAGGTCGTACATTGTTTGTGAATTGAACTGATGAATATTATACATTAACTAGGATTATTCTTCTATGCTATGTTAATTTATTCCTAGTGCATAAACAACAGTATAACTAATTGGAGGTCCTTGCATATTTAGCCACACCTAATTTTATTCAAAATTGCTCAAGTGTTTATAATCTGGTTCATACACTATATTCCACAAAATAACCCTATATATAGTTATAAACCCTATTATCTATTAACACGTCATTGATAATGACGTATACATCTTATAACTTTGAGTTAATCAACAAAAAAGGAAATGGATCAGACCTAGGTCTATTGGATGTAAGCTTCAAATTCAGTAAGCGTGTAAGCGTCATGTAAGCGTCATTGATAATTATATGGCGTCGATTTCAGTCAAGTGAAACCCCATCTTAGTGAAACCGCAGAAATATTCACGCTATTCTAGTCCTACTAATATTATAAATGTGAAAGTTAGGATGTATGTATGGATATTTGGAGTTCCATCACGCAAAAACTACTGGACCTATTAAGCTAGAATTTTGCGGGAACATAGCTTACATGTCACATTAACATATAGACCTGATAATGTTTACATCCAAAATTAGGGCTCCACCACACGGGCTCTGTAAGATCCAATGCAAATCTTATGGGAGGTTATAATTTATATGTTACCAGCTGTATATTAAAATGTTTGTCAGTGACTGCAAAGGAAGACATATGGTAAAACATAAACAAAGATTTATTTGATAGTGCTGGTCAGGTTAATATTTCAAACGTGTTTGAATTTTTCGCGGGCGAAGCCGCGGGAATCAGCTAGTCTATTATATTTTTGGAGGTAAGTTTTAAAATTATCCTCCGAATTATTAATTGTGTAACATTATTTTTCAACTAAAATAATTTATCCTAGCAAACCATATGTTTGTATCTTTAATCCCAGCTGTTCTGCTTCTTTGTTTTGATTTGCTTTCCAATCCTATACTCTAATATGAGTAAGGTTTGCTTGCTTGCATGCTTGCTTGCTTGCGTGCTTGCTTGCTTGCGACACGGATGACAAAAACGGCTCCAACGATTTCCTTCAAATGTTCAAAATAACTAATTTCTGGGATAAAAATAAGTTCTAGACAGGCCTCATCCCTAGGAAAAATCAAATAATGTAAAAAAACTAAAATTAAAAGTTAAACAAATTAACATTGGGCTTATGGAAACAAAAGTATTGTAACAGCTGTTCATAATTAACCAGGGAACTGTCAAAGTAATACTCATGTTGTTTATGATTATTAACATGTGGTTTCCTGAGAGCAGAGATTAACAGATTTGAGTAAAGATTACATATATAGAGTAGTAAAATAAATCAAAGGGACATTGAGCTATAAATAACAACTGGAGGGACCTTAAAAATGTAGAAAAGAGGCTAATGAATAATACAAATCTGATTGTCAGTAGGGGGAAGTGGTGAAATATTACTCCGAGTTATCTAAACAAACTGACTGACCTTCCCCAGAGCAAAGCTCGGCCCCCAGGTCTGTTATTTAAATGGGTCAAAACCGTACTTTGAGGGCTTCCCAAGGGTTTCTGGTTCCACGCACTGACTTGAGTGCCAAAAGGCACATATAGACGTTAAAAGCTTTCAAACGATACGTAAATCATCAAAATCGACCCAGTAGTTTGGCCATAATCTTCTGCACAAAAATCGCCTTATTCTTTTAATATAATGATTTACGCCGCTACATTAAAATTATATTAGTATCAGAACAAAGATCTTGCCTGTGGCATCAGGATAGTTCTTCTTTGACTAACCGGAGTGTATGATAGCGTTTCATTAAAGAGTGAGCTGTTGTCATTATTTGTTTCATATTGTGAATAAATCTTAATTAGACTACTATTTTAAGCACGGTATATCATGATAAGGTCACTTTGGAGCTGCTAGCACGTTCGCTCAAGTGTTAATCAAAACTTATAACATTAATTTTTATCAAAAATTTCATCACTGTCCCAACATACGCGATTTCCTACCATTTGATTATGTTTGTGTTAAACCGAGCGTTTATATATGCATTTACTGTACAAAGCAACTCGTAGTTGAGATCTTCACTTAGACAGTTCGATGTTAATTGAAAAACGAGTTCGCACGCAGCACGCTGACGTGAGGGAAGTGAATTTCCACATAACAAACTTGTAAATGTCAAAATAAGTGTAAAAACATACATTTGTCCAATTTTTATTGAAATCTGAAAACATTTATTTTTTGGCTGTTCTGATACTCCTGGTTTCATTTACTTGCAAAGCTGGGAATACAATTTTGCGCATTATAAAGTTAGGAGAAGGTCCAGACAGGCTTGAAAGTAGGCGTGAGGTTGCTGGGGATGATAAAAGTACTCTAACAAAGGAATAACAGGGTTTTCTAGTGTAAACCCCCCATAAGACAACGTACCGTGTTTAGTCGATACACATTTTCTTTAATAACTCGGTAAATATTTATGCTAGAATGACGAGAGAGGGCTTAAAACTTTCGCCTCACTAATTCCCATCTTTTTGCATGCATGGATTTTACATACGGGGCTTTTGTGACCCTTTTTGGGCCCAAAACCTCGAAATTTGAAAGATTAATCCCAAAAAAGGGTTTAGAGTTTTCCGATTGTTTTGCCCAACGAACTTGTCCAAAATTACAGAAAGCCCCAAGTGTCTGTAAGTGTGTGTATTGGTTTCTGTGTCTTGGTGATTACAGAAAGGAACGTCCCTACCAAATTTGAAGTAAATCGGACAAAAAATGCGACCGCTAGAGTGCTAACACACACATATATATATATATATATATATATATATATATATAAAATGTTGAACGACCCCCCAAAACGTGTTCCAAGGGTCACGTTAGGAACTTCTATGGTGGTCCCAGGCTTCAAGTTGTATACAAAACCGGTTTCCAAACCACCATATTAGGCTTTAGTAAATCTTTATATATTCATTAGTAATTCTGTCCGGTAATCTCAGTCTCTCCGTTTAATGCAGTGAACCTTACAACGATAACCAAAATTAGGCGTAGTTTTGGCCCGAGAGCACATGCACACGTTCTTCATTCTAACGCTAACACATCATACAAATCTGAACGAATTTTGTTATGACACCAGAACAACATAATATAACGAAGTCGATAACGATTTTTCCCATACGCAGACCACAAAGCTATCGATTACATACACAATTTGATCTCAAGGGCCACCGGACGGTTATGGAAATTAAAACCCTCCTTCGTAGGGGGTGGACGAGGATTTATGTGCGGTTGCACTCGACACATCTTTTGTGTACTAAACCGGGTAGCATTGTAACTAACCTAACCTGTGCATCCGTGTCTTTATAGTGTGGTTTGTTTTTTTATTTTGTTCTTTTATGACTTGTTACTTATTTTTGGCTTATACTATAATTTATTTTATTCTTATGTTGTTTACCCGTTTTGTTATCAATAATTTTGACATATAGGTTACTGTTTTCACCTGCAAATGGCGTCAGATTCAGTGACGGCAAATGTTTGCAATAAGTTCTTAAACAACGTAAACTAACCATGTATAACGCTCATATTTAAAAATCAATGCTACCTTTTTGTTTTATGTGTCCTTCATTGGTATGTTTGTATAACAGTGAATGGTTAAAACCCCGGTCTTGTTCCTATCTAAGGTCGACATGTTTTTAATAAGGTAGCATCATTAATAATAGCCCAATTAATAATGGCAGCTGGGTCCCGTATCGGAGCGAAGCAAAAATTTTAGAATTTTGTTCAGGATCTATGTGACGAACTTTAGATTGTAAGACAAGCTCAAACCACTACCGTTGAATGGAGATTACACAGAGGCTAGTCACCATGTATTAATGATTGTACAAGTTGTGAGTTCCGGGGAGACAAGAAACCCTGCGTTAGCCAGCGCTGGTGTTAGTTTTATCACAGACAAGGGATCTCTGTGGTTTTATGGACACTATTTTCCTTGTTCTATGTATCACCATGTATTCTAAGCTGAAAAATTACGTCATTGATTTATTTTTACTCGGTGAGTAGAAAAATCAAGTGGTTTCAACATTCCTTTTTTATAGATAAAGATAAAAACATTACTATAATTGTTTCACCAACACTCGCTATCTCATACCGACTATATGATGCAATATTTCCTCAACGATGCTCCCTTTATTTTAGTGGCTATCTCTCTATTACAGCGGGAAGAACCGCATCCCAAACCGCGGGAACAATGTTACCAGATTACCTGCCAACCTAACAACGCACCAAACAATGCTACCAACCCCTCATTAAACCTGCTACAAGCCCGAGTGCGTTTGACATGTTCGCCCTTTTTCTCCCGTTTTGTTATTTTTCCACAGTGTCTACATTAAAACGCGCCTGTAACCATGCTAGGCCTTTCACATGTTGCTTGTCCAGCTTGTAAACTGACAATGGGGCGGAGTACAGGTGAATATGAGTTGAATGGGGAGGACCCACGGCCATTGTATTATATCCACCCCTCCGGCCGTTTTCTTGTAATATTTGTGGATATTGTGTTTCGTTAATGAAAATTCACTTTTCCGGATAATTGTATAAAATTGAAGGCAATATTGGTTATGATATTGTCCAATTAATAAGGTTTCATGTTATGTAATATTAATTCTGGGCTTCAACACTAAAAATTGCTTAGGGTAATTCTAATTCAGACTTACCTATAGTTTAATTTAGTATAATAACCTCAGTTTTTAAAAATGTAGCACCTTTTGAATTATGAACTATACAATTTTTTTATTATTTGGTTCATGCAATCAATTATGGGATAGACCAACTCGTCTTGTATTGTATTCAAAACATTGTGTCGGTATGTGAAATGTTTTATAATATACTCTACTATATTTAAAAACAACTTTTCTTGTATCTTAAATTTTTTAATAAGTTTTCAATTAACTTGTTGATGAGTTATTGTGAGTGGAAGCCAATCACAATAACTAAATACAATTTACAATAACTAATAACTAATAACTATTTACAATAAGTAAATTGTAAATGTTATTTAAAAATGTTAGTTTTAGAACTTTCAGCAGCTTTTACAGAAAAACTAGCTGATAGCCGCAGGCTTCGCCCCGCAAATGATTTATACAAAATATTACAGTTGTGTGTGCTGCATTCTGTGGTTAGCCCGTGGAACTACTACGAATCAAGATCAGCTGTTTGTATTTTCATCAGCTCAAACAAAATTGAATGTCCATAAGGAATTCATGGGAACTTTGTCGGGGTCTCTGGCGGAGCCCTAAGGTCAGATCAGGATGAAAACCATTTAGTTTTCCTATTTCAGTGCCTAAAGAATCAGTGTACAAAATTGCAGCTCTCTACCTAAATGGGAAGGTGGAGAATTAGTGATGAGTGAGTGAGTCAGTCAGTCAGTCAGTCAGCCAGGGCTTTGCCTTTTATAAATATAAGATACTTATACTTATGAGTACTGGCCATACAGTGGTCCAAGCGGAAGATTCAATCACAATACGATTCAATATAAAAAAACGTATTTTTTTACTACAACTTGCCAATAAACTAAAGCTTTAACAAGCGCTCCTTTATGTGCATTTGTTTTACTACGATGGCTTCCAGTCCTGTCCTCACCCGCTTCTCCCATAAGACCAATGTTAACTTTAAAATCCCGTCACTTCTCAACAGATTATTCCAAATTGTTAATTTATAAATTATTTTATAGAGCTAAACAATTCCTAGCGATTTTAGTGGGCCAATTTCGATATCAAAAATATCTCACCCAAATGAAAAAGTAAATATGAAATATTTTACAATTGTTCGAACGAATATTTGTGATTCTGCTTAGTGAAATCATTAAGACAATTTCTGATAATCTGTGGAGAAAGGTCGGGATTTCAAAATTGACATTAACCTTGGGAGAAGCAGGTTACGCGAAATGTTACGCGACTGGAGCCCCCTCTTAAAACAATAGATACGCGCCTAAACAAACACCCAGCGAACCACCGGTCTAGCCGGTTGCGGTGCGGTGTGCGGACGACCGCAGCGTACGCTAACCGCACGGCCCGTGCTGCGGTGCAGGTATCACCCACGCCGCTTATATTATCAGTGGCGTATTCAGTTACTGGGCCCGCAACGGGCTGGCCACACTTTGGTTTTGTTTACTTTTTGTTAGTTTGTTACATTTGGTCAATTATTAAAACAGTTGTTTATTCTACAAAGTATTTTAAAAAGAATTTCTGCTTACGTGAATCATGCTTCTCGAATTCGAGCAATTATTTTTCTTTTATAATTGTCTAGCTCATATACACTCGTATTATATACTGTGATACCGTTCCAGAAGTTATTTTAAAACATCTGTTCTTGCTTCTGTACTGTGCTTTGTTGGTTTCACAACAGCTAAATGTCAAATGCCCAGTTAAATGGATTTATATTCTCCCATAAGTAACATTGGAACTTTTAGAGCCCCGGGGGCAGAGCCCTAAATGTGGATGTTGTCCAAACCCCGAAAAGGGATTTCCCATCCAGACGTTAAGGGCATTCAAGTAACACATAAACCTTGAAATACTATTTAATTTCGCCGGTAGCCTGCTCACAATAATCGCCTTCTTTTTTAATAACATGATGATACCTATAATAAGATGATGACTCAACTAATTAACTATTCGGTTTATAGTAAAGTTATAAAATAATCTTAATCGAAACTTCGTCTAAGTCATCTTCAAATGAATTCAGACGGGTAGATCAGATTTGTTATTACAATTTTAATCCAATTAAATGACAACATAATCGACATGTTGGATATAAAAAATATCAACATAATGATAAAATTTTTTTCACCTGTATAAGTTTATGTGAGCCTAAATTAAGTAGTATTATGTTTCCTAAACAATCTCGTACGGGCAGTCATACTAAAAATATGTGAGCCTAAATTAAGTAGTATTATGTTTCCTAAACAATCTCGTACGGGCAGTCATACTAAAAATGAAGACATAAACAAAGTTTTACACGAAGTTTTTTCCTCCTTTTGATAAGTTACCAAATCCTGCATTTGTGCCATACTCTGGATGTTCCTGGATGTACCTTGCATGTACACCTGTTTTGTAGCATTTTTCAATAAATTTAAAGCAATTAAATAATGAGAACAAAGATATATCTGATCGACAGGGAGCGCGTTGCCGATGCAGTGCCCTTGACCAACCAGGGGCCGCATGCAACCGCAACCGTGGTTCCAGGGAAATGAGCGGTGGGTTCTCGGAACCTCTAAACCTTGGGGCCGTCACGCCACCGCGACCTTCTCAGACCAACCGTTTGTCACCTGTTTGTTTATTGACGGCTTTATTGGAGCTTTTCTGTAATTATTTACCTGTACTTGATTATCTAATTGCCTTTGACTTTGTTCCATCAATCATTGGTTATGTTCACATATTGGTCCAGAATCCAATAAGGTGTGTTCATAGTACGAAGCGATTGTCATAAACATATTGAGTCTTTAAACTAAAATGGTGATCCAGTCACCTGTTTATACATTATACCAATTCTAACTTTCAAAGTCCGTCCATCTTCAACGAAGTATCCGAAAACGTTGATTTATGGTTTACTTTAAATAGCAAAACATTTATTTCAGTGAGCATAGTTTTTATATCATTCATGGTCCATCCATTAAACAATATTTATTATTTTTGAATTTTAATGATTGATTATTATTTGTAATATCGACCTCAATCTCGATGAAATAGATGGGTATTTTTGTGTTCTTTGAAATGTGTCATAAATCGACTATATCGGAGAATCCGTTGAAGGGAGATGAGCTTTGAAAGTTACCATTGGCCTTATGGAGGAATCAGAAACTCCAAATGTTTCGTAACTGGAGCCCACTCTTTAAGTGTTTATTTAAATTAGTCTATTTTTAGAAAGATTTTACATATTCTACTTGTATCTGTATTTTAAAAACATAAACAATCAGCTTTCTTTGTAGAATCCAATCTTAATAAATATCTGATGGAAGAATACAATTTAAATCTTTATGATTAACACTGAAGGTTTGAAAACCTGTAAGAGAAGACCACCTTGAGAATTGGTATTTTCAAACACCAAAAAGGATCCACTATGGTTACTAATTATGTTTCAAGGGTTGGCTATAGTTTTTTTTTAAGTTAACGATAATTCTTATAAAATACACACGACGAAAATGATGATTTTCATACTGCTGTTTATGCTCAGTCAATTTCCAACCAAGTGTAGATAACATTAAATGCACTCAATGATTTGTACAACTTTATATCTCGAGTCAAATCACAGGAACAAAAAACCACCGGCGCAGCGACGAACTGGAAAAACTTGTCATTCCGAAATACTATATTGGGACTTAAAAACCAACGATACATGTATCTCAGCGGCACGATGTCGCTACTGCTTAACGGGATCCACTTCATTTCACAAGAACGGCAAAAAGCGGGAGGAAAAACAAGGAAAGATAGAAGAAGAAAGAAGCGGAGGGTTTCTGAAACATTTTCCGTTCCAGACGAGTGACCTAGTAGATGCGGTTGTCCATAGCGCGGTCCGCGCCGCACCGCAATGGCCAGTGTTTGTGTACAAACTTTGGTTTAACTTATGTAAATTTTATGTTTTCAATGGAGGCAGGGAAATCTTGCTTAAAAATCAAACCGCACAAGGAGTTCGAAATGCAAGATGATGTAATTCGTAAGTTCTTCACGTGTTTTGGTGCTTTTACATTTTTAACACTCCTCATAATATATTGTACCACTTTCATTGTCATTCCAGTTGTCATTTGACGTATGTGTATATCTATTATTACCGTTGTGACTGTGATATTGATTTCAGTTCATCCATAAGACATTAATTTAATATTTTAAGGCATGTGGGGCGGATCCCTAGAAATTCATTTAAATTGTAGGGAATTTCGTATAGTTTTCTAGAACTTTGTTAACTAGTACATTAAGCATAAAAGTATATTAAACCGTTCGTTAGATCTCGCTCTTACAGTATAAATGTACAGTTTATGTATTAAATATTAAGATGAATTAAAATATTCTTTTGCTAATGATATACTGTACAGTAATTAATGGAAGACATAATGGATGGATGGATTTTCGATGGTATGATGGACTGATAGATAACCGATACAATTATATGTTTCGTTTAAAATAAACATAATGGTTTGTAAGCAGTTACGAGTATTATCCACCCTGAATGCATTTGAGCTATTTTAAACAATAAGTTTTTAAATATAAATAATATCTCCACTCAAAAATCCATTTCAGATAATAATCACAGATTTATTTAAGTAGTATTGGTTTATTAAAAGGATTTTTTATTCCACTAACCAACAACCAGAACATTGCTAAAGCATTTGAACGAAATATAGCATAATGTCGGTAACTACGACATAAAACAAACAAATTTAATATTTATTACACAAACGACGAGGTATTAAAAATTATAACCACCATAATTCAGTATTACAAGAGAAACCAGTTGCTCGTATTCGAGCAAGTATATTTCTTTTCTGATTATTTAGATCATGTACAGTCTTATCATATTTTATTGTGATTTAATTTTAAAAATTCCCTTGAAACCGCTTATATTGTTTATGGGCAGTGTTTTGTTATTATTAACAGCCGCCAAACGCTACATTAAATTGGTTTCCTTTCTTCCATAAGATATTTAAAACCAATGCAATTTGAAAGCCCATCAAGAGGCGAAGCCCTGAAGGTGGATGCATTCCAAAAGGCACATCTAGTTAAAAAGGCCTTAAAATAAAACTTAAAAAATGATTCATGACCTAATAGTTTTGCCGATAGCCTGCTCGAAAAAACCTTATTATTTTAATAAATAGATCAGTCTACGTACGGTAACTTAAAAGTCATCATACGTAATTCTAAATATAATATAACTCCATATTTTACTAGTATAAGGAATCACTGCCCCGATTCATCCATTATATCAAAACGATCCTTTTATTGACAATAATCTAAAAAGCCACTCCATAAAATATAACGTAAAGAGCGTTTTGGCATTATAAAACGCCTAATGAAAGAAGATTGTAGGGGTAGATCGCAGCTCGGGAGACGCGGATCTGATAAGAACAGACTCCCAAATCCCTTTGGCACCAAAGGGCAATTTTTCATCAATGTTTATTATTCTGCTGATAAGTTTGGGATAAATAGTGTGATTGTCTACAACCAATTCGATTCCGCTCAGCGAAAGCCTGGAATGCAATCACGTTTTTGCAAAATAAGAAAATTGTGTACTAAAACAGTAATTTTAAAAGACAGTATGGCTTTGGATTTTCACCCGATCTCTATACTATATAATCTGTTGTTTTCCTAAAATTTATTTACTTACGTAAACAGCCTACAGATCTCAACAGTATAGCTCTTAAATGCGTCCTTACCTTACAGTGTATACAGTTGTCAGCTATAGGCTGTTTACGTTAAGTAAATATATTTTTGAAAAATAACAGATTATCTCAGGAATTGAACCCAGGACCTTACTGACCAAAGTAACGGGTTATAACCTCTCAACCAGACCACTCTCTACAATTAACAATCCATGATTCGCAAAAAAATAAAATACCAAGATTAGAGACTGTTGAAATCATCAGTTGAAGACATTATTGTGGTTAAAGGCGTGTTTTAATAAATATTCTCAAACTCAAAACCAAAAAGGGCGGACATGTCAAACACAGGCAGGCTTGCAATTTCTTAATTAAGGGGTTGGTAGCATTGTTTACTGCGATCACATTTTCGTCCGTTATCAAAGAGAATCTTGTATCAACAGTTGCAAATTTATTAGTCGTAAATAATGACAACAGGCAGTTAGCTTGGCTGGACGAAGAGCTAACCGGTAAGTACTATAGCCACTGTCAAGCCACAGTATATCCTTGTCCACCCACCCCTTTCGCTGGGGGTGTAATCTCCATAACCGCTCGTTTTCCATTGGGATCAAATTGTGTATGAAATCGAAAGCTTTGTAGTGGTTTGCGCATGGGAACGATCCTAGACGAAGATATAAGTCGTTGCGGTGGTTAGGGGATACTTTTATTGAGTTTATAAAATCAATTGTTGGAATATTTACCTGTGGAATTTAAAATATATTAATTTATAGAGTAGTAGTAATAAATGTTAACTAAAAACACACATTCATAAATAATTTTATATTTTTCCAATTGATTGCGCATGTTTAAACAGGGTGTCTCGCATAACGTGCCCCAAACAGATTTCAGTCGAACCACTTGACCTAGAAGGATGAAATAAATTTATTTCCCACAAAATCTACCCCAAATAATAACATACAAATATTTTTTACTTTTTTCAAGTGCAGGGTGTTCCAAAAAATGAGGGTCAGTAGTTGGAATCTCGAAATTTTAAAATGTAAACATATGTCATGTTATACTTTATTTTAAAGCCCTACAAGGGGCAAACATTTGGGCAAAAACATAACTAACTTATATCCAGCCTTAGTTTTTGGAACATTCTAAGTTTTTAACCAGGTACAAATATGTTTACGTTATTGCTTGGGGACGATTTAGTGGGAAATAATTTTATTTCATCCTTCTATGTCAAGTGGCTTGTCTGAAATCTGTGTGAGACACGTTGTGAGACAACCTGTATACATGTTGCCAAAACAACAAGATGAAAAACTATTTGAAATATGTCTATTATACAGTAGTTTATTTGTAAACCCATAGATCTACGAATACGAAAGCAAAAAAAAAATTATAATAAAAATAAATCTCACAAAAATATTGAATAATATCCCAAAAGAACACTCCAAAAGATTATTGAGTTGTGTAATCGGGAAAAATCTGATACGAACAGATGATTCCCAAATCCCCAAAGCAACTGAAGGGTCGTTTTTCACGGAGGTTTTATTCTGTTGATAAGTATTGGGACTGGTCTCCATTATCACATAACAATATTTCTGGAGCGACTCGCGGTGAGCTGTGATCGTTATCGCTATGTTGTGATCATAACCAACAATCCTCTCCCCAGCTGACGTGATATCAGCGTTCCTCATGTTACTTCCGGTTCTCCCGCATCACTTCCGGTCCAATACGATGACCGAGTCTCCTGCCAAATCGTAAAACGCAACGACCTTTGTCGACAGTCGTGCTCGTCCTCACCCGTATCGGTTATATCTTTTATCTCTCCTATCTTATTCAGTTGGCATCTGGGGAGATAAATCAGTAAATATTAATTGTGTACTGTATTTAAGTTGCAGAAGTAAGCAATAAGACCTATTAAAACTGCAAAGTTCCTTTTGTGATAAATATATTTTAAAACTTAAATTTTGTCATTTCCTTCAATATTCATCCTAAATAATATTTTAAAAATCCTCATCCATCAATTATCACAGCCACCACAGCCCTCGTTGTGTGTGACTTTTCGCACCTGCCCAAAAGTTCAAGTCGTTCAACAAAATATTTCTTTAATGATACATTCTCTCTGGATTTGGGAATTAAGAAGGTTGTAAGCCTTATTCGAGCAACTTCTTTAAATATAATTTTTGTATAGTTCGAATTGTTTTACCGGTGCTGATTAAACCTATTTGGTGGCCATCGAAGTTGTGCAAACTTAAACTTAGTCACAAGAACAGACAGAGGTCTTAGTCCTCCTCTGAATCTACCGGCTCCCCCTTTTAGGCCAATAAGGGTTGCATGTCCCGTCCTCCACAACGGATTACACAACGGGAAAATATACCTAACGATTTCAGTGAGCAGAACTTCGATACAAAACATATTTCACCCCTAACAAAATAAAAAAAATTGAATATTTTGTAATTTGACTTACGATTATTATTGTATTTGTTCTCTTTAATGATTGTTTTATTTAATTTATTTGTAGCAAATTTTGCTGCTTAGTAAGTTGACATGTTCAAAATTATCAAAATGCTGTTTTATTTTTGGTATTTTCCTCTCATATTTTCTATCTTTCCACCATTTCTACAACCAATTTAATTTCTATTTGTATTTCTGATCTGTACCATATTGATTTTAATGTTTTAATTATATGTAGATATTATCTTTATTACGTATGTGTTGAAATTTACGTCAATAAAGATAGTTATTTATTTATTATTTAAAATTAAATATACATCAGCAATATCGGATAATCCGTTGGTAAGTGAGGGGCTTCGAAAGTTTTCATTGGCCTTACCGGGGAAGAAGGAGAAAAGCCAAATGTCTCATACTACTTCGTACTTCTATATTTCACAACTAAAAATTAAGCACCATCGAGAAAATGCAAATCTTCACTAAAAATAGAAAGTTTATATAATCTCAAATTTCATTATTCGTTACTTCGCCAGCGACTCCACTGGCTTATTTTACCACATAAATCAACAAAGTCACTTCGTTTAAATGTAAATCCACCGACTCCGCACACTTGTACAATGCTAATGCCTCCAAAATCCACATCGATTGTAAACAACCCCGATAACAATAGCTGGATGGCCCTTTCGCATCGGATTAAAAAAGCACACGTGTCCAATTGAAAAACTCCCCCGTCCTTAGCATGTAAGGTTTATTCAATTTCGAAAACAAATACATTAGCCGGTCACTTCGCTACATTGCGGGATAATGACCCTTTCGGCAAAAAGTGAAAAAACCTTTTCCCTGACGTAATTAGATTTGGCAGACGTGTACGTAAAACAATATGTATTCATGACCAGGCCTCCTCTAATTGAAGGCCGTAATGGAAACATTATTGGGGGGGGGGGGGGTGGTAACGCCGTTTTTATCGACTGGCCAGTCAAGTTTTGACGCGTCTGTTCGCAGGTGTTAAGCAACCGTGTTTTATTTCTGCTCGTTTTTGCTCAGCCCGGTTCTCCTGTGTCATATTGTTGCGATGCTTGTGATTCACTACGCAAATAAAGCCAATATTTTTCAATAAACGTGTCCGCGCCAGATGATGCCGGTTTTTCGCTGAAATATTTATTTCGTCGCCGCCGGGTTTTTGCAACAGTTAGAATTTATTCGTTCCATTACCGCGTTGGTCATTCGTGTTGGGTGTATCCGCAGCTTTTGTGATTTACGGGCCGTTAATTAAGCGTAGACATTTTACATTTGAGCTAAATAATGTACCTTTTGTTTAGAGAAAACAGTAACACGTGAAGTATTGTGCCTAAAATATTTTGGTTTATAGGATTTGTAATCTTTTTGTATACTTTTTTGGTCAAAATCAATTTACTTTGTAAGGTATGGAAATTGTTATTACCAGCTCTTAACCCTCTTCAAATTTGCTCTAACAATTTGTCGTTGAGTACTTATAACTTTTTAATTCTGAAAAAAGCTGAATAATCTGTTTAACAAACATTGACTGAATGACTTAACCCTTTTTGCTATCTGGATTTTGAGATGTTTACAAGCTAAATCGTAGTCCGAAACTAGTTTCTTATCTTGGGTCACATCCATGCAAACATGATACAGTAAATTAGGTCTCACAACACTACAATAGTTATTTATGTATTAATAGGGAAATGTAGGTCTTTACACTTTAATTAAATACACAATTTTTCCTGTGCGGAAAATTAAAGCACATGGATCGAAAAATACTTTTTTGCTTGCTTACCAGAAACAGCTGTTTTACGATGTGTTTTTAGAAGCACTGTGGGTGCGGTTGTAAGAAGGTAGTTATTTACGCATTAAGAGCGTAAAGTAGGCCTTTATCGCTTGATAGAAACCCAGTTGCTTGAACTCGTCAAAACGCTTAAAAACAAAAAAAAAAACATACTGGTGTAGATAAGACACAAACAATCATTATTCACACTACCAGTGGACCGATATCAGCAGTAAAAGTAGTTCAGAGGGCGAGGGGGATGTGCGCAGCGCGCGTGCGTGTGCGAGAGAGAGGTGCTAGTGTCGCGATCTGACGGCGGACGCGGCAACCCCGAGATGCATTATTCATCAGTCACGTGACCCGCTGGCACCGCTCGCACTGCGCTTTATGCACAGCATTCACATGTCTATTAAACAGCTGTATCTCACGGACGTGTCTGCCTAGAGATTCACGTACGCGGAGATGCAAACCCCACACCTCTCCAGGTCTAGGCGCTATGGGAAATGTGGGGGTGTTGAAATTGAATTAATTGTTTTAAACTTATATATTTATCAGGGATAGATAATAAAGCATTGATTCGTGTTTGGTTGTCATTACTGCATGCTTTTATAGTTCATCAATGTCATTTTATAACCAATACCGTTAAAATACTCCATTTTACTTCAAATTTTTTTGCAACAAGATATTTTAAATCAAAGATTGACAATTACATTTTTTGTTATAAATTGAACAAATCAAAGTTTACAAAAACATCTAATTATAAAGGTTGTCAATTGATTCTTTCAACATGTAAAACTTTTTCTTTTTACTTCTGAATTTGACCTCGGAGGGAGAAGGACTGTTTAAATATTCACTCTTTGGAGAGATACTCAACTTTGTTATGTTTGCGATTATGTGTAGGTATGTATGTTTTTGACTTTCTCCCCCTTATACATAGAATATGGATAAAGTATTGTTTTCGTCAAAATTTTCGAATTTGAGTTGTTAATGGAAATATTTGTTTTGGTGCTCCCTGAATCCAAAAAAGTTATTTTTACGTGATGTCTGTGTCTGTCTGTCTGTCCGTCTGTATGGATGTGAACAGAGCCCTAACCAATGGTCCGATTTTTATGAAATTTGGTATATAGGTACTAATCCACGATATCTCCAGGCGTTTTTTTCATTTTTTTGAATTTTGTATTTATAAGGGTAATTATCCCCCAAAACCCGCTAAAAAATATGACAAATCCGAATTTCTCAAGATTGGCTCTAACGACTTTGATTAAACTTTGTTGGTTTGTAGAGATTTACGTTTCCCACAAAATGACACCACTCAAATTTCTGGAAAATTCGGGTTCAGAAATTACAGGACTTAAAACATCAAAAATTAAGTTTTTTATTTCTCATGAAAAAACATAAATATAAAAAATATTACTATTCACTATTAAAAACAGCTCAAAAAACTAAATAATTAAGTATTTTGAATTCCTATTCTACGATTACTGGTTGCGCAGAAAATTAAAATTTCATTTTGCGGTAAACGCAGTACTTTGTCCAATGTTATTCTTATGGGGAATACAAAATGACTATTTCTCTCTTATTTATTGATAAATTTATTTCAAACTTGACTTTTCAAGCTAGCATTGACCAACAGAGGAAATTTGAAATATGTTGCCCCTTAATAACCCTCGGGGGGAATAGGGGGAATTTCCCCTCTTAAAACCACGTGTGTAGCGATGGATTCTGCAGTGCCATCTAAACAGGGATTTGGTTGGATATTTTTGAGAACAACTTGTGCACAAGATTTTCTGTATATTCGACCGTGCTTTGTATTCTATATTTTGTAATTATAACCTACCCACAAAATGACACGAAAATATCATCGTTTAGGTTGTGAGTACAAAATGAGAGGTGTAATCAACAATCACAACCTATTATTTTTAAGCATCTTAATAAAGAATTTTTTAACAATTTCGTTCAACTACCTTGATTTTAATGAAGATCAATTGTGATTCTCCTTCATCGCACCTCGTTGATTTTCAATCCACTTCAACAATTTTCCAGTACCTTGGTAAATATTTATACTTCATACCTAACCTCCTTGAACGAACGTATGTTTAATTGCTGATCGTTCAACCCCGCGACTACGGAATACTACGATCACAACTTATCTAGATCTATCGCTCGAACAGTTTCTCCCGTTACTTCACACCATGTTTATTCCATTGATTACATTAGTGTCAACATCGCAGGTCAACAATGGAGCTCTCAGCCAATGACACGCGTCTGCACTCAGCTTTGTAATTGGTCAGCAAACGGTCTGAAAGCTAAAACACTCGGGTTCCGGCAGGAAGTCTGTGACAGCGCTCGGAATGGGCAAATAATTCCGCTTTTCATATTGAAATAAAGCTGTTATCGTGGATCGCTGGGGCGGGACGACCGCCTCGCTTTTCTTCACGCCTCCGGTCTTTTTTATTCGTGTACCTTTTAATTTCCTTTGTTTACTCTGTTTATGAACGACTGACAACGTGTGAGTGCTTGTCACTTACGCCACTTTCCGGGCGAGCGTCAGGGGTCGAGGCGGGTTTGGGAATAATTTATTTTCTGATGTACATACTTTTACAACAGTTTTCGTTTATGGAAATAAAATTAGATCCTTGGAATTATGCTTTCGCTAAAAAAATACGTTTTCATATTTTATAATCCCCGACAGAAATCTTACATGTTCCAACAATATTACAATAATGTAGTGGAGTCAATAAGGTCTAAATCAATATTATTCCTATTACCTATTATCTATAATTATTTATTATCGAAAAATGCCATTAGCGTTAAAAAACAAGCTTTATGGAAACCAGTGTTTTATCTTGCTCTAAATCCATAGCTGATGTTCATATATATGATACAAAGTTAAAGCTTGTCCTAGAACCTTTATTGTTGTGAAAATATTTTCACTATAACCGTAATACATTGTAATTAATTCCATTCAGTAGTAAACATTTTTTGAACAGCTGTTATAAATGTTATCTTCATGTTATCCTTCTGGGCTGGAATTTAACTTTGAAGTTGTTCCGTTCAAAATTTTATATATATATATATATCTATATGTGTATATATATATATATATATATATATAGACATATATATATATATATATATGTATATATATGTGTGTGTTTGCACTCTAGCGGTCGCAATTTTTGCCCGATTAACTTCAAATTTGGTAGGGACGTTCCTTTCTGAAATCAGTTGGACAAGTTCGTTGGGCAAAACAATCGGAACACTCCAAACCCCTTTTTTTGGGGATTAAACTTTAAAATTTCGAGTTTTTGGGCCCAAAAAGGGTCTAAAAAGCCCCAAATGTAAAATTAATAAAGGTAAAAAGATGGGAATTAGTGAGACAAAAGTTTTAAGCCCTCTCTCGTCATTCTAGCATAAATATTTACCGAGTTATTAAAGAAAATGTGTTTCGACTAAACACAGTACGTTGTCTTATGGGGGTTTTACACCAGAAAAGCCTGCTACTCCTTTGTTAGAGTACTTTTATCATCCCCAGCAACCTCACGCCTACTTTCAAGCCTGACTGGGCCTTCTCTTAACATTATAATGCGCAAAATTGTATTCCCAGCTTTGCGGGTAAATGAAACCAGGAACATCAGAACAGCCAAAAAATCAATGTTTTCAGATTTCAATAAAAATTGGAATACAAGTATGTTTTTACACTATTTTTAAAATTTAAAAGTTTTTATGTGGAAATTCACTTCCCTCACGTCAGCGTCCTGCGTGCGAACTCGTTTTTGTTTGTTTTTGTACATGTTCGTGTTGTGTTGTTTCGATTTTAATAATTGATAAGAGGACTCCGATTGACATCGGTCTCCGCTAGGGTAACGCCAGATGAACCTGAAGGTAGGTGGTGCCCAAAAATAAGTTGTAAATACCTTCAAACGATTTCTTGAATGCAGTGTCCAGAGTAATCGAACAAAGATTGCATATAGAGTGGACTTTTCACCATGAAACCACTTGGGCATGGCTCGGTCTCCCCGGTCCGGTACTGAAGTCGTTCCTGTACTTCTCACAAGTCCACTGTGGCTCCCCCCTCCCAGCCCGGGTACTCCCGCTGCCCGCGTACCCTCCGGTCCTCAGGTGCGCCAGTGGCCAGTAGGCGTGCTCCTGCACCATCCATTCCCGTGTTCCAGACGCAGTATATTCGGGCAGACAAATGAGCAACAAATCACCAAGCAGGTGTTCGCAGCTCCCACGTAACCTGGCCACAATTTGGTTTTACATTTACTACGTCCTGTGGAAGTTAATGGTTTGCCTTATGTTCTAAAAGGAGTTGTGAATCGTTAAGAAGTGCGATTATTATCAAGTTATTTGGTTTTAAGTCAAATAAATTAATTTCTATGAGTAAAGTATTGGGAAATTGTATGACTAACTCAAATAAGTAAGGTAAAAAAATCGGTATTTATATTTCCTTCAGTTTAATTTCCATAAGTGATTCTCGATTTAGAGATAATCTATTCCATCATAAGACTTAAAACTCGTCGTTCAAAACTGTTAGTCACTGCTTTGTTAGTTTAATGAAATAAATATTACAATTTAATTTAATTTAAAACGTTTTTATTTAAGGCGAAGTTAGGACTAGAAAGACCTCTCTACCAGTTGAACCGAGAACTTGTGTGTGGGGCACAACATTTGAACTGAACAATTATTAAAACTTTTGAACTGAGGGAACGGGATGAATTACATTGAATATCTAAATGAGACTAGTTCCTAGCCATGATGTTTGCTACCCTGACATTACTATTTGAAATGCTTGCTGGACTGTTATTGGAAGGAGTATTTTACCCAGGATCGGATCGATCTGCCAGTTTTATCGCCTTGCCTTAATAGCCAGCCCTAATTAGTTTACTAAACATTTAAAACTATTGAAACTTGTGCCGGTACCTTTGGCGAAATGCCAAACTATTGCAACTATTGATTTAATCTGGGGATAACATTAAATAAAAATTCAATCTAATCATTTACTGCCACATAAAACATAGCCATAATAACTAAATAACAATAAGTTAACTACGAAAAATCTATTTAACTAATACTGTAAATCATGCAGCGTGGCGTGAGGCTAGTGCAGTGAGGCTAGCATGAGGCTAGTGCAGTGAGGCTACCATGAGACTAGTGCAGTGAGGCTACCATGAGGATAGTGCAGTGAGGCTACCATGAGGATAGTGCAGTGAGGCTACCATGACGCTAGTGCAGTGAGGCTACCATGAGGATAGTGCAGTGACGCTACCATGAGGATAGTGCAGTGAGGCTACCATGAGGATAGTGCAGTGAGGCTACCATGACGCTAGTGCAGTGAGGCTACCATGAGGATAGTGCAGTGAGGCTACCATGACGCTAGTGCAGTGAGGCTACCATGAGGATAGTGCAGTGACGCTACCATGAGGATAGTGCAGTGAGGCTACCATGAGGATAGTGCAGTGAGGCTACCATGAGGATAGTGCAGGGAGGCTAGCATGAGGCTAGTGCAGTGAGGCTACCATGAGGATAGTGCAGTGAGGCTACTATGAGGATAGTGCAGTGAGGCTACCATGAGGATAGTGCAGTGACGCTACCATGAGGATAGTGCAGTGAGGCTACCATGACGCTAGTGCAGTGAGGCTACCATGAGGATAGTGCAGTGAGGCTAGCATGAGGCTAGTGCAGTGAGGCTACCATGAGGATAGTGCAGTGAGACTACTATGAGGATAGTGCAGTGAGGCTACCATGAGGATAGTGCAGTGAGGCTAGCATGAGGCTAGTGCAGTGAGGCTAGCATGAGACTAGTGCAGTGAGGCTAGCTCACGCCACGAGAATACTTTATTACGTATCTGCAACGAACTATTTGCCTAATTATTGCCTGACTTGCCACTCGCCCTAGCTTCCCCCTTACTATTAGTACTTACTGTAGCTACACATTTGTCCCCGGATGACTCGTCAAAAATCAAATGGAGGGTCTGCCCCGACGAACCACGCGTGTAAAAGCTTGGGCAGACCTCGGATTTTCATCCGAGGGGCAGATGGGGGCAGACCGTGAGGGAAGACAACTGCTGACCTGAAGGACGGAAGGTGGAAACAAGGTGACGTCACCCTACTTTCGGACCAAACGTCTGCTGAAGCTGGCGCAAGGGGGATAGTAAGAAAGTGGCGTGACACGGCACACAGTTAACCTAACAGATAGGGGATTATCTAAATCGTAGGTTTTTTAATAAACCTTATTTTTCATTGTTATAAATATTAAAGAAATAAATACTTCACAACAGTCAGAGAGCTAATATTAATACGCTAAAATAAATTAAATTAAATTTGTCAAGCACACGTTACAACTGCACATGTCGTCCAGGTACTCGTCACACCACCGCCACAGCACATCACTCGCCCCGAGGTCATAAGTGGTTATTCTTTATTAAGGCGACACACGTTACAACTGCACATGTCGCCCAGGTACTCGTCACACCACCGCCACAGCACATCACTCGCCCCGAGGTCATAAGTGGTTATTCTTTATTAAGGCGACACACGTTACAACTGCACATGTCGCCCAGGTACTCGTCACACCACCGCCACAGCACATCACTCGCCCCGAGGTCATAAGTGGTTATTCTTTATTAAGGCGACACACGTTACAACTGCACATGTCGCCCAGGTACTCGTCACACCACCGCCACAGCACATCACTCGCCCCGAGGTCATAAGTGGTTATTCTTTATTAAGGCGACACACGTTACAACTGCACATGTCGCCCAGGTACTCGTCACACCACCGCCACAGCACATCACTCGCCCCGAGGTCATAAGTGGTTATTCTTTATTAAGGCGACACACGTTACAACTGCACATGTCGCCCAGGTACTCGTCACACCACCGCCACAGCACATCACTCGCCCCGAGGTCATAAGTGGTTATTCTTTATTAAGGCGACACACGTTACAACTGCATATGTCGCCCAGGTACTCGTCACACCACCGCCACAGCACATCACTCGCCCCGAGGTCATAAGTGGTTATTCTTTATTAAGGCGACACACGTTACAACTGCACATGTCGCCCAGGTACTCGTCACACCACCGCCACAGCACATCACTCGCCCCGAGGTCATAAGTGGTTATTCTTTATTAAGGCGACACACGTTACAACTGCACATGTCGCCCAGGTACTCGTCACACCACCGCCACAGCACATCACTCGCCCCGAGGTCATAAGTGGTTATTCTTTATTAAGGCGACACACGTTACAACTGCACATGTCGCCCAGGTACTCGTCACACAAACGCCACAGCGCATCACTCGCCCCGAGGTCATAAGTGGTTATTCTTTATTAAGGCGACACACGTTACAACTGCATATGTCGCCCAGGTACTCGTCACACCACCGCCACAGCACATCACTCGCCCCGAGGTTATAAGTGGTTATTCTTTATTAAGGCGACACACGTTACAACTGCACATGTCGCCCAGGTACTCGTCACACCACCGCCACAGCACATCACTCGCCCCGAGGTCATAAGTGGTTATTCTTTATTAAGGCGACACACGTTACAACTGCATATGTCGTCCAGGTACTCGTCACACCACCGCCACAGCACATCACTCGCCCCGAGGTTATAAGTGGTTATTCTTTATTAAGGCGACACACGTTACAACTGCACATGTCGCCCAGGTACTCGTCACACCACCGCCACAGCACATCACTCGCCCCGAGGTTATAAGTGGTTATTCTTTATTAAGGCGACACACGTTACAACTGCATATGTCGCCCAGGTACTCGTCACACCACCGCCACAGCACATCACTCGCCCCGAGGTCATAAGTGGTTATTCTTTATTAAGGCGACACACGTTACAACTGCACATGTCGTCCAGGTACTCGTCACACCGACGACACAGCACATCACTCGCCCCGAGGTCATAAGTGGTTATTCTTTATTAAGGCGACACACGTTACAACTGCACATGTCGCCCAGGTACTCGTCACACCACCGCCACAGCACATCACTCACCCCGAGGTCATAAGTGGTTATTCTTTATTAAGGCGACACACGTTACAACTGCATATGTCGCCCAGGTACTCGTCACACCACCGCCACAGCACATCACTCGCCCCGAGGTCATAAGTGGTTATTCTTTATTAAGGCGACACACGTTACAACTGCACATGTCGCCCAGGTACTCGTCACACCACCGCCACAGCACATCACTCGCCCCGAGGTCATAAGTGGTTATTCTTTATTAAGGCGACACACGTTACAACTGCATATGTCGCCCAGGTACTCGTCACACCACCGCCACAGCACATCACTCGCCCCGAGGTCATAAGTGGTTATTCTTTATTAAGGCGACACACGTTACAACTGCACATGTCGCCCAGGTACTCGTCACACCAACGCCACAGCGCATCACTCGCCCCGAGGTTATAAGTGGTTATTCTTTATTAAGGCGACACACGTTACAACTGCACATGTCGCCCAGGTACTCGTCACACCAACGCCACAGCGCATCACTCGCCCCGAGGTTATAAGTGGTTATTGTTTATTAAGGCGACACACGTTACAACTGCACATGTCGCCCAGGTACTCGTCACACCAACGCCACAGCACATCACTCGCCCCGAGGTTATAAGTGGTTATTCTTTATTAAGGCGACACACGTTACAACTGCACATGTCGCCCAGGTACTCGTCACACCAACGCCACAGCGCATCACTCGCCCCGAGGTCATAAGTGGTTATTCTTTATTAAGGCGACACACGTTACAACTGCACATGTCGCCCAGGTACTCGTCACACCACCGCCACAGCGCATCACTCGCCCCGAGGTTATAAGTGGTTATTCTTTATTAAGGCGACACACGTTACAACTGCACATGTCGCCCAGGTACTCGTCACACCAACGCCACAGCACATCACTCGCCCCGAGGTTATAAGTGGTTATTCTTTATTAAGGCGACACACGTTACAACTGCACATGTCGCCCAGGTACTCGTCACACCACCGCCACAGCACATCACTCGCCCCGAGGTCATAAGTGGTTATTCTTTATTAAGGCGACACACGTTACAACTGCATATGTCGCCCAGGTACTCGTCACACCAACGCCACAGCACATCACTCGCCCCGAGGTCATAAGTGGTTATTCTTTATTAAGGCGACACACGTTACAACTGCACATGTCGCCCAGGTACTCGTCACACCAACGCCACAGCACATCACTCGCCCCGAGGTCATAAGTGGTTATTCTTTATTAAGGCGACACACGTTACAACTGCACATGTCGCCCAGGTACTCGTCACACCAACGCCACAGCACATCACTCGCCCCGAGGTCATAAGTGGTTATTCTTTATTAAGGCGACACACGTTACAACTGCACATGTCGCCCAGGTACTCGTCACACCAACGCCACAGCACATCACTCGCCCCGAGGTCATAAGTGGTTATTCTTTATTAAGGCGACACACGTTACAACTGCACATGTCGTCCAGGTACTCGTCACACCACCGCCACAGCACATCACTCGCCCCGAGGTCATAAGTGGTTATTCTTTATTAAGGCGACACACGTTACAACTGCACATGTCGTCCAGGTACTCGTCACACCACCGCCACAGCACATCACTCGCCCCGAGGTCATAAGTGGTTATTCTTTATTAAGGCGACACACGTTACAACTGCACATGTCGTCCAGGTACTCGTCACACCACCGCCACAGCACATCACTCGCCCCGAGGTCATAAGTGGTTATTCTTTATTAAGGCGACACACGTTACAACTGCACATGTCGTCCAGGTACTCGTCACACCACCGCCACAGCACATCACTCGCCCCGAGGTCATAAGTGGTTATTCTTTATTAAGGCGACACACGTTACAACTGCACATGTCGCCCAGGTACTCGTCACACCACCGCCACAGCCCATCACTCGCCCCGAGGTCATAAGTGGTTATTCTTTATTAAGGCGACACACGTTACAACTGCACATGTCGCCCAGGTACTCGTCACACCAACGCCACAGCGCATCACTCGCCCCGAGGTTATAAGTGGTTATTCTTTATTAAGGCGACACACGTTACAACTGCACATGTCGCCCAGGTACTCGTCACACCAACGCCACAGCGCATCACTCGCCCCGAGGTTATAAGTGGTTATTGTTTATTAAGGCGACACACGTTACAACTGCACATGTCGCCCAGGTACTCGTCACACCAACGCCACAGCACATCACTCGCCCCGAGGTTATAAGTGGTTATTCTTTATTAAGGCGACACACGTTACAACTGCACATGTCGCCCAGGTACTCGTCACACCAACGCCACAGCGCATCACTCGCCCCGAGGTCATAAGTGGTTATTCTTTATTAAGGCGACACACGTTACAACTGCACATGTCGCCCAGGTACTCGTCACACCACCGCCACAGCGCATCACTCGCCCCGAGGTTATAAGTGGTTATTCTTTATTAAGGCGACACACGTTACAACTGCACATGTCGCCCAGGTACTCGTCACACCAACGCCACAGCACATCACTCGCCCCGAGGTTATAAGTGGTTATTCTTTATTAAGGCGACACACGTTACAACTGCACATGTCGCCCAGGTACTCGTCACACCACCGCCACAGCACATCACTCGCCCCGAGGTCATAAGTGGTTATTCTTTATTAAGGCGACACACGTTACAACTGCATATGTCGCCCAGGTACTCGTCACACCAACGCCACAGCACATCACTCGCCCCGAGGTCATAAGTGGTTATTCTTTATTAAGGCGACACACGTTACAACTGCACATGTCGCCCAGGTACTCGTCACACCAACGCCACAGCACATCACTCGCCCCGAGGTCATAAGTGGTTATTCTTTATTAAGGCGACACACGTTACAACTGCACATGTCGCCCAGGTACTCGTCACACCAACGCCACAGCACATCACTCGCCCCGAGGTCATAAGTGGTTATTCTTTATTAAGGCGACACACGTTACAACTGCACATGTCGCCCAGGTACTCGTCACACCAACGCCACAGCACATCACTCGCCCCGAGGTCATAAGTGGTTATTCTTTATTAAGGCGACACACGTTACAACTGCACATGTCGTCCAGGTACTCGTCACACCACCGCCACAGCACATCACTCGCCCCGAGGTCATAAGTGGTTATTCTTTATTAAGGCGACACACGTTACAACTGCACATGTCGTCCAGGTACTCGTCACACCACCGCCACAGCACATCACTCGCCCCGAGGTCATAAGTGGTTATTCTTTATTAAGGCGACACACGTTACAACTGCACATGTCGTCCAGGTACTCGTCACACCACCGCCACAGCACATCACTCGCCCCGAGGTCATAAGTGGTTATTCTTTATTAAGGCGACACACGTTACAACTGCACATGTCGTCCAGGTACTCGTCACACCACCGCCACAGCACATCACTCGCCCCGAGGTCATAAGTGGTTATTCTTTATTAAGGCGACACACGTTACAACTGCACATGTCGCCCAGGTACTCGTCACACCACCGCCACAGCCCATCACTCGCCCCGAGGTCATAAGTGGTTATTCTTTATTAAGGCGACACACGTTACAACTGCACATGTCGCCCAGGTACTCGTCACACCAACGCCACAGCGCATCACTCGCCCCGAGGTCATAAGTGGTTATTCTTTATTAAGGCGACACACGTTACAACTGCACATGTCGCCCAGGTACTCGTCACACCACCGCCACAGCACATCACTCGCCCCGAGGTCATAAGTGGTTATTCTTTATTAAGGCGACACACGTTACAACTGCACATGTCGCCCAGGTACTCGTCACACCACCGCCACAGCACATCACTCGTCCCGAGGTCATAAGTGGTTATTCTTTATTAAGGCGACACACGTTACAACTGCACATGTCGCCCAGGTACTCGTCACACCACCGCCACAGCACATCACTCGCCCCGAGGTCATAAGTGGTTATTCTTTATTAAGGCGACACACGTTACAACTGCACATGTCGCCCAGGTACTCGTCACACCACCGCCACAGCACATCACTCGCCCCGAGGTCATAAGTGGTTATTCTTTATTAAGGCGACACACGTTACAACTGCACATGTCGCCCAGGTACTCGTCACACCACCGCCACAGCACATCACTCGCCCCGAGGTCATAAGTGGTTATTCTTTATTAAGGCGACACACGTTACAACTGCACATGTCGCCCAGGTACTCGTCACACCACCGCCACAGCACATCACTCGCCCCGAGGTCATAAGTGGTTATTCTTTATTAAGGCGACACACGTTACAACTGCACATGTCGCCCAGGTACTCGCCACACAAACGCCACAGCGCATCACTCGCCCCGAGGTCATAAGTGGTTATTCTTTATTAAGGCGACACACGTTACAACTGCATATGTCGCCCAGGTACTCGTCACACCACCGCCACAGCACATCACTCGCCCCGAGGTCATAAGTGGTTATTCTTTATTAAGGCGACACACGTTACAACTGCACATGTCGCCCAGGTACTCGTCACACCACCGCCACAGCACATCACTCGCCCCGAGGTCATAAGTGGTTATTCTTTATTAAGGCGACACACGTTACAACTGCACATGTCGCCCAGGTACTCGTCACACCAACGCCACAGCACATCACTCGCCCCGAGGTCATAAGTGGTTATTCTTTATTAAGGCGACACACGTTACAACTGCACATGTCGCCCAGGTACTCGTCACACCACCGCCACAGCACATCACTCGCCCCGAGGTTATAAGTGGTTATTCTTTATTAAGGCGACACACGTTACAACTGCACATGTCGCCCAGGTACTCGTCACACCAACGCCACAGCACATCACTCGCCCCGAGGTCATAAGTGGTTATTCTTTATTAAGGCGACACACGTTACAACTGCACATGTCGCCCAGGTACTCGTCACACCACCGCCACAGCACATCACTCGCCCCGAGGTCATAAGTGGTTATTCTTTATTAAGGCGACACACGTTACAACTGCACATGTCGCCCAGGTACTCGTCACACCACCGCCACAGCACATCACTCGCCCCGAGGTCATAAGTGGTTATTCTTTATTAAGGCGACACACGTTACAACTGCACATGTCGCCCAGGTACTCGCCACACAAACGCCACAGCGCATCACTCGCCCCGAGGTCATAAGTGGTTATTCTTTATTAAGGCGACACACGTTACAACTGCACATGTCGCCCAGGTACTCGCCACACAAACGCCACAGCGCATCACTCGCCCCGAGGTCATAAGTGGTTATTCTTTATTAAGGCGACACACGTTACAACTGCACATGTCACCCAGGTACTCGTCACACCAACGCCACAGCACATCACTCGCCCCGAGGTCATAAGTGATTATTCTTTATTAAGGCGACACACGTTACAACTGCACATGTCGCCCAGGTACTCGCCACACAAACGCCACAGCGCATCACTCGCCCCGAGGTCATAAGTGGTTATTCTTTACTAAGGCGACACACGTTACAACTGCATATGTCGCCCAGGTACTCGTCACACAAACGCCACAGCGCATCACTCGCCCCGAGGTCATAAGTGGTTATTCTTTATTAAGGCGACACACGTTACAACTGCACATGTCGCCCAGGTACTCGTCACACCAACGCCACAGCGCATCACTCGCCCCGAGGTCATAAGTGGTTATTCTTTATTAAGGCGACACACGTTACAACTGCACATGTCGCCCAGGTACTCGTCACACCAACGCCACAGCGCATCACTCGCCCCGAGGTCATAAGTGGTTATTCTTTATTAAGGCGACACACGTTACAACTGCAAATGTCGCCCAGGTACTCGTCACACCAACGCCACAGCACATCACTCGCCCCGAGGTCATAAGTGGTTATTCTTTATTAAGGCGACACACGTTACAACTGCACATGTCGCCCAGGTACTCGTCACACCACCGCCACAGCACATCACTCGCCCCGAGGTTATAAGTGGTTATTCTTTATTAAGGCGACACACGTTACAACTGCACATGTCGCCCAGGTACTCGTCACACCAACGCCACAGCACATCACTCGCCCCGAGGTCATAAGTGGTTATTCTTTATTAAGGCGACACACGTTACAACTGCACATGTCGCCCAGGTACTCGTCACACCAACGCCACAGCGCATCACTCGCCCCGAGGTCATAAGTGGTTATTCTTTATTAAGGCGACACACGTTACAACTGCACATGTCGCCCAGGTACTCGTCACACCAACGCCACAGCACATCACTCGCCCCGAGGTCATAAGTGGTTATTCTTTATTAAGGCGACACACGTTACAACTGAACATGTCGCCCAGGTACTCGTCACACCACCGCCACAGCGCATCACTCGCCCCGAGGTCATAAGTGGTTATTCTCTATTAAGGCGACACACGTTACAACTGCACATGTCGCCCAGGTACTCGCCACACAAACGCCACAGCGCATCACTCGCCCCGAGGTCATAAGTGGTTATTCTTTATTAAGGCGACACACGTTACAACTGCACATGTCACCCAGGTACTCGTCACACCAACGCCACAGCACATCACTCGCCCCGAGGTCATAAGTGATTATTCTTTATTAAGGCGACACACGTTACAACTGCACATGTCGCCCAGGTACTCGCCACACAAACGCCACAGCGCATCACTCGCCCCGAGGTCATAAGTGGTTATTCTTTACTAAGGCGACACACGTTACAACTGCATATGTCGCCCAGGTACTCGTCACACAAACGCCACAGCGCATCACTCGCCCCGAGGTCATAAGTGGTTATTCTTTATTAAGGCGACACACGTTACAACTGCACATGTCGCCCAGGTACTCGTCACACCACCGCCACAGCACATCACTCACCCCGAGGTCATAAGTGGTTATTCTTTATTAAGGCGACACACGTTACAACTGCACACGTCGCCCAGGTACTCGTCACACCAACGCCACAGCACATCACTCGCCCCGAGGTTATAAGTGGTTATTCTTTATTAAGGCGACACACGTTACAACCGCACATGTCGCCCAGGTACTCGTCACACCAACGCCACAGCGCATCACTCGCCCCGAGGTCATAAGTGGTTATTCTTTATTAAGGCGACACACGTTACAACTGCACATGTCACCCAGGTACTCGTCACACCAACGCCACAGCACATCACTCGCCCCGAGGTTATAAGTGGTTATTCTTTATTAAGGCGACACACGTTACAACTGCACATGTCGCCCAGGTACTCGTCACACCAACGCCACAGCGCATCACTCGCCCCGAGGTCATAAGTGGTTATTCTTTATTAAGGCGACACACGTTACAACCGCACATGTCGCCCAGGTACTCGTCACACAAACGCCACAGCGCATCACTCGCCCCGAGGTCATAAGTGGTTATTCTTTATTAAGGCGACACACGTTACAACTGCACATGTCGCCCAGGTACTCGTCACACCACCGCCACAGCGCATCACTCGCCCCGAGGTCATAAGTGGTAATTCTTTATTAAGGCGACACACGTTACAACTGCACATGTCGCCCAGGTACTCGTCACACCACCGCCACAGCACATCACTCGCCCCGAGGTCATAAGTGGTTATTCTTTATTAAGGCGACACACGTTACAACTGCACATGTCGCCCAGGTACTCGTCACACCACCGCCACAGCACATCACTCGCCCCGAGGTCATAAGTGGTTATTCTTTATTAAGGCGACACACGTTACAACTGCATATGTCGCCCAGGTACTCGTCACACCAACGCCACAGCACATCACTCGCCCCGAGGTTATAAGTGGTTATTCTTTATTAAGGCGACACACGTTACAACTGCATATGTCGCCCAGGTACTCGTCACACCAACGCCACAGCACATCACTCGCCCCGAGGTTATAAGTGGTTATTCTTTATTAAGGCGACACACGTTACAACTGCACATGTCGCCCAGGTACTCGTCACACAAACGCCACAGCGCATCACTCGCCCCGAGGTTATAAGTGGTTATTCTTTATTAAGGCGACACACGTTACAACTGCACATGTCGCCCAGGTACTCGTCACACCACCGCCACAGCACATCACTCGCCCCGAGGTCATAAGTGGTTATTCTTTATTAAGGCGACACACGTTACAACTGCATATGTCGCCCAGGTACTCGTCACACCAACGCCACAGCACATCACTCGCCCCGAGGTTATAAGTGGTTATTCTTTATTAAGGCGACACACGTTACAACTGCACATGTCGCCCAGGTACTCGTCACACAAACGCCACAGCGCATCACTCGCCCCGAGGTCATAAGTGGTTATTCTTTATTAAGGCGACACACGTTACAACTGAACATGTCGCCCAGGTACTCGTCACACCACCGCCACAGCGCATCACTCACCCCGAGGTCATAAGTGGTTATTCTTTATTAAGGCGACACACGTTACAACTGCACATGTCGCCCAGGTACTCGTCACACCAACGCCACAGCGCATCACTCGCCCCGAGGTCATAAGTGGTTATTCTTTATTAAGGCGACACACGTTACAACTGCACATGTCGCCCAGGTACTCGTCACACCACCGCCACAGCGCATCACTCGCCCCGAGGTCATAAGTGGTTATTCTTTATTAAGGCGACACACGTTACAACTGCACATGTCGCCCAGGTACTCGTCACACCACCGCCACAGCACATCACTCGCCCCGATGTCATAAGTGGTTATTCTTTATTAAGGCGACACACGTTACAACTGCACATGTCGCCCAGGTACTCGTCACACCAACGCCACAGCACATCACTCGCCCCGAGGTTATAAGTGGTTATTCTTTATTAAGGCGACACACGTTACAACTGCACATGTCGCCCAGGTACTCGTCACACCAACGCCACAGCGCATCACTCACCCCGAGGTCATAAGTGGTTATTCTTTATTAAGGCGACACACGTTACAACTGCACATGTCGCCCAGGTACTCGTCACACCAACGCCACAGCACATCACTCACCCCGAGGTCATAAGTGGTTATTCTTTATTAAGGCGACACACGTTACAACTGCACATGTCGCCCAGGTACTCGTCACACCAACGCCACAGCGCATCACTCGCCCCGAGGTCATAAGTGGTTATTCTTTATTAAGGCGACACACGTTACAACTGCACATGTCGCCCAGGTACTCGTCACACCAACGCCACAGCACATCACTCGCCCCGAGGTTATAAGTGGTTATTCTTTATTAAGGCGACACACGTTACAACTGCACATGTCGCCCAGGTACTCGTCACACCACCGCCACAGCACATCACTCGCCCCGAGGTCATAAGTGGTTATTCTTTATTAAGGCGACACACGTTACAACTGCACATGTCGCCCAGGTACTCGTCACACCACCGCCACAGCACATCACTCGCCCCGAGGTCATAAGTGGTTATTCTTTATTAAGGCGACACACGTTACAACTGCACATGTCGCCCAGGTACTCGTCACACCACCGCCACAGCGCATCACTCGCCCCGAGGTCATAAGTGGTTATTCTTTATTAAGGCGACACACGTTACAACTGCACATGTCGTCCAGGTACTCGTCACACCACCGCCACAGCACATCACTCGCCCCGAGGTCATAAGTGGTTATTCTTTATTAAGGCGACACACGTTACAACTGCACATGTCGCCCAGGTACTCGTCACACCACCGCCACAGCACATCACTCGCCCCGAGGTCATAAGTGGTTATTCTTTATTAAGGCGACACACGTTACAACTGCACATGTCGTCCAGGTACTCGTCACACCACCGCCACAGCACATCACTCGCCCCGAGGTCATAAGTGGTTATTCTTTATTAAGGCGACACACGTTACAACTGCACATGTCGCCCAGGTACTCGTCACACCAACGCCACAGCGCATCACTCGCCCCGAGGTCATAAGTGGTTATTCTTTATTAAGGCGACACACGTTACAACTGCACGTCGCCCAGGTACTCGTCACACCAACGCCACAGCGCATCACTCACCCCGAGGTCATAAGTGGTTATTCTTTATTAAGGCGACACACGTTACAACTGCACATGTCGCCCAGGTACTCGTCACACCACCGCCACAGCGCATCACTCGCCCCGAGGTCATAAGTGGTTATTCTTTATTAAGGCGACACACGTTACAACTGCATATGTCGCCCAGGTACTCGTAACACCACCGCCACAGCGCATCACTCGCCCCGAGGTCATAAGTGGTTATTCTTTATTAAGGCGACACACGTTACAACGGCATATGTCGCCCAGGTACTCGTCACACCACCGCCACAGCGCATCACTCACCCCGAGGTCATAAGTGGTTATTCTTTATTAAGGCGACACACGTTACAAATGCACATGTCGCCCAGGTACTCGTCTCACAAACGCCACAGCGCATCACTCGCCCCGAGGTCATAAGTGGTTATTCTTTATTAAGGCGACACACGTTACAACTGCACATGTCGCCCAGGTACTCGTCACACCACCGCCACAGCACATCACTCACCCCGAGGTCATAAGTGGTTATTCTTTATTAAGGCGACACACGTTACAACTGCACATGTCGCCCAGGTACTCGTCACACCACCGCCACAGCACATCACTCGCCCCGAGGTCAAAAGTGGTTATTCTTTACTAAGGCGACACACGTTACAACCGCACATGTCGCCCAGGTACTCGTCACACCACCGCCACAGCACATCACTCGCCCCGAGGTTATAAGTGGTTATTCTTTACTAAGGCGACACACGTTACAACTGCACATGTCGCCCAGGTACTCGTCACACCACCGCCACAGCACATCACTCGCCCCGAGGTCATAAGTGGTTATTCTTTACTAAGGCGACACACGTTACAACTGCACATGTCGCCCAGGTACTCGTCACACCACCGCCACAGCACATCACTCGCCCCGAGGTCATAAGTGGTTATTCTTTACTAAGGCGACACACGTTACAACTGCACATGTCGCCCAGGTACTCGTCACACCACCGCCACAGCACATCACTCGCCCCGAGGTCATAAGTGGTTATTCTTTACTAAGGCGACACACGTTACAACTGCACATGTCGCCCAGGTACTCGTCACACCACCGCCACAGCACATCACTCGCCCCGAGGTCATAAGTGGTTATTCTTTATTAAGGCGACACACTTTACAACCGCACATGTCGCCCAGGTACTCGTCACACAAACGCCACAGCGCATCACTCGCCCCGAGGTCATAAGTGGTTATTCTTTATTAAGGCGACACACGTTACAACTGCATATGTCGCCCAGGTACTCGTCACACCACCGCCACAGCACATCACTCACCCCGAGGTCATAAGTGGTTATTCTTTATTAAGGCGACACACGTTACAACTGCATATGTCGCCCAGGTACTCGTCACACCACCGCCACAGCACATCACTCGCCCCGAGGTCATAAGTGGTTATTCTTTATTAAGGCGACACACGTTACAACTGCATATGTCGCCCAGGTACTCGTCACACCACCGCCACAGCACATCACTCGCCCGAGGTCATAAGTGGTTATTCTTTATTAAGGCGACACACGTTACAACTGCATATGTCGCCCAGGTACTCGTCACACCACCGCCACAGCACATCACTCGCCCCGAGGTCATAAGTGGTTATTCTTTACTAAGGCGACACACGTTACAACTGCACATGTCGCCCAGGTACTCGTCACACCACCGCCACAGCGCATCACTCGCCCCGAGGTCATAAGTGGTTATTCTTTATTAAGGCGACACACGTTACAACTGCACATGTCGCCCAGGTACTCGTCACACCACCGCCACAGCGCATCACTCACCCCGAGGTCATAAGTGGTTATTCTTTATTAAGGCGACACACGTTACAACCGCACATGTCGCCCAGGTACTCGTCACACAAACGCCACAGCGCATCACTCGCCCCGAGGTCATAAGTGGTTATTCTTTATTAAGGCGACACACGTTACAACTGCACATGTCGCCCAGGTACTCGTCACACCACCGCCACAGCGCATCACTCGCCCCGAGGTTATAAGTGGTTATTCTTTATTAAGGCGACACACGTTACAACTGCACATGTCGCCCAGGTACTCGTCACACCAACGCCACAGCACATCACTCGCCCCGAGGTCATAAGTGGTTATTCTTTATTAAGGCGACACACGTTACAACTGCACATGTCGCCCAGGTACTCGTCACACCACCGCCACAGCACATCACTCGCCCCGAGGTCATAAGTGGTTATTCTTTATTAAGGCGACACACGTTACAACTGCATATGTCGCCCAGGTACTCGTCACACCACCGCCACAGCGCATTACTCACCCCGAGGTCATAAGTGATTATTCTTTATTGAACTTATTTAAATTGCTAAAATCCAAACCATCCTCTTCTTATACTGGATAGCACCATCGAGTACGTTCACTATACGTTCTCTGTGGTAGCACCGACACATAAGATCTTGTGGTGAACAATGTCAACTTTCAAATCCCGCCCCTCCTCAACGGATCGTCTGAAAATGTAAATTTATTTATAATTTATAGAGCAAAAAATACCTAAAGATTTCAATGAACAGAATTTTGATACTGCAAAAATAGTTTACCCGTAAAAAGTCTAAAATATTTAATATTTTGGAACTATATTAAACGATTACATTTGTTACGATAACAAAATTCTGCCCACTGAAGTTGGTAGGTGTTTTTGCTCTATAAAATGAGTAACAAATCAATTATATAGAATAATCCGTTGAGGAGGAACGGGATTATAAAGTTAACATTGGCCTTAATGGAGATGCAGGTAGAAACGTGAAAAGTTCCGTGAATGGAGCCCCCTCTAAAGAATCGCAATTTTCACTGCCCCCAACCAGTATCTCCCCTCTCCATCTACCATCCGGTGACGACCAGGGCTTCGCCCCCACTTGGCGCGTCGTCCCGTGGTTGCCAAGACACCTGCACGGAAGTCCGGACAATGCCCCGCACAATTCTAATTAACAGCTTTATAGCCTCACAATGGAATATTAATGGAGATATTGTTTAATTGCGACAGAGGGACCTCAGATTGCGGAAGACACGGCGAGCAACGGGATAGTAAGAGGCGTGTCAGGCCAGTCAGGCACGCACGCGCAAACTACAGTTTATAGTTTTGTTTAGTGGTGTCTGTGAGGTTTATGGCCTTTGCGAACGGAGAATATGATATGAAGGCTGTAAACGTCTTCTTGGATAAAACAGTGAAGAAGAAGTATACGACATCATGGTTAAATATGAACTTGTTACACCAGTTTAAAGGTACAGCAGTTTAAAGGCGATAAAGTTCCAGAAATCATGTGACTGTATGTTTTCAAGTTGCAGCTCCGAAGTATTGGGTTTATTTATTGGTAGACCATTCAGCAAGTGATTCTGAACCGATTTTCCCACGTTTATTTATAATGTGTTATTTAAGTAGACAGTGAACTAGCTTTTTTCCTGTACATTAACCTTAATTTCAGTTAGAAAAAGCCGTTTTACAACTCTACTAAATAATTTGTGAAACCATATATATATATTGAAATACTGAAAATCAATTATTGACGTTCAATATGCCAAAAACCTCAATCCTAAATTTCCTGGTTACAATAAAAAAATTAAAAAAGGTCAATAAACTATTAGATTATGGCTTCTTCTTAAAAGTGCCCATAAAATGCTATCCTATTTTATTTAAAATCGTATTTAAACCTATTTAAAAGGTGAATGGGAGTTAATAAATTGACATTTGATTGATAATGTCAAAAGCATAAGTAAAGCCCAAAGTCTTAAAAAAAATAAATCAAACTTGCTTCGAACCTAATAATATATGAACCCAAAATGTGAGTGGGGGCGAGGACACCTGTTGGCGATTTGGCTATCCATCTTCCCGAATGTACGACGACATCCAGATTTCGTGTGGGCAAATTAATGGAGTTCGCCTACCTCCGACATCAGGACACTCCTGGGCGTCAGTAGGCCTTGGTGAATAAATCCTGCGTCATCCAAGCCGCGTGTGCGTTATTGGCTGTCTATCGAGGACCTACCCAAACTGGATGTAACTCGGCCAATCTTTACTGATAATGCTTGTCCTTGGATGAGTGTATACTTATCTTTTGTATTTCTCTGCAAGTAGTCAAATCCCCTAGTCTGTTTTTTCGTTTATAAGAAACATTTAAATACTGATAAACATTTGTTTGAATACTGTGAACAAATTTCTACTGTTGCTCCTTTGTACCTCATCTTTCTACATTCATCGTTCATTCATATTCGCCTTAAAATACGCCCAGGTTGCGTCGGCGTCTTAAAGAGATACTAAGATACCCAAGCATTATTTGTGTGGAAACCCCAAACAGAAATAAAATAACCTTTTTCAATGATTATTAAATGCATGTTATCGATAGTGGATATGAAGGAATTTAGGTTGCACCTATTATTGTGGTTGTAGGATTTGCGGATATTAAGGAGGGACATAAGAGAAGTAGATGAGCTTACTGAGGAGTGCCCATCCCCCCCAAGGATGATGGCGCACTCCCTCCCAAAACCAACTATCTACCCCTCCCCCGCCCAATAAAAGCTGACACTTTTTTTGTGAAAGCTGTTAAAAAAGTTTTCATAATTTTGTATATATATATATATATATATATATATATATGAATTATTAAGTTTGTAATTTTGCTAATTTTTGTAAAAATTCCGTATTTAAATAGGTAATAGTTTGTTTCAAAATAGGCTTACAATAAATAAAATAAAATAAAACAGAATAAATATTACACTAAAGTAATATAATGCTGCAGTCCTGCACTTCTTATAAAGCTTAAACAATAATCCTGGATCTTTCAAACGGCTGTATACTAAGGCATATATAATAACAAATTAATGTCTATCGACAAAAATTAATGGCTATCGACAAAAATTAATGGCTATCGACAAAAATTAATGGCTATCGACAAAAATTAATGGCTATCGACGGAATGAGCAATAATGGGATACAAGGGTGAATAAACCAAAATTTAAAACATAGCTTTAGCTTTAATTAAGATAAAATTAGGAATGGACGGGGTTGGAGTTTTAACTCGGGACGGGATTAATATTTTCCTCCCAAAAATCAGGACGGGATTGTCCTTCCTGAACTATTCGGGAAATATTCGTTCTGGTATTACAACCCTAAGTTGTATAAAAACAGATGGATGACAATAATATCAAAAATGTTATACTTTTTATTGAAAAATCTTGAAAAAATTAAATAAATGCATATAATTTATATGTATTTACTCTGCTATTTTATATACATTCTCTGATTGGGCCTGATGATGACCGTTGTAACTGGTTGAAATCGATTGCCTTGTACCATCTTGTGTAAGTACAGTATAAGTGTAAATATACTTTTTAGTGTTGTGAGACGTAGTTTATTTATCCCATTTTAATTTAGAACATTGACTTTGAATGAAATTAAAATCACTTGTTTTACTTTAAACAACACCAGTTCAATAATAACATTTTCGTACGGATAAAATAAATCAGCATTGTAAAAGAAATCAAAATTTAAGATTTAAAAATATTTCGGGATAAGTCAGTTTTGGTTCTAAACAATTTATCGGTTTGTAGATAAACTCGAATTCGAGAACCTATATCTCTCGGGTTCAGTAAATGACGGCCGGATCGCGTCCATCGGCCGTAAATCAGGCGACCGGACCACGTACCATCAATGTACAGTAATAGGTGATCGAACCACGTGATATTTGCCATAATTCATGATAGCAACGTGTGCCATAGGCCATATATGACGATCGCACCACTTTAATTTCGGCCGTATATTTTACGATCGCAAAGCACTTTATGAACAAATAATAACGATCGCGCCGCTATCCACCGAAGCAGACGACCGGACCACGTGATATCGGCCGCAAAGACGAAACCACCGCAGATGACTGTTTCGAGGAAATAATCCCGTCCCGAAATAATAATCCCGAGGTAAAATATATACTAACTCAAATATTAGCCTAGATTAATGTTACTTCTAGGTTTTTCTACCGATTATCACCATAAACTTATTATAACTACCGCAAACTAGTAAACATTTTGTAACTTTATGATACTAGAAAACATTTTTTCTTTTTAATTCCCCCCAAAATTTTCATTCCCCCCAAATATTTTGTCAATGGCGCAACTTGTGCCCATGGGCGGCCCTGAACTTACTGTATTTTCTTTTTACAAAGTTAATCTTGAAATTCAGCGCTACAAATTGTATTCCAAGTGTTTGCCTTATTTAATTAGGCTAAACAAATTATATAATGTTAATGAGGTCGAGTGGAGTGTAGCTGCAATTAAAAAAGAATAATATACAAAAGTGATTGTAATAAATAGCATAGCGCTCTGCCAAATTACGAGCGTCAAAAATTAGCCAAATTAGTTAAATTAGTCAAATTATGAGCTGCCAAATTAGTTTGAAATCAATCTGACAGGCAATCAGCCAGTCAAACAATAATCCAGTCATTAGTCAGTCAATTAAACCATCGTCATCAGTCAGTCAGTTAAAAGATCACCCAAACATCAGTCAGTCAGTCAATCCAGTAATCAGTCTTTAAAGTTAAGCAAACCCCTTCGTAATCGTTCACTGCTTCACGTTTACTACGGTTACTTTCCTGATAACGAAGATTTGTTCCCCACTCAGCATATAAGGTTCTTAATCACAAAATCGATAAACGGAAACTCGTCTTCCTGTTTTAGAAGACTCAGCCCAAATTGTTTAAATTAAGGAGAACGTTTACTTTGACTTGTCGGAGGGGCGGAATCAAGGTAATGAAGGGGGCATTTAGGCAAACAACCACTTAAGTGCCACTTTGGGGCGCAACTGTGGCAGGGAGGGGGGCGTGTGAATTATCTCTGAAAGGGTGGCGCCAATTGGCAAACAAACCTGAAGAATACAATTAACGGACTGACACCGAGACAGCGCAATAAACAGCATGATCCGTCCTTACTTTCGAGGACCAAACAAACATGTTATATTATTTTAAAAACACGTTTAAGAAGGATAACATATTCAGATGATCAGTTTTTCAAAATTATAAAATTGGCATTTTTATCTAATAAATCAATCGGCAAGTTTATCGTCAAACATGGCATAGCAATTGTTGTTACTGGCCACTATAATCTACAATAGTAAAAATCTTAAAATAGTCTATTTTTTCATCTACAAACCCTGAATTAGACGAGCAAGAGCGTATTGATTATTGGAGGAATGACCAATTTAGTATTGAAAAAGCGCTTGAGGTTAAAACATTAAAACACAACGTTTACTGAGTGGGTTCACACAGGCTTCCGAACAAAATTACTTGCTAGGGCTGGGTCATCAAACTTTTTACCCTTTAATAGAGTATAACGAAGTCCCATTGTTTAAAAGAATGGCATTCACCCATTTTAAATATTAACAATCTCTCCCTTATATGACTGACTGGGTGGCATGGTCAAAAGTAAATCAGGTGGTACGATAACTTTCCATATGGTCAATTCAAGATTCGATTATTGTTAAGAAACTGAACATTTCTAAATAATAAAAAAACACACACAATATACTACGCTGCACGCGTCATTGGAATTTTTGTAATAATAATATTATAAAAATATCTAAAAACCATGCATTTAAACAACGAAAACAATTTATACAATCTATACAAATTTAACCAAAATTCACACATCTTTAATTATACAACTTCGTTTTTAAGAACACTGTGATCAAATATTTTATTTGAAACGACTCCAACGCAATAATTAGTTTCTTCTAATTTCATAACCGGAGTTCAAGATAGCAATTAAGAATAAGAATCCACAAATATTAAAAGTTTGCTGTCCAAAATTGCATGCAAGAGATTTATTATCAAGGAATTATTTGTAGGATTGCATTTCAGTTTGTTAAAATACATTTGCTTATAGTACTGACCGATTCAAGAGCTATCCAAAGACTGGATTTCCACAACGTGATAAAAGAACGAATACTAATATTCATAATTTATTTCTTTATTAAATAAAGTAAATAGAAACCTTGTGGCTGTATGAAAGACTGACTATAAAAGGTAATAAATACCCCCGTCGCAGCAAACCTGCATACTCAACGAATTTCCAATTAATTATAACATAACACATTAAGCCACTTAACAAGATTCATAAGAAATATATTCAAAAACAAGCGATATTTAAAATATTAATTATTCTCCATAAGAATAACATTGGGTATGAGTACGCAGGTTTGCTGCAACAAGGAACACAAAATAATGGGTTTTTATGCAAATATCAATGGAACTCATCTTAGTGAAGTCACATACCAAGTTTAATCCATATACATTCATAAATAAGCGATATATAATATTTTAATTATTTTCCATAAGAATAACATGGGGACCGAGTACCTAGTTTTGCTGCTACGGGAACCATAGGTGAAAAATTGTTTTTTTTTGTGCAAAAAACAATAAACCACAACCAGATGAAGCCATTATCCAAATTTTGTCAGTTTATGTTCATAAATAAGCGAGATATACAATTTTTCTTTTTTCCATAAGAATAACAGTAGTGGGCATTTGGGGCTTCTGGGCCAAGTGATTGACAGCTTCCGGTCACGTGACCGGAAGTGCTGAGTCATGAAAGACGTCATCTGAGGCTGAGCCAGTGACGTAGGCGGTTTTGTGACGAAATGAGTAAAAGTTCAAAGTTCAAGGTCACTGGGAGGTAATTTTAAAAAAGTACTACCTCGCACTCGTAAAATCCGATTGTGATTCGATAGTTGTCATTTGATAAAATATCGAATGAAAACAATCGAATGAAGCAATCGAATTAAACTAGTGCGAGGTAGTACTAATACAAATATTACTTTATTTTATTTACAATAATTCATATTACAAATATTACTTTATTTACAATAATTCATGTTTACAATAGTTCCCCGTTGTTCGTTGTCATCGATGTTGTTGATCCGGACGAGTTGCGGCCATCAATTTGCTTTCTGAAGAAAGACGGTAGATACTTCGTTCCCTGCGCAGAGTCCATGTTGTTTTTTGATGCGTAAAGTTCCAAAGATAAATCGTAACCGGACGCAATAAGAAGTCTTAACTCTTCACTAAACACCTCGAGGTCTTGGTAAGTCGCAAGATGAATAGAGTCATAATGAATACACCTAATTTTAATGGACATTTTAATATAATGTTTTACGTTTGTGAAGAGCACTCGATGTTCACCAGTCGAGAGCCGGAGGTGTACTGACTATTCGCTAGCTAGCGTTCTGGTATGAAACGAAATGGTGGGGGTAAAAGTGTGGTGGGGCGGAGAAGATGGCGGACAGCAGATGGCAGGCGGCAGGTGGTGCGAGGCAGATGGTTGCTACTACATTCGCCGCCACAGTAATGCAATCCTTCGGCGTAATTCTTGTATTTTATCTTGTCGGTTCATTTGATACGTTTTACATATACATATGCAATAGCTGAAACACTTGCACTTACGACAAGCTTTCCCGTCAACTTGATCGCCTGGTATTTTAAAACATTGTAACTCGCAACAATATGTCTTCAAATTGTTATCGAAAAATAAATTGTTCATAGGTGGCACCGACATGTTAGCTGCAGCGTGTGTTAGACAAGACTGAGACTAACTTCACTGCTCCCTCTCTTTTATACCTCTTCATAAGTTAACCCTGAATGAAAGTTCAAGGTCATCCATTTGAATTTTAAAAAAAAGCAACACAGCAGTATATAAAATAATATACTGCTGTGTTGCTGTTTTTATTTTTTTTTATTTTTTTAATATTTTTTAAATATTTTCTTTATTAAACAAACATCTTACAATACAATAAGCTTAAGTCTAACATTGATGACTAGAAATACAAACAGAAAAATACAAACAAAGACATTATGTACAAGGATGCATGATGTGCAGAGTGAGTTCCGTCGAGTTGTTGCCGCTTACACCGTGTGATACCAAATACAACGTCCCCGGTTGAATATCTCGCAAATCTTCATTTTGTAGCAGTTGAACAAATCGTTTTGGAAGAAATACTTGAAACTTCGGCTCATCTCCTGGAGTGAAAGGTCCTTCGCTCAATGAAACTAGAATTGCTTCTCCATGTGTGGTTTCCACTTTCTTGATGTTATGAATAATGTAGTGTTTTTGTTCTTTTAGTTCTGAACACTTTTTAGTTAGCAGAAGGTCGGATTTTGAATGAGTGTTGAATTGATCAACCAGTGTTTGTAGAAACTGTTGTGATGCCATCTTCGTCAGTGGTGGTTGTGGTGTCTTCTGTGATGTTGCCTCTTCGGAGTCTCGAATAATACTCGTGCTGGAGCGGTGCTGTCTCCTCGTATTTATAGGCCCCGCTACCCCCACCACATTTCTGTTCTCCGCTACCCCCACCACATTCCTGCGTTTGTTTCAAGTAAGCAGCCAAACGATACGCGTTGTACAATGCACAGTTTGTTTGGCCGTGTTTAAGATCTTTTGCAGCGACACAAATATTACCGAGATTAATGTTAAAGTCCTTACTGATAGTTATATCGAAAACATCACCGTGCGTGTACTTTTGTATCCAGTTCTTTTTTCTAATCCTCTTGTGTATATATGTGAATATTGTTTGCAAAAGTTAAACATAATACTGTGCAGATTACTGTAGCTTATAAATCCTTCATACCAATGTATGTGATGAAAGTAGTTTGTTATCCATTTGTTTGTACTTTTTGCTTTGGTGTTAAGTTTGTTAAAAGAAAAAGGAGCATCAAACGTGAATGGGTAGGCTACAAATGTAAGCAAGTCTAAAATTACTAATTCCTTGATAATAAACCTATCATCATTATTTCGAAATGCTTGAAATTCTATTACACAAGGCTTTACACTCACTTCTTCATCCCCTCCGCTCATCATGGCACCTAGCGATCAACTAAACTGTTTTCCACACCACGGTAGGTTAAATACCAGGCCGTACAGTTGCAGGCGCGTTGGTGTATATTTAACGTGGGCACCGTCCCCAATAGGCCTACCCCACGTGTGTTCTTCTTTACTAAGTCAAACTTTAGTCTTTTTTAACTTCTTCTTCTTGTGTTTCGTTTTCTTCTTCTTCTTCTTGTTTCTCCGTTTCTTCTTCCTGTGTTGTTTCTTCTGTAGCTTCTGTAGCGATTTCTACAAGTGGTTCAAAATCCTTTAACTTTCTCCACATGCAAACTTCATGAGGTATTCTATTAAAAATAGATGTATCCACAGGTCCGTACACGATGGTGCTATCAGGTTGTTTTTCCAAAGTATCGACCAAATATTCTTTAATAATAGCGCTTGCAAATACCAACTGTCTCATGTACCTTGTAATAGGTTCTGTTGCGTAGTTTAAAACGTAGAATTCTTCATGTGACAGTAGAATCTTATTTTCATGTTGAGTCAAGTCTCTAATTCGCACTTGTAGTTGTCCACGATGTTTAACAATATCGATTTCATTGTCACAATCCAAAAGTCGAATATGTGTTTTCCTTCCACACAAACTGTTAGTTAAATAACATTCTATTAAATGTACATGTTTCAAAAATGACTCCCAAGCATTTTGCGAAAATAAAACCTTTTTTGTTCCATGGTGTAGTATTACTGTAGGGGAATAATCCAATGACTTCATCAATCCAACTGATACACTTTTACTGATGCATGCTGAGATGGGGTAAAAGATTCGCAAAAAAACTTCAGTTAAAATGTGAGGAGGAATATTTTCTTCAACTTTCTTCTTCCTCTTTGGTACTACCTTTGATGGGTCTGCATTACTTTCCTCCTCTCTATCTCTTTTACCAAACTTTAAAAATGCAGTTATTTCCTTGATGATTTTTTCTTCACTAGTATTATCACGTTCCAATAACGGTGCTACCTCTGCATCACCTTGTACAACAGATGGAGAACTCATTTTGTAGAAGATGTTGCCCATGCGATGATAGACGATCAACTGAAGACCTGCATTGTTGCTCCGCTATTTATAGGTTAGCGACAGTGGCGGTGCCGGTGGTGGTACAACGTTTTACAATACCGTCTTTACGATACCAGTCAGCGGTGTGTATGTAACAATTTTATCGTGCAAAATTAAACAATACGCAGATGTATTTGCAGGTACGTTTTCTTGAAATTCCATTTCTATTTTTATATCAACACTAGACGATTTTACAGATTCGTTTTGTTTGGAGCAATCAATTACAACAATCGGAGCTTTCGATTCAAACTGTACGGGAGATAGTAGAGGTGTGTTTGTTTTGCCGTAATATGAATTTTGGAACCTAGCGTACATATCGTATAAAACACTGTACCTTTTTTTTTATCAAAAGAGATATTAAAGTTGTCGTAGGGAAAGAATTGTGAATTCAGGAACACTTTACAGTTTGTTAATTTACAATGGTCAAATTCACCAGCATTTTCAGTTAATATACTTTTTTTCTTTGTTTGTAATCCAAAGATTACATATCTCGCTTTTTCCAAATGAGTAGAAGTTTTTACAGTCCATGTATGCCGTTGTGTTGAAGGTAAAACGGGGTATTCATGAAACTCCCAGCTTCTGAATGGCATTACAATGTCTCGATCTGATTTTAACTTTCTTAATAATGTAATCCTGTGTTCATCATTTAGTCGCACATGTGGTACTCTCCAAACAATCTTGTCTAATGTTAGTTTCCAGTCTAAATTGGCTTCAGTTGTTCCAGCAGATGCTTTAATAATATCATTATCGTTTGATGACCTTAATAAAACTAGTTCTTGTTTTACATTTATTATTATTCTTCTGTAATCTTCAGCAAATCCTAAAAGTAATCTTAAAGGTACGTAAAAATCAAAGTTTCCCGAAGCGTCAGGAGTAATTATACTTTTGTCTGGTGCAACCCATCCTGCAACAGCTAACAGATTCTTCTCATTTGGTGTTAAAGACGCTAATCCTTTTAATGTACTGGAAATTCCAACCTTTTTTGTTGAATCGACTGTAACTCCTGAAATTTCATATCTAATCTCGTCAAACAAAAATGCCATAGGATTATTTATGAACGGAACAGTAGTTCCAACAGTACCGTCAGCTTTTGTTACTTTTCCTTCAATATATAAATAACTTTCGCATGGAAGAGTATAAATGTCTTGTTGTTGTATAGGAATCCTAATTTCATCGTTATTGTTTAATTTGGACGAAGCGTAAGGGTTGTGCGTGTGATATTCCTTTTCCCATAAGGTCTCGTCGAATGTTGGGCCCTGCGCTATATCCAGTATATCCATTGTTAATGACCTTTAATCCAATTTCTTCTAGAAAACGAATGTTGTCACTTGTTAATCCTTCTACAGCTGATGAGCTACTGACCTCTTTGCTGGTTGGCTCTCTCTTTTTAAATGATAACCCCATTATCTAAGCGGATGATTTTATATGTATTCTTACAGTAATAGCTTCTCCTCGAAAGTCAATAAGGTTTCCGTCTTGATCCACTATGTTCAGCACGATGTCTGAAATGAAACTGGTGTTTAACGGTAGGTACACAAGGTTTTGAGGCTTTTCTACTATCTTGAAACCCGGTGCGACTGATGGGTAGAATGTGTGTAATATATGCCGATTTTCTCCATCTCTGTAGGATCCTTGTATAATGTTACATGTAATGTCTATGCTGTTTACTTTGATGATCGTCACAGTTCTATTCCCAGAATGAGTTGTATTAGGTTCTAATACCTTTGTTTCCTTAGAAAACCCCAATAAACTACCAATTGAACGTTCTTGGCCAAAATCAATATAATACTTAGAAGTAATTTCGGCTTTCATTGTATTGTTATTGCCTTTTATTGTTATATTTTCTTTTCCCATATGTTTTTGTATAACTTCATTTATATTATCAATTTCATAAGCTCCTGTTGGTAAACTGAATTCTTCCAAAGCTGAATATTTTCCTTTATTATCTTTTGTCTTGTAATAATGTATTTTGTTATTAATTCCTTCACTAACGTTTGGAATAGAGTTATATGTTGTTAAATCCAATAATGCGGCTTCCCATAGTCTTCCTTTTTGCAAACGTAGCGCTGGAAACAGAATACTGCGCAAAGTACATGAGTTACCGGTTAATGACACTGTATACGAAGACATCTTAAAGTTGACTAACACTTTTAGCTAAAAAGTCTAAACATAAATGACCGCAAATTGATGTATCATCAGGTTGTTTTCTTGTATAATTGTAAAAAACATTTTCTGCCGCACGAAAGTATTGTTGAAGTTCTTTCGGTGGTGGAAGGTTTCCAAAACTGTCGAAATAATAAATCGTTTCACCAAGTTTCTTGTAACACACCCAATGAGTGCCTAATCCTTCACTATTATCCAAATTTACTATACCAGTCTCATTTTTTCACATTTTAACCGGTAATTCATCTTTCATAAATACTCCTCTAAAAAATGGGATTTTCAAACAAGAAGCATATGTAATCAGTTCTTCATTGGTTAATTCTTTGTTTTTAATTATTAATTGCTCTTTCTTATTTAATACACACGATACGGTCTTAGGTATAGTCCTCCTCCCTTTTTTATCATTGACCATATTGTTGGTTTCTTTTTACCTTTACCACTAGTAGATCGACGTTTTCTTCTGATATTACCTCCTTGTTTCTTAGCGGGTCTTTTCCCACGCCTTCTTCTCTTTCCTCCTCCAAACGTAGTTTTTGCTTTCATTGCTGCTGTTACTGCTAAAGACGCTGCTTTTTCACCAATACTCGCGTCACTAGATTTTACTCTTTGCCAAGCTTTCTCAGAAAGTGCTCTATCTGCTATTGATCTATTTTTTGTATCACCAAATTTGGAATACGCTATATCGTGCTGTTTACAGGCCTGATCAAGCTTATTTATTCCAGGATCTCCTCTAGCAAGCCGTTTCTCTAATTTGGTTCCAGGACCACAATATTGATATCCTCCAGGTAAATGTAATTCCACAGGTAATAAATCAATCGCCTTGTTAACTATAGCTCCAACCGGTTTACTTAATAGAGAAAATGCTGTTGATGCTATTCCCCTTCCTCTCTGTAATCTCTCTCGATTATGACTGATGCGTTTAACCCTCGGCATGACTATTTATAGCCAAACTTACAATCAGTAGGTGCACTCTATAAATGTTTTACAATGAATGTAATATTAGTCTTGGCTTCTTGTATTATATATACTGTTTAAAATCCATTTATTATATAGAAATGTATTAATTAATTAAATGTAGACATAATAAATAAAAGTAGTAAAAATAGAAATAAGGTGTAATTGAAGATGTTTCAAATGTTTCTCCGCTGGTGATGGTATCGTTGTTTTCGGTAAAATGAATAAAATCTAAATAGTTGTCATGTTCCCTTAGAAACTTGCCACTTAATCGTTGGTAATTAAATAACACATTCCAGTCTAGTTTATCTTTAAAATTGTCAATGTAATTTTCAGAGAGATTTTGATATTTACTTATTACTTCCCAACAGTTATTAAAATTTGATGTCATCTCTACAAGGAAGTCTTCTGAAAACTGTTGTCTTTGTAAAATATGAATCCAGTTAACTCTGTGAAAATAAATTCTTAACATAGTCATTGTGAAGAGGTAGTGTATGGAAAGTTGTTCCCAATCCATATATCTATCAAACCGTTGAACAAAACCATCTGTCAGCACTCCTTGGGGAAATCTCGGCTCTTGAGATATTAAACTCCACGCAGTAATATTGGATTCCATCATCCTCTCTGTATTATCTCTCGAATATGACTGATGCTTTATCCCTTATCATGGGTATTTAAATTCTTTTTTCTCTTATATAATCTTCATCGTTTTCTGTTGGTTCATTAATCACATTCACTTTATCCCCCTTTCCTAATGTCTTGACTTTAGAAGGCTCAGACGGTTTATCTAATTGATTAGGTTTTTCTGGATTGTGTATCTTTTTCCAGTCTAAATAATTGTGGCTGTCAACATCTGAAGCTACAGCTCTTCCTGAAGCCCGATGGATATAATTAAATAAAGCTGCACCAAACCTTTCCATATGTTTTTCATATTCTGTAGTCCATTTCTTGTGTACTATATCAAATATTTTCTTATTTACAGCGTCTCCATCCTGCTCACAATCACCTACATTTGACAATTTTAATTTTTTTACATCATAGCTTGTATCAGTTTCATTCTTTTTGTAAATTGTTAACAATTTTAAAGTCGCTAAATTTACTGCTTCACCATCATAAATGGGATGTTTTATATTGCTTAACCTTTTACCGGAACATCCCCAATGGTCTTCGTGTACAATCGGGGTTCTTTTATCCATATATTGTACCGTAACCGCATCAGAAGACAAAAGCGGATCACCAACATTTTGAATTACTTTTCCTTCAAAATTATAATTACCATCAGGTGTTAACGGAAACCCAGCTCTTTTTTCACTATATCCAGATTTTACTCCAAACTCGGAATACCGTCCAAACTTGTCCACACTCATGATGTAACTGAATCGCTATCGTTTAGGTTCTTACTATATATATACGTCTACTGAACAATTATTTCTCGTTTTCGCAGTTCATCAACCAAAGCTACCCATTCGTTTTCTAAACCAGTGTGCCCGGCTTCCATAGCTTCATGTAATAACCTCATTCGATCAACTAACTTATTTATATCGTTGTAATATATTATATTGGTTTTATACAAATTTTTTAATAATCCCCTTCCAGATGTAGTAGGATCAGTTGTTTTTCTTTTTTTATGCAAAACATTTAATTCAGCAGAAGATAAAGCTCTTCTTTTAATTGGAGCTTTATTTGATTTCGAGGGGAAAAGACTAGATATAATGTTTGTGTATTTTATTGACCTGTTTCTATGAATAGGTAGGTCTTTGGAATATTTTTTTCTATGTGCATTTGTATACTCTAGTATATTTTTAAACAATTGTAAATCCTTTTTAGTATATTTACCAGGATTATTTTTAAAGATGAGTTCAAACAAACCTGTTGTACCTTTATATTTCTTATCACCAATAACTATATCATCATTTTCGTTTATATCTAACTTTCTATCTCCAATCATTAATCCTATATCCTCTATTCTAGCTCCATATGTATGATAATTTCGATTAGCATGTGTGCCATGTAACATTTTTAATGTATATTTTCTTCCAAGTGTTCCTTTAAACATAATATCTGTGCCTAATTTGCTTAAGTTGGATGGGTTGATATCCTCTTCTTCTGCTCTTGTATCTTCCGCACTTGTATCTTCTGTACTTGTATCTCCTGCAATGTTCTTTTCCCTTAAATCTCCTATATCTCCGCTTTCTTCATACTCGTCGCTTTCTTCAGATGTTTGTAACTGGTCAGAACTTTCATCATTCTGAAATTCTTCTTCATATTTGGAAATTGGTAGCATTTTGTCTCCTTCGAAGCGAATTGAAGGTTTTTCCATATTTTGTGCTAATCGCTTTAAAGGTTCAGTAACAGGTTTGAATGTTGTTTCTAAAAATTGCTCTCTTTCATTTATACCTGATTTTAAAGCTCGGTTTTTTTGTCTAATAGAATCACTAAGTGATTTTATTTCCTTTAATAGCTTTTCCTGGTTAACCATCTTCACACCTTGACGACTTGTACAGTAATACCGCTAATCAGTGTATTAAAACGAATTTATCAAAACCTATTCTATAACGACCATCTTTTATAGCTTGATCTTTCATAATAACCAAAAATCCATACTTTTCCACCCATGCTTTTCCGCAAAGCTCTTTAAACTTTTCAAATGACATATCCGCATTCACATGGTCGTTATATATATGTTTTAGGTTAGTATCATCTTGTTTGAATACAATTAGAATATTTGCATTATCTCTGATAAGTTGTTTTGGAATTTTGCTATAAGTTTGTCCTATATATATGCTGTCGATGTTATTATGTCTTCCCATGGCAAAGTAGTTTCTAATAGTATCCTGATTTTCACAAGATACATCGTCAAATATAAATACAGAATACGGTTTCGCTTCGTTTGGTTGCATAATGCTATCACTAGCGTTAAATTTGTAAAAATTAACATCAGACACATCAGATAGGATTTTATCCAGCAATTGATACTTTGGTTGATGTAGAGACTTTGAAAAAATATATAGGTTATTAAACCTTAATCCCTGCGGATTAGTGATCAAATTAAAGACAACATTGGTCTTTCCGCAGTTTGAGGGGCCACTTACTATACATCGAACAGTGTTTGGAAGTAAACTACCGTGTTTACCATTGTTGATTTTAACGTTATCCACAGTTAAATCATCTATGTTATTAATATTGAATCGATCTTTATGGTGAATAATCTCCATCCTGCTCAAAGGTTAACGATGAAATGAGTTGCTTGCATTAAACCAAGTCCTTTATAGGTATCCATGAATCCTCAGTTTTGTTAAACCCTAACCACCGCACTTTAACTGCGTCCTTTTTTCTTTGTAACACTTTTTCAACAAGATATACATCACCTACTGTTGACTTTAACATTTCATGTCCATAAAATGCACCTTGCAACAAATCTCCTTTGTTATCTTTTAAGATATACGTTTCAGGTACAGTCGGTTGCACTTTATACACTGTAAAAACTTCATTCGTCCAATTGGGAAGGTATTTCTTGGTAAACACTCCCTTATATTTACTAATCCGTACTTTATCACTTACATTAAATTTTCTTGGCTGCATTTTTTCTACTTTAGGCTTTGTATTTTTCTTTATGCGTTTTAATACATCTTTTGCATTTCTTCTATTTACTTTGTTAGGTTTCATACCGATAGTTCTATGAAACCTGTTGTTATAATCATTTATTAATTGTGGTAAAACATCATACCATACGTAAGAACCTCTTTTTGAAAATTGTTTATACAGTGCTCCTTTTAAGGTTCTATTGAATCTTTCTACAATAGCTGCTTTTTTCTCTGAATTTGTAGAATAATGATTTATTTTATATTTATTCATTAACTGTGCAAAGTTTGTATTAAAGTATTCTGTTCCATCATCAGTTTGTAAATGTTTAATTTTGTTTTTATCTCTTTTTATGGCTATTTCCATGGCTTCTGTTACGCTTTTACCAGTCTTGTCCTTTAGAGGCAAAGCGTCTGCAACTTTTGTAAAACAATTAATAATTGTGAGTATATATTTAAATCCTTTGTTTATTCTGCTATGCGGTCGCATTTCAATTAAATCCGCTTGATATAGATCATTTATCCCTTTTATAACAGTATTTCTTCTTGGAAACTTTATTCTTGCAGGTTTGTGTAGTTCATTAATAATCTTCTCCTTTAGGTCTGATATGATGGTTTCACGAAGACAGCTGATATGGTATTAAATATTCTTTTGTATAAATCTGCTTATATAGGTCAAGGTCATTCTAAACTAATGTATAAAAGGGGGAACACAGCAAAATACTGCTGTGTTCCCCCTTTTATACGGAAAGGAAAAGGAAAAGGGATGTAGGACGATGAAAGGGTTACTCGTCAATAGGGTTGAGGGAGTAGTGACCGAATGGTAGAGTGTGGATGTTGTCTGCAAGGATGTGGCGTTTGTCATCATTTGAAGAGAGAGCTTTTTTTACCTCCGTCACACTGTACAGCTGATGGTTGAAACTTCTGATCGTGTTGAATTTTGCTGTTATATCTTGATCTTCAAATAAACATTTCTTATAGTGATTAAAATGCACATTCTTCTTTAAATACAAACTTTTTACTCCTTTAGCTTTCTTAATGACTTGGTTTTCATTTAGTTGTAAAGAATATAATTTTGACATTAGTGCAACAATTTCTTGAAGTATAACACCATTGGTTTCATCTTTAAATTTGCCAAGCACTTTTTTGTTTCTGTCATTGTCGTAGTTTGGATGATCTTTTGGATAGTCGGAAAAGTCAAAGTCGTTTTTGTAATCAAATGTCCGAAGATCTTCATACATATCGTTAGTAATTATCCAATATATAAAAGCGTCTGTATCCATGTAGGAGATGCCGATGTTTTCCCGTCCATAAAAGGTGACCATCTTTTTGTAATGAAAATCGTACATATGAGTCTTGGAGATATCCAGGATTGACATTCCTATATACAAAGGACGATCCATCTTCACACTTGTTTTCTTCATAGATACAGCTACAAGATTTTCGTTAATAATTATAGATGTTCCAAAATTTGGCTGTTGTACGAGTTTCTGTAGTTTGTTCGGATCTGTAACAAGTTTTACATTTTTATGTCTTCTTTTGTTTTCCAATTTTTTACCGAATATCGCATTGTTCATCAATTTAAAAAAGTCTTTTTGAAAGGCTGATGTAGCGGCTGCTCTTCTGGTAGTATTCGAGTCTATGTATGGTTTCAACCAGCACGATTGGGAAAATTCTACAGCTCTATTAATTTTAGTAAGACGTAAACCTAATTCGATAGCTTGTTGAACAACCCAATAGTGAGCTACGTATCGTTGTTTATTGTTAAGGGTCATCATTAATTTGGGGTGTTTTCCAGTTGGTGAAATTTCTGTTCTTGCAAGGAGTGGAAGGTCATAATGAAGATCGTGTAAATGTTCTGGATACTCAAAGTCGCAATCCAAAATATATCCGGTATCTCCTTGTTTTGGAATTTGTGAAATATCGCCAATACAGTCGGGATCAACCCATTTAAAGTTGTCAAATGGAAGTGGGTTCGACATGGCCCATCCATACAGATTATTCGCGTCGAAATATCCCAAGTACGTTGAAGGTTTCTCTTGATCATGGTCAGGTAGATATTTGTTGTTGGCTTTAACATGTCTCGTCACGCTTTGAGTTAATCCACCTCTAACACCCGACTCAACCATTAAAACCATATCTATATCTGTTAACAGCTGGAGTTTGCATTTTGTTTCTTTCAGCATTGCTTGCCAAGCTAGTCCTGGAGATGTATATGAATGTAGAGGGTCTAAACCGTATGCTGCAAAACAGGTTCTTCGGAATTCTTCCATAACATCGCAGAGAAGAGTCACGTCAAGTTTTACATAAAAGTCTGAGTATTCTCCTAAAGTCTTCATATCCAACTCGTTCCATACTCGACATGCGTGTTGATAGTCTTCAAGTGAAATCTCCGAATCATTAAGTTTGTTCTTAAATTGTTCTGGTGGAGGAAGTGATGTTTCATTAAATCTATGCAGTCCATCGATGTAATCGTAGGGGAAGACTCCTTTTCTAAGAACCAGATCCATTTTACTACTGGCTACAATTTTGCTTGTTTCTATTAGATCTTCTCTTTTTAAATTCTCAGTTAATTTCATTAGGCTAGAAGGCATAAATCTAAACGAATCAATAAACCTAAGTTTTATTTTGCCAACCTTTTTAGAGAAGCTTATAAATTTTTCCATTGTTGTTGCCAAAACATCTATTGCTCCATCATCTCTTCCTAACTCCGGGATTATGAAATGAGAGTCATATCCACTAAGGTTATGTAGAACAACAGGTATAAAAGATGGAACTTTGTAATTTAAGTTGCAAGCATTACAGGCTGCACCTCTGTAGGCTCCGGTAAGATGGTCGTGGTCACGCACTTTAACGTTTTCTGGTGTAAATAGGTTATTACACAGATAACATGTTGTTGCCAAATTGTGATGTTGAAGTTGGTGTTCATCCATAGGCTGCATCGGTATTTTAATTTTGTAGATTTCTTCCACCTTGGAGGCAATGTAATACAACTTATCTACAAAGTGTTTCGCTGCTTGTTCACCACGATAAATCTTCGGAGCAGATGATAGTCCAAATTCGTGAAGATGTTCTTCAGACAACGTGGATTTTGTTAGTATACAATAACTGTTTGGTGCATGTTTTTGATATTTGCTTCTTTTTGTGATATCCTCTTCTTGTTGTTCAATTGGAAGTAAGGATGCTTCGAAATCCGCGTACACAACAAATGGAACAGTGTATTGGTGATTTACTTTATCAAATTTTATCTGCGCTCTGCTGGGATGTGGCAATTTAATTCTTACCTCATAGTTTCCACTACATAACCTTTGATGTTCTACTAACCATTCTGTACCTCCTCTTCTTAATGGTTTGCTCACGTGGCAAAAGCATCTCTTACATGTTGTGATTTTACTTTTATGTTTTGTTAACTGTTTACATACGAGCCCTTCAAAATCTTTTATATACACGTAATGTGATATCTCTCCTTTATTGATTAATAACAGGTCAGTATGATTGTTGCGCTCATTCGATGTTATGCGCAAGGGATACACATTATTTGACGAATCCAAACCAAATATGTTGACTGAAGCCGACGGATTTTGCTTTTCAAATTTTGATATATCAGTAATTGCAACAGGGTAAGTCATTCCCTGGAAATTATACTTGTGTTGAACTTCTTAATATGCTTGACTTGGTCTTTCCGGATGGTTTTTTACATATTTGGCCAACATAACATATTTAAAACATTCATTATTTTCATTTTGCACGTTAATACAGGATTTGGTATTCATAATTTTTTGAGGTAGAGGGATATAGCTACTTCCTCTCATTCCATAACCGTGTTTATGAACTCTAACATCCAGACTTGTTATACTTAATAAAGTCCATCCAGATCCTCTTCCTTCATGCTCTTGTAGTTTCGTCAAAAGTTCCTCAATACATTCTGTTACGATCTTTTCAATATCTGACGCAGCCATGATGGTTCGGTTTTTTGTCATGAAACCTCTTGGTGATGTTTCGTTTTGAATGTTAGTGAATATGGCATCTAGCAACAGTCCAAATTTGATAAAATGTAATCTTTTTTGTTCATTCTTTAGTGTTTTGGTTACTAATTCTTTGGCGTTATGTAAAAAGTTTTCAAGTTGTAATTTTACGTTGTCAATTTTAAAATGTGTTACTGCCTTACCAGGTAGTGCTTGAGCGTGTAGTTCCACATCTACTGCTGTTGATGTTGAGGGTCGGTGAAGAGTAGACATAGCAGCTGTTGATGTTGAAGGACGGTGAAGTGTAGACATAGCAGGCGTTGAATTCGATGTTGATGGTGTTGATGTTGAAGGATGGTGAAGTGTAGACATAGCAAGCGTAGAAGTCGATGGTGTTGATGTTGAAGGATGATGAAGTGTAGACATAGCAGGCGTAGAAAACGATGCAGCTATTGATGTTGAAGGACGGTGAAGTGTAGACAGAGCAGACGTAGAATTCGATGCAGCTGTTGTTGATGGTGCATATTGAATAACACTTGGTCTGGAATGTTGGTGTTGGGCTAACATTTGATCTATTTCCTTCAATTCTTCTTCTTCATATTCTTCATCATGGTTGTTGTTATGTTTTAGTTCCTTATGAATTATTAAAAGAAATTCATCCTTAAATGAAGTCTTACAAATATTGCAGCGATGCATAATGTAGGTGTGATCTCCACAAGGGTCAACGCAATAATGAAAAAACACACCAAATGCCCCTCTATTTATACCCTAGCAAAAGTGGTGGGGGTATGTATTACGTTAAGTTTTCTATTTTTTACATTTTATATTTACTATCGTAGCTGGAGGCTACAAAGTTCTGTATTTAGGTCAAGGTCATTGAACATATTTGCCAAAACGGGGAATAGAGCAGTAAATGATTTCATTTTAAACCATAAACTGATCTATTCCCCGCTTTGTATTTAAGAAGGATAATTTTCTCCAACAGGAAAATTTAATATATTTTAAACTCGGATGTGAAATCGGATTGTACACATTGCATCTCGATCAACTAAAAATTTCATAAAACAATAGGGATCTTCAGTTGTAGATTCATCTTTAACATATTCGATGGTCAACATTGCCGAACGAAGATCTTGTGGAATTACGTCTACTTTTATTAGTCGCCTTTCGATTTCAAACCGTTTTGTTATTGATGTAAGTTTCATCACATCATCGATATCGATGAGGGGAAAGCTGTAACAAACGGAGTTTGCTGGTGAGTTCATAATGCCGATATGATAAATATTCACTGTTGCATCGACATTAAATAGACGTTCCCCCACCATTAAATGTATAAGTTACCCCCACTTTTTCAAAACAAACAAAAAAAAAAAAAAAATTGAAAGCTAGTGATAGGAAATGGGTATTATTGTATCAAATATATGTAACAATGTTTATGAAACAAGGATGATTAAGTCCTGTAAGTAGGTCAAGGTCGTCTTAACTTATTACCAGAACGGGGAATAGAGCAGTAAGTGGTTCTTACTTTGACCGCAAACTGATCTATTCCCCGTTCTGTATTCTTCCGTTCAGTATTTCCAAACCATCTTTAGTCAGTTGAAACAAATTGATCAATTTCGAATGTTACAATTTCATTAAGAATTTTTTCTATTGCAACATCACCATCATCAAGAAAAACTTCTTTAAGAGTTGAGTTGGAGATTGGTTGATCAGGCAGTTGAGGCGAAGTCAATGGTTTTTCCAACTCCATTTGTAAAGTTTTAATGTATTTTGTCGCGTGTTGTATAATTGATAATCTTGACATTTTTGGACTAGCAAATGGTAATTTTGATTGTAGTATCTTGTATGCTTTATTTACTTTTAGCACCCTTTTCTGCTCTCGAACATTTCTAGGCTCTCTATGTAAGTTGGATGATCCAGCTTGACTGTCCATAGCTGACTAATTACTAAGTTCTGGAGCGGCCGCTTAAATACCCCGCTTACCTATACCATTAGAGTGGGGGTAAGTAGTAGAGTGGGGGGTAGGTAGTAGAGTGGGGGTAGGTAGTAGAGAGGGAAAGTTTTATTTAACAGTTTTATTTTTCTATCCTATCCGCAGATTTTCTAAGTCTGTGAGTGGGTCAAGGTCGTCTGAACATATTGCCAAAACGGGGAATAGAGCAGTAAGAGGTTCTCAAATTGACCTCAAACTGATCTATTCCCCGCTTTGTATTTCAAAGGACTTTAGTTTTAAGATAGTTACTCGTCCTGATCTTCATCCATAAGGAAGATTTGTTTGTAAGCTGAAGGTTCTTCAGCGAAAAAATGTTGGTCCGCTAACTCATCCTCTTTAAGAAAAACGGATTCAAAAGGTGGAGGGTTGTGTAAAACTTCTTTGTGAATTGAGGACGGTTCTTGAAGCTGCGATTGTAGGTTTGCAATGTATTTTATTGTCTTTTGTATAGTGGTTAATTTAGAATCATACGGATTGGAGGATGGTAATATGCTTCTTAATACTTTATAACGGTCAGCGATCTTTGTTCTCATTTTCCGAGAACTAGCATTGTTTCTCTCGGTTTTGAAAGATCTCGAGTTTAAGTTTGGCGAAGTATTACTAGTCTCTGGAAAAATGTTGGATAGAATCATAGCCTGGACAAGTATCGATGGGGCAGCAGAAGATGAAACAGTGATGTGCTCCATGGTGTCTGAGGTGGGCGAATACAAGCAGCAGACTAATTTTACCATCTATAAGGTGTCTCTTTTATACCCAATGGAAGTGGGGGGGGGAAGGGGGGGGGGGATATATGTTGAAAAACAACATATATTTCAATGTTGTTTTTTACCAAACGAAAATTGTCTAAGTCCCAAGGTCATCTAAACAAGTTGCCAAAACGGGGAATAGAGCAGTAAGTGGTTCTCACTTGGACCGCAAACTGATCTATTCCCCGCTCTGTATTTTAAAGTAAACAATAACTCTTCTCACTATTGAGCAGCCTTTGTTCTTTGAAGCTCAAGTTCTAAGTCTGCAACCAGGCGAAAGTCTGCATCATGCTCCTCCCATTGTTCAGGAGAACGCGGTTGACCACACCACTTTGTAAAGGCGTACCTCATTGCCTCATTATACTCCTCCAGGATAACATGATAGGGTCTTGGTTGCTGCGTTGTAGACTGCATCGATGATGTAGTTTGTTGCGGATGTGACTGAGCATCATTCTCCGCAACCTTATTAATCTTAAAAACTTCAGTCATTTCTGCAGCCTCAGCAATTGCGTACAACTCCTCTTCGTTAATTTCCTTTCCCCATGTGTTGCTGTTGACGCTCATGATGATACAACTAATAATTATATTCCGAATCGCTCGCTTAAATACCCGCTTACCCCCTCCCCTCTTTACTGTTGAATAATGACTTTAGTATAATATTTCTCCTTTTTCCTTTTAAGTTTATCTTTGACTTAGTGTAAATTATCCAAGTCCGTTATCTAGGTCAAGGTCGTTGTAACATTGCAAAAAAAAAAAAAGTGTGGACAACTTATTTACACTCTGCAGCATATGCTACAAATTGTAAATAGGTTGTCCACACTTTTTTTTTAATTTGGAAAAAATGCTTTATTTAATTTGGAATAAACTTTTGGTCTTTTTATTTATATTATTATTTTAATGATTTCCACACAGTGATACCTGTATCATTTCGAATTAAATAGTCCTTGTGGGTAGGTTTTTTGACGTGGAGGTCCATGGCTCTAGGTAACTCTACATAGTACAGTTTACCTTCACATTGAACCAACACCTTTGCAAAGTCCTTTATTTTAACAAAGAAGTAGCGTTTGTTTTTACAAAGCCTGTTAATTCGAATTTTAATTGGCACCACTGTTGCACGTGGTGAAGAAGGAGATGCGCCATGGTTTAATTTTAAATGAAGACTGCACGTTTCTTCATTTAAAATACAACGTTTAACACAGCGTTCACCTTTCTTAGCACCTTTTTTGAATATATAATTACATTGTTGTGCAGGAAGCATGCACATCCTTTGTACAGATTTAAGTTGTTTAAATTTCTCTGAAGGAGATGAAGTATATGTGCAGATTACTGAAGGTCTGGTTGGAGAAGATGATTGGGTGGCTGGTTGGCTTGGTCTCGAACTTGATGTTGATGAGGATGAAGAAGCAGACGATTTGGAAGACTTTGATGAACATGTAGAACAACTTGAAGATGTAGAAGGACTTGGAGAAACAGCACGAGACGTTGACAAAGGACTTGGAGAAACAGCACGAGAAGTTGACGGAAGAGGTGAAGGACTTGGAGAAACAGCACGAGAAGTTGACGGAAGAGGTGAAGGACTTGTGTAAGTCGTTGACGCAGCAGGTAGTGGTGGACAGTTCTCCGGGACGATGTTAGCTAACATCAGGGCTGTCCGAAGGATGGATGGAACCGCAGAAGACGGAGTGGTAGAGGCGGGCGAAGACGAAGCAGAAGGTTTCAATTTGAGAGGTTGTGTCTGCTTCCTAATGTGTGCCATGGTGTGAGGTATAACAGCACAAGAGGAAGAATGATTTTACTAGTGCTGGGGGACCCTCTTTTATACATACTGATAGTGGTGGGGAGTGCAAGTGTTATACGGTGGGGGGAGGGGGGGGGGTAATAATGTTGTAACGAGTAAATATATATTACAATACGGGGATTTTCTAAGTCCCAAAGTGGGTCAAGGTCGTTTGATCATATTATTAAAACGGGAAATAGAGCAGTAAGTGATTCTCACTTGGACCACAAACCGATCTATTCCCCGCTTTGTACGTGAATTTTCTAAGTCCCAAGGTCATCTGAACATGAAGCCAAAGCGGGGAATAGAGCATAACATACTGCTCTATTCCCCGCTCTGTATTTGGGAAGGGGACAAAAGACAACAAACAAGAGACTGATTTTAAACAAGAGACTGACTTTATATTTTACAAGGTTTTCTCAGGCTAAGATGGGTAATGTCAACCGGTTTACGCGCCGTATTGACACAAGGTCGGTTTGCGCGCCATACCTTAGAGGGGTTAGGAAAAGGATGAGAAGCAAGATACATTACTTTGAAAATAAAGACTTTGCCAGCAACTATGTAAACAAAAATTAATCAGTTAACGTTACTTTTACAAGAACAGCCAAGGTCGGTTTTGCAAAGGTCAACAGTATCACTGAAACCCGGTGGGACGCAGACCCAAACACCCGGCGTCAGGCTGCTGCGAACCCAAGTTTTGACCAAGGTTGTTGAGGGACCTGTAGGGCCGGGAGTACATATTTCATTAGTAAATAAGACACTTCAAACCGATACCAAACATTAACATATATTAGACTAACTACATTACCTAGCAGCAAACTACAAGCGTTATCTAACATGCTTAACAAACTAACTAAACATGCAAGGGCGCGGATCTCTTAATTGCGCGTCGGGCCCAACGCACACTTAACAGACCTACGCTGCAGCAGAGTGCAACCCACTGGGACGTATACCCAAACAGCGGGCGGCAAGCTACTGCGACGAGACTGCGGACTGCTCCCGCTTATAAAGGCAAAGTGACGTCACCAAAGCGGAAGGGGGGATGTTACGTCAGGGGGGGGATATATTACAATACGAGGATTTTCTAAGTCCCGAAGTGGGTCAAGGTCGTTTGGTCATATTATTGAAACGGGGAATAGAGCAGTAATTGATTCTCACTTGGACCACAAACCGATCTATTCCCCGCTTTGTACGTGAATTTTCTAAGTCCCAAGGTCATCTGAACATGAAGCCAAAGCGGAGAATAGAGCATAACATACTGCTCTATTCCCCGCTCTGTATTTGGGAAGGGGACAAAAGACAACAAACAAGAGACTGATTTTAAACAAGAGACTGACTTTATATTTTACACAGTTTTCTCAGGCTAAGATGGGAAATGTCAACCGGTTTACGCGCCGTATTGACACAAGGTCGGTTTGCGCGCCATACCTTAGAGGGGTTAGGAAAAGGATGAGAAGCAAGATACATTACTTTGAAAATAAAGACTTTACCATCAACTATGTAAACAAAATTAATCAGTTACGTTACTTTTACAAGAACAACCAAGGTCGGTTTTGCAAAGGTCAACAGTATCACTGAAACCCGGTGGGACGTAGACCCAAACACCCGGCGTCAGGCTGCTGCGAACCCAAGTTTTGACCAAGGTTGTTGAGGGACCTGTAGGGCCGGGAGTACATATTTCATTAGTAAATAAGACACTTCAAACCGATACCAAACACTAACATATATTAGACTAACTACATTACCTAGCAGCAAACTACAAGCGTTATCTAACATGCTTAACAAACTAACTAAACATGCAAGGGCGCGGATCTCTTAATTGCGCGTCGGGCCCAACGCACACTTAACAGACCTACGCTGCAGCAGAGTGCAACCCACTGGGACGTATACCCAAACAGCGGGCGGCAAGCTACTGCGACGAGACTGCGGACTGCTCCCGCTTATAAAGGCAAAGTGACGTCACCGAAGCGGAAGGGGGGATGTTACGTCACGGGGGGGATGTTACGTCACGGGGGGGGTGACCTTGAACATGACCCAAAAAGGGGGGGGGGGGTGACCTTGAACATGACCCAAAAAAAGGGGGGGGGAGGTTGTGTCGTCACGGGGGAAGGGGAACCGGATGTAGACCGGTTTTTAGCTTTCTACCCGTATATGGAAATGTCACGGTTACACTTGGCGACCCGCTTTGCTCCGTCTGGTACCTCATTCCAGCTTTGCCTTGCGAACTGAATACACCTCTGCGCTATGTCTTCTCCCATTACACCCGAGAAACTGCAACGTTTGAAGGAGACTTTGAAGAAGTCTTCGGAAAAAAGGAGCGGATTCAAAAGACCTAGTTCTTTTAAATCTTGCATACGGAAGAATTTTCGAAACCACCCACTTTACTTCGACCAACGGCCTTCGACGTCCACTGCATCTTCACCATCGCTATCACCTCGCCCTTCATCGCTTCGACCTTCATCGCCGCCACCAACTGTTGAGGAGATAATGAAGAGGACGGCTACGGTGAAACTTACCGAGTTGGTAACGCCGCTGGAGTCTGTCGCCGTCAAGTTTGCGCAGTTGAAATTAAACGTGGAGTATCTACTTGTGGGGAAGATCAGCGATGATGAGTACCTACTCCAACACCTCTTTGGTGGCGGCCGTTACGTCAAGGTCCACCTTCCAAGGTCCACTCTGTCACCTCCTGAGACCAAGTGCGACTTGATTTTAGTACGGCAGAAGGGACAAGTAAAGTGGGTTACAAAGGAAAAATAAACACTGACTACCGCTCACCGCTCCTTATCCACCATCTCCTTCAAACACAAACGGTCCTTTTCAGGACCACCCTAAGCATTTCAAGTTAGGGACTTGGCCTGTACATAGGCAGGAGACTATTAGTCTTATGTTTGTGTGCAGCCCACTTTGTGAAAATTTCTAAGTCCCAAGGTCCTTGACCTTGACCTTGACCTTGAACATGACCCAAAAAAGGGGGGGGGGTACACAGTTTGTGCAAAGTATGTCATGTGGGTACTCAAATTACGCGGATTGATCAGACGAACAAGTTGGCGCAAACAGAATTCAGATCCGACAAAGGGTATAGCAGCAACAGCGAAAAACAACTATTTTCAAGGGCAAGCCTAAATAACTTCTTTATTTACGGTTTAAAATATATTAAGTGGGTACTCAAATTACGCGGATTGATCAGACAAACAAGTTGGTGCAAACAGAATTCAGATCCAACAAAGGGTATAGCAGCAACAGCGAAAAAACAACTATTTTCAAGGACAAACCTAAATAACTTCTTTGTTTTTGATTCAAGGTCTAACATGTGGGTACTTCAATTACGCAGCTTGACAAGGCGAACAAGTAGGTGCAATTTAAATTTAAATCTAACCAACAGTATAGCATCCGTGGCGTAAAAACGATGGTTTGAAGGACAAGGTAACGTTGTGGTGGGGGTAGATGCCTATTATACACGATAACGCTACATCATTATTCTTCCAGCTCTTGTCGTATGAACATCTACCTAGACGGTCTGAAAAATGTCGCAGTTTTACAGGAACATGAGGAAAGTGACCTTCAGTAGTCCCCTTGACACTACTTTCTACTTCCCTGACGATGAAGACAGAAGGTCTACACTTTTAGTGGACAATGAGCGGTTTCGTTGAAGAATAATTGAGGTTGAAACACTTTTAACCAGTTGTTTGCTACGCAAAAAGAACCATATGAATACATGCACCGGTTTAGATCATAGTAGCTGTTATACTTATACAGCGTTGAAGCGCAAACATTATTGAGGTTTTTAGTTACGGAGGTAAGGTCTTGACAGTCTAAGAGCTAAACCCTAACTAACACATGTAAACTAGTTATTGTGCGATGTAAAACTTGGTGGGGAGACTGGTGTAGTGGGGGACTGGTGTAGTGGGGGACTACCATCTGCCGCACACTTGCCACCTGCCGCCTGCCACCTGCCGCCGCCCATCTGCTGTCCACCATCTGCTTCGTTCTACTACACTTTTACCCCCACCATTTTGTTTGATACCAAAAACGCTAGCTAGCGAATAGTCAGTACACCTCCGGCTCTCGACCGGTGAACATCGAGCTCTCCGAGACGCTCTTCACAAAATAACAATATCATTTCACTCAAGGTCTGATAGATGTTTCTATTTCATTGCCGTCACGTATTCTTTCCTCCTGACAGCAATGAAATGCAAACACCTAACAGAACAGATAGGTGTCAAAAACACAACATGGACTCTGCGCAGGGATCGAAGTATCTACCGTCTTTCTTCAGAAAGCGAAGTGATGGCCGCAACTCGTCCGGATCAACAACATCGATGACAACGAACAACGGGGAACTATTGTAAACATGAATTATTGTAAATAAAGTAATATTTGTAATATGAATTATTGTAAATAAAATAAAGTAATATTTGTATTAGTACTACCTTGCACTAGTTTCATTCGATTGCTTCATTCGATTGTTTTCATTCGATATTTTATCGAATGACAACTATCGAATCACAATCGGATTTTACGAGTGCGAGGTAGTACTTTTTTAAAATTACCTCCCAGTGACCTTGAACTTTGAACTTTTACTCATTTCGTCACAAAACCGCCTACGTCACTGGCTCAGCCTCAGATGACGTCTTTCATGACTCAGCACTTCCGGTCACGTGACCGGAAGCTGTCAATCACTTGGCCCAGAAGCCCCAAATGCCCACTACTAATAACATTAGACAACGTACTGTGATTAGCACTTTCAATATCTCAGTAACCAATTGACGTAGAGCAATGATCAAGATACCAAATTGTTTGTTTTTTTATGCTGAATTCAATGGTGAAAATTAAAATTTGATTTTAATAAAAGTTACATGTGGAAACCCCAAAAACCCATTTTTGGGGTACAAAACCCCCCCAAAACCCCCCTTTGGATGGTGCGATTCGTCTAGATTTCGAACTCGTTCAAATAAATGGTACTTTACACGTTTGTACCAAATTTCATTAAGATCGGACCTTTTTTACGAGAGTTATCGTGCTTACGGACACACACATATATATAAATATATATATAATATATAATAATAATAATATATAATATATATAAATATATATATATATATATACATACATATATACAAATTTGAACGAATGGTGTTTTTGGCATCTGGGGACCTCAAAATGAAAAGTTATCATGGTCTCGGGCTTAAGTCTTGCCATGAGACCTACGGTAATAGCTTCTTCCCTATAGGGGAAATTCGCTAAAAGAATACTTTTCCAGAAACGACTAAATGATCTAAAATAGATACATACCTTGTCGTCAACAGTTCAAATTGTAGTTATCTAATCCACTACGTGTTTCGCCAATACATGTGAATACGGCATTTTCAAGTGGTATTCAAAAGACGTATTACTGAAATAGTATACGTCAACATTTAAAAGTGGTACGGTCACAAACACATTTACGAACAAATACCGGTAGCCCAACCACACGCATATTATTTTCCATCAAGCCACGACACCGGTAAGAAGCAGATGCCGGTCCTTCCATCTGCTTTCCATGGTTCCATGGTTCCATGGAAAGGAGATGGAAGCACCAGCATCTTCTTCTTACTTCTTACCGGTGCCGTGTTGTGATGGAAAATATGCGTGTGGTAGGCCTACCGGTATTTACTCGTAAATGTGTTTGTGACTGTACCACTTTTAAATGTTGACGTATCCTATTTCGATAATACGTTTTTTGAATACCACTTGAAAATACCGGATTCACGACGAAACATGTAGTGGATTATATCACTACAATTTGAACTGCTGACGACAAGGTATGTATCTATTTAAATAAAATTGGTTTTACCCTCACTCTCTATCGGCTATATATGCTTTCCTGCGTTAAAGCTATTATTGCAAAAAGATAATTCTGCATGACTGGCAGAAGGGTAATTTCCAATTCAGTCAACGACATTAGGTAACCGTAAACATTACTCTCACTGAGGGGAATAAAATACAATAGAAAGTGTTTTCATTACAAATTACTGTACTTCAAAACAACTTAAGTCAATATTTTTACAGAATATATATAATAAACTTAGAACTAAATGTACAAAGTTTTTAATTTCTATTTAAATGTCTTATAACTAAATATTTGTACATTATCGGGCAACTCATTATATCTGTGAGGTCCAAAATAAGAAAACCCCTTTTTACCAAGTTTGAGGGCAACGCGAGGAAGGTGTTACCGTGCTTTACTTCGGGGGGGGGGGGGTCTGGATCTACATTGTTTATTGTCAAAAAGAATTTATTAAACATACATTAACATCCTTCTTTCTCCATTAAGAAAGCTGCAAAAAATAAAAGGCTCCGACAGCAAAATACAAATAAAATGTTTAAGTTGGCCTTGAAGTTTTAATATTGACCATACAATGATTGCTTGAAATTCAAACAGTACATTAGGGTTGTAATGGAGATTTTTGTCGATCCCCAAAATCTCTTCCATAATTAATTTAAAAAAACAGTGTGTATGGCACCTTCGCGATAAAATTAACTCCTAATGATACAAGTACTGTACTTTATTCATTCAGTAAATTTATTCATTCAGTATTTTTCTTACAGGAAAAAAATGTGGGATCGAAATTTTTGTCCGCTTTCACTTATAGAGTTTTACTGGTGTCGACTCTAGCGGTACGGTCATCAATATTTTCAGTGTTATTTTCATAATAACGTGGCCCATTGTCACGTCTCCTGTTCGAACCTTTCTCCGACTGACAAGGGACTTTCTCAAAAACTGAAAAAATTCACCAAAAAAACTTTTGAAATATGTGATACTATCTATTACAGTATTCCTCTTTTAAAACCCAAGTAAATGCGGTAAAAAGACTCGTATACATACTTTTCAGTGCTAGAACACCGCTTGGAATGGATGCCATCTCTGGAGCTCCTTCTCAGACTCTGGGTCAATAACACTTGATCTCAACTCCACAGTCCAAGACCAGCTAGAGTGTCCGACCATACCCAGGAGATGACCCGTCCCTTGGGCTCCTTCTCAGACTCTGGGTCAATAACACTTGATCTCAACTCCACAGTCCGAGAACAGCAAGAGGGTCTGACCGTACCCAGGAGATGACCCGTCCCTTGGGCTCCTTCTCAGACTCTGGGTCAATAACACTTGATCTCAACTCCACAGTCCGAGACCAGCTAGAGTGTCCGACCGTACCCAGGAGATGACCCGTCCCTTGGGCTCCTTCTCAGACTCTGGGTCAATAACACTTGATCTCAACTCCAAAGTCCGAGACCAGCTAGAGTGTCCGACCATACCCAGGAGATGACCCGTCCCTTGGGCTCCTTCTCAGACTCTGGGTCAATAACACTTGATATCAACTCCACAGTCCGAGACCAGCTAGAGTGTCCGACCATACCCAGGAGATGACCCGTCCCTTGGGCTCCTTCTCAGACTCTGGGTCAATAACACTTGATCTCAACTCCACAGTCCGAGACCAGCTAGAGTGTCCGACCATACCCAGGAGATGACCCGTCCCTTGGGCTCCTTCTCAGACTCTGGGTCAATAACACTTGATCTCAACTCCACAGTCCGAGACCAGCTAGAGTGTCCGACCGTACCCAGGAGATGACCCGTCCCTTGGGCTCCTTCTCAGACTCTGGGTCAATAACACTTGATCTCAACTCCACAGTCCGAGACCAGCTAGAGTGTCCGACCATACCCAGGAGATGACCCGTCCCTTAGGCTCCTTCTCAGACTCTGGGTCAATAACACTTGATTTCAACTCCACAGTCCAAGACCAGTTAGAGTGTCCGACCATACCCAGGAGATGACCCTCCCTTGGGCTCCTTCTCAGACTTTGGGTCAATAACACTTGATCTCATCTCCACAGTCCGAGACCAGCTAGAGTGTCCGACCATACCCAGGAGATGACCCGTCCCTTGGGCTCCTTCTCAGACTCTGGGTCAATAACACTTGATCTCAACTCCACAGTCCGAGACCAGCTAGAGTGTCCGACCATACCCAGGAGATGTCCCGTCCCTTGGGCTCCTTCTCAGACTCTGGGTCAATAACAGTTGATCTCACCTCCACAGTACAAGACCAGCAAGAGGGTCCGACCGTACCCAGGAGTTGTCCCGTCCCTGGGGCTCCTCCTCAGACTCTGGGTCAATAACACTTGATCTCAACTCGGCAGTCCGAGACAGAATCGTGGCTGCGAACATCTGGGGGCTTATTGTCGAGATTGGAGGGGAGAGAGATGGGAGAAGCGATTAGTCCTCTCCTTCTCCCTTCCCTCTCTCTCTCCTCCTCCTACTCGCTACTACGACTCCGTAGTAAGTTTGATGGTTCAGTGACCCCCGGGGACATCGTGTTAGCAGTCCTGTAGCCATAAACTTGCCGTCTGGCCCCGCTCGTGCCCCGGGCCCACGATTTCTGTCATTACTGTAATTGTCTTCTCACGTAGTAACCCTTGTTTATTCGAGCTCACTGGTGAGAGGATGTGCTAAGTGAATTTCTCTCATTATATTGAAAAGGATAATTTGGTTTTGAGTACGGGAATTGTGTGTTTTTAATTCTAACAATCTCATTAAATGGGATAGTTTGTGGTTTCCGTATTGTACTTTTTAATCGTAAGAATGTTGAATTACTTCTTAGTACTCATTCCCTCTCCTCTTTCCTAGTTTATCTTTCCCAACATTTTAGCCCTTCAATCATAATTTGCTAACCACAACATTTATAAAATATAACGAGCGAATACAATTGCTTGAATTTGAAAGAATATTTTTCTTTTGTGATTACTTAAGGCCACGCTCCCCCGTCTCTCATATTGGATTGATTCTCCATAAGCGCAATGCTAACTAAACATCTATTTAGGACACACATTTTTATTTAATTTTCAATCTGATTTAGGTATTTTTTTACTACTCAAAATAAAGTAAAGAGTGATTTTTGCGAGTAAAAATTTGTATAAGTGTTACAGATTACCAGAAAAACATTGTCAAACTTAAAAAATTAAATTTTTAAAAAAATATTATAATTCATTTTCAAAATATTTTCCACAATAATCACCCGCAATAAGAAAATCTTTTAATTAAAATTTTATCTCAAGAGATAAGCGAAAAATTGGGGTCTGAACTTAACATTATTCTAATGGGCGACAAAACCAATATGGCCGACAGGGTAGCCGGCTCTTAACTCCTAAACGGTCCTACTGTATTAGTTTAATTTGTTATTTAAATCCATATGTTATCTTGAAACAACTGTTCTTGCTTCGTTTCTATGTTTTGTTAATATCAATAGCTGTTTACAGTTCTATTAAATTGATTTATCTTTTACCACAAGATTAACATTCGAACATTGAAAGTCCAGGGGACTTAACCCAGAGGTTGTTTATTTTCTAAACCCCCAAAAGGCACATTCAGACGTTATGGGCTCTTAAATTACACGGTAGCCTTGCCCCAAAAATCGTATCATTTTGTTAGTAAGATGATTAAAAATAGCTATTATATCGATACACTTATATCGGAATGAAACATATACATTTTAGTCACGATAAATGAGCGAATTGAACACCATTTAGTTTAATGAGTTCCATGACTTTATATGAGTTGATTTTGTTTTAGATTACGTTTCCTTATAGACTGATTTTACACATTATAAGTGCTATTTTCACTCCCAATATTCTGTGATATTAGTTGTTCAATAATAAGTTGCACAACCAATATCGTCTCTCGTCCTAAAAATGTTCAAATTTCTTACTAAGGAGTAGTCGGTTGTCTATGTTGGAGGAATTTATAAAATTTGGCTTGAACATTTCAGAGAAAATTAATGCTAGACCTAAATGTTGTTCCAATAACAATAACGTTTGTATAGAACCTAATTTAAACTCTTTTCTAATTCAACAAGGCCCTTAACTTCAGCAGCTGTTGCTCGCTTGTTTTTCCGAATTATTTCAAGTCAAGTACTGTTGTGCTATTGAAATGTCCTGCTTTGTTTGGATTGATGTTATCTCTCTCTAGATTCAAAAGGCCATTTATGATAGGGCCCATATGTAAAGAGTTGTTCATTGTTTTTTCCAACATTGTTTTTATTTCTTTTGTTTTGAGAGATGATGATAACAAAAGCTGCTGTTTTTACAAGTACGCTTTGCCACAACGACAGCGATAGTATTGAATGCCATAATGGAATTAAAAAGTACAGTCATCTAAATTATAGCAATTACATATTATTAGAGGTTTAAAATGGCACTAGTTTAAAAATGAAAGTAACTTTATTATGTTATGGGTCAATGTTTAATGGTTACTGCGGGGTCTGTAATAACATGCAGTTTACATTATAAATAACCGTAACTCTTGCTTCTTAGTTATAATTAACGAAGAAGTAACGCGGACGCAAAACTACTAAGAAAAATGTATCGGTATGAGGGAATTTACATCTCAAAAGGATGATATTGGAAAAATGCAGGTTTTTTTTACTTCGGGGCTCAACGCAATAGAAAAAAACTTTAAAATGATTAAACTTACTTAATAGTGAAACCTTCTATCGTACAGATAACACAAAAATTCACAATATTATCGGTTCTGAATTCAAGGAATTATGTTTAAGAAAAAACTTGAAATAGTATAGTAACGCTTTTCGATACGAGCTCAAGTTTAACGATCGAGGCGAAGCCGAGGTCGGAAAATGAGCGAGGATCGAAAAGCCACTTTTGGCCCATGTGATGAACTATATTTTTCGTCTTACTGCACAATATATTAAGCTAACTGCTTCCTCAAAACGGTACTTTGGTATTATACGGATGCCACTATTTTTTGAGGTTAAATTTTTACCGGAAAAAAGGATAACTAGATAATTCGAAAAAACGTACTTTTATTGACTTACTGTACAAATTTTACATCATTCTGATGAGCGGTCTTTGTGTTGTGCCTCCCAAAAGGCAGCGATGTCCGCTAGGATCGTGTTGAATGCGTCGCCGCCGCTAGCAGCCAGACCCGATCGCCACAGGTACTCCGCCAAATATACAGCGCGCTGCGGCAGTTATGTTAGGATGGGTTATCATAAAAATACGTACGGTTTCCTCTTCATTTCGAGGTAAATCCCACACCAAAGAACGTCACTCATTATGAAAACAAATGTAACGTAATGCACGGCAATAAATCACTCATGACACTGACCCAGATACAGGCGGTGAGAGGTGATGCGCGCGCTCCGGTCAACGACCTGACCTTGGCCTATTTGGAGGGGGTTTGGCGGCCGGAAGTATGACTCATCAGGTATCATTCGATTCGTAACGAAACAAGGAAAGTCCTACAATCATTTTTATGATAACCCATCCTAACATAACTGCCGCAGCGCGCTGCATAAGGGTGGCATCCGTATAATACCAATGTACTCTCAAAACTAATATTTCACAACTTACCTTTAAAAGCTTGCCCCCAAAATGGCTCCCATCTTGTTCTTGCTATTTAAAACAAACAGCTGTTACTACAGGTGTATTCAACTATTGGCTGTTACGTTTGTATTAGTTTTAGGTTAGACTAACTATAACCATAGGTATATCGAATGCTGTGGACTATCGATTGCAAGAAGGAATACTTTAGTCAACCGATTCGAGCTATATCAGGAATCAGACTAGCTGCGAACAGCGTTATCGCTTAGCTTATCTTCTCCCTGAGGCAAAGTTAAATATTTATTCACCTTCTTGACATAGTTTAGTTTAGTATTGTTAATTTTTAATACATTATTATTTTTGCCTTAGGTGTAGTACAGTAGAATGAATTTTTAAATTGTCGATACACAACCGAAAATATCTGTTACTACAATATATTAGGCTAATCTAAATACAAATAATTGCAAAATAATAAAAATTGACTTTAAAAGCAACTATTTATTGATATATTTATTTTTATCCTATAAAATAGAAATGCAACAATGAATTACAATCGATAAAATAATTTATTTCAACTCTCGATACAATCGATTACTTACAATCGACGTACACAAGTTTTCAGATTCACTACATCCTATACTCTAATATGAGTAAGGTTTGCTTGCTTGCTTGCGTGCTTGCTTGCTTGCTTGCGACACGGATCTCAAAAACGGCTCCAACGATTTCCTTCAAATGATCGAAATAACTAATTTCTGGGATAAAAATAAGTTCTAGACAGGCCTCATCCCTACGAAATCAAATAATGTAAAAAAACTAAAATGAAAAGTTAAAAAATTAACATTGGGCTTATGGAGTTTCAAATCAAAACAAAAGAATTGTAACAGCTGTTCATAATCAACCAGGGAACTGTCAAAGTAATACTCATGTTGTTTATGATTATTAACATGTGATTTCCTCAGAGCAGAGATTAAAAGATTTGAGTGAAGATTACATATATAGAGTAGTAGAATAAATCAATGGGACATTAAGCTATAAATAACAACTGGAGGGCCCTTAAAATGTAGAAAAGAGGCAATTGAATAATACAAATCTGATTATCAGTAGGGGGAAGTGGTGAAATATTACTCCGAGTCATCTAAACAAACTGGCTGGCCTTCCCCCGAGCAAAGCTCGGCCCCCAGGTACTTGATATTTATAAATGACAGAAACGGAACAGCTGATGACCTCGACACCAGCCGATTCTAGGACTGAAAAAAACTACTTTCGCCCCGCAACGCATGTATTGAAAACAGCCGTTTTTCAAGCAGTATGTCGAAAACATAATTTACCTAATTTTATTGTTAGCCTAGTTTTTCCATCTTCACAATGAACATGAACATGAACATAAGTGCTATCTCTAAGCACTTCTTGTAACTTATATTGTAAAAAGGATTTTTCCGTTAATAGAGAAATAAACAAATAACATTAAACGTATTAAAGAATAAACACGTACTTTGAGAATGAATGTTTCTCAAACAATATCATACTCGAGAGTTTCTTCATCAAAGAATATTTCTTCAATAGATTTTGTCTTCATTCCAAACAGTTTACAAATCTGAATGTGATATGACTGAAATTGAACTTAACTGTTATTGTTTTCTTTTTATATAATCTTCACAAACAATTTCTCTCACTGCTCCACTAGACTTTCTTAAATGGGAAAATATTTCAGATTTTGAATGCAGAGCCAACACTAGCTCAGAGTGTTTACGTTCAGAAAAACGTTATCTACTTTTAAAACTAAAAATGTAATGATCATTCTTTTATTTCCGAAAGCACAAATTCATAGTTTAATTTGCTGGTGCATGGTAAACCTGGAAGACATTTCCATGTTTTTGAAAATCGTAGAAGAACAGGATAGCATCATAGAAAGGAGGTACTGTCCGCCAAAGTATGACGTCTGGAAACCCTGTTCCGTGCAAACAGTGCCCTGTTACTCCAACAATATCTACACAGCTCGTATCCTTCGGCCAGTCACAGAAGGAGGTGGAGAGAGACATAATACTCCTTGATTGCAGTTTCAAGGCCTTCCGGAATACGGAAAGTTATATAACCACTTGCTGCACAAAATGGAAGTGCAGCCTAGAGTCTGCCCCTCTATGTTTTGAAGGATGGCAAACTCGTAACAAACCCTATTATACAGATGTGAAGTTTCGTTACTTTTTCCATGTGGATACAAATTAATAAAATATTTCAAAATACTTTAGAGGTTTCGCTTCATTGGGAAAACCAATCCGATAGGTCCGAATGTCCATCCGATGGATGATATAATAATATCACTAACCATGAAAGTTCACAAGGTTCCCTACAATGTAACACATTTTGGGGAGGGGCTCCAGTCACGAAACAATTCGGGTTTCTATCTACTTCTTCCGTAAGGTTAACTTTCAAAGCCCGTCCCTCCTCAACGGATTATCCGAAGGTATCTATTTATGGTTCTTTTTAAATAGCCAACAAATACCTAGCTCCTTAAGTGAGCTAGGTACAGTTTTTCATCCATACAACATTGCAATTATTGAATATTTTTAAATATTATTGAACAGTTTTTAATTTTTAATATTGAAATGGTGTTCACAGAAATTGCTAGGTATTGCTGTGCTCTTCAGAATGAGCCATAAATTAATAAAAACGGATAATCCGCTGAGAACGGAGGACTTTAAAAGTTAACTTTGCTCTTACGGGGGAAGCAGGTAGAAACTCAGAATTTGTCATGACTGGAGCCCCCTCTTAAATAATGGAAATATGAATGGAAAGAAACTCTCGGTGAACCTAAACATACCGAAGAAAAAAATCCAAACGAGGATTTTTCAAGTGTCATGAACTTGAATCCAAAAGAATCCGGTAGCTTAGCCGTCGACTCATAGACCTTGACCTATACAGCAACAGTGTTGTGTGTGATGTACCTGTAAACTATACAATGAAGTGTACGCTTGCTCAGATAACAGCATTGTGTGTACAAAGGTCACCTGATAGTGAGAATACTGACAAGCAACACTGTTCTGGATACTTCCTGCTGTGAGTACAGAGCTTTGCACTTATCTTTACTGGATATTTGGAGGTCTCTTGGTATATTACACGGGTTTACATTGTTCGTAATTTTATTTTTGTATTGAATTCTACTTGTTTTCACCCTTTGTGGTAGTGCAGTTGGGATTTTGTTGTTCCGGAGTTTAAATGAGAATGATGGTTCTTATTGAGGTTTGATATGACACCCTAGCCTATAAGGTGGGAGCGTCAGATATATAAAATAAAAAAGCACAATCATACGAAAAGGATATTGTAATAGCTTTGATGATAGCTATACTTACCATCGTTCGTATATGAGTAGTTGTTAGTCTTGTCAAAATGTGATAATTCATTACCTAATCCACGTGGTCTATTACCTTTGTAATAGTTCAATCTAAAAGTCATCTAGCTGACTTTCTAGATCTGAGAGTCATAAAGTGAGGACTGCCTCTTTAACTCTAGGGGTACGATCCACAAGAAAAGTTCAGCATTATACACTAATTTGACTACGAAATTTCAGTGACAGTTTCAAGTTGACAGTCCAACAATGATAGGCTAAGTTAAAATATTTTTCATAAAATATCGATCTTGTAGACAATTCCATTTCCTCTTTTACTACCCTTTTTCCTAGCCCACTTTTCTCCTCTTTAAATTATTTTCTAAGTATTGTTTAAGTTTTTAATTATTTTTGTAATATTTCAGGTACCACAAACATGTCCTCGCTCAACTATAAATACGATCCTCAAGGCCAAATTCAACCTTACATTTCTGAACATTTTCATCAATTGAAGTTTCAAATTAAATGTTGTAAGTACAATCAATCTATAATTTTATTGTTTTAACATTGGAAGTAATATTAAATATTACTATACCCAGAGATTTGTTTGACAATAATTTCTCGATAATACTAACAGGTATATGTAAGAAATATAATAACGCAACTATTTATGGGAAAAACGTGTAAGCCTTTAGCAGGAAATCGAGGAGAGTTTTAAATATAAAATCCTTATTTGGTCTGAGTCCTCAGGAAGACCAGTCACGACGAATAACTTTAAGCTTCATGTTAATAAATAATTCAACTCTGTACGTTAAACATGCAATGTAATAAATGCAACAAATTAAAGAAACTTTACTATTACGGCATTCATTTAAATAACTGCGTAATACTTTGAGTTTTTACCTTCACGGAGTTGACAGTAAATTATTGGCGTTTTTAATGTTTCAAACATAATAGTATAAATACTAGGATCTACAATTATTGAGTGGATAGATTTAATTAGACTTGGAGCAATTCTCGTACTGGTCTCCTGAGAAAGTAAATAGAACTCCCTGCTAGCTTTACCAATAATTTTGTATTCACTTCAATGGTTATTCTTCTTGACACCCCTTTTTCAAAGCTGTACTATAAAAGCGGCTACTTTTAGCGAATTTCCCCTATAGGGAAGAAGCTATTACCGTAGGTCTCATGGTAAGACTTAAGCCCGAGACCATGATAACTTTTTGTTTTGAGGTCCCCATATGTCCAAAACACTATTCGTTCAAATTTATATATATGTATATATATCTATATATATATATATATATATATATATATCTATATATATATATATATATATCTATATATGTGTCCGTGAATGCGATAACTTGAGTAAAAAACGTCCGATTTCGATGAAATTTGGCTCAAATGTGTAAAATGACATTCATGACTTTAAGTTCGAAAACCAGAAAAATCGGACCATGGGAAGGGGGGTTTATGGGGGTTTTAAATTTTCCAAAAATCAGTTTTTTGCATTTTTTACCCTAAAATTTTTAAAACACTTAATTTTGGTTTTGACCATGTTATAGAGCTTAAAAAAACAAATAATATGGTATTTTGAATTATTAACCTAGGTTAAGTGGTTGCGGAAAAAATCCAAAAAACATGCTCATAAAATCTCCCATGTTAATCTTATGGGAAAAAGGTTTTTGGCTTTTCCTCAGTTAATTTTACTTTAAACTTCACATTTTCTTTTACCAATCACTTCAGCTCCACAAAACAATCATTTTGGTGTTTAAATTGTGATTCTACGTCAAACCGTTGCAGAGATATTCAAAGTGCTAAACACAGTACGTTGTCCAATGTTATCCTCATGGAGAATAAATAAAATTTGATATCTTGATTATTTATGAATGTATATTTATGAAATTTGATATGTGGCTTTATGTTGTACTGGTATATTGATAATTGCACCAAAAATAAATGTTTTGTTGGTTGTCCCCGTAGCAGCTAACCTGCATACTCATCCCTAATGTTATTCTTATGGAGAATAAGTAAAGTTTTATATCTCCCTTAATTATGAACATAAATTAATAAAACATGGTAAGTAGCTTCACATGGTTCAGTTATATTGATAATTGCATAAAAACTCATTTCTTATCTTCCTCGTTGCAGCAAACCTGCGTACTCAGTCCTAATGTTATTCTTATGGGGAATAAATAAAATGTAATAAATCACTTATTTATGAATGTATTTTTGTCAAACTTGGTGAGTGGCTTTATGTACTAGTGAGAAACATATCAATGCATTGGAAATTCGCTGAGTACGCAGGTTTGCTGCGACGGGGGTATTTTATCTGATGGCATGGGAAGTACAAAATTTAAGTTGTTCTGAAAACTATTTTAGCAAATGAGCCTATTTTATTAAGACTGGGCACCAGTCATGGGAATTTTGACGTTTCTACCTGATTTCCCCATAACGCCTATGTTAACTTTCAAATTCCGTCCAGAAGTTATTTGTAAATATAATTTGTAGGAATGTTGTACTGGTTTTACGATTTTAATGGTAAGCGATTTCAGTGAAAACATTTTCGATTTAGGACTTAAAATTCCATAAAAAATTATTTAATTTTTGGTATTAGCGTATTGGTTTTTGGTTAGCGAAACTTTGCCATCAGAAATCGCTCCTTTATTTTGTTACCTTTAAAACAAGTCATAAATCAACAATATCCGACTACCCGTTTAGGCTGGATGGAACTTGAAGTTGACATTGCTGTTATGGGTTTAAAAATCTACCTGGATTTACTGGTCCAACAAGATTAAATATAATTTTAACATTCATTTATTTGTTTAACATTAAATCTATTGTATATTTTTGTGATATTTGAAATTTGTTGTCACAAAATCAATAATTAATTTCCTACCAGAATCAAAAGGGGACTTTGTAAATAAGTAAAATATGTTAAAATTTCAATTTACAGTCCTGCCACTAACAAATTCCAAAAAATTGTCAAATGAGGACACGAAATGTAACTAAAAAATAACGACACCAGTAGCAGTACTAAGATGGTCCGCCGTTACACTTTAGACGGATAAATGAGCGAAGCACTCTTTAAAAATTGTCAATGATATAGTTAATTACAAGAAAAGTAGTTAATTAAAAAGCTACAACCTGTCCCGTCTCATATTTGATGTAATAACGTTCAATATAGCCTTTTATGTTACCTAATTAATATAAGATTAAGTATTGTTAACGCATATGCTACTTTGAGTGGAAATTGCTTCCTAACACATGATACGTTTGATTTTTTGAAAAATGCGCTTTGAATAACAATAGGTATTTCGCCTTCATTTAATGTGGGTCCATTATATTTATCAAATTTCACCAGAACACAAAGAGGAATTTCTGCCACTGGATTGCGTTCTTCTGTTGGAGCATAAATTATATATTTTACAAAGCCAAGAGCCCCATTACACAATCCTTTATTTGTACATAAGTTTTTGGTTAGCATCACGCGACATTCGATTGATAGCAGTAGATTTGCTGACAACCCTTGAGCTTCGTCTGTCGTAGCAAGTTCAGCTGTCGCGTTATTGTGCTTTACCTTTATAAGTGCCAGAGGTTGACTTCATGCAATCTAACCTCGTTGTATTCGACAACATATTGTTTTTTGGCCTTAATGACATCAGCTACTTCCTGGACAGGTGCACCTTGAACGCCACCGAACTGCCTTACCCGAGTTGCAATATATGTGCGACGACCAGTATTCAAACGCAGCCGTCCAGGCATTCTTTAAACGAAAGTAAACAGATACAACGTTGGAAAGAACGCTACATTTAGTAAACGAAATTAAAATAATGTAAACAAAACAGTGACAGTTTTTAACAGTTGTTTATTGAATTTAAATGAAGTTAGTTAAAATCATGTAACAAAAACCCAATAAAATATTTCTTCTATTACAATTACATGTGAACTTTAAGACGCAGTAGGACGTAACCTAGGAGGAATTTTACAAATCTCTCTAAAATAACCTTCTCCTCGGTATCACCTAGCTACTGGCCAAATTTCAAATCAATCGGTAAAGCCATTACAATGTGATACCGTTACAAAGAAGTGACAAAGTGAGGGAAAGAGAGCTTCGCTCGCTTCGCTCAATAACAAATTCAAAGCGTCGCCTAATGCTTTTAAACGTGCTCCACAAATAAAGCGATGTGGGCCGCGTAACGTTGGAGACCAGTGGCACGATGAATATGTAGCAGGTCATCATACGAGCGACAGAGAGGGAGCGATGTCTCGCACGTGAGAGTGACAGAGACAGCGATAGGCTACCAGCTACTGCGCCGTCGCAGTCGCGGCCAGCTACCGGCTACCGGACAGCGTTACGCGAGGCAGATATCTAATAGATATCTTAAACAACCCGATCAGATCGACCCTTCATTTGCATACTCTGGTGGACCGGCTGCTTATCCCGGTTGTAGTACGTGGTTATGAGTATAATCCAATGTTAACGACGTGTAACATCGAGAGTTAAGCTACTTTGATTATTTGAGTTGATAATGCTAGTGATAAATTAAAAAGAATTAATATTAATGGTATGTAGTACTGTAGTATTATTACATGTGTTATATTATCATAGACTATATAAAATATTAGTTCTATAGGCATGCGTATTATGATTATTTGTGAGATAGGGACTATTACGTAGTAGATCTATATGAATATTATTATAACAAGCGAATCCACTTATTTTCTCAAAGCAAAGACAAAAGTAAAAATACGAAAGTCTGACTTTCGTCTTTTGAATCCAGTTGCTCAAGTTATATTAGAAATATTGTACTTTTGGGACTAACCAGCCTGTATATTATATAGTTCTATGATATGATTTAATTCCAGAAGTTACCATAGAACAGGTGTTTTGCTACTTGTTAAATTATCAATTAAATTTATTCATACTCTAATATATAATTAACAATGGAACTTTGAAAGCTTAGGGAGCTGAACTTTTCCCAAACCCCCAAAAAGCAAGCATATCTAGACGGAAAAGTTTTAAAAAAACACTGAACGAACATTTAAACACATTATAGTTTCGCCGGTAGCCTGGCCACAAAAAATAGGATTATTCTTTTGATAAATATTCTAAATCTAGTTGCTCGAATTCGAACAAATTTTTTTGATTTCCCAGCTCATATACATATGCTGGTCTATTAGTTTAAATTGTGTTGCCAATCCAGAAGTTTTGTTACTCTTATCAAAAGTCAAATGCTTGATTAATAAAATTGTGCACATCCACAGTGGTTTACACTTGCCTTTCGCTTAATATCCTTATTAATCTAACTATCAGGTAACTATTTATTTAAATATATAATAATAATAAATCAATAATTGCTATTTAACAACGATCGAACAGCAAGACACACTTTCAATTAGCCACTTTAAGTAACGACATTTCGTACCTGTAAAATAAAGAAATAGGAGGAAAGGTGAATTGTAGAAGCGTTTTTACCAAAATCACAGATTTTTTATAGAGTTGTAGGAAGAAAACTGACAACAGGAATTAAAGTCGGTGACAATTGTTGGTTGTTGTAAGACAATAACTATACAGAACTTCTGGCTGTCAGGTCCAGACGGTCAAACTACCGATGTTATCTCCGAGTCCCGGGCTAGGGCTCTTCACGCACAACGACGCTGCTCCTGGGGCATTACTGGCTTTTATATCTTCAAAACAAAAACTCGTCTCCCCACGCACCAGGCCCTCGTTCTATTTACAATTTATGACCGAATGGTCGTTAGACGTTGCTGCCGTGTATTAGATACCTCTTTGGCGAACGTTGCTGCCGTGTATTAGATACCTCTTTGGCGAACGTTGCTGCCGTGTATTAGATACCTCTTTGGCGAACGTTGCTGCCGTGTATTAGATACCTCTTTGGCGAACGTTGCTGCCGTGTATTAGATACCTCTTTGGCGAACGTTGCTGCCGTGTATTAGATACCTCTTTGGCGAACGTTGCTGCCGTGTATTAGATACCTCTTTGGCGAACGTTGCTGCCGTGTATTAGATACCTCTTTGGCGAACGTTGCTGCCGTGTATTAGATACCTCTTTGGCGAACGTTGCTGCCGTGTATTAGATACCTCTTTGGCGAACGTTGCTGCCGTGTATTAGATACCTCTTTGGCGAACTAACGCTTTGTAAGATATAGGCCTACTTTAAACGTTTTCAATATTTTCACTGATGGTGAGGAGGAGTTAGAAATTATTGGGACATTTTTCAATTTTTATTAGTAAAACTAGATTTCACGACGTTTTGGGATGTGGAATCTGGAGTCTCAACCTGTGCAAAAGCCCTGTACACTTGTGCAGTAATGTTGTCTTGTTTGTGCGTTTTTTTTTTGTAATTGAATTTTGTTCTTTCAGTTGTCTTTGTATTGACTGCTTTCACGCTACTCTGTTTTAGATTTTCTGTCATTTTTTCCCATCTTTGCCTGGATTGTGCCACTAATTTTGTTATGTCCTAGGTATTCTTTTCTCCTTAAGTCGGTATCGAATTCTAGACCCCGAAATGTCGTGAAACTGTTTTGCTAATCAGTGATGGAAAATGTCCACAATAATATGATAAATGACATTGTTTTCACGATAGATTTTGTGTATCGTCAAGCCTATTGTACTGTCGGAAGGCGATTAGACTGCCGTTGTATTTAAATGTATTAAGTTGTCAAAAAGTGAACACGATTTTGAGTTTAGTAGACGTAATGGTAAAATACTATACTATAGACTAATAAGAATTATTCAAATAACTATGTAAAAAACCGTTAGTAATATACATCATTACTTATTTATAATTCATTTTTAGACGGCGGTATAGCTCACGTATGACATATCCAATCAATCACGACGTTGCAGAGCACATCTGACATATCCGATAAGTCACGTCGACACAGCACACGTATGACATATCTAATCAATCACGACGTTGCAGAGCACATCTGACATATCCGATAAGTCACGCTGGTATAGCTCACATATGACATATCCGATCAATCACGCCCTTTCAGAGCACATCTGACATATCCGATAAGTCACGTCGGCACAGCACACGTATGACATATCCAATCAATCACGACGTTGCTGAACACATCTGACATATCCGATAAGTCACGCCGGTATAGCTCACATATGACATATCCGATCAATCACGCCCTTTCAGAGCACATCTGACATATCCGATAAGTCACGTCGGCACAGCACACGTATGACATATCCAATCAATCACGACGTTGCAGAGCACATCTGACATATCCGATAAGTCACGCCGGTATAGCTCACGTATGACATATCCGATCAATCACGCCGTTGCAGAGCATATCTAACATATCCGATCAGTCACGCCGGTACAGCACACGTATTACATATCCGATCAGTCACGTCGGTACAGCACACGTGTGACATATCCAATCAATCACGCCGATACAGCACAAGTATGACACATACGATCAGTCACGCTGGTACAGCACACATCTGAAACATCCCAACGGTCAAGCCGGCAGAGCCCACGTGTGACATATCCAATCAATCAAGCCGGTAAATAGCACATCTGACATATCCGATCAATCAAGCCGGTACAAAGCACATCTGACATATCCGATCAATCATGACGTTGCAGAACACATCTGACATATCCGATCAGTCACGCCAATTCAGCATACGTCTGACATATTCGACCAGTCAAGCCGGTACAGAGCAAATGTGACATATCCCACCAGTCACGCCGGTACAGCTCACGTCTAACATATCCAATCCGTCACGCCGGTACAGCACGGCTGATATATCCGTTCCTCTCCGCCGTCATACATCGCAGAGTACGAATTAGCTTTTAACGACGCGGGCCTGTAACTACCCGATAACACAGGCATAAACAGGCGTGTTGGTACTTAGCTTTACGGTTACGGCGCGTTGAATACACACTACAAACGCCTTTGATTATCGCTTATGAATAACCGTTTTGTGATGAGCGATGAGCTTGCAGAATTTCAAGCGGCTGTTGCTCCTGACGAATAAATCTGTGTTTTAAACTTAAAAAAACTCCGGGAGGAGTTTATTTGTCTTGAGATTGTTTAAACTGATCAATTTCGTGGAGCCGGAGTCATAGTTAGTCATTTCGGGGGGAGTGGTCATGCTGGTGAATTGGTATATTGGTATCAATGATAATTTTAAACTGTATGATTAATAATAATTTTCAACAGTAAAATATTTATCATATTTGGAAAATCAAAAACCAATATTTTCATTGTTTAAAACTCATTGTTGATGATGGACAGATTTTATTGATTAAGAAATTATAGCGGACATTTTCCATCAACGATTAGAGAACAACGAGATTCAAGACGTTTTTGATCTGGAATCTAATCAAGTATCCAGTAATAATGAGGAATTTGAAATTAATCGGTTCATGGTCATTGGATAGATTGAGATCAGGTTAATGATGTTCTAGGAATTGCCTTTTAAGAAAAATGCATCAGTTTCCGAATCCCGAAAGTCGAGAAACTTGTTTTTCTCTAAACAGTGGTGGAAAATGTCCGCAATAATTTCTCATACAAAAACATATCTTTTGAGGTTACTCAAATCACGAAACATCCATCGCTTCTACCGCTCCCTCTAGAAAAGGCAATTCCTTGTTTAGCAATAAAGAGGAGGTTTTAAACAGAATTAAGTAGATTAAACATGTGTTGTAACACATTGCAACAACGAAGTTACTCTCTTGCCTGCAAAGGACGAATTTGTGTGGTAAATGCTCTAACGGTCTTTGAAAAAAGTAGGTGCCGAATAAGAGCGCCCACTCGAGGTCGTCGCGTGACCGTTGGACATTTCGCGAACAAGTGGCGATAAAAATAAAATATCTCAGCCCACGAGGGCCGGGCGGACGCAGGACGACGCCCACGGAAAACGAGCATACGAGCACCGCTAGAGGGGAAAAATAATTAAATAAGACAACCATCTATACCTCATACGATATTACATTTACAGTGTTTTCTTAAATATCATTACATAACATTGTGGTGTCAAAATCTTTTAAACAAACATTTTACCATATAAACATTTAAAATGAGCAACTCCTGTTCCTACAAGGAATTACCATGATGGAAAGGGTTATAATACCACCTTGGTATCAGCTACAGCTTTCCAGTCGCAATGTTACCAACTGAATTATTCCAGATCAAAAACGTCTTGAATCTCATTGTTCTCTCATCGGTGATGGAAAATGTCCACTATAATTTCTTAATCAATAAAATCTGTCCATCATCAACAATGAAAATATTGCCTTTTGATTTTCCAAATGTGATAAATATTTTACTATTAATAATTATTATTAATCATACAGTTGAAAATTATCATTGATACCAATATACCAATTCCACCAGCATGAACACTCCCCCCGAAATGACTATAATATGAGTCCGGCTCCACGAAACTGGTCAGTTTATTCCAGTCGCAATGTTCCTTCCAACTCACACCAAAGCATCTTGAGGAGTTTTCATCTTACGAATTTTATTTGATTTAAAACAATAGAGCTCACCTTTTAACGAGAGAAGAAATAAGCAATATACCTTGGTTTAAAACATTTAATTTTAAAATACACAATTTCAAACAAGAAAATTAATATTTAAGTAGAGGTTTTCTATGACGTATTAAATTTTTTTATTCATTTTTGCAAACAAAATCAAGAAGCAGTTAATGCTTTGGTTACTAATCGTTTTACTTTCCTACCTTTTATAACGACTACTAAAAAACGAATTAGACAGTAATGTAACATATGATTTATTTTGAATGTATCTAGTTCTTTCTGGTTTGAAAATTAAACTGCATTTCCAAAGATTAGGAATGGTTCGGGAGGCTTCTTTATTATTAATATAGTTAAATGAAATGTAACTAGGGTTCACTTAATAATGAGAGATGATTTCATAAGTTTAAAATGGTAAAGTTTTAAAACCTTAGGTAAAGACCAAATAATGATAAATAATTACAGAAATCGCCATTACGTTGTTTAAATACAGTACAATACCAAAGAACAAAGAAGGCTACACTGGAACTACAATATGTAAATTTAGTAATTAAAAACTGTTCAATAATCCTTAAAGGCTCTTTCTAATGCCTTATCCTCCTTAATTGTTTATAAAACTGATGCTTAATCCTCCCAAATTTCTTCCGGCAAAGCTTACGATCAAATACCAAATCAATTATTCAATAAGTCCCGAACTCGTATCCCGTACCCGCCACCGCCCGGTCGGTAGTAGCCGGTCAGCCACGAGTATGCAAATGCGAGCTCAACTCAGGCAAATAAAACGAGAGCCGATCTTATCGTGTTGTTTAAGATAGCCATTAAATATCTGCCAGCGTAACGTCGGCCGGTAGCCGGTCCGGGGCGGCGCCAGGGGGCAGCGGGGGGCCGAGGGGCCGGCGGAGGTCGAGGGGGGTCAGGTCGTGAGGTCCAAATGGCTGTGAATAAGTCTAAAAATAACATCCGATTTGTAAGGTCGACTTTTGTTGCGTGGTAATGTAATAGGACATTTGAGTTATGGAATTGGTACTTCCCCGCTACACTATTTTTAGTTGGTTGTGTATAATTTGTGTTGAAAGAGGACACGAAACATTTCCCGTTTCTACTTGCTTCTCCTATAAGACCAATGGTAATTTTCAAATTTTGCCTCTCTTCTAAGAAATATCCGAAATTATTGCTTTATGGATTTAAAGAGCAAAGAAATACCTAGGGCAGAATTTTCAGTGAGCAGAATTTTGATATCCGAAATAGATAACCCAATATTGAATATTTTGGAATTTTTTAGAACGAATATTTGGCTATTTGTGATATCAAAATACCCTCACTGGAATCGCAAGGTATCATTTCTCTATAAAATGAGCCATAAATTATCGATTTCGATAACGCTATGGCATCTTCATTAGCTGTACCCAATGTTAACATCACAACTAGAGGAACACCAGTCTGAATACAAATTTCTTTAATTGGGAGTTTTATATTTTTCGCTACCTAAACGCCAATCCAAGAAGGGAAGTGTTTACTACTAATCACATTTTCTTAGTCAGAGGTCAACAATGAGTGTTTAATTAATTTGTTAGTCCATCAATAATGTGCAAAGTGGTAAATAGTGTCAATTGGCTGAGTAGCGCAGAAATTATAGCGCTGGCCTCTTAGGTTCGCCAGATCGATCCTGAGCGTTGAAGGTGAGAAGTGTGAGAAGTGTGAGAAGGTGTTAAACTACCCCAAATGTTGTTGTGCTACTAACCACAACTTCTGATTCAGACGATCTTAGTAGCAAGACTGCAAAATTCATCCGACTCATTATAACCGATATTTATTATTCCTTAAAATTAGTACAAGCTTGCGTCGGCGACTTATATAGTGATTGAGTGATTAGTAAATTTAATTCAAGTTCCTTTTCCAAACTCTACCTCCTAGTATTTGTAAACACTGTAAACATCTCCACGAGAGCCATTCGCTGTTGACCTCACCCGCCGTGCCGCCCACATGCACCGTGCATGTGCAATGTGCAAGGCCGATTGCAAAAGAGCGCAGGTGCAGGAGTCTGTCCGCTGTCCTTGCAGCCGCAGTGACCGCCACCACCGACTCCTCAGGCCTCAACTATCAGCTACTCCTGGCTCTTGCATCACCCTCTTGTGGGTTAATTGCCGTCTTGTCATAGTCTACGGTCCGCACTACACGATCCACGACTACCCAGCTAGTGGCCTCTAGATGTGCGGATTGGGACATACTTGGTAATCACGATTCGCGAGCCGACATTGATTGAAATAGGGTTTAGTTGACCTCGTGCCGTATAGAAACTGGAAAACGCTAACGTTTACTTTTGCATGAGAATGTATTGATTTGATATAAATCTTGGAGGTTTTCTAGGGGAGTTCTCCTCAACCCTGACACAAATTAGTTTTAGTTTTCTATACAGGTCACGGCTTTAAGAAAGCTCTAGCTTTGGAGATTGTCGGCAATCCAATCTGGACTAAATTCAAAACTGGAAACAATTTCTTACTGTTGAAGCTACGTACGAACAAAGATAACATTTTCTATTCCATTCACCTTGACATATCTAATTCGTACGAGTCTGTACAAGTTTTAAAACTGCAATGAATTTGTAAATTATAAAGTTTAGCACTTTTATGAAGCTGCAACGTAATCCGTACTCTCTCTTTTTTTAGAAGTAAGTGATCACGTTTAAAATGACTCCTAGATACGTCCGTTGCTTTTATAAGGCCTTTAGTACGTGCTATGAATTCTCTTAGAAAGAATCGTCAGAAGCGTTATCGTGCATGGGCGGTGAAATGGGTTTACCCGAAACACAGATACAACTAGACTCAAGTTGACTACTCCATGTGGGAATTTGAATTTCTCCACGGTAAATGGTAAGCCCCAAACAGGTACATTTCGTCATCATTAGATATACCTCGGTAGAGATGAGTTAGTCTTGTTCAAATCATAGGCTTGATTAAACATCCCATTTACTGCTTATTAATATTGCACTTAAAAATACGCACAAGTAATCAATCGTAAAAAACATTTCCGTTTATCTTGGAGTAGCAGAAATGCGAGCATATTGTACTCGTAGTTGTAGATGAAACAATTACTTAAAGAGAAAATATAGGAGAAATAATTGTTTCTTCAAGCACCCATCGAAAAGTTATAAACTTCAGATAAATGTGAAATGTCGAACACAAAGAATGATGAACGAAGGTATTTTCGTTCTTCAGTGTCCAAACCAAGCAAAGAGATATTTATAAGCTAAAGGTTTCACTTAAGAACAAATTTTACTTTGTTAATCAATATTATTACGGAAAACAAAGAGCTGATTTTGGTTGCTCGAGATACGTCTTGATGCAAGATATCTTCACTCCATACACTCTCTCACATAGGTTCGGTTCGGCACAGTGTACTGGTCATTTCACACTCGAAGGTTCGAATAGCTAAGCCAACTACATAGATTTTGACCAAAAAAGGGATTATGACGTTAGCTGTTTAACAAATTATACCGGACTAAATTTATTTCCTAAATATATTCTTTTACATCAATTTTACCTTGTTTCTAAACAGAATACGGTGCAAAGTTGGAAAGAAAACATATTTCGGGAAGTTGAACGATGTTTACATATGTTTTACTCAAAACGATGAACGTGATTAAAGGTATTCCTATATATAGATCCAAAAAGTCCCAACAGTCCCAGGCCCTAATAAAAATAGCTTAGTCTTAAAACTATATAAACCAGTATGACCATCTTCAATAAATCGCTTAACATCATTGAAACCAATAACGAAGTGACTACGTACACGTCCAATGTAAAGGCAAATTCACATCGCTACCGCTTAGGTTAAGGTTAGGTTACGTTAGGTTAGGTTAGGTTACGTTACGTTAGGTTAGGTTAGGAGGTTTTTCTGGCTCCTTCTAACAAAATACTAATGAGTTTTGTTAACGGTATTTCAAATTAATATGCTGGAAAACCCGTTTGTATAGTAGTAAGATTGAGCGTAAATAATCACTGCTCCTTCATTGACTGCTCCTTAGGAATTAAAACTTGAAGTACCGGTGTTCTGTAATAACTTTCTCGATTATGAATTAAACAAGTGATTATCATTGCTAATTGAAACATTTGTAACCTATTTTTCAGACTTCCAGTAACTCGTTGGTTAATTATTCTCAGATACATTGCAAATTTTGTTTTTAATTATAAACTAAAACGAATGCAGCTCATACCAACTGAATCGTGCGTCCAATGCTAAAACGGACTAAGAGTAGGGCTCCAGTCACCAGCATCTATAATGATGAATTTTAAAAGATTTTATAATTTCTTATACGCGTTCTCTTACAATAAATGACATTAAAAGGGGGCTCCAGTCACCAGCTTCTATAATGATGAATTTTAAAAGATTTTATAAATTCTTATACGCGTTCTCTTACAATAAATGACATTAAGAGGGGGCTAGAGTCACCAGCTTCTATAATGATGAATTTTAAAAGATTTTATAAATTCTTATACGCGTTCTCTTACAATAAATTACATTAAGAGGGGGCTCCAGTCACCAGCTTCAATAATGATGAATTTTAATAGATTTTGTAAATTGTTATACGCGTTCTCTTACAATAAATGACATTAAGAGTGGGCTCCAGTCACCAGCTTCTATAATGATGAATTTTGAAAGGTTTTGTAAATTGTTATACGCGTTCTCTTACAATAAATGACATTAAGAGGGGGCTACAGTCACCAGCTTCTATAATGATGAATTTTAAAAGATTTTACAATTTCTTATACGCGTTCTCTTACAATAAATGACATTAAGAGGGGGCTCCAGTCACCAGCTTCTATAATGATGAATTTTAAAAGATTTTATAAATTCTTATACGCGTTCTCTTACAATAAATTACATTAAGGCTTCAGTCACCAGCTTCTATAATGATGAATTTTAAAAGATTTTATAAATTCTTATACGCGTTCTCTTACTATAAATTACATTAAGAGGGGCCTCTAGTCACCAGCTTCTATAATGATGAATTTTAAAAGATTTTGTAAATTTTTATACGTGTTCTCTTACAATAAATTACATTAAGAGGGGCCTCTAGTCACCAGCTTCTATAATGATGAATTTTAAAAGATTTTGTAAATTGTTATACGTGTTCTCTTACAATAAATGACATTAAGAGGGGGCTACAGTCACCAGCTTCTATAATGATGAATTTTAAAAGATTTTGTAAATTCTTATACGCGTTCTCTTACAGTAAATTACATTAAGAGGGGCCTCTAGTCACCAGATTCTATAATGATGAATTTTAAAAGATTTTGTAAATTGTTATACGCGTTCTCTTACAATAAATGTCATTAAGAGGGCGCTACAGTCACCAGCTACTATAATGATAAATTTTAAAAGATTTTGTAAATTTTTTACGTGTTCTCTTACAATAAATGACATTAAGAGGGGGCTACCGTCACCAGCTTCTATAATGAAGAATTTTAAAAGATTTTGTAAATTCTTTTATGCGTTCTTTTACAATAAATGACATTAAGAGGGGGCTACATTCACCAGCTTCTATAATGATGAATTTTCAAAGATTTTGTAAATTTTTATACGCGTTCTCATACAATAAATGTCATTAAGAGGGCGTTACAGTCACCAGCTACTATAATGATAAATTATAAATGATTTTGTAATTTGTTATACGCGTTCTCTTACAATAAATGACATTAAGAGGGGACTACAGTCACCAGCTTCTATAATGATGAATTTTAAAAGATTTTGTAAATTGTTATACTTGTTCTCTTACAATAAATGACATTAAGAGGGGGCTACACCAGCTTCTATAATGATGAATTTTGATAGATTTTGTAAATTGTTATACGTGTTCTCTTACAGTAAATGACATTAAGAGGGGGCTACAGTCACCAGCTTCTATAACGATGGATTTTAAATGATTTTGTAAATTGTTATACGCGTTCTCTTACAATAAATGACATTAAGAGGGGACTACAGTCACCAGCTTCTATAATGATGAATTTTAAAAGATTTTGTAAATTGTTATACTTGTTCTCTTACAATAAATGACATTAAGAGGGGGCTACAGTCACCAGCTTCTATAATGATGAATTTTGAAAGATTTTGTAAATTGTTATACGTGTTCTCTTACAATAACTGACATTAAGAGGGGGCTTCAGACACCAGCTTCTATAATGATGAATTTTAAATAATTTTGTAAATTTTTATACGTGTTCTCTTACAATAAATGGCATTATGAGGGGGCTCCAGTAACGAAACGTTGGTTTTTTCTACCTGTTTCTCCCGTAAGTCTATTATTAACTTTCAAGCCCGTTACTGTGCAATGGATTAGGGGCCTAACCGAATTTGTTTACTATAATCAATAACAATATTAAATGTTATTGCTTTAAAAATTGTTCAGCATTACAAATTATTACTAACTCGATTATTTAACACTAGTTTTATTTGTGTTTTATTTATGCGTTCTTCTTTTAGGTGACTTTGATCATGAAAAAATGTATCTATTGTATAATACATTTTTCAAGAGGATACGATTTAAATTTTGATTCAAACTCTCCAGAAGGTAAATTTATAAACTGGTCAGGCATTTTATTCATTAATTTTATTCCGTTGTATATTAACTGAAGTTTGTAAAATATTGTTCTATGATAAATTTATGGGTATAAAATACTCTTTTTTCGAAGATTTAAATTACAAGTGTTCATACTCACGTTTTAGAAAAAATATAGATTGTTTTTGAGAAAACTAAAGTTTCCAAAATAAAAATTGACCAAAATGTTAATAATTTGTTTTCTTTAAAAATATTTCGTCATGAATCTAAACAATTTTATTTAATAAAAATCATGTAAAATGGTTTCATGTCAAATATAATACGTAGTGCAGCTTCATCTGTAGCTTCATCTTCATCGCTTTGACAGTTTAAAAATATGACATGCATTTGAATTTGCCGTACCCCAAATATAGATGTCATATGTAATGTGAGAGATGAATCAAGAATGGTACACATTTTAAAGTACTTGTCCAAGACAAATTTGAGACAAACTTTGAAAAATAAAAAACATTAATAATTTATTACAAATTATATCAGTTTTTTGTCAAATTTACGATGTTCATCAACCGAAATAAGGTTGATGGTTAATTTAAAAGAAAATACCTAGCGATTTCATTGAGCAGAATTTATACTTCAAAAATAATTCCACTCATAAAAAATAATAAATAAAAATTCTTTTGGAGTTTTAATAACGATTGTTATTTTTGAAATCGAAATATGGCTGACTGAAATCGATAGATCCTTTCTTGCACTTTGAAATGGGCCGTACAAATGATGTATACAGGGTGTCCCGGAAGTAAGTACAAAAACATTGGGAATAGGTTATATGGGTCAAAATAAAAATAAAATCAAGAATAATTTTTTTTTCTAAAAACGATTTGTTACCGATATATCCGCCATTTTGTATTTTTTCAATAAAAATTTATATCTCAAAAACCATTAAATATTACTTTATGAAACTTGATATAGTGTTTAAGGTAGAAATGAAATAATTGCAAAAAAATTTTGTTAAAAAATATTTTTCCGTTTCAAAATGGCAGCCATTTTAATTTTCAAACTAAAATTACTAAAAAACAGCTGATTTTATGCAAAAAAGACAAGAACACTTTTCTTTAGTATTTTGAATTTTCTATCAAACGACACCAAGTGCAGAAGGATCGAGCAAGAATTAGCTGAGAAATAACGATTTTTAGTTGATTTTTAGCTGATTGTCGCAGACAATGAGGAGAAGCTGTCAGGTTGCGCCTGGCCTGTACATTAAAAATCGTTATTTCTCAGCTATTTGTTTTCTGATCCTTCTGAACTTGGTGTTGTTTGATAGAAAATTAAAAATACTAAAAAAGGTGTTTTTGCCTTTTTTCCATAAAATCAGCTGTTTTTTAGTAATTTTAGTTTGAAAAATTAAAATGGCCGCCATTTTGAAACGAAAAAATATTTTTTAACAAAATTTTTTTGCAATTATTTCATTTCTACCTTAAACACTATACCAAGTTTCATAAAGTAATATTTAATGGTTTTTGAGATATAAATTTTTATTGAAAAAATACAAAATGGCGGATATATCGGTAACAAAGCGTTTTTATAAAAACAATTATTCTTGATTTTCTTTTTATTTTGACCCATATAACCTATTCCCAAAGTGTTTGTACTTACTTACGGGACACCCTGTATAAACTATATCGGATAATTCGTTGAGGAGGGATGGGCTTTGGAAGTTATCATTGGCCTTACCTCATGGGAGATGCAAGTAGAGTCACCGAAAGCTTCATTGGTGCTCTTAATGTAATTTACTGTAAGAGCACGCTTAACGGATTTATAAAATCCTTTGAAATTCGTCTTAATTATTTCTTCAAGCATTTATTTCAAACGTTGACTTGCGAATATACGCAGCAGGTCTTCCAAATGAAAACCGCCAACCTTAACTAATTGGTATACTCAACGGACATAGACATTAAAACTTGAAATACCGGTGTTTTGTGACAACTTTCTTGATTAAGAATTAAACAAGCGATTATTATTGCTGATTGAAACATGTGCAACCTTGCTTGTAGAAGAATTATCAGTTACTTCGTCAAGCGTAGATTTAAACTTGCAAACGTATGCAACTCTTATCAATTGGAACCTACAAACCGTCACTAATCGGTCGACTCGACGGACTTGTAAACTTCTCTGTTCAAGATCGAAGTGAAGTGTTCACCTCAGTAGGCAACTACGCAGCTCTGTTGCACCGTGCAATCGCAAGTCGGTGTGCAAGTCTGTGCAATTAACGCAAGGGGACGTTGTGCAATACTGTGTCCAGCGAGCAGCGACAAAGACTAATTCAGCTCGAGTAACCGAGCTCTCTCTGCTGGAAAATACTTAAAATCCGATACGAATATGACTCCTTAATTGCGGGTCTCGTTGACTCGCAGGAAGTCCAACTTGGAAGGTTTAATTTATCGTTTAGAACGAGAATGTTGAAGCCGTATTTTAAAAACTCTCTCGTATTGCAATCTGTTGGGTAACCAGACCCAACGGCGAATTAAGGGGGATGTTGGGATGTTTATTAAAAAATACGATATGGCAGATACTGCCAGTCGGGGTACTCTAACAAACCAATTAGAAAAATTGGTGTTGTTACTTTACCTTTTTCGCTTAACAGTTTTGAAAAAATACCTTAGTCAAGTTTTAAGCTACACATATGTTACGTGTTATGGATATTATATTATATTATAACGCTTATTAATATTTCTTTAGTTGTTTGTTAGCAAATTAATGTATGATTCAAGATGAAAGTAGTCGTTTCTTTGTATACTTTGGAGTTTATTTTCGCTTAGTGTTGAAAAAATACTTTAGCCAAGTTTTTAGTTGCATATGTTATATATTATGGACATATAATACATATGTTACTACTATATTACTGCTTAATATAGTAGTTATGTGTATTTGTTTATTAAACTCATTATATCAAGTTGTTATAGATTGTACTAATTAAACACAAAAGTCCTACCTCATTAAATTAAATTGCGGTTACGTTAGTTTTGAGTGAAATTAAATTAATTAATCGTAAGTTTGTGTAGTTTGTGTTTCAGTTAAACAACAGATTCCAAGACCACCTGTAGTTCTGCAGTGCTTGTTTCAGGGTCTCTGGTATCAGTACAAACGTGAAACAAGCAAATTAGTGAGGGTAATTCACAAGAATAGTGTGCAAGCAATAGATCACGCCGGCGTGAGGAGTGAGCCAAGGTCTGCAATCTATGATGTCATTCTTCACTCGATGCACTCGCTGGTCGCGGTGTTGTGTCGTATGAAAAACCTCTGGACGATAAATTAGCGAGGTTAATTTACAAGAAAGAGTAACATATCACTATGACTGAGAACGTTAGAACTTAAAATCGCTTCATCTTCTACTTGTAAAAGAAAGCGTCAAGAGAGTCAGTCGTGGTCTCAAAGACACTAATTCCTGTGTATCTCATTTCAAGTTAAATAGTTCATTCACTTTTCTATTTTTTTACGTCATAGAGGGTATCATTTTTTATGATACGCAATAGTGTATTTTTCCCCATTTATCTGCATGGAACTCACACATACGAAATAGAACCGAAATACCATCACCCAACTTTACCACAAAACAGATGCACTATTCGTGCATAATGCTTGTTGATGTTCATAATCCCTCAATCTAAAAAGAGGAAAGGGTGAATATTTAATTTTTTTAATGTATCGAGACCGATAAAACTCGTTCCAAACAAATTAAACAAGGGACTATTTAGAATACGTAAAAGATTTAAAATTGATTTTTAACTTTTAAGATTGTTTTTATTATTTGTGTGAGTTTTACAATTTTGTTTATATAATTTGTACTGACAATTTCTCATGAATCAGATTTCTTCTGGCAAATAAATAACTTGCAATTTATGTTTTACTGGTTGGCTCTCTTTTTTTCTCGTCTGATGGCTGACGTTGTGTTTTGTGTGAACTTGCGAACATGACCAGTAAAATTAATGAATCGCAAGAGTTGTTTTAACCAGTTTTAATACGTTATAAGTTACAGAAATTAAAAATTTTAACTCAGGATTAGTTTTGAACTTTCCCAATTTTATAAAATGCAGTTAGTAGTAAAAGAAAATATTTTACTGTTTTTAAATTAAACACTTTCCAAGGGTATAAACTCTCTATATTGATTGATCAGATATCGCAAGGTTTTTGTTAACAAATTGAGGAAAGAGTGTATTATTGTAACCAAAGTACTACCAAGCAACCTCGTTTTCTAATAAGCAAGTCAATGAAATTAATGTTAGTGAGGAAAGAAGAGGGGTTGTGAACAATTGGACACGTCCCCTTTCAAAGTGAAATATTTTTGTCCAGCGAGCATCGACAAAGATGAATTCAGCTCTCGCTTTGCATTAGGAAAATACAGTATTCAAAATCCAATAGAAATATTGGTGTTTAGTTTTAACTGTCATTTACACTGAGGAGGTACGGCTTGAAACGAAGAAAATTAATTTTTCTGGTTTTGAAACGAGAATGCTATCAGTAAGTACGAGTCATTTTTAGGTTTTCACTCCGCGAACGCCATGAAGCTAACAAGTAACCTGCCCTGCAATGTTAAAGCATGAAATTATTTAATAAAAATATGATACTGAAGCCGCTTCCAGTAAATGCTGCTTTTGTTCAACGTCTCTCAACTAACAATCCAATTAGCTTTCCCCCTGTTTTATACTTCTCCTAAAATTGAAGTTCTACTTCTTGCTCTTTCGACTGTGTGATGATTTTTACTACTCTAATTCGTAAGAAAACTTGAATTTTATATCATAGTTTCTTCTATCCACTTACGATTAACTCATATTTGCTATAGACTACATACATGTTCATTGTTTTAACTATTCATTGTGCATACATGATTCAACTGAGAGAGGTTAAGCGGTTTGTTTCTTATGGATGTCTCTAAATTCTGAAAAACATTATGTGATGAGTCATTCTCAATCATATCCAATTTTGGCCGGGAAAGCATCATCTGATAACTTGTTTCACTGCTTATTTATTGTGTATTATGTTTATAGGCTGAAGAGGTTTAGATGCTAGGCTCCAGTCCTCTCTTCCTCCTGATTTTCCCATAAAGCCGATGTTAATTTTCGAAGCCCGTTTCTCCTCAATACATTATCCGAAATCGTTGATTTATGTTTCATAAAAAACACATAGTGATTTGATTAAGTAAAATTTTGATTTCAAAAATATTTCTTCCATGTAAAATAGTAAATATTGAATATTTTGTAACTTAATTGAACGAATTATTGGTGTTGTTGAACTTAAATCTCTAGGTATTTGTTTACTCATTAAAACGAGCCATGAATTAACGATATCGGACAACCCATTGAGGAGGGACAGGCTTTGAAATTTGACATTGGCCTTATGGGGAAGCAGGTAAAAACGCTAAATGTTTCGTGATTGGAGCCTGCTCTTAACCCGAAATCCACAGTGTTTATTTTTAATTTTTTAACTTTTTGTGATGATTGACGTTATTTTTTTACGTTACACGTTATAAATCCAGCACCGAAATCAATCAATATTTATCACCTCCACGCCATAATTGGACCAATCAGAGCGTAGCTAGTGCGACCCTAGACACGCCCCGTCCTACCACTGTCCGCAGGCGTCCCAAGCCGTAGTTGGGGTTGATTTAATGAATACAGCTAGCCACAGTGGAATAAACATGAGGTAGGGATTTTATCCCGTTTAAGGGATATTTTAACGTCCCATGGAATAAAATGGGATAATGTGGGATATTTTGGACGGCTAAGATATTTATATAGTCTTAGCTATGTACAATTTGTTCCTTTTATTAAAATTCCTATACATCCATCCATGATAAACACCGTCCAATTTTTAATATTTCTATGGCTTACAAATCGAGCTGATAAAAATAACACTTCTTAGGAACATAGTAGAATTGTAACTAATAGAGAAGTGAAATTATTAAAAGTGAGTTTGGATTATTTGTTCATATTATTTAGTGAATCAATCTTAAGTGAAAAACTATTATGGAACGGAAATAATTGACACTATTTTGCAAAATAAATCTTAATTTCTTTTAATTTTGATTAAAGATTAAAGAATACGAAGGGATTCAACAATAATTATACTTTAAATAAACTATAAACCAACTAATATTGGTACAGTATTTTTTTGATTCAAAAGATAAATTAGAGATATGCTATAGCAGATCGAGAGGATAATATGGTTTTTATGAGTTCTGTGGGATATAGTTTTACCGTGGAATGCAACTGATCATGAGGTAAGTTCACAAATATTTCAGTCTCATGAAATGATAAAATTATGACTGGAGTGCAACAAGTTTTCAGCTTTGGACCGCTATTATTTTTAATATAGGCTTATGTAATAACTCACAGAATCTGCAGTCATTGGAAATTTCCTTTTGCTTATGATACATATTAAGTTCTAAATCACCTAGTAATAAATATGCTAACGGTGGAAAATAATTTAAAACCAATGAGGGAATACGTTTCCGTTAATGCTCTTTTTATCTACTCGTATTAAGACCGGTTAACTTTTCATTTAATCACTTTTAAAGTTCTCTAAAATTACATCTTGTAGTTCCGTTTGAACTAATATTTATTTGTAAAGTAAATTTTCTTTAAACTTACATTTTATTATTTTTTAACCGTTACCAACTCAGTTATAAATGTCTCTAAAACAACGGTTTTCTAAAGTTTAATTAACGCTTACGAAATAATATAATGGTTGATCAGACAAAACCTAAGGCTACTTACTACAAATCCAACCTTTATTTGTTTTTTTTTAATGTCTATCAATTCCGTTTAATTTTCAGTTTACTTAAGAAAATGCAGAACTTTTATAGGTCCAAACCATCATTACGAAAGAGTAACACCACTAAGAAGATTTATACCGCGATTATGTGTGCAGTAACGTACTAACTACAGTACTAGGGATGAAGCCCATCTCAGATTTACAAACCCTTTACCATTTGCCCATACATAAACCATTTTTAGTATCGTTTAGGGTCACGATTCTGGAATTAAAGCGGAGATAACTGCTCGGGGAACAATGGAAAACAAACAGAATACCCATCTTTGACGCTGTAAACCCAGCCGAAGCCGTGTGACGGGGTTTATGTTTATGAACCAATAAACATTAAAACTAGTAGTACCTGTCATCGGGACGATGACGATAAGTAGGATTTTGATGGGGGATAAATCATTGATAATTCAGGTAAAACGAGTCTTAAACTGTGGAAAGGAAGAACAATTTCAGTATGTGCAATTGGACAAGTACTAAAAATAATTGTAAATCGCGATTGTGAAGAGTGGAAGCTAAAATGGGTTATATTGTTTAGGAAAATAAACACATTCGGAATATTTACATTCAAAATAATTACGAATTAATACTTGGCAGCAATGTTTTAATTTGACGGACAGAACAAATTAAAATTATTTCGTTACTTAAGAAATGATTACGGATGTTTTTCATCACTGATTGAGAAAATAATGGCATAACTTCTATGTTTAAAATTAATTGTAGGTGATAGCGAGTTATGTTTGGTAAAAAACACGTTTTAGGTAAATAACATGATGTCATGACGTTTCAGAATATGGAATCTGATTCCGTCTTCAGGGCATCAGGTGTAAAAGCACTAACGAAATCAAACTAAACGGAAATCAAAAGTAGCACCCGAGCTGTACAATTAGTTGTGAAGTAATGTTGCAATGTTTGTGGGGTTATTTTTTCGTTCATTGGTATTTTTTTCTGACTTTACTCTGCTTCATCTTGCCTGTGATTTTTCACCGTTGCCTGGATTGTGCCACTAATCTTGTTACGTTCGAGTTATTCTCATCTGGAGACGGGATCATATTCCAGAACCCGAAAATTGAATCTTGTTTTTATCAATCAATGTTGGAAAATGTCCACATTAGTTTCTTAAATACAGCAACAAACCATTATCAACAATGAATTTTACACCCGTAAAATTATGAACTCTAATTGACCAGTTAGGAAAGTAAATAAGGAAAACAATCCTGATTAGATTGTTACCAGAGGGGTGTAGAGCAAAAACAATATTTCGCGAAAGCGGGTTCAGTATAATATTTTTTAATAAACATCCCAATCCATTTGTCCCCCGAAGAGTCGGGTTACGCTGGCGATCGCTGGAAATTTTAAAAATACGGCTTCAGCGTTCTCGTTTTACACGAGAAATTAACTTCTCCCCTCCCAAGTTGGACTTCCTACGAGTGAACGTCAACGCGACCCGCAATTAAGGAGTCATATTCGCATCGGATTTAAGTATTTTCCAGCAGAGAGAGCTCGGTTACTCGCGCTGAATTGGTCTTTGTCGCTGCTCGCTGGACACAGTATTGCACAACGTCCCCTTGCGTTAATTGCACAGACTTGCACACCGACTTGCGATTGCACGGTGCAACAGAGCTGCGTAGTTGCTTACTGAGGTGAACACTTCACTTCGATCTTGAACAGAGAAGTTTACAAGCCCGTCGAGTCGACCGATTAGTGACGGTTTGTAGGTTCCAATTGATAAGAGTTGCATACGTTTGCAAGTTTAAATCTACGCTTGACAAAGTAACTGATAATTCTCAAGGAGTTATGGAAACTCTGACAAGCAAGGTTGCGCATGTTTCAATCAGCAATAATAATCGCATGTTTAATTCATAATCGGGAAAGTTGTCACAGATACCGGTACTTCAAGTTTGAATTATAAGGAGCAGTTGATAAATGTACAATCACAGGAGGGTTTTCTAACTTATTAACATTTAATACTGTACACAATAATCCTTACATTGCCGGTGTCCCGTTATCCACACCTGCAATGCCTATCTTACAGACATAGGTAGAGCATGAATTTTGAAAAGTTTATAACCAGCTGAATACCTATAATACCCCCGACGCAGCAAACCTGCGTACTCAGCGAATTTCCAATGCATATATATGGGTATCACTACTACCTAGATCCACTTACCAAGTTTCACAAAAATACACTCATTAATAAGTGATATATAGCATTTTATTTATTATCCATAAGAATAACATTATAATTGAGTACGCAGGTTTGCTACAACAAGGAAGATAATAAATGTTTTTTTTGCAATTATCAATATAACTCAACCAGGTGAAGCTAAATACCAAGTTTTATTAATTTGGGTTCATAACTAAGGGAGATATGATATTTTACTTATTATCCATATGAATTACATGGGGCCCGAGTATGCAGGTTGCTGCTACCGGGAAAAATAAACAAAAACCATTTTTGTTGTGCTAATATCAAAATACCACAACTAGTTGAAGCCACATACCAAGTTTAATCAATATACATACATAAATAATCTAAATATAACATTCGATTTATTCTCCATAAGGATAACATTGGACAACGTACTGTGATTAGCACTTTGAATATCACTGCAACGGTTGGACGTAAAACAACAATTAAAAAGCCAAAATGATTGTTTTGAAGAGCTAAACTGATTGGTAGAAAGAAATGTGGAGTTTTTAGTGAAATTATCTGAGGAAAATCTAAAAACCGTATTCCCATAAGATTAAGATGGGAAATTTTATGGACACTTTTTTTAATTTTCTCTACAACCTCTAAACCTAGCTTAATGATTAAAAATACTGAATTATTTGTTTATTTAAGCTCTTTAAAATGGCTGTAACCAAAATCTAGTCTTTTTAAAATTTGAGGGTAAAAAGTTCAAAAAAACTGATTTTTAAACCCCCCATAAAACCCCCTTCCCATAGACCGATTGATCTGGTTTTTGAACTTAAAGTCATAAATGTTACTCTCCACATTTGTGCCAAATTTCATCAAAATCGGGCTCTTCTTTCAAAAGTTACCGCGAGAACGGACAAACATATATATAAATTTGAACGAATAGTGTTTTTGGCATCTGGGAACCTCAAAAAAAGTTGTCATGGTCTCGGGTTTAAGTCTTACCATCTACGGTAATAGCTTCTTCCATATAGGGGAAATTCGCTAAAAACGAATTCTAAAGATTAAAATTGGAACTTCGAAATCCCTGAAAGTAGGTGTTTTTACCTTTAAAACCTTTAAAAAGCACATCTAAAGAATTAGAACTTTTAATTGGACTTGTACGCAAAACAATAGTTTTAAGAGGTGCTCTAGTCACCTACGTTTACCTGGTTCTCTCATAAGACAAATGTTAACATTTTTATATTCCGTCCCTCCACAACTGATTATCCTAACTTTTTATTTATAACTCATTTTATAGAGCAAAAAAATTCCTAGCGATTTCAGTTAGCATAATTTTAATACTAAAAATCGTTAACCCATAACAAAAGTTCAGAAATATTTAATGTTTTTTGAATTTTATGAACGATTATTTTTTGTGATATCAAAATTCTGTTCACTAAAATTGCTAGGTATATTTTTCTCTTTAAAATGAGCCTTGAATAAACGATTTTTGATAATCCTTTGAGGGTGGAGGTATTTGAAAGTTGACATTGACCTTTAGAGATAAGCAGGGAGAAACGCAAATTGTTGCGTGACCGGAGCCTCCTGTTGATGCCCCAAACAAAAATCATAAACTCGATAATTTTGAACATTTTTATTAGCGAATTTCCCCTATAGGGAAGAAGCTATTACCGTAGGTCTCATGGTAAGACTTAAGCCCGAGACCATGATAACTTTTCATTTTGAGGTCCCCAGATGCCAAAAACACCATTCGTTCAAATTTATATATATATATTTATTTATTTATTTATTTATGTGTGTCCGTAAGCACGATAACTCTCGTAAAAAAGGTCCGATCTTAATGAAATTTGGTACAAATGTGTAAAGTACCATTTATTTGAACGAGTTCGAAAACCAGATAAATCGCACCAAACGAAGGGGGGTTTTGGGGGGTTTTGTACCCAAAAAATGTGTTTTTTTAGGGTTTTCACATGTAATTTTAATTTAAATCAAATTTTAATTTATACCATTGAATTCAGCTTAAAAAAACAAACAATTTGGTATTTTGATCATTGTTCTACGTCAATTGGTTACCGAGATATTGAAAGTGCTAAACACAGTAGGGCCTACGTTGTCTAATGTTATTCTTATGGAGAAAAAGAAAAATTGTATATCTCGCTTATTTATGAACATAAACTGGCAAAATTTTGTATATGGCTTGATCTGGTTGTGGTTTATTGTTGTTTGCACAACAACAATTTTTTTGCCTATGGTTCCTGTAGCAGCAAACCTAGGTACTTGGTCCCCATGTTATTCTTATGGAAAATACGTAAAATGTTATATATCGCTTATTTATGAATGATGAAACTTGGTATGTGACTTCACTAAGATGAGTGCTATTGATATTTGCATAAAAACCCATTATTTTGTGTGTCTTGTTGCAGCAAACCTGCGTACTCATCCCCAATGTTATTCTTATAGAGAATAATTAATATTTTAAATATCGCTTATTTGTGAATACATTTCTTATGAATCCTGTTAAGTGTTTTAATGTGTTATGTTATATATTCATTGGAAATTCGCTGAGTATGCAGGTTTGCTGCGACGGGGTATTTAAAATTGTGTGAACAAAGTCTGGGGGGGCAGTTAATGTTACACATATTAAGTAAACAAACCTTGGGAAACATTTATGTCTGGCAAATTGGCAAGAGCTGCAATCGTTTGTAAGTTATATGTGATTGAGATGAATTACAATGACGTTATTACTCGATAAGCGTGCTCTTACAAATGACATTAGCTAGCCGCATGTTTTATTCATCCTCGGGAAAGTTACTAGCGCTATTTTATGTTTGAATAGCAAGGAGGTTGGAGTTAGCAATGAAAGCATGATTACGCTCAATGCCACCGTAACATGTCTGGTGTAATTTGTAGAACTGTACAATGGCCTAGTAGAGCGGCTTTATTCGTGTAATGGTTGGTTTCAGTGATGGAAAAACATTCGTTTAAGTAAATTAATTTCTTACTTTTGAGGCAAAATTCTCAATTACAAATTTGAAAACAAACATAAAACTCAATAACAAATATAAAACGAGTTCGCACGCAGCACGCTGACGTGAGGGAAGTGGATTTCCACAAACAACTTTTAAAACTCAAAATATGTGTAAAAACAAACATGTATTCCAATTTTTATTGAAATCTGAAAACAATGATTTTTTTGGCTGTTCTGATGCTCCTGGTTTCATTTACCTGCAAAGCTGGGAATACAATTTTGCACATTATAATGTCAGGAGAAGGTCCAGTCAGGCTTGAAAGTAGGCGTGAGTTGCTGGGGATGATAAACGTACTTTAACAAAGGAATGACAGGCTTTTCTAGTGTAAAACCCCCATATGACAACGTACTGTGTTTAGTCGAAACACATTTTCTTTAATAACTCGGTAAATATTTATGCTAGAATTATGAGAGAAGGCTTAAAGGTTTCGCCTCACTAATTCTCATCTTTTTACATGCACTAATTTTACATCCGGGGATTTTCTGACCCTTTTTGGGCCCAAAAACTCAAAATTTTAAAGATTAATCCCCAAAAAAAGGGTTTAGAGTTTTCCGATTGTTTTGCCCAACGAACTTGTCCAACTGATTACAGAAAGGAACGTCCCTATCAAATTTTAAGTTAATCGGACAAAAAATGCGACCGCTAGAGTGCATACACACACACACCTACACACACACACACACACACACACACACACACACACACACACACACACACACACACACACACACACACACACACACATATATATATATATGTATGTCTATATATATATAAAATTTTGAACGACCCCCAAAACGTGTTCAGGTGGTCACGTCAGGAACTTCTATGGTGGTCCCGGGCTTAAGTTTCACCCGATATCGGGTCATGCTAATAGTTCACTTTCCATAGGAAATTCACTAATAAATAGGCCAGTTTATTCTTCACACTAAAAAATTTCCGAAGGATGGTGTCAGGGATGTCATGTCAAGGATCAACTAAGTGTTTTATCCAATGAGGTTAAAGAGTATCATTACAAATCATAATATAAAACACCGCAAAGGAGTTCTCTTGGACATTGCTCGGAAAATACGAAAAATAATTATGTATAGTCATGCTTAAACTATGTAGCTGGTGATAGAGCAATAAATCATTTGTAAATAATTTCATGGTAAATACTTTGTTTACAACGAAATATCTCACAAAATTACTATGGTTGTGAAACAAATAGAACATCGTTGTCTCTTTTGGGAGTGGGCAGATGATTTGGGTACAGAGTTTTTGAAACTCATAATAGCGATGGATTTGAATTTATTTTTTGATTTATTTGGACTTTACCTATCGCTTCTAGTGTTTAAAACTACACTACGATTCGGGAGGTAAGGAAACTCCTCCCGTTATCAAGTGAACCCTACTTACATCTAATATCAAATTCTTACACCTAACTAACCTACATTTTTTTATTTTTAAATATTTTTCTTTTACATTTTAATTTTCACTAACACAAAGATAACAAATATATATACAAAGAATCGAATACACTACAATCGAATACAATCGAATACGAATACAATCGAATACAGATAAGTAAGTAGGGTTCACTTGATAACGGGAGGAGTTTCCTTACCTCCCGAAACGTAGTGTAGTTTTAAACACTAGAAGCGATAGGTAAAGTCCAAATAAATCAAAAAATAAATACAGAGTTTTATTAAGATTTTTTTAATAAAGGAAAATAAATTCAGTATTAATCATGCAATCGCATTAAACTGTGATGATTTTGGCACACGTTTGATATTTTAGGGTCGATAAGTCTGGATAAATTAAATGGTTGATGTTTGTGTTTCAAACTCATTGACAAACTCAAGTGTTACCTGCACGTCGTTTGCACTATAAAGAAGGTTATAAACCAAACTCCGACCAAGCGGAATATAACTCCACAGCTTGGGGAAAACGGCACGAGTTTTATGAATAAATATAATTTTAGAGAGATGAACAAACCTACAAAAAGCTTTTCAAAAAATGACCAACCACCAACTCTATTGTGAATGCTGTGCACATCTGCACCGATGCATTGCCGGCAGCGACTCACGTATAGTGATGATTATTGTGAGGTTGTCACCGCTGCGGGCTACTCTACCGCACTGTGATTGGTCCAATTATCACTTTGCTGATAACAGTTATTATTTGATAACATAATTTACTCGTCCCACCAAAATCACACCCGGGGACACCTGACTCATGTGGACAGTTCTCAGAATAATTAAAGATTTTTATCTGGTCATGATCGGGATCTGTAACGGTCACGCCTAATTAGATGTAATGGCAGTGACAGAACGTAATGAACCCATTGTTGCTACAATTTTGTAACTTTCAAAGATAATTAAATTACACTTTTTGAGAAGTCGACAGAAGTCAACCAGGAACGATATGCGACAATTATTCAACAAATGTGTATATGGAAATACTTTTATTAAAAAAAAATTAGTTAGTATCTCACAGTGATCCCAAGGCCTGTATTCCACATCATCCTGCAGTTGGGGTCCCTCAAAAAAGTTCCTAGAGTCCAAAATCGCCTAAAATACCAAATAATGGTTTTAATAAATTAGTCAAGGCTAAACAAGAGGTAATTTTGCGTGTCTTTTAAAGATACGGTTAAAAATATAGTTTCCAGATATTTGTTCCACTATTTTTGAACTCTAGAACTATTTTTTGTGTACATAACTACAGTTCAATGTGTAAATCTCCGAGAACTTAAATGGAATCTGATTTGAATGTCAGGGCACTTACAATAATGAACCCTCTCCTGAAATCGATTTCATTTGTCTTTCCTTGACACGATTTTAATCAAAAGAATTGTTGAGTGTGAAGATATGACGAAACATATTCAATACCTCCATCAATTCCCCCGACAGCACCTTTGTTTTGTAAAAGAACACGACAAACAGAATCTAATCACACACAACATTCTCACGACCGAAAATCAATCAACCCATCCGGCTGGACCTGGATAAATCACGTTGATATCTTTGTAGAGAGAATTAATTATGCTCGTCGTCCACCATGATAAAGTGTGATACCAATAATGACATGAACACGACTGCATGACGAGTATGACGTAACCTGGGTGACCCGCGTGATCTATCATGCCTGTGTGGTCCCAGTCTATAGAACATTCCTGGGTCTCTTTGTCGATGGCGATCAGATAAGTCTTCAAAACGAAAACCTTTATATCCGTGACACATCGGACTGAAAATTATCGCGCCGGACGTTTGAAGGGGGATTAGTCCTGGCTTGACGTCCCGAATGTTTACCTTGGCAACACAATTGGGGGATTAAGAGCAATTAATACCGGGGGTTCTTTGTGGCCGCTCAGGCATGCAGGGTCGTCCACCGCGGGGGTATGTCTCGGGGGCGGGGATGGTGGCGGAGGTGGGTGACAAGTAGGGTTGTGGAGTAGACAAGTGCGTCGAATATGGAATTCCTCAGGAATCCAGGGCGATAAATTGTTTGGAAACATGTCTAGTTGTCAAGTTTTAAAATATCGCTTATGGAATGGAATAGTCTCAGAGGCTGGATGAAGACTAGTGATTTAAGCTAGTAAAAACACGACGAACAAAAGCGACTCTTCTTGTGTTTGCTGACTCTTCTTTTGTGTGGAGGTCTGCTTGCATTTTTGCTAAGCAAGTAGTATTTCTAAAAAACAAATGTTGAAGAGTTCAACCAAATTCCAAAATATTGGTGAACTTTGTGATATTGATATTCTGCTCACTAAAACCGTTAGATATTCTTTATTCAAATGAACCATACATCAATGATTTCGAATAATCCGTTGAGGAGAGGCGAGTTTTGAAAGTTAACATTGGCCTTATAGGACAAGCATCAGGTAGAAACGCCTACTGCTTCGTTACTGGAGCCCACTCTGATCTTGTAGATTTAGCTGATACATGTATCAATCATTGATCCAATTTCAACCATTTGTGTAAATATTGCACGCGTTTTCGATTAACAGTCTCCATTTCAACGAGGTCCCCTGACAGCCCCCGCCTGTTCATTGATCTCATCTCCTTAAACAATGCTGCCATTATCGGCCTCAGCGATCGCCACCCCGCTCTATAGCTGCAGCCGCGATGCAGCAGTGCAGCCACTTCCGGCCCCCGCTGCACTTCCGGTATGCACCTCCCTCACGTGACCACCCTGGGGCTTATCGCGCCACCCCTTGACAGAAGGCTGGCACTTTGATGTCCAATCAACCACATTGTCCCGGATGGGAATGGGCAGATGTTTTGGGTACAGAGGGGTTTTTAGGATATTTTAAAAGGGAAAATATATTCAGTTTTAATCACGCATACGTATTAAACGGTGATTTTCCATACGTTTGATATATTTAGGATCGATAAGTCTGGGTAAACTGAACTGTTGATGTGTAATGTGTCGAACCTATGGACAAAATCAAAGTGTTACCCAAAAATTATTTGGAATTTAAAAAGTATAGAAATTTGACAGCGAGCCAATATTTAAACGAGTTTATAACATATACATAACATTATATGTTTCTCTAACTGTTCTTTATAGAAAACATTCAGCAAACTGAATCCTGCAAAAAGGATAGTTAAGCCCTCAGTAGATAATTGTATCGTAAACCTATCTTACATATCACATCAACATGTAAACCTAATAATGACTACATTCAACCTTAGAGCTCCGCCCGAAACGAATTATCTAATATCGTTGAGTTAGTAAAGTTATTTCAAAAAGCAAACACCCCGTCGCAGCAAACCTGCGTACTCAGCGAATTTCCAATGCATATATATGTGACTCACTACCACATAGAGCTATTTACTAAGTTTCACAAAAATACATCCATAAATAAGTGATATATAGCATTTTATTTATTCACCATAAGAATAACATTAGGGTTGAGGACGCAGGTTTGCTGCAACAGAAGATAAGTAAAGTTTTTTTTGCAATTATCAATACAACTGAACCAGGTGAAGCTACGTACCAAGTTCTCTTAATGTAGGTTCATAATTAAGGGAGGTATACAACTTTACTTATTCTCCATATGAATAACATGGGGGCCGAGTATGCAGGTTTGCTGCTACGGGGACTATCAACAAAAAACTTGTTTTTTTGTGCTAATATCAATATATCACAACTAGTTGAAGCCACATACCAAGTTTCATCAATATACATTCATAAATAGTCGAGATATAGAATTTTATTTATTCTCCATAAGGATAACATTGGACAACGTACTGTGTTTAGCACTTTGAATATCTCTGCAACGGTTGGACGTAGAACAACGATTAAAACACCAAAATGTTTTTTTTGTTGAGCTAAACACATTAATAAACAGAAATGTGAAGTTTTTAGTGAAACTATCTGAGAAAAATCTAAACACCTTTTTCCCATAAGATTAACATGGGACACGTTTTTTTGGATTTTCTCCGCAACCACTTAACCTAGGTTAATGATTCAAAATACTAAATTATTTGTTTTTTAAGCTATATAAAATGGCTATAACCAAAATTTAGTGTTTTTAACATTTTGGGGCCAAATTTGCAAAAAACAGATTTTTGGAAAATTGTAAACCCCCATAAAACCCCCTTCCCATAGTGCAATCGATCTGGTTTTCGAACTTAAAGTCATAAATGCTACTCTCCACATTTGTGTCAAATTTCATCAAAATCGGGTGTTTCTTTCAAAAGTTATCGCGGTAACGGACACACACACACACACACACACACACACACATATATATATACAGACACATATATATATATATGTGTGTGTGTGTGTGTGTGTGTGTGTGTGTGTCCGTTACCGCGATAACTTTTGAAAGAAACACCCGATTTGCCCGATACGAATAGTGTTTTTGGCATCTGGGGACCTCAAAACGAAAAGTCATCATGGTCTCGGGCTTAAGTCTTACCATGCCACCTACGGTAATAGCTTCTTCCCTATAGGGGAAATTCGCTAAAAATACCTTAGAATTTCATTGAGCCAAATTTTGATATCACAAATAATATTAGTTTAACTAAACTCAAAAAATATCCATATTTATGGGGTTAACTATTTGTGATATAGAAATTCTGCTCACTGATATCGCTAGGTATTTCTTTTTCTTTAAAATAAACCACAAACCAACGATTTTGGATAATCCGTGAAGGAGGGACGGACTATGAAAATTAACTTTGGCCTTAAAGGAATACGTTATCATGTTAATATGCTCTTTTTACTGGATTTTTTTAAAACTTGAATATTCAAATAAATTTATGATTTTAAATTTAAATATGCTAATGTTTATTATTCTGACGATAAATATCAGACAGCATCGACAAATAGCCGGTATTGGTTTGGACCGCTTCCTTTAAAGCGTTTAGTAATGTTAACAAATTGACGCTGGCGTATATCTAACAAATAAATAATAATCATTTTACTCTACATAAGCCTGAGTATCACTGCTTCGAAGACGTTAAAATAACCAAGTTGTAATATATACCCTAAATGTTGCAGGCTTCTTCGCCAATCAAAACTTGAGTCGATCAATTAAGAAGTACTTGTTGGATTTCATCGTCGTATCAAATTGTGCGAAAACTTTTGGAAGGAAGATCAGTAAAGACGGGATAGAGAATTTCAGTCTGTATTGGATTAAAAATAGGTAGAGGCTACGTACACGTCCGACGTGAGCCGCTACTGTTCACGTCCGTTCCAAATTATGCACCGTACGTTACTTTTCCTGTGATTTTTTAAACAAATTGAGAGCCAGAAAATCCCCTAACCTAACCTAACGTAACGTAACGTAACCTAACCTAATCTAACGTAACGTAATGTAACCTAACCTAAGCGGCAGCGAAGTGAATTTGCCCTTACATTGGACGTGTACGTAGTCACTTCGTTAAAAATAAGATTCTTGATAGTTAAATTGATGAGCTACTTCTAGAAACGTAATGAGGTGAATTTTAATTAGTCCAAAAACGAAACCGAAAACCCCAACTCGACATTTCCGTAGTCCACATAGTGTCGGGTTTGAGTGACACTACGGAATGTCGGAAGTGAAGGCGGTGTACATAACATCACTTAATTTTCTCGGGATTTCTAATATTTTTGGGGTGTAGGGTGACATGCCATGGAGCATATCATTAGTACCGGTTGGTTTGTTTTCTAGTTTTATGATACCCCAACGCGAAGACAACATGCCATCGCGGCGGAGGAGGTGACTCACAGAATGGGAGGTAAGGGAGAGAGGTGGGGTGAGAGATCCGTGTGGTTTGGGAATCCAAGTTCCAAGAACCAGTTTAGTCGTCCATCGCCAAACAGTGATTACTTCCCCATTGAAATTCGGTATTTTACGGCACTGCCTAAACCTATGATAATGTAACTTCTCCAAATGCGGAGCAACAATAGGTAGCAATCGCAATGTTATTAATATATCATTCTATATATTTGACACTTCTGTATGATAATGGTACTGTCTATTTATTTTATTATGACAGGTTGTGTATAAAATTACGTCTACAGTATTAAGAGTCTTCATCACCGGAAGTTGCTAGACGCTATGTTGGAGTTTTGCTCCATAAGGCCAATGTTAACTTTGTGCCTCCATTACTCCTCACCTGATCGTCACATACAATTCATTTTGGTGTCAAATTAAAGGTTTCCTCGTCCTCTAGGGAAATACAATATCGAATTTTTTAATTTGGGTACTATAGTCGCATAATAAATAGTGTAATTTTGAATTGAAACACTGTACATGTTCTCATTAATTTGTAACAAAATCCAAATTCGACTGTTGTATTTCCCTAGAGGACGAGGAAACCTTTAATTTGACACCAAAATTAATTGCTTGTGACGATCAGGTGAGGAGTAACGGAGACACAAAGTTAACATTGGCCTTATGGAACAAAACACCAAGATGGCGTCCGGCAATTTCCGGTGATGAAGACTCTTAAGTCATTTTTGTTGTTAATTAAAAGAACTATATATTCCTGAATGTATTTTGTATACAACCTTGATCTATACAATGTTTTATTTTAAAAATCCATACTGTAATAAATAAATGTTGCAGCCAAATTATGAATAGGTATTTGACTTTGTCTGTGTCAAGTGTGATAGTTATCATACTAAGTATGACAGTTCAAACGAATTTTACCAAGGAGACATCAGCACCTCGGCATACTCACCCTTGCATTCACTCTCTACTCCTTCCCCTGGCTCTCTCGCCCTAACCCACCCCGGCACATCGTTCCCCCCCGGAGGCCGTGGGTCATAAAATAGTCATTATTACCAGTTAATTGAACAGGGTATCTGGGTTTTTCTATGGCACAAAATCCGTCTCCCATATTTTTTGTTTACAAGTTGTTGTGTGGTACTAGTGCTAGTGCTGCATTCTGTTACGAACCTGTCAAAGTAGGCCTATCTCAAATAAGGAACACCTGTTTAGTAAAAAATAACAAAATTACAATTTACATAAGCTGTTAATTTGGCTGCTGACTCAAACTACAATAATTACAAAGCTCATCTCCGTAAGATTAACATGGGAACTTTGAAAGCCTTTGGGGTACATTCCTAAGTCCGAAGGGAAAATCATGTTTAGTTCACTTCTAGTGTACAAAACGAACTACCCTGAAGATTTCAAGCCTTTATCTTGAATACCTTTGTGTTTTTTTTTTAATTAATTGGTCAAAATTGTTGGTCCATCAAGATAACGCAGCATGATACCCAATCGATAAATAATGCTAAGACCAAACAACCAAGGAGGTATTAAAAAAGCTATTTTAAATATTAAAAGAGGTCTCCTATCACTTTCTTATCCCATAAAACCAATGTCAACTATTTAATCCCGTCCCTCCTCAACCGATTATTCACCACTGTAATAAAAGCTACCTAGCGATTATAGTGTGCAAAATTGTTAAACCACAAATAGTTAGTTAACCCATTACGAAAAATCGCAAATATTGAATATTTTGGAATTTTATTTAACGATTATTATTTTTTATATCAAAATCCAGCTCTCTGAAATCTTTAGGTATTGTTTTCCCTTTAATCCATCAATCGATGTTTTAGAATAAGTCTTACGGAAGGGGGTTTGAAGGTTAACACTGACTCAAGCTTGATGCTCACTTAAAATTTGATGATCATATTGATAAGGTTACTGGAAAACTTAGTTCTTGTCTATTTGCTCTCCGAAGGCTTGCTCAATTTGCCAACACTGATGTTTTGCTTACGCTTTATTATGGCTGTTTTACCCACATCTTAGATATGTTGTTCCTATTTGAGGTTTTGAGAATTCAAGGACAAAATCGATTTTTCGCCTACAGAAAAAAACCCTTCCGGATAGTTTTTGGACTCAAAAGGAATGAATCCTGCAAAACTATTTTTCGTCAGAATAAGATTCTTACTTTTCCTTGTTTGTATATATTTGAAACCATAATGTTTTACAAAAAACATTCTTCTGCAATTTTCTTCAATAGTTTTTCTTCCAAATTCGCACTCCGCCCACGGTTAAACATTCCAATTCCAAAGCACATGACAACCTTTTTTCAACGTAACATCTCTTTTAACTGTATTAAGCTTTTTAATTATTTGCCTGCAGGCCTTAAAGTTAACCTCCCCCTGAAACAATTTGGAAAACGTCTAAAGGAGTTTCTTACTGATAAAACATATTATAGTATCTATAATTTCCTTACCCAGTAAAATATATTTTGTTTTATTTGTACTATGTCTTGTTATAAGGATATTGCATTTTTAACTGTAGTACATGTTTGTAACACTGACTCATGCCAATGCTGTTTACACTATTTGATGGCAATAAAGACAATTTTATTTTATTTTATTTTATTTGACCTTACGGGAGAAGCAGGTAGCAACGCGAAATGTTACGTATCAGGCACCAACAGGTGATACAAATTTCAATCAAAGCTTTCTAATCCAAAGCACAGAGTAAACTTGCCAATCATCATCACGTCATGATGGAAGTGAGAAGTGAGATACGAGCGGTCACGCGCCTTCTACAGCGTCAGCTGGCGTAAAAACCGAGCGAAATGGCGCTACAAGGCTGCAAGGTGACGTGTGACAAAAACGTCCGTCACGCACGTCGCGTCGTAATAGACGGTATATTGACCGTGCGTTGCCACCGCCGTGATTCACCCGTACACACTTCAGCCAATTATCTAATGGCTGATTAACCGAGCGGTAAATTCCCTTGCGACAACTGCGTTGAAGTGGAAATGATTATAATGACTGGTGGAATAAAAGACTGGGTTGTGTTTCGTCCTTATAGGAGGTAAGATTGTTGAGGGAATGGACAAGACTACATTGGTATATCGATGAAGTATTGATAGTGACGATGTTAGAAATAACTTACAGTTTAATGATCTCCTTGGACTAGGTAAACTGTTTAAGGAATGGCCAAGAGTAGGTCGATATGTCGATGACTTATAGAAAATGACGATGGTAGAAATCATCTGTCTTGTGTTAGTCTGTCTTAGACTAGATAAAACTGTTTAGGTAATCCCCAAGATTACGTTGGTATCGATGATTGACGACGCTTCCGAGTTTCTAAACGCATTACGTTATGAAACAGAGTAAACCCAGGATAAAAACATTGGTATGATTTGATTACTGAAGAGGTCCTGAGAAAATTTCCTCAACAAGCTACTTGATTAATTTCTAACATTCTTACTATGCAGAGTTACAGTTGGTACAACCATCCAGCACAACTCAAACTATTGCTCAATTGTGATTGGTTATCTTAAACTAGGCATCCCGCCAAGTACCGTGGTATATTATACGAACCCAAAAAGTTTGCTCCCTGAGAGAATTCCATCATTGACAATCTAAGTTGACTGCTGAATATATTCCTGAACATCTGCTTTCTCAAATCATACTCAACTATTGAAAAAACTTACAGATCATAATTGGACCGCTGAAAATTACCAACCTTTTTAGCGAACTTGCATGAGATAAACGTGTGAGTTTACAATGTTAGGCTCAGCTACTATTTGGTGTTACAATTTGCCTAGTAAATGTTTTGGGAAGATTTGTTGCATCTATCACGCAAATTATTCATGAAAAGGTCGATTTTTAGTGGCCATAGTGATGCAAATGAGACCAAAGGCCCAACAAGGTACTGCTGTATATGTTCATGTACAACTCTGAACTTCAGAATTATTGGAGAGAGGAGGTGCTGTACACATTTTGACTGAGAGTGTACGACGAAGACGAGGAGTGATCTATAAGCAACAGCTGATCAGACCGAGTAAACAGACGGAGTAGAAGTAGAGCCCCGGGCCACAAAAACTGGCCCCTTGACCCCGGGGCTGCACGTCACGGTGCCCCCCCCCCCACTCAGGGCCCACGCAACGTAGTCCGTAGCCCAGACCTGTACAGACCTGTCGACATGGCTGGTGCAAAAACCAGCTGGCAAAAACCGACGAAACGACCAGCTAATTAGTGAAACGTTGAGTGACTAGAAAATTACATTGGCTAAATTTGAAGAAGGTTTGATACCCATGATGACGTTGCTGATTAAAAGATGAAAACCTCAAAAAATAATAAGTATGTTACGAGCTGGCAAATCAGAATGTCTAGTTGTAGGCAAGTACGTTAATTCACAATTACAAAATTTTGGAATACCTAAGTTCTGCAAATTGACATTAAACAACACTTTTAGAAATTTAAAATGTTATTTGACAAAGAATTGAGGTAAAGAACCAAAGTGAAAGCAACAGGCAAAACATGAAAGCAAACATTAAACAAGTAGAGTATACAGTGTTGTTTATTAGGTGAGTGGAGGGGATCACATTAATCAATTGCACAGACACTTTCATCAGCTCATAAAATGCCTGCAACGGTGCCTCAGTAGAATTACAAAAAAGTTGGGAAATCTTAAATTGACTCTCGTTGGTTCTTTTGATTGCATACCGCTAGAGTAACATGATTTACAAGCGAAAGCTTTAGAATATTTATTTATAAAATGATGTTTTAATTACTGATCCTGCTTACTACGTTCGATGATATGTGGTCAAGAAATATGGGTCGTTATGGTTTCCTTGAAAAGAAACTTCCAGAGATGTCTGAATACAGAGGGACATTATGCAGCGCATGTGCCAAGGCTGAAGAAATCAACATCTTGGCAGCTCCTGCCAGTGGTTAGGTCTTTACAGTTTACATGTCATCAGCAAGCTGACAATGAACATTATTACCTCCTGGCTTCAAGGTTGTGCCGAGCTGGTTCAGGAGTAACTACTTCTTTATAAGGAACTAGGTGTTACCCGGCAGACGTTGTCATGCCTTTACTTATTACCAACTAAAACCAATATCACCATGATCACCTGTTCAAGAAAACATATCATTAGCTTTTATGTAAACAACAATATCTTTCCATAAGGTTTAAATGGGAACCCTTTTGGGCCTCTTGGGAGGAACTCAATTGAGTTGGGACGAAATGGATGGCTTAAAAACCTTCTCCGTGAAATTTTACTTATATATATATCAAGTTTCATGACAAACGGTACAACGGTGTCCGAGTCAATAAACTTCAAATATATATACAAACAAACAAACAAACATACGTTTTTATAAATATAGATAAATAATTCCTTGTAGTCCCAGAACTGAAGGCAAAACACATCAAACGGACTCTTTCTTAGGTTTACGGCTAGTGCTTGGAGTTATTCAATGGTTTTTTGAACGTCGCTTAATTTCGTGAAGAGTTCGATTTTGTGATCTAGAATCTATTGGTATGATTTAAGTTGATAATCATAACCTAATTAGTTGTGACAGATTCAAGCCTGGCTACTATATAATTTGCTCTTACTCAAACTTGCTTGCTAATTTTAATTCCAATATCCTGATTTGATTTGATTTTCTTTTGAACAATTTGTGTTTTGAAGTGCAAATTCAAGCTGATGAAATAACACGGGTCTCAGAATAATATTTTACCCTTCAAACCGACAATGTGAGATTTAATTACAACTGCTGAGGTTACTGACCATTAAATTGTTGACTGTAAGTATTTCCCAATTTCAGCGAATGTTGTACAGCATGGTTGATTGTCCTCTGAGTAAGACTAGCCTCTCAAGGACGGTCGCTGACTTCTCTGACATCACATGTTTGACGTAACAAGTGTGCTGAGTGAGGAGAAAACGGAGTCAATTTACTTTACTGTGACTTCACTGCAACATCAATTGTAATATATAAAATCCAAAGCTCTCACTCCCTCGTAATCACTAATTCTCCAACTTCCCGGCATGCTAGAGTGGTGAAATTTGTTAACTGACATTTATTCTTTAGGTCTGAAATAGGAAAGTTAAAGTGTTTTCATACCGGTTCAACTATGGCTTCAAAGGTACCAAGTATTCCTTATGGACACTCACTTTTTGAGCTGATAACAAATTCAAACAGCTGATCTTGATTCGTAGTAATTCTACGGGCTAACCACAGAATTCAGCACACACAAGTGTCATAGCATTGAGTGTCATACATACTAATAGTTTCCGCGGGCGAAGCCGCAACGGGTCTGCTAAAACATTTATGAAATATTTAACAAATATAACAGTAGGCCTATATGAATTCATACTAAACAAACATATTATGTTTCAATTTTTACGCAATACAGTATTTAGTTATTATGCAATACAACAAATGAAGACACTCAGTACTCGTACTTTATTCCTATTTCGTAAGTTCAACACATTAATCAATACTATTATGAAAATGAGGTAGTGTCCGTCTAGCTATTGTTACATCACGTCAAAACCACTTCACCAATTCTGCTAAAGTTTTGCACGAATTTATTCATAACCAAAAACATATACTCAGGAGTGCCATAGCACTATTGCGGTCTATTGCGGTTTAGAAAAATCCTCAGGGCTCTGCAGGTCTGCGAAGTTGGCCTACCCAAATCAGCTTACCCAGTTTATTTGATATCTATCGTTAGTTCTTCGTTAGTTCCTGTTAGTTCTCATAAAAATATCTGCCCCACACCCACGGGACTTCCCAGTCCACATGTTATTCATATGGAGGAGAGTTCTGCTCGGTTTATGGTCATATGTGCTTTTTCTTAATTCAATTAATATAAATTATCAGCTTTATAACTACAGACTGTCATTGTTTTGTTTACAATTTGTCTACACTACTGAAGTTTAACCTCGTTTCGAAGCATGGGCATAGCAGCTAGTTATTTTACTTTGAAAATTGTTAATTTTATTTTCATACATTTTTTTGTAAGATTTATTTGTATAACCCTAAACCTATTATGGGTCAAATCCGTAGTAGAAGTTTAGTAGATGCAAGTTGGTTTAATCTCCAAGTGTTATCATTGCGTTCTTACTGAATGCTTGTTAACTCAACCTGTGTATAGGCCTAATTTTTTAGAGGTCTACGAGAACAATTTTTTCCTTTTCCACCAACGATGATTAGGCCTTGATTATACCTTCAAATTTCCACAAATAACGTCTAATTGATCACATTTTCACAGGATTTTGAATTTGTTTTACCAAGTGATTTCTGTTCGCCATGTTAATTAATTCCGATTTTCACGGTTCAACAAAAACCAGTTCATAATTAATGTAATCCTAGGTTCTTATCTCTCTACCAATCTCACAATAGAGTTCTTCTGGGTTATTTTTCACGGTCCATTGCGAACACGGAGTAGACGGACGGACGGACGGACAGACGGACAGATAGACAGACGGACGGACCGTGATTGGGATCTGGCTGGTCAACCACCTCGCAACGCAGTGTTGCCAAGTTTCCAAACAAACTGCTGCGCTGGAGTTTTAATTTATTGTTTTATAATCGACATCGGCCCGTAGCGCAAGCTTTCCCAGTTTTATTTCTTTATGAGCCATAATTTATTGTAATTAAAACGGCTGTAAATAAGAGCAGGACATGTGTTTCCGAGCTGGGGTCTTGTTTGGGAATGATTTATGGCTTCTTCTCGGTTTGTGATTTTCAGTTACACGTGCAGCACTTTGTTTCCTCCGGTCATGTGTTCAAATCGGTAACTTTGGTTCAGAATAAAACAAAATCAGTTAAATTAAAACTGTAATTAAATAAAAAATAAACCAAAACAGTACATATTTATTTCAAAGCAATTAAAAAATAAACATTACAAAGGAAAAGATGTTTGTAATCAGCTGTATACTGGTGAACTCAAAATACTAATTTAGCCCTAGACTTTTATAGAAAAAGTGTTAAAAAAAGTCAAACTAATAATAAACATAAAGCGAACAAATCAAATATATTTAAAAAATAATTTACAGACCCATTCATTTCTTTTTGACATACTAGCAGACTATTATTTTAAGCAATATATACATTTGCTACTATTTGTGGTTTATCGTCTCATATCTCACAGTAGACATTGCATAGCAAAAATATTACCTAACACTTTAAATAATCAAATATATGTCAATCATTAGGTTATATAATTAAACTGTCGATCAGAAGATAATATATTTTCCAGAGTTAAATTTAGCATTATTTATGAAATTAAAACATCCTTAATCTGATTGCTTGCCTAAATAACAATTTCGGGCTATGTTAGTTCTGAGAAATACATAATACTAACTGAAAACTATCATAAAGTAGGAATATCTTTGATATTCTGCAGATGGCTTTACAGTCAACAATAACCTATTATACTCAGAATAATACTTGTTACTAATGACAAAAAATTATAGTAATAACGAGGCAACCTATCATGCAATCTTTGATGACGATGTTCCATTCTATAATCACGTAATAGAAAAAAATAATATAATCACATGATCCATCTTCAATCAACAACACGTAATTCCAATTCACTTTGAAATACTCTCCAGCACGAAACCAAACAAAGCGGATTTGATATTCTGTAGGAAGTGTTTGCAGTAATGATGGTTCCAAGGTCGAGTAATGACAGGTGCATTAAGTGCAGCGCTGGACTGCAAGCACTTACTGCATCTTGCACCTGGCGCTACTTATATAGTCATCTTACCTCCTCACGTGGAATTCGCGCACGAGGTTGCACTTAGTTTAAAATTTGCCAGAGTAATGGATTAAGATGTTTTAATTCTAAAAGGCAGGCAAAATACAGAGTAATCATAATAAACTTCTTAAATGTATGCACCTTACTGCAAAGTCATGTCTCACGACAAGAACACATTTTAAATTACACTAATTAGTTTTACAAATTGAACAAGTAAAAGTGTTGTGTGCTTGGTTATTAATAACTGGAAACTCTCAGGTACTACTACTGAACTAGCTTTAACCGTTGTCCGATTACTTTTGAGTGAACGATATTACGACGCCATCATGACATAGAACTTGTCATGATGTCTCATGTTTCATGTCTCTAAGACAAGCAACTTATGTCAGAGTCTAGAGAGTATTAGCTAACGCAACAAAACACACGGTTTCTGTGGCCTCCCCCAAATGCAATAACGAAAAACTATGACCCACAAGAATGATTTGCAAAGAGGACAACTGGAGTTAACTAATCTACCGTCGATTCAATTGGGGGTGGTTAACTAAGGTCCATACATACTTTGTACAGGTTTGCTGAGTCGATCTATTTAAGGTTTTCTAATCATCAGGAAGATACCTTGTAAAAACAGCTGGAAGGTCACGTGATCACCAATCCAATCTGCAGTGTTGCTGAAAACACGATATTCATCGTACGAGTACCATATTTTCCTCATCAGAATTAACATTGTTTAACTGCTTACATTCTATGATAAGCTGTTATTTGATGAAAAAATATATTTTTTTGATTTATTTGTATTATTAGATTAATCGATTAAGGGTTTAAATTTTATGTCTGCATGTCCAGTGACAATTTAAAAATAGCTGTACCATTATTATACCCTTAAGGTTGGCAACACTTTATGGGATGTTGTTGATTATTGAATCAATTATACGCCTTCGTAAGACATCTTTGTTGCGAACATTACTCTTATGTAAATAAGCACACCAGGTCTAAAAGCTCTACGAACCTTGGTGGTTAACCAAGAGGTAAAACTGCTGGAGGGAAATTTACGCAAGTTTCTCATTATAGGAACATATATGAATTAATTTTTCTACCGCTGGGAAAAAATATGAATTAATTAATTTGACAGTCAATGATAAAATAGACTTTTATCTTTCAGTATCCTATTTAGTTGTGCTAGGCTACATGTTTCGTGGCAACAACCACATCTTCAGGCAGCATCTTCAAGTAGATTTGTCACTTGAATCTTCTTGAAGGGCTGCACGTACTTTGCTCCGCGGTTTACGGTCTTTTCAAAACACATCTTTTGCTCCGGGGGTAGAGCAGGTAGAAATCGGGGCTGCTGGAAACACCTCTTTTACTCCGCGAGGGGGAGAGTAGCTAACACTCTCCCCCAAATTCTTTAGCTATCAATCTAACTGGAGGTGCAAAGTCAGTCCGAACTTTCCTTGAAAATACTCTAGATTCTCCTATTTGCCGTGGATAACCTGCAAAAACTATTAAGTTCAGGTCTATTGGCCAGCCCTAATCAAGTGTGTTCAAAACAACTGGAATTATTGAGAACCCGAGCGTCGATCCACCCGATATCTGCGGCCATTGCTACTGCCTCCCTTAAATTCCCACAAATAACTTGGTTCAGTACAAATATTACTTCTGTACCCTGAAAACTAATGTAATTGATACCGAATGTACAATATGCACCACTCGACATATTTTTCTGAATTTAGTTTTGCAACGAATATTTCATGTCTGGCTACATAATATTTCATTTTCTATTCATAGTAATTTTACTGTGACTACTACTAATTTTAACTTTCTCTGTATGTAAAAAGTACACTATTGTGGGATAAAGCTTATGATAATCATTAATAAAAATATGTTATCATAACATAATAATCATGGGATTCAACTTTCAGATTTCAAAATATTTTTTGCAACTAGAGAAGCTCCAAGTGCTGGACTCAATTGGACACTCAATAGTTGTCAGCCACTCTCCCCCTCGTGGAGCAAAAGTGGTGTTTCCAGCGGCCCAGATTTCTACCTGCTCTACCTCCGGAGCAAAAGATGTGTTATAAAATTACCCTAAACCGCGGTGCAAAGGTGCACACGCACTTGAGGATGTGGCTGTTGCCACGAAACATATTTGTAGCCTAGCGCAAATCAACAGGATATTGAAAGGTAAAATGTGTATTTTATCACTGAGAGGAAAATGCTTCATTTTACGGAAGATACTTGACATCATACGAGTTAAAGGGTGAATCTGTCAGACCTAGGAGACAAATCGGGTTCTAACCCTCTAGGGCGCATCCTTCTGAAGGTGCCCTGGAGAATGCATCACTACCTGAAGGCCTGAGTTGGAGAGAGCGAACTCAACCAGCTCCCTGTGTGTTGTATTTTGCCTATCAGGAGTTGGAGGTTGTGTGGGTCAAACGGGTGAGGGGACCCACTTGTCATGGAAGAAGGGGATGCACAAGTATCTCTCGGGTCCAAGAGCAGAATGTTAAAACTTTATTGTACTCATCAAGATGAGAAACAGTATTATTTAAAGATGGAAATATGGCCAAGAAAAGATGGATTAGGAATGACAAAAAATGGCTTGTTAAAGGAGCAAGTCATCTTTCCTAACGATCAATGTACCTTTTTGCTACTGCAATAACTGTACCAAATTCAAGAAGACACACCTTGCTGGTTACAACTTCAGATTTAGTTTCCAGCCCGTTGTAGCAAAAGAGGCTTCTTGAGAAACATCTTAGTTTAAATAATTATAATATAATTTATTTTTTTACAACGTTTTATTGGTTGTTAAGCAGACACCACAGGTCTACCATGTACTCTATAGAGTCATATGTTTGAAATATTCGGCTCGAGTATAGTGAATTGAACGAGGTTTGATGATCAGTCACCATTAGCTATCCATGTGGCTATAACTGCAAATTTAAAAAAGCAGTACATGCTAATAGCCTCTTGATGTGGGAAAAACGTTATATTCATTATTTTTGACACCACATGCGAAAACCGTTTACGACATAAGCGGTAGAAACATAATTTGTTTATGAATTTATGTTGAAAAACATGTCTAATCTGTAAAGTTGTATAGCTTAAACGTTATAAGAAATTGCTCAAGCAAAACTACTCTATGATCGAACTATACAAGAAGCAACACAAAGCGAATCCTTTTCATAAACCAAGACGACATGGTGAGGGTGTCGCAGTCTTTAGTCCAGTCACGTACGTCTCACGCAACCGCTTTAGTGATGTCCGGACCTTACATATTCCCCTCTATCCGCATTACAAACCCAGATGCTATCGTGCGAGATGAGATGTAGGCCAGGCAGGTCCCAGATTCAAAACAGTAGCCGTAGAAGTGGCAACGCCGCAGCCCAACACCTGCACTGGGTGCCCCAGGTGTTGTCGGGGGGGAGCGGGGGGGAAGCAAGGTTGCCCCGTCCACCATTTATCTTCCCCTCCTTGTCACAACCTAATAAAAACAAAACCAGGTTTTTTTTACTGTTAGACTCGCTAGATTGGCTATTGTTTGTTACGTGATGGTAACACGGGGCTTCGCCTAGACCTTGATAAGGGGGTTGGTGATAACGGCGGAGGAAGTCCCGACAATGGTAATGTTTACGATTACCTAAGTCACGATCGCGATTGCAGCTGTGATGGAGAGGTTGGTTGCGACACTGATTTGCACTCGCCTTGACCTTGGCCTCCGCACACGACTGGGAGGTTGATGAAATTTTAATCGCCCTCAAGTGAGTTTATCACCCGCGATACCCTCTGCGATAGCTCCTGACACCAGCTGGAGCTCTGCTTGTACAAAAACTCGGTATCTGCGTTTCGTTACATTGTTTATAAGCTTCGTTTGTAAACAATCTCTTAAGAGAGGGCTCCAGACATGAAACATTTCACGTGTATTGTATAACTGCGTCTCCCTTAAGGCCAATAACTTTCAAACCTATCGGAACGGATTATTCGGAGTAGGTTAGGCTTGGCTCATTTTAAGGCTACTTCAAATAAACTATAAGATATTGATGATCATTCGTGGGTTGTTTTAAATCCAAAACGTGAAGTAACTCCTTAAAGTGGCTCGAAATTAAATAGTGAAACCTCAAAGTTTAAATTTGTTTCACTTAAATAACTTTAATCGGATGGGGCAGTCATAGCTGAGTGGGTTGAGTACTGCCTATCACTCAAAATATCCTGGTTCGATTCCCGGTGAAGTCCATACGACTTTTGAAACTCGGACTGTTTCCGTGCTTACGAGGGCACGTTAAGCTGTTGGTCCCGGCTACATATATAATCAAAAGGTCATGTCAGAGGCACCAATGCAACCTGAAAACTCTAACAACAGACCTTGGCTACAAGGTTACAGGAACTTTATTTTACTTTTTTTATCGGATAAGTTCACATGAAGTGCAGCTGGTTTTTACCGGCTACAGCAATATATTGATTGCTTGAAACAAATCAAGAACAGTACGATTTTTTGGAGAGACTACTAACGATTCTCTTAGGCGACTTTTGTTCTCAAGTTCACGAAAGGCTCAACAAATTAACTGCACGCTTTCTACTATTCAAAGAAAATGAAAAATGTTGAGCTAATTAACGAGTTGACCCGATGCTAATCATCTTATCTTCCTCTAATAATAACCGCATAATATTTTTTCTAATCTAGTGTCAAGGAGACATCTCTTCAAAATCAAAAATATTACTTCACAAGAAAACTTTAGTACTTCTAGTACGTCATGTGAATACTGTGTGCAGAAAGTGGCCAGAAGTTCCTATCACGCTTTACTGAAACTAACTAGCAAGGTCTCTCTCCTTTAAGCCATTCCAGCAGAACCTTGAGGTGTCGATTTACATCTGGGCTGGAGCCAACTCAGCAGCTGATGACAATTGTTCAGGGTGCTGACGACGAGGACTTATACACAAGTGTTGCCAACCTTGAAACCGCTGCAGCTCAGTGGCTGCAAGTGGAGTTCTCCCGAATTAGTAGTACCAACTTACTAACATATATTTTTTAGACAATGTCTTCAAAAACAAAGCTTCTAAAATTCTTTACATCTAATGTCAAATCAAATCAAAAACTCTAAATTGACAAACATATAAGGATGGTTATGGCATGAAATTTAATTTGAAACTGCAATTTACAGTTCTTCATAGGTGCCTCTCCACTGTCGAAACTCTTCCAGGTAAGAGTTCTGTATCAGCAACTGGCTGATAGCCGTTTTCATTTTCCCCTCTCCTTGGAAGTTTTCCTACATCCTTAGGAAACTGATCATGGATTTTCCTACTGATTTATGGTGCTTTATTATTTTAACCATTATTACATATGTTTAGGTGTTGTTTGTTCAATAAACTCAAAATTATAAAGTATTGGTTGTTACCACAGACAAAGGATTCTATAGATTCGTTTCTCTGTGGTTGTTACTTTTTTCGAGGGATATTACTTAAAATGTGTGTAGGCGTTGAGGTGTTATTTGTATTATCGACTTAAAAAGTTTACTTCCTTAGTAAAAAAAATTAAACGGAAGGCATAGGTTTTAAATGTCCTGTAAATGTGACTTAGACGTTTTATAGAATTAAAAAGTATCCGTTTGGTTAAAAAAATAAGGCAAAAGATTTGCAACAATCTACCGTAATATTGGTAGAGTAACTTCACGGTGAATGGGCTCACAACTTGAAAACAAGGTTGAAGCTTGCTGCAAGAATAGACAAGAATTAAACCTTTTAAATAAAAATTAACTGTGTGTATTCTATACTCTGAAACATAAATAAAAAAGTGTAATTTGGTAGCATTGCTTTCCATTGTTCCACTTGTTAAATAATTGTTAAATCTTCTTCGAGATTGGCCACCATTAGGGTTAGTGTAAAGATAGCACAACCTGTATTTTTCACCATTCGTCATTTATATTTGTATATTTAAATCGAGAGGTTCCTTGAAGGGAGTTTGTTGTACATTTCTGAGTTGCCCCAAACATCTAACCTCAACATATCTACAAATACTAATTCAGACAACGTCAATAAGGTGTTCTAAAGATTTGACGTTTTATAGCGTGGCTCAATTTTGATTTTATCAAGTTTTGCTGAACGAAAGTTATAAAACCCTTGTAAAAACGATATTGTATTGACCTTAAAATCTATACTTATTTAATAGGCGAGCAGGTTTTTTGTGACAATCATTCCTTCTAAACTACTGAACCGATTTTCATGTTTTTAGTGCCAATGGAAAGAGCCTAACGTGAGGGTGTGCAGGAAACTTTTTTATAGAGAAATAATTTGTGAGTGAGGCCCTGGGGACCCTTTAAGTTGAGTTTTTCCCCATAAGCTTAGCATTGGGAAATAACTATAAGTTTTAAGCAATCAGCTGGATAGAGTAAACACAGTTTATCAGCAGGCCATGTTGGCTTTGGATCGGTAACACAACATTTATTGCTCGGATTTGAGCAACAGGACAACTAGTATTAATAAGAGGAAATCACAAAGCTTACTCGTCCAGGGTGTAAGCTCAATCGTTGCTAATTTTTTCAGAGAAATCAAGCAATGCTCTGTACACGTTTAATTTGCTCAACATAATCGACCTACAACCAAGAAATTGAGCATGGATCGAATTAAAACAACAATAAAAATGTCGGTTTCAAAACGAGTGTTTCCAGCAACACACGTGAGTGACGTTTCCAGATAATATATTACTCGCAGGCAACACAGACACTGATTAGGTGTCAACTGCTGATAAAGATAACAAGCTGCGGTGAGGTAGGTCCGTAACTCTGATAGTGGAGCTGATAAGATAAGGAACGAGCATTTCAACTAGTTAGTGGCACAGCTCGTGCACTTTAGGTTTTTATCTCAAACTTAACATGTTAATGTTATTGCCTGCATTACCATATTAGACTTGTATATTCTCCGTCATTGGTAATGTCTTGGAGCAAATGTCTTAGGAAGGAAGCGATTAAGAACAATACATAAAGAATAATCTTACTGCTTCTTAATTTCCAAAGGAAATGTCTGAATTGTCAGTCATATTTTTATTTTAATTTACTCCAGGTATAAAACATAGCAATCAAGTACTTACCTGAGACAGAGGCTGATTTACACAATGCACTCATGAAAATTAGGTTGCATGATAGAGTGAAAAGTAAATTTATGCTGAAGATGCCAAACTAAACGGTTATGAGCAGTTTTAACAAAGGTTCAAACGCAATAAAGTACACATTTGCAGCTTATAGTTCAATTTAAATAAATAAAAATGATACAAACACAGCAATCCCACAACAAATGAATACAGCTTCATTACGGCCGTGAAACCGAGTGCAATATAAGTGATCGAGGCAAAACGAAAGTTCAATCATGATGACAAAACCTAATTTTATAAATCCATGCGTGAAATTATTAGTGACATGTCTTATCCAAATAAATAATCATAGATTAATATTTGTAACCAATTACTTGGATATGTGCGCAGCTACAGGGGGTTAATTGAAATATACTCAAATGCAATGACATTTGAAACATATCTGGTAGAATAATAAAGAAGAAGGAAATAACCAATGAAATGCAGGTCCTTTTCTACTCCTTTTTATAAAATAGAGGCATCCGATTGTCTTGGCCTTGCTATCTACTACATAAACTTTAGCCTTGAGTAGTTTGTTGAAGCGTTTATTACATGTTACATAATCTTCCCATTTCATTGTCTGCAGCGCATCTCAGCTAAGGATTCTACAGAAGGCAGACCAAACATTGAAAAGGATTTTTCCTACTGTTGGAACAAAACTTCCGTCACCTACGTTCGATTTGCAGTTGATAACGAAGATTTTGCAATGGTCTGTAGAAATAAACTAACACTCTAAACCCAGAGGAACGATCATGGACTAGGTCTCCGCCTCCCCCTCCCCCCCACCATCATCTCCTGAGCCGTCGTGATCGAGGTGCAGCGAGAGGGCGTTCGCCCCGACAAAAACAAACAACACTGCAGCGCAGCTGGTTTCTATACTTCTTCTTACTCCTACTACTTCTCGTAAAAGTGGCCTTGGACGGTGAACACGTGGCCGTGACGTCACACCAGCTGATCTGCCCTCTCTCTCCGCCAGCCTCCAGGCGGCCAATCTCCATCTCCCTCGCTGCTACCAGACTACAGCGCTCTCCGCTCCATCATTTGCTCAGGTGTCCGATCGAGCGATTACGTTACGTATAACCTTCGACGCCACGGAGGATGGGAGCGGGAGGGGGGGTGCACGCCACTGCACCGTCATTATCTAGAATCTCGCTGGTATAACTACGCAGCCTATAAACATGAGGTTTCTGGATGGTGAAGAGTGATTAACGGTAGGAGATGCGCTGCGAATGAGCCTTTGAAAACATTCAAGTAGAATTCGAATATCCATTATAAGGCTGGACGTTAGTTGAACAACTTGTTGATAAGTATGTTTGTATTATCTATAATATTATAAAGAAGAGGTGGTTTCTGTCTGTCTGTCTGATGTTCCGGGTGAACGCAAAAACTACTGAACCGACTGGGATGAAAATTTACACAAAGGTAGATCTTAAACCCATGCAACACAGGACTATTCACTTTCTTAAAATCCCCTCGGGCTACGCCCCGTGAACGTCATAAGTTTCAATGTTTACATTACAGAAGAAAGTAAACATTCAGAAACTGTAATGCGAACAGCTGAGGACACCTCCATTTGACAGTTTAAAGAGCAGAAGCAAAAACAGCTATTTAAAGCTAACTTACTTTTCTAACCCGTGCAAAGAACTGGTACATTCAACTAGTTTGTTAATATGTTTACATCATGTAATTACTACGTCTTACACCACTAAACGTATATGTAATAGTTATATCTAAACTGCACTCACATTCAAGGCGATACGACAGTTTATGATGATATAAGGCAATCCATTTCGGACGGTTACACCCATCACCATCAGGCCTAATGAAAGAATACCCTATGATGACAGGTATAATTGAACATCTCGTCAGCTTCGTTCATTCATAGATGTATATTTGAACATTTAGACAGTTTTGTATGTTCATAAAAGTGTATTTGGTATATTTGGTTATTTCGTTAGCTTTGTACCTTCATACATCTATATTTCGATATTTTGACAACTGTTATACCTTCATACATAGATATATATTTTGAAATTTTTACAGGATAGAAAGATCATCATCAACAGACCCAAACATAGAATTCTTTGCACCTTCTTACTTGTATATTAGAATATTTTCAGTTTTTGAGTGCGAGTGTAAATATGCATGTAGTTATTTAATAACATAACGTATCGAACACTCACAAACATTGCTAAGATGGAAACCCATAACAAATCTTTCAACATCTCTACCTGTTGCTCTGAAAAATGTTTTATAAAGTCTATATAAATTGGTAGCTCGAATAACACTAGCTCCAGTCTCAAACTTTTACTCTTATAACGACGCGCAAAGTCTAAAACCGGTCACGTTGTCACGTTGGATAGACACCAAACAGATGTTTTCTAGTTTACAGGGATTTGCAGGGTATGATTAGCTATTTTCTACTTGCATCAAGTTTTATATTCGTATATTGTAACTAGTGTCAACTATAACTTAAAAATCGTTATGCAAATTTACGTCAATTGGCTCAGTGGATTTTGTAAGGTTACAAGGAAAGTTTTGTTTTTATTTATTAGTGAATTTCCTTTGGAAAGTGAACTATTAGCATGATCCGCACGGTGAAACTTAAGCCCGGGACCACCATAGAAGTTCCTAACGTGACCCCCTGAACATGTTTTGGGGGGTCGTTCAAAATTTTATATATATATATATATATATATAAAATTCTATATATATATATATATATATATATGTGTGTTTGCACTCTAGCGGTCGCATTTTTTGTCCGATTTAATTCAAATTTGGTAGGGACATTCCTTTCTGTAATCGGTTGGACAAGTTCGTTGGGCAAAACAATCGGAAAACTCTACACCCCTTTTTTTGGAGATTAATCTTTCAAATTTCGAGTTTTAGGGCCAAAAAAGGGTCATAAAAGCCCCAGATGTAAAATAAATGCATGTACAAAGATGGGAATTAGTGAGGCGAAAGTTTTAAGCTCTCTCTCGTCATTCTAGCATAAATATTTACCGAGTTATTAAAGAAAATGTGTATCGACTAAACACAGTACGTTGTCTTGTGGGGGTTTTACACTACAAAAGCCTGTTATTCCTTTGTTAAAGTACTTTTAACATCCCCAGCAACCTCACGCCTACTTTCAAGCCTGTCTGGACCTTCTCCTAACCTTATAATGCGCAAAATTGTATTCCCACCTTTGCAAGTAAATGAAACCAGGAGTATCAGAACAGCCAAAAAATCAATGTTTTCAGATTTCAATAAAAATTGGACAAATGTATGTTTTTACACTGATTTTGAGTTTTAAAAGTTTTAATGTGGAAATTCACTTTCCTCACGTCGGCGTGCTGCGTGCAAACTCGTTTTTAATTTAAATGCCTTTTAGCGAATTTCCCCTATAGGGAAGAAGCTATTACCGTAGGTCTCATGGTAAGACTTAAGCCCGAGACCATGATAACTTTTCATTTTGAGGTCCCCAGATGCCAAAAACACCATTCGTTCAAATTTTTATATATGTATATATATATATAAATATATATATATATATATTTATATATATATATATTTATTTATATATATATATATGTATGTGTGTCCGTAAGCACGATAACTCTCGTAAAAAAGGTCCGATCTTAATGAAATTTGGTACAAATGTGTAAAGTACCATTTATTTGAACAAGTTCGAAAACCAGATGAATCGCACCATCCGAAAGGGGGTTTTTGGGGGGTTTTGTACCCCAAAAATGTGTTTTTTGGGGTTTTCACATGTAATTTTAATTTAAATCAAATTTTAATTTATACCATTGAATTTAGCTTAAAAAAACAAACAATTTGGTATTTTGATCATTGCTCTACGTCAATTGGTTACCGAGATATTGAAAGTGCTAAATACAGTACGTTGTCTAATGTTATTCTTATGGAGAAAAAGAAAAATTGTATATCTCGCTTATTTATGAACATAAACTGGCAAAATTTGGTATATGGCTTGATCTGGTTATGGTTTATTGTTGTTTGCACAAAAAAACAATTTTTCGCCTATGGTTCCTGTAGCAGCAAACCTAGGTACTTGGTCCCCATGTTATTCTTATGGAAAATACTTAAAATGTTATATATCGCTTATTTATGAATGTATATGGATGAATCATAACAAACCGGTCACCCCCCCGTATTTTAACATCTAGAAAATTGATATGGTTGCTCTGTATTTCTTCTGTAAAAGACCTTTTAACATATCTTAATAGTTTATCAAGAACTGTCAAATTTACAGAAGAAATACAGAGCAACCATATAAATTTTCTAGATGTAAAAATATAAATTAAAGATAATGTTCATTCATTTAACATTTATAGAAAACCTACAACAACAGACGTCATAATTCCTTCACAATCAAATCATCCTTGGCAGCATAAAATAGCCACATTTCATTCATTAACTCATCGGCTTATTAATATACCACTAAGTAAAGAAAATTTCAGAAAAGAAAAAGAAGTAATAATGTATTTAGCTAAAACTAATGGATATAACCCTAATATGATAAATAAATTGATAAAAAGAAAAATTGAGAAACGAACGATCAGAAAAGATACAACATCAAACGAGAATTCTAAATTTATATGCGTGCCCTACAATGCATATATTAACAAAGCCATTAGAAAAACATTTAAAAACTCAAACTTCAAAATTAGCTATAAAACTAAAACAATATATTTAAAATGATAAACAATAAAATTTCAAATCGTCCACAAATTCAAACTCAAGACTACAACCAACCTGGAGTGTACAAAATAAATTGCAGTGATTGCAGCAGCTACTACATCGGGCAAACTAAAAGAAATTTTAAAATTCGTTTCAAAGAACATATTCAAGCACTGAGATCAAAGAATGCAACAACAATGAAATCTAATTTTGCTGATCATCTACTAAATTCAGGTCATAACTACAAAAATTTAGAAGAAAATTTAAACATTCTTGAATATGAAAGGAGATCGGAAAAACTAAACGTTAAAGAAGAAATGCATATCTATTTTAACTACAAAAAAGATGCACCAAACATGCTAAATAGTATGCAAATAAAACATCAGCATTCATTATATGATAAAATCAAACAAATAAGAGGACAAAAGAAATAGATATTATATTTAATATAGTATATACAGGGTGAATCTCGTAAGTTGTCCAGTATTGATTTCAGACAAATCGTTGGTCCTACGATGATGAAATAAAATTATTTCCCACTAAACCAACCCCAAGGAATAACGTAAAAATATTTTTAACGATTTTTAAATACAGGGTGTACCAGAAACTGAGGGTCACTAGTCCGAATCTACGAAATATCAAATACAAACGTATATCATGATATACATCAAATTAAAGCTCTTTTCAATCCAAACCATTTGGCGGAATCGGATTTTGATTATTATTGATTCATTTCAAAATGGCGGCTGTTTTTGTGAAAAAATAGTATTTTTTTGAATACCCTGTATTTTTCTTAAAAATGCAGATATCTTGATTCTGATTCAAATATCGCATTCCTTATGAGCTAAGCTTTATTTTGATATGCAACACTTCAATATTATCTCAAAAACAAAAAGTTTCAAAAATATCAGTTTTTGAAAATATGTACATAGCCAAAACTCAAAAATTTCAAATAGCACCATATGTCAAATAGCATATCATTTTAAAGGTATTGCAATTCTAAGAAACTTTTAAATTTAAACCTTATGCGTATCTATTTTGGTTTTCGAGTTATCAACAAAAAACATGTTTTCCCACATTAAAACACATGTTATTTGTTAAACATGGTGGTAAAGGCTGGACCATAGTTCTATTACCACTATGTTTAACAAATAACATGCGTTTTAATGTGGAAAAACATATTTTTTGTTGATAACTCGAAAACCAAAATAGATACGCATAAGGTTTAAATTTGAAAGTTTCTTAGAATTGCAATACCTTTAAAATGATATGCTATTTGACATATAATGCTATTTGAAATTTTTGAGTTTTGGCTATGTACATATTTTCAAAAACTGATATTTTTGAAACTTTTTGTTTTTGAGATAATATTGAAGTGTTGCATATCAAAATAAAGCTTAGCTCATAAGGAATGCGATATTTGAATCAGAATCAAGATATCTGCATTTTTAAGAAAAATACAGGGTATTCAAAAAAATACTAATTTTTTCACAAAAACAGCCGCCATTTTGAAATGAATCAATAATAATCAAAATCCGATTCCGCCAAATGGTTTGGATTGAAAAGAGCTTTAATTTGATGTATATCATGATATACGTTTGTATTTGATATTTCGTAGATTCGGACTAGTGACCCTCAGTTTCTGGTACACCCTGTATTTAAAAATCGTTAAAAATATTTTTACGTTATTCCTTGGGGTTGGTTTAGTGGGAAATAATTTTATTTCATCATCGTAGGACCAACGGTTTGTCTGAAATCAATACTGGACAACTTACGAGATTCACCCTGTATACATTTATATAAAACAAATTAATTTTGATTTAGGACCATATAATTAGATTAATTTATTTTATACAGATGTTTTTTTACTTATACAACATTTTGTGAGGTTATATTGACTTTGAAAATGGCATCATTGCCGAAACATGTCAGTCAAAAAATAATAAAATAATAAAGATCTTAAAAAAGGGTGTTTGTTTTTTAAAATGTTAATATTATACATATATGTGAATCAATGCATGAAATCTGTTCGAAATCCAATTAAGGACTTTAAAAAACGGATTTTCTATACATCGGACCTGGAATCGATTGGGATCACTATTTTTTGTTGTATTGTTAAAGTAAGCTAAGAAATAATAAATATTGTAAAGAATACATGGTCCGAACCTCTCAAGTTGTGTGGAGAAAGAACCCTGGAAATGGAACAAGCGATCCTTTCAATCGAAGTTCAAAGGAAGATGCGCAATTGCTAAACAGATATGTTTTTATTTATTACTTTAAGTTACTCTCTGAACAGGTATATATTAAATCATTGTGGGTCGCCCGAATAAACTGAAACCCAGTGAAAAGACTATCAGAACCAAATGACGAGAGCCGGTCAGTGATAAGAGCTTTGCCGCCTGTCTGTCAACATCACGTTATCAACTGGTATCAGTACCGCGCCGCTGACCAGCCGTTCACAGCTGTTATCAGTAGTTGACACCCAATCAATGTTTCTGTCAGTCTGTATGGTGGAGTTTCGTATAGCTTCAATCAACTTTCAATCATTTATCGACATTTTGTTATAAAGAATAAAATCGTGTCAACAATTTTAATAAATATCAATTCAAAAGTACGAGTACCTATTAATTTTATTTGAGTTTTGACCTTTATACAAAATTTACTCGTTCTAATGCATTTTGTTTTTGGATTTTAAAGAAAATCTCCGGTTAACTGTTTTTCAATTTTAATTGGTTGGTAGCTAACCGTTATGGGAAAACATGGTAGACTCTAAAAGGAGCTAACCAACTTCAGATTTCTCTAACATTCTTTAGCTTCTTGATAGGTATTAAGTTATACAAACAACTGGAATTTTGGGAAAATAAAATAAATGCGATAATTTTTCACCAAATGACGCGAAAGGCGTAAGCATAAATGATCTAGGCCTGGTTTCCTAGGTGCCAAGTAACATGTACGACAGTTGTAAAGTAGCTGATGATTCTTTTACACCGCCAATTGGCTGCTGCTTGCTTGTCTAGGGCCGTATACTCGTCTCCTCTACTGTGGTTAACAAATTGTCAGTTGCCTATGGGGTTGTATTGATTGATGTGGTGGGGATGGATTTTATGTAGCCAGATATTTAGTACAGACAGTCAGCTACTGTCAGTGTACAACTGGCCCATATGTAACTTACTTGTACGTAGTATCACAGAGAAGTAATAGTAGAAACCGCCAGTAACTGTCAGTGGCTGCTGACATATCGACTTGGCACCTTGGAAACCAAGTAAAACTTAAGATAAGTGACTATTTTTAAACGGTCAGGTAGCTCTGACACAATTTGAAAATATACTACCTGTATTAATCGCAACTTTTCGTGTAGGCACATATTTATAACGTTGGTATATTAAAGTTTTGGTGAGGTACGGGCCTACCCTCCTTGTTACAATCTAAGTTCAACATTGTGAAACATAATTAATTAATAATCCAACTACTCTCCACCTCTCCCATGCCCACGCAGTCATCATGTCAATGTCGAAAAGCCTGTCAAATAATTTACTGTTAATCATTTAATTTGAGTTCGTTCATTTTGTGGTGTCTTATTCACGTAGCCAACTGGTCAGTCAACTTCTTTTAGTCTGAATCGAAACACGTACTGGTCTACGCGACGGTTAAGTAATCTAGTTTTATCAAATTTGACTGCACGCAAATACATAACAATTTCCAATTTGTCTCGATCAAGTTTATAAACTTTTTATTTTTTTTATTTGGCAGAGAATATTAATTGTAACCATTTTAAAAAGCAATGGCACAATGTAGTATCCCCACGTATTAACATATAATACATTTCTTATAAGACAATGGCAAGAATAATTTTGATTTTATGGCTTGGCACTTGTTGTACATTATGCCTACGTTTTCCTGAACAAATAACAAAGAAGACTACTTTATCCCGTAAAATGACTACATGTAAATAAAATCAATCGAATCGGATATATAGTCTGGACAAGAGCGCAGATTGGCCAATTTTCCCAATTCTTCGAGTTAGACCACAGACCGTACATCCCTAGGGCCCGAGATGATCGAATCACTGGACGGTGGTTGAGACGCGAGACGCAATGGTCAGACATGCGTGCAGGTGTCATTAGGCTCCCGAAATCTGATTGCCTTAGAACCCTCTCCGTCTCCAAGACAAAGCTGGGGACATAAACTAGGTTATAATGTGCTACAATATTCTTCTCATGTTCTAGAAAGGGATCCTTAAACAACGCATTTTCGATCTTCGTTTGTTATGTACTCGGAGATAAGTTTAGCTGGGGGTTTTGCAAGTATATAGTTCATCACTATGGAACACGAAACCAATATATACAACACTATCATTATTTTAAGGTGATTATGAATGCAATCTGAGTGTAAGAGGTTAAGGATGCCTTATATTGATGCCTTATAACTTTCCAACCTGGGGTGACAATTCCCTCCAAAGGCAATAGCGCGATTCCCTCCCAAAATTATGCTTGGTCTCCTTTACTACCCCCCCCCCCCCGAGGATGGAGTCATTGCCCAAAAAATGAAGTGTGTAAAATGATTTATTAACTAGTAGCCTGTCGCGGCTTCGCTCGCGATCACAACGTAATATTATACTGACATTCCCGTATACAAATTGTGTTACCGTTCCAAAGCCAACATGGCCTGCTGATTAACTGTGTTTACTCTATCCAGCTGATTGCTTAAAACTTATAGTTATTTCCCAATGTTAAGCTTATGGGAACATATTCAACTTTAAGGGGCCCTAGGACCTCACTCACAAATTATTTCTCTGTAAAAAAGGTTTCCTGCACAACTTCACCTTAGGCCCTTTCCAATGACACCAAAAACATGACAATTGGTTCAGTAGTTTAGGAGGAGTGATTGTCACAGAAAACCTGCTCGCCTATTATATAAGTGTAGATTAGTGCACCCTTATTTGTATCACGCTTACTGAATAAAATAAATCTCAAAAACAGAACTCGAATTGCTACATTTGCCTATTATTTAGTTTATTTTGCATTCGTTACATAAATTTGAAATTATAATTGCATATACAAATCAACAGCATTTATTTTGTCCTTATAATTTTTACAAGACAACATTTTTTATTGTTGCTAAATATAATCTATAAATATGCTAAGATGAATGGTAGGCTATATAGTTATCTGTTTACGGTATGTGTAAATAAATATGTTAATTAAATAGGCCTATAACTACTCTTGTCACAGGACTTTTTTTAAATAGACTTGTTAATAATGACTATAATATTTTTGCAATTGACATGATATTAGCCAATAGGGTTTTGTTGAAGTGTTAACATGTGGGGTGAAATCATTCCCTAATTAAAAATTAAAGTAGGCTACTCTTTCTATTTCCCATTTCACAACTTACACAAACACCATAGTGAAGGCTACCACCCCTCGGAGCAATTTAAAATCGTCCTTTTAAACCCATAATTTTAGATTATGAAGAATCTAAAAGATAGGAATTTTTATAACAGACTGGCTGCTATGCCCGTGCTTCGCAACGGGGTGAAAATCCAGATTAGAAAACTTATTGTAAACAAAACAATGGCAGTCTATAGTTATATATTAATCCTCATAACAGCTGTTTATTGAAATGAATTGAATTAAGAATGAAACAAGTGTTACAAAAACCAAATAAAACTCTCCTCCATATGAATAACATGGGGATTTAGAAGTCCCGTGGGGCAGAGCCCTGAGGACTTTCCTAAGTGGTCATAGGCCTATGACAATCCTGGGTACATAAACTATAGGCCTATTTATGCAAAACTCCACCAGAATAGGTCCAGTGGTTTTGGCGTGATGGAACAATAGACAGACAGACAGACACCATCTTAATTTTATAATAGTAGTTGTTGATTTAAACATAGTTCCCTGATAGCAGTCAGTGAGTGTACGTCGTTCGTCAGAGGCAAACATAGCTTTCTTAATTAACCCGTACTTAAAATTTCCAAAGGATCAAGTACATTTTAATGTAATAAAAACATAAATAATTTGAGAACAACAACCTAAAATAGAAATCCAACGTATTTAAATTGAGAAACCTTAACGCTTTATAAAACAAAAGCCTACATCAAGAGTTGTTCAAGACAAACAGTTGACATAGTGGTTTAACAACTCACAAATATTTAGCATTGCACAAAATCATGAAAAAACGAGGAAACATTTTACAATGAGCTAATGAGTTTTTGTTTACTGCTATAAATTTAAATTACTTGACGTAAGAAGTGTAAATAATTTTCCCTTAATTTGTTCAGATTTTTAGGGGGGAATATATATCCCCCTCCCGATTATGTCCCTGTTTCCAGGAAATATTTTAAAAATATCCTTCGATTGATTGCATTGCGTTAGTTAAATTTAATAATGAAAAGTTACTTCTAACTAGCTAACTAACTAACTTCTTACTTTGGATGTGTATATAAAATGTCTCACATTAAAACATAAAATGTGAGTGACTAATACAGAAAATATTTATGCAGGAAATTAAACATATAAGATATAGGGGAATGTAATAATGATGCTGGGAAGTGTGATCAACTAAAGTTGCCATGCGTTAAACGTTAAACCAAACAATTCAGACAGCCGTCGCGTCTGCAGAACGAATATTAGCCTACTACGCGATGCACGACGATGTTGAACGTTGAACAGAGAGACCTAACCAAGATCAGACGTTAGAGTGTTCACATAAAATAAACTCTAAATACTGTTCCGTTAACCAAATAAAAGTCGTTTGTCACATTTTGTACAAATCCTATTCTTTTTCATTCAAAATAAGGGTATTTTAAAAATCCCCCCTAAAATACAATTTTATAGCGCAACCCGCGCTATCATCCCCCCCGTGGGCACCCCTGGTTCCAACTGACATATATACTGACGCCTCGCAACTGTCTAACGTTCCATCTGACGTATAGATTGACGTCTTAAAACTGACTGAGTTCCAACTGCGAGTATCCAGATGCCTTCAAACTGACTGACGCACTAACTGACGTGTAGAGTGATGCGTTGAAACTGCCATAGTTCTATATGACACCTTACAAAAGACAAACATTTATTAGACATGATCGTGATTAACCAATGACCAATAATTATAGGACATGGAACCAACAGTTGATTTTAAATGAGAAATAAATTCCAGGTGTTTGACTACAACATAATAACTATTAACTAGTGTCTGACGCGACATAATAGTATACAGTTACATAACACGACAGTCACAATGTAAATATAATTTAAATATAATGATAAAAGAATTTGTTAAATACATGCAATCGTTCCATACGTGATTCAATCAAACCGTCCAAACTGCTCTGAAAGAGTAGATGTTATAGTAGGCTATTGAAGACACCTCAGGACCATTTGCTGACGTCACCTCGAATAATTCCCTGAAGCTGTCCTCCAATTAGTTTATTACAAAACAATGACATTATAACACAACATATTTCTCGCTTCCTTAAATAACGTAGGACATCTGGGGAGTAGCACGTCATTTTATTTCTCTAAAAATAATACGATAGCTTCTCTTCACACAAAACCAACATTCAGGGTTTAAACATAAAAGCATTTGTACCCAATAAAAAAAAATCTGAACATAATGAACAAATGCATACTGTGGAAATGTGAAAATCCCCTTTTCTATCTTTTCGGGCTTCTCTAATACTTAAACACAACTGCACTGAAGTTTAGTTTAGTTTAGTAAATGCGGTATATTGGTATCCCGTTGAGCGCCACAGACTTTTAATTTACCGAATCCAAAAAGGCCGACCGTGCTATGCGCATGCATATCAAAAAGCGCCAGACCGTTTTCGGAAATTTCCCTTTAAAAATACCGCAACAATCGATTTTCGATATATTGATAATAAACAATCGGATATATAGAATCTTTGAACTTAGACTCTATATTATCAACATTGAGTCGATAGTTCAAAGATTTGATATATCCGATTGTTTATTATCAATATATCGAGAATCGATTTTTACGGTATTTTTAAGGGGAAATTCCCAAAAACGGTCTAGCGCTTTTTGATATGCACGCGCATAGCACAGTCGGCCTTTTTGGATTCGGTAAATTAAAAGTCTGTGGCGCTCAACGGGATACCAATATACCGCATTTACTAAACTAAACTTCAGTCCAGTTGTGTTTAAATATTAGAGAAGCCTAAAAATGTAGAATTTTCACATTTCCACAGTGTGCATTTGTTTATAATGTCCAAATGTTTTTTATTATGTACAAATATTTTTATATTTTATCCTGAATGTTGGTTTTGTGCGAAGAGAAGCTCTCGTATGGGTTTAAAGTATTCAAGTATTCATTCGGTTGCTATGGAGACTTTTCGATTATGACACATGCCGATATATCGGCAGGTGGCCTAACTCGCGTCTGCCGCGAACGCCGACATATCGGCAGCTGGCCTTATTCACGTTCGCGGAAAAAGGGATAGTCATCGGTAGTCATTTGAATTCACTGGTTCTATAGCTATCCAAATATAGTTATTCTAACTGTTGGTTATTCAAAAATAGCCAAGAGGTTTAATTAAAGAAGTGGATTTGATTTCACGATGTTTCCATGCCAGCTTTTCCTTCTTTCTCTCCCTCGCAGAAAGGTGAATGCACCAGTGGGATTTTTTACAGCTCAGTGCAATGGTTGAAGTACTAGAAACTGTTTCCCCTTCAAGTTGACAGGTATCATTGAATGTAGATGAGAAAAGTCCAAACCCAGATACATACCCATAAGAAGATAAATTTGGATTAAAATCACCCTCGCTCAGTCTGTAACCACAACTATCGAACTCTCCACCCATTCTTTGATATTTTGTCATGTATAAGTAGTTTTCAATATACACTAGGCTAGCTACAGTTCCAGCTGCAACCGGGATTTACAACAATTTGATATGGTCGAAATTTTGAACAGTTTCTAATTATGAACGATTGTTCTCTGTTTCAGCCATCATCAATTGTACGTGCTGCATAATATAATGAACCTTCTTTGAAATTCATTGTTGGTGATGGTGAATTTATGTTATTTAAAAAATTATTGCGAACATTTTACCATCACTGATGAGAAAACAAGTTTAACGACGTTGCGGAATCTGGAATCTGATCCCGACATCATAAATACCTAGGACATAACAAAATTAAAGACTTAATCCAGGCAAAGCTGGCGAAAATCACAGAAAAGCTAAAACAGAGAACTGGAAAATCAGTGAAAACAATTAAAATAAACCCGAAAGAAACACAAAGGTCAAACATACAAATTATAAAACACTACTGCACAACCGTACAGGAGAAGAGTGCTCAGGAGGTACTGAGTTGTAATCCTTTCAATATGTTTCAAATTATGAAATTACTTTTAAAATTAACATGGTACAATCATTGAAGTCAATGAGACTGAGTCCAAAATGATTTTCGAAACAAGAACAAACCTTGCGGTTTTTTGTAGTGTTAGCTATCTCCCTATAAAAATCTGCCAAACCGCTTTAGTAGCTAAACCTTGATGAAGTAACGATCAAACTTCAACTGTATTAGGATTCCCTAGGTCCTCGGTACAGTCCGTAGTAAAACCACTCCCAAGCTGCTGAGCTACCACGACCTTGGACCACGCTAGACCTGGCCTTGGCCCATTACCATATTTACGGCCTGCAATCGCTGGCATCGTATACCACAATCATGATCACCGCAACCGGTCGCAATCACCGCGCTGCACCACATAAACTATACTGCTGAGATATGGGCTGAGTGAGAACGCGTGTTGCAGAAACATGTTATCCACCGAGTTTGATAGCTAGGCTATAACTTCGAGGAGAGAAGAGGTGGTGAACTCCAAAACCACCCATAGGTACTTTTATGCGAGGAAATATTAAATCCACTAATGGACAGTAACCACAGCACCACCCACAGACACAACACAGCAAACATCCCTGTGATTGTAAGTCGTCACAGATTAAATGCTACATATACGTTTAATTAGAATATAAATATTGACAGTGATGAGTTTTATGCAATAGATGATAAACATATGGTCCAAAGGCAATAAGTCTACAGATTTAGAGTAGCATACCAGAAAACCAAGGATCATAACAGGATGCAATAGATGATAAAACGTAGTCCAATGACAATAAGTCACAGATTTAGTTGCTTATTAGACAACCGAGGATCTTAGAGAAGGAAATACATGAAAAAATATGGTCAAAAGGCAATAGGTCTACAGATTAAGTAGTATACCAGAAAGGTGAGAATCTTTTTATAATGAAATATACATGTACATAATATGTATATTAAAAATATGGACCAAGGATAATAAGACCACAGATTTAGTATCATACCAGAAAACAAAGGGTCATAGTTGAGTACAATAGATGATAAAATATAGAGGAAAGGCAATAAGCTTACAGATTTAGTGGCTTGCTAGAAAACCGAAGATCTTACTAGAATGCAATATATGTTAAAAATATCGACCTAAGAAGATTTAGTAGCATACCAGAAAATCGAGGATTATAGTATAACGCAATAGATGATGAAAATATGGTCTATAGACAATAGGTATACAGCCGAGGATCTTAGTAGAATGCGATTGTTTACCGTGAGCACCTCTGTGACGGCCGGTGTAGTGAAGATGTTGGACTTAGACACTGCACAAAGTTAGATAATATATTTGTGGACTCGCTTCGCTCAATGGGGGCTCCGCCCCCAGACCCCTGTGAGCGGCTTCGTCACCAGGTCTCTGTTTAGCCACAAGTTCAAGTGGTGTCATATAAAGTGGCGCAGAACTAACATATTCCTACTACTCATATTAATAAAAAATACAAATCGTCATACATCTAAATTTGAAGGAATTATCAATTGAAATAGTACGTTTCGGAAATGGTTAACGCGATTTGAGAGTACAAGGAACATGCATGCTGAATCTCACATTCCTAGCTATGTAGAAGTGGTTTGTATTTAGTGGCACAGAACCGACATATTATACTATTACTCATATTAAGAAAACAGAAAAATCAACAGATATATAAATTTGAGGAAATTAACAATTGAAATACAGCAGTATGTTTTAGGAATACTTGTAGGGAGCAAGGCACATGCATGCCAAATCTGAAGTTCCTAACTCAAGGAGAATTAGTATCCACAACCGGCATACTACTATTAATACTAATATTACGTGGAAATAAAACCTAAACCCGGTAAATAATTAAATTAGAGGTATAATCAGACTCCGGGTATAATTTAATTTATTGAATTAATTGAGTATCTTTGAGAGATTTTTTAGTGTGACCTATAAATAACGATTTTTATATTTTTTAGGGGAATACACCGTCATAACATACAATAACTATAATACATGTGGTTTCTATAGGACATGTACATCTAATTAAAACAAATTGGTATGGGTTTTTACCTACAATATAAGTCTAAGATACCAAAATATCAATGAAAACTCCGGAAAATCTCAAAAACTGGAGAATTTTCAAATTATTTTAGGGTTCAAACAATTCAAAATGGTCATGCGACTTCTGCTACATATTTCCTGTAATGTATAGATAATTGCGGCCAAATATTAGGACTCTTAAGATATTAGGTTTTAAGTACTAGTTTAAAGTGCCAACAAAATAAAAACCACGATTTATTGGTGGAAAATTGCTAAAATTTTAAAACTCTAGCGCTACCTAAGGGTGAAGGAGGTGAGATACGGCAAAACTTCACAAGACCAAAGTTGTAGATCGTCTAAAATACGTGTGTCTTGATGGTCTCCGTTTCTTGATAGGACCAACCATTCGGCCGCTAGGGAAAAAATAAAGAACACTTTATATCGTTGTGGTATAATACATTTACCATTACCATACCACATTACCATATCTGCACAAATAACAATTTGTTTGCCGATAGTTCCCGTAGCAGCAAACCTGCGTACTCAGCCACCCATGTTATTCTCATGTAGAATAAGAAAAATGTGATCTCCCATAATTATAAACATAAATTAATAAAACTTGGTATGTGGCTTTACCTAGTTGTGTTATATTGATATTTGTATAAAAACCCATTTTTTGTGTTCCTTGTTTCAGCAAACCCGCATACTCAGCCGCCATGTTATTCTTATCGAGAAAAATCAAAAATGTGATAAATAGTTTATTTATGAATGTATATTGATGAAACTTGGTATTTGTCTTTATGAGGTATAAAGATAAGATGCATAAAGATGCATTGGAAATTCGCTGAGTACGCAGGTTTGCTGCTACGGTGGTATTTTAAGTTACAAAGCTTTATGATAGCGGGCTTCATTCCTTTACTGCTACCTGGTTCTCCCGTGAGACCAATGTTTCCTTTCAAATTCTTAAAAGGATTATCCAAAATTGTTGATTTATGGTTCATTTTAAAGGGAAAACGAGTTCGCACGCAGCACGCTGACGTGAGGGAAGTGAATTTCCACATAACAACTTTTAAAACTCAAAATCAGTGTAAAAACATACATTTGTCCAATTCTTATTGAAATCTGAAAACATTGATTTTTTGGCTGTTCTGATACTCCTGGTTTCATTTACTTGCAAAGCTGGGAATACAATTTTGCGCTTTATAAGGTTAGAAGAAGGTCCAGACAGGCTTAAAAGTAGGCGTGAGGTTGCTGGGGATGATAAAAGTACTCTAACAAAAGAATAACAGGTTTTTCTTGTATAAAACCCCCGTAAGACAACGTACTGTGTTTAGTCGATACACATTTTCTTTAATAACTCGGTAAATATTTATGCTAGGATGACGAGAGAGGGCTTAAAACTTTCGCCTTTTTAATTCCCATCTTTTAACATGCATTGATTTTACATCTGGGGCCTTTCTGACCCTTTTTAGGCCCAAATACTAGAAATTTGAAAGATTAATCCCCCAAAAAAGGGGCTTAGAGTTTTCCGATATTTTTGCCCAAAGAACTTGTCCAACTGATTACAGAAAGGAACGTCCATACCAAATTTGAAGTAAATCGGACAAAACATTCGACCGCTAGAGTGCAAACACACACACACACACACACACACACACACACACACACACACACACACACACACACACACACACATATATATATATATATATAATTTTGAACGACCCCCCAAAACGTGTTCAAGGGGTCACGTTAGTAACTTCTATGGTGGTCCCGGGCTTAAGTTTCACCGTGCGGGTCATGCTAATAGTTCACTTTCCAAAGGAAATTCACTAACAAATACATAGTGATTTCAGTGAGCATTATTTCTGTATCCTAAGTAGTTTACCCATTAAAAAATTTTAAATAAATATTGAAAAATAGTGGCTTGAAGGGGCCATAGCCCCTAACCTTGCTTCAATACTCTACCTAATGATTCTTTTACTCTGTACATGCTGAGGAAAATAAACACATGTCATTTCGAGTTCTTAAACAAAGTAGACACTTTATCATATCTTTTCATGTAAAGAAAGCAGACCTTTTTAAATCCCCATGTTTTTCTTATGGGAGATATTTTACGTTATTTATCGGTTTTTAGTAACTTTTTAGAAATAGGGACTTTTTCCCGAGTCCCTGGGATTATTCCTAAGACCTAGTCTTCAACACCGGAAGTTGATAGACGCCATCTAGGAGTTTTGCTCCATAAGGCCAATGTTAACTTTGTGCCTCCATTAATCCTCACCTGAACGTCACATAAAATTAATTTTGGTGTCAAATTAAAGGTTTCGCCGTCCTCTAGGGAAATACAATGTCGAATTTTTTTAATTTGGATACCATAGTTGCATAATAAATAGTTTAATTTTGAACTGAAACACTGTACATGTTCTCATTAATTTGTGACAAAATCCAAATTCGACTATTGTATTTCCCTAGAGGACGACGAAACCTTTAATTTGACACCAAAATTAATCGTTTGTGACGATAAGGTGAGGAGTAACGGAGGCACAAAGTTAACATTGGCCTTATGGAACAAAACACCAAGATGGCGTCCGGCAACTTACGGTGATGAAGACTCGTCTCCCATCATCCTGCGATTTGCCAAAGTCCCAAAATTTTTACTTAACAATTTCGCCAACAGAATTATATATAACAATTGTGGAATTTTATAGAATGATTATTATTTGTCATATCAAAATTTAGCTCACTGAAATCGCTACGTATTCTTTTGCTCATTAAAATGAGCCATACATACACGATATTGAATAATCCAATGAGAAGAGACGGACTTTGAAAGTTACCTGCCTTTAGGTAAAGCAGGTAGAAACACCAACTGTTTCGCGACTGGAGCCCCCTCTCCAGTCCACATTTAGGTGGTGCTGGTTGGGCCCAACCGGCTCCAGCAGCTTTCTTGTTCACCTGATTTCAATTGTATAGCCAAATCTAATGGCACAGTTGATCGAATTTCAATATTTATAATTTGTATCTTAGGAGAGCAGTAACAGCTCGGGAAATGATTATTAGCTTGGCCTGCAATGCTAGTTTGATTTGATAATATGTGAAATATGCTTGAATTAACTAAAATAATATTATTACCAGCCCTCTCCTGGTGACTTATTTGTCCAGACATATTCCAGTTGTCGAGCATCTGTTAACGCATGTTTTGCCACGGTTTCGCCACCGCGTGCAAGCCCCGCACGACGCACGACCAACGGCGAGTTCAGAGGTCAGTGGCAATGGGTAAGATCGTAAACCATCGGGAGAAAGTCGGGCCTTGAGGTGGGTACGTGCCCGAGGCCACCCGCGTCCGCGGACCTTGGACATCCCCGTCCAGGAAGCCGTCGGGGGTAACAAGCCTGGAGACCATCCAACGGCGGTTATGGATGGGCTGGCGACGGTCCAGTGCAGCGGCTATTTCTGTGCGTGATCTTGAGTATTATGCATTACTTAACGGTAAATATTGCACTGGAAGGGGTAGCTGTTTTTGTGAACGTGAAGTAATATTGCTTGAAATTAAGGTCATTTTATGGCGATGAATTTAAAGGGTTGTAAATCCTTAACCCACATCCCTTACGGGTTCCTTCCCCTATGGGTTCCCTCCCCCATGTGTGTCTTGGGAAACCCATTTTTTATAAATCATTTGTTAAATGTTTTTTTCTCTCACATTTGGCTTTAATTTCAGGGGATACTTTTTATAGGGAACTACGAGAGACACAAAAATAGGTTTTTATTTTGTCCCAACGTGTACATATAAAAGTAGTTAAAAGGAATGTTTTATGATTTTTTATTTCCATCTACGTCATTTCTCCTCACTTACATCAAACTTATCCTATCCTATATTTTATAAATGTTTATTCATAAGGTTAGCTTTATTTCATTATTTGATGATTGCTTGCTACTCTCATCCCCAAAACGGCTCAGGTAATTTAGTTGTAAATGTAATAAGCCAATATCGGATTTAAAAAATCGTAATTTATAAAATCCAAATACCACTGACTGACTGACTGACCTATCACGAAATCTCCATAACTATAAGGCCTACATAGTTGAAATTTGACATAGGCAATAGGTTCCTCTTTGGCCCAAGGTGCTTGCTAAGAAACGGTATTACGAATTTCTCCCTGTGTTCCGCTCCGCTGGGTAACAAAGTCCCCATGTATTCCTTATGGACATTCACTTTGGTTTGAGCTCATGAAAATTCAGACAGCTGATCTTGATTCGTATTAGTTCCACGGGCCAACCACAGATTGAAGCACACACAACTGTTATACGCGGGCGAAGCTGTATCTGGTCGGCGCCGGCGAGAAAGTAATAAAACAGGCCCCATCGGCCGGAAAAATCTAATTTTGTTATACAAATTTACAATTTACAGTTTTTTACGAAGTTTAAAATTAAAACCGAAGTATCATGGCAGATGAAACAATCAGTCAACTGTCATGACTGTGTTTCGGACATGTGATTTCCGTGGGCACAGTAACATTGGAATTTAATTTGTACACAAAGAAACACCACCAAAATAAATAATCTATATCTATAAAAGAGGAAGTATGTATGTATATATGTATGTAGCCTATGGACTCCGAAACCGCTCGACAGATTGTAATGAAACTTTCAGGCATTATTAAGCATTATTCAAGGATGGTTTGTGTGAAGTTTGGTGCAAATCTGTCCAAAGGGCTCCGACCCAGAGGGCATACAAGGGTGCAGTGTCAGGTTTTAGAAATTTAGTGTTTACAAAATTAACAGCTGTAATTAATTAACAGCTGTAATTTAAAAAATTCAAAGTTTTGGGCGCAGCAACGCGCGCCGGGTAACTGCTAGTTAGCCTATAATAACTAACAATCAATTGCAAAAGATAATAGAAGTACAAGAGCTATTCTGAACAGTCTGTACCTTGTGAAAAAGTAATATAATTTCATAACGAATTATTATTATTACTCAAACATTTAAAAAGCATAAGTAGCCTAATACATTTTGGATCTGTACAAAAAAAAAATTAAATCATAATAACAACTACAAAGAACAACATTCCGAAAAGATTCGTACTTTCGAAGCAAATATGCCCGCCATGGACAGAAGCCTGTTGTGATAAATTACTCTAGACCATTTAACAAATTACTGGCCTTTTTTTAGCAAAGCTCGGTCCCCCAGGTGCTATATTCCTAATGCCAACAGTTTTTAAATTTTCACGTAAACAATTAAAAAGAGTACACTAAGATAATTCCAACCATGAGATAATCAGTTATCAGCAAGAGTGGACAGTCAAGGATGGCCGATGGCCTGAGTCACTCAGATGACGGCAGCTTTTACCACTGATAACTTATCTGTACACACACTACTAATTGCGTATTATGTGCTCCTGTTATCATCTGTCTATTTAACATGTCGGGTCAAGCTTTCCGTTTGTGATAACACTTGATATACTAATTTATTTATAACTTAAGAGAAACGCAACACGTTGCTGAAAATTTTCCTATCATAAAAAGTATAATTAGTTAACGCTTTTCATTGCTCGAGAATCTTTCTGAAAACAATGTTTAAAGTCGCGAAATATTTCACGTTTCTACCTGCTTAACCCATAAGACTTGGCAAAATCGTTAATTCCAAAAAAAACTCAAACTAAAATTTGCTTATGGAATACGTATATGAACATTTTAATTTTAACATTTGCTTATAGACTTTGAAATCAAAACAGACGTGAGCTGTCACCAAACAGTGAGCTGTCACCAAACAGTGAGCTGTCACCAAACAGTAAGCTGTCACCAAACAGTAAGCTGTCACCAAACAGTGAGCTGTCACCAAACAGTAAGCTGTCACCAAACAGTGAGCTGTCACAGTAATAGTCACGTGTAAGGTAGCAATAAGTTATTTCCTTCCGAACAAAGCTTGGTCCCCAGGTACTTAATATTATACTAGCAATATTCACACCAAAGATTTGGTGGAAATTCGGATGGCTGTGCTATAGAATTTAAATCTGAACAATTTATTTACCGCTCTTCAAAATTTACTTAATTTTATGTCAAAACAATTTTTTACCTTTTCAGGAGTACCATCATAAATACATAAGATATCAAATGCAGCAGGTGAATTGTAATAAAAAACATATCTAAATCAAACCGCTAATCTTTTAATGTGTCTAATCAAACTGTAAAACTGAGCTAACGAATTTGAGGATGGTAACGGGACAAAGGCCATCATATGACAGACAAATACGTTCATTATTATTCTTAGAAGTATTACAAATCATAAAAAATCAGAAAGTCTCTTAGAGCTTAGCCTTGTTAGCATTAAAGCGTTCAATGTTTATCTAACGGAAACAAGGATTTAATTCTACTATGATATGTTTACTAGCAGTAAACATTCAATATTACCGACTTCCGCATAACCTTTTAAGACGGATGAATTTCAATTTCCAATCTTATGTCAATTTCTAACTGGTATCGTAAATGATGAGCCATTTCGCAGATTTTAGGAGTAACATAAAAAGTTTTTTTTTTCAGGATACAATAAAAATGGTCAACAAGGTAACATTCAATTGGAAGGTAGTAAATTGTTTATGTAACTGTTTTTCTTTTGTTTGCGATACAGAGACAGTTTTAATTCTTAGTATTAGATTTTCCAGTTCGGTAGAGGCAGACAGAGTCGCTACCCTGCGATACTACCCAGCGAGATACAACTCCTGCCATCTGTGGGCGCTGCGGAGAACTATTAGCGCTGTTGCTCGCCCAGCAGTGCACAGGACAACATCGAAGCATTTTTGTACGCTGGACGCGCTGGACACCTTTTATACCCAGATGTCTTTCGTTTTAAGGACAAATGATTTTAAAATGCTCGTTGTTTCACTTCAAAGGTATTTGAGTATTAAGTAATTTAGTGTTAATTTTGAGAAGTATTATGGCATTTTCTTCCAAACATCATATTTAAGTACTGTAGGAAGAATAGATTAGAATAGAATAATTCTTTACTGTAATAGACATTTTTACAAATATGTTTCAGTCGGCACGATCCTAACTCATACTAACTTAACCTAGAATTGTAGATTTCCACAAATTTTCTATTGGCTTATGTCGAAATATTAACAAAGTATAGATTATACAAATTAACGTTTAATAACATAACATTAATACAAATCAGGAATTGCTAAAGCTTGATGATAAATATGGGTACTGATATTATTGCTGGAGCGATTTAACAGGTTATGTTGTCTTAACAAACAACATTTTATAAAACAGTCGATAAAAATACCAAGCATAAGAAAAAATCTAAACATTAATACAAATCAGGAATTGCTAAAGCTTGGGTGATAAATATGGGTACTCATTCCCAAAATAATTCTCCTTTCTTTCGAAGTTTCTAGTTTCAAATTATGGAAATAAAATGTTATAAGATAACTTGACTACATTTAGGATCACCACAGAATGCAGTGCATATACAATGAATGTTGTTTAGGGCAATGTAAAATGGAAGAGGAGACGTTTCCTATGTGAGTGCTGCCAGGTGTAAAACTTTGAAATCCCACCGAGCGCTTCCAGTGGCAAATTTTAAAATCACAATGCTGTCTACTACTTGATGAATTGTAACTTAAAACCAAATTTACTTAATTCGATACGCTATGGTAGTATAATGGATGGCACTGGAATCACGATCATGGCGGTCCCAGGTTCAATTCTACCTTTTTGTGTTTAATTTTTGAGGTACCAATTTTTGTTATATTTTTCACAAACCCATGTTTGTAGTATGTTACAATTACGAAGTGACTACGTACACGTCCAATGTAAGGGCAAATTCACTTCGCTACCGACGTTACGTTAGGTTAGGATAGGTTAGGTTACGTTAGGTTAGGTTAGGAGGTTTTCTGGCTCTCAATTTGTTTTAAAAATCGCAGGAAAAGTAACGTACGGTGCATAATTTGGAACGGACGTTAACAGTAGCGGCTCACGTCGGACGTGTACTTAGCCTCTGCCTTACAATTACAGCGCTCTGCGGAGTTAGGTTAGGTTATTTTACTATAATTTTTTCATAAATGTAGCGTAATTTTTTAGAATATAAGTAGTTTTCCTCTGTTTACATTTGAAAATACTACATTTCACTGTTTTCTCATTATAAAGCATTTTTTTCGGATAGTTCGTTCCTCATCGGACAAGTTCGGCTTCCTTCGGGTGGCAAAGTCTCCTCTTCCAGTGGCTCGTGTGTTTTTTAGCTGCTAGTAAGATTTACGTCGTCGTCGTGAAAATTTGCATGCAAATCGGCAAGAAAGAACAAGTCTGACAGAATGGACCAACTGTGGGTTTCAATAATTTCAAAAATAACAACAAAATATTGTTGTTTCGTTGCTATGCGATATCATTAAAACTAATTCAATAAAATAAATCGTAGTTTATGTAATCCTTTATTATGTAAAAGCTGGTATCAATGAATTCATAAAGCTGAACGTTGTGAATTCATTGGTAATATGCTGGATTACATATAAGAAGTTATACTTCCCCTCTGTTGACATCCAGATCTAAGTTTGAGCCAAGCTTGGAAGATGCCGTATGTATTTATGAAATCCTGCACTCGTTTTTTGAAAATAAGTAAGTCTAGTATTTAATTTCACATAGTTTAATTTAAATTACATTATTAGTTCACGATTTTTAGAACATCTATGTTATTAAATATTTTAATTTTGTTTACCAATTTTATAACTCTAAAACTACTATTTTGTGTACAAGCTTAGTATCAATCAAAGCTTTTTACACTCTAGATGTGCCGTTTAATGTTTTGACAAACGTCCAACATCAGGGCTCCGCCCAATAGGGCCTCAAAGTTACAATGTTAATTGTATGAAGTTTGTTTACTTTGGTAGTCGCTGATATCGTTCAATATTCCAAACATCTGGCTATATGCCAGCATTACGAGATCCTGGGTAGAGAACAGGACACCACCTAGTTGAATTATACAACGGTTTCAATCGCTGTACGATTATAGTTTGATTGTATATGTGTTTAATCTATAGCTAAATACAAAGGGAAAGTTTAGTTCAAATAATAGATGCAAGCCCACAAATAATGTCCAGACGCTCATTTAGCCAATCCTAGTATATTTCTTTATAACAACATTAACAGAAATAGTGTCTTAAGCAACCATAGAGCAAACTGATGCCCCGAAAGTGCATATGCAAGCGGCATTATCACTTTCTGAAACTTAAAATTTCTGCAAAAGATATTGTTTTACATTCAATACCATTTTGTAAAATATTGAGAGAGCTCTATCTCTTAAGCAAATCTCTTAAAATCGGATTTGCTTTGGATATTGCTGACTTTTCTTTATTGCGCAAAACGGGTTGCATGACCATCTCTTCCGGTGAAACTGGCAGAATAACTGCTCCTTTACAATTTTATGGCTCTCCTTTCTTTCACAAGTGATTGTTGCGGCGTCGTTGCAGTATTTACGATTTCAATTCCCACCAACTTATTTCCTCACAGCCCCGTTATCCCATCTTAAGGACTTAAGTAAAAATGGTTTTTAACCGCTGCCTTCCTCATTATCCTGAACGGATTGTATCACCCTTAGCCTTCTTTGAGTGTCCCCCATTACAGAAATGTTAACGTCCACTGGGCACCGTAGTGGATAAAATGCTCGCCTCGTAATCTTGGGTTCACCCAGCGACCAAAGAATAATATACACTGGCAATTGGGTGCTATCCTGGGTTTCAAGCCGGGCAGCCTCTGAGTGGTGGGGATGAATCCACGTGAATCGTCCACTACCGAGTGTTGCCGTCGCATCGCTGCCGCTGTCCCGGTGCTGTCTTTAATTCAAGATTATCCCTGTACCAACAGATTTAATGTAATTCTTATTATTTAGCTCATTACCCTCAGTGCATAAAATGTGTTCAATAACTATGAACAAATGAGCCTTTCTCACATGAATAACATTTCTCATACGAGTATGAAGTTTAATTGAGATTATTCCTAATTTGAGGCTGCCTGCAGGCTAAACTAAGCATTTTGAGAAAATATATGAAGAATATAGATTTGTTTATCATGTCTTTTCCTAAAAATTTCTTGCTGAAAAAACCTGCCTGACCAAAAAATACAAAAATCCTCACAGATAAACTTTTTCATGTCTAAATTCAAAACAAAAACTTGATCTCCTTAGTTTTTTTAAATTTTTTAAGTCATTAAAATATTTTATTTGTTACCCCAAACAAACACATTGCTGAAGACATACTGATTTATTAAATTTAACCAACAAAAAACATTTATCTTAGCTCTAACTGTACGTTATGAAGTTGTAATAAGACGAGGCGAATTGAGGCGAATTAAAATTTGTCCCAGTGGCGGCCAGTGGCTGAGCCGTTTAAGCCTCAGAGTGGTGGGGGACCGGCTTCAACTACAGTAATGCATAGTGGATAGGGATATCCAGTCTATGTCATTCTTTGGTCGCTGGGTTCACCAGATCGGTCGTGAGCAATATCAGAAAATATTGTGAAGGTTCGATAATGGACCCAGCTGATTTTGTCATTGGGTTATTTGTAATGTTTTCTAAGAATATGCAAACCTTGGATGGTAACAAGATCAGAGTTTTGACCGCTTACTATCAAAACGTTAAAAATTCAAATGGCTTAGAAAGACTCAGAGAAATTCCTTTCCTCATAGTCAAAGAAGTTTTGAGAGTTTTAAATTGATGGCGTTTTGGTCCTTTTACGAGGGACATTCAAGCATATTGAATTAATCTAGGCCTGTAATAATCAATTATCTTTTGCTAATAAAACTGACAATTATAAATAAAAAGTATACAATTTGAATACCCATTCTGAAGTATGATATTCTGGATATTCTGGTAAATCTTACTTCAAGTTAACATTTTTCTCATGAGAATAAAGTCTAAGATAGCGTCCAGCAGCCTCAGGTGATAAAGACAGAAGAGGCAGATTCTATGAGCACAAATCAAAAGGTTTCACATTCTATCACATTTCTAAATCGCTATTACTTCATTGCCATAAAGGATCTTTATAACTGAAAGCCAGTAACATTGTAACTTTCGAAATTGTGTATAAAATCTTAGAATATTTGTTTAAATTTACAGTTTATCTGAGTTATTTGTAGGTAAATTCAGCATGCAAGGATGATTCTCTCCCTATAAAAGGGGACAATTAAGTTGACTGTTGGGCTGTAGCCAATAGAATGATTGACTGTTGCTATTTTGTTGCAGAAAAATATCACTCGAATGTTATTTCGATCAGCTGGTGTGGAGTTTTGGCAATGCAGCACGTCTGCTTTTGGCTGATCTTGGTTGATAGCGCGGCTAATATAGATGGTTTTACAACTTCGACTTAACTTTAAGCCAACTAGTAGCCTGCCGCGGCTTCGCTCGCGGTCACCACGTTATATTATACTGACATTCCCGTATAAATATTGTGTTACCGTTCCAAAGCCAACATGGCCTGCTGATTAACTGTGTTTACTCTATCCAGCTGATTGCTTAAAACTTATAGTTATTTCCCAATGTTAAGCTTATGGGAAAAAACTCAACTGTAAGGAGCCCGAGGGCCTTACTCACAAATTAGTTCTCTATAAAAAAAGTTTCCTGCACGACTTCACGTTAGGCTCTTTCCAGTGACACCAAAAACATGAAAATCGGTTCAGTAGTTTAGGAGGAGTGATTGTCACAAAAAACCTGCTCGCCTATTAAATAAGTATAGATATTTTAACGACCAGGTGAGAAGTAACGCGTACTGACATTTCTCCTCTTCATACTAAACTCCACGATGGCGTAGGGCAACTTCTGGTGGTTAAGAACCAGTGAATTGTTCTCACAGGTAACTGCATCTTACTCCAACTCACTTCGCTCGCGGGAGCAGATCCGGCGCAGATGACTCATTTATGTGTGAGAGGATAGTCTTGCGTCTGTAGACACAGTTGTGTGTAGCAATGCCCCATAAACTGTGAGTCAGCCTCACCTGCAGTCCTGAGTCATGGGTGATTCACCCTGCGTGGACAACGGACAGACTCAGAACAGACAGACGCCGCAACCAATTGCATTGAGCAGCCGATTTAAAATATAAAAAAATATAAAAAAATTAAAATACCTGTTCCGTCAAATGATCGGTTGTAGTTAGGAGACTACAGTTGTTTTTATTAACACATTTTGAAGTCAAACGTCAACAAACAGTTGCAACTACAACTTCATGCAGGTCGCTGAAAAATATTTGCATACTTAAACACGCACGAGACTCATAAAAGCTAAATTAGACCAACATTTGACAGCTGGCGAAAACAAAAACTCGTGTGGTGCCGGTAGTTGATAGATTATGACTCTTATCAACTATCGGCGCATGTATCCGTTGTGGTTTTGCGATTTTGACAAATTTATTTGTTTATTAAACTTTTGTGTTTCGTGTGTTTTTTAAGTGTCCAAATGTTTTTTTTTTTACAAGACGTCATCTTGAAGATGGATATGTAGCGGCTTTATTGACATTCAACCTGAAAATATGTTAATAAAAACAGCTGTAGGGTCCCGACTACATCCATTTTACGGAACAGGTGTTTTAAACCTCTTATTTTGTTAAATCAGTGATCTAGCGGCTATTCATATATTAACATCAATTATTATTTATTAGTATCATTTGACACTTTATATAACTGTTGTTACTATATTTTGATCGAATCCCCCTTAGCAAACTTGCTAAAAACGTCACCCTCTAAATAATATTTGGTATCAGTGTCACATTATGTAATAACTCCTGAATGAGAATTATTTTTGCCAATATTTAGAGTTGATGCGTCTCAATTGGGCTCTGGATATGTTTGTATATTATGCCCGTAGCAGCAAACCGTCATACTCAGCCCTAATGTTATTCTTATGGAGAATAAGTAATGTTTTATATCTCTCTTAATTATGAACATAAATTAATCAAACTTATGTGTAGCTTCACCTGGTTGAGTTATATTGATAATTGCAAAAAAAACATATTTTTATCTTCCTCGTTGCAGCAAACCTGCGTTCTCAGCCCTAATGGTATTCTTATGGGGAATAAATAAAATGCTATAGATCACTTATTTATTTATGTATGTTTATGAAACTTGGTAAGTGGCTTTATGTGGTACTGAGAAACATGCATGCATTGGAAATTCGCTGAGTACGCAGGTTAGCTGCGACGGGGGTATTTACTAAAAGTGGTGAAAAATGTCCTCAATAATTCCTTAAATAACATAAACTCACCATCACCAACATTGAATTTCAAAACAAAGAATAAGATATATGTAGTTGAAGCTTTAACTTTAAGCTTATTTTTTTACTGTACTCAAGCAGACAATCTGTACAAACATAAAACGAGATTACACGCAGCACGCTGACGTGAGGAAAGTAATTTCTATATTAAAAACTTAAAAAAATGTAATAAAGGGTTTAAAAATCCCCTAAAAGAGGGTTAGAGTTGTCCGATTGTTTTGTCCAAATTTGTCCAACCGTTTACAGAGGGGAAGGTTCCTACAAAATTTGAAGTAAATCGGACAAAAATTGCGACCGTTAGAGTGCGAACACACACACACACACACACACACACACACACACACACACACACACACACACACACACACACACACACACACACACACACACACACACCACACACACATCTATATATATATAGTTTTTTGCGGGACCCCCCAAAACGTGTTCAGGGGGTCACGTTAGGAACTTCTATGGTGGTCCCGGGCTTAAGTTTCACCGTGCGGGTCATGCTAATAGTTCACTTTTCCATAGGAAATTCACTAATGCGGGAGTAAATATCCGCTTAAAAATAAGCCATCACTGATTTAAGTTTTCTGCAATCACTTACAGCGTTTTGACGCTTTGAGAGGAAACGTTTCAAACCCTGGGATTGCCAATATCTAAAGCTAATCTATTCTTGGAACACATCTAAACGGTAGCTAACCTAGATTCAAGCATTTAGAAAAGAGCCAAGATATGACTGATCTTTTAAACATAAAATTAAGGTGTTTTATGGTGAGAAGGCTACTTCTGAGCATGGAAGGCCAAGTGTTGAAGTCTTTAATACAAAACGAGACTGCACGCAGCACGCTGACGTGAGGGAAGTGAATTACCGCATTAAAACCTTAAAAAGATCAAATAAAGGGATTAAACCAACACTAATTTAATTTTTTTGAAAATTTAAACATTTTATTTTTTGTCTGTTTTGATGCTCCTGGTTATATTTAAATTCACTAGTAGGATGCCAATGTTGTACATTATTAAGTTAGAAGGAGGTATTTTCGGGATAACAAGTTGGTATAGAGGTATGGGGCTGGTAAGAGGATATTAAGATATGAAAAACAGTATTTTCCAGTGTAAAATCCCCATAAGACAACGTACTATAGTTTGACAATTAACATTTTATTTAATAACTCGGTAAGTACTTGTGCTAGAATGATGAGGGAGGGCTTACCATATTTGGCTTTTTACGTACAATAACTTAATGTGCAATAAGTGTAGGCCTACACTTGGGGCTTTTCTGACCCTTTTTGGGCCCAAAAACTTAAAATTTGAAAACTTAAAATCCCCTAAAAAGGGGGTTAGAGTTTTCCGATTGTTTTGCCCAACGAACTTGTTCAACTGATTATAAAAAGGAATGTCTCTACCAAATTTGAAGTAAATCGGACAAAAATTGCGACGGCTAGAGTGCGAACACACACACACACACACACACACACACACACACACACACACACACACACACACACACACACACACACACACACACACACACACACACACACACACACACACACACACACACACACACACACATATATATATATATAACATATATATATATACATAACGTTTTTAGAGACCCGTCAAAACGTGTTCAGGGGGTCACGTTAGGAACTTCTATGGTGGTCCCGGGCGTAAGTCTCACCGTGCGGGTCATGTTAATAGTTCACTTTTCCATAGGAAATTCACTAATAATAGTCTAAATCAAGATGACATATGGATGTAAAAATATCCAACAACCGTAAAAATAACAAAATCAACCTGACAATTCTATCGTCCAGCATATCATATTTGTCTACTGCATAATGTTTTCCTGAAAACTTTTTGAATTCGAACAATTAAATATATTGAGTAGCTAGGAAACGAAAATTTAACTATGACTATAAATAGTTATATTCTCACCAACTTAATAGTGTGCATGCACGTTCCTCCCAAACATTATTAATTTGTTTTCTCTCAAATATTTTCAAGCAAGTACTCTTAATTCTTTTATAGCTATACTAGTAGCCCGTCGCGGCTTCGCTCGCGATCACAGTAAAATGTTATCTTTGAGAAGTTAGTTCCGTTTGTTGAAGCACGTGGGGGACCGAGATTTGCTCGAAAAGCCAGTCAGTTTGTTAAAAATGCCTAGAGTACTTATATTCACGACTCCTTTCCAGGGCGAGCATATTTGCTTTGCTTATTGCGTATTGCTCGTTTCTTTTCATTTTGGGCATGTCCGTTTTATATTAATTCTTCAGTATGAATTGTTCTCACAATTAATTTATCCTAAACCTAATCATTTATATTTAAAGTTATGTCATTGATTATACATCCTACGGAATTTTTGAATATTCTGTATTCAAAATCAATGGTCATGTACACATTGGTTCTAATCACTATTCTCACAAAAAACACATGATACTTTAACAAGTGAGTGTTATTTTTACAATTTAATGGTTGCTTTTGAACAGCTGTTATGATTCTTTTGTTTGTATTTACAAATCTTAACCATAACCCCAATGTTAGTTTTGGTTTTGTTTTTTGTCGTAAATGTTTTATTTTTATATTCTGTTCTTAACAATAGAGAACAATGGGTAAAACTTAATAACATATTAGAATTAAATATATTACAAAACTTGAATAAGTTACAGTTCAGTAGCTGCACTTACATACATCAAATTCATGTTGTACATTGCTTTTTCAAAGCCGGAAAGGCAAATCAAGTGTTGTCTCTTCAAACGTGTGTTGTTTGAATCCAAATCTAAATAACTCTAAACAGCTCGTTGTGTAACTCACTCACTCACGTTTACGAATTCTGAACCACTTCTATATGAGGTAGAAACGTGAAATTGTGCATGCCTAGAAACCTAGAAATACCTAGAATACCTAGAAATACCTAGAATACCTAGAAATACCTAGAATACCTAGAAATACCTAGAATACCTAGAAATACCTAGAATACCTAGAAATACCTAGAATACCTAGAAATACCTAGAATACCTAGAAATACCTAGAATACCTAGAAATACCTAGAATACCTAGAAATACCTAGAATACCTAGAAATACCTAGAATACCTAGAAATACCTAGAATACCTAGAAACTCCGAGGAAAATTGACAAAAGTTATAGTTTTAGCGAATTTCCCCTATAGGGAAGAAGCTATTACCGTAGTCGGCATGGTAAGACCTAGGCCCGGGACCATGATAACTTTTCGTTTTGAGGTCCCCAGACCCCAAAAACACCATTCGTTCGAAACTGTATATATTTATGTGTGTGTGTGTGTGTGTGTGTGTGTGTGTGTGTGTGTGTGTGTGTGTGTGTGTGTGTGTGTGTGTCCGTGAGCACGATAACTCTCGTAAAAATGATCCGATTTTGATGAAATTTGGTATAAACGTGTAAAGCAGCATTTATGACTTTTAAGTTCGAAAACCAGCCATATCGCTCCATCCGAAGGGGTATTTTGGGGGGGTTTGTACCCCAAAAATGGTTTTTTTGAATTTTTTACATATAATTTTTGAAAAAGTCAAATATTTGTTTTACCATTGGATTTAACTTAAAAAAACACACAATTTGGTATTTTGATCATTCCTCTACGTCAAATGGTTACTGAGATATTGAAAGTGCTAAAAACAGTACGTTGTCCAATGTTATTCTTATGGAGAATAAGACAAATTGTATATCTCACTTATTTATGAACTTTTCCTAATGAAACTTGGTATATTGCTTCATATCGTTGTGGTCTATTAATATTTGCACTAAAAAACATTTTTTGGCCGATAGTTTCCGTAGCAGCAAACCTGCGTACTCAGCCCCATGTTATTCTTTGGAGAATAAGTAACCTCCATAGATTTGTAAATACAAACAAAAGAATCATAACAGCTGTTCAAAAGCAACCATTAAATTGTAAAAATAACACTCACTTGTTAAAGTATCATGTGTTTTTTGTGAGAATAGTGATTAGAACCAATGTGTACATGACCATTGATTTTGAATACAGAATATTCAAAAATTGGAGAATAATTATCTCCCTTAATTATGAACATAAATTAATAAAACTTGGTATGTAGCTTTACCTACTTGAATTATATTGATGTTTGTATAAAACCTAATTTTTGTGTGTCTTGCTTCAGCAAGCCTGAATTACTCAGCCGCCATGTTTATTCTTATGGAGAATAATAAAAATGTCATAAATCGTTTATTTATGAATGTATATTGATGAAACTTGGTTTGTGGATTTATGTGGTATTAAGATACATATATATGCATTGGAAATTCGCTGAGTACGCAGGTTTGCTGCTACGGGGGTATTGAATTTTAAAACCTCTAATTTGTATATTGAAAATTGGAAATTATATCATTGGGCTTATGAAGTTTCAAATCAAAACAAAAGAATCATAACAGATGTGTCAAAATATCCAGTAAAAACTGTCAACGTTTAACATGGTAGAGTATAAATACATGATAGGACCAATGAATAAAAATACCATTTAGGGGGTATATCCCAAATGATCAAAATAGCATACTATATAAAAAATACTTGATGAGACATGGAGTTATATTAACAACTGGAGCGACCCCAAGCGGAGTCTGGAGGCGAGCGAAGCGAGAATCTTTTTATACAACACAATATTTTTATATGGATGAGGTCTGATTAGAACACATTTATTAACCTAAACTTCTTAGTTCCAAAATTTGGTAAAGCATTTTTGGAGCAGGAGTAGGCAAAGGTTTTAGCGAATTTCTCCTATAGGGAAGAAACTATTACCGTAGTCTCATGGTAAGACCATGATAACTTTTCGTTTTGAGGCCCCCAGATGCAAAAATACCCCCGTCGCAGCAAACCTGCATACTCAGCGAATTTCCAATGAATTATAACATAACTCACTAAGCCACTTAACAGAATTCATGAGAAATATATTCACAAACAAGCGATATTTAAAATATTAATTATTCTCCATAAGAATAACATTGGGGATGAGTACGCAGGTTTGCTGCAACAAGGAACACAAAATAATGGGGTTTTATGCAAATATCAATAGAACTCAGCTAAGTGAAGTCACATACCAAGTTTCATCCATATACATTCATAAATAAGCGGTATATAACACTTTAATTATTTTCCATAAGATTAACATGGGGACCGAGTACCTAGGTTTGCTGCTACGGGAACCATAGGTGAAAAATTGTTTTTTTGTGCAAACAATAATAAACCACAACCAGATGAAGCTATATACCAAATTTCGTAAGTTTATGTTCATAAATAAGCGAGATATACAATTTTTCTTTTTCTCCATAAGAATAACATTAGACAACGTACTGTGTTTAGCACTTTCAATATCTCAGTAACCAATTTACGTAGAGCAATGGTCAAAATACCAAATTGTTTTTTTTATGCTGAATTCAATGGTGAAAATTAAAATTAGATTTTAATAAAAATTACATGTGGAAATCCCAAAAAAAACCATTTTTGGGGTACAAAACCCCCCCAAAACCCCCCTTCGGATGGTGCGATTCGTCTGGTTTTCGAACTCGTTCAAATAAATGGTACTTTACACGGTTGTACCAAATTTCATTAAGATCGGACCTTTTTTACGAGAGTTATCGTGCTTACGGACACATATATATACATATATATATATATATATATATATATATAAATTTGAACGAATGGTTTTTCTGGCATCTGGGGACCTCAAAATGAAAAGTTATCATGGTCTCGTGCTTAAGTCTTACCATGAGACCTACGGTAATAGCTTCTTCCCTATAGGGGAAATTCGCTAAAACCGTTTGTTTAAATTCATATATATGTATATAGGTATATATGTGTCCGTAAGCACGATAACTTTCGTAAAAATGGTCCTACCTTGATGAAATTTGGTACAAACGTGTGAGGCAGGATCTATTTTCAATGAGTTCGAGAACCAGACAGGTCGCTCTATTTTAGAAGGGGTTTTGTACCCCAAAATTTGGTTTTTTGAACTTTTACATAATTCTTTTTAAATCCAAACTTTTGTTTGGACCATTAAATTTAGCTTAACAAAAATAATTTGGTATTTTGATCATCGCTCTACGTCAATTGGTAACCGAAATATTAAAAGTGCTACACAAAGTACGCTGACCAATGTTAATCTTATGGAGAATAAGTACAATTTTATATATTGCTTATTAATGAACAAATATTAATTAAACTTGGTATGTGGCTTCATATGGTTGTGGTCTATTCTTATTTACACAAAAAACAATTTTTACTGATACTTCCTGTAGCACAATCCTGCTTACTCAGCCCCATGTTATTCTTATGTAGAATAAGTCAAATCTTATGTCTCCCTTAATTATGACATAAATTAATAAAATTTGGTATGTATTTTCACCTCTTGTTGAGTTATACTGATACTTGCATAAAACCCATTTGTTATGCTCCTTGTTGCAGCAAACCTGCATACTCATCCCCCATATATGTTATTCTCATGGGGAATAATTAAAATATGGTATAGGGTACATCGCTTATTTATGAATGTAAATTGATGAAACTTGGTATGTGGCTTCACCTAGTTGAGTTATATTGATATGTGAATGAAAACTCATATTTTGCGTTCCTTTTGCAGCAAACCAGCTTACTCAGCCCACCCCCATGTTATTCTTATGGAGAATGATTCAAATGTTATATATCGCTTATTCATGAATGAATATTGATAAAACTTGGTATGTGGCTTCACCTAGTTCAATTATATTGATATTTGCTTCAAAATCAATCGTTTGTGTTCCTTGTGTAAGTAAACCGACATACTCATACCCAATGTTATTCTTATGTAGAATAATTAAAATATCGCTTATTTGTTAATATGTTTTTATGAAACTTGGTAAGCGGCTTTATATAGTATTAAGACAAAAATGAACATCGGAAATTCGCTGAGTACGCAGGTTTGCTGCGACGGGGGTATTATTCTGATGTATTTACTACCCTCCTAACGAATGTATGATCAATAGGTTCAGTTAACTACTAACATCAGTAATGAATAAATTAAAATTGTAAAGGCCGACGGATCAAACAAGTCCCAAAGGGTATACAGGATATAGGTTACAGGCCTGTTTTTGACTATAGTGCTTGCCTGCTGTCGTTCTACCAAATTTATGCTCAATCGGCCTAGTAAGTATATAATTGACATGGTAATGTTGAAGGGTGTTAGGATCTAACCTCATTGGAACGGTAATAAGCCCATAACTGTTTTTTTTTTTTTATGGACCCATCTTCTTCCAAATATCTGCTCAATAACTCCTGTACAATGTTGGACTTATTGAAGATGGACTTAAAAATATATAAAATATTCGGTATTATAATCATAATTGCTACTTCGACAAACTGAGCTTTAAATACCATGTTGCAAGGGCTTATACGTGCAAAGACTTAACCTCGATGTATACGTGTTCTGTAAAGCCAATGATTTATTATCGTGCCGTTATTTTAAATGGTTTAGCATACCTTTGTAGAGTAGTAAAACAGTACGTGTTTTCTCTGTTCTGTGATAAAATATAAGTAGCTGACTAAATTTTCATTAGAACAAATATGATTCATGCTGTAGTGAAATATTAAATAACCTGTACCATTAAGATCGACTTTGTAGCAGTGCCGGACAAAGGGGCATAAACCCTAATGACGTACTATGATTTAAAACTGTCAACAGGATTCCTTCTTCACACAAAAATAGGCAAAATATTTCATTTCATTCAGGACAGTCTTTTTTTGTAAAGCGCAGAACAAATCTAGCTTATAAACAGACAGACGGATATTACACAAATTTAAATATCTCTGTTGCATACAAAATTTCGCTGCTCAAAGCGATGTAGAAAAATAACTGATTTTATTTACATATATAAATAGATTTCTTACCTGTAAAATCTGGTATTGCTAACAACCTGTCCATAAGGTATTAACAGCTGCAATTCAAATCAAATTATTCTCCATGTTAATCTTATTGGCTAAAAACGAACTTTGAGAGCTCGTAGGGCAAAGCCCCGTGGTCGAGAGAGCATGGAAACCCCAAAAGGCACATCTAGAGAGTAAGAGCTTTCGATTGATACCAAATATATATATATATATATATATATATATATATATATATAAATTAATATTTTTAGGGGTCTAAAATCTCCGAACAAAAATCAAGAAATTCTTTTAATAATATAGAGACATATATATCTTCTTATATCTATAAAAGGCAAAGCCCTGGCTGACTGACTCACTGACTGACTCACTCACTCATGACTAATGCTCCACCTTCCCATGTTAGGTAGAGAGATGAAATTTTGTACACTGATTCTTTAGGCATAACATAGGAAAACTAAATGGTTTTCATCCTGATCTGGCCTTACAAGTTCCCAAAAAGTTCTCATGCATTTCTTATGGAAATTCATTTTTGTTTGAGCTAATGAAAATACAAACAGCTGATCTTGATTCAGAGGTTCCACGGGTTAACCACAGAATGCAGCACACACAACTTTCATAGTTTTTATAAATTATTTGTGGGGCGAAGCCTGCGGGAACAGCTAGTATATATATGTATGTATGCATGTGTATGTGTGAATGCACTCTAGCGGTCGCATTTTTGTCCGATTTACTTAAAATTTGCCGGTAGGAACATTCCTTTCAATAATCAGTTTAACAAGTACGTTGGACAAAACAATAGAAATACTCCAAACCCCTTTATTGGGATTTTATTTTTAAAATTTTGAGTTTTATGGGCCCAATGAGGGTCAGAAAAGCCCCGGATGTAAATTTGATACATGTAAACAGATGGGGATTGGTGAGGCAAAAGTCTTAAGCCCTCTCTCATTATTCTAGCACAAATAGTTACTGAGTTATTAAAGAACGTATATCAACTTAACACAGTACGTTGTGTTATGGGGGTTTTACATTAGAAAAGCCTGTTATTCATATGTTTGTGAATTTTTATCATCCCTACTATCACGCATACTTTCAATCTTGACTGGACCTTCACCTAACCTTATAATGTGCAACATTGTATTCCCAGCATTGCATGTAAATGGAACCAGGAGCATCGTAACAGCAAAAAAATGTTTTCCGTTGATGCGGGACTGTCTTTTAAAGTTAACATTGCCTTATGGAGTAAGCAGGTAAGGAACACCAAATGTTTCATGACTGGAGCCCCCTCTTAAATAAAATTATAACCAATTCGATTGTAACGTATTACTATTCAAACTCTTCCATAAACCTTTCCTGTTCAAAATTTCAATAAATCTATGTATGAAATGATATTTAAATCTCAAATAAAGATATTGTTCACAGTGTTGCCCTCCTCGAGAATCCAGTCCTACAAGGAGCGATGGCGATCCTTGAGCTACAACAGTACTCCGGATCATTGGGTTCTGATAGACATCTGTAGCGGCAGCGACTGTCGTTACCAGTTCCAGTTGATATTGTAGCGGCAATGACTGTCGTTATATCAGTTCCAGTTGATATTGTAGCAGCAGCGACTCGTTATATCAGTTCCAGCTATATTGTAGCTGCAGCGGTCGTCGCGTCAGCCGCCTCGTTTGCGCGTCTTCGTGGATATTCGTCTCCTGCTGTCATGGGTCATCTGTATGCAGATGTAGATGTGACTGACGGGCTGTGGGTTGTTATTGATGCCCACCCCTCCCCGTAAACAGTCGTGCGTAAGTCGTGAGAATTCATGAGGCAGAGTGTTGGGCTGAAAAGTAAATGGGTCATGGGTCTATGGGGAAAAAATCTTCTGCACAATATATGAAAATCAGGACCAACTGGCAAGCAGTTGTAAAGTTCTTTGTCAATAGGAAATGAAATATCTATACTAATAAAGTAGTTGTGGGTGTGTGTGTGTGTGTCAAATTTTTTATTAGCATATTACGTTTTGTTATTACTTACGGGATGTAATAAAATACGTCTTTCAACACTTAAGATATATTTACCCTTATACTGATTCACATACAGACGGTAAACATATATAAAAGATGGTACTAGGCTATCGATTTCAGGAAAGGTCAGTTCTCTCATTGGCCTGATGATGACTGGTGTGACTGGTCGAAATCGATAGCCTAGTACCATCTTTTATATATGTTTACCGTCTGTATGTGAATCAGTATAAGTGTAAATATATCTTAAGTGTTAACGTCTTTTATTACATCCCGTGTGTTTATGTCCCAGGTGATTTCGAAAACGGCGCCTCTAAACTGTTCCCGGACCATACCACGTTGTAGAGGACAAAACCATTTCAGGTACGCATTTTTTTTTGTTTTTCCCCCAATCCTCAGGGCTGCGTCCCAGTGGCACCAAAAGCTGCCATGTTATTCTTATGGAGAAAAGGTTTTCTTAAATGGCTCGAATACGGTTCTTCAAATGTACTCCCGGACCATACCATGTTGTTGAGGTACTAAAAGTCTTTGAATGATTTGTTTCCCGATCAGGGCTCCACCTCACTGGCTTCTTATACCACTTCCCGACTTCCAATTTGGACGTGTGATTGTTCTTTAGATTGGGTTTACAAAGCCGCATGTCTTGAATGATGTCCCAACGTTGGTTATGTCCCCCCAACAACTTTAGGGCTCTTCCCCCTGGAAAAATTGTAATGTTATTTTTTCCGTTTTTATTTGCATTATTTAAGAAAATTTTCATTGATCCATAACATTTGGGAAGGTTCCCGACCTTAGGGCTCCGCCCCAGTCGCTAAAACATTGCCATCGTTATTCTGATGGAAACATGAGTACTCCAGGTTATTGTGAAAAGGCCCTCAAATCTGCTTTACATGTTAGGGGACTAAAATACATCGGGTACTTTTTCCCGATCCCACTGGCTTCTTCTTTCACTTCCAGACCTCCGATTTTGACATGTGATTTGTTATTAAAAAATGTATAAAAAAGTTAATTCGTTATAAAAAAGTTATTTGGATTTTTGCGAATTTCCCCTATAGGGAAGAAGCTATTACCGTAGGTGTCATGGTAAGACTTAAGCCCGAGACCATGATAACTTTTCATTTTGAGGTCCCCAGATGCCAAAAACACCATTCGTTCAAATTTTTATATATGTATATATATATATATTATATATGTATATATATAGTGTGTGTGTGTGTGTGTGTGTGTGTCCGTAAGCACGATAACTCTCGTAAAAAAGGTCCGATCTTAATGATATTTGGTACAAATGTGTAAAGTACTATTTATTTGAACGAGTTCGAAAACCAGATGAATCACACCATCCGAAGGGGGGTTTTGTACCCCAAAAATGTGTTTTTTGGGGTTTTCACATGTAATTTTTAATAATTAAATCATACACCGATTGAATTTAACTAGATAAGTGCTTAACGAAATGGCAGTTTTAGTAATTTTGAAAAATTTTCCTATCTTCCTGTATTATTTTGAAATCAATGGGAGTATTTTTTACAGCTGTTCCTTTTTCTACATAATGACGAAAACTATTGCCGCGAGCAGGAGAGAAGACATTCGAGGGCGTGGATTACAGGTCTGTCTTCCATTTATGGACGTGCTGAATTGCAAAACTGCACATCAGGTGGACGGCATAACATTCGAGTAATATTTGTCTATGGAAAAATGACAACAGTGACAGGGTCGAGCCCTGATTTTGGTTGGAGCCCAAATGTCTTCTTTCCTGCTCCCAATAATAGTAAGTAAATACTGTATATATTGTGACTGGTATATGAAAAAATATGAGCATGAGTGCGACAAAAAACGTAGGATATGTGGAGATAATGCAATTTGTATAGTAATGAAGATGGATGAAGATTTCATATTTTAGTTAAACCTGCAATATCATTTAAGCAATTGCAATTTCATTAATTTGACACTCTTAGCGAATTTCCCCTATAGGGAAGAAGCTATTACCGTAGGTCTCATGGTAAGACTTAAGCCCGAGACCAAGATAACTTTTCATTTTGAGGTCCCCAGATGGCAAAAACACCATTCGTTCAAATTGTTATATATATATATATATGTGTGTGTGTGTGTGTGTGTGTGTATGTGTGTTTGTGTGTGTGTTGTGTGTGTGTGTGTGTGTGTGTGTGTGTGTGTGTGTGTGTGTGTGTGTGTGTGTGTGTGTGTGTGTGTGTGTGTGTGTGTGTGTGTGTGTGTGTGTGTGTGTGTGTGTGTGTGTGTGCCATAAGCACGATAACTCTCGTAAAAAAGGTCCGATCTTAATGAAATTTGCCACAAATGTGTAAAGTACCATTTATTTGAAAGAGTTCGAAAACCAGATGAATCGCACCATCCGAAGAGGGGATTTTGGGGGTTTTGTACCCCAAAAATGTGTATTTTGGGGTTTTCACATTTAATTTAAATTTAAATCAAATTTTAATTTATACCATTGAATTCAGCTTAAAAAGACAAACAATTTGGTATTTTGATCATTGCTCTACGTCAATTGGTTACTGAGATATCGAAAGTGCTAAACACAGTACGTTGTCTAATGTTATTCTTATGGAGAAAACGAAATATTGTATATCTCGCTTATTTATGAACATAAACTGGCAAAATTTGGTATATGGCTTGATCTGATTGGGGTTTATTGTTGTTTGCACAAAAAAAATTTTTCGCCTATGGTTCCTGTAGCAGCAAACCTAGGTACTTGGTCCCCATGTTATTCTTATGGAAAATACTTAAAATGTTATATATCGCTTATTTATGAATGTATATGGATGAAACTTGGTATGTGACTTCACTAAGATGAGTTCTATTGATATTTGCATAAAACCCCATTATTTTGTGTGCCTTGTTGCAGCAAACCTGCGTACTCATCCCCAATGTTATTCTTATAGAGAATAATTAATATTTTAAATATTGCTTGTTTGTGAATACATTTCTTATGAATCCTGTTAAGTGGCTTAATGTGTTATGTTATAATGCATTGGAAATTCGCTGAGTATGCAGGTTTGCTGCGACGGGGGTATTTGTTTAAACCGCATCTCTTGAATGAAGCCCCAACTTTGGATACGTTCCCCCAGCAACCTTAGGGCTCCGCCTCCTGGCAAAAATGCCATGTTATTCTTTCTGATTTTATGTATGATTTTAGCCAATTGTTGTTGATCCATAACATTTGGATACCTTTTTTATAACCCTAAACTTAGGGCTCCGCCCTACTGGCTAAGACGGCCATGTTATTCTTATGGAGAAAATATATATACTAATAAAGTAGTACTCCAGCTAATTGTGAAAAAGGCTCCTCGAATCTAGTACACCATACTTACGTTGTTTAAAGTGGCCATGTTATACTTATGGTGAAAATACGGCATCTTAAATGCTCAAAAACGGCCCCTCCAACCTACTCCTAGACCATACTACGTCGTTAGCAAGGATATGTTTTTCCAACCTTAGGACTCCACCCCAACGGCCTTAAAAACTTGTTATGTTAGGGTGAAAATATAGTTCTTGGAGCGACGAAAGGCGCTTGGTCTAGGTACTAGTATCTTATAGCCTAATATACTGGTGGCCGTTCCCAATAAAATAAATGTGGAAAAGAAAAGCTAAATTTCAGTGATAACTATGCAGGACGATCCGAGTTACATCGGGAATATTCTTGAATTCTGAGGAGAAATTTATATATAAATAGTTATATTACAATAATAGTTTGTACACTTATATTAAGCTCATAACATATTTTAACGCTGTAAAACTATGTTTTATTGCATAAATATATATTTGAGGATGCAATATATGTTTGAAACGCTAATTTTAGAATCCATTAAATCAAATTGGAAGTCCACCGTGCCAAATGGAAAGTTATTATTGGGTCAAAATCCTAACATATTAGATATTATTTTCTTAGGATCCTGGCATGCGTAAAAACTCGCATACAACGTCCGTGAGGCGTATTTTATGCCTTAAAAGTTTCAATGTTGATCTTCGACGGACGATGATTTTGTCTGGTCTGGGAGTAGTATAAAAAATATGCACGCTCGTCATACAACATATTTTTAGTTTCTTCACTGTACACTGCCCAGGACTCCTGAATAGACCAATCACCGGAGTGTAGGCAGGCCAAATTAAATTTAGTTATTGTTTTCTAGCTCAAATTGCTAATAGTCCTTGTGGGCACTGCAGTAGCCTATAATATGGGATTTCCCTCGGTTGGTGGTATGGAGACCAACCATGTTAATAACAAATCATGGTTTATTCTTCTTGAATAAGTGTACTTTTATAACATGGCGAAAACATGTACATCAATTCTTCTTAAAATCCGCTTACCGTTTACTCTATCAGTAAATAAGAACAGTCTTACTTGGTATATAATGACTTTATGGGGCTGATTCCCGGCTATAATATTGGCTACCGTACTTGGAAGCTGTACTTGAAATTGGTACTTCTAAATCCGTACCGTACTTGGAATTGGCAAACCGTACTTGGAACTCGTCTGCAACAATTAAACAAAATAAATAATAACAGGTAACTTAAATTATCTTATATTTTATATATTTGCTGGAAACAGAATTATTTAAGATGAGATTTTACAGTTTATTAATATTTTGCAAACATGTGCTTTTCCATCCAAATGAAACATGAAAATTGAATATTTAATATTTGGCAATTACACAGTTATTAGTTGATATACATCTGAAATAGTTACATACAATAATAGATAAAATCATGGAAATTAATATTATTTACAATACAAAGCTTATAAATCATTTATATAATATTTAAAATGGTTTTCAACTTCCTATGTCGACGAGTATTTCTGTTAGGTTTGGGAATCAGACAACTAGTGAATTAATTAAGCTAATTACAATTAACGTAGACTTAATTGACAGCTGTTGTCCAGTTCTGCCAACGAGGTGAAATGAAATTCTATAATTGGTGTGTCTAATGATCATGATACATTTTGCAATGTATTTAGTTTTTTAAAATAATTTAAATTTAATAACATTATTACAATTACTTTAGTACATCACAAATACATTTGTTACGTTCTTCATGAATCTTTCGGGAACAGCTAAGCGAAACGGCCTAAAGGGATCTAAATTACTAATGCGCAAAAGAACAAACTTTGAGGGTGATCAGTTCTCTTACGAATGGAATCATCTGAAATTGAAAACAACTTTGCATAACTACGGAAAACGTTGTTGAGTGATTAATGCCATACATTTCTAGAAAATAGTTTAAATCTGTATAGAAAACATATCTTAAAAAATTCGTATTTATTATAGGATTTCACTACAATAGTTTATCACTAAGACAAAAAAAAGTAGACTCGCTTTTTTATTCATTGCAATTTATAAGTAGCCTATATAAACGAAAAGGTGCTTTGAGTTTCCAAACAAATCTCAGGAAGTTCAAAAGTATACGTGTGAGTGAAACGGGGAAAACACAAAAAACACCTAAGAAACCAAATGCCGTATCTCCACAACTAAATTCCGTGCGAATGCCCTCGACAAGCGCCGCAGCCCAATAAAGCAGCGTTGCCTGAGCCGTATCAGCGACGCCAGCCCATTGCCCCAGAACGACGTCACATCAGCGTCAGAGGAGCGACAGCCGCACATCCTGGTCGTTAATTTTCATTGGCTGGCTAATTGTCAAAGGGTTGGTTTACGAGCGATAAGACGAGACTCCCTCAACCCCCGGGGATCACGACCCTGAGCTGACGGGGTTTATAGGTGGGGAGGAATCTGGGTGAGGAGGAGGAAGAAAGAAGGGTTAATTGTGTAAAATAGAATACACAACATGGTAGGGTATAGCTACCATTTTTTTAAGGAATAATTTTTTGACTAAAATAAAAAAGTTAAGATGGGGTGAGGGGAAGTATGGGAGTTGTAGGACATAGTAACTATACTAAATGATTTGTGTGGTATAGTGTTTGAAATAGGTCTAAAATGAGGCGGTAGTTAAAAAATAAAAATAAAATATGGAATCTCAAAATTCTCCGACTTATGCGTAACGTTATTAGTAGTGGTTTGAGAGCTCGTCTCGTAATCTGAGGTTCCCTCGATCACTAAGAGCCAAATCTGAACATGATGTGAACGTGCGATACTGGACCCAGCTAAAACGTTCATTGGGTTTTTACTAAATGTGCTTTATACCTAAAGTATAACGTTACATAGTATAAAAAACAGCGTTTGAATCTCTACAAAAACGTAAAAAATATCATCCATAATACTAGAAAAACGTACTAAAATTATTTTACCATCTGGTTCTTGTACCATGAATATAGGAAAAAAGGGACCGCTGATTACACTGCTTGAATTTAAAAGGTATTTCCTTTTCATATAAATAGACAATAGAGTTAAAATGTGTTTTAGGCATCCATTCATTATCGTACTCAACATAGTCGTGCAGTTCCGCACCTGTTTGGGAGTGACGAGCCCTCTTCACACGTGTGGACAGGTGAAGATGATGAGGGCGGGTTACGGAAGCAAAAGAATTACTCGAATTCGCAATTAAAGCCACCCCCATCTTTTTGAAAATGACACCTTGCTCGTGCCACAGGCAGGTGCCTCTTAGGACACGTGCCTCATGTTTTCGATTTCGTCCAGGAAGGAAGTGAAACGCAATTCACTACCTATTTTTCTTAGTGCCGAAATCTAATAATGTTATTATTTTTTAACACTTATTTGGAATTAGTTTAAATCCTATATTATAAAATGGTATAGAGATTGCATTTGTTCATTATTTTTCACTTGTAGAAAACTTTCATCCATCGTAATAAATTATAAATGAGGCTTAGGCCCTTCTGCAACCTAATATTTGACGTGCGACATTATTTTATTGCCACCGCCTCCATTACCGGTAATTTGCTTTCACATTTAGATTATTTGAGACTTATGTCAAGAACTATGGTCGTCCAAAAGAATTAAGATAAAGATCAAGAACTATGAACGTCCAAAAATAACCAGATAAAGATTTAAAGAAAACAGCGAGGTTCATGTAAAGAACTACCGACGTCCAAAAATATTCAGATAAAGATATAAAGAGGCCAGCGAGAATCATGTAAACTACTATGGATCTAAAGAAATCCTAGTGAAGAATTTCAATATCCGGTACCACAGCCATTCCTATGCTATTATCTGTATTAATATATTTCTGACGGATCTAATAATCTAAAATACATGTTTACAATTACTTCAAGTTGACAGTTGAAATTCCGTGGAACTTGAAATTACTGATCCCAGACCGGAAAAGTTACTTCGGGTAAAGGTCTTTGAGGAGACTTTGATCCATAACATTTTTCAATGCAGATTGACCAATTTATGTCTTCTATAATGAGGAAGGCTTTTCTGCTCCACAAAAACAGCAATAACGAGCGAATGGATAGTCCGAAGTCAATGTACTATGACTGTGACAGGCAGATGGAGTGCTGAATGTCATCTAATGAAGCAGACAGGTGCTATGTCCATGTTCTGGGCACCATGGTGGCGGTGAATGAAGACGGCGGTGAAGGAGGCACACGTGGAGGCGTGAGTCATCGGGCTACGCCCCCCTGGCACCCGACACCTGCCCCCGGCCGACCGTGAGTCATCGTCTTGGCGGGAACCGGGAACCGATGGCGATGGAGGATCGAGGAGGGTACTGGCCTCTGTGAGAATATGACGATGTCGAGTTTTATGTTAGTAGATTTTTATTAGTTGTGGGTAAATCAAACTATAGCTTAGGCCTAAAAAATATATAGACAAAAAGAATTAGGAAGAGGCTCCAGCCACGAAACGTTTTGGATTTCTACCTGCTTCTCCCCTTCAAAGTCAGTTCCTTCTCATTGGATTATGCGATATTGTTGATTTGGTTAACTTATAAATTGCTATATAATACCTAGCGATTTCAATGGTCAGAATTTTAATATCCTTATCCTTACTAATATATAAAAATGGGATGGTGAGTGTCTGTCTGTCTGTCTGTCTGCTGTGTGCTCCTCAATCACTCAACAACTACTGAACCGATTAGCATTAAAATTTACAGGAATTTTCCTTACATACCAAATAAACATATAGGCCTATTTTCGTTTTGAAAATCCTATAGGGCTCTGCCCCACGGGACTTCCAAGTTCCCCAGTATTCCTTATGGACATTCATTTTTTTTTGATCTGATGAAAATAAAACTGATGATCATGATTCGTAATAGTTCCACGGGTTAACCACAGAATGCAGCACACACAACTCTCATCGTTTTATAAATGATTTGCGGCGTGAAGCCTGCGGGAAACAGCTAGTCTCAAATAATAATCATTCAATACAATTTTAAAATATTCCAAATTAAAGATCTTTTGTGAACTATCTGGGTGAACTATTTTTGAAAAGAGCAATCTGTCCAGTAAATCGCTGTGTATCATTTAAATCTATAAATTGAACCATGAATCACCGATATTGGATAGTCCGCTGAGGAGGGGCGGAATTTGTAAGTTAGCATTGTGGTCTAATAGGAGAAACAGTAGAAGCTAGAGTCTAGAGCCCTCTCTTAAGAGTCTTCATCACCGGAAGTTGCCAGACGCCATCTTTGAGTTTTGTTCCATAAGGCTAATGTTAACTTTGTGTCTACATTACTCCTCACCTGTTCATCACATACAACTCAATTTGGTGTCAAATTAAAGGTTTACTCGTCCTCTAGGGAAATACAATGTCGAATTCCTTAATTTGGGTATCATAATTTCATAATAAATAGTTTAATTTTGAACTGAAACATTGTGCTTGTTCTCAATAATTAGTAAGAAAATCCAAATTTGACTATTGTATTTCCCTAGAGGACGACGAAACCCTTAATTTGACACCAAAATTAATTGTTTGTGACGATCAGGTGAGGAGTAACGGAGGCACAAAATTAACATTGGCCTTATGGAACAAAACACCGAGATGGCGTCCGGCAACTTCCGGTGATGAAGACTCTTAAGTGTATAAGATTACTTATAAGTTCGTAGTTTTAAGAGTTTCGTTCAGTTATGAAAAAAAGGTTTGTAGTGAAATAAGTAGCGGCGTGTGTTTTATATGAAATGAAGCTATTTGGATATACAAAATATGTAGTTTTGCGTTTTTTATAGTGACAAAGTGGTTTAAATTTTAATACATTATTGAAATGGTTCTCTTTACACACATTGTAGATTTCATTGTGTAAATGATGAGATTGTGCAAAATAACTATAATTTTGCATTTTATGAAGTATACAGAATTTACCAAACAAATTTAAATTAGAATAAATCAAACATATTAGGCATTAAAGAGTATCTTTCCTTACCAAATTGGTTATTTGTTTAATAGGGAGAGACAACGGTATGATGAAGTAAAATCGTCATCTCTATTAAACCTTTAATAGACAAATGTGCGAAAACTATACAATATTTTCAATATTCCTATATTTTTATAATAATTTTTAATAATTTCCATATTTTTGTATTTCAATGTATATGAATCATGCTGTTATTTGCTTTTGATAATTTTCGTCCGATGACATTTTGAAATTGAGTGCTGCTGATTTCTTTTTTTATTACACGATCAAAAGATGCAAAAGACTTGCAGTATAAATCATTTTTATGTGTACTAATGCAAATTCTCTTCAATTGCTCAAAATCATATTATGCAAGAAATACAGGGTGTCCAGCCTATAAAGTATCGATGTGTTATTTAACTTCTTATTGGAAACTCCTTTTATTTTTTTAAGCTGTGTTTGAGGTGCATTCGAATTTCAAATATTCCTCCCATTTTTCTAATAGTAAACAACTTCATTTTTTTATGGAACACCCCTTTTATGGAACATTGTTGGATCGAGTAAAAAATTTATTTTAAAACTTTTTTCTAAACCTAGCTTGCCGCTTCCAGAGCCACACAATAGGCTAGCACAGCAATAATCACTGTAGCAGACTGAACGATTAGGTTTAGGAAAATAACAAATTATAAAGACGTTTCAAAATCGCATATTCTACCCGATTAAATAATAAAATGAGGCGTATTCTACAAGAACAAATTAAGTTTACCGCCAGTTTGTAAACATTTTGGTAGTTTTTTAATTGAATGGCACCTCAAAACGCAACTTAAAAAGGTAATGGGGATTCCCCAAAATTACTATCAGACATCAAAAAAAGTTAGCTATTGTATGTGTTGTTCCAATGTTAACTTTAGGCTGAACACTGTATGTAATACTTACATCTGCTTACAGATGACATTACAGAGACAAAAATGTCCACGAAGACGTGTCAACGACCTGAGATATCACAGCAAGCCGCTGGTGCGAAATATAACGACCAGTATCTCTAAGCCGTCACCACCACGGCAGAACTCGTATCTCGTATCTCTGCCAGAACTCAATGACCCACCCGCACTCATCAAACGTCAATGTAGCTGAACGTTCCCCCGAGAAATTATTTCTCGGCGTAGAGAACGGTGAAAATTATTTCTTCATTGTGATTTTCAGATGCGTCATGGAACAGTTGTTTATATATTTTGTAATCTGAATTTAGGGATTTTTAATCAACATATTACCTATTGTTTATTTCACAATGTTACTTTTAAATTGACTTTTAAAGTGAGCTATTAGCATGACTCGCACGGTGAGACTTAAGCCCGGGACTACCATAGAAGTTCCTAATGTGACCCCCTGAACACGTTTTGAGGGATCTCTAAAAACTTTATATATGTGTGTGTGTTTGTGTGTGTGTGTGTGTGTGTGTGTGTGTGTGTTCGCACTCTAGCGGTCGCAATTTTTGTCCAATTTACTTCAAATTTGGTAGAGACATTCCTTTTTATAATCAGTTGGACAAGTTCGTTGGGCAAAACAATCAGAAAACTCTAACCCCCTTTATTTGGAATTTTAAGTTTTCAAATTTTCATTTGTTGGTCCCAAAAATGGTCAGAATAGTCCCAATGCACATTTATTTTACATTAACTTATTGTTCGTAAAACGCCAAAGATTCTAAGCCCTTCCTCATCATTCTAGCATAAGTACTTACCGAGTTATTAAAGAAAATGTTAATTTTCTTTACACGGTACGTTGTCTTATGGGGATTTTACACTGGAAAAGGCTGTTTTTCATATCTTAATATAGCCCCCATACCCCTATACCTACTTGTTATTCAGACGATACCTCCTTCTAACTTTATAACGTACAACAATGGCATCCTATTAGTGAATTTAAATATAACCAGGACCATCAAAACAGCCAAAAAATAAAATTTTTCAATTTTCAAAAAATGTAACCAGTGTTGGTTTAAACCCTTTATTTGATATTTTTAAGGTTTTAATGCGGAAATTCACTTTCCTCACGTCAGCGTGCTGCGTGCAATCTCTTTTTTAAATTAATATTAATAATAGACTAGATTTCTATGTTGCATCAACAATTTAAATTTCGTTTTACTTTAAATGATATAGTAATAATTTTATCCACACCTTTGTTTTAAAATTCTGAAGTTTAGAAGTTTTACCCTATCAATTGCCTTCTTGAATCACAGTCAGTTAGCTAAATAACGTAAATCACAACCTTTAGTAAGGACGAGGATCCAGTCACACATTTCGTGATACTACCTGCTTCTCCCATAAGGCCAATGTTAACTTTCAAAGTCCGTCCCTCCTCAACGGATTATCTGAAATCGTTGATTTTGTCACTAAGAGCAAAATATACTCTGTAAAATATTGTTCAGAGAGCAGAATTTTGATATCGCAAACAGCTCACCCATCTATATAAAAAAATAGAGTTTTGTCTGTACATTGCTTGGAATTAGGAAATTTGTGCATGTCTTCACGTTTTACACCCTAGCTAAAACAAGTCTTATCTCAATTTCTGTCTATCTGTCTATGTGTCAGTAACGCTCAAGGACGGGTTTTTGTTCGCTTTTCACGGGAAAACGGGTTTTGATGAAACTTTTTGTCAATGTTCTATACGTGCGTGAGAAGGTTTTAGCCTAATTTAATTTTTTGAAATCACCTTAGGACCCCATGGGGTTTTAAAGATCCTATGTTATTCTTATGGACAAAGCATTTATTTATATTGAGCAAGATGATGACTTAAGAATAGTTATTCTATAAACAGATGTAGTTCTTATTAAAACGTTGAGTGAAGATTGGTAAATAACGTAGGTATACAGAGTGAATATATGATCTGAATCTATATTTGCCAGACTCATGCACTCACTGACATAGCGATCACTTTATCTCAAAAACGACAATGTCTATGAAGATGGAATTTTGCATGATGGTTCTCCTTATGCTGCAGATGTACAGTAAGAATACGTTAGTAATAAGTAAGAAAAAATGTCCTATAGGGCTCTTCCCTAATTTACTTTTATGGAAATCTTATGAGTATTAGTAGCCTACTCCCGTTACGAACATGTGTAAGCTTTAAGGGCTTCGCCCCCCGGAATTTCAAAATACAACCGTTTAACAATCTTGCACATGCTACTGGACTGATGGATCTGAAATTTGTTAGGAATATAGCTGATAGCTCAATGCAGACATTTCCCTACTCCAGATATAAATATTATACTCAAGGACACTGGCCCACTGGCCTTTAATATAAGCAATGACTACATTGTATATGTAGTCATTGATATAAGCGTGTTAATCATCGCACACCAATTACTCAACCAATAGAGCTGAAAATTGGTACCTTGAAGTAAATAATAAACGAGTTCGCACGCAGCACGCTGACGTGAGGGAAGTGAATTTCCACTTAAAAACTTTTAAAACTCAAAATCAGTGTAAAAATGTACATTTATTCCAATTTTTATTAAAATCTGAAAACAGTGATTTTTTGGCTGTTCTGATGCTCCTGGTTTCATTTACCTGCAAAGCTGGGAATACAATTTTGTGCATTATAATGTTAGGGGAAGGTCCAGACAGGCTTGAAAGTAGGCGTGAGGTTGCTGGGGATGATAAAAGTACTCTAATAAAGGAATAACAGGCTTTTCTAGTGTAAAACCCCCATAAGACAACGTACTGTGTTTAGTCGAAACACATTTTCTTTAATAACTCGGTAAATATTTATGCTAGAATGACGAGAGAGGGCTTACAACTTTCACCTCACTAATTCCCATCTTTTTACATGAATTAAATTTACATACGGGGCTTTTCTGACCCTTTTTGGGGCCTAAAAACTCAAAATTTTAAAGATTAATCCCCAAAAAAGGGGTTTAGAGTTTTCCGATTGTTTTGCCCAACGAACTTGTCCAACTGATTACAGAAAGGAATGTCCCTACCAAATTTGAAGTAAATCGGACAAAAAATGTGACCGCTAGAGTGTAAACACATATATATATATATATATAGACATATATATATATATAGACATATATATAGACACATATATATATATGTCATATGTATATATATACATATATATATAACATTTTGAACGACCCCCAAAACGTGTTCAGGGGGTCACGTTAGGAACTTCTATGGTGGTCCCGGGCTTAAGTTTCACCGTGCGGGTCATGCTAATACAGTAGTTCACTTTCCAAAGGAAATTCACTAACAAGGTCATGTGGAGTCACGGTTTTGTTCTCTAGAGATTTCACAGAGACCCTTTGTCGTGCGTGAGACATGGGTGGACGAAATCTACTACACCTCTCTAAAGATCTTTTATGTTGCCAACCTCTGAGCGTCTGAACTTAACAGTAAATATGGAAATGTATTTTGGAGAAAATTCAGGGGTTGAGGAGTTTCTTATGCACTTTTAAAAGTTTAGATTGGTACATTGAAAAAATTAGTCTTATAAACATCACTCGATGTTTATGTAAATTTAGTCTTCACTCGGCACAATCGATGAATTACAGGATTTACTGATCGACAGTTGTTTTACCGAGGTTCATAAACAGTTTAACTTTTATTTAATTCTACATTAAACATGTAAAATTTTATTTAAATAATGTAAAATCGTATGGGTTGTTATTTTCTTTAATTAATCTACTATCCCGTACGAATGACGGGTACACAGTTAGAAGCTCGTGAATATTGAATATTTTTGAATCTCTTCAATTTTTGTTTTATATCGAAATTATTTTCATGGAATTCGCTAGGTATCTTTTTGCTCTTTTAATTAACCATAAATCAAAGATTTTGGATAATTAGTTGATGAAGCACAAGCTTTGAAATTTAACAATCGCCTTATGGGGGAAACAGGTAGAAACGCCAAATGTTTTGTGACTGGAGCCCCCTCTTAAACAGCTGCTAGTGAACTGCAGCATGTCCAGGTGCTACAGAGTTAAACGTTGGCAAATCGTTTCTGCGCCGCAAATTGACCAGTTGTCGGTCGGACGGTGTCGTGTGTATTCAATAAGACATCATTTCACACTCACTGCACCGTGACAGCTCACCCTTCGAATTGACCCTCTTTAAAGATGAAATTACGCAAAGCTTTCACAGATTAGCTGTACACCCGTCAATTTTGACGCTTATTGGGGTCGACTGGCCCAAGAAATTTGAAGCTTAGTGGGAATGATACATGTCTATTTGAAGTTTGATTGGTGGTCAAGAAGATAGATTGAATTAAACGTTTCAAAAATGTCATGAACATTTATATACGCGATGTAACCATGTGCGTTGTACAGGAGTTTACACGGCAATCTAGAGAGTTAGTCAGTTACAACGATTCTTCATCTGTTCTCAAGACAATAAAAAAATGTGTATAATAATAAAGTAAACTGACAAGGGAATATATTTGCTTATATCTCCTAATTATATATAGGAGTCCATACAAATTACCTTAATAATTTTAAACGTGTTTGGAACGTAACGTAACAGTAATATTTTCATGGTGTTTGATCTTTGTGTAACACGTATTCTACTGTTAGTTTGTTTACATTTTTATCGTGTTATACTCAATAAGGTTAAAATATCTAGAGGTAGGGAGTAAAAAAATGGCCTACCTGACTAGGGCCTACATGGTCGACCTCAGGTAACTAATCAAACTCTCTCTTCACAAGTTAAATGTTTGTCAGGTAAGAGGAAATAAATAATTTAAATTGGTAATGAATATGTAACACAAAGAAGACAAATTTTCTTTTAAATCCTATACTCTAATATGAGTAAGGTTTGCTTGCTTGCTTACGACACGGATCTCAAAAACGGCTCCAACGATTTCCTTCAAATGTTCGAAATAACTAATTTCTGGGATAAAAATAAGTTCTAGACAAGCCTCATCCCCAGGAAAAATCAAATAATGTAAAAAAATAAAATGAAAAGTTAAAAAATTAACATTGGGCTTATCGAGTTTCAAATCAAAACAAAAGAATTGTAACAGCTGCTCATAATCAACCAGGGAACTGTCAAAGTAATACTCATGTTGTATATGATTATTAACATGTGGTTTCCTGAGAGCATAGATTAAAAGATTTGAGTGTAGATTACATAAATAGAGTGGTAAAATAAATCAAAGGGACATTGAACTATAAATAACAACTGGAGTGACCTTAAAAATGTAGAAAAGAAGCAAATGAGTTATACAAATCGGATTATCAGTAGGGGGAAGTGGTGAAACATTACTCCAAGTCATCTAAACAAACTGACTGGCCTTCCCCCGAGCAAAGCTCGGCCCCCAGGTACTTACAACTTATATGTCAATCATATTTTCGATCACATGTTTGCTGGAACGATTGTTTTCTCTGGTCTGATTACATAAATAAATATCCTCCAGTGAGGCTTCACTTTTCCACTTCTAGGTTTCAACATAAGCTCGTTGGTATTTTATTTTATTTAACCTCTTTTTCTTGTATTAAGTCCAATAAAACTGTTGAATACTTATTAAATATAACTAGTAGCCTGTCGCGGCTTCGCTCGCGATCACAACGTAATATTATACTGACATTCCCGTATAAATATTGTGTTACCGTTCCAAAGCCAACATGGCCTGCTGATTAACTGTGTTTACTCTATCCAGCTGATTGCTTAGAACTTGTAGTTATTTCCCAATGTGAAGCTTATGGGAAAAAACTCAACTTTAAGGGGCCCCAGGGCCTCACTCACAAATTATTTCTTTATGAAAAAAGTATCCTGCACAACTTCACGTTAGGTTCTTTCCAGTGACACCAAAATCATGAAAATTGGTTCAGTAGTTTAGGAGGAGTGATTGTCACAAAAAAACCTGCTCGCCTATTAAATATAGATTCTAAACTAGCCAGTATAGATTCTAAACTGGAATTACGTTATCCAAAATCGGACACCTTCGAAGATTGTACACGCAGTTTCACATTCATTAATAAAAATATTTCCCAATGGGTAAAAAAATCGTCCCACTGTTGAAATATCTCCTTCCCTTCCTCCTCCCCCAGGTGACCCATAAACCCATCGATCGGGCCCAGCTGCGGTACCGAGCCACCCTTCAATATCGTCAAAGCACTTGCGACATCTTCGCGATCGGCGATAACGCACGACATAACCGGGGTTGTCAATCTGGCTTGATTGTGGCCAAGTGCATGCGGGGAGACCCTGTTGCCAAATGTCCATTGCCAAAACACCAATAAAGTCTGAATCAGACAGCTGTACGGTTGGGAAATAAAACCGGCGGTTGCGAATAAATTGCGTCGCGGAACGATTTTTGTGTTTCCTGTTTCGGGTTGCATGTATTGAGAATGAATGTGTGGCTGTGAGTAAGTGACGAGTGCACTGTGACGACTTTATACTTGCTGCAGTGAACTACTATTGTAACAGTGCATGCTTTTTTGTAGTTCCTCCACGCTCAAGATGTAGTAGGAAATTATTTTGAAATTCAATTAAAGGATAGCTAAAACAAGCGAAGAAAACATTGAAAATTCCATTTCCGTTCGGGCTCCACCCGTCTGCCTTCAAAATTCGAATCTTAATATCGTCTTAGTTTTTGGTTTGATGTATATAATGAACTCTTTTATTGTATCAGTAGCTAATTGAGCTATAAATAGTAGCTAATCATTTTAACATTGGTTTGAATAAGTTATTTCAAAACTTAAAAGGGGGGCTCCAGTGCTCTGTTTCTACCTGTTTTTCACATAAGACCATTGTCAAGGCTCCGGTCTACCCCACAGAAAAATCTGTGCCGCTGCGTAAAAATACAATGATAAGGAAAAGGAGCGGTGCAGAGGTCCGCAGGATTGCTGTTTGCGGCTACGATGATTATGTTATTAATATACTATAAACGGGATTTGATAGAAAGAAGTTAGTTTTACTCATGCTCTTTTGTAAATGCAACTCAGTTTAATAAAGTAAAAAAATACATTTGTAGTTAATATTTTCCTCTTTAATATTATACTTTAACTTTAATTAAAGCCTTTATGTAAAAGCTGTAATAATTAATCCTACAATCCCTTTCCTAGCGCTGTGCGGAAGGGGTAGACCGGAACCTTAACTTTAAAATCCCGTCCGTCTCCAACGAATTATCCGATTTTTATTTATGACTCATTTTGTAGATGAAAGAAAATATCTATCGATTTCGGTGAAAATATCTATCAACAATTTTGTGCATAAATTAGTTTGTGACTGTATGTGTTATCATAAGTAATAATTGTTCAGTAAAATTCAAAAATATTTAATATTGGCGATTTTTTTATGGGTTAACTATTTGAGGTATAAAAATTCTGCTCGGGGTCTCGCCCCATTCATTAGCCAGTACAATTTAAATGTTTATCAACGGCAGACGATTATGTTATTTGGACAGTTTATTACTTATTATATAAATATAAATGTGTATGTTATTTTCCGTAAAATTTCATCAGTTTCTCCAAAGAATGCAGCACAATGTTTTTCGCTCTCCAAACATCTCCCTATGCGACTGAGATCGTTAGGCCTTGTCACATTTAAGTTGATTGAGGGATGAATGAAAATGTAAAGACAACCCTTCACTTGGTGCCACCATACCTTACACACCACTGCATCCCCAACAATAACTCAAACTGCGCCCGCAAGTGGGAAATAAAGAAATGTACAGAGTAGAGTGATACCAGCATAACATCACGTAAGCAAATCCCTGCATTATCTAACGGCACGTTTCAAGAGGAAGGATGAATACAATTAAAAATTGACCGCCATACTGAGGGCGCAGTCCAGTGTACACTTGTGGTCTGGGCCCTTGTCAGGGGGGGTTGTAGTGGACATCTGCGGGGACGGCGGGATGCCCGGTGATACATGCGGGCTCCAAAAATACCCTCTTGGGGCGCTGAGGGTCATCAACTAAGATGAAATTTTAGATACAAAATACGATGCCAAAACATTTTTAAAATACAACCCTAAAGTTTCATTAGTGAGTAATGTTTTATATTTCAAGGGGGTGCCTATTAAACGGTGTAATAAAGTGATTTGTGTTCAAGTTTTTCTTGTGTACTTTGTAACTAAATCAATGTTCAAACCTTCTCTCAAAATTAACAAATTCTAACTACATCTTTCCATGGACTGTTTTTGTGATTTTATATCCATTCAGGATATAACAACTTACGTATACAATAAGAACAATAGTCTTAATAGATGGTACAGGTCAACCGATTAAGACTCGTCACAATTATCTGAAACGGCAACTTTCAAAGTTTATCGTCATAATTTAGTTTACTTATAAATAAAACAAACATTTCAATTTTTTTCATCCACTTGTAGGCTTACATCATTGACTATTTATACTGAAGGAGACATCGGATATGGCGGAGCAGCGGTTATGCTGAAAGAAGATAGTTTTTTTTAGGTGATCAGTATGAATGGTGTTTGTGATATCTTCAGTTTTGAGTGTGTGGCAGTAAAGATCATCAAAACCATTTAGGTGATTTTGGTGTCACTATACCTACAGCCTGTTTCGGATGTAGATATGCTTTTTCAGAGCTTGAAAATCTACTTGTCTTTTTGTCAACTAAATATAATAATTTCTTTAGTATAATCATAGGATCAAATTTTAATATTGATAGGCTTGAAGCCAGTAAAATTCAGTAAATCTTTTAATTTGAATCTCCGTAATTAGTTTCCTACCCATGGAAAAATATATTAACAATTTTGTACCCAACATAGGTCTCAATAATTGTTATTTGGGACTGGATAAAATTTCAGATCATAATTTCATTTGGATCGTTATAGACGTACCTACTGTATCAAATTGTGAACCTATGTATGAGTGCATCAAATATAGTTAAGTTATAATAATGTGGATATGTTTTTAAATTATATAGCCATAGTAAACTGTGATTTGTTGTACGGTACTGAATGTGTAAACTTAGCTTTTGAAAACTTCATGTATACTGTAGTATCTCTTTTTGAAGATACATGCCCTATAGTGTCCAAAACTATAAAGAAACGTTAAACAAACAAAGCCTTGGTGTCTTGTAATAAGTGGTTCAGTCCTCAATTACGAAACATGAGGAAGTTAGTTATTTTTCTTTATGACAAATGGAAAGTATCCAAATTTGAAGCACACAAAGTTGGGTATTTGTGATGTAGAAAGTAGTATCAATTATTTATTAGGAAAGCTAAAATAAATTTTAATGAGCTTCAAATTAGTAAGGCTAAAAATAAGATAAAATCAGCCTGGAGGGTAATCAAAGGTGAGACTAGTTCTCGAAACCAAAACACTGTCACATCTATAACTGCCGATGATTTCCATGATTATTTCTGCATCGATGTGTAATTTTAGCAAAGGTAGTGTCAATCCATCTGATCTGGCTAACCCGATTGATCTTGCTTCAACAGCTATCCCGCCTGATCTAGAATTTGATAATTTGGTTTGGAAGTTTGTACATAATAAAGAAATTGAATCAATTGTAAAATAGTTAAAACCGAGCAACAGCAAAGATTACTATGGGTTTTACAATGAATTATAAAGACAATTATGCCGCATATACTTCACCCACTTTTAAATGGGATTAACATTAAACTTATCCAAGGAGTTTCTCCTGATTGCCTTAAAATAACAAAAGTTGTCCCAGTCCACAAGAAGAACAATATAAATGACCCTGCTAATTTCAGACCGATAGCCATTTTCCCAATTTTTGCAAAAATTGTTGAATGTGCTATAAAAAATCAACTCGAATCTTTTTTTACGACTAACAATCTATTTTCCCCATCACAGTTTGGTTTTGTGCCTCAATCATTGATGCTGTCACTGATGTAACGTAGAAAATATTAGAAGCTTCTGAAAATAATTCTATACTATGCTCGATTTAAGTAAAGCTTTGGACTCGATTAGTCACGAAATCCTTCTTGATAAATTAAGTTTTTATGGAATAAATATTAAAGAACATATGCTTCTAATATCATATGTAGTGGGTAGGAGGCAAATTGTAATGGTAAAGAACCAGGAATCCGCAATCAAGAGTTTTATCAGGGGTGTTCCTCAAGGCTCCATCCTTGGACCAACCTTGTTCGTTACTATGATAAATTATTTAAATATATATTTCCCTTGTAAGTCAGTGTTCTATGATGATGCCTCTCTAATTACAGAGGGGATCTCTTTTAAAAATTGTCTTCTTGAGTCCGTTAATGTAGTGAATAAAGCAACATACTGGTTCTTTTTTAATCGTCTCACCTTAAATATTGATAAGGCAAAGCAAATTGTGTTTACTTTAAGGAAGGTCGATGCACTAAATAAGCCAGTTAAATTACTTGGCATTAACTTGGATAAAAAACTGACGTGGGCTGAACAGACTAATCAAATCATTAATAAACTGTCAAGAGTTCTGTATCTTCTTCTCAAACTAAAGGGTTGTGTGAGTGAAAAAATGCTTCTTATGGCATATCACGCCTTTTTCTAATTTCACATTTCTTGTGGCATAATGTTATGAGGAAACAGAGTAGGTTCTTTAGATGTTTTTATTCTTCAAAAAACGATCCATTAGATTGATTGCAGGAATTAAAAATATAGTGTAATTCAAAAGTTTCTTCAAAAGCTATAAAATATTAACTTTGAAAAGTTTGTACATACTGAATCATTTGATTCATATAAAAAGCCATATAAATAAGTACGATCTTCGCAGTAATTGTCATTCATATGAAACAAGACGTTGTACAGACTTGAATTTACCTGCAACTAGACTGGAGAAGGTTTTAAGGAGTCACAAGGCTTTCCAAATTAGGCTTTATAACAAACTGTCAAAACTCATAAAAGACTTGCCTTAAAAGAGTTTAAATCTTCTTTGACCACAATTCTTTTAAATGATGCTCCCTACACTCTTGAAGATTTTTTTATACAATTTAGATTAAGTTTTGAGCTAACTTTTTGTATGTATACATTAGTTATATTTGCTTTAACACACTGTCATTGAACTATATCTGTACATTGACTGAACCTATTGTCCATGTTGACCTAATGGTGTGAATAAATAAATGAAAATGAAATGAAATAAATGATATCCCATGTATATAGTCCAGCTGCTCACTTTTAGTGTTTGCCAGAATTTGAAATGGATGAAGTTTGATTAGGTCGCCGGCAGATTGTGCTGCTGTCAACTATTTATTTTCGTGTTTTACGTTAACTTTTAAAATATCTCCACCCCATAACGCAAGTGATAGTCAACTTATGTTTGCTTTCTGACACACCAACTGTTGTATTATCCCCTCCTTGAGAGGATAAGTAATAGTTGACAGCAGCATACTCTGTTGGTGATTAGTGTTAACTACTTCCTTTTTGAATCCTAGCACACACAAAACTAGGAACAGATTTTACGATGGAATGAGAAGTCTACTTCAGTATTTATAGTCAATGCTTACATTTTTTAAATTACATGCAAGTCTTTGTGTCTAATGATATTGTTAACCGATTAACTATATATATAAAACCAAATTGTCCCAGAAACTTATAAAAAAAAACACAAGTCTGACACTCTCAACCACATACTTAAATCAGCTGCGTGATTTGATTTTGGCTAAAAACTAAATCAGGTGAGCAAGTGAAGCTGTTTCCCAGCTAGTTGTAATAAACCCTTTTAATTATACTAGTAGCCTGTCGCGGCTTCGCTCGCGATCACAACGTAATATTAAACTGACATTCCCATATAAATATTGTGTTACCGTTCCAAAGCCATCATAGCCTGCTGATTAACTGTGTTTACTCTGTCCAGCTGATTGCTTAAAACTTATAGTTATTTCCCAATGTTAAGCTTATGGAAAAAACTCAACTTTAAGGGGCCCCAGGGCCTCACTCACAAATTATTTTTCTATAAAAAAAGATTCCTGCACAACTTTACGTTAGGCTCTTTCCAATGTCACCAAAAACATGAAAATCGGTTCAGTAGTTTAGTAGAAGTAATTGTCACAAAAAATCTGCTCGCCTATTAAATAAGTGTAGATTTTAGTTCAAACCCCCTTGCATTTCAACCTACGACAAATTCCCACAGCCCAAAATCCCTAATGCATTTCGATCGGTCACCTCCATTACGAAACACCGCAATCTTCAAGTGAACGAGAAAAGAATTTACAACAAAGAAAGTCTTACAGACTTGACCGGTGGTATTTCAGTTTCGAAAGACTTGAAACAATCGATCGGACCTCTCAAGGTACTTTAGTGTCCCCTACACCTCGTTGGGTCCCGTAGCCGCTGGCTGCGGACAAATGCGTGTCCATTTCATCCAGGCCGCCCCTCTGCTTCTTTGACAGCACTTGTAACAAGCCGTGGTCACTCTAATGACCTCCCCCTCCCCTCAACCCCTCAACCCTTGGGTCACGTCCGAGCCCCTAGCCGAGAAGGCCCACTTCAAACACTTGTGGGCCTGTGGAGCCTCCGGGAGAATGGACACTCTGTAAAAGTTCCGTAGTAATTGGGGCTGTTGAAATGGAAAATGATAAAGAAGCTTTAAATAAGAGAGGACATGGCAGCTTACTAATAGTTATGTATGTGTTTTTGTGGTTAAATGAAATATTGCAAATCTCTGAAAGTATATGTGAAAAGAAAAATTATGTAAGAACGAATCAGTGAACTAGAGGTCAAGAATGGGAACAATTAATCGAATCGGTTAACTAGTTTATGAGAACGAATCAGTGAACTAGAGGTCAATAATGAGAACAAATAATTGAATCGGTTAACTAGTTTATGAGAACGAATCAGTAAATTATGAACATATTACAATAAAGGGGGAGTGGATATGTCACCATGAGGGTTTTCATAACTAATATTTTATTACTACGGATTTATTCTTTACTAGTGGCTTTTAGGGGCTATAGCCCCTAGTATTTAACTTGTGATATTACATTTACTGATTAAACGCCGAAAAAGTCATTCAATGCTAGTGTATTGAAGGGGCCTTAGCCCCTAACCTCGCTCCAATAGTCTGCCTCATCTGATTTATTTACTCTTTGCATGCTAAAGAGGAATACATGTCAGTTCGGAAACAAAGTAGACACTTAATCAAATGTTTTAATGTAAACAAAGCAGTCGTTTTAAAATCCCCATGCTATTCTAATGGGGGATGTTTTACATTATGGCTCGTTTGCTGGTAAAATTTTGGAAATACTGCTATTTTCCCGAGTCCCTGGGATCAAGACCCTGGGATCAATTTGAGCCCTCTCCCATCATCCTGCGATTTGCCAAACTCCCACAATTTTTACTTACAAATTTTGCTTACAGAATTATATATATATAGATAACTTGAAATATCCTTTAATAAATCATTCTCTTATAACAACCTATTATTTTTTAATTTATACCTGTTGCTATATTTTTGTAATTGTTCAAAACTAAAGGATTGGGGTAAATTATTACGGGATGTAATAAAAGACGTCTTACAACACTTACGATATATTTACACTTATACTGATTCACATACAGACGGTAAACATATATAAAAGATGGTACTAGGCTATCAATTTCGACCAGTCACACCAGTCATCATCAGGCCAATGAGAGAACTCATTAAATAACTCGGTAAATTATTATACTGTAGGTCCTTGTACTCATAACATTTACACCTAACGGTTGTGAAATCTAATGCAGGATCATCGGAACTAACAACTTTAAGTAGACCTACTTTTCAACCTATAAAACTGTTATTTTTTCAGAATTGTATGAGAATGTGTGTGTAGTGCGAATAAACGTCAGTCTACAACCACTCGAAAGGGGGAAAACTCTTTTCATAAAACATATGTCAGCATTAACATTTCTAAACATAATATATTTTAATAGCAATACAAATATTGTAATTGTTATGTCTTATTGAGAAGTAAATAACTACTCTTACTACAAAAAGGTTAGATATGTATTACGTATTTATTAAAAGAAAAATGCATGTATTCATCGTGTATAATGTGTTGCATATTTGTAAACCCATAATTTTTTTATAAAAATCAGTCATATTTTGTATGGGTGCAGGATTTTTTAGTTATCTAGAATGTCAGATTCCTATTAAGTCATTAAATAAATGTAATTCCTCTCTCCCAGACATTTGTTAGCATACTACGAAAACGTTGATTACGTACATTTTCTAGAAACATTAATTTATTCAAAGTGAAGTAAAACACTGCAAATATGTTAAACCATAATTTGTTTAAAAAATGCAAACATAATATTTGTAATGTGCGTAGGATGTTTTAAAGTAGTTATCTAAGATGTCAAGACTATTAAATAATTAAATAAATTTTAATTTCTCCCTCCCAGACACTAAAGGGGTCAAGAACCCATACGAAGTCGTCAGTACGACCGCATCCCACAGTCCGCACCCTCAGATCAATTTAAAACACAATGACCAATGTCAGCTTACAAAATTGAATCACAAGTGGTCGATGCGGCCCAACAAGTTTAGATTTCTTTAGCCAGTCGACACCAATAAACGTCAAAAGTTGATCGGCTCGAAGTCTAATCTGTGAAAGCTTTGCGTAATTTAATTTTTAGAGGGTAAACTCGAAGGGTGAACTGTCCGCGCTCGTCACGGCGCAGTGAGTGTGAGATGTCTTATTGGATGCACACGACACCGAGCGGCCAACAACTGCCTGACTTTGTGGCACAGAAACGATTTGCCAACGTTTAAATGGTGGTTAGTTTGCACCTGGCCCACTGGTGGTTAGAGTGGTAAAATAATTGGAAATGAGTTCTTGCACTGACACACGTCGTATAGTTGCCTCTGTCGTTTACTCCCTTAGGTTAACGTGATGCCTTGACTCTAAGCCTACTTTCAATGTTTGTACGATGTTATTCAACGTATATCTTACCAACATCTTTTTAAATGCTTGGATAATATTTACTTTATACTGTTTTAAGTTTCCGAACAGCAAACAACAACTACCCAAAATCGATCAAATTGTAGTCGGCTCGGCTTAATAAGTGTTATAATAACCTAGGATTATTTTATTTTATCAATAGTAATTTTCTTGTGGTGATCCAATTACAAAAATACCCCCGTCGCAGCAAACCTGCATGCTCAGCGAATTTCCAATGAATATATAACGTAACACATTAAAACACTTAACAGGATTCATAAGAAATGTATTCACAACCAAGCGATATTTAAAATATTAATTATTCTCCATAAGAATAACATTGGGGATGAGTACGCAGGTTTGCTGCAACAAGGCACACAAAATAATGGGTTTTTATGCAAATATCAATAGAACTCATCTTAGTGAAGTCACATACCAAGTTTCATCCAAATACATTCATAAATAAGCGATATATAACATTTTTATTATTTTCCATAAGAATAACATGGGGACCAAGTACCTAGGTTTGCTGCCACAGGAACCATAGTGAAAAATTTTTGCTGTGCAAACAACAATAAACCACAACCATATCAAACCATATACCAAATTTTGCCAGTTTATGTTCATAAATAATCGAAATATACAATTTTTCTTTTTCTCCATAAGAATAACATTAGACAACGTACTGTGTTTAGCACTTTCAATATCTCGGTAACCAATTGACGTAGAGCAATGATCAAAATACCAAATTGTTTGTTTTTTTAAGCTGAATTCAATGGTATAAATTAAAATTTGATTTAAATTTAAATTAAATGTGAAAACCCCAAAATACACATTTTTGGGGTACAAAACCCCCCAAAATCCCCTCTTCGGATGGTGCGATTCATCTGGTTTTCGAACTCTTTCAAATAAATGGTACTTTACACATTTGTGGCAAATTTCATTAAGATCGGACCTTTTTTACGAGAGTTATCGTGCTTATGGCACACACACACACACACACACACACACACACACACACACACACACACACACACACACACACACACACACACACACACACACACACACACACACACACACACAAACACACACACAAACACACATACACACACACACACACACACACACACACACACACACACACACACATATATATATATATATATATATATATATATATATATATATATATAACAATTTGAACGAATGGTGTTTTTGCCATCTGGGGACCTCAAAATGAAAAGTTATCTTGGTCTCGGGCTTAAGTCTTACCATGAGACCTACGGTAATAGCTTCTTCCCTATAGGGGAAATTCGCTAAGAGTGTCAAATTAATGAAATTGCAATTGCTTAAATGATATTGCAGGTTTAACTAAAATATGAAATCTTCATCCATCTTCATTACTATACAAATTGCATTATCTCCACATATCCTACGTTTTTTGTCGCACTCATGCTCATATTTTTTCATATACCAGTCACAATATATACAGTATTTACTTACTATTATTGGGAGCAGGAAAGAAGACATTTGGGCTCCAACCAAAATCAGGGCTCGACCCTGTCACTGTTGTCATTTTTCCATAGACAAATATTACTCGAATGTTATGCCGTCCACCTGATGTGCAGTTTTGCAATTCAGCACGTCCATAAATGGAAGACAGACCTGTAATCCACGCCCTGGAATGTCTTCTCTCCTGCTCGCGGCAATAGTTTTCGTCATTATGTAGAAAAAGGAACAGCTGTAAAAAATACTCCCATTGATTTCAAAATAATACAGGAAGATAGGAAAATTTTTCAAAATTACTAAAACTGCCATTTCGTTAAGCACTTATCTAGTTAAATTCAATCGGTGTATGATTTAATTACACCATCACTTAAGCCCCTTCACAGTTGCATCACCCCTTCCGCCACCCCGATCCGAGATCCGATCAACCCCAGAAGGGTCGTCAGGGTCTCATGTCACCAAAAGGAATTAAATCAATTAGTTAAAAAGTGTCACCGATTCTTCAGCGGGTGTGGGCTTTTTGTCATCGCTTTTAACTCTGGTGTAGCCAATCGAGGCGTTCGACCAACCGGATCCCCAGTGACAGGTTTTTAAAATTCATTCAATTCAAACCCACCCTTCCTCAATTCCTGTAAAATTAAAATGCAAAGGGCGACAAGTGTTGCGTTAAAGGGTTGTCTTATTGAGTGAGCCCGGAGAAAGCGGCGAAATGTCAGACATGGTGACATTTATTGTGTCTATCGCACCATCTGCCCGAGACCTCCCCCTCCCTCCACAACCCCCGTACACAATACGAGCCGAACCGCATTTATAAAGATTCCCCTTTCAACCGGCTCCTTTCAATATAGTGCTTTCTGATATTACACACGGGAAATCAAAATGTTGAATGCATAAATGTATCTCCGGGTCGGAGTTGTGGCATTTGGTGGGTATTTATTTTGTGATTTGAATGTGAAGTTGTTGGTTGCTCAAATACTACTGAAATGGTCAAAGATAGGTGTGATGAAAATCTATATATGAGAAATGTTTCTAACTGCAGAATACCACTGTGTTGTAAACATTTTAACTTTGTACAGAATTGCACTTTTGCTGTGAGTTTGAGGGGAGGACGAAGTACTGGTTAGTTTTACAAAATTTTACTTTATTTGTTTAAAGATTCGCAATTATTGACTAAGTTGTATTTTGGATTAATACTACTTGTTATATAAAAATACTGTCCTTGAAATCTTAAGGTATTTTTTCTTTAAAATAAGACATACATTTGTAGATAGTCCGTGGAGGAATCCGGGAGTTAACAGTTGTGGGAGACTCTTGTATAAACATAACATTTTTCGTAACTGTCCATCTTAGATATGTGACGACTATTCAAGAAAGTTAATCACAGAAGGTGCTATAGGTTCTGTCTTTGACAAATTAATACGCGAATGAGGGGCGAATACGGGGGGGGGGTGTGACTAGGTATAGAGATGTTCCAATCACACAACAATTTGTATTAACAATATTTTAAATATTTAATATATTTTGTAATTTTATTGAACAATTATTACTTGTTGTATCGAAATTTTACTCTCTGAAATCGCTAGATTTTTAGATATTCCAAAATGTGTCGTAACTGGAGCCCCCTCTTAATATATTAATATAGAATCCATTTTATTCTGTTTACTGACAGCATACGAGTCCACGGCAGGGTTCACAAGTAAAAGAATAAAACATTATTTCCCTGTGGTCTTTTCAAAACAGCGGGAACATATTGAAATCCGAATCGCCCAAGTCCTAAAGAGCCACGTGGCTGGCTGCGCTCCGGGTGGTGTTTTCGCAACATTGCTCCCAAGTGTTTCTCCCTCAAGTGGCGACTTCTGTTGCAAAACGTGCAGAGTCAAATGAAAACATTCACGACCCAGTGGACATGTTTGGGCTCGGTGCAGGAAGTGCAACTGCAATCGGCGCTATGCTGGGGCTCCCTGGGGAGGAATTGTGCCAAAAACTGGAGGAACAAAAGGGTCAAGTGCACAGCTAATGTCGCAGTTGCAACAGGCATGATATTGTTGATGAAATCCCCCTCAGCTACTGGCCGGCTCTTGTGGATTCGCAGATGGAATTGTTTTGTAACGGCGTTTTTAGTGTTTGCGAAATTTTAAAACGTTGTTGCAGTTGGGAATTTGGATACTGCGATTGAGCAGTGTTTTAAATCACATCTAGTGTTCCATTGGGTTATTTTACGAGGTGAATTTAAATGCATAATATATTCAATTTAAAAAATCTTTCCAAAAAACAAATAAAATAAAATTATAAAATTAGATTATTCTACACCTTATTTTGAATTTATTTTAATTATTATCGTTAAATAAGTAGTTCTGGAGAATAAATAACCTAGAGAAAGCAGTGACTACTTATTTTTTTCAAATTTTAACTTCCTTCGTTGGAATTTTAGATTTATTTGTTTTATCCTTTATTTTGAATAATATCATAGTGAAATTGTAATATAATTAAATCCTATTTTATCCAACCAGTTATAATACTTCCGCGTTATAAATATAAGAAAACGTGCTATGATAAAACCATATTACATTTGCTTTTTTATCATAAACTTTAAATTCATGTGTGTGGTTGCCCCAATTTACCCAACGAAAAATCCGTTCTAACTTCTTTCGGGCTTATTTTTTTGTGTTAGGCAAGATACTTAATTTCATTATAAAATATCACCTCAATCAATTCTAAATAATTTTGCAACCCCTTCCCTAACGAACATTGAGCATTGTAGAGCATGTATTACGCGAAGGAGCATATGTCTCTCTTTCCGAAAGCCCCCAGTAAGGAACATGTAAAACGCAACAAATCTGGATCCCGACAGTCCGGAGATGTAAGGTTAGTTTGGGGTGGTTCACCCGTCATTGTAGGTGGCCTATTATCTCCCCATCCGCCCATCCGGGACAAGTGACACAAGTCTTGTTAAAATATTTGGCCAGGCTGGCAGAGAATAAATCCCGGACTATTCCTGGCTGTTGAGAAATTGCTAGACAAGCAGAGAGTGTGTGCAGGGAGTGAAGCATGGGTAGACAGCATGGGACAGAGACAGGGGGGTAGTATGTGCGATGGTGCATCTGTCTTATCACAAGGCTTCAAGGGACAGTGTGAGATCCGCGAGAGATGGCCGTTTTTGTGAAAGAGCTGTCGGCTGAGATGCGCCAGTAAATTTACGGTATAAAAAGTACTGGATGTATTTACAGTAACGATTATAAACGTCCTTTGCTGACTTCTTAAACTTAAAGTTTCTTCTTAACTTTCCCAAAACCGGCAAAATGCTGCAACAAAGATTGTTAAAGATCGCTAAAGAATACAATATCAGAAGTCAAGGAGAGTTTCTCCTAAGCCTGTATTAAGGAACTCAATACATTTAAAGTAAAAATCTGACACTTTTATCAATCATAATGTATATGGTAAGATATCAAATTCCTTTTGATCGATTCCAAACTCTTAAACAAAATTTTGGCATTACCAATTTTGTATACGTTTCTATTACGTTTAAATTGTTTTGCCACTCAAGAAGTTGCCTTGAAACAGCTGTTCTTAATTCATTACTGTGTTTTGTTAGTATCAACAACTGCTGCAAAATTTGTAGTCAAATTTATTTTTCTATTCTTCCATAAGATTAATATTGGAATTTTGAAAGCCATACTCAAGTTAACCCAGGCTCGAGTTATACTTCGAGCCCTGAAAATGGATGTTTGATAACCCCCAAAAAGGCACATCTAGACGTCAGAGGCTTTCTAATAACACATAAACCATGATTTATGTGTTACTTTATGTGTATTTATGTGTTATTTATGTGTACCTATTGGTTTTGCCGGTAGCTCGATCACAAAACTCGGCTTATTTTGTAAATCTAAGACAAACACAGATATTTACAAAAATGCTTGACAAATCCACACTATAATACCTACAGATTCTATCCCTAAAAATCTCAACCCCCCAGTCCACAGACAGGACCAATATGAGTAGATCCGGCTCAATGGCTATACATGTGTCAGACCAGTTCCCTTGTCCGGCCTCAGACAGGGGTAGATACTTATATCAATCAGGCATGAAAGCGATGGTGCAACAGCAGTAAATCAACCCTTGCGCAACGGCGCTCAAAGCGAATTTACCCGAAAACTGCGAAAAACGGAGCGCAGCTGCCCCTGGGAACGGAGCTGGTACCCGGGCGCTAATGTAACCTCTATTGTGAAGGTCGGGTCATTACTGCTTTGTGGTAGGTCTGCAGCCGCTCATGGGGCTAGCTCTATGGAGGATTTTAGGAACAGTTTTGAAACTCGGTAGAAAAAATAGTCACCGAACATTAAAGCAATAACTCAATGCATTTGGTCTTACGTATTTGCATTTTCAACTAGTGAGTGCTCTTTAGATTACATAGGTTGCAATTTTGCAATGGCAGCCTATTTTGTATCGAGTAACATTAATAAGATCTTTAGGGCACTTTCTAGGAGAGGGCGACCACTGGTTTACCGCCATCCAGCGCTCTGCAGAGTAAGGTTTGGTAGGTTTATCATAAATACAGATGATTTACTAGATGCAGATAATATGCATTTGTTGATAAACTGACCTAACCTAACTCTGCAGAGCGGTGTGTGGCGGTGAATCAACTTGTTTCAAAAGTGGTGGCCCTCTTCTAGTAAATAACCAGATCTAAATCAATCTAACATAAAATTTACGACAAAAAAATCCCTTGAACAATTCACCATTTTTTTAATATACATTTACAATGTGTTTATTATAAACAACTATGCAAGCTGAACCTTTTTGAAGGTATGCATTACCCATTCTTACTCAATTAATAGTTTGTTTTGCCTTATTTTCGTCATCGATTCGTTTTAAGAGCAACTTAAAGTGAAGTGTAACCCTTAAATTGTAAGTTTGATCGTCTCACAGGCGCTAGCTCTGTTGAAATTATTCTAGTTTAAAATTAAAAAAGTTAAAAGATGACTCATTACGATAGTTATCCTTTCTGGAAATTCATTGTTGTGTAATGTAAGGATAAATCTGATTTGATTTGACCCGTTGAACAAATACACGACAAATTCTGAGCAATGTTTGGTAACCCGAGTATCCCAATAGTTGAGATCATTCAACTTAATGGGAATTCATATTAACTCAAGGTAGGAATGTTTTAACTAGAACTGAGATATTAATTTATAACTTGTGACAGTTGGTAACATTTGTGTTTCTCATAAAATACTCGTTGTTACCAACGTTTTTACTAGCATGTCATCTTTTGGAAGAGTATAAATACATTTTTCTTTACATTCCACTTTCGCAAAGCAATATGAGGCTTTAACATTGTTACACGAACAAATACACATAAATACCGGTTGGTGCAAAGTACTATCTCACCATGATGATATCTGGCTATTAAGAAGTTGTTTATAATTTACAACAAAATCAATTCATTTGTGTAATCCATAATTTTTTTGACTAGCCTTTGGTTACGCTTATAACTTACGTGGAACGATGGACACGTGACGATAAAGTTTTAAGACGTTAACCCTCTGTTTACAACCAGACGCCGACGCAACTAAGGCGTGTTTTAAGACGTTAACCCTCTGTTTACAACAAGACGCCGACGCAACTAAGGCGTGCTTTAAGACGTTAACCCTCTGTTTACAACCAGACGCCGACGCAACTAAGGCGTGTTTTAAGACGTTAACCCTCTGTTTACAACAAGACGCCGACGCAACTAAGGCGTGTTTTAAGACGTTAACCCTCTGTTTACAACAAGACGCCGACGCAACTAAGGCGTGCTTTAAGACGTTAACCCTCTGTTTACAACCAGACGCCGACGCAACTAAGGCGTGTTTTAAGACGTTAACCCTCTGTTTACAACAAGACGCCGACGCAACTAAGGCGTGTTTTAAGACGTTAACCCTCTGTTTACAACAAGACGCCGACGCAACTAAGGCGTGTTTTAAGACGTTAACCCTCTGTTTACAACAAGACGCCGATGCAACTAAGGCGTGTTTTAAGTCGTTAACCCTCTGTTTACAACAAGACGCCGACGCAACTAAGGCGTGTTTTAAGACGTTAACCCTCTGTTTACAACAAGACGCCGACGCAACTAAGGCGTGTTTTAAGACGTTAACCCTCTGTTTACAACCAGACGCCGACGCAACTAAGGCGTGTTTTAAGACGTTAACCCTCTGTTTACAACCAGACGCCGACGCAACTAAGGCGTGTTTTAAGACGTTAACCCTCTGTTTACAACAAGACGCCGACGCAACTAAGGCGTGTTTTAAGACGTTAACCCTCTGTTTACAACAAGACGCCGACGCAACTAAGGCGTGTTTTAAGACGTTAACCCTCTGTTTACAACAAGACGCCGACGCAACTAAGGCGTGTTTTAAGACGATGGGAGGATTATGAGTGACAGTGATTTACCCTGTGTAGCCTTGTTACTAAGACCGATTTCTATTGGACTTTTTTTGGATATATTTTTTTAATTTTGGGCTTATATAAATTGTCAAAAAAACTTTTTGGAAATATTTATTTCCCTTTTAAATACCGTCATGTAGCATATCAAAATATAGCTACGTTTATTGCTAATAATAAATTTGAATCGGACAAGAGATGTGTTTATTTGTCATGAAAATCCAGAGAATTGTATAAATACCAATAATCTTATAAAAAATGGCCGCCGTTTTTAAACTAATAAAGATAAGTGAGCCCTGTTTTCGTTAAAATATTTGTCTTCGATATGGCTTTGATGTGTTATATTTTTTAATATTTAAAAATTTAGATAACCACATTAGTAATCCTCAGTTTTTGGAACACAAGTAAACAATATTTTTACTTATTTCTCGGGGTTTATTTAATGGAGAGTAATTTAGTTTCATCCTCCAAGGGCAATTAGTTCGTCTTTCGTCAGTTTGAGACACCTTACGTGAGACCTGTATAACTTTTAAGCCCCGACACGTTACCTCGCTATACCATGCTCTCCCCTCCAATTGCCACGACCTCTGCTCATCTCGCCTCATTGTAGATTTGCTCACTTATTTCTCTCCTCATTTGGCACCGGGGAGTCTGTCAGTTATGTCTCCAGATGCAATCAAGCACGGGGTTCGCTGTTAAACGCACGCGTGTACGTCTGACGCCCCGACAGTGACGAGCCCCCCCCCCCCCCCCCCGGAAGTAACGACCGCCCCCGATATTATTGTTTACGAGCTTCCCGCCCCGGAGTAATAAGTGTCCCGGGCAGGAGACAAGACTCGCCCCACGATTACAGATTCATAATTCGCTGCTAATATTTCACTTTTTTCTTAAAGATAAACGCCCCGCGCGGTGATTCGGAACAGCGACTCGGCGCCGGAATCAGCGATTTTTTAATTGCGATTGTAATTTACAAATTGTTCTTCCGAATGAATGAACTTATTTTATTTGGACCAGACGGTGCGTAATCAACGTTTAAATATCTTTGATGCTGAAAAATTATGAAAATGTGAATTTCTGCCAGAAATAATAATAATTAATCTTGGCGCTGAAAATAGTTAAAGACTTAAATTTTATTTCCTATCTTTAGATAGACTGAAGCAATTTATTCGACAGAACATAACAGTGACATATAATGTGTTATTTGTTTTACATTTTATTTTATATAAATGCGTTGCTCTAAAGTCCTTAAAAATGGTATTCATCCTGATTACATCTGAACGCGTATGATGGCGGTTATTTGTTCTTTAATTGACCTAAGGCGTAAATTTAATCATTACACGAGAAAACGTATTCATTTTCTAAAACAACTGATCTTCCATATATTCTCATGTCCATAAATGGAACAGATAGGACACCTCATTTATTCTGGAAAAGCTTTTTCTTACTTTCTTTTAGCGGGGTTTGCAAACCATTAATCTATAGGGTTAATCCATATAGGATTAACCATTAATCTACCCAATAAGCATTAATTCTTTAGAAAATGATAATAAACGTGAAGCTAAATACTTCCACCAGCGTTATTTTGAAAATCACCATGAATTAAGATGTTTGACCATCGCATTGATATTTCTAAAATTATTTTCCAAAACTTATTTCTTCACTATACCTACTTTCAAATAGCTACAAAACCATGTCCTTATTACCTTTTTTGTAGAGGATAGTACATTGTCTGTGAAAAGTCTGTAAATAAATAGAGTGTTTGAATAACAAAATAACACTTTAATATTACATTGAAATTCGGGAATCGAAAGTCTATAAAAATAGTAACTTAGAGGTTCATATTTTTTAAAGATAAGATAGTATAATAAGATAAGATAAGATAAGATAATTTTTTAAATTATAAGATGAAAACAGTTAGTTCAAATTAAAAGAGCTTACGAAAATGTATTTTTAAGAAGGTTAAAGTTGACCTTACGTTTACAGTTTTTGACTTCACGGGGTCAGCTTCGATTCCCGATTTCCACACAATTTTAGGGGTTTGGACCGCTTTCCCTTTAATGTGTTTTTAATGTGTAATGTGTTTAATGTGTTTCTGTGTTCCTAAACAAAATTTTTTCTGGTGAATACAAATTATTTGTTTAACCAACCTTAATCCTCAACAATCAAGACTAACAAACAAATTTTCAAGGACAACATAATAAATCAGTCACATTGTTGGCAAAAACCTCCCGGTGGTATCTGGTAGGCCGGTTGTAATTGATAAGAAGTGATTTACTCGGGCCGAGGCCGTATATCTGTCAGCAAGACAGAAGGTCTAATTGGGACCCCGAGCCAGGTCAGGGTGGTCCTAGCCATCCATCCTTCACCCCGGCTCTCTATCACGCTATTGGCAGGCGGTAGACGCTAGACGAGTCACTGGCTGGTAATTGATGTTGGTACAGCGACAATAATTAGTTCGATTTACGAATTTCCAAAATGTCTGTTCAGGAGGACTATTTCAAGGTTCGTAGAATAGTATCGCATATAGTATTTTGCAGGGAACAAAAGAGTGGGCTTCAGTCACCTGCTTCAACCATAAGACCATCCCAGCCCATTCATTCAAATCCCATCCCAACTGAATAGATTATCCACACATTTGTATTCATGGTTCATTTTATTAAGCACAAATTAACCATAAATCATCAAATTACCAACAACAAATTATGTAGATTTAATCTTTTGATATATCCCAAAAAATATGAAAATTGTCGAGTTAATTAAAAAGTATTCAATATTTGTTATTGTTTTATAGATTAACTAATGTTTGTATAATAATTCTGTGTTCTGAACTCGCTAGGCATTTATTGGTCCTTAAAATTAACCATAAATAATCGATTTCCGATAATCCGTTGAGGAGGGACGGGCTTTGAAAGTTAACATTGCCAACATTGGTCTTAAAGGAGAAGAAGGTAGACGCATAGGACTGGAGCCCCGGTTAAATATATCTATTCGTTTAGAAATACTGGCGAACTCATGCAAATTTAAAGCAGTTAAAAGATTTTGTAAACGTAAAATACGCTGAACCAAAAAACGAATAAATTTGAAGCAGTTGAAAAGACGATTTCACTCTCAGAAACGTCAACCCCTTATATTCCACTTCGACTTCACTCTGAGCAAAGTACCCCTCCATGGGCCCGGTTGACAGTGGACGCGAGAGTGAGTGATGCTAGCGCTCCCGCGGCATGCGGCCCTACATCTCACTACGACACGATAACACCCTCCGAGCTTGTAAACCACTATTAATGGCCTATAAAGAAGACGGAACGCACCATCTACCTCAAAATTACCGAGGGAGAATGACTTATGGTGTTTTCTTATGCTATTCCTAGTGAAACATTCAATTATGCTTAATACCTGTTGCTGCGCTTATTTAGGCTGGGATTTGAAACGTCATTACTTTTTTTAAATTGGGATGCTGAATGCTGTTGATTATTTTATTTTTATGTTTCGATTTAAATTGTTAAGCTATTCCTTCTGTTTGTGTTGTGCATTATTTTTGTGTTTAAATTAACAACTTTTAATTAATTTAAGATACTTTATTTGTTGTTTAATTTATTTCACATAATATTGTGTAGTTTTGTTATGTTCTATGTATTTTTCTCACCTGAAGACGGGATCAGATTCTAGATCCCGAAACGTCGTGAAACTTGTTTTTACATATAATTCTGTAAGTGAAATTTTCAAGTCAAAATTGTGGGAATTTGACAAATCGCAGGATGATGGGAGACGGCTCAAATTAAAGGTATTTCTCTCAAGGACTCGGGAAAAATATAAGTATTTCCAAAAAGTTAGCAGCAAACGAGAAATAACGTTAAAATATATCCCATAAGAAAAACACGAGGATTTAAAAACGTCTGCTTTGTTTACATTAAAACATGTGATCAAGTGTCTACTTTGTTTACGAACTGACTGTAAAAATCAGATAAGGCATAGTATTGGAGCCAGGTTAGCGGCTATGGCCCCTACAAGCCAGTAGTTTTTACTAATCAGTGATGGAAAATGTCCGCGACAATCTCTAAACAACATAAAATCACCATCACCAACAATGAATTTTAAACAAAGAATTGCTTAATTTGTTTCAAAATAGATTCTCAAATCGTCATACAATATATTTGAATAATTTTGCAGTTGAATAAGACGGATAGTTATAAATACGAAATTTTAAATAGTCACAAATTCAGAAATGGGTTCACTCGTTATCCACATGAAATATCTGGACACAAGATATACACTGAGAAGAAGTACAAATGGTGAAAAGTACACATGAAGCTCAATGTAGGAATTAACTATCATTTCTTGCATCTACCAGTATGGAATATAAAACAATCGTTTTATAATCCTATATTTGCAGCGGAATTTACGTAGTGAACATTTCTTACAGAAACGTCTATCTATAACAAATTAATTTTGTTATTGGCTCTGTGTATTTGTTTTGCTAAATGTTTATCATCCGTTAACCAACTTTTTTTGAGTAATCAATATAGGTTGCAGCAACTTTTTAATGTTTTTAACCACACTTTATTATCTGGATTCAACATAGCAGCCTTTTTTAACGCAGTATACATTAATATGTTTGCAAATAATAAATCTCAAAATAGTTTTGATTTCAAATAATCGTTTTTCAGCTGTCCCGGACTAATTGCCACCATACCGCAACGGTGCCGCGGTGTTTTGAGCGGTTTCCCCCCGGATCCACTCAATTAGCGCGGCACCCGCTCCGTCGCCTAGCCGCTCAATGGCCGCAAACCGATGCCAATCGAGAAATAAAAACGTCACAGAGCCACAATACCGAGGACCCTCGACTCCGGCGACATCTGCCGGCGGGAGGCGAAGACAAAACCGGGACAAAGGCAGCTAATGGAATCAATGTGACAAAGTCAAAGGCACCGCCCCCGCTCCCGCCCGAGGTGCCCAAAATTATAAAATGTGTTTCATAACTCTTCAGCCCCCATTCGCGAGGTAAAACAAAAAGCCCCACGCGTCGGCGCTTTTGATCTTCGCATCTATTATTTCGCGGCACATCCGTGGGGAGCGGTTGGTTAGAACTGGGGACAAATTACGAATCGATACGTTTACGGGTGGCGGTGACTCATTATCAAACAATGCTGTAGTGGTGGTCACGCGCGCCTAACTAACCGCCGGGAGACGAGAGGATGCAGATGGGCTGGTCTCCGGATGCTGGTAATATTTCAAGTTCGTACCTGGGGGACCGAGCTTTGCTCTAAGAAGACCGGTCAGTTTCTTAGGTCTGGAGTCATTCGACCAAACAATTACCCAGTTAACTTTTGTCACTATTTTTCAAGTGAGATCTAACGAGTTTTTCTCAAAGTGACTTTTCTTATAAGTAACAGAATAAGTAGCCGCTATGTAAGCGCTTATGGAAAACTATTTCTGGTTAGAACGCCTCCCCCGATCGGATCGGATAGTCACAATGACGAGTTTTGGGGGCTCCAGTCAATTTGGCTTCTACCTTCAATTATTATTGAAGTTTAATTTCAAGTTTTGTCCCTCCTCGACAGATTTTTACAAATCTTTGATTCATGTTCATTTAGAGACAAAAAATATACCCATCGATATCAGTAAAAATAATTTCGATATTATTAATAGTTCATCCACACAACAAATCTTATCCCTAAATATTAAATATTTTGGAATTTTTATCATCGATTTTTTTATATCGACTGAAATCGTTAGATTTTTTGCTCTTTAACATGAGCACAAATTAACGATATCGGATAGGCTAATCCGTTGAGGAGGGGGCTTTGAACGTTTCATTGGCTTAAAGGGGGAACAGGTACAACCGCCAAATGTTTCGTGACTGGAGCCCCAACTCAAACAAATTATTTTTTTCCAAATTTTATATTTTTGTTGTATTTGTAAATTTAGAATTTTCTGAACATTTAGATACCAAAATTATTAAGGTTTTACTTGTTGAAACATAATTTATTTAGGTTTGAAAATTTATCTAAAATTATTAAGCTTAGGTCAAAATTGTGTTAGAAATAAAAAATAAATATATAAATTTTAAAGAAAAAAAAATTGTATACGAAAAAATTGTTGTTATATTGTCTGTTCGACTATTATTATTATTTTACCCCCAGTGTCCCAGAAAATTTATCTGCAGACAACTTTTACCCAGCAACAATCCCACAAATATTTACATAACAGGGCTACCTATGCTTTTGGTTTTCTGCGATTTCTGAAAAAACCGTGTTTTTTCACTTAGGTACACATATCTCTAAAACCGTTTGAGATATCTTTATGAAATTTTCACAGCCCCTTGGTTATTACATACATAATACAGCTTTGGACCTAAAATTATTAAGATTGGGTCAAAATTGTGTTAGAAATAAAAAATAAATATATAAATCTTAAAAAAAAAGTTGTATACGAAACATTTTTTCTATGTCGTCTGTTAGAGTATTACTATAATTTTACCTCCACTTGTTAAATAGACCATAATAAACAACCATGCAAAGTTTCATTGTGATAAGTCAACTACTGCAGGAGTTACAGGTCCTTAAAGTTTGTCAATTTAACATGCGTGGTATAGGGACGTTGGACTCTTTAAGTGTTTACAATTGTATTCAGAATGGACAAATAAAGTTTCGCCGTGACTTCTTATCCCTTAATCATATTTTTCCCCGCCTTTTTAGGTTGTGAAAAAGTAAAAGTAGGAACGTTGGCACTTGTTTTGCAAAACGACAAATTGGTTTGCTTCCGGAAACAGAATTATGAGGTGAAAGACCTAAAACATTGGTCCATATTTGAATAGCCTACATTTACAAACGAAGAATCTCTATGAGGGGGCTCCAGTCACGACAGAGTTTGCGTTTCTCCCTACCTTCTCCCATAAGGTTATCAATTAATTTCCTCGCTCCACCTCAACAAATATCCAAAACTGAGTTATTGTTTTTGTGGTTTATTATGTTTTTTAGCGAATTTCCCCTATAGGGAAGAAGCTATTACCGTAGGTCTCATGGTAAGACTTAAGCCCGAGACCATGATAACTTTTTGTTTTGAGGTCCCCAGATGCCAAACACACTATTTGTTCAAATTTATATATATGTATATATATATATATATATATGAACATAAATTAATAAAACTTGGTATGTAGCATCACTTGGTTGAGTTATATTGATAATTATATAAAAACCCATTTTTCTGCTCCTTGTTGCAGCAAACCTGCTTTCTCAGCCCCCATGTTATTCTTATGGAGAATAACTAGAATATTATATATCGCTTATTTATGATTGAATATCGATGAAACTTAGTATGTGGCTTCGCCTAGTTAAATTCTATTTATATTTGCATAAAAACCAATTGTTTCTGTTCCTTGTTTCAGCAAACCTACATACTCATTACCAATGTTATTCTTATGGAGAATAATTAAAATCGCTTATATGTGAATATATTTTTATGAAAATTGGTTTGCGGCTTTATGTGGAATTCAGACAAATATTATGCATTGGAAATTCGTTGAGTCCGCAGGTTTGCTGCGACGGGGGTATTTTTTAATGTACGACTCATTTCAAATAAAAATAAAAACACCTACTAGTGATTTCAGTGAACGGGATTGTAAATTCACAAATAATAATCAAACAATCAAATTCAAAAATAATTCGATGATTTCAATTTTGTATAGGATTGCTATTTGCGATGTCAAAATTACGCTTAATTAAATCGTTATATTTTCTTATTTAAAATTAGGCATCAATCCATGGTTTTTGATAATCCGTTGAAGTGGGGCAGTATTTAAAAAGTTGAAATTTTATTTCAAGAACCCTAGCATAAATTATATTTTACAAACTGCCGGTTTTATACACACTTAGTCATATAATTTGAATAATACAAGTTGAAATGAGAATGAATATTTACAATTGCGTTACAAGCAAAAGAAAATTACACTTCAATATGGAAATCATTTTTTACCAAAACGGCCCTGAATTAACCAAAATTAATGATAAATTACCAGAAAAACTTCAGAAAATTAACATTCTCAAGCATTTATTCGCTGTTTGAATGAGAACTTTTACCATTTTCTCTTTCCACCTCGAGTACGCAACTCAACAATTGATGACAGTTTCCACATTTTCCAAAATAATTAACCAAAAATGTCGATGATGTAAGCGCGTGTGACCTAGGCCCAAGACCACGTTAATGTGATAATAATGACGGGGCGGCAAGGGTTGCCGATAAAAGAGTAATCGAGGGTTAATCTTCGGAGTTTCGGTACGACATTAAAATTTCACGTGGCTTCAATAGTCTACAAAAAGAGCGGAGGGAGGGTATAATTATAAGCGAGATTATGTGTTTTAGATGAACTGATAACGAGAGGGTAGCATGCGACGCGGGGTGGAAGGGTTGAACTGCGTCACATGATTAATGACCGGGTCACTGTTCCGATTCAGTTTTTTAACTTATAAAATGTATTACAAAACGTATACATTCATAATACAAATTATATTATTGCTACCTGGCACCCAAAAATGAGTTTAACAAAGAAATTAATACCAAATAAATGATTTCAAACAAATGGTTGAATCATTAGTCTGATTTACTTCGTTGACTCGTTCAATTTGAGCAACTTGTTCATTGAACAACCTCGCCACAAAATGGCGTTGGTGGCACGTAATTTCGTTGACCAGTGGTGACTCCAGTATTTAACAAGGAAAGAGAACACTAATTAACAAAATTGCGAGCCGTTCGTCACCATGTTTTGGAGAGAAAAATATTTAATCCCTCAAATTGAACAAGTCAAACAAGTGAATCAAAACGAATAATCATTCATGATTTTAAAAGAAATAATCTTGTAATGGTTGATTTGTTCATCATTTATCATATATCATGGAAATAATAGTTACGCAAATACAAAATAAATAATGATACGACCCAATTTTGATTACTTTTATCCCAGTGAATTGATTTAGAGAATCCCTTAGAAGAACCGAACAACCGATTCATTACTGCAGTTCAAAGAACGATATATTTTCCCCACCAGTGTACTAATCTAACAAAATCACCGACTCGCTTTTTCAGACCTCTTTGGATTTGAGTAACATGTTCACGATCCTGGCCACAAAATTACTGTGGCGGCCACAAAATTCTGTTAATCAGCATTGCCTCCAGTACAGTTCTCTATGTCTTCGGGGCGGTAAGGTCAAACAGCTGATTTATCGTCACTCCACACATCTGCACAGAGACAGTGACCAACCCTCACCATCGCCAGCCCCTGCGGGAGCCGCCGTGCATTGTGTCCAAGACCTCCCCTGGGTCCGAGGCGCTGGCCCTTCGACACCCGAAATTTGTGGCCCAACATGACGCCGCCACTCCGGTGGCCCGGGTTATTGTGTTGCAAACATTTGGAAAACACCGCGCCTCCTTTGGCACCGTTGAAAACCGAATTGCCGCCCGACCATAGACAAGAGATAACTTGATTAGCGATGCTTCACCGTATGAAATTACCCTGACCACCCTCCTCGGACCGGGGTATGGGATAATGGAATGGGTGGATTCAGTAAACGGTGGAAATTGGATGTCAGGCGTGTTTATTTAGTGGTAGTGATTTGTGGCGGATAGAGAAAGTTTATTTGTAGTAACAGTTTAAAACGTGTTAGTTTAATATTATATTCTTTTATGTTTTAAGACTTGAGATCTCTCAATAAATTTGACAATTTTATATGGGAGTGTACGAACCTATAACGTGTTGTATGGTAAGACGTGTTACCCTTGCAAACATTTGCCGGGGGTAGGACATTTAAAGGTTATATCAAGCTTAGAAAAAGAAAGACAAGGGGGTGACAAAGTGTAATTTAGAACTATAAGATAAGTACTACTCAGACTGGTCTAGTCATTCTCTCCAAGTTTCCTTTTACTTTCTCCCCCTATACATAGTATATGGAGAAAGTATTGTTTTCGTCAAAATTTTCGAATTTGAATAGTTAGTGGATATATTCGATTTGGTGCTCCCTGAACCCAAAAAAGTGGTTTTTAGGTGATGTCTGTCTGTGTGTGTGTGTGTCTGTGTGGATGTGTACAGAGCTAGAGCCCTAACCAATGGGCCGATTTTTATGAAATTTGGTATGTAGGTACTAATCCACGATATCTTCAGGTGTTTTTTCATTTTTTGAATTTTTTATTTTTAAGGGTAATTATCCCCCAAAAACCGCCAAAAAACATGAAAAATCAAAATTTCTCAAAAAAGGCTCTAACGATTTTAATTAAACTTTAGTCGTTTGTAAAACTTTGGTTTCCCAACAAAATGACACTACCCGCATTCCTGTAAAAATTCGGGTTCAGAAATTACAGGACTTACAACATCAAAAATTAAGTTTTTTTGGATTTTCATAAAATGACATAAATATAAAAAATATTACTATTCACCATTAAAAAGAGCTCAAAAAACTAAATTATTTAGTATTTTGAATTACGATTCTACGATTGCTGGTTTCGGAGAAAATTGAATTTTTCATTTTGCGGTAAACGCAGTACGTTGTCCAATGTTATTCTTATGGGGAATAAAAAAAATACTATTTCTCTCTTATTTACTGATCAATTTTATTCAAACTTGATATGCTTGTCAAGTTAGCATTGACCAACAGAGGAAATTCGAAATATGTTGCCCCTTAATAACCCTGGGGGGGAATAGGGGGTATTTCCCCTCTTAAAACCACGAGTGTAGCAATGGATTCTGTAGTGCCTCCAAAGCCGGGATTTGGTTGGATGCTTTTTAAAACAACTTGTTTACAAGATTTTCTGTACATTCGACCATGCTTTGTATTCTATATTTAGTAAATAAAAAGTAATTTATTCATTAAAGTTGGGCTAAAAGGGAGAAAGTATGTGTCAGTTTCCTGATACCGTTTATTTAGAAATGAAAAACTACATTAAAACTAATGCAGTTTTGTTCCACTTGACACTATCTGGGTACAAGGCCTGGGCAATGTAATGGTCCCTCGGTTGTGCCATCGGAGAATTCCACGTTACAATATGTACAACCATTTATTAAAGTATTTTTGTACATAAAATCCAAATATTTTAAAATTTTGTTCAACACTTTTGTCGACAAAGTTAACATCAACATTTGTTACAAACAATAAATTAACGCAAGGCCCTCACGGATCGTTTTGCTACATATAAATTGTTTAACCCCAACTTCTAAACTTCGACCAGTCAAAGTACATTACACAGAAATTAAAGGGCATTGTTGGAATAAATAATGACGGTCCGTTTCCGATGTCCCCAATTCCAGTTCCGCGGTGCTAAATCGTCCTCGGACATTCCCGCTGGACAGTGGACCGCTGGACTGGTGGACCGATGGTTCCCCTCCGGAACGGCGGCACCAGGAAACCGTAAGTTACCGCAATTTAAACTTCATTGTCTGCCCCTTGGAGTATATTACATGCCCTTTGTTTAAAATTATTTGCAAACGCGTATTGTTAAATGATATACAGCTGGAATAAACGCTAAAAGGATATCCCCGTAGCAGCAAACCTGCATACTCAGCGAATTTCCAATGATATAATATTATATTAATATCACATAAAGCCACATACCAAGTTTCATCAATATACATTCATAAATAAACGATTTATGACATTTTATTTATTCTCCATAAGAATAACATGGCGGCTGAGTGTGCAGGTTTGCTGAAATAAGGAACACTAAAAATGGGTTTTTATACAAATATCAATATAACTAAACTAGGTAAAGTCACATACCAAGTTCTATTAATTTATCTTCATAATTAAAGGAGATAACACGTTACTTATTCTCCATAAGAATAACATGGGGCTGAGTATGCAGGTTTGCTGCTACGGGAACTGTCGGCCAAAAAATGGGTTTTTGTGCAAATATCAATAGACCACAATGAAATGAAGCAATATACCAAGTTTCGTCAGGCTAAGTTGATAAATAAGCGAGATATACAATTGTTCTTATCCTCCATAAGAATAGCATTGGACAACGTACTGTGTTTTACACTTTCAATATCTCAGTAACCAATTAACGTAGAGCAATGGTTAAAACACCAAATTGTGCGTATTTTTAAGTTGATTCCAATGGAAAAAAATAAAATTTCACTTTTTCATAAATTATGTCCAAAAACCTCAAAAAACCAATTTTTGGGGTACAAACCCCCCCAAAATACCCCTTCGGATAGGTCGATCTGTCTGGTTTTCGAACTTAAAGTCATAAATGCTGCTTTACACGTTTGTACCAAATTTCATCAAAATCGGACATTTTTTACGAGAGTTATCGCACCCACGGACACATATATATATATATATATATATATATATATATAGTTTTCTAGGCCCCGTGATTGTGGCCCAGGCGGATACTTTTTACCTGTGATTGTGGCCCACGTGGGCCACAATTGAGGGCCACATTCGGTGTAGCAAAATACCACCAAATGTGGCCCAAGATCGCGCTGTTGCCATGTTGTTCAGTTTTAGTAGTGTGGCGAATTATTTTGGTGCGGAGTGTGTGTTGATAGTGCTCTTCCCACGTGCAGCCACCATTAGCCCAGTCAATAAAGGTTTCGTGTCGCAACTAATTTAGGGAAAGCTGAATTTCAGCAGGATGTTAAAATACTAAAAAAGACACAAAGTCCCAACCTCCCCCCCTCTTGCTTCCCCCCCGCCCACCATAACCTTACAAGAGCAGTACCCTGGTTAAATGCTCACAGATAAAAAACTAATGAAGTTACGGACACATTATTTTAATTATTCTACGCTTAACAATATTCTAAGCAAATTATGTTACATCCTCTTTTTATGTAGACAGCTCAATTTCACCGTAATACTTCAATATATACAAAAAAATGTCACTGCGAAAAACAAAAAGTAGCTTCAAATAATTGTACATTTTTATCCTTTGAATATGAAATGAAATTTGTTTAACAAAACTTATATATAATTTAATCAGTTTTGAAATGATGGGTCTAGTAAAGATATTTGTTAGCATGATGACTTCATCTTCATAGAGATTGATGAAACAGTAGCGGACATCGCGCTGCCGGGCCTCGAGCCGGCCGATGTCACTCGCTGCTGAGGGGCACCGCTGTATGTACTCGTATCCGTAATCTTGAATAGTTATTCAGTTTGAATGTATATCAAACAGAGCAACTTTTAATTATAGTTGTCATTAAAAAAAACAGTTTAAGTACACTTATATCGCTTATAAATAATAAAGTTTCTTCATCTAGGCCCTATTGTTTGGTCAACTATCTTGCAGTTAAATAAATAAAGTATAATAGTATTTTCAATAACTTACTAATCCCTGCACAAAAAATAAAAATCATGATTACAATTTTTCTCTTTTTAGTTTTTTATAACGGTAATTTTCTAATATTTCGTCGGTATGGTCCGAAGAATTGTTAGAATACTTTCTACTGCAGTGCCCACACATAATCGAACCCAGCTTTACGACAGCTACAGTTTGTAACACACAATGGTTTAAATTTGCAATATATTAGTAGGAAAAGTTCACTTGGAACAGGAGGATTCATAACGGGCTTAGGGATTAATATGTTATTTTATATATACTGCCAACCCCATTCTTCAGCTGGAATTTTGCACTCTTACAAGTTTGAATTTGGTGGTAAACCCTCAAAAGATGTCAATGAGCAGCATCTGAAGTTGGTGGAAGTTTGGTGTCGGGCAAAAAGCGACCAGCGAAATAAGCACAAGCATTTTTAATTTAAATGTTTTTGTCCTTTTGATATTTTATAAATAATACTAGCGGTTTCCGGCGCGTTGCTCAGTGAGCTGTATACAATCTGGAGGGACTACTGCCTTGCAGTTTCTGATAAAAAGCGTGCCATATTTGAAAAGCAGCTGGAAGCACAATATCTCCCCTCTACAGTAACAACATAACAAAACGAACACCATATACCAAGGCACCACTATCGTTTTGTGATGTTTTGGTATATGGAGGGGAAAATTCTTCCGATGGCACGAAAATCCAAGCAGCAGTAGTCTCTCCAGTTATTCATAGAGATTATTGGCGTTTCTACGCCTAAGAATTGTGTTTAAAAATCTTCATTCATAACAGCTCGCTACCTAAATGAATAAACAAATGTTTACAATAATTTAAATTAGTCATCTTTGAAAATCATAAAATATCTTTCCTCCGTTAAAATAATATGGTAACTTTGAGGACCAGTGGGGGAGAGGTAAGGTAAGGTAAGGGAATTTTGGCCGCTTATTTCGTGAATACCATGGTTGAATTACCTCGAACGGGGGGTGGGCGGGACTCAAGGTAGTTTGGCCGTTTATTTTGCGCATTCCGTGATGGTCGCTTATTTCGCTGGTCGCTTTTTCCCGATATTTGGAAGTTTTTCTAAATACAAATATGACAAGAGACATTTTTGTGGTTAATTGCTTAAACTTAAAGTATCATTTAGTTTCATTAGGTTCCATTGAGGGTTTTGAGCTTTGATAAGTTGTACATGCTCAGAATAAACTGTTGAGTGTTACACTCACTGACCCATAGCAGATTAGGTGGATGAATAAAATATACTGTGTGTTTGAATTTGTTTTCCTTAACGATATAACATCTGAAAAGTCGTCCATAACAATGCCAGCTACGTCACTTGTTTTTCGCTTTACATACGATCGTTTACGAATTTATTCTGCAACCTTAAACGATCCGTTAATTAATCTAGGTACTTCTAAGGTGATGGAAACATGGGACGATGGAGAGATACATGCGATTCCTCCCAAATCAAGAAATTTATTTTAGCCCCGTCTAATGATTTTACGTTAACGATAGCGTTGATGGAAACATACTGTTAAAGGAATTATGTTGTATGATTGGGGGGCCCAGCGTAATTAAAGACCTTATGTATCTGTCACTTTCATAGTATGAAGACCATTGATTACACATCGCATCGCAGAAAGTTCCTTCAGCCAGATGTTGTGACCCATACATTCCATTCCAATAAAGAGACAAAAAAGTTTGTATTGACGAAAAGGACGACCTTGGTATTACAGCTGAAATTATTGTATGGTTAATTACAGGATGTTTTCTATATATGTCAGGGGACGAATTTCCAGCTCTTTCTTTAGTCACTGAACTCGTAAATATTGCCAATGTGTCAGGGATAAAATAATTTGATACAGTATACTCAGTTCCTTTTCACTTTAGTATTTTTCACAGTTGTAATTCATTTTTTGAATGTCTTCCCTAACGATTTCAGCTGCTGTTTTTACGTTCCTCTCAGTACTTGTTTCTCTGGTTCTATGCCATGAATGTAATGCCTTGTGACTAGTTAATTTATTGAATAAAATTTCTTTTGATTTAAATAAAATTTCGCCCAAAAGTCAACAAAAAACTGTGATAATGTTCCTTGGGCTCCAATGAACAAACCAAAAACTTCAAAACTTTCTATGTCATAATAATCTTAAAAATATATCGTCGTTGGTAAATAAATACCTTTGTTGGCTGGCTTTGATTTGTTTCAAACCGCACTGTTAAATCGATGATAAATCCTTTATTTCTTCTTCTGTTAATGGCAATTATGTCCACCCTTCTGGTTGAATCATTTTCTGCTATGCCATTTACTTCTTCATAAACTTAAAACCCTTTTTTAGTTCTTCTGCAATCAATGATCTTATTTTGTGGTGACGGGCATTCCTCATGAGCTCTCCAAAATGGCACTGTCCAAGGACATGGGGCAAACTTTCAATCAATAAAGTAATTCTTGGTAGTAGGACATCGTCTACACCGGTGACCGTCCCGGCTGTCCCTAGACCTGCATTGGATGCCTCGCAAAGGAGCCACATCACCAACCATATTCACGTAATCTTTGTACTCACTCTCCGTTAATGAATCCATTTGACTTAATAATTTATCGGTTTTCTGGCAATTGCCAATATAAAATCAAATATAGCACGGCAACGAAACTTTGGGTAGGGAGCACATAAGCCCTTGCAACATGGTATTTAACATTTTAATTTAAACAACTTTGACTTTATTAGTTAAACTGGACAGATTGAACACGCATTTGCTAGGAGGATAGTTAATATTTCAGAATAAAACCACGACCTTTGCCTACCCCTGTTCCAAAACTGATTTAGGGCCCTCAAAATGTTGGTACTATCAAATTTGTGGGTAAAGAAATAAGTTCTAATTAGGCCTCATCCTCGGGGAAAAAACAGTTATGTATAAAAAGTTGTTCGAAAAAAACAACATTGGGTTTAAGATTTTTAAATAAAAAAAGAATCTTAATAGCTCTTCAAAAACAACCACTCAATTGTAAAAATAACATCCACTTCGTAAAAATTCAGTATGTGATTTATGAACCAATGTATACATAAATTTAATGTATATATTATTAGGTTAGGTATATATTTCTTGAAACATTACAAATTAAGTTAGAATAATTGAATGTAAAGCGGAAATGTCCAAAATAAAACGAAACGAGCAAATGAACAAAGTAAATATGCTCGCCTTGGAGAGGAACCTTGAAGATAGGCATTCGTAAAAAAACAGCCTGGCTTTTAAAGCAAAGCTTCGTCCCCCAGGTGCTGACGAAGTGCTTTACGAAATATACCTTTCATTTAAAATATAATATTGCACTATGATCGCAAGCGAAGCCATGACAGCTACTAGTAAGATAATGTTATTAGTGAACATTGACAGTATTCAACAAGCACTGTAGAGAGGGCAGTAAAAACAAGTATCAGTGTGCAGTCCGACTCACGTAGACTGCCAAGCGCCAGAGTACACAATACGCGGCGCTGCTAGGCCCGGCGTGGCGGTGCTGTGTCCGCTACTGTTCATTGATCTCTATGAAACCATCACGTTAACAAATAAATATCTTTACTAGACCCATCATTTTAAAGCTGATTCAATTATCTATAAGTTTTGTTGAAAACATCTCATCCCATGATGCAAGGATAAACATATACAATTAGTTGAAGTTACTTTTTGTTTTTCGCAGTTTGTATATATTAAAGTATTACGGGGAAATTAAGCTATCTACATAAAAAGTGCATGCAAGGTAATTTTCTTAGAATATTGTTAGGTGTAAAATAATGAGAAAACCACGTCCGTAACTTCATTAGATTTTGAGCTGTAAGCATTTAACCAGATTACTGCTCTTGTAAGGTTGGGGTGGTGGCGAGGGGAAAGCAAGAGGGGTGGGGGTTGGGACTTTGTGTAGTTACGTTTATATTTTGTATACTAACATCCTGAAAAAATCAGCTTTCTCCTAATTAGTTGTGACAAAGCGTATTTGTTTACCTTTATTGACTGGGTTACATTACAGCAAGGCAAGAACAATGTTTCAGCTGATACCTGGTAACTTAAGTGTCAATTTATACTGTTCTTACTTTACAAGGCAAGGAAACCCTTAATGTGGCCATCAATTTTGTCGTCATTATGGTCCTGATCTATAACCTTCAACAGATTTGTACAATAATAACTATTGTTGTAATGGCTATTATTGAAGTAAAATTTTTAGGCCTACAGTACAGACCAATGTTATCAGTGGCTGAAACTTTGAAACTAGTTCTGAACAAGTTAGTTTCAGTCTGGGTAAGTTAGGTAGCTCTTATAGGTTATATGTTTAAGAACAATGATTCATATTTTTTAAATGCTGCTTATCAAATCATCTGTAGGTCTGTGTGTAATCGTGGCCTACAGGAGGATACTGTAAAACAGCCCACACTTGTCAATTGGCCATACAGCAAGAACCAAAAGATACTTAATCAAATATGTAATAGTCACGCCTCTCATTGAAACATCTTCATTCAGGGGTTTCACACAATTTATATCGTACTACTACTACCTCCCCTCATGCTACAGTTATACAGGGTGTTAAAAAAAGGTGCACTGGCTGTATATTTTCGGATTCTACACTCAAAATTAAGCAAGAAATGTAGTGTGACATTTTTCGAAATTCCGATCCGTTTAGCGTCAGTCCATCTGTTTGTGTTTTTTACTAAATTTGATGTATCTTTTAAAAGTGTGAAGGGACTATTTTGAAACTTGGCATACATCATGCCTATACTTAATTATGTTTAGGTATTGAATTTCAAGTTTTTATCTTTCACAGTTTCAAAATGGCGGGCATTTTTGTTTTTCATAGCTAAATATCTTAAAAACCTTAATAATTAGCAAAAAACCGTAAGAAACAAAAAGGTTTTGCCTTTTTCTCAAAAATAATGGTATAACGATTTTGATTATCGGATGGTAAATAACTGAGTTTTTATGATTTGTATATGTTAAAACTTGTTTTTGGCATTTCTGGGCTGAAAAAGCATGCTTTAACTTATATAAATCACAACAACTCAGTTATTTATTGTTCGATAATCAAAATATTTACACTATAATTTTTGGGACAGAAAGGCAAAACGTTTTAGATCCTTACGGTGTTTTGCTAATTATTCAGGTTTTTAAGATATTTAGCTTTTAAAAACAAATATGGACGCCATTTTGAAACGGTGAAAGATATAAACTTTAAATTGTATACCAAAACATCATTAAGTATAGGCATGAAGTATACCAAGTTTCAAAACAGAACCTATAACGGTTAGAAAGATATACAAAATTTATAAAAAAATACAAACAGACCGACTGACGCTAAAAAGAGCGGAATTAAAATAAAATGTCAATCAATATTTCTTGCTTAATTTTGAGTTTAGAATCTGAAAATATACTGCCAGTGCACTTTTTTTGTAACACCCTGTATAATAAACAATTGATTTTGTATAATATTTTGATGTATTTACAATTATACATACAACAATTATACATTTAATAATTTTTTAATAAATTACCATATTATTTAAATGTTTACCCTAAATGAAATAAATCATTTTGGTCTTAAATGTTCAGTTCAGTAAAATCAGACCAGCTAGTTTCCAGCCTTGGAGGATGGTAGTTTGGTTATAAGAAGAAAAATAAATCTGGCAACACCGCAATTGGGCTACAATTGGTGGATTTTGTAACTTGGGCCACAATCGAATGTAAAATGATACCCGTGTGGGCAACAATAGGGGGGTTTAGATACCTTAGTATAAATGGGCCACAATTGAATGTGAATTAGCGCACTTTATAGTAGCTAAACAACTGGATATATATACATTTGAAAATAAAATATTGTTACGAAAACCAATTTGGAGTGGGTACACAAAATTTCATAAGCACTGATTGTCTAGTTAGGAAAATATATCGGTTTTTAGAGTGGGCCACAAACGATGGTTATTTGTCACCCGGGCCACAATCAAGGGATCTAGGTGAATATATATATATATATATATATATATATATATATATATATATATATATATATATATATATATATATATATATATATATACAGTTTCAAACGAATGGTGTTTTTGGGGTCTGGGGACCTCAAAACGAAAAGTTATCATGGTCCCGGGCCTAGGTTTTACCATGCCGACTACGGTAATAGCTTCTTCCCTATAGGGGAAATTCGCTAAAAGGTTCCATTGTAATTTCCCAACACAAAAAGGACTACAATGTCGTCAAAATGGTCATTTCAACTATAGGAACGGTCTACTTTTTGAATGAGGAGTAATTATAGATGTTGTTCAATTAAATTCTTAATCTTTAGCCCATTCGACTTTGTGACAGTTAAAATAAATGTGGTTGTTCGATTCTTCTGCAATCTATTCATTAAAATCACTGAACTATTCTAGTTTTGTTTGTTTGATTTATGTATCTATATTCTTACCGTGAAACATGATAAACTTTGAACAAATTAACAAATACAATTTTATTAAATCTTGAATCGTGAATAATCTTTAGTTTCATTCACTTGGTTGAGTCGCTCGATTTCAGCGAGTTCTTTTCCTCGCTATACGTGGTGGCGAACGGAGCGCAATTTTAATGTTTAGGGTTTTCTCCAGTATTAACAATATATATTCTTGAATGCAGTCAATAATTGATTACATATGATTCAATTGATAATTTAAAAATATTCTTTACCTCCCGGTGCAATTGGAATCGTCCTGACAAGTCACTGTAATATTTATTAGCTTAATCTTTAGTTGGATGATGCAGTTTTTTGTTTTTTAGCGAATTTTCCCTATAGGGAAGAAGCTAATACCGTAGGTCTCATGGTAAGACTTAAGCCCGAGACCATGATAACTTTTCGTTTTGAGGTCCCCAGATGCCAAAAACACCATTCGTTCAAATTTGTATATATATATATATATATATATATATATATATATATATATATATATGTCCGTAAGCACGATAACTCTCGTAAAAAAGGTCCGATCTTAATGAAATTTAGTACAAATATGTAAAGTACCATTTATTTGAACGAGCTCGAAAACCAGACAAATCGCACCATACTAAGGGGGGTTTTTGAGGGGTTTTGTATCCCAAAAATAGGTGTTTTGGGGTTTTCACATGTAATCGTTATTTAAATAGAATTTTAATTTATACCATTGAATTCAGCTTAAAAAAAAACAATTTGGTATTTTGATCATTGCTCTACGTCAATTGGTTACTGAGATATTGAAAGTGCTAAACACAGTACGTTGTTCAATGTTATTCTTATGGAGAAAAAGAAAAAAATATGGTTCCCGTAGCAGCAAACCTAGGTACTCGGTCCCCATGTTATTCTTATGGAGAGAAATAAAAATGTTATATATCGCTTATTTATGAATGTATAAGGATGAAACTTCGTATGTGACTTCACTTAGATGATTTCTACTGATATTTGCATGAAAACCCATTACTTTGTATTCCTTGTTGCAGCAAACCTGCGTACTCATTCCTACTGTTATTCTTATGGAGAATAATGAATAATTTTAAATATCGCTTGTTTATGTATTCCTTATGAATCCTGGTAAGAGGCTTAATGTGTTATTAAGACATATATATTCATTGGAAATTCGCTGAGTAAGCAGGTTTGCTGCGACGGGGGGTAATTTTACCTTATCATTAGACCAATCAAGCTGAAATTTGTTAGGAGGGTACAGTAGTTAGCACACCAAAATAATCCATAACTCCCAAGTAAAGCAGAGTAACTAAGTATTGCTGCGGCTAAATCACCATATGGATATTCCGACAAACATCAAAGTCTGTGGCGGCGGCGGCGGCGGCGGAGTCTATACAGCGATGTTATCGTGTCCACGGCGTAATGGTGCACACACCTGATACGATCGCAGAGTGTCGGTTACATGTGTTCTGCTGTGTTGTGTCCACAGATGTGTCGGCAGTAACGGTCCTATATCACCCCCTCCGCTCCCCCTCCCCCTCAACACGATCGGGGGGGGGAGCAATTACAAACCAGCAATTGTGATGTCCGGAGGTGGACGGTGAAGGCATTACAGTGCATTAGCCACTGCGATCATCGGGATGGGTTAGGGGTTCCCAAAAAACGAAAGTACACCGATATGTTGAGATCAAAATGTACTGACTGTAATGGATGGAGGTTGATATCAATTAATAAACGTTAATACAGTTTTGTTTAGAATGTCCAGTAAAAATACCAAAAAAAAACTCAGAAATGTCGGATATCGTTTGTAAAGTATTTTAGTAGTCATCGAACACTTTAATTTTACACCTGGTCGCCACGTAATTCCTTGCAGATATATTTAATTTCCTGCTGGGAGTGTGAATTATCAAAATTATTTGTTTGAACCAGTAATAATATAACTCCAAAATTTTAAGAATATTGGTTTTTGAGATAGGCTTAATTTATAAAGAAGGAAGCTCACACAAACATTCAAACCTTACTCAAACTATAAAGATAAAGTATAAGAACAATAAAATCCTGTACAAATATTATTTTAAAATTCGAAACTTAAAAAGTTATACAAATATTGATTTTGAACTAAAAATAAACACAGGGGACCCTATTACATCAACCAACAATGTGCAAATGTTGCTTAAGAAATTATTTCGGAAATTTAATTGTCATCATTAAATGGGAAAAACAAGTCTCATCAAGTTCGGGGTTTGGTCTGGAATCTGACCCCGTACCCAGGTGAGAAACCTAGAACATAACAAAATTTAACCAACACTCTATCATATTCTAGGTACTCTTCGCACCTGAAGACGGGACCAGATTCCAAATCCCGAAACTTCACTAAACGTGTTTTTCTCAAGTGGTGGTAAATGTCCGGAATCACTTCTTAAACAGCATAAACTCACCAACATCAACAACGAATTTCAAACAAAAATACCCCCGTAGCAGCAAACCTGCGCACTCAGCGAATTTCCAATGCATATATATGTATCTTAATACCACATAAAGCCACATACCAAGTTTCATCAATTTACATTCATAAATAAACGATTTATGATATTTAAATTATTCTCCATAAGAATAACATGGCGGCTGAGTATGCAGGTTTGCTGAAGCAAGGAACACAAAAAATGGGTTTTTATACAAATATCAATATAACTCATGTAGGTAAAGCCACATGCCAAATTTCATTAATTTATTTTCATAATGAAGGCAGATAACACGTTACTTATTCTCCATAAGAATAACATGGGGCTGAGTACGCAGGTTTGCTGCTACGGGAGCCTTGGGTAAAAAATTTTTTTGAGCAAATATCAATGGTCCACAACCAGATGAAGACGTATATCAAGTTTCGTCAGTATACGTTCATAAATAAGCGAGATATAAAATTTTTATTTTCCTCCATAAGAATAACATTAGACAACGTACTGTGTTTAGCACTTTCAATATCTCGGTAACCAATTGACGTAGAGAAATGATCAAAATACCAAATTCTGTGTTTTTTTAAGCTAAATCCAATGAGGAAAACTAAAATTTGAATATTTAAAAAATTATATGTAAAAAGTTCGAAAAACCCATTTTTGGGGTACAAAACCCCCCCAAAATACCCCTTCGGAATACCCATCTGGCTGGTTTTCGAACTTAAAGTCATAAATGTTGCTTTACACGTTTATACCAAATTTCATCAAAATCGGATATTTTTTACGAGAGTTATAGTGCTCACGGACATATATATATATATATATATATATATATATATATATATATATATATATATATATATACAGTTTCGAACGAATGGTGTTTTTGGGGTCTGGAGACCTCAAAACGAAAAGTTATCATGGTCCCGGGCCTAGGTCTTACCATGCCGACTACGGTAATAACTTCTTCCCTATAGGGGAAATTCGCTAATATGCATATAATACCTCGCCACGATAAAGAATACAAGTTACACCGATGACCCTATGGTGCAAATTAAGTGGCATTTCCAAATCGCGACTAACCAGTGTCGCCCCAACAATAGCTCGATTTCCACATGAAAGGCCCAAATCAATCAGTCATCTCGCCGGACACGTCACTGCACTCGATGGGAGGAACGGCAATGAATTAATCTGTTCGGACCCTCCATGAGTCCACGATCGAGAAGCAATCCATCACCCGCCACCATCCGCTATCCGCCGGACATCGCACACTTTCACGGAATCATACCCGTAACCCGTAATTTGACGATTTTATCACTCAGCTATTTGTCGATTGCTCGGCTAGCTGTCGCGATCGACACGATCACGTGATGGTCACGTGACGATCGTGATCGGTTCGTGTTTGTTTAATTTGTCCGCACCTGTCGCTCGCGATCGGTCTGTTTTGTTTGTAGATTGGGCTTAACGCGTGGTAAGATAGGTATCGCTTCGACGAATTGTACAATCATGGTCGTGAGATTTGAACACGAAATGGTAAGTTGAAAAGTGGTAATCCGGGTAATGATTTGTACACGATGTGATTCGGCTTTAATCGGTAAATAAATGACAGTGAATTAATAATTAATACACAAATTATTTATCCTATCTCATTGATTATGTTACGTAATCAATGCATTGTGATAGTATGGTTCGCTCGCTTACTTGTTTGTATCTTGCAACTCGTATTTCCAAAACAGCAAGAATAAGTTCCATAAGAGTCTTCATCACCGGAAGTTGCCGGACCCCATCTTGGTGTTTTGTTCCATAAGGTCAATGTTAAATTTGTGCCTCCGTTACTCCTTACCTGATCGCCACAAACAATTAATTTAGGTTTCGTCGTTCTGTGGGGAAATACAATAGTCGAATTTGGATTTTGTTACTTTCAGTTCAAAATTAAACTATTTATTATGAAATTATGATACTAAAATTAAGAAATTAGACATTTTATTTCCATAGAGGACGACGAAACCTTTAATTTGACAACAAATTGAATTGTATGTGACGATCAGGTGAGAAATAATAGTAGTAGGGAAAGGGGACTTTTGGCTCACTTGATTGATGGCTTCCGGTCACATGACCGGAAGCGCTGCGTCATGAAAGACGTCATCTGAGGCTGAGCCAGTGACGTAGGCGGTTTTGTGACGAAATGAGTAAAAGTTCAAAGTTCAAGGTCACGGTGAAGTTTTTTTAAAAAAATCTACCTCGCACTCGTAAAACGATTGTGATTCGATAGTTAATCGATAATAAATATCGAATGAAACAATCGAATGAAGCAATCGAATGATACGAGTGCGAGGTAGTACAATTACAAATATTACTTTATTTTATTTACAATAAGTTATGTTTACAATAATTCATGTTTACAATAGTTCCCCGTTGTTGGTTGTCATCGATGTTGTTGATCCGGACGAGTTGCGGCCATCACTTTGCTTTCTGATGAAAGACGGTAGATACTTCGATCCCTGCGCAGAGTCCATGTTGTGTTTTTGACACCTATCTGTTCTGTTAGGTGTTTGCATTTCATTGCTGTCAGGAGGAAAGAATACGTGACGGCAATGAAATAGAAACATCTATCAGACCTTGAGTGAAATGATATTGTTATTTTGTGAAGAGCGTCTCGGAGAGCTCGATGTTCACCGGTCGAGAGCCGGAGGTGTACTGACTATTCGCTAGCTAGCGTTTTTGGTATCAAACAAAATGGTGGGGGTAAAAGTGTAGTAGAACGAAGCAGATGGTGGACAGCAGATGGGCGGCGGCAGGTGGCAGGCGGCAGGTGGCAAGTGTGCGGCAGATGGTAGTCCCCCACTACACCAGTCCCCCACTACACCAGTCTCCCCACCAAGTTTTACATCGCACAATAACTAGTTTACATGTGTTAGTTAGGGTTTAGCTCTTAGACTGTCAAGACCTTACCTCCGTAACTAAAAACCTCAATAATGTTTGCGCTTCAACGCTGTATAAGTATAACAGCTACTATGATCTAAACCGGTGCATGTATTCATATGGTTCTTTTTGCGTAGCAAACAACTGGTTAAAAGTGTTTCAACCTCAATTATTCTTCGACGAAACCGCTCATTGTCCACTAAAAGTGTAGACCTTCTGTCTTCATCGTCAGGGAAGTAGAAAGTAGTGTCAAGGGGACTACTGAAGGTCACCTTCCTCATGTTCCTGTAAAACTGCGACATTTTTCAGCCCGTCTAGGTAGATGTTCATACGACAAGAGCTGGAAGAATAATGATGTAGCGTTATCGTGTATAATAGGCATCTACCCCCACCACAACGTTACCTTGTCCTTCAAACCATCGTTTTTACGCCACGGATGCTATACTGTTGGTTAGATTTAAATTTAAATTGCACCTACTTGTTCGCCTTGTCAAGCTGCGTAATTGAAGTACCCACATGTTAGACCTTGAACCAAAAACAAAGAAGTTATTTAGGTTTGTCCTTGAAAATAGTTGTTTTTTCGCTGTTGCTGCTATACCCTTTGTTGGATCTGAATTCTGTTTGCACCAACTTGTTCGTCTGATCAATCCGCGTAATTTGAGTACCCACTTAATATATTTTAAACCGTAAATAAAGAAGTTATTTAGGCTTGCCCTTGAAAATAGTTGTTTTTCGCTGTTGCTGCTATACCCTTTGTCGGATCTGAATTCTGTTTGCGCCAACTTGTTCGTCTGATCAATCCGCGTAATTTGAGTACCCACATGACATACTTTGCACAAACTGTGTACCCCCCCCCCCTTTTTTGGGTCATGTTCAAGGTCAAGGTCAAGGTCAAGGACCTTGGGACTTAGAAATTTTCACAAAGTGGGCTGCACACAAACATAAGACTAATAGTCTCCTGCCTATGTACAGGCCAAGTCCCTAACTTGAAATGCTTAGGGTGGTCCTGAAAAGGACCGTTTGTGGAGGGAGGGTGGGATGGTAAGGGATTTTACTTTACAGTCCACTTCACTCTACTCTCTTCTTTTACCAAGGACAAGGTCTGTTTGTATGACACTTCTGGTGGTGCCGGAATTGATCGTGGCAATTCCACCTCAAAGAGAACTTCACCGGCAGTTAAGTAGTAGGTGCTTCCGTTCTTCAGCACCGCTCTGTACGGGAAGTTTCTTCTCAAATGTTTGAATTTTGTTTTGGTAACTGCAATGGGAGATACCAATTCGTCTTCCGTCAAGGTCTTCATCTTCTGCAACACGTCCAGATGATCCCGTGTGGCAGAGTGTCGTTCCGTTGTTGATGAAGAAGTCGAACCAGAAGAACCTTGTTTGTAGTAAAGAGGGTGGATTTTAAAATCCCTCTTTAGCCTCATTCTGAGGGAAGAAGGTTGTTTAAATCCGCTTGTCTTCGGAGCTGTCTTCTTCAAGGATTCCTTAATCCTTTTCAGTTTCTCGTTGGTTATCGGCGAAGTCATTTTGTAAGAAGAGAGAGAGCGAGAGCTGTGAAGTGTACCAGTCAATGGTTGAAGCTGGAATGAGGTGGCGGAAGGAGTAAATCGAGTCGCAAGGTAAAACCTTGCCCTATCCATATATGGTTAGAAAGCTGAGACAGGTTCTAGAACCGGTCCCCCCCCCCTTCCTCAAGGTCTCCCCCCTCAAGGTCTCTCCCCCCCCCTTTGGGTCATGTTCAAGGTCACCCCCCCCCCCCTTTTTGGGTCATGTTCAAGGTCCCCCCCCCCTGTGACGTAACATCCCCCCTTCCGCTTCGGTGACGTCACTTTGCCTTTATAAGCGGGAGCAGTCCGCGGTCTCTTCGCAGTAGCTTGCCGCCCTTTACGGACCAACGTCCGACTGGGTTGCATTCTGCTGCAGCGTAGGTCTGTTAAGTGTGCGTTGGGCCCGACGCGCAATTAACAGATTCGCGCCCTTGCATGTGTTTGTTAGTTTGTTATGCATGGTAGATTGTTAGATTAACGCTTGTAGTTTGCTAGTAAATGTAGTTAGTGTTTGTAATTAATGTTTTGGTGTTGGTTTTTGAAGTGTTTTATTTACTAATATGTACCTTCCCTACAGCTCCCTTTTCTTATGGACATTGATCCAAACTGGGTAAAGTGTCCCTATTTTTATCCGTGGGGTTTAACTTGTAAATATAAAATCGGTCCTTGTAATTCTACCTTGGTCAAAACTTGGGTTCGCAGTAGATTGGCGCCCGTTACTGACCCACGTCCGACTGGGTTCCAGTATGCTGTTGACCTTTGTACAACCGACCTTGGTTGATCTTTGAAAAAATAACTTGTAAATATAAAATCGGTCCTTGTAATTCTACCTTGGTCAAAACTTGGGTTCGCAGTAGATTGGCGCCCGTTACTGACCCACGTCCGACTGGGTTCCAGTTTGCTGTTGACCTTTGTACAACCGACCTTGGTTGATCTTTGAAAAATAAACTTTAACTTTAACTGTTCAATTTGTTTAAATATTTGCGGGTAAAGTCTTTATTTTTGTTTCAAAGTAACATGTTTCTCCTCCTTTCCTAACCCCTGACAAATAGGTTCGGCCCTGAAAACCGGACTTGTCAATACGGCCATGTAAACCGGTTGACATTACCTTTCTTAGCCTGAAAAACTGTTGTGATTTTTTCTTTTTTGGGTTTTTCTTTATTTTTCGTTATTAAAATCATTGCTTTAATTCCCTGTCCCCTAATACAGAGCGGGGAATAGAGCACCAATTTGTGCTCTATTCCCCGCTTTGGCAACAAGTTCAGATGACCTTGACCCACTGACAGGACTTATAAACTTTTGTCTGGTCACATATAGAAAGATTAATATTTTAAACCATAGCCTATCTCCATCCCCCCCCCTTCCACTTATATTGGGTATAAAAGAGGCTTCCCATCACTGGTAAGATCATTCTGCTGCTTGTGCTTGCTCACACTCAGAACTATGGAGTCACACCCGATATCACTGCCGACTTCTGCATCACCCTCGACTTCTGCATCACCCTCGACTTCTGCATCACCCTCGACTTCGGCTGCTGGTTCAATTCTTCGTCAGGCTCTTTTAATGGCCCTGATCATCCCTGAAAAGACAACTTCACCACCCATCATGGATCGTTCAACATCTCGCTCACGTTCAACTTCTCCTTCACCATCATCCTCAAGATCAAGGTCTTCGTCGAGCTCCTCCTCGTCATCCACCTCGAGATCAAGGCCTTCGTCGAGCTCCTCCTCCTCATCATCTACCTCGAGATCAAGGTCTTCTTCGAGCTCCTCCTTATCACCCACCTCAAGATCAAGCTCCACCTCAAGCTCTAAAATATTTACAAGACCCCCAATTGAAATTCCACCTTCCACTAGTTCAACCAGACCTTCAGTAATTTGCACAAATATTCAATCTCCTTCAGAGAAATTCAATCAATTAAAGTCATTGCATAGGAGGTGCATACGTCCTGCACAACTATGTAATTATGTGTTCAAAAAAGGTGCAAAGAAAGGCGAACGCTGTGCAAAACAGTGTACTTTAAATGAAGAACTGTGCAATCTTCATTTAAAAAATACCGCTTCTCCTTCTTCACCACATCCGACAGTGAAACCAGCTAAGACTCGGATTAATAGGCTAGCTAAAAACAAACAATACGTCTTTGTAAAAATAATGGGATTCCTGAAGGTCATGTTAAAATGTGGAGACCGTCTTTACATTTTAAGATTACCTAAAGGCATGCGTCATCCCAAAAACCCTACGAAAAAGCACTATCTAATCCGAGGCGATTCAGGAACCACTGTGTGGAGAAAATTGTAAAAAAAAAAAAAAAAAAAAAACAAAAAACATTCTTTCCAAATTAAATAAAGTTTTTTTCCAAATTAAAAAAAAAGTGTGGACAACCTATTTACAATTTGTAGCATATGCTGCAGAGTGTAAATAGGTTGTCCACACCTTTTTTTACAATGTTACAACGACCTTGACCTAGATAACGGACTTAGATATTTTAAACTAAGTCAAAGATAAAACTTAAAAGGAAAAAAAGGAGAAATATTATACTGGAGGGGGAAATGTTTTATATACTGCAACAGCGTGGTAAAAATCATCACATCGCTATGGAAGCTGTAGGTGTAAACACTTGGCTTGTTCCTTCTGAGCTTGCTTTGTCAGAAGCATTTCTCACTATCCTTGCTTTTGAGTATCGAGGGATTAACTTAAAAGTAGAGATGGAGCTTAGACCGTTACACAGAAATGATGTGTATTGTGTTTTGATGATATGGCAATCACCTTCCAACATGGAAATTTTCCATTTTATCAAATCATTGTACAATGAATGTTGTGTAAAACGGATAACTATAACCCTTGTTTGATCTTAGAGCTATCTTGCGTTTCTTAAAAAGTAAAATAGCAAAGGTAAATCCTTTGCTATTTTACAAAACAGTTTACTTGACCTTGACCCAGTTAACGAACTTGGAATATATCAATGTGCACTTTATATCGTCGCGACAATAGTGTACACCCCCCCCCCTTCCCCCCACCTCCCTTTACCTCCCACCACGGATCGTCGGCTATAAAAGCGGGGGGCTGACCGCAGAGGTCTCACAGTCTCAGGCTGACAGCCTAGCTAGCTGTTCGCCTTAGCTGTCTGTAATAGCATCTTTAGTATATAGGTGGTACCCCTGTATACTAAAGATTCTACCTTAGCATATTAGTATGTTATGCATGTTAGTTTGTTAGATTATAGCTTGTAGTTTGCTGCTAGAAAATGTAGTTAGTGTTGGTGTTTGTAATTATTTGTGGTGTTGGTCTTTGAAGTGTTTTATTTACTAATGAAATATGTACTTTTCTTTCACGCTTTAAAACTGATCTTGGTCAAAACTTTGGTTCGCAGTTGCCTGGCGCCCGTTACTGACCAACGTCCGACTGGGTTTCAGGATGTTGTTGACCTTTGTAAAACCGACCTTGGTTGGTATGTCCTTTTCTTACACGCTATAACTAACCTTGGTCAAAACTTTGGTTCACAGTTGCCTGACGCCCGTTACTGACCAACGTCCGACTGGGTTTCAGGATGCTGTTGACCTTTGTAAAACCGACCTTGGTTGGTCTTTGTAAAATTAACTTTAACTGATCAGTATGTTTCTCATCCTTTTCCTAACCCCTTACAAAAAGGTATGGCACGAAAACCGACCTTTGTCAATACGGCCATGCAAACCGGTTGACATTACCCATCTTACCCTCGAGAAACTTTTGCAAATACTCCCTGCAAACTATCTGTAACTTCCTTTTGTTTGGATAAATTAATAAAAGGTTCTGTTATCAGGTTTATTGCCTATAACTGTGACCTTTCTTCAAAATTCACTTCCCTAATACAGAGCGGGGAATAGAGCAGTTTGTGGTCCAAGTGAGAATCACTTACTGCTCTATTCCCCGTTTTGGCAACATGTTCAGATGACCTTGACCCACTTCGGGACTTAGAAAATCTTTGTTTGGTAAGATATTGGAAAATGTATTTATTTCTTGCGGTCAAAGTGAAACCGCTTACTGCTCTATTCCCCGTTTTGGCAATATGTTTAAGTGACCGTGACCCACTGACGAGACTTGGAAAAAATTTGCGGATAGTAATTGTTAAATAACATATCCTTTCCCTATCACTTACACCCCCCCCCCCACCCCACCCCCACCATCTAAATCCCTTGACTTTAATAGTGGGGGTAAACATATATAAGGCGTACAGCTTTAGAGTATAGTTATTCAGCTATGAATAGCCCAGCAGAGTTGATGCAGCCTACAACATCGACGCAGCCTACAACATCGATGCAGCCTACAACAAATAACAAGGAAAAGAATGATGAGGCAAGAAGAAGGAATGCTAGAGAAAGAGGAAGGATTAAAAAAATAAATCAAACATATAAGTTATTACAATCAAAATTACCGTTTATGGATAAAAAAAGTTCAAGGCATGCCATTTTGATACAGGCGATAAAATACATTAATGCGTTAGAAACGTTGTTAGAAGGTGCATCACTTCAACAAGATCTTCCTGAAGACCTTCTAGCATTCGTAATTGACTAAAGATGTTTTGGAAATACTGAACGGGGGGAAAACAGAACGGGGAATAGATCAGTTTGCGGTCAAAGTGAGAATCGCTTACTGCTCTATTCCCCGTTCTGGTAATAAGTTAAAACGACCTTGACCTACTTACAGGACTTAAACATCCTTGTTTCATAAACATTGTTACATATATTTGATACAATAATACCCATTTCTTATCACTAGTTACCCCCACCACTTAAATCGGGGAATATAAAGAGATTTCTCATCAGTGCTTATCTCATTCTGCTACTTGTGTTAGCACTAGAATATATAGCAGCTATGTCACCAAAGGATAATATATTTCCTTCTGCAAAATCAATCGTAGGAATTATAAAACATATTGTGATTGAAAGTGAGGATGAAAATGAAGACGAATTGGAAGATTTTGAATTATTAAGTGATATGGATGCAATGGAAGATTTTGAATTATTAAGTGATATAAACAGTGATGATCTTGAAGCAGGATATATGGAACAAATTGAACCGTTAAGTGACGGGGAATCTGAAACCTATAGAATCTATCAGCATCTTCTCTGTTCTGAAGAAATACATGATGAAACTCCAACCACTAGTAGTAGTAGTTTGGATGGGTTATTTTTAGATAGTGCACGAGGGGTATATCATATTCGTCGACGACTATTTCTTTCCGATGCTTCTGATACAACTGATTCCGATTCATCAAATAAGTCTGATTAAGTGTTGTCTTTTTCTTGTCAACTGACAAACTTTAAATACAGAGCGGGGAATAGATCAGTTTGTAGTCAAAGTGAGAACTACTTACTGCTCTATTCCCCGTTTTGGTAATATCGTTGTATAACCTTGACCCAGTTACAAGACAGAAAATATTTACCAGCTTTCAATTTTTTTTTTTTTTTTTTTTTTTTTGCTTTTTTTTGTTTAGAAAAAGTGGGGGTAACTTATAAATTTAATGGTGGGGGAACGTCTATTTAATGTCGATGCAACAGTGTATATTTATCATATCGGCATGATGAACCCACCAGGAAACTCCGTTTGCTACAGCTTTCCCCTCATCGATATCGATGATGTGATAAAACTTACATCAATAACAAAACGGTTTGAACTCGAAAGGCGACTCATAAAAGTCGACGTAATTCCACAAGATCTTCGTTCTGCAATGTTGACTATCGAATATGTTAAAGATGAATCTACAACTGAAGATCCCTATTGTTTTATGAAATTTTTAGTTGATCGAGATGCAATGTGTACAATCCGACTTCACATCCGAGTTTAAAATCTATCAAATGTTCCTGTTGGAGAAAATTGTCTTAGTTAAATACAGAGCGGGGAATAGATCAGTTTATGGTTTGATATGAAATCATTTACTGCTCTATTCCCCGTTTTGGCAAATATGTTCAATGACCTTGACCTAAATACAGAACTTTGTAGCCTTCAGCTACAATAGTAAATATAAAATGCAAAAAAAATAGTAAACTTAACGTAATACGTACCCCCACCACTTTTGCTAGGGTATAAATAGAGGGGCATTTGCAGTGTTGTTCATTATTGCCTTGACCTTTGTGGAGATCGCACCTACATTATGCATCGCTGCGATATTTGCAAGTCTTCATTTAAGGATGAATTTCTTTTAATGATTCATAATGAACTGAAACATAACAACAACCAAGATGAAAAATATGAAGAAGAAGAATTGAAAGAAATAGATCAAATGTTAGCTCAACACCAACATTCCAGACCAACTGTAATTCAATATGCACCATCAACATCGACTTCTACCTCTGCTCTGTCTACACTTCACCTTCCTTCAACATCATCAGCTGCATCGACTTCTACGCCTGCTCTGTCTACATTTCATCGTCCTTCAACATCATCAGCTGCATCGAGTTCTACGCATGCTCTGTCTACACTTCACCGTCCTTCAGCATCAACAGCAGTAAATGTAGAACTACATGCCCGAGCACTTCCGGGTAATGTAGTAACCCACTTTAAAATTGACAATGCAAAATTACAACTCGAAGAATTTTTAAATAACGCAAAAGGATTGGTAAGTAAAACTCTGCAAAATGAATTAAAAAGATTAAATTTTATCAAATTTGGACTATTAATGGATGCTTTATTTACAAACATTCAAAATGAAACTTCACCGAGAGGGTTTTTAACAAAAAACCGTACCATTATGTTTTCGTCAGATATTGATTCAATCGTATCTGAATGTTTTGAAGAGCTCAAGACAAAAATACAAGAACATGAAGGAAGAGGCTCTGGATGGAGTTTGTTAAGCATCACAGGGCTAGACTTAAGAGTACACAAACACGGCTATGGAATTCGAGGAAGTAGCTACATCCCTCTACCAACAAAGATTAGAAATACCTTATCCTGCGTCAACGTACAAAATCAAGATACTGAATGTTTTAAATATGCCATGTTGGTCAAATATGTAACAGACAATCCGATAAGACCAAGTCACAAATATGAAGAAATACAACATAAGTATAATTTCCAGGGAATGAATTACCCTGTTGCAATTACTGATATATCAAAATTTGAAAAGCAAAATCCTTCAGCTTCTGTCAACATTTTTGGCTTAGATTCGTCAAACAATGCGTACCCCTTGCGCATAACACCTATTGAGCGCAGAGATCATACGGATTTGCTATTGATCACTAAAGGGGACATATCCCACTATGTCTACATAAAAAACTTTGCAGCTCTTGTATCTAAACAAATATCAAAAAAACACGGAGAGAAAACCATTTGTAAAAGATGTTTTTGTCATGTAGGCAAACCATTAAGAAGGGGAGGTTCAGAATGGTTAGTAGAACATCAAAGGTTATGTAATGGAAACTATGAGGTTAGAATTAAATTGCCACATTCCAGCAGAGCGCAGATAAAATTTGACAAAATAATACAACAATACCGTGTACCTGTTGCTGTTTACGCTGATTTCGAGTCTTCTTTACATCCACTTGAACAACAAGAAGAGGACGTTACAAGAAGAAGCAAATACCAACTTCATTCACCAAACAGTTATTGCATACTAATTAAATCCACGTTGACTGAAGACCATCTTCAAAAATATGGACTATCATCTTCTCCAAAGATTTATCGCGGTGAAGAAGCAGCCAAATACTTTGTCGATGATCTGTATGAAATAGCTGCAAAGGTAGAAGAACTGTATGGAACAAAGGTACCCATGTCACCTATGGAAGAAGAAGAGCTTCAACATTATTATTCAACAACAACGTGTTATTTGTGTAATAACACCTTTACACTGGATAACGTTAAAGTTCGTGACCACGATCATCTTACGGGAGCGTATAGAGGTGCAGCCTGTAACGCTTGCAACTTGAACTACAAACTACCATATTTCATCCCCGTAGTTCTGCACAATCTGAGTGGTTATGATTCGCACTTCATAATCCCCGAACTAGGAAGAGATAATGGAGCAATAGACGTTTTGGCTACTACAATGGAAAAATTTATAAGCTTTTCAAAAAAGGTGGGTAAAATTAAATTAAGGTTTGTTGATTCATTTAGATTTATGCCTTCAAGCCTCATGAAATTATCTGAAAATCTAAGAAGAACAGATTTGATAGAAACAAGCAAAATTGTACCCAATAGTAAAATGGATTTGGTTCTTCGAAAAGGAGTCTTCCCCTATGATTACATCGATGGACTGCATAGATTTGATGAAACATCACTACCTCCACCAGAACACTTCAAAAACAAACTTAATGATTCGGAAATATCACTTGAGGACTATCAACACGCACGTCGAGTATGGAACGAGTTAGATATGAAGACCTTAGGAGATTACTCGGACTTTTATGTCAAACTAGATGTAACTCTTCTTTGTGATGTAATGGAAGAATTCCGAAACACTTGTTTTGCTGCCTACGGTTTGGACCCTCTACATTCGTATACTTCACCAGGATTAGCTTGGCAAGCCATGTTAAAAGAAACAAAATGCAAACTCCAACTTTTAACAGACATTGACATGGTTTTAATGGTTGAAGCTGGAGTAAGAGGCGGATTGACCCAAAGTGTTACCAGACATGTCAAAGCCAACAACAAATACCTACCCGATTATGATGAAACCAAACCGTCAACCTATTTAGGATATTTCGATGCAAATAACCTGTACGGTTGGGCAATGTCAAACCCACTTCCTTTTGATAACTTTAAATGGATTAATCCCGACTTTATTGGCGATATTTTACAAATTCCGAAACATGGTGACACTGGATATATTTTGGATTGCGATTTTGAATACCCAGAAAATTTACATGATCTTCATTATGACCTACCACTTCTTGCTAAAACAGAAATTTCACCAATTGGAAAACACCCCAAATTAATGATGACATTAAATAATAAACAACGCTACGTGGCTCACTTTTGGGTGGTTCAACAAGCTATCGAATTAGGACTACGTTTAACAAAAATTAATAGAGTTTTGGAATTTTCTCAATCATGCTGGTTGAAACCCTACATTGATTCAAATACCATCAGAAGAGCAGCAGCTACATCAGACTTTCAAAAAGATTTCTTTAAATTAATGAATAATGCGATATTTGGAAAAACATTGGAAAACAAAAGAAGACATAAAAATGTTAAACTTGTTACCGACGCAAAAAAATTACAGAAACTAGTACAGCAGCCAAATTTTGGAACATCGATAATTATTAATGAAAAACTTGTAGCAGTGTCCATGAAGAAGACGAGTGTGAAGATGGATCGTCCTTTGTATATAGGCATGTCAATCTTGGACATCTCAAAAACACACATGTACGATTTTCACTACAACAAAATGGTGGCGTTCTACGGAAGAGAAAATATATCTATTACATATATGGACACTGACGCTTTTATATATCGCATAGTAACATTGGATATGTATAAAGATTTACGTACATTTATTTACAAGAACGACTTTGATTTCTCCGATTATCCAAAAGATCATCCAAACTACGACAATGACAGACACAAAAAAGTACTAGGCAAATTCAAGGATGAGGCTAATGGTGTTCTACTTGAAGAGATTGTTGCACTGATGTCTAAACTATATTCTTTGAAACTCTATAATGAAAAAGAAGAAGAAGAAGAAAAGAAGAATAGCTATATTAAGAAAGCTAAAGGTGTAAAGAGTTTATATTTAAAGAAGAAAGTGCATTTTGAACACTACAAGCAATGCTTATTTGAGGATAACATCATTACAGCTAAATTCAACACCATCAGAAGTTTTAACCATCAGCTGTACAGCGTGACTGAAGTTAAAAAGGCGCTATCCTGTAATGACGACAAAAGACAAACCCTTCCAGACAACATCCACACTTTACCATTCGGTCACTATTCCCTCAACCCTATTGACTAATAACCCTTTCATCGTCCTAGATCCTCTATCCTTTTCCTTTCCGTAAAAAAAGGGGAAACACAGCAATGTTAAGCTGTGTTTCCCCTTTTTTTACACAAGTTTTGAATGACCTTGAACTATATGTATATATATATATATATAAGCAGATTTATACAAAAGAATATTTAATACCATATCAGCTGCCTTCGTGAAACCATCATGTCAGACCTGAAGGAGAAGATTATTAATGAACTACACAAACCTGCAAGAATAAAGTTTCCAAGAAGAAATACTGTTATAAAAGGGATAAATGATCTATATCAAGCGGATTTAATTGAAATGCGACCGCATAGCAGAATAAACAAAGGATTTAAATATATACTCACAATTATTAATTGTTTTACAAAAGTTGCAGACGCTTTGCCTCTAAAGGACAAGACTGGTAAAAGCGTAACAGAAGCCATGGAAATAGCCATAAAAAGAGATAAAAACAAAATTAAACATTTACAAACTGATGATGGAACAGAATACTTTAATACAAACTTTGCACAGTTAATGAATAAATATAAAATAAATCATTATTCTACAAATTCAGAGAAAAAAGCTGCTATTGTAGAAAGATTTAATAGAACCTTAAAAGGAGCACTGTATAAACAATTTTCAAAAAGAGGTTCTTACGTATGGTATGATGTTTTACCACAATTAATAAATGATTATAACAACAGGTTTCATAGAACTATTGGTATGAAACCTAACAAAGTAAATAGAAGAAATGCAAAAGATGTATTAAAACGCATAAAGAAAAATACAAAGCCTAAAGTAGAAAAAATGCAGCCAAGAAAATTTAATGTAAGTGATAAAGTACGGATTAGTAAATATAAGGGAGTGTTTACCAAAAAATACCTTCCCAATTGGACGAATGAAGTTTTTACAGTGTATAAAGTGCAACCGACTGTACCTGAAACGTATATCCTAAAAGATAACAAAGGAGATTTGTTGCAAGGTGCATTTTATGGACATGAAATGTTAAAGTCAACAGTAGGTGATGTATATCTTGTTGAAAAAGTGTTACAAAGAAAAAAGGACGCAGTTAAAGTGCGGTGGTTAGGGTTTAACAAAACTGAGGATTCATGGATACCTATAAAGGACTTGGTTTAATACAAGCAACTCATTTCATCGTTAACCTTTGAGCAGGATGGAGATTATTCACCATAAAGATCGATTCAATATTAATAACATAGATGATTTAACTGTGGATAACGTTAAAATCAACAATGGTAAACACGGTAGTTTACTTCCAAACACTGTTCGATGTATAGTAAGTGGCCCCTCAAACTGTGGAAAGACCAATGTTGTCTTTAATTTGATCACTAATCCGCAGGGATTAAGGTTTAGTAACCTATATATTTTTTCAAAGTCTCTACATCAACCAAAGTATCAATTGCTGGATAAAATCCTATCTGATGTGTCTGATGTTAATTTTTACAAATTTAACGCTAGTGATAGCATTATGCAACCAAACGAAGCGAAACCGTATTCTGTATTTATATTTGACGATGTATCTTGTGAAAATCAGGATACTATTAGAAACTACTTTGCCATGGGAAGACATAATAACATCGACAGCATATATATAGGACAAACTTATAGCAAAATCCCAAAACAACTTATCAGAGATAATGCAAATATTCTAATTGTATTCAAACAAGATGATACTAACCTAAAACATATATATAACGATCATGTGAATGCGGATATGCCATTTGAAAAGTTTAAAGAGCTTTGCGGAAAAGCATGGGCGGAAAAGTATGGATTTTTGGTTATTATGAAAGATCAAGCTATAAAAGATGGTCGTTATAGAATAGGTTTTGATAAATTCGTTTTAATACACTGATTAGCGGTATTACTGTACAAGTCGTCAAGGTGTGAAGATGGTTAACCAGGAAAAGCTATTAAAGGAAATAAAATCACTTAGTGATTCTATTAGACAAAAAAACCGAGCTTTAAAATCAGGTATAAATGAAAGAGAGCAATTTTTAGAAACAACATTCAAACCTGTTACTGAACCTTTAAAGCGATTAGCACAAAATATGGAAAGACCTTCAATTCGCTTCGAAGGAGACAAAATGCTACCAATTTCCAAATATGAAGAAGAATTTCAGAATGATGAAAGTTCTGACCAGTTACAAACATCTGAAGAAAGCGACGAGTATGAAGAAAGCGGAGATATAGGAGATTTAAGGGAAAAGAACATTGCAGGAGATACAAGTACAGAAGATACAAGTGCGGAAGATACAAGAGCAGAAGAAGAGGATATCAACCCATCCAACTTAAGCAAATTAGGCACAGATATTATGTTTAAAGGAACACTTGGAAGAAAATATACATTAAAAATGTTACATGGCACACATGCTAATCGAAATTATCATACATATGGAGCTAGAATAGAGGATAAAGGATTAATGATTGGAGATAGAAAGTTAGATATAAACGAAAATGATGATATAGTTATTGGTGATAAGAAATATAAAGGTACAACAGGTTTGTTTGAACTCATCTTTAAAAATAATCCTGGTAAATATACTAAAAAGGATTTACAATTGTTTAAAAATATACTAGAGTATACAAATGCACATAGAAAAAAATATTCCAAAGAACTACCTATTCATAGAAACAGGTCAATAAAATACACAAACATTATATCTAGTCTTTTCCCCTCGAAATCAAATAAAGCTCCAATTAAAAGAAGAGCTTTATCTTCTGCTGAATTAAATGTTTTGCATAAAAAAAGAAAAACAACTGATCCTACTACATCTGGAAGGGGATTATTAAAAAATTTGTATAAAACCAATATAATATATTACAACGATATAAATAAGTTAGTTGATCGAATGAGGTTATTACATGAAGCTATGGAAGCCGGGCACACTGGTTTAGAAAACGAATGGGTAGCTTTGGTTGATGAACTGCAAAAACGAGAAATAATTGTTCAGTAGACGTATATATAGTAAGAACCTAAACGATAGCGATTCAGTTACATCATGAGTGTGGACAAGTTTGGACGGTATTCCGAGTTTGGAGTAAAATCTGGATATAGTGAAAAAAGAGCTGGGTTTCCGTTAACACCTGATGGTAATTATAATTTTGAAGGAAAAGTAATTCAAAATGTTGGTGATCCGCTTTTGTCTTCTGATGCGGTTACGGTACAATACATGGATAAAAGAACCCCGATTGTACACGAAGACCATTGGGGATTTTCCGGTAAAAGGTTAAGCAATATAAAACATCCCATTTATGATGGTGAAGCAGTAAATTTAGCGACTTTAAAATTGTTAACGATTTACAAAAAGAATGAAACTGATACAAGCTATGATGTAAAAAAATTAAAATTGTCAAATGTAGGTGATTGTGAGCAGGATGGAGACGCTGTAAATAAGAAAATATTTGATATAGTACACAAGAAATGGACTACAGAATATGAAAAACATATGGAAAGGTTTGGTGCAGCTTTATTTAATTATATCCATCGGGCTTCAGGAAGAGCTGTAGCTTCAGATGTTGACAGCCACAATTATTTAGACTGGAAAAAGATACACAATCCAGAAAAACCTAATCAATTAGATAAACCGTCTGAGCCTTCTAAAGTCAAGACATTAGGAAAGGGGGATAAAGTGAATGTGATTAATGAACCAACAGAAAACGATGAAGATTATATAAGAGAAAAAAGAATTTAAATACCCATGATAAGGGATAAAGCATCAGTTATATTCGAGAGATGATACAGAGAGGATGATGGAATCCAATATTACTGCGTGGAGTTTAATATCTCAAGAGCCGAGATTTCCCCAAGGAGTGCTGACAGATGGTTTTGTTCAACGGTTTGATAGATATATGGATTGGGAACAACTTTCCATACACTACCTCTTCACAATGACTATGTTAAGAATTTATTTTCACAGAGTTAACTGGATTCATATTTTACAAAGACAACAGTTTTCAGAAAACTTCCTTGTAGAGATGACATCAAATTTTAATAACTGTTGGGAAGTAATAAGTAAATATCAAAATCTCTCTGAAAATTACATTGACAATTTTAAAGATAAACTAGACTGGAATGTGTTATTTAATTACCAACGATTAAGTGGCAAGTTTCTAAGGGAACATGACAACTATTTAGATTTTATTCATTTTACCGAAAACAACGATACCATCACCAGCGGAGAAACATTTGAAACATCTTCAATTACACCTTATTTCTATTTTTACTACTTTTATTTATTATGTCTACATTTAATTAATTAATCCATTTCTATATAATAAATGGATTTTAAACAGTATATATAATACAAGAAGCCAAGACTAATATTACATTCATTGTAAAACATTTATAGAGTGCACCTACTGATTGTAAGTTTGGCTATAAATAGTCATGCCGAGGGCTAAACGCATCAGTCATAATCGAGAGAGATTACAGAGAGGAAGGGGAATAGCATCAACAGCATTTTCTCTATTAAGTAAACCGGTTGGAGCTATAGTTAACAAGGCGATTGATTTATTACCTGTGGAATTACATTTACCTGGAGGATATCAATATTGTGGTCCTGGAACCAAATTAGAGAAACGGCTTGCTAGAGGAGATCCTGGAATAAATAAGCTTGATCAGGCTTGTAAACAGCACGATATAGCGTATTCCAAATTTGGTGATACAAAAAATAGATCAATAGCAGATAGAGCACTTTCTGAGAAAGCTTGGCAAAGAGTAAAATCTAGTGACGCGAGTATTGGTGAAAAAGCAGCGTCTTTAGCAGTAACAGCAGCAATGAAAGCAAAAACTACGTTTGGAGGAGGAAAGAGAAGAAGGCGTGGGAAAAGACCCGCTAAGAAACAAGGAGGTAATATCAGAAGAAAACGTCGATCTACTAGTGGTAAAGGTAAAAAGAAACCAACAATATGGTCAATGATAAAAAAGGGAGGAGGACTATACCTAAGACCGTATCGTGTGTATTAAATAAGAAAGAGCAATTAATAATTAAAAACAAAGAATTAACCAATGAAGAACTGATTACATATGCTTCTTGTTTGAAAATCCCATTTTTTAGAGGAGTATTTATGAAAGATGAATTACCGGTTAAAATGTGGAAAAATGAGACTGGTATAGTAAATTTGGATAATAGTGAAGGATTAGGCACTCATTGGGTGTGTTACAAGAAACTTTGTGAAACGATTTATTATTTCGACAGTTTTGGAAACCTTCCACCACCGAAAGAACTTCAACAATACTTTCGTGCGGCAGAAAATGTTTTTTACAATTATACAAGAAAACAACCTGATGATACATCCATTTGCGGTCATTTATGTTTAGACTTTTTAGCTAAAAGTGTTAGTCAACTTTAAGATGTCTTCGTATACAGTGTCATTAACCGGTAACTCATGTACTTTGCGCAGTATTCTGTTTCCAGCGCTACGTTTGCAAAAAGGAAGACTATGGGAAGCCGCATTATTGGATTTAACAACATATAACTCTATTCCAAACGTTAGTGAAGGAATTAATAACAAAATACATTATTACAAGACAAAAGATAATAAAGGAAAATATTCACCTTTGGAAGAATTCAGTTTACCAACAGGAGCTTATGAAATTGATAATATAAATGAAGTTATACAAAAACATATGGGAAAAGAAAATATAACGATAAAAGGCAATAACAATACAATGAAAGCCGAAATTACTTCTAAGTATTATATTGATTTTGGTCAAGAACGTTCAATTGGTAGTTTATTGGGGTTTTCTAAGGAAACAAAGGTATTAGAACCTAATACAACTCATTCTGGGAATAGAACTGTGACGATCATCAAAGTAAACAGCATAGACATTACATGTAACATTATACAAGGATCCTACAGAGATGGAGAAAATCGGCATATATTACACACATTCTACCCATCAGTCGCACCGGGTTTCAAGATAGTAGAAAAGCCTCAAAACCTTGTGTACCTACCGTTAAACACCAGTTTCATTTCAGACATCGTGCTGAACATAGTGGATCAAGACGGAAACCTTATTGACTTTCGAGGAGAAGCTATTACTGTAAGAATACATATAAAATCATCCGCTTAGATAATGGGGTTATCATTTAAAAAGAGAGAGCCAACCAGCAAAGAGGTCAGTAGCTCATCAGCTGTAGAAGGATTAACAAGTGACAACATTCGTTTTCTAGAAGAAATTGGATTAAAGGTCATTAACAATGGATATACTGGATATAGCGCAGGGCCCAACATTCGACGAGACCTTATGGGAAAAGGAATATCACACGCACAACCCTTACGCTTCGTCCAAATTAAACAATAACGATGAAATTAGGATTCCTATACAACAACAAGACATTTATACTCTTCCATGCGAAAGTTATTTATATATTGAAGGAAAAGTAACAAAAGCTGACGGTACTGTTGGAACCACTGTTCCGTTCATAAATAATCCTATGGCATTTTTGTTTGACGAGATTAGATATGAAATTTCAGGAGTTACAGTCGATTCAACAAAAAAGGTTGGAATTTCCAGTACATTAAAAGGATTAGCGTCTTTAACACCAAATGAGAAGAATCTGTTAGCTGTTGCAGGATGGGTTGCACCAGACAAAAGTATAATTACTCCTGACGCTTCGGGAAACTTTGATTTTTACGTACCTTTAAGATTACTTTTAGGATTTGCTGAAGATTACAGAAGAATAATAATAAATGTAAAACAAGAACTAGTTTTATTAAGGTCATCAAACGATAATGATATTATTAAAGCATCTGCTGGAACAACTGAAGCCAATTTAGACTGGAAACTAACATTAGACAAGATTGTTTGGAGAGTACCACATGTGCGACTAAATGATGAACACAGGATTACATTATTAAGAAAGTTAAAATCAGATCGAGACATTGTAATGCCATTCAGAAGCTGGGAGTTTCATGAATACCCCGTTTTACCTTCAACACAACGGCATACATGGACTGTAAAAACTTCTACTCATTTGGAAAAAGCGAGATATGTAATCTTTGGATTACAAACAAAGAAAAAAAGTATATTAACTGAAAATGCTGGTGAATTTGACCATTGTAAATTAACAAACTGTAAAGTGTTCCTGAATTCACAATTCTTTCCCTACGACAACTTTAATATTTCTTTTGATAAAAAAAGGTACAGTGTTTTATACGATATGTACGCTAGGTTCCAAAATTCATATTACGGCAAAACAAACACACCTCTACTATCTCCCGTACAGTTTGAATCGAAAGCTCCGATTGTTGTAATTGATTGCTCCAAACAAAACGAATCTGTAAAATCGTCTAGTGTTGATATAAAAATAGAAATGGAATTTCAAGAAAACGTACCTGCAAATACATCTGCGTATTGTTTAATTTTGCACGATAAAATTGTTACATACACACCGTTGACTGGTATCGTAAAGACGGTATTGTAAAACGTTGTACCACCACCGGCACCGCCACTGTCGCTAACCTATAAATAGCGGAGCAACAATGCAGGTCTTCAGTTGATCGTCTATCGTCGCATGGGCAACATCTTCTACAAAATGAGTTCTCCATCTGTTGTACAAGGTGATGCAGAGGTAGCACCGTTATTGGAACGTGATAATACTAGTGAAGAAGAAATCATCAAGGAAATAACTGCATTTTTAAAGTTTGGTAAAAGAGATAGAGAGGAGGAAAGTAATGCAGACCCATCAAAGGTAGTACCAAAGAGGAAGAAGAAAGTTGAAGAAAATATTCCTCCTCACATTTTAACTGAAGTTTTTTTGCGAATCTTTTACCCCATCTCAGCATGCATCAGTAAAAGTGTATCAGTTGGATTGATGAAGTCATTGGATTATTCCCCTACAGTAATACTACACCATGGAACAAAAAAGGTTTTATTTTCGCAAAATGCTTGGGAGTCATTTTTGAAACATGTACATTTAATAGAATGTTATTTAACTAACAGTTTGTGTGGAAGGAAAACACATATTCGACTTTTGGATTGTGACAATGAAATCGATATTGTTAAACATCGTGGACAACTACAAGTGCGAATTAGAGACTTGACTCAACATGAAAATAAGATTCTACTGTCACGTGAAGAATTCTACGTTTTAAACTACGCAACAGAACCTATTACAAGGTACATGAGACAGTTGGTATTTGCAAGCGCTATTATTAAAGAATATTTGGTCGATACTTTGGAAAAACAACCTGATAGCACCATCGTGTACGGACCTGTGGATACATCTATTTTTAATAGAATACCTCATGAAGTTTGCATGTGGAGAAAGTTAAAGGATTTTGAACCACTTGTAGAAATCGCTACAGAAGCTACAGAAGAAACAACACAGGAAGAAGAAACGGAGAAACAAGAAGAAGAAGAAAACGAAACACAAGAAGAAGAAGTTAAAAAAGACTAAAGTTTGACTTAGTAAAGAAGAACACACGTGGGGTAGGCCTATTGGGGACGGTGCCCACGTTAAATATACACCAACGCGCCTGCAACTGTACGGCCTGGTATTTAACCTACCGTGGTGTGGAAAACAGTTTAGTTGATCGCTAGGTGCCATGATGAGCGGAGGGGATGAAGAAGTGAGTGTAAAGCCTTGTGTAATAGAATTTCAAGCATTTCGAAATAATGATGATAGGTTTATTATCAAGGAATTAGTAATTTTAGACTTGCTTACATTTGTAGTTTACCCATTCACGTTTGAAGCTCCTTTTTCTTTTAACAACCTTAACGCCAAAGCAAAAAGTACAAACAAATGGATAACAAACTACTTTCATCACATACATTGGTATGAAGGATTTATAAGCTACAGTAATCTGCACAGTATTATGTTTAACTTTTGCAAACAATATTCACATATATACACAAGAGGATTAGAAAAAAGGAACTGGATACAAAAGTACACGCACGGTGATGTTTTCGATATAACCATCGGTAAGGACTTTAACATTAATCTCGGTAATATTTGTGTTGCTGCAAAAGATCCTAAACACGGACAATTAAACTGCGCATTGCACAACGCATATCGTTTGGCTGCTTACTTGGAACAAACGCAGAAATGTGGTGGGGGTAGCAAAGAACCGGAATGTGGTGGGGGTAGCGGGGCCTATAAATACGAGGAGCCAACACCGCTCCGGCACGAGTATTATTCGAGACTCCGAAGAGGCAACATCACAGAAGACATCGCAACCACCACTGACGAAGATGGCATCACAACAGTTTCTACAAACACTGGTTGATCAATTCAACACTCATTCAAAATCCGACCTTCTGCTAACTAAAAAGTGTTCAGAATTAAAAGAACAAAAACACTACATTATTCATAACATCAAGAAAGTGGCAACCACACATGGAGAAGCAATTCTAGTTTCATTGAGCGAAGCACCTTTAACTTCAGGAGATGAGCCGAAGTTTCAAGTATTTCTTCCAAAACGATTTGTTCAACTGCTACAGAATGAAGATTTGCGAGATATTCAACCGGGGACGTTGTATTTGGTATCACACGGTGTAAGCGGCAACAACTCAACGGAACTCACTCTGCACATCATGCATCCCTGTACATAATGTCTCTGTTTGTATTTCTCTGTTTGTATTTTATTGTTTGTATTTCTAGTCATCAATGTTAAACTTAAGTTTATTGTATTGTAAGATGTTTGTTTAATAAAGAAAAGAAAAAATATAAAAAAATAATATAAAGAAAATAAAGAAAACAGCAACACAGCAGTATATTATTTTATATACTGCTGTGTTGCTTTTTTTTAAAATTCAAATGGATGACCTTGAACTTTCATTCAGGGTTAACTTATGAAGAGGTATAAAAGAGAGGGAGCAGTGAAGTTAGTCTCAGTCTTGTCTAACACACGCTGCAGCTAACATGTCGGTGCCACCTATGAACAATTTATTTTTCGATAACAATTTGAAGACATATTGTTGCGAGTTACAATGTTTTAAAATACCAGGCGATCAAGTTGACGGGAAAGCTTGTCGTAAGTGCAAGTGTTTCAGCTATTGCATATGTAGATGTAAAACGTATCAAATGAACCGACAAGATAAAATACAAGAATTACGCCGAAGGATTGCATTACTGTGGCGGCGAATGTAGTAGCAACGATCTGCCTCGCACCAGCTGCCACCTGCCACCTGCCGCCTGCCATCTGCTGTCCGCCATCTTCTCCGCCCCACCACACTTTTACCCCCACCATTTCGTTTCATATCAGAACGTTAGCTAGCGAATAGTCAGTACACCTCCGGCTCTCGACTGGTGAACATCGAGTGCTCTCCACAAACGTAAAACATTATATTAAAATGTCCATTAAAATTAGGTGTATTCATTATGACTCTATTCATCTTGCGACTTTCCAAGACCTCGAGGTGTTTAGTGAAGAGTTAAGACTTCTTATTGCGTCCGGTTACGATTTATCTTTGGAACTTTACGCATCAAAAAACAACATGGACTCTGCGCAGGGATCGAAGTATCTACCGTCTTTCATCAGAAAGCAAAGTGATGGCCGCAACTCGTCCGGATCAACAACATCGATGACAACCAACAACGGGGAACTATTGTAAACATGAATTATTGTAAACATAACTTATTGTAAATAAAATAAAGTAATATTTGTAATTGTACTACCTCGCACTCGTATCATTCGATTGCTTCATTCGATTGTTTCATTCGATATTTATTATCGATTAACTATCGAATCACAATCGTTTTACGAGTGCGAGGTAGATTTTTTTAAAAAAACTTCACCGTGACCTTGAACTTTGAACTTTTACTCATTTCGTCACAAAACCGCCTACGTCACTGGCTCAGCCTCAGATGACGTCTTTCATGACGCAGCGCTTCCGGTCATGTGACCGGAAGCCATCAATCAAGTGAGCCAAAAGTCCCCTTTCCCTACTACTAATAATGTAGGCACAAAGATAACATTGGCCTTATGGAACAAAACTTAAAGATGGCGTCTAGCAACTTCCGGTGATGAAGACTCTTAAAATGTCGGAATTAACTATGAATCTTTGGTTAGAGTTGTTACAATGATAGGTTCTATCCTCCAAAATGTATCTTTGTATACAAAACTAATTTGAAAGTATAAAACCCGTTATCAACCTCCCTCGATATTTTGTTTTGTATTTTTTGATAATATTACAATTATATACGTTTTACTTTTCCTTATAGTTAAATGTATAATTTAGGGACTTATCATAAAGTGTTTTTTTTCAATTTTAACCTTTTATATTTTTTCCCTTTGCATACGAAGCCATTTTAACAATTGTTTTAGATTTTGAACAATTTTTGCTGTCATTAAATAAAATACAATAAATATTTGTTTCTAGTACACATAAAATAAGCAACTTTTAAAGTATGGAAAACGTGTTAACTCATATTATGTAAAAAATAACATATTCGTAAAAAATATAAAAATGTTTAAATACAAAAATAGTACAATTACTTTTATTAATATAGCTTTGCTTGTACAATTTTTCACACACTCTAAACGTTAGTACATATTATCAATATGAAGTGGTCAACATTTCAAGGTTCAAGGTTCCTAAGTTTGGCAACGTTGTGTATAGTAGCACAGGGAAAGTTTGATCTGAGGCAAACTTAGTTTGAATATTGACTACAGATACTTCAGTATCTACAGTCCATGGTTTGAATTTTCCGTTGAGTTTTTCCTAACAGGTTAATATTTTTAACGTGTTTTAATTTGTCGCACGTGAAACCGCTATAGCTCTCCATAAGAAAACATTAGTGCTGAGTACAGGTTGGCTGCTACGGGGACCATCAACAACAATTTAACTGTGCAAGTATCAATAGGTACAACCAGATGTAGCCACATATCAAGTTTTATTAATATTCATTAAAAAATAAGCAAGATATACAATTTACATTATTCTCCGTAATAATAACATTTATTAGACAGCGCACCGTCATTGAATATAGATACTGAAGTATACAAGGTCAATGATACTGTGCTTAGCACTTTTAATATCTCAGTAATCAATTGACGTAGAGCAGTAATGCAAGATGCTAACTGGTAACTTTTCAAGCTAAATACACTGGGTGGTTAAATTAAATTTGGAAAAAGATTATTGAAGCAAAGAATTCAAAAACAAAAAAAACTCATTTTTGGGGTATAACCCCTCCACCCCACAAAAAACCATGCTCCTTATGATATCTGTTTGGTATTCAAACATAAGGTCATAAATGTTGATTTACGTGTTTGTACCAAATTTAATCAAGATCGGACCTTTTTTACAAAAGTTATCGAACCTTCGGACATATTTCATATATACATAACAGAACCAATGCAGTTGTTGGCATGTGAGCCCCTCAAAACGAAAAGCCCGGGTCTTCCCACACCGACTACGATAATAAGGTCTTTCCTATAAGGGGGATTCGCTAAAACCAAAATAACCATGGAAACGAACAATTTAATTTCCCATTTTATTTGGGAAACAGATATGACGTACGTGTGTGAGCTTTTATTAAACCATCGTGAATTTACAACGTTAAACTCTCCTACGGAATAGATGAAGAAACTGAACGTGAGGTAATTATTTGTATACTTTAGCTATAGTGCTGAAAATTGCACTGCACAATCATACTTAACTTTTTTTTAAACCCAACCCAAATTCCCCCTAGGATAGAGCGATCTATCTGGTTTTATAATTTAAAGTCATAAATGTTGCTTTCCATGTCTGTACCAAATTTGATCAAAATCAGACTATTTTTACGAAAGCTATCGCACCTACTGACAAAAGGAATTTATTTTTCCCATATAAACATATGTAAAAGATTGGAACAAATAGCGATTAGTACAGTTACAGATGAGTTTCCAACAACAATTTGTTTGATATCTTTATATCTCTAGATAAAAATATATCATTTACCTACAATTAAAAATGTAAGTGTTTACTAACGGCGTACTACACTGAACTTTAACCCTTCCACTATGTAACCCACGGTAATTACTTCTTTCCTATAGAGGAAATTCGCTAAAAAATAGGCTTATTAAAATCAACTGACTGACCATCTTCGAGTAAATATTGGTCCCCAGGTACTTAAACTAATGTAAATGTAACTAATGTAATGTAATGTAATGCAATGTAAACTAATGTAACTAATGTAACTAATGTAACTAATGTAAATGTTAAATTTGTCCTTTTCCGTCCTAAAAATCGTTGTTTAAATCGTGACTCCTAAATAGACAATGCCAGTCAATAATTGGCAGGTGATTCCATTAATTATTGGCCGTGAGTGAGGTTAGTCCTATAAAATAATTCTCAATACACAGTGAAGTTGTACATACTTCGATCTGAAAGAACAACAGGGAACAAAACTGGAACTTCAGTTATCGGATCAGAAACGATTTTAATTAGAACCTCAAATTTACCTAACGATAATTACTGGGTGTTCCCAACAGTTTGTGAAGTATTGAAATGCACATCGACTCTTCTTTGGAGTTGGTGGCTGACTTTAATTATTTAAAGGTACGGAAGAAACTTTAACATAAAATCGGAATAAGATTCAAGAATTGATTCAACCGGTGTTTACAAGCTACGTTCTGTGACGAATCTTCTAAATTATCTAAAAAATTAAGATATATTTAATTAACAATCGGATATACAAACAACTTCTTGAGTAGCATGAAACGTGTTATTACATGAAGGATAAAACGAGTTTGCACGCAGCACGCTGACGTGAGGGAAGTGAATTTCCACATAAACACTTTTAAAACTCAAAATCAGTGTAAAAACATACATATGTCAAATTTTTATTGAAATCTGAAAACATTGATTTTTTGGCTGTTCTGATGCTCCTGGTTTAATTTACCTGCAATGCTGGGAATACAGTTTTGTGCATTATAAGGTTACGAGAAGGTCCAGTCAGGCTTTAAAGTAGGCGTGAGGTTGCTGGAGATGTTAAAAGTACACCAACAAATGATAACAGGCTTTTCTAATGTAAAACCCCCATAAGACAACGTACTGCGTTTGGTCAATACACATTTTCTTTAATAACTCGGTAAATATGTATGCTAGAATAACAAGAGAGGGCTTAAAACTTTCGCCTCTCTAATTCCCATCTTTTTACATGCATTAATTCTACATCTGGGGCTTTTCTGACCCTTTTTGGGCCCAAAAACTCGAAATTTGAAAGACTAATCCCCAAAAAATGGGTTTAGAGTTTTCCGATTGTTTTGCCCAACGAACTTGTCCAACAGATTATAGAAAGGAACGTCCCTACCAAATTTGAAGTAAATCGGACAGAAAATGCGACCGCTAGAGTGCATACACACATATATATATATATATATAATATATATATATATATATTATATATATATATATATACATATATATATATACATATATATATATATATATAATTTTGAACGACCCCCCAAAACGTGTTCAGGGGGTCACGTTAGGAACTTCTATGGTGGTCCCGGGCTTAAGTTTCTCCGTGCGGGTCATGCTAATAGTTCACTTTCCTAAGGAAATTCACTAATAAACTACATCCTATCTGAAATTACATACTACACGGTGCCTTGTACCAACCTTTATAAATGCATTTTTACCGTAAATATATTTTTCACCACACTACGCTGTAATCACCTCACCTGTTTTCGGAACGTCATTTGAATACCGAAAGTAGAGTTTTTCCGCCCAAGGGCCGAAAGTCAGCTGATCTATTTAGCCAGTGTTGCCAACTTGATTTCAAGCGTACACGACGTTACCTGGTTAATACGTGCATACTATTTTGTGTTCTTTGGTTGAAACACTGGACAAAATAACAACAAAATTCAAAACATTGTACTATCAATGTTTTTATTGGTTAACTGTTTTTAGTCCGAGATTGCATGAGGCCGCTCGTATTTTATGACCGATCTCATTTAACCCGTCAATAATTGTAGTATGGTGAAAAATAGCGTTCGTACCTCTGCCGAAAGGGTTTTGCATAGCCCTCGAACGATTTATGACCTCGACTTCGTCTCGGTCATAAAACACGATCTCGGGCCAGCAAACCCCCACTTTTGGCCCTTGGTGCGAAATATACTATTAAAGTGTATTCCACGTAGTTTTTGTATCCTGTTTTTCTGGTTCAATAAAAGCAAAATTCCGTAATATTAATATTTAATCTTAAAGGCTGATGAGGGGACCGGGATATTTGGGTGTGTTCTTTTTGTGTATTAGCTAACTTCCTATGAAATGTTTACCAAATGGGCCCAGTAGCTTTTGCGTTCTGGAGCAACAAACGAAGACCTTTGGTCAAGTTATATTATTGGATTTCCACTGCGACTTCCACATTTAAACCAGTTACAGTTTTCGGAATTCCAAATTTACCCCGTCTGGCAAATGTCGACAGGATGACTGACGGGCTAAATGAGCCTATAGCCTCACCGCCAGTTTCTGGGGGTTTTGCCTCGCTGCAGCCCCCGCTCACAGCAACACGACATTTAATTATCTCCGGCAGCTCAACAACCCCCGATCAGAGAAACAGCGGCTGCGGAAGGCGACTATTTGTAGATGGAAACTGTATTTTACATTTCACTGTTTTTTTCCTACCCTTTTATTATGGGGAGTATTTTGGATCGCGCGTCTGATTTGGCGGTTTACAGGGTGGAAAAAAGTGTGGAAACAGTCTAGTATCTTTAAAATTATCTGAGTAACAAAACTAAAACTGCAAAATGATTTAGGGTCTGAAAGTTTATTTCCAAAGGTACTTAATTATTGATACTGTTCCTCCAAGGGGGGACGCGGACGGTTCACAAGGAGTCGGAAACAAATCTTAAATGTAAACATAGGTCGAGATGTACATAACTGATGACGAAACGAAGTGAAGGAATCTATGTATTAGCAGAGGCAATGATACGGTGACCGTCAGTGTGTCCCTGAGCCCTCGTGTTCGTAATGCAATAACATGAAAACGGCTGCACGGATCGTTTTCAGATTATACACAAATGTTTTCCAATATACTTCACGCTTCCAGTTCAAAAATGGAACACATTCGTTAAATGGTTTTTCATTAATTAACATTTAAAAGTTTAACATTTCCATAAGGTAAAGCATATGATAAAAATTACTGGTTTTAAAGTACGAGATAGTAATGCATTATTGTTTCGTAATTACAAGAAACTACTAAAAAATGGTTTTTATCATATGTTTTATGAATAAATAAATAAATTACTCTCCATTTAACATGATTTAATTCAATTTACCAAAGGTTTTTGTAATTTGTACCAGTTTTACAAATAAAGATAACGTTCTCCTATAATGTGAGTGAGTTAATAGTTTATCCGCTAGATTGCAGCAGCCATTTATTTCGTATTTACTTCTGCTAGCCGTGTTCTTTTGTCAGTTTATGATATTAAATATCCCCGTCATAGTAAACCTGCGTACTCAGCTAATTTCCAATGTACCTCACTGCTTAGGCAACTTACCGTGTTATTTTTATTGAGCAATTTGCACCTCTAATATAATTTAATTTAATATAATTAAGAACGATTTATCCTATGACCTAAAATTAACCAAAAGAAAAGTAGATATTTTCCTACACAGTCCCCAGGGCTTATTTATTTAATATTTTGTGATTAAATTTCGATTAGAACTTACGTTAACAGCAGAAACTTTCATCTACCATTTCTGAGTTCAGTCATTCCATTACGTGAATACTTAGGCGTAATTCTAATTTTAAAGGCCTAGTCTATAGCTGAGTTGAATGCCGCAAACCGCACTTCAAAAGCGCCATTTTGTAACGAATAAAGCTTTTGAAGTGCAGTTAGGGCATTCAACTCAGCTAGACTAGGCCTATAACATGATGTACATACCTATGCTTACATAAGATTTTCTTGTGACTCCTTCTGAACCGTCCCCCTTAGAGGTGCAGTATCAATAAGTACCTTTGGAAATAGACTTTTAGACCGTAAATCATTTTTCAACATTGTAGTTGTGTTACTTAAATAATGTTAAAGGTGTTAGACCATTTTCAGACTTTTTCCACTCTGTATACCTTAGTACTCTCAATAAATATAACAATTAATAAACACTAGCCGTTTTTTTCTCCGCACAGGGATCTTCCAGGTAGTGAGCACTTTTTCGCCTCCACAGGCGGTCCAATGTCGGTCAACCTACGATAGTTGTTTTGTAGTAAAAGCAAAAATGTTGATTCTGTTCAAAGAAAAGCAGGTAAAATGTAAGTACAAAGTTATGAATTAAAAGTTAAATTGGAGTTCTACAAATGGAGTTACGTGTAAAAAATAAAAAGTTGCGCTACAGTTCACGACATGATTACAGAAACCTAACCTAACCTAACCAATGTCCGGAGAGCGCTGAATGATGGCTGTTCGTGGTGCGACATCATTAAAAACAAATGGTTTTGTATAATAAACAAAATAGAGTAAAACTTAAACATAATTTTTAGACCTCAAAAAGTAAACAACGAAAGTACATAAATGAGAGTACTAAGAATTAAAAAGTGCTCACGTTATTAGTTTTAAATACCCCCGTAGCAGCAAACCTGCATACTCAGCGAATTTCCAATGCATATATATGTATCTTAATACCACATAAAGCCACATACCAAGTTTCATCAATATACATTCATAAACAAACGATTTATGACATTTTAATTATTCTCCATAAGAATAACATGGCGGCTGAGTATGCAGGTTTGCTGAAGCAAGGAACACAAAAAATGGGGTTTTATACAAATATCAATATAACTCATGTAGGTAAAGCCACATACCAAATTTCATTAGTTTATTTTCATAATTAAGGGAGATAACACGTTACTTATTCTCCATAAGAATAACATGGGGCCTGAGTACGCAGGTTTGCTGCTACGAGAGCCTTTGGAAAACAATTGTTTTTTTGAGCAAATATCAATGGTCCACAACCAGATGAAGCCGTATACCAAGTTTCGTCAGTATACGTTCATAAATAAGCGAGATATAAAATTTTTCTTTTCCTCCATAAGAATAACATTAGACAACGTACTGTGTTTAGCACTTTCAATATCTCGGTAACCAATTGACGTAGAGAAATGATCAAAATACCAAATTGTGTGTTTTTTTAAGCTGAATCCAATGGGAAAAACTAAAATTTGACTATTTCCAAAATTATATGTAAAAAATCCAAAAAACCCATTTTTGGGGTACAAAACCCCCCCAAAATACCCCTTTGGATGGAGCGATCTGGCTGGTTTTCGAACTTAAAGTCATAAATGCTGCTTTACACGTTTATACCAAATTTCATCAAAATCGGATAATTTTTACGAGAGTTATCGTGCTCACGGACACACATATATATATATATATATATATATATATATATATATATATATATATATATATATATATATACAGTTTCGAACGAATGGTGTTTTTGGGGTCTGGGGACCTCAAAACGAAAAGTTATCATGGTCCCGGGCCTAGGTCTTACCATGCCGACTACGGTAATAGCTTCTTCCCTATAGGGGAAATTCGCTAAAACATTGGTTTGTTAAATTAAGACTTCAGATCACTATGTTAATAAATCAGTGTTGTTTATTTACTCAGGCCATGTAATTGTATTTCACGTTATTTTCAATGGAAATAAATTCTTTCTTCTTTTTCTTCTTTCCCCTTAAACGTGTTATGTCCCTTTGTGCGGCTGAACATCGACTAATGGTACAATGAATCCCTGCACATTGTTCCATGCCCACCTTGTATGCTTTATGGTACATAACCGACAGTTATCGACCAGACCGGCGATGTTCCTCGATGACCGAGAGTTATTCGTCACTCAGACTGTTAGCTGTTGGAGGCGACTTTTACACCGGACAACGCCGCAGTAAAGTTTACTATTTGCCCCGACATAAAGTTAGGGAGAAGATAAAATTAATATGCAGTCAGGTCATAATAGACACCTGGGTGTAGCGAAGCACTGAGGAATGCGAGAGTAAATTTGTAAAAATTAAATATACATACAATTATTTGGATATACATGTCGATGTATGACGTAGGGATGATTGAAATTTCATTATCTAAAATGTATGTACATTTTTTATATCCTCCCTGTAAGAACTTATATTAATTTTATTTCGAGGAAGACTAATTTCTAGATTTGTATATTATCTTTTACTAAGACGGAAAAATGTTTTGAGAAACAAATCGGCTCGTTTTTTTTGCGTTGTAATCCTTTATAATATAAAACTGCTTGGTCTGACTGACTGATTTCAGACCAAATTGTTCACCAAGTTCAGAAAATAAGTCCAGATTGGCGATATTTGAACCATCCGTTTACTGATTAGTCGTCACAAAATAAACTATAGACTTGGAAACGACACGTCACTTCATAATATTATAGTGCCTGGGGGCCGAGCTTTGCTCGAGGGAAGGGCAGTCAGTTTGTTTAGATGACTTGGAGTAATATTTCACCATTTCCCCCTACTGATAATCAGATTTGTAGAACTCATTTGCCCTTTTTTTACATTTTTAAGGCCACTCCAGTTGTTATTTATAGTTCAACGTCCCTTTGATTTATTTTAATACTCTATATATATGTAATCTTCACTCAAATCTTTTAATCTCTGCTCTCAGGAAACTACATGTAAATAATCATATACAACATGAGTATTACTTTGACAGTTCCCTGGCTGATTATGAACAGCTGTTACAATTCTTGTGTTTTGATTTGAAGCCCAATAGTCCATAAATAGCCCATAAACCCAATGTTAATTTTGTTAACTTTTCATTTTCGTTTTTTACATTATTTGATTTTTCCTGGGGATGAGGCCTGTCTAGAACTTATTTTTATCCCAGAAATTAGTTATTTACAACATTTGAAGGAAATCGTTGGAGCCGTTTTTGAGATCAGTGTCGCAAGCAAGCATACAAGCAAACCTTATTCATATTAGAATATAGGATATCATTTTTACATTCAAATTACAATTTATTCTTTAGATTCTAAAACGGGTTTAGAACTTTATCCTAACATATAATTGCGTGAAGGAACTAATTGTAACTTTCTGTCTTTTTGCAGGTATCTGAAGCTATCGTACATCCTAGAAGACTGAAACTTGGAACATTCAAAGAAGATTGGTGGGGAAGATTCTATGGAGTCCGATTTTGATATTTAGCAAATTACCCCTATAGGGAAGAAACTATTACGGCAATTCAAAGTAATGTGTGAAGTTGACCCACACAAGAATTAGAATTATCCATTTATTTTAACAAGTTTGAAAACCAGACAAATCGCACAATCCAAAGTGGGGTTTAGGAGAGGTTTTGTATTCCAAAAATACCCCCGTAGCAGCAAACCTGCGTACTCAGCGAATTTCCAATGCATATATATGTATCTTAATACCACATAAATCCACATACCAAGATTCATCAATATACATTCATAAATAAACGATTTATGACATTTTAATTATTCTCCATAAGAATAACATGGCGGATGAGTATGCAGGTTTGCTGAAGGAAGGAAAACAAAAAAAATGGGGTTTTATACAAATATCAATATAACTCATTTAGGTAAAGCTACATACCAAATTTCATTAATTTATTTTTATAATTAAGGGAGATAACACGTTACTTATTCTCCATAAGAATAACATGGGGCTGAGTACGCAGGTTTGCTGCTACGGGAGCCTTTGGCAAAAAATTGTTTTTTTGAGCAAATATCAATGGTGCACAACCAGATGAAGCCGTATACCAAGTTTTGTCAGTATACGTTCATAAATAAGCGAAATATAAAATTTTTCTTTTCCTCCATAAGAATAACATTAGACAACGTACTGTGTTTAGCACTTTCAATATCTCGGTAACCAATTGACGTAGAGAAATAATCAAAATACCAAATTGTGTGTTTTTTTAAGCTGAATCTAATGGTAAAAACTAAAATTTGACTATTTCCAAAATTATATGTAAAAAATTCAAAAACCCCATTTTTGGGGTACAAAACCCCCCCAAAATACCCCTTCGGATAAAGCGATCTGGCTGGTTTTCTAACTTAAAGTCATAAATGTTACTTTACACGTTTATACCAAATTTCATCAAAATCGGATAATTTTTACGAGAGTTATCGTGCTCACGGACACACATATATATATATACAGTTACGAACGAAAGGTGTTTTTGGGGTCTGGGGACATCAAAACGAAAAGTTATGATGGTCCCGGGCCTAGGTCTTCCCATGCCGACTACGGTAATAGCTTCTTCCCTATAGGGGAAATTCGCTAATAGGTTTTTTGGCGTTTTTACATAATATTGTTATTGCAATCAAACTTTAGTTTGCACCACTGGATTCAGCTTAAAAACTATTTGGTATTTTGATCATTGCTCTACGTCATTGATTACTGAGATTTTGAAAGTGCTAAACACAGTACGTTGTCCAATGCCATTTTCATGGATAATAAGTAATATTTTACATCTCGCTTATTTATGAACATAAATTAATTGATACAGCTTAGTTTATGGCGTCCCCGATGCGATCTATTAATATCCACATAAAATACTCCCGAAGCAGCAAACCTACAGACACAGTTCTGTATGGGAATTGTGTTGTCCCATGTTATTCTTATGGGAAATAAATCAAATTCTATATTTCCTGTATTAGCGAATTTCCCCTATAGGGAAGAAGTTATTACCGTAGTCAGCGTGGTAAGACCTAGGCCCGGGACCATGATAACTTTTCGTTTTGAGGTCCCCAGATGCCAAAAACACCATTCGTTCAAAACTGTATATATATATTATATATATAATATGTATATTTATATATATTATATATATATATATATATATATATATATATATGTGTGTGTGTGTCCGTGGGTGCGGTAACTCTCGTAAAAATGATCCGATTTTGATCAAATTTGGTACAAACATGTAAAGCATCATTTATGACTTTAAGTTCGAAAACCAGCCAGATCGCTCTATCCAAAGGGGTATTTTGTACCCCAAAATTGTTTTTTTTTGAGTTTTTTACATATCATATTTTAATAAATACAATTTTAGTTTTAACCATTAAATTCAGCTTAAAAAACAAACAATTTGGTGTTTTTATCATTGCTCTACATCAATTGGTGACCGAGATATTGAAAGTGCTAAACATAGTACGTTGTCCATTGTTATTCTTATGGAGAATAAGACAAATTGTATATCTCGCTTATTTATCAACGTATCCTGATGAAACTTGGTATATTACTTCATATTGTTGAGGTCTGTTGATATTTGCACTAAAAAACATTTTTTGCCTATATTTCCCGTAGCAGCAAACCTGCGTCCTCAGCCCCCATGTTATTCTTATGGAGAATAAGTAACGTGTCATCTCCCTTAATTATGAACATAAATTAATAAAATTTGGTATGTGGCTTTACCTACTTGAGTTATATTGATATTTGTACAAAACCCCATTTTTTGTGTTCCTTCCTTCAGCAAACCTGCATACTCAGCCGCCATGTTATTCTTATGGAGAATAATTAAAATGTCATAAATCGTTTATTTATGAATGTATATTGATGAAACTTAGTATTTGGTTTTATGTGATATTAAGATACATATATATGCATTGGAAATTCGCTGAGTACGCAGGTTTGCTGCTACGGGGGTATTTATTAATATATTCTGATGCAAATTGGTATGTGCCATTATCTCACATCATTCGCATTTAAGATTATTTTAAATACGAATGAAGTGAGATGATGGCACACATCATTCGTATTTAAAATAATCTTAAATGCGAATGATGTGACACGAAGGCAACAATTATTGTTGGATAGTTTTAAGTTTTTAAGTATTAATATTGTTATTTTTGTTTTGTCTGAACAAATATTTATTGCCATTGTATTATATTTTTGTTGCTCTAGTTCATTTTTGTATTGTTTTCAAGCATTGTTTCATAGGTTTATTAGCTAATTTAAGTATTGAGTCATAAATTAACTTATTTTCAGGCAACCTTAGGCAACCTAACCCAGTTCAAAAATTCACAAGACACATCTGACATCAGTAATGAAGCAGGTCACAGACCTACAAACTGAGAAGTGTTACAAATGGTGGTGAGTGCTGGGTTCTCGGCTGTCTGTTTATCATTTGGTTTTTTGTTTTATTGGTTTGTTGGTTGTAGTCATTGTTTACTTATATTTACTATACAGAATAATTAACATTCAAGATCATTAGCGTAAGATTCATACTGTTGTGAAATGGTGTATGCCGTGAAGACCAATAAAATAAATAAAATAATAAAATTTTAATTTATTTAATTTAAATTATTTTTATAAAATTATTTATTTAATTTTTATTTTATTTTAAATAATATGGTTCTGGTATATTTATGCTGCATGAAAACCCCATTTTTAGTCGTCCTCCTTACAGCAAACCTGCGGAAACGGTTCAATGTTATTCTTATGAATAATAAATAAAATGTTATACCACGCTAATTTATCAATATATTTTGATGAAACTAGGTAAGCTGGTTTATGTGTTGATGAGGTATATAAATTTGCATTGGAAATTGTGCTTAGTACGCAGGTTTTCTGTCACAGGGGTATTGCCCTTATTTATACTTAAATATGACATTATAGTACAAAGAAATTAATTTCAAAAATGAAAATAGAGACCTAAAGATCAGCTGTGATTATTAATGTGATTAAGATTCAGTTTTTTACGTATTAACTTGTGTTCATACTTCGATTTCAAAAAAAATAAACTAAATATAATCAGGCACTACAGCCCCTAAAAGCCACTAGCATTATAACCTTCTGAATAATGTTTTGTATACGATAATAATATATACACAATGGGAACACAGATAATAATATTTACAGTTGTAATATACATGATAAGAGGTCTCTCCTGGATTTTAAATAGTTACATTTTTTAAATTACCTATTAAAAGTGAACAGCGATCCAGGATGAAGTCTACGTAAGCATCATCTAATGAATAGAAAGGCATCAAGTTTTGTTATTACTGGTCTTGTTGGCAGCCTGATTTTTCTCCCACTCTGAATAAAAAGAGCATAGGAAAATGAAAGTGAAGAGTTGAGTTCTACTTAATTGGTGTTTACATGCAAGCTAATAGCGTGCAATTAAATCACGCTCCTGACACAACGTTTTAAAATTAAACTACAGTAAGTGTAAGAAAACGTTTTAAATTGATAGCCAAACTCCTTTGGAATATTACGACATTAAGCATGTCTATGACTAAATCAATATCACAACAGTGTCAAGTTTTAATATAAACAGATCTATATAATAAATCAAGATACAAAATGTAGAAAAAGCTGTATGATTGCAAGTCGCGGGTTTATGCCGACCAGAAGAAATCAAATGCGACGGTTTATGTCGGTAATAAAATAATAATTTACTGCCGTACAGGACACTGTGGCACTAAGCTACGATACGTTTATTGCGGATTTACTGCGCTTCCTGCGACGGAATTCATTGTTGCGACTCCGCCGCGATAAACACAACTTGGCCCGCCAGACCGTCGACAATCAAATAAACCATCGAGGCCAAACAGACTCCAGTAGCATTGTGCAGTATAAATGGCAGGTTTCAAAATCAATAAAGAGTATATTTCATCAGTAGGACTAATCCTAAAGCTTTTTTATACAAGGTCGAGTTTAACTGGGCGGAAAACGAGCGAGGATCGAAGGGCCACTTTTGGTCCTTGTGATGAACTATATTTTTCGCCATACTGTAAACAATATTAAGATCTAAACATCACAAAAACTAAAATTGTATTATCTGTTTACTTCCAAAAGTTTGCTTCCAACGAGGTTGAATATAGGCAGAGGCTACGTACACGTCCGACGTGAGCCACTACTGTTCACGTCCGTTCCAAATTATGCACCGTAAGCTACTTATCCTGTGATTTTAAAACAAATTGAGAGCCATAAAACCTCATAACCTAACGTAACGTAAACTAACCTAACCTAACCTAAGTGGTAGCGAAGTGAATTTGCCCTTACATTGGACGTGTACGTAGTCACTTCGTTGAATATATCTAGTGGTCTCATCTCGTGAAATCAAGTGTAGCCCACGTGGACCGCCATTAGCCCCTCTGTCAACTCCTATGGCAACCAACATGGTAGCCAATCAAATCCTATTTTCACGCGTTATATAACAGTCAGCTGACAAACATTTAACTTGTGAAGAAAGGATTTGCTTGGTTACCTGAGGAAAATGGCGGTCGACCATGTAGGCTTCACTTTTTTACCCCCAACGAGACCTCTAGATGTACTTAATCTCGTTGATTTGAACTTGATGTTTATAGAGGTCTCGTCTGGGGTAAAAACTGCAGCCTACAAGCTGAACGCCATTTTGACCCGCTGACAACTCAATAAGATTCAATAAGACTTATTTATGCCATTAAACATCTATACAATGCAATAGGCACAAGTCAAATTTTACATTTTACAGCAATTAACAACACTGAAAGTACAAGTCACAATAAGTCATAAAGTAGTTCAATCTGAAAAATCAAAGTTCATAAAGTCTTCAATGCAATAAAAGGTTCTTTGCTTTAACCACAGTAATTACTCACTCCCTCATCGTCTCACAGACCATATTTATGGCATGAGATCTGTCAGATTTTGTCTTAAAAACAGCTGTTTTTGAGGCAGAATGAAAAAAAAAACTGTTGACGATTGGCACGCAGTTTGTTGATTAGTATCCTATACTCTAATATGAGTAAGGTTTGCTTGCTTGCTTGCTTGCGACACGGATCTCAAAAACGGCTCCAACGATTTCCTTCAAATGTTCGAAATAACTAATTTCTGGGATAAAAATAAGTTCTAGACAGGCCTCATCCCCAGGAAAAATCAAATAATATAATAAACTTAAATGAAATGTTCAAAAAATTAACATTGGGCTTATGGAGTTTCAAATCAAAACAAAAGAATTGTAACAGCTGTTCATAATCAACCAGGGAACTGTCAAAGTAATACTCGTGTTGTATATGATTATTAACATGTGGTTTCCTGAGAGCAGAGATTAAAAAAAATTGAGTGAAAATTACATAAATAGAGTAGTAAAATAAATCAAAGGGACATTGAGTTATAAATAACAACTGGAGTGACCTTAAAAATGTAGAAAAGAGGCAAATAAGTTATACAAATCTGATTATCAGTAGGGGGAAGTGGTGAAATATTACTCCAAGTCATCTAAACAAACTGACTAGTCTTCCCCGAGCAAAGCTCGGCCCCCCAGGTACTTGTCTCCTAATTAACTAGTCTAATACTAATATACCTCTTTTGTTAAATCAAATCACCCAGCGGATAAGGCTTAAATTATTTAAAATTTATTTTAATTTGGGCAAACGTTTTAAACGTTTGTATCTTTTAATGTATGATATAGAGAGAACCACAAAACTGTTCACAATTGTCGGTCTTAAAAAAGAACCGCCTTGTACATGGTACAATGCCTTGAGGAGCCCTGCCGCGTCGCGTCGCCGGTGTCATTTATCTTCCAAGTCGGAAAAACTCGGACCCGTTCATTCGGAAGAAGTCAATCCCCTGTTTTTGCGTGTTTAACCCCGTTTTGAGGGCCGTGTGTCACAGTTTAACGCAGGGCCGTTCACATGCAGCCCCCCACTAGGCACCACAACGAGGATATTTATTGTGCTTGCTGCGCTGAGGACAGCTCGGCCATATTGGACCACCGACTTAGTGTTAGTATTTGTCTCGTTGGAATGAATGTCTTTTATTTGTCATGGGCTGAAACTTTGAATGAACGAGACAAATGAACAAGTGAGCATTAACAGGTTACTTGGCCCACTTACTAGGGAGTTGGATCATTAAGGTTAAGAAAGGTCTGACGCAGGTGCCAAAACGTTCCTAAATACCCCCGTAGCAGCAAACCTGCATACTCAGCGAATTTCCAATGCTTATTAATTTATCTTAATACCACATAAAGCCACATACCAAGTTTCATCAATATACATTCATAAATAAACGATTTATTACATTTTAATTATTCTCCATAAGAATAACATGGCGGCTGAGTATGCAGGTTTGCTGAAATAAGGAACACTAAAAATGGGCTTTTATACAAATATCAATATAACTCAACTAGGTAAAGCCACATACCAAGTTCTATTAATTTATGTTCATAATTAAAGGAGATAACACGTTAATTATTCTCCATAAGAATAACATGGGGCTGAGTAACCAGGTTTGCTGCTACAGGAACTACCGGCCAAAAAATAGGTTTTTGTGCAAATATCAATAGACCACAATGGAATGAAGCAATATACCAAGTTTCGTCAGGATAAGTTGATAAATAAGCAAGATATACAATTTTTCTTATCCTCCATAAGAATAGCATTGGACAACGTACTGTGTTTAGCACTTTCAATATCTCAGTAACCAATTGACGTAGAGCAATGATTAAAACATCAAATTGTGCGTCTTTTTAATCTGATTCCAATGGGAAAAAATAAAATTTTACTTTATCAAAAATTGTATGTAAAAAACTCAAAAAAACATTTTTGGGGCACAAAACCCCCCAAAAACGCCTTCGGAGTAGCCCGATCCATCTGGTTTTCGAACTTAAAGTCATAAATGCTGCATTACACGTTCGTACCAAATTTCATCAAAATCGGACCTTTTTTACGAGAGTTATCGCACCCACGGACACATACACACACACACACATATATATATATATAGTTTCGAACGAATGGTGTTTTTGGGGTCTGGGGTCCTCAAAACGAAAAGTTATCTTGGTCCCGGGCCTAGGTCTTACCATGCCGACTACAGTAATAGCTTCTCCCCTATAGGGGAAATTCGCTAAAAATGTAATATACTCGCGATTCTATTATACCTAGAGTCCCATTCTCTGCACAGGGATCTTGCAGGCATCAAGCCAGATGTTTTGGGCATTTTATATTGTAAAAAGCTGACTGACTAAATAATAACAACTCCATAAGGTTGACACTGGAACTTTGTAAGGCTATGGGCGGTGCCCCGTTTAACCCAATTGAGGGGAAATTTTTAAAAAAACCCTATAGTGCTCACCTACTTTATAAATAAACTCCTTTGCAAAACCTCTTCTAGACCCATCGGTTTAGTTTGAGTGTTGTCTGTCAACCTGTCAGTGCTAGAGCTTTGAGTAAGTATATTTCACATCCAAACTTGAAATACTCATTCTCTATAGGGCAAGGAGCAAGGAAACAAAAATATTATAACTATAAAAGGGAAACGATCGTCATATATTATAAAATTGAATTGGAAAATGTACTGTCAATTTAATTTCTTCAGTGAGGCTTTTCAAAATCTAACTCCTGTTAATTAATCCCTAATTCAGTGCTAAGGAAACAATCAAGTAGGGCTTGGAATTATTTTATTATACAATTTGTCCTTTTTAAATAATGAAAACTAGTGGCTTGAAGGGGCCCCTAACTCTGCTCCAATACTCTGCCTCATCTGATTTTAACACTTTCCATTTCGTAAAAATAATAGACACTTATTCACATGTTTTGATGTAGACAAAACAGACGTTTTTAAATTCCCATGCTTTTCTTACGGGAGATCTATCTATCTATCTATATTATTAAAAGAATTTCTCGATTTTTCTTCGCAGTATATCGACCCCTAGAAATTTATTTTTATGTACATATTTGGTATCAAATTAAAGCTATTTCTCTCTAGATGTGCCTTTTTTGGGTTTGGAAAATATCCCATGAAAAGCCTTCGTCCAGGAGGCTTTTGAAATTTCAGCGAATGTGCTACTATCTGTTGTTAAACCTGTGAACTTTTTCCAATTCACATTTGTTTATAACAAAACATATGGTGATGATTTAATCGAGTTCTTAAGTTTGACCACAGAATACAGCACTTGCATTTATTTATTTGGTGAAACTGGTATATTCTTTAAAGTTATAAGTAAGATGATTTTCAAACAGGCTAATTCATTTAATTTCTTTAAATATAGATTTTTTAGAGGAAAAAATAATTCAATTTTGACCACGAAGAAAAGTACCACTAATGTAAATCTGGGACATAGCCAGTTTGATTTCAACTAATTTAGTGTTTCTTATATGGTAGATGCATTGATTATACATCCTACGGAATGTATTCAAAATCAATGGTAGATGTTGAAAGCTTTTATTTTATATGGATATCCATAATATTTTATAATAATATATATATATATATATATATATATATTCAATACCGTACTTATTTTGAAGTCACGAAGTGACGGTGGCTGCTAGTGTTTTACGTTATTTCTCGTTTGATGGTAACTTTGTAGAAATACTACAATTTTCCCGAGGTCCTCGAATCGAGACCTTCAATTTGAGCCGTCTCCCATTATTCTGCGATTTGTCGAACTCCCACAATTTTGACTTAAAGATTTCGCTTACAGAATTATACAGGGTGTTTCGGTATAAGTGTAACTAACTTCGTCAAATGATTCCTTACTTCAAGACAAGAAAAATATGTCATATCAACATGGATCCGGAAACCTTTCGTTTCGGACTTACAGCCAAAATTCGGGCTTTTACGATTTTCAGTGTACTTTATTTTTGTTTTGGACAAACAATACTGATCCTATAGCATTATATTTATTATTCCTATATGAAAAAATAGGTAATTAGCAGTAGAACCGAGGCCAATAGTTATATCTTCAACAAAAGTAATAAGTGCACGTTGGTCTCACTTTAAATGTAAAATTTGTTTTCCAAAAGTCCATTTTAAAGTTTTAATTTTTGAAAGTTGTCAACTGACAATTATAATGACCAATGACGCTGAAACTTTACCCAAAGGTTCCTTTTTTATGGAGAACAAAACTTCATCATTGGTTTATAAGAAATAATTAAATTTGAACTTGGAAAAAACACGGTAATTTGCAACGGAACAGAATTTTCTTTTAAATTCGCGTAAGCGCTGTGCATTTGCTTAGGGGTTTGCACCATTGCTCAGATGCACAGAATGAGACCGTTGATATGTATTTTTTAAATTTGTTTGAAACTTATTAGTGTGTGTTTCAAATGAAGTAAATTATAATTACAAAATAAGTTATAACATAATGTTTCTTTTTCTTAACTCTACAAATAAATACCAGACATTGATAGTTTTGTAAATGTTAGTCAATAATATGTAACGGAAAAGATTGCAACTTATGTACTATACAAAATGAGACTGTAGATAAGTATTTTTTTTAGTTTGTTGTATTAATTTCATTAGTTTTTAGTTTTTGTAATAATGGTACTTTATTATAAATAATAAAATTTGTACTTGGAAAATAAGTCCATGAACACCATTGAAGTGTATGAGAACTGGGTTTATTTGGTTTTTGGATTAAATTATTGCAAAGTTTTGAAACATGTTATTTTCTTATCTATTTTAGGAAAATGGATGTATTTTTTTTAATTCACACTATTAGGTACATAATAGTACATAATTTGAAATATTTTTTATTACATATTATTGACCAACTTTTACAAAACTATCAATTTCTGATACTTATTTTCAGTGAGTTTTACTTTGAGATAAAGCGCCCTTGTTTGTCCAGTATTAGCAGAGAACCTGCAAATACAGATGGACAGACAGATAGACAGACATACACGCTCAGTATACATTAGCATACGCCGTGTTAGGATACAATCGTGTTTGTATGGTTGTGGCAAACAGTGACTACAAATACAACTAATACTGTAGTAACACCTTGATGACGTTCTTGGTGAAGCATTCCAATTTAAAAAGGATGGCGGGCTCCATCTAGATTTTACAATAATTTCGATAATTTCAATATTTTAAAGGTAGTGGAGTCAGAGAAAATCGAATTTGCCTGCTCCTTCGGTAAGATCTCAAACTTTAAAAGGCTAGTCCAATTTATCGACCGTGAAACCAACTATTTTCTCCTTATTTAAGTTTTAATTACATTAGTTTAGGCAAATACTGTTGCCGAGGAGGACACGAATAGCTCGGAGGGGGTACTATCCCCAGAGTTTCCTCGAGAATTTATTTTTATAATTTATATTTTAACGAAGTTTTGGTTTTTCTAAAAGAATAAGTTGATATAAATCGCTGTTTTAAACTTTGACAAACAGTCTTTCAAGAGTAATTGTTGTAAAATTATTCACTGTTTGTCGAATTCCTGGCAAACTAGTATCACACTCTTGGGTTCCGAACCTCTGACCACATTCCAAACAACCAGTTCCCATCTCCACCCATACCTAATACAGTTTCACCAACTAATTACGTTACAAAAAAATTAACAATTTCGTTTCGAAAACCAATTCACCATGCGAAAAAACGAAATTCGAAACTCTTCTGAGAATTTATGGTCGTGGGCGTTTCTGTCCATCTTCGTCAATCTTTCGTTCCACAAAAATTAAAACGTTTCTGACAAAGAATGTAGTAAACCATTAAACGAAACATTGGAAGAGGCCAGAGGTCGCCGTTAGCAACAACGTTGCTTTATGTCCGGGCGCGCCGGGGTGGCACTACAATGTACCACTCGCATCTCGCGGGTTAATATCTCAGGGTTTACAACTCCATTTATAACCCATAACTCGTTTGTGTGCCTTTTAGGCTGTTTGACTCGCTTCAATAACTGTTTTAATGGGACGTCAGAGTTATCGTCGTTTCCGAACCAATTATTTTTCCCAGAAAACTCCAGCGGTGATTTGACACGTCGAATTTGATGGGAATATTTGACTGGACTTTTTTCAGAGTTGGCAGCCCCTTGCCTTCTTTGCCCGTCCGCAATGCGGATCTGTGTGTGGAACTATCCAGCGAAGCACGAGGTGAGAGTTTACACTACGAGTTGTACAGAAGTGATAAACTTTAATTATGAAAATAGTGGTTTTATGTTACCTTTCCGTCACCAGTTCTGTTGTAATCGTTTTTCACGACCAGGTTTCGATACTAAGTTGTATCGTGATCCCGTGGAAGTCGTCCGAGGATCAAGCTGTGACTATGAAGCTGTCCAGTAGATGTTGTCGTTCTCTTTTAACTTTCGACAGCATCTACTGAACAACTTCATAGTCACAGCTTGATCCTCGGACGACTTCCACGGGATCACGATACAACTTAGTATCGAAACCTGGTCGTGAAAAACGATTACAACAGAACTGGTGACGGAAAGGTAACATAAAACCACTATTTTCAGAAGTCTTACTAGTTCAGAGCCAATTTTAAAATATGAATAAACTTTATTTGCCAGGACTGGGATTCGAACCCACGACAGAGCCGCTGCCATGGGTTCAGAATCCGTCGCCACTACGCCAAGACTCTCGTGAGGTTTATTGTCACTGATAATGTTTGGTTTCGGTAATTTTCTACCTCGTTTAGAAACTCGTATGCCATGGTTATGCAATTAATGAACACTTTATATCATTTCGTTTTAAATTAATACTCGTGAGGTAAAATCACATAATTTTAATTAAAATTAAATCAAACAATCTATTTTGTTATTTTTATTGTCACTTAGTTGTAATTATTTAGTGTAACTGAATGAACAAATAATAAACAATAAGTGTTTTGATAGTGAAATATCTACCTATACCTTGGTGCTTCCTGATTAGCGTTTTAAATATATAAATAATAATTTGAACCCTTACAAGTGTCCTCACACTTCCAACGTGATTTTAACGCATTGACGAACCTGATACGAATTCATCACGAATCAGATATCACTCGACACACTACAACAATGATGGTCTTAACGATGACGCCTCTTTCCCAACATTAATCACCGCCCGTTTAATTTCCTGGGCCATTCCGAGGCGCCGCGACGCCGGTATCTAACGGAGTGACAAAGTCATTAATCGCGCAAAAAATAATCGCGTACCAGTCACTTCGAGGCAGAAGTTTATTAATGAAGGAGTAGAACAGTAATGATAACGACGGCGCGGCGATTCAGAACGGAAATGAGGCTTGTGATAAGCACATCAGTTTCGAGCGGTAACGCGAAGCAGAAATGGCCGGTATTAATCAGAAATAACACAATTGATTGTGACTAGGGCACTAATTGTATTCATTATTCGGTTGACGTGGACAAAACTGTGGTTCCGAGGGTCGAGGGAGGGGTGGGCCCAGTAGTAGTGGGGGTGACTTAAAAACTGATATTAAAATTAAATGATTCGCTATGACGGTCCACGACGAAATCCTGCATTGGAACTCATCATGAAGAATAAGGTAACTTATACGGTCTCTTTTCTTTCTTTTGATTAGTCCTGAGCCGATTAATGGATCGATATCGCGTATTCGCTTTTATTTATACATTTCTACATAGTTGATTGACTGCAATAATGCGCGGGCTTAAGTCATTCTGGTGCGCTCTGATGCCTGGATTTTGTATTTGGTGTGGATTTTTTTATTTTTACTTATTTCTTTATTTATTGTTACTGATTTTACAGTTTTCCGATCTAGCTTTTTGGGAGTATTTTCCAGCTTTATTAGCGAATTTCCCCTATAAGGAAGAAGCTATTACCGTAGTCGGCATGGTAAGACCTAGGCCCGGGACCATGATAACTTTTCGTTTCGAGGTCCCCAGACCCCAAAAACACCATTCGTTCGAAACTGTATATATATATATATATATATATATATATATATATATATATATATACATATATATATATATGTGTGTGTGTGTGTCCGTGGGTGCGATAACTCTCATAAAAAGGTCCGACTTTGATGAAATTTGGTACAAACGTGTAAAGCAGCATTTATGACTTTAAGTTCGAAAACCAGACGGATCGACCTATCCGAAGGGGTATTTTGGGGGGGTTTTGTACCCCAAAAATGGGTTTTTTCAGTTTTTTACATACAATTTTTGAAAAAGTAAAATGTTATTTTTTACCACTGGAATCAGCTTAAAAAGACGCACAATTTGATGTTTTAATCATTGCTCTACGTCAATTGGTTATTGAGATATTGAAAGTGCTAAAAACAGTACGTTGTCCAATGTTATTCTTATGGAGGATAAGAAAAAATGTATATCTCACTTATTTATCAACTTATCCTGACGAAACTTGGTACATTGCTTCATTTCATTGTGGTCTATTGATATTTGCACAAAAACCCATTTTTTGCCCGATAGTTCCCGTAGCAGCAAACCTGCATACTCAAACCCCATGTTATTCTTTATGGAGAATAATTAACGTGTTATCTCCTTTAATTATGCAAATAAATTAATAGAACTTGGTATGTGGCTTTACCTAGTTGAGTTATATTGATATTTGTATAAAAGCCCATTTTTAGTGTTCCTTATTTCAGCAAACCTGCATACTCAGCCGCCATGTTATTCTTATGAAGAATAATTAAAATGTCATAAATCGTTTATTTATGAATGTATATTGATGAAACTTGGTATGTGGCTTTATGTGGTATTAAGATAAATTAATATGCATTGGAGTAAATTAAATTCGCTGAGTATGCAGGTTTGCTGCTACGGGGGTATTTTTTTTGTTTCTGCCACTAATTTTGTTATGTTCTAGGTAATTTTCTCGTCTGAAGACGAGATAAGATGCCCAGTCTCAAAACGTCGTGGAATTTGTTTTTCTAATTCGGTGATAGCAAATGCCTACAGTAACAAAAACTCATCATCACCAACAATGCATTTAAAACGATTTATTGCAATAGTCGTTCTGTTGCCGAGCGCAGAGAACTAATCGACTGAACTATCTATATGTTTGCCAATTTCCTTTTTTATGCGAATTTTGTAATCTGTTTCTTATACAACCAAACATCGATCACAGCATTGTTTAAAAATCGTACAGCCGTAAATTTACTTCCCAGACTTTCGCCAGTGAGTTTTCTTCTCCCTGAGGCAACGAATTCTCCTAGCACTACACTTTTAAGTTTTCTTGAATAAAAAGTTTCAATCTGCTGCCCCCGGTGACCCGTGCCGAAGGGAAGCGCTTGGACGCCGCGGTACGCTGCGCACACCATTTGTCCCACAAATCAAATTTGAATATGTCGGTCCTTAATGATGGACTACAATAGACGGCTTCACGGCTGTCGCTGTCCAATCGTAGAAACAATCTGTTCTAGTCTCCAACAACTCCACTCGACCGGTTAGCTGGTGAGGGTGGTATGGGAGAATTATTTTGAGATCAAACTTCTTGATCGAGTCTCGCATGCAATCATCACCATAATTTTATTATGAAAAACGAGTTCGCACGCAGCACGCTGACGTGAGGGAAGTGAATTTCCACGGACAAATTTTAAAACTCAGAATCAGTGTAAAAACAAACATTTATTCAAAATTTTATTGAAATCTGAAAACACTGATTTTTTGGCTGTTCTGATGCTCCTGGTTTTATTTACCTGCAATGCTAGGAATACAATTTTGCGCATTAAGAGAGGGTCCAGTCAGGCTTGAAAATAGACGTGAGGTTGCTGGGGATGAGAAAAGTACACCTACAAATGAATATCAGGCTTTTCTAATGTAAAACCCCCACAAGACAACGTACTGTGTTTAGTCGATACACATTTGCTTTAATAACTCTGTAAATATTTATGCTATAATGACGAGAGAGGGCTTAAAACTTTCGCCTCACTAATTCCCATCTTTTTATATGAATGAATTTTACATCCAGGGCTTTTCTGGATCCCAAAAAAGGGGTTTAGAGTTTTCCGATTGTTTTGCGCAACGAACTTGTCCAACCGTTTACAGGAAGGAACGTCCCTACCAAATTTGAAGTAAATCGGACAAAAAATGCGACCGCTAGAGTGCAAACACACATACACACACACACACACACACACACACACACACACACACACACACACACACACACACACACACACACACACACACACACACACACACACACACACACACACACACATATATATATATATAACATTTTGAACGACCCCCCAAAATGTGTTCAGGGGGTCATTAGGAACTTCTATAGTGGTCCCGGGCTTAATAGTTAATTAATTAATTAATAGTTAATGCTAATAGTTCACTTTCCTAAGAAAATTCACTAATAAGGCGATTTATGTGAACGGGCTACCGAAGAAATCATGGTTGATGTGTTATTTGAAAGCCCTGGGTGTCTGATGTGCCTTTTGGGGAACAAATGAACAATACGTTTATTCCAACAAAGTTACAGCTTGTACAATTTCACTTTTATAATACAGTTATTACTAAAATCTATAGACCTACTACTGTAGAAACAATAATATACAATTTACAATAAGATGTCGTAATAGGAATATAAAATACCCCCGTCGCAGCAAACCTGCATACTCAGCGAATTTCCAATGGATATATAACATAACACATTAACACTTAACGGGATTCATAAGAAATATATTCACAAACAAGCGATGTTAAAAATATTAATTATTCTCCATAAGAATAACATTGGGGATGAGTACGCAGGTTTGCTGCAACAAGGAACTCAAAATAATGGGTTTTTATGCAAATATCATTAGAACTCATCTAACTAAAGTCACATACCAAGTTTCATCCATATACATTCATAAATAACTGATATATAACATTTTGAGTATTTTCCATAAGAATAACATGGAGACCAAGTACCTAGGTTTGCTGCTACAGGAACCATAGGCGAAAAATTGTTTTTTAGTGCAAACAACAATAAACCACAACCAAATAAAGCCATATACCAAATTTTGCCAGTTTACGTTCATAAATAAGCGAGATATACAATTTTTCTTTTTCTCCATAAGAATAACATTAGACAACGTACTGTGTTTAGCACTTTCAATATCTCGGTAACCAATTGACGTAGAGCAATGATCAAAATACCAAATTGTTTTTTTTAAGCTGAATTTAATGGTATAAATTAAAATTTGATTTCAATTAAAATTACATGTGAAAACCCCAAAAAACACATTTTTGGGGTACAAAACCCCCCAAAAACCCCCCTTCGGATGGTGCGATTCATCTGGTTTTCGAACTCGTTCAAATAAATGGTACTTTACACATTTGTACCAAATTTAATTAAGATCGGACCTTTTTTACGAGAGTTATCGTGCTTACGGACACACATATATAAATATAAATATATATATGTATAAATATATATATATATATAAATGTCATATATATATATATATACATATATAAAAATTTGAACGAATGGTGTTTTTGGCATCTGGGGACCTCAAAATGAAAAGTTATCATGGTCTCGGGCTTAAGTCTTACCATGAGACCTACGGTAATAGCTTCTTCCCTATAGGGGAAATTCACTAAAAAAGGTCATGGGAATCAGCAGACATAGGCAACATTTTAAGGCCTGTGCGTCTACTGCGATGCTGTAAAATAATAAATTATTGACCTTATTGTTTAAATTAGTAATTTATTAAATTTGGAATAATTCCGTTTTAAAATGTGTTAAAAAAATTAACGGGAGAGAAAAAAAGAAGATAGAAATGTTTTAAAAATAAATTTGGAGTAATTAGATTAATTTTACTGTGCTTTTGATATAATGGTGACAGTGCGTGATTTAAGAAAGTTTCATATTCTTTTAAGAAACTTTCATTGTGTTTGGAAAACGCTCACCTTCTGAGCATTGCCCCCTGGACTTTCAAAGTCCCAATGTTAATATTTTGGTTGGATAGAAACCAATTCAATTGAGCATTTGACACCTGTTGATGACAACAAAACACAGTAATAGAAGAATATCGCTGTTTTAATCAAACTTTTGGAATGGCATCATACACCATAAGCTAATGTGAGCTGGGTAATCAAAATACCCCCGTCGCAGCAAACCTGCGTACTACGCGAATTTCCAATGCATTTGTATGTGTTTCACTCCTACATAAAGCCACTTACCAAGTTTCACAAAAATACATTTATAAATGAGTTATTTATAACATTTTATTTATTCTCCATAAGAATAACATTAGGACTGAGTACGCGGTTTGCTGCAACGAGGAAGATAAGAAGTGAGTTTTTATGCAATTATCAATATAACTCAACCAGGTGAAGCTAAATTACTGAGTTTTATTAATTTATGTTCATAATTAAGGGAGATATAAAACTTTACATATTCTCCATAACAATAACATTAGGGCTGAGTATGCAGGTTAGCTGCTACGGGGATAATCAACAACAAATTTATTTTTTGTGCAAATATCAATATACCAGTACAACATGAAGCCACATACCAAGTTTCATCAATATACATTCATAAATAATCAAGATATCAAATTTTATTTATTCTCCATAAGGATAACATTGGACAACGTACTGTGTTTAGCACTTTGAATATCTCTGCAACGGTTGGACGTAGAATCACAATTTAAACACCAAAATGATTTTTTTGTGGAGCTGAAGTAATTGGTAAAAGGAAATGTTAAGATTAAAGTCAAATTAACTGAGGAAAAGCCAAAAACCTTTTTCCCATAAGATTAACATGGGAGATTTTATGAGCAGGTTTTTTGGATTTTTTCCGCAACCACTTAACCTAGGTTAATAATTCAAAATACTATATTATTTGTTTTTTTTAAGCTCTATAACATGGTCAAAACCAAAATTAAGTGTTTTAAAAATTGTAGGGTGAAAAAAGCAAAAAACTGATTTTTGGAAAATTTAAAACCCCCATAAACCCCCTTTCCCATGGTCCGATTTTTCTGGTTTTCGAACTTAAAGTCATAAATGTCACTTTACACATTTGAGCCAAATTTCATCGAAATCGGACGTTTTTTACTCAAGTTATCGCATTCACGGACACACACACACATATATATACATATATATAAATTTGAACGAATAGTGTTTTTGGCTTCTGGGGACCTCAAAACAACAAGTTATCATGGTCTCGGGCTTAAGTCTCACCATGAGACCTACGGTAATAGCTTCTTCCCTATAGGGAAATTCGCTAAAAGAAAAATATTTGCTCGAATTCATGCCGCTGAATTTGTTAAAACTGGTAGTAATTATTCAAATTTATTTATTGTGTTTTCATTACCAATGCTTATTTCAGCTTTCTTCCCCGTTACATTGACGGAATTCTTTAACTTCATACACAGGAATTTGATATAAATTAATTGTTTAAGATGGTGATTACATTTAGTTAGTGGTGTAAATATTATTAACATTGTGTTCATTATTGATTAATATAATTCCAAAATACAAATTATAAAAATTAGTGTGTAAAAATTATAAATACGAAATTAGGGAGGTCAAAGTATTGAAATTGGAAATAACAGGAAATGACATTTTTACAATAACCGGAAATAAGCACTCAGGTTACACATTATAAATACGGGTACGTGACTCAGGGTTGAAGCAGTTAAAAATTAAGGTGACTCACCAAAATTCCATAATGGCGGCGAAATGCTGATCTGCAACGCCCACCACTCCAGGACCATGCGAGGGGCCACCACGAGACCTCGGGAGTTCGAGGACCAACGTCGCACCGGAACATACACCACTCTGGATCTTCGAGTTCTCACTTCGGGGTATGCGAAGGACTTTATCTTTGCTAACTTGCTGCTCTTATTTAAAAAGGAAAATGTAGAGGAAAGCGTTCTAAAGTCAAGGGGAAAGGATTCAATAAATGAATAATAATAATTTAACAACAATTAATAATTTAAAGAGTAAACCTTGTTAAATAAACGGTATCAGGAAACTGACACATACTTTCTCCCTTTTAGCCCAACTTTAACGAATAAATTACTGTTTATTTACTAAATATAGAGTACAAAGCACGGTAGAATGTATAGAAAATCTTGTAAACAAGTTGTTTTATAAAACATCTATCCAAATACCTGCTTTAGAGGCACTACAGAATCCATTGCTACACTCGTGGTTTTAAGAAGGGAAATGCCCCCTATTTCCCCCCCCCAGGGTTATTAAGGGGCAACATATTTCGAATTTCCTCTGTTGGTCAATGCTAAATTGACAAGCATATCGAGTTTGAATGAAATTGATCAGTAAATAAGAGAGAAATAGTAATTTTGTATTCCCCATAAGAATAACATAGGACAACGTACTGCGTTTACCGCTGAATGAAAATTTCAATTTTCTCCGAAACCAGCAATCGTAGAATAGTAATTCAAAATACTAAATTATTTAGTTTTTTTTAGCTCTTTTTAATGGTGAATAGTAATATTTTTTATATTTATGTCTTTTTTATGAAAAATCCAAAAAAACTGAATTTTTCATGTTTTAAGTCATGTAATTTCTGAACCCGAATTTTTACAGGAATGCGGGTAGTGTCATTTTGTTTGAAAACTAAAGTTCTACAAACGAATAAAGTTTATTCAAAATCGTTAGAGCCGTTTTTGAGAAATTTTGATTTTTCATGTTTTTTGGCGGTTTTTGGGGGATAATTACCCTTAAAAATCAAAAATTCAAAAAAATGAAAAAAAATGCCTGGAGATATCGTGGATTAGTACCTACATACTAAATTTCATAAAAATCAGCCCATTATTTAGGGCTCTAGCTCTGTACACATCCATACACACACACACACACACACACACACACACACACACACACACACACACACACACACACACACACACACACACACACACACACACACACACACACACACACACACACACACACACACACACACACACACACACGGACACACAACACAGACAGACATCACGTAAAAACCACTTTTTTGGGTTCAGGGAGCACCAAAACGAATATTTCCACCAACAACTCAAATTCGAAAATTTTGACGAAAACAATACTTTCTCCATATACTATGTATAAGAGGAGAAAGTAAAAAAGCATAAATAAATAAAGTTGATTAGGAGAGATATTGTAAAACATTTAGACCTCTCGGAATAGAGATGGTGACGTCAGTTGTTTGATAAAGTTATAAACACGAGTTGTGTTTCAAGAATGGCCTGTAGGCTGTAGTAAGAACTGTAAAATATTTGTACATACATTTAGTAGTAACTTTATGTTATTGATGATTATTGATGTACTTTATTTGAGATAAATGAATAAATAATTGCTATATGTTCGAGCTTGTATGCGAGATTATCTTATTGGAGTAGTAACGGCTAAAAGAGTTAGGCGGATATTGTTTTTACGTTGTTTTGTTGCTTAATATGTGTGTATAATTATTGATAATATGTATATCTAATGGCCGAAATATAATAATATGAGAATATGATAAAGTTATCTTAGTGACAGGGACCTTTAATTCTGAACTAACGGCCAATCGCCCAGTATATCATACAAGTGTGTATTTTACTTTGAAGTTGTTGTTTGTACGATTTGTTGAATTGATAGACTTTTGCCTTTGGCCTATGCCCAAATGAAGTGACTATTTAAATGTATAATTAGATTAAGAAAGTCAATGATTTGTTTTCTGTCCTTGGAATTTCTTTCGTGTGTTTGATAAATAATTATTAGAGCACAGAGGCCTCTGATATGAATATATGAAGTCAGAACTTATTTACAAGTATTCATTATCTATTGAGGTGGAAATGTTTACCTGATTAAAATGTGCATTAAAGGGTTACATGTTATTACAAACTCTTGTGTCTAATCAATCAATTTCCTGGGTATCATCTCACTAAGCCAAGCGAGTTATCATTCAAGGTTTAAGAGAGAAGTAGCGTAAAATATATTTTTATACAAAGAACCAGAAATCTTACAATGGAGGAAACTGTTCGTACCGTTAGTAAGATTACCACCGTCCTGAGGATGCAAACCTTAGGCCTACTCAAATTACAGTAAAGGGTAGGATAGGATCTTTACCTGTACCATCCCAAAATTAATCATTCAGCATATATTGTTTTTTCGTACTAGTTATTTACCGTTTAAAAATAATAATATTTATTTAATAACAATGGTTTACAATGTATTGGAATTTACAACTAATATTTTCTGGCGAAATACCTAGTAAAGTAGGCCTGAGTCATATTTCTCTTCCTGACGGGGTAGAACCGTTTTTGGAGTTCTAGATTATTTTTTAGAAACCATTCCTGTATTTTTCTAAGTGAGATGAGAACCGTACATCTTAGAAAAGCCGGCCTGGGATGAACCCGAGACCTCCAAATGCGAAGACATTTTCAATAAATTGCTGCCTCACTCAGTTGCATTGTTTTACTTTTTGCATTATTTCCCCTCCATTTTAATATTGTATTATGGTAATGCGTTGATTTTTTTTAATCCTATAAAATTGACATCTGTCCTTATCAATGTGCCCTCGAAATCTCACCCCACCCGATTACACCTCGCAACTCTCCCACAACCATCCTGAATCTTTCCCGTTATGCAAAGTCAATAAAAAGTTATTTCGGCGGGAACGTCAAAGCGCGGCGGAGGCATCATTTCACGCAAGATGCGGCATTTTCGCGAGGAGCGCTGAAAGCTAAAATAACCGGAAATATTCTAGTTGTTCTTTGGTGAGGATTCCGCATCGCGGGTTTATCTGGCGTGTGCAATGTTGGGCAAATGAGGCGGCCCGATCTGCGCTTTATCTACTTTGAAATCATTGGAGCGCGGGCGAGATTCTTGAGAAGGTGCGTTACTCGGTTGATGAAGTTTGTCTCTGGAAATGCGGGGAATATTACGCAGTGAGTGTGTAAGGGTAGAGTAAGAGACACGTTAGTTGCCACAAAAAGAAATAAGCTATTACTTTTTTGCGAACTTAAATACAGTCTTGAAAACAAATTTACCATATGTTTTATTACATATAACACATTTAATTAAGAGCTGAAAATAAATCCACAAACAACTAAAATGGCAACTTACGATAGCTTGTTATTTTAGGAAGTTACAAAAGAAGGAATAATAGACACATTAGTCTATGCAATACATTACACTGCACCATTGACTCTTAGTAAACCCAATCCATTGACTTTAAAACCTATCAACATACTTACTTGAATCATAGGTTTTGTGATCAATTTGAAGAAAAATACTATACTATGATAAAATAAAAGAATGGTGGTGTCTGTCGTCATGTTATGTGTCCGTTCTAACGTAAAAACTTCTGAACCGTTTAAGCTAATATTATGCATGAAGGTAGGTAGTATATGTGGGGGAAGGTACTCTTTTCACGTTTCAGACATCACTTAGGGTGGAGGCTGAACAGGTCTTTAAATTTTCAATTTTATTCTAATTTATAGTTTTAAAACATCTCGGTTTTCATTGGTGGCAATGAAATCTCCTTGCTGGGAACGGAACACCATCCGGTTAAAAACTAAAGGCTAAAATTCAATGAGGTAATATATCTACAGTCACCACTATATATGTATAGTGGTCTCGTCTCGTATTAAAAAAGTTAAACCTCACTGGAGGTAATTTTTGTAAACAAACAAATCTGGCCAAAAAGCAATAAAGACTAACAACGAGATCGCACGCAGCACGCTGACGTCAGGGAAGTAAATTTCCACATTAAAACCTTAAAAAGATAAAATAAAGGGTTTAAACCAATACTGGTTACATTTTAGCGAATTTCCCCTATAGGGAAGAAGCTATTACCGTAGTCGGCATGGTAAGACCTAGGCCCGGGACCATGATAACTTTTCGTTTTGAGGTCCCCAGACCCCAAAAACACCATTCGTTCGAAACTGTATATATATATATATATATATATATATATATATATATATATATATATATATATATATGTGTGTCCGTGAGCACGATAACTCTCGTAAAAATTATCCGATTTTGATAAAATTTGGTATAAACGTGTAAAGCACCATTTATGACTTTAAGTTCGAAAACCAGCCAGATCGCTCTATCCGAAGGGGTATTTTGGGGGGGTTTTGTACCCCAAAAATGGGTTTTTCAAATTTTTTACATATAATTTTGGAAATAGTCAAATTTTAGTTTTTCCCATTGGATTCAGCTTAAAAAAACACACAATTTGGTATTTTGATAATTTCTCTACGTCAATTGGTTCCCGAGATATTGAAAGTGCTAAACACAGTACGTTGTCTAATGTTATTCTTATGGAGGAAAATAAAAATGTTATATATCGCTTATTTATGAACGTATACTGACGAAACTTGGTATACGGCTTAATCTGGTTGTGGACCATTGAAATTTGCTCAAAAAAACAATTTTTTACCAAAGGCTCCCGTAGCAGCAAACCTGCGTACTCAGCCCCATGTTATTATTATGGAGAATAAGTAACGTGTTATCTCCCTTCATTATGAAAATAAATTAATGAAATTTGGTATGTGGCATTACCTACATGATTTGTATTGATTTTTGTATAAATCCCCATTTATTGTGTTCCTTGCTTCAGCAAACCTGCATACTCAGCCGCCATGTTATTCTTATGGAGAATAATTAAAATGTCATAAATCGTTTATTTATGAATGTATATTGATGAAACTTGGTATGTGGCTTTATATGGTATTAAGATACATATATATACATTGGAAATTCGCTGAGTACGCAGGTTTGCTGCTACGGGGGTATATATTTTTTAATTGAAACATTTTATTTTTAGCGAATTTCCCCTATAGGGAAGAAGCTATTACCGTAGGTCTCATGGTAAGACTTAAGCCCGAGACCATGATAACTTTTTGTTTTGAGGTCCCCAGATGCCAAAAACACTATTCCTTCAAATTTATATATATGTATATATATATATATATATATGTGTGTCCGTTAACACGATAACTTGAGTAAAAAACGTCCGATTTTGATGAAATTTGGCTCAAATGTGTAAAATGACATTCATGACTTTAAGTTCGAAAACCAGAAAAATCGGACCATGAGAAGGGGGGTTTATGGGGGTTTTAAATTTTCCAAAAATCAGTTTTTTGCATTTTTCACCTTACAATTTTTAAAAAACTTAATTTTGGTTTTAACCATGTTATAGAGCTTAAAAAAACAAATAATTCGGTATTTTTAATTATTAACCTAGGTTAAGTGGTTGCGGAGAAAATCCAATAAAACCTGCTCATAAAATCTCCCATGTTAATCTTATGGGAAAAAGGTTTTTGGCTTTTCCTGAGTTTATTTTAATGTAAACTTCACATTTGCTTTTACCAATCTGTTCAGTTCCACAAAACAATCATTTTGGTGTTTAAATTGTGCTTTAAAATTTAAAGTGCTAAACCTAATTTAAAAGTTCCTTGTTTCAGCAAACCTACGTACTCATTACCAATGTTATTCTTATGGAGAATAATTAAAATCGCTTATATATGTGAATATATTTTTATGAAACTTGGTTTACGGCTTTATGTGGTATTAAGACATATATTATGCATTGGAAATTCGCTGAGTACGCAGGTTTGCTGCGACGGGGGTATTTTACTGTTCTGATGTTCCTGGTTATATTTAAATTCACTATAAGAATGGCAATGGTGTACATTATAAGGTTAGGAGGAGGTATAGTCGGGATAAAAAGTTGGTATAGGGGTATTGGGGGTGATAAAACTACATCAAGATATGAAAAACAGCCTTTTCCGCTGTAAAATCCCCATAAGACAACGTACTATCCTAAGAAAATTAACACTTTCTTTAATAACTCGGAAAATACTTGAGCTAGAATCATGAGAGATGGCTTAAAAGTTTCGTCTCATTAGTCTCCATCTTTTCCTATGCATTAGTTTTACATCCGGGGCTTTTCTTAGCCTTTTTGGGCCCAAAACTCAAAATTTTAAAACTTACAATCCCCAAAAAGGGGGTTAGAGTTTTCCGATTGTTTTGCCCAACGAACTTGTCCAACTGATTACAGAAAGGAATGTCCCTACCAAATTTGAAATAAATCGGACAAAGATTACGACCGCTAGAGTGGGAACACACACACACACACACACACACACACACACACACACACACACACACACACACACACACACACACATATATATAAAGTAAAACATGTTCAGGGGGTCACGTTAGAAACTTATAGGGTGGTCCCGTGCTTAAGTCTTTCCGTGCGGGTCATGCTAATAGTTCACTTTTCCAAAGGAAATTCACTAATAAGTTGTGAATAGATGTTTTGTTTGGTTATTGAGGGTATCAGCATGTAGGCAGCAGTTTTTTTTACCCCAGACGAGACCTCTATAGATGCATACTTCTGTGGTAAAATATCGTAATTCGATCAGCTTTGCAAATATATTTATAAAAATATAAGGTGATTTTTGTGACAAGCTTAGTGGCAAAAATATGACGTCCTTAATAATTAGTGCTTGTTATTATTTTAAAGCCCTTAACCATCTAGATGTGCCTTTTGGAGTTCTCAAAAATATCCAACCCAGGGGGTTGCTGGGCTTTCAAAGCACCAATGTTATGGAAGAGTTAAAAGAAATTAAATATTTAACAGCTGTACTAACAAAATACTAACAAAACCCAGTAGAGAAGAAAGAACAGCTGTTTAAAGCCAACTTATGAAATGGCATTACAAGATAGTAGACTTTGTACGAGCTGGACAATCATCATCATATATATTTAAACAAATTGCCATAACTTTATTATTTATTATAATTTATTATCTATTTATTTATTATTTACTTTGGCCAGTGTCAGACCGTTCCACTGGGCAGACCGTTTCACGGGGCCGATTTTCATGATTATTTTATTAACTGAGTACCTGGAAGGCCGAGCTTTGCTCGGGGGAAGGCCAGTCAGTTTGTTTAGATGACTCGGAGTAATATTTCACCACTTCCCCCTACTGATAATCAGATTTGTATAACTCATTTGCCTCTTTTCTACATTTTTAAGGTCATCCAGTTGTTATTTATAGCTCATTGTCACTTTGATTTATTTTAATACTCTATATATGTAATCTTCACTCAAATATTTTAATCTCTGCTCTCAGGAAACCACATGTTAATAATCATAAACAACATGAGTATTATTTTGACAGTTCCCTGGTTGATTATGAACAGCTGTTACAATTCTTTTGTTTTGATTTGAAACTCCATAAGCCCAATGTTAATTTGTTTAGCTTTTCATTTTAGTTTTTTTACATTATCTGATTTTTTCTGGGGATGAGACCTGTCTAGAACTTATTTTTATCCCAGAAATTAGTTATTTCGAACATTTGAAGGAAATCGATGGAGCCGTTTTTGAGATCAGTGTCGCAAGCAAACCTTACTCATATTAGAGTATAGGATAGGTAATTATGTCTAGATATGTCATCACCCATCCAAACTAACCTTTCGTCAATGGGCTTCGCCGGGCTCCTAAAGATCCCATGTTAATCTTATGGAGGAAGTTTGTTTACATCAGATGAGTACATAAAACATATGTCCATTAAGTAAGAGAGTTCATTTGGTTTGCGAAAGAATAATGCAGCAAAAAAACAACTCCTTTCTTTTTCTTCTTTCTATAAGTATTTATATATTTCACTATTTACATATATTCAGTTATTTTTGTATGAATAAGATAAATTGAGAAAATAGCTGCTTTATTTATGGGCATTTATACATTCAATAATATACATGAAATCCAGTTATATTTCACGATGATAGATGGGGAAAAGCTGCTACATAAGAGAAATAGGCAAACTATTTATGTTTGGATAGGAAAGTTTTATTTTTTAAGGTTTTGGTGTTAACTTAGAGCCCCTTCAAAAACCATTGACCCATTATGGAACTTCACGTTTAGAGCTATCAAAAAACTCACGCATGATCATCGAATTCCTAATCGTTTCGTAATGAGCATCTGTTTCTAATCGGCAAACTCTCCCCGGAAAGTAACATAAACCTGCAGATTTTCTAGAAAACTCTTCCGCATCCGTTTGTTTGTTCTTTTTTATTTGCGTTGTATACCTTAGGAATCAGTTGAGATATTTATTTTAAACTTGACGTAAGAATTGTATATGGTTCAGTCTTAGTTGGTTTTGAATTTAGTTTTCCAGTTTTTAGTGTTCTCAAATGGTGGTTTTAGCACTATGGTATCATTTTTAATCCCAAAGTTAGCATAATAGACTCAAACCTAAGGCTTATTTGACATGACGTCACGAAATGAGAGTCAAAAGCCAAAAGAGAACGTAGTGAGTAGTGACTTTATTTGTTAATTTGAGGTAACTCTTAACAGTTTTTTTTAGATGATATAAGTTATATCCGGTGTGATTATTTATTTCTGTAGTTACTCTTTATCAAGTTTGTCAGCATTGTTATGACAAACACACACACACACACACACACACACCAACAAATAAAGAACCCTGCAGGACGCTTTACCAATAGCTGTCATAAAGGGAAAACAATAATTGATTATTATTGAAGGTTTAATCTTTTGTCTTATTGGGATAAACTTAACAACACTATGAGTAAATGTTGGTTTCTTCTTACTATAGGACACAACATTGATGGAAAAATAGATGCATAATCAACCAGCCCCGGGAAAGAAGGCCTGAGAATATTAGTGTTAACCTAATTTTATACATAGTACCTGGGGGGCCGAGCTTTGCTCGGGGGAAGGCCAGTCAGTTTGTTTAGATGACTCGGAGTAATATCTCACCACTTTCCTCTACTGATAATCATATTTGTAAACTCATTTGCCTCTCTTCTACATTTTTAAGGTCACTCCAGTTGTTATTTTTAGCTCAGTGTCCCTTTGATTTATTTTACTACTCTATATATGTAATCTTCACTCAAATCTTTTAATCTCTGCTCTCAGGAAACCACACGTTAATAATCTTTTTTTTTGTATTAATAGTTTTATTTCCGGTTTCAAGTTTGCATCATACACAGAATACATACAATATAGCTTTAACATATTAATAACAGTAGTTGGTTCGCTCTAAACTGGAGTCACCAGGGAACAAAAACAAAATAAACATAACACTAAAATAATGAGAAAGTGTTCATGGAAGAAAGAGAAAAGAAAAGAAAAGATAAGAACAAGAATTTTAACCACTACACCAGTATATCAATGATATCTTGGAAAAGTCTGGCCTTTAGTCTTCTGTTATGAGTACGTTGTCCAATGTTGAAAGGCTGTGCACCGGGAACAGTTCCAAGCGTATTTATGAAATTCCGGCTGCAATTCGTAATAAAGTCTTTAACTAGGCATACTCCAAGTTCTTCATGTATATGTTTATTTCGCAGAAACCAGGGTGCATTTATTGCGATTCTCAAAACTTTGTTCTGAAACACTTGGATTCGTTGAAGTTTCTTCTGCGAAAGGGATAAACCCCAAACAGGAGAGGCATATAATCATAAACAATATCAATATTACTTTGACAGTTCCCTGGTTGATTATGAACAGCTGTTACAATTCTTTTGTTTTGATTTGAAACTCCATAAGCCCAATGTTAATTTTTTAAACTTTTCATTTTAGTTTGTTTACATTATTTGATATTTCCTGGGGATGAGGCCTGTCTATAACTTATTTTTATCCCAGAAATTAGTTATTTCGAACATTTGAAGGAAATCGTTGGAGCCGTTTTTTAGATCAGTGTCGCAAGCAAGCAAGCATGCAAGCAAACATTACTCATATTAGAGTATAGGATAGGATAACAAATATGTTATGTACTTTCCCTTAAAAAATATTAAGATAGTCATATGTTATCACCGCATAACTGTTTTAAGCAGGGTTAACTGGTAATAAAACAAAACAGCTGTTACATTACACTTAAAACCCTTTGCAGCTGCACTCTAGCGGAGAAAATATTAGTACTAACGACTTCAAGGTTAAAGAGAATGTTATCTTTATTTATAAACACCTTGGTTAATATTTTAAGGCAACAATTATAAACATTACACGTAACTTTCACAAAACTTCGGAATGAATTTCCGTTAAACGAAACGTTGTTTCTTTTTTATTTTGTAAATAAACATATTATAAATCTGAAGTTATTTACTTTAATTTTAAAACAATGTTTTTCTAAAAGCTGTTTCTATAACAATAATTTTGCTTTTTATGTTGCCTTACGGAGTTTATATAATTTACAATTATATTATTATGTTTTTATTATTTGGAAATAATGTGATATTTCAACTGTTAACTTGATGTGGAGTGGAACAATTATTTTCGTTAGTATAATCCATGGGAAGATATGTATAAACTGCTATAATATTTTAACTTAATTATAGACAATACTTATCAATTATGTAACTTTCAAATTTCAACATTGACTGATGCTGCAGAGCAGCACGGGTTCTCTAGTCCCAAAATAAAAACGAGTTCGCACGCAGCACGCTGACGTGAATTTCCACTTAAAAACTTTTAAAACTCAAAATCAGTGTAAAAACATACATTAATTCCAATTTTTATTAAAATCTGAAATCAGTGATTTTTTTGGCTGTTGTGATGCTCAGGTTTCATTTACCTGCAAAGCTGGGAATACAATTTTGCACATTATAATGTTAGGAGAAGGTCCAGTCAGGCTTGAAAGTAGGCGTGAGGTTGCTGGGGATGATAAAAGTACTCTAACAAAGGAATAACAGGCTTTTCTACTGTAAAACCCCCATAAGACAACTCACTATTTAGTCGAAACACATTTTCTATAATAACTCGGTAAATATGTATGCTAGAATGACGAGAGAGGGCTTAAAACTTTCACCTCACTAATTCCCATCTTTTTACATGCATTGATGTTACGTACGGGACTTTTCTGACCCTTTTTGGGCCCAAAAACTCTAAATTTGAAAGATTATCCACAAAAAAGGGGTTTGGAGTTTTCAGATTGATTTGCCTAACGAACTTGTCCAACTGATTACAGAAAGGAACGTCCCTACCAAATTTGAAGTAAATCGGACAAAAAATGCGACCGCTAGAGTGCAACACACACACACACACACACACACACACACACACACACACACACACACACACACACACATATATATATATATATAATATGTATATGTATCCTGTATATATATGGTATAATATATATATATATATATATATATATTTTATAGAATTTTAAATTGATTTTTGGACATTCCTCAAATAAACATACATCTTTTCCTTTAAATTGTAAGGCACACCATTTTGTATACTCTATTTCTTGAAGGTGATGTCTGAGAGCTTTTGATGAAAATTAAGACATATGAGGGATGAGTTCTGAGACATTTAACTTGTTAAAGCACATTTCTTTTTCTTTGCAAAAGTCTCTAAAAAGAGCAATATAAGGGTCTTAAATATTTTCCAGAATCTTACATATGTTTATGTGCTGAATCATTGCCTCCCAGTCAGCCTTAAACATCACTAATCCTTTCTATTTCTTTGGTGAATCATTGAATTAGGAATATCAGATGGCAGTTCTAATATTTCCTTCAGGGCTGATTTGGTAATGAGATTAATGTTATATATATACAATTTTGAACGATCCCCCAAAACGTGTTCAGGGGGTCACGTTAGGAACTTCTATGGTGGTCCTGGGCTTAAGTTTCACCGTGCGGGTCATACTAATAGTTCACTTTCCAAAGGAGATTCACTAATAAATGCTCGAATTTGAGCAACTACGGATTTATTTATAGGCTTTATTTTGATAACCAGTGGAGCACTTTGTTTTTAAACAATCTATAAGAATGTAATATTGCTCACGTTTCCAGTAGTTTTCATCCAGAGTGTGGCAAGTAGTTTTCTTAAAATGCCATGAGTAAACTTTGATTTGTAATTCATGTAAAAATTGTACACCTTTGTGTCAATTTGTTTTTCTATTTAACCCGCTATAACCAACAAGTTTGATGCGATGATAACGACATATGCTATTACGATTGCTACAAAAACCGAAACTACCACGAGAGGGATGATGATTTACAGGTGTCATAATCACTATTTACAAGTGCGGTGATGGCGGTTTGGCGTGCGGGCGTCGTTCCCACCCCCATAAACCACTAGTGACAGCATGATCGCCGATCCACCCTGATAAGGTGCTTTTAAACACTTCCAGCCCCGACGTAATGGCAGCTTCCGCGGGGTTGTGTATTACCCCTCCACCCATCCTCCCCCATCACGTTACTGGTCCCGATGGCTCGGATCCCACCTTATGCGTGGGTATTTTCTAGGGCCACCTACCTAAACAAAAATCGGAGAATTAAGAGAAAGTTATCGTCTCTAAGACCTTTTAATGACGAATAAAAAGTCAAAATTCCCAACAAAACCTTGAATTCACATGCGGAAGACAATAATTTTTGTTTTATCTTTACTTTTTCTAAGTTAACTGAACTGATTACATTCGCGTAGTGATATTAACTTCAGGTGTACCATCTTTTGTCAATGTTGAATGTACCCCAAGATTTGCCTTGCAGATTTGAATATACAATATTTGGAAATTTTGGCTGCCATTTTGGTTAGGAAAGAGATAGCGGTCCCTATAACTTTCACCATTTATCTATATTTTTACAGTTCTTTAAAATGAGGGGTCACTCAAAGGGGGTTTGCATTTCAAAACTTCGAATTGCCCTCAAAATCCCCTATTTTTGGGGGAGACTCAAAGTTTTGAATAATGTCAAAATATAGCCTACTACGCCTTAATTTTCTATCACTACCCAAAACATATTAGTTTATAGAAACAAATCAAAAATATAGAGAGGTGTGGGTCCTGACTTTTTATTCGCCCTGTATGTTTTTCTAGGTAGGTGGACCCAAGGAAACTAAAACTTCCTTGGGTGGACTTACAGCACAGGGGTTCTCCCTCGGTAAAACCATACGAAATTATTTATACCATACCCATTTATGCCAACCGTAATATGATATTACGGGTGCACATTTGGAATTTAACAAAACGTTTTCCTATCAACAGGTTTGATAATATTTTATAACGGAGGAGGATACAATACAAGTTTGAAAGAGAAAAGGGTAGCAAAATTATACAACTTTGATTGAAATAAATGAAATAATTTGTTACTATTTTATAGTTGTTCCCATTGAATTGAAACAGAAGGCTGAACAATAGGAGAAGGATTACGCCCGCGAGGCAGCGCCGCTGGTCTGGTCGCCGAGAGGGGTGACAACGGGTGGGGGTGAAGTGTTGAAGAGTACCCGAAAGCACCCCCTCTGAGCGACCTCCTTGCTTTTTAACATAGTTTAAAATATGTTTTAAGGGTTACGTAATTGGAATGTTTAAATTTGTCACCTTTACATCATTCAAAGTTGTTTTCCAGCTTATAATTTATAAAACAACTCGGAAGAATGGAAACCTCATTTAAAGGCAAACTATGAAAAGGCTCGATTTAAAAAAGTAGATACAGTAATGGTTACTTTGAAGAAGGATATATTCAATAACATTTAACTATGCATAAATAAAATCCCTTGCTCTCTTAAAAAACACACCTAATACGTTTAAAGTATATTAAAGAATATTTAAATGCAAACGCTTTTACAACAAATTTTGAATTTTTACTCGCAGATACTTCACTAAAGTAGAAACCCCTCAAAAACTAAGATACCAAAATTTCGAGTTATTAATGCGATTTTTAGACTGAGTTATTTTTGCTAAAATGCTCAATAATATAACGGTTTTACTCTAAGTTAAACCGTTATCGTAAGCATTAAAACAATCTTAAGTCTTATAACGATGATTAATATAAAAAGCATTTATATATATTTACAACTCGGTTAGTTTCTTTTCTTCCTAACCTCACGGCAAAACGGTACAAAGTTAAAATCGCCATCCTAAAACTCAAGCACTCCGAGTTCACTTCTGAAGTCAATATTCTTAGTTGACATGATAATTCCACCTCGTTTACAAAGAGTTCCAAAACGGATGCGATCTTCCTCCCTAAAAGTCGTAGTCGAAAACAGGCACCACAGGAGGGGCTCTTTTGTTGATCAGATAGTTCTCGTTCATCAACATGTCGACTATCAGCACGAAGGACTGGATGAAGCAGATGAACCCGATGATGATAGGATATAATCCTAGGTCCGGGTTTTGGGCACGGTTGAAGAAGGCGACGACGCCAACGGTGCCATAGAGTATGCCGCCCACGGAGTTGTATACTCTGTGGAACCACATGTTCGGCCGCTCGTCCAGGAACATGACCATCATCTCTGCCGTGAAGACCACGTCGGACGGAGGCACCGTGAAGAGAAACAGCATCATCTGCCCTGCACCCAGCATCCCACAGGATCCTTCCCACAGCCGCCAGAGGTAGTAGATTGTCACGTTTAAAATCATACCAAACACCTTCAGCCAGAAGTTTTTTAACTTTAAGGTCCGTTTTACGTGGCTAAAAAATGTCTCGAAGAACGACATGTGTTATTTTCTGCTGTAAATTTTTATTCTTGTAGAAGTTCAAAAGTGTAAACAATCGCTATTTACACTAACCTGAAAATGTAGCAGATGATTGCAGAGATGTAACCTACTCCATATGTTTGGAAAAGACCACGATACCAGTGAGTTTTGTAACCTTGTAAGGCGTAGTTGCAGTTTACAAGGTGTTAATCACGATTTTAAATATATAAAACATACATTTTTTTGTTTTAAATCATGAGTCTTAAGAGTGGGTTCTAATCACAAAATATTTCGCGTTCCTAACAACTTCTCCCAAGAGACGTAAACTTATAAGAGGAAGCTGCGGCTATGAAATGTCTAGTTTCCATGCAGAAGCTGCTTGTCCCATACGACCCTTCACGAATTATCCAAAATCGTTGATGTATTACTCGCGTTAAAGGACAAATAAATCGCTAGAGATTTTAGTGAAGAAAATTGTGATTGGCTCATCCAACATTAATTATTTTGGAATTTTATTGTTCGAATACTATTTGAGATAGGCCTATACTAGTGAGAATTCTGCTCACTGGAGTCACTAAGTGTTTTAAAGTTCTTTAAAATGAAACGCAAATCAACGATTTAGAAAATCAGTTATGGAAGAGGAAGAACGGCTTTAAATTGTGTTATGAGATAAACAGTTAAAAACGCGATATCCTTGACTAAGCACCTTAACAGCTTATTAGAAAACATTGATTTAATTTATGATTATAAACAAATAAATATCTAGTACCTCAGAGAGCATAGTTTTGAGGATAGTTATTTCACTAAAATCGTTTCTGTGGAATATACTGTAATTTCTCAACTATTACTATTTTTCATGACAACTCTGTGTTAACCGGAATTGCTAGGTTTTTTTTCTATTTTGAAATGTAATTTCAAAACATGTTCCGTTTTAGAGGCACTTAAACTTTAAAATTGAAATAAAATCAACGGAACGTTATTTCTAAACTCCGAAATAATGAGTTTAAACTTATTTAAAAATATAAAATAACCTAGAAATTCCGGTGAACAGAATGTATAATAAAGTACATAAAATATAAAAGAAGCGTGCATAAACGCTACATTTTGTGTGACTGAATCCCACTCATTATGAATGAAAATTATTATCCTGCAATGATGTGTTTTAATGATAAGAGCATTGAAAAAATATTTTTCTCTGCAAGTACAAATGTTACTTATTTTTCTAATCAAATTAGGCTTTTGATGTTTCCAAATACATCACTAATAGTAGTGTTTACCAGGAAAAAAACTGTTTAAAAAATTAAAATACATTTTCGTGATTTCTCGGTCTTTCTTAGTCCTTACTTTATGGATGACCACCTAACAGTCCTTTCTCAAACGGAAGCCCTTAGCATGAAGATTGAAGCGGACACAGATTTAACGAAACGTTTCAAAGCTACAAAATCAAAAGTGAATTTCCAAAATGCCACTTATCCCAAAGTGATCCGAAATCTCGATATCGAATCAGAACTCACGCACGTGTTTAACCCGTAAAAACTCAGGGTAATTTGATTTATTCAAAAACGTTTTCGATTCAAATTGCTTTATAACCCGTTGCAAGCGGCGGAGGGAGCTTTCTCCGGCGCTGACAGTGATGCTATTTATTGCCAATATTTTCCAAACATCGGAACCCTCCCCCCCCCCTGGGGCTTGAGAGCCTCCGCCGAAGCTGGAGGTCTGATGCATGCACCAGGCGCTTTGTTATTGTTGTGTTCACATTAAAGAAAACATAAATCCACCGCCATTTGTCGAGCAACAGACTGCTCGAGTATTTCCTTATTTATGTCTCCATTTGCTGTTTTTTGTATCCCGCCAGGGTGTTTTCTGACGGGGTCGAAGCTTTTAAGAACGTTTGGAAAATACAAGGCTTTAAAAGAAGTATGCGCGCCTTCGCTGATATATTGCTCGTTTTGGTTTCGCATTTAGATTTTCTCTGAGTGCAATCCTCTCAGTTCCAGGCATTTTACTGGGCGCCGTCTTAACAATGGAAAACCTGGAATATATTTATAATTGTCTATTTAATCCCGTGTTCAAAATTAAATCGGGCTGTAATGTAGGGAGTTCTCGTTCAGGGGAATTAGTGGTTGTTATATTTTAGTAACCTTAAAAATCATAAGTAATTATCAAACAGAACTAAAATACTTACTATACTTATAAGATACGTTGTTTAATTATGGGGGCCGAGCTTTGCACGGAATAAAGATTACACATTGATACTTCACCATGTGAGATCTATACAATACTTTGATAGCTTATCGGTTATTTTTGATCAGCTGTTTTAATTATTTTGTTATAATTTGAAAATTCATGTAGCCTAACCCCAAGGTTAAAATTAACTATTTTCAATCCAACACGATTAGACTTGCTGAGCTAAGGGTTTAGCACCAGAATTGAGAGCGAAAACAATTTCGGGATGAGGATCTGACGACACAAAAACAATAGTTAGAAAGTGTTGGAAGAATTTAATTCACAAAAAAATAGTTATGGGCAAAGAGCTAACGGATGCCTGGAAGTATCCTTCAAAATATAACTATTGAAATACCGCTGCTTGTCGCGGCCGACGGCCGTGCCCGCATAAACTATACTTTATATCCTACACTATACTTCATGTTTACAAATTCTCACTGCGATACTTCTATTCCATGGATTGATTTTTTCGCAGCTGATACCATACACCTTATCATTTAAAGTTCTTCGGAAACAAAACTTAAATTGTTTGCGTCGGCTGCTAGATTTTTTCAAAATTAAAATCAAGAGTAGACCGCGTTAAATGGCCCGATGGTTAATTGCCCATATGATTCCCTCCTCACCCCCTCTCGTCCTACCCTTCCATACGAATTTCACAAACAATGATTCTGTCTGCTTGTTTTAGCGAATTTCCCCTATAGAGAAGAAGCTATTACCGTAGTCGGCTTGTAAGACCTAGGCCCGGGACCATTATAACTTTACGTTTTGAGGTCCCCAGATACCAAAAAAACCATTCGTTCAAAACTGTATATATATATATATATATATATATATATATATGTGTGTGTGTGTGTGTGTGTGTGTGTGTGTGTGTGTGTGTGTCCGTGAGCACGATAACTCTCGTAAAAAAGATCCGATTATGATGAAATTTGGTACAAACTTGTAAAGCAACATTTATGACTTTAAGCTCGAAAACCAGCCAGATCGCTTGATCCAAAGGGGTATTTTGGGGAGGTTTGTACCCCGAAAATGGTTTTTTTGAGTTTTTTATGTATAATATTTTAGTAAATCCAATTTTAGTTTTCGCCATAGAACTCAGCTTAAAATAATACACAGTTTGGTGTTTTGATCATTGCACTACGTCAATTGGTTCTAGAGATATTGAAAGTGCTAAATACAGTACGTTGTCCAATGTTATTCTTATGGAGAATAAGAACAATTTTATATCTCGTTTATTTATGAACGTATACCAACCAAACTTGGTATATGGTTTCATCTGTATGTGGTCTATTGTTATTTGCACAAAAAAATTACCTAGATAGTTCCAGTAGCAGCCAACCTGCGTACTCAGCCCCCTTGTTATTTTTATGGAGAATAAGTGAAATATTTTGTGTCCCTTAATTATGAACATAAATTAATACAACTTGGTATGTGGCTTCACCTAGTTGAGTTATATTCATATTTGCATAAAAAGCCATATTTTGTGTCCCTTATTGCAACAAACCTGCGTACTCAGCTCCCATGTTATTCTTAAGGAGAGTAATTAAAACGGCAAATATCGCTTATTTTTTAATGTATATTGATGAAACTTGTTATGTGGCTTCACCTAGTTAAGTTATATTCATATTTGCATAAAACCCCATATTTTGTGTCCCTTTTTGCAGCAAACCTGCATACTCAGCTCCCATGTTATTATTATGGAGAATGATTAAAATGTTATATTATATCGTTTATTTGTGAACTTGGTAAGTGGATTTATGCGGTATTAAGACATATATATATGCGATGGAAATTCGCTGAGTACGCAGGTTTGCTGCGACGGGGGTATTTTTTGTTGTTGTGTACGATAGGAATGTGTTTCAAAACAGACGGGAGATATACTTTACCATATGTTTTATTAGACCAGAGGGATTTGGCAACAATGTATTAACTTCCACTGGACTATTTTGGTGCTATTTACTCTCTAGTGGCTTACAGGGGCTAGCCCCTAATACATGGTTTTTGTGTAAGTGGATAATCACAGCTGATCATTAGTTCATTTTGCTTATTAATACTGTAAAAACACTGAAGTGATATTCCCATAAGAAAATCATTGGATCTTTGAAGTCCAGTGGGGCGTAGCCCACGTTATTTTTTACATTTCTGATATTTTTCCCACCGTCATTGGCCCTCAAGCTTTAAGGGTGCGCCCTACCTGCCTTCCGCACGCTAAAGTAAGGGTTTTGCATCTCCCACATTGTAGGCTCAATTGTTAACCAATTAAAAATAATTTGTTGTTATTTCTTTCATTAAATGTTGATCTAGAGATCATACGATTTAAAAATCGTTTTTTTTAATTCAAAATAAGCAGTAGGCCATTAGTAAAGTTTCAAATTAAGCGTTTTTCTAAAGCTTCCTAACGTAAAGAAAAAAATTATTTTGGAAAAAATGAATCGTACAATCTCTAGATTGGAATCTGAAAAGTGTGAAACTGCAAATAGTTTGGTAGAAATCTGTAAAATAACAGTGCGATCGAGGAGAACAAAATGGTCTTCAAGCGTAAATATGCATGGCCCTGCTTGTTGGAGGCGCCGCCGGCGCGGCGCTGAACAACAATCATTCAGTCTGGGGTAGGGCGCACCCTTAAAACGAATCGTCATAGCCAACTTCTTCCTAGCTCGAGATATTTCGTGGGGAACGATGCGCTTACGGAATAAAATATAAGATTCGTAAAAAATTAAACTCTACTTAAAAATGACTACTTCGACATTCCCTTCAACTCAAAATTGTATTTTCTGACAAAATACGCCGATTGGCTTTAGCTCTTATTAGGAAACTTTGGATGAAAGTCACCAGTTACTTTTAATAAATATAATTTTAAACCGTTTTGCGCAGCTATACAGATCGAGGTATTTTTTTCAATAGACGAAATTTGTCTAGAAATAGGTTTTGTTTTACAAAATTCGCCTCGGCGCATTATAGATAGCATCTAAGAATCTGAGTTTTGCTAGGGAAAGTCCAGTCCGTTTTTTAGCGAATTTCCCCTATAGGGAAGAAGCTATTAACGTAGTCAGCATGGTAAGACCTAGGCCCGGTACCATGATAACTTTTCGTTTTGAGGTCCCCAGACCCCAAAAACACCATTCGTTCGAAACTGTATATATATATATATATGTATATATATATTGTGTGTGTGTGTGTGTGTGTGTGTGTGTGTGTGTGTGTGTGTGTGTGTGTCCGTGAGCACGATAACTCTCGTAACAATGATCCGATTTTGATGAAACATGGTATAAACATGTAAAGCAACATTTATGACTTTAAGTTAGAAAACCAGCCAGATCGCTTTATCCGAAGGGGTATTTTGGGGGGTTTGTACCCCAAAAATGTTTTTTTTTTATTTTGTACATATAATTTTTTAAATAGTCAAATTTTTGTTTTCACCATTGGATTAAGCTTAAAAAACCACACAATTTGGTATTTTGATCATTCCTCTACGTCATTTGGTTACCGAGGTATTGAAAGTGCTAAACACAGTACGTTGTTCGAGTGTTATTCTTATGGAGGAAAAGAAAAATTTTATATCTAGCTTATTGATGAACGTATTCTGACAAAACTTGGTATACAGCTTCATCTAGTTGTGGTCTGTTGATATTTGCTCCACAAAAATTGTTTGCTAAAGGCTCCCGTAGCAGCAAACCTGCGTACTCAGCCCCATGTTATTCTTATGGAGAGTAATTCAATGCTCTGTCTCCCTTAATTATGAACATAAATTAATAAAAACTGGTATACGACTTCACCTAGTTGAGTTATATGGATATTAGCATAAAAACCCATTTTTTGTGTTCCTTGTTGCAGCAAACCTACGTACTCAGCCCTAATGTTATTCTTATGGAGAATAATTAAAATTGTATATATCGCTTATTTGTGAATATATTTTTATGAAACTTGGTACGTGGCTTTATGTAGTATTAAGACATTTATATCTCCATTGGAAATTCGCTGAGTATGCAGGTTTGCTGCGACGGGGGTATTTTTTTTACTAAATAGGTCGACAGACATCCCCCCTCATTACAAGTAGATTTGCCTCTTTCTGAATGTGTAACATCATAACTCAAGTAATAATGTATAAGGTTTTACCATAACCCAGTGAACCTTCAGGCTGCAAATTTAAAACTGGTTCCACCCTATTAATTGACAATACTTGAATATCTATTTGAGAATCGACTACATTGGCTGTTTATGATTGCCTGGTTTGATTTAAAACTCAATAAGCCCAATGTTTTCCCAATTTTGGTTCATAACTGGATTTTGTATGAGAACTCCTAGAACTTATTTTTATCCCAGGAATTAATTAATCACACCATTTTAAGGATATCGTTGGAACCGTTTTTGAGAAGTTACAAACAAGCAAGCTTGCAAGAAACCCTTATTCATAAAGTATAGTCAATGTGATTAATACATATATAGAGGTCTCGTCTAGGGTAAAAAAGTTAACGTGTGAGTCAGCTGACTCTCGGACAACTTGTGAAGAGAGGATTTGATTGGTTACCATGTTGGTTGCCATGGGAGCAAAGTTGACAGAGGGGTAAAATGGCGGTTATCCATGTAGGCTACACTTTTACCCCAGACGAGAGCTCTAGATATATTAAGAGTCTTCATCACCGGAAGTTGCTAGACGCTATCTTGGAGTTTTGCTCCATAAGGCCAATGTTAACTTTGTGCCTCCATTACTCCTCACCTGATCGTCACATACAATTCATTTTGGTGTCAAATTAAAGGTTTCGCCGTCCTCTAGGGAAATACAATGTCGAATTTTTTAATTTGGGTACTATAGTCGCATAATAAATAGTTTAATTTTGAACTGAAACACTGTACATGTTCTCATTAATTTGTAACAAAATCCAAATTCGACTATTGTATTTCCCTAGAGGACGAGGAAACCTTTAATTTGATACCAAAATTAATTGTTTGTGACGATCAGGTGAGGAGTAATGGGGGCACAAAGTTAACATTGGCCTTATGGAACAAAACACCAAGATGGCGTCCGGAAACTTCCGCTGATGAAGACTCTTAATCTCGTTTAGTATAGGGGATAGATTTCGCGATACAAAGACGCCGAGGTCGGGATGACGGGAGGCTACGGGGCGACCCGGCCGTCAATCGCTAGAGCCTACCACGGGGCGGCGGCAATATCAGCGGTTTTATTATTTAATCACGGGACACAACACGTGTAAATGTCTCTATCTGCAGTAAACCACCCCAACGTCGTACGTCATCATCGCCTCCACCTCTGGTACACTCCCCCCCCCTTCCCCACAATAACCAGGATCCCACAGTATTGCGGCTATTTATGACGTTGTTTTATATGGTTCTGCAAAACTTCCTTTGTAAGTTCTTACTTCGTGTAGCTCGTAGCTGTTGTGTTTACTCCAGGGTGGGGAGATAGTACAAACTGACATAGTTGAAAGATTTGCATGTAAATTGTTAATCGTATTCGAGATATGGAATAGAATCAAAACTATGGGTTACAACCGGTAATTTCTAAATACAACAATCGTATACTATCTCTCCTATATAATACGAACAATGCCTGTTAGTTTGTTTGCTTGTTTATCTCCATAGGTATTTTGTTAAACTACTCTATGACTAGGCCCACCGCACAAACTGACATAAAATAGAGAAATAGTTAATAATCTTCGGTAACTATATATTATAATATATAATATAATTATAAAATTGAAAATTACATGAGAATATTTCTTGTAAAGATACCAGCAGGTATCTCGGTCTCCGCACGGGAATTTCACAGACACAGGATCAGATGTTTTTATCTGTTTACATTGATCAGCTGTTTAACCGAATAAAATGTAATTCCATAAGATTAACATTGGAACTTTGGAGCCAATAGGGTAAAGCCCTGAAGGTCGTTTTTCAAACTCCCAAAATGCACATTTGAAGAGCTTTCGACTGATAACAAATATGTATGTAAAATAATAGTTTTAAGAATCTGAAATCACCGAACAAAAATGAAGAAATTCTTTTAATAATATAGATAGATAACTAAGCCTCGTGCGGATCTTCGTGAAGCCTGGGTGTTATTGGTTAAAGTGGTTTAAACCGGTTTTTTAGAGTGGGGGTGAGGGATTGTCATCTGTTCTTAGTCTGTTGACTAAAAATCGCTTGTGAGAATCATCTGTTACGTGCCAAACCAAAAACAATGCAACCGCGTAGTGATTGTTATGCACAGATGATAGGTTAAGACTGTCCCACACATCTTGCGAACATGCCTGAACATTCGGCCGAACATCCTCCCGAATGTTCACTGAACATTCCGTCCCGTATTCTTGCTACCAGTACACTATGGTCCAACAAAGGCGAGCGCGATAGTGTACTCAGTGTGCTCGTGTATGTTCCGGATAGTTCGCATCACCATGATTCGTGTTTACCTGTGCTCCGTTTTTTGGCACGAATCAAAGGAGACGAGCGGAAGCGAATGGGCGAGCATGGTATTAGGCGAGCGTGTACTTGGTTAGTTCGTTGTACACATTTGGTTGATTTGGTGCAAGACTCGTTGTCGCGATTCGTTCCGAACATTCGGCGGGGCATTCGAGAGAATCATTCGGCGACAGTGTACTAACTGGTACCTACCAAAAAGTTCGTGCAGCTCCTCGAACACTTCTCCCGACTAATCCGAACATTTGGAGTTCGGCCGAATGATCGGGTGTATTCGCGAGAAGTGTGGGACAGCCTTTATTGATTAGGCCTCACACAAATTATATTCATTTACCTTCAACCTAGCGAGTTCGCTGCGCCCATATGTTTATTGGAACAAATATTTATTTTACAAATAAACACTCAGCAAAAGCAAATAAACTTTTTTAAGAGTAAAAAACAGCTGATCGTACAAGAACAAATATTCCAAATATACTGCTTACAACAGTGAAACAGTTCAATGGCTTGTGCTGACCATTCCATTTGAAAAGAAAACCAAGAAACCTAATGTAATAATTTATAATTTGTTAAGATATAATTTAAAATTAAATACTCAAAAACATAAAGAGTATATTATCAATTATGGTTTAAATACCATCCGTGTGTTTATAAAGACTACCATACCAACTTAATTACTAAACGATCACCCAGTAAAATATATATGTTATTTACAGAGTAGCCAAATGTTTTCCGCAGGGTATTAAGAGTCTTCATCACCGGAAGTTGCTAGACGCTATCTGGGAGTTTTGTTCCATAAGGCAAATGTTAACTTTGTGCCTCCATTACTCCTCACCTGATCGTCTCAAACAATTAATTTTGGTGTCAAATTAAAGGGTTCGTCGTCCTCTAGGGAAATACAATGTCGAATTCCTTAATTTGGGTACCATAGTTTCATAATAAATAGTTTAATTTTGAACTGAAACACTGTACATGTTCTCATCAATTTGTAACAAAATCCAAATTCGACTATTGCATTTCCCTAGAGGACGACGAACCCTTTAATTTGACACCAAAATTAATTGTTTGTGACGATCAGGCGAGGAGTAACGGAGGCACAAAGTTAACATTGGTCTTATGGAACAAAACATTAAGATGGCGTCCGGCAACTTCCGGTGATGAAGGCTCTTAAGACACATGGTATTGTGAATTTCCCCTCCAAAGCTGATTCCCCCCCCAGTCTTCTGCTAGCACCCCCTACTCAGGCTTCACGAAGATCCGCACGAGGTATACTGTACAACAATTATTTATTGAGTTTTTAAGTGTTTTTCAACGCGACTTTTCATTAAAGTATTCTGTTTATGGTTGTCATATTCACAACCAACTACTATAATATTGATCAAACCTCTTTACATCTTTTATATTTAGGACCTAATTAACCCAATTAAGGACTTTTTCGAAACTTCTGATTAATTTTAATTAGTTTATTGGCATGTAATTTTAATATTTTTATGCACTATTACAAAAAAAACAACAAAAAACAACCATAATCATGGCAATTGGGTTGTTATACAAATAAACAGAGTTCAACATTTTCTAGAATGATGAAAATACAAACTGAATAAAATGTTCGCATTTTGTTCCTTTTCGTCTTGTGGTTCAGATTAAATGGAAATAAAAAAATAACAATAAATTATGCTTGCACTGGCGTACCAACCTTAAAAAGTAAGTGGCACGGCACAACTTTTCAAGGCAAATCGTTCAGCAGAGGCTTCCAATATTTAGTTGGAGCTAGCTCAATGGCCTGAAAACCATTGACATCGACAATTAAAACCTAAAACCACTCAGTTGCAAAAAATAAGGCCGTCATTTGGAATAGATTTGATGTTAGGGAAGAGGAACTCGAAGAGGACCAAATCGCAGGATGGGGGAGTAGTTTTTGACAGTAAATAAATGGAATGCCCAATTCGACCAAGTATTTTCAAAATTATCAACAAATCTCTTTATAGTCAGAAACCTTGCAAATCTGTTAAATATTGAATTCCTGAAAATGGCCTGTTGCAGCCTTTTTTAAAGTCATATAAGATACTCCATTGTACAATGGAGTACAAATACCATTGACAGAAGATTAACATAAACAATCGTCTGTCAATATTTTATGCCATGCACAAAGTATGGGGGTCCAGTAAACAGAATATTTAAAAAATTTTGAAATCACAAAAGAGGGCCATTAGATTGATAGCATTAGATTGATCCAGCACGCTCCCCATGTACCTACACCATATTTTAAAGATTACAAAATTATGACAGTGCCATCACTTTATGCCTTCGAAGCTATCATGTATGTTAAAAGCCAAAACCTCTTTCAATCACCATACCACAATTACAATATTAGAAATAGAGCCAGATTCGCAACTTTGCATAGATCGACCCTAACCGAAACAACACCGGAATATACAGGACAAAAGTACTTTCATAGCCTTCCTGAAGACCTGAAGAATATAAAATATGTCTAATAAATTTAAAAACGAGTTCGCACAGAGCACGCTGACGTGAGGGAAGTGAATTTCCACATAACAACTTTTAAAACTCAATATCAGTGTAAAAACATACATTTGTCAAATTTTTATTGAAATCTGAAAACATTGATTTTTTGGCTGTTCTGATGCTCCTGGTCTAATTTACCTGCAACGCTGGGAATACAATTTTGCGCATTATGTTAGGAGAAGGTCCAGTCAGGCTTCAAAGTAGGCGTGAGGTTGCTGGGGATGATAAAAGTACTCTAACAAAGGAGTAGCAGGCTTTTCTAGTGTAAAACCCCCATATAAGACACCGTACTGTGTTTAGTCAAAACACATTTTCTTTAACAACTCAGTAAATATTTATGCTTGAATGACGAGAGAGGGCTTAAAACTTTCGTCTCACTAATTCCTATCTTTTTACATGCATTAATTTTACATTTTGGGCTTTTTAGACCCTTTTTGGGCCCAGAAACTCGAAATTTGAAAGATTAATCCCCAAAAAATGAGGTTTGGAGTTTTACGATTGTTTTGCCGAACGAACTTGTCCAACTGATTACAGAAAGGAACGTCCCTACCAAATTTGAAGTTAATCGGACAAAAAATGCGACCGCTAGAGTGCAAACACACACACACACACATATATATATATATATATATATATATATATATATATATATATATATATATATATATATATATATATATATATATATATATATAATTTTGAACGACCCCCCAAAAGGTGTTCAGGGGGTCACGTTAGGAACTTCTATGGTGGTCCCGGGCTTAAGTTTCACCGTGCGGGTCATGCTAATAGTTCACTTTCCAAAGAAAATTCACTAACAAGCTGAAGGAAGTTTTGGTCAACGAATGTTACTGCAGCCTGCCTACCTAGTTTTAAGAAACTCTCAGCCTAACCGAGGGGAGAAATGACTCGCCACATGCTCAGTTCCAGAGTCAACGTGGTCCAAAAGTATAAACAAAGTTTAAAAAATAAATCGTTTTAGCCTGAAATGGTGTTGTCAAAATGTTTGGCAACTTGTGCTCTCAGGCTTTATGTGCCTAAATTACATCAATGACTGTAAACTGTAAAAAATTATTAAGTGCCTATAATTTGTAATCTTTGTCAAGGAAGAAATCCCGCAAATCAAAATTTATTTATTATCGTCTTAACATATAAAAGCGAAAGCCCTCTGGGGGTTCGGTTCTTCATCACCAATTTATCCAACCTACCAATGTGCTGGGAGAGGTAACATTTGGTACACTGATTCTTTGATAGGTATAAAGGGTTTTGAATCCGATACTAACAGGTCTTCAGAGTTCCAATGTTATTCTTATAAACATTCAGTTTGTTTGACCGATTATAAAATAAACATATATTCATTCAAAATAGTTCTACTGGTAGGACAGCCTAATCGAATGAACCGATTACGATTATTTCAATAATCGAATTAATAGTTAATCGATTATTATTAATTGAATGATTTTTTAATTTTGTCATAGCAGCCATATTTCTTTTATTATTTGTTAACAAAATATAAAAGAAGATGACAGGTCTAGATAAAGGTTTTGGAGGGCTTATTCTAAAACTCTTTGTACAATTCCTATTGTGATAAAGGTACATATATTTATGAACTTGAAATGCAATATAGTTGCTTTAAAATGAGTTCCGTTTTCAGTTTACATTTTCGTTTAATACTGTTTTAGGTACCGTACTATACGTACTAGCTGGGCTACCCTCCAGTGCAGCTGTGCCCATGGACAGAAATAAATAAATAATAAACTATTTTATTTCATTTTTTACATTATTTGATTTTTCCTGGGAATGAGGCCTGTCTAGAACTTATTTTTATCCCAGAAATTAGTTATTTCCAACATTTTAAGGAAATCGTTAGAGCCGTTTTTGAGATCAGTGTCGCAAGCAATCAATCAAACCTTACTCATATTAGAGTAAGGAATGGGATAAGTTGTCAACCCCCCTAATATTTCCCCTACTACTTTGAGGCCATACACATAATTACGTAACGCATTTTTCGTCATTTCAGACCCCCTCCTCCCCCATGTAACGCACCATAACGCTTGACCCCATTGTGTTACGTAACTCAATCGTAGTAGGCTTTAAAACTGCTTAAACCTTTGAAACGTCGTGTTATTAGAATTTTGGAATATGGATTTCAATGAATAATTAAACTTTAAATTACTTTCTTTTAACAAAATTTTGTAATAACTTTATTCAAAGCAACATGTATACAAACAAGACTGTTACTAATAATATAAACAAAAAAATAAACTATCTCAATAGATACGGGAGTGGACCAGTTCTTAGGGTTAATATGTGTGAGTTAAGTAACGTTGATCCCCCCTCTCCCACATAATGCTACGCTACACCATACCCCTCCCCCCCCCTTAACTGCGATACGTATTATCTGTAAGGCCCCTTTACACCCATCCAAACATCCACTATCCACTGCTCATTACAGTTTCACTTTATAACAAGTAGGTACCTCAGAACAATCTTCAAAACAAGTCAAAATCAAAAAATCTAAAAGTCCAACTGCTTTTTCGGCATTGTATAATTTCTCACATTATAGCATGCTGCGTGGTAAATTTTTTGAATAGTTTTTAGTGTTAATGCTTTTTGATAACTGGTGAATAACGTAGAATGCGACAGTGTTACGTCTTTCAGTTTCCTCATAATTTATTTGCAACAAAATATTTAATTTAGAGAGGTTACATGAATAATAAAAGATAGGGAGTTTTACAGAATTTTGGGGTTAAGGAATGGGGGGCTGTTCAAACATTTCAAATGGGCTACTATGTTTTGCCCATAGTTTGACGCTCCGCCCCACAGTCACAAGACTGAACGTGTGTCATACCCCATTTAAATTTCCAATAATTGCACCTTCCCACCCCAGAGCGAAAGCGACTAAGTAGAGCCCACTGCTTTCGAAGATTTATTTCACCGACCGACTGCTGAAGTAGGGTCGGATATTCCGACCGTTGAAAGATTCCCCTGCTGGGCTCCTGGGAATCTTTCAAGGTGAAAAGTGAGACATAATTTTTAATGTCTCTGTTAGAGAAGATTTGCTTTGTATAATTTTTCTTGCCTCGTCTAATATTTATACAATGAGGTATCACATAACCATTTATTAGATAAAGGGTAGAGAGAAAAGTTTAGTCTAGTAGAACCACAAATATAGTAGAATTCAAATTTGCCACTTTAGACCTCCAATTAAATACCTTATGTGTTAATTGAAATCTACAATCAACAAAGATTACCACAAGGTCACCTTGTTCATGTCAGTTGCCTACTGGGGTTTGTTATCTGGTTGCGGTGTGTTACTTTAGAAAATTAATAAAATAGCCACAAACCTGACTAGTTACTAAATGCCACTAATTAGTGGCCACTGAATCCTACTAATATGTTTTGCACCTAAGATTGATGTAAAATATACGTGAATTTCAGGGCCGCTTTTCCCTAAGGGCGAACAGGGCGAGCGCCCGGGCCCATGCCACGAAAGGGGGGCATCTAAGGTGACTTCACAAGACAGTGTTTTAAGGGGAGGTCCCACTGAAAATTCTAAAACATTTAATATTCAATATTTATAACTATTTTGTCTTTTACCACTTGTATATACTCCACCTAAGATAAAAAATTAATTTTTTGGCGGTCTGTCAAACATCCCCCCCCACCAACCCCCTTCTAGAAAATATTGTAAGGGTTTACAAAAACCGCTAAGGCTCCAAAACAAAATGCTGTAGAGACATTTTTAAAGTGTTATTTGGAAGTGCATAACACCTACTACAACGTTGTGTATTCATTTAAAAATATCTCTTGTCATAGAATTACCAGACGAATCCAAACAAAATGTTTTGTTTACAAATTTTATATTTATAATTTAAAACTTTATATAAAAGAAACTATACAAGATATATTTAAGCCCATACATAACTTTGTTCCTGTATACAACATGCAAAATTTCAATGTAACTCTAAAATTGTCCGAGCCTTAGTATGTTTTGTAAACAAAAAAACGGATAAATTCAAATTGCGGTAATCACATGTTTTCTAAAAATAATGGTTTTATGTCTTATAACCATAAAGTTATCATACTTTTATATGTATACTTATATACTTTTATATATACACTTATATACTTTTATGTATATACTTTTGTACTTACTTATATACTTTTATGTATATATTCTATATATATATATACTTTTATATTAGGCTAAAATCAGGGCGCAACTTCAAATTTTTTGTTCGCATTGAAATATATATATATATATATATATATATATATTTATGTTGTATTTGTATTTTTATTGTATAGGAAGACCTAAATAATAATGAAAAACTAAAAACAAAAAACATATATTTTACAACTTTTTTGACAATTTTCAGTGGGACCTCCCCTTAATTTTGTTCTAAACAAATTTATTATTTTGAAAGCCATATGAAGTTTGTCCTATGCCAATAACTGGAGTAGGCCAGGTAATAGTTGAAGGGAGTTCCTAATCAATGTGTAACGAGTACAAACATATTTCTTTCATATACTATATAGGCTATATTTTGTTTTATAAATTCTAGATGTTAATTTGACCATAGGCAAAGTAGTTTAAATATATATTAACTCAATATATTATTGGATATTGGCTATAGACTGAAAAAGAAAATACTATAATAAATCTTGTAAGAAAAATTAAATAATACTTTTTTATTTGGTTTGGAGTTTTAAAATTTGTGTTAATAAACTAAAAAATTTGTTATTTATTAGGTGTATTTATTACAGTCCAGAATATTAAAAATAATAATGGTATATTGCGGGATAAAAAAAATAACATTCTTATGTACACATACTTTAATGCTTGTAATTTATGTTAGGGGACCTCATTTTCGTATTCGCCCGGGGCCCCAGAGGTCCTAAAAACGGCCCTGGTGAATTTTTCCTTTGTCCCAGTGGTTTACCAAACTTCTCCGCTATTAAAAGCTCCACTGAACAACACCCTCACAATCCTGTGATTCTAAGAATTTTGGCCCCTGCCTATAAGATTTAAAGATTCTTTATTCCTCACTGCAAAACATCTCAGCTAAGTTTAATTAAAGTAAAACAAAACTTTATTAAAATATCCTAATATCTGGGAGAAAGGACTGCAGTGCCTCCTCTAATATCCAACTTCACGTCCTCTGCTTGGTTGAACATCATAATTGTATATCTTCGTTTAAAATTCATTGTTGGTGATGGTGAGTTTATATTTTTTAAGAGATTATTGCGGACATTTTCCATCTCTGATTTGATTTTACGAATCAGTGATGGAAAATGTCCACAATAATCTCTTAAACAACATAATTTTATAATTTTTTAAGATGGGCAAAAATAAAAGAGACTAAATCACATTAAATCTAAATTCTTTATTCTTTAAAAAAACTCACACTTAAATTAAATTACACAAAATGATAACAGTCTTCTAACTGTATTGACATAAGGAGGTACACTTCCGAAGTCTGGTGAGGTTAGGTTCATTAGTAAGGTCTCATCCCCCCTCGCCTCATCATTGGAGGATTCATGCGAGTGGGGGGACTGATACACACGTCCATATAGTCTCCAATGGTAAATCTGAAAAAAAAAACAATAATAGTTTCCAAGTATTCATGTCATTCATAAAAACACTTTCAGTTAAACTAAATAGAAATCAAGAACCACAACTGGCAGTACCCCAGTCAGTGCTAATTAACCCTTTGAAAGCCAAGGGCTGATGTATTAGCTTCTGAATCTGGAACCGAAAAGCATTGTTAAATACTGAAAACTAATACACCGATGAGAGCTATGTCTGGTCTGTCTCTGATGTGTTGTGTAACCTGAAAGTTACAAACGGAAGTAGTTCGTCCGATTATGCTGTAATACCACACGATCTGATACAGCTAGTCTGTTGATCAGTGGTCAAGCAGTCTAAAACGCCACCCCTGGCCAAGAGTAGCGCATGGACCGAAGATTCACGTCACAAACGGAAGTAGTTTGTCCGATTATGCTGTAATACCACACGGTCTGATACAGCTGCTAGTCTGTTGATCAGTGGTCAAGCAGTCTAAAACGCCACCCCTGGCCAAGAGTAGCGCTCGGATCAAAGATTGACGTCACAAACGAAAGTAGTTCGTCCGATTATGCTGTAATACCACACGATCCGATACAGCTAGTCTGTTGATCAGTGGTCAAGCAGTCTAAAATGCCACCCCTGGCCAAGAGTAGCGCTCGGATCAAAGATTCACGTCACAAACGAAAGTAGTTCGTCCGATTATGCTGTAATACCACACGATCCGATACAGCTAGTCTGTTGATCAGTGGTCAAGCAGTCTAAAACGCCACCCCTGGCCAAGAGTAGCGCATGGACCGAAGATTCACGTCACAAACGGAAGTAGTTTGTCCGATTATGCAGTAATACCACACGGTCCGATACAGCTGCTAGTCTGTTGATCAGTGGTCAAGCAGTCTAAAACACCACCCCTGGCCAAAAGTAGCGCTCGGATCAAAGATTCACGTCACAAACGGAAGTAGTTCGTCCGATTATGCTGTAATACCACACGATCCGATACAGCTAGTCTGTTGATCAGTGGTCAAGCAGTCTAAAACGCCACCCCTGGCCAAGAGTAGCGCATGGACTGAAGATTCACGTCACAAACAGAAGTAGTTTGTCCGATTATGCTGTAATACCACATGATCCGATACAGCTAGTCTGTTGATCAGTGGTCAAGCAGTCTAAAACGCCACCCCTGGCCAAGAGTAGCGCATGGACCGAAGATTCACGTCACAAACGGAAGTAGTTCGTCCGATTATGCTGTAATACCACACAATCCGATACAGCTAGTCTGTTGATCAGTGGTCAAGCAGTCTAAAACGCCACCCCCGGCCAAGAGTAGCGCATGGACCGAAGATTCACGTCACAAACGGAAGTAGTTCGTCCGATTATGCTGTAATACCACAAGATCCGAAACAGCTAGTCTGTTGATCAGTGGTCAAGCAGTCTAAAACGCCACCCCTGGCCAAGAGTAGTGCATGGACTGAAGATTCACGTCACAAACAGAAGTAGTTTGTCCAATTATGCTGTAATACCACACAATCCGATACAGCTAGTCTGTTGATCAGTGGTCAAGCAGTCTAAAACGCCACCCCTGGCCAAGAGTAGCGCATGGACCGAAGATTCACGTCACAAACGGAAGTAGTTCGTCCGATTATGCTGTAATACCACACGATCCGATACAGCTAGTCTGTTTATCAGTGGTCAAGCAGTCTAAAACGCCACCCCTGGCCAAGAGTAGCGCTCGGATCGAAGATTCAATCCCGATTTAGCCAATGGTTTTTATGTACAACTCATATAAAATCAAATCAAAATATCTTTATTTGTCTCTTGCACAAAGGTACAATAAATAGTGTCAGAATATAAATAACGTTTGGTCTAAATAACACTTAATTAGGTACTGTTCGTTTACAAAATTGTCCATGCAAAATTCATCTAGTGAGTACAGAGCTTTCTGCATCAGGAACTTCTTTAATGACTTCTTGAATTTACCATTTTCTTTAATTTATTTTATTTCCTTTGGGACTTGTTTAAAAAATTGTATTCCAGCATAGGAGGTTTTTTTGGTAAAACATTCTAATCTACGCTGTGGTAATATTTTATCATGTTTGTTTCTTGTATTATGAGTGAAAATCATTGTTACTCTTGGACTGGCCAACGTGTGTCTTGCAATGCATAATACATGCAAGTATGATGAGACTATGAACAGTTAGATTATTTAGCTCAACAAAGTGATGTTTCACGGATACATCAGTTTTAAGATTTAACATTGTTCTTATAGCCTTCTTTTGCAGGACAAGAATTTTAATCAAATTTTGGCTCGAAGTCCCTCTATATATATACTTACTCGCTTCGCTCGCTGGGGGCTCCGCCCCCAGACCCCTGTGGGGGGCTTCGCCCCCAGGTCACAGTTTAATGTCCCCCCCAGGTCACAGTTTAATGTAAATTGGTCCAATTCTATTTAAGATCTAAATTCTACAACTATTCCAAGGCTTTGATTATTTTTAAGAGATTAACCTATAAAATCTGGTCATGAGCCTGTTGCTAAATTCTATTTGGCATGGAGAATTATTATGTAAAATGTTAAGCCTCCATGTATTACCTAAGTGCTTGAAACAAATTAATACCCTTAACTGATGTATAATGTAGCCTTTATAAGGCGTCTTTTGAACCATATAAGGAATATGATTACCGTTAACAACATGAAATGCTATGACTATAGGTAACTAAAGGCCTTCTGCAACAAATGTGACATAATTAAGAGATTTTACCCTCGATAGAGCGCAACATAAAAAAGATACCCGAAAAACACGATAAAATCTACAAACGCTCAAAGACTTTGATTTTTTTGCGTGCTTAAGATATTTAATCTGAGCGTGTGAGTGTTGTTTGGTACTAATTGTAATGTAGGAATACTGTGTGATAAGTATTAGGACTCTAAGTTCTATATTAGAGCGACAAACCATTAAAAACCACGAACAAATCTATGAAAAAAGTTTAAATTTAAAAAATCTAGCGCTATCTAAGGGTGAAGGGGGTAGGATACGGCAAAATGTCATAGGACCAAAGTTGTAGTTCGTCTAAAATCCGTGACACGTGGTGGTCTTCGTTTTTTGATAGGACAACCCATTTGGCCACTAGATCTCAAATAAAAAAATACTACATTTTGATTTTTGTATTCACAATTATTTATTTTGTTGAGATAGTTCAAACTAAAAATGGTAGGATTTGGGAAGAAAAGGTGCAAGGCACATGCATGCCAAATCTCACGTCCCTAGCTCAAGTATTATTGGTGTCACGTGTATGTCCAATAATATAAATTGGGACAGAACCCCCAATACACCACTACTTATACTAAGAAAACGGTCATATCTAAAGATATTTAGATTTTTTCATTTTTCGACAGGTTTGATTAATAAAAACTGGTAATATTTCTGATGCTATTTACTAAGTGTGATGTAGAAATACTGCGTGCCCAATATTAGGCCTCCATCAAGTATATTAACGTGATAGGAAATAAAAATCGGCCAAAATATTTTGAAAATATGCCGAAATTTGAAAAATCTAGCGCTACCTAAGGGTGAAGGAGACGAGATACGACAAAAAGTCATAGGACCAAAGTTGTAGATCGTCTAAAATCCGTGGCACGTGGTGGTCTCCGTTTCTCGATAGGACTAACCGTTTGGCCGCTACAGCTCAAATAAAAAGTCACTATTTTGGACATGTTCAAAATTTCCTCCATTTTGAATTTTTTTGAGGAAGTTAAAATAAAAAATTGTAACTTTTTGGAATTTTCCTGGGGGTTACAAGGTACAAGCTACCTGCATGCAAAATTTCAGGTTTCTAGCTCGTCTAGAAGTGGTCTAGAATTCGTATACCTCAGTGAGTGAGTGAGTGAGTGAGTGAGTCAGTTACACATGCGGCTGTATATATATTAGATTCAATATGCAATATGGGACTGTATGTGAGCATAACAAATAGTTTTTTTTAAACAGATAAACTACAAAGAAAGGACATTTTCTTTAAAGCAAAAATACCAGAATTATTCCTTTTAATGATTTTTTGACATGCATATCCCAACTGAGATTTTTATCTGTACTGTTAACCCAAGGAATTTAGTATGATTCACTTTATCCAACTCCTTAGTGTCAGCAAAAATAAGAGGATTTGGGTGGTTTCTGTTTTGTATAGTATGAAAAGATATAACAATTTTTTTCTGTATTCAGCATCAATATATTTTCAATAAAAAAGTGTTGTAATTTTAAAAGTTGAATGAAGCTGCAACTTCTAAATCAGTTTCACTTTTATCTGATACAATTAGATTTGAATCATCTGCAGATATATAAAGCTGTTTTTTTTATGTTTTGAAGGTCACTTAAACATTTAGGCATCTCTTTTATGTAACAAATAAACAACAGTGGGCCTAAAATGAAACCTTGTGGTACTCCATTTTTTATTACTTGAGTATTTTATTAATATTTATGGGTTTTATTGTTTTTTATCCAAAAAATCTCAACATTTTAAATTAAAATTGCGGATGCCTAAATTTTGCAATTTTTTAAGCAGCAATTCATGAGATATGCTGTCAAAAGCCTTTGATAAACCCATAAAAATTCCCACTGTTTATTTTTTTTTGTCAATTTATTCCAATAGCAGTTCTGCAAAGTCTACTAAAGCAGTGGTGGTAGATTTATTTTTCCAAAACCCATGTTGTTCATCATCAAAAGTTGTTTATTTCCAGATGTGTATAAGTCGGTTGTAGATTGCTTTTTCAAAATTTTTTGAGATTGATGGTAAAACTGAAACTGGGCGGTAATTTTGAACTTCAGTCCTGCTTTCCTTTTTATAAATCGGGATCACCTTGGTTACCTTCAACTTTCCTGGAAATACACCAGTAAGGGAAAGTGGGAGAACTGGGCGCACCTAAGCTAAATCCCATTCTTACTCAGACATTTATATAGTTAAACCTCAAACGAAGACGTCTAACTCATCTCTGTTTATTATAGTTTCTTAGGGGAAAATTACCAATTTATTTGATTCAACCTTTATTTGTACAGAAATTAATTTGTCAAGGTATGCAAAAGCGCCCAGTTCCCCAACAGCTGGGTAACTGTGCGCATCAAGTAGGGAGTGTGCGATATAAGTGCAACTTTGGGTGCGCAATAAAAGAACTGTTACTATCTAAGTTAATATAATACAAAACATACGGATAGGAATTAAACATTTTATAACCAAAACCACTTTTAAAGCTAAAAAGTCTTCTTACGATTAGCCTATAAGTAATGAACTTATAAATTTAAAAAAATGTAAAACTTAAATTTACGAAAATCACAATTGTGGTTGGGGGAGCCCATCATGTGCACTCGGCGTGGCTCCAAGAAGAACAAAATATACATCTATACCACAATTCCTTGTTCCTTTCCCCTTGTTTCCCGCAAATTAAGCAAAGATCAGATGACGTATTTTCAAATACTTTTGGTTAAAAATATAATTTAAGTCTAAGTCAAAATATACGATGTTTCCAGAGAATACGCATGTTTTTCCGTATTCCTTAATAATTTATAATCTTCTAGAAGAAAGAATAGGTGAGAAAAGTTTAAACCAAATCCTTAGCATTGCATCATATGAGGGGGGAAGCATGCGCACCCGAAAGTGTCGCAAAGTATATTATTGGACATATCTAAAAAAATATCGCCCGTTACTTAAGTTCTTACACATATATATATTCTCAAAAACTCGTAGATAACAAATATCAATAAGTAACTATAACTATCAACAAAACCTACTAAGTAAAAAAATAAAGGAATATCTTGTTATTTTGTGAGCGGCAAAAATAACATGATGATTCGTTCTAACCACCTTTTCCAATCTACTGACCTTGACCATTAAAATGGCGTCACCACAAGCAGGGATATTAGTTCACACTCCATCCGCTAGGTTCCAGCACCAACTGGAGTGCTCTATGACTGTTCTAAATATGGAATATATTGGTGCGCCCACTTACCCGCTGTGCACAGTTCCCCCCACTCTCCCCTAATAAAAGAGGAATTTATAAGATGTACCATAACAATGTTTTTACAAGCTGATATTTTATAATTTGTATGATTCAAATCAGTACTTCATCATAACTACTTTGACCATTTATTTTTTAGTGAATCAATAATTTGGACTATTTCAATTTAATTTACAGGTGGACATTTAAATTGTATGGTTTGTTGGCCATGAGTATTGTTACATTTTGGCTGTACCGTATGTGAGGAAGCTGTTTAAGTATTTGATCTATTTCATTAACAAAATAGTCATTACAAAAATTACTGATACTTGATGGGTCTTTTACAACTGAGGCACCAACTGCTAAAATAACATTATCTTTACAATTTTTATAATATTTTTTGTTTCACTATTTACAATATCCCATGTTGTTTTACATACACTATCAGATTCTCCAATTGTTGTGTCAACATATTTTTTCTTCGCTTCTACTAGTTTCACATTATACAACTTGTTTTTATTTTTAACTTATATTCTAAGATCATTAAATTTAGTTTCTCTGGCTAAATGACTATTACGATATTTTATTTTTCCTGTTTCAACTCCTGGGTTGTCCAGGTTTGTTTCTAAAGCATTTCTTTTTAATAACAGAAGTGAAACAAAGATCAAAATAATATTTAAATATACTATCAAAACTTAGTATTTAATGTCGAGAAGTGACTGATGATGACTCGTAATTGAGTTGAAACCGGTTCCACTGCAGGAACAAATTGTCACACCATAGGCTGAAGAAGTAGGTGAGTTTTTAAAATGTTGGCTTATTGCAAGTCATAATTCAACAGTTTCCTAGAACCTACCTTAACTGTGACAACGTTTTTGAATCATCAGGCCCCTTCTGTCCGGATATGGTAGTCCCCACATCTCGAAAACGATAACCAGGAGTCGTAGGGTTTGGAAAAACCAAGGCAAAATCAAACATCGTTCCTTTCCTTCTTGCTTCTGGATTCACTTCTTTCACAAGACTCGTTATCTCTCTCAGTGTGGCGTCCATCCTTAAAATAAAAGTCGAAATATGTTATATGAATTTAAGTTATAGATAAGTTTGTAAATGAATAACACAATTCAATTATTAAATGTAACAGTAGCTATTTAATTTGTTGCAAGAGATAAGACCTGATTATCAATGTGGGCTCCAGTCACGTAACATTTGACGTTTCTACCTGCTTCCTCCGTAAGTTATGCCTAACGCCTAACCCCGGCTAAGTTAACTTTTAAAGCTTGTTTCTCCTCAATGGATTATTTGCTATCGTTGATTTTTGGCTCATTTTAAAGAGTACAAAAATACCTAGTGATTTTAGTGGACAAAATTGCATATAGCCTAACTGCAGTTTCTAATTTTATATGCAATTTTCTCCATCAATAAAATTGTAAATACTGTATATTTAGGAATTATTCAACGATTACTATTTCGATATCAAAAGTATGCTAACTGAAACCACTTTTTGAAACCATAAATCAACAACTTTAGATCTTGCTATGAAAAGTCCTAATCCGTTGAGCACTCTGAAGTTAACATTGGCCTTATGGGAGAGGCAGATAAGTCAAGTTAGTTGCTGCGAAACTGGACCCCTATTAATCAAGTAGGCCCTAATGGTCTCTAAATTAAAGTGAAAAGTTTCATAAGTTGACCTAACAAATTGTTAATATCTTATTTTTTCCTATCTACACCAGTTGCAATATTCAAACATTTTTAGAAGACAACAGTCCAAACCTCTCAAAGTCCTGTAGCCACTCCGAGAATAGGATCTGTTAAATCTTTCATCAAAATCCAAGAAGCAAGCCGATGGGCTAGTGAGGCACCCTATTTTAACCTTGCATTTTTAAATATGCTAAATATGCTTTACATCACATGGCCGCCATTGATTTTACTAACATAATTGAGGCAGTATACCAGTTGACAGGTTGAAGATAATTTGTTTAAAAGCATCATGTATGAAGAAATAAAATATGTTTTGTATTATAAGAAAGAGTTAAAAGGCAAGTACTGTAGCATCTGCCTCTTCAGTCAAAATCTACTATACGCTGGACACTGGGCAGAGCCATTGGTTCCATAAGTGACCTGGTCTTTTAAACTGCCACCTCACCACTGGTTTTAAATTACCGTTACCACCATTTGGTCGGGCGCATGACTCCACTCGGCCTACTGTCCGGGAAGCAGGGGGATTCCTATTTTGCAGTGAGACCTAATTAAAGTAACAATCAACAAGACTTACCAGGTATAAATTTGAAGTTCATTTGCTGGGACATTCCCATTTCTATATTCCTGTGAATTATTGTGTCTCCCATTGCAGCAGAACACCCGAAGCAATAACGGGCATGTCTGTAAAACAAACCGAACTAGAATATACATCAAAATAGAAAATACAGGATAAAAATATCCCCGTTGCAGCAAACCTGCATACTCAGCGAATTTCAAATGGTACTTCACTACGCCATGAAGCCACTAATCAACTTTCATCAAAGCATATTCATAAGTAAGCGAGATATGACATTTTACTTATTCTTCATTTAAGAAAAACATTAGGACTGAATATTCAGGTTTGCTGGATCAAGAACCAGAAAAATTGGGGTTTCATTTAAATATACCAATGGATCACCACTAGATGAAGCAACATTCTAAGTTTTACCTATTTATATTCATAAACAAGCAAGTAATCACATGTTTCGTATTCTCGATAAGAATAACATTATAGCTGCTGAGTACCTATGCAGGTTTGCTGCTTTGGGGAACGCAAAAAATGGGTTTTGAAATTTCAATATCTTGGTAACCAATTGACGTAGAGGGTGATCAAAATACCAAATTGTTTGATTTTTTAAGCTGAGTTTAATGGTGTAAACCAAAATTTGGGTTTAAAAATAATTATATGTAAAGAGTAAAAAAATTGGTGTACAAAAGCCCCCTTAAAATTGAGCGACCTGTCAGGTTCTCAAACTCATAAAAATAGATGCTGCCTTACATTTATACAAAATTTCATCAAGATCTGACCATTTTTTACAAAAGTTATCGTGCCTACGGACCTCTACGGACCTTTTAACCAATTCAGAACTTGGATACCAGAGTTTATCAGTGGATATAAATGAGCTGAATAGAAAAAAGCATCTCAGGAACTAAAACTAGGTGTAAAGACAGTTCAAATAACAGGACCAGGGTTATTACCTAGGGGGCGAGGAGAAATCTCGCAAGCCTAACAGTTAGCGTCTTGGACTTCAGTTCACGGGGTCAAATTCCGGGGTTCTACAAAATTTGAGAGGTTTCGACCGCTTTCCCTAAGCGTTTGTGTTTGTTAAACAGAAAGGCTTAGGCCTATGGCATTTAAAAACAAAAAATGTGTAAGCTTCCACGGCCCGAAGGTATAATCGTGTACGGTAGGCTAGCTTATTTCCATTTTGGCTGTTAATCCTTAGTATTATAGTCTAAATGGAAGGCAATGTCTGTCAGTCAACATACAACTTATCATCTGTTCTAATGCCAAAACTTGTAAACCAACTAAGCTGAAATGTTGCATGAAGGTAGTTAATAAGTCTATGTATGGGCAGGATCACATAAGCCTGAGCATGTTTCAAAAATCCCTCATGCCTAAGGGGTCTTCAAAGTTCAAAATGGGCCCTGCAGTACTTAAAAAGATTATTAATCACAGAATGCAGCACTCACAACAGTGGTCTACCTGAGGGCATGAGCTACAGCTCATATTAACTAAAACATAATCATGTCAAAATCCACTTACCTTTTCTCTATCTACTGGTTTTTCAGGTTCCATGAATCTTTCTTCAACCCTCACCATTGATTCTAATGTTGAAGCCATTTCCAAATGAATAATTGCACCTAATGAACTACAACTAGAAATAGATCAAGAGCCTCGAAGTTTAATCGTTATTCAAAACCGGAACCGGTAGGAATTATTTTATAACAAATTCAAAATTAGCCTAAGCCTAACTGAGGTTATGTAGCAAATAGAAACAGTTTAGGGTAAACAAAAATAATAAACTGACGAAATCAAAATCGAGTAAATTTTATTATTTCACAGAAATGTAATAAACAAGTATCAAGTCAGAATGGAAATGGAAATTACAAACTTTTGAGTTAATGCAAAATTAAATAATAATCGGAGACAAGTGAACAACAGATTATCATGAATTAATTGTTATGTTATGATAATAACCAGTAACGAAGTGACTGCATACACGTCCAATGTAAGGGCAAATTCACTTCGCTACCGCTAAGGTTAGGTTGGGTTAGGTTACGTTACGTTAGGTTAGAATATGTTAGGTTACGTTAGGAGGTTTTCTGGCTCTCGATTTGTTTTAAAAATCACAGGAAAAGTAACGTACGGTGCATAATTTGGAACGGACGTGAACAGTAGCGGCTCACGTCGGACGTGTACGTAGCCACTGCCAACCAGTAAGTATTGCCACTTGGGGTTTCCAAAGGACAAAAAAGTCCCGTTCGTCAGTCAAAAAAAAAAAAATTTATCCCGCTAAATTTAATTTTTTTAAATCCAGCAAACCACTTTCAAAATCCTTTATATCGCGCTAATTGGCTCAGAAATATGCCCTGGAGCCCTTCTATTGCACTATATTGCACGTTTATTTCTCATATAAGTTAGGAGAAGGTCCAGTCAGGCTTGAAAGTAGGTTCGAGGTTGCTGGGGATGATACAAATAAATGAATAACATGATTTTCTAATGTAAAAACCCCATAAGACAACGTACTGTATTTAGCCGATATACATTTTCTTTAATAACTCGGTAAATATTTAAGCTAGAATAACGAGAGAGGGCTTAAAACTTTCGTTTCACTAATTTCCATCTTAATGCATGCATTAATTTTATATCCGGGGCTCTTCTGATCCTTTTTGGGCCCAAGAACTCGAAATTTGAAAGAATATTCCCCAAAAAAGGGTTTAGAGTTTTCCGATTGTTTTGCCCAACGAACTTGTCCAACTGCTTATAGAAAGGAACGTCCCTACCAAATTTTAAGAACAACGGACAAAAAATGCGACCACTAGAGTGCATACACACACACACACACACACACACACACACACACACACACACACACATATATATATATACATATATATATATATATATATATACATATATATATATATATATATATATATATATATATATATATATATAATTTTGAACGACCCCCAAAACGTGTTCAAGGGGTCACGTTAGGATGAAGTTCTATGGTGGTCCCGGGCTTTTCACCTTGCGGGTCATGCTAATAGTTCACTTTCCATAGGAAATTCACTAATAACACAAATAATAAATGGCACGACAAAACCTGTCATAAATTATAGACAAGACAATTTATAATTTAATTAATAAGTAACATAACATTTTATAGAATCTTCAATGAATAACGATAGGCTGACTACGCAGGTTTGCTGCAAGAGGTACCCCCAAAAGTGTGTTTTTACTTTCTCCCCCTATACATAGTATATGGAGAAAGTATTGTTTTCGTAAAAATTTTCGAATTTGAGTTGTTAGTGGAAATATTCGTTTTGGTGCTCCCTGAACCCAAACAAGTGGTTTTTACGTGATGTCTGTGTGTGTGTGTGTGTGTGTGTGTGTGTGTGTGTGTGTGTGTGTGTGTGTGTGTGTGTGTGTGGTCGATTTTTATGAAATTTGGTATGTAGGTACTAATCCACGATATCTCCAGGCGTTTTTTTCATTTTTTTGATTTTTGATTTTTAAGGGTAATTATCTCCCAAAAACCGCCAAAAAACATGAAAATCCAAATTTCTCAAAAACGGCTCTAACGATTTTGATTAAACTTTCGTGGTTTGTAGAACTTTAGGTTTGCAACAAAATAATACCACCCGCATTTCTTGAAAAATTCGGGTTCAGAAATTACAGGACTTAAAACATCCAAAATTCAATTTTTTGGATTTTTTATAAAAATCATAAATGTTAAAAAAGATTACTATTCACTATTAAAAAAAGCTCAAAAAACTAAATAAATTAGTATTTTAAATTACTATTCTACGATTGCTAGTTACGGAGAAAATTGAAACTTTCATTTAGCGGTAAACACAGTACGTTTTCCAATGTTTTTCTTATGGGGAATACAAATATAACTATTTCTCTCTTATTTACTGATCAATTTCATTAAAATTTGATATGCAGGTCAAGTTAGCATTGACCAACAGATGATGTTCGAAATGTGTTGCTATTTAACCCTGGGGGGGCAAGGGGGCATTTCCCCTCTCAAAACCACTGTGTGTAGCAACGGACTCTATAGTCCCTCCCAAAAAGGGATTTGGGTGGATAATTCTGAAAACAACTATTTTAGACAATTTTCTGTACATTTATCTATACTTCATATTCTATATTTAGTAAATAACAAATATTTTTGTCATTAAAGTTTGGCTAAAAGGGAGAAAGTATGTGTCAGTTTCCTGATACAGTTTATTTTAGGCAAAAATCAATCGGCCACAACCAAATGAAGCTACATACATTTAAATACTTTCATAAAAAAGCGAGAGTTTTGTGTATCCTCCATACGAATCAAGGCCAGATTTAGGCGTAGGCTACATACGTGCGCATCTAAGGGTCTGCACCACACAAAACCACATACACTAGGTATACAATGCAGTTGTCTGCTTGCAATATTGAGCGGAGCGAGTATTTATTTAATCAATAATTTTCAGAAATTTATCGACAAACAAACCACTAAAATAAACAAAACAACAATTTCACAGAAAACTACTGTATTTACAAACAGCTGATAGTAACAGTCTGCATTTAAATTTGATCCATATAACAGCTGTATAATCAACACACAGTAAACAAACCAAATAAAATATTTCACCTATTAAAATAACATGGTAACTTTAAACCTATTAAAATAACATGGCCGTAGGGCAGAACCCTTATGTCCGATTTGGACCATTTCAGATTTATACCTTCCCATAGATGGTTACTATGACCGAGCAAAATTTCGTGAGGATCACTCCAGCCGTTCAAGAGGAGTACGTGTAAATAAAAAGCCAGAGTGTAGTATAGGAGCTCCGCTCAAAAATCCCCTCATAAAAGCAAAAAAAAAAAAAAAAAAACCTGGACCTGGACGGTGGCAAGGGCCCGAACCACAAGTGTTGCCTCCTAAAGCTTCTAAATCTGGCCCTGATAAGAATAACGTTTGACAACGTACTGAGTTCAGCACTTTGAAAAGGATATCTCTACAACGGATGCACGTGGAAAGAACATAAACACTAGTTTTGTTTGAGCATAACTCTTAAGATAAGTGATGGTTTGAATAAATTTATATGAGAAAAAGCTTAAAATTCTGTTCCCAGAAGATTATGATGGGTAATTTTTAAATGAGTTGTTGGATTTATTAATCTAGGCTAATGATATAAAATACTAAATTTTTTTAGTAAAATAGTTATGACCAAATATTGAACGATTAAAAGAAATGAGTATAAAAATTCAAATAAATAACAACTAACAGAGGTCTAACATACCTTCACTTTTACTGCATTCGAAATGAGAATCAAAAAGTAAATTCAGAACAATTTAGAAAATTCTAGGTGGCCCTGTTTATAGTTGTGATCATTATCTATTGATTTTAATGTATATAGTTTATTAATGTAATCGATCAATTTGTTGATTTGTTATGTTTCATAGATCTCTAGTATTATTGCCACAGACGAGACTCTCGCCTGCTTGTTAATACTAACGAGGTAAATATATATATTGAGAGAAGTCTCGTTTCTTGTTTAAAAAGTGAAGGCTTATGCAGGAGGTTATTTTTGTACGAAACATCTGGTCAAAGACTAATAAAGACTAACATAACTTGTGAAGAGAGCATTCAGTTGGTTGTGGCCATTGGAGAGCTGAATTGGCAAAGGGTCAAACTGGCGGTTAGCCAAATACCTCCTAGGAGGTATTGTGGGTTCTTAGGTTCTGACACTTTCCAGCTCCTTGGAAGTCTGTCAAACTCATTATAATGCCCAAACCCAGAAAATATCACCTCTTTCCACAAAACCATATCGCCCTATATCCCTCCATTCAGTAATCTCCAAACTCTTTGAACGCCTTTTCCTCTCCCGGATAACCCCCTTCCCGGACGGTTTCACTATCCCGGAACAGTTCGGGTTTCGCCGCGGCCTTCGACGACGCAGCAACTGGTCCGCTTGCTGAACAAAGTGGTCGACAATTATAACCTCAACCTGTACTCATCTTTTGCAGTTCTTCTGGACATCAGCAAGGCGTTTGAAAAGCTCTGGCACGAGGGTCTCCTCTTCAAACTGAGTGAATCACCACTCCCGGCAGCCTCTTGTTCATCTGCTGAAGTCCTACTTGAAACAAACAAGCATCGAGTTACAGCCATCTAAGTTCGATTCAAACATCGAGGGAAATCTGTCCACAGTGTACGTCCGGTGGGAGCTGGGGTACCACAAGGCAGCGTCCTGAGACCGGTCCTCTATCTTGAGTGCACAAATGGTATGCACACTAGCTGTTTCAGGTATGACTCTATCACTCTACACAGATGATGAACTCCAGCATTGAAGGAGCGCGGAGCCAGCCCAGGCAGCGAGGGTGATGCAATCCCAAATCCCAATGTCAAGAGAAATGGCGCGTCAAAGTCAACGCGGACAAAAGCAACGCGATTTCTTCCAGGAAATAAGGAGGATGCCACGAGCAGCCCCTCCTGAGGTGCAACTGGAAGGCGAGCCGATCCCCTGGGGGTTGCACTAGATTCCAAACTACGCTTCACGCAACACGTTTATAAGAAGGTTGCCGAGGCAACCTCGATCCTCGGACTGATGTGGCCACTCGTCACAGCACGAAGCTCGCTGTCGATCAGGACAAAAGTCGCCTTGTTCCTATTGATTGTTCGCTCTTGCATGACGTATGCATCAGAAGCATAGAGAATCCTGGCCAGCAAGACAACGAGAAACGCCTGGAAGTCATCCAATCGAGGACGTTCAGAAGAATAACCCGCCAGTCCTGTGTCCGGAATTCTACTATATGGAACTCGACTGCAGTCCCAACCCTCGAGAATTTCACGAAAGTATACAAACTAGCCGCCTTTTTCAGAGAGCGGATGAGTGGCACCATGACCACATATATATAAGAAAGCTCTGCAGGCTATTCGGAATCGCAGAAGACTGGAGGCCCCGCCCAACCACCATGCTGGAAGACCCACTGTAGAAGAACTTCGACAGTGAGCAGCCGTGCGGTTTCTATCTAATAACCATGTTTTTCTGAATTAGCCAAAATATCTGATCGTCAATTTGGCAGTCTCGGTGGATCACCCGCTCATGCTGTGGTTGCCCTCCTATCTCATCCATTTTGGAGTGGGAAGGTGGGTTTAGTGGGTAGCCTTCTCTTGGAGGGAGGGGTCCCACACTACCCCACGGGAGCGGTATGTTCGAAAAGCATTCCCACCTACCATTAAAAAAAATTGTTTCGGTTAGGACATAATGTAAGAACAAGAACCAGTTTTTAACATGGTGTAAGTAAGTAGTAAGGTGTGCTGTTGCGCATCTAGCACGGCAAGCGGTCGGGCGTAACGTCATCTTGGGGTAGAATACGGCACGCATACATTCATCAGATTGACGTATCGTCTAAACTAACCAGTGATTTAAGTAACTTATGTAGGCATGACGAATATTTCAAAGGCAGAGGTCATGATGTTTAAATAATTCCGTTTCATTAGTTTTGAGTGAGATATATAATTAAATGAAAATTGTATTATTAGTTTATGAACATGAAAAAGTTAGTTGGCTACCAAATCACATATTTTTTGGTCAGAGGTTTCGACCTGAGAGAAAGTTTTAGAAGAAGGATAAATTTTTACAACAAGGAAAACCAGATTTTGCTAGAGCCTTTCCGAACAGGAAGTTGTAATAATGTATTTAGTAAAGCCGGACCACGTTAACATAACCGCGACGCCCGCCATGGCATGAGCCATGCACTGAATATATTTGCTTTACTCGCACCTTTTTGCGTGTATACAGTTATTATATTTTTTATGCATTTCACATATTTAAAAATAAAAATACAATGTTCACTTTATATAGTTCGGTTGAAAACCCCATTGTAAATGGTGATTTGTGCATGCTATTGTTTTTTGAGAAATTATCTTTTGAGTTTAAAACGTCTTAATGATGTGACTGTAATTAAGCTCTTCCAGAAATATTTGTCATGCCTAAGTTACTTAAATCATGGGTTGATTGACGCTGCGTCTAACTGTAATTTGAATACGCGCCACATTCTGCCCCCAAGATTACGTCATGCACATAACGCTCCTAAACTCGTCCACGTGAATAGCACACCTTACTACTTACACGTGCTACTCGCTGAAATCTAACGAGTCGACAAAGTGAATCAAACAATCATCTATCCATGATTTGAAACTCAATAAACTTGTATTTGTTTATTCCCTCATAATTAATCATGTTTCCCGGAAAGATTAGATGCATAAATCAAACGAAAAAATTAATTTACTCCAACTTTTACTATTTTTATTCCAGTGATTTGCATGAGTAGATTTAAATACTGTATAGGAATTTAACAGCCAATCAGGATTGTTCAAAGAACGATAAATTTATCTCACCAGTGTACCAACGTGACAAAATCACCAGCTCGCTTTTTTTACAAAAATCGTTAAGCAGTGTTACCTCCAGTTATACAAAAACATCCCTGCATTGGAAACATTCTTTTGCTGGGTGAAATGCCACAGTTGAACACCAGTTGTTCTAGAATTGCCTTACTAACTATTTATTTATTCACGGCAAGCGCCATTTTACAAAAAAAAGAAACAAAAAAAATTTTAACAATGCGTGCAAATTGAGAGTATAACCAACGAAGTAAATATATATAGAGGTAAATAACTTCAGTCTATATCCTAACCATAGACTAACTACTGTAGTAAGTCTATGTCCTAACCCAGGATGTAAGAACCATGGTGTAAGTCACAGTCTACTATACACAGTCGCACAGCTCAGTTGCGAAAGTTGTCCGCCTGGCCGCGGCGAGCGATGCGAGCGCCCCTAGCGGCTCGCAAGCTCAAGCGCTAGTTCACTCCATTGGCTTATATGGCAACAAACCGTTCTTCATGTTGTTTAATTTAATAAAAATGTTTGTTAAATAATATTGCTGTGTTAATGTGACATTATTCGTCGTCCTCTTATGATATTATAAAAGTATTTCATCAGTTAATAATAATAAATAGACTAAATTTAGACGCAGGGAATAGTTTAATGCATCTTACAACAATCTGTCAACAATAATTATTTGTTATAAATCATTGTGCAATTTACAGTTTGACCTTAGATGTTTAATTGTAAGATAAATTATTTATTTAGTGAATTTCCTTTGGAAAGTGAACTATTAGCATAACCCGCACGGTGAAACGTAAGCCCGGGACCACCATAGAAGTTCCTAACGTGACCCCCTGAACACGTTTTGGGGGTCGTTCAAAATTTTATATATATGTGTTGCCACTCTAGCGGTCGCATTTTTTGTCCGATTTACTTCAAATTTGGTAGGGACGTTCCTTTCTGTAATCAGTTGGACAAGTTCTTTGGGAAAAACAATCGGAAAACTCTAAACCCTTTTTTTGGGGGATTAATCTTTCAAATTTCGATTTTTTGGGCCCAAAAAGGGTCATAAAAGCCTCAGATGTAAAACCAATGCATGTAGGATGATGGGAATTAGTGAGGCGAAAGTTTAAAGCCCTCTCTTGTCATTCTAGCATAAATATTTACCGAGTTATTAAAGAAAATGTGTATCGACTAAACACAGTACGTTGTCTTATGGGGGTTTTACACTAGAAAAGCCTGTTATTCCTTTGTTAGAGTACTTTTATCATCCCCAGCAACCTCACGCCTACTTTCAAGCCTGTTTGGACCTTCTCCTAACCTTATAATGCACAAAATTGTATTCCCAGCTTTGCAAGTAAATGAAACCAGGAGTATCAGAACAGCCAAAAAATCAATGTTTTCAGATTTCAATAAAAATTGGACAAATGTATGTTTTTACACTTATTTTTAGTTTTACAAGTTGTTATGTGGAAATTCACTTCCCTCACGTCAGCGTGCTGCGTGCGAACTCGTTTGAATGCAAAGTTTAATTTGTAAATTTGTATCTTTTGTATCTAAAATAAATTCGTATTTTCCCTAAGAGATTTTACAAGACACAACGTTGGACAACGTCTGAGACAGAAAAAGCAGAGTTATCCATTCGATTTTTAAGTTGCTAATTCTTAAGATTCTAAAAAGTTCTTTGAAGTGCATAAATGTTAACCATGCAAATCGTCTTTGGTAGAAGAAAATTACAGTATTAATGATGAAAGTATAACAAATTGTACATAATATTGTACACACAATTGTTTTGTGTCGACGTCACATCTTGATTACTAATTTGTAAACGTTGAATTTTTAATTTTCTTTCCTGTTGTCAGGATATGAATTTGTGTCTTATTAAACTTGTTTTGAAACTCAAATTTTGTTACACCTTAAAATTTACAAATGAACCTTTGCGTTTAAAGAAAATAAAATGCAATAATATCATACATTTAAACATTTAGGGTGTTAACATGCACATATTGTACAATGATTTTTAACAAATGAAAGACAGAATGTCAGAATGTCGTAATTCATTAAAACTATTCCCAGCGTCTAAATTTAGTATCTTTTGTATTACCAACTTATGCGATAATATGCGAACTTATAATACTTTAAAATCTTCATCATCTCACAATAGGACGGCAAACAAGTTACATTAATATGGCAATATTAATTAATAAACATTTTTATTAAATTAAAACCAGAAGAACTCTTTGTTGCCATTGAAGGCAATAGGGTAAAATAGCGCTTGAGCTTGCGAGCCGCTTGGAGCGCTAGGGTCGCTCGCGCGGACATCTCGACACACGAGTAAGCTGCGGGACTGTGTATAGTAGACTGTGGCGAGTAGTTCTTTGCCTTACCAAAATTTGGAAAGAACGGCTCACAGTTTTGTTCATCATTCAGTTATCATCAGTGTTACCTCCAGTTGTCCAGTTATACAATAGACCACCCTAGTCCAATGTGTTCATTGCCACCATTCCTCTCGCTATATTGTTATATTTGTTTAATTTTCACAAGGATGTTCACTTTCACTTAACGTTTAAGTTAGGTTAGGTGTTAAGTTAGGTCGTTATAGAATCAAAACAAAACAGTAGTAAATGCCATTCTCATTCTCTTGAGTAATTTTATTTTCTTGACCTTCCTCGAGTTCATAATCTAGGCTACATCTTCATCGTAATTTTAATCATTAGTCACTAATTCAGTTTGCCGTTAAACGAAATGGCTACACATTTTGGCGAAATTGTTGAGTTAAATTCAAGATCATTTGTGACTGATGGTGAAGAGTGGTCATTCGATGATAGGTAAGGAAAGCCTTCAAATATTCAGAACAAACATTTTTTATAAACAATGTGTTTTTAGTAATGTGCAAAGTGTAATAAAACACAACTGTCACCTAGCCTGGATGAATCTTAAGTTTATTTTTGGATTGAAAAGCTTATCTCTGCTATTCTGGTCTCAGAAGCTTTATCCCTAACTGCGGATAAAGATGAGGAGTTAAGTTTTAACAGTGCCATTCCTAAGGCAGCATGTTAGTCTAAAAATGTCATCAGCGCATTGCAGCCGTCTTTACCGTGTAAAAGTACATAACAAAAAAAATGGTGGGGTTATTTTCCCATCTGGCCCAAACCAATCGCAAGCTCCAAAAGGGAGCTTATGCATGGTATAGTGCTTCCAGTCATAGTCCAACTAAATGAAAGTAAGACACAGAGATTTAATTTGATTAGTAAATGTTTCTATGAGTTACCTATTACCTCATAGGTCCTAATTTTCCCTTTTCCTGTGACCTGGTTTGACTGAACTAGAAGACCTGACATATAATGGAGTACAAGATCTGACTGGTCTTATGCCATAAATATGGTCTGCAAGACGACGAGGGAGTAAGTAAGTAAGTAAGAGACTCGCTCATTGATGAGTTAAGCACTCAGTATGACCAGGATATGAAAAGCATTACTGCCTTTCTTGGCTTCATTATCAACTTAAAATTATTAACTAACTTAATGCTCTTTAATATCTAAATAGGGCAATTATTAGAGTTATGTAACATTGTATAGAGTGTTCTGTTCTATTTTGACATTATCAATAAGTCAATTGTAAATTTGCTATAAATAATTTAAAGGTGAGATAGGTCTAATTGTGTTTTTTTCCAGATACTCAATACAAACAGAAAATGAAGACTTGCAAAATCAGGGGAAACCGTATGACTATTTATTGATTGCATGTGGTAAAGTATTGAGTGGTAAGTTGATATTGCTTCAAGGACATCTGCAACACTATTTCTGTTGAAAAACAAGTCTTTGTTAGTTACAATTGTAGCCTACAATATGGTACATTCTGACAAGAGGTTTTTATTTAGTAGTTAATATCACATTTTTATACAGTCGTCTTTTAATGGAAGGATACATTTTTGGTTAAGAACTTATATTACAAACTGTAATTCTATAATCTTTTCCTAAATCTTAATTTTATAAAGTATCAATAATTGTTTTATTAGTCTGTCTGAAAACAATCAACTTTTTATTGGTTTCAAAATAACTTACAATCCTTGAGTTACAATCTCTGTTATGGGATACAAAATTATAAGTTTACTACGAGGCCTTGATCAAAATTGAAAATCATTGCGTATATTCTGTATGGAGATGACTTTTTGGCAAGTGGAGGAGAAAAGTAAATGAGGGGAAATTTCACTCGTTATAATACTTGCTTATGTTTGCCATTGGAGAAAGCAGTTTGAACATAATTGAACACAGCCAATCTCGTATCAGCCTTCATTAAAAATGTTACACTATCTATATAAGATGACTGAATAAATAGAATACCTAACTCGATTAGATTAACTTTAGTACTTTGAAAGCCTATGGGGTGGAGCACTGAAGGCAGATGTTTTCAAAATCAAAAGCACATATTTAGAGAAGAGCTTATTAATTGACTTGGTACAAAACACACCGTGTTTAAAAATCTATAGTAAATTTTACCCCTAACAGAACTATTTCGTAGCTAGTGCATTCAGTAATCAGGAATGTAGATATAGGTCGTAGGCATAGTATTTATTTATCATGCAAAAAGTTACTGTTTATTAGTAGATATTAGTATTATATTTGTTTAGAAAAGTTTATTTTGAAACTTTAATAACTTTTGTCACTTTTACATAAATTATACATTTTCACTAATGCAGATGTCAGTTTTGAATGTTTGGAGAGAATATTTTTGTAAACTCCTAAATGGAAATGAGACTGAAAGAAATTATAGCAGTAGGATTGAAACAGTTAAACTGTGAGAAGGTATATTTGTTCCTGAACCTACATTGGAAGAAGTGATGATATCTATAAAGTCTTTTAAAAATGGTAAAGCTCCAGGTGAGAGTCTAATCACTATGGATATGTTTAAATTTAGAGGCAAAAATGTAAAGGAATATCTGCACGGATTAATTCTTAAAATTTAGATGACAGAGAAAATGCAAAATGACTGGAAGGAAGGAGTGGTTATACCACTTCACAAGAAGGGTGACAAAATGGATTGTAAGAACTATAGAGGTATATCATTACTAGAGGCAGCATATAAAGTGCTCTCAAAAATTCTGATGAACAAATTGAAGGTACATGTTAAAGAAATAATTCAAGATCATCAAGCAGGATTTAATATGAAGGGGAGGTCAACCACAGGTCATATCTTTGTGCTAAAAGATGTGGTAAGAAATTATTGGGAGTTTGACAAGAGTGTTTAGATATTATTACCGGGGGGGCCAAGCTTTGCTCGGGGGAAGGCCAGTCAGTTTCTTTAGATGACTTGGAGCATATTTCACCACTTCCCCCTACTGATAAACAGATTTGTATAACTCATTTGTCTCTTTTTTACATTATTAAGGTCACTCCAGTTATTTATATCTCAATGCCTCTTTGATTTAATTTAATACTCTATATGTAATCTTCATTCAAATCTTTTAATCTCTGCTCTCAGGAAACCATATGTTAATAATCATAAACAACATGAGTATTACTTTGACAGTTCCCTGGTTGATTATGAACAGCTGTTACAATTATTTTGTTTTGATTTGAAACTCCATAAGCCCAATGTTGATTTTGTTAACTTTTCATTTTAGTTTTTTTAGATTATTTGATTTTTTCCTGGGGATGAGGCCTGTATAGAACTTAATTTTATCCCAGAAATTAGTTATTTCGAACATTTGAAGGAAATCGTTAGAGCCGTTTTTGAGATCAGTGTCGCAAGCAAGCAAACATACAAGCAAACCATACTCATATTAGAGTATAGGATAGTATAGATTTTATAAAGGCATATAACTGCATTATGAGACAGAAAATGTGGTCATTTTAAATAAGTACAAAATACCCCAAAAGTTAATAAATTTAATCAAAATGTGTATAGAAGGATCAAGATGCATAGTAAGGGTGGGGAGAGAATTCCTATAGACAATTTGGAAGTCAATACAGGGGTTAGGCAGGGATATGGTCTATCTCCCATACTATTTAACTTGGTTTTAGAGGAAGCTTTAAGAAAGGTAAAATATTCTTCGTTGATGGAAAAATGAATGTTTTAGCATATGCAGATGATGTTGCACTCATTGCAGAAAATAGGGAAGATCTAAAGAAGTTAGCAGAAAATGTATTATTTATTTATTATATTAGCCAGGAAAGTTGGACTGATGGTAAACGAAGATAAAACGCAGTACCTATATGACAATATGTAGGGAAGCGGTGAATGAGTCAACACTATTACAAGTGCTGGACTGTAGCTTTAATTTAACTAACAAATTTAAATATTTAGGTGTAACAACAGTCAGCACTAATAGAGAAAAACATTAAATTCTATATAGAATTAAAGCAGCGGATAGATACTACTAGGGCCTTAACAAGCTGCTGAGCAGCAAATTACTTGGTAAGACAACCAAATTCAGGATCTATAAAACTATACTACAACCTATGATGCTCTATGGCTGTGAAGTTTGGTCACTAGCAGTCTTCAGAAAAAAAACTCATAACCTTTGAAAACAAAGTACTAGCATAAGGAAAATATTTGGTCCTGTTTTTGAAGCAGGAGTTTGGAGAATCAGAAAAAATAGAGAACTGAGAGAGATTTATAGTGAGCCAGGTATAATTGTAACAATAAAAAGATAGTGGTTAAGATGGCTGGGTCACATATTGAGAAGGGACAACACCAGCATGATAAAAGAGGTTTTTAATGGAAGACCCAATGGTAGAAGACCTCTAGGAAGACCAAGTCTGCGTTGGAGAGACCAAGTGCTGAAGAATGTAAGAAGACTTGGAGCACGAATAGGAATGGTGAATGACAGAGATGAGTGGAGGCGGGTTGTTGGCGAGGCCAAAAACCATTTTGGGTTTACATGGCCCCAGGAGCAATAAGTAAGTAAGTAATGTAGGTCATGGGGTCCTTGCTTTGGTGCACATGCTTTTTTGAAGTTGGGTTTAAAAGAAGCCAGACATGTATCATCCAACTTCAGTGTATTTGTTTTTGATGAATTTGTACGAGGAACTATTTATGCCAGCTCAGAAGCGGGGGTACTATGCAAAAAAAAACCTAAATTACCAAGTCAGATAGATGATAATTTGTACATTAATAAGGTCCAACCAAAAGTTAATAAAAGGTTTTTTTAAAGCTGGTTTTTAAAGTGTGCCGTCGGCAGAAATTACAATAGGCCTAGTATGCTGTGACTGTCAGAACTTTTGATCTCTGAAGTTTTGATAATTTTCGAACATGTGAATATTATAATAGTTTGTATTTTTTGTTGTTATTTTAGAAGTTATTTATGTACAATAGGCATATCCGCCACTATACACTTTCTGCGAACCACCTAGCAACTTATTGGGAACCCGGGGTGCGCGATACCCAGGTTGGGAACTGCTGTTTTAGAGGCTTAAAATTTAAACAATCAATAAGTTCTTTTAGAATTTTAATTGGCAGTGTCAATGGTAGCAGTGTATTTATGAACAGTGGTGCAGAGGGTAACTTTCTTCTCCGTATCCTGCCCTCTAATTCCCCATTTAGTAGTTATAATGTTTGATCACACTCTCTTATTATAGCATTACACATTATTTTAGCACTGTGTTTTAGTGAAGTTTAGGTTTCAGTAATACCAGTATAAAAATAATCTTGAAGTGTAACCTATGGCCTTTTTAATTGGATGATTTGAATTCAGGTTAGTTATACAATTTTGTATTTGGACTTTACAATTCTAAATAAAAACTAAGATATAAAACAACTATGCTGCCTGTCTTTTCTAGGAATACCTTATTATTTATGTGTTGTGATAAAATAACACTAAGTAGGTTGGATTAATTGAGCACTATCATATTGTACAGTCACAATGGAATCAGTGACGTTCAAGGTAATAATTGTTCACTCATAACTGCCTTATAATATGAAAATGTAACATATCACTTTAAGCCCATTTTTGCTACAGATGATAACGTAAGTTACTTTCTGCGCAACCCTCGTAAAGCAATAGGCTAGATCTTACAAAATTTAAAAAAATCTCAGATCTGATCTGCTTGAATACTTACATCTAGATTCGATTATGTGAAACTAAGCTATTTGAAAATATTAATTTTATGTTCTCAATTAATGTGTTTATATTTTTTATTTATAGCATAGCAATAACACCTTAATGATGCAACTATTTGATAATGTCATAGATGTTTAGTGCAAGTAAAGAATGTCTATGTCCAGTTTAATTTGGAATTTTAATGAGTAAAATTTGTATTGTGTAGATTTTGCGTCTGCTTACCTTATATCTGAAAGTACACAAACTATGAATAGATACAACATTGTTCTCAACCCAAGTGATAGTGAATTTAACGTTAAGAAGAAATTCACATCAACCCTGTACCAGTTGTCAAAAAACACGTTACTGTTTGTTTGTGAACAACTTCCACATATTTACTTCGCACATCATTTGTTGATTAAGGTAAGTTGTCTTAGTTGATACATTTCGTTAAACCTTTAGATTATCACTGAATTTGCTAAGACCAAAATCCATCGTTCCATTTAAAAACATAATCCTTACTCCAAGTAGCTGTGCTTATCACCATTGATTTTTAATGCAGAATTTATGGCCAATCTGTTAAGCGAAAAATACACCATGAAACTAGTGCTACACCATCAAAGTGTTAGTTAAAAGAGGCGCAGGCAATATTTCAATTTGCATGATTTTTATCCCGTTTCTGGGATTTTTGAGTCCTTCGTGGGATTAGAACGATATGTGGGATAAAAACAACAATATTACCTTCCTCGTTCATCTCCCATCACAGGTTAGAATAATTTCCTGTATTTAAGAATATAAACAATCACAATTAAAAGAGGGCATCTGGTAAAAGTAAAGAGAGAACTATTTGATTCTGCAATCTAGCGGAAAACATATCCAATGATCTCAGATTATAAGCGGGATAAAAAAAGGAATTTTTTAAGGTGATTTAACAGGATGAAACGAGATTTTTTTGTCTGAAGAATGGGTTTGTTATTTTTGTTCCGGACAGCAGATGATATAATTGTCTGATTAGTGGACCAGCTGGTCCATTTCCTGCCTTCAAAAATGAACCAAACATGGGATATCTATTCTGTATAAAAAACTAGCTGTTCCCGCAGGCTTCGACCCACAAATAATCTTAATATATATAATACCCTCGTTGCAGCAAACCGGCGTACTCAGCTAATTTCCGATGCACATTTTTGTCTTAATACTATAAAGCCAACTCGCTTATCGCGGCAACGTCGCACTCCGTTCTTTTCAACACGCCGCAGCGGTAGCCAGCCTCGTGCGCGTACTTATTTATTACGTAATAATCACTCTGAATAAACTGTTTCGAAGTATATTTGGTTTAAGTACTTTCAAAATTAGACTATAAAAATCACAAGCTTCATAACAAGTTATTAAACAAGTATTTAGCTCTTTTGAGTGCTGAGAAAACATCACTTTATGAAATGGATAACAGCTTTCATAAAATTAAGTTTAAAAATCTAAAATTATACAAATAAACTAAAAACATGTCCATCTATGATGTATACAAATTTGAAATCGATGAGTTGACCCGTTTCGGAAATATGAATTTTTTAAGTCCGTAGTTGCTAGAAAAACGGCAAAAATCGTGTACTTTTTAGATTCTACCCGCAATAAAAATTAGTTCAATGAAAATTTAAAATTGTTGTTTACAACGAAACACAAAGAATAAGACAAGGACAATTTTGATGTAACCGCCGTTGTTGTAGCTCAATTGGTTAATTTTTGGTGGCAAGTCAAACTCGAGTATCCATAATTTTGAATCTGACAGTAGTAACTTACGAGTCAGCGCCTTGAACAGCGATGTAGGTCAGTGTGATTTTGAATCTGTAATAATTTACACATATTTTATGTTTCAGATCAGACCTTACTTAGAGACAGCTGGTCACACTGTTGTACTCACAGCAGATAATATGTCTTGCTACAAACCTAGGAGTGCCTCACAAGCTTTTCTCAGGTGCCTTTCTACCAAAGCTTGCACGCTGGCCAAGCAAGCTTCAATTTTGGAACTTCCAAACACTATTTCTGGATTGCCAGCAGCAGGTGATAAAGTTGAAATAATTAGGATCTAACTTAGCTTTTACTTTCTACTCTCTCCTATTAAAATAAATAATTTATTTATGTGACACCAGCTATGGTTACAAAATTGTAGCTTAATATAATGACTACTAGTGGGCCTGTTGCTAGAAACCAAGCAAAAATGTTCTAACTTGCGTCAGAATTTGGCTGAGTTGTCGTTACCATGCGTTCTCAGATTATAACATATGTTGATACTTATAGAATTAAGTTTTATTTATAGACTGTTGGAGAAAGCAATTGAATTAGAATTAAAATCTATCTCCATATTATCCTTATGGAGAAAAACAAACTTCGAAGGGGGCCTGTGCCCTTCCTAATAGGGGTATCGAACATTGAAAACCACTTTGCACAACTACGGATCGAGGCCATTTATTTGATACTTCAGTTGTCAAAATTGGTTTAAAAATTACTGTGGAGTTTTGTTCACAAAAATCGTCTTAAACTAAATAAAAATGTAAACAATGTGTCATCACTGGTGCCCATCCAACAGTAGACAAGTATCAAAGCTGAATATGATACCTACTGTATAAACAGTAGACAAGTATCAAAGCTGCACATGATACCTACTGTATAAACAGTAGACAAGTATCAAAGCTGCACATGATACCTACTGTATAATTATTCACTGTGACAAATTATACTCACTGGGTGTTAGAGGGGTTTCAAATAACTGGTTAAAACCTTATCTTTCAAGTAGAACACAATTAGTTTATGTATCCGGATATAGATCTAAATGCAGAGCGATTTCTTTTGGAGTACCTCAAGGTTCTATTTTAGGGCCTATTCTTTACAATATTTATGTTAATAACTTAACAAAAGTTCAATGTGGTAATATAACTTGCTACGCTGATGATATTGTTATAACAATAAATCAAAACACAGTCCAAAATTACACAAATTTATCAATTCTTAGGGAATTTGAATTTATTTGTTAATTGTAAGAAAAACAATTTTAGTTTATTGAGAAATAGAGCTAAACTATTTCTGGGTCAAATAGTAATGGATAACTTTGAATTAACGGAAGTTAAATCGATGAAATATTTAGGTATTATATAATAGATGAAAATCTAACATGGACAACACATATTAACTCCTTATGCAATAGCATAACTTCATGTATATTTTGCTAAAGCTATTTTTGTCAGTTCAGATATAAACTACTACTAACATTATACCATCATACAGTGATAGAATCAAAAATAAGATACGACATTGTAATATGGGGCTAAACAACTTTTTTATTAGCATATTATCCCGTAAATATGGGGCTCAGCATCACAAAATTTAATGAGAAGAATATTTGTTTTACAAAAAAGAGCAATACGATTTATTCAAGGGATCAAAAAGGGAAAATCTTGTAGGCAAGCTTTTAAATTTCTCCATATTTTACCTTTATACTCATTGTATATTTATTAGGTTATAATGTTTGCTCAATTCAACAATATCGATAAACCAGATGAAGGAAATCATATGTATTATATCAGAGGGAAATCTAATCTAAGACAAGAAACCCGTAGACTTTTATTAAACTGCCACTTGGCCCAAAATATTGGTGCTTCTTTCTTCAATAAATTACCTTATGATTTAAAAAACATTGAAGATAAAACAAAGTTTAAAGACAAACTAAAAAAAATTCTTAATAGAAGGATCATTCTATTCGATAAATGAATTTAATGAATTCTATTACAACCAACCTTAATGAATTAAACATGTAAGTAAAGATACAATTAAAAATTATATAGGCTATAAAAATAAAATTGTATGTAGAATGTTTATACAACTACTGACAACTAATCAATAATGCATGTTAAATATTAAATTTTAAAATAAACTATTAAAAAATATATTAATTAAATATAGTGAATTAATATACTTATATTGAACATAGGTCAATAACACTCGAAGCACCCGGGCTGTAGTGATGCGGACGGTGTATCAGAGACCCGAAACTCTACAACCTTTGGGTGTAGATAGTAGATGGTCCAAATATAATGATTGTTGATAAAAATAATAATTTTATTTATTATTTTTTAACTTCATTAGTTCACTATAAATATGACATTTCAGATGTCATTTGATTCCTTAACCCTTTCAGTGCTATGGCCCGATATATCGTCTTTTGAATCTGTTATCAATAAACACTGTTACTGCTTCATAAGCGATTGTACCGTTAGGCGCTCAGTCTGCAGTCTGAGTCTGACATGTGGTGAAACCTGGTAGACACGAATTGAACTACCTCGTCCAGCGCCTAGTCTCTATAATACCAACTGATCCACTGCAGCTGCTAGCCTGACCAGTGGCTGTGCGGTCTAAGGCGTTACCTTCCCGGCCGGGGGTAACACTTGGAACAAGGGTTCGAATCCCGTCACAGTCGGTGGTTTTTATGTGCAACTTATGGAGAGTTCACCTGTCTGTGGCAGAGTTGAAGGGGAGGGCGAACCTTAAGCAAACGGTGGACGGCTCGGGTCCAAGCTGACGGGATGGGTGGATTCTTTGTGAGTTGCACATCTGATCAGGTGTTTTGCTACTTTTTACCTATCCTTTACTGTGTGTATCCAGCGGAATCACGTTTTTATTAATTTTAACTGTTCAGGCGTTCAATATATTAAAAAAATCAACAAAACATCACGGATTCAACTACTCCTTTCAGAAGCTTAGCACTCAAAGGGTTAACAAACTATTCATCATTATTTTGTTCACATGCAGTAGTAAACAAATGTTTATTATGTTATCATTTTATCAGTAAAAAACAACAATCATTACAAAAAATAAAAAAACAAAGTTAACAAACAAATAAGGAAAGAACACCTTGAAATAAAATAAACAAGATAACAAATCTATAGTCAGATAATAAAGTCTATTCCAATCATTTTTATCTAAATTAATTAATGGAGAATGAAAATAATGAGAATGGAGGAAGGATAATAAAGGAAAGAATGGTATAATGCAGAAGAAATAGACAAGTTAATAAAAATATGATGAAGAAAAATTTCAAGATAACAAAAGAAGATTACAGAACAAAAATAACACGTTTGAAAATTAAAAGTAAAAAGTCAAAAATCTTATGAAAGAAGATTAAGAAAAAGAACTTATATTTTGAAAATGTATTAAAAGGGAGTTTTTACAAAAAAACAATAAAGTGTTTTTGAGTGCAAATTAACAAAAAAATTCAATTAATTAAAACTGTCCTGGTGGGTATTGTTGTTATTCAAATAATTTTTGACAAAGAAACTGTTAATCTATATTACAGACTATTTTCAAGAAACTCATTTTGTGAGAAGTCGTCAAACAAAACTAACTAACTAAAAAAGATTACATAAACAATGTAATATGTTGTTTATGTAATATTCTTATTTTCAATATTAAAATGTAATGAATAAATCTTTAAAAAAAAATGCAACCGAGTGAGGTAGCGATTATTGCATCTCACATTTGGGAGGTTTTGGGTTTCATCCCAGGCCGGCCATTCTGAGAAGAGTTTGTACGGTTTCTCATCTTATTTAGGCAAATGCCGGAATGGTTCCCCAAAAAAAGGGCCATACCCCGCCAGGAAGGGAAAGAGAGGACTCAGGCCTCCCTTACCTGGTTTAAATATTTCCCCATAAATTTAATATTTTGTTGTAAATTCCAATACATTACTAAGCATTGTCACGGAATAAATACAGGGTGACTTACGGGAACCGGACGTTTTTTAAATGAGGAGGTACAAAGTTATTTTTTTGAAAAATAATTACTTGATTGCTATCCAAAATAAGTTAGTAACATACCATTTGATAAAAAATATTCATAATGTTGTAAGTTGTTGTTGGTGACGTGTTGTTGCAGTTTTCACGTTTTGAAGATTGTCGTGCATATGCTGGCCGTTCACTTGAATACAGGTGTCCAGTCTGTTCTGGAATTCATTTGAAACTCTTGTTAGCAGATCTTGCTCGATTGTGTGCACCTCATCAGTGATTGCAAGTTTTAAGTCAACTAACGTAAGGGGTTTGCGAGCGTAAACACGTTCCTTCGAAAATCCCCATAGGAAGAAGTCACAGCTGGACAAATCCGGTGACCTTGCTGGCCACGGTATGTCACCAAAGCGCGAAATACCTTACTTCGAAACATGTTTCTCAAAATTGCCATCGAAGGGTTGGCTGTATGGGCTGTTGCGCCATCTTGTTGAAAATAAACCCGACTTTTGTTTATTCGTCGTCTCTGAAGTTCTGGTTGGAGAAATGTATTCAACATATGAACATAACGTTGTGAATTTACTGTCACCGTAACACCGTTTTCCTCGAAAAAGTAAGGTCCGATTATCTCAAAAAGAGAAACCGCACACCAAACGGTTACCTTAGGAGAGTGGAGAGGTTTTTCATGCACGTTACGCGGATTTTCACTCGCCCAGTAATGGAAGTTTTGCTTATTTACTGAGCCATTGAGGTGAAAATGAGCTTCATCACTCATCAGTAATATTGCATTTGGCTCTCTATCAAACAATACTTGCATACGCGATGCAAAATCTACACTTTTTTCTGTAATCCGTCAAATTCAGTTCTTGGACAACCTGCATTTTATACGGATGAAACTGGAGATCTTTCTTCAAAATCCTCCTCACAGAATCCCGACTTATGTTAAGGTCTTGGGCGTGTCTTCGTGCAGATATGCCTGGACTCCTGTTTACTGCCGCTCTCACTCTCTCGATGTTTTCGGGCGTCCTCGCAGTTCTAGCAGGGCCTGGGGGCTTCTTTTTGGTTATTTTTCCAGTTGTTCTAAGCGCTTCAACCCGCCTTAATAACGTATTTCGGCTTGGAACTGAAGCCGAAATTTCTATCGATATTGAAGTGACGACGAAAAATCCGCTGTGTTGAAATGACAGACTGATTATTTTTAATAAAAGTGTTGTATGCAAAAATACGGTGATTAATTGTCCACTGATCCATTGTAACTCAAATGGTAGGCTACACTGAAAAAGGAAACCTAACCTCAATCTCCCTAGCACGTGTAGCAACAATGTAACAGATGTTGCAAATTCGTCCGGTTCCCGTAAGTCACCCTGTATTATTATTATTATAGATATTGTGATATCTATAACCATTGGTGATGCCTACATAATCAAAATGCACAACAAACTCCTTTTAACAAAATGTGTTGTACTATTTCAGCTATGTCGTGGTGTCAAGCAAAGAACAAAAGTGCCATAGTGTATGTGGTCTATTCCGACTCCTTCAGTCTTGACTCGATCACGGCTCAGCCCGTATTACAGCTGCTGAAGACATTCCACTTCTTGGAATTACCGACATCGTCAACTGATAAACTTAAACAATACATACACAGAGCACAGTTACAACATTCAAACCTTTACCTGTAAATAAACAGTTTTTCTTTGTAATATGTTAGTGTAGTTATTTGTTTACTGAAATTGTATTCCTAGGACCTTTAACCTTTAGCGCAGCCAAGAGTTGAGATGTTATATGAGACTATTTTGTATAGACTCAAATAATAGGGAAATATTTGAGGAGAAGACTGTAAGGGTTCAAAGGTTTTGAGAGTTTGACCATGCGGTGAAAGAATATTAACAAAAGGGGGAAATTGTTGGATCTTCTCTGCTAGATAAATTATTCTATGATTACCATGAAAACACTACCTAAGGACTGTATGGTGCATATTCTATCCTCTTCAGACCCAAGTACACATTCATGCACAAATACAAGTGGGAATTAGTTAAAATGGCTCATTTTCTGCCGTCAGACATGTTTCTAGTGTTAGTATTAACTTTACCTCATAGATAGCATTGCTGGAATTGTACACATTGGGTCTGAATAAAGCACATTAATGAAAACATTTTTTATTACTATTAAATACATATTTGATGCTATGGCTTTGATTAACTTTTAGTAACTGTTTGAGACTTATCTGAAGCACCTATGAACTAAAGAGTTTGAAAATTCAAAGCTGGGAATTATTTAACAATGTTCTAAAATTGTTCACTTTTTACACAAACTGGTTGTTTTAATTACATCCTAATGTACACAAGCGTGCCAATTATTTTCAAGAAAATTATTCATGCTTGAATGCCAAACTAATGTTACTTCCTTTAGTTATTTCTGTAGCCCAGTTGAAAACTGTAATTGTAAAATGTTTTCACTAGTAGAAAACAAATATTTTTAATTTATCCGCAAGTGTATTCATTGGGTCCGAAGAGGCTATGGTATGGACATTATTGTTATCAGTACCTGGAAAAAACAATCTCTCTCATGTTTTTAAAAGGCAGTTTTTTGGTGGTATGGGGTTCAATTAGAGGGTTGATTCAATTTTTCTGTAAAAATATTTAAATTCAATAAAAATTACTTAGTTGGTATTTAGCAAAATTTAAAATTAAGTCAGTCCTAATTAAGTTAGTCCGAAATTGATCGCTTGTGGTGGTCCACAAGGATCAATTATGGGCCCTGTACTTTTAGCGAGTTTCTCCTATATGGAAGGAGCTATTACCGTAATCTTTATGATAAGACCTAGTCCCCAATGTTCTTCTTATGGAAAATAATTACAATTTTATTTATCACTTATTTGTGAATTAATTTATATGAAACTTTGTAAGTGATATTCAGACATATATATATATATATAAGCACTGAAAATTCGCTGAGTGCATATTTTTGCTACAACGGGGTATTTATTTTGGTATACATTAACGATCTCCCTGAAAAAAAAACAAACTAGAAATCAACTTGTTCTTGTTCACGGATGATACAACTATCATCACAAAAATCAAATGCATGAATGATTTGGAAGTTGACTCAGAACATAAAATGAATGAGAGCCCAATTTTTTAGCGAATGAAATTCAAAATCTTTTTGAACTCTCAATATTTCTATTGGTGAAACTGATCTTGTATCAACAAATGCAGTTGACTTCCTAGGGGTGAGATTAGACGATGGTAAAAGCTGGGGTGAGTAGTTGGACAAGATTGAGGAAAAATTGGCTAAGGGCATTCTGTCAGGAACCTTGAACTGTTTATGTCTATCTACTTCTGCTTACTCCAGTTGCACATCTCCTACTCGGATCATTGTGTGGGGAGCGGCTGAATCATATCTCAAGAAAACTTTTGATTGGCAGAAAAAAGCGCTAAGAAGCATGCTCAGGCTGTCTATAAATTCTCATTCCAGAGATCACTTTATTAATGAATTGCCTATGGAAAGTGAACTATTAGCATGACCCACACCGTGAAACTTAAGCCCGGGACCACCATAGAAGTTCCTAACGTGACCTGAACACGTTTTGGTGGGTCGTTCAAAATTGTTTATATATATGTATATAGCCATATATATGTATATATGTGTTTGCACTCTAGCGGTCACATTTTTTCTCCGATTTACTTCAAATTTGGTAGGGACATTCCTTTCTGTAATCAGTTGGACAAGTTCGTTGGGCAAAACAATCGGAAAACTCTAAACCCCTTTTTTGGGCATTATTCTTTCAAATTTTGAGTTTTTGGGCCCAAGAAGGGTCATAAAAGCCCCGGATGTAAAATTAACACGTTTGCTACCACAATAATGTTAAAAAAATCGTAACCACAGACTGCCGCCACAATTTTGCGGCGGGCGTGGCCTACTCATAGCCCAACGCCGCAGCTCTGCGGCGGCTGGGTTCATTAAAATAGACTGCCGCCGCAACTGCGGCGTTGGTTTCTTGATTCTAAATGAGAAATTTCTTCGCAACAGTCTATTTTAAAGGTTAGATGGTTTAGGCATGGTCTACAGAATAATCCGCCTTATATATGCGGCGCTTGGTCTGTAGCTACAGTAGTACTAGGACCAGTCTACAGGGAAGTTTATGATTTTTTTAATGGGCTGTCAGAGTGACCCGACCGCCGCATATATGCGGCGGCTGGTGGCGAACGTGTTAATCCATGTAAAATGATGGGAATTAGTGAGGCAAAACTTTTAAGCCCTCTCCCGTCATTCTGGCATAACTATTTACCAAGTTATAGAAGGAAATGTGTATTGACCAAACACAGTACGTTGTCTTATGAGGGCTTTACATTAGAAAAGCCTGTTATTCATTTGTTGGTGTACTTTTTTCCTCCCCAGCAACCTCACGCCTACTTTCAAGCCTGACTGGACCTTTTCCTAACCTTATAATGCACAAAATTGTATTCCCAGCATTGCAGGTAAATGAAACCAGGAGCATATCAAAACAGCCAAAAAATCTATGTTTTCAGATTAATAAAAATTGGTATTAATCTATGTTTTACACTGATATGTGAGTTTTAAAAGTTTGTTATGTGGAAATTCCCTTCCCTCACGTCAGCGTGCTGCGTGCGAACTCGTTTGTCTTTGGTCAGATGTTTTGTTAAAAAAATATATTCCAGAATGAACGATTATGTGTGGTAGCCTTTGATGGTAAATATACATTGGCTGAAATAACTTTCTTTGTTAACTAAAGATTGAAAATGAATCGACAATATCTTTGCAGTCTAAATTTTGTTATTGTCATCTCAAATTCGATAGTTGCAACATTTCTCAGCCGTGTGCTTTAGTCATTATTGACATTGACTAAAAAATAATGTTAATACTATGCGAATGTACGGGTAAACTTGGAAGTCCGTGAGTTGGACGTAGTCATAGTGGCGCAGTGCCTGATGTAGTTCGTGGCTTGCCGCCCTTTCTCTGTAGCGTAATCGTCTTGTCGCTAGTACGGATGAATGACAAATGCATTATGACACTGTTTTGAGGAACTGCAGTGTGAGGGACTGCAAGCGTAATACATTAGTCTCTGATTACTATCTTTACCTTTAAAAGGGTGGTACACTGTCATTGTCATCCGCTTTCGTCAAAATGTTCCCCGTTTCAATCTTTCTTTTGCAAAAAAACGTATTAATTTTCAGTAAATTTGCTGCCCCTAAAAAATTGTCACCCTGGGCTACAGCCCCTATAGCCCCCCCCTAAATCCGCCACTGATCAAGCCGCTTTCCGCATCAATATAGCGAGAGACACATTTGTTTAAAGCCCACCATATACACGGGAAAACATATCATTTACGCGGACAGTCACTTAATATTCCACCAGCCTATAGTGGATTCCTGCCCCGAGGCAAACTATATATGGATTTGGTTTTCTGGCGAAGATCAAAAGAATCGTCGGCGTCGGGCGATGTTCACGTCGGGGCAATGTTCTCCCGGCTTAAGACGGCCACACACTACCGGACTTTTGCTCGTACATCGAACAAAGACATCGGACCGATCACCGAGCGCTGTCGATGCGGGTTTTTGAAGAAAGATCGATCCGATGTTTTGTTTGGGGTTTGGCTTGGAAATAAGACAATAATATCACACGATATTCGACCTAGACATGTTATGCCAGTCCCGCATATGGCAACATTGCAAAATCCCCCACCCACCTAATTTGATGATCCTGACTTTAGGTCGAAAATCGTGTGTTTTAGGCACGAACTGGTAACACTGAGAGACCCATGTTGCCAAATCTTGCGTCCGTAATGTAACAAATTAGCCATATGTTCAAATTTATAAAGTCATATATATTTTGATATTTGTTTATATTTTCGTTAGTAAGTCAATATTGAAGTTCCGATCTGCAATAATTATTTATAATAGTTAAAAATATTCTACAATAATATTGTAACTTATTACAAACTGTAATATTGTTCTTCTAACTGTTTTTTATCTAATCCTTTGTTTAATTTGTGATCTTGTGAATATGGTTTTCTTAGTTTGTGCTTAACTTTTCCAAATATACTGATTGGGGGTTTAAAATTAAGTTGACAAAATTTAATCTCAACAAATATTTACACCGGTACTAAAAATTCTTCTTGTTAATATAAATTAAAACTTAATAAGTTCTTGTCTGTTAAGGTCTAACTGAGCATCACAAAAGAAAAAATATCCTGGAATTGCCTGCAAAGAGCTGCAATGGCTAGGAGCCCACAGATGGCCCACTCGATACCGGACTTTTGCACAAGACAACGGATCGAGCAGGGAGCAGGGCACGAGGGTATAGCAAAATTCCCTCCGAACTTATTTCCAAGCCAAACCCGAACAAAACATCGGATCGATCTTTCTTCAAAAACCCGCATCGAGAGCGCTCGGTGCTCGGTCCGATGACTTGTTCGATGTACGGGCAAAGGTCCGGTAGTGTGTGGCCGTTGACGTGAACATCGCCTGACGCCGACGATTCCTTTGATCTTTGCCAGAAAACCAAATCCAAATAGTTTGCCTCGGGCAGAATTCACCATAGGCAGGATTAAGTGACTGTCCGCGTAAAGGATATGTTTTCCCGTGTATATGGTGGGCTTTAAATAAATGCGTCTCTCGCTATATTGATGCGGAAAAAGCGGCTTGACTAACGCAGCATCCTGCTTCAAATAAAATCAAACAGTTGTTATATAAGTAGTTTTTATGCCCTTACAATATATGATATAATATATTTTATGTCAAAAATATTATTATCTATTTTCTATGACTTAATTACTTTATGTTAACTGCGTTAGTCATGGACCTTTTCATTTCTTATTCCCAACATCAAACAGAACATTATATTTAATGATATGTTGGTACTTTAAAATAGGATAGATAATATTTTGCAAATTTTAAACAAAATAAATTAATACAGCAAAGCAGCAATAAAGTGTAAAACTACTTTAATTCGTCACGAAATACGTATCTGTTTGAAGAGGAGACAATAATTATCCTGAACATTTCGTATCAACGAAGTCAGCTCTAATTCTTGTCCTAAATAAGACACCAGATCAAAATAAGGTCTTGTACACTGTTCAGTTAAATTTTAATTCAAACTAAGATTTATTTAATCTGACAATGCCTGTTAACTAACGAAGTGGTAGACAACGGTCATAAAGCCTGCTTCACTGGACCGGGCACGACAAAAGAATATGTGGGGTTACACGCCGTGGTGTACCCTCTACGCGATCTGATGAATCCTTTAGGTACTTAATGAATTTGTTAAGTAAGTATACAGAACTACTGATACGGAATTCCAGCTTGTAATTTTATAGTACGTGTCAGCTGATTTTCTTGGAAAGAAAACACATGAGGATTCTGTAAACATGTGTTTTGGGGAAATCCACTATGTTTCGTTTACTAAAATGTTAGCTTGCGTTTGCACAAACTGGCAACATTGCAAAATCCCCCACCCGCATAATTTGATGCACCTGACTGTAGGCAATTGTGTGCATGACTATTTTGAGCTGCACCATTCCTGCTCCCAAACCAGTTCGGCTTTCTTAGGAAGAGATCTACGCAGTCACGGCTGTAGAATCTGTTTTCGTGTAATTATTTGAGTCTTTTGAATCCAAACCGTCAACAGCTGTCGTTCTGTGTGATTTATCACGTGCATTAGACTACATTTCTCATGATATGTTAATCTGTAAGCTTAGGAAGTATGGAGTGGGAGATGGTGCCCTCAATTTGGTGTTTCTTACCTAGCTATGTGATAGAAAGCAAGCAGTGAGCTGGAATGGGAAATGTTCTTCAGCTACGGCTGATAATGATGGTGTGCCCCAGGGCTCGGTCTTCCGCTACCTCATACCTCTCCTTTTCATTATAGCCATCATGATCTCTTATTATAGTGTATTCGGCAAAACCATTTTGTTTGCGGATGATATGACTTTCTACTCGTATCACAGTGACCATCTCGCTGCTGAAATGTCTGTAAAGGAGCTTCTCGAAACTGCTTTTTAGTGGATCATTGAGAACAAAACTGGCCCTCAATCAAAGTAAAACAAAAATGATGACCTTCAGTCTCACTCACGATATCACTGCTGAGAATCCAATAAAGCTGGTTTGGGACTCACACATTGAGGTTCTTTATTGCACTAGATTAAGTCGTGTACTCTATCTGTTGAGGAGGTTATTAAATAAACTTAATGGGCACTCCTAAGGTTAGCCTATTTCGCCTTTTTCCACTCCCACCTCAGCTATGGAATGAGGCTGTGGAGTCATTCTAGTCACACCCACAAAGTCCTGCTTTTACAAAAGAAAGTCATAAGACTGTTAAGCAAAGTTAGTTATAAATGAACACTGATGTATACCTTTATTTGTTTAGAATGAAATTTTAACTGCGTAGAATGTTGCTATCTTAAATTGTATCATAGCCATTAAGGATTCTGAGAGCTTATTTCTTAGAAATGCTGATGATCATATACGCATATACCACCAACAACAACTCAAATTTCTTTGTTCCAAGAAATAGGTTAGACAAAACTTTGAAATCATATCCTTTTTCAGGTATTAGAATGTTGAATATCAAACAATGCTAAAAGCCTACCTAGGGCTACTCTCGCAATTAGGTTAAAAGCTTGGATATTGAGGAACCCTGTGTATAGCATAAATGAATTTTACAGCTTGGACTTTGAAACACTGAATGTTTTTTTAGGCTTATTTAAGGTATGTTAGTTTGTATTGCACAAAGTATGAAGTGTTTGTTTTGGGTGCCTGCGTGGTTTGCAGCATTATTTGTCTTAGTTTTGGCATTGTGTTTATATAAACCCAGTGCTTTTAGTTAGTTTTGTATGACTTGGCTTATTGTACCGAATGAACTGGCTCAATAAAATAATTTATTGTTTATCATTTTAAAAGGACGGGTTCCATGCCAGCTGGTCTGTAGGACTAACGAGGAAGGTAACAGGTAAGTATTTTTATGAATATTTTACTACGGTACTTAATATCTTAATCAAAGTTGAAAGGCGGAAATTAATGAAACACACAAAATATATGTTTTTAGTTTTGATGCCCACAATTATCGCTAAAAGTTATGAAGACAGAATATCCAAATACAACTGATAAGACTTAATTAGATAACTATACGATTTTACACATCTCCTATACTACACTCTGGCTTTTTATTTACACGTACTCCTCCTGAACGGCTGGAGTGATCCTCACGAAATTTTGCTCGGTCATAGTAACCATCTATGGGAAGATATAAATCTGAAATGGTCCAAATCGGACATAAGGGTTCTGCCCTACGGCCCTTTAAAGTTACCATGTTATTTTAATAGGAGAAATATTTTATTTGGTTTGTTTACTGTGTGTTGATTATACAGCTGTTATATGGATCAAATTTAAATGCAGACTGTTACTATCAGCTGTTTGTAAATACAGTATTTTTCTGTGAAATTGTTGTTTTGTTTATTTTAATGGTTTGTTTGTCGATACATTTCTGAAAATTATAGATTAAATAAATACTCGCTCCGCTCAATATTGCAAGCAGACAACTGCATTGTATACCTAGTTTAAAAGGGACGAACAGTCTCAACTCGAGGATGTTTACTGATTTACTCTAGAAAAAGGTTGGTGACATTGCAACCAGCTGACACACAAGCTGATTGCGTTGCGGTTGCGATTGTCAAGTTCAAATTCCAATCGTCTGTTTGCTATTGCTATGAATTCATGACTTGTTGCTTGTTGGTCCTGATAGTTGATAACTAAACCTAAAAATGAATTAAACAACTAGGCTTGAGAAGATTAATGTAGAGCACTTAGTAGCAATATTAGAATATTACTACATGTTAAATGATAATGGAAAGTGAAAAGCATGAATTAAACAGGTAAATCTTCCAGTGATTTGTTTTTGTATTGCAGACATAGAAATAGATTCTGTCATTATGGTATTGATATATTTAATTTTATGAATATTTATGAACAGTTTTTATTGTGAAAAGGAAAGAAGGCCTATAATTTTACATGTCACTCTGACGAAAATGGCTGGTGACTGAGGCTTAGGAATAGTTGACAGTTAATTGAAAATAGACAATAAATGTACTTTTCAGTCCAAAATAATAAGGCCTTTGTGATTATTCTAGACCTGTTGATTTAAAATATTTTTAAGCTCTAACAAAGTTTTATATTTCTATAATGTCCGAACAAATGTGCCAGATACTGTTTCCGTAATAATATGTTTAGAAGAGTGTTAACGTATATATTTACCTAAGGTAGTCGGCCTAGTCTGTGCTATGATTGGCTTACCTGACAGTTATCTTTTAATTTTGTAAAAAAATAATGAAATACAAATGAATGGAGTAATTTTTTGGTTTGGTACAATATGCTACAAGTAACTTTTCTTGCATTTCATGGAGGCCATTTATCATGTTCACCTGGGTGAACATTATCAGGTTCAGTCTCATTTTGATTTCTTTATCGTTAGCTTATTTCTTTGTTTTTTAAACACAGTAATTGTTTAAACCTAACATAAAATCTTGTTAACAATCAGTAAGTTTTGTTTGATGCAAGCATTATCATATAGGTGTGTATTTTGTATGACTTTAACACACATAGCCTACCAAACAACAAACAATGTAAGAATCATTCAGGGGTGGATCTAGGAATTTGTTGAGGGGGGCGCACTTGAGAATTTAGATTATTTTATAGGCAGCATTTTTGCTATAAATAAGGTAAAAATGAAGCTGTTTAGTGAACATGATAAGGGTTAAAAATAAAACCCTATAACTGTACTTACCGTAAGATATTCTGTTTATTCCATGAAAAAAATAGAAGACACTAATTCGTTAATTTATGTCTTACAAAGCTGATATAACCAACTAAACTAATCCGGTTATTTACATCGGATTATTGAACAAACTAGAAGTTCTATAGAAAATGTTTTCCAATAACTTTTTAATACCAACTAATTACCTACAACTTTCTCCTGGAAGTTTGTTTCTCCCTCAAAAATAAAAAAGGTTTGCGCTTAGGCCTACTGACTTTTTCATGTTACTCTCTTACAACTTTTTAATATGTTTCATTATTAAAAACTAAACATAATTTTAAACTAATATATATCTATACCGTTATATGCGGCAACTTATGCAGAAAAGGTACCTATATATAAGTTTAGTTGTGTAGTTTTATTATTCTTAAGAGGTCAACGACAGGTAACGACAGCGTGCTCACCGCTCGGGATTACTCTCTTTTCTGCCGTGTCCTACACTTTTGGTCTAGCCTGATAATTCAATTTCTGCTCATTTTTGAGGCTGACCGATCGTGAACGGAACTGTTCGGGAGGGGGAGGGGGATGAGACAATCCTCTTGTACGTCACTAACTTCCTTCCCCTCTTGAACCAGGTGCATTTCAAGCGCTGCCTACCAAAAAGAATTGTAATTGCCACTTAGGCGAATGCTACGCCCATAAGAAAGCGACCTCTGATTCTTTCTTCTCTTTGCTGCGAACTAGTGGGAAGGCAGCCTTAGAGTACCTGAAGAAAATTACGGTCAACATGAAGGCTTCACTTTTTTACCCAGGCAAGACCTCTAGATATATTAAACTCATTAAATCTATCCAACTATTTTGATCCGGTTCAGGTACAGCCGGTTTACATTTTCAAACATACATACAACCCGATAAAAAATAATCAATCTATAACTATTAACGAATAATTATGTGACAGTTAAGTGCAATAAAATAGCTTAATCATATGATTATTAATGTTGACTCATCGTTCAGTTTGTCATCCAGTGACCAGTGACCAGTGACCAACTTTTTGACTTGAGAAATCTAGCGCATTATTGTTGAAGAGTGTCGTCTCCAGTAACACCAATTGGCCTTGGTTAAAACCATAGACCGTCTATGTTAAAACTAAGCGCAGGGCCGGAATTAAGCATAGGTTTCTTAGAGGCGCGCCTAGAGGCCCACATCACACAGATCCCTATTCAAAAGCCTGATACAAGCAAGAAAAAAAGGTCACCAACAAGGCCCGCACCAGTGGTTGAGCCTAGGGGCCCACGGCTTCTAAATCCGGCCCTGACTAAGGGCTAAGATTACTAAAACTGGCATTATTTCGGGTATACAGATTAATTTATGTGTAATCATCTGGCAATTTCCAAGAAATTACCCGGTTTTCGGTAATTTGAAGCTTGAGCGGGGATTTTGTGGGGATTACTACAGAATAATTGGGTAAAAGCGGGGATTTTATAGGTAGTTTGCGGGTAAAATATCAAACCTAGCCTGGCAACACTGAAGGTAGAACGCAAAGGTTTCAGAAAAGAAAAATATTGAGGAAGACTGCAGGACTGCACACCCACCGCGCAAAACGAAAATATTCTCCAACGGGAGTATACGATAGTTGTTTTTGGAATTTGACATTTGCAAATATTGAAAACAAAAACAAGTACAGCTAGTTTACCAGTACAGCGACAGACAGCGTCACACTATTACCCATTAATTAAACATTTTTTGGGTCCAAGGGGGGGCGCGCGCCCCGTGGCTGGATCCGCCACTGGAATCATTTACATTAACTGATTGTAGAACATCTTTAAACTTATCAATGGTTATATCAAATAGTAGTTAGACACATATCGTACTGTGCCCTAATGTACCGTGTAATAAAGACCAACAGTTTTCTGTACAGAACTACAGTATCCAACTGTCTAGTTGGCCCATGCATTATTAATGTTGAAAAGGTGTTTTCAGGAACTTAAGTATCATGTAAATAATATTTTATTTCTACAGCGAGGGCAATGCAAGCAATAACAAATTACTAGAGACGGAAGAAGAGTACAAGCAGAGGTGGAACTCTATACATACTATGTATTTCACAATGTTCCTAATGGCATTGGGATTCAGCGTAGTATTGACTGGAGTTTGGCCGTACTTAGATGAGGTACATTTATTAGTTTAGTATTTAAAAAATCAGAAACAATAAATAATTCCAAAGGAATCCATTAAAATAAGCATCCACCATGTATTATTAACAAAATGAGTACCGGTTCTGTAGATAACCCTTGAAAAATGTAAAATCTAGTACTATTATAAAATCTATGCCTATCACTTTAAGAAAGAAGCCTAGCGTACTAACTTGTGTAAAATTTAAAAACAAATTGTACAATAATACTATTTTTATCAGGATTTTTTCATCATACATAACTGAAATGTTACAGTTTTAGTAACTTAATAAGTTGTTACCTAAACAATCTCTAGGCACTAAGACTTTTTTTATTTAGACCTACTCACTGTCAGAGCTAGGTTTGCATTCATATTCAAACTCTCTTGTTTTCAGTTTTTGGTGGATGTTCACAAGTGTTTATTTTTGATTTATTTGGACTTTACCTAATGCTTTTAGCTTTCTAAAATACAGTCGATTCACGGTATGAACCCTGAACCAGATAACAATTCACGAGTAACGTTTTATACGTTTAAGTAAAAAAAAATCATAAGCTTTAACGATTATTTTTCCCACAGACATTAGGGCACCACCCCATTGCCCAAAAAATTTCCCATGTTAGTCTTATGAAGAAATATTTTATTCTGTTTGAGTCACAGATGTGTTTTATCTTAGGCCTAATTCATATTAGATATAGTATATTTCATTACAAGTACCGAAAGTGGCATTTTCCGGTGCATGCTCAAATTTCATGTGTGAGGCAGAGCCGAACACAGGAACACCAAATTTCACGTGCGAGGCGAAGCCGAGCATGTGAAAGTGAGTTTCACCTATGAGGCAAAGCCTTGTCAGTCAAGCCAGTCAAGAACATGGAAATAAGTAAATGATAGACTACAAAAACTGACAAGAAGGACTTGTAATTTACTTTCAGTAAAATATTAGTTACAGACAAGCCATGTTTGGCTTTTGTAGCTTTAAATTGTAGCTGTGTTCAATTTATATTTCTAAAATGAATTAATAAATTTTAATTAAAATAAACAGCTGTTTTAAGGTACATTTATAGCTAAAGACTGTCACTGTTCTAATTAGGCCTACCTTTTAATTTTCTAATGATTGCTCTGTACCTCTGCGAGATCCCGTCAGGAGAACAGGATATTAGTTAACTTAGTTCTAATGACCAATGGTGTGGCAGCTGGACCCCACGGCAGGCAAGGAGTTCATGGGTTACGTGGTGGCAGCCAATCCCCTGGCTCAGATGATCTTCTCCCCGCTGGTTGGCTGGTGGGGCAACCGCCGCGGCTCAGTCAGGCTACCACTGGTTGTCTCGCTGCTCATCTTCACCGCCGCCAACGCTGCGTACTCTATGCTCGAGGTGGTGCCATCGTACCGCAAGTACTGGATGCTGCTGTCTCGATTCTTCATTGGCGTCAGCTCAGGTACACATTACAGTATGGGTGGTTGTTGAGGTTGAGTTTTAAGTAATCTTTTTAGTGTTGAAAAAAATAGCCTTCATAGATATTAAATCAAATACCTTTATCCTAAAACTCCCCAAAATCCTTTTAATAGGAGATAAGTGTGACTGAAGATGGGTTGTGACTGACCCGAAACCGGTCTCGCATATTATCAAGATTGACATCTTAAGGCTACAACTAAAGGATTTTGGTGAGTTTTTGAATAATATTATAGGTGTCAAGGATTCAGAAAAATAAAACAAATTTCTTTATTTGTCATAAGGCAATTACATATTTCATATTACATATTTACGTATAATTATAAGGCAGCCATGTCATATTTCATTACAGATATGTGAAAGGCAGGAATTATTTTATCAGTAAAGTGAGAAATGTTGGAACGGATCCATCAAAATTTAAGATTATTAAATGGTTTTTTATTAGCTTTCGTCAGCAGTTCAATCCGCAGTGAAAACACTGCAACCTGGTTTCGTTGCTTAGTTTGTAGCGTATGGTGGTGATTTATAGGTGGGTGATTAGGGGGCTGTGGGATGGCTATACATGGAACAGTGTGAATGTTAGTTGACTGCTGACTAGGGTTGGTGAACTAAAGGAATTAAAATTGAGGGACACTATGAAATAGTTAACTGCTACTAAAACATTTGTAGGAAGGTGATGTAGTTACCCAAGAAGCAGAGTTCTAATGATATGTGATGGTTTTAAATGCCCTATCCTAATGTTTCTCACTTCTCCAAATAATGAGAGGGGATAAAGGTTTATCAAATTTCATTTAGCTTTTTTTTTACAAAAAAAAGATTAAATCTGACCAATGTGCAAAACAGGCTTTTATACATTCTTTATTCGTTTAGAATTCATTGTTGGTGATTGTGAGTTTGTGTTGTTTAAGAAATTGTTGCGGACATTTGCCTTCATTGATTGAGAAAAACAAGTTTTATGAAGTTTCGGGAATCTGGAATTATGTTATAATCTAGGTAATCTTCTCACCAGACTCCAGGTCCTGAAACGTTGTGAAACTTAGCTTTCTTAAAATTTTTTAATACACATTTAATTTTATCTGATGCATAAGACACCAAATTAACTGAGAACTTTTAAGATTCAGACTAAACAGTACAGACTAAACTATAATTTTATTAAAATAGGTTTTAAACTAAAAAATGTAGCAGTGTAATATATGCTTGTTAATTTAACCTCAGTTTTATGTAAATATAATAATTTCAAACTTTTCAACAAAATAACTTATAAAATTGTTCAAACAAACTTTAAAAGGATTAAGTTTGATATTTTTATTTTGTAGTTTCACCTAAAAGTAAATTAAAATTAAAATACACTATTTATTGAGAACTATTTATTTTAACATTATATTACATTGTAATTCTTTGGTAGCAAAGGTTAGCAACTATGGTTGGTTATTACAAATATTGTAAGCTGAAATTTGTGAAATCATTCCTTAAAAGACTTTAGTTGTTGCACAGTTTGTATTTTTTGTTTTCTGTACTGATATTTTTTAGTAATGATGCCGAAAATTCAATTGCTAATTTTGAAATTGTAACTGTTTTTTTTGTTTTTTTTCAAGCCGGCCCATATATCGGAAAGAAAAGGTGAGAAGGTAATTGTTTATAATCAACGCTTCTTTCATTTTGTTAACTAGCTATTTCTATTACGGTACTTATAAAAATACAGCTTACAACTCATAGATTAAAGAAATATTTGTTAATCTTAATCTAAAAAATTGTAATTGTACCTGGAATATGTTAATATATTTTTCTAATATCTCAATTTGTTCCTTGTTTTTCTCCTTTTTTAGCCTTGGAGAAATAATGTATACAGATGGTAAATTTCTGTAACTGGCTACATTAATTTGCTTATCTGTATTTATAAAAAAGGATGTTGGTTTGTTTGTATTAGGGACGAGTTGATTCTCGATACCACCGATTCTTGGACATTGGTATCGGTATCGAGATTCATTCGTTCAATGTCGATACCGATACCATCGATACCCCCGCCGTTTATCTGCGCTACGAAGTGCACGGGAAGAGATACTCCCGCCGTTTACCCGCTCTACAAAATGCACGAGGAGTGTTTGGGTCGGCGGCAAAAATCTTACCCTGGAGGTAAGGCAGGAAGAGGGATGGGAGGGGTCTGGTTGAAAACAATAAACCAGTCGGCTGACCAACATTATTTCTTTGAGTCATTATCTTACAACCAAGTTTTTCCCTATTATGAATTTATAATAAATAGTTTTTGTTTTTCTACATTACTATAGCGTACTAATGAAATTAACATTAAATTATGTAAAAAATTGCATTAAAAAATTTGTTTGATGATTAACTACAAAATACTACTAAATAATTTTAAATGGTATTATAAATTTGTAACTGTTTTTAACAATAGTTTTAACAACTATAGGTACAGCATAATCGTAGGTATCAATGGTATCGGTATCGAGAATCGGGAATTGATTTTTCTGGTATCGGTATCGGTATCGAGAATCAATAAATTTCGGTATTCACTCATCCCTAGTTCGTATATATATTTAAGTTTATGGACTCGGACACCGTTAGACCGTTTGCCATGAATCTTGGTAAAATTTCACGGAGAAGGTTTTTAAGCCATCCAATTCATCCTAACTCAATTGGGTTCCTCCCAAGAGGTTCAAAAGTGTTCCCATATAAACCTTATGGAAATATATTGTTGTTTACATAAAAGCTAATGACATGCTTTCTTGAACAAGTGATCTTGGTGATATTGGTTTTAGTTGGTAATAGTCAAAGGCATGACAACGTCTGCCGGGTTCAGCTAGTCTTCTATATTAAGTCATTCAAAAGTAATGAGCATATTTTTTGGAGAGGTTGTTAGCCTCTTTACCTCTTTACGTTGGAATCAGACTTGTGAATGGAAGCATCAAGTCAATAGCACTAATGGCATTAGACACTGACACTTGTTTTAGGAAATCTAACAATTCTGTGAAAACTTATTTTTATCAAATTCCTCTGCTGAGTTAGAGGTACTTTTTCTCAGCTGTAAATTATATAATAGTTGTTGGTTAACCGTAATCTTTATACCTGTATGCAGATTTTACCAGTAATCAGCTGTTAGCTTCTTCAATGTACAATTTTGTTCAATAAAATAATAATGGGTGACTTAGGTTTTAAAATAGAGACACAAAATTACAATTAACAAAATGATAAATTTATTCACTATATTATAATAATCAAATAGGCCTACTTAAAAACGGGGATAACAATTGAAAGGCTAGACCTTTACAAATGTAAGGGTATGAAATGTGTTAATAAATATTATAACTACGGTTAGAGTAAGTAGCACCAAAGTCCGATGGAAGTTAATACATTGTTGCCAAATCGCTCTGGTCTAATAACACATATGGTAAAGTATATCTGTCGTCTGTTTTGAAATCCGTTCCTACCATATACAACATTAAAAAAACAATCAGACTGAATTATTGTTTGTGAAATTTGTATGGCAACAGTGTTGGATGAGAAGGGGTGGGGGGGGAAAAATATGGGCAATTAACCATCGGACCTTGTTCATGCGGTCTACTCTAGTTAAGACTAGTCTAGCTTCAATAGAATAGAATATGCTTTATTGTTGTTTGGTACATGTTTGTACAATGGACATTGTCAAGATATAGTTAACTATAGTAATAGGCACTGAGTCACTTAGCAAATAAACATAAATAGCATTACAAAGAATTAAACAACTTTTTTATTAGCATATTACGTGTTGTTATTACTTATGTAAATATATCTTAAGTGTTGTAAGACGTCTTTTATTACATCCCGTAAAGAATTAAAATACAAATAAAATAAAATAAATAAATAAATAAGTTGACACAATATCAGTTTGACTTCCAATAGACAGTGAGTTTGATGGACTTGCAAAATAAAATGAACATGATGAAAACAGACAGTGGACAAAAAGCCTTCTCCGTGAAATTTTACATATATATATATATATATATATATATATATATATATATATATATATATATATATACACACACACACCAAGTTTCATGGTAAATGGTCCAACAGTGTCTGAGTCCATAAACTTCAAATATATATACAAACAAACAAACCAACATCCTTTTTTATAAAAAAATAAAATAAAAAAAAATTATTGTAGAAACAAATGAGTACATGAAATTAATAACAAACGTCAAAGATATACTAAACTTAATTTATTTACACTTTTATCAAGTATGATGATTTTATTACTGTCGTTCAAAACACTGGTAACACTTATTGCAGTAAAACAAATACCAAAGTAAAAATACTTTAAATAACAATAGTAGTAGGCCTAAAAATTTTAAAAATATTAATATTTTAAATTACAAAACTGATTTCAAAGAACTCATCTAAATCATATATACAGTTAACAGTAAAAAAATGTCGAATATATTTTTTAAACCTCTGTAATGGTTAATTTTTTCAATGATAAAGGAAGAAAGTTATAAAATTTAATGGACATATAATAGAAAGTCTTTTGAGTCTTTCTATAACTACACCTAAAGAGACCTAAATTATTCTTTTTGTCTTGTTTGATAATTATGTGTGGACCCTAATTCATCATAGTGGTGAGTATTTTCCTTAATATATAATTGATAAATAAAAATGGCCGGAACAGTCATAATACCTATCCTGACAAAACTTAACTTACAATGACCATGGGCTGTAAGACCACACATTAACCTAACACACTTTTTTGTAATTTTGAGAGCTTTGAAATTAAAGTTTGTTGACCCCAAAGTAAATTCCATGGCTCAAATGGCTATGAATATGTGCGTAGTACACAGTTTTTAAAACTTCTAAGCTCAAGCAATGTCTTAGTCTTTGAATTAAATAAATTACTTTAGAATCTTTTGAACTTATTTGTAATATGTGGTCTTCCCAGTTTAGATTCTGATCAATTACAAAACCCAAAAAATTCACCCAGCTTTTAGCATTCCCAGTTAAGTTATTGTATGTAAGGACTAATTCTTGTGTTTTACTATCATTAATACAAAGCAAGTTAGCATTACACCAGTTATGTACGACTATTGAAGTTGAATTTATTTGTAGGTCGAAACCTTCCATAGATTTTGCGTGGATTTTTTGTTTGATGGTTTTGTTTTTTGGTAATCTTAAGACAGTGAGGTACTGTAACGGAATTAGTCACATGGGCAAGCCAGTAGTGACCGCTCGTGAAAGAGTATCATAGCAGTCAACCGGGTTCTAATTTGTTATAATTTTATTCATGATATATCTTTGACCGCATCAGTTTGTGTGGTATAAAATATTCTATGAGCTGACAATCATTATATTAATTGTTTAATTTATATTTATTGTTTATAAAACGTTTTCCTTTCTATGACTAAACTCAAACTTTTATGTATCTTTCAGGTGGTTGAACTGTGTAAAATTAAGCCTCTACCTCAAAGGTTAACTCTGTTTTATTCTTTAACAGTAAGTTTGTTTGAGGAGGCCGCCCAAAATAACTGTGATTATGTGTAGCATCCTTCAGGGTTCTATTCCTGGTCACTTATTTTCTTAATTTATATAGATTCATATGTTTATTAAAATCTCCTAACTTATTTCCATAATGACTCTTGATTGTTAGAAGATGTATTTTGAGCCATAGACATATTACATAAGGCACTAAAGGGACAGGCAGATGTTGTGAAACAGAGTTACACTTTGCCATTTGGGGGGTGGAGGTGTCTAAATCACCATTACATAACACAATCTAAATTTTAAGCTTACAAATTTGTAAAAGGTTTTGTATTTATTTATAGATTTTTTTAAAATTTAAGACTTTTACTCTAGCATAGTAGCAAATTATTTAAACCATGTCTTGTTATTCATTTTGTATTTTAAATTTTTTAACACTACAAATTTCTATTAACAAACTACAAACTTTGCGACTTTATTCTTATGTGATCCCATTGATGGATAGTACAAGGCAGATTGGCAAGCTTCTCTTATTATTTGATTTCTTCAGTTTTAAAACAATTGCATCTACTGAATTATGTGGTCAGTCTGTTTACTATCTCAATGATCACATCTCCAAAAATTATCTAATCTAATCAAACTTAATGTCCGTAAGATTTTAAATTAGCCCACAAATTTGAGATGGAGTGATTACTGATGACGTCTGAGTATCATCCACCATCAACATATTGGAACTGCACAAAACAATGTTTAGTTAAATATTCTCTACTTTTCTTGCCAGCCATGAATTTGGGAACGTGCTAATCCATAAAAGCTAAGAAAATAAATACTTAAATACACAAACCTCGCCAACCTTTTCATTATAGCAGTGAAATGTTAGTTATTTCGGAATTATGTACTGGATTGGAGACTTTGGCTGTTGGCGAGTGGAAATCAATTGGAAGGATATTATTCAAATGCTGGATTATTATTCATAGCTGGTACTCAAGCTATAAATATATTAAGGATTGTATTTAAGCCAAAATATATTCGGAGTTAAACATTCAATATAAACATTGAACTCCACTAAATATGATGAGGGACTAAATTTACATGAGGAGCAAATGTAAAAGGGGGCCCCCCTCTTGAGAGCCCCCCTCTTGCAATATATATTCAGGCATATTGCAAGGTGGTAATGTAGAGTGGAAAACTCTAGAACTTATCGGAATTGCCAGTAGAGATTCTGAGCTTATCGGAATTGCGAGTAAAGATTCTGATTTCCTGCCAGGTTGATATTTAAATGGGGCAATTTGATGGAACTTCGCTTACAGGAGGGGTAATGGCAACCAACCAAAATACACCAGAGTAAAGATGAAATTGTAAAGTATATGTGTGACAGTGTGAAGGGCGGCTCAGAAATATAAAGTTGAAGGTGAATAAATGGATGTTTTATTTGCCGTCAACATCGCCATCAGCCACCAAACTGAAGATGAATTAATGGACGTTTTGTTTGCAGCCAACATCGCCATTTGCCGATTGTAGCTGTCAGCAGATAGATACCAAACTGAAGATGAACTAATGGACGTTTTGTTTGCAGCCAATATCGCCATTTGTCGATTGTACCTGTCAGCAGTTTCCAAACTGAAGCTGAATTAATGGACGTTTTGTTTGCAGCCAACATTGCCATTGTCGATTGTACCTGTCAGCAGTTTCCAAACTGAAGATGAGCTAATGGACGTTTTGTTTGCAGCCAACATTGCCATTGTCGATTGTACCTGTCAGCAGTTTCCAAACTGAAGATGAACTAATGGACGTTTTGTTTGCAGCCAATATCGCCATTTGTCGATTGTACCTGTCAGCAGTTTCCAAACTGAAGCTGAATTAATGGACGTTTTGTTTTCAGCCAATATCGCCATTTGTCGATTGTACCTGTCAGCAGTTTCCAAACTGAAGCTGAATTAATGGACGTTTTGTTTTCAGCCAACATTGCCATTGTCGATTGTACCTGTCAGCAGTTTCCAAACTGAAGATGAGCTAATGGACGTTTTGTTTGCAGCCAACATCGCCATTTGTCGATTGTACCTGTCAGCAGTTTCCAAACTGAAGATGAGCTAATGGACGTTTTGTTTGCAGCCAACATCGCCATTTGTCGATTGTACCTGTCAGCAGTTTCCAAACTGAAGATGAGCTAATGGACGTTTTGTTTGCAGCCAACATTGCCATTGTCGATTGTACCTGTCAGCAGTTTCCAAACTGAAGATGAGCTAATGGACGTTTTGTTTGCAGCCAACATCGCCATTTGTCGATTGTACCTGTCAGCAGTTTCCAAACTGAAGATGAGCTAATGGACGTTATGTTTGCAGCCAACATTGCCATTGTCGATTGTACCTGTCAGCAGTTTCCAAACTGAAGATGAGCTAATGGACGTTTTGTTTGCAGCCAACATCGCCATTTGCCGATTGTACCGGTCAGCAGATAGATACCAAACTGAAGATGAACTAATGGACGTTTTGTTTGCAGCCAACATCGCCATTTGTCGATTGTACCTGTCAGCAGTTTCCAAACTGAAGATGATCTAATGGACGTTTTGTTTGCTGCCAACATCGCCATTTGTCGATTGTACCTGTCAGCAGTTTCCAAACTGAAGATGAGCTAATGGACGTTTTGTTTGCAGCCAACATCGCCATTTGTCAATTGTACCTGTCAGCAGTTTCCAAACTGAAGATGAGCTAATGGACGTTTTGTTTGCAGCCAACATCGCCATTTGTCAATTGTACCTGTCAGCAGTTTCCAAACTGAAGATGAACTAATGGACGTTTTGTTTGCTGCCAACATCACCATTTGCCCATCATACCTGTCTGCAGCCACCAAACTAAAGATGAACAAATGGATGTTTTGTTTGCCGTCAACATCGCCACTGGCCCATCGAACCTGTCAGCAGCCTCCAAACTGAAGATGAATTAATGAACGTTTTGTTTGCAGCCAACATCGCCATTTGCCGATCGTACCTGTCAGCAGCTGCCAAACTGAAGATGAACTAATGGACGTTTTGTTTGCAGCCAACATCGCCATTTGCCGATCATACCTGTCAGCAGCTACCAGACTGAAGATGAACTAATGGACGTTTTACTGCAGCCAACATCACCATTTGCTGATCGTATCTGTCAGCAGCCACCAAACTGAAGATGAACAAATGGATGTTTTGTTTGCAGCCAACATCGCCATTTGCCGATCGTACCTGTCAGCAGTTACCAAACTGAAGATGAGCTAATGGACGTTTTGTTTGCTGCCAACATCGCCATTAATTTGCCGATCGTACCTGTCAGCAGCCACCAAACTAAAGATGAACTAATGGATGTTTTGTTCGAAGCCAACATCGTCTTTTGCCGTTCGTACCTGTTAGCAGCCACCAAAACAAACATGAACTAATGGATGTTTTATTTGCAGCCAACATCACCATTTGCCCATGATTCCTGTTAGCAGCCACCAAACTGAGGATGAACTAATGGATGTTTTGTTTGCAGCCAATATAACAATTTGCCATTCGTACCTGTCAGCAGCCACCATCCTGAAGATGAACTAATGGATGTTTTGTTTGCAGCCAACATCGCCATTTGCCAATCGTGCCTGTCAGCAGCCTCCAAACTGAAGATGAATTAATGGACGTTTTGTCATCGCCATTTGCCGATCGTACCTGTTAGCAGCCACCAAACTGAAGATAACTAAGTGACGTTTTGTTTGCGAGCCATTTGCGGATCGTACCTGACACCAGCCTCCAAACTGAAGATGAACTAATGGATGTTTGTTTGCAGCCAACATCGCCATTTGCCGATCGTACCTGTCAGCAGCTACCAAACTGAAGGAGCGCACAGAGGCGGTGTCCATGGTGTCTCTGGCCCAAGTGCTCGGCTTTATTGTGGGACCAGGTAGAGTAATTAATTAAATGTTTAAATTAATCAAACAGTAGACAATAGATAGTTTTTTATTGTACATTACGTTTGATAGATATTACGAGGGTAACACACAAACCGGTTCAAAATCATATTTAATACTTCAGTTGTCCTGCGGAACTGCAAGATGTTTAATTGATACTTAAATTTTACTTCTTGTAAATATATTATCCTCAACATTTATTTAAACAAATTTTCAATATTTGTCTTACTAATTATATTTGAAAATCTTAGCCACTGAGTAATATGGTTTTACTAAAAATAAATGTCTTTAATGGATGAAATTGTTTATGATAGAAGCTTTTTAAAAAGCGTCTGTTTTATATTTTTAACCCCATAATAGAGTTCTGTTTTAAAATGTTTGTAAAAATGTTCGTGCTTTAAAACAATTTTTGAATTTGTTAATCTATAATATTATAAAGAAAAGGAGGTTTCTATCTTTCTGTCTATCTGTCTGTCTGTCTGTCTGTCTATCTGTCTCTCTGTCTGTCTGTCTGATGTTCCGGTAGTGTAAAAACTAACCGACTGGGCTGAAACTTTACACAAAGGTAGATCTTGAACCTGTGCAAAACATAGGTCTATTCACTTCCTTAAAATCCCCTTAGGCTACGCCCTGTGAACGTCCTAAGATCATACGTCTGTTTAACGTCTGTTTACATATCAGAAGAAAGTAAACATTCACAAACTGTAATGCGAACAGCTGTGGATACTTCCATTTAACAGCTTAAAGAGCAGAAGCAAGAACAACTATTTCAAGATCTCAACCTTTTTAACCCGCGCGAAGAACGGGTACATCAACTAGTGTTAATATACAAGAGTGAACCAGCCCCGCTGAAGTAAAACTTACTTCTTTTAACTGTCCATTTTTGTTTTTGCCCTCATTTATTTGCTACAATACAACTTTTTCCCTTGAATAGTATACATCGTTTGCATTTGTTTCTCAGCCAGGCAGTCGACAGACGACTATTGCAATGCGGAGTAGGAAGATTTTTTCGTCTTCCTTAAAGTAGAACAAAATCTAGATTCAAATGCATTTGAACAACCAGTCCAGTCCAGTAATCGGGCGCTTTGTTGACGCCGATGAGTCTTTAGTTATCAAAACTTTCAAAACTAGTATTGCCTGAAAACAGGTGCACAGTTGGCATGATGCCGAACTCTCAGATTTTACCGTGCTTCTCTAAGAGGGTGTGCCACGGCAACTGGAAATGTAACTATTTAGTTCCAGTGCTCCGGGAGTGAAAACAGATCCAACTGTTCCAAGTGAAGAAGAATTCAGATAGCTAAAGCTGTTGTTAGCACTGCAACTAATCGATCCAAAAACAGCTGCAGCGGATCGTTCTGAAAACAGCTGTAGCCTCTCCGCAGGTTAAATTAGCTGTAGCTGTTTTTGGAAGCAGTTCCATGGGCTCTTTGTAACTAGCTGCAGCTGTTTCACCTAAGTAGTAGCTCGGCATATCTCAAACCCTGATAGATTATGTTCAACGTTATTATACCCACCCCTAACCCCACTTGCGGATCCATCCCTGTTGTTTAGCATTAGTGTGTGACTTTTCGCTTCTGTGCAAAAATGCAAGTTGTTCAACATACAATTTAGGCCTATTTAATGATACTTTTTCTCTGGAAATGGGAATTATGAAATATGGAAATAGCCTTATTCGAAGGCAAGGTGAGTAGAGTTCAAAGTGCAATGTGATGTTGTAAAAACATAAACAATCACTATCAATAACTTTCATAAGCAATTTTATGTAGTGTTATCGTTAAATCGCTTAATTTTTTAATGTACCCCCACTAATCCGGCATTTTTGGTAGGCCTAATCTGGCCCTATTAATCCCGATATTGGGCCGGATTAACGAGATGCTACTGTATTACGTTTAAGAGGTGTTTGAAAAAAATATATTTCTGATTAACCAGCTAACTAAGGATTGCAATGTCGCAGGGCTGCAGGCGGCCGTTACGCTGCTAGGGGAGGAGGGGAGGGTGCTGCTCAAGGGGTGGATAACCCTCAACATGTACACGGCCGCGGGTTGGATCAACGTCTTGCTGGGGATAGCCAACGCACTTCTCTTCTCTCCATTTCTGATTAACCACCTAACTAAGGATTGCAATGTCGCAGGGCTGCAGGCGGCCGTTACGCCACTAGGGGAGGAGGGGAAGGTGCTGCTCAAGGGGTGGATAACCCTCAACATGTACACGGCCGCGGGTTGGATCAACGTCTTGCTGGGGATAGCCAACGCACTTCTCTTCTCTCCGTTCTTTTTCACTGAAAGATACATCGCCGCCAGAGAAGCTATGATATTAGTCGGAGCCAAATCTGGTAAGAAAATAAATGTAAAAAACAAAGTAGTAATGAGTTTCTTTAGTTGTCCGGTTTACGGGTTGTCTTAAAACATTACAAAGTAAATACTATTTTTAATGGTGATGCCTGAAGCAATCCTATTCTGTCACGAGTGTGACACATTTCGCTGATTACGGCGTCATCAGACGTATCACACTTTTGATAACAGAGTATTGCTGCAGACCATGAGTATGCACCACTAACCCATTGGGTCACAACCCCGAGTATACTCGTGGCCGCCGAAAGTAGCCCGGACGTGCAACTCCGAGTATACTCGGGATAGCACTTTTTTATATAAAAAAATATTTTTTTTATTTTTAAATTTTTTCCTTTTAGTTTATTTGTTGTTTTAATTTGTTTTCATTTTTTGTTTGTATGTATTTTTTATGCATATGCCCATACTTGGGGAAGCTTAGTCAAATTTAGGAAAAATATGATTTTGGAAAATATGTTATATCTAGGTCAAATATAAATGTATCACTAACATTTTTTATTTTCATGTAAAGAAATAAATAACCTACAAGTACATAATAGTTGTTGGGTTGAAACATTATTTTTTTTTTTTTTACGTGTAACTCCTTTTAAAATTAATGTTTTTTATAAACTACAGTAGAGCGTCAAAAATCCGAACCAACTGGGACCGTAGGTGGTTCAGATTACCGAATTGTTCGGATTTTCAAACATAACCTAGAAATGCCTCTTAGACACATAATTAGGCCTACACTATTAAATATGCAGTTCTAGGCTATAGTAAATGAAACAAAAACAATAGTTTTTTTGTACTTACGTATATTATGTACATTACTGCAGTTGGTTAAAAATAGACACGCCCAAGGTCATTTACCTGGCTCGGCGCGCTCACTCATTCCCCCGCCGGGCGCCGGCAGTTTGGCGCGAAATTTTAAAACATATGTCGTTTCCGTGCTAATTCAATACAGTACAGTATTAATAACATCCTCAGGAGAGGTTCGGATTTTTGACGTTTCGGATTTTTGACGTTCGGATTTTTGACGCTCTACTGTATATGTATATATATATATATATATATATATATATATTGCTTGACTTGTATATTAGGGCTACTAATATTATTATTTTTAAAATCATTATTAACAAGTACCCTTTTTTTGAAACATTTTTATTTTGACTGACTAGTTTCAACCATAATGGCCATCTTCACATAGTAATATTATCACAAAAAATGAAACAGAAGACGTTATGAAATTAACAGAAATAACATTAAAACAGAGCTATTTTAGTTACAATAATTCTTTCTATTTACAAGAAGACGGTTTACCTATGGGTTCTCCATTGTCAGGACTCCTTGCTGATATTTTTATGCACAACATGGAAATATCAAAAATCATGAATGTTTCAAACCCTCTTCGTGACAAAATAATATATTGGTATAGATACGTGGATGATGTTATATGTCTATTTGATGGCACTAAAGAAGAAGCAACAACCTTATTAACATATATCAACTCAATACATAAGTCCATACAATTTACAGAAGAAATAGAAGAAGATACCATAAACTTCTTGGACATTAAGATATCAAAAAATAAGAACAAACATTCTTTCGATATATATAGAAAACCAACCACTACTGACATAATAATCCCATCGAACTCTAACCATCCCTGGCACCAAAAAATGGCTGTATTCCATTCTTTGGTACATAGACTAATAAACTTGCCACTAAATAGCTCAAATTTCAAAAAGGAAAAAGAAAAAATACAGTATTTAGCTACAAAAAATGGGTATAAGAAAAAGACAATCGAAAGAATGATAAATCGGAAGATAAGAAAACAAAAAAGAAACAATATGACTACAATTAATGATGACAACAAATATATGTGCGTTCCATTTAATTCAAACATGGAAAAAGCGATACGACGTACTTTCAAAAACTCAAACATGAAAATAAGTTATAAAACAAAAAATAATGCATTTAACCTTATCAACTCTAAAGTAACAAAAAATGAAAATATTCAAGAAGATCAATACAGTAAGTCTGGCATATATAGAATTACATGTAGTGAATGTGATAACTATTACATTGGCCAAACAAGACGAAACTTTAGAGTTCGATTTAAAGAACATTTACAAGCCCTAAAGTCAAGAAATAACACAACTATGAGATCCAATTATGCAGAACACATAATTAATACAGGGCATAAATATAAAAACATAGAAGAAAACTTATCAGTTTTAGAGTACGAAAAACAGCAAGAACAACTTAACGTCAAAGAAGAGATGCATATATATTTAAATAATAAGAAAGATCCACTAAATATTTTAAATACTATGCAAGTCAGTCAACAACACCCTATCTTTGAAAAAATGATGAAATTATAACTCAGAGAAAGTAAATTTATATAGTATATACAAATTAATATTTTATTTTATTTTTACCTTTATATTTATATACACAATTTTAGAATTAGTGATCATATATTATTTATTTTTAACATATGTTTGTAATTAATATAAAAGAAAATTTGTTGAGGTTATGTGACTCTGAAGATGGCCATTATGGTTGAAACTAGTCAGTCAAAATAAAAATGTTTCAAAAAAAGGGTACTCGTTAATAATGATTTTAAAAATAATATATATATATATATATATATATATAATATATATATATATATATATATATATATATAATATTTACCATACATAAATGCTGTCAAAAGTATCTTCTTCTTGTAGATAATTTATTTCTCTAAAGATTAATGCAAAAATTAAGTAAATTGAGCAATAATTGTTGCTATAGTGACAGTTTTAGTAAAAGTCTACATTTATGTAATTTTTCTTAGGAAACTGAACGGTTTGTCAGATGGCAAATTTCAAGTAAGCCAATGGGTTAAAAATAGTAAATTCAGCAATCTGGAACCAGATATATCAAAAAGTAAATACTGTAATACTTTTTAATTTTTTTGTGCTGTGGTCATTGATTTTTTATTGATTGGATTAATGAATGAATGAAGAGGATCCTATTACTTAAGGAGGTTGAGATTCAAAGTTGTGATATGTAAAGGGGCATCGACTGTGCACAACTAAGTAAACCGAGTTGTTATATTTGTCTTTATGCTGATCATTATACTTTATTATGTCATCAAACTTCCCAGAACAAGGTTAGAGTTTTCTGATTCTTTTGCCCAACGAACTTGTCCACTGATTATAGAAAGGAATGTCTCCACCATATTTGAAGTAAATGGAACAAGAAATGCGGCTGATAGAATGGAAACATACAATTTGTAGCGACCCCCCAAATCGTGTTCGGGGGGATCATGTTAGGAGCTTCTATGGTGGTCCCACGCTTAAGTTTTATTGTGTAGGTTAGGCTAATAGCATCGAACATTCACTAATAACTTCTGTATATGCCTCATATTAGCTATCAGTACAATTTCTAAAGATGCATGCTTTTATAATCCAATCGGTTTTGATATTTTTATAATAAATATGTCTGTTTTTTAAATTTAAATAGAAAAAGCTGCGTGGAAAGGCTGCAAACCAGATTACTTGTGTGCTTGGACGATGATCATTGCGTTTTTTATCCTGGTGTTCAATTTCGTCCTCCTTGAAACGTGAGTATATAAAAGATTTTTAGTTTGTAAACTATAATCAAAGTGTTAAATGATATCTGAATATTGGGAATATAGTGTTATTTATTCTTAATTAATACGTAACAATGTAGATGCTTTTAGCGAATTTTCCTTATAGGGAAGGAGCTATTACTGTTGGTCTCATGGTAAGACTTAAGCCCGAGTTCATTTTGAGGTCCCCAGATGCCAAAAACACCATTCGTTCAAATTTATATATATATGTCCGTAAGCACGATAACTCTCGTAAAAAAGGTCCGATCTTAATGGAATTTGGTACAAGTACCATTTATTTGAACGAGTTCGAAAAGCAGACGAATCGCACCATCCGAAAGGGGGTTTTAGGGGGGGGGGGTTTTGTACCCCAAAAATGTTTTTTTTGGGGTTTCCACATGTTTTTTTTTATTTAAATCAAATTTTACCATTGAATTCAGTATAAAAAAAATTTGGTATTTTGATCATTGATCTACGTCAATTGGTTACTGAGATATTGAAAGTGCTAAACACAGTACGTTGTCTAATGTTATTCTTATGGAGAAAAAGAAAAATGTTATATCTCGCTTATTTATGAACATAAACTGACGAAATTTGGTATATGGCTTCATCTGGTTGTGGTTTATTGTTGTTTGCATACAACAAAAGTTTTTCGCCTATGGTTCCCGTAGCAGCCAACCTAGGTACTTGGTCTCGATGTTATTTTTATGGAAAATAATTAAAATGTTATATATCGCTTATTTATGAATGTATATGGATGAAACTTAGTATGTGACTTCACTAAGTGAAAGTGAGTTCTATTGATATTTGCATAAAAACCCATTATTTTGTGTTCCTTGTTGCAGCAAACCTGCGTACTCATCCCCAATTTTATTCTTAATATTTTAAATATCGTTTTTTTGTAAATATATTTCTTATGAATCCTGTTAAGTGTTTTAATGCCCCCGTCACAGCAAAACTGCATACTCAGCGAATTTCCAATTAATATATATGTCTTAATTAGACATTAAGCCACTTACCAGGATTTATAAGAAATATACTCACAAATAAGCGATATTAAAAATATTAACCCTTCCAGGACCACAGACGGATCCGTCTATGTTTTTATCCGTAGCGGGTCCAAAGACGGATATACCCGTAAGTGGTTTTTCGTGTTCAGGACTTTTAACGGATATATCCGTCGTGTTTTATAAAACCAATATAACACATTTAACCACGTTTTTAGTAAAAATACCGTATTACAATAACCAACATTAGTTAGGGAAACCTATAAAAATATTAAATGATCTGTTATCGAGACTCATTTAGCTGTAGGGAATTTTACTGCGGTATGTTTGCAATGATGTAGACGACAAGCGGTGGGAGTAATGACCTTCAGTCAGTAGTTTTGGTCGGTCTGCCGTGTTGTACTGTACAATGAATTCTTTGTCAGCTAATGTGTGTTTGTAGTGCTGTTTACAATGGCAATATATATATATATATATATTATTACAAACTTACTGTTTTATTTATAACTTTTTATACAACAATAGGCTATATTATTTTATTTTTTTTACAAAATAAGGATTTGTAAATGCTACTTTACATGGCAAATTTTATATAAAATACATAAAAAGTCTATATAAAACATTGTTTCATTTAAACTTCCTTAAAAACAAAATAAGTTATTTTGATGTACTAGTTTCCGGACGTAGAACAGATATATCCGTCTTCTCTTACTTTTGTACAGGACCGTTGACGGATCCGTCTTTCCTTCCTTTGTTAGTAGTGTGGGTTTGCGGGTTTTGCGCCGGAAGTGACGTCATCCGGTCACGTGACCGGAAGTGCTGAGTCATGAAAGATGTTATCTGAGGCTGAGCCAGTGACGTAGGCGGTTTTGTGACGAAATGAGTAAAAGTTCAAAGTTCAAGGTCACGGGGAGGTAATTTTAAAAAAGTACTACCTCGCACGCGTAAAATCCGATTGTGATTCGATAGTTTTAATTCGATAAAATATCGAATGAAAATTATCGAATGAAGCAATCGAATGATACGAGTGCGAGGTAAAACAATTACAAATATTACTTTATTTTATTTACAATAATTCATATTACAAATATTACTTTATTTACAATAATTCATGTTTACAATAGTTCCCCGTTGTTGGTTGTCATCGATGTTGTTGATCCGGACGAGTTGCGGCCATCACTTTGTTTTCTGAAGAAAGACGGTAGATACTTCGATCCCTGCGCAGAGTCCATGTTGTGTTTTTGACACCTATCTGTTCTGTTAGGTGTTTGCATTTCATTGCTGTCAGGAGGAAATAATACGTGACGGCAATGAAATAGAAACATCTATCAGACCTTGAGTGAAATGATATTGTTATTTTGTGAAGAGCGTCTCGGAGAGCTCGATGTTCACCGGTCGAGAGCCGGAGGTGTACTGACTATTCGCTAGCTAGCGTTCTGGTATCAAACAAAATGGTGGGGGTAAAAGTGTAGTAGAACGAAGCAGATGGCTGGTGGCAGGCGGCAGGCGGCAGGTGGCAAGTGTGCGGCAGATGGTAGTCCCCCCACTACACCAGTCCCCCACTACACCAGTCCCCCCACCGAGTTTTACATCGCACAATAACTAGTTTACATGTGTTAGTTAGGGTTTAGCTCTTAGACTGTCAAGACCTTAGCTCCGTAACTAAAAACTTCAATAATGTTTGCGCTTCAACTCTGTATAAGTATAACAGCTACTATGATCTAAACCGGTGCATGTATTCATATGGTTCTTTTTGCGAAGCAAACAACTAGCTAAAAGTGTTTCAACCTCGATTATTCTTCGACGAAACCGCTCATTGTCCACTAAAAGTGTAGACCTTCTGTCTTCATTGTCAGGGAAGTAGAAAGTAGTGTCAAGGGGACTACTGAAGGTCACCTTCCTCATGTTCCTGTAAAACTGCGACATTTTTCAGACCCTCTAGGTAGATGTTCATCCGTCAAGAGCTGGAAGAATAATGATGGAGCGTTATCATGTATGATAGGCACCTAACCCCCACCACAACGTTACCTTGTCCTTCAAACCATCGTTTTTACGCTACAGATGATATACTGTTGGTTAGATTTAAATTTAAATTGCACCTTCTTGTTTGTCTTGGCAAGCCGCGTAATTGAAGTATCCACATGTTATACTTTGAACCAAAAACAAAGAAGTTATTTAGGTTTGTCCTTGAAAATAGGTGTTTTTTCGCTGTTGCTGCTATACCCGTTGTCGGATCTGAATTCTGTTTGCACCAACTTGTTCGTCTGATCAATCCGCGTAATTTGAGTACCCACTTAATATACTTTAAACCGTAAATAAAGAAGTTATTTAGGTTTATCCTTGAAAATAGTAGTTTTTTCGCTGTTGCTTCTATACCCTTTGTCGGATCTGAATTCTGTTTTCACCAACTTGTTCGTCCGACCAATCCGCGTAATTTGAGTACCCACATGACATACTTTGCACAAACTTTATACCCCCCCCCCCCCCTTGGGTCATGGTCATGGTCAAGGTCAAGGACCTTGGGACTTCGAAATTTTTACAAAGTGGGCTGCACACAAACATAAGACTAACAGTCTCCTGCCTATGTACAGGCCAAGTCCCTAACTTGAAATGCTTAGGGTGGTCCTGAAAAGGACCGTTTTTGATGCCATGAAGAGGAGTCCTGAAGGAGTTGCGGTTAGTCGAGGTGGAGGAAATGGACAAGGGCTGTGACAATTTATTTAATTAACCAATGCGCCTTGCCCTCTTGTCTGACGAAAAACAGTTCCTTTTTGGATGGGATTCTAGGCGGTTGCGGCAGGGAATGAGGCAGTTGGACCTTGAAGTGAAAATCTTCATGTTGTAAAATATAGCTGTTTCCGCTGAGCCTTGCCACAAACTTGTATTTGATATTTGTTTTTAGTTTTCTAAATTTAAGTGATTTGAAGTTTAGAGGAGTGACTAATTCTTCTTCCTTCAACACCCTCGTCCGCTCCATCACCTCATCCACGGTGAGAGGTGGAGTTGAAGGTCGAGGCTGACTTGTAGTCGAAGTCGAAGGTCGATGCTCAGATGACGGATGTTGGTTGAAGTAGAGCGGATGGTTCTTAAAATTTCTTCTTATTGTGGCCTTGAAAGAAGTTGGTCTCTTAAAACCACTTCTTCTCTCAACCGTCTCCTTCAGGGATTCCTTCAGACGTCGCAGTTTCTCAAGGTTCACAGGGGAAGTCATCGTAGCGCTGCTGATCGGCACGTAGTTTTAGTTCGAGAGACAAAGCTGGAATGAGTCCTAATGTCTTGACTTTTGAAGGGTCAGACGGTTTATCTCGTTGATTAGGTTTTTGGCGGCTTGCCAAGTGTAACCTTGACACTTCCATATACGGGTAGAAAGCTAAGAACCGGTTCCCCTTCCCTTCATGACACCCCCCCCCCCCCCATTTGGGTCATGTCCCCCCCCCCCCATTTGGGTCATGCCCCCCCCCCCCCCCCCCCCCGACGTCACGGGGCGGAGTCACCTCCCACCACTGACCGCCGCCTTTATAAGCGGGAGCAGTCCGCAGTCTCTTCGCAGTAGGCTGCCGCCCGTTCGTGATCTACGTCCGTCCGGGTTGCATTCTGCTGCAGCGTAGGTCTTTTAAGTGTGCGTTGGGCCCGACGCGCAATTAAGAGATCCGCGCCTTTGCATGTGCATGGTAGTTTGTTAAGCATGGTAGTTTGTTTGTTAGATTATTGCTTGTAGATTGCTGCTAATTAATGTAGTTAGTTTAATGAATGTTGGTGTTGGTTTTGAGTGTTTTATTTAATGATGAAATATGTACCTTTCTTACAGATCCTTATCCCTGGGTAAAGTCTTTATATCCGTGGGGTTTGTTATCAAAGTAATTTAAATGCCGGTCTTTGTAAATATTTAATGATGAAATATGTACCTTTCTTACAGATCCTTATCCTTGGGTAAAGTCTTTATATCCGTGGGGTTTGTTATCAAAGTAATTTAAATGCCGGTCTTTGTAAACTACCTTGGTCAAAACATTGGTTCGCAGTAGCCTGACGCCCGTTCGTTGATCTACGTCCGTCCGGGTTTCAGTGTTGCTGTTGTGACCTTGTTAAACTGACCGCAGTATCCTGACGCCCGTTCGTGATCTACGTCCGTCCGGGTTTCAGTGATACTGATTGTTCTTTGTAAAATTAACGTTAACTCTAACTGACCAGTTTGTTTCAAAGTAATGTAATTTGTTTCTCATCCCTTTCCTAACCCCCTGACAATAAGTTTCGGCCCTGAAAACCGGACTTGTCAATACGGCCATGTAAACCGGTTGACATTACCTTTCTTAGCCTGAGAAACTGTTGTGATTTTCCTTTTTTTTTTGGAGGGTTTTTTTCTTTATTTTTTGTTATTAAAATCATTGCTTGTAATTCCCTGTCCCCTAATACAGAGCGGGGAATAAAGCACCAATTTGTGCTCTACCGGACTTGTCAATACGGCCATGTAAACCGGTTGACATTACCTTTCTTAGCCTGAGAAACTGTTGTGATTTTCCTTTTTTTTTTGGGGTTTTTTTTTCTTTATTTTTTGTTATTAAAATCATTGCTTGTAATTCCCTGTCCCCTAATACAGAGCGGGGAATAGAGCACCAATTTGTGCTCTATTCCCCGCTTTGGCAACAAGTTCAGATGACCTTGACCCACTGACAGGACTTATAAAACCTCTGTCTGGTTACATATAGGAAAATTAATATTTTAAACCATAGCCTATCCCCCTTCCCCTTTCCCCTTTCTCCTTCCACTTATATTGGGTATAAAAGAGGCTTCCCATTAGTCACCTCCCACCACTGACCGCCGCCTTTATAAGCGGGAGCAGTCCGCAGTCTCTTCGCAGTAGGCTGCCGCCCGTTCGTGATCTACGTCCGTCCGGGTTGCATTCTGCTGCAGCGTAGGTCTTTTAAGTGTGCGTTGGGCCCGACGCGCAATTAAGAGATCCGCGCCTTTGCATGTGCATGGTAGTTTGTTAAGCATGGTAGTTTGTTTGTTAGATTATTGCTTGTAGATTGCTGCTAATTAATGTAGTTAGTTTAATGAATGTTGGTGTTGGTTTTGAGTGTTTTATTTAATGATGAAATATGTACCTTTCTTACAGATCCTTATCCCTGGGTAAAGTCTTTATATCCGTGGGGTTTGTTATCAAAGTAATTTAAATGCCGGTCTTTGTAAATATTTAATGATGAAATATGTACCTTTCTTACAGATCCTTATCCTTGGGTAAAGTCTTTATATCCGTGGGGTTTGTTATCAAAGTAATTTAAATGCCGGTCTTTGTAAACTACCTTGGTCAAAACATTGGTTCGCAGTAGCCTGACGCCCGTTCGTTGATCTACGTCCGTCCGGGTTTCAGTGTTGCTGTTGTGACCTTGTTAAACTGACCGCAGTATCCTGACGCCCGTTCGTGATCTACGTCCGTCCGGGTTTCAGTGATACTGATTGTTCTTTGTAAAATTAACGTTAACTCTAACTGACCAGTTTGTTTCAAAGTAATGTAATTTGTTTCTCATCCCTTTCCTAACCCCCTGACAATAAGTTTCGGCCCTGAAAACCGGACTTGTCAATACGGCCATGTAAACCGGTTGACATTACCTTTCTTAGCCTGAGAAACTGTTGTGATTTTCCTTTTTTTTTTTGGAGGGTTTTTTTCTTTATTTTTTGTTATTAAAATCATTGCTTGTAATTCCCTGTCCCCTAATACAGAGCGGGGAATAAAGCACCAATTTGTGCTCTACCGGACTTGTCAATACGGCCATGTAAACCGGTTGACATTACCTTTCTTAGCCTGAGAAACTGTTGTGATTTTCCTTTTTTTTTTGGGGGTTTTTTTTCTTTATTTTTTGTTATTAAAATCATTGCTTGTAATTCCCTGTCCCCTAATACAGAGCGGGGAATAGAGCACCAATTTGTGCTCTATTCCCCGCTTTGGCAACAAGTTCAGATGACCTTGACCCACTGACAGGACTTATAAAACCTCTGTCTGGTTACATATAGGAAAATTAATATTTTAAACCATAGCCTATCCCCCTTCCCCTTTCCCCTTTCTCCTTCCACTTATATTGGGTATAAAAGAGGCTTCCCATTACTGGTAAGATCATTCTGCTGCTTGTGCTTGCTCAACTCAGAACTATGGAGTCACACCCGATATCACTACCGACTTCTGCATCACCCTCTACTTCTACATCACCCTCGACTTCTGCATCACCCTCGACTTCTGCATCACCCTCGACTTCTGCATCACCCTTGACTTCGGCTGCTGGTTCAATTCTTCGTCAGGCTCTTTTAATGTCTCTTATCATCCCTGAGAAGACAACTTCACCACCCATTATGGATCGACCAACTTCTCCTTCACCATCATCCTCGAGATCAAGGTTTTCGTCGAGCTCCTCCTCCTCATCATCTACCTCGAGATCAAGGTCTTCTTCGAGCTCCTCATCATCCACCTCAAGATCAAGCTCCACCTCGAGATCAAGCTCTAAAATATCTACAAGACCCCCAATTGAAATTTCACCTTCCACTAGTTCAACCAGACCTTCAGTAATTTGCACAAATATTCAATCTCCTTCAGAGAAATTTAATCAATTAAAGTCATTGCATAGAAGGTGCATACGTCCTGCACAACTATGTAATTATATCTTCAAAAAAGGTGCAAAGAAAGGCGAACGCTGTGCAAAACAGTGTACTTTAAATGAAGAACTGTGCAATCTTCATTTAAAAAATACCGCTTCTCCTTCTTCACCACATCCAACAGTGAAACCGGCTAAGACTCGGATTAATAGGCTAGCTAAAAACAAACAATACGTCTTTGTAAAAATAATGGGATTCCTGAAGGTCATGTTAAAATGTGAAGACCGCCTTTACATTTTAAGATTACCTAAAGGCATGCGTCATCCCAAAAACCCTACAAAAAAGCACTATCTAATCCGAGCCGATTCAGGAACCACTGTGTGGAATAAATTGTAAAATAAAAAAAAAAAAAAAAAAAAAAAAACATTCTTTCCAAATTAAATAAAGTTTTTCCAAATTAAAAAAAAAAGTGTGGACAACCTATTTACAAATTGTAGCATATGCTGCAGAGTGTAAATAGGTTGTCCACACTTTTTTTTTTTACAATGTTACAACGACCTTGACCTAGATAACGGACTTAGATATTTTACACTAAGACAAAGATAAACGTAAAAGGAAAAAGGAGAAATATTATACTAAAGATATTATTCAACAGTGAAGAAGGGAGGGGGTAAGCGGGTATTTAAGCAAGCGATTCGGAATATAATTATTAGTTGTATCATCATGAGCGTCAACAGCAACACATGGGGGAAGGAAATTAGCGAAGAGGAGTTGTACGCGATTGCTGAGGCTGCTGAAATTACCGAGGTTTCTAAGATTGATAAGGTTGCGGAGAATGATGCCCAGTCACAACCGCAACAAACTACATCATCGATGCGGTCTACAACGCAGCAACCAAGACCCTATCATGTTATCCTGGAGGAGTATAATGAGGCAATGAGGTACGCCTTTACAAAGTGGTGTGGACAACCGCGTTCTCCTGAACAATGGGAGGAGCACGATGCAGACTTTCGCCTGGTTGCAGACTTAGAACTTGAGCTTCAAAGAGCAAAGGCTGCTCAATAGTGTGAAGATTTATTGTTTACTTTAAGAAATACAGAGCGGGGAATAGATCAGTTTGAGGTCCAAGTGAGAACCACTTACTGCTCTATTCCCCGTTTTGGCAATTTGTTCAGATGACCTTGGGACTTAGAAAATTTTGTTTGGTAAAAAAAAAAAAAAAAAAAAAAAATATTGAAATATATATTTCTTACAAAAACATCCCCTCCCTAAAACTTGCACTCCCACCACTTCCATTGGGTATAAAAGAGACACCTTATCGATGGTAAAATTAGTCTGCTGCTTGTATTCGCCCACCTCAGACACCATGGAGCACATCAGAAAACCAACTTCTGACGCCTCTTCTTGTACTGTTTCATCTTCTGCTGCCCCATCGATACTTGTCCAGGCTATGATTCTATCCAACATTTTTCCAGAGACTAGTAATACTTCGCCAAACTTAAACTCGAGATCTCTCAAAACCGAGAGAAACAATGCTAGTTCTAGAAAAATGAGAACAAGGATCGCTGATTGTTATAAAGTATTAAGACGCATATTACCATCCTCCAATCCGTATGATTCTAAATTAACCACTATACAAAAGTCAATAAAATACATTTCAAACCTTCAGTCGCAGCTTCAAGAACCGTCCTTAATTCACAAAGAAGATTTACACAACCCTCCACCTTTTGAAGCTGTTTTTCTTAAAGAGGATGAGTTAGCGGACCAACATTTCTTCGCTGAAGAACCTTCAGCTTACAAACAAATCTTCCTCATGGATGAAGATCAGGACGAGTAACTATCTTAAAAAACTAAAGTCCTTTGAAATACAAAGCGGGGAATAGATCAGTTTGAGGTCAAAGTGAGAACCTCTTATTGCTCTATTCCCCGTTTTGGCAACTGGTGTAAATGACCTTGGGACTTAGAAAATATTCGTTTGATAAAAAATAATGAAAGATCTTCTTATTTCTCACAACAACAATATCTTTTCCTAACCCCCACCACTACTTAAACTAAGTATAAAGGAGGTTCTCCATCGCTGGTAAAAATTAGTACTCTGCTGAAAATGAATGCATCCACTACTTCTATCTCTGCAGCAACTATAATAGTTAGCAGACGGGTCGAAAACATTGATCAGTTGCTTGCTGTAAGGAGATTACTGCTACGGTATCTTGATATAGAGGTTAGTTGTCAATTGTGCATGTGGAGACCAACAGGTGAAGTTTATAGTAGTGAAAATGAAGCATTTGAAATAAACTACAGTAGAAAGTTATATAAAATCTTTGGTAATATGGTAAGGTTAGTCAATAATGGATGGAACATTAATATAACATTTTATATTGTTCCAAACCTGTAATTAAAGCAAAAAAAAAAAAAAAAAAAAAACGATGGGTATATAAGCCCGATGTTACAGAGACAATTATCACTTTGGTTCTGAATTGCGTCAAGAGAGCACCTACCATGGTATACCTCCACTATATTGACTCTACTGCTAAAGCGGATACTTTTATCCAGCGTGTTTACCAACTGTTAACGGAGTACCATTATGTTCAGGTCAAAGGATTGGGTATTCGTGGAACAGAAGAAGTAAAAATAGATGTAAAACCAATCCCTTTGAAGAAAAAAATTGACCAATTATTACAAGAAGGCTACACACTGTGCCTTTATTACACAACCTCATAAACTAAATAAAACGCCAAAGGGGGGGGAAATACAGAACGGGGAATAGATCAGTTTGAGGTTTGAATAAGAATCTCTTACTGCTCTATTCCCCGTTCTGGTAATAGGATAAGGTGACCTTGACCCACTTACAGGACTTAATCATTTGTGTTACAATAATACCTCTTCCCTATCACTTTTCCCTACCACTTGCACTTTCAACACTTACCCCCACCACCACCGAAATCATGTATAAAAGGTGGTTTAGTATTAGTGGTAAATCAGTCTGCTACTCGGAATCATGTCGCCCAGAGATAACATTTTCCCTTCTAAGAAGACTATACTAGAATTGATTAAAAATATTCCATTAAATTTAAACGAAGATGAAGACGAAGACGATTCAGAGATGGAAGGTGAACTATTTAGTGATCTTGAACTATTTAGTGATCTTGAACTACTGAGTGAGTATGCTAGCAGTGAACCATATCTTGGAGAGATGGAGCTGTTGGAGCTGTTGACTGACGACGACGATGTCGATAATAATGAACCGGAATTTCATCATCAGTTGCTTTGCTTGGAGGAAATGGACCTTGTTGATAGTGAAACCCCTCCAAGCAGTATTAATATCGATGATGTAGTTCTAGATCCAGTCACAGGGAACTTTTGTGTTCGTCGTCGCTTATTTAGTGATACGAGCTCATCATCATCATCATCGGAAGAATCTGAATAAGTTTTTGTTGTCTTCAAATAGTTTACTTTAAATACAAAGCGGGGAATAGATCAGTTTGTGGTTATAGTGAGAATCACTTACTGCTCTATTCCCCGTTTTGGTAATATCGTTGTATGACCTTGACCCATTTACATGATTAAAAAAGTGGGGTAACTTATACATTTAATGGTGGGGGAACGTCTATTTAAAGACGATGCAACAGTGTATATTTATCATATAGGCATAATGAACCCACCAGGAAACTCCGTTTGCTACAGCTTTCCCCTCATAATAACAAAACGGTTCGAACTCGAAAGGCGACTCATAAAAGTCGACGTAATTCCACAAGATCTTCGTTCGGCAATGTTGACTATTGAATATGTTAAAGATGAATCTACAACTGAAGATCCCTATTGTTTTATGAAATTTTTAGTTGATCAAGATGCAATGTGTACAATCCAACTTCACATCCGAGTTTAAAATTTATCAAATGTTTCTGTTGGAGAAAATTGTCTTAGTTAAATACAGAGCGGGGAATAGATCAGTTTATGGTTTAATATGAAATCATTTACTGATCTATTCCCCGTTTTGGCAAATTTGTTCAATGACCTTGACCTAAATACAGAAATTTGTAGCCTCCAGCTACAATAGTAAATATAAAATGCAAAAAAAAAAATAGTAAACTTAACGTAATACGTACCCCCATTACTTTTGCTAGGGTATAAATAGAGGGGTATTTGCAGTGTTGTTCATTATTGCCTAGACCCTTGTGGAGATCGCACCTACATTATGCATCGCTGCGATATTTGCAAGTCTTCATTTAAGGATGAATTTATTTTAATGATACATAAAGAACTGAAACATAACAAAAACCAAAATGAAGAATATGAAGAAGAAGAATTGAAAGAAATAGATCAAATGTTAGCTCAACACCAAAATTCCAGACCTAGTGTTATTCAATATGCACCATCAACATCGACTTCTACCTCTGCTATGTCTACACTTCACCGTCCTTCAACATCATCATCATCATTTGCATCGACTTCTACGCCTGTTCTGTCTACACTTCATCATCCTTCAACATCATCAGCTGCATCGACTTCTACGCATGCTCTGTCTACACTTCACCGTCCTTCAGCATCAACAGCAGTAAATGTAGAACTACATGCCCGAGCACTTCCGGGTAATGTAGTAACCCACTTCAAAATTGACAATGCAAAATTACAACTCAAAGAGTTTTTAAATAACGCAAAAGGATTGGTAAGCAACACTTTGCAAAATGAATTAAAAAGATTAAATTTTATTAAATTTGGACTATTAATGGATGCTTTATTTACAAACATTCAAAATGAAACTTCACCGAGAGGGTTTTTAACAAAAAACCGAACTATTATGTTTTCGTCAGATATTGATTCAATCGTATCTGAATGTTTTGAAGAGCTAATGACTAAAATACAAGAACATGAAGGAAGAGGCTCTGGATGGAATTTGTTAAGCATCACAGGGCTAGACTTAAGAGTACACAAACACGGCTATGGAATTCGAGGAAGTAGCTACATTCCTCTACCAACAAAGATTAGAAATACCTTATCCTGCGTCAACGTACAAAATCAAGATACTGAGTGTTTTAAATATGCTATGTTGGCCAAATATGTAACAATTCATCCGGAAAGACCAAGTCACTATTATGAAGAAGTACAACATAGATATAATTTCCAAGGGATGACTTACCCTGTTGCTATAACAGACGTTTCAAAATTTGAAAAACAAAATCCTTCAGCTTCTGTCAACCTCTTCGGATTGGATTCGACAAACAATTTGTACCCCTTGCGTATAACACCAAATGAGCGCAGAGATCATACCGATTTGTTATTAATTACTAAAGGTGATATTTCACACTTTGTGTATATCAAAAAATTTGAAAGTCTTGTTTCTAATCAATTATCTAAGCATAAAAGAAAGATGACAATTTGCAAAAGATGTTTTTGTCACGTGAACAAAGAACTAAGAAGGGGAGGGTCTGATTGGTTAGTAGAACACCAGCGGTTATGTAATGGAAACTATGAAGTAAGAATTAAATTGCCGCATCCTAGCAGAGCGCAGATAAAATTTGACAAAGTAATACAACAATACCGTGTACCTGTTGTTGTTTACGCTGATTTCGAGTCTTCTTTACATCCGATTGAACAACAAGAAGAGGACGTTACAAGAAGAAGCAAATACCAACTTCATTCACCAAACAGTTATTGCATACTAATTAAATCCACGTTGACTGAAGACCATCTTCAAAAATATGGACTATCATCTTCTCCAAAGATTTATCGCGGTGAAGAAGCAGCCAAATACTTTGTCGATGATTTGTATGACATAGCTGCAAAGGTAGAAGAACTGTATGGAACAAAGGTACCCATGTCACCTATGGAAGAAGAAGAACTTCAACATTATGATTCAACAACAACGTGTTATTTGTGTAATAACACCTTTACACTGGATAACGTTAAAGTTCGTGACCACGATCATCTTACGGGAGCGTACAGAGGTGCAGCCTGTAACGCTTGCAACTTGAACTACAAACTACCATATTTTATCCCCGTAGTTCTGCACAATCTGAGTGGTTATGATTCGCACTTCATAATCCCCGAACTAGGAAGAGATAATGGAGCAATAGACGTTTTGGCTACTACAATGGAAAAATTTATAAGCTTTTCAAAAAAGGTGGGTAAAATTAAATTAAGGTTTGTTGATTCATTTAGATTTATGCCTTCAAGCCTCATGAAATTATCTGAAAATCTAAGAAGAACAGATTTGATAGAAACAAGCAAAATTGTACCCAATAGTAAAATGGATTTGGTTCTTCGAAAAGGAGTCTTCCCCTATGATTACATCGATGGACTGCATAGATTTGATGAAACATCACTACCTTCACCAGAACACTTCAAAAACAAACTTAATGATTCGGAAATATCACTTGAGGACTATCAACACGCACGTCGAGTATGGAACGAGTTAGATATGAAGACCTTAGGAGATTACTCGGACTTTTATGTCAAACTAGATGTAACTCTTCTTTGTGATGTAATGGAAGAATTCCGAAACACCTGTTTTGCTGCATACGGTTTGGACCCTCTACATTCGTATACTTCACCAGGATTAGCTTGGCAAGCCATGTTAAAAGAAACAAAATGCAAACTCCAACTTTTAACAGACATTGACATGGTTTTAATGGTTGAAGCTGGAGTAAGAGGCGGATTGACCCAAAGTGTTACCAGACATGTCAAAGCCAACAACAAATACCTACCCGATTACGATGAAACCAAACCGTCAACCTATTTAGGATATTTCGATGCAAATAACCTGTACGGATGGGCAATGTCAAACCCACTTCCTTTTGATAACTTTAAATGGATTAATCCCGACTCTATTGGCGATATTTTACAAATTCCGAAACATGGTGACACTGGATATATTTTGGATTGCGATTTTGAATACCCAGAAAATTTACATGATCTTCATTATGACCTTCCACTTCTTGCTAAAACAGAAATTTCACCAATTGGAAAACACCCCAAATTAATGATGACATTAAATAATAAACAACGCTACGTGGCTCACTTTTGGGTGGTTCAACAAGCTATCGAATTAGGACTACGTCTAACAAAAATTAATAGAGTTTTGGAATTTTCTCAATCATGCTGGTTGAAACCCTACATTGATTCAAATACCTACAGAAGAGCAGCAGCTACATCAGACTTTCAAAAAGATTTCTTTAAATTAATGAATAATGCGATATTTGGAAAAACATTGGAAAACAAAAGAAGACACAAAAATGTTAAACTTGTTACCGACGCAAAAAAATTACAGAAACTAGTACAGCAGCCAAATTTTAGAACATCTATAATTATTAATGAAAAACTTGTAGCAGTGTCCATGAAGAAGACGAGTGTGAAGATGGATCGTCCTTTGTATATAGGCATGTCAATCTTGGACATCTCAAAAACACACATGTACGATTTTCACTACAACAAAATGGTGGCGTTCTACGGAAGAGAAAATATATCTATTACATATATGGACACTGACGCTTTTATATATCGCATAGTAACATTGGACATGTATAAAGATTTACGTACATTTATTTACAAGAACGACTTTGATTTCTCCGATTATCCAAAAGATCATCCAAACTACGACAATGACAGACACAAAAAAGTACTAGGCAAATTCAAGGATGAGGCTAATGGTGTTCTGCTTGAAGAGATTGTTGCACTGATGTCTAAACTATATTCTTTGAAACTCTATAATGAAAAAGAAGAAGAAGAAAAGAAGAATAGCTATATTAAGAAAGCTAAAGGTGTAAAGAGTTTATATTTAAAGAAGAAAGTGCATTTTGAACACTACAAGCAATGCTTATTTGAGGATAACATCATTACAGCTAAATTCAACACCATCAGAAGTTTTAACCATCAGCTGTACAGCGTGACTGAAGTTAAAAAGGCGCTATCCTGTAATGACGACAAAAGACAAACCCTTCCAGACAACATCCACACTTTACCATTCGGTCACTATTCCCTCAACCCTATTGACTAATAACCCTTTCATCGTCCTAGATCCTCTATCCTTTTCCTTTCCGTAAAAAAAGGGGAAACACAGCAATGTTAAGCTGTGTTTCCCCTTTTTTTACACAAGTTTTGAATGACCTTGAACTATATGTATATATATATATATATAAGCAGATTTATACAAAAGAATATTTAATACCATATCAGCTGCCTTCGTGAAACCATCATGTCAGACCTGAAGGAGAAGATTATTAATGAACTACACAAACCTGCAAGAATAAAGTTTCCAAGAAGAAATACTGTTATAAAAGGGATAAATGATCTATATCAAGCGGATTTAATTGAAATGCGACCGCATAGCAGAATAAACAAAGGATTTAAATATATACTCACAATTATTAATTGTTTTACAAAAGTTGCAGACGCTTTGCCTCTAAAGGACAAGACTGGTAAAAGCGTAACAGAAGCCATGGAAATAGCCATAAAAAGAGATAAAAACAAAATTAAACATTTACAAACTGATGATGGAACAGAATACTTTAATACAAACTTTGCACAGTTAATGAATAAATATAAAATAAATCATTATTCTACAAATTCAGAGAAAAAAGCTGCTATTGTAGAAAGATTTAATAGAACCTTAAAAGGAGCACTGTATAAACAATTTTCAAAAAGAGGTTCTTACGTATGGTATGATGTTTTACCACAATTAATAAATGATTATAACAACAGGTTTCATAGAACTATTGGTATGAAACCTAACAAAGTAAATAGAAGAAATGCAAAAGATGTATTAAAACGCATAAAGAAAAATACAAAGCCTAAAGTAGAAAAAATGCAGCCAAGAAAATTTAATGTAAGTGATAAAGTACGGATTAGTAAATATAAGGGAGTGTTTACCAAAAAATACCTTCCCAATTGGACGAATGAAGTTTTTACAGTGTATAAAGTGCAACCGACTGTACCTGAAACGTATATCCTAAAAGATAACAAAGGAGATTTGTTGCAAGGTGCATTTTATGGACATGAAATGTTAAAGTCAACAGTAGGTGATGTATATCTTGTTGAAAAAGTGTTACAAAGAAAAAAGGACGCAGTTAAAGTGCGGTGGTTAGGGTTTAACAAAACTGAGGATTCATGGATACCTATAAAGGACTTGGTTTAATACAAGCAACTCATTTCATCGTTAACCTTTGAGCAGGATGGAGATTATTCACCATAAAGATCGATTCAATATTAATAACATAGATGATTTAACTGTGGATAACGTTAAAATCAACAATGGTAAACACGGTAGTTTACTTCCAAACACTGTTCGATGTATAGTAAGTGGCCCCTCAAACTGTGGAAAGACCAATGTTGTCTTTAATTTGATCACTAATCCGCAGGGATTAAGGTTTAGTAACCTATATATTTTTTCAAAGTCTCTACATCAACCAAAGTATCAATTGCTGGATAAAATCCTATCTGATGTGTCTGATGTTAATTTTTACAAATTTAACGCTAGTGATAGCATTATGCAACCAAACGAAGCGAAACCGTATTCTGTATTTATATTTGACGATGTATCTTGTGAAAATCAGGATACTATTAGAAACTACTTTGCCATGGGAAGACATAATAACATCGACAGCATATATATAGGACAAACTTATAGCAAAATCCCAAAACAACTTATCAGAGATAATGCAAATATTCTAATTGTATTCAAACAAGATGATACTAACCTAAAACATATATATAACGATCATGTGAATGCGGATATGCCATTTGAAAAGTTTAAAGAGCTTTGCGGAAAAGCATGGGCGGAAAAGTATGGATTTTTGGTTATTATGAAAGATCAAGCTATAAAAGATGGTCGTTATAGAATAGGTTTTGATAAATTCGTTTTAATACACTGATTAGCGGTATTACTGTACAAGTCGTCAAGGTGTGAAGATGGTTAACCAGGAAAAGCTATTAAAGGAAATAAAATCACTTAGTGATTCTATTAGACAAAAAAACCGAGCTTTAAAATCAGGTATAAATGAAAGAGAGCAATTTTTAGAAACAACATTCAAACCTGTTACTGAACCTTTAAAGCGATTAGCACAAAATATGGAAAGACCTTCATTTCGCTTCGAAGGAGACAAAATGCTACCAATTTCCAAATATGAAGAAGAATTTCAGAATGATGAAAGTTCTGACCAGTTACAAACATCTGAAGAAAGCGACGAGTATGAAGAAAGCGGAGATATAGGAGATTTAAGGGAAAAGAACATTGCAGGAGATACAAGTACAGAAGATACAAGTGCGGAAGATACAAGAGCAGAAGAAGAGGATATCAACCCATCCAACTTAAGCAAATTAGGCACAGATATTATGTTTAAAGGAACACTTGGAAGAAAATATACATTAAAAATGTTACATGGCACACATGCTAATCGAAATTATCATACATATGGAGCTAGAATAGAGGATAAAGGATTAATGATTGGAGATAGAAAGTTAGATATAAACGAAAATGATGATATAGTTATTGGTGATAAGAAATATAAAGGCACAACAGGTTTGTTTGAACTCATCTTTAAAAATAATCCTGGTAAATTTACTAAAAAGGATTTACAATTGTTTAAAAATATACTAGAGTATACAAATGCACATAGAAAAAAATATTCCAAAGAACTACCTATTCATAGAAACAGGTCAATAAAATACACAAACATTATATCTAGTCTTTTCCCCTCGAAATCAAATAAAGCTCCAATTAAAAGAAGAGCTTTATCTTCTGCTGAATTAAATGTTTTGCATAAAAAAAGAAAAACAACTGATCCTACTACATCTGGAAGGGGATTATTAAAAAATTTGTATAAAACCAATATAATATATTACAACGATATAAATAAGTTAGTTGATCGAATGAGGTTATTACATGAAGCTATGGAAGCCGGGCACACTGGTTTAGAAAACGAATGGGTAGCTTTGGTTGATGAACTGCGAAAACGAGAAATAATTGTTCAGTAGACGTATATATATATATATATATATATATACATAGTAAGAACCTAAACGATAGCGATTCAGTTACATCATGAGTGTGGACAAGTTTGGACGGTATTCCGAGTTTGGAGTAAAATCTGGATATAGTGAAAAAAGAGCTGGGTTTCCGTTAACACCTGATGGTAATTATAATTTTGAAGGAAAAGTAATTCAAAATGTTGGTGATCCGCTTTTGTCTTCTGATGCGGTTACGGTACAATACATGGATAAAAGAACCCCGATTGTACACGAAGACCATTGGGGATTTTCCGGTAAAAGGTTAAGCAATATAAAACATCCCATTTATGATGGTGAAGCAGTAAATTTAGCGACTTTAAAATTGTTAACGATTTACAAAAAGAATGAAACTGATACAAGCTATGATGTAAAAAAATTAAAATTGTCAAATGTAGGTGATTGTGAGCAGGATGGAGACGCTGTAAATAAGAAAATATTTGATATAGTACACAAGAAATGGACTACAGAATATGAAAAACATATGGAAAGGTTTGGTGCAGCTTTATTTAATTATATCCATCGGGCTTCAGGAAGAGCTGTAGCTTCAGATGTTGACAGCCACAATTATTTAGACTGGAAAAAGATACACAATCCAGAAAAACCTAATCAATTAGATAAACCGTCTGAGCCTTCTAAAGTCAAGACATTAGGAAAGGGGGATAAAGTGAATGTGATTAATGAACCAACAGAAAACGATGAAGATTATATAAGAGAAAAAAGAATTTAAATACCCATGATAAGGGATAAAGCATCTACATTTAATTAATTAATCCATTTCTATATAATAAATGGATTTTAAACAGTATATATAATACAAGAAGCCAAGACTAATATTACATTCATTGTAAAACATTTATAGAGTGCACCTACTGATTGTAAGTTTGGCTATAAATAGTCATGCCGAGGGCTAAACGCATCAGTCATAATCGAGAGAGATTACAGAGAGGAAGGGGAATAGCATCAACAGCATTTTCTCTATTAAGTAAACCGGTTGGAGCTATAGTTAACAAGGCGATTGATTTATTACCTGTGGAATTACATTTACCTGGAGGATATCAATATTGTGGTCCTGGAACCAAATTAGAGAAACGGCTTGCTAGAGGAGATCCTGGAATAAATAAGCTTGATCAGGCTTGTAAACAGCACGATATAGCGTATTCCAAATTTGGTGATACAAAAAATAGATCAATAGCAGATAGAGCACTTTCTGAGAAAGCTTGGCAAAGAGTAAAATCTAGTGACGCGAGTATTGGTGAAAAAGCAGCGTCTTTAGCAGTAACAGCAGCAATGAAAGCAAAAACTACGTTTGGAGGAGGAGGAAAGAGAAGAAGGCGTGGGAAAAGACCCGCTAAGAAACAAGGAGGTAATATCAGAAGAAAACGTCGATCTACTAGTGGTAAAGGTAAAAAGAAACCAACAATATGGTCAATGATAAAAAAGGGAGGAGGACTATACCTAAGACCGTATCGTGTGTATTAAATAAGAAAGAGCAATTAATAATTAAAAACAAAGAATTAACCAATGAAGAACTGATTACATATGCTTCTTGTTTGAAAATCCCATTTTTTAGAGGAGTATTTATGAAAGATGAATTACCGGTTAAAATGTGGAAAAATGAGACTGGTATAGTAAATTTGGATAATAGTGAAGGATTAGGCACTCATTGGGTGTGTTACAAGAAACTTGGTGAAACGATTTATTATTTCGACAGTTTTGGAAACCTTCCACCACCGAAAGAACTTCAACAATACTTTCGTGCGGCAGAAAATGTTTTTTACAATTATACAAGAAAACAACCTGATGATACATCCATTTGCGGTCATTTATGTTTAGACTTTTTAGCTAAAAGTGTTAGTCAACTTTAAGATGTCTTCGTATACAGTGTCATTAACCGGTAACTCATGTACTTTGCGCAGTATTCTGTTTCCAGCGCTACGTTTGCAAAAAGGAAGACTATGGGAAGCCGCATTATTGGATTTAACAACATATAACTCTATTCCAAACGTTAGTGAAGGAATTAATAACAAAATACATTATTACAAGACAAAAGATAATAAAGGAAAATATTCAGCTTTGGAAGAATTCAGTTTACCAACAGGAGCTTATGAAATTGATAATATAAATGAAGTTATACAAAAACATATGGGAAAAGAAAATATAACGATAAAAGGCAATAACAATACAATGAAAGCCGAAATTACTTCTAAGTATTATATTGATTTTGGCCAAGAACGTTCAATTGGTAGTTTATTAGGGTTTTCTAAGGAAACAAAGGTATTAGAACCTAATACAACTCATTCTGGGAATAGAACTGTGACGATCATCAAAGTAAACAGCATAGACATTACATGTAACATTATACAAGGATCCTACAGAGATGGAGAAAATCGGCATATATTACACACATTCTACCCATCAGTCGCACCGGGTTTCAAGATAGTAGAAAAGCCTCAAAACCTTGTGTACCTACCGTTAAACACCAGTTTCATTTCAGACATCGTGCTGAACATAGTGGATCAAGACGGAAACCTTATTGACTTTCGAGGAGAAGCTATTACTGTAAGAATACATATAAAATCATCCGCTTAGATAATGGGGTTATCATTTAAAAAGAGAGAGCCAACCAGCAAAGAGGTCAGTAGCTCATCAGCTGTAGAAGGATTAACAAGTGACAACATTCGTTTTCTAGAAGAAATTGGATTAAAGGTCATTAACAATGGATATACTGGATATAGCGCAGGGCCCAACATTCGACGAGACCTTATGGGAAAAGGAATATCACACGCACAACCCTTACGCTTCGTCCAAATTAAACAATAACGATGAAATTAGGATTCCTATACAACAACAAGACATTTATACTCTTCCATGCGAAAGTTATTTATATATTGAAGGAAAAGTAACAAAAGCTGACGGTACTGTTGGAACCACTGTTCCGTTCATAAATAATCCTATGGCATTTTTGTTTGACGAGATTAGATATGAAATTTCAGGAGTTACAGTCGATTCAACAAAAAAGGTTGGAATTTCCAGTACCTTAAAAGGATTAGCGTCTTTAACACCAAATGAGAAGAATCTGTTAGCTGTTGCAGGATGGGTTGCACCAGACAAAAGTATAATTACTCCTGACGCTTCGGGAAACTTTGATTTTTACGTACCTTTAAGATTACTTTTAGGATTTGCTGAAGATTACAGAAGAATAATAATAAATGTAAAACAAGAACTAGTTTTATTAAGGTCATCAAACGATAATGATATTATTAAAGCATCTGCTGGAACAACTGAAGCCAATTTAGACTGGAAACTAACATTAGACAAGATTGTTTGGAGAGTACCACATGTGCGACTAAATGATGAACACAGGATTACATTATTAAGAAAGTTAAAATCAGATCGAGACATTGTAATGCCATTCAGAAGCTGGGAGTTTCATGAATACCCCGTTTTACCTTCAACACAACGGCATACATGGACTGTAAAAACTTCTACTCATTTGGAAAAAGCGAGATATGTAATCTTTGGATTACAAACAAAGAAAAAAAGTATATTAACTGAAAATGCTGGTGAATTTGACCATTGTAAATTAACAAACTGTAAAGTGTTCCTGAATTCACAATTCTTTCCCTACGACAACTTTAATATCTCTTTTGATAAAAAAAGGTACAGTGTTTTATACGATATGTACGCTAGGTTCCAAAATTCATATTACGGCAAAACAAACACACCTCTACTATCTCCCGTACAGTTTGAATCGAAATCTCCGATTGTTGTAATTGATTGCTCCAAACAAAACGAATCTGTAAAATCGTCTAGTGTTGATATAAAAATAGAAATGGAATTTCAAGAAAACGTACCTGCAAATACATCTGCGTATTGTTTAATTTTGCACGATAAAATTGTTACATACACACCGTTGACTGGTATCGTAAAGACGGTATTGTAAAACGTTGTACCACCACCGGCACCGCCACTGTCGCTAACCTATAAATAGCGGAGCAACAATGCAGGTCTTCAGTTGATCGTCTATCATCGCATGGGCAACATCTTCTACAAAATGAGTTCTCCATCTGTTGTACAAGGTGATGCAGAGGTAGCACCGTTATTGGAACGTGATAATACTAGTGAAGAAAAAATCATCAAGGAAATAACTGCATTTTTAAAGTTTGGTAAAAGAGATAGAGAGGAGGAAAGTAATGCAGACCCATCAAAGGTAGTACCAAAGAGGAAGAAGAAAGTTGAAGAAAATATTCCTCCTCACATTTTAACTGAAGTTTTTTTGCGAATCTTTTACCCCATCTCAGCATGCATCAGTAAAAGTGTATCAGTTGGATTGATGAAGTCATTGGATTATTCCCCTACAGTAATACTACACCATGGAACAAAAAAGGTTTTATTTTCGCAAAATGCTTGGGAGTCATTTTTGAAACATGTACATTTAATAGAATGTTATTTAACTAACAGTTTGTGTGGAAGGAAAACACATATTCGACTTTTGGATTGTGACAATGAAATCGATATTGTTAAACATCGTGGACAACTACAAGTGCGAATTAGAGACTTGACTCAACATGAAAATAAGATTCTACTGTCACATGAAGAATTCTACGTTTTAAACTACGCAACAGAACCTATTACAAGGTACATGAGACAGTTGGTATTTGCAAGCGCTATTATTAAAGAATATTTGGTCGATACCTTGGAAAAACAACCTGATAGCACCATCGTGTACGGACCTGTGGATACATCTATTTTTAATAGAATACCTCATGAAGTTTGCATGTGGAGAAAGTTAAAGGATTTTGAACCACTTGTAGAAATCGCTACAGAAGCTACAGAAGAAACAACACAGGAAGAAGAAACGGAGAAACAAGAAGAAGAAGAAAACGAAACACAAGAAGAAGAAGTTAAAAAAGACTAAAGTTTGACTTAGTAAAGAAGAACACACGTGGGGTAGGCCTATTGGGGACGGTGCCCACGTTAAATATACACCAACGCGCCTGCAACTGTACGGCCTGGTATTTAACCTACCGTGGTGTGGAAAACAGTTTAGTTGATCGCTAGGTGCCATGATGAGCGGAGGGGATGAAGAAGTGAGTGTAAAGCCTTGTGTAATAGAATTTCAAGCATTTCGAAATAATGATGATAGGTTTATTATCAAGGAATTAGTAATTTTAGACTTGCTTACATTTGTAGCCTACCCATTCACGTTTGATGCTCCTTTTTCTTTTAACAAACTTAACACCAAAGCAAAAAGTACAAACAAATGGATAACAAACTACTTTCATCACATACATTGGTATGAAGGATTTATAAGCTACAGTAATCTGCACAGTATTATGTTTAACTTTTGCAAACAATATTCACATATATACACAAGAGGATTAGAAAAAAAGAACTGGATACAAAAGTACACGCACGGTGATGTTTTCGATATAACTATCAGTAAGGACTTTAACATTAATCTCGGTAATATTTGTGTCGCTGCAAAAGATCTTAAACACGGCCAAACAAACTGTGCATTGTACAACGCGTATCGTTTGGCTGCTTACTTGAAACAAACGCAGGAATGTGGTGGGGGTAGTGGAGAACAGAAATGTGGTGGGGGTAGCGGGGCCTATAAATACGAGGAGACAGCACCGCTCCAGCACGAGTATTATTCGAGACTCCGAAGAGGCAACATCACAGAAGACACCACTGACGAAGATGACATCACAACAGTTTCTACAAACACTGGTTGATCAATTCAACACTCATTCAAAATCCGACCTTCTGCTAACTAAAAAGTGTTCAGAACTAAAAGAACAAAAACACTACATTATTCATAACATCAAGAAAGTGGAAACCACACATGGAGAAGCAATTCTAGTTTCATTGAGCGAAGGACCTTTCTCTCCAGGAGATGAGCCGAAGTTTCAAGTATTTCTTCCAAAACGATTTGTTCAACTGCTACAAAATGAAGATTTGCGAGATATTCAACCGGGGACGTTGTATTTGGTATCACACGGTGTAAGCGGCAACAACTCGACGGAACTCACTCTGCACATCACGCATCCTTGTACATAATGTCTCTGTTTGTATTTCTAGTTATCAATGTTAAACTTAAGTTTATTGTATTGTAAGATGTTTGTTTAATAAAGAAAATAAAAAAAAATAAAATAAAATAAAATAAAAAAAAATAAAAACAGCAACACAGCAGTATATTATTTTATATACTGCTGTGTTGCTTTTTTTAAAATTCAAATGGATGACCTTGAACTTTCATTCAGGGTTAACTTATGAAGAGGTATAAAAGAGAGGGAGCAGTGAAGTTAGTCTCAGTCTTGTCTAACACACGCTGCAGCTAACATGTCGGTGTCACCTATGAAAAATTTATTTTTCGATAACAATTTGAAGACATATTGTTGCGAGTTACAATGTTTTAAAATACCAGGCGATCAAGTTGACGGGAAAGCTTGTCGTAAGTGCAAGTGTTTCAGCTATTGCATATGTAGATGTAAAACGTATCAAATGAACCGACAAGATAAACTACAAGAATTACGCCGAAGGATTGCATTACTGTGGCGGCGAATGTAGTAGCAACCAGCTGCCACCTGCCGCCTGCCATCTGCTGTCCGCCATCTTCTCCGCCCCACCATTTTGTTTGATACCAGAACGCTAGCTAGCGAATAGTCAGTACACCTCCGGCTCTCGACTGGTGAACATCGAGTGCTCTTCACAAACGTAAAACATTGTATTAAAATGTCCATTAAAATTAGGTGTATTCATTATGACTCTATTCATCTGGCGACTTTCCAAGACCTCGAGGTTTTTAATGAAGAGTTAAGACTTCTCATTGCGTCCGGTTACGATTTATCTTTGGAACTTTACGCATCAAAAAACAACATGGACTCTGCGCAGGAATCGAAGTATATACCGTCTTTATTCAGAAAGCGAAGTGATGGCCGCAACTCGTCCGGATCAACAACATCGATGACAACCAACAACGGGGAACTATTGTAAACATGAATTATTGTAAACATAACTTATTGTAAATAAAAATAAAGTAATATTTGTATTAGTACTACCTCGCACTCGTATCATTCGATTGCTTCATTCGATAATTTTCATTCGATATTTTATCGAATTAAAACTATCGAATCACAATCGGATTTTACGCGTGCGAGGTAGTACTTTTTTAAAATTACCTCCCCGTGACCTTGAACTTTGAACTTTTACTCATTTCGTCACAAAACCGCCTACGTCACTGGCTCAGCCCCAGATAACATCTTTCATGACTCAGCACTTCCGGTCACGTGACCGGATGACGTCACTTCCGGCGCAAAACCCGCAAACCCACACTACTTTTGTTATACGACCATTAATGGATATATCCGTAAAAATTGCGATCGTTCGGAAATCGACGGGAAATACTCGCTCAAACTTTCGAGTAGTTTTCAAAACTTCGAGTCGAGTTCGAGTATTAAAATACTCGGCCGAAAACTCGAAGTTTCGAGTACTCGCACACTCCTAATATATATATATACATATATACAAATTTGAACGAATGGTGTTTATGGCATCTGGGGACCTCAAAATAAAAAGTTATCATGGTCTCGGGCTTAAGTCTTACCATGAGACCTACAGTAATAGCTCCTTCCCTATAGGGGAAATTCGCTAAAAGCACAAACATACTTTTTTTAAATGAGTAAACACCGTGTTTACTAATGGTTATTCAAACATAAAGAATAAATACTCTTAATTTTCATTAATTGTTTGTCAGATAATGTTATATATAGATTATTGTGTTATGTAGGGACAACACCACTCTTTCATTTTGTATCAGTTAAGCCTCCGAATCACTGATCAATATAAGTGTACAGGTTTAAATTACCTTATCGTCAAGTGATTCTATTTTCCTCGAAAGGCGACTGGTTTCAATTCACTAGTGGGATCTTCTTCAGGCGAACATCAAAGTTCTAGTTCTTCTCAAACATGTCAGTTGTTTAAAAACCACTAAGAAGGTAATCATTGAAAACACTAAAAAAACACATAAACAAACAAGAACACACGTAAACTCTTTTTTGGCCAAAACAACAGACGGGCGGACAACACAGTTATTATTACATCAAAACAACCATGAACTAACTACAGTGTTCAATAAAGTCTTTCAGGATCTGTCACAATAATAGTTTAAAAATTAATCAAGTCAAAACCCAAACAATAAAAATGTTAACTGCACAGCCTAGATATTTTGAAAGTTGTATTTGATTCGATGATGATAATGTCACTGAAAGTAACAATGCAAAGTTTCTTGGGGTGATGTAGACACTTAAAAATTGGAGGGTACATATTCGTAATCCTTGTAAACAATGGAACTTAGTGAGTTCCCAAATGATGTTTTTATTGAATGTAGTTGCTTCATATTGATGTTGTTTTTTTCGAATCAAGTTGACCAATGTAATAAAGGTTAAATACCCGCGATCTCTTGATCCTAGATTATCCTGTACTGGATTATGTGTTTCGACGAAAATTCGTCATCTTCAGATCCTGAAATTTACTTAACACATAATGGTTGCGTCAGTTTAAAAGTACTAAACACAGAAACACGAACACTGGACGAATAAACATTTATGTAGGCCTACTTAAAAAAAGAAAAAGAAAAAAAAACTAAAACCAGGAGAGAAGTGCACGACGAGTCTCGACTCCCCTCGAGATTCGTGTACCCCCTGATAGAACCCCACAAGTTGGTTAACTTTACTGAAGAGATAGGGCTGGTGGGGTGGTCAAGGAGGAAACTGAGAACCCAGAAGCAGGGAGCACAATTGATATTTTTGCAGTGTTCTTTTCTCCCAATCAATCATTTTACGTATGAAGTTGTATTGTTCCAGACTAGGCACCTCACTGACTATGGACCAGTTTGCGTGGACCAAGTCTCAGGCTCTGTCCAACATCGGGATCCTGCTGTCAGCGGGGGGAGTGATAGCGTGTGCGGCCTTCATCGTTATCAAGCCTCTCTGTAAGCAGTGAGTAACCTGCCCTGTTGACAGTACGAGTTATATTACAACATTACTTATGGAGGTTTGATGAATGATGCAGCAGTATTTTGTACGGCAAATTTATCTGAAATAAAAGTTAAAATATTAATATTATAGAAAAAACTAAACTATGGGAAAAATTTCCTATAATTACTGTAATAAAATTTAACACGTTTGCTACCAAGCCTCACGTTTGTGTGACGCATGGGTGTCCGTAGCAGACCAGTTGAAAAAATTATAGTATTAGTATAAACCAATGCAAATATGAAGATACATACCCCCAGCCCAAATCTTTTTTTAACAGTTTTAACATTAATTATACTCAAATACCAATAGAAAAATACCTAGATCATGTTATAAGTAACAGTTTCACGAATTAGTGGATTTTTTACAGGTTGGCTGACCCTCCTCTGAAGTAAAAATAAAAAGTCCCACACTCGGACCAAGCGACACAGATATGTGACAGACACACAAAGTGGAAGCCAGATCCTATTTATAACAATAAGCACGAGTCACAAATATGTGACTTCGGGCTGTGGTTTGGGCCCCGTGCATCACACGTGTGACGTCTGTCTATAGTGAAAAATAGAGCGTCACAAATATGTGACATCTGGCTGTGGTTTGGGCCCCGTGCATCACACGTGTGACGTCTGTCTATAGTGAAAAATAGAGCGTCACAAATATGTGACATCTGGCTGTGGTTTGGGCCCCGTGCATCACACGTGTGACGTTTGTCTATAGTGAAAAATAGAGCGTCACAAATATGTGACATCGGGCTGTGGTTTGGGCCCCGTGCATCACACGTGTGACGTCTGTCTATAGTGAAAAATAGAGCGTCACAAATATGTGACATCTGGCTGTGGTTTGGGCCCCGTGCATCACACGTGTGACGTCTGTCTATAGTGAAAAATAGAGCGTCACAAATATGTGACATCTGGCTGTGGTTTGGGCCCCGTGCATCACACGTGTGACGTCTGTCTATAGTGAAAAATAGAGCGTCACAAATATGTGACATCTGGCTGTGGTTTGGGCCCCGTGCATCACACGTGTGACGTCTGTCTATAGTGAAAAATAGAGCGTCACAAATATGTGACATCTGGCTGTGGTTTGGGCCCCGTGCATCACACGTGTGACGTCTGTCTATAGTGAAAAATAGAGCGTCACAAATATGTGACATCTGGCTGTGGTTTGGGCCCCGTGCATCACACGTGTGACGTTTGTCTATAGTGAAAAATAGAGCGTCACAAATATGTGACATCGGGCTGTGGTTTGGGCCCCGTGCATCACACGTGTGACGTCTGTCTATAGTGAAAAATAGAGCGTCACAAATATGTGACATCTGGCTGTGGTTTGGGCCCCGTGCATCACACGTGTGACGTTTGTCTATAGTGAAAAATAGAGCGTCACAAATATGTGACATCTTGCTGTGGTTTGGGCCCCTTGCATCACACGTGTGACGTTTGTCTATAGTGAAAAATAGAGCGTCACAAATATGTGACATCGGGCTGTGGTTTGGGCCCCGTGCATCACACGTGTGACGTTTGTCTATAGTGAAAAATAGAGCGTCACAAATATGTGACATCGGGCTGTGGTTTGGGCCCCGTGCATCACACGGGTGACGTCTGTCTATAGTGAAAAATAGAGCGTCACAAATATGTGACATCTGGCTGTGGTTTGGGCCCCGTGCATCACACGTGTGACGTTTGTCTATAGTGAAAAATAGAGCGTGACAAATATGTGACATCAGTCTGTACTGAGAGTCCAGTTTTTGAGTCGGTAGCGAACGAGTTAATATATTTGTTTAAATATCTAAAGCAGCCTATAATATTTTTTTTCATCTTTGGTGGCTAGCCCCAGTTAAACCTAAGCCCCAGCCTCAGTCTTGAGACTTTTTTGGTTTATTACTTTTTGCCTGAGATTCACATCTATCTTTTAATATGCTAATAGGTGATTTTTATAAACAGAACTCTTCTGTTATTTTTGAACTAATTTTGACACAAGGTGTCAAAATATGGCTCTGACCCATAGTTGTGCAAAGTGGTTTTCAGTTATGGATAACAGTTCTCCAAGTTTGTTTTTTTGAAATGGAGTTAAATTTTGATTCAATTGCATTTTAAAACCTCTATTGATGTAGGACCGCACAGGTTAAAATTATCAACAGATGTTGTAAGCTGGGTATAAACACCTAAACAATTGAAATGACTAATACTTCATGAGAGGCCTAAAGCTAGTGAAAAGGATTAATAATCTACAAAGCTGTGAGTCGAGGTTATGTTTCAAGAGAGTGAAGGCTAGGTTACTAAGCAAGAATTATTTTGCTTTTAGGCATTAAAAAAATGTAATTTCGCAAAAGCAAAACTTTGTTTGATTTAGAGCAAAAAAGTCACCTTGTTAAAATTTGAAGGTGCATATAAATAAGACATAATCACGGAATTTTCAGTGCTTTCATAATTTTAATCTCACAATTTTATAAGAAATAGAACTTGGTTTGGTTTTCTTTTAATTTGTTGTCTGCACCCTTTATTGCACCGCCGTGCCTCAGAGCACATGTCCAGTGTGGCTGTCAAGTTACCACAACCACAGCAGCACATTTTTCTTCTGATGCAGCATCAGTTGAGGTAGCGCTTTTCTTTTCAAGGCAATTTTGTTACGTAGATTTCTGATCAACCGTTAGGAGTTTAATGTCAAACTAAGTATCGTGTGTAATAGTGATGTAAAATACCCGGGTATTTAAAACTCGGGGTGATTACCCTGGGTATTTTCCCGGCCGGGTAAATACCCAAAATTCATAAATACCCAGGTATTTTGGGTATTTATGATATTTTACCTAAAAAAAACACCAATGTAATTTACAAATACCCTTACTACCCTTGTTATTATCAATGTATAACATTTGAGGATATTTTATTAATTACATTTATTAATTTTTTACCAATAAATAAAAAATAACATTGACAATTTTTTTGAAGACATGTCAAGCTTACAAACCAAACCACACCACTGCCAAATTATGAAGTAACTGGTTAAATGCTAGACATTGTCCCAGGACAACCTTAAAACTGATCTATACCAGTTTTGAGGCTGAAATTGGGTACAGCAAATGAAGTTGTCATTACATATCTTAAGTCTTTTGGCTGTCCATTATGACAAACTTCCCTTTCACCTTTGGTCCCTCCTTTTGCAGCGGCTAGGGACAGAATCTCCAGGTTTGGTCCCCACCCTGCCAATCTGAGAATGGATGGTCCCTGGCTTTTATTCATGGATACCCTGTCAGTTGAGTTGACCAGTAGGAGGGCAGAATGCGGGTCCCCTGTTTGAGAGCCTCATCCCAGCTGTCACAGGGGCACGGGAGTTGGCCCTCTGAAGGGTCGATTTGGCTGCCGTCCCATCCCACCCTTTCCTTTCCTGCTATATCCTATCCTTCCGGTAACCTGCGCAATATTCCCGCTTGTGGAAGATGTGCCTAGTAGCTATGCCGGGGTTTCCTAATCCGCAACAATGATGATGATAATGATACTAGATATTCTATACAAATTTAAAAATAATAATGCAATTTTATAATTGGAAAAATACAGACCATATCACAATGTAATTTAATTTAAATTCTTTTATTCCAAAATATTAAATTTATTAAACACTCCAAAAGACCATCAAAGTAGTAAATACCCAGTCCTGGGTATTTATCTAGATCTTGTTTAGAAGTTAAATGTGTGTGGTAACCATGTTAAACTCTTCAAAACAGTTTTGATGATCATTTTATAATCTTTACAACATGGGAATTTCAATGAACCTATTGGGAATCCCCTAAATGTTATAAAAATCATAAATACCCACGTTTTGGGTATTTACCCGGCCGGGGCTTGTGGTAAGGGGCCATACACATATTACGTAACGCACTTAAGGGGGGGAGGGGGTATGGCATAGCGTTATGTGGGGGAGGGGGGTTTGGATCAACCTTACGTAACTCACACATATTAACCTTAAGAGCTGGCGCACTCCCATATCTATTGATACTATTATAAATCTTTAAAATTAAAGAATAATCAAATTGATATCTAAATCAAGGTTACAGTTAGTTATATAAAAAATACTTCCGCCATACTATTTTAATAATATTTAAACTAAAAATAAATACATAACTTGTTTTGATTAAGTTCTGTATTGCTTTACTACACTTATAGTTTGTATTGTTTTAGAGTGTAAAATCATGACTTGATTGACTTGTATTGCACGTCTTTAGTTTTTAAATTTGTTTTGTTTTTGTATTAGTTGTAAATTAATTTGTTACGTTTTAGCTGAGATGATTTATTTTGTTGTTTATATTATTAGTAACAGTCTTGTTTGTCTGTATACATTGTGCTTTGAAATAAGTTAATAAACAATGTTGTTAAATAAAGGCAATTTTATTGATTCATTGAAATCTATATTCCAAATTGCTAATAAAACCTATGCTTTTTGCTAATAAAACGATGTTTAAAAGGTTTAAGCGGTTTTTAAAGCCTACTACGATTGAGTTACGTAACACATAGGGGGGGTATAGCCAAGCGTTATGGTGCGTTACATGGGGGAGGGGGGGTCTGAAATGGCGAAAAATGTGTTACGTAATATGTGTATGGTCCCTAAGTACCTGGGTACTCATTTTTTATTGACCTACCCGCACATCACTAGGCTGTAGCCTCGTGCTCTCTGATTCGCAAGTGCTTCCCGGCATCGGACAGAAAACAGCTAGTGTCTGTTTTGTTGAATATCGATCGTATCCGATGAAAGCCCCTGTTTGAATCCCTCTCCATCCTTGTCTTTTAAAAATTAAAAATTAAGGCAAAAATCTGTAAATTGTGTTGTAAAATTGGTTCAGTGTCATTAATTTGATCATGAGGGTGAATTGTAAATAAATACAGATTGTTAATTAAGTTATCTTGATTGAACCCAACGTGATGGTAATTATTTGAAATGCTCCCAACCGGCAAATAATTATGAAGTATCGGTCTGGGGGCCATTAAAGCGAATTCGGTTGAGGGGGGTGACCTTACCTCCTTCATTGAACCCCGTTTTTTTTCGCCTGGATGGGATAGTCGGTTGAAGGGGGGTCTACTTTACCTCCTTCATTGAACCCCGTTTTTTTTTGCCTGGATGGGATAGTCGGTTGAAGGGGGATCTACTTTACCTCCTTCAATGAACTCCGTTTTTTTTTGCCTGGATGGGATAGTCGGTTAAAGGGGGTCTACTTTACCTCCTTCATTGAACCTCGGTTTTTTTTCGCCTGGATGGGAAAGTCGGTTGAGGGGGGTCTACTTTATCTCCATCATTAATTTTAACAGAACAAGAAACAACAGAAGTGGCAAGAGTCATTGGTAGTGTGGATAAAAACATAATTATAACCCATCTACTTTTGGACTTTCATTTAACCGGTCTAATTTTCAATAGACTTCAACTGTATTTCTTAATTTGCACCCTATAGAAATTATCTTACAAGACTATTAATAATTGAATAACTTTGTTTGTGCTTTGTTGATAGCTTTAATGAGTGCCGGGTGTTGGTGTGGGGTGGATTTTTCTTGATGGTTTTGGGAAGGGCTGTGTACATTCCGTGGGGAGGCAAACCACCGGTCATTGCTTATCCGACACGTAAGTACACTTTATTAGCTGACAAAGGGTTAAAACGACTCTTTTTTTATTCATTTAGTACCTAATTAACTTATATTTATTTTAATGAAAATTTGTAGTAAATGGGTATTCTTTATTGGGGATGGATCCAGGGAGAAGTGTTTGGAGGGATGGGGAAGGTGAAGGGGTCTTGTTGTCTGGGGGGAGTGGAGAATGTTGAAATTTTAAAAATAATTTTTAACAGCATTTTGTTGATTTACATTTTGGTGGGTGTGTTTCAAAAGTCTAGTCCCAGCGTAGTTAATGATACTTGAACTCGATTCAAAATTCAATATATGCTAACCAAAAATGTCGGCAATAACTATGACTGGCCCCCAAATTAATGGCAGGCTATTGTCGGAAATTAAGACGTGACTATCTTATTATTCAACATTAGAAATCATTTTAAAGTAGTTGCCAGAAAGTTATAGTTTACTCAAAATCTTTAGATCTGTAACAACAACAATATGGCAAAAGAGTCACTTAAATTATTTAAAAAAATACAAATTTTGTGAGTGGTGAGAGAGAAATTTACCCAATTTATCTATCTTTGGATCCGTGCCTGGTACCTGGTGCCTGGTGCCTGGTGCCTGGTGTCTGGTGTCTGGTGTCTGGTGCCTGGTATCTGGTGCCTGGTGTCTGGTGCCTGGTGCCGGTGAGAGTAACTTCCGTGAACTTCTATCTAACTTATATCCTATCAGTTTTCAGATGTGAAATTGCCTGACTTTGTAAGAAAATGTTACTACAAATTTGTTGACAATTTATTTTCTGTGGAATCGGTATTGGACCCAAATTACTTTAGTTAGAAAACCATAATTACAAATGTCTATCTGTACTTTAAACCTTTATAAAATACTTTCAATAATACTTTTTAATAATAAAGGTGTTGATTATTTTGATTAGCTTTTTTTATCATATAAGTAAAACAATATTTGTGTATAACTAGATTAAGGAATTTATGTGACCTCTGAATTAATCCGAAATATGTTATTAAAAAGTCATGTTAGTGTTAGTATGATTTGTCATATTAGTACGATCAGCTTTCTGACCAATCAAAAGCAATGATAGTTAATTGGCCTTAACAAAAGTCCAAAACGGTAAAGTTTTATTTGTTCACACAGCATTTCCTCCTCAAAATAATGTTTAACACGTTCACTGTGTCACGAGGTCCCAAGGTCTTGTACCATAACCTATATTTGGTGCGGTTGCATAATGTGATATTCTTCCCTCAGATACGGTGTCGATAATTCTATGTAAATTGACATAGAGAATATAGAGAAATAAGATAAATATTGTCCATAAAGCTTGTTGGTTGCTGGATCGATTGGTAATCATGACAACAAACGAGATCTATAGATCTCGTAATGCACCGAAGTAATAAATTATTACTTTTATATGACACGAGACCCCCGGACCTCGCAACGAAGCTTAGTTGCTCAGAGTGCCGCTTGGAGCTCTTGAGCACGTTCCGTTCACAACATTGCGCCAAAAGTTGTTTGTTGCTATTGCAATAACCTAAATTGATTTATGGTGTGTTTTGGTTTGTTTTTTCTCGTAAATGTGCAGTACAAGATCTCAGTGCCTTGTACTATTGTGTCATATTCAAATCCTGAGCAGGCTGTAGGTTGGCAACACCGTGCTACTTCACAAAATACACCACAGAGTGCTCTGTTTTTATTCGTTTCAAAGTTATGATGCGCAAAAGATCGTCTGCGCTACGAGATCTCAAGGTCTCGTATCGGACAGCCGTAATCACACCAAACGAGAACCATAGGTCTCGTAACGCACCACTGTAATCACATACAAATATACTGTAGCGCAGTGAACGTGTTAAACAACCTGAAAATCACATTTAAAGATGCAGTATGTGTTTAAAATGCAACTAAGTGACCCATTAAACAGTCTCAACAAGTAGTAGAGCTGAGTATGGCGAACAGAAAATCAAACTGCCCTGCCTACAACACACTGCCTGCCGAATGTGCAGTTTACACAAATAATACTAATCCTTTTTCTAAATAACAGGTTAAAGTTTTAATAAATCAATATTATCACATCTAAAATAACATTTAATTAACCTGAGTCATTAAAAGAAAATAAAGACCTTTGACTGTTTCGAAATATCCTTTCTCGTTTTGCATTGTTCTGATAATACCATTCTGGTGTGTCCTTATTCATTTACCACACATTTGCTTTGGATATCAAAGGGTTAAATTGCCTTATAACAATTTGATGAATCGTTATTATTAGCTGATTCGTTATTCCTTGTCAGTAGATTTATTTTAAATTTGTATATAGCCTATAGCGATTAGGTATTTCTTCTTTAGCGTTTTGAAACTCTTATATGAAAATAAGAGTAGGCAGGTATGTTGTAGGCAGGGCCGTTGGTATCTTTGTCACCGTACTTGGCCTTACTAGTTATTTTGATGTGACTAGTAGGGCTCCTGGAACTCGGGGGCCTGAGGCAAAGTGTCCCGGTTGCCCCCCTCGTGGCGGCCCTGGCTGACTGTTCTAATATGACTAAGCTAAAAATCTAAAACTATTCTTTAAAATGTTTGATAATGCTGAGAGCGTGACTTGTAACAGCCACTGCCTGGTTGCAGCCAATGACACGGAACCCATTGGCTGCCCTGTCAAGCAGGAGTGGTGCTCCTACACTCCCGGGATGACTCTGGAGCAGTTCCTCCTGGGTTTTGCCCTCACTACTATCGGCTACCCTGTGGGGATAACACTCATACAGACGATATTCTCCAAAATCCTCGGATCCAGACCACAGGTAAATAACAATCTGCATTAGTAACCCTCTCATAGCAATGGGCCGAGATGTTCATCAAAGTATAGTAGTTTCACTAACTTAACTCATGATTACTCGACGCTCTGGGAAACTTATACATCTTGCCATACGTATCTAATGCGCTGGCACTCTACCGTACCTCAAGCGCTTCCATTGTTTTAGTAGTTCTTGGAAAATTTGTCATTTCCTCAGTCTGTCCCATGGTTTTAAATACATCAATGTAAGGTTTATGGGTTTTCTATGTTTTGTAATAGTGTATACAGTACTGTCCTGTGTTTATATACAGGGTGAGTCAGACCATCTGGCAGTATGTATAACAGGAGAACGTTCGGTCTAAAGTCATCAAATAAAATTCTTCCTTACTAAAACACATATGGGCAATAAACAATATTTTCATCAAAATCTATGTACAGAATGTTCCAAAAATGAAGGTCATGGATTCGAATCTAAAAATTTTCTTATGTAAACACAGGCCAAATTATACATCATTTTAAAAGTCTTGGTAAAAGAAATATTTTTGCAAAAACAGAATTGGCTTCAAAAAATCAAAATTTCAAAAAACTATTTGATTTGAATTTTTATTTGTATTAAAAAAAAAATGTCATGTAGCATACCAGAGTAAAGCTGAGATTATCACGAGAAATAAATTTGAATCAGGGAAAAGATCTGAGTAGTGGTTTAGAAAATATAGGGAAATCCGTAAAAGTCATTATTTTACACACAAATCGCTGCCAATTTGAAACGGATAAAGATAAGTTAATTATGTTTTTGTCAACATTTTTCTTTCATCAAGACCTTTAAAATTATGTTTACATAAGAAAATGTTGAGATTCGAACCCATGACCTTCAGTTTTGGAACATCCTGTACATAGACTTGAACATATTTTTAACAGATTGCCTATATGTGTAGGAAGAATTTTATTTGATGACTTTAGACCGAACCATTCTCCCGTAATACGTACTGCCGGGTGGTCTGACTTACCCTGTATAACCTACTCGCTTTGCTCACTGGGGGCTCTGCCCCCAGACCCCCATCAGGGGTCTTTCTTCAAATTTGTAATTTGTCTTGTTTCATAACATAGAGTTTCATAAAGTAAAGTATCCGTTTTTCTTCAGTTTTTTTTATTTAGTGATTTTAATTTGTAAACTTTCAAAACGTCTAATTCCTAATTATAATGTTTGAAGATATGCAGTGTTTGACAAAGTAAAGTTTGACCTCGCCAGGGGTTTCTCCTACCAAATAAAATAATGTTGTAGGTATCCTAAATGCTACTATAACTGTAGGCTATTGGGAGGATCAAAAGCCACATCGATGACCTCAACCGTTATATTTGTACTAACGACAATCCATCTGCAATACATTCTGACGTATGGAGAGCTTTCACTATTATATGAGCCCAACTATATACCAAAACACCAAGAAAATAAAAAAAAAACAATTTAAATAATTTCTTTGGTAGCATGATACGTGTTGTTACAATTAAACGGTATAAATAAACTACGTCTCACAACACTACGAAGTATATTTACACTTATACTGTACTTACATACAAGACGGTAAATATACACAAAAGATGGTACAAGGTGTATATTTACCATCTAGTATTACAGTAAAAGTGTAAATGTACTTTGTAGTGTTTAGATGTAGTTTATTTATGCCGTTTGAAAACAGTTTAAAATTAAAGTTTGTAATGTTTTGAGAGGTTTAAGGAATTTAATCTGATCATACGACTTCTGAAATCATGTGGTCTGAATACATATTCATATGTAGAATTATTATGTGTTAAATTATAGGCTTTTATATATTATATAACTGCTGACACACTAAACTTGATATAGAATTAGTTTGTGCCAAAATCCAAGCCTTCATTTGTCATACAAACTTGACAAACAAAATTACTAAAATAGATACCTCATGAAACAAGATGTTTACATGATGCTAAATTTAAGAAAACTATTACAAATTATCTATTGAAATTATGCCCTTACTATGTAAACAATTTTTTTACTGATGTTAAATCATCCTTTTAGACTTTGTAGTTGTAAGAAATCATCTGACGATGCCATGCTTATTAAACTTGTAACGGCAGTAAAGTATTCTGATTCTGATTCTGTGACCGATGTGTGTTGCAGGGAGTGTGGATGGGCCTGATGACAGGCTCGGGCTGTCTGTCGCGTGTGCTGGGGCCCGTGTTCGTGTCCTACGTGTATACCCGGTTCGGCACAGTGTGGACGTTCGCCATCACTACGGCAACCATGCTGGCAGCCATGTTGTGGCTACAGTGGCTCTCCGCGAGGATCAACTCGGCTGTCTCCCACATGGTGAGCGGCACCAGTCAGTCGCCCGCTCCCGACCTTGGCTCCTGCGAGATGCTGGATACCATTAGTGAAGTCCCGCTCAACGTCGTCAACAGGTAGCTGAGCGCATTCCATGTGTGTCACATGGAAAACGACTACTTTACCAAGACATTTTGTGATATTTGACTGAACAAATTGCATATAACTTGTTTTGATAGTGTATTTTTAATAAATAACATAAAATTTGTTGTGTTCTTGACGTTCTCCCTTCCCTTGTCACGAGGGTTCATCTCTAGGGTATTTTTTTAGAAGAGGGCCACCACTTTTGAAAAATGTTTATTTGCTGCAAATCAGCGCTTTATGGAGTTGGTGTTGTTGCGGGACTAATAATTTTCTACACTTCCAAAATGACGAGAGTTACAATTGACAAGGGAACTTTAATTTTAATTTTTTTCATGAAATGAACTTAAACATAACAAACTAGCGAATTAAACTTTGAGATATTAAGGGGTTAAATCTGGTGTGGGTTCTTCATGAATGTGCTTCGTGGGAGAATATTTCTCTATTGAACATATTTTTTAATGTTTACAAGTCTTATCAAATGCGATGCCATCTGGTTCCTGTCTTTATCAAACAAATAACGTACTATACAAAATTGAATTATTTAACACGTTCACTGCGGCGCGGTCGATTTCGACCGGCCTTGGCTGCGCACGCACGCTGCACGGTCGGAACCAGCCTCACCCTCTATTGAAACTAAACCAGTCAGTGTGAGCCCAGCACTGGCTAGAGGCAGGTTATTTGTTGTCAGCGTGTAGTGCGGGTCCCGTAGTGTTGTCGGGTGGTGTCTGTTTTCGGGTCCGGCGTTTGTCATTTTTGGCGGTGATACGTTGTTTTCAAGTGTATTCTCGTATAATTTTAGTGTTTATGTTTTTTAAAAATAGTGCATATATAGTTTATAGGGGTGTGCGAGTACTCGCAACTTTGAGTTTTCGGCCGAGTATTTTAATACTCGAACTCGACTCGAAGTTTTGAAAACTAATCGAAAGTTCGAGCGACGGCCGCAAAAAGCAATCGCATCACGTAAAATCGGCCGAAAATGACATCCGCGAACGATTGCAACCGGCCAAATCGCGTAGTAACGGCCGCAAAAGGCGATCGCATACGTAAAATCGGCCGAAAATGACGACCGCGAGCGATTGCGACCCGGCCAAAACGCGTAGTAACGGCCGCAAAAGGCAATCGTATCACGTAAAATCGGCCGAAAATGACGATCAGACCGCGTAATTTTGGCCGTGACTAACGATTTCGTCATTTAATATTGATTATAAGTGATGTCTGGACCAGGTGAAATTGGCCAAATGACAACCGGGCCCTGTTTCATCGACCGTAAACGAATGTCAAACTGTGTTATGTTTGTCAATATGTAACCCAGTTTGATTGTACTGGCTAAAACATTGTATAGCTACTAATGTATTAGTTAGAAACCATGTTTAGATTATGAAATCTAGGGTGGTATCCAAATCCCATTACACTATTTAAACTACCAACTGATGGCAACTCGCTCGAAAATACTCGAAACTCGAAAATAATTGGCACGATTCGACTCGACTCGATTAAAAAAATCACTACTCGCACACCCTTAATAGTTTAAAACATCAATCCTCTAGATTGAGGTTATGTAGCATGTTGTTTTGGCGGGAGTTAGTTATTGTATCCCTCTTGCCTTGTATTTCGTGCCTTGTCAACGCAGGACAGCCGATATCGACCGTGCCGGGTCCTTTGCGGATGCTGCGAGGTTGAAATTGACCGCAATATTATGACATCATAAGCGGCTAAACTAAAGTACTGGAATGCTTGAAAACCACATGGTCGGTCTTCTATTCTTCATAGGTAAGTAGTTCAACACTTATAATTTTTTAGCACCCGGGAAAATTTAAAAAAATTTTCTAGCAGCCAATGTGTTAAGAGTTATAATGGAATAAATTGATATATACAGAACAGCCATGTTGGGTCACTTAATCATAAATAAATACATATTATCTGTATCTTGTAAATTATTTGTGAAAGAATCACCTAACCTAACGCTACAGTGCTCTAGATGGCAGTAAACCAGAGGTGGCCCTCTTCTAGAAAAGCACCCACCTATAATATATTTGTATCTATTTAAATACCAAGTATTTATTTGGAACATTATTTAATTAATATTTCCAAATGCCAATTATATCTTTTTAAGTGATGTAAAAAAATTGATCTCAAGAAATAAAAATGCATCTCAAGAAATGCATTTAAGAATAAGAATAAGAATAATTTATTTTCTCCAACAAATATTACATTTTTGTACACTTTCAAATTTTGCACATAAAAAAATAATAATAGTCTAAAAAATGCCCAATATTTTAGCAAAAAAATTAAAAGTCCACAAAATGTCTATATTCAGAATGACTTAAAAATACAACAATACAGATTAATGCATAATTATTAAGACTATAAAATAAAAGGTTGTACATTTTTGTTGTGCAAAAACTAAGGAGAAAATGTAGGGCCTGTAAACTTTATATAAAAAAATATGTATATAATTAAAAATTGATTTGCGGGACTAGTAATTTATACAGAACCGCACGTGGCTGAACGTACGTGGGAAACACAAGGGAGCCTGAGAACGGAGCTTGCACTAGCAAAAGTTTCAAATATACTATGGGAAACAATAACACAACGTATCGAATAGAAGGATAAACACTTCGTGGGAAAGTTGCATGCCTAGAAATCAAAGAACTTACCAACTGGCAGTATCAGCATTCAAAAATGGCGTATTTCCGCTGACAGTTGATCAGCCAATCAAATAGTAGAGGCGTGGCTAATCGTCACCCCGATTGGTTAATAGATTATGGGATGGACATAATCTGGGGGAAAAATATGAACAGAGAGAGGGAACTGAAAAGGAGGGAGGAAAGAAGACGAGGGAAGGAAGTCATTCTTGGGAGAGTTAGGAAAGGAGCAGGGACATCTGGGGGACGAGTATTAAGCCGCCCTTAGAGTTCCACAACGACTGTCACCAAGTTTCACACTTCAGACGAGCACAGATTCCTCATCACTAGTCACCATCCCAGCCGAGAGAGTCCAGGACGGGAATTTGACGGAAGACCACCGACACAGACCTCCCGAGACATTCGAGCGGACCACCCCTGCGGGACGAGCGACCCCGAACTTCGGTCGAGCGAGGGCCCCGGCACTACCCCGGACCAGGACACCGCGGACTCGTGCGAAGAGGCGAGGGCCACCCCCAACAGCGAGCCCGGCAGACAGCGGCCCCTGGACAACCCCAGAGAGCAACACCGCAGCCAGGGCAGAGAACCTCTTGGGGCAGGACCACTTTGGGACTTACGGTATGTGGAACATCGTCAGACTTGTGCACAGAAAGTTAGGCTCCATTTACCGAAAATTTAATCAAAGTTAATAAAAGCTAAAATAACAGTACAAGCTCCTTTTGAGTAATAACACATAATCAAATTTATTGTGGTAAGTAGGGGGCATTAGTATGTTCAAAACCAGCAAAGGCGCGGGAGGAGGAATGAAGAATCACCCCCCCCCCCCGGTGACCTTGACCCCGGTCGTTGACCCCCCCCGTGACGTCAGCCCCCCCCCCGTCACGTGACCTGGCGGAAACCTAACATAGGCTGGCGATCGAGATGAGGAAGAGGTCGCCAGCCCTCTGTGCAATTCCTCACCCTTGTATTACCGGACTCAAACTGGCGATCGAGATGAGGAAGAGGTCGCCAGCCCTCTGTGCAATTCCTCACTCTTGTGTTACCGGGCTCAAACTGGCAATCGACATAAGGAAGAGGTCGCCAGCCCTCTGTGCAATTCCTCACCCTTGTATTACCGGACTCAAACTGGCGATCGAGATGAGGAAGAGGTCGCCAGCCCTCTGTGCAATTCCTCACTCTTGTGTTACCGGGCTCAAACTGGCAATCGACATAAGGAAGAGGTCGCCAGCCCTCTGTGCAATTCCTCACCCTTGTATTACCGGACTCAAACTGGCGATCGAGATGAGGAAGAGGTCGCCAGCCCTCTGTGCAATTCCTCACTCTTGTATTACCGGACTCAAACTGGCGATCGACATGAGGAAGAGGTCGCCAGCCCTCTGTGCAATTCCTCACCCTTGCATTACCGGACTCAAACTGGCGATCGAGATGAGGAAGAGGTCGCCAGCCCTCTGTGCAATTCCTCACTCTTGTATTACCGGACTCAAACTGGCAATCGACATGAGGAAGAGGTCGCCAGCCCTCTGTGCAATTCCTCACTCTTGCATTACCGGGCTCAAACTGGCGATCGAGATGAGGAAGAGGTCGCCAGCCCTCTGTGCAATTCCTCACCCTTCTTTACGATCAAGCGCCAGGCACGGTTTTTATGTTAAACAAGAAACCGCCAGTACTAATGACCTGTTTTCGAGAGAGAGTAAACGGCTTTAGCCGAGTAAACAGATTCAAGTAGTAAACAAGGGGCTGCCAGCCTCTGTGCAGTTCCTCACCCTTGTACTACCGGACTCGAACTGGCGATTGAGATGAGGAAGAGGTCGCCAGCCCTCTGTGCAATTCCTCACTCTTGCATTACCGGGCTCAAACTGGCGATCGAGATGAGGAAGAGGTCGCCAGCCCTCTGTGCAATTCCTCACTCTTGCATTACCGGGCTCAAACTGGCGATCGAGATGAGGAAGAGGTCGCCAGTTCCTCACCCCTCGTGCTTATCGGGCGAAGTGACTGGTGACTGGTACAGCCAAGCACGACCCCCAAGTAGAGGTGTCAACAACAGCGGGTGAAAGCGGCATGGGAAAGTGACAATACCCAGACTCCAGAGGTGTCAACAACCCTCCTGGGCGAAAGCGCACATTCGAGTCAGTCTTGACCAGAGCCGCTTCCATAATGAACGCCCTTACTGTGGAAGTCTTTATCAACGTCCCCAACATCAGCCGGTACCTCCTGCTCAGACCGGAGTACCTTACTCCCACAAGGACTCGGGTCGAGGAGGCGATGAGGAGAGGCGTCCACGTCTTCCTCAGGCCGGGGCGGTGGAGTCCAGCCAGTCCCGTGATGGCCTCCCGTCGTTACGACCCGGGGGACCCGGCGCAGTGGGACGAGGTTCTGCAAGGGCTGCAGTTAACTCTGGTCCAAGGCGGCATGGCGGTGCCGGACGTCCAGGAAAACTATAGAAGGCCTGGACAGTAACCGGTTAAACCCCAAAACGGTTACTGTTACCCCAACCCAAAGACCCAAGACCCTCTGTCCTACCACATAACCCTCTGTCCTACCTCAACCCATAACCCTATCCCATCCCCACCCCAATAAAACTAGCAAGGGTGGAGTGAGGAGCCCCCGGCCGGCGGCACTTTCCGTGATGACCTTGAACATGAGGAAAAAACTTTCGAAAATTAATAACTAGCCTATTTACCCACCGATTCCCACGGGACTTTTTCCAGAGTGTAGGCCTACCCCAGAGGAAGCGAATGACGAAAGAACCCCATAGATCCGCCATCAAACAAGGCCGCTATTAATTTATAACCGCGTTTTCCTTATGGGATATCAGCTGTTTACCGACCGATTTTGATGAAACTTCACCACATGTCGGGCAGCGACCTAAGTAAACCATCCCTTAAAGAAAATTGAAAATCCACCGTTAAACGGACCCGCTATTAATTTTTGAACGCGTTTTCCTTATGGGATCTCAGCTGTTTACCGACCGATTTTGATGAAACTTCACCACATGTCGGGCAGTGGTCTAAGTAAACCATCCCTTAAAGAAAATTGAAAATCCGCCGTTAAACGGGCCCGTTATTAATTTTTAAACGCGTTTTCCTTATAGGATCTCAGCTGTTTACCGACCGATTTTGATGAAACTTCACCACATGTCGGGCAGCGGTCTAAGTAAACCATCCCACAGGACATTTTCCAGAGTGTAGGCCTATCCCAGAGGAAGCGAATGACGAAAGAACCCCATAGATCCGCCATCAAACAAGACCGCTATTAATTTATAACCGCGTTTTCCTTATGGGATCTCGGCTGTTTACCGCACAACCGCGATGACGTCATAGTTTTCCTGGAACCAGTAGCGATGACGTATTCCGAGAACTGTTTACCACTCGGACCTGTTCACTCATTAGCGAGCTTCTAGAAGCTTCTCCCGGATATGGAAAATCCCCAGCTTATTGCGCAATAGGCAATCTCCCGCGCTTCTAGAAGCTTCTAGAAGGTTCGCTGGAGTGCGCGCGTGACACAGGTATAAAACCGAGGCTCGGCCGCGCGCACGCGACCTCAGTGTTATTCGAGACGTCACCATGAACGGAAGCGGTACCGACGTAGTAAACGTGGACCAAACGATCCGCTCTTTCCTAGAGGAGCTGGACGCAATGGACGAGAACGCTAACATACCGTCAGTACAGCAACAGCAGGGATGCGCGTCAAAGAAGAAGCCCGATGGGTGGACTGTAAAGAGGAAGGAAGTGCCTATCGATTCCCCATCACTGTGCTGGTCTGCTGGTGGATGTCAGTATACTGTGAAGAACCCCAGCAACAGCGGTAACGTACTGTTGAAGATGAACGTTTTCCAAGGAGGTCGCTCGACTTGGACCTGCGGCCTGTATTTGGACGAGCGGCGGGACGACGAGATCTGCATGATTCTGACGGATCTGCTGACTAGGCTGCAGAACCTATGGTTGGTCAACAGCGAGACGGGAGAGCCTAGATTCAACGGAATCGTCAGGACCGTCAGTCCGCTGCCCGCCTGGAGGAAGATCGCGGATCGTTGCGTTTCCACCACCGCTGTCGCCATCCCTGAAAAGCGGAAAAAGACGAAAAAATAAATGAAATAAACGAAGTAATTCGATCCTTCCCTTTCCTACTTTTCCTTAATGTACACTATTGTAAAAAAAAATAAATAAATAACGTAATAATACGAATGAGCGTGTTCCTCGAGGTACATTTCCAGCCTCACCACCCCTCCACTCCTCCTCCACTCCGCTGTCCCTCCACTCCTCCTCCACTCCGCTGTCCCTCCACTCCTCCTCCACTCCTAGTAATTAAATCAACAGAACACCAGTTGTCAAACACCCACGGGCTCATTCTTGTTCAGGAGTTTGAAGTGTGTGTTTGTGTAATAGTGTTGCTGTGTGACGTTCTGTCAGAGTGTTCACCCGACGTTTTGATCTAAGCTATAAAATGAACCACTTAACCGCCTATGTGTTTAATGATCAGCCTTTGTCTGTACTGTTTGACAGCAGCGATAATCCATGGTTCAAAGCTAAGGATGTAGCTACAATATTGGGCTACGCTAACCCTAAAGAAGCAACAGAGTACATGTTAGAGAAAAATATCGCAAAACAATTCCTGAAGTATGGGGGAGCGAAAATCTCCCCCTAACCTATAATGAGAAACATTCAATCTTTCTTAACGAGCCGGGATTATATTCGTTACTTATGAAATCTAAAATGCACATTGCCGAGAAGTTTCAAGATTGGATCTTTGAAGAAGTTTTGCCATCCATTAGAAAAAATGGTCAGTACAGACTTATAAACGAGAACCAACGGCTGCTGCAATCACTTACAAAGTCGCTAACAAATAACCGAAAGCTAGATCAAACAAATTCCGAGTTTAAAACTACAAATGATATATTGTGTATGGAAAACCAATCCATGAATCAAACGCTGATCGAACAGACACCTAAAGTGACAGTGTTTCCTGAAGATGTAAATCTGAAGCATATATTTTGTGTGATGATTAGGGAAACCCTTCTAGAGCAGTACGGAGTTTGTGAATACAAGTGCATTCGAACACAGAAGAGAAATTTCAATCAAGCCTTGAAAAAAGCAAAGGAAGAAGGATTTACAATGTGCTACTGTAGAGAAAATGTCCCCAACGGCATAAACATAGTGAATAAGGCTAAAGAAGTTATGAAGAGTTACGGCATGCACATTGACTGCAGATACAACAACATCCTAACCTCGCACAATTTCATTAATATAGTTGAACATATCTTTGACAATGTATAGGTCTGCGCTTGTGGACACGTTCCAGAACCTTCGACGCTAGTCAGGTAGTAACAGTCGATACGTGCTCCAAAGATGACCAGTGCGGATGACGCAAGAAAAGTAATCACCATATCAATGAACAAAATACGTTATAAACGTAACAACATCCAAGAAAGGCTCGCAATCAAGTTAGTGTTGGATAGAGCGAGAGATGTGTTTGAGAGAAAATATCATATGAAACAGCATACTTATGAAGAAAACAAAAATATTGAATATCATGTAAAAGAATATAACTATGAAGAAAACAAAACAGACTGTTAAATTTAACGAGGAGCTAAATACACAGTACACTTACGAGCCCTGTGAGGATGTACAACAATTAACGTGGACTCAAATCGCAATAGATGAAATGAGATTCTAAAAAAAATCTGTACCTTAATGTCGGCGCGTGCATTATGATTATACCCTTTTTAAATTGCGCGCGCCGACATTAAGGTACAGATTTTTTTTATAATCAACAACAAACCTAACTTAACAGAGCATGACTTAACCTAACGACGAGATACTACTGGCAATATTTCCTATCTATAAGCACAAACCTAACTTAACAGAGCATAACATAAACTAAGGATGAGATACAACTGCCTACGTTTCCTATTTCTATGCAGGGACCTAACTTTACACTGGATATTATAACCTAACGATGAGATAAGTCCCTCCATGTTTCCCCTTTCTAACTGGAAACAGTCTTAACAAACCTAACTATACCTATCGTAACTTAACACAACTACCTAACTTAACAGAGCATAACATAACCTAAGGATGAGATACAACTGCCTACGTTTCCTATTTCTATGCAGGGACCTAACTTTACACTGGATATCATAACCTAACGATGAGATAAGTCCCTCCATGTTTCCCCTTTCTAACTGGAAACAGTCTTAATAAACCTAACTATACCTATCATAACTTAACACAACCACGTTATAATGCTAGTGACAATTCTTGAGGGAAAGGCAAACTTCTTCAAACACCGATTACTTGGGATTGTCATACGAGAAGTTTAATGTAAAACTAAATACTCGGTACACTTACGAACCGCGTGAGGATGTACAACAGTTAACGCGGACTTGAATTACAACCGATGAAATGAGATTACGCATACAATTGTAATTGATGTTGAATGGGGAAATGAGCAATATAACCTGCTGTGATAAGACGTATCGCAACACATGTGCTCAGTTTACTTCAAGCATTGCTATTACCAGTCGTCACATACATCATAATGCACATTGTGACTTAAGCATGAAAAGTGATCGATGCGTCAATGGACAAGTTACGTTGTTAACGAACTAACATAGGATAAAGGTTCGTAGACGAGTTATTCCCTCAAATTACACCAGATGAAATGATACCACGCATAACATTTCAATTGATGCTGAATGTTAGAATGATGCATCTAACTTGTTGTGTTTAGATGTATCACAACACGTGTACAGTTTATTTCAAGCGTTGTTAGTACCATCTGGCACGTACGCCATAATGCATATTGAGACTGAAACAAGAATAGGGATCGATGCGTCAATGAACAAGCTACGATTTAACTTACTAACATTCGAGAAGTTTATTGTCATACTAAATACTCGTTACACTTACGAGCCGCGTGAGGATGTACAACGGTTTACGTGTACTTAAATCACAACAGATGAAATGAGATTACGTCTACAATTGTAATTGATGTTGAATGGGGAAATGTGAAATCTAACCTGCTGTGACAAGACGTATCACAACGAATGTGCACAGTTTACTTTAAACGCTGTTATTACCAATCGTCCCATACGCCATAATGCACATCGTGACTTAAGCAAGAAAAGTGATCGTCGTGTTAATGTACAAGTTATTTTGTTAACGAACTAACATACGATAAAGGCTCCACAAGAGAAACTACGTGAAAGCTATTGGTTCACAAAACACTGTCACGGATTGGAATGGGCTCAAGGTGATATCTGGTATCATGAGCTAGAGGAAAAGTTACGTGCATGTATCGTCAAACGACCGATTGTCTATGTCAAAGGTACTGAGAAAATAGAGTTTGTACGATGCAATTTCATCACGGATCACTGTACTACTAATGTCATTGATATCAGCGATATTGGTTGCGGATCACTATCGTCAATCAACAGTCTACTATTAACAAACGCAGTGCGATGTCGCCATCACAAGACAGCTCACACACGATGCACTCTAACCAATTGTATCGCATTACGCGGTTGGTTACATCTATGTACAAATATCGATGATTCTGATGATGACGCTTATGAGCTAAACACCTCACAGTTACCATACTCACGCTCTTAAACTTACTACTAAAGGAAATTTTTGGGGTTAAGTGAAATAAATAACACAGTGGTTATGTTCTGAACGTGACTATAAGTATTGACTACGAAAACTAATTTACAAAGGTATTTACATAATCTTCAAGTCTTGCTTTACATAAACTCCAAAGGTGTGAATCTGATATTGGAACCCCTCGGGCTGCGCTTCACCAAGCGAAGGCGTTCTCCAAACCCGCCGTTGTAGCGCTCGATGTCGGTGTTGCTCAGGACCTCGTTGAAGCGCATAGGCAGGTAGACTCGTAGAAAGAAGTTGTCCCCGACCTGCCCCTCCAGGATCACGATGATCGTCTCGCCAAAGGGTGTGGTGGTGGCTCGCTCCATCGCAGTGATGAGATAGCCGCATTCCTCTCGGAGATCGGCTATCCTGGTGTAGAGCGGAGAGTCGGACTTGCAGTTGTTGAGGGTAGCTCTCAGGTCCGCGGTTGCTACAGTGCCATTCAAGCTCGGATTCTCTGGCGTGAAAGTGCTTCTGCTCGACACCTCTAGTAGTAGTTGGCCGGGCGCAGGTGTTCACACACAAAAAACCGACGCGTCGCCCTCCTGTCTGGGAATGCGGATGCTCTAATTGACTGCTGGCGACACTCGTTGTTTCTTCCTCACAGCTCGCTTCTTCGACGTTGGTTGCGAAACTGCACTGCGTTGTGTAACAGTTTCAGTTAAGCCTGTAATTTTCGATACTCCTGTTGATTTATCGATCCACATGTTTTCCACTTTATCAACTACTTGTTTAACACTTCGGTGCATTTCACCATCTTTGTCCAAAAATAAACCGCACATGAACACCATATCTGTACCATCGTACATTTCCATTTTCAATAAAATTTGTCCTTTGTTTCCCGGGTTTTTGAACAGCAAAAGTATTCCCATCCTCCATCCATGACACTACGGGACAATCATCTGTTGGTTTTGGCACCCATCCTGGTTTCTTGGTTTCCACTTCGATGGGAGTTGGCCTCCTTCGTCTCTTGCAGGCAGTGATCGGTTTTACAGATGACGTCTGAGGTGATGTCAATGTCTGATCACTAGCATTATTGCTCATAACCTCAATCTCCTGAATAAACGATTTGATATAGTCGTCCGCAGAAGCGTAAGCGTCCATGTTCACGTCCTTACCGTGTGACTTCAACCGTACTACGGACTGGTGGTGCGTCTGCTCACCCTTGAAGTAAACTGTATGCACTCGCTGTGACACATCTTGTTACAATAGGTTAGATGTTTGATTTTTTCATCCCAACATCAGTTCCAACGGTCTGCGGAATCTCATTTCATCTATTGCGATTTGAGTCCACGTTAATTGTTGTACATCCTCACAGGGCTCGTAAGTGTACTGTGTATTTAGCTCCTCGTTAAATTTAACAGTCTGTTTTGTTTTCTTCATAGTTATATTCTTTTACATGATATTCAATATTTTTGTTTTCTTCATAAGTATGCTGTTTCATATGATATTTTCTCTCAAACACATCTCTCGCTCTATCCAACACTAACTTGATTGCGAGCCTTTCTTGGATGTTGTTACGTTTATAACGTATTTTGTTCATTGATATGGTGATTACTTTTCTTGCGTCATCCGCACTGGTCATCTTTGGAGCACGTATCGACTGTTACTACCTGACTAGCGTCGAAGGTTCTGGAACGTGTCCACAAGCGCAGACCTATACATTGTCAAAGATATGTTCAACTATATTAATGAAATTGTGCGAGGTTAGGATGTTGTTGTATCTGCAGTCAATGTGCATGCCGTAACTCTTCATAACTTCTTTAGCCTTATTCACTATGTTTATGCCGTTGGGGACATTTTCTCTACAGTACCACATTGTAAATCCTTCTTCCTTTGCTTTTTTCAAGGCTTGATTGAAATTCCTCTTCTGTGTTCGAATGCACTTGTATTCACAAACTCCGTACTGCTCTAGAAGGGTTTCCCTAATCATCACACAAAATGTATGCTTCAGATTTACATCTTCAGGCAACACTGTCACTTTAGGTGTCTGTTCGATCAGCGTTTGATTCATGGATTGGTTTTCCATACACAATATATCATTTGTAGTTTTAAACTCGGAATTTGTTTGATCTAGCTTTCGGTTATTTGTTAGCGACTTTGTAAGTGATTGCAGCAGCCGTTGGTTCTCGTTTATAAGTCTGTACTGACCATTTTTTCTAATGGATGGCAAAACTTCTTCAAAGATCCAATCTTGAAACTTCTCGGCAATGTGCATTTTAGATTTCATAAGTAACGAATATAATCCCGGCTCGTTAAGAAAGATTGAATGTTTCTCATTATAGGTTAGGGGGAGATTTTCGCTCCCCCATACTTCAGGAATTGTTTTGCGATATTTTTCTCTAACATGTACTCTGTTGCTTCTTTAGGGTTAGCGTAGCCCAATATTGTAGCTACATCCTTAGCTTTGAACCATGGATTATCGCTGCTGTCAAACAGTACAGACAAAGGCTGATCATTAAACACATAGGCGGTTAAGTGGTTCATTTTATAGCTTAGATCAAAACGTCGGGTGAACACTCTGACAGAACGTCACACAGCAACACTATTACACAAACACACACTTCAAACTCCTGAACAAGAATGAGCCCGTGGGTGTTTGACAACTGGTGTTCTGTTGATTTAATTACTAGGAGTGGAGGAGTGGAGGAGGAGTGGAGGGACAGCGGAGTGGAGGAGGAGTGGAGGGACAGCGGAGTGGAGGAGGAGTGGAGGGGTGGTGAGGCTGGAAATGTACCTCGAGGAACACGCTCATTCGTATTATTACGTAATTTATTTATTTTTTTTACAATAGTGTACATTAAGGAAAAGTAGGAAAGGGAAGGATCGAATTAATTCGTTTATTTCATTTACTTTTTCGTCTTTTTCCGCTTTTCAGGGATGGCGACAGCGGTGGTGGAAACGCAACGATCCGCGATCTTCCTCCAGGCGGGCAGCGGACTGACGGTCCTGACGATTCCGTTGAATCTAGGCTCTCCCGTCTCGCTGTTGACCAACCATAGGTTCTGCAGCCTAGTCAGCAGATCCGTCAGAATCATGCAGATCTCGTCGTCCCGCCGCTCGTCCAAATACAGGCCGCAGGTCCAAGTCGAGCGACCTCCTTGGAAAACGTTCATCTTCAACAGTACGTTACCGCTGTTGCTGGGGTTCTTCACAGTATACTGACATCCACCAGCAGACCAGCACAGTGATGGGGAATCGATAGGCACTTCCTTCCTCTTTACAGTCCACCCATCGGGCTTCTTCTTTGACGCGCATCCCTGCTGTTGCTGTACTGACGGTATGTTAGCGTTCTCGTCCATTGCGTCCAGCTCCTCTAGGAAAGAGCGGATCGTTTGGTCCACGTTTACTACGTCAGTACCGCTTCCGTTCATGGTGACGTCTCGAACAACACAGGTCGCGTGCGCGCGGCCGAGCCTCGGTTTTATACCTGTGTCACGCGCGCACTCCAGTGAACCTTCTAGAAGCTTCTAGAAGCGCGGGAGATTGCCTATTGCGCAATAAGCGGGGGATTTTCCATATCCGGGAGAAGCTTCTAGAAGCTCGCTAATGAGTGAACAGGTCCGAGTGGTAAACAGTTCTCGGAATACGTCATCGCTACTGGTTCCAGGAAAACTATGACGTCATCGCGGTTGTGCGGTAAACAGCCGAGATCCCATAAGGAAAACGCGGTTATAAATTAATAGCGGTCTTGTTTGATGGCGGATCTATGGGGTTCTTTCGTCATTCGCTTCCTCTGGGATAGGCCTACACTCTGGAAAATGTCCTGTGGGATGGTTTACTTAGACCGCTGCCCGACATGTGGTGAAGTTTCATCAAAATCGGTCGGTAAACAGCTGAGATCCTATAAGGAAAACGCGTTTAAAAATTAATAACGGGCCCGTTTAACGGCGGATTTTCAATTTTCTTTAAGGGATGGTTTACTTAGACCACTGCCCGACATGTGGTGAAGTTTCATCAAAATCGGTCGGTAAACAGCTGAGATCCCATAAGGAAAACGCGTTCAAAAATTAATAGCGGGTCCGTTTAACGGTGGATTTTCAATTTTCTTTAAGGGATGGTTTACTTAGGTCGCTGCCCGACATGTGGTGAAGTTTCATCAAAATCGGTCGGTAAACAGCTGATATCCCATAAGGAAAACGCGGTTATAAATTAATAGCGGCCTTGTTTGATGGCGGATCTATGGGGTTCTTTCGTCATTCGCTTCCTCTGGGGTAGGCCTACACTCTGGAAAAAGTCCCGTGGGAATCGGTGGGTAAATAGGCTAGTTATTAATTTTCGAAAGTTTTTTCCTCATGTTCAAGGTCATCACGGAAAGTGCCGCCGGCCGGGGGCTCCTCACTCCACCCTTGCTAGTTTTATTGGGGTGGGGATGGGATAGGGTTATGGGTTGGGGTAGGACAGAGGGTTATGTGGTAGGACAGAGGGTCTTGGGTCTTTGGGTTGGGGTAACAGTAACCGGTTTGGGGTTTAACCGGTTACTGTCCAGGCCTTCTATAGTTTTCCTGGACGTCCGGCACCGCCATGCCGCCTTGGTCCAGAGTTAACTGCAGCCCTTGCAGAACCTCGTCCCACTGCGCCGGGTCCCCCGGGTCGTAACGACGGGAGGCCATCACGGGATTGGCTGGACTCCACCGCCCCGGCCTGAGGAAGACGTGGACGCCTCTCCTCATCGCCTCCTCGACCCGAGTCCTTGTGGGAGTAAGGTACTCCGGTCTGAGCAGGAGGTACCGGCTGATGTTGGGGACGTTGATAAAGACTTCCACAGTAAGGGCGTTCATTATGGAAGCGGCTCTGGTCAAGACTGACTCGAAAGTGCGCTTTCGCCCGGGAGGGTTGTTGACACCTCTGGAGTCTGGGTATTGTCACTTTCCCATGCCGCTTTCACCCGCTGTTGTTGACACCTCTACTTGGGGGTCGTGCTTGGCTGTACCAGTCACCAGTCACTTCGCCCGATAAGCACGAGGGGTGAGGAACTGGCGACCTCTTCCTCATCTCGATCGCCAGTTTGAGCCCGGTAATGCAAGAGTGAGGAATTGCACAGAGGGCTGGCGACCTCTTCCTCATCTCGATCGCCAGTTTGAGCCCGGTAATGCAAGAGTGAGGAATTGCACAGAGGGCTGGCGACCTCTTCCTCATCTCAATCGCCAGTTCGAGTCCGGTAGTACAAGGGTGAGGAACTGCACAGAGGCTGGCAGCCCCTTGTTTACTACTTGAATCTGTTTACTCGGCTAAAGCCGTTTACTCTCTCTCGAAAACAGGTCATTAGTACTGGCGGTTTCTTGTTTAACATAAAAACCGTGCCTGGCGCTTGATCGTAAAGAAGGGTGAGGAATTGCACAGAGGGCTGGCGACCTCTTCCTCATCTCGATCGCCAGTTTGAGCCCGGTAATGCAAGAGTGAGGAATTGCACAGAGGGCTGGCGACCTCTTCCTCATGTCGATTGCCAGTTTGAGTCCGGTAATACAAGAGTGAGGAATTGCACAGAGGGCTGGCGACCTCTTCCTCATCTCGATCGCCAGTTTGAGTCCGGTAATGCAAGGGTGAGGAATTGCACAGAGGGCTGGCGACCTCTTCCTCATGTCGATCGCCAGTTTGAGTCCGGTAATACAAGAGTGAGGAATTGCACAGAGGGCTGTTGATCTCTTCCTCATCTCGATCGCCAGTTTGAGTCCGGTAATACAAGGGTGAGGAATTGCACAGAGGGCTGGCGACCTCTTCCTCATGTCGATTGCCAGTTTGAGCCCGGTAATACAAGAGTGAGGAATTGCACAGAGGGCTGGCGACCTCTTCCTCATCTCGATCGCCAGTTTGAGTCCGGTAATACAAGGGTGAGGAATTGCACAGAGGGCTGGCGACCTCTTCCTCATCTCGATCGCCAGCCTATGTTAGGTTTCCGCCAGGTCACGTGACGGGGGGGGCTGACGTCACGGGGGGGGTCAACGACCGGGGTCAAGGTCACCGGTGGGGGGGGGGTGATTCCTCATTCCTCCTCCCGCGCCTTTGCTGGTTTTGAACATACTAATGCCCCCTACTGTGGTAATCAATTAAGGTTTGCCTGAAATGAAGGAAAGCGTTAAGTAAAGAGTCTTAATAGACTGTAAGGGAAAATAAGCGTTAAAAACGTGAAGTAATCCAAGAATAATAGGTTTAGGGCCCAATGTAAATATAATTAAGGAATTTTGACAAATAAGTGTTGTATTTAATTTTGATTTTGGGAATGTTTAAATAATTACATTTGTGTAAGGACTCTATTTTGAGAAAGAGTGTGGACCCAAGTCCTTGTTATAGGATATTCCATAGTAGAAGGGTTGTCATTTGTGTGTGTTTTGTGTGTCATCTAATAGAGTAGATTTTGTGGGAACGTAATAAATTAGATTTAGATTTTAGACTTGAAGATTTGTTTTATGAGGGTCCACTTTATTAGTTAATTACGTGCTGGAGGAATGATATATTTTGTCTATTGTATGTAATGTATATGAACTTTATTTAGCCTTTCTGTGCATCCATTATATTATAAGCATGTATTCAGATTTTAAAGTGTGTAATTAAACAGTGTATATCTTTTGTCTGTGTTTGCTCAATATTCAATCCTAGAGTCTCTCTCTCAGGCTAAGCGAGTATATAACTGGTGGACCAGTCAGCTCGAAGTTTATTTACCTTTTGCGAATAAGCGAAAATAACTTTACATGGTGATAGCGTCCGGTATGGTTTAGTTACCAAAATATTGAGCCAGCACAGATAAAGAAATGTGTTAAGTTAAGGAAGGTATAGATTTAAGTTGTAGTACGGTTTGTGTTACACGGTTCTTAACTAGTTAGGTAACTAAATGCGAAATAACATATAAACCCACAGATAGGAGAACTTGTAGGACTAAATAACCGTTCAACTCAGTCAAACGATTGCCTGAACAATTTACCCGAATAGTGAAAACCTAGGTTTATTATTGTGTAAACAACCGTTCAGAAAACTTATAAACAAATATCAAGTTTAAATAAACATCCCAAACTACATAAATATTTATAATAAATTACCTACCATTAGGGAATTATTTTAAACAAAATTTCTACAATAACTTCTAAACAGCATACTGAGTAGGAAAAATTTAATTCATTATTTATTTAATTTAAATTAGGGAACTATTAGACGAGATTCCTATTTTCCATAAAATGAAATGCCCCTGGGACAAGGACGAGTAAACTTACGCCCGGATGTGTACAGAGTCAACAAAGCCCATCTCCAATACATTTTAAATAAATTCAGCATTAAATATAGAGAGGAGGACACAGTTGCAGACTTAAGACCTATAGTAGCCGATTTAAAAGGGTGTCTCAAAACTAATTGGACAGAAGAAAAAAGGCTTATTTTAAGGAAGTTACTAAGAGAAAGACATCTTGAAGAGGTAGATTTAATTAGATACCCATCGCTAACTCGAATCGAACAGTTTATTAGGGACAGGGAAAGTTTGTACGACACACCAGCTAACGAACACCCCGGATCAGATTATGACGAAATAGAATTTAATTCAGACAACACAAGCGACAGTTTATCTCAAAGCTCATCTCGGGAAACGGGAAATAACTCAACAAGGGATAATACTCCAGAACCACCCCCTGATCAGAACGAATTAAACAGAGTAGTAATGGCTAGAGAAAATTTACCTTTAATTTCCGCGGGAACATACCACGGCCTGTTAACCGAGAATCCAAATGATTTCATCGACAAATATGAAATTGCAGCAAAATCCAACAATTGGCAAGACGCCTCCAAAATAAACTTGTTTCCAGCGCATTTAGCAGGCACCGCATTAGCTTGGTACCAACACTACAGTAAAGGGCAAGAAATAAACAACTGGGAAAACCTTACGACAACCTTCATTAGCACATTCACCCCTGCAGCACAGGCGCAAACAATTCAGGCGGTACTAGAAAAAAAGGTGCAAGGTAGGGACCAACCCGTTCTCACGTATTACTTAGAAATATTAACACTGTGCAGGCGACACGATCCCAACACTCCAGATAAGACAATTATCCATCACATAATTCAAGGCCTAAGGCCCGAATTTTGCGAAAGAATCCTCACGGAAACGTGTGAGACCTTAGCTCAGTTAGAGGAAAACCTTAAAAAAATTGAAATTCAAATGGAGATAAGGGCTGCGAACAGGGAAAAATATAACAGGGCGGAACAAACAAGAAGCAATAGGGGACTAGTAGAAAACAACAGGCAAGATTTCAACAACCTGCAAGCAGAGATAAAAAACCTCACTCAGGTTATCTCCAACATGAACATACAACAGCCATCACCACAACCAAGGCCGCAACTGCATACACCAGATCCTAACAGGGCATACTACAACCAACACAGAGGCAGCAGCTTCAGGGGAGCGACATATCGACCAAGCCACCAACAACGCACGGCACCCATGCAGTGGAGACCAGAGCGCACCACACCGCACCGAGGGGCCTACCAGTCCCACTTCAGGCCGCAATGGAACCCGAGGTACCAGAACTACGCTACAAGACCATACACATCTACACATACCTACAGAGGAGGCGATATATATTGCAATGTTTGCCATAAAACTAATCATCGCATGCAAGATTGCAGATACAAGACACCACAAGCCCAAACGAATTCCCAGCAACGATCTAAATATTGCAATTATTGCGACATGAAAAATCACAACCGGGAAGAATGTTTCAGACTTAAAAACGCACAACACAAGAAAAAAAACTAATATCGAGGAGACCTCTTTATACTAACAGCACAAAGAGGACTCCACAACCTTATAGCGTAGCACCTCAGCTTACGAGCACATCAAACCCATTTAAAGTAAACAATTACGACAGAGAATTCCCCACATTGAGTGAAACAGTGTATAAAAAAATTACAAACATTTCCCCTATTTCAAAAAGGAAATTAAGGAGGATAGAGAAGTGCACATCATGCAGGAATATGTACATAAATACGGTTCACCAAGACCTGGGAAACCTAGGAACAACCCGAGTTATATTTCTGGGAAAACCAGACCAACACAGCGGAAGGATAAAAAGAAGGAAGAGGAAGAAGGGAACAGACAGAGGCCAGATAAGAGGACGAGTTTAGAAGAGGAACCACTTATAGCGGAAGAGGAGAAGAGGAAAATATGCAGAGCATTACAGGACCAAGAAAACGAGGAGATAGTTCACAGCTGTGAAATTGCAACAATAGCAGACGGAAGAGTAAAAAGGAAAAAGGAAAAATTAGGAAATAAAGATTTGCACCAGATGCTATTTAAGATAGAAGAGAAACCAGGCCAAAAACTACCTGTGTTAACCTTATCAGCAGCTCTGGCAATGAACCCAAAAGAAACACTAGAATGTATTATAGACACTGGATCAAATGTTAATTTAATTAACGCTGCGTTGGTAAATAGCACAAGCTTAGATCAAAAACAACTACCAAAAATTGTATCTGCAAACAACACGCAAATTAATATTCTGGGGAGAACTGAAATCATGTTAGAAGTGGATAACATTGTTCTCAGGGATAAATTTTATGTAACTCCGGACATAAACAGCCAGATAGTATTAGGAAACAAATTTCTAAATAAAAACAAAGTTGAACTAAATTTCCAATCAAAGGAAATTATTTTCAATCTGGGCCAATACAAGCACAAAATCCAGATGAAAAAGAAATGGCTACTACAAATTGAAACGCTTAGTAATATCGAAACCATAAATACTCAAAAGATAACAGACATCAGGACAAAGGAGGATTTAACCTTAAGCCCGAGGCAGCACAGAAGATTGAAATTAGAGCAGCATACAGATGGCAACACACAGAAATCCCTAAAAGAAAAGAAGAAGTGTCATGCATATTTAATAGAAGGTGAAGAAAAAGGACAGGGTTACATAAATCTGTATAACGCCTCAAACTTCCCTAAACACATAAATAAAAACACCTTAATAGGATATCTCATTGAGGATAAGGAAAAAGGTAGAGTAATTACAGAACCAAGATTAATTAAAAATCAGGACCCGGAAAAAGAAACCCTACGGGATAAAGATAATATTGAGTTAGACATATCCCCTCATTTAACTCCAGAGCAACATAAAAAGGTTGTAAATATGTTAAAGAAGTATAAAATGATGTTTACAACAAAAACAGAGGACCTCGAACCCGCTAACCTACCCCCAGTAGCCTTAGAAACGGTACAAAATTTTAAACCGGTTAATTCGCCTCCCTACAAAGTAGGCCAAAAGGAAAGAGACGAACTTAACCAGTTACTGGATAGCTTATTGGAAGCGGACATTTTGGAACCATGTCCCGACTATTGTGAATTCGCCAGTCCTGTTTTTATTACAAAAAACGCCGACGGAAGTTCCAGGTTGATTGGGGACATGAGGCGTGTTAACAATATTCTAAAAAACACAGTCCATCCAACACCTTCAGTTAATTTGGTCTTAAACTGCTTAAATAAAGCGAACAGCTTCACGAAACTAGATTTAAAAGGAGCTTACCACCAACTGCTAGTACGCGAGAGTGACAGAAATTTACTCGCAATCAAAAGCCAAGATCGCTTACTGCGCTATAAAAGGTTAACAATGGGACTAAAAGTCAGTTCTACCTTATTTAGTAAAGCATTACTAGCCTTATTAAATAAACATTTGTATAACAAAGTTATTTGTTACATCGATGATGTCATTGTATATGGAACGTCATTTGAAACCGACCTTGAAAATTTAGAGACTATATTAAAAATATTACATGAAGCAAACCTAAAATTAAACACAAAAAAATGTAAGTTTATGTACGAAAAAGTAGATATTTTAGGCTACACAGTATCAAAGGAAGGGAAATTACCACAAGAATCGACCGTAAAGGCAATTTTAAATTTTAAAAGGCCAGATTGCATTCGTAAAGTTCGCCAGTTTCTCGGATCGTCCTCATTCTTCAGAAAACACATTAAAAATTATGCCGAGATAACACTACCATTAACAGAGCTCATAAAACAATCAAACGAAAATAAAACATTTAATTGGTGTGAAAAATGCGAACAAGCGTTTAATAAAATTAAAGAAATTCTTACACAACCCCCCCTACTACGGCATTGGAATGACCAATGGGAATCGATCATTTATGTTGATAGCTCATTATTCGCAGCTGGCGGATGTCTTCTTCAAAGGGACCCAGATACAAATCAATTACATCCTATTAGTTATTTGTCGAAAAAATACACGGAAACTCAAAGACGGTACTCAAATGCGGAAAGAGAAATGTTAGCATTAGTTTACACAGTCAACTACTTCCGAGAATTCACACTGGGAAGACAGACTACAGTATATACGGATTGCCAGGCACTGGTACATTATAAAAATTTCAAAAACACATCGTCACGATTAAACAGACTAGCTCTATCACTTGTCGATTACGATATAGAAGTAAAATACAAAAAAGGAACAAGTAATTTGTTAGCAGATAGCTTATCAAGAAACCCATTAGACGAACAATTAGAAGAGGACATGTTTGAGGTAGCATTACATATGCAGGAGATTAAAACAGAAAATTTTGAAGAGTTACAGGCGAAAGACCCCTATCTGAAACAAATTAAATTAGCAAAAATAGCTCCTGATAGGGTAGATAAGAAACTAAGACGTTTATCAAGACAATATGAGGAAAAGGACGGACTATTATTTTATAAACAATTTAATGGTAACGATACAAACTATTTGCTAGCTATGCCACAGGAGAAGGTACCTGAGATCCTACAAGCGTTTCACGATAACAAATACTCGGGCGGTCATTACTCAAATTTTAAAACAGCAAAAAAAATTAAAGTTAGATATCACTGGCCATCAATGACCAAGGATATAACAGAGTACACAAAAACATGTGAGGAATGTCAATTAAAAAGAACTCCAACATATAAAGGTTACGGAAAATTGCAGCCGCAAGTCCCACCAACTAGGCCCTTTGAAAGATTGATTATTGATTTCTTAGGACCCCTAGGCACGAGTTACGGTTACAAATATATATTAGTAGTAACAGATGCTACGACAAGGATGGTATTTACGGAACCCACTAGGACAGCTGACACAAAAACAGTCGCTAATAAACTGTTGGAACTATTTTGTGTATACGGTTACCCACGTATAATTACACACGATAACGCGAGTCATTTCATGGGACAGGTACTCAAACAACTTTTACAGAGCTTAGGCATAACACAACGGGCAGGTGCTCCTTACATGCAGCAAGTGCAAGGATTAACTGAAAGAATGAATCTTGTTAAAAAAAATCCATCTCTCACTACACTGAAAAACAACCAAATACATGGTCTAAAGTCTTAAAATACGTAACATTCTCTTACAATACTACGATAAATAAGTCAACTGGATATTCCCCATTTTATTTGATGTTTGGTAGAGAAGCGAACTTACCATCGGACTACATTTACGTTCACGACCAACAAGATCACGATATCTTACAAGAAATAAAAGCTATTCAAAATGTACGGAATGAAATGCCTCAAATTATAGAAGCCGCACAAAATAGGCAGAAAAAATATTTCGACAAAACAAAGCGTGACTTAATTCTAGAACCGGGCGATGAAGTTTTGGTCGCACAAGAAAACGATCATAAATCTCCCTACAATAAATTTCAGAACATGTATAAAGGCCCGTTTCATGTAGTTAGAAAAGTAAACGATTTAACGTACATGGTCAATATGTATTCAAGAGGGAAGCTAATGGATTTGCCAGTCCATGTGTCACGACTGAAATTATTCCACAGAAGATAAAAACCAAATTATCAATCGCATAACTAAATACCCTACTTACAGCTACATTGTGTTAGGAACACAAAATGGTAAGGAACTTCATAATGAAATACCCTACGTAAGAAGACATCTCCTTTAACAGCCTCAACTCGCAACTAAGCACCCATTTGAACCTTAGTGCATATAAATAAACATTTTAAAATAAATAAAAGGCATGCAATTTATTACAAAATCATTTAAGTTCAGTATAAAACTGCAAACAAGATTCGATACCACGATACTACCATGTACAAACACATGAACGCAACATCGATTATATATATTACAAAAATAAAAATAAAATAATTGAGAAGTCAATAAATATACTACAATATGGACAACAATTAACATTTACGACATGGAAAGAAAATTTAGATTAAATCCGGAAAATAATCCAACTTCAACCCTCGATTTTATTGAGAAAGTGAAACCGAGCGTAGAAAAATGCAAAAACATCACCGTATATCAGATAAACGGAAGAATTATATGATCAGCATAAATTACAAACTGTAAACTACGGTTACACAGTACAATGATCACTAAACGTTCATAAAGTTTCAACGATTTGTCGTAAAGGAAAAATAATTCTCATTAACAGGAAAAAGTTTGGGTAAAACTTGTAACAAGGAGTAAAAATCGTTTAGGTCACCTTACATAGGTATATCCAAATTGAGATCCCATTGGATAACAAAACACAATCACTAAAAATCAAACCCCAGAACCCCAGGCCCCTTCCCAAATACACGCGACTCGAGACTTAGTGCAACTGACAATAAACTGCTAGTCTCAGACACAGAAAACTTGTGCATTACAGTTTCTACAGAAACGCCCATCCTACGTAAACAAGAAATCTTGTGAGAATCTTGTGATAATCCCGCAAACCTCACGTCCAGAAATGAGCACACCAGATAAGATTACGAACGTGCATCTAACGCCCACGCGTTACCAAGGACACTGTCAAGGCCAACGTTATACACCACACACTCATGTGGACTCAAGTAGCTTCCAAGAGGGCGAAAATATGGGAACGACGGCTCACGTTACCCGATACAATTATCACATTTAGGGTACAAATTCCATTCATTAATTAAAAATTGAAGCCGTAAATCGTAGTCATTACTTATTATAGGACAGGCGTGATTAAGCGCGCAAATAACGCCTCTCTTGTGATTTTTAATGAAACTACATAAATACCAATAGTACATATAAAAAGTACAAATTTCATTAAGAACAAATAAAAATATGAGGAATAAGGCAAATCAAGTACTAGAGTAACAGATTAGAACTTATTACTAGCAGTTTACAAATGCCTTCTATATGACTACATTATGCTACAAGAATTAAAACACCGTGTTTACACAAATTAATAAACCTTACGCATAATTATTTCCTATAACTAATATATTGTTTTGCGGTTCAGATGAATGCCAAATTCGAAGAGGTTAGAAGATAACGCCAAACAGAAGAAATACATCTTTCAAAATGCATTTAAAAAGTATTCTCACAGTGCTAACTACCTTATGCTACATTGGGCTAGGGGAGCCTGACCAGGATAATTATCAGTTTTTCAGCGGATATCATTTCGAAAGGCAGAACGAAATAATACCGTACGAAGGAGCAATTCCACTGCTTTTAACCACAAAAATAAACGTAAGGCCCACATTTCTCACATTCAACAGAACTGGAACTAAATGCTACAACAAAGGGAACAGTTCAAAACTATATTGTGATCTGCAAAGTAATTTAAACACACTTCAGGATATCCTCGACGAACACATACAAAACCAAGTTACGGACTACTCATTACAAAATGCAACTAAATTCAACCGAAATAAACGAGGTTTAGTATTTTTGTAAGAATTTTTTTCGTGGTGCTGCGACCTAGCAAACATCAATCAGGTCTCAGGCGTCTACGAAAACGAAAAACAACTGGAACAACATGCCAATGAAATTATTGATTCCGTTGGAGCACAGTATAAAAATCTAGTTCAAACTGCAGCGAATCTAAACAATTTTTCACATAATGTAGAGGAATTAGCCATGAAAGTACACAAAACCTTTTCCATAGTACAACAAGAACTGTCGGACGTAAAAGCTACTTCATACTCTAGTATCCTAAAAGAAATTTATGCATACACCCAAAAAACGTGGTCATACATATGGTACAACTATCAGCAAGACGCAGTTAGGGAAATCTTGGAAAAATGTCACACGAATCAAATATCGGACAAGCTTTTAAAGCCGAAACAATTAGCAATACACCTATCGGAAATTGCACTAACCGCTGAAGGAAATAACTTAAAACTAGCCATACCATAGGGGAAAATATTTATGTATTATAAATTACCAATCACTAAATGCTCAATCTTCAATGACACGCTATTAGTAAGGATGAACGTGCCTCTGATATCAAATAAATTATTGTACAGTAATTACCGAACAATAACATCACCAGTGTTGTGGAAGGACATGATATGCAAATTACAAATTAACAGCAAATATGTGTTTACATCAAAGCAGTTCACAAAGATTATTTATCGAGATTCAATTGATTGCAATGACCAAACCTACCCACTGTGCCGCCTCCCACGACAAACAGCACCCACGAAGGACCAACTTTGCTTACATCAAATTTTAAACACAGAAAACATAGAGAAGCTACAGGAAAATTGTCATTACATATGCGAGAAAAAACCAGATTCCCCAATATTAACTCAACTCTTGCCGAACAAATTTCTCATAACAAATTTTCAGAATAACATCATAATAAAATGTACCAACGAGTCGTCAAACAAAATTCTTCCACCAATTTCAACTGGCACACTTCAACTTTTAATCCCGTGTAACTGTGAGTTGCTACAGGATAACAAAATCTTAATAACACAACTACAACCATGCGATTCGAGAGACGATACGATACCTAAAGTAATTAATTTAATACCAGTAACTTGGTCAAAACTACACACAATTAAGTTATTCCCAATTGACTCAGGAATCAAGCACGAATTCCAAAATTTAACCGAGATTCTAGATACAAATTGGACAATCAATCACCCTACTTTCCAAGTAACCAATATTAAGAAGATGGAACATTTCACGCTAGAACACAACGACTACGACATCTTTACAGACACAAAAATATTAATGTACATTATAATAACTTGGGTTTCATTGATCACAGTTATAACCTTCATTTTAGCAGGCTGCATTTATATTCAACATTTAAAACTACAAATGGCAGTACAACGACCTCAGCAACCGCAAATGGATGCGAGACGAACAGCAACGAGAAATTTCCAAGAAAGACTCGTCAGCTAAACACAGCGGCCATCATGGATTAACTAGCAACAATGTACAACAAACCTCGAGGTTACGGGAGCTGCGGATGACTCACCTCTCGCTACACAACACTAAGTAGACATATTTTGTCCACCCTCACAAATAATAATGTACAAAGTAATAAATTTATTTAAACAATTAATTATTCTCAAATATGTTACGACAGGATTAATAATTTGTTTCGGTGGAAGAAACAAATAAAATTGCGTGTGGGAGTGTAAACTTTATATAAAAAAATATGTATATAATTAAAAATTGATTTGCGGGACTAGTAATTTATACAGAACCGCACGTGGCTGAACGTACGTTGGAAACACAAGGGAGCCTGAGAACGGAGCTTGCACTAGCAAAAGTTTCAAATATACAATGGGAAACAATAACACAACGTATCGAATAGAAGGATAAACACTTCGTGGGAAAGTTGCATGCCTAGAAATCAAAGAACTTACCAACTGGCAGTATCAGCATTCAAAAATGGCGTATTTCCGCTGACAGTTGATCAGCCAATCAAATAGTAGAGGCGTGGCTAATCGTCACCCCGATTGGTTAATAGATTATGGGATGGACATAATCTGGGGGAAAAATATGAACAGAGAGAGGGAACTGAAAAGGAGGGAGGAAAGAAGACGAGGGAAGGAAGTCATTCTTGGGAGAGTTAGGAAAGGAGCAGGGACATCTGGGGGACGAGTATTAAGCCGCCCTTAGAGTTCCACAACGACTGTCACCAAGTTTCACACTTCAGACGAGCACAGATTCCTCATCACTAGTCACCATCCCAGCCGAGAGAGTCCAGGACGGGAAGTTGACGGAAGACCACCGACACAGACCTCCCGAGACATTCGAGCGGAGCCACCCCTGCGGGACGAGCGACCCCGAACTTCGGTCGAGCGAGGGCCCCGGCACTACCCCGGACCAGGACACCGCGGACTCGTGCGAAGAGGCGAGGGCCACCCCCAACAGCGAGCCCGGCAGACAGCGGCCCCTGGACAACCCCAGAGAGCAACACCGCAGCCAGGGCAGAGAACCTCTTGGGGCAGGACCACTTTGGGACTTACGGTATGTGGAACATCGTCAGACTTGTGCACAGAAAGTTAGGCTCCATTTACCAAATACCCCCGTAGCAGCAAATCTGCGTACTCAGCGAATTTCCAATGCATATATATGTATATTAATACCACATAAAGCCACATACCAAGTTTCATCAATATACATTCATAAATAAACGATTTGTGACATTTTAATTATTCTCCATAAGAATAACATGGCGGATGAGTATGCAGGTTTGCTGAAGGAAGGAAAACAAAAAATGGGGTTTTATACAAATATCAATATAACTCATTTAGGTAAAGCCACATACCAAATTTCATTAATTTATTTTCATAATTAAGGGAGATAACACGTTATTTATTCTCCATAAGAATAACATGGGGCTGAGTACGCAGGTTTGCTGCTACGGGAGCCTTTGGCAAAAAATTGTTTTTTTTAGCAAATATCAATAATTCACAACCAGATGAAGCCGTATACCAAGTTTTGTCAGTATATGTTCATAAATAAGCGAGATATAAAATTTTTCTTTTCCTCCATAAGAATAACATTAGACAACGTACTGTGTTTAGCACTTTCAATATCTCGGTAACCAATTGACGTAGAGAAATGATCAAAATACCGAATTGTGTGTTTTTTTAAGCTGAATCAAATGGTAAAAACTAAAATTGGACTATTTCGAAAATTATATGTAAAAAATTCAAAAAACCCATTTTTGGGGCACAAAACCCCCCCAAAATACCCCTTCGGATAAAGCGATCTGGCTGGTTTTCGAACTTAAAGTCATAAATGTTGCTTTACACGTTTATACCAAATTTTATCAAAATCGGATAATTTTTACGAGAGTTATCGTGCTCACGGACACACACATATATATATATATATATATATATATATATATATATATATATAAGATATAGATATATATATATATATATATATATATACAGTTTTGAACGAATGGTGTTTTTGGGGTCTGGGGACCTCAAAACGAAAAGTTATCATGGTCCCGGGCCTAGGTCTTACCATGCCGACTACGGTAATAGCTTCTTCCCTATAGGGGAAATTCGCTAAAATTTAATCAAAGTTAATAAAAGCTAAAATAACAGTACAAACTCCTTTTGAGTAATAACACATAATCAAATTTATTGTGGTAATCAATTAAGGTTTGCCTGAAATGAAGGAAAGCGTTAAGTAAAGAGTCTTAATAGACTGTAAGGGAAAATAAGCGTTAAAAACGTGAAGTAATCCAAGAATAATAGGTTTAGGGCCCAATGTAAATATAATTAAGGAATTTTGACAAATAAGTGTTGTATTTAATTTTGATTTTGGGAATGTTTAAATAATTACATTTGTGTAAGGACTCTATTTTGAGAAAGAGTGTGGACCCAAGTCCTTGTTATAGGATATTCCATATTAGAAGGGTTGTCCTTTGTGTGTGTTTTGTGTGTCATCTAATAGAGTAGATTTTGTGGGAACGTAATAAATTAGATTTAGATTTTAGACTTGAAGATTTGTTTTATGAGGGTCCACTTTATTAGTTAATTACGTGCTGGAGGAATGATATATTTTGTCTATTGTATGTAATGTATATGAACTTTATTTAGCCTTTCTGTGCATCCATTGTATTATAAGCATGTATTCAGATTTTAAAGTGTGTAATTAAACAGTGTATATCTTTTGTCTGTGTTTGCTCAATATTCAATCCTAGAGTCTCTCTCTCAGGCTAAGCGAGTATATAACTGGTGGACCAGTCAGCTCGAAGTTTATTTACCTTTTGCGAATAAGCGAAAATAACTTTACAGGCCTCCAAGGCAAAGCCTGTTAGGAGGTTCCTTTCCTTTAAATTATCAAAATAAAATACAGCGGTCAGACAGAATTGAAAATATGTAGAATAAAAAATAGCGATCCCTTAAGTATTTGTGCCATAAATTTTACTAATCCAAAAAAATACATACAAAACTACTTAAACAATTAACAATGACTAAACTATGGTTTGATCTTCAAACCGCACACCGCACTTTGCTACCAGGCGGCTCATGTGCCCAGGTGCCGTCACAGCTCATAGCATGCAATGCTTAGTCCCTGAGTATCAAAGCTCTCCATAGTGTGCCCTTATCATGACCCATTTTCCTATCTACCTTTATTTTAAAATTAAAAACATAACCATTATTTCTTCCAAACTAAAAAGCCACTTCTTTAACTTGTTTGCAAAAATAGCTGCGCCTTTGGATTTTTTTATTTCATCAGGCAACCTATTAAAAAATCTAGGTGCCATAAAATTGTAAGTTTTTGTGAAAAATGTATTTCTTGGTTTTGGAAAAGTATATTGCTCTGCATTTCTAAGTTTGTTTCTGTACAAATTTTCATTCGGAATCCTATTTCCACTTCTACCAAAAAACATTTTCAGCACTTTAAAGACAAACAAATATTTTAATGGTAGTATTTTTTTAAAAACAAAGAGAGGAAGGGACGGTTCAAATTTACCTTTATATGAAATTAAACGTACCAAATGTTTTTGCTGGATATTTATTGCATTTAGATGGGTTTCATAAGCATTTCCCCAAAAAATTATCCCATATTCCAAACGACTTTGTACAATAGAAAAGTACAATGTACGTAGGACATTTTCACTAGTCATATCTTTCAAAAATTAAAAATATCTTAAAATGGAATTAATTTTGTTTTTTAATTTAGAAATATGTATTTTCCAGCTTATTTCACTATCTAAAAAGATTCCCAAATATTTTATATTATTGGCTTGCCCCACAATTTTACATGTATTAAGACAAAAATTTGGCTTACTGATACATTCTGCGCTGTGGTATTTAATGTCATTTGAAAAATCAATATTCTTTCGAAGACTAAAATTTATAAATTTAGTTTTTTCAGCACTCAGTAGCATGTGGGTTGCAGTAAACCACCACTGAAGTGCTTTGAGGTCATTGTTCATAGCCAATTTAATCAAATCCAAATCTTTTTCTATGTAACAGAGAGCAGTGTCGTCAGCAATGAAGTTAATTTTCCTTAGAAATTTGCTTCACACAGGTCATTTATGTATATAATAAATAGTATTGCCCCAAGCACTGACTCTTGAGGGACCCCATTCGTAATTACTCCCATTTCACTATATACAGAATTGATTTTTACACCTTGCTTTCCCTCAAATAAATAGCTTTCAAACCATTTATGACCTACACCTCTTATCCCACCATGGTATAATTTATTCAACAAAATTTTGTGGTCAACTGTATCAAAAGCTTTTTTTATATCCAAAAATAACCCGCTTACATTTTCCCCCTCATTTAAACCATTATATACATTTTGCAAAAAATTTAAAAGAGCATGTTTAGTGTTTAATTTAGTTCTGAATCCAAACTGATTATTACTAAAAAAATTTGTTGAATTGAGAAATGATAATAACTTGTTTTTCATGATCTTCTCAAAAAGCTTGGAGAAGCAAGACAACAAGGATATCGGACGGTAATTATTGCAATAAAATTTAGAATTGCCTTTGAAGATTGGTATTACAACAGCATTCTTTAATTTGGTTGGAAAAATCCCAGTTTGAAAACTGAAGTTAATTAAATATAATAAGACAGCGGTTATTTTTTCTGAGACCTCTAAGTAAAATAGAATTCACTCCATCTATTCCAGGACTTTTGTTATTTTTTAAACTAGCAATTGCAGCAGATAGTTCTTCCAGCGTTACCTCATCCAGGAAAAAAGATTTTACTTGACTTTTGGTAATAAATACATTTTTGTAGTTCAATGATAAAAATTCTTTCGATACTGAACTATCCAATTCCAATTTTTCAACAACACTCAAAAAATAATCATTAAACTCATTTGATACTACTTGTGGATCATCAACTAAAATATTATTAATTTCAAACTGAATTTTCGTATCTTGGTCTTTAGCTTGCCCCGTAATTTCATTTAAAACTTTCCAAGTAGCTTTAGAATTTCCATTACACTTTTCAAATTTTTGTTTAAAGAAATTATCTTTTAAATTCTTTATTTTTTTTTGCAAATCATTTCGGAACCTCTTATAATAATTTTTCAAAGCCTCATTATCTGGATGCTTTCTAACTGAATTATAAATTTTATTTCTCCTCAAAATTTTAGAACAAATTGACTGATTCATCCAGGGTTTGATTTTCTTAAACTTACTTCCATTACTAATTAATTCTTTGCATTGATTTTGATAATTTTGAAAAGTATCTAAAAACACATCAAAAGCTGCAGAAGGATCGACTTGATTGTATCGTTATTCCAATTTTCATTATCAAGAAGTTGTCTGAGCAAAGCATAGTCTGTGCGATAGCAGGCAGGGGACGGGGAGGAGGCAGTCAACACACCTCCCCCCCGCCCTACACCGACCAGCTGCACATCAACCCGACACATGGAATGGTCCGTGTGGCCAACATGAATCACTGCCGCATCCACAACTATCGTGTTCTTTGTGGCTAATCTTAGGTAACAGTGATCAATGCAAGTTCGAGACTTGTCTGTTATCCTAGTGGGTTCATTTATCAAACATTCTAAACCATTAGCAGCCATTAAAGAAATATAATTATCGACAGCGGATATATTATTACTTTCATCTTTATTTATAGGAATATTCAAAACCCCAATCCAGAATAGATTCTTTATACCTTTAAATTAATTTTTCTTTTGACTGAATATTTGTTGAAATTCATTTACAAACGTATCTATTGATTGAAATTGATGTCTATAAATTGCAATAAGGTGAAATTTGTGCTCTGACACCTCAAAAGATAAGAAAAGTATATCTGCGGAGCTGCAACCCAACTCTATACAACTTATATTTACCAGTACATTATTAAAATAAATTGCTACACCACCAGATCTGTATGCATCATTACACTTAACTAACATAGTATAATTAGGTATTTTGTAATAATCTGCTTCATCAGAATAAATCCATATTTCGGACAGCACAATAATATCAGGGAGTAAATTATTAACAGTCAAATCAGTTAAGAACAAATCAAAATTGTTCCTTAAACTTCTTATATTTTGATGTATTATTGACCATTTATTTATCATTTAACAATACAAAACAATAAAAATAAAACACATCCTTATTACACAATTTAAAATTAAGCATCAATTAAAATATATTAAATACCAAAAAGAGAAAAAAACAACTATATAATGGTAAAGATTGTTTGTTTTACGTTGGTATTTTAAATTAATATAAAAATATATATTATAATAAAAAAGTTTAGGAAATTTTAAACTTAATATAACGTAACCAAAATGTTCTACAAGTCCTACTTGTTAAGGAATCAATCCAATCCGACATACAGATTGTCCAAGTCAGTCTGACACGTCACCTGGACCACTGCCGCAGATTCTTCTTTCCTCAGGAAGATCTTGCCTCCCCTCGCCCACAGGTACTTGTAGTGCTTCTCCCGCTTAGCCTGCCGTGCCGCTGCGAACAGCCTCCGCCTGGCAGGTGACAGCGCCTCGTTGATGTAGACGGGCTGGTCCATAGTCAGGTTGAGATGTCGAGTGGAGAAGTTACTCTTAACACGCCTTTTGCGGAGCACCTCCTCCTTATCAAACCTCCTCACAAACTTCACAATGATCCCTGGCGGTTTATCATTTTGACCAGAACAACATTTCCGGTTTATCATTTCTGTAAAGCATAACATGTTCACCGTGTTAATCATGTTTAATCATGATAATTGCATTTGTTTCCGTGCAAGCAACTGCAGGAGATCTCTTGCGCCGCACTTAACACGTTAAGAATGTTATTATTGTGGGCTCTGGAGTCACTGTCGTTGTAACAAAAGATGTTCATATTACTTAAATTAACACGGATAAAACAAAATCATACAACTATAATTCAAGTAGGTACTGTGCATTTTCTTTTAACTATAGGAAGATTTTTTCTAAAAATCAACTTATTAAGGCCAAAGAACTCTGTTGAAGCCCAACCAGTTTAATAAATCAAGAGCTCTCTTCTGGGGTGAAAAATTGAAGCCCTGCTGGAGGATATATTTGTAAAAAGTCACAGGGAATAATGGTTTCCAGCAATAAACATGTGATCAAGAATATGTTTGACATAAAAGTTGGTTTTTAAAATAAAAATATAACTTTTTTCTCGTTCTGATACATATTTATTAACAATTTAAATTAGTTAATCCCATAAACAATTAAAAATAATTGATGTTCAGGAAAACTATTTATTGTTTTCCGATGGACATAAATTGCAGATTTCATCATTGTACAGTCTGTGGTTAATTATGTTGCAATGGGAATGGTGGGGACAGAGGGGAAAAAGGCAGCCACCAATTAGGCTTCACTTTTTCTTGGAGATTAGCATGTGTACGAGAGCTCTACATGTATGAAGCTCGTAGAGGCCTACACAGTCAGAATTTGGTTGAGATACCCCTGTCGCTAGGATTCCCCATTGTCTCTGGTCCGAGTGGAGGTATATACGGTACATTGTTGCCGTTGTTGGCGTAATTACACCAAATTGGCGATTTTTGTTGTCTTGGCATATTTTTTGGCAGATTCTTGGCGGATTTTACCAGAAACCTGGGGAATTTTCACATTTTTGGGGTACTTCTTATATTTATGATTTATACTGTTTTTTCAAATAAGTATAACTGCCTAATTGCATGGTGGTATCTGCACTAAACGAATGAAACAAATATATAAGCCAGGGTTAACTGACTAATATAGGATGAAAACATAGTGGAGCGCCGAGTCTAGCAGCACTTCATTAAATCCTCCAAACATTAAAGTTGATCCGCACGTAGTGAGGAACCAATCAGCGGCGCTTCATGCATCAAAATGAATCTTGACTCGACGCTTGGGAATTCACCAGCGATTTCTTTGAAGCGGTGCTGCAGTTGATTCGGGGCTGCCTGTGCGATCAGTTGATGATGAAAATGGATATATAGAAAATGTACTCTCTGGTGTATTTGGTCATCTTGTGAGGTTCAATATATACTCGAAGGTACTAACTGTATTTCATACGTGTGTATTGGCAGAATCTATCAGGGTACTCCTTTAGCTGAGGAAAGAAGTGGTGGTATTCACTGTATCTATGGCGATCTTTATTTACCTGATGAACATATTAGTTCGTAGTATTAAAAACTTGTAAAACTCGTCCAACGTTGTCAAACTCATCCTCGCTGTCGGGGAAGACTGATGACATGTTGCTCGCATCTCCACTATGTCACCCATGATGCACTGCTTGTATCTTCACTCTAGACGCTAGCAGCTTGACTCGCGACTTTACTCTTAACTCGCCTGTTGTGGTTGATGCACGTATATAGTTTTCATATTGAACTGTATTGAATAATTTATAGTCAGTACATTTTGAAAAACTCACTAGATTTATTTTGCAATAGAAAAACATTGAAGAAACAATAATTATAATGTTAATAAACATATAATTTAGCTTAAAGACATTTAGAAAAGATACAATAGTTCTCTCCCACTTATTATCAGGTCACATAATCTTGAAGGTATTGTGGCTGTTTAATTGATCTTGCTGATCGGCGTACTACTTGAGGAACAACTTCTCCAATTGCTTCAGGTGACCCATCTTCTCTTGTTTCTTGTTCAAATGATGGTTGGAAATTAACAATATCCTCCATATTGAAATATTGAAGTAGATTGTCATTTTGTTCGTGAGTAGTTTCCATTTCTTGGGATTTAGGGAGTTTCCTTTGAACTTCACTTTTCCTTAGTTGGTTGATATGTCGTTTGAACACTTGGCCTTCATCTAACTTTACCAAGTAATGAAGTTTGCCAAATTTCTTAATTATCTTATCTGGTTTCCATATAGGGTTTTGTTATTTTTTACACCGGAAAAGGCTGGTTTTCATACCTTTATGTAGTTTTATCACCCCCAATACCCCTATACCAATTCGTTATCCTGACTATACCTCCTCCTAACCTTATAGTGTACACCATTGCCGTCCTAATTGTGAATATAAATATAACCATGAGCGTCAGAACAGCCAAAAATACTATTTTTAAATTAAAAAAAAAAATGTTACCAGTGTTGTTTTAAACCCTTTATTAGATTTTTCTAAAGGTTTTATTGCGGAAATTCACTTCCCTCATGTCAGCGTGCTGTGTGTGAACTCGTTTTGTTTTATTGCCCTTGGTGTTATCCCCGCAACAGTCACAACTAAAATGAGCTAGATTATTCCGCAGTCGGTTGCCGAAAAAGTCCGCGTCTAGGAAAATAGAATTCCGCTAAACTGAAACTACGAGCGGAGAATCTTCGCGTTCCGCGCTCCGCTGCTGAAAAGTTCCGCACCTAGGAAAACCCAGCTTTAGAGGGTAATTGCTCCACCTTCCCCTAACCCACCAGGGTTAGGTGGAAACATATTCCGAATATCCTCCATTCGTCAATGCTAACATATAAATTTGTAATAAAATTAATCACTATATAAGAGAGGTACGTTTTTGATTTTTTAAATGAATAACATCGGACAATCTAATTAGTTTACTGCTGAATGAAAATTTAAATTTGTCCACAGCCATTAGCCAAGTAGCCTAGTAATGAAATACTAATTTAGCCGTGTGTTGCTTGGAGTACTAATTTTCTGAGCTTTTTGAGTTTTTTTTATGGCGATGAGCTTAAACTGTTGAAACTTGTTGAAACTATTTAAAGTTTATATTATTAAGAAAGATAAAAACAGTATTTTGGGACCTCTTAAGCCCTGTAATTTCTGAACCCGAATTTTCCTAAAGATTCAGGGGTATCATTTTATTGGAGACCTCAAACTCGTTCAAATAACTGGTACCTTAAACATTTGTGCCAAATTTAATTAAGATCGGACCTTTTTTACAAGAGTTATCGTCCTTACGGACACATATATACAGGGTGTGGAAAAAACCCTTCAGGACTTCGGAATATGATTACTTACATAAAAACTAAGGATTAAAATCCGTAACATTTAGTAATCCAATTAATAAATAGGATAAAAATCCTATTAACACATGTCCTGAAATGCTCTGTTTTCCGTATATCCGTCTGTATGTGTTTTATATCTCATGAACCACTAAACGTTTAAACTTCAAACTTGGTACGTGGACGACTATTAACAAAACCTATTTAGGTATGTAGTATGAAGTTTCTACTTTGTACTATTTCAAAATGGCGGCCGTTTTTATATTTTAAAGCTTAATATCTCAAAAACCATAAATTTTACAAAAAATCTCAAAGAAACAAAAAGGTTGTGCAATTTTATTTCCTAAACAATGGTGTAAAGTTTATTAAGATCAGACCACAAATAATTGATTTATTGCAATTTGTTTAGCAATTTTACCAACTTTTTGCATGTTTATAGTTTTAAATTGGGGATTTTTAAATTACCAATTATTCCTATTTTAAAATTTTCCTACCTAAATTTTATATTTAAACTTTTTCTCGTGTTTTTAAACTGTTTTCTTAGTTATTAAGTTTTTAAAACATTTTGAAAGTTATTTGATTAAGAATAACATCAAATACGTCAGCAGATGTAACTAACAGCTGATGCTCAAATATTAACAGCTGATTTTGAATAAATAAAGCATTGTTGTAAATATCCTTAATAAGTAACTTTAGTGACTCAGTTTAGTCTTCATGCAGTTTTGTGTTTTCTTCATCAGATAACATTCATTAAAGTTACTTATTATATGGATTTGGCTCACTCGCCTCCCGAATGACCTCGTTCGCTATGCTCACTCGCCTATCGAAAAAAGAGTTTGAGTTGCCATTCAAGTAGTGTTTTATTTTTATTATTAGAGTTGTCATTCAAGTACGTTTTTTATTTCCATAATGATAAACAGCTGTTTACAATATTTTAAGTTGTAGATATCATCTGATAAAATCAAAAGAAATATTTCTTCCATAAGATTAATGTTGAAACTTTGATGTCCAGTGGGGCACAGCCCTAATGTCCTAGGAGTTCGGTTAATGGCCTATAACCTTCCCAGGTTTAACCTGTGTTACTATGCAAAATTTCAAAGGAATCGGATGAACGGTATGGCAGCGCGTAAAATACGAGCGGACAAACATTGATTTTTATATATTAGATTATACAAATAATAGTTGGGGGCTATAACATATCCGAAAATCGAACAGGAAATAAAGAATTTGACTTTTAGCACTATAGGCCTAGTGTTTTTAAAATATATATTTTTTAATTTGATTTAAAATGGTTTTAAAATTTAAATATATTAGCGAATTTCCCCTATAGGAAAGAAGCTATTATCGTAGGTCTCATGGTAAGACTTAAGCCCAAGACCATGATAACTTTTCATTTTGAGGTCCCCAGATGCCAAAAACACCATTCGTTCAAATTTGTATATATGTATATATATATAAATATTTATATATTTTTTATATTTTATAGACAATAATTTTTTAGATTTTATATAAATTTATTTTATATTTTATGTAAAATACAAAATTTTAAATATCCGTCCCGCAGAAGGAAAATACTGCCGGGGAAAAATCTCGATCTACCGCCGCCGCCGCCCCGTCCATAAAAATGTCGGATTTACACTACTCAAATTTATCTTGTGGTATTTTATATAGGCTAAAATGTAAAACATAAGAGTATTTTTACAAAATCTTTCCCGCGGGAGGAAAATCCTGCCGGAGGAAAAAATCTCGGTCTACCTCCTCCTCCATAAAAATATCCGAAATACACTACTCATATTATTTGTCCTGTGGGAGGAAAATCCTGGTTGAGGAAAGGTCTCCGTCATCACCCTGAATATATAATGCTACGTGTTTGGATTATTTACTAGGACTTGTGAATATTCAATAGGCAGGGATCTAGCAAGTGTCCAAAAACTGATCCTTTAGACTTTGTCTTTAGTTGGCGGAATCCCGTGGGGTTTTCTCCGCCAAAATTTTTCCGCAAATGGGTTTTGTGGCCCTTCTTTCTGGTTTTGCCACTACTGCGGGCGAAGCCGCGACGGGTATCAGATATGTAAAACGTAATCCTGATAAACCTTGCATTCCCCCGCCAAGCAATGGTCGACATTTGTTTTTCCGTCCGTCGTCGATGTTGCTTCTAGATTGGGTGACACTATAGTACCCGCGCTGCTCTGCAGCATCAGTCAATGTTGAAATTTAAAAGTGATGTAATTGATGAGTGATGCCTAATCAAGCTAAAATATTATTGCACTTTATACATCCCTTCCCTTGTATTTATGTAAATGTTTTACACTCCACATCACGTTAACAGTTCACATAATTTCAAAGTGAAAACAACATAATTAATCATTGTAACTTGCATAAACTCCGTAAGGCAACATAAAAACAAAATCATTGTTATAGAAGCAGTGTATTTTAAATAAAACTTTGATTTAATATTAAAGGAAATGTATTAACCTTGAAGTCGTTAGACCTAATATTTTCTCCGCTAGAGTACAGCTGCAAAGGGTTTTAAATGTAATATATATATATATATATATATATATATATATATATAACAGCTGGTTTATTTTATTACCAGTTTGTCTGCTTAAACAGTTGTAAAGAGATAATATATAACCGCATAATGATGGTTGTTTTAACAAAAACTACACAATATATTTTTTATATGTATAAACGTAGTTTAACATTAATATTCTCAGGCCTTCTTTCCTTAGGCTAACTGATTATAATTATATTTTCCCAGCAATGTTATATCCTAATGTAAGAAGAAACAATTTCCTTATAATGTTGTCTGTGAGCTCATCCCATGGTTTTCCTTTCATGACAGCTAACTGCAAAGCGTCCTGCAGGGTTCTGAATTGGTTTTCGGTACAGCGCATACCAATGCTCACAAACTTGATAAAGAGTCCCTACAGAAAAACTATTCAACCTGGATTAACTTATAACATGTAACTAAAAAAAACTTGTAAAAGTTACCTCGAATGTTGTATAACCAATAGTCACTACGGTCTCTTTTGGCTTTGACACTCGTTTCGTGACGTGACTTCGAAGTAGTCTTAGGTTTGGGTCTAATATACTAACTTAGGGAGTAAAATTGATACCATAGTGCTAAAACTGGCATTTGAGAATACTAAAGACAGGCTAAAATTAAAAACAAACTTAGACTGAAACATATAATTTTTACGTCAAGTTTTAAATCGATATCTCAACTGATTCCTAAGGTATACAATGAAAATTAAAATAAAGAATAAACAAACACCATTGTTCTAGGAAGTCTGTAGGTTTATGTTACATTTGTTTACCCCATAGGAAGAATTATTGAAGTTTTCGGGTAGAGTTTGCCGATTACGAAACGATTATTCGATGAACATGCGTACGTTTTTTGATAGCTCTAAACTTAAAGTTGTAATGGGTCAAAGCTTTTTGAAAGGGCCCTAAGTTAACGCCAAAACCTCAAAAAATAAAACTTTCCCATTCAAACACATATAGCTTGTCTCCTTTCTCTTATGTAGCAGCTTTTTCTCGATCTATCATGGTGAAAAATAATAACTGGATTTCATGTATGTTATTGAATGTATAAACGCCCAAAAAGAAAGCAGCTATTTTCTCAATTTATCTGATTCATACAAAACTAACTGGATTACATGTAAATTGTGAAATATATTAACGCTTATTTGATATGTCGTCACGAAACGAGTGTCAAAGCCAAAAGAGAACAAAGTGACTTTATTGGTTAATTCGAGGTAATTCTTCAAAGTTTTGTTTTAGATGTTACAAGTTATACCCGCGATTAGCTTTTTCTGGAGTTACTCTTTATCAAGTTTGTCAGTATTGCTATGTGCTGTACTAAAATCAAACGAGTTCGCACGCAGCACGCTGACGTGAGGGAAGGTAATTTCCACATAACAACTTTAAAACTCAAAATCTGTGTAAAAACATACATGTATTCCAATTTTTATTGAAATCTGAAAACAGTGATTTTTTGGCTGTTCTGATGCTCCTGGTTTCATTTACCTGCAAAACTGTGAATACAGTTTTGCGCATTATAATGTTAGGAGAAGGTCCTGGCAGGCTTGTATAGTATTACATGTCATCCATTCATTATTTAGTGATAATTTTCCTATTATGTGTTATTTTATATTTAAGTTTCCCTATCAATGTGTTAATTAATTAATTTCCCATAAATGTGTTATTTGTATTAATTGCCCTATGTTCATGCCTAATAATAATCATCCTTACCACCACTCCTCAGAAAACTATTCCCCTCTATGTATTTAATCTTTATTTATCCGTGCAATTGTAAAATAATATGTATTTCATTAATTAATCACCAAGAATTATTCACAGCCTATCCACATCTAATAGCCTACTCACTTAATTTAATATGTTGCTAATAATAATATTTTAGATATAATTTATGATTGCAATAGAATTAAAATTTAATATAATATACTTTTCAAAAATAGTCCTTAAGGAATCTAAATTACAGTGACCAGTGTTAACAATTGTGTACATGTGCTTTCAACAATGGACCATGCTTCCAGACCTCATCTCTGCTAGATCTTTCTTCTTGTTCCAGATGCCATAGTGTTAAGACCTAAAATCTGTGCAGGACACAGTTCCTATTTAAATTCACCCAGTATGGCCTAAGTTTTGAATTGCTTAGTGCTCATTTATTAGGGACTCATTGCTCAGTATAATACCATTTTAAATTCACTCCCTTTTCTTTGTTTTATCCCCAAAATTGGTATTGAGCGAAGAACATTGTAAGCTGATTGGTAAACCACTTCCATTGTGTATTCTATTAGGGACTTGAAAGAATACAGACATTTAATAGAACAAGTCTAATGTTCTGAAAGTTAAATTAACATCAAGAGTATATTATTCCATTGAACTATCTTTTCTAAATTTAATTTGAGTATTTTAATCATCAGTAAATTCAGTGAAAACCATTGGACTTTCCTTTTGGACAACACCAAAATTTATCATTGTTGCAATTTGTAAACAACATAAGCCTAATTGGACTAAATATTCTTTCACCTATAATTTCAACGTTATTCAAGTCAGCACGATACTCCCCCCCTGAGAAAACGAGCCCTCATATATAAAAGAATCCCATTTAGAATCAAAATATGAACATTTTAGTCTTAAGCCTACACGTATTATTGCCATCCATCTTCTAGCCTAGGCCATTCACTGTAACTTTCCCCAGAATTGTAGATTATTTGTAAATCCCCTTTGATTGATAACTTTTAAAAGACAATTGTTATTACTAGATAAATAAATATTATATTGTTCCTCTGTAACTTTGTATTTCATTCAAATAGTTAAAAGACATTTTAGAAATTGTACACCTACCTTCTGTTGATATCTAGATTAATTACAAAAACACATTCTACTCACTACAATAAACCAAAGAAGACCATAGGTAGAAATATATTTATTGATAAGTCAAGTAAGACCATTTGTGAGCTATATTTAAATAGCCTAGTGAATTTTGTAGGTAGTAACACTCTTTATTGTGAAGACAAGCTAGGCTTAGCACATGGTAGCCATTGCCCACAGATCCGATAGCGTCACTTTTATATCCACATTTCCCGATCACATCCGAACAGATAATTAGTCAAGAGTTAATAATTTAGAATCATAATAAATAAATAATAAAAGTAAGAAAAAGAAACATAAGAATTTGGCCACCCAACGTACTGGCTTGAATAACGAGTGATAAACATTGCAATCCTCAACTAGAATAAGCTGTGCAGAAAGATGGAGAAGTTAAACGGAATTTAGATTGTGGAAGCGTGTGCAGAAAGATGGAGAAGTTAAACGGAATTTAGATTGTGGAAGCGTGTGATTATTTTAAGTTAATATAAGTTTTAGAGGATTGTTTGGCAGGAATTAAGTTAAATAAATAGTCAAATAAAACATTTAATAGTTGTATTTTTACATTTCCAACAAATAATAAAGTAAACAATTGTAAAGTTAAAGTTAGTTTTAAATAAGCCAAAAATTGTGATTCATTCTTAAGTAATGTTTACCAAAGAATAGTCTTCTTGATGATAATAACAAACATCTGTTTTTTATATCATATGTAAACTTAAACCATGTCCAAATGTTAAATTTCAGTTTACAAGTTTCACACTTATGGCTTAGCCACACTCCCACAGGACTTAAAATTCCTCGATTTGCGAACAGAACTGATTCTAGTTCTGGTTGTTCACTTCTAGTGGGTAGAGTAAACTTATTGGGCGGACTATCTTTTTGTTGCTGCTGAGGATTACAGTGACACTTCTTATCTTCTTGTCTCTGCTAGTATGGAGTTCCAAAATCTTTCCTATCTTCCATCTTCCTCGGGGCAATTCATCGTGAATCAGTACAACTTCACCAATCTTTGGTATGACTTTTGAAGTACACTTGTTCTGTTTTATTTCATTTGTTCTTCTTTCACGTAGACTTATTAAGTAGTCAGTAAGCCATATTTTCCAAAATGAATCCAGCAACTTTCCTCCTTTTTTCCAAAGTTCCAGAATATCCTTTCTTGTAGGATTTTGTACTTCAATGGTATTTACATTTGTTTTATTTTCTTCACTGCCATTTGTAATACCATTTTTCCCGTGGAAGTTTAAAAAATGACCTGGGGTTATGATGTCATCTGTGATGCTAAGCTCATTGGAAGAAGTGTAAACTAGAGGTCTTGAATTTATAACTGATTCCGTCTCAATGAGAACAGTTTCCAATTGCGTGTAGTTAAGTTTCAGTGGTCCTATAGTTTTCCTCAAACATCTCTTGACTAATGAAATTAATGTTTCATAGAATCCCCCCATCCAAGGAGGAAATTCCAGATTTGCAGACTTTTTGGATTTAGCAGAAGCATCATATACAATTCTTACTTTGGTAGTAGTTTTTGATTCGTTGATGACGGGGTGATGGGGAATATAATGAGTGACCGCTGAGACGTCGTTAAGAGGGACTTTTTCAATAACACCAATAAAAGCCTGATCTTGAATGATGTTGTTGTACTCTCGAAGTACATGTAGTTGGTTTTCAAAACGATGTAAAAGTGATTTAAGCCGCCCAACGGACAAACCATAGTTATTGGGTAAGTTGGGAGGGTACTCTTTCCAAGGCCAACTGACAGAATACCTACCATTTTCTAGTTTGATCGTCTCATTAAATTGATTTAAAGCGATGTCGTCATCATTTTGAAAAGGACAGTCACGAATCCCTAAGCTCTCCAGACTCCACAAGTCCTTAACATTTACTTCTTCTATTAGTTGTGAATCAGGTGTTTCAAAGTGATTTTTCAATCCAAAGAGGTTTGTAGGTTGAATTGTAGTGAGAAAAGAAGTAGAATATACATTTTCTGTATAATTTTTAGACCTTTCTCTGCCACTTACAATCCAACCTATTTTAGACCCTACAAGATATAAACCAGTGTGTACTTCAATCTTTTCGTTTGTGACTATATCAAAGTAGTAGTCGTTACCTATTAAGAGTTCAATTTCAGAATCTTCGTTTTGACTCTCTGCAAAGATTAAAGATGGATAAAGCGACTTTATAGATGTTATGTCAACTGCGGAGCTAGCGCTTAGTTTTCCGGTAATTTGCGGTACAACATTACAATTAATACTGAGTACAGTTCCGTCAATAAGTTTAAGCCCGGTAGTAACAGTCTGAGTTTCAATTGTCTTGGCTTCTTGATTACCAAAGGTAAAAACTGATAAAATTTGTGTATTTGTACACTGAAGTTTAAGTTTGGAAGCAAGACTTTTTGAGATATAAGATCTCTGACTCCCGGTGTCAAATAATATTCGAGCAGGCTCTGTAAAGCCGTCTTTTGTAATATGAACCTTTGCAGTTTGTAAAATTACAGTTTCATTTGCAGAAACAAGAGAAGTTTCATTAGAAAAGTTGGAATTTACGGCAGACGTTTCACTATACCTAGTACTCTGAGAGAATTGCTTAGAACAGAGACTTCTATGATGATTGTTTCTCTGTTTACAGTACACACATGGTTTGTTTATTTTACAATCCTTTAAATTGTGTCCACCTTTCAAACAAATGTAACACAAACCCTTTACCTTACCTTTTCTTTCATCAACAGTTTTGTACTTCTGGCACTGGTCGCTCCAATGGTTCCCCTTGCAGAATATGCAGGCTAGAGTTTTGTTTTCATGCAATGGAAGTGACTGCGTTGTTGAAGGATTATCCCTGTCTGAGGGCTGTAGATCACTTCGATATTCTGGTTGTAGGCTAAGGGATTTTGTAGAGTTTATACCTAATAGGAGTTGAGATTTTTCCCTAGCTTGGATTATATTTTTAACTATACTGCATAAATGTTTGACATCAAGTGTGTTGTCAACATTTTGTTCCTCAACCTTAATTACAACATCGAGAGGTAGCTTCCTCATAATAAGTGAAAAAAAGAAATTTGAGTTGGTATCCTCACCTAAGTTTTGTAAACACCTGGTGTGTTTCTCAATATTATCAAACAAGTACCTGAGTTTGCTAGTTTCACTATTTTTTAAGGGGTTCAAGTCCATCAAGACTTTATAGTGAGAGTTAATGATAAGTTGGTTGTTGGCAAACCTGTCTTTAAGCATTGAAATCCACCACGCACGGGAAACCTCACCAGGCCCGGACACCGGAAGGATTGACAGATTGATAGCTCTTTCTTGATTCGGTGGGTGGACCGATGCTTCTAGGTGTCAAACGAGGCAACTCTTGTGATTGAAAATTATCATAATAAGTTATTTCACGTTGGAGTCCAACACACCTTGGCTGAAATAAGGAAAGAATATTGGATTATTCAGGGAAGATCTCAAGTTTCAAAAACCATAAGAAAATGCTTAATATGTAAACGATGGGAAGGTGTCCCGTACAAGTTACCTCCTATGCCCCCTTTTCCAACAGAACGTGTAACCATACAGCTCCCTTTTCATATTCTGGACTTGATTATTTTGGCCCTTTATATGTAAAGTCAAATGACAACTTTGAGGAAACACGAAAAGTTTATGGATGCATTTTTACATGTTTAACTGTTAGAGCAATACATTTAGAACTAGTAAGTGATATGACTTCAAATGAATTCCTACTTGCTTTGAAACGGTTTGTCGGCAGAAGAGGCAAAGAAATATATTTGGACAACGCACCACATTTTAACTCGCCACTTCATTGTTGGAAAAGGTCTGGCAGAACAATATCAAAGACGCAGATGTCATATCTTATGTTAGTCAACATTGGTGTAAATTTAGCTTTATTCCTGAATTCGCTCCTTGGATGGGGGGATTCTATGAAAGATTAATTTCATTAGTCAAGAGATGTTTGAGGAAAACTATAGGACCACTGAATCTTAACTACACGCAATTGGAAACTGTTCTCATTGAGACGGAATCAGTTATAAATTCAAGACCTCTAGTTTACACTTCTTCCAATGAGCTTAGCATCACAGATGACATCATAACCCCAGGTCATTTTTTAAACTTCCACGGGAAAAATGGTATTATAAATGGCAGTGAAGAAAATAAAACAAATGTAAATACCTTTGAAGTACAAAATCCTACAAGAAAGGATATTCTGGAACTTTGGAAAAAGGGAGGAAAGTTGCTGGATTCATTTTGGAAAATATGGCTTACTGACTACTTAATAAGTCTACGTGAAAGAAGAACAAATGAAATAAAAGAGAAAAAGTGTACTTCAAAAGTCATACCAAAGATTGGTGAAGTTGTACTGATTCACGATGAATTGCCCCGAGGAAGATGGAAGATAGGAAAGATTTTGGAACTCCATACTAGCAGAGACAAGAAGATAAGAAGTGTCACTGTAATCCTCAGCAGTAACAAAAAGATAGTCCGCCCAATAAGTTTACTCTACCCACTAGAAGTGAACAACCAGAACTAGAATCAGTTCTGTTCGCAAATCGAGGAATTTTAAGTCCTGTGGGAGTGTGGCTAAGCCATAAGTGTGAAACTTGTAAACTGAAATTTAACATTTGGACATGGTTTAAGTTTACATATGATATAAAAAACAGATGTTTGTTATTATCATCAAGAATATTATTCTTTGGTAAACATTACTTAAGAATGAATCACAATTTTTGGCTTATTTAAAACTAACTTTATCTTTACAATTGTTTACTTTATTATTTGTTGGAAATGTAAAAATACAACTATAAAATGTTTTATTTGACTATTTATTTAACTTAATTCCTGCCAAACAATCCTCTAAAACTTATATTAACTTAAAATAATCACACGCTTCCACAATCTAAATTCCGTTTAACTTCTCCATCTTTCTGCACATAAGCCTAGAATAAGATTGTCATATTTAATATTAACTTCCCGTAATTGTTTCCCTCCCCACCCCTCATTATTAATATGCGATAATGTTATAACTGTGTATAACATTATCGCATATTTAATAATCTCGCACGGTATAACTAAAACGAACTCACAATGGCCGAAAATAAGTATAATTTACGAAAAACACGCAACTACTAACTACCCGGTACCAGACGCTATGTCGAGTGACGACGAATCGAGCAGCCGCCATGTTGGACAAAACCAAGAAGAAGCATTTAAGATCACCGACCGCCAAATATACACGGACCCCATCAGCCAATCAGAGAGCGCCGATCTCACAACCTCGACGCAAGATTTCTCCCTCAGTCTGCCCGTAGACGATAAAACTACTTACACGTCACCTGAACGAAGTAATTCCAGTCGACCGACCCGAACGCTGACGGACATACCCGAAGTCTCCCGAACAGTATCCATTGATTTAAATGAACGAGAGAGTACCGGCAATCCATCCATTGAGTTGGCGCTTACCCATTCATTGCGTCCGATGACCGACACGCACACGGGCGATACGATTAGCGAATTGAATACTGTTAATCCGATTACACCAACACCCGCAATCGACATAAATATGCTAGTTACCCTCATGACCAATTTAGGAAACAAAATTGAGCAATCAGTAAATAGTAAAATTGAACAGACTAGTGCTACAATCGAATCTGAACTAAAATCTGAAATACGAGAAACTAAATCTGAAATCCAAACAATCCATGCGGACTTTCAACAACAGATCAATCAAACAAAAGCTGAATTAACCAAAATCTTCAACGATAAATCCAATGAAACCCAGCAAGAAATTCAAGCCTGTAGGAACGCTTTTGAATCACAAATGCAAGAAACTAGGGAAAACCAAATTGAAATTAGATTAGAAATTAACGCTATTAAACTGACACAAAATACACAAGCCGAAGAAACCGCTAAATTAAATGACAAACTCATGCTCAGAATTGAAAACTCCCAGACTCAAATGAGACAGTTTGTAATAGACAGCATTTCACAACAACAAATCGCTTCTGAACTCGAAAACAAACAATGTCAGGATAATATCATCTCTACTGTCAAATCTCAACTTGAAGAACATAAGCAAAATTTTGATCAGAAAATAGAAGAATTAACAGCCAAAACACAACTGGATAATGAGCGTAACTCTAAAACAAACTTAACGGCAGTACAAAATGAAGTCATACCCAAAATTACACTGCAGACAAAACTAATTGAAGCACAACAACTCGAAATCCAAACCTTGAACCAAAACCTAAATAAGTGTGAAGCCGAAGTAACCAACCTGAAACAATCCAATCAACTAAGCGGAATGACAGGACAAATTAAAGTAATCTGCAATGGTAGCGAAGCTAATGACCGACTAATGCCAAAATTTAATGGACGTAGCGGCAACCCAAATGAGTATCTATACAAACTAAGACGATACTATGAACGAGGCATCGAACGAAACCAATGTTGCGATTCAACTGAGTATTTAAAAGACCTGCTAGAAACATCATTTGAAGGACCTGCATCACGATGGTTACAACTAATAAAAACTGAGATCACCGATTGGGAACGATTTGCGAAAGAATTTGAATTAAAATACTGGAGTCAGGCAGTCCAACGCGGAATCAAAGCTAAAATCGAGTCTGAGAAATATAGAGCTAACGGGACATTGAGCCGGATGGAATACTTAACAGAACGAGTATTGCTACTACAGTCGATGACGCCTAGTCTGAGTGAAGAGGAGATAGTTACCCTCATGGCAGAACGTTTTGACTCAATAATACAAGACAGTATTAGTGTCCAAAACATCACCACGATCCGAGCGATGGAGAGACTATTGGAAAAAGAAGACATCAAGGACGGACCAAAGAAAGCTAGGAGCCATAACAACCAACAAAGCAGCAGACCAACCAGCCCGACTACTCAAAACCAACAAAATTACAACGATAGGTATGCCAACCAACGAGCCCATCAACCAAAAATGAACACACACCATAATTATCAGCAAAACAAATATACTCCGAACAACTCTTCATACCGAAACCAACAAAATTATCGGAATAATAATGGTAACAACCACCAACAATATCATAGAAGCCATCATGACAACAAACCATATCAGCGTGAACAGTATCATCACAGAAATTATGATCAAAATTACAAACACGATCGCAACCACCCTACCAACGAACAGAACCAACTCTGTGCGATATTTAGGCAAAATCCTAACCCGCCTAACGCACCGACTGCACCTCCGATGAGTCCACACTCAAGTAATAATAATGCTAGTCCACGTTCCTCATCGTCTCAAACGAGACAGGGAAACGACTCGGCGCTGTAAACCACGGCCGAGAAAGGGTTATGTTGTCTAGTGATCACCCATTGAATACAGCGCCTACTTACAATATCCTCGGTCAAACTATTAACCATTCTATAAATCTCATGCACACTAACAATATAATATGTGATAAAAATTTCCTCTTAGAACATGAATACGAAAACGATGTCAATTCAAACTACACACAAATTAACTGTCCAGAAATCAATATAACATTAAATAATATCAGCACTAGTGCCTTAATTGATTCCGGTTCTTCAGTAACTTGTATAGCCGAAGCTTGGTTTAATGAAAATAAGATAAAACTACAACCATTTGAAGAATTACCAGTGAATAATACCGTTATCAAGACAGCTGTTGGAGAAAAATCTAAACGTGTTTCCCGCACAATATATGTTCCCACCACCATTGATAAACATACGATGTTAACTGAATATTTGATAGTACCACACTTAATAAAACCTATAATTCTCGGAGTCGATGTTCTATCTGCCCTCAAAATGGATTTGAATTTTAACACAAATGAAATAAATATGAAAATCAATAATGATAATGTTACAATGAAGTTTAATATGTGTCATCATGAAGGACAGTTATGTCAAATAATAATTAATAATAGCCATAGGCCAAATAATAATATGAATAATAATTTTGATAATATGATGTACGATGAGTACAATGATGATTTAATATATGATAAATATGATAGCACAGCACACAACTTCAGTGAGTTACAAACAAATCCAATAAACGACAGCACATTGACACAAGAAGAAATTAATACATCTTTAGCATCAAATGATTACATCAAGAAAGAATAACAAACAATTTTAAGTCAGTTATTAAATAAGTACAAACATGTTTTCCCCGAGCTATTTATGGAGAAACTGCAAAACTTTTCGAGGTTTACGAAGGACCATTCATCATTAAGCAAATATTAGGAAAATCTACTTTTCATGTAACCAGAGAAAACGAAGACATCTTATTTGGACCATACCACATATCTGCATTAAAAAGATACATAGAACCCATAGTAGAAGAGGATACTGTAAATAGTGAAGAAGACCCTGACAACATAAACTCTTAAAAACAGTGTATATAGTTCATCATCAAGTGTAATAAATTTTAAATAAGGAGATCGTCATGAACCTTAACCGCGAGTGCGTAAGCCTTCCCATATTCCCCAAGTGTGAACAGTGTGATTATTCCTCAAAAACAGTGTTGAATACCAATTTATTTATTAAATGCGATGATTATAAACAGTAATTTTGCCCTTGTAGTAAACAATGTATAAACCGAAAGTGTTGTTATGCAAGTGAAGAATTTCATCACCATACCAATAAACAATTGTTATATTAAATGTTCCCTTAATCCCAATCCCCTTGTGTCCGGTCATGAACTATCCTAATCCCTCATCCCATATTTCCCCATTTATGTATTGTTCCTATGTTTATGTAAATTTAGAATAAGAAGTGTATTATCACCAACCAACATCAATCATTTAATGTACCTCATAACTAGCTGTAAATATGTTTCATACTAAATAATTCATGTATTCCATTTCATATTTGATCGAAATCTGTCTTTAATTCATAAATCATACAGATTTCTGAGGAGATAATTATAGTATTACATGTCATCCATTCATTATTTAGTGATAATTTTCCTATTATGTGTTATTTTATATTTAAGTTTCCCTATCAATGTGTTAATTAATTAATTTCCCATAAATGTGTTATTTGTATTAATTGCCCTATGTTCATGCCTAATAATAATCATCCTTACCACCACTCCTCAGAAAACTATTCCCCTCTATGTATTTAATGTTTATTTATCTGTGCAATTGTAAAATAATATGTATTTCATTAATTAATCACCAAGAATTATTCACAGCCTATCCACATCTAATAGCCTACTCACTTAATTTAATATGTTGCTAATAATAATATTTTAGATATAATTTATGTGAGAGGATTGCAATAGAATTAAAATTTAATATAATATACTTTTCAAAAATAGTCCTTAAGGAATCTAAATTACAGTGACCAGTGTTAACAATTGTGTATACCATGTACTTTCAACAATGGACCATGCTTCCAGACCTCATCTCTGCTAGATCTTTCTTCTTGTTCCAGATGCCATAGTGTTAAGACCTAAAATCTGTGCAGGACACAGTTCCTATTTAAATTCACCCAGTATGGCCTAAGTTTTGAATTGCATAGTGCTCATTTATTAGGGACTCATTGCTCAGTATAATACCATTTTAAATTCACTCCCTTTTCTTTGTTTTATCCCCAAAATTGGTATTGAGCGAAGAACATTGTAAGCTGATTGGTAAACCACTTCCATTGTGTATTCTATTAGGGACTTGAAAGAATACAGACATTTAATAGAACAGGTCTAATGTTCTGAAAGTTAAATTAACATCAAGAGTATATTATTCCATTGAACTATCTTTTCTAAATTTAATTTGAGTATTTTAATCATCAGTAAATTCAGTGAAAACCATTGGACTTTCCTTTTGGACAACACCAAAATTTATCATTGTTGCAATTTGTAAACAACATAAGCCTAATTGGACTAAATATTCTTTCACCTATAATTTCAACGTTATTCAAGTCAGCACGATACTCCCCCCCCTGAGAAAAAGAGCCCTCATATATAAAAGAATCCCATTTAGAATCAAAATATGAACATTTTAGTCTTAAGCCTACATGTATTATTGCCATCCATCTTCTAGCCTAGGCCATTCACTGTAACTTTCCCCAGAATTGTAGATTATTTGTAAATCCCCTTTGATTGATAACTTTTAAAAGACAATTGTTATTACTAGATAAATAAATATTATATTGTTCCTCTGTAACTTTGTATTTCATTCAAATAGTTAAAAGACATTTTGGAAATTGTACACCTACCTTCTGTTGATATCTAGATTAATTACAAAAACACATTCTACTCACTACAATAAACCAAAGAAGACCATAGGTAGAAATATATTTATTGATAAGTCAAGTAAGACCATTTGTGAGCTATATTTAAATAGCCTAGTGAATTTTGTAGGTAGTAACACTCTTTATTGTGAAGACAAGCTAGGCTTAGCACATGGTAGCCATTGCCCACAGATCCGATAGCGTCACTTTTATATCCACATTTCCCGATCACATCCGAACAGATAATTAGTCAAGAGTTAATAATTTAGAATCATAATAAATAAATAATAAAAGTAAGAAAAAGAAACATAAGACTTGAAAGTAGGCGTGAGTTGCTGGGGACGATAAAAGTACTCTAACAAAGGAATAACAGGCTTTTATAGTGTAAAACCCCCATAAGACAACGTACTGTGTTTAGTCGAAACACATTTTCTTTAATAACTCGGTAAATATTAATGCTAGAATGACGAGAGAGGGCTTAAAACTTTCGCCTCACTAATTCCCACCTCTTTTCATGCATTAATTTTGCATCCGGGGCTTTTCTGACCCTTTTTGGGCCCAAAAACTCAAAATTTGAAAGATTATTTCCCAAAAAAGGGGTTTAGAGTTTTCCGATTATTTTGCCCAACGAACTTGTCCAACTGATTACAGAAAGGAACGTCCCTACCAAATTTGAAGTAAATTGGGCAAAAAATGCGATCGCTAGAGTGCACACATATATATATATATATACATATATATATATACATACATATATATATAAAATTTTGAACGACAGTAGGGGGCATTGGAGCGTTCAAAACCAGCACAGGCGAAGTGAGGATGCGAGGATGCAAGGTCACCCCCCCCCCCGTCACGTGACCTGGCGGAAACCTAACTTAGGCTGGCGATCGAGATGAGGAAGAGGTTGCCAGCCCTCTGTGCAATTCCTCACCCTTGTATTACCGGACTCAAACTGGCGATCGAGATGAGGAAGAGGTCGCCAGCCCTCTGTCCAATTCCTCACTCTTGTATTACCGGGCTCAAACTGGCAATCGACATGAGGAAGAGGTCGCCAGCCCTCTGTGCAATTCCTCACCCTTGTATTACCGGACTCAAACTGGCGATCGAGATGAGAAAGAGGTCGCCAGCCCTCTGTGCAATTCCTCACCCTTGTATTACCGGACTCAAACTGGCGATCGAGATGAGGAAGAGGTCGCCAGCCCTCTGTGCAATTCCTCACTCTTGTATTACCGGGCTCAAACTGGCAATCGACATGAGGAAGAGGTCGCCAGCCCTCTGTGCAATTCCTCACCCTTGTATTACCGGACTCAAACTGGCGATCGAGATGAGGAAGAGGTCGCCAGCCCTCTGTGCAATTCCTCACTCTTGTATTACCGGACTCAAACTGGCGATCGAGATGAGGAAGAGGTCGCCAGCCCTCTGTGCAATTCCTCACCCTTGTATTACCGGACTCAAACTGGCGATCGAGATGAGGAAGAGGTCGCCAGCCCTCTGTGCAATTCCTCACTCTTGTATTACCGGGCTCAAACTGGCAATCGACATGAGGAAGAGGTCGCCAGCCCTCTGTGCAATTCCTCACCCTTGTATTACCGGACTCAAACTGGCGATCGAGATGAGGAAGAGGTCGCCAGCCCTCTGTGCAATTCCTCACTCTTGTATTACCGGACTCAAACTGGCGATCGAGATGAGGAAGAGGTCGCCAGCCCTCTGTGCAATTCCTCACTCTTGTATTACCGGGCTCAAACTGGCAATCGACATGAGGAAGAGGTCGCCAGCCCTCTGTGCAATTCCTCACTCTTGCATTACCGGGCTCAAACTGGCGATCGAGATGAGGAAGAGGTCGCCAGCCCTCTGTGCAATTCCTCACCCTTCTTTACGATCAAGCGCCAGGCACGGTTTTTATGTTAAACAAGAAACCGCCAGTACTAATGACCTGTTTTCGAGAGAGAGTAAACGGCTTTAGCCGAGTAAACAGATTCAAGTAGTAAACAAGGGGCTGCCAGCCTCTGTGCAGTTCCTCACCCTTGTACTACCGGACTCGAACTGGCGATTGAGATGAGGAAGAGGTTGCCAGCCCTCTGTGCAATTCCTCACTCTTGCATTACCGGGCTCAAACTGGCGATCGAGATGAGGAAGAGTTCGCCAGCCCTCTGTGCAATTCCTCACTCTTGCATTACCGGGCTCAAACTGGCGATCGAGATGAGGAAGAGGTCGCCAGTTCCTCACCCCTCGTGCTTATCGGGCGAAGTGACTGGTGACTGGTACAGCCAAGCACGACCCCCAAGTAGAGGTGTCAACAACAGCGGGTGAAAGCGGCATTGGAAAGTGACAATACCCAGACTCCAGAGGTGTCAACAACCCTCCCGGGCGAAAGCGCACATTCGAGTCAGTCTTGACCAGAGCCGCTTCCATAATGAACGCCCTTACTGTGGAAGTCTTTATCAACGTCCCCAACATCAGCCGGTACCTCCTGCTCGGACCGGAGTACCTTACTCCCACAAGGACTCGGGTCGAGGAGGCGATGAGGAGAGGCGTCCACGTCTTCCTCAGGCCGGGGCGGTGGAGTCCAGCCAGTCCCGTGATGGCCTCCCGTCGTTACGACCCGGGGGACCCGGCGCAGTGGGACGAGGTTCTGCAAGGGCTGCAGTTAACTCTGGACCAAGGCGGCATGGCGGTGCCGGACGTCCAGGAAAACTATAGAAGGCCTGGACAGTAACCGGTTAAACCCCAAACCGGTTACTGTTACCCCAACCCAAAGACCCAAGACCCTCTGTCCTACCACATAACCCTCTGTCCTACCCCAACCCATAACCCTATCCCATCCCCACCCCAATAAAACTAGCAAGGGTGGAGTGAGGAGCCCCCGGCCGGCGGCACTTTCCGTGATGACCTTGAACATGAGGAAAAAACTTTCGAAAATTAATAACTAGCCTATTTACCCACCGATTCCCACGGAACTTTTTCCAGAGTGTAGGCCTACCCCAGAGGAAGCGAATGACGAAAGAACCCCATAGATCCGCCATCAAACAAGGCCGCTATTAATTTATAACCGCGTTTTCCTTATGGGATATCAGCTGTTTACCGACCGATTTTGATGAAACTTCACCACATGTCGGGCAGCGACCTAAGTAAACCATCCCTTAAAGAAAATTGAAAATCCACCGTTAAACGGACCCGCTATTAATTTTTGAACGCATTTTCCTTATGGGATCTCAGCTGTTTACCGACCGATTTTGATGAAACTTCACCACATGTCGGGCAGTGGTCTAAGTAAACCATCCCTTAAAGAAAATTGAAAATCTGCCGTTAAACGGGCCCGTTATTAATTTTTAAACGCGTTTTCCTTATAGGATCTCAGCTGTTTACCGACCGATTTTGATGAAACTTCACCACATGTCGGGCAGCGGTCTAAGTAAACCATCCCACAGGACATTTTCCAGAGTGTAGGCCTATCCCAGAGGAAGCGAATGACGAAAGAACCCCATAGATCCGCCATCAAACAAGACCGCTATTAATTTATAACCGCGTTTTCCTTATGGGATCTCGGCTGTTTACCGCACAACCGCGATGACGTCATAGTTTTCCTGGAACCGGTAGCGATGACGTATTCCGAGAACTGTTTACCACTCGGACCTGTTCACTCATTAGCGAGCTTCTAGAAGCTTCTCCCGGATATGGAAAATCCCCAGCTTATTGCGCAATAGGCAATCTCCCGCGCTTCTAGAAGCTTCTAGAAGGTTCGCTGGAGTGCGCGCGTGACACAGGTATAAAACCGAGGCTCGGCCGCGCGCACGCGACCTCAGTGTTGTTCGAGACGTCACCATGAACGGAAGCGGTACCGACGTAGTAAACGTGGACCAAACGATCCGCTCTTTCCTAGAGGAGCTGGACGCAATGGACGAGAACGCTAACATACCGTCAGTACAGCAACAGCAGGGATGCGCGTCAAAGAAGAAGCCCGATGGGTAGACTGTAAAGAGGAAGGAAGTGCCTATCGATTCCCCATCACTGTGCTGGTCTGCTGGTGGATGTCAGTATACTGTGAAGAACCCCAGCAACAGCGGTAACGTACTGTTGAAGATGAACGTTTTCCAAGGAGGTCGCTCGACTTGGACCTGCGGCCTGTATTTGGACGAGCGGCGGGACGACGAGATCTGCATGATTCTGACGGATCTGCTGACTAGGCTGCAGAACCTATGGTTGGTCAACAGCGAGACGGGAGAGCCTAGATTCAACGGAATCGTCAGGACCGTCAGTCCGCTGCCCGCCTGGAGGAAGATCGCGGATCGTTGCGTTTCCACCACCGCTGTCGCCATCCCTGAAAAGCGGAAAAAGACTAAAAAATAAATGAAATAAACGAAGTAATTCGATCCTTCCCTTTGCTACTTTTCCTTAATGTACACTATTGTAAAAAAAAATAAATAACTAACGTAATAATACGAATGAGCGTGTTCCTCGAGGTACATTTCCAGCCTCACCACCCCTCCACTCCTCTGTCCCTCCACTCCTCCTCCACTCCGCTGTCCCTCCACTCCTCCACTCCTAGTAATTAAATCAACAGAACACCAGTTGTCAAACACCCACGGGCTCATTCTTGTTCAGGAGTTTGAAGTGTGTGTTTGTGTAATAGTGTTGCTGTGTGAAGTTCTGTCAGAGTGTTCACCCGACGTTTTGATCTAAGCTATAAAATGAACCACTTAACCGCCTATGAGTTTAATGATCAGCCTTTGTCTGTACTGTTTGACAGCAGCGATAATCCATGGTTCAAAGCTAAGGATGTAGCTACAATATTGGGCTACGCTAACCCTAAAGAAGCAATCAGAGTACATGTTAGAGAAAAATATCGCAAAACAATTCCTGAAGTATGGGGGAGCGAAAATCTCCCCCTAACCTATAATGAGAAACATTCAATCTTTCTTAACGAGCCGGGATTATATTCGTTACTTATGAAATCTAAAATGCACATTGCCGAGAAGTTTCAAGATTGGATCTTTGAAGAAGTTTTGCCATCCATTAGAAAAAATGGTCAGTACAGACTTATAAACGAGAACCAACGGCTGCTGCAATCACTTACAAAGTCGCTAACAAATAACCGAAAGCTAGATCAAACAAATTCCGAGTTTAAAACTACAAATGATATATTGTGTATGGAAAACCAATCCATGAATCAAACGCTGATCGAACAGACACCTAAAGTGGCAGTGTTGCCTGAAGATGTAAATCTAAAGCATATATTTTGTGTGATGATTAGGGAAACCCTTCTAGAGCAGTACGGAGTTTGTGAATACAAGTGCATTCGAACACAGAAGAGGAATTTCAAACAAGCCTTGAAAAAAGCAAAGGAAGAAGGATTTACAATGTGCTACTGTAGAGAAAATGTCCCCAACGGCATAAACATAGTGAATAAGGCTAAAGAAGTTATGAAGAGTTACGGCATGCACATTGACTGCAGATACAACAACATCCTAACCTCGCACAATTTCATTAATATAGTTGAACATATCTTTGACAATGTATAGGTCTGCGCTTGTGGACACGTTCCAGAACCTTCGACGCTAGTCAGGTAGTAACAGTCGATACGTGCTCCAAAGATGACCAGTGCGGATGACGCAAGAAAAGTAATCACCATATCAATGAACAAAATACGTTATAAACGTAACAACATCCAAGAAAGGCTCGCAATCAAGTTAGTGTTGGATAGAGCGAGAGATGTGTTTGAGAGAAAATATCATATGAAACAGCATACTTATGAAGAAAACAAAAATATTGAATATCATGTAAAAGAATATAACTATGAAGAAAACAAAACAGACTGTTAAATTTAACGAGGATCTAAATACACAGTACACTTACGAGCCCTGTGAGGATGTACAACAATTAACGTGGACTCAAATCACAATAGATGAAATGAGATTCCGCAGACCGTTGGAACTGATGTTGGGATGAAAAAATCAAACATCTAACCTATTGTAACAAGATGTGTCACAGCCAGTGCATACAGTTTACTTCAAGGGTGAGCAGACGCACCACCAGTCCGTAGTACGGTTGAAGTCACACGGTAAGGACGTGAACATGGACGCTTACGCTTCTGCGGACGACTATATCAAATCGTTTATTCAGGAGATTGAGGTTATGAGCAATAATGCTAGTGATCAGACATTGACATCACCTCAGACGTCATCTGTAAAACCGATCACTGCCTGCAAGAGACGAAGGAGGCCAACTCCCATCGAAGTGGAAACCAAGAAACCAGGATGGGTGCCAAAACCAACAGATGATTGTCCCGTAGTGTCATGGATGGAGGATGGGAATACTTTTGCTGTTCAAAAACCCGGGAAACAAAGGACAAATTTTATTGAAAATGGAAATGTACGATGGTACAGATATGGTGTTCATGTGCGGTTTATTTTTGGACAAAGATGGTGAAATGCACCAAAGTGTTAAACAAGTAGTTGATAAAGTGGAAAACATGTGGATCGATAAATCAACAGGAGTATCGAAAATTACAGGCTTAACTGAAACTGTTACACAACGCAGTGCAGTTTCGCAACCAATGTCGAAGAAGCGAGCTGTGAGGAAGAAACAACGAGTGTCGCCAGCAGTCAATTAGAGCATCCGCATTCCCAGACAGGAGGGCGACGCGTCGGTTTTTTGTGTGTGAACACCTGCGCCCGGCCAACTACTACTAGAGGTGTCGAGCAGAAGCACTTTCATGCCAGAGAATCCGAGCTTGAATGGCACTGTAGCAACCGCGGACCTGAGAGCTACCCTCAACAACTGCAAGTCCGACTCTCCGCTCTACACCAGGATAGCCGATCTCCGAGGAATGCGGTTATCTCATCACTGCGATGGAGCGAGCCACCACCACACCCTTTGGCGAGACGATCATCGTGATCCTGGAGGGGCAGGTCGGGGACAACTTCTTTCTACGAGTCTACCTGCCTATGCGCTTCAACGAGGTCCTGAGCAACACCGACATCGAGCGCTACAACGGCGGGTTTGGAGAACGCCTTCGCTTGGTGAAGCGCAGCCCGAGGGGTTCCAATATCAGATTCACACCTTTGGAGTTTATGTAAAGCAAGACTTGAAGATTATGTAAATACCTTTGTAAATTAGTTTTCGTAGTCAATACTTATAGTCACGTTCAGAACATAACCACTGTGTTATTTATTTCACTTAACCCCAAAAATGTCCTTTAGTAGTAAGTTTAAGAGCGTGAGTATGGTAACTGTGAGGTGTTTAGCTCATAAGCGTCATCATCAGAATCATCGATATTTGTACATAGATGTAACCAACCGCGTAATGCGATACAATTGGTTAGAGCGCATCGTGTGTGAGCTGTCTTGTGATGGCGACATCGCACTGCGTTTGTTAATAGTAGACTGTTGATTGACGATAGTGATCCGCAACCAATATCGCTGATATCAATGACATTAGTAGTACAGTGATCCGTGATGAAATTGCATCGTACAAACTCTATTTTCTCAGTACCTTTGACATAGACAATCGGTCGTTTGACGATACATGCACGTAACTTTTCCTCTAGCTCATGATACCAGATATCACCTTGAGCCCATTCCAATCCGTGACAGTGTTTTGTGAACCAATAGCTTTCACGTAGTTTCTCTTGTGGAGCCTTTATCGTATGTTAGTTCGTTAACAAAATAACTTGTACATTAACACGACGATCACTTTTCTTGTTTCAGTCTCAATATGCATTATGGCGTACGTGCCAGATGGTACTAACAACGCTTGAAATAAACTGCACACATGTGTTGTGATACATCTAAACACAACAAGTTAGATGCATCATTCTAACATTCAGCATCAATTGAAATGTTATGCGTGGTATCATTTCATCTGGTGTAATTTGAGGGAATAACTCGACTACGAACCTTTATCCTATGTTAGTTCGTTAACAACGTAACTTGTACATTGACGCATCGATCACTTTTCATGCTTAAGTCACAATGTGCATTATGATGTATGTGACGACTGGTAATAGCAATGCTTGACTAAACTGAGCACATGTGTTGCGATACGTCTTATCACAGCAGGTTATATTGCTCATTTCCCCATTCAACATCAATTACAATTGTATGCGTAATCTCATTTCATCGGTTGTAATTCAAGTCCGCGTTAACTGTTGTACATCCTCACGCGGTTCGTAAGTGTACCGAGAATTTAGTTTTACATTAAACTTCACGTATGACAATCCCAAGTAATCGGTGTTTGAAGAAGTTTGCCTTTCCCTCAAGAATTGTCACTAGCATTATAACGTGGTTGTGTTAAGTTATGATAGGTATAGTTAGGTTTATTAAGACTGTTTCCAGTTAGAAAGGGGAAACATGGAGGGACTTATCTCATCGTTAGGTTATGATATCCAGTGTAAAGTTAGGTCCCTGCATAGAAATAGGAAACGTAGGCAGTTGTATCTCATCCTTAGGTTATGTTATGCTCTGTTAAGTTAGGTAGTTGTGTTAAGTTACGATAGGTATAGTTAGGTTTATTAAGACTGTTTCCAGTTAGAAAGGGGAAACATGGAGGGACTTATCTCATCGTTAGGTTATGATATCCAGTGTAAAGTTAGGTCCCTGCATAGAAATAGGAAACGTAGGCAGTTGTATCTCATCCTTAGTTTATGTTATGCTCTGTTAAGTTAGGTTTGTGCTTATAGATAGGAAATATTGCCAGTAGTATCTCGTCGTTAGGTTAAGTCATGCTCTGTTAAGTTAGGTTTGTTGTTGATTATAAAAAAAATCTGTACCTTAATGTCGGCGCGTGCATTATGATTATACCCTTTTTAAATTGCGCGCGCCGACATTAAGGTACAGATTTTTTTTATAATCAACAATAAACCTAACTTAACAGAGCATGACTTAACCTAACGACGAGATACTACTGGCAATATTTCCTATCTATAAGCACAAACCTAACTTAACAGAGCATAACATAAACTAAGGATGAGATACAACTGCCTACGTTTCCTATTTCTATGCAGGGACCTAACTTTACACTGGATATCATAACCTAACGATGAGATAAGTCCCTCCATGTTTCCCCTTTCTAACTGGAAACAGTCTTAATAAACCTAACTATACCTATCGTAACTTAACACAACTACCTAACTTAACAGAGCATAACATAACCTAAGGATGAGATACAACTGCCTACGTTTCCTATTTCTATGCAGGAACCTAACTTTACACTGGATATCATAACCTAACGATGAGATAAGTCCCTCCATGTTTCCCCTTTCTAACTGGAAACAGTCTTAATAAACCTAACACCTATCATAACTTAACACAACCACGTTATAATGCTAGTGACAATTCTTGAGGGAAAGGCAAACTTCTTCAAACACCGATTACTTGGGATTGTCATACGAGAAGTTTAATGTAAAACTAAATACTCGGTACACTTACGAACCGCGTGAGGATGTACAACAGTTAACGCGGACTTGAATTACAACCGATGAAATGAGATTACGCATACAATTGTAATTGATGTTGAATGGGGAAATGAGCAATATAACCTGCTGTGATAAGACGTATCGCAACACATGTGCTCAGTTTACTTCAAGCATTGCTATTACCAGTCGTCACATACATCATAATGCACATTGTGACTTAAGCATGAAAAGTGATCGATGCGTCAATGTACAAGTTACGTTGTTAACGAACTAACATAGGATAAAGGTTCGTAGTCGAGTTATTCCCTCAAATTACACCAGATGAAATGATACCACGCATAACATTTCAATTGATGCTGAATGTTAGAATGATGCATCTAACTTGTTGTGTTTAGATGTATCACAACACATGTGTGCAGTTTATTTCAAGCGTTGTTAGTACCATCTGGCACGTACGCCATAATGCATATTGAGACTGAAACAAGAAAAGTGATCGTCGTGTTAATGTACAAGTTATTTTGTTAACGAACTAACATACGATAAAGGCTCCACAAGAGAAACTACGTGAAAGCTATTGGTTCACAAAACACTGTCACGGATTGGAATGGGCTCTAGGTGATATCTGGTATCATGAGCTAGAGGAAAAGTGACGTGCATGTATCGTCAAACGACCGATTGTCTATGTCAAAGGTACTGAGAAAATAGAGTTTGTACGATGCAATTTCATCACGGATCACTGTACTACTAATGTCATTGATATCAGCGATATTGGTTGCGGATCACTATCGTCAATCAACAGTCTACTATTAACAAACGCAGTGCGATGTCGCCATCACAAGACAGCTCACACACGATGCACTCTAACCAATTGTATCGCATTACGCGGTTGGTTACATCTATGTACAAATATCGATGATTCTGATGATGACGCTTATGAGCTAAACACCTCACAGTTACCATACTCACGCTCTTAAACTTACTACTAAAGGACATTTTTGGGGTTAAGTGAAATAAATAACACAGTGGTTATGTTCTGAACGTGACTATAAGTATTGACTACGAAAACTAATTTACAAAGGTATTTACATAATCTTCAAGTCTTGCTTTACATAAACTCCAAAGGTGTGAATCTGATATTGGAACCCCTCGGGCTGCGCTTCACCAAGCGAAGGCGTTCTCCAAACCCGCCGTTGTAGCGCTCGATGTCGGTGTTGCTCAGGACCTCGTTGAAGCGCATAGGCAGGTAGACTCGTAGAAAGAAGTTGTCCCCGACCTGCCCCTCCAGGATCACGATGATCGTCTCGCCAAAGGGTGTGGTGGTGGCTCGCTCCATCGCAGTGATGAGATAACCGCATTCCTCGGAGATCGGCTATCCTGGTGTAGAGCGGAGAGTCGGACTTGCAGTTGTTGAGGGTAGCTCTCAGGTCCGCGGTTGCTACAGTGCCATTCAAGCTCGGATTCTCTGGCATGAAAGTGCTTCTGCTCGACACCTCTAGTAGTAGTTGGCCGGGCGCAGGTGTTCACACACAAAAAACCGACGCGTCGCCCTCCTGTCTGGGAATGCGGATGCTCTAATTGACTGCTGGCGACACTCGTTGTTTCTTCCTCACAGCTCGCTTCTTCGACATTGGTTGCGAAACAAAATATATGCTTCAGATTTACATCTTCAGGCAACACTGCCACTTTAGGTGTCTGTTCGATCAGCGTTTGATTCATGGATTGGTTTTCCGTACACAATATATCATTTGTAGTTTTAAACTCGGAATTTGTTTGATCTAGCTTTCGGTTATTTGTTAGCGACTTTGTAAGTGATTGCAGCAGCCGTTGGTTCTCGTTTATAAGTCTGTACTGACAATTTTTTCTAATGGATGGCAAAACTTCTTCAAAGATCCAATCTTGAAACTTCTCGGCAATGTGCATTTTAGATTTCATAAGTAACGAATATAATCCCGGCTCGTTAAGAAAGATTGAATGTTTCTCATTATAGGTTAGGGGGAGATTTTCGCTCCCCCATACTTCAGGAATTGTTTTGCGATATTTTTCTCTAACATGTACTCTGATTGCTTCTTTAGGGTTAGCGTAGCCCAATATTGTAGCTACATCCTTAGCTTTGATCCATGGATTATCGCTGCTGTCAAACAGTACAGACAAAGGCTGATCATTAAACACATAGGCGGTTAAGTGGTTCATTTTATAGCTTAGATCAAAACGTCGGGTGAACACTCTGACAGAACGTCACACAGCAACACTATTACACAAACACACACTTCAAACTCCTGAACAAGAATGAGCCCGTGGGTGTTTGACAACTGGTGTTCTGTTGATTTAATTACTAGGAGTGGAGGAGTGGAGGAGGAGTGGAGGGACAGCGGAGTGGAGGAGGAGTGGAGGGACAGCGGAGTGGAGGAGGAGTGGAGGGGTGGTGAGGCTGGAAATGTACCTCGAGGAACACGCTCATTCGTATTATTACGTTGGTTATTTTTTTTTTACAATAGTGTACATTAAGGAAAAGTAGGAGAGGGAAGGATCGAATTACTTCGTTTATTTCATTTATTTTTTCGTCTTTTTCCGCTTTTCAGGGATGGCGACAGCGGTGGTGGAAACGCATCGATCCGCGATCGTCCTCCAGGCGGGCAGCGGACTGACGGTCCTGACGATTCCGTTGAATCTAGGCTCTCCCGTCTCGCTGTTGACCAACCATAGGTTCTGCAGCCTAGTCAGCAGATCCGTCAGAATCATGCAGATCTCGTCGTCCCGCCGCTCGTCCAAATACAGGCCGCAGGTCCAAGTCGAGCGACCTCCTTGGAAAACGTTCATCTTCAACAGTACGTTACCGCTGTTGCTGGGGTTCTTCACAGTATACTGACATCCACCAGCAGACCAGCACCTCTTTACAGTCCGCCCATCGGGCTTCTTCTTTGACGCGCATCCCTGCTGTTGCTGTACTGACGGTATGTTAGCGTTCTCGTCCATTGCGTCCAGCTCCTCTAGGAAAGAGCGGATCGTTTGGTCCACGTTTACTACGTCGGTACCGCTTCCGTTCATGGTGACGTCTCGAACAACACTGAGGTCGCGTGCGCGCGGCCGAGCCTCGGTTTTATACCTGTGTCACGCGCGCACTCCAGCGAACCTTCTAGAAGCTTCTAGAAGCGCGGGAGATTGCCTATTGCGCAATAAGCTGGGGATTTTCCATATCCGGGAGAAGCTTCTAGAAGCTCGCTAATGAGTGAACAGGTCCGAGTGGTAAACAGTTCTCGGAATACGTCATCGCTACTGGTTCCAGGAAAACTATGACGTCATCGCGGTTGTGCGGTAAACAGCCGAGATCCCATAAGGAAAACGCGGTTATAAATTAATAGCGGTCTTGTTTGATGGCGGATCTATGGGGTTCTTTCGTCATTCGCTTCCTCTGGGATAGGCCTACACTCTGGAAAATGTCCTGTGGGATGGTTTACTTAGACCGCTGCCCGACATGTGGTGAAGTTTCATCAAAATCGGTCGGTAAACAGCTGAGATCCTATAAGGAAAACGCGTTTAAAATTAATAACGGGCCCGTTTAACGGCGGATTTTCAATTTTCTTTAAGGGATGGTTTACTTAGACCACTGCCCGACATGTGGTGAAGTTTCATCAAAATCGGTCGGTAAACAGCTGAGATCCCATAAGGAAAACGCGTTCAAAAATTAATAGCGGGTCCGTTTAACGGTGGATTTTCAATTTTCTTTAAGGGATGGTTTACTTAGGTCGCTGCCCGACATGTGGTGAAGTTTCATCAAAATCGGTCGGTAAACAGCTGATATCCCATAAGGAAAACGCGGTTATAAATTAATAGCGGCCTTGTTTGATGGCGGATCTATGGGGTTCTTTCGTCATTCGCTTCCTCTGGGGTAGGCCTACACTCTGGAAAAAGTCCCGTGGGAATCGGTGGGTAAATAGGCTAGTTATTAATTTTCGAAAGTTTTTTCCTCATGTTCAAGGTCATCACGGAAAGTGCCGCCGGCCGGGGGCTCCTCACTCCACCCTTGCTAGTTTTATTGGGGTGGGGATGGGATAGGGTTATGGGTTGGGGTAGGACAGAGGGTTATGTGGTAGGACAGAGGGTCTTGGGTCTTTGGGTTGGGGTAACAGTAACCGGTTTGGGGTTTAACCGGTTACTGTCCAGGCCTTCTATAGTTTTCCTGGACGTCCGGCACCGCCATGCCGCCTTGGTCCAGAGTTAACTGCAGCCCTTGCAGAACCTCGTCCCACTGCGCCGGGTCCCCCGGGTCGTAACGACGGGAGGCCATCACGGGACTGGCTGGACTCCACCGCCCCGGCCTGAGGAAGACGTGGACGCCTCTCCTCATCGCCTCCTCGACCCGAGTCCTTGTGGGAGTAAGGTACTCCGGTCCGAGCAGGAGGTACCGGCTGATGTTGGGGACGTTGATAAAGACTTCCACAGTAAGGGCGTTCATTATGGAAGCGGCTCTGGTCAAGACTGACTCGAATGTGCGCTTTCGCCCGGGAGGGTTGTTGACACCTCTGGAGTCTGGGTATTGTCACTTTCCAATGCCGCTTTCACCCGCTGTTGTTGACACCTCTACTTGGGGGTCGTGCTTGGCTGTACCAGTCACCAGTCACTTCGCCCGATAAGCACGAGGGGTGAGGAACTGGCGACCTCTTCCTCATCTCGATCGCCAGTTTGAGCCTGGTAATGCAAGAGTGAGGAATTGCACAGAGGGCTGGCGACCTCTTCCTCATCTCGATCGCCAGTTTGAGCTCGGTAATGCAAGAGTGAGGAATTGCGCTGGCGACCTCTTCCTCATCTCAATCGCCAGTTCGAGTCCGGTAGTACAAGGGTGAGGAACTGCACAGAGGCTGGCAGCCCCTTGTTTACTACTTGAATCTGTTTACTCGGCTAAAGCCGTTTACTCTCTCTCGAAAACAGGTCATTAGTACTGGCGGTTTCTTGTTTAACATAAAAACCGTGCCTGGCGCTTGATCGTAAAGAAGGGTGAGGAATTGCACAGAGGGCTGGCGACCTCTTCCTCATCTCGATCGCCAGTTTGAGCCCGGTAATGCAAGAGTGAGGAATTGCACAGAGGGCTGGCGACCTCTTCCTCATGTCGATTGCCAGTTTGAGCCCGGTAATACAAGAGTGAGGAATTGCACAGAGGGCTGGCGACCTCTTCCTCATCTCGATCGCCAGTTTGAGTCCGGTAATACAAGAGTGAGGAATTGCACAGAGGGCTGGCGACCTCTTCCTCATCTCGATCGCCAGTTTGAGTCCGGTAATACAAGGGTGAGGAATTGCACAGAGGGCTGGCGACCTCTTCCTCATGTCGATTGCCAGTTTGAGCCCGGTAATACAAGAGTGAGGAATTGCACAGAGGGCTGGCGACCTCTTCCTCATCTCGATCGCCAGTTTGAGTCCGGTAATACAAGGGTGAGGAATTGCACAGAGGGCTGGCAACCTCTTCCTCATCTCGATCGCCAGCCTATGTTAGGTTTCCGCCAGGTCACGTGACGGGGGGGGGGGTGACCTTGCATCCTCGCATCCTCACTTCGCCTGTGCTGGTTTTGAACGCTCCAATGCCCCCTACTAACGACCCCCCAAAACGTGTTCAGGGGGTCACGTTAGGAACTTCTATGGTGGTCCCGGGCTTAAGTTTCACCGTGCGAGTCATGCTAATAGTTCACTTTCCAAAGGAAATTCACTAATAAAGAACCTTGCAGGACGCTTTACCATTAGATGTTATGAAGAGTTTGCCGATTTTGTACAGAGACTCATCACGAAACGATTCGATGATCATGCGTGGGTTCTTTGCTAGCTCTAAACGTAAAGTTGTAATAAAAAACTGCAAGTAGCTCTAAGGTAAAGTAGGGCAGGTCAAAGGTTATTGAAATATACCTAAGTGAACACAAAAATCTCAAAAATAAAACTTCTCCATCAAGAGACATACAGCTTGCCTATTTCTCTCATGTACCAGCTTTGTCTCAATCTATTATTGTGAAATAAATGGATTTCCTTTATATTCTTGAATATATAAACACCCGTAATGAGCTATTTTCTCAATTTACCTTACTCATAAAAGAATAACTTGATTATATGTATATTGTCAAATATATATATACACCTGTAAAAAGGAGAAAGAGAAAGCATATTATGTGCTGCATTATTCTTTGGTGAACCAAAGATCTCTTACTCACGTTAACTCTCTTAACTCTCTTGATTAACTCTCTTTAACTTAACTCTCTTAACTCTCTTGGTTCATAAACACATGTTTTAAGTAATCATCTAATGTAAACAAACTTCTTTCATAAGATCATTGAGTTTATATCTTCTAGAGGTGACACCTTATGGTAGACAGAGTTAGTAAAAGTAGTGCTGCGATCTAGCGTCATATTAAGATAACTAACGTGATCTGAAGCATTGTTATGCCGAGTAGCTCGTCCGCCGTACCGGGGCCTACGATAACTAACGGGCCTGCATACATTTTTGGTCACGTGACTCTCTGCGGCCAACTTGCAGCTGTTAATCTATATCTATAAAAGAGGAAGTATGTATGTAGCCTATGGACTCCGAAACCGTTCGACAGATTGTAATGAAACTTTCAGGCATTATTAAGCATTATTCAAGGATGGTTTGTGTGAAGTTTGGTGCAAATCTGTCCAAAAGGCTCCGACCCAGAGGGCATACAAGGGTGCAGTGTCAGGTTTTAGAAATTTAGTGTTTACAAAATTAACAGCTGTAATTAATTAACAGGTGGCATTCAAGCCGTTGTAGAGAAGGTATTTCCGAATTTAACAACCAACTTCAAAAATCCGGATTGGCTTTGTGAGCGGGCAGTTTTGGCTCCCAAAAATGATGACGTCAACAAACTAAATCATCAAATTCAATTTAAATTGCCTGGAGAATTGATCAAATACAAATCAGTTGACTCAGTAATGGATGAAGAACAAGCGGTAAACTATCTAATCGAATTTTTGAATTCAATAGAGCCACCTGGAATACCACCACACTTACATTGAAATTAGGATCACCAATAATACTTATACGAAACTTGAATCCACCAAAGCTTTGTAATGGAACACGACTGACAATAAAGAAATTGACGCCAAATTTGATAGAAGCAACCATTATAAATGGAAAGTTCAAAGGAGAAGAGTCTTGATCCCAAGAACACCGATGATTTCATCAGAATTGCCCTTCGATTTCAAACGACTACAATTTCCTGTACGTCTTGCAATTGCAATTACGATCAATAAGGCACAAGGGCAATCTTTGACTATTGCGGGTTTAAATTTGGAAAATGCCTGTTTTTCGCACGGCCAGTTAGACGTGGCGTGCTCACGAGTTGGTACGCCTGAAAATTTGTACATTTATACACCAAATTAAAAGACAAAAAACATTGTTTATCATTTGGCCTTACAATAAAATTAATATACTTACTTTCTATTCCATTGAATTTTTTTATTATATTAAAAAACAATTAAAATAGCTTTATTTCTGTTAACAACTTAATTTGGGCGCAGCAACGCGCGCCAGGTAACTGCTAGTCCAATTTAAAAGCATTGCAAAAACCTGACCTACCACCAGTACTTCCCGCCTCTTCGACACAGAAATCGCAAAATGTGTAAGTTTTGTATATCATTCTAAACTGCATTAAAATACGAAGTTGTAGTAGTGCTGCAATAGTAGTGCGAAGTTGTTTTCAATTTGAATACTATCACACAGATGGTCACAGGTCGGCCTCAAAGTTTATTTTTCCTACCATCAACCGTGTTGACATTAAAAGCAGAAAACATAATACCCCGTCGCAGCAAACCTGCGTACTCAGCGAATTTCCAATTCATATATATGTGACTCACTATTACATAGAGCTATTTACCAAGTTTTACAAAAATAAATCCATAAATAAGTGATATATAGCATTTTATTTATTCTCCATAAGAATAACATTAGGGTTGAGGATGCAGGTTTGCTGCAACGAGGAAGATAAGTAATGTGTTTTTTTTCAATTATCAATACAACTGAACCAGGTGAAGCTACATACCAAGTTCTCTTAATGTAGGTTCATAATTAAGGGAGATATACAACTTTACTTATTCTCCATATGAATAACATGGGGGCCGAGTATGCAGGTTTGCTGCTACGGGGAATATCAACAAAAATGGCTCTATAAAATGGCTATAACCAAAATTGAGTGTTTTTAACATTTTGGGGTCAAATTTGCAAAAAACCGATTTTTGGAAAATTGTAAACCCCCATAAAACCCTCTTCCCATAGTGCGATCGATCTGGTTTTCGAACTCAAAGTCATAAATGCTACTCTTCACATTTGTGCCAAATTTCATCAAAATCGGATTTTTCTTTCAAAAGTTATCGCGGTAACGGACACATATATATATATATACATATATATATATATATATATATATATATATATATATATACCCCGTCACAGCAAACCTGCGTACTCAGAAAATTTCCAATGCATATATATATATGACTCACTACTACATAGAGCTATTCACCAAGTTTCACAAAAATGCATCCATAAATAAGTGATATATAGCATTTCATTTATTCTCCATAAGAATAACATTAGGGTTGAGGACGCAGGTTTGCTGCAACAAGGAAGATATGTAATGTGTTTTTTTTTAAATTATCAATACAACTGAACCAGGTGAAGCTACACACCAAGTTCTCTTAATGTAGGTTCATAAAGTAAGATATACAACTTTACTTATTCTCCATATGAATAACATGGGGGCCGAGTATGCAGGTTTGCTGCTACGGGGAATATCAACAAAAAACTTGTTTTTTGTACTAATATCAATATACCACAACTAGTTGAAGCCACATACCAAGTTTCATCAATATACATTCATAAATAATCGAGATATAGAATTTTATTTATTCTCCATAAGGATAACATTGGACAACGTACTGTGTTTAGCACTTTGAATATCTCTGCAACGGTTGGACGTAGAACAACGATTAAAACACCAAAATGTTTGTTTTGTTGAGCTAAACACATTAATAAACTATCAGATAGTAAAACTATCTGAGAAAAATCTAAAAACCTTTTTCCCATAAGATTAACATGGGACACATTTTTTTGGATTTTCTCCGCAACCACTTAACCTAGGTTAATGATTCAAACTACTAAATTATTTGTTTATTTAAGCTATATAAAATGGCTATAACCAAAATTGAGTGTTTTTAATATTTTGGGATCAAATTTGTAAAAAACCGATTTTTGAAAATTGTAAACCCCCATAAAACCCCTCTCCCATAGGGCGATCGATCTGGTTTTCGAACTCAAAGTCATAAATGCTACTCTCCACATTTGTGCCAAATTTCATCAAAATCGGGTGTTTCTTTCAAAAGTTATCGCGGTAACGGACACACACACACACACACACACACATATATATATATATACACACATATATATATACATATATATATACATATATATATACATATATATATATATATATATATATATATATACACACATATATATAAATTTTAACGAATAGTGTTTTTGGCATCTGGGGACCTCAAAACGAAAAGTTATCATGGTCTCGGGCTTAAGTCTTACCATGCCACCTACGGTAATAGCTTCTTCCCTATAGGGGAAATTCGCTAATATATATATATATATATATATATATATATATATATATATATATACATATATATAAATTTGAATAAATAGTGTTTTTGGCATCTGGGGACCTCAAAATGAAAAGTTATCATGGTCTCGGGCTTAAGTCTTACCATGCCACCTACGGAAATAGCTTCTTCCCTATAGGGGAAATTTGCTAAAAACAGCTGATTTTGCTTTTATAACGTTCTGCAAAGTCTAAACACATGACAAGTTTCAAAATGCGTAAAATATTACCATTGACTATAAATACTGAAGTAGACTTCTCATTGCCATTGTAAAATGTGTCCCTAGTTTTGAGTATGCCAGGATTGAAAGAGGTCGTAGTTTACACCAATCACCAACAGAGTGTACTGCTATCAAATGTTACTTATCCTCTCAAGGAGGGGATAATACATCAGTTGGTGTGTCAGGAAGCAAACATAAGTTGATTATCACTTGCTTTCTGGGGTGTAGATATTTTAAAAGTTAACGTAAATAACTAAAATAAAAAGTTGACAGCAGCACAATCTGTCGGTGACCCAATCAAACTACTTCAATTTTAAATTCTAGCATACACTAAAAGTGGGACAGCTGGGCCATATGGATGGGATGTCTCCTTCAGTATTTATAGTCAATGATATTACACTGAAACCTGTAATAGATTAGACCGCATGAAAATGGTCCGATGGTTAATTGTCCATATGATTCCCCCCCTCACCCCCTCCATTGCAACACTATTGCCATACGAATTTTACAAACAATGATTCGGTCTGCTTGTTAGTGAATTTCCTATGGAAAGTGAACTATTAGCATGACCCGCACAGTGAAACCTAAGCCCGGGACCACCATAGAAGTTCCTAACGTGACCCCCTGAACACGTTTTGGGGGTCGTTCAAAATTTTATATATATACTAGCAGTTACCCGCGGGCTTCACCCCGTTTGAATTTATACGATCAGATGCTCTTCCCTCTACACCAAAGCTCTGGAGTAAATTACCATCATGGTACACTCTGAATATGCAGTGGAAGAGCTCAGATGAGGCAATCAACTCACATGCTGATCCGTAAGTTGATGGTTTCAACATCTCGCGACGGTAGTGTTCAGGGGAGATGTAATCATCCCTTTAACATCATGAGTTAAAATTTGGAATTTTTCCCAATTAGTCGAAACATAGTTAACAATTTCCTCTCTTGATCGCTGTAGAAATTATTTCCGTAAACTGAATAGCATATAGAATGAAAGAGGCACGAACCATCTGGAGGCATGTGAATAACTCTAAACTGTGAGTCTGTTTGTCCAAATAGTGTTAATTTTGTATCCATATCAACAATTAAAAAAAATATGTATATAAGAAACCAATAAAAATAAAAATATTACTAAAATTGTGTATTCATGACAAAAACAAAAAAACTAAAATATCATAAAATTCAATAAATTAGCTTTTAACCTGTCACACCACAACACAAAATAAAAATCATAAACATGAACAAACCAATGAATAATAACAGCTGTTTGTGAAAAATTTTAAAGAAGCAGGTGGTAATGTAGAGTTTGCAAGACACTCGCCCATTTTTAACATTATTGGCTTACTCCAGTTCAAAAGAATTATAAATCAACGTTCTAGAATAGCAACAGCTGTTTACAATATTTTAAATAATTAGTCATCTGATATCATCAAAACAAATCTTTCTTCCATAAGAATAACATGGTAACTTTGAAGGTCTTTGGGGCGGAGCCCTATGGAGATACCGGCGTGTAAACTGCTTAGTTGTCCTATTTAAGACCTAAAGAATCAGTGTACAAAATTTAAGCTCTCTACCTACATGGAGAATTCTCCAAGAATTCAAGAATTTTTCATGGAAGGTGGAGAATTCTTGATGAGTGAGTCAGTGAGGGCTTTGCCTTTTATAGGTATAGATAGATATATATATGTGTTTGCACTCTAGTGATCGCATTTTTTGTCCGATTTACTTCAAATTTGGTAGGGACGTTCCTTTCTGTAATCAGTTGGACAAGTTCGATGGGTAAAACAATCGGAAAACTCTAAACCCCTTTTTTAGAGATTAATCTTTCAAATTTAGAGTTGTTGGGCCCAAAAAGGGTCATAAAAGCCCCAGATGTAAAATTAATCCATGTATAAAGATGGGAATTAGTAGGGCGAAACTTTTAAGCCCTCTCCCGTCATTCTAGCATAACTATTTACCAAGTTATAGAAAAAATGTGTATTGACCAAACACAGTACGTTGTCTTATGGGGATTTTACATTAGAAAAGCCTGTTATTCATTTGTTGGTGTACTTTTAACATCTCCAACAACCTCACGCCTACTTTAAAGCCTGACTGGACCTTCTCCTAACCTTATAATGCACAAAATTGTATTCCTAGCATTGCAGGTAAATGAAACCAGGAGCATATCAGAACAGCCAAAAAATCAATGTTTTCATATTTCAATAAAAATTGGAATAAATGTATGCTTGACACTGATTTTGAGTTTTAAATGTTTTTTATGTGGAAATTCACTTCCCTCACGTCAGCGTGCTGCGTGCGAACTCGTTTTGTTTGATGTTGTGTACGAGAGGAATGGATTTGAAGATAGACGACAGATAAACTTTACTATAGCCTATATTTATTGTTGCCAGAGCGATTTGGCAACAATGTATTAACTTCCATCGGACTACTTTGATGCTACTTACTCTATAGTATTTAAGAAATGAAATTAGATGGCCACGGAATAATTTTGATCGCCGTTTTATCCAGATTCATATTTGTTGTGCCTTGATAATTGGTTTAAAACGTTATCCAAGGAGATAAAAATAAGTGAGGAGGGTCGTATTCTTACCATGTTATTTAATGCGATATTGGGCTGCTGATCGGTCGCACTGAGTCACGTGACTTTAGTGGAAGGGGGAAGTATTTAGGCCCGTTAGTAAAGGTAGGCCCCGGCCGTAACCGACCCTTGTAAATATATAGAATACAAACCACGGTCGAATGTACAGAATGTTGTAAACAAGTTGTTTACAAAAACATCCACCCAAATCCCTGTTTTGGAGGCACTACAGAATCCATTGCTACACACGTGGATTTAAGAGGAGAAATGCCCCCTATCCCCCCAAGGGTTATTAAGGGGCAACATATTTCGAATTTCCTCTGTTGGGCAATGCTAACTTGATAAGTATATCAAGTTTGAACGAAATAGATCAGTAAATAAGAGAGAAATAGTAATTTTTGTATTCCCCATAAGAATAAGATTGGACAACGTACTGCGTTTACTGCAAAATTAAAATTAAAATTTTATCCGCAACCAGCAATCGTAGAATAGCAATTAAAAATACCAAATTATTTAGTTTGTTTTAGCTCTTTTTAATGGTGAATAGTTATATTTTTTATATTTATGTTTTTTTATGAATAATAAAAAATAACTGAATTTCTTATGTTTTAAGTCTTGTAATTTCTGAACCCGTATTTTTACAGAAATGCGGTGGTTTCATTTTGTTGGAAAGCAAAAGCTCTACAAACGACTAAAGTTTAATTAAAATCTTTAGAGCCGTTTTTGAGAAATCTTGATTTTTCACGTTTTTTGGCGGTTTTTGGGGGACCCTTAAAAATCAAAAATTAAAAAAATGAAAAAATGCCAGGAGATATCGTGGATTAGTACATACATACCAAATCTCATCAAAATCGGTCCACTGGTGTCTTCTCTAGCTCTGTACACATCCATACAGACAGACACACAGACATCACGTAAAAATCACTTTTTTGGATTCAGGGAGCACCAAAACGAATATTTCCACTATCAACTCAAATTCGAAAATGTCGAAAACAATACTTTCTACCTAAACTATGTATAAGGGGAGAAAGTAAAAAGGGTTATTTAAACATTTTAAAATCTCTACGAAAACATTACTAACAAATGTGATTATAACAAATATGAAGACCATTAAAGATATGTTAGTTTGGATGGGTGATGATATATCTAGGAATAATTAACTATCATTTAAAAAAAGAATCATGAAATTCGGCCCAGAAGAATAGTCTTACGGACTGGCCAAAAGTTTGCAATTTTTAGCGAATTTCCCCTATAGGGAAGAAGCTATTACCGTAGGTCTCATGGTAAGACTTAAGCCCGAGACCATGATAACTTTTCATTTTGAGGTCCCCAGATGCCAAAAACACCATTCGTTCAAATTTTTATATATGTATATATGTATATATATATATATATATATATATATATATATATATATATATGTCTGTAAGCACAATAACTCTCGTAAAAAAGGTCCGATCTTAATGAAATTTGGTACAAACGTGTAAAGTACCATTTATATGAACGAGTTCGAAAACCACACGAATCGCACCATCCAAAGGGGGGTTTTGGGGGGGTTTGTACCCCAAAATGGGTTTTTTTGGGTTTTCACATGTAAATTTTAGTAAAATTAAATTTCAATTTTCACCATTGAATTCAGCATAAAAAAACAAACAATTTGGTATCTCGATCATTGCTCTACGTCAATTGGTTACTGAGATATTGAAAGTGCTAAACACAGTACGCTGTCTAATGTTATTCTTATGGAGAAAAAGAAAAATTGTGTATCTCGCTTATTTATGAACATAAACTGACGAAATTAGGTATATGGTTTCATCTGGTTGTGGTTTATTGTTGTTTGCACAAAAAAAATTTTCGCCTATGGTTCCCGTAGCTGCAAACCTTGGTACTCGGTCCCCATGTTATTCTTATGGAAAATAATTAAAATGTTATAATTCGCTTATTTATGAATGTATATGGATGAAACTTGGTATGTGACTTCACTTAGCCGAGTTCTATTGATATTTGCATAAAAACCCATTATTTTGTGTTCCTTGTTGCAGCAAACCTGCGTACTCATCCCCAATGTTATTCTTATGGAGAATAATTAATATTTTAAATATTGGAAGTTTGTGAATATATTTCCTATGAATCTTGTTAAGTGGCTTAATGTGTCATGTTATAATTCATTGGAAATTCGCTGAGTTTGCAGGTTTGCTGCGACGGGGGTATTTTAAATATATATGACTTCCTGCACCACAAAAGTAACGGCTTCGATGATACCATCGCCACACACGTCTCCTGACCTCCTGGTTTGCCTCGGATTATAGATAACTTCTAGTTCTATAATCAATGGTATTTCTGCCGTTTACTTATTACAGTTAATTCGGCAATGCCTGGTTTGTAAGCCCTGAATCGTTATCAAGTGACATCTGATTCAGAGCTTGTTCGGAACATGTGGCGTATATTGTTGTAGTGAGTAACTTAGTGTTGACAAAATAGTTTGATATCTCGATTTTAAATGTCCTAGGGAATTATTTTTCTTCCAGCAGTTTAAATATATTTGTTTAAACGGATATATAAACGTTAGACGCACTTTGGAAGCTGCGAGTGCCTTTATGTCTTTAAAACGAACGATTTCATCTCTATGTCTTCATTACCTCTTATTTATTCGAGTGTTACAAACCGATGCCGGCAAAGGTAAAGACACTAAAGTAAAGTACGATGTAAAAAAATATTTTTTTGATTCACATTACCGTTGTTATGATGCGATGATATATCCAGATGGCGCCCAACGCAATCACATTAGAAGATGCAAAATTAACTACTCTTCGGTCGTGGACTTTTCCCCGAGATGCATCTTTTGTCCCATACCTTGTTCATTTTGCTCGAAGCCCGTGACACATTTTACTTTTGGGACAACGTTTTCGAGTTTTTTTGGCAAAGACAAGATTGATTACACTTGCCATTATCACAGCATTCACGCGATCGAACCGAAGAAAATCAGATCGAGGAAAGGTGTAACAACGAAAGAAGATGTCAAGTGCCAAATCAAAGATCATTGCAAATCATCACCTTGCAAGAACGGGGGAGTCTGCGTCAATCTGTTCTTCTCTTTCACATGTGTTTGTACCCAGGATTTCTACGGGAAAACTTGCAACATTGCAGCAGGTGACGGCTAAATTATCTCTTCTCTTTTAAAGGCTACTTTTAATTCGATACTCGGTTATCGTAATTATTTCTTATTGCCGATTTCAGTTTTTCGCTCCTCGCTATAAATTAAGAATAGTCTGTTCGGTTGTCCCGCTCCCACTAAGCCGAACTTTACCCGGTCAGTCGGCAGGTAAAAACAAACAACTAATGCTATCCGGCATGTGCCACATCTCAATCCGTTTTCTGTATGTGAGTTTGTATGTATTTTGTGCAAAAACCTTCCACATCTCATAGTTGTTAAAGATGCAGTGATGAAACTGGGTTTGAATATTTATCTAACAATGTTCAAATTAATTTAAAACGAGCTGCTCCCCCGTAATATTTTGATGATATAACCCTTATAACAGCTGTGTTTTGTAATTAAGAAAAAACTGCGGTATTAAAAAACTCAGAATGTAACCAAAAATAAAAGTGTAAATAAAATATTTAGCTTCACAGTAACTTAGAACTTGAAATTATCTTATAAATAAAAAATCATCAAAATCGGTTAAGAATTAACTTTATGAAGTGAGTGAATAAAAAGCAGGATTTAAAAAAATATATAGATATAATTTATTCGTGGAAATTATGTCTAAAAATAGAAGCGGTTTAAATTCTTTGATGTTAAATAAGTATCTAGAAAAATATAAGAAATCAAAAAGAGTTTAAGAATCTATTAACTGCCTAAATATTTATTTAGACTGTTTAAGCCAAATATAAACAACTATTGTGGCTTAAAGGGGTCATAGCACCTAACTTTTCTTCAATACTGCGCCACATCTGACTTTTTTTCTCTTTACATGCTAATGAAATCCTATATAATAATAGAGTGCGTGCGCTGCGTGTAACCCAGTGGCTGATTTACTAGGGGGGGAGGGGCAGCCCCCTGTCTATAGGGGCTACAGGCCAGGGCGGAAAATCTTTAGGGGCGGCACATTTTCAGAATTTTTTTTCGAAACACATGTTTAAATCGGGAACATTTTTGACGAAAGTGGATGATGATGAGAGTGTGTCGCCCTTTTAGCAGTGATAACCGTAGGCCTAGTAATCAGAGGATAATGTCTTACTCTTAAATATCTCACACCGTTCTTCCCTAAAACAGTTTTAATTCATTTAGGTCAAATGAATTACCTCAAACAAACGGTAATAGAAATTAAATTTATGGCATTATGTCAGAAAAAGTATCTTCAATATCAAACTAAAAATCGGCAAAATCGGAGTGGCGGAAAGCCGCCATTTTGGAAAAAACCTCCAAAATTCAGGTAGGCCTTTCGTAAAATAGTAATACAATGACACCTAATATACGTAGACTGCCAATTTATGCTCCGTGCATTTTCTAATAAAATTTACTTTAATAAAATAATAACTTATGTAACTTAGTTTGTTTCTAACTGGATTTATTAGGCTAAAACTTAATCAAATGTCAAAATTTCAAACTTGTTAATAATTAAATTGGTATTTTGCCTACATTAAAGCACACAGTTTATTATCCTACACAAGATGTAGTGTTTAACAGATTCTGCATTGAATAGTGTAAAAAATTATAAACACATACATTTGTATTACGTCTGGTAGGTGAGATATTGGGGCAATGATTACTGAAGTACAGTACAAGTAGTGACGTTTGAACACAGGCTAGCAGCCGTGCCACTGGCCGCGGCGCCGCTGCGGCAACGATGCGTTGTGAGCTGAGCCCCTATGACGGTATCGATTGTTATTATTTCATGGGAAGTAATTAGCTAGTCTTCTTATTAACTTACATGTAACTACAGGTTTATAGGGCTCTAAGTTACAACCAGCCTAGCTTTAAGTTTTTTCGTATCATATCTGTATACATATATATATATACAGATATGATACGAAAAATTTATCTTAGTCTTATAAGCGTTTTAATTCCAAAAACTGGTGTAAAACTATGCTCGCCTCCAGATGTTTTACCAGCCGGCCGCCAAGGTCCACGGAAAGCCGATCACTAGTCTCTACGGCTCCACCGTCTAGGCTAGACAAATTACTATCCAGCCTCACCCCTGAAAATTGTTCTTTTTTTAAGCTCGTATATTGTATGATGATTTTGGACTTTAGTCTGAAAACAGATATAGCCATTCTTCTCCGAGTTCATCATAAGACAGTTCTCATCGAAGGCTGTTTTTCATATATATTCATAGTGTTATCTTCTTTCGATGCTAACTGTACATCTTCCTAACATTGTAAGGTACAACAGTCATATTCCATATCAGATAAACAGAACCAATAGCACCAGGACAGCCAAATATTATTATAAACAGTCTCCAATACTCCCCCTAGATTAATAATTTTATTTACAAAATATTAATGGCTTTTCTTTCTTTCAATTTTTATTTTCTCCCCTTATACGTAGTATATGGAGAAAGTATTGTTTTCGTCAAAATTTTCGAATTTGATTTGTGAGTGGAAATATTCGTTTTAGTGCTCCCTTAACCCAAAAAAGTGGTTTTACGTGATGTCTGTGTGTCTGTCTGTATGGATGTGTACAGAGCTAGAGACGACACCAGTGGACCGATTTTGGTGAAATTTGGTATGTATGTACTAATCCACGATATCTCCAGGCATTTTTTTTTTTCATTTTTTGAATTGATGATTTTTAAGGGTAATTATCCCCCAAAAACCGCCAAAAAACATGAAAAATCAAGATTTCTCAAAAACGATTTTGATTAAATCGTTTATAGAAATTTAGTTTTTCAACAAAATGACACCACCCGCATTTCTGTAAAAATTCGGGTTCAGAAATTACAAGACTTAAAATATCAAAAATTCAGTTTTTTGGATTTTTCAAAAAAAAACATAATTATACAGAATATTACTATTCACCATTAAAAATAGCCCAAAAAATAAATAATTGAGTATCTTGAATTACTATTCTACGATTAATGGTTGCGGAGAAAATTTAGATTTTCATTTTGCGGTAAACGCAGTACGTTGTCCAATGTTATTCTTATGGTGAATACAAAAACTATTTCTCTCTTATTTATTGATAAATTTCGTTCAAACTTGATATGCTTGTCATCATTGACCAACAGAGGAAATTTGAAATATGTTACCCCTTAATAACCCTGAGAGGGGAATAGGGGGTCTTTCCCCTCTTAAAACCACGTGTGTAGCGATGGATTCTGTAATGCCTCTTAAACAGGGATTTGGGTGGATATTTTTGTAAGATTTTCTGAACATTCGACCATGCTTTGTATTTTACATTTATTAAATAAAAAGTAATTTATTCATTAAAGTTGGGCTAAAAGGGAGAAAGTATGTGTCTGTTTCCTGATACCGTTTAACTTATTTTATGATCACAATTACACAATTCTAACTGCTTGTTTTATTTGTTGAAATTTGCCCTTGCTCAGGGGCTTGGTCATCATGCCAGCTAAGTTTTCTTGAGATTTTACTTACTGAACATGTAATTCTTGTTTTGCAACCAGGTCTTTGATAAAATGGTGTCTAATGTCGTTTTCATATGTTTTAGCCATCGAAATCCCACTAATGCTGTCCATATATAATACGGGATCACTTTTCACTTTAAAATGTGCAAGTATACCTTTAATATTTACTAGTTCTTGAGCACATGTTGCTCCATCTATATACTCTGCATCTGCTGTAGACAATGCTACACAACTCTGTTTCTTAGAGAACCACGATACAGGATTACCATTACAGAATACAATACACCCACTTACACTTTTTCTATCAATTTTGTCTCATGCCCAATCAGGGCCGCCGAGAGCCATGGTGAACCCAGGGGCAAAACACTGGCAAGGGCCCCCTCCCACCCCCACATAATGTAATCTATTTTTTACCTACAAACTCTTCATGTTCTCTTAAAATGAGAATACTTACTTATTAGGTACTAACAATGTTTGTAAATAATCGTCATTTATTTGTGAATTGTTTCAGTTTTGATCTTGACCAATTATTGTACGTTGTCCAATGTTATTCTTATGGAGAATAAGAAAAATTTATATCTCGCTTATTTATCAACTTATTCTGATGAAACTTGGTATATTGCTTCATACCGTTGTGGTCTATTGATATTTGCACTAAAAAACATTTTTTGACCGATAGTTCCCGTACTAGCAAACCTTCGTACTCAGCCCCCATGTTATTCTTATGGTGAATAAAAAACTATTTCTCTCTTTTTTATTGATAAAAGACAATAAACAAAATAAAAAATATAACAAAACAAACCCAGTTCTTATGTAATGTTTGTTGTGTCCCTTTCTTCAGCAAACCTGCACATTCAGCCGCCATGTTATTCTTGTGGATAATAATTAAAATGTCATAAATCGTTTATTTATGAATGTATATTGATGAAACTTGGTTTGTGGCTTTATGTGGTATTAAGATACATATATATATGCATTGGAAATTCGTTGAGTACGCAGGTTTGCTGTTTGGAGTGTCTATCATTTAACACCTGTCAAACCATCGTGCGTGTTCTTCCCATGGGTTATCAGTCGCTTGGCTGCAATCCTCCTCCGCAATTGTAACAAACGGTCTTATCATCTTCCTCCATTTAAAAGAAACCAGCATCTGCAAACTCCATTCTAGTCTTGTATAGAAACGAGTCTTTATCTATGGGGTATAGTAACGTGTTATCTCCCTTAATTATGAACATAATTAATACAATTTGGTAAGTGACCTTACTTACTTGAGTTATATTGATATTTCTATAAAACCCCATTTTTTGTGTCCCTTTCTTCAGCAAACCTGCACATTCAGCCGCCATGTTATTCTTGGGGAGAATAATTAAAATGTCATAAATCGTTTATTTATGAATGTATATTGATGAATCTTGGTTTGTGGCTTTATGTGGTATTAAGATACACACACATATATATATGCATTGGAAATTCGTTGAGTACGCAGGTTTGCTGTTACGGGGGTATTTTCATTTCATCTACAGTCTCTTCAATATCTTTGTCATTTCCTGTTAAGATCAGATCATCAACATAAACAATCATCCATACTTCATTTTTGTGATAGAAACAGAGATCATAATTAGATCTTTTGTAACAATTTTGAAGTAAAACTTGATTAAATGACTGTTCCATCATTTTGGAGATTCCTTTAATTCGTATAGTACTCGGTTTAATTTTAAAACAGCGTTCTTCTCAACGTTCATTCCTTCTGGAGGTTTATGTACATTTAAAATTCAACGTTTCCATTTAGAAAGACAGTTGGAATATCTAATTGTCTTGTGTTCCAATCATTATGAACAGCTTGAGAAAGTAGTGTTCTTATAGTTGACATTCTTGTAACAGGTGCGTACATGAAATTTAAGGAATCATTGTCTTTTACTTGGAAACCTTTAGCTACTGGTCTCGCCTTTTTTGTCCCATCTTCTTTAGTACGAACAACCCATTTAGTCTCAATTGCTTTTTTTATCAATAGGCAATTCACAGGGTGTCCAAGTTTGTAGTTTTTCATGAGATTCCAGTTATTTATTGATAGCTTCCATCCATATTTTATCTTTTATGGCTTCGTTATATGAACATGGACCATTTTCAGAACTCAGAAGACAGTATGCTGTATATACTTCAAACTCTTCTAGATATTTTGGTCTTTTAGTAGTGGGGAAAGGGGACTTCTGGCCCATTTGATTGACAGCTTCCGATCACGTGACATAAAGATACGTAGCTGTGACGTATTTGGTGACGTAGTTGGCAACGTATTAGTGACGTCATGTGAGTAAGGTTAGTTCAAGGTCATCCTCAGGATGTTTTAAAAAAGAAATCCTGCGGAGCTTTGATTCGATGGGTTTCACTCGTTAAGTATATCGAATGAAAACTATCGAATGTTTCATTCGATAAATATATTGAATTAAAACTATCGAATGAAATTTGTGCAAGATTTTTAACTTTTATTTTTATTTATTTATTCACTACATATCAAATAAAAAAAAACATGTGGAAGATAGTGGACTTAATTCTAACTATTTCTTTATTTACAGTAATGTACACATATGCAATGATTGTTAGGGAACCACCGATTCTGTGGTGCCCGTTGCTTCTGTACATGGGTAGGGTTCACATTCTCCACAATAATACTTCATTCTAGGCGCGGGTGGAAGTGATGATTGTTGCCACGATGACGTCTCCGATTTCGTAGAGCTGCTTACATTGAACGAGGCGAGAGGTTCATAATCTCCAAAATTATATCTATTCCCCTGTGTCGGTGGAAGTGTAGTTGCGGATGTTCTCCAGTGTTCTTAAGCTAAAGTGTTTGTTGCAGAAATATCCAATGTTAGTTTGTAACCGTTTACAATCAAAACTTTTAAGTCATCCGAAAGAAGTTGCATATCATGAACTGTAGAAAGATGAACAGTATTTTATTGAACACATTTAATTTTGAGAGCCATGATGTTACCTCGTGTACGGCTACTCGTGGAGTGAGTTTCCCACCTCCTCGCCTTCCTTTTATACGCACCCCCCTCTAATTTTTTCAAATTTACGTTATGAATATTTTCATCAGGTAACCTATTGGAGTTCTGCATATAATGCAATAATTATACATCAGTCCACACAATCAATGCATGTGCAACAGTGTCTACAAGGTAAAAATAGTAAATCTTTCTCAGGGGATAAACATACTATACATTCGTTTCCTTTGCTCTTATTTTCTTCGGTTGGTGTTTCTGAAGTTTTAACAGGGTGAGGTTTATATACTCTCCGATGGTTTTGTACAAACTCTCTACCTTTTTGAACTAACAGATAAGCACACCTGTCAAACCATCGTGCGTGTTCTTCCCATGGGTTATCAGTCGCTTGCCAATCCTGCAATCCTCCTCCGCAATTGTAACAAACGGTCTTATCATCTTCCCCCATGTAAAAGAAACCAGCATCTGCAAACTCCATTCTAGTCTTGTATAGAAACGAGTCTTTTAATGCTGCAACAAACGTATCCAATCTCGATTGTAACTGTGCATATTTAGGAAATCTCATTCTCCTCTTTACTACTAAATGTTCCATTTTGTTTTTGTAGATTGTACCAAGGGAAATGTCGGAGGTATACTGACGCGGCGTAAGCGTGTAGAACAGGTACCTACCCAACCCGCACTACAACGTTCCCCCACCAACTCATTGTCAGTCTGTATAAAAGTGATAATATTTTAACCAATACAGCGCATTTTATAAGTTCTGAATCTAGGTCAAGGTCACCAAAAATGTTTAAAAAAGATAAAATATTAGTACTTGGAGTGAATACTGATATTTTATCTTTTTTAAATATTTTTATTTATTTTGCATAAAATACATTTCAAGTTTTACATGATATTGGCTTAATCTAACAATGTGAAGTTCCCGACCAGGTCAAATGCTTAAATAGCTCGGTAGAGTTGTTCCTGCTGACTCCGTGTGATACGATATACAAGGTTCCGGTTCGATGTTTTGCAGATCTTCCTTTATAAGCAGTTGAACAAATCTCTTGGGCAGGTAAATTTGGAATTTTTCTTCTTCTCCTACTGTGTATGGAGCATCGTTTAAAGATACAAGAATAGCATCTCCCACTGATGTTTCGATCTTCCTCATGTCGTGCACGATGTGATGTTTGTTTTCTATGATTTATGAAGTTTTTATTGTTGGTAGTATACTTGATTTTGATTTTTGTTAAACTGATCCACCAATGTTTGCAGATATGTCTGTGATGCCATCTTGATACGTGTTCTCTCGTTGGAGTCTGGAGTAATACTGACTGTGGGTCTCCCCACTCTCCACGCTTTTATACCCTCCGTTCCCCCCTCCACTTCCCCCTCCACTCACCATTGTACAATGATGTAAAACAGCAGCTAGACGATAAGCGTTCTTTACAGCGCAATGAAATTGTGCGTGTTTATCATTCTTTGTTAAAATACAAATATTATACATCTAAAATTCGAAACTCTAATCCATTGTAACATCTATTACATCTTTTGTAGTATAAAGTTGTATCCAATTGAGCTTTTCTAATCCTTTTGTATAAAGTCTTGTAAATTTACTGCAGTAGTGATTCATAATGCTTTCCACTTCTTCAAAACTTGTAAAACCTTCATTCCAACCAATGTGATGCAAGTTTATCGTTAACCACTTATTTGTTCTTTTGGATTTGGAGTTTATTTCTTACAAGGAAATTGAGGTTTGAATAAAAAATTATAAATTATTTTTGCATTATATACGATATGTTTGCAGGTCTAAAATCATTAGTTCTTTAACAATGTATCCATCATTGTTTCCACGAAAAGCTTGAAATTCAATTATACCAGACTTCTCCATGTCTCGGATGACGACTGAACTGTTTCCACACCACGTTAGAGCTTTTATAGCTCAGCCCGTACAGTTCTCCGCGTGTTGGTGTATATTTAACGTGGGCACCATCCCCGGTAGGCCTACCTCACAAACTTCCTTTAGTTTTTTTAACTCTTTCAGTTAAAAAGTTTTCTGTTTCTTTATTTTGTACAATTTTTCTTCTTTTACTTTAACCTTTTCTTCTTTAATCGTTTTTCTTCTTCTTGTATCTTTTGTTTATTAATTTTCCACTCGGGTGTCAAGTCCGCACCAGTGTTTCCACTCAGCGGTAAAAAATATCCCACGAGCTGATACAAAAAATCCCACTTTATCCCACACTTCACCTTATAATATCCCTCTAAATATATCACACTTTCCCACTGATTTTTCAAACAAACAGTGCAACACAGTAACACAGTTAATGTTAAATATTATATGATAGATAGAGCTTATTTATAACTATTACTATTTACCTATACAGGGTGTCTCTAAACTCTCTACCAACCTTTTCAGGTATTATTCCTGGACCATAGACAAGTTAAAATATCATATTCAAAATTTCGAAAACGCAAAAGTTACTCGTATAGCCGCCATTTTGTTTTTTCACATAGGAAATTTTAATTCAAGAACGGCTAGTTATAATTAAATGAAATTTGGTATTTAGCTTTATTCCCTAAAGACCTAATTACAGAAAAAAATGTTCTTTTTACAATCATTAATTTCAAAATGGCGGCTGCCTAAAAATTGCAAACGTAAATATCTTAAAAACCGCTCATAGTAAAAAAATTACATTATTTACGTTTTATTTAGAGATTTTAATTGCAAATGTAATGACACCAAATTTACGGAAATCGGTTCATAAATAACGGAGAAAATCCATTTTTAAGATATTGCATTCTTGTCAATATCAACTGTTGTCATGTGACATCGCTGCTAGTGAGCCACGTCGATCAGCTGTTTCAATTATAATTCCACTAAACAGCTGATTGATCAATGTATTGTTGAAATATGACAGTTTCCTGTTACAATGTGTCTTTTTCCTGTATGTTGCTTATTGTTAATCAGTGTGCTGTTTTTTAATAGTAATCTGTGTTAACGTATTCAGTATTCATATTTATTGATAAATGGCTAATTATAAAATTACAATCAGCAGTGGATTGGTCGCGGGGGACCAATTTCCTATGTGAAAAAACAAAATGGCGGCTATACGAGTAACTTTTGAGTTTTCGAAATTTTGAATATGATATTTTGGCTTGTGTATGGTCCAGGAATAATACCTGAAAAGGTTGGTAGAGAGTTCAGAGACACCCTGTATTTTACATTTTAGCACCTCAAAGGATTTTGAGCATGCGATATAAATGATACGGCAGTTTTCCATAAGGCTCGCAAGGGGCAAGTGAACTAACTAAGTTAAATAATTTAGTTCCGTGAGAGGTATTAATATGTGTAATGGTACTGTAGTACTAAAGAGTACGACATAGGTAATAATAATAGCAAATATTTTCCTTGTTAATTCCAACATGGCCAGGCCAGCGACATTCATTGGTGTGATTTAGTGTTCGTTCTTCGTTCTGCGACGTTTATAAAATAAGAACATTATAATAATTGGGGCAATAAAATAGGTAAAATAGTAACAACGTGGGAAATTTGATACCCCGCAACTGCCAGTACGATGAGAAAATCCACTAGACTAGAAGTGCTACTGCTAAGGTGGTGTGGTCGTAAGCAAACTAGCAGACCTAATGCTGATTTCCAAAATATCCCACTTTATACCACAATCCCATTTTATCCCACAAGCAGGCAAAATATCCCATATATGGAATAAAAATCCCTCAAGTGGAAACACTGGTCCGCACCTGGTACGTTTTCCAGCTATGACGTCATCAAGATGGCGGCTAGGATATTTTTAAATGCGTATATTTCACATTCCATTTAACGAATCGGGATGATTATTTTTTTGTTTGAAAGATATTTTTACAGGCTATCTTTTTTGCATTTACACTATTGTTGTAAACGCAATGTTTATTCAACAATATTCGAAAATGTAATTTTTACTATTATTTCTTTTGATATTTTGCTTATAACTTCTTAACCGCTCATATAATGAAAATCTACTTCCTACAAATGGAGTAGATCGTTTTATACCCTTTCCAGTTATACCAAATAATGTGTAATAACTAAGAATAAAGCAGAAATATTTAATATACCTTAAAAAACACTGAACATGGCGTAACGCCCTAAGAGATTGTGCACGGTTTCATTATTTGAACATGGCGTAACGCCCTAAGAGATTGTGCACGGTTTCATTATTTGAACATGGCGTAACGCCCTAAGAGATTGTGCACGGTTTCATTATTTGAACATGGCGTAACGCCCTAAGAGATTGTGCACGGTTTCATTATTTGAACATGGCGTAACGCCCTAAGAGATTGTGCACGGTTTCATTATTTGAACATGGCGTAACGCCCTAAGAGATTGTGCACGGTTTCATTATTTGAACATGGCGTAACGCCCTAAGAGATTGTGCACGGTTTCATTATTTGAACATGGCGTAACGCCCTAAGAGATTGTGCACGGTTTCATTATTTGAACATGGCGTAACGCCCTAAGAGATTGTGCACGGTTTCATTATTTGAACATGGCGTAACACCCTAAGAGATTGTGCACGGTTTCATTATTTGAACATGGCGTAACGCCCTAAGAGATTGTGCACGGTTTCATTATTTGAACATGGCGTAACGCCCTAAGAGATTGTGCACGGTTTCATTATTTGAACATGGCGTAACGCCCTAAGAGATTGTGCACGGTTTCATTATTGTAACAATCTCTCTAGTTAATTATACTAATGTAGAATTTACTATATTTATCAATGTATATGAAAAAGATTCAAAGTTATTTACATATATACAATAATCATCTAGATATTGCTAATGCGTGTACTTTTTCTTTATTTGCATAACGAATTAACATTTACTCACGTGAAAAATTGACATTTGAAGCGAAAGCTAGGGCATTTTTTACATTACTTCGTCTTATTTATTATATTTTTGAAAGTGTCCATTGAGGTAGGATTTGCATCGCCTATTTCTTATATAGGAAGAACAGGTAAGCAACCTATAATAGCGTTTTGTAAATAAGATTTTAGAATTTGTATAATTAATTGGATAAGGTAAAAAAATCATCACCTAAAACAATATCCGTAGATTATTATTTTTATTTGTTACAGTTCTTTAATCACTCAGTTTCAGATATTGTTTTATGAATCCCAGGAACGTTATAGCCTCATTGATATTGATATGTATTACAGAACACTTCCAGAAACTATTAATTAGTACCTGGTGTTAACAAAAGTTTATTTTTCAAAACAAAGCTAGTAAAATGTTAAATATTGACTTAAACTTTATCCAACCTAAGTTCAAACAAAGTTCAAATTTATTACAACACCTTAAATCTATTAACACTGATATGAAAATAAACGGTATCAGGAAACTGACACATACTTTCTCCCTTTTAGCCAAACTTTAATGACAAAAATATTTGTTATTTACTAAATATAGAATATGAAGTATAGATAAATGTACAGAAAATTGTCTAAAATAGTTGTTTTCAGAAATATCCACCCAAATTGCTTTTTTGGAGGCACTATAGAGTCCGTTGCTACACACAGTAGTTTTGAGAGGGGAAATGCCCCCTTGCCCCCCCCCCAGGGTTAAATAGCAACACATTTCGAACATCATCTGTTGGTCAATGCTAACTTGACCTGCATATCAAATGAAATTGATCAGTAAATAAGAGAGAAATAGTTATTTTTGTATTCCCCATAAGAATAACATTGGACAACGTACTGTGTTTACCGCTAAATGAAAATTTCAATTTTCTCCGCAACTAGCAATCGTAGAATAGTAATTTAAAATACTAATTTATTTAGTTTTTTGAGCTCTTTTTAATGGTGAATAGTAATCTTTTTTAACATTTATGATTTTTTATGAAAAATCCAAAAAAATGAATTTTTGATGTTTTAAGTCCTGTAATTTCTGAACCCGCATTTTTCCAGAAATGCGGGTGGTGTCATTTTGTTGGAAACCTAAAGTTCTACAAACCACGAAAGTTTAATCAAAATCGTTAGAGCCGTTTTTGAGAAATTTGGATTTTTCATGTTTTTAGGCGGTTTTTGGGGGATAATTACCCTTAAAAATCAAAAATTCAAAAAAATGAAAAAAACGCCTGGAGATATCGTGGATTAGTACCTACACGCCAAATTTCATAAAAATTGGCCCATAGGTTAGGGCTCTAGCTCTGTACACATCCACACAGACACACACACACACACACACACACACACACGGACACACACACACACACACAGACAGACATCACGTAAAAACCACTTTTTTGGGTTCAGGGAGCACCAAAACGAATATTTCCACTGACAACTCAAATTCGAAAATTTTTACGAAAACAATACTTTCTCCATATACTATGTATAGGGGGAGAAAGTAAAACTATCCACTGTATAAAACGTAACTATAGTAATCTAATTTTCCTCGTGGAATGTTTAACAGTATCAATCAAATATATAATAACCTGTTCACTATTATTTTTTTCGAACCAAAATATATTATTCTCATACAATAATTATATCATTACAATTCATTCCATATATAGGCTATAATTTCTTATTTTAAAACTCGAATGAGTTTACAAAGCATAATTCATAATTACAGATCACGGCGACTCCATGTGATGTCTAATCAACCCGTCTAGTCACAACATCAAAAACCATGAAAATTGAAGAAAAATGTCCTCTATACGAGACATGCACACAGAACCCTAGTCAGATGCTGGACTATTATTTTCTTATCAATTTTCAGTAATTTTACATCAAAGTTACATCCTTAAGGTTAACATTGAAAATTGCAAAGTCCAAGTGGAGTCGGGCTCTAAGAGTTAATGACTTTAAATCTTTCTTGGGTTAATCAGAGTGCGAAGTTTCATCTTTATTAGATGAATGGTCTAGGAACGCATAAAGGAGAACAACAAAAATAAACGAAGAAACATTGTCATTTGAATATCAATACATTTATCTTGGTTGCTATGTATTTTATGAGTTCCTGTAGTATTCATTCAATTGCAATGAAACTGCATTGTCATCCAGGTTAATGCTATAAAGGTTTCAAAAATCTTTAACAGAATTCTAAACTTATATATTTTATTTTAGCTGTCATGGTAATAATATTTGTATTACTAAGAATATAAAAAACTCAACGGGGACCAATAAATAGGATGCAACCAAATTAACGGGAAACAGAGTTATTTAAAGTAGCATAGTAGCCAACAATAGGTTAAACTAAATTAAATTAATAATATATAAATTAAAATAATAATAAATAAAAATAATAAATAAAAAATTAAACTAAAATAGGTACACACCTCGTCATCATCAGTAAAATTTGAACTGTTGACGACGAGGTATGTACTTATTTTAGTCTAATACGCACAGCTCAGGGGCTACAACAATGAATTTTAGCAATTTAAAGCAGCGAAAACAACCGAATAAAAACAATTGCATAAAAGTACTAAACAAAATTACAGAACCCAATGATTAGTTTATAGCTTTCCTTTAGACCACTTGATTGTCCACTATTAATTTTTATAGACGATTAGAGTTAAAAATTTATCCAGGCATTATTAGTTTAAACATTCACAATAGTCTTTATCATATTATTTACAAATCATTAGTTTAAACATTCACAATAGTCTTTATCATATTATTTACAAATCATTAGTTTAAACATTCACAATAGTCTTTATCATATTATTTATCTCCTAATTTTCGAAAATAAATTTCGAATACAAAGTGCATTATTGTAAATTTAAAGTTGAGGAAAGAAAAGTTTTATCACCCAGTACGATGAGCAGGTTTACATCGATTTACAATACACGATTACAACAAAATCGAATTACTACTGAAGTGAGATCAAAATATAAGGATTACGTTACAAACAAACCAATATTACCAGTATCATTTCAAATCTTTATAAAAAATCAAAGTGAATACATATCCCACCCGTTGACGTCAAAATAAAACGCAACTTGATATTTTACTTAATAATAAAACAGAATATCGAACTTTATCAGTAAACTCATATTGATTTAGTTATGCAAGTATAAATACAACATATACAAATTACAAAAAAAGCTAAGCTGGTTGTAACTTAGAGCCCTATAAACCTGTAGTTACATGTAAGTTAATAAGAAGACTAGCTAATTACTTCCCATAAAATAATAACAATCGATACCGTCATAGGGGCTCAGCCACAACGCATCGTGGCCGCAGCGGCGCCGCGGCCAGTGGCACGGCTGCTAGCCTGCGTTCAAACTTGCGTTCTACTTGTACTGTACTTAACTAATCATTGCCCCTATATCTCACCTACCAGACGTAATACAAATGTATGTGTTTGTAATTTTGTACACTATTCAATGCAGAATCTATTAAGCACCACATCTTGTGTAGGATAGTAAACTGTGTGCTTTAATGTAGGCAAAATACCAGTTAATTATTAAAAAGTTTGAAATGTTGACATTTCTTTAAGTTTTAGCCAAATAAACCCAGATAGAAACAAACTAATTATTACATAAGTTATTATTTTATTAAAGTAAATTTTATTTGGAAATGCACGGAGCATAAATTGACGTTCTACGTCAATTAGGTGTCATTGTATTACCATTTTACTAAAAGACTACCAAAATCTAATATGGCGGACGTTTTTTCCCAAAATGGCGGGTTTCCACCACTCCGATTTTTGCCGATTTTAGCGAATTTCCCCTATAGGGAAGAAGCTATTACCGTAGGTCTCATGGTAAGACTTAAGCCCGAGACCATGATAACTTTTTGTTTTGAGGTCCCCAGATGCCAAAAACACTATTCGTTCAAATTTATATATATGTATAAATATATATATATATATATATATACACGGCTATGCCCGGAGAGCCAGTCACTGAAAATATACCCGGGGAATGCAGTCAGTGACACCCCCACGTATATTTGGAAAATATGCGATATATACATTTTTGCATTTGCTCAAATATTGTCGTTGGCCATTTCCGATTATATATATGTCATATATATTTAAAAAATAAACCCTTTTTATACGTAAAAATTCCTATGCTAAGCCAGTCACCAGCGTTTTTGCCCGGAAGGCCAGTCACGTAAAGTTTGTACTGCTAAGCCAGTCACATATATTGGACTAAGTGCCCGGGATGGCAGTCACTGAAAATCTGCACTGGGAAGCCAGTCAGTTACACCCTCAAATATATCTTTGCTTATCTGTTGTTTAACTAAAGCGATAAAGCATATTTCACTGATAATATGTGTGGCATTATATCAAGGGGGTTTTTGAAGCTCCCACGTATTCCATAAATTTTATTTATAACGTCTTATAAATCTTGAAAGTTCACTCTGCAATTCTAAAGAACTCCAAAATGTAATTTTATTCATAAAAAAAAACAGAAATAATAACAATTAATAATTACTGCAGTACATATAACCTGCAGTTACATGGCATTTAATAAGAAAACTTGCTAATTACTTCACATAAAATAGTAACCAACCAATACCATCACAGTAACGCGGCTCAAACGCATCGTGGCTGCAGTGGCACGGCGCCGCGCCGGCGCCACGGCCAGTGTTACGCGTTCAAAAGTCACCTGTACGTCGCTAATCATTGCCCTTATTTATATCTCACCTACCAGACATAATAAAACTGTACGTGTATGTAATTCTGTACACTATTCAATTCGGCATCTTTGAGGCACCACTCCAAGTGTGTAGGATAATATTCTGTGTGTTTTAATCAACACAAAATCCCAAGAGTTTAAACCAGAGTTTGAAAATGTTTACATTATTTAACGTTTTAGCCTAATAAACCCAATTATAAACGAACTAATTACTGCATAAGTTATTATTTTCTTAAAGCAAATTTAATTACAAAATGAGCGATGCAAAAATTAGCACTCTTCGTCAATTAGGTGTCTCTGTATTACCATTTTACGAAAAGCCTACCTAAATCCAACATGGCGGGAGCTTTTTTCCAAAATGGCGACTTTCTGCCACTCCGATTTTTGCCGATTTTCAGTATAATATTGAGGACACTTTTTCTGACATATCGGCATAACTTTAATTTCTATTACCGTTAGTTTGAGGTTTGACCCATTTTACCGCTAATATGGAGAAAGTATTGTTTTCGACAAAATTTTCGAATTTGAGTTGTTAGTGGAACTATTCGTTTTGGTGTTCCCTGAACCCAAAAAAGTGATTTTTACGTGATGTCTGTGTGTCTGTCTGTCTGTATGGATGTGTACAGAGCTAGAGCCCAAACAAATGGTCCATTTTTTATGAAATTTGGTATGTAGGTACTAATCCACGATATCTCCAGGCGCTTCTTTCATTTTTTGAATTTTGTATTTTTAAGGGTAATTATCCCCCAAAAACCGCCAAAAAACATGAAAAATCAACATTTCCCAAAAACGGCTCTAACGATTTTAATTAAACTTTAGCCGTTTGTAGAACTTTAGTTTTCCAACAACATTACACCACCCGCATTTCTGTAAAAATTCGGGTTCATAAATTACAAGACTTAAAATATCAAAAATCCAGTTTTTTTATATTTTTCATAAAAAAACATAAATAACATTAAACAAAACATTTAAAACCATTTAAAACATTAACATTAACATTACAAAACATTACTATTCACCATTAAAAAGAACTCCACAAACTAAATAATTTAGTGTTTTGAATTACTTTTCTATTATTACTGGTTGCAGATAAAATTGAAATTTTCATTTTGCAGTAAACGCAGTACGTTGTCCAATGTTATTCTTATAGGGAGTACAAAAATTACCACTTCTCTCTTATTTCTTGATCAATTTAGTTCAAACTTGATATGCTTGTCATGTTAGCATTGAACAACAGAAGAAGTTCGAAATATGTTGCCTCTTAATAACCCTGAGGGGGGGGGAATAGGGGACATTTCCCCTCTTAAAACCACGTGTGTAGCGATGGATTCTGTAGTGCCTCCTATACATGGATTTGGGTGGATATTTTTGAAAACAAATTGTTTACAAGATTTTCTGTACATTCGACCATGCTTTGTATTCTATATTTATTTAGTAAATAAAAAGTAATTTACTCATTAAAGTTGGGCTAAAAGGGAGAAAGTATGCGTCAGTTTCCTGATACCGTTTATTTATATTCTACTAGCTGCTATCGTACCCGGTTTCACTCAGAAATACAACAGTTCTGTGTGCTGCATTCTGTGGTTAACCCGTGGAACTACTACGAAACTTGATCAGCTGTTTGAATTCTCATGAGCTCAAACTAAAGTGAATGTCTATAAGAATAACACAGGATTGGAACTTTGTCTCCCCGTGGGGCGGAGCGCTTTGGGGATTCCTTAAAATCCTTTCTTAGTGGTTACCTACGTTATGGAAAACGTACACGTGCCAATTTCTTGGTAGTAGGTGTAGAACTTTGGCCTGAGGGATGATCGGTGTTAAATAATTATTTAATTGTTAATAAGAATAACACAGGATTAGAACTTTGACTGCCCATGGGGTGGATCCCTATAAGATTTTGTTAAACCCTTTCTTAGTGGTTACATGGAAAGAGTGCCTACACGTGTCAAATTTCGTAGTTGTATGTGTAGAGGTTTGACCTGGGGAATAATCGGTGTTTCGTATTTATAGATATAGATTTGTTACATTCGCATTCATAGCTATCCATATCAAATAAGTGCCTTACAGGTTAGTTTACGATCAACTTATTACGTAAAGGTGTTTGCCTTTTTTTGTATTTTAATTGTAAAAATAATTAATTAAATGATTAGTGTTTTAAATAAATACATCTGTGGAGATTCTCATAGGGTATTTTAAAGGTGTATTATGTTTGTTTTTTGGTCTGAAAAGGTTACAAGGCCATCGTCTTTTTGCAACAGGCACTGATAGTAATGGAAAGTATAGGTTAGCTTGTAACGCTAATCATATGAATGGTAGCGTAGGCTTTATCTAATTTGCACGTTATCATTATATTAATAGGCAAGCACACAACTCTCCCCCTTTTTTCTCAGCGCGTGTGCATCGTAGGATAAATTCAAGCATACCGTTAATAGAAAGGTATTGTTGTATAGATGTGCAGAAACACCTTATAATTTACACCAGCCCTCAGACTAGTTGCAATGTTAATCTTAGTTTCAATGTTAATCTTATGGAAGAACAGTAATTAATTGAATTGCATATTTGAAAGTTGATATAATAACAAAATGATAGCCCAACAGCAACAATAGATGTTTTAGGACTAATGTAAATAAAATATGTCACTGACTACTGGAATAGAGACACCCTTTTCTTATCCGTTTAATACCACATACAAAAATAAACCTGGGTGTGAGGGGGGGAGGTGGCCGATAAAGGAGAGAGGGAGAGAGAAAAAGGAGAAAAAGATAGGTTATTCGAGAAGTTCACTAATCTCACAAAAATCTAACTATTATACTTTACCAAGTGAGTGTTACTTTAGGAAATGGTTGTTTTTGAACAGCTGTAGTTTAGTTGTTCCTTAAGCTCGTGATGAGAGATGGTCGTTTCCCGGAATTTTGGGGAATGTCCTGAAAAAAAATAATTCCGTTTTTCTGGCGGGATTTATTTGATCTCAATATTATTTCGGGGCAGGATTATGTACTCGAAACGGTAATCTCTAGTGCGATCGTCTTTTACGACCATGATTACACGGTGCAATCGTCATTTACGGCCATGATTACGCGGTGCGATCGTCATTTGTGGCCGACAAAACTTAATGTGTGATAATCATTTGCGATCTATATCAAGTGGAACGATCGTCAGTTACGGCCGGTATCACGTGGTCCAATCGTCTGTTTTGGCGGATAGCGGTGCGATCGTCATTATTTTTTTATAAACTGTGGTGCGATCGTCATTTATGGCCAATGGTACATGTTGCGATTATAAATTACGGCAACTATAAGGCGGTTCGGTCATCTATTACTATAAGCGTGATTTCTGTATGTTTATTGGAGGGCAAACATGGTCCTGATCATGACTATTGTGACTTTTCATATATTACAAGAATATTTTCGCCAAATTTTTGGGGGTCGACTGCCCCCTTACCACCCCCGAATTACGCTTGTATCTATTACGTTGATGGTGCATGGTCCGGTATTCTTTTACGGGCTATATTACGTTTTGCGATCGTCAATTACGGCCAATGTCATACTGTGCGATTGTCATTCACAGCCGATGTTACGCGATGCGGCAGTTATTTACCATGGGACTGAAACCAAGAGACATAGGCCTAGGACCCTTTAGATCAGACAATGTGCTTTAAGGGGATTCCAGAGCTACCCCTGAGTTTAGGCAACCACTCATTGGTTAGAAAGAGATGAAACTCTAGATTGATAAGAGACAAAGCTACCTGACGCTGTAGGGGCGGATCCAAGGGGGGCAGTAGGGGCGGTCGCCCCCCAAACCTAAGAATTGTTGTGTTTTATTTTATTATTCAGGCATACGATGAAAGTTTAAATAAATTCGAATGAAAATGTAAGCATCAGAAGCCTCCCGAAACCCCGTTTTTCGGTTCCGTGAGTCAAATTTTGCCGCTCCCGTCTACAAGCTTACATAAAATTCAAACTAACGAACCTAAACGTTTCTTTAAATGAAATAAAATACTCCCCATTAGACAGGTGAAATTTTAAAGTTCCATTTTAGTATATAACACATTACTTATACCTTAAAACTTATACTTATTGCTTATTGGTGTACCTAAAAGCGTCTCACAAAAACATGGATATTGCCAGGATCGTGAAGTTGATACAGTTTTGCCAGTTGACAGACCGATACAGTGTTTTCAACGTAGTCTTGGAGGTAAGTTTTAGCAGCAAAGGTTGCTACAATTGTATTCGGTGAATATATTTTACTGGATTTCGCCCGCCTACCGTCATTTGCTATCAGCGGTGTTTTTTTACAGGGTAGGTTTGATTTTTGTTTAAAACCGCGTAATCCGTTGCTAGGCAATAAATATCCAGTGGCTAGGCTAGAAACAAAAAGTGCCTCGAATTATATGTAATGAAGTAAGAGGAAACAAAGATTAGATTGCGTGCAAACAGAAGCTCATCCGCCAAGTATTTTATTTTGTAAAAATGTGGTACGAAATTTCATTTTTCGAGTGGTTGACCCTGGCTATCAGCCTCATTCCTAATTGTATCTTCGCGTAGTATATATAGTTCAATGTTGCAGATTTCAAATACGTTTTGTAAATAGTTTTTCGTGTGGGTAAATAGTAAAACAAATTCATATTACTTGTTCTTAAGACGCCTACAGATGACGTAGAAAAAAGTGTAATGCCTAAATATTTAATATTTATTTACGGTCGGGTGCAGTAGAACTAAAGTAATTTTTGTTTAGCTTTTTTATAAAGCTAAGATTTATTTTTTCTTGACTACAAGGTAATTGCTATATTATGTTAACTTACTTTCATTCGTTGGATAAATTCATATAGTTAAAAACAATAATGGGGGTGCCAGGGACAATTTTAGCAGCACAGGTTGCTACAATTGTATTCGGTGATTATATTTTACGGGATTTCGCCCGCCTACCAGGGGTACACTGGGAAGGGGGAGAGGTAACTTTCGGTGACCACCCCCACCAAACATGACCTCTGGATCCGCCCCTGTGACGCTGGTGTACCCTTAACGCTTAACGCACCACAAAATGAAGCTACCTTGGGCCGCGTTCAGGGTTCAGACATTCGTTCATGGAGTCACTTCGACTCACATCCCCCTTCAAGAGTAGAGGGGGGGTCAAATCAGCTCAAGCCTATCGGCGCCACACATCTTAATCAGGCCCTGACCATGTTAATTGTGTTCAGTTTCATAATAAGACTAAAGAAATTTCAAAGTTAGTGACAGCTATTCACTCCTCTTTAGTATATAATTTTGTACGGTATTTTTTTTTATTAATTAAGTTTTGGATACCACAGTTAAAAATAATAGTTGTACAATTTTATGAATGTGATTCAAAAACCTGTTTTTTTACAACACTGAGTAATATTTGGACCAAAACTCACAATTTGGTATCTAATTTTCTAAAATATTCTAGGAGGGCCCCCGGAACCATTTTTTTTGTGGGAGATCCCCTATCCACGGCACTGTTTATCCGGTATTATAATTAATTTATACCCCGCTTTAGGCTTCAACGGATCTGGTCACCTTAGTCCATGTTGCATGTTGTATGATCTTATGTGTTCCTTACTGCCATATATGTTATTGCGTGTGGTTATATGGTTTAGTATACTGTTGTAGAATAGTGAAGCAGGCGTGTTTCCTCTGTTCTGTGGTAAAATACAATTAGCTGACTAAATGCTCATTAGAAAAAATTTGTGCATTATATAATTAAAGGTTAAGTAACCAGTACCCATAATATAAGAATTACTTTGGAGCACTGACGGACCAAGGGGCGGCGGCATAACCCTAATGACGTACGATGATTTGAAACAGCCTAAACGTGTCATGCTGCAAACGATGATAGGTAAAGTATTTTATGTAATTCAGTACAGTATTTTTTGTGAAATTCAGAAAAAACTGGCTCTTTAAAAAACAGACAGATAAACAAATGACAACACAAATTAAATTTAAATATTTCCACTGAATACAACATTTCACTGCTCAAAGCGATGTAGAAACAAAACTTATTTGATTTCTATCGATAAATACATTCCTTACTTGTAACATCTGGTATTGCTAATAATCTGTCCATCTGCAATTCAAATAACATTGTTCCTCATGTTTATCGTAAAGGCGAAAAACGAACTTTGAGGCCGGCCCGTGCCCTTCAGATTGAAAATATCGAAAAATAAAAACCTTTATGCACAACTGGAAATCAGGGCAAATATGTTGATAACTCAATCGACAAAATAGGCTCAGAAATAACGGAGGAGTTATCTTAACAAAAATCGGGCTTAGCGTATTAATATATAAGATATAGGATGATAGTAGGCCTAATTTAATAACAATTTCTTGCTGGAATGTCATCAACACTAAAAATGTTAAATTTACCTCACAAAGTTCCTAAATTTAAGCAGCACTAGATTGCCCGAAGATGTCACTGTGTTGACGAAACGCATTCAAGTTAGGAACTGTATTAAAGTAAATCTTAAATTTATAACATAGTTTGATATTTGTTAGTACAATAAATTGAACGGAACTGGTTTTATAAAAGAGAAAGGTAAACTAACCACTATGCCCCAGTCTACTAGATTGACTCTTAATAATTTTAAATATGTGAACTTTCAACTAAAGAGTTCTGTTAGGCCATGTCATTATGGTATACTTTCCTCATGTTTTATAGTATTGAATAGTTTATTATCATTGAATTCTGTCATTAAAAATTTCAGCGGTCTTATAGAGTATGTTTTATGTTTGATTGTGCAAAGGTTGGGATGTCTGTCTACAGAAAGAGAAGTCCCAACATACCTACACTTCTGTCCCTTAAATAAAACTTAAATTGTAAAATGTGTAATGCAAATTATGACGATTCTGAGAACAAATGGAGGGGAAAAATAAAATGAATATGCAATGTAAAATGTACACTATCCATTTTTGTAGGTTTTGAGGTTTTCTGTCCTTTTGTGAGGAAGGATAAATATAAATAATGCAAAAATACAAAATACTTTTAAATTTCAAGATATAAAGGGTAAAAAAATAAACTTAAAATAAGTGCCTAATTTGTACTAACATCTTTTCGTTTTCGTTGTTAGGTAATTTTACTTAAAGAGTACAGTAAAAATATAAAACCTTTTATTACAAGGAGAAGCAAACTCATGGATTTGTATCTTGCTTCATACAAAAAATATAAAAAAACTGACCAAATCTGCTTACAGATATAATTAACTTACAATTATAAAGCTACACTACAAAAGTACTCCTAGCTAATTAAAGATATGATTTTAGTATCGTATAGTATTTGTGAGATTATTAACAAAATAATTGAATGCGTGTCCAACGGGATTAAAATCCAAGTACTGTATTTTGTATTTGACAGTCATACAGCAGTTAAACTAGTTTCCTCTCCTCGACTGAGCGCGAATGTGATAAGTAGTTCCACATACCGGCACACTACAGCAGCACCAGTAAGCCGTCTCGGTATGTAAAGGATGCACGGCAAGCCGTACCTGACTGCCTTTCGGGAGGGCTGACTGGCTTTCGGGCAGATGACTGCCACACCGTGTAATATACCAGCGCGGTGACTGACTTACCGGGCGCAGATGAATGTATATATATATATATATATATATATATATTTATATATATATGTGTGTGTGTCCGTTAACACGATAACTTGAGTAAAAAAGGTCCGATTTTGATGAAATTTGGCTCAAATGTGTAAGATGACATTCATGACTTTAAGTTCAAAATCCAGAAAAATCGGATCATGGGAAGGGGGGTTTATGGGGGTTTTAAATTTTCCAAAAATAATTTTTTTGCATTTTTTACCCTAAAATTTTTAAATAGCTTAATTTTGATTTTGACCATGTTATAGAGCTTAAAAAAACAAATAATATAGTTTTTTGAATTATTAACCTAGGTTGAGTGGTTGCGGATAAAATCCAAAAAAACCTACTCATAAAATCTCCCATGTTAATCTTATGGGAAAAGGGTTTTTGGTTTTTTCTCAGTTCATTTTAATGTAAAATTCACATTTGCTTTTACCAATCTGTTCAGCTCCACAAAACAATCATTTTGATGTTTAAATTGTGATTCTACGCCCAAGCGTTGCAGAGATATTTAAAGTACTAAACACAGTACGTTGTCCAATGTTATCCTTATGGAGAATAAATAAAATTTGATATCTCGATTATTTATGGATGTGTATGTTGATGAAACTTGGTATGTGGCTTCATGTAGTATTGGTATATTGATATTTACACAAAAATTGATTTTTGTTGATTATTCCCGTAGCAGCAAACCTGCGTACTCAGCCCCCATGTTATTCTTATGGAGAATAACTAGAATGTTATATAGCGCTTATTTATGATTGAATATTGATGAAACTTGGTATGTGGCTTCGCCTGGTTAAATTCTATTTATATTTGCATAAAAAAACAATTGTTTGTGTTCCTTGTTTCAGCAAACCTACGTACTCATTACCAATAAATGATTTATTGCTTAAAATTGCTTATATGTGAATATATTTTTAGGAAACTTGGTATGCGGCTTTATGTGGTATTAAGACATATATTATGCATTGGAAATTTGCTGAGTACGCAGGTTTGCTGCGACGGGGGTATTTAGTATGATATTGAGAACACTTTTTCTGACATAATGCCATAACTTTCATTTCTATTACCGTTAGTTTGAAGTTTATCAGAAAACTGACTGGCCAAATTCGTCCGTACAAGTTTAGGCCGCAGAGAAGGAATCTACAGGGCGGCAAAAGATAAACTAGAGTGAATTCAACTTTTCCGTCAGGCCATCAGGCGCTGCGCCGCTATGACCAATGTATGGTGTTAATGTCCCATACATTCGCTTACTATTTTTGACACAATATCAAAAATTACTGAGGCATTTGGTAGAATTTAAGATAGCAATGATATAATTTAATAATAATATTGTCATAATGATATTGTCGAATGGACATAACATAATGGACATAACATAATGGACATAACATAATGGATATAACATAATGGACATAACATAATGGACATAACATAAGGGACATAACACTAGGAGTACGCTCTAATGTCGCGTAAGAGGATGAACGAAGAGTTAAATTACTACCTTATTTTGATAGTTAAATGACACTTGAGCAGTTTAATATAGTGAATTGCATGATAAAATATTGACTTTTAGCGAATTTACTGTATAGGGAAGAAGCTATTATCGTAGGTCTCATGGTAAGACTTAAGCCCGAGGCCATGATACTTTTTGTTTTGAGGTCCCCAGATGCCAAAAACACAATTCGTTCAAATTTATATACATATGTGTGTGTGTGTCTGCGAATGCGATAACTTGAGTAAAAAACGTCCAATTTCGATTAAATGTGTAAAGTGACATTCATGACCAGAAAAATCGGACCATGGGAAGGGGAGTTTATGGGGTTTATAAATTTTCCAAAAAATATTTTTTTGCATTTTTTACCCTAACATTTGTAAAACACTCAATTTTTGTTTTGACCATTTTATAGAGCTAAAAAAATAAAATAAATAATATAGTATTTTGAATTATTAACCTAGGTTAAGTGGTTACCGAGAAAATCCAAAAAACCTGCTCATAAAATCTCTCATGTTAATCTTTTGGGAAAAAGGTTTTAGCGAATTTCTCCTGTAGGGAAGAAGCTATTACCGTAGATCTCATGGTAAGACTTAAGCCCGAGACCATGATAACTTTTTGTTTTGAGGCCCCCAGATGAAAAAACATTACTAATTAAAATTTATACATATATGTAAATATATATATAACCGTATATGTGATAACTTAAGTAAAAAAACGTCCGATTTCGATGATATTTGGCTCAAATGTGTAAAATGACATTTATGACTTAATGTTTGAAAACCAGAAATGTCGGACTATGGGAAGGGGGGTTTATGTGGGTTTAAAATTTTCCAAAAATCAGTTTTTGGGTTTATGTGGGTTTAAAATTGTCCAAAAATCAGTTTTTTTTGCATTTTTCACCCTAAAACTTTTTAAAACTTAATTTTGGGTTGAACCATGTTATAGAGCTTAAGAAAACAAATAACATAGTATTTTGAATCATTAACCTAGGTTAAGTGATCCCAAAAAATCTAGGGAGAAGATCCAAAAAACCTACTGACAAAATCTCCCATTTTAATCTTATGGGGAAAAGGTTTTTGGCTGTTCCTCAGTTAATTTTAATGTAAACTTCACATTTGCTTTTACCAATCAACTCAGCTCCACAAAACAATCATTTTGGTGTTTAAATTGTGATGCTACGTCCAACCGTTGTAGAGATATTCAAAGTGCTAAACACAGTACGTTGTCGAATGTTTATGCTTATGGAGAATAAATAAAATTTGTTATCTCCATTATTTATGAATGTATATTGATGAAACTTGGTAGTGGCTTCACGCTGTATTGGTATATTGATATTTGCACCAAAATAATATTTTTTGTTGATTATCCCTGTAGCAGCAAACCTGTGTCTCAGCTCTAATGTTATTCTTATGGAGAATAAATAAAATGCCATAGATAACTTATTTACTTAAGTATTTTTATGAAACTTGGTAAGTGGCTTTATGTGGTAGTGAGAAACATATGCATGCATTGGAAATTCTCTGAGTACACAGGTTTGCTGCGACGGGGGTATTTGGCTTTTCTCAGTTCATTTTTAATGTAAATTTCACATTTGCTTTTACCAATCAGTTCAGCTCTACAAAACAATCATTTTGGTTTTAGCGAATTTCCCCTACAGGGAAGAAGCTATTACCGTAGTCGGCATGGTAAGACCTAGCCCCGGGACCATGATAACTTTTCGTTTTGAGGTCCCCAGACCCCAAAAACACCGTTCGTTCAAAACTGTATATATATATATGTCCGAAGGCACGATAATTCTCGTAAAAATGATACGATTTTGATGAAATTTGATATAAACGTGTAAAGCAACAATTATGACTTAAAGTTCGAAAACCAGCCAGATCGCTCCATCCGAAGGGGTATTTTGGGGGGGTTTTGTACGCCAAAAATGTTTTTTTTTTTTAATTTTTTACATATAATTTTGGAAATAGTAAAATATTATTTTTTACCATTGGATTCAGCTTAAAAAACACCCACAATTTGGTATTTTGATCATTTCTCTACGTCAATTGGTTACCGAGATATTGAAAGTGTTAAACACAGTACGTTGTCTAATATTATTCTTATGGAGGAAAATCAAAATTTTATATCTCGCTTATTTATGAACGTATATTGACGAAACTTGGTATAAGGCTTCATCTGGTTGTGGTTTATTGATATTTGCTCAAAAAAAACAATTTACTGCCAAAGGCTTCCGTTGCAGCAAACCTGCATACTCAGCCCCATGTTATTCTTATGGAGAATAATTAAATGCTATGTCTTCCTTAATTATGAACATAAATGAATGAAAACTGGTATATGACTTTACCTAACTGAGTTATATTGATATAGCATAAAAACACATTTTTTGTATTCCTTGTTGCAGCAAACCTGTGTACTCAGCCCCAATGTTATTCTTACAAGAGAATAATTAAAATTGTAGCCTATATACCGCTTATTTGTGAATATATTTTTATGAACCTTGGTAAGTGGCTTAATGTAGTCTTAAGATATTTATATCTCCATTGGAAATTCGCTGAGTATGCAGGTTTGCTGCGACGGGGGTATTTAGATTGTGATGCTACTTCCAACCGTTGTAAAGATATTCAAAGTGCTAAACACAGTGCATTGTCCAATGTTTATCCTTATGGAGAATACATAAAATTTGTTATCTCCATTATTTATGAATGTATATTGATGAAACTTGGTATGTGGCTTCACGTTGTATTGGTATATTGATATTTGCACAAACAAATAATTTTTGTTATTATTTATTGATTAGCAGCAAACTTGCATACTCAGCCCTAATGTTATTCTTATGGGGAATAAATAAAGTTTTATATCTCCCTTGATTAAGAACATAAATTAATTCAACTTAGTATGTAGCTTCACCTGGTTGAGTTATATTGATAACTGCCCAAAAACATATTTCTTCTTTTTTTGCAACAAACCTGCGTCTCAGCCCTAATGTTATTCTTATGGAGAATAAATAAAATGCCATAGATCACTTATTTACTTATGTATTTTTATGAAACTTGGTAAGTGGCTTCATGTGGTAGTGAGAAACAAATGCATGCATTGGAAATTTGCTGAGTACGCAGGTTTGCTGCGACGGGGGTATTTGGCTTTTCCTCAGTTCATTTTAATGTAAACTTCACACTTGCTTTTACCAGTCAGTTCAGCTCTACAAAACAATCATTTTGGTTTTTAGATTGTGATTCTACGTCTAACCGTAGCAGAGATATTCAAAGTGCTAAACACAGTACATTGCCCTATGTTATCCTTATGGAGAATAAATAAAATTTGATATCTCGATTATTTATGAATGTATATTGGTGAAACTTGGTATGTGGCTTCACGTAGTACTGGTATATTGATATTTGCAAAAAAATTTATTTTTTTGTTGACTATCCCCGTAGCAGCTAACCTGCATACTCAGCCCTAATGTTATTCTTATGGAGAATAAGTTAAGTTTTATATCTCCCTTAATTATGATGATAAATTAATAAAACTTTATATGCAGCTTCAACTGGTTAAGTTATTTTGACAATTGCATAAAAACATAAATTTTGTGTTCCTTGTAGCAGCAAACCTGCGTACTCAGCCCTAATGTTATGGAGAATGAATAAAATCCTATAGATCACTTATTTATTCATGGATTTTTATGAAACTTGGTAAGTAGCTTTATGTGGTAGTGAGAAACATATGCATTATGCATGCATTAGAAATTTGCTGAGTACGCAGATTAGCTGCGACGGGGTATTTGAATTATTCATAATCATATTATAGTAAAGTATAAAAGAAACAAAATGAGGTGTAATAAACATTTAAATGATGTATCAAATAAATATCATAAAATTATGCAGTTGTCTGTAAAGGATATCAACAATAATTTTCAAATCTTATAATACACTTTAGAGGAAGTAGCACTTTGTAGCAGTAATTCAGAAAGCTACATCATATTTTGATATTACAGTAGGGTCTTATCTGTATATAGTATTGCCCATTAGCGTGCATTTTAATAAAAATTACATACTAAAAGAGTAGAAATATTGTGTTATTGTTTTATATTTTAAATCAGGAGTTCTGAGTGAACAATTTTAAACTATTATATTGTGAAGTGGAAATATATCTTTATATTTAAATCAAACAAATATATTCATAATATAAATTGAAGTCTCTCTCCGTGTCTGAATGTTTATCTGTTACCTCCTCCTAAACCACTTATCCGATTTCGATAAAACATTGCATGGTCATTCAGGTTAACCCTGGGAAGCCACTAATCAAAGTTTTAGAACTATAGGGCTTTGCCCCACTGGACTTCAATGTTACCATGCTAATCATATGAAAGAAAATTTTGTTATGTTTTTTACAGGTAACTACTATAAAATGTTGTAAAAACCTGTCTATTTATTTAGGTAGCAAGCTGTAATGTAAATGGTATAGATTTTTTTAGTGTCAAAACAAATCAAGACTGGAAAACATAATCTCTCTCTAAATTACTTTTGGTTTCTTTTTACTTTACGCGCTCTTTAACCATACATATCGAATTGCGATGAAACATTGCATAGTGATCCAGGGGTATTATGGGAAGGTTTATGGCCAATTTACTTAAAACCTAGGGCTTCGCTCCACTGGACTCGCTTGGAAATCCTATGGTCATTAGGGATCCTCTTGAGCAGTAGCAATGTACCTAATATATCAGAGTCAAACATAAGCCTAATCATGTTCTGCAGATGTTTTAGGGCTCTGCCTTCTTGACATTCAAAATACCTATTCCAACCAGCTTACTACTGCTGCTACTACTGGACTGAGGGGTAAAATTCAGTAGAAAGGAAGCTGAGAGGTTAACGTCAGACATAAACCTACTCCTCATAATATAATACTTAGCCCCACTGGAATATGATACCTGGTAAAATGATTACCCCATAAATTTAATATTTTGTTTTGTAAATTCCAATACATTGTTAAACATTGCCACGGAATAAAAAATTAATAAATAAATAAATATACTCATGTCAAACATTATACACCAATGACCCGGAGCTGAAGGAGCTGAAATTTGTTAGAAAAATAGATAATACACCAGAATCAAAATACACATTCCCTAAATCCAAAGACCCTTTGGGGTCTCGCCCCACTGGTACTTCACGCTATGTTTACCATCTTGCACCTACTACTGGACTGATGAAGCCGAAGGTCAGTAGGATGATGGCTAAAGCACTCAAAGCAGGATGGACAGACTTACTCCAAATGCATTTGTTGTAGGGTCCCACCCAACAGGCCTTTATTATTCCCATATTCTAATTATCGCTCACCCAACTACAGAAAAAACAAAGCTGAAATTTGAATCAAACGTCCTCCCACATATAATTTGCACCCGTGCAAAGCCAGGCTTGGTCGGGTAGTATACTATAAGGGAAAACTTTGAGTGCTTGAAAGAATTACAAAAATCACGTTTAAAAAAGAACGTGGAAAAAGAGAAATAAACTAACAATAACTGCTTTAAATATTTAATTCTCAAACAGTATTTTATTATTCCAGAACTAAGTTTTAGGGGCCGTGCATATATTATGTCACGCCTTCCTGGGGGGTGGGTGAGGGGTGCGGCACATCGTGACAGACCGTGACACGGGGGAGGGGGGGAGGTTACGGGCTGCGTGACATGTCACTGTTAAAGTATGCAAAATCGCCAGTTACAGAGACGAAATACCGTACGCCACAATCCAATACTTAAAAATTAATGTGTGACGTGACATGGGGGAGGGGAGGAGTAATGAGCAGCGTGACAGAGCGTGATAAAGGGCGGGAGGGGGTCAAAAAGGGCTGAATATAGCGTGACGTAATTTATGCATGGTCCCTTATATGAACATTAAAGATTGGACATAAATCATTTCAAATTGTGTTTTTTGCAGTTAAGCCATATTTCTCTTAATAAACCATCGGAACGAATAACTGAGCAATCATGGTGAAGATACTTTTACCATTAAATGTGTAAAATAAAGAATTCAAAACCACAAAAATTACAACATAAATGGGCGATTCTCACTTATTTTGAATGTACTGGTAGCACCATCTTAGAAAGACATGTTCAAATAACTTAAAACAGGTGTCTCAATGGAAGTTGTAGTACTGGACAACTAAATTGATAACAAATATATTTACAAACAAGTCTTGCCAATAGGCCTATGCAAATAAAATTAAGAACAAAAGACAAACTTGTAACCACCCTCCTTGGGACTGAGCCCTGGGTCAGATAACTGAAAGGTTGGTTAAAACTAATAATGTTTGGATAATTTGTCATACTAATCACTAAAATTATAAAAGTCAAACGACAGTTAAAAAAAGTGTATAAAAACAGGTACCAAGATCCAACTATGGAATACTTGCTATGGAAATATATGATCGACTTGTGGTCTGATCCTTTTTTACGGTGCAGTATCAGGAATACGGCTGCGGCGGCAGATGAGAGTTAACTTATTTCCTGGAAATAAGAAGGCGGTTAATACGATGGAAGTTTAAAGTAAGGACGGTTAAAAGAGGTCTACTGTAATCAAATGAGCTCACAAAGTGAGCGAGACCTCATACCTGACTTCAATGCTTCTACAGCTAACGAAGTGATTCAAACTGGAGTGTCTTATGCACGATAACTACCATGTCCATATCATAAAAAGTTTAAAAAAAAGTAAAATGACCGCATATCACATCTTTTAAGCATATGGAACTTACTAAATCACTTTCGTGTAACATTTTGTCAAATTATTTTTTTACAAAGGTATCTTCAGACAAATATTAGTTGCACTCTGCTAAAAAGAATTAATGTTCGCACACACATTTAATAATAAATAATATCAAGTTCAGTAGTAATACACTTCACAATCTAGCCAAATGTATTAGGTGAGTGACTCGCATTGTAATTTGACATTGAAAATAATCAATTGGAATAACATGAGCGGAGTCGGACTAAGTTACACATCCACTGACTCGCGTTCATCTTTGCTCGCCTAGACTCGGCCAAAGTGGGAAGATGGCATCCCAGGTATGGTCCCCGGGTCAAATCGGATTGTGTTTCTTTATTTTAATTATGTTTTACATTAATTGTTTAATGCTACTTTGGTTTGTATGTACACCAAACGATTTGTAATAGCCTGTGTTAATTTAGTTATTTTGGAGTTTTCAAAACAATTTACAGGCATGGTTGGTTGGTGGGAATGTGTATGAGTGCTTAGACCTATGTTAAATACCTTACTGAACTCAACGTTACTTAACGTAATAAGCACACATGTCAAACCCACCAATCACACACCAGAATTTATTTCCATTTGCTTTTTACCCCTAATTAGGTTAGGTTTGAATGTGCTATCAAAACTAAATAGGCCTATGAGTATTCCAGTCAGGCATTTTTTACTTAATTTTATAAAAAACCCAATAATTCGGTTTACGTTAATTAAGTTTGGTTACGTTTTATGTTTAGATATTGAATAGGGCCTATATACTACAAAATAAACATAGGCTACATTAATTTTTTTTGTCAGTGGTATCTAGTGCATTTAACAAAATTAACAGCCAAAAAAGCCATGGTATCAAAGGAAAGGATCCGAATATTTGCTTTCATCAGATGGTTAAGAATAAGTATAGCCTATTAACGTTTGTTAAACAGCCAAAATTACCCGTCACGAATAAACACACCAGATTGGAGAGAGGATTTTCTTGACTAATGCAGGGTGGTGTGAACTTTAAAATTCCAGGAGAACGGAAGGGTACACTTTCAAAAGCGGAACAATACTCAAAGCCGAATAAATTCATTGATATATTGATTAGATCGACTGTAAAATATTTTATCATCTGTATGTTAGTTATAACATAATATTTGTTTTTTAGATTGTTTTTAAAATAAACTTAAAATAAAAATGAAATAAACCTTACCTGAATAAACAAAATAATTGATTTACAAAACATAAAACTAAAAAACTAAACAAATTTAAAAGGTTTCTAGGAAATAGCTTTCTGGTATACAGTAGCATGTAAAAAGAATACCCCCGTTGCAGCAAACCTGCATACTCAGCGAATTTCCAATGAATATATAACATAACACATTAAAACACTTATCAGGATTCATAAGAAATATAGGTACTTTGTATTATACGGATACCACCCTTATACAGCGCGCTGCGGCAGTTATGTTAGGATGGGTTATCATAAAAATGATTGTAGGACTTTCCTTGTTTCGTTACGAATCGAATGATACCTGATGAGTCATACTTCAGGCCGCTAAACCCCCTCCAAATAGGCCTAGGTCAGGTCGTTGACCGGAACGCGCGCATCACCTGTCACCACCTGTATCTGGGTCAGTGTCATGAGTGATTTATTGCCGTCACTACGTTACATTTGTTTTCATAATGAGTGACGTTCTTTTGGTGTGGGATTTACCTCGAAATGAAGAGGAAAGCGTACGTATTTTTATGATAACCCATCCTAACATAACTGCCGCAGCGCGCTGTATATTTGGCAGAGTACATATGGCGATCGGGTGTGGCTGCTAGCGGTGGCGACGCATTCAACACGATCCTAGCGGACATCGCTGTCTTTTGGGAGGCACAACACAAAGACCGCTCATCAGAATGATGTAAAATTTGTACAGTAAGTCAATAAAAGTACGTTTTTTTCTAATTATGTAGCTATCCTTTGTATCCGGTAAAAATTAACCTCTAAAAATAGTGGCATCCGTATAATACCAAAGTACTGAAATATATTCACAAACAAGCGCTATTTGAAATATTAATTATTCTCCATAACAATACCATTGGGGATGAGTACGCAGGTTTGCTGCTACAAGGCACACAAAATAATGGGTTTTTATGCAAATATCAATAGAACTCATCTTAGTGAAGTCATATACCAAGTTTCTTCGATATACATTCATAAATAAGCGATATATAACATTTCAAGTATTTTCCATAAGAATAACATGGGGACCGAGTACCTAGGTTTGCTGCTACAGGAACCATAGGTGAAAAATTGTTTTTTTTTTGTGCAAACAACAATAAACCATAACGAGATCAAGCCATATACCAAATTTCACCAGTTTATGTTCATAAATAAGTGAGATATACAATTTTTATTTTTCTCCATAAGAATAGCATTAGACAACGTACTGTGTTTAGCACTTTCAATATCTCGGTAACCAATTGACGTAGAGCAATGATCAAAATACCAAATTTTTTGTTTTTTAAAGCTAAATTCAATGGTATAAATTACAATTTGATTTAAATTCAAATTAGATGTGAAAACCCCAAAAAACTCTTTTTTGGGGTACAAAACCCCCCAAAAACCCCTCTTCGGACGGTGTGATTCATCTAGTTTTCGATCTCGTTCAAATAAATGGTACTTTACACATTTGTACCAAATTTCATTAGGATCGGACCTTTTTTACGAGAGTTATCGTGCTTACGGACACACACATATATATATATATATATATATATATATATACATATATAAAAAATTGAACGAATGGTGTTTTTGTCTTACCATGAGACCTAAGGTAATAGCTTCTTCCCTGTAGGGGAGATGCGCTAAAACATACGATTTCCATAGATCCGTTAAAAGGTTGTTCCCGAGAATACATATTTAAGTATGATTGGAATCAACGTTTCTTATCTGGACAAATTTCCGACGATATCTTCCACATCTTTGAGACCGAACATAACCGAAACCATAACCGAATAACCTAAATAATAGCAATACCGTATCAGACAATTTCATTCTGTTTTAGAGAATTTCCCCTATAGGGAAGAAGCTATTACCGTAGGTCTCATGGTAAGACTTAAGCCTGAGACCATATGATAACTTTTCATTTTGAGGTCCCCAGATGCCAAAAACACCATTCGTTCAAATTTTTATATATGTGTGTGTCCGTAAGCACGATAACTCTCGTAAAAAAGGTCCGATCTTAATTAAATTTGGTACAAATGTGTAAAGTACCATTTATTTGAACGAGTTCGAAAACCAGATGAATCGCACCATCCGAAGGGGGGTTTTTGGGGGGTTTTGTACCCCAAAAATGTGTTTTTTGGGGTTTTCACATGTAATGTTAATTTAAATCAAATTTTAATTCATACCATTGAATTCAGCTTAAAAAAACAAACAATTTGGTATTTTGATCATTGCTCTACTTCAATCGGTTACCGAGATATTGAAAGTGCTAAACACAGTACTTTGTCTAATGTTATTCTTATGGAGAAAAAGAAAAATTGTATATCTCGCTTATTTATGAACATAAACTGGCGAAATTTGGTATATGGATTGATCTGGTTGTGGTTTATTGTTGTTTGCACAAAAAAACAATTTTTCTCCTATGGTTCCTGTAGCAGCAAACCTAGGTACTTGGTCCCCATGTTATTCTTATGGAAAATATTAAAAATGTTATATATCGCTTATTTATGAATGTATATGGATGAAACTTGGTATGTGACTTCACTAAGATGAGTTCTATTGATATTTCCATAAAAACCCATTATTTTGTGTGCCTTGTTGCAGCAAACCTGCGTACTCATCCCCAATGTTATTCTTATGGAGAATAATTAATATTTTAAAAATCGCTTGTTTGTGAGTACATTTCTTATGAATCTTGTTAAGTGTTTTAATGTGTTATGTTATATATTCATTGGAAATTCGCTGAGTATGCAGGTTTGCAGCGACGGGGGTATATTTTATATTATCGCTTCATTATTTATGAAAGTGTACCCAAATGGAAAGTTTCTGATAAACACTAACCTTATTTGTGAATTCTACAGTAAAATATCTTTCGGAAAAAATAAAATAGGCTATGTAGAAGTTATTGGTCCAATACTTTCTGTTTCAACCGGTTATGAATATGTAACAGTTAAAACTGTTAACACACTGTGGTGGTCAGGATAAGATTAACGCGGTTTAAATAATTATAGAGCTTTGTCACTTTTGAAAAAAGCTCATTGGAGGACATTTCTGGAAACAAAACATTTAGCCAAAGAGTAATAAAGACTAACATAAGTAGTGAAGAGGGGATTTGATTGGTTAACATATTTGTTGCCATGAAGACCGGAAGGTATAGAGCGTCAAAATGGCGGTCAGCATGTAAGCACAGTTTTATTACCCCAGACAAGACTTCTATAGATATATACCTCGTTGGATACAATAGGATTTGTAATTTAAAAATAACGTAAGATAACCTAACCTAACACACAGTACAAGATGGGACGTAAAAAAAACCAAATACCCCCGTAGCAGCAAACCTGCGTACTCAGCGAATTTCCAATGCATAAATATGTATCTTAATACCACATAAAGCCACATACCAAGTTTCATCAATATACATTCATAAATAAACGATATATGACATTTTAATTATTCTCCATAAGAATAACATGGCGGCTGAGTATGCAGGTTTGCTGAAGCAAGGAGTACAAAAAATGGGGTTTTATACAAATATCAATACAACTCATGTAGGTAAAGCCACATACCAAATTTCATTAATTTATTTTCATAATGAAGGGAGATAACACGTTACTTATTCTCCATAAGAATAACATGGGGCTGAGTACGCAGGTTTGCTGCTACGGGAGCCATTGGTAAAAAATTGTTTTTTTGAGCAAATATCAATGGTCCACAACCAGATGAAGTCGTATACCAAGTTTCGTCAGTATACGTTCATAAATAAGCGAGATATAAAATTTTTCTTTTCCTCCATAAGAATAACATTAGACAACGTACTGTGTTTAGCACTTTCAATATCTCGGTAACCAATTGACGTAGAGAAATGATCAAAATACCAAATTGTGTGTTTTTTTAAGCTGAATCCAATGGGAAAAACTAAAATTTGACTATTTCCAAAATTATATGTAAAAAATTCGAAAAACCCATTTTTGGGGTACAAAACCCCCCCAAAATACCCCTTCGGATAGAGCGATCTGGCTGGTTTTCGAACTTAAAGTCATAAATGTTGCTTTACACGTTTATACCAAATTTCATCAAATCGGATAATTTTTAAGAGAGTTATCGTGCTCACGGACACATATATATATAGATATATATATATATATATATATATATATATATATATATATAGATATATATATATATATATATATATATATATATATATATATATATACAGTTTCGAACGAATGGTGTTTTTGGGGTCTGGGGACCTCAAAACGAAAAGTTATCATGGTCCTGGGCCTAGGTCTTACCATGCCGACTACGGTAATAGCTTCTTCCCTATAGGGGAAATTCGCTAAAACACCATTTCACCATCGGAGGTCACTCTTATCACTGACTTTGGCAAAAAATCAATACCTAAGTTATAAAGTATAGAAAAAATAGCTAGGATAAACTTAAAAATACCTGAAACTCATTCTGTTGTGATATCAAAATAAAATTATTGCCCCTGTATAGTCCCGACACAGACTTACTTGCTTCGTTGAGAAATACACCCGCTATTGGCTAAATACACGGCTAATTCATGTACTCCAGAACTTGCCGTTAAATCAAAACATATTGTCAATATTAGCAAAATATGTACGTACCACAAACTGTTTTTACGTTGTCTTCAGTTCCTCAATTGATAATCATCAAAAGTCCACATTTCTGATCCCAGTCATGGCCATGACGCCTCAGGCTTCCACGAAAAAACCCCTAAGTGCGAGGCCTTCGTAGGCACGAGGTTCTTGTGCGGCTGCACCTGTCGCGCCGCCCTAAGGACGGCACTGGGTGTATCACATTAAGTAGATACCTTGGGTTAGGTAAGGTGTATAAGGTGGTGTGGTCTGTCGGATTCATTTGAGTACGTTTGGCCATTCCAAGCAGGTCTACAGTTTACCTCCGCAAACTTAAGTTTTTCACAAAAAGCGAGTGGACATATGTGACATTTTGTAAATCCCAAATATAGGCTAAGCTAGTCCTCTTATAAAATCATCCCTAATAGACAACCAAGGCCTATTTATGGATATAATATACTTACAGCAAAGCTAAAATTAGAATGTGATGGTTGACAAACAATAGCATTGGCCTACCGTATCTACATTATATGAAAGTTAAATAGGTATGGTAACTTAAAGAATACCATTTAGTCTTCATATTATGTTGAAGACAGTATTTCATGTATATTGACAGCATAAGAAGTTTGTTTTTAGTCACATCTTCTCTTATATAGGCTACATGTTACTTATGAATAAAACTGTAGGCTATAGGCCTATACCAAAACCTCAAGTCTTAAGTTATTCACACAGATTATTTAACCAGTAATGGAATAATGTTGGCATTCTCGCCGATGACACTTTATCGTATTAAATCCAACTAAACAAACCACAGTCCTATTTACAGATGTGTATGAAACTACCAAGGAAACGTATCCGTAACTCAGAAGGTTTACATTCGATTACCGGTATTCTTATGAAATAAATTAAATTATTATTATTGAACTTGAAAGAACGTCACGTTTATAGTTTATGATTGTCGAACTGGATATTAGAACAGATTATCAAAAAATAAACTTCTCGTTCGTAATCGTAACCTCAAAGAAACGCCAAACATCAAGATGACAGCAACTAAAGTATTTTGACTGTTCTAAAGAGCCTGTGTACGGTGTGCTACTAAGGTCAAAAGTGGTAGGGTAACTTACTGAAGAATGTTAAAACTAATAATTCGTCAATTTCCGGTGTAGTTTATCAGAATCATTAAATCGTCAAAACGTTAGACCTAAAAATTTCATGACAATCCAATTGCTTCAATCCGATAAGATAAATTTAGATCTGAAATTATAAGATTTCCACCAAGCTACATAACTTAGGTACCGGTAAACATAATTCTCTCCCCTCTCTGTTTATGGGTATTACGTGACAGGTAATATTATCAGTTTGACCAACCTTAATATTTTCACAATAGGGCCTATGTAAGTAAGCAAATACTCAGTTGATAGCGATATTGTAGTACGGTATGGCGATAAGTTACAAAATGTACTGACATAGAAAAGTTCTACTGCCGTTGTTTATTGTGAGGTCTGTATTTGAGTTTAAGATTTTTTTACATCATGTACATTTTAAATAATCACTTAACTTATCTGTTAGTTTATTTATTTGAAATCAGCAAGTATATTTACCAACAGGCATGATTGATTGGTGAGATTTACATGGTTGCTTATTAATAAGTTAACTACCTTGGGTTGGGTAATGTTTATAAGACAATGTGTTGTGGTGGGTTGATTTAAGTATGTTTAGCCATTCCAAGTACAGTTTGCCTCGGTAAACTTAAGTTTATCACAAAAAGTAATTGGACATTGGTGACATTTAGTAACTCACAAATGTAAATATAAGCTAGGCCTATCATAACATTCCCCTGTATAGACTACCAAGACCTACTTATGGTTAGAATAAATTTACAGCAAAGCTAAAATTAAAATATGATGATTGACCAACTTGGGACGGTTGAGAAACAACAATAGCATTGGCCTACCTAAATTATCCTATATGAAAGGTAAATACTTAGTCAAAGGATACTGTCTGTTATGACAATTCAAACGTTGTAAGTTTATTAATAACATAAAAAGTTAGTTTTTAGTCACACCTTGTGTTATAATCATCCATGTTATGGCTACAACTATAGGCTAATATACAAAACCTGAGTATTATTCGAACACAAACTATCTGCAAAAGAACACAGGTACAAAACCACCAATGTATGGTTGTTTTTTAGTAGTACTGAATAATGTTGGCATTCTCGCTGATGACACTTTTTATCGTAGTATTAAATCCAACTTGAACCACAGTGCTTCACATAAGTTATGTGTATGGAAGTCACAAGGTAACATCCTTAACTTACAGAAGGTTTACATTTGATTATTGCTACAACATTAATGAAATTATTATGGGTGCAGTTTCTTATCTGGGCTCCTCTAACCTCAAACATCAAACGGCGATTGCGAACAAAACAAAATGACAGCAGCTGAGCTGATGTATTTTGACAGTTCTCCAACAACACGGTACCACAAAGCTCAAAATGTGTACTGAAATAATGTTCAATGAAAAAACTAACAATTATTAAAATGTAATAATAATTCGTCAATTATAGTTTATTTAAAGCATTAAGCCATCAAAACGTTACCCTAAAAATTTCATGACAATCCATCAAACCGTTAAAATGTAGATAGCGTCACACTACTTCGAATTTCAAACTGAGTATATGGATTCACTACGTTCATCCAATAAGTACCTGGGTGCCGAGCTTTGCTCGGGGGAAGGCTAGTAAGCTTGTTTAGATGACTCGGAGTAATATTTCACCACTTCCCCCTACTGATAATCAGATTTGTATAACTCATTTGCCTCTTTTCTACATTTTTAAGGTCCCTCCAGTTGTTATTTATAGCTCAATATCCCTTTGGTTTATTTTACTACTCTAATATTATGTAATCTTCACTGAAATATTTTAATCTCTGCTCTCAGGAAACCATATGTTAATAATCATAAACAACATTTTAGTATTACTTTGAAGTTCCCTGATCGATTATGATCAGCTGTTACAATTCTTTTGTTTTGATTTGAAACTCCATAAGCCCAATGTTAATTTTTGTAACTTTTCATTTTAGTTTTATTACATTATTTGATTTTTCCTGGGGTGAGGCCTGTCTAGAACTTATTTTTATTCCAAAAATTAGTTATTTCAAAATTTGAAGGAAATCGTTGGAGCCGTTTTTGAGATCAGTGTCGCAAGCAAGCAAGCAAGGAAACCATACTCATATTAGAGTATAGGATTCTGTAGGCGAAATTTTTAAGTCAAAATTGTGAGAGTTTGGCAAATCGCAGGATGATGGGAGACGGCTCATAGGTCTCGATCCCAGGTACTCATGAAAAATAGCAGAATTTCTTAAAAGTTACCAGCAAACGAAAAATTACTTAAACGTCCCCCATAAGAAAAGCATGGGGATTTAAAAACGTCTGGTTTGTTTACATTAAAACATGTGATTAGACTTTGCTTACGAATTGACATGTCTTCTTTACTTATATTTTTTTTATTTTCCTCAGCATTTAAAGAGTAAATAAATCAGATAAGGCAGAGCATTGTTAGGGGTTAGCAAGGTTAGGGGCTATGGCCCCTTCAAGCCACTAGTTTGTACTATTTTGCCTGGACTAGAAAGTTTCAGCTTCAAATTGGTATAAATCCCATGACCACACTGGTTAACTGGTTTTCTCAAACTAAGGCCGAGTTCCTGGTAAAAAATTCTCCCATATGAATAACATGGGTAAATTTGAGGACGATATACTTAAAAGGAGGTAATGGTAAATCTGAAAATTTTGGGGAGTAGCGGAGCGTTTATCTACGATTTTAAGGAACTCGGCCTTATTTTAAGAAAACCAGGCAACGTGTGATTATGGAATTTGGATAAATTTGAAGCTTAAGTTTCAAATTGGCACGATGGAATTGGTTCTATGACCTGTTATTCTCAAACTAAGGCTGAGTTCCTTAAAACATATTCTCACATTTAAATAACATGGAGCAATTTTGTAAAAGTAAATATTTTAAAAAACTAATGCAGTATTTTGGGTTTAATAATTTTTCTGTAATCTGGGAACTCTTCAGGAGTTATATGACAGTCAGCTGACAAATAATAACTTGTGAGGAGGGGATTTGATCCTGAGGGAAGTGGGGGTCGGCCATGAAGGCTTTACTTTTTTATCCCAGACGAGACCTCTAAATATATTAACCTACTGTATTTTTGAAACTCATAATAGCGATGGATTTGAATTTATTTTTTGATTTATTTGGACTTTACCTATCGCTTCTAGTGTTTAAAACTACACTACGTTTCGGGAGGTAAGGAAACTCCTCCCGTTATCAAGTGAACCCTACTTACATCTAAATATCAAACTCTTACGCCTAACTAACCTAAATTTTTTTTGATTTTTTGATTATTTTTCTTTTACATTTTAATTTACACTAACACAAAGATAACTAACAATACAATATTTTGTATATATTTGTTATCTTTGTGTTAGTGTAAATTAAAATGTAAAAGAAAAATAATCAAAAAAATCCAAAAAAATGTAGGTTAGTTAGGCGTAAGAGTTTGATATTTAGATGTAAGTAGGGTTCACTTGATAACGGGAGGAGTTTCCTTACCTCCCGAAACGTAGTGTAGTTTTAAACACTAGAAGCGATAGGTAAAGTCCAAATCAATCAAAAAATAAATATTAACCTAATTGGTTTTTACCAATCTAGATACTGACCCGTCTTTGGCATAAATCTTTACCTTAAGTGTTATTATGTTAAAAAAAAATATTACAGTATTTGTTATTGTGAACCAAAGGAAGACTATGCAATAGTTATATACTCATAAGGAAGATTTTTATTTGGGTTGTCCCACCTATAGTATTTTTTGCTTGGTTAAATTTGATAAAACACTTTTTTCAACTAACGATATTATACTGTTTAGGTGCAAATAAGGGAAAACTGAGTAACGGAGTTCAGTTGTGGTTTCCGCTGGAAGTCAACGCTGGACGCGAGTTCCCTTTTCTCGTCACCGTCGCAAACGAAGGAGAAGACCAAGTTATTGAATTGTCTACGGCTACTGGTTATACAGTTGTGATGAAATCACGTGATAAGATTAAAGACTTCACTGCACAGTGCGATAAGACAAACTACAAATGCAGATGTAATTATCAAGGTAAAGTTTTTATTTGCATTTAGTTTTCTATCTTAATTTTACAAATTAAATAGTATTTACCAGTATTTAGTCTATTTAAACGAGTAATTTCGATCGTGGTACAATATAAAGAGTGACGATTTGTTAATTCCGGAAATCTTAATGTACTAAATAGTATATTTCGTCACAAGTCCGGAACGTGGCCGTTACCGGTTCACGATCGAGTTTAAAGTACGAGGCGAAGCCGAGTTCTTGAATTCGATCAAGCACCGGTATAGCACTTTCGGACGAGTTATTAACAGTACTTTTCATCATACCACCTTTTATTTTCAATATTGATTCAGGAATATTAATACTTGAATCAGCCATTATTAAGTACGTTTACACTTTTACAATAGTCTATAGCCTAATATACTAACAACATCAGAGGTTTGTTATTGTTTCATTTGTTTGTGTTCCTAAAAAGACAGTCACCTGTTTAAGAAACGGTATCAGGAAACTGACATATACTCTCTCCCTTTTAGCCCAACTTTAACTAATAAATTAATTTTTATTTACTAAATATAGAATACAAAGCACGGTCGAATGTACAGAAAATATTTTAAACATTTTGTTTTCAAAAATATCCACCCAAATCCCTGTTTAAGAGGCACTAAAGAATCCATCGCTACACACGTGGTTTTAAGAGGGGAAATGCCCCCTACTTCCCCCCCTCAGGATTATTAAGGGGCAACATATTTCGGATTTCCTCTGTTGGTCAATGCTACCTTGACAAGCATATCAAGTTTGAGAGAAATTGATCAATAAATAAGAGAGCAATAGTCATTTTTGTATTTAGCATAAGAATAACATCGGACAACGTACTGCGTTTACCGTAAAATGAAAATTTAAATTTTCTTCGCAAGTAGTAATCGTAGAATAGAAATTCAAAATACTAAATTATTTAGTTTTTGAGCTCTTTTTAATGGTGAATAATAATATTTTAGTCATTTATCGTTTTGATGAAAAATCAAAAAACTGAATGTTTGATATTTTAAGTCTTGTAATTTCTGAACCCGAATTTTTACAGAAATGCGGGTTGTTCATTTTGTTGGAAAACTAAAGTTCTACAAACGACTTAAGTTTTATCAAAATCGTTAGGGCCGTTTTTGAGAAATCTTGATTTTTTTAATGGTTTTTGGCGGTTTTTGGGGGGTAATTACCCTTAAAAATGAAAAATTCCAAAAAATGAAAAAAATGCCTCGAGATATCATGGATTAATACCTACATACCAAATTTCATAAAAATCGGACCATTGGTTAGGGCTCTAGCTCTGTACACATCCATACAGACAGACAGACAGACAGATAGACAGACAGATAGACAGACAGATAGACAGACAGGCAGACAGACAGACAGACACACAGACATCACGTAAACATCACTTTTTGGGTTCAGGGAGCACCGAAACGAATATTTCCATTAACAACTCAAATTCGAAAATTTTGACGAAAACAATACTTTCTCCATATACTATGTATAAGGGGAGAAAGTAAAAATTACATAATGGAATACTGTAGAATAGCAGCGCTCGTTGTCGACAAATCTTGGAACTTTCTTACCCGGCCTAGACCTTTTTGCAGTTTTACCCGGACTGTTGTTTACCCGGCCTATCGGGAATCGATTTGTTTCAATCACAGCTGATAGTACTTGAAACAATAGTTTATTGCGAAGGTATGATGAAAAAGTTTTGTTTGATTTGTTTTATGCGGGACTGTTTATGACGAAAATTTGTACTACATTTCAATCGTCTTTAATTTCAGTTTGCTGATTTTACTAAAAGGAAAACCCAGCAAAGAAGATGGTATTATCTACCATCAGAGAATTGGAAGTCTTAACATATTTCAAAAACATCGGTATCAAAATATGACTTCTGTGCTGCACTTTGTCGGACCACGGCCAGTAACTCCAGGCCCTCGACATACTGACCAACGACAATGTATACATACCCTTATGTTATGTATACATTGCCAATCCAACTAACTATACAGCCCAATGTGTAACTCACTCACTCACGTACACGAATTCTAGACCACTACTAGATGACTTAGAACCATTAAGGTAGCGTATACCTAGAAAATTGTCAAAATTTAAAATTTACAATTTTTAAACCTCTAACTTTTAAATTTAAAATTGGAAATTTCAACATTTTGCTTATGGAGTTACAAATCAAAACAAAAGAATCAACAGCTACTGTGTAACAAAATATTCAGGAAACTGGCAATGTGACTTTCACATGGTAGTGTATAAACAAATGATCAGACCATTGAATATAGATCAAATTATTATTTTAGCAGTTATTATTCCATTTTGAAACATTTTTTGAAAGCCTTCCCTGCCTGCCTGTTTTACATATCTTTTGAACAAACATATAAGTTATTGATGTTATTATAATCTGTATTAAAATACGAACACACATTAATACACATTTTATTCTGTATTAAAATACCAATATCGTAATATTATTTAAACTATCTCTTTGGTCTCCTTTTGGTTATGGACAAGAGCAAAGTCTTCTGAATTGAATTTCCTCAAAACAGTTAATGAAAAAACAATGTCAAAATAGCATAGATTACGTAATAGTCTAAAAGCCAATGACCTAAAAAGACATACCATTTGCATACTTTTCTAATGCTATATAACCAGTATGACTTAATATTTTATTTCAGAAAATCAAAGTCTGGAAGCTTAATCGCGTTCCGACAATGGGTAAATCTATATATACAATGTTTATATATATTTAATAAATAATCCCGTCCAGCATGTATAACGGGAGAACGGTTTAGTCTAAAGTCATCAAACAAAATTATTCCTAATTAAAACGCATATGGGCAATCTATTTAAAATATGTTCAGAAAAATCTATGCACAGAATGTTCCAAAACTGAAGGTAACGGGTTCGATTCTCAAAATATTAGTATGTAAACATAGGGCAAATTACACATAGTTTTAAAGGTCTCGTTAAAGAAACATTTTGGCGAAAACAAAATTCCTTTATCGTTATCCGTTTCAAAATAGCGGCTATTTTTGTGTAAAATATAAATATTTACGGATCACCCTGTATTTTCTAAACCACAACTTGTATCTTTTTCAGACTCAAATTTCTTACTCGTGATAACCTCAGCTTTACTTTGGTATGCTACATGACAGGTTTTTGTTTAACAAATCTAAATTTCGATAACATAGTTTTTTTTAAATGCTTAAATACACAACATTAAAAAAGTCAAGTAATAGTGTACGTCAAAAAGTATATCATTGAAAAGGCCTTGTAAATTCTAGCACCTTTCTAATTTACACCAACCTTGTATCTCTTTTTAGTTTTAGCGAATTTCCCCTATAGGGAAGAAACTATTACCGTAGGTCTCATGGTGAGACTTAAGCCCGAGACCATGATAATTTTTTGTTTTGAGGTCCACAGAAGCCAAAAACACTATTCGTTCAAATTTATATATATGTATATATATATATATATATATGTGTGTGTGTGTGTGTGTGTGTGTGTGTGTGTGTGTGTGTGTGTGTGTGTGTGTGTGTGTGTGTGTGTGTGTGTGTGTGTGTGTGTCGTAAAAATGGTCCGATCTTGATGAAATTTTGTATAAACGTGAAAGCCAGCATCTATTTTCAATAAATAAGTTCGAAAATAAGACAGGTCGCACCATTATAAGAGGGGTTTTGTACCCAAACAATGGGTTTTTTGAACTTTTTACATATAATTAGTTTTAAACCAAAATTTTGGTACATACCATTAAACTCAGCTTAAAAAACAAACAATTTGGTATTTTGATCATCGCTCTGCGTCAATTGGTTACCGAGATATTGAAACTGCTAAATACAGTACGTTGTCCAATGTTAATCCAATGTTACTTATGGAGGATAAGTACAATTTTATATCTCGCTTATTAATGAACATATATTAATGAAACTTGGTATATGGCTTCATATGGTTGGGGTTTACTGATATTTGCATACAAAACCCATTTTTGTGGTCCCCATGTCAGCAAACCTGCGTACTCAGCAGCTATAATGTTATCCTTATGGAAAATAAGAAACATGTGATGTATTGCTTGTTTATGAACATAAATTGGTAAAAATTGGTATGTTGCTTTATCTAGTGTGTCATTAGTATTTGCATAAAAACCAGATTTTTGTGGTACTTGATGCAGCAAACCTGCATACTCGGTCCTAATGTTTTTCTTATGGAGAATAAATAAAATGTCATATCTTGCTTATTTATAAATATGCTTTGATGAAAGTTGGTAAGCTTTCGTATAACTTGCATCAACCTGTTTCCACACGTTCAATAGTCGTCAGTAAGCCGCTTCCCTCATCGTACTATCGTGATATTCTGGCGTTTTATTTTCCATAGGTACTTTTTACTTTGGTGAATAATAATAAATTCCTCGATATACTGATTTTTCTTTTCACGTGACATTTTAAACAATGCATCAACAATTTGAGCTGCCACTGGCGGCCGGCGGCCTATCGTCGCGCCCCACACACGTACCGGCTGGACTGAACAAACGTCCGGCCAGCCGGATGGACGAACGTATTTTCGTTCGATAACCGGCCGCCTGTTCAGTCTTAACTGACAGGCCAGCCGGAACCCAAACCCGCTCCGGCCACCGGTCTCAGGCGGACTGTTTAGGCAGAACTGACAGGCATGCCGGTATGTTTATGGCCACCTTCACTCGTTCAATCACCTATTCAGACTAATTTGGCAAACTTCTTTCAAAATTGCGAAATTCGGTTTACTTAAAAAATTCATCGATTTGTTGAGGACTACAATTTTGAGAACAATTGTTTGAGAAAACAAAAAGACAACTCAAAAAATTATATGACAGAATGTCCTAGAAATAATGAAATTTATTTTTAACATGACCAGGCAAAAACAATTCATCCCAGGTTTAATTTATAAGCAAATATTTGAAAATTCGAATGTTACCTTTGGAAAAGAACCTTGTATACCTAAACTGTGAGACACTAAGAGAAATATGCAACAACACCTTTTTATAATCAGTAAACGTGGCCTAGGTGAAATTACAATTACAGAAGCCAAAAAACTCGCCATCTAATTAAAAATGCTTGCAACTTACATCAACTTTAATCCTGTTTATTGAAGAATAAGTTTTAATATTTTTCTTTCAACTTTAAGTCTAAAGCGAGACGATTGCTGCATGCTGTTATGTCTAGTCTTGCTCTCTCTACGTTACACATCCATCAGTTTACTTGTCAGGAAAGCCTGTTTCAAGGATTCAATGGAACCTGTTTGTTTATAAAGTCACTTTTCTATTTTATAAGAAAAGTGGTGATTTCCCGAGAACTGAATAATCGTACGGTCATAACTTGAGAGTATCCCAAACCCTCAAAATTCAAAGGCCACCAATACCATAGTTCGCATTTGTATGTGGCTCCGTGCGTCCGTCCATCCGCTCCGTGCGTCCGTCCGTCCATTCCGTGCGTCCGTCCGTCCACTCCGTGCGTCCCTTCGTCCGCTCCGTGCGTCCGTCCGTCCGCTCCGTGCGTCCGTCCGTCCGCTCCGTGCGTCCGTCCATCCGCTCCGTCCGTCCGCTCCGTCCGCTCCGTGCGTCCGTCCGTCCGCTCCGTGCGTCCGTCCGTCCGCTCCGTCCGTCCGTCCGTCCGCTCCGTGCGTCCGTCCGTCCATTCCGTGCGTCCGTCCGTCCGCTCCGTGCGTCCGTCCGTCCATTCCGTGCGTCCGTCCGTCCACTCCGTGCGTCCCTTCGTCCGCTCCGTGCGTCCGTCCGTCCGCTCCGTGCATCCGTCCGTCCGCTCCGTCCATCCGTTCGTCCGCGGCTTTTTCTCGAACTGTAATGGCTCCCAAGCTACGAAAATATATTTTTTTAGGGGTAATCGAGGTCGGGGAAGCTGCACGTGTCGTTTGTTTTTCTTGATAAGCAGCCTTATTTGAGTTACGGTAGCTTTAAGCTGTTTTTAGGCCATTTTAGCATATATTAGCGGAGCCGGGAGTATTCAAGCTTTGTTCCTGAAATAGCTGATCATTTCATGCGGTCGCGATAGCGGCCGCCAATACTGGTTTAAATCTATATTTATAAAAAAGGATGTTGGGTTGTTTGTTTCTATATATATTTTAAGTTTATGGACTAGGACACCGTTGGACCGATTGCCATGAAACTTGGTATATATATGTTTATTTGAACAGGTGATCTTGGTGATATTGGTTTTAGTTGGTAATAGCATTGATTATACATCATTCAAAATCAATGGTAATAGTCAAAGGCATGACAACGTCTGCCGGGTAACAGCTGGTAAATTATAAGAAGTCTTTTAACTGCATTTACGTCAAAATTCTACACATTATAAGAAGTAGTGTTGTTCAAGCGGAATACTAAAGAATGGTTATTTAAATTAAAAGATATTGAGAAATTGCTAAATGGTCCTACTTAAAAGTAAGTAAGGCCAGAGGGTCAAAAAGGATCCGACTCTACTTCAGCGGTAGGGGTGGATTAAACCTTCCTCGGAAGCAGTGGGCTTTACTCAATCGCTTTCGCACTGGGGGGAAGGAGCAATTATTGGAAATTTAAGTGGGGTATGACACACGATCAGTCTTGTGACTGGGGCGGAGCGTCAAACAATTGTACCATAATAGGTTTATTACAAAAAAATATCAAATTAAAGTAATTTTGAACCCCATAACAGTAAAGTAAACTTAAGTAAGCAAGGAGTGTAGGATGAGTCACTTTGAATTTAACTTGGTTATTCAGGTTGTTAACTTGTTTGGATATGCAAACTTTAGTAACTGCACGTGGCATCATTGAGTGTAAAATCCTAAAATTAAACGATTATGATTGGTTAATAAGAGGAGAGTGGGAGACTCCCCCCCCCTTGAATCATGAACGGGTGGTGGTTGTAAAGTTGTAAAGTTGGTCAAGTTCTGGTGCAGCCTGATCGAGATGTTTGGAATGTAAATCATAAAATGTTAATAAGAAATCAGATTGGTAGCTAGAAGCAATCTAGGGACTCTAAAGTAAATAATTGTTGGTATCAATACAAAAGGTAATACGTTTGTTAATTGAGTATAATTTAATTAATCTTAAGCAAGATTGACAAATTGTATTTTGTTCAGGTAGTTGGGAAATTTACGATATTATGTTTGCCAGCGTTAGATAAGAATTTAATAAATTTTATGCATAAATCATGTACGCCATTATTTACTCCTTCGACATTACACAAACCTTTCAAAATTAAACCGTATATGTGATTATTGAAAGTAAAATTAGAAATCTGAGAATTTCATTACACTATGGACCACATAGTTATATAACGACTTAACCCCTAAGCGCTTTCCCTGAAGGAATGGCTTTCGTGCATGGAACAAGTCAGGCTTGACTCCAATAGCTTCGCGCCCTAGCTTTAGCTCTGTGATGGAAGATCATTCCTATCACAGAGCTATTTAAATTTTATATGTGTTTTTCTGAACTTAATTAACGCAGGTAGATCATACCGGATATTTTGATTTGTTTTTAACCCTGAAACAAAAAGCAGCTTCATAAGCCATACGATATAAACATATCTTATTCTTATACATTTATACAGTAAAAGTTTTGTCTGTCCGTCTGTTTTCTTGTACGTTCCGTTTTAAAGTAAAAATTACTGGACCAATCGAGCTGAAAATTTGCATAGTTTATCTCGGCTACATAGGCATATTCCCATTTTGGCAAATCTTTAGGGCTCCGCCACAGTGGCCCTTAAAGTTACATTTTTATTCTTATGGGCAATAGTTTTAATGGATCAGAATATTACTAAAAAAGATGTTGCAGCAGGAATTTTAATCAGCTGTCCGAAGCACGGATATCAGCTATTTAACCTTGCTCCAAGTAGGAACACATGTCAGTTAGTAAAGAAAGTGGACTCACACTCACACGATTTAATGTAAACAAACAGGCGTTTTTAAATCCCCATGTATTTTCTTATGGGGGATATTTTACGTGTTTCTCGTTTGCTGGTAACATTTCCCATCAACCTGCGATTTGCAAATTGCAGGATGATGGGAGATGGCTAAAAATAAAGGTCTCGATACCAGGGACTCGGGAAAAATAGCAGCAGTATTTTTAAAAAAAGATTAAAGGCAAACAAGAAATAACGTAAAACATCCCCCATAAGAAAATGCATGGGGATTTAAAAACGTCTGCTTTGTTTACATAAAACCATGTAATTGAGAGTCTACTTTGTTTACGATATGACATGTGTTCCTCCTTACATTGCTCTATTTTCATCAGCATAAATAGAGTAAAAAATATCAGATGAGGCAGAGTATTGGAGCAAGGGCTTTGGCCCCTTCAAGCCTGTAATATTTAATTGTAAGCGAATCGGTCCCCACGAAATATCTCGAGCTAGGAAGAAGTTAAGTTAGGTTATAACGATTCATTTTAAAGCTTGAGGGCCAAGGACGGTTTGACAAATATCAGAAATGTCAAAAATTACGTGGGCTACGCCCCACTGTACTTCAAAAATCCAATGATTTTCTTATTCCAGTGTTTTATTAAAACCAAAATGAACTGATTATAAGTTGTGATTATCCACTTACACAAAACTCATATGATATGGGCTATGTTTAAAAATACAGTATATGATTAAACATCTTTTGAATCTATTTTTATATTTTTATTACTTATTATATTTGATTTTATTCTTATATTTATATAAGCATCATAGAAATGTATCAGGATTTTATTTTTGTTTAGTTTTGTAATATGAACGGGTAAACTGATATGAAGCCTCAAATCAGGCATTGCCTTCCGCTTTGAGGTCCTATTAATTTCCTGAGCTATTTTGAACTATTTTTATAGCTTTTGTAAATTCTTTATGTAACCTAATGTACTGTAAAATATATTGAGGAAATAAAGTTAGTAGGATACGCCCCACTATAGCAAGCCAATCAGAAGCCAGCATTTTGTAGTGACGTCATTCCAAGATGGCGGCGCCCATGGCACTTTATTTCCCGCCAAATTTCCTAACCTCACTTTTTTTAATTTTAACTCATTTTGCTCAGTTCTGGCAACCTATGCTCTATGATAAATTATTTTACATATACACCATTATATATATATATATATATTATATACTGTAAATTATATGTATATATGTTCCATGGTTCGACTATTATATACTCTATGCGATTGATACTATCATATGGCAATGAATATACAATATTATACATATACTTTACAGCTACACCATTATATAAATATAATCTAGGATATATTAAAAAGTGACGTCACACGTCACTTGACCGCATGGGCTGAGTGAATATATACGTCATCTGAGGCTGAGCCAGTGACGTAGGCGGTTTCGTGACGTAATGAGGGAAAGTTTAAAGGTCAAAGTCACGGGGAGGGTGTTTTCAAAAAATCTACGTCGCACTCGTAAAATTCGAATTGTGATTCGATAGTATAATCGATATAAAATATCAAATGAAAACAATCGAATGAAACAATCGAATGATACGAGTGCGAGGTATTACTATTACAAATATTACTTTATTTTATTTACAATAATTCATGTTTACAATAGTTCCCCGTTGTTCGTTGTCATCGATGTTGTTGTTTTTTCGACACCAATCTGTTCTGATAGGTGTTTCCATTTCATTACCGTCATGTAGAAATAATACCTGACGGCAATGAAATGGAAACATCTATCAGATCTTGAGTGAAATGACATTGTTATTTTGTGAAGAGCGTTTCGGAGAGCTTGATGTTCACCGGTCGAGAGCCGGAGGTGTACTGACTATTCGCTAGCTAGCGTTCTGATATCAAATAAAATGGTGGGGGTAAAAGTGTAGGATACGAGGCAGATGGCGCGGGGCAGGTGGCGCGGGGCAGATGGCGCGAGGCAGATGGTGCGAGGCAGATGGTAATTCTTGAATTCATTTACCACCTTATTCCATTATTGTTTAATAAAACGTCCATCAAGGATGACATCATTGCTTCTGTATCAGATGGTGTTGTTGTAGAAACTTCATGTACTTGTATTTCACCAGATATATTTTGATCAGTGTCATTGTGTTCAACATTATAAGAGACAGATGTGGAAGAAACATTATTGTCTTGTATTTGTGAATCCATGTGTACCGCGCAAGAGCTGGACATATAGTGGTGTAGTGTTTGCGCGTAGGTTAGGTACTCAGCTCTTCCCCCACCACACCAGTCCCCCCACCATACCAGTCCCCCCACCAAGTTTTACATCGCACAATAATAATAGTTTACATGTGTTAGTTAGGGTTTAGCTCTTAGACTGTCAAGACCTTAGCTCCGTAACTGAAAACTTCAATAATGTTTGCTCAACGTTGTATAATTATAACAGTTACTATGTTGCAGCGAGGCCAACTAGGGCTAACTTCAGCAAACAAGGTGGGACAGCGCCCTTTTACAGACTAGGATTTTCGTTATACAGGGTGTGCGAAACCCCTTGTTCCATTTGTTAGCAGTCTTTATTGTTCAAACACACAATAAAATACAGCAGTTAACAGCTATTATTGTTGGAATAAACAAGAACAACGCACTGTTCCAGTATAGCAAAGAAAATAATTTGTCCGCTAAAGAGCTTATCAGACATCCATTCCATCATAGCTATCGCTTAGAAACCCGGTGTTCATAGCCGTTAACCCCGTATACTAAGTGTCTGTTTGCTTGGGTGGGGTTTGAGACCATCCCGTGCATATGCACCCAGGTTAAACATTATTCCATACGTAGGCCCTCCAGATTACCTGGTTGATGCCCAGTACGAACTAATGTCCTCTCCCTTTTTAGCAAACAAAGGATAGAGTATTTTTAGAAAAAAAGCCATAGCCCCCCCACCGCCATGACCCGTGGAGACCTTCCAAAAAACAAGCTAATTGTCTCCTCCGTTCATTTTTTACTTTTACAAGTCCCACCGTATGGATTCAAGGAATAACTTGAGTACACCATTCACCCTAGGTCCTTCCAAGGAGTAGCCAAGGACTTACCTAGACGCCTCAACGTACAAGACCCTTCAATTTACATTCAGGTTTACGGGGCTTTTCGTCCCCCACGCCATTGACCTTCATTCACACACACACACAAACATACACACACAGACATACATACAGTGGGAACTTTTACAATGTCCAAGACATGCTCAACTATATTTACAATTGAACTGTTCATGAAGTCAAGTGAGCCATTTATTTTAAGTATTGTGCAGTAGTACAGATTAGAGCAATTTAGGGCAGGATCAGCGACCAAAGTGGCTGAGACAGAGCTGGAGGTTATATCATCCAAGTTAAAACCTGAAATCAGGCCACGTGACCATGTTTTCTTTTACAAAGGGGACGAATCGTTCCCAATACTACCAGTAGTGTTTACTCAAGTTTTTGGATTTTATAACCATAGGGTAGTGTGTCGTACTCACCCTCGAGCTTTCTTTTTGGTCCAGTAATTTTGAAAAGTTTGGATTCATTCACAGTTACAATATCGCGGTCTTTCGTCCTCCTGATTCTAGATTCCTTAATTTCTATGCTTTCAGCTGACTCACTAAGAACCATTTCTTTTAGTTTTTCAAAGTTAAGTGTTTTGGAGGTCTTAGAATTGAGGGTGAGGCCCTTGATTTTGCAAACAGATTTTAGTGTTTGTTTGTTGGTTGACCAGACAAGATTTGCGTACGTTTTAGGCCCCCCAGAAACGAATTCAACGATGAAAGATCCAGGTCCGTATTTAACCAGCTCTTCGGTCATTTCCCCGAGGTAATCCCCCGTAGGGACCCTGTACAAACCTCCCTAATAAATATAGAGGGTTGAGTCTGTATCGTAGTACAAGACTTGTGAACCCAGGGCCTCCAGATATTCATACAGTTTCAGCCTAGCTTGAGCAGTAGTATAGGCCACTATGACTACATTCACGTTTCTTAAGGGCTCACCGACTTCCTCCAGGTACTCCCAGCTCACTACCACTACCTCTTCGTTTACTATCTGTATTCTATTCACTATTATATAGGGTCTTGTCATCATCCCGAACAGTGTTTTGGGGTCTCTGACTATCGTGGCCTTTGTCTGGTTCTCCCGCTGTCCAAATATACCCCAAAATGAATTTAGCATGAGTTTAGCCATTGATCTCAAACCTTCATTTTCAGCAATCTTGGCGGGGTCCAGCCTGATTCCTTCATGCGTGAAGTAGTTCCGCACGTACCGGTCTTTATCATTTTGAGTCTTACACCATCCTGGGTAGCCGGACGCTTCTTGTTTCATTTTCAGGAATTTATTGATGAAATCTGTAAAGAGTCCCCCTTTCTCGTATGTGGCCATTTCATATTCCCATAATTCATACATATCGAGGATGACATAGCCTTTCTCTACCGCTTTCCGCACCTCATCCATTGTCCAAGTTCCTACCAGGGCTCTTTTTTCGCTTTCGTGTTCACAGTGTTCTTGGTTTTGGTTTTCACCACATGTTTTACAGAGGGCGAACATTAATTTATTATTCATCCTTGCTGGGAGTACTGGGTGATAGAGATCCCATGGTGGTAGGACTTTGCATTTCAATAAACCATCTACTTGGAGACCTCTCTGTCTGCACTCTCTGTCTCCTACATGAATGGTGGGATGACCTAGGGGATACTTTCCGTACTTACACACATACGGGTAGAGCGAGCAAACGTCCACATATTGGATCGTTTCTCCTTCGACGCATTTATGGTAAGTCTTAGAGTTACCCGTTCTGCCCCCAAAGAAAGCCTGTCTTGGGTCTAGTGGGAGTGTATTCAATATGGGGAGAGAGTCCAAGTGTTTGAGTTTTTTTCTTTTTTTAATTTCCTAAACTCACACTCCCACATCTCGACTACTTCGTAGTCACTAAACTTAGCGATTTTGGCCTTAGTTCTCTCGTATCTTAAGTGAAGTGAGTCTGAGGGATCTTCCTTCAGAGGAGCCTCTCGATTGAACGGGAAGCATTTGGGGCATCCATGCCAGTAGCATCCATGAAACTCGTAGATGTTTTCCCTGTCAAACCCATCTACTTTCAGTTTGTTAATCTTTACTTCTTTACCCCGCCCCGCATGCTCGATCCTCACTCCATGTTTCTCTTCTTCCCAGCTCAACCACTGAATGGATAGCTGGACAGCTATTGGATAGCTGACTGGTTATCCAATAAACGGTAGCCGTTCTTTGGGATGAGGCCGATCGTGTTTGGTTTCAAAAAGTTGCGGCGGAAGGCCAAGTTGCAAGCACTAGCGATCGTTACAGCCTCTAGGAAAGGATCAACATTACACTCTTGGAGGAATATCGATCTGAACTTAAGGCAAGCTTGGGCCAAGATCTCCACATCAGAGATGCAATACTCTAACATTTCCTTTTGAAAATCAAATACATAGTTTTCCGCTACTCTTTCATGGTACCAGATTTTAAAGGCCTTATTGGACTTTTTAAACATTGACTCTGGGCAATAGTACTGTTTATCGGGGATAGGGCCTACATAATTTTGGTTCGCCAGAGTGTTGACCAAGTGAGGAAAGTAACCCTTCTTTCTCTCCGGAGGCAGATCAAATGACTTAGGGAGCGCAGCGAGGGCCATGGGGAAATAGTTAAGTGAGTCCACAAATCTAACGTTGTCCATTTCCATGAGAATAATTTTGCAACCCTTCATGACCAGATCGGGTGTGAATTTAGTTTTTTCAAGAACATACTTTAACAAAAATTGGAAATCAAAGCCCTGACCGTTGTGGGAAATTACACAGACATCTTTAAAACCTTTTCGGACTTCCATGACGTATTCCATGAAATCTTTAACAGGGTCAGAGTTGAAGACTCTCATACGGTTTTTACAAACCCTGCAAAATTCTGTTTCGATACACTGGTAGCAAAACTGCTGGGAAACACACAAGTTTACTTTATGTACTTTTTGTTCGGGATCAGAGGGGAGAGACTCGTCTTGGCGAGTCTCCAGATCAAAGAAAATGAAAAGGTAGTCCTTTGGTTAAGGCTTACCATCGTTCCGCTGTATGAAACATTTGTGATTTGGATCTTGGAAAGATCCGCAAGGTTTATAATAGACTTCTCCACACTTGTGGGGCGTGGATCTGTCTCTAATCCAAACTAATTTACCGCAATGAAGACACTTTTTGACAACTTTACATTTATCGACTTGGTGAGCAGTGAAACACTGTTGATTTCTCAAAGTCATATTACATTTTGAACAAACTATTCCTCCATGCTCCTCTTTGCAGGGAGGCGAGATGGTCTGACACTGAGAACAGATGCTTGAACATCTGTGCACACCTTTGTGATCATAGGGAACATGGCAAACTTCACAAAAATATTTACAAACGAAAGCAGCAGTCAAACTAGTTATTGCGTTATAGTGCCCGTTGTAAAACAACAGGTTGATCTTGAATTTAGCATTTTCAACACTGCCCTCGAAATAAACGTCCCGGCCTTTATTATCATAATTGAACACGGTTATTTTGAAATCTTTCAACAAGTCTTGAAACTTCTCAAGTTCTGGGATTCCCGCACCATCCTCGGGCATCTCTACTCTAGCCCGTCGAATAAGTTCCTGAGCCCTCACGGTTTGCCTTTTTTTATCATCTTGCCTAATTGACTTGTACTGAGGATCCTTTGTTGTATGAGCGATACCTACAACCAAGGCCTTGGGGAGACACAAGTTGTCTTTATTTTTAATAACTACGATACCCTTCCTTGCTTTGCACTCCTCGTCAAACGTGTTAAAGATACCAGGTCGTACCCTCCCAGAACCTACAGGGAGATTAACTCGAGTACATTCTACTTTAAAAGTGTCAGTGGACTTGACGGATTCAGAATTTGACTGTATGATCTCTCCAAAAATTTGCCAAAGGATATCTTCATCAATTTCACCAGCGGGTCGAAATGCGACATACCCCGGATCTCTACTTTTTAGGTTAAGACTCTGCAAAGTGAACCCGAGCTGATCATTTTCGTGGGCTTGTCCTTTCATCTCATTTACAATCTTGGCAAAACCTTGTCTGAGCCAATCTATCTCACTAGTATCAGGAGGAGGGTTAGAAAATTTGAAAATAGTTTTCGTTCCGTACAATCTAAACTTTTTAACATAAACCTGCTCGTCACTAAGTACTTCAACGGGTTGAACAACTTTAGCCATTTTACTAGTTGAATCAAACTAAAAGTTAAATATAAATTAAAACAATAAAGTGAGGTTATGTTAAGCAAAAGTAAGGTTATGTGAACCCAAAGAGAAACTTGAGTAAATACGACGATAGGCCTGGTAAAATATTAATTAAAAATATTAAAGTGAGGTTATGTCTGACTAAAAGAGTGAGACTATGAAATAGAACTATATGTTTGACTCTCAAAAGTGAGGTTAAGATATAAAAGTAGGGTTATGTTATACAATAAAATTGAGTTTAGACCTGATACACCAAATATAATACGCGTTAAATACTAACGACAAATTATAGTAGCACTTACTGTAATAATTGCACAATACTATCACAACTCACTTACCACAATAGCAGAGAATGAAGCAGCGCAAGGACCTCTGACCAACACAAAAGTCTGGAACAGAATGAATGTGGAAGGCTGTCTGCACCGGTATATATAGGCACCAACAACCAATCAGCGATCAGAACGCCTAATACGACCAATGGGGAGCGAGCTTATTCCGACCAATCACAGAGCTGTATTTTAACCTGTTACAACTGGATTTTTTAGGTGACTTACAGTAATTCAGAAACGCTACAATAGAGCAAGAAGAAGAGGGTTTGGAGAAAAACCCTTATTATTGTAGCATATATAATAGTGTAGACCATATAACGGTGAGATAGGCCAAGTTCAGGGTCATCCTGAGGATGTTTTAAAAAACTCTCACAGGTTTTATTTGATAATTGCATTCAATATAATGCGTATACTTACGCATATTACGAAATGAGCGCAGAAATCATACAGATTTGTTATTAATCGCTAAAGATAGCAGCAGACCTCAAAACACCACCCAACTACAGATAGGCAATGAAGTGGAAACATCTATCAGATCCCGTGTGACATGATATTATTATTTTGTGAAGAGCGTCTCGGAGAGCTCGATGTTCACCGGTCGAGATCCGGAGGTGTACTGACTATTCGATAGCTAGCGTTCTGGTATCAAATACAATGGTGGGGGTAAAAGTGTAGGATGCGGGGCAGATGGAGCGTGGCAGATGGTTACAAAGCAGCTGGCGCGGGGCAGATGGCAGCTGGTGCGGGGGAATTCGAATAAAATATCCATTAGTTAAAACCCACCAAGGATAACGTAATTGCTTCTGCATCAGAGGATGTTGTGGTAGACACTTCTTGTACTTGTATTTGATCAGTCGTTTCATTAGTGCCAGCTTGGTAAATATTAAAAGATGAAGATGTGTAAGAAACATTATTGTCTTGTATTTGTGAATCCATGTGTACCGCGCAAGAGCTGGGCATATAGTGATATAGCGTCTGCGTGTAGGTTAGGTACTCGGCTCTTCCCCCACCACACCAGTCCCCCCACCATACCATTCCCCCCACCAAGTTTTACATCGCACAATAACTAGTTTACATGTGTTAGTTAGGGTTTAGCTCTTAGACTGTCAAGACCTCAGCTCCGTAACTGAAAACTTCAATAATGTTTGCTCAACGCTATATAATTATAACAGTTACTATGATTTAAACCAGTGTAATCTGAGTACCCACTTGGCATATGTTAAACCAGAAATAAAGAAATTATTTAGATTTGACCTTCAAAAATCGTTGTTTTTGGCTATTACTGCTATACCCTTGGTCGGATCTGAATTCTGTTTGCATAGACTTGTTCGTCTGATCAATCCGCGTAATTTTAGTACCCACTTGACATATGTTAAACCAGAAATAAAGAAATTATTTAGATTTGACCTTCAAAATAGTTGTTTTTGGCTATTACTGCTATACCCTTGGTCAATCTGAATTCTGTTTGCGTCAACTTGTTCATCTGATCAATCCGCGTAATTTGAGTACCCATCTGACATATGTTAAACCAGAAATAAAGAAATCATTTAGATTTGACCTTCAAAATAGTTGTTTTTGGCTATTACTGCTATACCCTTGGTCAGATCTGAATTCTGTTTCCACCAACTTGTTCGTCTAATTAATCCGCGTAATTTAAGTACCCACTTAACATAGTGAAAACCAGAAATAAAAAAATAATTTAGATTTGACCTTCAAAAATCGTTGTTCTTGGCTATTACTGCTATACCCTTGGTCGGATCTGAATTCTGTTTGCACTATCTTGTTCGTCTGATCAATCCGCGTAATTTGAGTACCCACTTGACATATGTTAAACCAGAAATAAACAAATTATTTAGATTTAACCTTCAAAATCGTTGTTTTTGGCTATTACTGCTACACCCTTGGTCGTATCTGAATTATGTTTGCACCAAAAGTTTCTCGTGAGTGAAGGCTAAGATAGGTAGTCATCCGGTTTTCGTGCCGTAAAGACTTAAGGTCGGTTTTCGCGCCATACCTTTTTGTAAGGGGTTAGGAAAAGGATAAGAAACATACTGATCAGTTAAAGTTAATTTTACAAAGACCAACCAAGGTCGGTTTTACAGAGGTCAACAGTATCACTGAAACCCGGTGGGACTTAGATCCAAACACCTGGCGTCAGGCTACTGCAAACCCAAGTTTTGACCAAGGTAGTTTACAAAGAGAGTTTATATTCCAAGATTAAGTTAATTTACAACGAACACCCAAGGTCGGTTTTACAAAGGTCAACAGTATCGCTGAAACCCGGTGGGACTTAGATCCAAACACTTGGCGTCAGGCTACTGCGAACCCAAGTTTTGACCAAGGTCAGTTTTAAAGCGTGAAAGAAAAGTACATATTTCATTAGTAAATAAAACACTTCAAAAAACCAACATCAAACACCACAATCAGTTAAACTAACTACATTTACTAGCAGAAAACTACAAGCGTTACTCTAACATGTTTAATAATAAACATACATGCCTTAAGCTAAGGTAGCATCTCTAATATACAGTGGTACCAACTCTATACTAGAGAGATACTATTGCGGATAGCGCAGGCAAACAGCTAGCTAGGCTGTCGGCCTGCGACTGCGAGAGCTCTGCGGACAGCCCCTTGGTTCTATAGCCGCCAGCGTTGACGCTGCCAAACAGAGGAGAGCAGATGTCACGGCAGATGCCGGCGCGGTGGTGCCCCGTCTGTGTATGCAACTATGCTCAAAACGGTCTTCAATAAAGTCGAAACGTAGCACCTCTGGCGGAGACTTAACCAGGTTCCGGAGACTTAACCGGTTCTTAAATCACATCTATCCGGTTTTAAATATGCATATAAAAGGTGTTTATTATTCTTTTCAGAATTTTTAAGGTAAAACTTCACTATACATTGTGTAACATGTCATAGATTTGTTTTTAAATATCAATAACAATTTTAAAATGGACCATTATAAATGAAATCTATTCTATATTCGTTGTAAATGTGTTATTCACTATAATACACTTATATCCTTTCATAAAAAGTGTATCACATATTTGATTTTTCATAAAATAAATTGTTATGTTGCATTTCTATTCATTTAGACTTATGAGGAATCATATAATTTGATATGTAAAGCAAATTAGGCAGTAAATAATAAGAGACTTATTTGTTACATTGATAAACATATCTGGTTAGTGATTATATTTTACTCGTGAAGCAAAAAGTTGAGAATAATTTTTCACCAAAAATACACGTAAAAAACATTTTTTGTCTTGATTACTAGAAAAATATATCATGAAGCGGTTTGAGCAATAACGGTTGAATCTTTAGAGATTTTTGATTGCCTTTTTGTTTCATTTTGGAAATGTATTAATATGAACCAACAACATAATTGCAAAAGTGATTAGTGATATTCAATACATGCAGAGTCAAACTGTATTCAAGAACTACGAGTAAAAAATTCAGCCAAAACCTTCAATTCAGATTTATTCAATTCAGTTATAGTTGATTACTTAAAATGGATTGGAGTTATAATAGATAGATAGATAGATTGGAGTCGTGTTGCGGGAATTTTACAGTTTTATCAGTTACTGTGCAATGATTCTTTTATATTGAGAAGAAACAGATGTGACAACGCAATTGGTTGGTTTAATTTCTATAATGACTGAATAAAATGAGAAATTTACATACAAAATATATTAAGGCTAAATTAACAAGTGTTTTACTACTAATCAAAACAACTTTTACTTCTACAAAGTGTTGTGACGACCTTAGATTCATTCAACACGTGGACCACAAATCAAGGACAGACAGACATTCAGACAGTCGGACAGCTGTACCCACACCTGCTCGTACAGATTCGTACGGAATAGATACGAAAGTACGAGATACTAATAGCATTGACTATAGTCAACGCTAATAGCCTACAATATTGTAATTATAAGAAAATACAAGAAAAATTGTTTTATTCATGTTTTACGATTGAATAAATAAAGTACTCTCCTTTTTAATATGATTTAATTAAATTTATCTAAGGTTTTTTTTAAACTGTTTAATAAGAAACTAACACACGCTCATTTATTAACTTAGCTTGACAAAACTTGGTACGGTATATTGCTTCATATCGTTGTGGTCTATTGCACAAAAAAAAAAAAACAGTTTATTGGTTTATTGTTTTTATAGCAGCAAACTTGCGTACTCAGTCCCCGTGTTATTCTTATGCAGAATAAGTAAAACGTTATCTCCGTTAATTATGAAGATAAATTAATAAAACTTGGTATTTGGCTTTACCAAGTTGAGTTATATTAATATTTGTATTAAAACCCATTCTTTTTTGTGTTCCTCGTTTGAGCAAACCTGCATACTCAGCCACCATGTTATTCTTATGGAGAATAATTAGAATGTAGTAAATCGTTTATTTATGAATATTGATGAAACTTGGTATATGGCTTTATGTGGTATTAAGATACATATATATGCATTGAAAATTCGCTAAGTACATCTGTCACATAACGTCCGGTAATGTAACGTAACGTAACACGTGGCCAATTCCCACCGCAAGAGACGTCCGGTAGGTACTGATAGAGGTTTTCCAGTTGTCTCGCCCGACTAGTTCCATCAGTCACTGATACCAATGAATACGTTCGTATTCATTGCTAATACGGACTTTTAACGTGGAAGGACGTCTTGTAAACCGTGTTGTTTTCGTTTTCAAGAATATATTGCGTTTGACTGCATTTTAAAAAATGGGGCTAAATGCAAGCTTAAAAAATATAATATAGACGTTCAAAACAAAATAATTTTGCTGCAGGTAAAGTCACATTGATAATGGTATTTTTATTTTATTGTTGGGCAAAGTTAATAAACATTGACAAAGACAATGGGTAAAAAACTACTGTTAGCAAATTAGTACACCAATGAAATTTGAACTTATATACAAATATTGAACCTTGACCAAGTATCCTTTTAAATTAAATTATGTAAGCCTACTTAAAAAATTGATATATATTTATTATTTAGAATGTCATATACAGTACCTAATATCAGAACATAGCAATATCCAGAGAAGGATTTGTTTGTCTGTAATAGAAGATCGCCAATCAGCATCAATCAGCTGATTAAGTAAACAGTTAAATGCATCATTCTCCGCTCTAAAATCCTTGTCAAGCACTGTCAATCAAAGCGTTTTAAGAATGGTTTTATCATACAACCTTTCAATCTAGGTTAACTTGTAATTTTTTCCCTGATATGATAGAAGCTTGTTTTTGACTCTAAACATTGAATAAGTGTATACTCAATGCTCTAAAGTATAATAAATGATACATATTCAGGCAAACTAAAGGGAAGGACGTCTAGAAGATATTTTGCCCCCTCCAGTAACGTCATATACTGTTGAAAATGTTTAATCGATATAAAACATGTTTACAATGGTACTTTTTAATTTTAATGGAAATAAATTATTCAATCCAGATTTCTGTACTTTTTGAATCAGTTAGTAAAACCTTTAAAATTAAATTAGAAATTTGCATTGATCTTTGTGAAACCTATACGTGGGAAAATAAAGTGGGATTAGTTATGTACTTATATTACGCGAGTATTGTAACGTGGTGACTTGACTCGCAGATCACTGATGATATAGAGTTAAATAGTCGAGTTTCTTAAAAGTTATATTAGTAAATGAAAATTAAAAGTATTAACAAATCTGAATCGACGTTTCTTTGACGTCCGATTACATTCGAATTACACGTTGATGATTATACACATGTAAAACAAGATATTTTCCAAGCTTTTGCAAGCTATAGGTATTAAACTATTTTGTTCAAAAAAAACACGATGTTAAATAAGATATTTTAAAGTTAGCAACCGTATTGAAAAATGGTGGTCGAACTTGAAAAAATCAAAGTTGTAATGGACACTTAAATGTCACCCGTTTAAAGTTTTTTTTTTGTAAATATTATCGTTTCTGAACTACCATGCAGAACTATAATAAAGACACCCAGAGTTAAGAAAATACTTTGTCTAATACTGTTCAATTATATTAAGTTTGTCGCTTATCGAGGCTTTATAAAGTATTTATTTGAAATTTCATTTAGAGATATAAGAATGGTTTTCACTGATAAGGTGTATAGCAACTGATGATTTATTTAACTGTGTGGTTTTTGGAAGGTGCTCTTTTTATATCGTTTTGAATCTACGGGTAGTCTAGCTGCTTCATATTTAGGTTTATTTTGACCCGTAGAGTTGATATATTTCTCCAATGAAATAAAATAAGGCTCGATGTACCATCGGCCCAAAAATTATAAATATTATATTAAACAAATAAGTAAAGGTAGATTTGTATTTTTGTTTTGATTGTTGTTAGTGTCAGTATAAAAACTCATAATTGTATTGGTGTTTTAATGTATAAAAATGTGCTTGGTTATTATACATCTTCAAAAAGGTATATAATATTAGTGGATTAAATTGCGCTTTATTAATGCAGTGGATAGATAATGTTTATTTATTCGAAAATTTAAATTAAAAGTTAATATATAGCTTAATCCATTGCAAAGAAAATGACATGTATTGTGTATTTTATCGAATGAGAAAAGTTCAACGCGATTTTTTATTGTTTAAGATTAGGTAGTTATAACTGATAGTTTGGAGTTACATTATAAAACAACTGAGGGGCTTTGGCTTTATATATTTAAAAGGAAATTAAAAACTTCTTAAGCCCGCTTTGAGTTGATATATATATGTATATTTTTCTTCAACAAGTTCTTTTACATGATGGTATACATTTTTAACACTAAGTTAAATAACATTCTTCTATGCATAACTGTTTACAGAGTCACAAGGAGTGATCTATCCAGCTTATCAGTGCAACACGTATTAGAAGTTTACATCTTAAACAGCTAGGGTCTTGGCGGAACTTGTTTGACCGTAATTACAGGAAAACTATATAATGCATTTATATTTATTAGTCAACCCTCTTGAAACAAAAAATATCCGACAATTAAGATGATATTGGTATCAAGGCCAGACGGGGCTGTAAGTCAAAACACACACATGCCCGTGTTCTCACACGCGCACACGCGACCACACCCTCGGGCGGTCCTAGGCGCATAATTACACTTGAGTAGTCATCAGACAGCGCAATTTGCATTCTCCGGACTGGTTCCATTGGGCAGTTTAGCTGCTAATAAAGCAAACGACATCATAACAAGAGCGAATGCGATGTTGAGACTTATTTATCGAAACTGGAGGTCGCCGGCGGTTTAACGGGTTGTTGAACAAGATAATTAGCTCTGCGTGACAAGACAAGTGCCGTAGAAAGTGCCTCTAGCCTCTAGAACCTAGCCCACGTGTTTTTTGTGTTGATGACTACAATGTAGGAGTATCTCAGGGGCCAGTGCCGGGACCGATTATGTTCTTACGCTTTATTGACCGTTTATACGATAATCAGTTTTGCAGAAATGATAGAAACCATTTCCAGGAAAGTTATATCGGATGAAATAGAAATTTCAATAATGTAACAAATGTTTGTTTGTATTTAATCTTGATAAAAGACTGATGTTGGAAAATATTTAAGATCCTTGACATACTTCCAATAAAACCCGTCGACGGAGGGTTATAACTTATTTTGGACACATTTATACTGTAATTCGTAGCAATAACGAATCCATTTATTTAAATAACAAGCATGTGTGATAAAGATGGATTAACAATATGTTTTGGATAAGTCTACAACAATTTTCCCTATAAGAGGGAATTAACACATTAAGACACGTAATAAACGTGAAGACATTGTAAATAATTATTATAATAAGCAATCGACAGTTGTAATAATCAGCTGAGCCCTTGAATTAAGTCGTTCAACACCATTTTTATTGGGGAAGTAACCTTAATATCAAGTTTATTTATGATTATTATATCACGATTACCACTTTTAATTGGTAATTACTAACTTGCTTTGTGGTTTAACATTGTTATGACCCGTTTCATACGCTTTGTTTGGATTAAAATAAGACGCCGCGGTAAATGAGTGTCAGCGGCTACATCTTGTTAGACCATCTCTACTCTGGACCAACCATTGGTCTAGAGTCTGGCTTGCATAGTGAAAACAATAAAAAATAGCATGACTGAATCTTTACGTTTCCATACGTCTCCTTGAAATCTTGTACGTTTAAACTATATAGAAATTTGATTTTTTTTGTGTGATATATTTAATGACTACTAAAGGCTGTTAGCTTAAAGAGTATATAACATCCTAATTTATACTTATAAGGGGTATTGTAATAATTTTACTTAATAGCTATTCCTTTGAGAAACTTGTTTAACCGGGTGTGTCCAACTGTCCACTCCGGCGGGGTAAATCCATGTCGGAATTTGCATAGGGTCCTCCCCAATTTGAAGTCCCCTGAGACAATAAATTTGTTCGAATTTGATTTTCGTGAGCATTTAATGACTTTCAATTAAAGAGCTATGTTATAATCTGGCAGCTTTGTGCCGTTTGTAAAGGTCGATTCCTGACGGCAGGTAGTCATTTTGGGTTTTTTTATAATACGTTATTTTATACAGTTTGAGTAATGAAACAGTTGTTTCCTACCACGTAATTGTATGACCTAGAACTAAAATATATTAATTGAGACTACCCAAAATAAATTAAAAAAACTATCAATAATTACACGTTATCACATTTGCTATGTCACACACCAATTGCGTTTCACCTTCGATTGGTTCATTAAACATGCGAAAAACCAACAGCAATCATGATGTAATCGTTGCAGAAATTAAACGCTATCAGCGACCAGCCACCGCCGCGTAATGGCAGGTAACTGAATCGAACATGTTACGTTCACGAAATCCGCGACGCTTCTTGCATCCGATCATAATGCAAACGTTTCATTTTTATGGGCAGTTTGGTTTCTGTCTGTCTGTCTGATGTTCCGGGTGAACGCAAAAACTACTTAACCGACTGGGCTGAAACTTTACACAAGGGTAGATCTTGAACCCATGCAACACAAAGGCCTATTCACTTCCTTAAAATCCTCTCGGGCTACGCCCCGTGATCGTTCTATTTTCCAAGTTTAAATTGTTTATTTACAATTATAATGAAAACAGGACCTGGCAAGAATGGTGATTTTAAAAGTGGTTTGTCAGTGTTTTTAAAGTTAAATGTTTCGTTACATTACTATTAATTTATTGGAATGTAAAGATTAATGTATCAAAGTATTTAAAATTTTAAATTAAACGGGGTTAATATTTTGTTTGTTTAAGTTGTAAAGAGCTAGAATCGGTAGTCTATAATACAATAGTCGATATTTAATCGAATGACCTACCCATCTGTTGTGAACTGAAGGCTATTTTAATGTAGCAGTAGCTTTATAAGCATTATAAAGAAATTTAACCACCACACAAGTTTTACCTGATTTCGTTTTTACTACCAATACAAATATTAAAAAATATAAAAAAAACGGAAAACGGTACGAGATAAAAATATATTTTTAAGGTAAATTTTCTCCTTCAAATTAAAATCTACGTATAATACATTACCCGATACATTAGTTACCCGATGTAAAATATAAAATATACTACGCTAAATTTGTACTTCCGTTTTTAGCGAATTTCCCCTATAGGGAAGAAGCTATTACCGTAGGTCTCATGGTAAGACTTAAGCCCGAGACCATGATAACTTTTTGTTTTGAGGTCCCCAGATGTCCAAAACACTATTCGTTCAAATTTATATATATGTATATATATATCTATATATATATATATATCTATATATATATATCTATATATATATATCTATATATATATATATATATATATATATATATATATATATCTATATATGTGTCCGTGAATGCGATAACTTGAGTAAAAAACATCCGATTTCGATGAAATTTGGCTCAAATGTGTAAACTGACATTTATGACTTTAAGTTCGAAAACCAGAAAAATCGGACCATGGGAAGGGGGGTTTATGGGGGTTTTAAATTTTCCAAAAATCAGTTTTTTGCATTTTTTCCCTTAAAATTTTTAAAACACTTAATTTCGGTTTTGACCATGTTATAGAGCTTAAAAAAACAAATAATATGGTATTTTGAATTATTAACCTAGGTTAAGTGGTTGCGGAATAAATCCAAAAAACATGCTCATAAAATCTCCCATGTTAATCTTATGGGAAAAAGGTTTTTGGCTTTTCCTCAGTTAATTTTACTTTAAACTTCACATTTTCTTTTACCAATCACTTCAGCTCCACAAAACAATCATTTTGGTGTTTAAATTGTGATTCTACGTCAAACCGTTGCAGAGATATTCAAAGTGCTAAACACAGTACGTTGTCCAATGTTATCCTTATGGAGAATAAATAAAATTTGATATCTTGATTATTTATGAATGTATATTGATGAAATTTGGTATGTGGCTTCATGTTGTACTGGTATATTGATAATTGCACAAAAAATAAATGTTTTGTTGGTTGTCCCCGTAGCAGCTAACCTGCATACTCAGCCCTAATCTTATTCTTATGGAGAATAAGTAAAGATTTATATCTCCCTTAATTATGAGCATAAATTAATAAAACATGGTAAGTAGCTTCACCTGGTTCAGTTATATTGATAATTGCATAAAAACTCATTTCTTATCTTCCTCGTTGCAGCAAACCTGCGTACTCAGTCCTAATGTTATTCTTATGGGGAATAAATAAAATGTAATAAATCACTTATTTATGAATGTATTTTTGTCAAACTTGGTGAGTGGCTTTATGTACTAGTGAGATGTATATCAATTGATGTATATCATTGATGTATATCAATGCATTGGAAATTCGCTGAGTACGCAGGTTTGCTGCGACGGGGGTATTTTTTCATATGACATGGTTTTTATATTTTAGTGATTATCTGTAAATTTGGTTTGAATTGTTATTTTACGTATTATTCACCATTCTAGGTTATTTAAACATAGATGAATCATAATCAAATTATCTTCTTAAAGAGGATAGAACTACACATATTCAATAAATCTTTTTGAAAACACCGTTATGTTCATTCCAAATACCATATTAAATATTTTTCTACTTACAGTTTTATTAAATGCTATATCTGGCTGTCTTGCTAGATTTGACTTGGACTCTTTCCGTTTCGCCTGATAACCGTCATGTTAGAGTATATATTCCAGATGAGTAGATGTGAAATACGGGGGAGGCATACTATTCGGCGCTTTTTCCCCATGTTATTCTTATGGGGATCAGTTTTTGCGCCGACACCCGATCCCGCCTTACACAAGTTTCCTTGTTAGCCCATACTAATGTCCAACCCCTGCCTATATTAAATATATTGTCCCCATCCCTCCTCTATATTTTTAAAAATTAATTTTCAAATTCAAATTCAGGCCAAAAAACCATCTTTAGTGTTTATGGTCTGATTTGTTTAAAACTTGGATATGTTATTGTCGTAGGCAAGTGTTTTAATAAATTACACCTACATTTCCCAAATTCACTATTACAGTCAAATTAAAAATTATTTTTGAAAAATACTATAGTGCCAATTACCACCTTCTTTATTAAATGTCCGATTTGTCTGCAATTTGGATATGTTGTTGTCCTAGGCAAGTGTTTTAATAAATTTCACTTACATATCCCAAATTCACTATTACGGTCAAATTAAAAAATATTTTTGAAAAATACTATAGTGCCAATTACCACCTTCTTTATTAAATGTCCGATTTGTCTTCAATTTGGATATGTTATTGTCCTAGGCAAGTGTTTTAATAAATTTCACTTACATATCCCAAATTCACTATTACGGTCAAATTAAAAAATATTTTTGAAAAATACTGCCAATTGCCAACTTCTTTATTAACTGTCCGATTTGTCTTCAATTTGGATATGTTATTGTCCTAGGCAAATGTTTTAATAAATTCCACTTACATTTCCCAAATTCACTATTACGGTCAAATTAAAAATTATTTTTGAAAAATACTGCCAATTGCCAACTTCTTTATTTACTGTCCAATTTGTTTAAAATTTAGATATGTTATTGTCCTAGGCAAGTGTTTTAATAAATTCCACTTACATTTCCCAAATTCACTATTACGGTCAAATTAATAAATATTTTTGAAAAATACTGCCAATTGCCAACTTCTTTATTTACTGTTTGATTTGTTTAAAACTTGGATATGTTATTGTCGTAGGCAAGTGTTTTAATAAATTACACTTACATTTCCCAAATTCACTATTACAGTCAAATTAAAAATTATTTTTGAAAAATACTGCCAATTGCCAACTTCTTTATTTACTGTCCGATTTGTTTAAAATTTGGATATGTTATTGTTGTAGGCTAGTGTATATGCACCATCCACATTTTACAAATATTGCGGTTAAATTTTAAAAAAATTTGGAAAAATACTGCCAATTGGCAACTTCTTTATTTATGGTCTGATTTGTTTAAAATTTATATATGTCATTATTCTAGGCTAGTGTATATGTACCATCCACATTTGACAAATTAACTATAATGGTCAAATTAAAAAAATATTTTGAAAAATATACTAACAATTTCAAACTTCTTTATTTACGGATATGTTATACCTCTTATATAGGTAACAAGACCACACTACCACACGTTCCACTACCCCCTATAATACAGTATTTAGTCTTTTTTTGTTTGTTTATTTTGCTGTAATCCCAAAACTGACTTTGCTGTTTATTGTCCGATTTGCCTACACTTTGGATATTGTCCTAAGCATTTATTGTCTGATTTATTTTTGGATATGTTATAGCCCCCAACTATTATATCTAAAATTACAATATTATTTCCACCTATAATACTGTTGTTTGTTTTGCCGCAACCTAAAAACTAACATTGGTATTTGTGTTTTTACAAAACTATATTTTGTAAATTACTACCAATAACTCCTTTATTTACTTTTCGACTTGTTATATCCCCTTATATCTAAATTTACCGTATATTTTTCCCCTTTTAGTGCTGTTTTGTCGTAACCAAACTTTGGATATGACTGCAATATATTACTGGCCATTGCATAAGTAAATACCCCATTTCCAAATTCACTATTACGGTTGGATTAAAAAAAATAAATACAAGCTTATTATATACATCCAGCTGATAAGTAATATATATCTACAATTATGGTCAGAACAAATTTTGGATATGTTTTAAGCCAATGCGATAACAAAAAATAAATTTTTAAAACCCAAAACAACTAAACGCAAAACACTAATCTTTCTTTGTGCTTGTTTGGAGTAGTCTTTATTTTATCCAACTTAATTTTAATTTTGTAGTTAAAATCAAACTTCCCACATTCTAGCTCCCTTTCCAGCCAGTGGTTGGAGACATAAAGGTTACGAATATTTTCAAACTGTACAATATATCTTTTTCTACCCCTATGTTGGACTTGTTTAATAGCGCACCATATTCCAAATCCTCCAGTCTACTACATTCTTTAAATTTAACATTGCCTTTAATATCTTGCATCTCTATGTCTTCTTGTCCAACATCCCACCCATTGTTACGGAAACTTAGGTTTTCTATTTTTGGAAAGGAATTGCCATAAAATGTTGCGGTTCCGTTAGTGTTAAAGCTTGCAAGTGGCTCGTTGGTAGGTAGATAAATAATGTCCAAATCACCACTGTATGGCAACACGCTATAACCTTGCCTATTCTTATTTATCTCTATAAATACGGTTTTACAGACACCTTTAACATAGTATACACCCCTCCGTCCATCCTTTTCTGCCAACACTCCCACAAACTTGTTGTTTACTACAAACGCATACACTATATAATGTCTATAATGCTCTAGATCCTCCCAACGTCGCAGGAAGTAATCTTTTAATTTATCCTCTCTTTCCCTTCTTTCTTGTTCTTTAGCCAACTGTGCTTTGTATTCCTCTGCAACAGTATTTTCCACATATTCCAATTTACGCTTATTACTGTCAATGTCTTCTTATTCCAATTTCCTCTTTTTGGAACAACTCTCTAAGAAAGGCTTGGAAAGTGGCTCTATTTCTTTAATAGTGTATGGGTACAGTTTATTGGTCCGGCTTCTTAAAACGTAGGGAGTAAGGTTAGGACTTTCCACTAAGCCCAATTCTTCTAAATTGATGTGTTTAGGTATAGTGGAGAAAGGTGTATTTGATTTTGTAAAACATGTGCCCCCAGATTTGATGTAACACTTATGCTTTACACTTATGGCATCCTCCTCTATTACCTCCACGTAGTTAGTTGGTAAACAGTTAAAGCTAAATGCAGATAGAGCATACTTTATTAACTTTTCCCTTTGTGTACTATCTTTTGGCAGTTTTAGTTGTACTCCAGTTATCTTCTTCGTATTACTATTACCCCAATATGCATCGTTAAACACTAAACAACAACTGTTTTGTAATTGATTGGCAACTTTCACCCACATCTTATGCAGAGGTACAGCATAGAATGGAGCATTTTGAAAGTACCGTTTGTTGTCTTCTATTAGACTTAAACAATCTCTTAAAGGTTCAAACCCTTTACCAAAACCTCTACAATAGTTATAGATTGTTGCCTCTAACCTTGTTATTCCATTCTCTCTAGCTAGTTTAGACGAGAACGTTTCTTTTAGTCTTGCATCTGGACAGTTTACAAAGTTTATTATATGGTTTCCTATACTTTTAATTACTCCAGGGCTTGTAATCTGGCATATAAATTTATTATATATTTTTACCCTGCTATTTACATTAAACCATGTTAAACAGTCTTTACTAACATTATCTACAATAACATTATATCCATTCGCCCCTTGGTAGCAAAAGTTAAAGTTTTCTGTAAGATATTGGCACATTTCCTCTTTATTAAATATTCCAGCCAAATCTAGTGTTATATCGAAATCCATAAGATAGTACATTTCTTTTTCCAGATCTTGCAGTATCTTTGGAAGATCTTCCAACAAATCCTTAATTTTAACATTTGCAAGCTCTATTTTATAGGGAATTGCTATAGGATCATCATACTTTTGTTTAATTTGGTCAATATCTTTCTTTATTATTTGTAACACACCCTCGCTTTGGGAGAATGGTAGTTTGGCCACAACACCATGTCGAGCTAAAGAGAACTTTTTAAATATTCCTCGTAAGTAGCTATTAAACGAGCCACATATTTCCTTCTTAACTTTAAATTTATTCCGAACGTCCCCATCACAATCCATAACATTGGTTATCTTAACTAACATTATGTTATCACAAAACGCATCCGTTATAGATGTTAAGTTATTTAATTTTGGTTCGCCCTCGCAATAGTTTATATTACCTATGTCTGTAAGAAGGTTATTATTACGTAGATTTTCTAATAAAAACCATATACCGAATCTTTCGTTAGTAGGTTTAATACAATTTCCCAATAAATGGCTAACAGAGTACATTTCTTTTATACAAAAAAGTAGCGGAAACATGTAAACAGGACAGATTACACTATAGGCATATGGAGGTTGTAAATATATGGATATTGTATATAAACATAGGCGAGCGGTAAGTGTAACATGTACGTGGACACCCACATGCAAATATGGAATACCCACAAATTCGACTAAATAAGTTTATAGTCTCAATATAATTAACATATTAACATTAGTACCCAAACTGTCGAAATTCTATAATTCTATTCTTAGTCCTTGTATTAGGTTTTGTACTATTAAACCCTACATTCTGTGCAGTAGAGTAATATATGTATTTAATACGCACATTCTACAAGACCTGTACATCTGTTGTATAAGCAGCAGAATAGACGTCTCATTGTGTTGTTGTAAAGTAAAACATAAATGTGCTGGATACAACCGGCCAGATATTAGACAGGAAATGTGTTGGAAGTGTATTGCCAAAGACAAATCACATAGTGCAGCATGTAATCAATCCATTACTATTTAGACAGCATTGGTACAACATCCGATATATTAGCCAAACCCAATCCAAACATTGTGTCCTCAAAATGTTATGATTGTGTCAAATTTGTTTATATTACATATATTTCTTACACAATTTACAAACTATTTTTGTGTCGGTTGACAGAACGTGTAAAGTTGTGTTAAATGGATGTAAACCAGTATCTGTGCCTGTGTCCAAATGTGTTGGAGTGTGTTATTGTGTCTCTGCATTTGTGTTGTTTTATAAACTTTAAATATTACTATGTCCTTATACTCTTACTATTTCTGTTACTATAATATTTATCTTTTACTGTTTGTTTTCCAAGTTTGATTGTGGGTTTGGCTAATATATCGGATGTTGTACCAATGCTGTCTAAATAGTAATGGATTGATTACATGCTGGTGTTTGTCTTTGGCAATACACTTCCAACACATTTCCTGTCTAATATCTGGCCGGTTGTATCCAGCACAATTTATGTTTTATTTTACAACAACACAATGAGACGTCTATTCTGCTGCTTATACAACAGATGTATGGGTCTTGTAGAATGTGCGTATCTGTATTAAATACATATATTACTCTACTGCGCGGGGTGTTGGGTTTAATAGTACAAAACCTAATACAAGGACTAAGAATAGAATTATAGAATTTCGACAATTTGGGTACTAATGTTAATATGTTAATTATATTGAGACTATAAACTTATTTAGTTGAATTTGTGGGTATTCCATATTTGCATGTGGGTGTCCACTTACGTGTTACACTTACCGCTCGCCTGTGTTTATATACAATATATATTTACAACACATATATGCCTATATATCTGTCCTGTTTACATGTTTCCGCTACTTTTTGTATAAAAGAAATGTACTCTGTTAGCCATTTATTGGGGAATTGTATTAAACCTACTAACGAAAGATTTGGTATGTGGTTTTTATTAGAAAATCTACGTAATAATAACCTTCTTACAGGTAATATAAACTATTGCGAGGGCGAACCAAAATTAAATAACATCTATAACGGATGCGTTTTGTGATAACATAATGTTAGATAACCAATGTTACGGATTGTGATGGGGACGTTCGGAATAAATTTAAAGTTAAGAAGGAAATATGTGGCTCGTTTAATAGCTACTTATGAGGAATATTTAAAAAGTTCTCTTTAGCTCGACATGGTGTTGTGGCCAAACTACCATTCTCCCAAAGCGAGGGTGTGTTACAAATAATAAAGAAAGATATTGACCAAATTAAACAAAAGTATGATGATCCTATAGCAATTCCCTATAAAATAGAGCTTGCAAATGTTAAAATTAAGGATTTGTTGGAAGATCTTCCAAAGAAATGTACTATCTTATGGATTTCGATATAACACTAGATTTGGTTGGAATATTTAATAAAGAGGAAATGTGCCAATATCTTACAGAAAACTTTTGCTACCAGGGGGGCGAATGGACCCCCATAATGTTATTGTAGATAATGTTAGCATGGTTTAATGTAAATAGCAGGGTAAAAATATATAATAAATTTATATGCCAGATTACAAGCCCTGGAGTAATTAAAAGTATAGGAAACCATATAATAAACTTTGTAAACCTAAAAGAAACGTTCTCAACTGGCTAGAGAGAATGGCAAGGTTAGAGGCAACAATCTATTGTAGAGGTTTTGGTAAAGGGTTTGAACCTTTAAGAGATTGTTTAAGTCTAATAGAAGACAACAAACGGTACTTTCAAAATGCTCCATTCTATGCTGTACCTCTGCATAAGATGTGGGTGAAAGTTGCCAATCACAAAACAGTTGTTGTTTAGTGTTTAACGATGCATGTTGGGGGAAGATAACTGGAATACAACTGCCAAAAGATCAAAGGGAAAAGTTAATAAAGTATGCTCTATCTGCATTTGGCTTTAACTGTTTACCAACTATGTAGAGGTAATAGAGGAGGATGCCGTAAGTGTAAAGCATAAGTGTTACATCAAATCTGGGGGCATCAAATACACCTTTCTCCATCAATTTAGAAGAATTAGGCTTGGTGGAAAGTCCTAACCTTACTCCCTACGTTTTAAGAAGCCGGACCAATAAACTGTACCCATACACTATTAAAGAAATAGAGCCACTTTCCAAGCCTTTCTTAGAGAGTTGTTCCAAAAAGAGGAAACTGGAATTAGAAGACATTGACAGTAATAAGCGTAAATTGGAATATGTGGAAAATACTGTTGCAGAGGAATACAAAGCACAGTTGGCTAAAGAACAAGAAAGAAGGGAAAGAGAGGATAAATTAAAAGATTACTTCTTGCGACGTTGGGAGGATCTAGAGCATTATGGACATTATATAGTGTATGCGTTTGTAGTAAACAACAAGTTTGTGGGAGTGTTGGCAGAAAAGGATGGAGGGGTGTATACTATGTTAAAGGTGTCTGTAAAACTGTATTTATAGAGATAAATAAGAATAGGCAAGGTTATAGCGTGTTGCCATACAGTGGTGATTTGGACATTATTTATCTACCTACCAACGAGCCACTTGCAAGCTTTAACACTAACGGAACCGCAACATTTTATGGCAATTCCAAAAATAGAAAACCTAAGTTTCCGTAACAATGAGTGGGATGATGGACAAGAAGACATAGAGATGCAAGATATTAAAGGCAATGTTAAATTTAATGAATGTAGTAGACTGGAGGATTTGGAATATGGTGCGGAATTATTAATAAGCGCTATTAAACAAGTCCAACATAGGGGTAGAAAAAGATATATTGTTTGAAAATATTCGTAACCTTTATGTCTCCAACCACTGGCTGGAAAGGGAGCTAGAATGTGGGAAGTTTGATTTTAACTACAAAATTAAAATTAAGTTGGATAAAATAAAGACTACTCCAAACAAGCACAAAGAAAGATTAGTGTTTTGTGTTTAGTTGTTTTGGGTTTTAAAAATTTATTTTTTGCTGTCGCATTGGCTTAAAACATATCCAAAATTTAGGCAGTTCCATAAATATTTTGTGGATATATATTACTTATCAGCTGGATGTATATAATAAGCTTGCATTTATTTTTTTTAATCCAACCGTAATATTGAATTTGGAAATGGGGTATTTACTTATGCAATGGCCAGTAATATATTGCAGTCATATCCAAAGTTTGGTTACGACAAAACAGCACTAAAAGAGAAAAAATATACGGTAAATTTAGATATAAGGGGATATAACAAGTCGAAAAGTAAATAAAGGAGTTATTGGTAGTAATTTACAAAATATAGTTTTGTAAAAACACAAATACCAATGTTAGTTTTTAGGTTGCGGCAAAACAAACAACTGTATTATAGGTGGAAATAATATTGTAATTTTAGATATAATAGTTGGGGGCTATAACATATCCAAAAATAAATCAGACAATAAATGCTTAGGACAATATCCAAAGTGTAGGCAAATCGGACAATAAACAGCAAAGTCAGTTTTGGGATTACAGCAAAATAAACAAACAAAAAAGACAAAATATTGTATTATAGGGGGTAGTGGAACATGTGGTAGTGTGGTCTTGTTACCTATATAAGCGCTATAACATATCCGAAAATAAATCAAATCAGACAGTAAATAAAGAAGTTTGAAATTGTTAGTATATTTTTCAAAATATTTTTTAAATTTGACCGTTATAGTTAATTTGTCAAATGTGGATGGTGTGTACTAGCCTAGAATAATGACATATATAAATTTTAAACAAATCAGACCATAAATAAAGAAGTTGCCAATTGGCAGTATTTTTCCAAATTTTTTTAAAATTTAACCGCAATATTTGTAAAATGTGGATGGTGCATATACACTAGCCTACAACAATAACATATCCAAATTTTAAACAAATCGGACAGTAAATAAAGAAGTTGGCAATTGGCAGTATTTTTCAAAAATAATTTTTAATTTGACTGTAATAGTGAATTTGGGAAATGTAAGTGTAATTTATTAAAACACTTGCCTGCGACAATAACATATCCAAGTTTTAAACAAATCGGACAGTAAATAAAGAAGTTGGCAATTGGCAGTATTTTTCAAAAATATTTTTTAATTTGACCGTAATAGTGAATTTTGGGATATGTAAGTGGAATTTATTAAAAGACTTGCCTAGGACAATAACATATCCAAATTTTAAATAAATCAGACAGTAAATAAAGAAGTTGGCAATTGGCAGTATTTTTCAAAAATATTTTTTAATTTGACCGTAATAGTGAATTTGGGATATGTAAGTGAAATTTATTAAAACACTTGCCTAGGACAATAACATATCCAAATTGAAGACAAATCGGACAGTTAATAAAGAAGTTGGCAATTGGCACTATTTTTCAAAAAATATTTTATAATTTGACCGTAATAGTGAATTTGGGATATGTAGGTGGAATTTATTAAAACACTTGCCTAGGACAATAACATATCCAAATTGAAGACAAATCGGACAGTAAATAAAGAAGTTGGCAATTGGCAGTATTTTTCAAAAATATTTTTTAATTTGACCGTAATAGTGAATTTGGGAAATGTACGTGGAATTTATTAAAACACTTGCCTAGGACAATAACATATCCAAATTGAAGACAAATCGGACAGTAAATAAAGAAGTTGGCAATTGGCAGTATTTTTCAAAAATATTTTTGACCGTAATAGTGAATTTGGGAAATGTAAGTGGAATTTATTAAAACACTTGCCTACGACAATAACATATCTAAATTTTAAACAAATCGGACCATAAACACCAAAGATAGTTTTTTAGCCTGAATTTGAAAATTAATTTTTAAAAATATAGAGGAGGGATGGGGATTGGGAACATATATTTAATATAGGCAAGGGTTGGACAATAGTATAGGCCAACGCGCGGGAGCTCTATAGGCGGGAGCTGGCGTCGGCGCAAAAACGGCTCCCCATAAGAATAACATGGGGAAAAAGCGCCGGAAGTGATGCCTCTTTGTGGTTTCTCCACTACTACACAATAACTTCTAAGTTGTTTACATGTGTTGTTTATTTAGTGTGGAGTTGTTTTTGAACTCGTGGATTTCTGCAAAGGATGTATTAAAATTAATGCAAATTTTAAAATGGGGGGAAATAAGGCAAGGGCCAAAAAGAAAATTTGTGTAGGGTAGGATCGGGCGTCGGTCCAAAAACTGATCCCCATAAGAATAACATGGGAAAAAAGCGCCGGAAGTGATGCCTCTTTCTGGTTTCACCACTACTCAGATGTTTACGTAAATAATCATTCACGAATTATTTAACCAACAAAAACAAAAGATAATTAACTTTCAAGAGGAGCGACTTGGGAGGCCTGTGAATGACAACCATCTAATTGATAAAACTGTCTAAATAACAAAAATACAATAAATCCGCTCATAAACAAACCAACAAAACGCGGTTAGCTCAACAAAAGTTTAATTGGCAATTCCGTTACACTGTGTGCAATACTGGAATAATCCAATGAAAATTAATCCCAACAAGCAGCATTTAGGAAGTTCCAAAATGTATTTATGCCTGAAGTATATATTTCTATTAAAAATAATCTATATATGTTGTAATTTTGTACATGCTTGTCCTCATTCAGAAACTGTCCGCAAATTATTAATACATATTTTTTACCTAATCTACATATAAAAAACTAATATCTTTTAGGTGTGTTTAAGTTCAATAATTCAAGTTGAAACTTTTCGCAGCACAATCAAACGTATCCTGCAACAATGATTCATTATAATAGTTTAATACACTTGACTTTCTCCGGTTGCAGATGAGTTTATTTCACTGAATTAGTTAGTTAACAGAATTTAGTTAAATTCGTAATTATTTGTTATTTGTTTTGAGCATCAACAAGTTTTGAACTTTATACATTTTAGCCCCCTAGATTGTTTGGAAGCTTTGTACTAATCGAACAACTAATAGTATCAAAATAACAGTGTATTAAAATTAAATGCTTTTAGTATCAATAGGCCTAATTGAGTGACTGATCTCATGTAACAAAACACAAACTCCACGCGGTTTCTCTCCTTAGGTTATCAAACAAATATTCGAAAAAAATAATTAGATAACGTTCCTTATGCATTTAAATATAGGTTATAAAAAAGTTAACTCAAAAAATGCGCTTTACATTGATTTTAAAGTGACAGTCTTTATTGAACGACCTATAAATTCAATAACAAATAAATTGGATGATTAAAAATAGACATGAAAAGAGTTTCCCTATATTACTACTGTGTCAATAATTAACTCCAGAGGCTGGGAAGAAAAGCATACTTCCGGGCTAGTTTTTTATTTTATTTGAAATATATTTTTAAAGTAACTATGCCAGGCACGGCGGCACGGCGCGCCGCGGGACATAGCGCCTTTGGCTATCCGAAGCCCAGTAAACTGATTAGAACATTGTATCGGAGGGTAGTGAGGTTTTTATATATTCATATTGTAATCAAAATTAGCTATCCGATACGCCAACTCGGAGGTCGATCAGACTAACATTGAGCGTTTTTTATAAAGTTATAACCGTGTTTTGGACGGTTGTTTGAGCATTGCAAAGTGTTATAAAACGTAGTTGAAATAAATATGTCACAACATTTGTATTTAAACCCGAACAATAACCACTATATATCTAAACTTAATTATTAATGTATGATTATTTTTAACTCCAGAAATATATTAAGACTGATTATTTGTCACTATTCTCTCCTAAAGACTCTTCTTGACGTCATTTTCAAGCTTATATTCATTGGTGATAGAAAGTTATATTAAAAGCGTTTATATAAGTTCGGTATAACTTGGGAAATTACTGTGGGGTAAGGAAAATATTGAAATCAAAGTATTGTTAAGATGTTGGAAAATTTATATATAGTGTTTCTGTCATTTAACGTGCCAACCGTTAATACTTATTAAGATCATGGATTTTGTAAAATAACGCAAGATTTATACTTTATAATTTTTTTATGCCATGTACATTTAATTTGAACACACAAACTTATACAGCAGTATTTGTGATGTACTTTTTCATTAATTTATTAATTTACCTGGCCGAAATTCAAAACATTTTAAAGTTTGTTTTAGTTTTTTTATTTTTTATGAACAATTATAACATATATACCAGACATAAAGTATAAGTTATTGTGTTTCTTTATTCTAGATCTTTGTTGCGACACCTAACGAAACCCAATCTAGTTATTATAAAAATACCAGGAAATCAAGTTGATGAGAAAGCTTGTCGTAAGTGCGAGTGTTTCAGCTATTGCATATCTAAGTGTAAAACATATCAAATGAACCGACAAATAAAATACAAGAGTATTACGGCGACGCCGTATTAAATTACTTTGCGCGGCGAATGTAGTAGAGTGCATCTGCCCCCGCGCCATCTGCCTTTGCACCTGCCGTTCCGGCTATAAAACCTGGAGCTGTCCGCAGAGGGCTCACAGTCTCAAGCCAACAGTCTAGCTAGCTGTTTGTTGGAGCTGTTCGTAATAGCATCTCTAGTATAGAGTTGGTACCACTATATATTAGAGATGCTACCTTAGCTTAAGGCATGTCTGTGTATTATTAAGCATGTTAGAATAACGATTGTAGTTTGCTGCTAGTAAATGTAGTTAGTGTATCTGATTGTGGTGTTTGGTGTTGGTTTTTTGAAGTGTTTTATTTACTGATGAAATATGTACTTTTCTTTCACGCTCTACAAGTGGGTAAAGTCTTTAAATATGTCAGGGGGTTTATAATACGTTTCTCAAATAAACACCTTTACAAAAAGGTATGGCACGAAAACCGACCTTAAGTCATTACGGCGCGCAAACCGGTTGACTTTACCTATCTTAGCCCTTACTCACGAGAAACAGATTCAGTCAGTTTGCTTATTTTTGGTTAAATTTAAGGGGATCTTGGTCAGGTAATTATTGTACTTCGGTTCGTAAAACTCTGACGCCTATACAGTTATGAACGTCCTTGCGGTTTCAGAGTGCGCGACTGTTGTAAACTGACCATATTGCTTATCTTGGGGGATACATCTTCGGGGAAATAAACTTAAGGGGACCTTGGTCAGGTATTATTGTACTTCGGTTCGTAGTACTCTGGCGCCTACACAGTGATGAACGTCCTTGCGGTTTCAGAGTGCGCGACTGTTGTTAACTGACCATTTTGCTTTTATTTATTTTTTTTTGGGGGATAACTTTTCGGGGGAGAGGATAGCGTTCCGTTATCAGGTTTATGCCTATAATTGCGAGCATTAAACTAGGCCTCTTCTCCTAATACAGAGCGGGGAATAGAGCAGTTTGTGGTCAAAGTGAGAATCACTTACTGCTCTATTCCCCGCTTTGGCAAAATGTTCAGATGACCTTGGGGACTTAGAAAATTCAGAAAATTCTCGTTTCTTAAAATACTGGAAGATACGTATTGATTTTTAAGGAGAGATTAATGTTTAGTTATTACAGAATTCAGATCCGACCAAGGGTATAGCAGTAATAGTTAAAAACAACTATTTTGAAGGTCAAATCTAAATAATTTCTTTATTTCTAGTTTAACATATGCCAAGTGGGTACTCAAATTACGCAGATTGATCAGAGGAACAAGTTGGTGCAAACATAATTCAGATACGATCAAGGGTATAGCAGTAATAGCCAAAAATAACTATTGTGAAGGTCAAATCTAAATAATTTCTTTATTTCTAGTTTAACATATGCCAAGTGGGTACTAAAATTACGCAGATTGATCAGAGGAACAAGTTGGTGCAAACAGAATTCAGATCCGACCAAGGGTATAGTAGTATTAGCCAAAAATAACTATTTTGAAGGTCAAATCTAAATAATTTCTTTATTTATAGTTTAACATATGCCAAGTGGGTTCTCAAATTACGCAGATTGATCAGAGGAACAAGTTGGTGCAAACAGAATTCAGATCCGACCAAGGGTATAGCAGCAACAGCGAAAAAACTACTATTTTCAAGGACAAACCTAAATAACTTCTTTGTTTTTGGTTCAAAGTATAACATGTGGGTACTTCAATTACACGACTTGACAAAACGAACAAGAAGGTGCAATCTAAATTTAAATCTAACCAACAGTATAGCATCTGTAGCGTAAAAACGATGGTTTGAAGGACAAGGTAACGTTGTGGTGGGGGGTAGGTGGCTATCATACACAATAACGCTACATCATTATTCTTCCAGCTCTTGACGGATGAAGATCTACCTAGAGGGTCTGAAAAATGTCGCAGTTTTACAGGAACATGAGGAAGGTGACCTTCAGTAGTCCCCTTGACACTACTTTCTACTTCCCTGACAATGAAGACAGAAGGTCTACGCTTTTAATGGACAATGAGCGGTTTCGTCGAAGAATAATCGAGGTTGAAACACTTTTAGCCAGTTGTTTGCTACGCAAAAAGCACCATATGAATACATGCACCGGTTTAGATCATAGTAGCTGTTATACTTATACAGCGTTGAGCAAACATTATTGATGTTTTCAGTTACGGAGCTAAGGTCTTGACAGTCTAAGAGCTAAACCCTAACTAACACATGCAAACTAGTCATTGTGCGATGTAAAACTTGGTGGGGAGACTGGTGTAGTGGGGGACTGGTGTAGTGGGGGGACTGCCATCTGCCGCGCACTTGCCACCTGCCGTCTGCCATCTGCCGTCCGCCATCTGCTCCGTTCCACCTCACTTTTACCCCCACCGTTTTGTTTGATACCAAAACGCTAGCTAGCGAATAGTCAGTTCACCTCCGGCTCTCGACCGGTGAACATCGAGCTCTCCGAGACGCTCTTCACAAAATAATAATAATATTATGTCACTCAAGATCTGATAGATGTTTCTACTTCATTACCTAATGAAGTAGAAATGGAAACACCTATCAGAACAGATCGGTGTAAAAAAAAAACAACATGGACTCTGCGCAGGGATCAAAGTATCTTCCTTCTTTCATCAGGAAAAAACACGATGACCGCGGCCCTCCGGGATCATCAGCTTCGATTATAACCAACAACGGCGGAAGATTCGTATTGTAATTAAGAACAAACATTGTTAATAAAATAAAGTAATATTTGTAATAGTACTACCTCGCACTCGTATCATTCGATTGCTTCATTCGATTGTTTTCATTCGATATTTCTTATCGATTAACTATCGAATCACAATCGGATTTTTACGCGTGCGAGGTAGTACTTTTTTAAAATTACCTCCCCGTGACCTTGAACTTTAACCTTTCACTCATTACGTCACGAAACCGCCTACGTCACTGGCTCAGCCTCAGATGACGTATATATTCACTCAGCCCATGCGGTCAAGTGACGTGTGACGTCACTTTTTAATATATCCTAGATTATATTTATATAATGGTGTAGCTGTAAAGTATATGTATATTATTGTATATACATTGCCATATGATAGTATCAATCGCATAGAGTATATAATAGTCGAACCTTGGAACATATATACATATAATTTACAGTATATAATATATATATATATATATATATATATATATATATATATATATATATATATATATATATATATATATATATAATATAAAATGGTGTATATGTAAAATAATTTATCATAGAGCATAGGTTGCCAGAACTGAGCAAAATGAGTTAAAATTTAAAAAAGTGAGGTTAGGAAATTTGGCGGGAAATAAAGTGCCATGGGCGCCGCCATCTTGGAATGACGTCACTACAAAATGCTGGCTTCTGATTGGCTTGCTATAGTGGGGCGTATCCTACTAAAGTTGTTCTCATTCTCATTCTTATTCTTATGCTATAGAAAGGTCTGTATATCACATTTATCTCTGAGAGACAGAATGTCTCACGTTTCAGCCACCCCATTCAAGTTAACCATAATTTTACTATATGTTATTAAATAAATAATTTCTTGAGTAGCTTTTATCCTATATTTCATTTCGATTTTCTTATGGAAAATATTAATTTTATTCTACTGTGAAATTTCCATTGTTTAAATCAACTTTTTTTAACGTTTTCTCGTTTTTTTTCAGGATGCAAGACAGCTTATAAAGGAATTTTAGTTGCCGATAATTATTATTTAAGAGAAAATTTTGATAAATTGCCAGTGTTGTATCAGAAACTTCATGCGGTAGGATTTGTAAGTCAAGTCACTATAAAAGTGTTTAATCAAAAGTTCAGTACAAAAAAACCTGTTTTTGAAGACACAATTCCATCTTTTACGAAACTTAGATATCAAACAATGTTTTCCACTACAATGCATCCCAATTGTAACTGTCAGACTGTGTCGCGTGATAAAAGAAAAATATCTGGAGATTGGTAAGTTTATATAAAAGCTCTATTATTCTCACTAATATATTCTTCCGTAGGCCTGTCGTTTATTTTACTACAACCGTAGCTCGAATGGCCGATGACTAAAAGAGCGGTTCATATGTGTCAAAACTCACTCTTATACATCGCGCAAACCCTCATTGAGGTATCACTAATTAGCTATCTACGTTAATAAGTACAAAGTTGAAAATTAATTTTGGTAGGTGACGGACTCGGAAACCATGTCAGCAGCCCTGTCGTGGTTCTGTTATCGCAAACAGCACCGGTGAACCGAGCAATGCCAATACCTCCTAGGACTCGGAAACCATGTCAGCAGCCCTGTCGTGGTTCTGTTATCGCAAACAGCACCGGTGAACCGAGCCATGCCAATACCTCCTAGGACTCGGAAACCATGTCAGCAGCCCTGTCGTGGTTCTGTTATCGCAAACAGCACCGGTGAACCGAGTCATGCCAATACCTCCTAGGACTCGGGAACCATGTCAGCAGCCCTGTCGTGGTTCTGTTATCGCAAACAGCACCGGTGAACCGAGTCATGCCAATACCTCATAGGACTCGGAAACCATGTCAGCAGCCCTGTCGTGGTTCTGTTATCGCAAACAGCACCGGTGAACCGAGTCATGCCAATACCTCCTAGGACTCGGGAACCATGTCAGCAGCCCTGTCGTGGTTCTGTTATCGCAAACAGCACCGGTGAACCGAGTCATGCCAATACCTCATAGGACTCGGAAACCATGTCAGCAGCCCTATCGTGGTTCTGTTATCGCAAACAGCACCGGTGAACCGAGTCATGACAATACCTCATAGGACTCGGAAACCATGTCAGCAGCCCTGTCGTGGTTCTGTTTTCGCAAACAGCACCGGTGCACCGAGTCATGCCAATACCTCATAGGACTCGGAAACCATGTCAGCAGCCCTGTCGTGGTTCTGTTATCGCAAACAGCACCGGTGAACCGAGCCATGCCAATACCTCATAGGACTCGGAAACCATGTCAGCAGCCCTGTCGTGGTTCTGTTATCGCAAACAGCACCGGTGAACCGAGTCATGCCAATACCTCCTAGGACTCGGAAACCATGTCAGCAGCCCTGTCTTGGTTCTGTTATCGCAAACAGCACCGGTGGCACCGGTGAACCGAGTCATGCCAATACCTCATAGGACTCGGAAACCATGTCAGCAGCCATGTCGTGGTTCTGTTATCGCAAACAGCATCGGTGAACCGAGTCATGCCAATACCTCCTAGGACTCGGAAACCATGTCAGCAGCCCTGTCGTGGTTCTGTTATCGCAAACAGCACCGGTGAACCGAGCTATGCCAATACCTCCTAGAATACAGGAGGTATTGGCCATGCTCGGTAATATCTTCTAATATATAAAATTCTCGTATCAAAACTCCTCCGAAACGGCTTGACCGATTCTTATGAAATGTTATGTGTATTCGGTAGGTCTGAGAATAGAACGAAGAATTTTTTTTGATAGGCGAGTGAGCGAAGCGACGAGCTCATATTGAAAACGAGTTCGCACGCAGCATGCTGACGTGAGGGAAGTGAATTTCCACATAAAAACTTTTAAAACTGAAAATCAGTGTAGAAACATACATTTGTCCAATTTTTATTGAAATCTGAAAACACTGATGTTTTGGCTGTTCTGATACTCCTGGTTTCATTTACTTGCAAAGCTGAGAATACAATTTTGCACATTATAAGGTTAGGAGAAGGTCCAGACAGGCTTGAAAGTAGGCGTGAGGTTGCTGGGGATAATAAAAGTACTTTAACAAAGGAATAACAGGTTTTTCTAGTGTAAAACCCCAATAAGACAACGTACTGTGTTTAGCCGATACACATTTTCTTCAATAACTCCGTAAACATTTATACTAGAATGACGAGATAGGGCTTAAAACTTTCGCCTCTCTAATCCTCATCTTTTTACATGCATTAATTTTACATATGGGGCTTTTCTGACCCTTTTTGGGCCCAAAAACTCGAAATTTGAAAGATTAATCCCCAAAAAATGGGTTTAGAGTTTTCCGATTGTTTTGCCCAACGAACTTGTCCAACAAATTATAGAAAGGAATGTCCCTACCAAATTTGAAGTAAATCGGACAAAAAACGCGACCGCTAGAGTGCATACACATATATATATATGTCTATGTATATATATATATATATATAACATTTTGAACGACCCCCCAAAACGTGTTCAGGGGGTCACGTTAGGAACTTCTATGGTGGTCCCGGGCTTAAGTTTCACCGTGCGGGTCATGCTAATAGTTCACTTTCCAAAGGAAATTTACTAATGAACTAGTATTTGACATAAAACAAATTCAATGAAATTAGGACAGGACAACATCTGTCGGGCCAGCTATTCTTTATATATAATTCTGTAAGCGAAATTTTTAAGTCAAAATTTTAGGAGTTTGGCAAATCGGAGTATGATGGGAGAGGGCTCAAATTAAAGGTCTTGATCTCAGGGACTCGGGAAAATAGTAGTGTTTTCAAAAAGTTACCAGCAAACGAGATATAAAGTAAAACATCCCCTTAAGAATAGTATAAGGATTTAACAACTTCAGCGTTGTTTTTACATTAAAATATGTGAGTACTGTAAGTGTGTTCTTTGTTTACAAACTGACATATTAGCGAATTTCCCGTATAGGGAAGAAGCTACTACGTACATGGTAAGACTTAAGCCCGAGACTATGATAACTTTTTGTTTTGAGGTCCCCAGATGCCCAAAACACTATTCGTTCAATTATATATATATATATATATATATATATGTGTGTGTGTGTGTGTGTGTGTGTGTGTGTGTGTCCGTTACCGCGATAACTTTTGAAAGACAACCGATTTTGATGAAATTTGGCACAAATGTGAAAGGTAACATTTATGACTTTAAGTTCGAAAACCAGATCGATCGGACTATGGGGAAGGGGTTTTAAATTTTCCAAAAATCGGTTTTTTGAATTTTCCCCCTAAAATTTAAAAAAATACTTAATTTTGGTTATAGCCATTTTATAGAGCTTAAGAAAACAAATAATTTGGTATTTTGAATCATTAACCTAGGTTAATTCCTATGTTTTCGTTGTAGAGAAAAGTAAAAAAACGCGTCCATAAAATTTCCCATGTTAATCTTATGGGAAAAAGGTTTTTGGATTTTCCTCATATAATTTTACTAAAAACTTCACATTTCTTCTTATCAATCAGTTTAGCTCTACAAAAAAATCATTTTGGTGTTTTAATTATTGTTCTACGTCTAACCGTTGCAGAGATATTCAAAGTACTAAAAACAGTTCGTTGTCCAATGTTTTCTTCATGGAGGATAAATACAATTTGATATCTCGATTATTTATGAATGTATATTGATAAAACTTGGTATGTGGCTTCAAATAGTTGTGGTATATTGAAATTTGTTCAAAAAAGGTTTTTTGTTGATTTTCCGGGTAGCAGCAAACCTGCATACTTGGCCCCCACGTTATTCATATGGAGAATAAGTAAAGTTGTATATCTCTCTTAGTTATGAACCTAAATTAACAAAACTTGGTGTGTAGCTTCGCCTGGTTGAGTTATATTGATAATTGCAAAAATACACATTTTTTATCTTCCTTGTTGCAGCAAACCTGCGTACTCATCCCTAATGTTATTCTTATGGATAATAAATAAAATGCTATATATCACTTATTTATGAATGTATTTTTGTGAAACTTGGTAAGTGGTTCTATGTAGTAGTGATACCCATTTATATGCATTGGAAATTCGCTGAGTACGCAGGTTTGCTGTGACGGGGGCATGTTCCTATTTATATTGTTGATTTTCTTCAGCATGAAAATGTGGTAAAAAACCATATGAGGCAGAGTATTGGATCAGGGTTAGGGGTTTTGGCCCCTTCAAGCCACTAGTCTTCTACTTATATAAAGCTAGACGGATTCACTCACTCACTCACTCACTCACTGACATAAACTATGAGGCACTCCCCGTAATCGACCCCCCTCGACCCTATACTTGAATTAAAGCTCTTGACGAGAAACCCTCAGAAAAATTACCAAAAGTTAACATTTTTGAGTTTTTGGGGCATTTTTGGGGCGGGGAAAATTCCAATTTTCAATTTTTCCACTTTGAGCGCGTTTTGTACGGAAACGGTAAGAGATGGCAAAAAATGTTAAATACAACATTTTGCAGAAAATTTAATTTCAAACTAACGATTTTTCGTCAGATTTAACATTCGATCATCCGTTAAGCCGCTATTCATCGGAGAAGAAGTAATTTTGAGTATTTTGGCCCATTTAAATGTGTACAGTTTTGGAAACCACATGTTTGTATTAACTGATTTTAAAAAAACCGCCCGTGTAGGCGATACTAATTTGCTCACATGAGGTTTATATAAATCAGCTGTTACAAAACAAGGTGAGCACATTATCGCCTACACGGTAGGTCCAATATCGCGAATATCGTTTGTTTCGATATTGGAAAATGTAATCAACCGATTGTTTGTTCTAGCGAATGATAAATTTGATGGGCCCGCGGTAGCCCAGTGGATATGTTGTCAGGTGATTCAAGATCATGTGGTCACGGGTTTGAATCCTACTTTTGTTGCTTACTTTTTGCGGTCTGCAATTTATTTCTGTTTTATTTGACTTTATTTTGTTTTTACAAATTAATTTATTTGTAATTTGCACAACGAACAGCCACCATACAAATCGTTGTGTTGTGTTGAGTACATCGCTCTGCGGAGTTAGGTTAGGTTAGGTTACTATAATTCTGTCGTGAACTGAAGTCTAATTTGTTTTGTTTTTTTACACGTAAATCCATTTGTAGAACTCCAATTTAACATTGTAACCACAACGTTGTTTTATATCTGATTAACTTTGATTGAGTGAGCACTTTATTAGTGGATTTCCTTTGGAAAGTGAACAATTAGCATGACCCGCACGGTGAAACTTAAGCCCGGGACCACCATAGAAGTTCCTAACGTGACCCCCTGAACACGTTTTGGGGGGTCGTTCAAAATTGTATATATATATATGTATATATATATATGTATGTATATATATGTGTGTATATATATATATATATATATATATATATATATATATATATATATATGTGTGTGTGTTTGCACTCTAGCGGTCGCAATTTCTGTCCGATTTACTTCAAATTTGGTAGGGACGTTCCTTTCTGTAATCAGTTGGACAAGTTTGTTGGGCAAAACAATCGGAAAACTCTAAACCCCTTTTTTGGGGATAAATCTTTAAAATTTCGAGTTTTTCGGCCCAAAAATGCCAAAAATGGTCATAAAAGCCCCAGATGTAAAATAAATGCATGTAAAAAGATGGGAATTAGAGGGGCGAAAGTTTTAAGCCCTCTCTCGTCATTCTAGCACAAATATTTACCGAGTTATTAAAGGAAACGTGTATCGACTAAACACAGTACGTTGTCTTATGGGAATTTTACACGAGAAAAGCCTGTTATTCCTTTGTTAGAGTACTTTTATCATCCCCAGCAACCACACGCCTAATTTAAAGCCTGTCTGGACCTTCTCCTAACCTTATATTGGGCAAAATGTTATTCCCGACTTGGCAAGTAAATGAAACCAGGAGTATAAGAACAGCCAAAAAATCGATGTTTTCAGATTTCAATAAAAATTGGACAAATGTATGTTTTTACACTGATTTTGAGTTTTAAAAGTTTTTATGTGGAAATTCACTCCCCTCACGTCAGCGTGCTGCGTGCGAACTCGTTTTTTGCTTTTATTCACCTCGAAACAACCATCGTAGTCGAGAGTACATTTGATAAAACTAACAAGCAGCCGGTTGGTCAAATGTTTCGATATCGAACCGATATGGGACCGCCTCTGTAGGTGTTAATGTGCTCACCAAAGGTCATCGTTGTGTAGTTTTTATTTGGTTAATGAACTACAATAGTTGAGTTTGTTTGATTTAACTTGAGTTAACTGAGGAAGTTAAGTGAGCGAAGCGAACTCCAAAAGGGGGTTTGGGGGCGAAGCCCCCAACGGCGATAAGCCTAGTTCTTTATAATTCTGTAAGCGAAATTTGTAAGTCAAAATTGTGGGAGTTTAGCAAATCGCAGGATAATAGGATAGGGTTCAAATTAAAGGTCTTGATCCCAGGGACTCGGGAAAAATGGCAGTATTTCCAAAATGTTACCAGCAAACGAGAAATAACGTAAAACATTCCCCACAAGAAAAACATGGGAATTTTAAAACGTCTGCTTTGTTTACATTAAAACATGTGATTATAAGTATCTTATTTGTTTACGAACTTGCATGTGTTCCTACTTATATTGTTTTAGTTTCCTCAGTATGTGAAGGACTAAACAAATCAGATTAGGCAGAGTATCGTAACAGTTTTGTGGCCCCTTCAAGCCCACTAGTCACTGCAGGATATATTTGTAAACAAAACATCTGGCCAAAGACTAATACAACTTGTGAAGAGATGATTTTAATGGTTACCATGTTCAGATTCAGATTCAGAGTCTTTACTGTGTCAAAGATACATTTCAGTATTTAAACACTAGACTAAATTGACTTCAAGATAAATAATAGGTTACATAATCTGTAAAACTTAAATTTAAAATGATCAACCTTATACAGCACCAAGTCTGTAAGAGTAGCCTCCCAAGTTCCTGTTTTGTGCTGTTTGGAACACATGACGCAGAATATCTTGACCTGTGGAAACTGTATTCAGTTAAAAAATTAGTATAGAGCGAGATTCAGACATCGGTCAAAATCTGTCATCTGACGTTTTCATCATCAGTTCAGTCATTTAATCTTAATATTGTTGTTACGTAAACAAAATACCTGTTCGTCGGTATTACATGTTCAGTAGTCCAGCTGGTTATCTCAGTCACTCCGGCAGTGGAGTAAGCCACAGGTCAAGATATTCCGCGTAAGTGTAACTGATTATCAAGTCGGATTCCTTCATGAAAAAAGTGGTGTTCAGAAAATTAGGTTCTATGTTTAACAATAGATAAGTTAAGACGGGCTCGGAGATGGTAGTTATTAGGATGTGAAACTATGGTAAACAATTTTTTTCTTTACAAACAACAAGGTTTCCAAAATGAAGATAGAAGGAAAGGTTAGAATATTGTATTGTTTGAAAGTGTGTTTGCATCTTTCGGGGTTTCCAAGCTTAAAGATAATAAAGCTTTATCTTTAAGCATTGTCACTGAGGGCACGCTTTTGTAATCTGAAGATGTACTCAGTTCTAGTTGACTGAGCTCCCCAGACCGAGATGCCATACGCCAAATGTGACACCGTAGTACACAGTTAGAAGAAGATTCAAGTCAGTGAACTGGGAAAACTTTCTTGAAATAAATATCCCACAACTTATAGAATTTTCAACCTTTTCAATACGACCATGGGTTGTCATAAAATTCAACGCCTAGAAATCGAACACTTTCGAATAGTGAACCACGGTGTAACTAAAAATACAAGACGGCCCTCCATAATCTCTAACAAGATGGCCCTCCATAATCTAACAAGATGGCCCTCCATGATCTCTATGTCGAATTGAAAAATCCAGCAGAGTTGTCTTTTCAGCGTTAACTCGAAGACAGTTATTGTCGCACCATTGAATTAAGCTGTTTATTTATTTAAAAATATATTGTTCGACTGACTCCTTACAAAGTCCCGTGACTGTTACGGTGGTGTCATCAGCAAACAGACAAACATTAGCAACGTTCAGATCCCTTCCAATATCGCTTATGAACGCTTATTATTAATTATTACAAATTAAATTGAATATCCAGTTAACAAACACATATAGGTACTTAAAAATAAACTACACAAGACGTAATAACAACAACAATAATATCAACTGAATTATTGCGAAGGAAATAAACTTTTGGTGAATCCCAACCCTAAGACACTGCCTGTTTAGAGGGTAGGTACTGGTTAGTTAAATAATTATAATAGGAACCTCAAACCATTATTGTACAGTAATAAGGAAATTATACATGAATTAAACATTTTACTGGCGATGGCTATAAAAATATCTACATTTTTAACTATTAACAAACATAAAGATATGACATAATGTAAGAAATGCAATGGTCCGAAACCCAAGCCTTGTGGTAGTTATCCGAAACCCAAACCTGTCAGTTATCTCCTGCTGTGAAAAAAAATAGAGAAGTGAGTTAGCAGCATATACATATATGGGATATTTTACAACCTGACGTCCGTCACCTACACGCATATGATCGGAACCAAACAAGGGGGACACCTCGAATACCCATTTTATGACGCTTCTTCAAAGGAAGTTCATGATTGGCTAAGTAGAAAGCTTTGCTGTTTCTTGTTGGTTGTGGTTGCCATGGGAGCAGAGTTGACAGAGGGTCAAAATAGCGGACAGCATGTAGGCTGCAGATATTTACGTCAGACAACACCTCTATTTCACGCAACCGCAGGAAATAAACAGCTGTTCAGGAACAAAGCTTGTAGAATTAGAAATCCACAGCTGAATACTCCCGGTTCCGCTAATATATGCTAAAATGGTCTAAAAAAATAAAACTTTAAGCTACTGTAACTCAAACGAGTTCGCACGCAGCACGCTGACGTGAGGGAAGTGAATTTCCACATAAAAACTTGTTAAAACTCAAAATCAGTGTAAAAACATACATTTATTCCAATTGTTATTGAAATCTGAAAACAGTGATTTTTTGGCTGTTTTGATGCTCCTGGTTTCATTTACCTGCAAAGCTGGGAATACAATTTTGCGCATTATAATGTTAGAAGAAGGTCCATACGGGCTTGAAAGTAGGCGTGAGGTTGCTGGGAATGATTAAAGTACTCTAACAATGGAATAACAGGCTTTTCTAGTGTAAAACCCCCGTAAGACCACGTACTGTGTTTATTCGAAACACATTTTCTTTAATAACTGGGAAATATTTATGCTATAATGACGAGAGAGGGCTTAAAACTTTTGCCTCACTAATCGCCATCTTTTTACATGCATTCATTTTACATACGGGGCTTTTCTTACCCTTTTTGGGCCCAAAAACTCGAAATTTGAAAGATTAATCCCCAAAAAACTGATTTAGAATGTTCCGATTGTTTTACATTAAACTTATCCCCCTTTAATGTAATAGTCTGACTTTTTGTAACACAATCATTATCACTTACACCATGTTTAACATTACCTAACCTTTTATGATTAAAATTCCATTCACGGATAATTGGTTTTGGTATTTGTGAGACACATACATCATTAGTATTTGTACCAAAAAGTAAATTTACAATTTTTAATTTTACCATCCTACTCATTTACTTTGGATTCCTTATTTTCTTTGGATTCTAAAAACTCGTATTTGTTATCACCCTGTTTTAACAAACCATCCTAATTTTTTAATATTTGATCTACAACTGCTACGTCACTTGGTGATGTTCCCGCTAACATGTTTGTTAATTGCTTATTTTTACCATCAAAATTAAGTTCATTTAATCTTATACTTTGATGTTTTGTTACACAATTATTATCATTAACAGCTGGTTTAACACGAACTAATCTTTTATTTTCAAAATCCCAATATCCTTTACATTTTGTTGGTATTTGAGAAACATTTACAGCATCACCGCTTTCTTTACCATCCTTTAGATTACTAATAGTATGGTGATTAGCATTCCATTTGTCTTCTTTCAATTCTAGGAAATTATATTTATTATCACCTTGTACAAAGTTGTCTCCTTGTTTAGTTAGCGTTTGCCCCATCACAGATACTTCGTATGGTTGTTCAGCTTGTAGTATATTATTTATTTTACGTTTTTTACCATTCCACATATTATCTTTCAATTCTAAATATTCATAATTCATTTTTCCTTGTACAAATGCATCTCCTTGCCTAATTATAGTCTTTTCCAATCTAGAGTCCAAATATATTTTTGTTACTGAATCTTGTTCGTTTTCTGGATTACCGATATTTGCAATTCTATGAGTTTTCTCATCGTACACATCTCCCTTAAGTTTTAAGCTTGTTGATATTTCCGAGTGTAAAGTTTTTAAATTTACAGCGTCACTACTATCTTGAGGATCATTAACATACTTTAAACGTTTATTACTAATGTTATAGTCGCCCTCCGGTGTAAGAGGTAAATCAGTGTGAGCTTCTTTATCATAAAATCTTGATCTTACACCTGATTCGGTTTAACGTCCGAACTTGTCCACACTCATTTTACAAATGACTGCATCATCGTTTATAAAACCATTTATATACGTTACAAAATAAAGGCCGATTTAGCAATTTTATCTAAGAATATGTATTTATGTTATTGAATTAAAGCGATTCGATCTAATCCCAATCTATATCTACCATTTTTAACACTTTGTTCCTTATAAATCACCTGGAATCCGTATTTATTTAGTTTATCACCTGGACTCCATGCTTTACTAAAAATTTGTTTTAACCTTTCAAATGACATAACAGCACCAACATGATCGTGATGTATATGTTTTAAATTCATATCGTCTTGTTTAAATATATCGATAATATTTGCGTTATCCCTAATTAACTGTTTTGGGATTTTGCTATATGTTTGACCAGTGTAGATACAGTCTATATTGTTATGTCTCCCCATCACAAAATAGTTTCTAATGGTGTCATGGTTTTCACAAGAGACATCATCAAAAATAAAGACTGAGTAAGGCTTTGCTTTATTCGGCTGCCAAATTTTATCACTTGCATCAAATTCGAAGAAATTTACTTCTGATACAACAGATATTATTTTATCTAATAACTGATATTTTGATTGGAGCAGAGACTTTGAAAATATGTATGGATTATTAAACTTTAATCCGTTAGAATTATTTATTAAATTAAACACTACATTTGTTTCCCCACAATTTGAAGGTCCACTAACTACACACCTTACGCTGTCTGTTAATAAGTTTCCATGTTTCTCTTCTTCATGTTTTACACTATCCACAGTTAATTCGTCTATATTCGCAATTTTAAAAGAATCTTTGAGTTTTATAATCTCCATGTCAGCACTCTTCGACGGTTAACGTGATAATAGTGAAATCATATAAAAGATCTTGTTTAGATACCCACGAGTCAGCACTTTTATCAAAACCCAACCAGCGCACCAATACTTTATCGTTCTTTCGTTTTAATATATTTTCCACAACATAAACATCTCCAACAATAGACTTTAACATTTCATGCCTATATAAGCCACCTTGTAAAAGTTCTCCTTTATTATTCTTAAGTATATAAGTTTCTGGATATGTAGGTTGTACTCTATATACGGTAAAAACTTCATTATTCCAGTTGGGTAAGTATTTCTTGCTAAATACTCCTTTATATTTGCTAATACGAACTTTATCCCCCATGTCGAATTTTTGTGGTAATCTCTTTTCCACTTTTGGTTTGGTGTTCTTTTTAATACTTTCCAAAACTTGTTTGGAGTTCTTTTTAGTCACCTCAATCGGTTTCATCCGGATAGTTCTATGAAACTTGTTGTTATAATCGTGTATTACGTCGGGAAGTATGGCATACCACACGTGGGAACCTCTATTTGAAAAAGCTTTATACATTGCTCCTTTTAAAGTTCTATTGAACCTTTCGATAATAGCTGCTTTCGTTTCAGATTTCGTAGAATAATAGTTTACATTATATTTGTTCATCAGCTTTGAAAAATCTTTATTAAAATAATCTTTTCCGTCGTCAGTTTGCAAATGTTTTATAGTGTTTTTATCTCTACGTATAGCTAACTCCATTGCTTTTGTCACGCTCTGACCTGTTTTGTCTTTTAGTGGAATAGCGTCTGCAACTTTTGTAAAAGAGTTTATAACTGTTAGTATATATTTATAAAGATCATTTATACCTTTTATAACAGTATTTTTTCTTGGAAAGTGTATCCTTGCAGATTTATTTAGATCCATATTAGTTGATGGTACTACCAGCACTTCTAGAGGAGTATTAAATATTGCTTGTTTATACTCGTTCTTAATAGTTCAAGGTCATCCAAAAATGGTGTAAAAAAGAGGGAGCACAGCAAAATACTGCTGTGTTCCCCCTTTTTTACGGAAAGGAAAAGGACGTAGGACGATGAAAGGATTACTTGTCAATAGGGTTGAAGGAATAGTGACCGAATGGTAAAGTGTGTATGTTGTTTGGAAGAATATGTCGTTTGTCGTCAGTAGAGGAAAGTGCTTTTTTAACTTCTGTTAGACTGTACAGCTGATGGTGAAAACTTCTGATTGTATTGAATTTTGCTGTCATCACTTGATTTTCAAATAAACATTGCTTGTAGTGTTCAAAATGTACTTTCTTTTTTAAATATAAACTCTTTACACCTTTAGCTTTCTTAACATAGCTATTCTTCTTTTCTTCTTCTTCTTCTTCTTTTTCATTATATAGTTTTAAAGAATATAGTTTAGACATAAGTGGAACAATCTCTTCAAGTAGAACACAATTAGCCTCATGCTTGAATTTGCCTAGTACTTTTATCTGTCGTATTTCTGTCGTTATCATTGTTGGGATGATCTTTCGGGTAGTCGGAGAAATCAAAGCCGTTCTTGTAAATAAATGTACGTAAATCTTCATAGATGTCCAGTGTGAGTATGCGATATATAAAAGCGACAGTGTCCATATATGTAATACATATATTTTCTCTTCCGTAGAACGCGACCATATTATTATAGTGGAAGTCGTACATATGTGTTTTAGAAATATCCAAGATTGACATTCCAATATACAAAGGACGATCCATCTTCACACTTGTTTTCTTCATAGATACTGCTAAAAGGTTTTCATTTATAATTACAGATGTTCCAAAGTTTGGCTGTTGTACAAGTTTCTGTAGTTTTATCGGGTTAGTAACAAGTTTAACATTTGTGTGTCTTCTTTTGTTTTCCAGTGTTTTACCAAATATTGCGTTGTTCATTAATTTAAAGAAATCCTTTTGAAAGGCTGATGTAGCTGCTGCTCTTCTGGTGGTATTAGAATCGATGTAGGGTTTCAGCCAGCATGATTGGGAAAATTCCAAAACTCTATGAATCTTTGTTATACGTAATCCCAATTCGATAGCTTGTTGAACAACCCAAGAGTGAGCTACGTATCGTTGTTTGTTATTTAAAGTCATCATTAATTTAGGATGTTTTCCAGTTGGATAAACTTCTGTTTTTGCAAGGAGTGGAAGATCGAGTAAGTGTTCGGGATATTCAAAGTCACAATCCAAAATGTATCCAGTGTCTCTATGTTTTTAAATTTACATCACCAATAGAGTTTGGATCAACCCATTACAACCCATTAAAATTGTCAAATGGAAGTGGATTTGACATTGCCCATCCATACAAATTATTGGCATCGAAATATCCTAAGTATACCGATGGTTTTCCTTCATCAAGGTATTTGTTGTTGGCTTTAACATATCTCGTAACACTTTGAGTCAATCCGCCTCTAACTTCGGATTCAACCATTAAAACTATGTCAATATTTGTTAAAAGCTGTAGTTTGCATTTTGTTTCTTTTAACATAGCTTGCCAAGCTAATCCTGGAGAAGTATACGAGTGTAAAGGGTCCATTTCATATGCAACAAGTGTTTCGAAACTCTTCTATCACATCGCAAATAAGACTGACGTCAAGTTTCACATAAACGTCTGAGTAATCTCCTAAGGTCTTCATATCCAACTCGTTCCATATTCGACATGCGTGTTGATAGTCTTTGGGTTCTATTTCTGTATCATTAAGTTTGTTTTTGAATTTGTCTTGTGTGGGAAGTGATGTTTCGTCAAATCTGTACATTCCATCAATGTAATCATAGGGAAAGACTCCTTTTCGAAGAGCTAACTCCATTTTATCTTTAGGTAAAATATTGCTTGTTTCAATCAAATCTTCTCTTTTTAAGTTTTTAGTTAATTTCATAAGGCTAAAAGGCATAAATCTGAAAGAATCAACAAATCTTAGTTTTATTTTACCAACCTTTTTAGAAAAACTTATAAATTTGTCCATAGTTGTAGCCAAAACATCTATTGCTCCATCATCTCTTCCTAACTCCGGGATTATAAAATGGGAGTCGTAACCACTAAGATTGTGCAGAACAACTGGAATAAAAGATGGAAGTTTGTAGTTTAAATTGAAAGCATTACAGGCTGCATCTCTGTAAGCTCCTGTGAGATGGTCATGATCACATACTTTTAGGTTATCAGGTGTGAATGTGTTGTTACACAAATAACATGTTGTTACCGAAGCATGTTGTTGTAGTTCATCTTCTTCCATAGGTGCCATTGGTAACACGTTTCGATACATTTCTTCCACCTTTCTAGCTATATTATACAATTCATCAACAAAGTATCGAGCTGCTTCTTCACCACGATAAATTTTCGGCGTAGACGATAATTCGTATTTTTGGAGATATATTCTTCAGAAAGTGTGGATAGTTAAACAATAACTGTTTAGTGTATGCAGCTGATATTTCTTTCTTCTTGTAACTTCCTCTTCTTGGAGTTCAAGTGGAAGTAATGTTGATTCGAAATCAGCATACACAACAACTGGAATACGGTATTGTTGAATTACTTTATCAAATGTTACTTGTGCTCTGCTAAGAGGTGGCAATTTAATTCTTACCTCATAGTTTCCGCTACATAACATTTGATGTTCTAATAACCATTCCAAACCTCCCCTTCCTAATGGTTTGCCTACATGACAAAAAACATATTTTACAAGTGGTGTTTCCTCCGTTACGTTTTGATACTTGTTTTGAAACAAGAGCTTTAAAATTGTTAATATATACATAGCGTGATATATCTCCTTTAGTGATCAATAGCAGATCTGTATGATTTCTGTGTTCATTTGGTGTTATATGCAAAGGATACGCATTGTATAATGAATCTAAACAAAAATGTTGACAGAAGCTGCAGGATTTTGTTTTTCAAATTTGGATACATCTTTAATTGCAACAGGGTAACTTATTCCCTGAAAGTTATATCTATGTTGAACTTCTTCATATTATCTACTTGGTCTTTCCTTATGAGTTCTTACATATTTGACCAACATTGCATATTTAAAACATTCAGTATCTTCATTTTTTACGTTAATACAGGATTTGGTATTTTTAATTTTTTTAGGTAGAGGGATGTAGCTACTTCCTCTTATACCATACCCGTGTTTATGTACTCTTACGTCAAGACCAGTTATGCTTAATATATTCCATCCAGAACCTCGTACTTCATGTTCTTGTAGTTTTGTTAGAAGTTCATCAAAACATTAATTTACTTTAGACTCAATGTCTGATACAAACATGATGGTTCGGTTTTTTGTCAGGAATCCTCTTGGTGATGTTTCATTTTGAATGTTAGTAAACACAGCATCCAGTAACAGTCCAAATTTGATAGAGTTTAATCTTTTTAGTTTATTTTACAAAGTTTTGCGTACTAACCCTTTTTCTTTACTTACAAATTTGTCTAGTTGTAGTTTTGCATTGTCAATTTTAAAATGAGTTACTACATTACCTGGAAGTGCTCGGGCGTGTAGTTCCGCATTCACTGATGGTCCAGGCACATAATTAATAACACTTGGTCTTGAAATTTGGTGTTGAGCTAGCATTTGATCTGTTGTTTCCAATTCTTCTTCTTCATTTTGTTCAATTTCCATGTTATTGTTGTTATGTTGTACTTTTTATGATTTTTTAAAAGCCATTCATCTTTAAACGAATCTCCACAAATATCGTAGCGGTACATGTTGTAGGTGTGTGCCTTTCTCAAAGGTTAACCTATTATAGATGACACCACCGCTAATGCACCTCTATTTATACCCAATTAAAAAGTGGTGGGGGTAAGTAATGGAGGTAAACATTAAGGGATAATTTGTAAAAAGACAATATATATCGTTGAATTTTTATACTGACCGAAGTTTTCAACACCCCTGTCAGTGGGTCAAGGTCATTTGATCACATTGCCAGAACGGGGAATAGAGCAGTAAGTAATTCTCACTTTGACTACAAACTGCTCTATTCCCCGCTCTGTATTTGAAGCTAATCCACTCGAATACTGTTTATAAGGTTGTGTAATAAAGACACAGGATGTAACCTTCTCGAAGTAAAAGGTAGATTTCGTTTGCCAAAGGGATTTGTTTTATATGTATTTTAATTTCTTCTGTTTCTCGAATACCCGTTCCTCTTACATGGACATCCGGAAACTCCATGAGCAGTTGATAGACACGTTGCAGGAAAATATCCGCTTCAGTAATAGAGGTTATACAATTTATTTGCACCATGATTGATGCTCTATTGAAGCAGTTCACAACCAAAGTGATAATCGGAACTACAACAAAGCGCTTTTATAGCAGTTGTCTACAAAAAAAGTGGGTGCAACGTGGGCTTTGGATTTCTCTGCAATTTGATTAAAACCTTTACGAATCCAACCAAACTCAGAGATACCCTTGGGAGGTTTAGTGAATTTTAAAACAGTGTTATTCCCGTGAAGTCTAAAGTGTCTAACATAGGTTTCGTTTTTACTAATTAAATTTATCGGGTTTTGAGGTTCCTTTTTAGAAACGTCCATCCTTCAACACAGAATTAAATACTGAAAACAAGCTGAACTGTTATACACTCTAACCCTGAAATGAACAAGTTCCCCAACAGGAGTCAAACTCACTCGGGTACAACTGAATTATGCAGAACCAATAAGACAATAATAATCTGTGCAAGAGAACACTTAACGATTACGCAAGAGCAGCACAAAACACGTCTGGTCAATGTGATGACTGAAATCAGACTGAGGTAATAGTGCTTATTGTAACAGATATATAAACAGCGGAACTGTTACTTTTTCACTGGTTGGTCTACTGGAACTGTTACTTTTGGAAAGCTTAATGTTGGAACTGATACTTTCTTGGAACAAGCACGGCTGCAACTGTTACTTTGTTGGAACTGTTTCGTTGTAGCAGTTTTCAATGTTATAACATGAACAAGATAGATGATTTAACTTTTACTATTGGAACAGTTACGTCTAGAACTGCTACTTTAAGGTCACTGATTCAGTTTTCTAAAAAGATCAGGTACAGAGGATCTACAAAAGATCAAAGTACTCCTGTATAACTGCACAAGTCAGAAAAAACTAACACACAAACTACACAAGTCAAACTAGAACCGCAAGTTAAGTTACCGAAAGTCAGAAAACAACTCTAATGAAGGTAGCAAACACTACTTTTGACACAAGAAACTGAGGTTATGTTAGTCAACACATACAACGCACAGCACCACCCTAGCCAGGTCAAACGAATAAATACAAACACAACACTCTTGACACAAGGAATTGAGGTTATGTCACATGAAAGTTTAAGTTCATGTGTTGTTGAAAGGACGGATTTAGAGATCCAAGATTCAAAGATCCTCACACGTCAACCGAAGCTTATTGTGTATACCTAGTTCATTAGTTCGGCAAACCAATGCCCGTACCCTTTACGAGATCCAGGAGTTTTTTTACCAATACTAACTTCCCTTTCATCACCTGGTTGCTTACAAGCAAACAGAGCCCTTCTCCTTGCCCCGAGTCTCTCGCAGTCCAGTATGATGTGCTTGGCAGTCTCTTCAGACTGATTGCAAAGCCTACACACCTGACTTTCATTTCTGAGTCCGAGAGTGTGGAGATGTTTCCTGAAGTGGCCGTGTCCAGTTATCAAAGCAATCAACTGCTTAACCTGACCTCTGCCCAACCTCACCAACCAGTTAGTGAAGTAAGAGCTAGTATCTGCTAGAAGCCTTTTGCCAAGTGCTTGACCAGTGTAACCTTGCCATTGCTGGTGATGTAAGTCCCTGGACCATTTGTTTATTGTGTGAAAAGCAGTTGTTTTGCTTATGCCACAGCTTGACTCTGGACCAAAGAATTACATACCGGAACCTCTTTTAGCAAGCTTATCTGCACACTCATTGCCTCCTATGCATACATGGCCAGGTACCAAACCAAGATGCTCCGAGTTGCGTGTTGCGAGTTTGCTGAGTGTGTTGTAACATTCCCACACTAATTTTAACTTGACTTCGTTGGAGTCAAGAGCCTTGAGGGCAGCCTGACAATCTGGCAAGATTACTATATTCTTGTCGTAATAGCGTGTGGGAATGCCTAGATTGGCACAAACCAATCCTTATGCCACAAATATCTGCTTGAAAAATAGTACAGTTTTGTCCCAGACTTGCGTTGAGTTCTGTTCTAGGTGATTCACTGTACACCCCGTAGCCAGATTTTCCTTCAATGAGAGAGCCATCCATGTACCAGACAAGGCTTCCTTTCCTGTAATAGGACCCTCCCTCAGATTTCCACTCTTCTCTGGAGCAGAATCCAACAGAAAAAGGATTAGTGAAAACCATCTCCGTACTCATGACATCTGATGTCATATCACAGGGCTTTGAGCAACAGCTTTGGTGATGGTGCAATGGCCTTTTCCAGACAGGCCTTCCCTCCATTGGCCTGCGACTTTTAATCGATTTTTGTCTGATTTCCGTACTTCTGCCTTGATGAAGATATCCAAAGGCCACTTCAAGAGCAACTTCGAGAGCTGCTGACGGACTGCTCCTGAAGGCTCCAGTGACTAGAATCGTGACCAACCTTTGTAAACTTGTGATTTTGGCTATGGCTGTAGTCTGGTTCACCTTTGTCCACCAGACTAGTGATCCATATGTGACTTGAGGCCTTACTACTGCCTAGTACAGCCAAAGCACTATGTGAGGATTGATCCCCCACGTAGAGCCTGCAAATCTCCTGGACTTCATGAGCGCCCATTTCGTCTTACGCAGTGTATTATTCAAATGATCATTCCAAGTCAGCCTAGAATCAATTGTCAGCCCTAGGTATTTGACTGTACCCGATACTTCAAGCCGTGTTGTCCAAGTCTCAGCCGGGTAAGAGACTCCAGGTTATGTTTCCTTGTGAATGGAACAACTACTGTCTTTGAGGGGTTTATGCTTAGTCCCTCTCCAAGACACCAAACATTGACATATTGAAGATTGACATTCATGACATCAGCAACAATATTCGTGAACCTTCCCTGTACCGCTAGGACTATGTCATCTGCATAGCCCTGGACAAAGACGCATCTGCTAGTGAGCTCACGAAGGAGACAGTCCACCACCAGGTTCCACAGAGGAGGCGAAAGAACACCTCCCTGCGGACAACCCTTCGTGGGTGTGATCATTGTCGATTCACCTTGAAGATCGGCTCTAATTCGCCTGGAGCAGAACATGGTCTCAATACATATAGCAGACTCAATACCACGCCCACGCACCGCCCGGACCATGGCCGTGTAAGTAACATTGTCAAAGGCACCTTCAATGTCCATCAAGGTGCATAGAGCAATTTTCTTAGCAGCAAGGCTGTCCTCCACCCTGCTCACAAGTTGATGCAGGGCTGTTTCGCAGGACTTACCAGGCTGATAGCCATGCTGTTTTAAATGAAGAGGAGTACCTGAAAGCACTCCCTTTCTTAGATGTCTTTCTACTAGTCTCTCCAGCGTCTTCAAGAGAAACGATGAGAGACTGATGGGACGAAATGATTTTGCAGTTGATTAGTTTGCTCTTCCTCCCTTGGGAATGAAGACCACCGTACTGAGGCACCAGGTTTGAGGAATGTACCCATAAGCTAGACTTGTTCTGAAGAGTTCGCACAGAAGGACCAAGAGAGCTTCCGGCCCTTGCTGTAACATTTCCGGTATGATACCGTCCCCCCAGGAGATTTGAAAGGGCCAAACTTGCTGATGGCCCATTTAACATTGGGAAGTGTGACAATTCGTCTGGCTAAAGTCCAGCTTCTACGATCAGCTCTTGGCCATGAGCCCCTTTTGCTGTTGCCGGACATGCCTAAACAGTCACTCTCAAAAATGCAATACGGAAAGTGAGTCTCAAGGAAAAGTTTAAGACTTCCATCAATTCCAGTGGTATATTGTCCCACTGGCGACCTCAGGGATCCCAGGAGGCCAATTGGGCTTGAAGCTAAAACACGCTGCAGTCTTGCTGCTGCGCTGAGACTGTTTACCTCCTGTGTAAACCGTCTCCAAAAGTTCTCTTTCGCTTTTTTGATTGCAAGGCTATATTCTGAGAGTGCCTTATAGTATGGCTCCCAGATACGGCTCCGTTTGCAATGGTTATGAAGCTTCCTGACAACCGTCCTTTTGCGGTCAAGGTCAGCAGTCCACCACTTAGTATTAGTGCGACTCTTTCCCCGCCGCAATTGACAATTGTCCTGAAAGCAGCTTACGATTGCGTTCTGAAGATCAGAAGCAATCTGGTCCATGTCTGCAAAGCAGCTGACCCTCCTACCTAATGATCCCAGTTGAGACAGGAGCATCGAGAGCAGGGAGCAAAGAGAGAGAAAACGCTGTAATAGAAAGTGGTGGGGAGGTGGCTGATGCAATATTTTTATTTGTTGCAGGAGGTCTGGTGGTTGTCTGGTGGCAGGGCGGTGGCAACGGCTGGGGACAGGTAGTGAATGTTGGCTGAGGGTAGGTCTGGAGGAGGCTGTGGTGGGGTGGACCAACCCTTAAGCAGAACGCGAATTAACATGCCAGCCAATCAGGTTACTTAAAATGTTCACGTTACACCCGCCAGCTACAGTACGCTGAGAGAACAGGAGCTGTAGTTAAATACACAGAAGGAATTGAAGGAGATAGAAGGACGCGAGGGTTAAATAATTACCAAAAAATGATGGATAATTAGCAGAGGTCAGATAGTTAACCACAGAGAGATGCAAAAGATAAATAATCAACCACAGAGAGTAGCAAAATATAGATGACTGTCACAGAGGGTAGTAATAACACCCCAATAGAGCCCTCATAAGCCTCATAGAGCCGTCATTCCCTCATAAGAGCCCATGTTATTATATTCTCCATAAGAGTCCATGTTATTCTATTCTCCATAAGAGCCTATGTTACGGCCAAAGCGCGGGCCCTACTACCCACAATAGATCGAATCATTAAGCAAGAGAACCTAAAAGGAGTTCATGTGTACTTAGATGACGTGACAGTTAGTGGTAAAGGCGAAGAAGATCATGATAGGAATTTAAAAGGTTTCCACAAGTCTGTGAAAAATATAATTTAACCATTAATAAACAGAAGTCATCTTTCCGAAATCATACTATCAAATTACTTGGATACAGCATTGAAAATCATATTCTGAAGCCAGATCCGGATTGTTTGAAACACCTTTTGAGTCTTCCAGTACCTGAAAATTCAAGTTCTCTGAAACGTGCAGTAGGAATGTTGTCATACTGCTCGAAATGGATACCACAATTTTCTGAGCTAATTCATGGTTTGATACAGTGTAAAACGTTTCTTATTGAGAAGAAAGTAGTAGAAGACTTTCTGGATATGTATACAAAGATCTTTTTTCATTAATGAAGAAGATGACTTACCTTTTTGCGTTGAAACCGATGCGTCAGAATTTGCAATTGCAGCTGCACTCACCCAAAAACACTGTCCTGTTGCCTTTTTTCAAGAACCTTGTCAAAATCAGAGAGGCAAAATTCTTTGATTGAAAAAGAAGCATTCGCAATAGGTGAAGCCTTGAGAAAATGGAAAATTTAGGTTCAGAAATTACAGGGCTTAAAACCCCAAAAAATTCATTTTTTTATTAAAAAACATAAATAAAAAAATACTATTCACCATTAAAAAGAGCTCAAAAAACAAAATAATTTAGATTGTTGAATTACGATTCTACGATTGCTGGTTGTGGAGAAAATTTAAATTTTCATTTTGCGGTAAACGCAGTACGTTGTCCAATGTTATTCTTATGGCGAATACAAAAATTACTATTTCTCTCTTATTTACTGATCAATTTCATTCAAACTTGATATGCTTGTCAAGTTAGCATTGACCAATAGAGGAAATTCAAAATATTTTGCTCCTTAATAACCCTGGGGGGGAATAGGGGGTATTTCCCCTCTTAAAACCACGAGTGTAGCAATGGATTCTGTAGTGCCTCTAAAGCAGGGATTTGGGTAGATGTTTTTTAAAACAAATTGTTTACGAGATTTTCTGTACATTCGACCGTGCTTTGTATTATATATTTAGTAAATAAAAAGTAATTTATTCATTAAAGTTGGGCTAAAAGGGAGAAAGTATTTGTCAGTTGCCTGATACCGTTTATTATTTACTATTATCACCTTACCAGTTGTATTTATATTTCATACATAAATGAAAACATAAGTTACTAGATTTAAAAATAAAACTATCATGTAAAATTTAGCATTGTTTTTAGTTAATTAAAACCTTGAATTATAAATTACTGAAATTGTTTAAATTTATTACACCATCTAAATCATTTGATGTAAGAAATAGATAAAAACATTCACATAACATTTATTTGGCATTTAAAGTGATATTTTTATGTTTCATTATTTCTTGGCTTACCTTAACAATCCAACAAATTATGAATCCAAATCGATTTCACGTCCGAAGACTCATCATCAGTGGATGTATAGGAAACCAAGCGTTTTAAAGTTATCATTCTTGATTGGATGTCGTCTAGATTTCACATATACATAAACACAATTTTAAACACTGAATAGACATTTAGACATATTTTATGGAAGCTCCCATCCTAACCTCAAACTAATCTTGATGGATTGATACCACGAGGTCGACTACTTGATGTGATAAGAGATTTTCCTTTATCAGTAGTGAAACAGACGTTTATTTTATGTTGACTTATGTGTTTTCCATAGCACAATGAGTATATTGTTTATTAGTTCCTGCGATTGATTTGAATTATAGAATAACAAATTATGTTAGCGGAAAAGTTTTTCTGATAGTTCAGTAGCATAGTAGCAGAGTAGGACGGGTTTCATGGATGTCATATGTATGGTTCTATGGTGCCTAGTTTATTGCTATTGGGGGCTTTATGGATTGGTCTAAATTTGTTTCTATGGTGGAATATGAAAGCATCACTTAAAGCACACATTACGTCACATTTTTGACATCTATTTGCTTGATGGTGTTTAATTCGGTTTTATAGTCTTCGTTATTTAAAGGGATGGTGAGCAATCTATGCACCATACTATGGAAAGCAGCATGCTAATGTGAAGTAGGATGATTGGAAGAGCTATGGAGAACTTAGTCGGTGGCCGTTGGTTTCCTTTATACGTATTTTGAAATTGTGCCGACTGTTGGATCTTCTGATAGTTAGGTCAGGATAGTTGAGTTCGTTGTTGGTTTCTAGTTCAGATGCGAATGTTAGGTTTTTATGGATATTGTTTATGTATTTAGTGAGGATTTCAAGTTGTCTTGTGTTTCCCTTGAAAAGGCAGATTATATCATCAGCATACCTGTGATAATAGATAATTTTGTTCGCTTATTTGTTAATTTAATTGTTCATTTACTAATTATCAATCTACATTATTAAAAGAATTTTTTGATTTTTGTTCGGCAATTTTCGACTTATTAAACTATTATGTTGTATACATGTTTGGTATTAGGGGAAAATTGGTAGCTTTGAGGAACAGCAAAGAATTAAATTAGGGAGATTAACATATGTGGAGGACCAGGGAATTTAGATGAATTCCCAAAAAGAACAAAAAAACATACATATTATAATGATAGATGATTCCTTTATTACATCAATTAAGTTTAATTAATAGAATCATGGAGAATTTATTATCATAGAAAATGTACAAAATATATCAAAATAAAACAAATAGGTAGGAAACTCTCTTTACATTAATACTATTTTGGTTGTAATAGTATTCAGTATTTAAACATGTTCATGAGGTATTGATATTTAACACACAGAATTAGTTCGAATGACTTACGAAGAAGTAGCAGCAGTGATGAATGTTCGGTTACTTGATATCTTCATAGATGTCGCCTATAAGTCCAAGCTCAACAGTTTATCACGCACATATTCACTTCTTCAAATTGTACATATTTCTGGTTTGTTGTAACATTTGTTCTACACATTCACTTATAGCAAAGGGTTACATTGAAGGTAGAAAGGAAGGGAGTTGTAAGTTGAAATACTTTAAATTAAACTTTGTTAAAGAATATGGATATAGGGTGAAAGAGAGTAGTGAGTACATGTTAGGGGACAAGCAAAAACTAATATTGAATTCAAAAAGAGAAAATGCATGGAATTGTTAAGAAAGGGTGTTTTGGTAAGGGATCCACAAATTATAATAATTAACTCATGTTGACGTTGTTTGAAAACAAAAACAAATGAAACAATAAAATAAAAACAGATGATAAAACCAAAATAAGAAAAGTCAGATAGTACAAGTTGTGCAAAACAAAGGAATATATTATTAGACAGGATGGATTTAAAATGTGATTACTCCACTCTCTGTTTGTACGCAACATAACCGGCCCCCTTGAAGTGTCATCACTTCAACAAATTCACATGGTTGGTAAAGCGAATAATTTTACAACTGGTCGTACAAGTGTTCCTGTTGCAGTCTGGGTTTTTGCAACTCGAATGACTCCATCGGTTCCTGGATAAACTTGAATGATGCGTGCGAGTGGCCAGTTTAATGGGCTAGATGGTGAATGTACCAGAACAAGGTCACCAATCTTCAAACTTACATTATTGGTTGTCCATTTGGATCGTTGTTGGAGTGTATGCAAGTATTCGAGGCTCCATCTGCGCCAGATTTGTTGGAAGAATTGTTGAGCCAATGGCCAATGTTTCAAGCGATTAGAAGGAATTTCAGTAAATTCTTGTTCTGGAATAGAGATAAGCGGAGCACCAATTAAAAAATGGTCCGGTGTTAATGCAGAGACATCGTTGGGATCATGAGACAACGGTGTCAGAGGTCTTGAATTTAACATAGCTTCTATACGCACAGTTAGAGTGATAAATTCTGGGAGGGATAAAACTGTGTTACCCATTACTCGGTTTAAATGATGTTTGGCACCTTTGATAGCACTTTCCGACAATCCACCTTGGTGTGGAGCAGCGGGCGGATTGAAGTGGAATTTAATTCCGTGATTAGTGACAAAATGATGAATCTGATGATGTGATTGGGCATTGTGTATAGTTGATCTTACTATATTGCGAAGTAACGTATTTGCTCCAATAAAGTTTGTACCGCAATCTGAGTATATCTCAGTACATAGCCCTCTTCGAGATATAAATCTTGTGAGAGCTGCAATGAAGGCGTCTGTTGTTAAGTCTGTGACTACTTCAATGTGTACGGCTTTAGTTACCATGCACAGGTAAATGCATATGTTCACCTTGATTTGTTTTACAAAGCGCAGGTTTGCCACTTTAACGTTATACAGCCCACCGAAGTCGATTCCTGTAGACAAGAAGGGTCTGGCAGGGTTTATGCGGCATGAAGGTAGTTCACCCATTAAAGGTGTGATGTTTCTTGGACGATGCTTAAAACATGTTATGCATTTGTAGATTCGAGAACGAATTACGTTCCGAGCGCAAAGAATCCATACATGTTTTGCAAGCAATGATTGGACCAATTGTGGACCGGCATGAAGATATTTTATATGGTGATGGTCGATAGTTATATCAACAACATGATGACACTTAGGCAATAAAATGGGGTATCGTGTGTCATAAGGAAGTAAAGAATGATTAAGTCGTCCTCCAACACGGATTAGATTGTTTGAATCGAGGAAAGGATTTAGTCGTTGAACACGTTTTGAACAATTCTGCTGTTTTGACAACAATTTTAATTCTTCTGCAAACGTTGTGCGCTGAACCAAAGCAAATATTTTCAATTCAGCTTCTTGAAGTTCATTAGTTACAAGATATCCTTGGCGACGTGAATTATGTTATTGTACGACAGTTATGAACAAATCGCAATACAAAAGCCATAACGCGTTTCAGTTTAGTTCATGATGACAATTTTGTTAATAATGACCATTCTTCTTGTGGAGTGGCTGTTAAAACAGTGAGTGGGGTTTCTTTAAGCTCATGTGAGTGGTCAAGTGAGATAGGAATGAACTTAGGTGTCGGCCAATTACATGAAGGGTAAGTAAGTCAAGCAGGACCGTTCCACCATAGGTGATGGTTGGTCAATTGTGACACGAGTAGTCCACGTGAAGCACAATCAGCAGGGTTGTCTTCTGAAGAAATATGTTTCCACGATTCGGTTGGAACGAGTTCTTGAGTTTGCGACACACGATTGGCAACATAGGTCTTTAACCGGTATGGCGGGGTTTGAAGCCAAGTTAATGCTATGGTTGAGTCGCACCATAAATGGATGTTTGTTGTCGATAATTTATCCGAAAATATGGATTTACAATGTGCTACAAGTTGGGCTAATAAGTGTGCTGCGCATAATTCCAAGCGTGGTATTGTGACACGTTTTAGTGGAGATACTCGACTTTTTGCTGTTATAAGCTTAATAGATACATCATGATTAGGAGATTCACATCTTAAATAAACTACTGCAGCGTATCCAGCTTCTGAAGCATCGCAAAACCCATGCAATTGAATGTTGCATGACAATGAAAACTTTAATGACCGAGGTATCGAAATGTTCGTCAACCATTTTATATTATCGGTAAAGGAGTACCATTGTGAACGGAGATCAAGAGGCAAAGGCGTGTCCCACGATAATCCTTAGGCCAGATTAGCTGCATGAAGCATTTTGCAAGCATGATAAAGGGTACGAGAAATCCACATGGATCATAAATTTGTGCGATTGTGCTTAAGACAATTCGTTTAGTGGGAAATTTACAAGTATTAGGAATTTGAACATTGTATGAAAAGGCGTCAGTAGTAGGAGACCATTGAAGACCTAATACATTGAAATGAGGTGTATCATCAGAGCTCTGAAGAAACTTGGGGGATTCCAAATGATTTTCAGGCAAATGACATAAGAAATTAGGGGAGTTTGAAACCCATTTTCGTAATTCAAAACATCCACGATTCAAGAGAGAAATAAGTTGCTGTTGTAGCATTATAGCTTCTGTTTCAGTATCAGCACCAGTGATATCGTCTACGTAAGTATGGTTAAGCAAAACACGGGCAGCATCCGGAAAGTCTTGTCCTTCGTCATTAGCTAATTGATGTAACGTTCGAATGGCAAGGTAGGGGGAACTATTCATACCATACGTAACGGTGTTCAGCTTAAAGATAGATGCAGGTTGGTCAGATTGTGTTCGCCACAATATTAATTGGAAATTTCGATCGTCTGAGTGGACCGAAATTTGGCGGTACATTTGTCGGGTGTCGCAACAAAATACAACCTTGTGACTACGAAAATGCATGAGCAAGTCGCAAATATTGTTTTGTAGTTTGGGCCCAGTTAGCAAGATTCCGTTAAGAGAATTTCTAGAACTAGTTTTGCAACTAGCATCGAACACAGTCCTCAATTTAGTAGTGCTACTACTTTCCTTAAGTACTCCATGATGGGGAAGAAAGTAATGCGGGTGTGAGAGGCTTATGTCATTACATTCTGACATATGGCCTAGAGACAAATATTCATCCATAAAATCATAATATAGTTGAGCAAAGCGGTTATTGGACTTGAACTTGCGTTCCATCGCATATAGGCGCAATTCCGCGGCAGTTTTCGATTCACCTAGAACAGTACTAGAGCCCTTAAATGGAAGACGCACTATGTAACGTCCGTTGGCATCGCGAGTATGTGTCTCAATAAAGTGTAGATCGGATAATTCTTCCTCATGTGTTTTAATTGAACGTGTGGGAGGCTTTCTTGGATCCAAAACCGTTGTATCGACGTATGAAGATTAGACTCGCTAATCGAATGGAGACACACGTTGAGTGTAGTAGACGGTAACGAAGTAGAAGGCTTGGATTGAGTCGGCATGCATGGAGCAGTGCCCATAAGAACATATCCGAAATGAGTGCCCATAACATATGGCATATTGTGACCAAGAGAGAATTTCTCTTGAGTGAGCCACCAATGACAACATCGATGCGGCTGGGTATGTGAAATGTAGGATCAGCGAGAGTGAATGATCTAGATTGTTTCAATAAGTCGTTTGAAAGAGGTGCGCGAGGAAGATCAACCGTTAGTTTGTCGAGGACTAATTGTTGATTAGTGGCTATGATTTGCCCAGACAACGTTTTCAGATCGACAAAGATTTGTCCTCTGTTACTAGTTACATGATTATCAATGCCAGAGAGTTGAATATCAGATTTGTGTCGTCTAGTATTGAGGGTTGAGGCAGCGTGTTCAGTGATAAGATTGCACATGCTTCCAGAATCAAGAAGCGCACGAAACACGTGTGAGTTTCCGTCAGATGAGCTGAGTTGTACTAATAAGGTACTTAGTAACACTGTAGTATTGATACTTGATGAAGGGGGACTATTTTGTGTGGTAAGTACCGGTATGATAGATTCTGATTTAGAGGTAGAATCTCGTACGGAACCATTTGATGATTTCTTAGAAAACAAACTGTTTCCGACATTGGAATAATTTTCTCTACTATGAGTCGTATCCACATTGAAATGTAACAAAGTGTGATGGCTTTTGTTACAAAGTTTGCATGATGATTGTGATTTACATGATTTAACGTCATGAGTTCCTAGACATGAAACACATTTACGGTGCTGTTTAACCGATTGAAAACGTTCTTGAGGTGTTTTAGTTTTGAAGGCAGGGCAAGCATAGATCTTATGGGAAATCTGGTTACACGCGAAACAAGGTGTGTGTGAGTGTTCATTATGGTCAATTTGCGGAGAGAAATGAGTGGCTACCATGTTTACAGGTTTCTTTGAATCAAATTTATTGCGATTAATAGATTTGGAGTAGCTAGAAGATGAACATGTTGCCATTGTCTAAATACCTTGTGACAACGTCGCATCTTCCAGGTGGGTCCATTCGGTAGTCAAGAAATCAATTATTTCTTTAGTAGTAGGCAACGTGTGCTTAGGTAACGATAAAGTTGCACGAAAAGATTCTAATTTAGTGCGAAGTTCCACATCCATTTTCCGTAATAATGTCGCTACCATCAAAGGGTCCGAATTTAATACTTCGCATTTGAGAGCAACCAAAGCTTGAGTATTTTCATGAAAGGTATTGACGAATGCCAGATGTGTGTGAGCTAGTAATTTGAGGTAAATCCAACAAATTGTTAAGATGGATCAGTTGTAAACGACGATCATTATGATACCGATCCCTGAGTAAATTGTACGCAACTGTGTAATTAGGTGCGGTGAGATTAAGGCTACGTATCAAGTTAAGTGGTTCTTCACCCAATGCGCTTAAAAGATATTGAAATTTCATCACGTCGGATAGTGAGTCGTTGTGATGTATTGTCGCATCGAATAAGTTGATAAATGAAGTCCAAGACGTCAATTCACCGACAAACTTAGGGAGTTCAAACTTAGGTAACCGTACTTGTGAATGCGCAGTGGATAATGATCCGTTATTGCTATCACCGTTAGTTTGCGATTCATTAACTGGAATCAAAGCTTCAATATGGCTCAAGATGTGAATGTATAGATCGTTAATTTCATCTTGATCTATAGATAAAGATTCATGAGATAAAGCATCTTCACCCGAAACCGTTAGAACTCGTTGTAGATTCAATTCAAAATATTTTTTTTTTTCTTTTGAAGTTCGCTCATGTAAGCATTTAGGGTTTTAAGCTGGACAACGGATAGTGGTTCAGTTTGCGCAAACAGATTGTCAATTGAAGCCTTAATATTAGACAACCGTGTTTTTGTTAAGGCAGTAAGCCGTTTGTATGTCTCGGCTTTGAAATCAGTATTTCTTGGAGGCGCCATAATGAATAATAGTACAAATAAATATAGTTGAATAAAACTTATGATGTATAATCAAATATCAGTTTCCACAAGTTCTTTAGTATGTTTTGGATGCGTAACAGAGAGCGGTATAGACACATAGGAAAATTGAAATAAAGGAATCTATAAAGTGAACTATTGTATTTCCAAATCGCTTTGATACTATCCGGCCCGGAGGACCAAAAAATGGGGGGAAATTGGGTAGCTTTGAGGAACAGCAAAGAATTAAATTAGGGAGATTAACATATGTGGAGGACCAGGGAATTTAGATGAATTCCCAAAAAGAACAAAAATACCCCCGTCGCAGCAAACCTACGTACTCAGCGAATTTCCAATGCATAATATATGTCTTAATACCAGATAAAGCCGCAAACCAAGTTTCATAAAAATATATTCACATATAAGCGATTTTAATTATTCTCTATAAGAATAACATTGGTAATGAGTACGTAGGTTTGCTGAAACAAGGAACAGAAACAATTGGTTTTTATGCAAATATAAAAAAAATTTTAAATAGGCGAAGCCACATACTAAGTTTCATCAATATTCAATCATAAATAAGTGCTATATAACATTCTAGTTATTCTCCATAAGAATAACATGGGGGCTGAGAAAGCAGGTTTGCTGCAACAAGGAACAGAAAAATGGGTTTTTATATAATTATCAAATGTAACTCAACTAAGTGAAGCTACATACTAAGTTTTATTAATTTATGTTCATAATTAATGGAGTCATTACATTTTACTTATTCTCCATAAGAATAACATGGGGGCTGAGTACGCAGGTTTGCTGCTACGGGAATAATCAACAAAAAATGAATTTTTTGTGCAAATATCAATATGCCAGTACTACGTGAAGCCACATACCAAGTTTCATCAACATACATTCATAAATAATCGAGATATCAAATTTTATTTATTCTCCATAAGGATAACATTGGACAACGTACTGTGTTTAGCACTTTGAATATCTCTGCAACGGTTGGGCGTAGAATCACAATTTAAACACCAAAATTATCGTTTTGTGGAACTGAACAGATTGGTAAAAGCAAATGTGAAGTTTACATTAAAATAAACTGAGGAAAAGCCAAAAACCTTTTTCCCATAAGATTAACATGGGAGATTTTATGAGCAGGTTTTTTTTGGATTTTCTCCGCAACCACTTAACCTAGGTTAATAATTCAAGATACTAAATTATTTTTTTTTAAAGCTCTATAACATGGTCAAAACCAAAATTATGTTGTTTAAAAATTGTAGGGTGAAAAATGCAAAAAAACTGATTTTTGGAAAATTTAAAACCCCCATAAACCCCCCTTCCCATGGTCCGATTTTTCTGGTTTTCGAAATTAGTCATGAATGTCATTTTACACATTTGAGCCAAATTTCATCAAAATCGGACGTTTTTTACTCAAGTTATCGTGTTAACGGACACACACACACACACATATATATATATATATATATATATATATATATATATACATATATATAAATTTGAACGAATAGTGTTTTTGGCATCTGGGGACCTCAAAACAAAAAGTTATCATGTTCTCGGGCTTAAGTCTTACCATGAGACCTACGGTAATAGCTTCTTCCCTATAGGGTAAATTCGCTAAAACATATATATTATAATGATAGATGATTCCTTTATTACATCAATTGAGTTTAATTAATAGAATCATGGAGAATTTATCATCATAGAAAATGTACAAAATATATCAAAATAAAACAAATAGGTAGGAAACTCTCTTTACATTAATACTATTTTGGTTGTAATAGTATTCAGTATTTAAACATGTTCATGAGGTATTGATATTTAACACACAGAATTAGTTCGAATGACTTACGAAGAAGTAGCAGCAGTGATGAATGTTCGGTTACTTGATATCTTCATAGATGTTGCCTATAAGTCCAAGCTCAACAGTTTATCACGCACATATTCACTTCTTCAAATTGTACATATTTCTGGTTTGTTGTAACATTTGTTCTACACATTCACTTATAGCAAAGGGTGACATTGAAGGTAGAAAGGAAGGGAGTTGTAAGTTGAAATACTTTAAATTAAACTTTGTTAAAGAATATGGATATAGGGTGAAAGAGAGTAGTGAGTACATGTTAGGGGACAAGCAAAAACTAATATTGAATTCAAAAAGAGAAAATGCATGCAATTGTTAAGAAAGGGTGTTTTGGTAAGGGATCCACAAATTATAATAATTAACTCATGTTGACGTTGTTTGAAAACAAAAACAAATGAAACAATAAAATAAAAACAGATGATAAAATCAAAATAAGAAAAGTCAGATAGTACAAGTTGTGCAAAACAAAGGAATATATTATTAGACAGGATGGATTTAAAATGTGATCACTCCACTCTCTGTTTGTACGCAACAGGTATAATATAAAAGCTCTTACTCTGTAGACGTGCCTTTTGTGGGGTTGAAAAACATCTACCTTCAGGTCTTTACCATAGGCTTTGAAATTTAGTTAATATTATGGAGCTATTTTATTTAGGTAGTCAGCTGATCATAATGTGTAAATATTTCAAAATATTATTGCCGACCCTATGCCTAAGAGATTCACGCGCGTAGAACGGGACACCTGCTAGTATGGTTTAGGAATATTTCAGATATGATGCAAGACAAAAGCGAGCCGATTGCAAAACCTTTACCTTGGGTTTAGTACTGGCTGGTGTATTCAAAGTAGTTCTGCTTGAGAATGGTTGTTAATCAATTTATAATTTCGTTGACTACTTGGGGTTCAAATCGATTTTGGTTTTCCAGGTTATTTCTAAGCAGTTTAATAGTTTCATCTATAAGTATATCGGTATACCGGAGTAGTAAACAAAGGGGGCTAGTAGGCCAGAACAATATAACAGGTGTAATGACAGGTGTTGTTCTGGCGTAATTTGGTTGACGTAGGCAGCAGGTGCTGTGCCATGTGTTATTGTGACGTCATAGGGTTGACGTAGAAGGTATGACGTGTATGGGGTGACGTCATATGTACGATATCGTTGGGTCGATGAGTATTTTGCGAGGTTGGGATAACTTTTGAACGTTTCTGAAGAAAATCTTAGCTTTAGCGACAGTTTGGGATTTGTTTTTAAGTAGGCCAAGATCATTCAATTGTGTTTTTTAAAAAACACGGAAATATTTACACATGGTGAATATATTACACCGATTCCGCGTTCGGAGCCCCTGTGGAATTTTAGGGAGTAAAATGTTCAGGATCTCCAGAATCAATTTTCTTTTTCGGTGCAGCAATGCACCGTCGAAAATTAAGTGTCGACGGTCGCCACAACGTCTCTGATTCCGAAGAACTGCTTACATTGTAAGAGTTAAGAGAGTCATACTCTCCAAAATCATATTTCTTCCTCTGTGTATGCGGAAGTGTACAGGTGGATCCTCCCCAGGGATCTTTAGTCAAAGAGTTTGTTGCAGAAATATCCAAGGTTATGTTGTATCTGTTCACAATCAAAACTTTCAACTCTTCCGGAAGAACTTGCGAATCGTGAACTGTAGAGAGATGAGCAGTATCGGAGTGGACACATTTAATTTTGAGAGCCATTATGTTACCTCGTGTACGTATACTCACGGAGTGCGCTTCTCACCTCCACTCCTTCTTTTATACACATCCCACTCCACTTTTCTCATATCTAAGTTATACATATTTTCTTCAGGAAAGTTATAGGAGTTCTGCATAAAATGCAATTGTTATACATTAGTCCACAAGCACTGCATGTACTAGAGTGTCTACAAGGTAAAAACAGTAAATCAGTAAAATGTTATAGTAGTCAGACATACTATAAATTATACAGGACATAAACTATTCTCAGACATAACCACACTATACATTCGTTTCCTTCGATCTTATTTTCTTCAATCGGTGTTTCTTAAGTTTCAACAGGATGAGGTTTATATATATTCTGAAGGTTTTGTACAAAGACTTTTCCTTTCTGATGTAACAAAAGGACACCTGCCAAACCATCGTGCATGTTCTTCCCATGCGATATCCGTAACTTGCCAATCCTGCAATCCTCCTCCGCAATAGTAACAAATGGTCTTATCATCTCACCCCATGGAAAAGAAACCAGCTTCTGAAAATTCCTTTCTAAACTTGTATAGACATGAGTCTTTTAATGTTTCATCAAACGTATCCAATCTCGATTGTAATTTTGCATATTTTGGAAATTTCATTTTCTTCTTTACTATGCATTCTGTATGTTGCATTCTGTTTTTGGGTTTTCTAGATTAGTAAAATATCATCTCAACTCATCAACAGTCAGTATGAAATTGATAATCTTTTAACAAATACGGTGCATTATGTAGGTTTTGAATCAAGTTCAAGGTCACAAAAAAATATTAAAAAAGATAAAATATCAGTACTTGGGAACATATCGTATAGAATACTATATCGGTTTTTATTGAAGGATATGTTTAAATTGTCATATGGAGAAAGAATTGAGAGTTAAGGTAGAGTTTAAACTTTTAGCGTATTTCCCCTTAGGGAAGAAGATATTACCGTAGGTCTTATGGTAAGACTTAAGCCCGAGACCATGATAACTTTTCATTTTGAGGTCCCCAGATGCCAAAAACACTATTCGTTAATATATACAGAGTGTCTCTGAGACACCCTGTATATATGAATCATATGTATTCATCATTGCTACTTCTGTTGCGCTCTTTTGAAATGAAGCTTCACGTACGACGTCCCAAAGAGGATTGATGATTTTTTTACCAGTGTATTCCCTTAGGTATATTTCTATAGTTTCAAATGTATCTTTCATAATTGGTAGATAATGGGGACTCGTGAAATGCACTGTCTTATACGCGCCGTGTATATGGTTATCTCTATAAATTTTGATAATCTTCAAAAGTGGTGCTGTAGTATTACCAATCATCTACGGTTCAATCAGATCACAATACACGAGCATGTGTGTCGTCAGTCCCATAGACATATTAGGTGACCATAATCCTGTGAAATGATTGACCAAGTCTTTCTCGTACGGATCAAACCCCAACTCTAGAAACTGTGCGTCACTGAAATGTAATTTACATATACCGTCTACCATTATTGTTATCTTGACTATGCCCTGCTTTTTATCATACTCAATGTATACATACTAAGTCAAATCCTTTGTACTATTGATCATTTTCAATAAAGTTCTTGTAATATCCGGGTTTCATCTAAAGCATCATTTGTTCGGTAATAAATAAAATATGAATACAAGGTAGAATGAGTTTATACTCTAGCCAAATACTCGATTCATCACTCACAGTCATAAACGAACATGGATAATGTGCTTCGAACAAAGCCATCTCCCACGCACTATCCTTCTAATCGGATTTGTCTCGGCAGATGCGTAGTATAACTGGACACTGTTTTTTTTTAAATAATCCTTTGAGCTGTCGCTGGGCAATGTTAAATATAATCAATTTCAATAAGGCATTTTGTAAATCTTGTGCTCGTACCCAAGAATTGAACTCGTCTCCGTAACCTTCCCACTTGACGAAATAACTGCGACCGCGACCCTTAGTATTTAGTATTTTATCAATCTTGAACAGGTAGTTGTTATATATCGTCACTTTTTGTAATTAGTATTCGTAAAACTATCCAGCCACTTCTTCTGAGATCTGCCAACGTGTACATTGGCAGTGAAATCATGTGTTTACACGTCACACCACAAACACTTCTTTCCTCCAATTAGTCTCGTAACCTTTTGCGAATGTATGTTTCTCCTTAAATTTGCGCTCTGTGGTGCCGACTTTCAGTTTTGGCTTAACACGACATCGTATCTTACCGTACATGTTGCGCCGTACCTGATATAATATTCGCTTATTATTCACAGTCATAGACGACTGGGTGTATTCTGTTGCCTAGACCCCTTTGCGTACTGTTATTGTAAGCGTTCACTAGTTTGTCCAGCACATCTACAAAACGATATGTGTTCTTGTAAGTCAAATATCGCCACATTCGTGTCTTCAAAGTGCGATTCACACGTTCCACTGCGGCCGCTTTCACATCTGGGTTTTGTGTAGTGACATAAATGATTCCGTATTGTTTGAACAATTTTTTCATCTTGGCAACAGTGATTTCGATACCTTTGTCAGTTTGTAAGCGTCAGTCTTGGTCGCTTCCGCAAATATCTCCTCGAACGCTTTGGCCACTTCAGCTCCTTCTTTCCTCTCCAATGCTCTTACATATAGACCTTTGCTAAACACATCTATTACAGTGAATAGGTTTTTGACACCGTCATTGTGTTTACTAAGACCACGCATATCATTCAAGTCCGCTTGCCACAATTCAAATGGACCACAATGAACGGATTGCATGGACAACGTTTACAAGCTGGTTTGTGCAAAGTGTAGGTGTCACGTGTGTGTAACCATTCAATCACTTTGCGTTTTGAAACTGGTTTCATAGCTCGCACTAATGGAGCTACACCGCCGTATGTGACTGGTTCGTTTAGATCGTAATACACTTGTTCCATAGTGAAAACATACCCTGGAAACTGTTTCCACTTGTCTAAATTTGAAAGTAGCTCTTTTCTATGTAAAAAACTAAACTCTTCTGACGCTCGTATTGATGTAGATGTTGCTCGTTTTCCTTTAGCCGATCGTAAACAATTTGTAATCGGTGTCCGCAGTATTGATTCAGTTGAACTGTTTAAATCTCCATTTTCTTCATAATCTGATCCTCAGGTGAATGTTATACCGAGAGTGCCAATTTGGTATAAACATGGTTTAAATTTTGAGCTTTACATAACCAACCACTTGAGATACTTTACTCCAGGGTTAAATAATGACAATCTGACATCGTTGTAACTTAATATGGTTTACTGACGGTGCGCTTCAAAATGTACAAATTATAAAATACCCCCGTAGCAGCAAACCTGCATACTCAGCGAATTTCCAATGCATATTAATTTATCTTAATACCACATAAAGCCACATACCAAGTTTCATCAATATACATTCATAAATAAACGATTTATGACATTTTAATTATTCTCCATAAGAATAACATGGCGGCTGAGTATGCAGGTTTGCTGAAATAAGGAACACTAAAAATGGGCTTCTATACAAATATCATTATAACTCAACTAGGTAAAGCCACATACCAAGTTCTATTAATTTATGTTCATAATTAAAGGAGATAACACGTTAATTATTCTCCATAAGAATAACATGGGGCTGAGTATGCAGGTTTGCTGCTACGGGAACTATCGGGCAAAAAATGGATTTTTGTGCAAATATCAATAGACCACAACCAAATAAAGCCATATACCAAATTTTGCCAGTTTACGTTCATAAATAAGCGAGATATACAATTTTTCTTTTTCTCCATAAGAATAACATTAGACAACGTACTGTGTTTAGCACTTTCAATATCTCGGTAACCAATTGACGTAGAGCAATGATCAAAATACCAAATTGTTTGTTTTTTTAAGCTAAATTTAATGGTATAAATTAAAATTTGATTTAAATTAAAATTACATGTAAAAACCCCAAAAAACACATTTTTGGGGTACAAAACCCCCCGAAAACCCCCTTTCGGATGGTGCGATTGATCTGGTTTTCGAACTCGTTCAAATAAATGGTACTTTACACATTTGTACCAAATTTCATTAAGATCGGACCTTTTTTACGAGAGTTATCGTGCTTACGGACACATATATATATATATATATATATATAAATATATATATATATAAATATATATATATATAAATATATATATACATATATAAAAATTTGAACGAATGGTGTTTTTGGCATCTGGGGACCTCAAAATGAAAAGTTATCATGGTCTCGGGCTTAAGTCTTACCATGAGACCTACGGTAATAGCTTCTTCCCTATAGGGGAAATTCGCTAATAAAAATGACCCTTAGCTATATCAGCTACTGTCTACTAACATATAAATGGTTTGATCTTACTTTACTTTGGTGTATCTGGCCAACTGGGATGGAATGGTCTACGTCTGTACAGAAAGTAAAACAATGGAATTACAATCAGGTAAGGCTAAATTATTTAATACAAATTGAAATGAAATAAAATAAAATGCATATGAATGTTACGTTACAATATGAAGTTTTCCTGTTGAAAAATTCAAGTTTGATTTAATTTGACTATTTCCTATTTTATGGAACTCTTCAACATTTGTCTTTCCTTTGAGGTGAAACAATATTAGTTTTTTACATTTTTAACAGTAAAAAGTTATACAAATTCAAGGTATCAATGTTTAAATAATAGCTAAATACAACTTACAATTATCTACGTCATTCCAGTTATATGGCCACACCAGCTCTATCATATTTTAACCGTCTAGTTTGAAATTACAGTGTTGCCACCATCAAACCTACCGCAAAACTACCCCAAGCAAAACTCATTATTTATTCAATGCTGCTTGTAGTACTGTGCTCAAGTAATGGTATTAGGAGTCCATCGTCCTTTTGTATTAGATACATTTGTTTATTTGCCCAGCCTTTGCCACGTTTCACCATTCGTCGTAGAGCTTCCTTGTGTTTGCTTAACTGACTTTTATTCTTCTTCACCAGAGGAACGTTACCTCGCATCATGTCGTTCACACACTCGCACACTGAGCGAATTCGGCTATTGTCACACACCTTTAACAGCGCTTTATGCTATTTGGGCGTTGCGTGTATGAAAGCCGTAAGCAGAGCTGCGTCCTTCCGCAAGCACGACATGATTAATACTGATACAAAAATTAATTTTTCATTGGTAAGTACACATAGTTTTTAGAATCGTCTGGAAATAAACAACTTCGTATTTTCATATTCTCGTCTGTTGATTGTTTCAAGTATATTAGTAGGTAACCATGAGGTTTTTCGTAGCGTCAGCGTACGCCTCCTCAATGAATTTCGGACTGTCTGGATATATTTGTTTGGCCAAGTAACTAATTTTCCCTCTATCTCTAGGATTCTTAAAACACACAATGCATTGTGCATTCAATGAGATGTCCCGCTACCCACGATCCTGATGAAACATAATTTGTGTGATGAAAAACACACTTATGTTGCGATGATGACAAACTTTTGTGAAAAGATCCACCACCACGCAACATATCGTCTATAATCACAAGTATTGTCTCATTACCATTAAAATCCTTCAAGTTTGACAGGCCTTCTGTGTGATTAATGTTGGTATTATTTGAATCACCTCCCCCTCCAACAATTCCATAATGCCAGTTTACACTTGCAAATGGTGTGTCACACATTTCTGTTATGTGTTTTATAAACTTTGACACAGACTGTGACTTGCCACAACCCGAAGGTCCCACCACAATGGCTGAGAAGGGATGTTTCCACATCAAGCTCATGATTACTACTGAGCTAAAGATTAAAATCCTCAAAATTACCACACCCTTGAATTTTAAACTTACAACTAAAGGCGATTGTTGGGGTTAAGTGTAATAACTATGGTTATGTTCTGAACGTGGCTATATTGAGTTAATCCTTCAATTGTCGGTACTCCTTTTGATTTAACAATCCACATATTTTCCACTTTATCTACTAATTGTTTAATACTTTCGTGCATTTCACTATCCATGTAAACCTTATCTGCACCATCGTATAATTCCATTTTTAATAATATTTGTCCTTTGTTCCCTGGGTTTTGAACATCAAATGTATTACCATCCTCCAGCCATGACACTATGGGACACTATGGTATATCAACAAACTAATTGAAATCTGTTTTTTTAAATACGCTTCAATATTACGGAATCATCATAAAGCATATAGTTATATTTTAAATTATTTACTGGAGTTCGTGGGGGACCACGTATACGGATCGCATCCCCTGCCGTTGTACGTGTTTCGAGATCTTAACGGAACACTGTTGGGAGGTCGTTTCTACGAGCACGAAATGCAAAGAGTGACAACAACCCCGGACCGTCTGTACAAAATAGATAAAATACTGGATACTAAAGGGCGAGGCCGCAGTAAGCGCTACCTAGTCAAGTGGAGACGAATTCAACTCGTGGGTATCAGCATCCGAAGTACAATATCTGCTATAACACGGTAAATGTTACCTGACATTACCCAGCCACAGTTCCATGAAGTATTATCCGAACATCACCGTGGTTAATTAGTCCTCTCATGCACGTTTCTGACTGTGGGCGGGGACGCTCACATAATATTGAACACAAAAAGTCCTGAAGACAAATCGATACTGATCTTGGTAAAAGTGGAGTCTGGAAACTATAAAGATATCGATGAATTCCTAAAGACACTCCATGCCAATTCTAAATTAAAATTATACCAATGCGAGTTTGGGTACGACAAGGAGACGGGGAAGGTTGAGTTGACCTCGTCAGCTGAGACTATACAAAAATTAGAACTGAGCCCTACAGGGGCGTTGCAGATGGGATACGATGCCCTCAATGTGGAATTGATAAAACACAGAAAAGCTATAAGATCACCCAACTTGCTCGCGGGAATCCCTTCGTACATGTATATATATATATATATATATATATATATATATATTGCGATTTAGTCGAGCACATGATGTAAGAAACAGACAGTCAAGCTTACACTGATTGGTGACACTGTCACACCGTTATTAAAGATCATAAATATATACCCCAAAAACTATACGAACGGTGCGAATAACATTGTGCATTTCAACGATCCGCACTACGTGCCATTGATGAAGAGCTTGTTCAAGAGCGTGGAAATTTATTTAAGGAACAGCACCGGACAACACCTGCCATTCCACTATGGGCCTACGTGCATGAAGCTTCATTGAAGCAGACAGCAATGAATCCGGTCGATCCCTATCTGGCGGAATACCGCCAACAGCAGTTGGGCCGCGGAGTGTCCTGCGTATTCAAGGGCACCGCTTTCCAGCGCGGTCACGGCATTGGCAGTTTCCTAGGCGGACTGATCCGTAAGGTAGGTCCATTGATCAAGTCCGGCGTCGACGCTGAGCAAAGAGGCATTAACGTCAGGCGTGGATTTCCTAGTCAATATAGTGGCAGGCACGTCCAACCCTCGAGTTGCAGCCAACGCCCGACTCAAGCAGTTGGCCAGCACGCTAAAACGCAAGGTGAACGATAAACTGGATCGGGTGTTGCGCGGCGGTGGCTATAAGAACAGGTGCATACAGCGAGAACCCCTCAGTCTCTGGCCAAAGACTACTGCGACTAAGAAAAGAAAGACGGTCGTGCAAAGTAAGAAGAGAAGTACTACGAAAGACATTTTTAGATGATGACGTTTCTACATCAGAAATCATGTTAGTGCGTTAAGACCAAGTTGGACCTGTTCTCACAGCCACCCACACAGACCAGTATAGAGAGTGGCAAATGGGTGCAGTACAAGCCCCATTTCTCTGACGGTCGATTCACCCGTGGAGTTTCGTAGTTCCAAGCCATGGGGATGAGTATACGGATCTGTCTTAGACGCTACTAAATGTGAAGGTGACCATACGAATGGAGACTGGGGATGTCATAACGTGTGAGCAAGTGTTGAAATAAGTGGGCCCAGTGAACAACTGGAAGAACTCGCTGCCCACCCAGGTAGATTTATACCTGAATAACAAACTGGTGTCACCGCAGAACGACACGCACACCTATCGCGCCTACCTGGAGAACCTGTTGACTTATGGTGGCGACGCGAAGACATCGCAATTAGGCAGCGACGTAGATTCGTACCTGAATAACAAACTGGTATCACCACAGAACAACATGCACGCCTATCGCGCCTACCTGGAGAACCTGTTGACCTATGGTGGCGACGCGAAGACATTGCACCTCACCGCGGAGGTATTCTTCGAGGACACTGCCGGTGAGATGGACAATTGCGAAGAGAGTAACCACGGACTTAAGACGCGGAGGGCGTATGCCCATGGGCAGTCGTTATGTGGACATGATCGGACATGTGCACGTCGACCTGTGCAACTAGGAGAATTTCATGTTGAACGACATGGAGATGCGCTTCCGCTTGGTCAGGTTGCAGAACGCGTTCTCCATCATGTCCAAAACCGTCACAAGGTGGACATCAACGAGGTCAACCTGTTCATGCGCCACTGCAAGATCAACCCGAGCGTGCTGTTGGCACACAACAGGACGCTCGGCACAGTCAAAAACCCCAACACGTGCGTGGAAGTGAAAACCATCATATTGCCATCCAGCAGCAGCGGCAAAACTCTGGACAGCGTGTTTCTTGGCCAACTGCAGAAACACATCATAGTCGGACTGGTTCAACCAGTTGTTCAACGGAGACTAAAAGAAGAATCCGTTCAATTTCCAAGACTACATCATGAACTTCATCATGAACTACGTGGGTAGTGAGCAAGTGCCGGGAAAACCGCTTCAACACGGTAGGTCACGAGTTATACGTACTCGCCTGTCACACACTATTCACCGGCACTGGCACTCATTTCTTAGACAGCGGTAACGATATCGGTCGAAGTAAATATCCGTACGCAAATCACTTCATTGCGATTGACCTGACGCCTGTCATGTCCGCTGGTGAACCGAGCCATTGGAATCTGGTGCGTAACGGCAACCTGCGCTTAGAGATTGGTTTTGACTCGGCGCTGATTAACACTGTCAATTGCATAGTTATGCTGAGTTTGAGTAATTCCTACGTGGCCAACTCAACGGACCGCTCTCCTATCGGACTCTACACTGCCACCACCATAAGAGCACTCTCAACCGTTGCGCCGGTACAACTACATCATTCTACGCGGCTGGTTAATGACCACCGATAGATCAGAGACCCCAGCCCTCGAGTGTCACTGCTGCTTCTGTCCACGATGAACACCACCCAGATTGAAAAGTGCCTGGCGCAAATCTCAGGACTGTGGTCAGAGCCTGAGACCGCCTACCTGGCACACTCGTTCAGCCCCAGACCGCTATAGTGGTCAACGCCATGTCACACACCGAGGGAGGGGAAAACTGGGTGGCGTTCTACAGCACAGAGGACCGTATCGAATACTTCGACAGTTATGGTAGGTCCACCATACCAGGCAGACTATAAAAAGTTCCTGAGGTGCAAATTGCAACACTGCGTCTACAACAGGTATCGGGTGCAAGGCTTCGAGACTTCTGTCTATGGTCGCTACTGTCTCACCTACCTGTACCACCGAGCGGCTCTTGGTATATCACTCAGCGACTACGTGCATCTCCACGATTCGACCGTTCCTTCAGACAACGACACTCTGGTCCGCAGACTCTTCAACTCCATCCTCTCATCTTGTTGAAATGGACAATTTTGAATATATTCTTCAGTCACAAAACTATGTATTTGTTTATGTTTCAATTAATATGGCATGTTCTAATAACCTTTGTGATTTAATTTGTCATTCTCTCTTCAATATTTGAGAAAAACATTAAAGAAATATATTTCCAAGTTTTTTGTTGGTAACTTTATTGTTTTTGAAACTTTTCTTATTGAAAAATGATTAAACATTTAAATGTCGATGGAGGAATAGGAGGTAATTAACAACAACATGCTATAAACTAAATTAAGTTAAATCTAAAGTCTTTGGTTTAAAGTGGGAATTCTTTATCAATCTCCTCCTCCTCATTCCGCTCCTCAGAACGAATCTCTCCTCCAGGCAGTGCCGGGATGTCCTTATGCCCCCACGGTAAGGCGTTAATGCCGTCAGCGAGGATGTATCACTTGTCATCTGCAGGGCTCAATGACAGCTTAATCACTTGTATCGTGAAAACGCGGTGCCGGTGAGACTGGAAACGGGTATTGAGGGTGCTCAACAACACCCCGTTAAACAGGCATTCTCTGTAGTCGTTGGTGGTGAGGATGTTCTTTACAATTCCCCTGGCTTGCTTGGTGGTCTTGACCTTGTCTTCCTTCGCGTCATCCGCTATGTCCATGAAATAGAGTTTGGAGCGGAGACCGAGGTACTCAAGCAGCGATTGGCCGTTGGCTTTATCCTTGAATTTGGCAATGACCTTGGCGTTGGTTGGGTTGTAGTAGAGGTGGTCCTTGGGAGTAGAGGTGGTCCTTGGGGGTAGGCGCTGGTGTCAAAATCGTCCAAGTTCTCCAACATCTCCCTGTAGATGTATTTGGACATGAGTCGGTGTCATAAACATAAACATAAACATACAAATCAATAAACGGTATCAGGAAGCTGACACATCCTTTCTCCTTTTTAGCCCAACTGTAATGAACTTTTGTATGATTTACTAAATATGTAATATAAAGAAGGTACAATAAAATGAACAGAAAATATTCTAAAAAACGTGTTTTCAGAAATGTCCACCCAAACCCCATTATGGAGGCACGACAGAATCCTTTTCTACAGCACAGTGGTTTTAAGAGGGGAAATGCCCTCTCCCCCAGGATTAAGGGGCAACATATTTCGAATATACTCTTTTGTTCAATATTACCTCGACCTGCATATCAAGTTTTATTAATGAAATTGATAAGTAACTATGAGAGAGTGGTAATTTTTGTATTACCCATAAGAATAACATTAAACAAGTACTGCGTTTACCGGTAAATTAATATTTCAATTTTCTCCATAACCAGTAATTTTAGAATAATAATTCCATGGCAAGTTATTTAATTTTTCGAGTTTTTTTAATGGCGATAAGTAAATTCTATTTAACATTTATTAATTTTATAACAAATAAAATAACTAAATTTTGGAACATTTTAAGTCCTATAGTTTCCGAACCCGAATTTTCCCAGGAATTTGGTTGGTATCATTTTGTTGGAAGCCCACACCTCTACAAACCACTTAATATTAATAAAAATTCTTACAGCCGTCTTTGGGTAATTTTGATTTTTACGTTTTTAGCGAATTTTGGAAGTTATCCTTAAAAATCAAATATTCAAAAAATGAAAAAAACGCCTGTAGATATTGTAGTTACATACAAAATGACATAAAAATATGACCACTCGGGTGCGGTCTCATGCCTTGGACACATTCAGACATACAAACAGACAGACACACAGACATCACTCCGAAAATATTTTTTTTTAGAATCAGGGACCATTATAATGAATATTTCCACTAATAACTCAAATTCGAAAACTTTGACAACAATACTTTCTCCATATACTATGTATAAGGAGGAGACAGTAAAATACCCCCGTCGCAGCAAACTTGCGTATTCAGCGAATTTCCAATGAATATATATAGTACCTGGGGGGCCGAGCTTTGTTCGGTGCAAGGCCAGTAAGTTTGTTTAGGTTTAGATGACTTGGAGTAATTTCTCATCACTTCCCCCTACTTATAATCAGATTTGTATAACTCATTTGCCTCTTTTATACATTTTTAGGTCACTCCAGTTGTTATTTATAGCTCAATGTCCCTTTGATTTATTTTACTACTCTATATATGTAATCTTCACTAAAATATTTTAATCTCTGCTCTCAGGAAACCACATGTTAATAACACAACATGAGTATTACTTTGACTGTTCCCTAGTTGATTATGAACAGCTGTTAAAATTCTTGTGTTTTGATTTGAAACTCCATAAACCCAAAGTTAATTTTTTTAACTTTTCATTTTAGTTTTTTTACATTATTTGATTTTTCCTGGGGACGAGGCCTGTCTAGAACTTATTTTTATCCCACAAATTAGTTATTTCGAACATTTGAAGGAAATCGTTGGAGCCGTTTTTGAGATCAGTGTCGCAAGCAATCAAGCAAACCTTACTCATATTAGAGTGTAAGATAGAATGTATATATATATATATATCTTGATAACACATTAAGCCATTGACCAGGATTCATAAGTAATATATTCACAAATAAGGGATGTTTAAAATATTAATTTTTCACCATAAGAATAACATTGGGCATGAGTACGCAGGTTTGCTGAAAAAAGGAACATAATAATGAGGTTTTATGCAAATATCAATAGGTGAAGTCACATACCAAGTTTCATCCATATACATTCATAAATATGTTATATATAAGATTTTAATTAATCTCCATAAGAATAACATAGGGACCGAGTACCTAGGTTTGCTGCTACGGTAACCATCTGCGAAAAATTGGGTTTTTGTGCAAACAACAATAAAGCAACCAGATGAAGCCACATACCAAGTATCGTCAGTGGATGTTCATAAATAAGCGAGATATAAAATATGTATTTTTCTCCAAAAGAATAACATTAGCCAACGTACTGTGTTCAGCACGTTCTATGTCTCAGTAACCAATTAACGTAGAGCAATGATCAAAACACCAATGAGCTCAATCCAATGGTTTAAACTCAGATTGGATATAAATTAAAATTGCATGTAAAAAACCCCCAACACACACACACACACACACACACACACACAAAATATATAAAAATATATGAAAAAATATTGAAATTGAAACCCATAAGCCGCAATAGTTGAGAAGCATACTAAAGAAAATCTGGGGAAAAGTCATATGATTATATTATCAACAATTTATTGTTTACATTTAGATTTCTTTATATTAACTGTGAGGTTAAGTTTTGTTTATAACCATGACTATGGCCTTAAGGTCCGCAACATGTCGGTCTTAAAATAAAATAATCTAACACAGGGTACTGTGCTTAAAATGTTTAAAGTAATAACTATATTAGTAGCCCTTTTTACTGAAAATTAATATATATATATATATATATATACAAATTTGAGCGAATGGTGTTTTTGGCATCTGTGGACCTCAAAACGAAGAGTTATCATGGTCCCGGGCCTAGGTCTTAAAATGCCGACTACTGTAATAGCTATAGGAGAAATTCGCTAATAAGGTTCACAAAAATGCAATCTAAAGGAGCATTGAATTATAATAAAAAATGGAAGTGTGGCTCACCAAGCAAAAAAGAGGCAAATGAGCAAGGAAAATATGGAGAGGTGTCATAGTGAAAGTAAACTAGGCCTCCAAGCTAAGCTCAGTCCCCAGGATTTTTTTTCTATGTAATATTGTTACGTCATTTTGTTTCAGCAAAGAACGTTTTGCCGATAGGCCCAAACTTAAGAATAACAAACCAGCTACTTATTCCTTTAACCCTGCATACGTTGAATACGGCTGGCAAGTATTCAGAAGAGATCAGGACGCTGCGGGAGAATTGGGCCAAGAAACTAGTTCAAAACCTCTAACGTGCGCTACAAATTTTGTATTTAAGTATCAATGGAGATTTTATGCAGGTAAGTAGCAACAATGTTTAACGTATTTATAATACTCGTAGGTGCTTTGGCTCGATCCGTTACAAGACACTATATAATTCAGTCGTGTTATGTTACTTTTATGCTCGTGCACGGCGAGGGGAATAGTGTTGGTGGTGAGGTAGGAGTCAACCACCTTACACCTCTTCACCCTTTAGTGGTCTGTTGACAAGCAGGCGTTCTCCTTATAGGGTGTCCCACGTAAGGTATTTCTAACTGATTGCAGACGAACCACTCAATTGGCCTAGAAGGATGAAACAATTTATTTCCCAGTAAATCGACTCCAAGCAGTAACGTAAAAATAGTTTTAACTTGTTTAAAATACAGGTGTTCCAAAATCTGAGGGTCACTAGTTCGAATCTCGGAATTTTCAAATTTAAACATATGTCATGTTGTACACCATTTTTAAGCCATTTAACAGATACAAATTTTGGTGAAAACAGAACTCGCTTACCTCTATCCGTTTCAAAATGGCGGCTACTTTTGCGAAAAATATGAACATTCACGGAATACCCTGTATCTGGTAAACCACAAGCCATTTCTTTATTCTGACACAAATTTATTACTCGTATTGAACTCAGATTTACCCTGAAATGCTATATGTCAGTATTTAAAACATAGTGCAAAATAATAAAAATAAAAAAACAGCTTTTTTGAACATATTTATAGGTCCAAAACTCAAAAAAGTCAAATATTAATGGATATCAAATGGTATATCACTTTAAAGGTCTTAGAAATCCTAACAACTCTCTACCTTACGTCAACCTCGTATCTCTTTTTTTTTAGAAATCAACAAAAATCATCGTTTCTCCATATGAAGTACATGTTATTTCTACTTAACTCATTTATAAATGAGGCGTTAGAGTATTTGGAGGGGTTATGTTATTTGTATGTTACGTGTTATGTCAGACATGTATTAAAATTCAGAAAATATTTAAATACAATAGGCCTTTGCCTCATTGGCATTTGATGTTTCTGTGGTTACCCAAAGGCACGTTAATGCCGTGGATCCCAACAGATATCAGCAAAATTTATGTAGTTAAAAAATGATTCAATTATTTAAAACAATTACAATAAATTTGTCAACCAGATTTGGATTTATTGCATTAAAAAATAATAGTTTGTTAACAAAATAATGACAGAACAACCTGGATCGTCAGGGCCTAAAATAGGTTCAAATCGATATAGAAGCTTCAAGGTCAAGATAATATTACTGTAATAAAGCCACAATGGCCATAATGGTCGTATGGGAAATATAGGTATGGCTCATATGGATATGCATCATACTTTACTTTATTAGATCGCCTGGTTTGCATACAACTTATGGGTGACCTTGGAACTTCTATTGTTTTGGACTCTTATATCAATTTTTTTTGTTTCACTTGTAGACAGTGGGTCAATGTAAAAACTAATTTTCACAAAACTTTCGCCATCAAACAAAATATCTTGGAATAGAAAAGATCTAAGAATATAAATTAAAAATCGAGACAATATTACTGATATTGCTTCATTTAGAATGATTTTTTCCATTTTTCTTTGGTTTACATAAATATAGTAGTTTTTAAAACATAATTTATTATATGTTGTTTTTACAATTCTTCTTCTTTTGAGTTCACGGTCAAAATATTTGTTAAGAATAAATTGTGTTAATTCCTGTATATTTAATTGTTATCACAGTTAATGGATTGCACAAACGGACTCCTGCAAATGAACACAAGGACAATATGATGCTTGATTTATGTAAACATGCCAAAAAAAATGATGAGATAAAGAAAAAATGTAATGCAAAATTAAATAAGGTACCAGCCGGGGACTACATGGTTCGACTGACCTTATCGACCTTCCAGTCGTCGAGTGAGAAGCCCCCGCGTGAATTGGACGACAACAAAATGAATTATTATGTAAGTATAGCACATTGCACAACAACAATTTTAAAGCCATAACAAAAAATTTGTACTTTGTATATTCTAAAAGAGACCGAAAATTACAATTAAAAAACTTATATTTTGAGTTATATTTCGGTACAAATCTTTTTCATAACCTTATAATTTATACAACAATTAATTTAGTAATAAGCAGCCCGATAGTAATGGAAGGGATAATTGTAGGAACTTCGTCACAAAGACCCCCTCAGGACGAGATCCAGCCACAGGATGCAGCAAAAAAAACAGTGTTGAATGTACAGCTTGATATGTAACCAACAGGTACATTTGCTCAACCCCAACGAAGAAAGAAAGAAAGAATTTATTTCTCAAATTACACACATTACAAATTAGCATATACATACACAAATTTACAAAAGGTATACAACAATAATTGCCACGTTTTACTATAAGATACCAAGCTGACCTTTTTTGTGTATACCAGAGAAATATCAAATTTCTCCAAGGCTTAGCCTGTTTGGAGGCTTTATTAAAACTTAACAATTCATTACATATTTAGATGGCAGCTATAATTAACTATTTCTAACTTTAATCGTCACAAGAATGACAAATGTAATAAACTAAGTGTTTTATAAAATAAATAAATTAACAACTTATCTTCCAAAAAAAAGCAATGAAGAAAAGCAAAAATAACAAATTTGAGTACAATACATTGCAATTTAGCTTCCTTTAATAGGAAATCCTTCTAAAACAATCCATATACATAATACAATTATATTACTCTTAAAATAAATGTAAACAATAACTTATGAACTATATATGAATATTCTTACAGCCCAAGTTGTACATAAATTATTATATAATAATATGAAATAACAAATCTTCAATATCCTGAATTGTAAAAAGCCATACCCTTAGTTTTCTAAGAAAAAAATTACATTATTTAATTCTTTTATATAGGTATCTTTGGCAGTTTATTGTAAATCCTAAGTGCTAAAAAACTGTAGGTTTTGATAAAATATCACTGAAAGACATATTATAGCGATCCAAACAATATTGCATAGTAAACGCAATTCTGGTAGTTTTCCAAGATTTATCTTAATTTACACAATAGTTATGATAATGTCCTACCATCACGTCTGTCAAAACTACAATAATATTCTTGCTAAATTATTTGCAATGAGGCTGGTAATTGCATCAACATATTTTTGTTGCTAATACATTATAACGACAGTAAGTAGAAATGCTTAGCGGGAATATTGTGATCTATTATACCAGATTCTGTTTTTCATTACACAACAACTTCTCAAAGTGAAAATGAGTCGTCATCGGCCTGACCTGAAGCGTGAATGAACCGCGACAAGCAATGTTATAGTTTATCGTGTGATCGGTATCGGAATGTGTTATACTGCAATATGTATGTGTCTCACTGTCTCAGTAATGTTTTAATAATTTAATAATATGAAGAATCAACCTGAGGATTAACTGAAGATGTGGCTGCACAAAACATGCAATGGCATAACCTCAAAAAGTATATTGAACAGGTAAACCTTTTTATTTATTTTAAAATAAAAATCTAGCAGTTTAAACATGAATTCAGAATCTTATTTAGGCTTTCTATAGCCTAGGTTGGATATTAACAAGGTAAAAGTAACAAAGAGACACTGAAATTAAGTTACTAAGCCTTAAATATTCAAAATAAATATTGTAAAAAATATGATTAAAACCAAGCGAACGGTGGTCCATTGGCCCCATACGCTTCTGCAGCTTTCATGTAAGCAATTTTATCTAACTGATTTTGGTTATTCTTCAGGTTATGTTCCTTAAACTGTAGGGTTTTACGTAACCATTCCACTGTAGTAACCACAAAAACAACTTATTGTAGAAATAAAGAAAGGTATCGCCATAGCTACTATACATTCTGAGCGGAGAGTCAACCGAACTTGTAGCTGCAGCAATAACTTATTGTAAAAGTAAAAATAAGAGTTATTGTTATAAATACTATAAACTCTAGTAACGATTCTCATAATGTTTAGTATTATTAACAATAACTTATTGCTCTGGCAGCAAGATGTATTGCTTGGCTACAATTTCATTATTGTAATATTTGCAATACTTTCTGGTGCACGCTACAATAAAATATTGACAATAACAGGATTGTAGCTGCTACCAAGCATATTGCTGGGACCATATTTACAAGAACTTATTGCTCCACATACCATGATCTGGTTCATATAGAAATAATCTTTTTTCAGTGATATATTAGATGGTTTTGATAAAAGCACATTTCTACAATTCCGCAGTCTTTTCTTATAACCACCAATTTCCCTACAACTTCTACTTCTCACATAAAAAATCTTCAGTACCTTGTATGCATACCTTGTACCTTGTATACCTTAAAGAAATTATTTTCAAAGAACAAAATATTGGAAAATATCTTTCAAAACGATTGCTTTTTGTTATTAGTCTAATGAAATGTTTTTGAATTGTATACATCGATTTTAGATTTGTGACATATGTACCCCCCCCCCCAACACACAATACCATAATATTCTAATCTGCTATGAACTGATGAAAGATACAATGATCTCAATAAATTGTCCCACATCCCTCGAATAAAATAAAACAATCTTACAGCGTTGCAATTTTTTTGTTTTAGATTTGATATGTGTTCCTTCCAATTTAAATTTTCATCCAAAGTGACTAAACAATATTTTACGCTAGGTACACCTTTTACTTCAACACAAAAGTCACTAGATTTATCACCATTACATAGACATTTAATACATTTTAAAATTATTTTATCTTCATGCTTAAAATTTCCTCTAAGGGTAAAGTTGATGAGTTTAGTTTTTCTGCACTTAAAACCATATTATTTCTACAAAACCACCATTGAATTGACAGCAAGTCGTTGTTCATTTTTCTAGAGACTTCATTCCAAAAGTCTCCAGTATAAGACAAAGCGGTGTCATCGGCAAAAGAGGTTATACTTCCATTTAGAGTGGCGTTGCAAAGGTCATTGATATATAATAAAAATAAAGTTTCTCCCGAAACTGATCCTTGAGGAACATCGTGCTTAATTTCTCCCATCCCACTTACAACTCCATTAACTTTTACGCACTGCATTCTCTTTTCCAAATAACTTCTAAACCAATTACAGTGTATACGCAACCCCCCTTATTCCATATTTAAATAATTTATCTAATAAAATGCTAAGATCTACGGTGTCGAAAGCTTATTATATCTAAAAACAGTCCACTAACTTTTTTGCCATTGTTTAAACCATTCGTCAACCTATCCATGAATTCTAATAATGCAGTTTCTGTATTAATTCCTGCCCTGAAACCAAATTTTTTTACAAGAAATTATATTTTTTTCAAGAAAATCAACTAGCTTTTGTTTCATAACTCTTTCAATAATTTTGGCAAAGGTAGATAGCAAAGATATTGGTCTATAGTTATTGCAAACGTCCCTCGTGCGCTTATTAAAAATTGGTATCACCAAAGCATTCTTCAATTTTTCGGGGAAAACACCAGGTTCAAAACTCAAATTAATTATGTACAGTAGTAAATTTCTAATTTCATTAAAATGTATTTTGATTCAACTAGAATTAACTCCATCAAGACCAGGTGATGTTCCATTCTTTAACAAATTAACTGCTTTTTCAAATAATTTTCGGTCACAGGGGCCAGAAACATTGATTTTGCTAATGACTGATTATTAAAGCAATCCTTAAAGTTCATTAAATCTAATTTTGTAGGTTTTTGAATATGTCTGACTAATTTTTCAGAGATGCAAAGGAAATATGTATTAAATTCTTCAGCAACGTCCATATTATTACTTATAATACCATCTTCTACTTTCAAAGAAATAGGAAAATCATATTTTGGTTTCTGTCCGGTTACTTCTCTTAAATCATTCCAAGTTTCCTTAGAATTTCCCTGATGTTTGTCAAACAGATTGCTGTAATAATTATTTTTGAGGTTCTTTATGTGAATCTTTAATTTATTTCTGAATGATCTAAAGTACCCCAATAGTTCTTTATTTTTAGGATTCTTTTTAATCGCTTTTAGTAAACGATTACGCTTTTCAATCCGTTTACATGTATCATTATCTATCCACGGCTTTATTTTTTTCAATTTTTCTAAACTTTCTGTGCATAGGTTGTTTACTTTTATTTAATAAATCACAAAACTTGTCGTGAAACAAGTCAAAAGCTAGAGATGCATTTCTTTCTTTAAAAATTGGATCCCAATTTGCATTGCAAAGCATAGTATTAAAGTATTGATGGTCTACGCGAGTAGCCAGTGCGGTTTCAGTGAGCTTTACATTGTAGGTGTGCGCCGGCTGCGGCGCGCATCGCTCTCTCTCGCTCTCTACCCAGACAGCTGTTAAACAATGATCTGTTACAGAACTGTCAATCACTGCCGCTTGAACATTTAACCTATTTCTATTTCTTATCTTTATGTGAATATGATCTATACAAGTTTGTGAAGTGTTAGTGATGCGTGTTGGTTCGTTAATCATGGATTGTAAGCCATTTAAAGCTAAGGTAATCTTATAGTTATCTATCAGTTGCTTATTTTCTAATATATTTACGTTCATGTCTCCTACAATTATAACATTATCACAGAGCTTAACATCTGGTTTCACTAAATATTCAGATAACTCATTAACAAATAAGTCGCCAGATGATTGATGCAATCTATACAATGCTAAGAGTTTAAAATCAAAACCTAACACACTAAAAGAAAGCTCCAATGCATCAGATGAATTGAAATTACTTGGAGTTACTGATATTTTAGTGATGTTCTCACGCACATATACTGCTACACCTCCTGCACGGTAATTTTCATTTGTTTTAAAAAATTATACATAATTTGGAATACAAAAAAGGAAAGTTTCGGAATCTTTTATCCATATTTCAGAAAATACTATGATATTTGGCAATTTTTTCAGTATAGAAAGTTAAACTAAAACCAGGTCAAAGTTTTCCCTCATACTTCTAATATTTTGGTGACAAAGAAACCCAGTGGTTGTATTCAACAAACTAAATGGGTTCAAGCTTAGCATTTCCATAAATATAATATAATTAATATATAAACCATAATACTATAGTATCAGATAAAACACAATAAATAAAATTAATTATATCGTAATATAACCTAAACCCCTTTACCCTTTAAACAAACAATTAAAATAATAGATTTATCCAAATTACTATGAGAAACACTGTACTTAAAACATATGTTCAACATACCTACATATTTTCAAGGTCAGCTTGGCATCTTATTACAGACACTGGTACCTTCTCGTCTTTATGAATGAAGAATTTTCCTCCTCAAACCCACACAAATGTGAAGTTCTGCATCCTCTTCACGTCCCTTGTCATACCAAGTAGCTTTCTTCTGGACGGGATGAGAAACTCATTCACGTAAATAGGCTTATCATAGGTTAGGCCTAAATGTATAGTTGAAAAATCCCTCTTGGCTATTTTCTTTGCCAGCATCGACTCTGCATCAAACGTCCTCACAAACTTTATAATTATACCAGGAGGTCCATCTTCGTTAGGTCGTTTTGCAAGGGTGTGGCAGGCATCAACCATAGAATCGGTTACTTCCATACAAACTCGCCTTCGATATTATTACCTCAACAACTCGACCACAGTCAAACCTAGAGGCGAGTTGTCAATCCACACGAAAGCAGTCAAACCTAGAGACGAGTTTCCAATCCACTCGAGAGCAATCAAACCTAGAGGTAAGTTGCCAATCCACTAGAAAGCAGGCAAACCTAGAGGCGAGTTGTCAATCGACTCGGGAGCAATCAAACCTAGAGGCGAGTTCCCAATCCACACGAGAGCAGTCAAACCTAGAGACGAGTTGCTAATACACTCGAGAGCAATCAAACCTAGAGGCGAGTTGCCAATCCACTCAAGAGCTGTCAAACCTAGAGGTGAGTTGCCAATCCACTCGAGAGCAGTCAAACCTAGAGGCGAGTTGGCAATCCACTCGAGAGCAGTCAAACCTAGAGGCCAGTTGCTAATCCACTCGAGAGCAATCAAACCTAGAGGCGAGTTGCCAATCCAATCGAGAGCATTCAAACCTAGAGGTGAGTTGCCAATCCACTGGAGAGCATTCAAACCTAGAGGCGAGTTGCCAATCCACTCAAGAGCAGTCAAACCTAGAGGCGAGTTGCCAATCCACTCGAGAGCAGTCAAAAACCTAGAGGCCAGTTGCTAATCCACTCGAGAGCATTCAAACCTAGAGGCGAGTTGCAAATCTACTAGAGAGCAGTCAAACCTAGAGACGAGTTGCCAATCCAATCGAGAGCAGTCAAACCTAGAGGCGAGTTGCCAATCCACTCGGAGCAGTCAAACCTAGAAGCGAGTTGCCAAACCAATCTAGAGCAGTCAAACCTAGAGGCGAGTTGCCAATCCACTCGAGAGCAGTAAAACCTAGAGGCGAGTTGCCAATCCACTCGAGAGCAGACAAACCTAGAGGCCAGTTGCTAATCCACTCGAGAGCAATTAAACCTAGAGGCGAGTTGCCAATCCACTCGAGAACATTCAAACCTAGAGGCGATTGCCAATTCACTCGAGAGCAGTCAAACCTATAGGCGAGTTGCCAATCCACTCGAGAGCAGTGAAACCTAGAGGCGAGTTGCCAATCCACTCGAGAGCAGTCAAACCTAGAGGCGAGATGCCAATCCACTCGGGAGCAGTCAAACCGAGAAGCGAGTTGCCAAACCAAACTAGAGCAGTCAAACCTAGAGGCGAGTTGCCAAACCAATCTAGAGCAGTCAAACCTAGAGGCGAGTTACCAATCAACTCGAGAGCAGTCAAACCTAGAGGCGAGTTGCCAATCCACTCGGAGCAGTCAAACCTAGAAGCGAATTGCCAAACCAATCTAGAGCAGTCAAACCTAGAGGCGAGTTGTCAATCCACTCGGGAGAAGTTAAACCTAGAGGCGAGTTGCCAATCCACTCGAGAGCAGTCAAACCTAGAGGCGAGTTGATAATCCACTCGAGAGCAGTCAAACCTAGAGGCGAGTTGCCAATCCACTCGAGAGCAGTCAAACCCAGAGGCGAGTTGCCAATCCACTCGGAGCAGTCAAACCGAGAAGCGAGTTGCCAAACCAAACTAGAGCAGTCAAACCTAGAGGCGAGTTGCCAAACCAATCTAGAGCAGTCAAACCTAGAGGCGAGTTGTCAATCCACTCCGGGGGCAGTAAAATCTAGAAGCGAGTTTCCAATCCACTCGGGAGCAGTAAAACCTAGAGGCGAGTGGTCAATCCACTCGGGAGCAGTCAAACCTAGAAGCGAGATGCCAATCCACTCGGGAGCAGTCAAACCTAGAAGCGAGTTGTCAATCCACTCGGGAGCAGTCAAACCTAGAAGCGAGTTGCCAATCAACTCGGGAGCAGTCAAACCTAGAGGCGAGTTGCCAATCCACTCGGGAGCAGTCAAACCTAGAGGCGAGTTGCCAAACCACTCGAGAGCAGTCAAACCTAGAGGCGAGTTGCCAATCCACTCGAGAGCAGTCAAACCTAGAGGCGAGTTGCTAATCCACTCGAGAGCAGTCAATCCTAGAGGCGAGTTGCCAATCCACTCGGAGCAGTCAAACCTAGAAGCGAGTTGCCAAACCAATCTAGAGCAGTCAAAGCTAGAGGCGAGTTGCCAATCCACTCGGAGCAGTCAAACCTAGAAGCGAGTTGCCAAACCAATCTAGAGCAGTCAAACCTAGAGGCGAGTTGTCAATCCACTCGGGAGAAGTCAAACCTAGAGGCGAGTTGCCAATCCACTCGAGAGCAGTCAAAATTAGAGGCGAGTTGCCAATCCACTCGAGAGCAGCCAAACCTAGAGGCGAGTTGCCAATCCACTCGAGAGCAGACAAACCTAGAGGCGAGTTGCCAATCCACTCGGAGCAGTCAAACCTAGAAGCGAGTTGTCAATCCACTCGGGAGCAGTGAAACCTAGAAGCAAGTTGTCAGTCCACTCGGGAGCAGTCAAAGCTAGAAGCGAGTTGCCAATCTACTCGGGAGCAGTCAAACCTAGAGGCGAGTTGCCAATTTACTTGGGAGCAGTCATAATAGAGGTGATTTGCCAATCTACTCTAGATTAGTCAAACCTGGAGGCGAGTTGCCAATCCACTCGGGATGACTCAAACCTAGAAGCGAGTTTCCAATCCACTCTAGATCAGTCAATCCTAGAGGCGAGTTGCCAATCCACTCGAGAGCAGTCAAACCTAGAGGCTAGTTGCTAATCCACTCGAGAGTATTCAAACCTAGAGGCGAGTTGCAAATCTACTAGAGAGCAGTCAAACCTAGAGGCGAGTTGCCAATCCACTCGAGAGCAGTCAAACCTAGAGGCGAGTTGCCAATCCACTCGGAGCAGTCAAACCTAGAAGCGAGTTGCCAAACCAATCTAGAGCAGTCAAACCTAGAGGCGAGTTGCCAATCCACTCGAGAGCAGTAAATCCTAGAGGCAAGTTGCCAATCCACTCGAGAGCAGACAAACCTAGAGGCCAGTTGCTAATCCACTCGAGAGCAATCAAACCTAGAGGCGAGTTGCCAATCCACTCGAGAGCATTCAAACCTAGAGGTGATTGCCAATTCACTCGAGAGCAGTCAAACCTATAGGCGAGTTGCCAATCCACTCGAGAGCAGTGAAACCTAGAGGGGAGTTGCCAATCCACTGGAGAGCAGTCAAACCTAGAGGCGAGATGCCAATCCACTCGGAGCAGTCAAACCGAGAAGCGAGTTGCCAAACCAAACTAGAGCAATCAAACCTAGAGGCGAGTTGCCAAACCAATCTAGAGCAGGCAAACCTAGAGGCGAGTTGTCAATCCACTCAGGAGCAGTCAAACCTAGAAGCGAGTTGCCAATCCACTCGGGAGCAGTCAAACCTAGAAGCGAGTTGTCAATCCACTCGGGAGCAGTCAAACCTAGAAGCGAGTTGCCAATCCACTCGGGAGCAGTCAAACCTAGAGGCGAGTTGCCAATCCACTCGGGAGCAGTCAAACCTAGAGGCGAGTTGCCAAACCACTCGAGAGCAGTCAAACCTAGAGGCGAGTTGCCAATCCACTCGAGAGCAGTCAAACCTAGAGGCGAGTTGCTAATCCATTTGAGAGCAGTCAATCCTAGAGGCGAGTTGCCAATCCACTCGAGATCAGTCAAACCTAGAGGCGAGTTGCCAAACCAATCTAGAGCAGTCAAACCTAGAGGCGAGTTACCAATCCACTCGAGAGCAGTCAAACCTAGAGGCGAGTTGCCAATCCACTCGGAGCAGTCAAACCTAGAAGCGAATTGCCAAACCAATCTAGAGCAGTCAAACCTAGAGGCGAGTTGTCAATCCACTCGGGAGAAGTTAAACCTAGAGGCGAGTTGCCAATCCACTCGAGAGCAGTCAAACCTAGAGGCGAGTTGATAATCCACTCGAGAGCAGTCAAACCTAGAGGCGAGTTGCCAATCCACTCGAGAGCAGTCAAACCCAGAGGCGAGTTGCCAATCCACTCGGAGCAGTCAAACCTAGAAGCGAGTTGCCAAACCAATCTAGAGCAGTCATACCTAGAGGTGAGTTGGCAATCCACTCGGGAGCAGTAAAACCTAGAAGCGAGTTGCCAATCCACTCGGGAGCAGTCAAACCTAGAGGCGAGTTGCCAATTTACTTGGGAGCAGTCATAATAGAGGTGATTTGCCAATCTACTCTAGATTAGTCAAACCTAGAGGCGAGTTGCCGATCCACTCGGGAGCAGACAAACCTAGAGGCCAGTTGCCAATCCACTCGAGAGCAGTCAAACGTAGAGGCAAGTTGCCAATCCACTCTGGAGCAGTCAAACCTAGAGGCGAGTTGCCAATCCACTCGAGAGCAGTCAAACCTAGAGGCGAGTTGCTAATCCTCTCGATAGCAGTCAATCCTAGAGGCGAGTTGCCAATCCACTCGGAGCAGTCAAACCTAGAAGCGAGTTGCCAAACCAATCTAGAGCAGTCAAACCTAGAGGCGAGTTGCCAATCCACTCGAGAGCAGTCAAACCTAGAGGCGAGTTGTCAATCCACTCGGGAGCAGTCAAACCTAGAAGCGAGTTGCCAATCCACTCAGGAGCAGTCAAACCTAGAGGCGAGTTGCCAATCCACTCGGGAGCAGTCAAACCTAGAGGCGAGTTGCCAAACCACTCGAGAGCAGTCAAACCTAGAGGCGAGTTGCCAATCCACTCGAGAGCAGTCAAACCTAGAGGCGAGTTGCTAATCCATTTGAGAGCAGTCAATCCTAGAGGCGAGTTGCCAATCCACTCGAGAGCAGTCAAATCTAGAGGCGAGTTGCCAAACCAATCTAGAGCAGTCAAACCTAGAGGCGAGTTACCAATCCGCTCGAGAGCAGTCAAACCTAGAGGCGAGTTGCCAATCCACTCGGAGCAGTCAAACCTAGAAGCGAATTGCCAAACCAATCTAGAGCAGTCAAACCTAGAGGCGAGTTGTCAATCCACTCGGGAGAAGTTAAACCTAGAGGCGAGTTGCCAATCCACTCGAGAGCAGTCAAACCTAGAGGCGAGTTGATAATCCACTCGAGAGCAGTCAAACCTAGAGGCGAGTTGCCAATCCACTCGAGAGCAGTCAAACCAAGAGGCGAGTTGCCAATCCACTCGGAGAAGTCAAACCTAGAGGCGAGTTGCTAATCCTCTCGAAAGCAGTCAATCTTAGAGGCGAGTTGCCAATCCACTCGGAGCAGTCAAACCTAGAAGTGAATTGCCAAACCAATCTAGAGCAGTCAAACCTAGAGGCGAGTTGCCAATCCACTCGAGAGCAGTCAAACTTAGAGGCGAGTTGCCAATCCACTCGGGAGCAGTCAAACCTAGAAGCGAGTTGCCAATCCACTCGGGAGCAGTCAAACCTAGAAGCGAGTTGTCAATCCACTCGGGAGCAGTCAAACCTAGAAGCGAGTTGCCAATCCACTCGGGAGCAGTCAAACCTAGAGGCGAGTTGCCAAACCACTCGAGAGCAGTCAAACCTAGAGGCGAGTTGCCAATCCACTCGAGAGCAGTCAAACCTAGAGGCGAGTTGCTAATCCATTTGAGAGCAGTCAATCCTAGAGGCGAGTTGCCAATCCACTCGAGAGCAGTCAAACTTAGAGGCGAGTTGCCAAACCAATCTAGAGCAGTGAAACCTAGAGGCGAGTTACCAATCCACTCGAGAGCAGTCAAACCTAGAGGCGAGTTGCCAATCCACTCGGAGCAGTCAAACCTAGAAGTGAATTGCCAAACCAATCTAGAGCAGTCAAACCTAGAGGCGAGTTGTCAATCCACTCGGGAGAAGTTAAACCTAGAGGCGAGTTGCCAATCCACTCGAGAGCAATCAAACCTAGAGGCGAGTTGATAATCCACTCGAGAGCAGTCAAACCTAGAGGCGAGTTGCCAATCCACTCGAGAGCAGTCAAACCCAGAGGCGAGTTGCCAATCCACTCGGAGCAGTCAAACCTAGAAGCGAGTTGCCAAACCAATCTAGAGCAGTCATACCTAGAGGTGAGTTGGCAATCCACTCGGGAGCAGTAAAACCTAGAAGCGAGTTGCCAATCCACTCGGGAGCAGTCAAACCTAGAGGTGAGTTGCCAATTTACTTGGGTGCAGTCATAATAGAGGTGATTTGCCAATCTACTCTAGATTAGTCAAACCTAGAGGCGAGTTGCCGATCCACTCGGGAGCAGACAAACCTAGAGGCCAGTTGCCAATCCACTCGAGAGCAGTCAAACGTAGAGGCAAGTTGCCAATCCACTCTGGAGCAGTCAAACCTATAGGCGAGTTGCCAATCCACTCGAGAGTAGTCAAACCTAGAGGCGAGTTGCTAATCCTCTCGAGAGCAGTCAATCCTAGAGGCGAGTTGCCAATCCACTCGGAGCAGTTAAACCTAGAAGCGAGTTGCCAAACCAATCTAGAGCAGTCAAACCTAGAGGCGAGTTTCCAATCCACTCGAGAGCAGTCAAACCTAGAGGCGAGTTGCCAATCCACTCGGGAGCAGTCAAACCTAGAAGCGAGTTGTCAATCCACTCGGGAGCAGTGAAACCTAGAAGCGAGTTGTCAATCCACTCGGGAGCAGTCAAAGCTAGAAGCGAGTTGCCAATCTACTCGGGAGCAGTCAAACCTAGAGGCGAGTTGCCAATTTACTTGGGAGCAGTCATAATAGAGGTGATTTGCCAATCTACTCTAGATTAGTCAAACATAGAGGCGAGTTGCCAATCCACTCGGGATGAGTCAAACCTAGAAGCGAGTTTCCAATCCACTCTAGATCAGTCAATCCTAGAGGCGAGTTGCCAATCCACTCGAGAGCAGTCAAACCTAGAGGCTAGTTGCTAATCCACTCGAGAGTATTCAAACCTAGAGGTGAGTTGCAAATCTACTAGAGAGCAGTCAAACCTAGAGGTGAGTTGCCAATCCACTCGAGAGCAGTCAAACCTAGAGGCGAGTTGCCAATCCACTCGGAGCAGTCAAACCTAGAAGCGAGTTGCCAAACCAATCTAGAGCAGTCAAACCTAGAGGCGAGTTGCCAATCCACTCGAGAGCAGTAAATCCTAGAGGCAAGTTGCCAATCCACTCGAGAGCAGACAAACCTAGAGGCCAGTTGCTAATCCACTTGAGAGCGATCAAACCTAGAGACGAGTTGCCAATCCACTCGAGAGCAGTCAAACCCAGAGGCGAGTTTCCAATCCACTCGGGAGCAGTCAAACCTAGAGGCGAGTTTCCAATCCACTCGGGAGCAGTCAAACCTAGAGGTTAGTTGCCAAACCACTCGAGAGCAGTCAAACCTAGAGGCGAGTTGCCAATCCACTCGAGAGCAGTCAACCCTAGAGGCGAGTTGCTAATCCATTTGAGAGCAGTCAATCCTAGAGGCGAGTTGCCAATCCACTCGAGAGCAGTCAAACCTAGAGGCGAGTTGCCAATCCACTCGGATCAGTCAAACCTAGAAGCGAGTTGCCAAACCAATCTAGAGCAGTCAAACCTAGAGGCGAGTTACCAATCCACTCGAGAGCAGTCAAACCTAGAGGCGAGTTGCCAATCCACTCGGAGCAGTCAAACCTAGAAGCGAATTGCCAAACCAATCTAGAGCAGTCAAACCTAGAGGCGAGTTGTCAATCCACTCGGGAGAAGGTAAACCTGGAGGCGAGTTGCCAATCCACTCGAGAGCAGTCAAACCTAGAGGCGAGTTGATAATCCACTCGAGAGCAGTTAAACCTAGAGGCGAGTTGCCAATCCACTCGAGAGCAGTCAAACCCAGAGGCGAGTTGCCAATCCACTCGGAGCAGTCAAACCTAGAAGCGAGTTGCCAAACCAATCTAGAGCAGTCATACCTAGAGGTGAGTTGGCAATCCACTCGGGAGCAGTAAAACCTAGAAGCGAGTTGCCAATCCACTCGGGAGCAGTCAAACCTAGAGGCGAGTTGCCAATTTACTTGGGAGCAGTCATAATAGAGGTTATTTGCCAATCTACTCTAGATTAGTCAAACCTAGAGGCGAGTTGCCGATCCACTCGGGAGCAGAAAAACCTAGAGGCCTGTTGCCAATCCACTCGAGAGCAGTCAAACGTAGAGGCAAGTTGCCAATCCACTCTGGAGCAGTCAAACCTAGAGGCGAGTTGCCAATCCACTCGAGAGCAGTCAAACCTAGAGGCGAGTTGCTAATCCTCTCGAGAGCAGTCAATCCTAGAGGCGAGTTGCCAATCCACTCGGAGCAGTCAAACCTAGAAGCGAGTTGCCAAACCAATCTAGAGCAGTCAAACCTAGAGGCGAGTTGCCAATCCACTCGAGAGCAGTCAAACCTAGAGGCGAGTTGTCAATCCACTCGGGAGCAGTCAAACCTAGAAGCGAGTTGCCAATCCACTCAGGAGCAGTCAAACCTAGAGGCGAGTTGCCAATCCACTCGGGAGCAGTCAAACCTAGAGGCGAGTTGCCAAACCACTCGAGAGCAGTCAAACCTAGAGGCGAGTTGCCAATCCACTCGAGAGCAGTCAAACCTAGAGGCGAGTTGCTAATCCATTTGAGAGCAGTCAATCCTAGAGGCGAGTTGCCAATTCACTCGAGAGCAGTCAAATCTAGAGGCGAGTTGCCAAACCAATCTAGAGCAGTCAAACCTAGAGGCGAGTTACCAATCCGCTCGAGAGCAGTCAAACCTAGAGGCGAGTTGCCAATCCACTCGGAGCAGTCAAACCTAGAAGCGAATTGCCAAACCAATCTAGAGCAGTCAAACCTAGAGGCGAGTTGTCAATCCACTCGGGAGAAGTTAAACCTAGAGGCGAGTTGCCAATCCACTCGAGAGCAGTCAAACCTAGAGGCGAGTTGATAATCCACTCGAGAGCAGTCAAACCTAGAGGCGAGTTGCCAATCCACTCGAGAGCAGTCAAACCCAGAGGCGAGTTGCCAATCCACTCGGAGAAGTCAAACCTAGAGGCGAGTTGCTAATCCTCTCGAAAGCAGTCAATCTTAGAGGCGAGTTGCCAATCCACTCGGAGCAGTCAAACCTAGAAGCGAGTTGCCAAACCAATCTAGAGCAGTCAAACCTAGAGGCGAGTTGCCAATCCACTCGAGAGCAGTCAAACTTAGAGGCGAGTTGCCAATCCACTCGGGAGCAGTCAAACCTAGAAGCGAGTTGCCAATCCACTCGGGAGCAGTCAAACCTAGAAGCGAGTTGTCAATCCACTCGGGAGCAGTCAAACCTAGAAGCGAGTTGCCAATCCACTCGGGAGCAGTCAAACCTAGAGGCGAGTTGCCAAACCACTCGAGAGCAGTCAAACCTAGAGGCGAGTTGCCAATCCACTCGAGAGCAGTCAAACCTAGAGGCGAGTTGCTAATCCATTTGAGAGCAGTCAATCCTAGAGGCGAGTTGCCAATCCACTCGAGAGCAGTCAAACCTAGAGGCGAGTTGCCAAACCAATCTAGAGCAGTGAAACCTAGAGGCGAGTTACCAATCCACTCGAGAGCAGTCAAACCTAGAGGCGAGTTGCCAATCCACTCGGAGCAGTCAAACCTAGAAGTGAATTGCCAAACCAATCTAGAGCAGTCAAACCTAGAGGCGAGTTGTCAATCCACTCGGGAGAAGTTAAACCTAGAGGCGAGTTGCCAATCCACTCGAGAGCAATCAAACCTAGAGGCGAGTTGATAATCCACTCGAGAGCAGTCAAACCTAGAGGCGAGTTGCCAATCCACTCGAGAGCAGTCAAACCCAGAGGCGAGTTGCCAATCCACTCGGAGCAGTCAAACCTAGAAGCGAGTTGCCAAACCAATCTAGAGCAGTCATACCTAGAGGTGAGTTGGCAATCCACTCGGGAGCAGTAAAACCTAGAAGCGAGTTGCCAATCCACTCGGGAGCAGTCAAACCTAGAGGTGAGTTGCCAATTTACTTGGGTGCAGTCATAATAGAGGTGATTTGCCAATCTACTCTAGATTAGTCAAACCTAGAGGCGAGTTGCCGATCCACTCGGGAGCAGACAAACCTAGAGGCCAGTTGCCAATCCACTCGAGAGCAGTCAAACGTAGAGGCAAGTTGCCAATCCACTCTGGAGCAGTCAAACCTATAGGCGAGTTGCCAATCCACTCGAGAGTAGTCAAACCTAGAGGCGAGTTGCTAATCCTCTCGAGAGCAGTCAATCCTAGAGGCGAGTTGCCAATCCACTCGGAGCAGTTAAACCTAGAAGCGAGTTGCCAAACCAATCTAGAGCAGTCAAACCTAGAGGCGAGTTTCCAATCCACTCGAGAGCAGTCAAACCTAGAGGCGAGTTGCCAATCCACTCGGGAGCAGTCAAACCTAGAAGCGAGTTGTCAATCCACTCGGGAGCAGTGAAACCTAGAAGCGAGTTGTCAATCCACTCGGGAGCAGTCAAAGCTAGAAGCGAGTTGCCAATCTACTCGGGAGCAGTCAAACCTAGAGGCGAGTTGCCAATTTACTTGGGAGCAGTCATAATAGAGGTGATTTGCCAATCTACTCTAGATTAGTCAAACATAGAGGCGAGTTGCCAATCCACTCGGGATGAGTCAAACCTAGAAGCGAGTTTCCAATCCACTCTAGATCAGTCAATCCTAGAGGCGAGTTGCCAATCCACTCGAGAGCAGTCAAACCTAGAGGCTAGTTGCTAATCCACTCGAGAGTATTCAAACCTAGAGGTGAGTTGCAAATCTACTAGAGAGCAGTCAAACCTAGAGGTGAGTTGCCAATCCACTCGAGAGCAGTCAAACCTAGAGGCGAGTTGCCAATCCACTCGGAGCAGTCAAACCTAGAAGCGAGTTGCCAAACCAATCTAGAGCAGTCAAACCTAGAGGCGAGTTGCCAATCCACTCGAGAGCAGTAAATCCTAGAGGCAAGTTGCCAATCCACTCGAGAGCAGACAAACCTAGAGGCCAGTTGCTAATCCACTTGAGAGCGATCAAACCTAGAGACGAGTTGCCAATCCACTCGAGAGCAGTCAAACCCAGAGGCGAGTTTCCAATCCACTCGGGAGCAGTCAAACCTAGAGGCGAGTTTCCAATCCACTCGGGAGCAGTCAAACCTAGAGGTTAGTTGCCAAACCACTCGAGAGCAGTCAAACCTAGAGGCGAGTTGCCAATCCACTCGAGAGCAGTCAACCCTAGAGGCGAGTTGCTAATCCATTTGAGAGCAGTCGATCCTAGAGGCGAGTTGCCAATCCACTCGAGAGCAGTCAAACCTAGAGGCGAGTTGCCAATCCACTCGGAGCAGTCAAACCTAGAAGCGAGTTGCCAAACCAATCTAGAGCAGTCAAACCTAGAGGCGAGTTACCAATCCACTCGAGAGCAGTCAAACCTAGAGGCGAGTTGCCAATCCACTCGGAGCAGTCAAACCTAGAAGCGAATTGCCAAACCAATCTAGAGCAGTCAAACCTAGAGGCGAGTTGTCAATCCACTCGGGAGAAGGTAAACCTGGAGGCGAGTTGCCAATCCACTCGAGAGCAGTCAAACCTAGAGGCGAGTTGATAATCCACTCGAGAGCAGTTAAACCTAGAGGCGAGTTGCCAATCCACTCGAGAGCAGTCAAACCCAGAGGCGAGTTGCCAATCCACTCGGAGCAGTCAAACCTAGAAGCGAGTTGCCAAACCAATCTAGAGCAGTCATACCTAGAGGTGAGTTGGCAATCCACTCGGGAGCAGTAAAACCTAGAAGCGAGTTGCCAATCCACTCGGGAGCAGTCAAACCTAGAGGCGAGTTGCCAATTTACTTGGGAGCAGTCATAATATAGGTTATTTGCCAATCTACTCTAGATTAGTCAAACCTAGAGGCGAGTTGCCGATCCACTCGGGAGCAGAAAAACCTAGAGGCCTGTTGCCAATCCACTCGAGAGCAGTCAAACGTAGAGGCAAGTTGCCAATCCACTCTGGAGCAGTCAAACCTAGAGGCGAGTTGCCAATCCACTCGAGAGCAGTCAAACCTAGAGGCGAGTTGCTAATCCTCTCGAGAGCAGTCAATCCTAGAGGCGAGTTGCCAATCCACTCGGAGCAGTCAAACCTAGAAGCGAGTTGCCAATCCAATCTAGAGCAGTCAAACCTAGAGGCGAGTTGCCAATCCACTCGAGAGCAGTCAAACCTAGAGGCGAGTTGCCAATCCACTCGGGAGCAGTCAAACCTAGAAGCGAGTTGCCAATCCACTCGGGAGCAGTCAAACCTAGAAGCGAGTTGTCAATCCACTCGGGAGCAGTCAAACCTAGAAGCGAGTTGCCAATCCACTCGGGAGCAGTCAAACCTAGAGGCGAGTTGCCAATTTACTTGGGAGCAGTCATAATAGAGGTTATTTGCCAATCTACTCTAGATTAGTCAAACCTAGAGGCGAGTTGCCGATCCACTCGGGAGCAGAAAAACCTAGAGGCCTGTTGCCAATCCACTCGAGAGCAGTCAAACGTAGAGGCAAGTTGCCAATCCACTCTGGAGCAGTCAAACCTAGAGGCGAGTTGCCAATCCACTCGAGAGCAGTCAAACCTAGAGGCGAGTTGCTAATCCTCTCGAGAGCAGTCAATCCTAGAGGCGAGTTGCCAATCCACTCGGAGCAGTCAAACCTAGAAGCGAGTTGCCAATCCAATCTAGAGCAGTCAAACCTAGAGGCGAGTTGCCAATCCACTCGAGAGCAGTCAAACCTAGAGGCGAGTTGCCAATCCACTCGGGAGCAGTCAAACCTAGAAGCGAGTTGCCAATCCACTCGGGAGCAGTCAAACCTAGAAGCGAGTTGTCAATCCACTCGGGAGCAGTCAAACCTAGAAGCGAGTTGCCAATCCACTCGGGAGCAGTCAAACCTAGAGGCGAGTTGCCAATCCACTCGGGAGCAGTCAAACCTAGAGGCGAGTGTCCAACCCACTCGAGAGCAGTCAAACCTAGAGGCGAGTTGCCAATCCACTCGAGAGCAGTCAAACCTAGAGGCGAGTTGCTAATCCATTTGAGAGCAGTCAATCCTAGAGGCGAGTTGCCAATCCACTCGGAGCAGTCAAACCTAGAAGCCAGTTGCCAAACCAATCTAGAGCAGTCAAACCTAGAGGCGAGTTGCCAATCCACTCGAGAGCAGTCAAACCTAGAGGCGAGTTGCCAATCCACTCGGAGCAGTCAAACCTAGAAGCGAATTGCAAAACCAATCTAGAGCAGTCAAACCTAGAGGCGAGTTGTCAATTCACTCGGGAGAAGTCAAACCTAGAAGCGAGTTGCCAAACCAATCTAGAGCAGTCATACCTACAGGTGAGTTGGCAATCCACTCGGGAGCAGTAAAACCTAGAAGCGAGTTGCCAATCCACTCGGGAGCAGTCACACCTAGAGGCGAGTTGTCAATCCACTCGGGAGCAGTCAACCCTAGAAGCGAGTTGCCAATCCACTCGGGAGCAGTCAAACCTAGAAGCGAGTTGTCAATCCACTCGGGAGCAGTCAAACCTAGAAGCGAGTTGTCAATCCACTCGGGTGCAGTCAAAGCTAGAAGCGAGTTGCCAATATACTCGGGAGCAGTCAAACCTAGAGGCGAGTTGCCAATTTACTTGGGAGCAGTCATAATAGAAGTGATTTGCCAATCTACTCTAGATTAGTCAAACCTAGAGGCGAGTTGCCGATCCACTCGGGAGCAGACAAACCTAGAGGCGAGTTGCCAATCCACTCGAGAGCAGTCAAACGTAGAGGCAAGTTGCCAATCCACTCTGGAGCAGTCAAACCTAGAGGCGAGTTGCCAATCCACTCGGGAGCAGTCAAACCTAGAGGCGAGTTGTCAATCCACTCGGGAGCTGTAAAACCTAGAGGCGAGTTCCCAATCCACTCGGGATGAGTCAAACCTAGAAGCGAGTTTCCAATCCACTCTAGATCAGTCAATCCTAGAGGCGAGTTGCCAATCCACTCGGGAGCACTCAAATTTAGAGGTGAGTTGCTAATCCGGATCACGTAGGCGTTTTGAAACACCACCTCTTGGAACTATTTTAGGAAAATACTTTTCAGCAATGTACGCTGAAAAAATATAACATTCTAAATACGGTAAAGTGTATTGTTTCAATATAAACATAGTCCTACTAAAGTAACAACAGTAGAAATTAACTCGAGTTTGGAATCACACTATCATTATATCATATATTTTATCAGTTCTGTGTGCATATTCGTGTGGAACGCACCCCCAGACTCTGTCATTGTGCATCGCAGGGTAGGTCAATCGTAATTGAATATTTCAGTTGTGCGTTATTAAACAGAACTGCCGTAGTCACCAATATTATTTTAGTTTGTATTTACTATTACAATCGATATCAGTTAAAGAAACTGTTCTAGTGTTACTTCAAATTGATTAGACAAAAAAGGGAATTCATAATCCCCGGTGGGGATTCGACCATCAAGAGATGTACTGTGAGCATCGACACAAAAGGATTTGACAAGGACGGAATTCTGATTTGGACGTGCATAGTCAAGAAAGGAGGTCCATGCCCACCACAGATAACTACAAACAGCGGTAAGCATATCCACTCTATTCTGTAACATGTTAGACCAAGCAAAATAGGGTGAAAACTTCTAAATTAATTAAAAAATTTCAAGCAGACATATTAATAATGTAAAATGTTTTATACGATCCCATGTTTTAAATGCCAAGGTTTCTACTTCGAGTAAAGTGAGCTTTCACTGCCGCATTGGAATTTCCTTCTATTTAAATGTCAATAAAATTAAAGTTTTGTCTGTACATAGCTTAAAATCTTAAAATTTTTCAGGATAAACCTTTTGAAATGGAATTTGCGGCAAAATGTTCTAAAAAGATTGCCTTCAATTTGATATACAACTCGACCTATGTTTGAATGTAAAATTTTCTTCCAACCCCCAGCCAACAGTACATAACACAATACTGTTTAGTAACTGAAAAGTGGAAATAAAATGTAATTCTCCTACCTCATTTTATTCAAGAGATATGTTACCGTCTCCAGACTTTACAGCACCCTTGTATATCACAACAGTTTATGAGGCTAATTGATACCCCATGCAATAAGACGGTTGAATTGGCACAGCAAATTAAACTCACTAAAAAAAAGGTAAATTAGTAAAAAAAGAATGACTTAAAATTTTTTAATCGGTAAAATGTTAACTTCAGTGGCGGATTTAGGGGGGGCTATAGGGGTTGTAGCCCAGGGCGGAAAATTTACAGAAAATTAATAAGTTGTTTACAAATTAAATGTTGAAACGGGGAACATTTTGACGAAAGCGGATGACAGTGACGATATGCCGCCCTTTTAAAGGTAAAGGTAGTAACCAAAGACTAATGTATTACGCTTGCACTCCCTCACACTGCAGTTCCTCAAAGCAGTCGTAATGCATTTGTCATTCATCCGTACTAGCGACAAGACGATTACGATAACAGAGGAAGGGCGGCATGCCACGAGCTACAATTATTTTAACTCTCCCCTCTGCTCATCAGGCACTGCGCCACTATGACTACATCCTACTCACGGACTTCCAAGTTTACCCGTACCTTCGCATAGCATTAAAATTATTTGTACACAATATCAATAATGACTAAGGCACACGGCTGAGAAATTTTGCAACAATCGAATTTGAGATGACAATAACAAAATTCAGGCTACAATGAAATTTTTAAACTCAAGATAACAAAGAAAGTTATTTCAGCCGTCGTATACTTACCATCAAAGGCTACCAGACATAATCGTTCATTCTGGAGGATATTGTTTTTAACAAAACATATGACCAAGGACAAACGAGTTCGCACGCAGCACGCTGACGTGAGGGAAGTGAATTTCCACATACACAACTTTTAAAACTCAAAACCAGTGTAAAAACATACATTTATTCCAATTTGATTGAAATCTTAAAACATAGATTTTTTGGCTGTTTTGATGCTTCTGTTTTTACTTATTTGCCTGCAATGCTAGGAATACAATTTTGCGCATTATAAGGTTAGGAGAAGGTCCAGCCAGGCTTCAAAGTAGGCGTGAGATTGCTGGGGATGATACAAATACACCAAGAAATGAATAACATGCTTTTCTAATGTAAAAACCCAGTAGATGTAATTGATGCTTTCACCGTCAAAAAGACGGAGGTCGAGGACGGAAGTCATGAATTAAATCCACGTCACCGGATTAAATTCTCAGAATTCCCCAAACCTAACTGAAGCGACCCCTTTTTCAACCTCTAAACGACCAATTTCATGGTTATATTACCAATAACGAATTGTAAACTGAAAAAAACAATATCAAAGTAAAAACTTTGTTTTAATACAATTACTGTTGACTCACAGAAACCAAACGAGTGAGGTCTGTAATCTCACGCCACACGCCGTTATCATTTTTACCGCGGTCGGAGGTCAATTTCGCTGTGATATCCAAGCTTCGTTGTTGCCGCGAGTTGAAATCAATTCACTCCCGTACTGTAAAAACCTTTTATATTTCGTTCTGTTTGCCTTATATTATTTCCCTTGTACACGGAGGTTTCTTATAAACTTCACAAATCATCTGCGCGATTCTGTCTCCTCTACAAACGTTAAAATCAGTATCAGAGTTATTCATCAACAATATGCAAAAATTCCTAGTGTAGTCTCTATCAATAACACCAGCGTTAACACCGATCGAGTATTTTAATGCTATACCAGATCGTGGCGCGATCCTTCCGTAACACCCGCTTGGAAACTTAAAAGTCAAGTCTGTAAATATCAGTTTTTTACTGCGTTTTGGTAAGACACAATCATAAGCGGTTCTCAAATCCAAACCAGCGGCTTCCAACGAACCTTCAACAGGTGGTAATGCATTTTCTGTTAAAAAAATAATATTCGCAAGTTTCTTCCATAATTGACTCCTATTCTATACGTTATTAAGTTTTAAAACAGAATAAATTATATGGATTAATGTTTAAAAATAAATAAGGAATACAGCTGTTTGCAATTCAGTTGAATACAAATTAATATCTTGTAAACTTGATGTAATGTTTCGTCTTATCATTCGGCAAATTTATTTTTCCGTTATATATTATTTACAGGGGCTTGTCAGATTGTAAAAGAGCCTTATATTATTTGATGACATTCGTTCATTCCAACTCTCCGGCAATTGAAACTTGATATTATCACATTTTACAAGAATACGCGGTCCGAATTGATTATAAATTAGTTCAATGTCTTTGATAAAATACTTTTTACCATGTTCTAAATCATTTAATCTTGTAAAAGATTTACCATTGACTTCATTCAATATGCTATCATCACCAAGTTCCACCTGTTGCTTAATATTATTGGTGTGGTTTACAAGTGTATGTTGATGATTGTTATTTGAGGTATATGTTAGATTTTATCGGGCCCCGATCTGGGTCCCACTCTAATTCCTATAATGAAGGTAGAGGTTGGAGAACTTTTACCTGAGTATTTATCATCAGTGTGTGAAGCTTGAATCACTTGCTTAACTTGGTCTTTCGTAGGGTGTTTAAGGTCTCTCACCTACAGATGTATAATAACCTTCCTCAACGCACGTCACGCACGACGTCAGGTCGGATCGCAACGTACAACGATTGCGGTTACCGAGCGTCACGGTATACCGACCATCGTCAACGCACGTCACAGTCTTGATACGCTTGGTAACCGTAATCGTTGTAGGCCTACGGTATGATCCAATCTAATGACTAAAGGGGGGTGTATTGAGATCACCCCCTTCAACGACGATTGTCTGATGGAAAACAGGATGTTATAAAAAACTACTTTATCAGAGGCAGTCAGACCGTGACGTGCTTTGACGATGGCTGTTATACATTTGTAGTTTAGAGTCCTAAACACCCTAATAAAGACCAAGTTTTTAAAGTGTTTCAAGCTTCACACTCTGATTATGAAGGTCACTATAAATCTTAAAACTGTACTCTTCTTGGATATAAAAGTTTAAAACACACCAAATAGCACTCTTGTCATGGGTAATTTGAAACTAAGCTAACACACTTTACATACCGTAATGCAAGTTAAAACTACTTTTTGTAGACAAGGTTTACCGGAATAAGTCAATTTTCCCACACATAAGCATATAACTCCAGTTGAATTTGAGATAACAAAATAATTTTACATATTATAAGGTTTAACTTGGATTTTACAGGATATAATTTGATTTTTACATTCGAAAACACATAATCTTGGCTAATAATGAGGTTTGACTTGAAATTTTATTTGTCCTTATCTTTTCCAGGTAGCCGAAACAGGGTAGCTAAAAGCATAGTGGGGTGGGTTTCGTACCTACATGAAAAGTTAAAATTTGTATTTTTTCCGTTGTATTGGACTTGTATAAACAGTTAAACGCGAGTATTAGAAGCGCCGCAATATTGACATCTAACCGCAGCCGAATGATAACGGCGTGTGGCGTGAGATTACAGACCTCACTCGTTTGGTTTCTATGAGTCAACACAGTAATTGTATTAAAACAAAGTTTTCACTTTAATATTGCTTTTGAATTTATTTTTTCAGATTTCAATTCGTTATTGGTAATATAACCATACAATTGGTCGTTTAGAGGTTGAAAAAGGGGTCGCTTAGGTTAGGTTTGGGCAATTCTGAGAATTTAATCCAATATTTAATCCGGTCTTGAATTTAATCCATGACCTCCGTCTTTTTGGCAGTGAAAGCTTCAATTACATCTACTAACCCCCATAAGACTACGTACTGTGTTTAGCCGATATCAATTTTGTTTAATAACTCGGTAAATATTTATGTAGAATGACGAGAGAGGGCTTAAAACTTTTGCTTCACTAATTCCCATCTTAATACATGCATTAATTTTACGTCCGGGGCTTTTCTGACCCTTTTGGGACCAAAAACTCGAAATTTGAAAGAATAGTCCCCAAAAAAGGAGTTTAGAGTTCTCCGATTGTTTTTCCCAACGAACTTGTCCAACTGATTATAGAAAGGAACGTCCCTATGAAATTTTAAGTAAATCGGACAAAGAATGCGATCGCTAGAGTGCATACACACACACACAAACACACACACACACATATATATATATATATATATATATATATCATTTTGAACGGGGATGATTCATAACGTCAAGGTGCATAAAGTAAAGTAGCTATTTTTTACAGTTTTGTTATGTAGTGATTTCAAATCGTAAAGTTTCAAAACGTCCAGTTCATAATTATAAAGTGTTAAATATATAGTGTTTCACAAAGTAAAGTTCCATAACGTAAAGTTATCAATTAATATAGTTTAATTTAAAACGCGTTTCAAAACGTAAAGTTTCATTAGGTAAAGTAGCTATTATATTTTAAATAAAATATGTGAGTGTTTCACAAAGTAAAGTACCATAACGTCCAGTATTTAATTTTTAGTTATATTCGGAGATAGAGTTTCATAAGTTAAAGTTTCAAAACATAAAGTTTGTATTTTTAAAAACCACCTGTTTCAAAACGTAAAGTTTCATAACGTCCAGTTAAGAAACTCACTCCAGTTCGATCCAATTTCAGTACACGGGAATGTTCCAAAAAGTCGAGTTTTAAAACATTGAATTTAATTTAGTAGACTATTTCATAACGTAAAGTTACACAAGGTACAGTCCGCTCCAGACATTGTACTGCGTGTTGCCTTCCACAAGTTACAGGCAGTCCTGAGCACGTGGAGATCTGTCGACACAGCGCTCAGCGCCAGCGCGGCGACCGCGGCGTTTGTAGCCCAGTCAATAAATGTTTTGTGTCTGAACTCTTTTTGGTAAAGCTGATCTTTTCTCAGTTGATAGACCATATTGAAAGACGTGTTTTCTCAAAAGATCCCCTAAAATCCGCATTGTGCTTCCCCTCCTATCCCCCCCCTCAAAGCTCGAAAATGTAGACTTTAACGTTATCAGTATAACTTTTTAACAAAACGTTGTTTAGGGTTAACTCATTTCAGTTCTTTTTTTCGATAAATGTGCTATCATTTTTATACAGATACTGTTTACGATAAATTAACTAAATAAATATAAAAAAGTTATTTTTGTTGTTTCAAATTTAGGTTTTTGATGTTTATTTTGGTTATACGTATAATAAATGAAAAAAATACCTCTAAAACCGTTTGCACACACATTTCTGAACACATTTATTTATAAATATTAATGATGTTATGAAGTGAGGAACATGCGTAACTGTTAACTATGTTTGGAGCGCGAGGGCGGCAGAGCCTGGGCTAGCGCGAAAGATACATTATCTACTTATCTACTTGTTTTAAATCCCTTATGTTTAATCATTTCTACCCTTACAAAATGTAGTGGTGTTTTATAGTTTATTATTGTTATACCGACCTATAATAATATGATAGACTTACTTTATTATTAATGTGTAATGTAATAAAACTCCAAATACGATATGTTCAATGATTTGAATGCGATATTATTTAATCGATCCACTTCAATTTTAAACATTGTATAGTTAATATAAAATTTGTTAATACCAATTTTACTTGGGGTATAAATCAGCCCTTGGGCCTTTTCATTATCCACCAGCTATTGACCCGCCGTGTCCCGGACTGGCTGAACCGGCAGCTGTCGTAAATTATAAGTTTCATATTTATTTTCTGCACTCTAATTTAAAAAAGCTTCAAGGAACTCCCATCCACCACAGACATTATGCACATTGATTACATGTATATGTGAAAAATGCCAGTGTTTCATCGAAGTAAGCATAATACAGTTCGGGTAACAATGCTTGGCATCTGGTTACCGTATGCTCTGGAATGACTTTTCGCCTCTATTTGGCTTGGTACCGTCAGTGTTTCAGTCTACTTTTCTCAACAGAAAGCAAAAATCACTTATTTCATTTTAAAACATTTGTTTTGGTTGTTTTTTATGTCTACTTTTATTAACGAGAAATTTCAGTAGTTTATCGCCTTTCCCAGGTGCCAAGCACCGTGAACCAAGCTTTACTTGACATTCAACGATTGCCAAGTTAAACCCTCTTTCCCTGTGGACTGTAATCGCTACCATTAGTTTCTGGTACTCTTTTGCTTAGTTTCGGCGGAAAACTGTGTTAGCTTTCGACTGTATTTGCCGAAGTGTAAAAATTTACGCGGGCCAGCGCCCGAACAGTTTTACCCTAACCCAATCCATTAGTATATTCTGGGATAAGGTTGCATGAGCTAGACGTTTCCTAAGCTCCAGATACATAACGCCAGTTCCAGTATTGTTTAGGCTACCGGTATAATGTTTGTAATAAAGTTTGATCAAGTCTGTGTAGTTTATAATACCTAAGAATAAAGTCGGCAGGTGTCAAACACTATCCTTTTTTACTTTCTCCCCCTATACATAGTATAAGGAGAAAGTATTGTTTCTGTCAAAATTTTCGAATTTGAGTTGTTAGTGGAAATATTCGTTCTGGTGCTCCCTGAACCCAAAAAAGTGGTTTTTACGTGATGTCTGTCTGTGTGTGTGTGTGTGTGTGTGTGTGTGGGTGTGTGTGTGTGTGTCCGTGTGTCCATGTGTGTGTGTGTGTGTGTGTGTGTGTGTGTGTGTGTGTGTGTGTGTGTGTGTGTGTGTGTGTGTCTGTGTGGATGTTTACAGAGCTAGAGCCCTAACCTATGGGCCGATTTTTATGAAATTTGGTATGTAGGTACTAATCCACGATATCTCCAGGCGCTTTTTTCATTTTTTTTGGATTTTTGATTTTTAAGGGTAATTATCCCCCAAAAACCACCAAAAAACATGAAAAATCCAAATTTCTCAAAAACGGCTCTAACGATTTTGATTAAACTTTCGTGGTTTGTAGAACTTTAGGTTTGCAACAAAATGACACCACCCGCATTTCTTGAAAAATTCGGGTTCAGAAATTACAGGACTTAAAACATCCAAAATTCAATTTTTTGGTTTTTTTATAAAAAATCATAAATGTTAAAAAAGATTACTATTCACCATTAAAAAGAGCTCAAAAAACTAAATAAATTAGTATTTTAAATTACTATTCTACGATTGCTAGTTACGGAGAAAATTGAAATTTTCATTTAGCGGTAAACACAGTACGTTGTCCAATGTTATTCTTATGGGGAATACAAATATAACTATTTCTCCCTTATTTACTGATCAATTTCATTAAAATTTGATATGCAGGTCAAGTTAGCATTGACCAACAGATGATGTTCGAAATGTGTTGCTATTTAACCCTGGGGGGGCAAGGGGGCATTTCCCCTCTCAAAACTACTATGTGTAGCAACGGACTCTATAGTGCCTCCCAAAAAGGGATTTGGGTGGATATTACTGAAAACAACTATTTTAGACAATTTTCTGTACATTTATCTATACTTCATATTCTATATTTAGTAAATAACAAATATTTTTGTCATTAAAGTTTGGCTAAAAGGGAGAAAGTATGTGTCAGTTTCCTGATACCGTTTATTTATAAAATGTCATCACGTCAATGTAGGATGAAATACCTAAGAAAGAATTAAACCGACAAGTATCAAGACGTAAAGCTTAATAAAATCCATAACGTCCCAGGTCAATAACTTCGTTTGTTCCTGCCCAAACTCAAACTCATTTATTTATCTAAACACTGATACAGTATTGAACACGTCAAACTAGTTATATTTACAAATTATGTTAAATACTATAATTTTGGTGTTTATTCTACGTCCAACCATTGCAGAGATATTCAAAGGGCTAAACTATGGAGAATAAATAAAATGTTATATACAGTATCAGTATTTAGAAAAGATATAGCACGTTGTCTTGGGGGAAATTTTCATTGTAAAACATATTTTCTAATTTAGAGTTGTTCCATTAGTATGCCATAGTATAATTATAATTGTTACATTTCCTACTACTGTATAAAACATTACTTCCGTATGATTGGCTGGTAAATATGTATATGTGTCTATCTGAATAGGTACAATGTTAAATGTATTACAACTTGAAAATGCATTACCCACACTTCAGCGTGCTGCAAAAACAAAGTAGTATATTCGCTCCGACCAAAAAATGATTTTTACATCTTGTGTCTAATTATAAGGAAAGTAGATAGTATAGCATTTATTATTCAAATACATTTATTCCAGATATTATATATGAATTAAATTATAAATTTAAGCAACCGTTATGTGCACAACGTAAAGGAGGAAAGGCTATATTTACTTAGAAAGCATTTTAATTTTGGTTTGCTTATACATTTTTATATATTACTTAATAATTAAAGCTATTATTAATATAATTTTATTAGTGAATTTCCTTTGGAAAGTGAACTATTAGCATGACCCGCACAGTGAAACTTAAGCCCGGGACCACCATAGAAGTTCCTAACATGACCCCCTGAACACGTTTTGGGGGGTCGTTCAAAATTGTATATATGTATATATAAATAAGTGTTTGCACTCTAGCGGTCGCATTTTTTGTCCTTTTTGCTTGAAATTTGGTAGGGACGTCCCTTTCTCTAATCAGTTGGACAAGTTCGTTGAGCATAACAATCGGAAGACTCTAAACCCCTTTTTTGGGGATTAATTTTTAAAATTACGAGTTGTTGGGCCCTAAAAGGGTTAGAAAAGCCCCGGATATAGAATTAATGCATGTAAAAAGATGGGACTTAGTGAGGCGAAAGTTTTAAGCCCTCTCTCGTCATTCTAACATAAATATTTACCGAGTTATTAAAGAAAATGTGTTTCGACTAAATACAGTACGTTGTCTTATGGGGGTTTTACACTACAAAGCCTTTTATTACTTTGTTAGAGTACTTTTAGCATCCCCAGCAACTCACGCCTACAAGCCTGTTTCAAGCCTGTTTAGGCCTTCTCCTAACATTATAATGCGCAAAATTGTATTCCCAGCTTTTCAGGTAAATGAAATCAGGAGTATCAGATCAGCCAAAAAATCAATGTTTTCAGATTGCAATAAAAATTGGAATAAATGTATGTTTTTACACTGATTTTGAGTTTTAAAAGTTGTTATGTGGAAATTCACTTCCCTCACGTCAGCTTGCTGCGTGCGAACTCGTTTATTAATCATATCAGTAATTATAGAAACTATAAACTGTAACTGTGATCAAGACAATACGGTCACAGTATCCATGTAACTACTTTGTAGAGCTGAAGTTAGCCGCATCTGTTATGCCTTCATAATGCGAGAAACAACAAGCGTTACATCACTGTATTGTTTGCTGCAGCCAGCACTAAGAAATTCTGAGTTCGCCTGTACTTGACCTTTTTGAAACTTTACGTTATGAAACAGTATATTTTTTAAATGTTTCCAAATATTTTATTATTGAATTCGATTCAACAACGGACTGGAGTGAACTATCTTTGGCGTTTACGGTTGTAGCTTTACAATATGAAACCTTACTTTGTTAAACAACCATTTATTAAATTTGTTTTTAAAACAAAGCTTTACGTTTTGAAACTTTACGTTATTACAACTCCTTTAGATTAAATTCAACAAAATAACAACTTTACTTTATGCTACTTTACTTTGTGCAACACTACATATTTACTAAATTATAATTCTTTCACTTTACGTTATGACACTTTACGTTTTGAAACACTTATAAATTTAATCTGTATTAAATCAGTCACTTTACCTTTTGAAACTTTACGTTTTGACAACAGCTTTTATTGCATTGTATTAAATGATAACTTTACTTTATGAAATTTTACGTTGTGAAATGCTGCTTTAAAAAAATAGAACTTTACGTTATAAACCTTGACGTTGTGCAACGGGCCCTTTTGAACGACCCCCCAAAACGTGTTCAGGGGGTCACGTTAGGAACTTCTATGGTGGTCCCGGCCTTAAGTTTCACCGTGCGGGTCATGCTAATAGTTCACTTTCCATAGGAAATTCACTAATAAAGACTAACATAATTTGTGAAAAGTGGATTTGAATGGCTGTTGCCATGGGAGCATAGTTGTCAGAGGGTCAAAATGGTAGTCAGCATAGCCCAGTCAATAAAGAGTTTGTCAGGGAAAAAATTAGAGTAAAGCTGATTTTTTTAACAACGATATACCACTATCAGAGGAGCATTTTTACAAAAGTCCCCAAAAATCCCCCTGAGCTTCGCCCCCCAGGCCCCCTTCAAGGTTCAAAATGTCAATATTTACAAAATAGCTATTATCTATGTTACTAATTAATTACCGGATTGAGTTTATTTTTTTTGTTCATCATTAAATTGGCTATAACAATGGTCCTCTTCATATTTTAGCTAAACCCAAGATAAGACAATTTAAGATAATATATGGAAAAAATAGAATTTTACATTAAAGATTTTGATTTTTTAACAATATACTCCACCAAAATTGGTTGTATGTCAAACACTTTGCATTACAGAAAGAGGCCACTCTATTGCAAGTCTACTGATACAAAATTATATCGGGTTGTATGTTACGCTAAGGCTGAGGGAGAAGAAAGCAAAGAGGTCGGCACACCGCGGCAGCCTAATAATGGTGAGTTTAAGTGTTAGTTATATACTAAGTCTTGATCTAGTCCAGTCAAATGGCACTTTTCTCGTGAGAATATTCCGGAAGTTTTATTCTTACCAGTTCGGTATGTTTTTTGAGGTGCTGAATAATGTTATGTGTGCAACCTCGAGAAGGGTCGGCTTCACTGAGAAAAACTCAAAAAACCTTAAATATTCTGCCCTTGTTTTTAGTTGTTCACCTTTATCTTGAAAACTATGCGTTTTATCGATAAATCAGCAGAATATGAAATTAAAGGAGACAAGATTCCCTACAGTATTCATACGTTAACTGTGTTTTTGTATCAAAGAATGTAGAAGTTAGAGCATGCTGAAAAATATAAACTTTCAGGACCATTTGGCCAAAACGAGAGAAACGCCCTCTCACATACTCCTATTTAGCGGAAACATTCTAGTCTTACTATATCACGCAAGAAAATAAGTTTTTAAAAGAAATATTTGAATATTCACCTTATTAATGTAAAATTAAGGGCATGAGTTGAATAATAAAATTTAATCTCTTACTCAAATTACATTAGGTTTAATAAAGCGTAATGGTGTAGTAAAATAGTATAAGTATGAATCAAAACTTACTGCATGGTAAATTTATCTAACTTATTATAATTGAGAAATATATATTTTTGTCGTATATGGTGTTAAGACTGATTAGGAAGTTAGGGTCGAACTGAAAAACATGCTTAATTAATTACATCATTGTTAAAATAAAAATAATTTAGTTCAAATTTAATTCCTCCGAATATTTTGAATATATATATTTTTTTTTTGCTTCAAAATATGAAGTCAGGTATACGTTCCTGAAAAACATGTTTAATTTATTACGTTATTGTTAAAATAAAAATAATTTAGTTCATATTTAATTCCTCCAAATATTTTTAACACATATAATTTTTTTTGTTTCAAAAGATGTTTCAAATGGCAGCATTAAGCCAATTTCGATAAAACGTTGAAAAGTGGCACACGGGCAGCTGTTGTTAAAGAAACGTTGTAGAAATCTTTTGATAAAGCCAGTAAATAAAATATACAATATAGTAGAAACTTGCTTTATTTAAAACTAGCTGATTATACCGGTTTCACCCGGGTATAAAATGTAGTAAAAAACAACCGTTTATTTGAATAACATTAAATAATGTAAACTGTAACCGTATTGTCTCATTTGATTAACATTGGAATTTTGGATGACCCGCGGGGAGTAGCCCTAGAGGATTTAGAGGAAACCGATAGTCAGGTACAACAGCTGTAACCTAAAGGAACCTACCCTGACAGTTTCATGCCTTAACTCCTTGTAGTTTAGCTGTACGGCGATCCACACCAGACAAGAACTCTGCTTTACCTATATAGATAACAAACAACATGTAAGAACGCGATGAATCGTTTATTATTTTCCTATAGGATGTTTAAATGAGAAATCAGTAGGTTACTTTTATAAAAAAATCCTAATAGAAGCCTGAATCGCCTCAACCACATTTATCTGCTGTATATCAGAATTTGTTTGAAAGCCAATTTTTTGCATGATAACTAATAAAAATTATATTACTGATTTGATGTTTTTAACTATAAATTTATATTTATCAGTAAGAAGTGTGTTTTCAAGAAATAAAAGCCAATTGTTTTGTATGTGGAAAGGAGATGCTACCAGACCATGGGTGGAAATAAATAATCTCCCTCAAAAATAAATCTTGGAATATTGTTTACCTCATGAGAAAACAACTAGCTGTCAGACAGACGTTTCGAGGACTCGCAAAAAATAGTAATGATATCTTTGGACATTCTATAGTTCCGAATTAAAGAGATTAAAAACGATTTCCATAGTCATCCAAACACAGTCACAAAATTACGAGCGTAATGTGTGGATGTGTGAATTGTCTTAATAATATTTGATACACTATATTAGTAATGCCAAATACACCTTATGTGGGTTTTTTCAAGGGCACTGGTTAATTTTGAGAGGAACAAATAATGTTGCCAGAAAAAAGAAGCCTGATAGTCAAAACATCAGCTAGTGTTGTTGTTGACAAGGTCCAAAGTGTACAATAAGACCGAATACGTCCAACCAAACAAAAATTTGAACAATTAAATAAAATTAATAAGCCTTCCTTATAAAGAGTATCTCGTTCAACACTTTTGCTTCAGTTTTTCTGTTTTATAAAATAATATCCGAATAATTTATGAGTAAAATAATAACACTCATATATAAAATAAAATAATAGTAGGGGGGTTGGCCGACTCTATATATGGCGGGGGTGGCGGGGAAAATTAGCATAAAATTTGCATAATTTATTTCCTCCCGCAATTGTTTTTTTATTTACCCTAATTAATATGCACATTTTTTCAATTACCCTAATTAATATGATATTTTTTTATTTTTTTATATTTTTTTTTACTCTAATGTCCATAATTAATATGCAAACAAATTTTTTTGTACCTACCATAATTAATATGTAACGTCATCTACCATTCCAATTTGGAACGTCGTGTTTGAAGTTACACTTTAGAAAAGTAGCGTGTCATTAGTGTAAAAGAATGGAGCACGCGAAGAAGATAGTAGTTGTGCCGCAAGAGTTGATTGATCGATTGAAAACAAATGCTACTAATAAAACAGTGTCTAATCTATCCAATGAAAACAGTCTCGACGCAGAGATGCAGCATATATTGGATAGCAAACACATGGATGATAGTGAAAAGTGGAAATTATAAAAACAAGCGTTACATCGCTTCTTGCATATTGCACAGAATAATCGCCAACCGATTAGCATACCAATTGTGGGTGGGTATGAAAATAGTCATCGAATGCGCACCACTGTGGAAGGTGGTCCAGTTGAGGAGATTGTGGAAACGTTTTCCAAAACTTACAGATCTGACAGCCGCAACCTTTTACATTTCATGAAACGAGAAGGCAGTTTAATCAGCAGGGACAGTGGCTATTTGGTGTACATTAACGGTAAAAAAATCTCAAATTCAAATCTAGTGGATATCTTAAATTGCATAGTAAAAGTGCGTATGCGTGATTACACACCGCCAGGATGGCGTGAAGTGTTAAATGCATTGAAAGCTATGAACGTGCCAAAGGACTATATGAATAATATAAGAGTGCTAAAAGAAATAAATGCTGAAAATCGATCATCATTCGCAGACGGGTCACGCCAATTATGAATCGATTACGATCGGCAAGAGGAAAACGCGCAACATCTACACCAGTGGCGGGGGAGTTTGATTTTTTAATATAAACAAACCAAATTCAAATTTAGACAAGTGGGAACCGTACACAGGATAGGTTTTCATCATGGAACGTTTGTATTACAATCCGAGCGAACCAGCGTCTTATGGCGGTGTAGCTCCTTTATTGCGAGCTGTAAAACCAGTTTCAAAACGCAAAATGATTGAATGGCTACAAACACTTACACGTTGCACAAACCGGCACGGAAACGTTTCCCACGCAATCCTTACATAGTGTAAGGCCCATTTGAACTGTGGCAAGCTGATTTGAATGATATGCGCGGTCTTAGTAAACACAACGATGGTGTCAACTACTTATTGACTGTAATAGATGTGTTTAGCAAACGGCTGTATGTGAGAGCGTTGAAGAGGAAAGAAGGAGCTGAAGTGGCCAACGCTTTCGAGGAGATATTTGCGGAAGCGACCAAAACACCATGCTGTTTACAAACTGACAAAGGGACTGAATTCACTGGTGCCAAGACAAAAAAATATTCAAACAATACGGAATCATTTATGTCACTACACAAAATCCAGATGTTAAAGCGGCTGTAGTGGAATTTGTGAATCGCACTTTGAAAACACGCATGTGGCGATATTTGACTTACAAAAATACATATCGTTTTGTAGATGTGCTGGGCAAAATGGTTAATGGTTACAATAACAGCGCGCACAGGAGTCTAGGCAACAGAATATGCCCAGTTGATGTGACTGCTACCAATAAGCGAATATTGTATCAGGTATGGAGTCACATGTACGGTAAGATACCGCGTCGTGTTAAGCCAAAAATTAAAGTTGGCACAACAGTGCGCATATCTAAGGTACATTCGCAAAAGGTTACGAAACTAATTGGAGTAAAGAAGTGTTTGTGGTGCGACGTTAAACACATTGATGCCACTGCCAATGTACACGTTGGCAGATCTCAAAGGTGAACTAGTGGTTGGACAGTTTTACGAATACTAATTACAAAAAGTGACAATATACAACGACCATCTGTTCAAGGTTGATAAAATACTAGACACCAAGGAGCGAGGTCACAGTAAACGCTAATTCGTCAAGTGGGAAGGTTACGGAGACGAGTTCAATTCTCGGGTACCAACGCAAGATTTGCAAAATGCCTAGTAGCCAATTTTATTTAACATTGCCCAACAACAGCTCAAAGGATTATTTTCCAAAAAACACAGCCTCCAATTATACAGGGTGATTACAAATGAAATAGACAGTTTGGATAGCTAGTAGAAAATTAATTATTTAAAAGTTTAGATCATTACTTACATGATTATATAGAAGAATTCTTTAAGTTTTTATTGAAAATATTTACAGATGTTCAATGTGTGCACCATTTGCAACACGACAGATATCAACACGGTAGTCGAATTCTGACCACACACGACTAAGCATCTCACGGTCAACTATAGCAAGAGCATTTGTGATTCGTCGTTTAAGATCATCGATATCAACAGGAAGCGGTGGTACGAAAACTCTGTCTTTTACATAGCCCCACAAGAAATAGTCGATGGGCGTTAGGTCCGGACTACGAGGTGGCCACGGCTGAAACACAACGTTTTCCTCACTTGCACGGCCGATCCATCGTCTAGGAAGATGTTCATCCAGATACACTCTGACGTGAGTGCCAGTGAGGCGGAGCTCCATCTTGTACAAAAATGAAGTTACAACTATCTTCATGGAGTTGAGGCATTAACCATTCGGTTAACATGTCCAGATAAATTATTCTGGTTACTGATGGTTCTCGGAAGAAGAACGGCCCGTAAACCTTTTCACAAGATAAATCGCAAAACACGTTCACTTTAGGAGAATCGCGTATATGCTGTACAGTCTCTCTTGGGTTTTCTGTTCCCCATATTCGAACATTATGTCTATTAACTTTTCCACTAATGTGAAAAGTGCATTCATCACTGAAAAATAGGCGATTAAACAATGTGTCGTCATTTTCAAGACAATGTTGCATCTCCTGACAAACATTTTTACGTACAACTTTATCATTTTCATTTAAACTTTGTACTAACTGTAATTTATAAGGTGTCATTTTCAACAGTTGTACCAACATAAACTTTAAGAAATTCCCTACAAACCTATATCACTTACTATGTTGAAATACCACCAGTTTAATTTTTTAGAGGCTATAGAATTTGTCTATTTCATTTGTAATCACCCTGTACTACACATCTGCCGAGACAATGCGATTAGAAGGCGAGTGGGAGATGTCATTGGTCGAAGCGCATTATCCGTGTTCGCTTATGATTGTGAGTGATGAAGCTTTTATTTGGCTCGAGTATAAGCTAAGACTACCGGGTATTCCTATTCCAGTTAGTACTGAACAAATTATGTTAAAGATGAAACCCGGATATTACAAGAAAATAAGTGATTTATTGAAAATGATCAATACTGCAAAGGACGTGACTCAGTATTTATTATTTGAATATGATAAAAAGCTGGACAGAGTCAAGATAACGACAATGGTGGATGGTATATATCAGATTTACATTTCAGTGACGCACTTTCACTGTAGTTGGGCCCCGATCCACACGACAATGAATTGGCAAATAAGCTCACCGCGTTATGGGCACCTAATCTGACCATGGGACTGACGACACACATGTACGTGTATTGCGATCTGATTGAATCGCAGATGATTGGTGACACTACAGCACCACTTTTGAAGCTTATCAATATTGGCAGAGATAACTACGCACACGGCTCTCATGAGACAGTGCATTTCACCAGTCCTCATTATGTGCCGGTTATGAAAGGGACATTTGAAGCGATCGATATAGACCTAAGGCAAAACACTGGTAGAAAATCATCATTCCTCTTTGGGACGTCGTACGTGAAGCTTCATTTCAAGAGAGCGCAGCAATGAATACAAACGATCCATACTTGGCGTACAACCGTCACCAACAATTGTAGACTGGCGGTAGTATCGATAGAGTATTTCGCGGTGCGCCCTACCAGCGCGGTCATGGAATTAGTAGTTTCCTAGGCGGTATGTTCTGCAACATCACACCATTACTCAAGTCGGGAGCCGTGACCGTGGCCAAAGAGGCGTTGAAATCAGGTGTTGGATTCTTGGGTGACATAGCCACGCGAGATCCTAAGGACACGGCTACAGATCGTTTTGGCCAATTCACAGACTCGCTGAAATGCAAGGCGGACGGAAAACTTCAACGTGTGCTAAGGGGCGGCGGCAGTGGTGGTGCTCGCGCGAAACGCCGATGCGCAACGCGAAAGAATAACGCGAAACATTGGCGCGTTTCTTCCTGCGCGAAAGTACAACGCGAGAGCTTTGCGTAGGAGTAACGCGAAGCACGCAATGCGCAGCAGCATGCGTGGGACACCGCAGTCTTTGGCGAAACTCCTTAGAGCAAGGACGTCATCAAAGAAGAGTAGCGGGAGGAGGAGAGTTAGAAAGCTGAAGAAGAAGAAGAATAGGAAAGTAAAGAGAACATCGGTACGTGATATATTCAATTAACACAATGTCGTTTCTACATCAAAAGTCTTGCGAATGTGTCAAGACGGAATTGGATTTATTCTCCCTACCACCTACGCAGACCAGTATCGAGAGTTGTAAATGGGTTCAGTACAAACCAATCTCCACACTTACTGATGATTTGCCCATCGAGTTTGTTGTGCCGGGCAACGATTAAGAATACACCGATCTTTCGCAAACAATGTTGGAAGTTACAGCATCTATTGTCAAATCGACAGGAGCGGCAATCACAAATGCCGAAGAATCGAAAAAAATTGGTCCAGTCAACAATTGGCTGCACACATTATTCAGCCAAGTCGATGTGTGTATGAATCAGAATCTGGTTACACCACAAAACAACACTTAAGCATATCAAGCGTATATTGAAACATTGATGAATTACGGCTTTGATGCTAGGATATCACATTTAACATATGCATATGATTTAACATATGACAATCGGACGATGCCGGCTATATGGACGATACTCTGGACGATAATGACGGACTAAAGGCGAGACGAAAAATGACAAATAAAAGTCGTGAAATCTATATGCTCAGTCATCTGTTTGTTGACATGTGTAATCAGTACAAGTTCCTGTTGAACGGAGTGGAACTGCGTTTTAAATGAATTCGATCAAAAGATTCTTTCTCTATTATGGCGGATGAGGGTGACTACAAGGTGCAAATTGTTGATGCGAATCTCTGGATGCGAAGGTGTAAAGTTAGCCCCACGGTACTGTTGGTGCACAGCAAGACGCTTGAGACCGGCAAAGCTAAATACCCAATCGCCAAAGTGGAATTGAAAACATTCACACTACCGTTTGGCGTAAGGAGCAAAACTTTGAACAATGTGTTTCTACGTCAAGTGCCGAAACGAATTATTGTTGGTTTAGTCACCAATGCCGCTTATAATGGCGATTTAAAAAAGAATCCATTTAATTTCCAAAATTTCAAAACCAACTACTTCTCGCTGTATGTAAATGGTGAACAAGTGCCGTCCAAACCGCTTCAGCCACACTATAAAACTGACAAGGGTAAATATGTAATGGCGTATTACAGTCTGTTTTCAGGCTCCGGCATACACTTTAGCGATGCTGGTAATCTCATAAATAATGTAGCATAGCAATGGGGGCATTCTCAGTTTTGAAGTTACGTTCATAAGTATCGTCATCCACATTCGCGAACTCACAATTGACCCAAATGTTCATTTTGACGGCGTTGACGTGTTCGAGTACGCGACGCATGAGAGTTACCACACGCTCCCGAATGGTTCCGAGGAATTCCAATAAAGTTACATGGTGATCTGTGGGTTCTGGTAAGCGGTATGATTTTAATCTACCAAGAAACGTTGTTTGGAATTCCTCGAAATCATTGGGAGTCAAACCTTCGAGTAGCACCGTCGTATTAATAATAAACTGAAAGATCCAGTTCACATCTGATAATGTTGGTAATTATTAATCTCTCTGTTAAAATGAGATTCATTTTAATTTGATATAAATCAATCTAAATGTAATTGTGATTAAAATTTATTTCATTTTTGAAAGATTTAAATCGCACTTCTATTGCTTAATGATTAAATTTGATGATTGTAATAAATTAAGTTTTTAAAATAAAAGTGAAAATTGAAAGATTATTGTGATCCATATTGTTTTCTGTCATACATTTATCCTATTAGTAAATTCAATGATAAACTGAAATATTAAATTTAATTTGGATATTTCATATTAAAGCGATATTAAACTAGATTTAAACGTGAAAATGGATATTGTAATGCAATGTTGTTTAATAATTAAAAGATTTAAAACGTACTTACCACACAATAATTTGTTTCGATGTGAGACATGTTATAAATCAAGTTTTTACAAATACTACCATTACATGATTCTTACCTCTCTGGACATTGTCTGGTGTCTGGGTGGGAATCAGGTCAGGATCGTTGACGGGGTCGCCTCTCGGTGGTGCGGCATTATCTGAAAAACCAATGTGAATTAAGTACAAATAATATAATTTCTTTCAATACATATATTTATTCGAACAATCATATTATTTGAACATTTATAATCGGTATCGATTCTCAGCACTGCATCAACATCTAAATCGCCAACATGGATTATCAGTACAACTATTATACAAACCTTTCAATGTATGTTGATTTGAAGAATCATATAGAGTTTTTACACTCTCCCTTCAAAGTTTTAATCTACAAAAATGATTAATGGATAATACTAACCGGGGCGGAAAGCTGGATTCTGAGGCTGGGGAGGTATGTGGTGGTGAACCGTCATGATGTGGCGACGAAGATCTTCGGCCCTGGCGAATCGTGATCCACACTCAGGACAGAAGACTTGGTCGCCACCATGTGCCGTACGCCCGTGACTACAAGATGGTCTTTCCTCTTGTATGCCATACCGCATATGGTGCATGAAAAACGGCGTTCGAAGTTCATGATCTAAAAACAGAGCAAATTATGTAGATTTGTATAAATATATATTTAATTTGTTTATTTACGTTAAATTTTTTTTATTATATTGAATTATGCACAATTACTCTAGTTACTTGTGGTAATTAAACATATGAATATTAATTAGAGTAAAAAAAATATTTTGCATATTATTTATGTTAGTTAAATTTTGTTTGCATAATAATTATGGTAATTAAAAAATTTGCATATTAACTATGATAATTAAAAAATTGCGTATTAATTAGGTTTATTAACATTTTTTCATATTAATTAGAGTAATTACAAATAATTTGCATATTAATTAGGGTAATTAATGGTGGTATTGTTTGGTATTAGCAAATCTTAATTAAAATCCTATATATTTAATGATAAGTCACTAATTATTTTAGATAATAGGAATTACTTGAGTTTATATAATGATATTCAAAAAATAATTAAAACGCATCTAGATATTTGCAACATTATCGGTAAATAATACTAATAAATGCTTATTGAGATGATCTATACCTGATATACAAATTGTGTTAAGAATATTACATCATGAATCATAAGAAAACTTTCTTATAAAACTAATTTATAAAATTTAATAATCTTGTGCATTTTTTAGATAATATACATTATAATAATTATTGCATATTGAAATGATCTCTGTTATTGTTATAAAACAGTATATAAAGAATATTACATAATGAATAATATAATAACATTCTTATAAAAATGAGTTATAAAATTGAATAGTCTTGCGAATTTTTTTAGATATTTTACAATATAATCATTAGCGCTTATTGAAATGATCTCTGGCATTATAAAACAGTGTATAAATAATATTACATAATGAATAATATAATAACATTCTTATAAAAATTATTTATAAAATTTAATATTCTTACCCATTTTTTTAGATATTTTACAATATAATCATTAATGCTAATTGAGATGATCTCTGGCATTATAAAATATTATCAAAAGAATATTACATCATAAATAGCATTCTTATAAAAATTATCTATAAAAATGTAATATTCTTGGGCATTACAACTAAAATAATAAGAATGAATGTTACTTACGTTTAATAATCCAAGGAGAGCACTACTAACAGAATAACACACACAGAAGTGGAGAAAAATCGTGGCACAACTATACACGACGGTGTTCAGACTGAGAATGAGCTAGGAGTTAGTGTTGATCGGATTTATTGGTTCCAAAATGGTGGACGCAGGTGTTACGGAAAAAAAACACCCTCAGTCTGAGAAACTATCTGCGGGATGTTTCCCAAGGCTTGACGCAGCTGCAGCGCAGGTGCTGATAATCACCCTTGTCTAATTAATTCGGAGAAGGATCCTAACAACCCCCACGTCTGGGATTGTTGGGGTGAATCCGCAACGCAGGTGCGTCGTAAATCAACCCTACTATAATAGCATTCTGACAAGGGTGTTTTGTTAATTAAATGACATGGTTATAAAAACAACCCCACGTCTGGGAATGTCGGGATGGCGCCTTTGTTTGTAGAACATTATCATAAATAATGTCGGAGAAGGGTCCATCGTTAAAGACCACCTGCTGGGCAATAACCTACCCAGTATAATGGAATTCGGAGAAGGGTCTTTTGATGGTAATTGCTATCCGGTAATAAATTTGACCCTCTGTCCGGGGGGTCCTTTTATCCCAAAGACATCATCATCGATCACTGTCATGTAGGTCGTGGAGGGGGGGGGGGGTATTTATTTTTGTCTTTGTTTTTAATTACATTTAAGTATGTGCAATTACTCCAGTTACGTTGATGCACAATTACCCTAGTTACTCGTGGTAGTTAAACATATAAATATTTATTAGAGTAAAAAGATTTGCATATTAATTATGGTAATTATTTTTTTGCATATTAATTATGGCAATTAGAGTAAAAACTAAAATAAAAACTAAAAAATTTGCATATTAATTAGGGTAATTGAAAAATTTTCATATTAATTAGGGTAATTAAAAAAAATTGCGGGGGGATAAATTATGCTAATTTTATGCTAATTTTCCCCGCCACCCCCGCCACATATAGAATCGGCCAACCCATCCTGCTAATAATACTTGTGTTCCATCGCAAATAGCATAACCCGTACTGTGGGAACGTTGAAAAAACCTAGTTCACCCCTAACCTTGTATGCATACTTTAACGCTATTTGTCAATTATGTTACGTTAGTAAATTTACCATGCAGTAATGGTTTTGATTCATTCTTATATACTACTACTTCATTACGCTTTATTAAACTTAATGTAATTTGAGTAAGAGATCAAATTTTATTATTCAACTCATGTCTTGAATTTACATTAGTAAGCTGAATATTATCAGATTCTTTCAAAAACTGGTATTCTTGCATGATATAGTAAGACTAGAATGTTTCCGCTAAATAAGAGAACCTATGTGAGAGGGCGTTTCTCTCGTTTTGGTCAGATGTCCTTAAATTTCATATTTTTCAGTGTGCTCTAACTCCTACATTCTTTGCCATAAAAATTCAGTTAACATATGAACACTGTAGGGAATTTTGTCACCTTTATTTCATATTCTACTGATTTGTCGATAAAATGCATAGTGTTCAAGATAAAGGTGAAAAACTAAAAACAAGGGCAGAATATTTTAGGTTTTTTGAATTTTTCTCAGTGAAGCCGACCCTTCTCGAGGTGGCACACATAACATTATTCAGCACATCAAAAAACATACCGAACCAGTAAGAATAAAACTTCCGGAACATTGTCACGAGAAATGTGCCATTTGACTGAACTAAATCAAGACTTAGTATATGACTAACACTTTGACTCACCATTATTAGGCTTCCGCGGTGTGCCGACCTCTTTGCTTTCTCCCCCCCCCCCACCAGCCTTAGCGTAACATACAACCCTATATAATTTTGTATCAGTAGACTCGTAAGAGAGTGGCCTCTTTCTGTAATGCAAAGTGTTTGACATACAACCTCTTTTGGTGGAGTATATGGTTAAAAAATCAAAATCTTTAATGTAAAATTCTATTTTTTCCATATATTATCTTAATTTTACGAGGAACCATTGGGTTTAGCTAAAATATGAAGAGGACCATTGGTATAGCCAATTTAATGATGGAAAAAAATGAATGAACTCAATCCGATAATTAGTAACATAGTGTCACGATAGGTGACAAGTAAGGCAACTTCACGCAAAAATATTATTGTAATGAATAAATAGCAAAGGAGTGTTATATTTTATTTGCAGAAAATTCGCATTTTTAGACGAGGCGAATGCGAATTGGTTCAGTTGTTTGTTCTTGTAGCGACGAGAGATTATAACCGGACTTGATAGGGTTAGTCGTGTGTCTCCATCGGTCGGTGGAGTATTCTAGAATCGAAGTGACTACGTACACGTCCAATGTAAGGTCAAATTCACTTCGCTACCGCTTAGGTTAGGTTAGGTTAGGTTACATTAGGTTAGGTTAGGAGGTTTTCTGGCTCTCAATTTGTTTTTAAAATCACAGGAAAAGTAACGTACGGTGCATAATTTGGAACGGACGTGAACAGTAGCGGCTCACGTCAGACGTGTACGTAGCCTCTGCCTTCTAGAATCGCCATAAAGAAGCGAAGGTCATAAATACAGGTGCCGCGGATTTGATTGGCCTCATTTTTCGTTTGTTCCGCGACAGGAGCAGATCGTTTGGTGCCCTCTATTTGAGGTAAGGGTTTAATTTAATTTGAGTTATTTTAAAATGTGTAATTATTCCAGGAAGGAGTATAACACGTCAAATGACGTGTGAAATAATTTAAGGAACTATATAGATATATTTTTGAATGAGAATTTATCGTAAAGGTAATCACCACGGTTTTGGTAAAGCAGGATTGTACCAGTGTAAAGTAGGGTTTTATGAAAAGATTACCAGATATTGTAGTATCTATCGCAGGTTCAGTAAATTTTATTTTAATGCAGGGCTTGGTGTATTTGAAGATTATTAATTTTAATTACTCAAGTAATCAGATTTAATTTTGGATGCATTATTATTATTTTATTAATTCGAGGGCATGTGTACTTCAGAGAGTTGCATTATAATGTTTTATTTTGAATTCCAATACATAGTTTAGTAAATTATTAAATAAATTTAAAGGAGTTTGTCGAGAAATATTTAATAGTAGCATTCCATTAGTCATCTCGTAAAAGGAATCAGCCTATTTAAGATGTTTGAAAATTAATTTAAAGTTTTAGGATGAATATGGAATTATTAGTAATTATAATGGGAGTTAGTATATTTATATTAAATAAGGGTAGATTTTGTTCTATATCTATGATTTGTTATCTGTATTTATTATTCGGTGGATGAATAAAGGGAAGGACTATTACTGTGAGGTTAAAGGGGGTGGGGTTTCTGACAAAGTTGGATTTATTTAAATAAGGAAGTTTAAATATTGAGTTATTTATCTGATTGTAACGGGAATTTAGGTTATTAAGTATATTTAGATTAAGTAGATTGAACTGGTCATAGGGCTCAAGTATAGGAGTCTTGAGGGGACACGAGTCTTGAGAGGGAGCGAACATCCTCCTGGAGCTGGGTCCTGAGGGAGGAGAGAGCCACCCTTTGAGCGTCTCTGCCACTTCTCGCTCTCACACGGCCATCTGGGAAGACACCAATCCACTGATGGTTCCACCTGCCTAAGCTCTACGCACCGTTGGGCGTATCGGCGTTCTGCATGTAGCAGCGTGATCCCAGATCTTCTAGAGAGGATGCTGCTCTTCGAGGGAGGAGTGACGAGTAACCATACATGTATACAATCTCGATGAGTGTGATAGTTATGTTTGGGGTGTGGGTCCTCCGGAGCGGAGTAAGTTGTTGAGACATTTAATTGAACTGTGACCAGAAGAAAAGGGAAGGGGAAATTTACTAGGCAAATAGAAGGGTGTAAATAATAAAGGGGGGGTGGATATGAGTACAGTGATTTGAGGTTAAGGAAGGGGAGGGGGATTCTTGTGCATTTATTTAGTTTAGGGATTGATGGACTTATTTAATTTAAGCCAAGGTATGTTAGTTTTACGGATTTCATGTAATACATCTTTTCTGGAATAATGGTTGTTTATTTCAGCACGCCATTATCCTTCCTTTCTGAGCTCTCTTGACTTAAATAGAACACTGGTATTGTTGCAACTATCCACAGATCTTGATTTCAAGTTGGATTTAGTTGTTTAGCGATATCGTGTCAATAGATAATAGCTATTTTGTAAATTTTGAAATTTCGAATCTTGAACCTGGGGGGCGAAACTACAGAGGGATTTTTGGGGACTTTTGTAAAAATGTTCCTCTGGTAGTGGTCTATCACTGGTTCAATATTCAGCTTTACCCTAATTTTTTCCCAATTTCATCATTTTTAGTTCTTTATTGACTGGGCTAGCATGTAGGCTGCAGTTTTTATTCCAGGCGAGACCACTACACACACACACACACACATATATATAAATATATATATATATATATATATATGTATATATATATGTATATATATATGTATATATATATATATATATATCCCGTTTCATTAAATGAAAAACTGTGATATTCGAAGTCTTTAAATTAATATCTTGTCGCATTTTAGGGGAATCATGATGTTAAATTTAACTTTATAATCTTGAGACATATTTTATATGTAACTTTAGCGAATTTCCCCTATAGGGAAGAAGCTATTACCGTAGGTCTCATGGTGACTTAAGCCCGAGACCATGATAATTTTTGTTTTGAAGTTCCCAGATGACAAAAACACTATTCGTTCAAATATATATATGTATATATATATCTATCTATATATGTGTCCGTGAATGCGATAACTTGAGTAAAAAACGTTAGATTTCGATGAAATTTGGCTCAAATATGTAAAATGACACTCATGACTTTAAGTTCGAAAACCAGAAAAATCGGACCATGGGAAGGGGGGTTTACGGGGGTTTTAAATTGTCCAAAAATCGGTTTTTTGCATTTTTTACCCTACAATTTAAAAGAAACTTAATTTTTGTTTTGACCATGTCATAGAGCTCAAAAAACAAATAATATAGTATCTAGAATTATTAACCTAGGTTAAGTGGTTGCGGAGAAAATCCAAAAAACCTACTCATAAAATCTCCCATGTTAATCTTATGGGAAAAATGTTTTTTGGCTTTTCCTCAGTTTATTTTAATGTAAACTTCACATTTGCTTTTACCAATCTGTTCAGTTCCACAATCATTTTGGTGTTTAAATTGTGATTCTACGCCCAACCGTTGCAGACATATTCAAAGTGCTAAACAAAGTACGATGTCCAATGTTATCCTTATGGAGAATAAAACAAAATTGATATCTCGATTATTTATGAATGTATGATGAAACTAGGTATGTGGCTTCACGTAGTACTGGTATATTGATATTTGCACAGCAAAGTGATTTTTCGTTGATTATTCCCGTAGCAGCAAACCTGCGTACTCAGCCCCCATGTTATTCTTATGGAGAGTAAGTAAAATGTAATGACTCCCTTAATTATGAACATAAATTAATAAAACTTGGTATGTAGCTTCACTTGGTTGAGTTATATAGATAATTGCACAAAAACCCAGTTTTTTCCTTGTTGCAGCAATCCTGCTTACTCAGCCCCCATGTTATTCTTATGGAGGATAACTAAAATGTTATATAGCACTTATTTTTGATTGAATATTGATGAAACTTGTTATGTGGCTTCGCCTGGTTAAATTGTATTTATATTTGCATAAAAAATAATTGTTTGTGTTCATTGTTTCAGCAAACCTACGTACTCATTACCAATGTTATTCTTATGGAGAATAATTAAAATCTCCTGTGAATATATTTTTATGAAACTTGGTATGCGGCTTTATGTGGTATTAAGACAAATATTATGCATTGGAAATTCGCTGAGTATGCAGGTTTGCTGCGACGGGGGTATTATTGTTTATCTCCAAGCAAAGTTATGATTTGAGTTAAATGAAAACAGTCTTGCAATATGACTTTGGAAATAGTGTTAAAAATAAGCCGCCTTGTACATCGAATGACACTGTCCCTCCAACAAGTTGACACCACAACGGGGCAAAATACCAAATATGACGGCACGCTTTTTGAAGGTTAGGCCTATTTGTCAGAGAGTAGTGACTCCTGTAGGTTGTATATTAAATATAACATTTTAAATTCATTGAATTTACAACATCATGGAGGTGAAACTAGAAGTGTTTGAAAATGGAAAGAGTTTTATGAAGCTTACATCAATTAACTTTATATTTTGATCGTCTAAAACATATAACAATTATTTGTATAAAAGTATAAATTACAAAATTACTGAAAATCTGTACTGAAAAGCGCTAATTCAGGATTAAAATAGTCAGAATTTTAAGGCCAATGGTCCAAATTACGAATTTTAAGGCTACAGTGTAATTATATCTTACTTACAGGTTATTTATTATAATTTTCAGTAGTCAATGCGTTGGTGTAAAAACTGATGTCTGATGATGTATAAGAAGGGATTTTTAGGCCTTTGTTGAAGGATTTTCTTGTTATTAAAAGTAGTACTGCTTCATTGCTTTTTAACACCAACATTTTTTTCTCTACATTTGATTGTCATTAAGTAGGCTATATTGTACTGTGTTATTGTGAATCAAGTCAATTATACATTATTTTACTGGCTTTTTAAACTAAGAAATAACAGAAATTTCTTAAACTTATTAATTCAGTAAATTCCTAACTTGTTTAGATACTGTCACAAAATAACGAAACAAGATACATAACTTGTGGGTAAACATGGGCTGCGAAAAGGACAAAGATTATAGGGGGGAGGGCTGTATATTTCCTAATAGCCCTTAGGTGGCAATTGCTTAGATCCTCCATTGCCTAACTTTGATATTTATAAATTTTAGTGAATACAAATAATTCATTGTAATTTAAACTTACTTAAACTAGATATATACTTACTTACTCAAACTTCGCTTGTCCACCTTATTTCAGTTTTAAAATCAATCTAGCCTGCATCTTGATCTCCACGTGTGGATCTCGCTGGCATACGGCCAAATATTTTGCAAATTTTACATTATATAGTCAACAAGATACCAAAACATGTATGTAAATTGATAGTTTTAGAGGCTGGAAATCGTTAAACAATAACCAAGATTTTTTTATAATATACAAAAAACACCCTGCCAACCATGTATAAAGGTTTCTGCTAACCGTACCAGAAATGTTGTATATATCTGTAATTCTGATACGAGCAACCGCGCACAAGAATGCAAGGTCTCGGTGGGAAAATCTGAGTAAATCTAATAGTGTTACAATAAAAGTTCTCATCCTCTCCTTTGAGGCATATATTTTAGCGAATTTCCCCTATAGGGAAGAAGCTATTACCGTAGGTCTCATGGTAAGACTTAAGCCCGAGACCATGATAACTTTTCATTTTGAGATCCCTAGATGCCAAAAACACGATTCGTTCAAATTTATATATATGTATATATATATATATATATATGTATATATATGTATATATATATGTATATATATTTATATATATATATGTGTCCGGAAGCACGTTAACTCTCGTAAAAAAAGTCCGATCTTAATGAAATTTGGTACAAATGTGTAAAGCACCATTTATTTGAACGAGTTCGAAAACCAGACGAATCGCACCATCCGAAAGGGGGTTTTTGGGGGGTTTTGTACTCCGAAAATGGGTTTTTTGGGGTTTCCACATGTATTTTTTATTTAAATCAAATTTTTATTTTTACCATTAAATTCAGGATAAAATTACAAACAATTTGGTATTTTGATCATTGCTCTACGTCAATTGGTTACTGAGATATTGAAAGTGCTAAACACAGTACGTTGTCTAATGTTATTCTTATGGAGAAAAAGAAAAATTGTACATCTCGCTTATTTATGAACATAAACTGACGAAATTTGGTATATAGCTTCATCTGGTTGTGGTTCATTGTTTTTTGCACAAAAAAATCTTTCTCCTATGGTTCCTGTAGTAGCAAACCTAGGTACTTGGTCCCCATGTTATTCTTATGGGAAATAATTAACATGTTATTTATCGCTTATTTATGAATGTATATGGATGAAACTTGGTATGTCACTTCACTAAGATGAGATCTATTGATATTTGCATAGAAACCCATCATTTTGTGTTCCTTGTTGCAGCAAACCTGCATACTCATCCCCAATGTTATTCTTATGGAGAATAATTAATATTTTAAATATCTCTTGTTTGTGAATATATTTCTTATGAATCCTGTTAAGTGTTTTAATGTGTTATTTTATATATTCACTGGAAATTCGCTGAGTATGCAGGTTTGCTGCGACGGGGGTATTTCTATTTCGGACTTAAAAAGTTGTAAGTTGGTTGGTTTCTCACCAATAGGAATTAGAAAACACCAGCATGAAAATAACACCACTAGTAGAATAATTGTTTTTGAGACGCGCACAAATTGCTCGACTAAATCTAGTATCAACCCAATTTCATTCAATATTTAGCATCAACTAATACTAATTTATTTTCTAGAATCATATATACACAATGCACCATTCAAAGATGGAGAATATCAAGTCTGTGTTGATTGGCAATCTGACGGCGAGAGCTTGGGCAAGCCTTGCGTTAATGTTGAGGCCACGGACTGTGAGAATAGGAAAGATGAACCGGACTACGTAGTAGAGTGAGTACACGATATTCCCATAATAGAACAGTGTTCTGTTGTGTTCAGTGTGTGGTTATTATTTTTAAATAGTACTAGCTGATGTCCCGTTTTAAGCTCGGGAATCTAGCAGATATAGAGCCGTGTGATTTGAAAAGTTTACATTGATCAGCTGACTACCTAAATAAAATAGAACTGATAACAAATATGTATTAAAAATAATGAATCAGAATCAATCATCAATATTTTGACAGTTCATACCAACGAGGTATATATCTATAGAGTTCTCGTCTGGGGTAAACAACTGTGCCTACATGCTGACTGCCATTTGGATCCTCTATACCCTCCGGCCTCCATAGCAACAATTATGTAAACCAATCAAATCCTCTCTTCACAACTTATGTTAGTCTTTATTACTCTTTGGCTAGATGTTTTGTTTACAAAAATATCCTCCAGTGAAGCTTCACTTTTTTAACAAGAGACGAGAGCTCTATATTTATATACTTCGTTGGTTCATACCAATGAGGTATGTATCTGTAGTGTCTCGCATGGGGTAAAACACTGTGAATAAGTGTAGGCCGTATGCCTACATGCAGACCGCCATTTTGACCCTCTATACCCTTCGGTCTCCATGGCAACAAATATGTTAACCAATCAATACTATCAATACTATCAATAATATGCTAGTAGTGGGGAAGTGAGACTTCTAGCACATTTGATTGACAGCTTCCGGTCACTTTTTGTGAAGGAGCTGTGACGTATTTGTGACGTAGTTGGCTACGTAGTTGTGACGTCACTGTGAGGTAGGTCAGTTCAATGTCACGGTGAGGATTTTTTTAAAAGCTATTCTGCAAAAATTTGATTCGATAGTTTGATTCGATAAATAAAGATATCGAATTAAAACTGTCGAATTAATCCTGTGCATGATAGCGATTTTAATTTTTCTCTTTTTATTTTTCTTTATTTACAATAATATACATCGAATATAACATGTGCAAGATAGCAAATTTAATTATAATTTTTCTTTAATTACAATAATGACACATAGTCAATCGATGTCAGATAACCACCGATTCTGTGGTGCTTGTAGCATTCTGTAGATGTGTAGGGTTCACGTTCTCCATAATAATACTTCATTCTCGGTGCGGGTGGAAGTGACGATGGTTGCTACGATGGCGTCTCTGATTCCGTAGTACTGCTTACATTGTACGAGGCGAGAGATTCATATTCTACAAAACTATTTATCTTTCTCGGTGTAGGTAGAAGTGTACTTGTGGATCCTCCCCAGGTTTCTTGAGCTAAAGAGGTTGTTGCAGAAATATACAATGTCACTTTGTACCTGTTTACAGTTAAAATTGTAAAGTCATCGGAAAGAAGTTGCAAATCATGAACTGTAGAAAGATTAACAGTATTGTAGTGGACACATTTAATTTTAAGAGCCATGATGTTACCTCGTGTACGGCTACTCGTGGAGTGTGATTCTCACCTCCTCGTCTTCCTTTTATACACATCCCCCTCCAATTTTCTCTCTTCCTCCACTTTTCTCCAATCTACGTTATGAATATTTTCATCATGAAATTTATTGGAGTTCTGCATGCAATGCAATTGTTATACATCAGTCCACAAGCAGTGCATGTACACCAGTGTCTACAAGGTAAAATTATTAAATCTTTCTCATACGACAAACATAGTAAACATAAGTTTTCTTCGATCTTACTTTCTTCAATTGGTGTTTTGAAAGTTTTAACCGGATTAGGTTTATATATATTCCGACAGGTTTGTACAAACTCATTTTATTTTTTAACTAACACATAAGGACACCTGCTAAACCATCGTGCATGTTCTTCCCATGGGTTATCCGTCAGTTCCCAATCCAGCAATCCTCCTCCGCATTAATAACAAATGGTCTTAACACCTTGTCCCATGTAAAAGAAACCAGCATCTGCAAAATCCCTTCTAAACTTGTATAGACACGAGTTCTTTAATGTTTCATCAAACGTGTCCAATCTCGATTTTAGCTGTGCATATTTTGGAAATTGAATTCTCTTCTCTACTATAAGATGTTCTATTCTGTTTTTGTAGGTTAGTAAAATATTAGTAGTAGGGAAAGGGGGTTTCTGGGCCAAGTGATTGACAGCTTCCGGTCACGTGACCGGAAGTGCTGAATGAATATATACGTCACCTAAGGCTGAGCAAGTGACGTAGGTGGTTTTGTGACGTAATGAGGAAAAGGTTAAAGTTCAAGGTCACGTGGAGGTTATTTTTAAAAAGTACTACCTCGCACGCGTAAAATTCGAATCGTGATTCGATAGTTTAAATCTATAAAAAATATTGAATGAAAACAATCGAATGAAACAATCGAATTATACGAGTGCGAGATAGTACTATTACATATATTATTTTATTTTTTAACTTTTCATTTTATTTGCAATAATTTATGTTTAAAATAGTTCCCCGTTGTTGGTTGTCATCGATGTTGTTGATCCGGACGAGTCGCGGCCGATAATGTTACTTTGTGAAGAGCGTCTCGGAGAGGTTGATGTTCACCATTCAAGAGTCGGAGGTGTACTGTCCATTCGCAAGCTAGCGTTGTTCCGGTATTAAATAAAATGGTGGGGGTAAACGTGTAGGATGTGGGGCAGGTGATCACAAAGCATCTGGCGTGGGGCAGATGGTGCGGGGCAGATGGCAGCTGGTGCGAGGCAGGTGATCGCAAAGCAGCTGCTGCGGGGGAATTCTAATAAAATATCCATTAGTTATATCCCATCAAGGATAACATAATTGTTTCTGCATCAGAGTATGTTGTGGTAGACACTTAATGTACTTGTATTTGATCAGTTGTTTCATTAGTATCAGCTTGGTCAATATTAAAAGATGAAGATGTGGAAAAAACATTATTGTCTTGTATTTGTGAATCCATGTGTACCACGCAAGAGCTGGGCGTATAGTGATGTAGCGTTTGCGTGCAGGTTAGGTACTCAGCCCTTCTCCCACCACACAACTTCCCCCACCAAGTTTTTACATCGCGCAATAACCACGGAGCATGAGTTAGTTATGGTTTAACTCTTACACTGTGAGGTTCGTAGCTCCGTAACTTAAAACTTCAATCATCTTGCTCAACACTGTGATGTGTACAATTATAACAGTCACTGGGATGTAAACTATTGCATGTATCCATGTCTAGCAGACAACTGGCTAAGAGTGTTTCAGCCTTCGCTATTCTACGACGGAATCGCTCACTGTCCGCTAAACGCGTAGACATTCTGTCTTCATAGTCGGGGAAGTAGAAGGGGGTGGCAAGCGGACTACTGAAGAACACCTTCCTCATATTTCTGTAAAACTGTGACATATTTCAGACCCTCTAGGTAGATGTTCATCCATCAAGAGCTGGAGGTATAATGATGTAGCGCTAGCGTGTACGATAGGCACCTACCCCCACCACAACGTTACCGTGTTCGCTACGGTTGTTATACCTTAGACGAATCTAGAATCTGTTTGCACCTTCTTGTTCGTCTGACCAAGCTGCGTAATTTCAGTACCCACTCGACATAGTTCAAACCATAAATCAAAAAGTTATTGATGTCCGGCCTTGAAAATAGTTGTTTTTGTGCTATTTATCCCCTTATCTTTGTTGGATCTGAATTTTCTGTTTGCACTATCTTGTTCGTCTTGACGAGCCGCGTAATTTGAGTACGCACTTGATATAATTTAGACCATAACATAAGAAGTTATTTAGGTTTATCCTTTAAAATAGCTGTTTTTCGATGTTGCTGCTATACCGTTGGTCGAATTTGAATTCTGGTTGCACCATCTTGTTCATCTGACCAAGCCGCGTAATTTTAGTACCCACTCGATACACTTTAAACGATAAATAAATAAGTTATATAGGTTTATCCTTCACCATAGCTGTTTTTCGATGTTGCTACTATACCCTTGGTCGGATCTGACTTCTGTTTGCACCATCTTGTTCGTCTCGTCAAGCCGTGTAATTTGAGTACCACATGACATACTTTGGAGAAACTTTTCCCCCCTCCCCCTCCCACCCTTTTTGGGTCATGTTCAAGGTCACCCCCCTTTTGGGTCATGTTCAAGGTCAAAGTCAATCAAGGTCTAGGTCACTTGCATATACGGTTAGAAAGCGGCTACACAATTTCGAGACTAACAAAAGTCTCCTGCCTATTTAAAGGCAAAGTTCCTAACTTGAAATGCTTAGGGTGGTCCTGAAAAGGACCTTTTTGTGTGCTGAAGGATTGTTAGGTTAGGAATGGTTGGTTTAGGGATCGCTGGTTGGTTTAAACTTTATTTCTGAAAACCCAGTTTACCCTCCCATCTTGCCTTACAAAATACAACTCCTGGGTGTCAGATATCAGAGGGCGTGGTGGTGGAACAGTCTGCGGCAGACGCACCTCGACGTAGTGGTCGGTGTGTTGAAAGAGGAACACGTGGTCCCCGTTCCTAGCCACAAACTTGTACTCCGTCAACCGCTTCAGATTCCGGAACTCGGCCTTGGAGACTTTGAGCGCCACCACCAAATCGTTAATCCCCATCACTCTCGTCCACTCCATCACCTCATCGACAGTTAGAGGTGGAGATGAAGGTCGAGCTGTGTACGTAGAAGGCTGAGGCTGAGTTGAGGGTCCTTGACTGGAATACAACGGATGACCCCAAAAATCTCGTTTCAGAGCAGACTCAAAGTTGAAGGCTTCTTAAATCCGCTCCTTCTTTCCGTTGACTTCTTCAAAGTCTCCTTCCAACGTTGGAGTTTTTTGGGAGTCAGAGGAGAAGACATGGTGTTGCTGGATGGAAGGTAAAAGTGGATAGAGCACGTGTGTACTGTTTGCAATCCAAAGCTGGAATGAGGTAGCAGACAGAGTAAAGCAGGTCGTAAAGGTAAGCCTTGCCCTAGCCATATATAGGTAGAAAGCTGGGTACCGGTTTAGAACCGGTTTATATCCGGGACCCCCCCGAGGCCCCCCTTTTTTGGGTCAAGTTCAAGGTCGAGGGATAAACTTTTTGGAAGAGCGGGACAAATTCCCGATAAAATCCCGCAACGAAGCAGGGTTATCCCTTATCCCGCTTTCCCCTAAATATCCCTATTTCCCATTCTCCATCTATATAACCCGAGATTTCGAGCGTCTCTTCGTTGTAGCCTGCCACCCTTTGCGATGAACGTCGCACTGGGTTGCAGTGCCTGCTGCAGCGTAGGTCTCTTAAGTGTGTGTGGGCCCAACGCACAATTGAGAGACCATGCGCATTTGCATGTATAGTTAAATATATTTAAGGGGATCATGGTCAGGGGATTATTGTACTTCGGTTCGTAGTACTCTGACGCCTACACAGTGATGAACGTCCTTGCGGTTTCCGAGTGCGTGACTGTTGTAAACTGACCATATTTTGATGCTTTATAACACCTAACGCTTTATAATAATAACATTGCAGATGGAATGTGTTTCGTCCGGATACGTTTATAAATAACCAAGATATAGAATTGTTCTTATTCTCCATAAGAATAACATTGGACAACGTACTGTGTTTAGAACTTTCAATATCTCGGTAACCAATTGACGTAGAGAAATGATCAAAACACCAAATTGTTAGCTTTTTAAGCCAAATCCAATGGTGTAAACTAAAATTAGATTTCTTAAAATATCATATGTAGAAAACTCCAAAAACCCATTTTTATGGTACAAACCCCCCCTAAAATACCCCTTCGGTTAAAGCGATCTACCTGGTTTTCGAACTTAAACTCATAAATGTTACTTTACACGTTTATACCAAATTTAATCAAAATCGGATCATTTTTACGAAAGTTATTGTGCCTACGGACACACACACATATATATTACAGTATTGAACGAATGGGGTTTTTGGCATCTGGGGACCTCAAAACGGAAGTTATCATGGTCCTGGGCCTAGGTCTTACCATGCCGACTATGGTAATAGCTTCTTCCCTATAGAGCAAATTCGCTAATAAACGGTATAGTTGTTCCTTCAGCTCCATCTTTCTTTGTTAATTTTCCTTCGATGTATAAATAACTTTCGGAAGGTAAAGTGTAGATATCTTGTTGTTGAATAGGAATCCTGATTTGATCGTTATTTTTTAATTTCGATGAAGCGTAAGGGTTGTGCGTGTGATAATCCTTTTCCCACGAGGTCTCGTCAAACGTTGGTCCGTGCGCTATATCCAGAATATCCATTGTTATTCCAATCTCTTTTTAAAATCTAATTTTTTCACTTGTTAACTCTTCTTACCCCTGATACGCTACTGAGCTTTCAGTACTCAGCTACTGAGCTTTTTTTATTACTCACTCGATCCTTTTTAAACGTCAATCCCATTATTTATGAGATTGATCTTATATGTATCCTTTCGGTGACAGTTTCACCTCTAAAGTCAACTATAATACCGTCTTGATTTAATACGTTCAGAAGACCGTCTGAGATGTAACTGGTGTTTAAAGGTAAATACCCTAGGCTTTGTGGTATTTCAATTATTTTAAATCCTGGAGGCACAGATGGGTAAAATGTATGCAATATGTGTCGACTTTCACCGTTACTGTACAATCCTTGTATAATGTTACAATTGTGTTCAATGTAAGTATGCTTACAGTATTTGAACCTGTATGTTTCACATTTATCTCTAATATCGGCTTTGTAGAGGTAATCCTAATAATCCTCCAACTGAATGTGTTTTGCTAAAATCTATTTAATACCTACTTTGATTTAATTTCTGTTTTTAAAGTATTATTATTTCCTTCTATATTAATATTATCTTCTCCCTACTTTTCTTTTCTTACCTTGCACATATCATCTATTTCATAAGAACCTGAGGATAGAGCAACTTCGTTATGCTATAGGAACTTTCCCTTTGAATCCTTTGCTTTGTAGTAGTGGAGATTATTATTCACACCTTCAATAATAATCGGTATAGAATTATAAGTTGTAAAATCTAGTAATGCTGCCTCCCATTGTTTTTCTTTATGTAAACTTAATGCGGGAAATAGAGTACACCGCAAGGTTGACGTTGTACCAGTCAAAGAGACCGTATATGAAGACATCTTAAAGCAGACTGACACTTTTTGCTGAAAACTCCAAACATAAATGTCCACAGATAGATGTACTGTCAGGTTGCTGCCTCTCATAATTGTATAAAACTTATTAGCAGAACGAAAATACTTTTGAAGTTCTTTCGGAGGTGGTAAGTTACCAAAACTGACAAAATAGTAAACTGTTTAAACAAGCTTTTTATAACATACCCAATGTGTACCCGGTCCCTCACTGTTATCTAGATTTACTATACCACTCTCATTTTTCCACATTACTGATGGTAAATTATCTTCCATAAAAACTCCTCTGAAGCATGGTATCTTTAAACAAGAAACATATCTAAAAAGATATTGGTTACTTAATGCACGATTAGGAACTGTTAACTGTTTTCTTGTATTTAATAGGCACGATACGGTCTTAAGTAAAGTCCTTATCCTTGTTTTATTATAGACCATACTGATGGTTTGACTCTTTTAGTAGAACGCCTGGTCTTTCTCTTATTTCTTACTCCTCGTTTTCGAGTTGTCATTCTCCTTCCTCGTCCTCTCCTTTTCTTTCCACCTCCAATTTCTGTTTCGCTTTCACCACCGCTGTCACTGCTAATGCTGCCACTTTTTCACCAAGACTAACGTCCCTTGCTTTAGCTCTTCCCCAAGCTGTTTTGCAAGTATTCTATCGGCCACTGATCTGTAAGCAGAATCAAACTTAGAATAGACGATATCGTGCTCTTTACAAGCCTGATCTAATTTATTGATTCCCGGATCTCCTCTTGACAATATTTTTTTTTTAAATTTAGTTCCAGGTCCAAATTTGATAACCGTAGGTAAATGGAGTTCAATAGGTAATAAGTACATGGATTTATTAACTAAATCTGAAATTGGTTTTCCTAATAAGTTTAGTGTTTAAGACACAACACCCCTTTTGTTATTGAACCTCGATGAGAACTAACACTGCTCCTTTTACCCATTGCTATTTATACCTTTGTCACGTGACTAATTAACAGAGAATGGTTCTTTCTATATCCTCCTGAGTCCCTGAGTGCTTTTAAAAGGACAGTAATAATAAATTCACAAAGTCCTGATTAAATAATTATAAGTGATGTGCTTGAAACATGGTGCCCTTTTTAAAGGACATATAATCCATAAATGTTGAGACCTGAGATGAAGTAAACAAATTTAGTTAAACCAAATGTCCTTTTAAAAGTACAGATACGAAAAAAAATCGTGGACAATTTGTGGCACAATGTTGGTAGTAATACTTTAGTTTCGTCCTTGGCAACATAGTTCATCAGTTGACTGCCAGATAGCAGCACCTTCTTTGTCTTGGTTGAGATGAAAACAACATGGCGTCCATGAGTGATTTCCATGCACTTTTTATTTCAGGTCTCAATATACGGTTCCTTTTAAAAGGACATTAGGTACCAACGTTAAAATTATGGATGTCACATCGAGGCCTTGGTGATGGTTGAATACTTGTCCTGGTAAAAGGACATCAGGTGATTCCTAGTTCAAAATGAAATTTTCATCTGGGACTCAGGAGGATTCTTTATCACCCACTACATTTACCTTAACCACTCGATTATACCCTATTTAATAATTCAGCAACTAAAGCAACCCATTCGTTCTGAAGACCTGTGTGACCCGCTTCTATTGCTTCATGTATCAACCACATTCCATTTACTAATTTATTAACATCATCATAATAAATTATATTTGTATTATAGGTATTCTTTAATGATCCTTTTCCAGAAGCTGTTTCTTTATTTACCTTTCATTTTCCCTTTCTGAATGAAAAGGAGCAACTTCTTCAGTAGACATAAACCTCTTTTTAGTTTTTTTCTAGTTTTGTTGGAAATAACTCTTAAATAATGTTTCTATACTTTACAGACTGATTTCAATGTATCGGGGATGTTGGTTTATAACTCTTTTATGAGTATTTGTATCTATTCATATAGCTTTAAAACTTGCCAAGTCTCGTGTAGTATATTTGACAGGTTTAATTTTAAAAATCAATTCAAACAATCCGTTTGTTCCTTTGTACATTTTACCACCTATAATTATATTATCTTGCTCATCCACATCTAACCTACTATCACCAATCATTAAACCTTCTTTTTCCAATCTGGCTCCGTATACTTGATAATTTCTATTAGGTATAGTAGTCTGTAAAATCTTTAATAGATATTTTCTACCGACATCACTTTTGAACTGAATATCTAAACCCAATCTGCTAATATTTGACGGGGTACCCTCTTGTATATCTTCTTCTTCTTCCTCTTCACTTATATCCTTTCCCTGTTCATATTGTATTTCTTCCGGTTCATCTTCAGTTTATTCAAGTTCTTCTTCGGTTCCTTCGCCAAATTGTTCAGTTTTATCATCAGATTTTAAAAAGGGTCAAATTAAATCTCCTTTTGAAACTTTTTCAAGTTTTTGGGATACTTCTCTTAAAGGATCAATAACTGGTTTAAATATTGTTTCAAAAAACTTATCTCTCTCACTAATACCTAGTCTTAATGCTATGGTTTTACTTCTAACAGAATCGCTTAGAGATTTTCTCTCTTTTATCAACTTTTCTTGGTTAACCATGTTCACCCAACGGAAATCTTATTCACAATGTAAATGTATCTATATCCCGTTGTCGTTTGGTTATATAAGTTATGGGTTCAATTAACATTTTGTAAGATTTTCGTTTTAGGATTTATAAAGTATTTGTTTAAATCCAGTCAGTCTTCTAACTTTCTTTAATTTTAGATGCAGCCAAATGATTATAGAAATAACAAAAAATTGCGCTTAAAACTCAAACAAAATAGTTCATATTTTACGTTATTTCAGACTGTAAAGTGTTTTGTAAACTCTGTCACACACACCCCATCTGGATTCGCATATGGTGTCGTAATAGATGGGGAAATAATTAGTGAAGAGCTGTATAGTGGGGAAAGTGAAATGAATGTGTTTTTCGAGAAGATATTCAAAACCTATGACTTTATTAAAGATCAAATGGCTGTATATCTTCCACTTGTAATGACCCCAGAACAAGAGGAATCTTTCTAGAACTCGACCCATTGTCACATTTGTGAAGAGCCTCTATGGCTTGATAAAAGAGCTAAAAAACGTGTATTTTTTCTTGTTTAGAGGTAAAAAACCTTTTTCTTATTGAAAAAATATGAAATTTCAAAATTCTCAACAAAGTGTATATATAGAAGAAGTCCCAAAATCAGCATTTTCATTCCAACAGGAAATGTTTTCCTATGCACAGTGCTCCAAGAGAAGAGAGTCCGCGACCACTGCCACTTGACAGGACAGTTTAGAGGTGCCACCCACAACAGCTGCAATATAAATTACACCCAAACAAAGAAAATCCCTGTGCTATTACATAATCTTAAAAACTATGATGGTCACCTAGTAATGCAACATTTAGGTCAAATTAAACACAATTTAAACTGCATAGCCAAAGATATGGAGAAATATATTTCGTTCTCTATAGATGATCTAGTATTTTTAGATTCTAATAACTTTCTCGCCTTGTCATTAAGCAAACTGGTGTCTAATTTAAACAATTTTAGATTTATTCAAGAGCCTCTATTACAACGCAAAGGCGTATTGCCTTACGAATATCTAACAGGGTGTTCAAATTTCTAGAGTCCCTACCACCAATAGAGACGTTTCACAGCGCTTTAACACAAGAATGCATCTCTCCCAAAGAATACGAGCATGCAAAAAACGTCTGGACACATTTTAATATAAGCAATTTAAAAGAATACCACGATTTGTACCTTAGAACTTACATGTTGCTATTAGCAGATGTATTTGATACCTTTAGAGATTTGTCTTTAAAAAATTATAAGCTTGACTCCGTGCACATGTACTCACTTCCTGGACTAACATGAGAGGCGTGTCTTAGAATTACAGGTGTAAAATTACAGCTATTTCCAGACATTGATATGCATTTGTTTATAGAAAGCGGCATTAGAGGTGGTGTAAGCAAGCATGATATCGACGCGTTATGCAAAAGCCAACAATAAATACATGGGAGAACATTATGACCCCAACCAAGAAAACACCTACCTCGCAAGTAGGGAGTATTGGACAGTTCTACCCCAGGAGGAGCAGGAGGAGCCCCCCCCCCGAGCCCTTGAACTCGCATACTTGGACTGTAACTTGCTATACTTCACACCCATGTGCGAGGCTATTGCCGTAGATGGATTCCATTGTACAAGTGAGAAGGATTACTAATGCAAATATCACAATGAGAACTTTGGCTATATATTGAAAGTAGATTTAAAATACGATAAAAGTTTGCATGATTTGCACAACGGCTTTCCTTTGGCACTAGAAAGGGTTAATGGAAAATTAATAGCAAACTTAAATAATAAAACAAAATACATATTACAACACAAAACACTACAAACATACGAGGAACTGTGGTTGGTGGTTACGAAATACCATAAAAGTTGAGGCAATCAAAATGGCTCGCCCCTTATATTAATTTTAACATTAATAAACGCAAAATGGCTAGCAATGATTTCGAAAAAGACTTTTATAAATTGTTAAACAATAGCCTATTTGGGTGAAATATTATGAATCAGCGCAAGTTCCACGATATATACCTCGTAGATGAGTCCAAACTTTCAAAGTATGTAACAAAACCAAGGTTTTATTGTAGTAAGAAGTTCGACAATAATTTGCATGCAGTACATTTAAATAAGTTAGTTGTTAAGTTTAATAAATCGATATATTTAGGGATGACCATTTTAAATTTAAGTAAAGTGATCATTTACGATTTCCACTATAATTATATGTCTAAATTTAAGAAAAAGTTCTTAATAACAGATGCAGACAAGCTTATGTATTCTACAGTCACAGAGGACTTTTACAGAGAAATAAAACTGCATCACTTCGATACCTCTGCATATAGTAAAGACCATTTCTTATACTCTGATAAAAACAAATACCCCCGTCGCAGCAAACCTGCGTACTCAGCGAATTTCCAATGCATAATATATGTCTTAATACCATATAATGCCGGATACCAAATTTCATAAAAATATATTCATATATAAGCGATATGTACAATTTTAATTATTCTCCATAAGAATAGCATTGGTGATGAGTACATAGGTTTTCTGAAACAAGGAACACAAACAATTGGTTTCATGCAAATATAAATATAATTTAACTAGGTGATACCAAGTTTAATCAATATTCAATCATAAGTAAGCACTATATAACATTTTAATTATTCTCCATAAGAATAACATGGGAGATGAGTAAGCAGGTTTGCTGCAACAAGGAACTAAAAAAATGGGGTTTTATGCAAATATCAATATAACTCAACAAGGGGAAGCCACATACCAAGTTTTATTAATTTATGTTTATAATTAAGGGAGTCATTACATTTTACTTATTCTCCATAAGAATAACATGGGGGCTGAGTACGCAGGTTCGCTGCTACGGTGATAATCAACAAAAAATCATTTTTTTGTGCAAATATCAATATACCAGTACTACGTTACCCCACGTGCCAAGTTTCATCAATATACATTCATTAATAATGGAGATATCAAATTTTATTTATTCTCCATAAGGATAACATTGGACAACGTACTGTGTTTAGCACTTTGAATATCTCTGCAACGGTTGGACGTAAAATCACAATTTAAACACCAAAATTATTGTTTTGTGGAGCTGAGTTGATTGGTTAAAGGAAATGTGAAGTTTACATTAAAATTAATTTAGGAAAAGCCAAAAACCTTTTTCCCATAAGATTAACATAGGAGATTTTATGAGCAGGTTTTTTTGGATTTTATCCGCAACCACTTAACCTAGCTTAATAATTCAAAATACCATATTATCCGTTTTTTAAGCTCTATATCATAGTCTAAACCAAAATTAAGTGTTTTAAAAATTTTAGGGTAAAAAATGCAAAAAACTGATTTTTGGAAAATTTAAAACCCCCATAAACCCCCCTTCCCATGGCCCGATTTTTCTGGTTTTCGAACTTAAAGTCATAAAAGTCACTTTACACATTTGAGCCAAATTTCATCGAAATCGGACGTTTTTTACTCAAGTTATCGCATTCACGGACACACACATATATATAGATATCTATATATCTATCTATATATATAGATAGATATATATATACATATATATAAATTTGAACGAATAGTGTTTTAGTCATCTGGGGACCTAACAAAAAATTTGTCATGGTCTCGGGCTTAAATCTTACCATGAGACCTACGGTAATAGCTTCTTCCCTATAGGGGAAATTCGCTAAAAGGTCATGAGTAAATTTAAATACGTATTAAATGGCAATATTATGTACGAATATTGTTGTCTAAGACCAAAACTATATTGCACAAGGTAATATTAAATATGAGTTTTTAGAATCCCAGAATAATAAGTGGAACGCCAATAAGCGTAAAATTACTAATGTGGAAGGTGATTGTTTAGACGATGAACCCACATTAGAGCAGACTTTAATAATAAAATATGGTGCCTTTGTGCAGGGTGATAATAAATATGATTTTTTAGAATCGGAGAAAAATGTTTGAAATGCGAAAAAGCAAAATATTGCGATTGTTAAGAATGGCAAAAACATAAATGAAGTACCAACTTTACAACAAACTTTAATAAGAAAGGATGGTGCCTTTGTACAGGGTGATAATAAATATGAGTTTTTAGAACGAAAAGAAAACAATTGGGACGCTAATCTTGAGGCTCTTCGCAAATGTGACAATGGGTCGAGTTCTAGAAAGATTCCTCTTGTGCATTACAAGTGGAAGATATACAGCCATTTGATCTTTAATAAAGTCATAGGTTTTGAATATCTTCTCGAAAAACACATTCATTTAATTTTCCCCACTATACAGCTCTTCACTAATTATTTCCCCATCTCTTACGACACCATATGCGAGGCCAGATGGGGTGTGTGTGACAGAGTTTACAAAATACTCAAAATCTGCGGATATTACATACGGTGCTTTGTTTATACTTATAATTTGTAAATTTTAAAGATTCCTCTTTGGACATCTGCACCCTTTGTGCATCATAGTTTTTACAGCATGTGCTGTGACTTTCCAGCTTATCTTTACAGTACAGTCTTGTTAACACAAATAGCAATAATATTTCTTCTCTTTATGGTTTGTGGTATTAAACATTAACTTATCAAAATCTCTAATCAAACAATAGTGTGTCTCACAACCTTGCTGTAATAGCAATAGGTTTATGGGAGTATTTTTGCCTTTGGTTATTTTCAATGGTTATATACATTTCTTGCCTTCCATCCCATATACATTAACACTTATTATTTTGTCTTTCAAACTTGTCAATGTCGGATAGCTTTACAGGGTATTTTATATTTTTCATATTTAATTCGCTTTCGTAATCTTTGTAGTATGAAATTCAATTAGCATGTTCTCCGTGATTTCTTGGGTGTAAGGCTGCCAATATACACCACAAAAAACATTTATTATCACTGTTTTTGATATTTAAAAGAGCGTGTTTTGGATTTAACACTTTCTATTGTGGGGATGTATGACTTTTGTGTTAGGGGTTTATATTTATAAACGTGCAGCTGCCAATATTTTTTATGGTCGTATATCCATCCACTTCCTTGGGCTTGGTATTTATGCATAGATGTGTCAATCATTGTAAAAGCGTTTTTAATTTGATTTTTTCTCAATTGATAATGTTGTAAGGTTTCTGAAATCTGCAACATATTCTTTTTCGTTTATGAATATACACCTTTGATCTATTGTCTGTTCTATAAATTTTACTCTTCTTATCAATATCCATTTTATTGGAAGGGTACAGGCTTGAAGGGTATTTTTTATATATCCGTAGATTCACCGTTAAATTTGAAAACATTGTAAGGTCATTTATCGCAGGAGTAGTAATGGCGTTTCTTTTGGCAATTAACGACTTTCTTACACACTTTACAAGTGTTGTGGTTCTCTACATGTGCATTTTAAAATTTTTGTTATTGTCAAATATCTGATGACACGTTTTACACATCTTAGGAACAACGTTGTGCACTGTTCTGTAGTGGCGGATTGAATTACTACTCTTGGAGCAGGGCGAGGAGCACTGTGCATAAGACAACATTTCCTGTTGGAATGAAAATGCTGATTTTGGGACTTCTATATATACTCTTTGTTCAGAATTTTGACATTTCATATTTTCTTTAATAAGAAAAAGGTTTTTTACCTCTAAAACAAGAAAAATACACTTTTTTTAGCTCTGAAATAAGAAAAAAATACGTTTTTGGCTCTAAATTTGTTTCAACAACAATTTTTATTTTTAATTAACTTCTCAGCTTCTTCACATATCTCAACTTCCCCTACTTTAATAGTATTCAAGCTTAACCCAGGCAGGCTTAACTCGGAATTAACTTAATTCCTTCCTCAGGCTTAAACGAAAAATAATCAATTTTCCGTTCCAAATTCAGGTTTAATTTCCTCGAGCACAAAAATGGATGTCCTAATATCATGTCAAAATATTTTAGCTTGATGACTAAAATTTTTTCTCTAACTTCTTATATTTTAAACTTAACTTCACATTTTGTAATAATACCCAAAGGTTAATTATTTTCTGCTACTTTAGGACCAGTCATTTTAAATAGTTTTCAAAAAAAATTTGCCAACTGGTGGGGAACTTTGCACATATGTTACCTGATACCTTCTCTTTAATACTCAAAATTCCACAAAAATTAAAGTTGTGCTCAAGCCACCATCTTGGAAAATGGCGGTCAAAAATGGGTTTTTAAGTTGTAACTTCTTAATCGATGTTTATGAAAAAGTGTTTGAAATAAAAGTTTTTTGTTTTAAAATTCCCAACAACTTTTGTATTAACCGTTTTTATGTGGGACCACCTTCAGAGCCGCCATCTTCAAAAATGACGGAAATTTTGAATTTTTAAGCAATAACTGCTTTTATATTGGGTTTAGAAATATCTGTTATAAGCAAAACAGATAAAAAATTGTAGATACAACAGTTTTAGTTAAAATTATAACAAACAATTTTTATATTTGATATGTTTTTATAAATTCAACGATTAAGCTGTAACAGCCTAAAAACATTATTTTTAGAAATACCCATAAACACCAAAGGCAAAACCTTTAGATAATCATGATAGAAACATCTTTTGCTCATAACACATATTAGTAAACCCAATATAAAAGCAGTAACTGCTTAAAACTTAAAAATGCCGCCATTTTCCAAAATGGCGGCTCTGTAGGTTGTTTCACATAAAAATTTTAAATTCAAAAGTTGTAGGAAATTGAAAAAAAACCTACTTTTATTTCAAACACTTTTTTATAAACCCATCGATTAAGAAGTTACAAACTAAAAACCCATTTAAGGCTGCCATTTTTCAAGATAGCGGCTTGAGCACAACTTAAATTTTTGGGGAATTTTCAGGTATTAAAGAGAAGGTACCAGGTAATATGTGTGCAAATTTCCCCATCTGTTAGCCAATTTTTTTATATAATAAATAATGTTATTTGTTTTTAATACAGTAAAGCTAGGATAATTCTAACCTCTATAATTAAAATTTAATTTTTTGGATAGTTTGAATTTTATTACTGCGGTCACTTGAGATTCAAACTATCCGAGTTCCACTGTATTTAAATGTGCTCACAACTGTGTAAAACATTTGTAATGGTAAAATCTGTATAGGCTACAAGAAATGTACTCATCAAAACTATAAAGTGAACGCTCAAAATAAAAATATATTTAAGATTAGTTGTCGGCGACATTGAAAGGCACGACAGTGGAAAATTATAAGCAACCCAACCCTACTCAACCAGTCGAGCTGCGGGCTGGGGCCGTGCGGACCGACGAAGAAGCTAGTAGACGGAAAGACAGTACTGCTTAGGGGGAGGGGGAGAAATGAGGAGAACGCACTCCTCTCTCCCCCCCAGCCAGATCACACACACTCACAGCACTGCCCGAGTTGTCTTCCTAGCGGCGCGCGGTGGCGACTTGTAGAACTACTGCTCCTCACCGCCAGACTAGCCTAGCGGCCAAACACCCTTAAGCATCCATCAGCAGAGGCTTGGCTGGATAAGTAACAAGTTCGGATAAGTAACAAGTTCGGATAAGTAACAAGTTCAAATAAGTAGCAAGTTCGGATACGTAACAAGTTCGGGTAAGTAAACAAGCGGGTGAGAGGGGCCGAGCGTAGCAAACAAAAATAGCGTGACGTAGAAAATTTATACATATAACAATCAGTATAATATATCGTGTCATAGTATTGCAAGAAAATAATAGGTTGGCAGCACTACATAGAAAAAACTAAGATAGGTTGGCAACACAAACCAAATATAGACTAGGAAAACTGGTAAAGGGAAGAGGAGAGTGGGAGGGAGAGTTCTGGGAGGGGAGGGTAGGAGGGTTGTGACGTCAGGGGTCAAGGTCGAAAAGGACTGGATTAGGAACTGGAAAAGGGCCTATAGTAGTTGTCGAGTTCTTTTAAAGCATTTTTACAAGATTCTTTGCAGAGCAACATTTTGATTATTCTGATTGATTTCTTTTACCACACAAAAAGTCTTGAAAAAAACCCACAGGCTGTGCCTTGCACAGCTCCCCCACTAAACTTATTATAAGGTAGAGTAATTCCTTTATCGACAGCACCAATAACAATTATAAGAATAAAGAAATAAAGAAAGTAGTATTGTATTTCTAAATTTCATTGTATTTTATTGTGGTGAGGGGTACGATGTCTTGTAGTATTATTGGGCAACGCTCACCAATACTGGGAGTCGAGGTTAGACGCTCGAGCCGAATTCGCGACCGACCATCTCGTCGCGGTAAACGCACTCGAAAACGTAGGACGTTTTTGTTGTCTAGTGGATCGGAGTGTACCTGCAGTAGTGTTAATTAATAATGTAACTATTTATTTTGTGTGTGTGCGTGCGTGCGTGCGTGCGTGCGTGCGTGCGTGCGTGCGTGCGTGCGTGTGTGTGTGTGTGTGTGTGTGTGTGTGTGTGTGTGTGTGTGTGTGTGTGTGTGTGTGTGTGTGTGTGTGTGTGTTTATGACAACTGCTTCATTTCGAGTCACAAAAATGGTGATTGTTGCCCAGTAAAACTACAAAATATTGGAAAGTAGTGTTGATCGTTAGATAAAATTTACATTTACATTAAAAATTTTTCTTAGAAAATTAGTGTAATATAATTATCGTATGCTTATGCAAATGTAAAAATTGTTCAAGGCGAAGTTCAAAAAAAGTTACTGTCATGAAGTACAATTATGAATATGAGTTTCTTGGCTCAACATTTAAAGCCACAGATTTGTTCTTTTCCATTGCAGCTGTAGAGCAAATTGTGACCTCGACCTCGATCCAAGCATACCACTCAGAGTAGGAGTCATAGACAGACGTAACGACAAGTCCCCAGACAATGCAACGTACAGACTAGTAGATTCAAAAGGGAATGAGATTGATCTTGGCACCGTAGAGGTGCCCGGTGCCAGGCCAAATGAATTAAGTAAGTATAAAGTATCCCTAAAAAGGATATATTTAGGTTAAAACATGTAGTTCATAATCTACTCTACAGTATGCTATCTACATCAAACCTAGATTGTTTAGTTATATGGCCCAGGATCACTTTCTGAATTAAGGACGGAAAAAGGTAAATTAAACCATTTAAGTAATCAAAATTAGGGCTGTGCAAGTTCTCGAAAAAGTCAAGTCTCGTATTTAACATGTTTTTTTTTTACTTGGACTAGACCCGAAGTTTTAAAAAATATCCGTGGAGGATCGCAAACAATTGAGAACAGCTGAATACCGAGTTTCATTAAAATACCTTAATTGGTTTCGGAGATAATTTGATAATTTGTTCGAGAAAAAATTGAAAATGGCGGACATTTAGGTAACGAGGCATTTTTGGGGAAAACATTATTCTCGATGGTCTTCTTATTTTTGTTACCAATAAAACCAATTCCTAAAGTTTGGCCACTGACTTACGGGACCCTCTGTATATTTTGTAGAGTTGTGAGACATAATCTACTGCATATTTTCTTCTTTGATGTCTTGTAAATATTTGATTTGAAAAATTACATCTTCTGTAGTCAGTTTCCTCCATTTATTCTGTTTTATTTTATACAGTTATAAAATAAAACTGTTTAGACATTTATACCATTTTATTGAATGGCAATATTTAAAAAATATCTGATAACTGTTTTTTACAGAGATAGATATTTCAAAGCTGAAGCCTAAAGAGACGTACACATTAACAGCAAAAGGTAAGCAATAATATTTGTTTGTTATGTTAATATTAACGAGATCGCACGCAGCACGCTGGCGTGAGGGAGGTGAATTTCCGCATTAAAACCTTAAAAAATCAAATAAAGGGTTTAAACCAACACTGGGTACATTTCTTTGAAAATTTAAAAATTTTATTTTTTTGCTGTTTTGATTATCCTGGTTATATTTAAATTCACAAATAGGATGTCAATGTTGTACATTATAAAGTTATAAGTAGGTAATGTCGGGATAACAAAGGGGTATGGGGGTGATGAAAAGATATTAAGATATGAAAAACGGCCTTTTCCAGAGTAAAATCCCCATATGACAACGTACTGTATTTTGACAATTAACATTTTCTTTAATAACTCGGTAAGTACTTGTGCTAGAATGATGAGAGAGGGCTTAAAGTCTTTGGCTTTTTATGTACAATAAGTTAATGTGCAATAAGTGTACTTTTGGGGCTTTTCTGACCCTTTTTGGGCCCAAAAACTAACAATATGGAAACTTAAAATCCTCAAAAAAGGGGGTTATAGTTTTCCGATTGTTTTGCCCAACGAACTTGTCTAACTGATTATAAAAAGGAATGCCTCTACCAAATTTTAAGTAAATCGGACAAAAATTGCGACCGCTAGAGTGCGAACACACACACACACACATATATATATATATATGTGTGTAACGTTTTTAGAGACCCCCAAAACGTGTTCAGGGAGTCACGTTAGGAACTTCTATGGTCGTCCCGGGCTTAAGTCTCACCGTGCGGTTCATGATAATAGTTCACTTTTCCATAGGAAATTCACTAATAAGATACCAAATTTTCTGCCACTGAGACATTTATCAGTTCTAGCTGACCTCTGTGTGTGTCAAGATTGATGCAGTTACGACATTTGCACATGTTCCGAACACATATGGACGAATAACATGAAACATTTACTTGACCAGGACAACGGGATCACACTTGCTTGATTAAATTCACCTATAAGCGGCGATGGCTGTAATACTACTAACAGGAGTAGAGTTAATGTCTGATGTACAATTTACAATTTTGGCTGAAAACGTTTTGAAGGGATCTTGATCGACTGCCTAAACTTTGCAGTTGGTTGTGGAGTGGGAATGTGTTTATAATGAAGAACCCTGAGAGTAATCTATAATTTCGCTTATTCTCAAGTAAATTTGCATCAATTCCTATGGAATGTTTACAAATAACCGAATACAGTATAGTGTACATATGTATATGCTAAAACATATGTATCAAAAGATAGGAGAACCCTCAGTTCTTGGCAGAACATAAATTTGAATATCAAGAGTAATAGTGACACTTAATAAATTTGATCTACCCATTTATTCAACCATACCATTATAAAAGAAGGTGATGTTTGGCTGACTCCATGTATGTTTATTGTTTGTTTTGTTCTAAGAAAATCAATTCTGAACCCATTGAGCTATAATTTTGTATGAAGATAGTTAGTTATATAATGGGCTCCGAGTAGGCCTATTTGCGTTTTGAACATCACTAAGGAATGGCCTCACCCCGTGGGTCTTTATCGTTCCAATGGTGTTATTTTACTTGTTGTTTTACAGTGGATCTTTACTTTAATTTGGTCAGATGATTGGTTGAACAGATCTTCTTTATTACAGATAGTTTAATATGTTAACTACAAAAAGCAGCATACAACTTGCATTCCCAGGGTAAAGTTAGGAACTGCAGCCAGTTTTGATTTGAATAAAGATTTAGTAATGAATATTAAGGAGGAGACATATAGGTTATGTTGTTTCATAATATGGTGAGGAAATATTTTAACTTTCTTAACTAAACCCTCCAGAATTACCTCTCCTACTGCAACAAATGGCGCATCCTCCTCAACGCTTCCAAAACCCAACTTTGCTCCTTCAACTTCCACGCCCGCCGCTTCTCCCGCACCAAGAAATACCCCATCTTCCTCGATAACGTCTGTCTCCTCCTCAAAACATCCTGCACCTACCTAGGCGTCACCCTAGACTCCAGACTTTCCTTCGTCCCTCATCTCCGCGAAGCCAAAAAGAGGGTAACCACCCGTCTCCGTGCCCTCCGTACCCTCAACCATCGCAGCCGTGGCTGCTCCAAACCCACTCTCGCCCGCCTGTACTCCTCAGTCATCCGCCCTGTCTTGACATACGCCCACCCGCTCCTTCTATCCGCCCCGAACAGTTTCCTTTCAAGCTTCGAGGCCACTGAGAGACGCGCCCTCCGCCTTGCCTCCCACCTCCCACCCTGGGCCCGTAACCATACGGCTTACGAAGCCCACTCCATCCCCAAACTCAGAGACTTCCTCCACCACCTCAACACCACCTACCTCGACCGAGCCCGCACCTCCGACATCCTCCATCCTTACTTTCAACCCTACTTCACAGACCGCCCCAGCCTTACGATCCACCACCTTGCCAACCTTGACCAACAGCCCGCACCATCACCCCCACCACTAAACCACATGTAAACCACCCCTAGCTCCCACTCCTGACCACTGTGACAGGCACTCGTTATAAAACAAACAAAAAAGTCCGGTTGCAGTGAGTCCCTCCTTCCACCCCCCATCACCTAGCCACTGTAGTAGACAAAATAAAAAGTCCTGTTTCAGTGTGTTCAACTTTCCAGCCCCCAAACCATCCCCTGGCCACAGTAGCAGGGGAAAAAAAATCCTGTTGCAGTGTGTCAATCTCCCCCTCCCCCTCAACAACCAACCCTATCCGAAGGCTGAAGAGGGCCCAAGCGCCCTAAAGCAGCCACAGTGGACCAGGGACTTTCCCGCTCACGGGAACTTCACGAAACGAACGAACAGATATGGCGGCGATCTGTCATTCTCAATTCGTTTGGCAGCAATTCAGTATCCAAGCCACAGCCTTAAGGAGTAGACAATTGAAAGAACGCTGCGTCTTACCAACTAGAGTAGGTGGTTTACAAGTGCAATCGCTGTATTATACAAGCATAGTCGCTGTGACTGACTATGATAGGGCTTATAACGATTAAGTATTCTTGATAGGAAATAATTAACGGGTTTCTTTATAAATAATTAATGTTGTATTTCAATCGTCTATTAATTTTAAATAAATATTAAAATTCATTTGTGTAAACTGGGGTGATCATTGAATATTAAATTAAAGGTAAAAATTGAAACAAATATTTGGTGACAGGTAAAATATTCACAAGTGGTAGAATGCCGTTATTTTTTTACTTTCTCCCTTATACATAGGGTATATGGAGAAAACATTGTTTTCGTCAAAATTTTCGAATTTGAGTTGTTAGTGGAAATATTCGTTTTGGTGCTCCCTGAACCCAAAAAAGTGGTTATTAAGTGATGTCTATGTGTCTGTCTGTCTGTCTGTATGGATGTGTACAGAACTAGAGCCCAAACCAATGGTCCGATGTTTATGAAATTTGGTATGTAGGTACTAATCCATGATATCTCCAGGCATTTTTTTCATTTTTGGAATTTTGGATTTTTAAGGGTAATTATCCCCCAAAAATCACCAAAAAACATGAAAAATCAATGTTTCTCAAAAACGGCTCTAACGATTTTGATTAAACTTTAGCCGTTTGTAGAACTTTAGTTTTCCAACAAAATGACACCACCCGCATTTCTGGTAAAATTCGGGTTCAGAAATTATAGGGATTAAAACATAAAAACTTTGTTTTTTTATATTTTACTTAAAAAACATAAATATAAAAAATATCACTATTCACCATTAATAAGAGCTCAAAAAACTAAATAATTTTGTATCTTGAATTACTATTCTACGATTGCTGGTTGCGGAGAAAATTTAAATTTTCATTTTGCGGTAAACGCAGTACGTTGTCCAATGTTATACTTATGGGGAATACAAAATTACTATTTCTCCCTTATTTACTGATCAATTTCTTTCAAACTTGATATGCTTGTCAAGTTAGCATTGACCAACAGAGAAAATTCGAAATATGTTGCCCCTTAACAACCCTGGGGGGGGAATAGGGGGCATTTCCCCTCTTAAAATCACGTGTGTAGCAATGGATTCTGTAGTGCCTCTAAAACAGGGATTTGGGTGGATGTTTTTGAAAAAACTTGTTTACAAGATTGTCTGTACATTCGACCGTGCTTTGTATTCTATATTCAGTAAATAAAAAGTAATTTATTCATTAAATTTGTGCTAAAAGGGAGAAAGTATGTGTCGGTTTCCTGATACCGTTTATTTTTAGGAGTGTTGTGGCGTACAAGTGTTGTAAGCTGTTTCCCATTACATTATCCTCAGCACAAGTGGCAGAATGCTGTGCTGCTTCCCAGTAGGACTGTTGAGGTTTACAAGTGTTGTAAGCTGTGGCCCAACAGGAGAACAAGGGGTAGAACCAGCGAGCTCATAATACAGTGTGCTCGCTGGGTAGAAGGCTGTCCTGTGTTGATCTCCCCTTACCCATCTGTGTTAATCTCCCCTTACCCATCTGTGTTAATCTCCCCTTACCCATCTGTGTATCTCCCCTTACCCATCTGTGTTAATCTCCCCTTACCCATCTGTGATAATCTCCCCTTACCCATTTGCCCTGAGTTATAAAGAGATCTCATTGCTGATAAAAATATTCACAAAAATAACAATAGAAATATAATTATAATTTCTTTGATAATCACCAAAACAAAATTAAATTATTGTAATAAAAAATTAAATTTAAAAAAATCACTCAAGGAATAAAAACATTTTCAATTAAAAAGCTATTAAAAACACTTAATTCTAAATTATGAATATGTGCAGGTATTAAACATTTGTAGATAATTTAATCAGCTTCATTCTTAGAATTTAATATTACTTTTAATGTCTTTCAATAGCATGGTTTTAGAGTCTACTACAGCATCACCTCCCATGTCCAGGCCATGACTGCTCTATTGATGTGAAAGCTTACTTTTATATCACTGTGGTGGTGCGGGTTTTACCACCTGGGTTCTTCTTGGTACTATCAATTTTTGATACCACCTGGATTCTTGATGGTACTATGGATTTTTTGTTACCACCTGGATTCTTCATGGTACTATAGATTTTTAGCGAATTTCCCCTACAGGGAAGAAGCTATTATCGTAGGTGGCACGGTAACACTTAAGCCCGAGACCATGATACCTTTTCGTTTTGAGGCCCCCAGATGCCAAAAATACTATTCGTTCAAATTCATATATGTGTATATGTTAATAAGAAATAAAGTACCTGAAGTAATAAGAAATAAGAAGTAAAGTAATAAAGTACCTTTAGTACGCTTTTTTTTTCATTTTTATTTTACACGACACGTGTTTCGACTTTCATGTCATTCAGTCAAAACTTTCACTGTGTAAGTACATTAACCTAATATATAAATAAACAAAGACAATCAGATGTAATTAAAATAGTGTAACTATCATATGCTATATTTTCTTAGTTTATAATCGTTGGTGAAGTTGTTTCTTTGATCGTCTAATTTCATTAATGTTGTAAATAGTGGGTTTCGTGCATTTGTTTGTACTGCGTTGAGTAAATTTACTTTGTCATTTTGGAAATTTGTATAAATGTGGAGTTCTTTTTTGGTATTCATTTGTTGTCCTTTATTTTCGTATTCCAAAATTTGCAGGTTTTCATTAATATTTGTATGGTTATGATCTGTTTTCAAAATGTGTTCTGCAAATGATGATTTTTTTACTTCATGTTGTTAGATCGTATGGCCTGTATGTGTTCATTGAATCTGGATTTGAAACTTCTCCCTGCTTTGCCGATATAATAACTGTTACAGTCACTACACGTTAATTTATAAATACCTGATTGATTCTTTTGAAGATTTCTTTTGTTGATTAATTTTTTGATTAGATGGAATGAGTTATTTCTTGTTTTGTAACTTAATTTATATTTTCAATTTTATTTATTTTTTAATTTATATTTACTTATATTTAATTTGTAAATCAAATATATGTGTATATGTGTATATATATACAGTGTGTAAAAAAGTCTGTCCCCCCTTTTATTTTTTTGTTTGTTAAAACTAACAAATTACCTTTGGGAAACGATACTAACTTAAACCAAAGTGTCTTTTGACGTTATCGGAAATTTTGAGTGTCCCCAAAAATGGGGCATTTTGGGGGCAGCTCAAAATTTTCAAATGTAAACCCGTTTTGAATGACCCCTCATTTTAAAGAGCTTTAAAAAATAGGCGAATGGTGGAGGTTGGAGGTATGTAACGTGTTTCTATCCAAAATGGCAGCTTGTCAACATTTTGAATACAACTCATTCTTGAAACCTGGCATCTTAGACATTTGAGGTTTAATTTCACCTTTGTTGACAAAACTGGAACGACTATTGTAGATATGCTATTAAATGAAGAAGTGGTCTCTTTTGGTGATATTTAAAATTTTGAGTGTCCCGCAGAAATGGGGGATTTTGGGGGCAACTCAAAATTTTCTGATGTAACCCTTTTGAGTGACCCCTCATTTTAAAGAGTTTTCTAAACCTAGGTGAAGGGTGACAGTTAAAAGTAAATTTAACCCCTTCAAAAGGGGTTTACATTAGGAAATTTTGAGTTGCCTCCAAAATCCCCCATTTTTGCGGGTTCTCAAAATTTTAAATATTACCAAAAGAGACCAGTTCATCATTTAATAGAATTTCTTCAAGAGTCGTTTCAGTTTAAGTCACCAAAGGTGAAATTAAAACTCCAAAAGTCTTTTACGCCAGATTTTAAGAATGAGTTGTATTCAAAATTTTGACAAGCTGCCATTTTGGATAGAAACATGTTACAGACCTCCAAACTCCACCATTCGCCTATTTTTTTAAATCTCTTTAAAATGAGAGGTCACTCAAAAGGGGTTGAAAACATTTGAAAATTTTGGGTTGCCTCCAAAATCCCCCATTTTTGGGGACACTAAAAATTTCCGATAACGTCAAAAGATACTTGGGGTTAAGTTATTATCGTTCCCCAAAGGTGATTTGTTTGTTTTAACAAACAAAAAAATTAAAAGCGGGGGCGGACTTTTTTTACACACTGGATATATATATATATATATATGTTACCTCGATAACTTTTGAAATAAACGTTTGATTTTTATGAAATTTGACCCACATGGGTAGAGTAACATTTATGACTAAGTTTGAAAACCAGATCGATCGGACTATGGGAAGGGTTTTTGGGGGGGGTTTTAAATTTTCCAGGAATCTGTTTTTTGAAATTTGTACCCTAACATCTTAAAAACACTCAATTTTAGTTATAGCCATTTTATAGAACTTAAAAAAATAATTTAGTATTTTGAATCATTAGCCTAAGTTAAGTGGTTGTGGAGAAAAGTAAAAAAATATGTCCATAACATTTCCCATGTTAATCTACAGGAAAAAGGTTTTTGGATTTTCTTCAGATAATTTTACTAAAAAATTCACATTTCTTTTTACCAATAAGTTTAGCTCTACAAAACAATCATTTTGGTGTTTTAATTGTTGTTCTAAATCTAACCGTTGCAGAGATATTCAAAGTGCTAAACACAGTACGTTGTCCAATGTTATCCTTATGGAGAATAAATAAAATTTGATATCTCGATTATTTATGGAATGTATATTGATGAAACTTGGTATGTGGCTTCAACTATTTGTGGTATATTGATATTTGTACCAAAAAAATTCTTATGTTGATTTCCCCCGAAGCAGCAAACCTGCATCCTCGGCCCCCATGCTATTCATATGGAGAATAAGTAAAGTTTGTTATCTCCCTTAGTTATGGACCTAAATTAATAAAACTTTGTATGTAGCTTCACCCGGTTGAGTTATATTGATAATTGAAAAAAAACACATTTCTTATCTTCTTCGTTACAGCAAACCTGCGTACTCAGCCCTAATGTTATTCTTATGGAGAATAAGTAAAATGGTATATATCACTTATTTATGAATGTATTTTTGTGAAACTTGGTAAGTGGCTCGATATAGTAGGGAATGAGGCACATGAATATGCATTAGAAATTTGCTGAGTCCGCAGGTTTGCTGTGACAGGGGTATTTGTTTCCACCTGAATTCTTGATGGCACCATCGATTTTTGTTACCACCTGGATTCTTGATGATACTATAGATTTTTTGTTACCACCTCGATTATTGATAGCACTATAGATTTTCTCTATTTCTGTTGCAGTTGGTGATCACGAGACACCACCATATCCGATAGAATACGAGAATATTGATGTCCCAAAGGACGGCAATTGTACAATGAATCCCCTGGAAGGAATAAAAGGCGTCACTTTATTTGACATAGAATGTTTTGGTTGGCAAACGGAAGGTCCAATTCTCTATGAGTTTTTCGATAAAGGGCCCGATGATATTGAACATTATCAGGGTTAGTGGATGGTTAATATTATAAATGAGTTTCGAGATTTCACTGGTAAATGTATATCTTAGTTTAAAATAATCATGAAAATCGGCCCAGCAGAACAGTCTGATAGAGTGGACAAAGTTTTGCAATTTTCTTTTAATATAAATATGTTGATACAAGTTTAAAAAAGTGAAACAAAATTTAGGTTAGTAAGGGAAGGTGTAAGCTGATGATATTTAAATGTAATCAATGTTTCACTTGATGATGAGAGGATTTTTCTTACCTCCCGTGGGAAGGTGTAAGCTGATGATATTTAAATGTAATCAATGTTTCACTTGATGATGAGAGGATTTTTTACCTCCCAAAATGTAGTTTATATTAAACACTAGAAGCAGTATGTAAAGCAAATGTTATATATATATATACAAGTATTTCGATAACACGTGTCATTCTATGTTTAAAAATAGTATTCAGATGTTTAACCCGCCCTATACCTTCTACCATAGATTAAGAATCCAACTAAGGAGTATGTTTAATCTATGCTTCTCACATTTAAGAGTGTGGTTATAAGAATGTTATCTCAACATTGCTCATTTATTTTTAGGGAGAATGATTTCATACTCTTACTCAGGCATTTTATCGAAGTTCAGACTGACTCGAGGTACAGTCGTTATATATTTACTGAACGAGGATGGAGATGGCCCATCTGTCGAGATAAGTGTTGAGGTAAGATATGAAAAGTTTTAGTTCAATAATGTCAAGAAATTCAGTTTTGCAAGGTTTTTAAAATTTTCAGAGAAGCAATATTTCTCTCATTAAATAACAGTAAAGATAAACATGTTTATCTTAGTATTACCAACCATTATCCTCTTTTTTATTTAATGGTTTTCCAAAGCTGGAACGCTATCAAATATTTCTGCATTCCTGGATCAGCAGTGTTAAGCATTTTTATATTCCATTACCAGTATTACTTCCTTGCACCATACATTCATACTTGTTATGATTTTTTACTAAAAAACCATAATTTCTGATTATATTTCAGCCTAAAGTTCAGGTTCGGGTACATCAATAAACTATTGCCTTTTCAATGATTTACAAATTTATAGTATGATTCATTCCAAGACGCACCTTTAAAGTTCAAAATTATGATAATTGGTTTGAATGGTCACCATATGTATGTGGCAAAGATAAATTAATCTGTATGTTACCTACAGTGTTTGAGGGTAATGTGCTGTTACTGCTAGCTTTGACAAATCCCTAGGTTAGTTTACCTTATGGTACCTCAGAGGTAGAGCGCTGGCCTCACAAGTCAGCCGAGGTCCAGGTAGGTTCGATCCCGACTGACTGCTATGATACTTTTTCACGAGCGTTCACCACTGTTTTGCTCGTGAGACTTGTGACTAATTCCGTTATAGTACCTCGCTGTCTTTCAGAATCAGAATTATAATCATCTTTATTTTTAATCATTAAGTGTCAATGCAGTCCAATCTTGATAGGCCGACATTTGCTAAACCGACACGTTCGGTAATCCAACAATTGACAAGGCTGCACCCGTCATATCTCCTATGAATGCGAGTAGAGCGGGAACTACGGTTTAGAAAGAGATGGGGATTCCCGTCAAAACGTGAAAGATCGGTGCTTATTGTCAGTGCGTTAATTACTGACTTTTCTAAACCGTGTAGTTGTTTTTTTATCAACTCATTATCATACAGTTTTTTTTATATTTTAATTGGAATGGTACTCTTGGTAATCCATAATGTTTGATAATCCGACAAGGGCCTGGTCAAATATCTGTCGGATTATCAAGAGTAAACTGTAGGGTCTAGATTTAAACACTGATGCATTAATTATTGTAAATTTAATTTTTGAAGAGAGGTTAGTTTTGGAAGTTTCCTTGAAGAAATTCCTCAAGTGAGTAGAAAGGTCGGTCCAGAAGTAATTCTTTCAGCGCTGATTTTAGTGAGTTCCCTCTCTTGTGATGAATTTCTTGTGGTAGTGAGTTGTAGATTTTCCTACCGATGTAGGATGATTTATTTTCAAACAGCTTCATGTGGTCAGGTGGTGCACTGGAAGGATGTATAGTTCACCATTTCTGGCATATAAGATGAGTGTTCCTGTTTCTTTGCAGATATTTTCTATCCACTCACATCACTACTTCTTGAATGTACAGTGAAACTATACTGTCATAATTCTTAGGGACCTGAATTCATCCCTACCAAACAATGAATGCTCGCTAGCTTCCTAATACATTTTTTTGAAGGATCGGAATTCGTTTGAGGTTTGTTTTTTATGTACCACCCCATACTGCAAGGCCATATCTTAGCTGAGATTCAACGATGGAGAAATAAGCTGATTTGGCTGTTTCATTGGTACTGAGGGATTTAATTTGTTTTAACATCTATAAGCTGGTGTTAAGTTTATTACAGAGTGTGTCCAAGTGCAGGTTTTACAGAGAGGCCCAGGTTATATTTTCATCCATAGTTAATCCCAAGAACTTAAAATGTGGTTCCATTTGTTCCAGGAATGATTTGAACTTCAGCTGCTCGTCTTCCAAATGCTATCTGGCTGGTTTTTAGTTGGATTTGCAACCAGCTGTCTTTAGATCGCCGGACAGGCCTATTGGCCTATGGCAACTATGTTAAGGTTTTTTTAAAATAAAACTAAATTCTGCTTATATTTAATGATTTACAAACTTTTCAGCATAACACAACACAACTTTGTAGCTAATGTATTGTTCATGATTTATATCCATCCCGAATTTATAACAACATATACCATGCTATTAAATAAGTTGTTGTTCATGGTGACCAATACATGGAAGCAAGGTTTAACTCTCTTGTGCTGATATTATTAAATATACTCCAGACTTGTCTGATTACTGTAAAATTTACATGTACATTTACATGTGTGATAAATCCTTCCTCCCTGTTCTGAAACCTCAGTATTATGGGGAATATGTTCCATCTATCACAACCAATGACTTTTAGTGAATTTCCCCTGTAGGGAAGAAGCTATTACTGTATTCGGCATGGTAAGACCTAGGCCCGGGACCATGATAACTTTTCGTTTTGAGGTGTCCCCAGATGCCAAAAACACCATCCGTTCAAAACTGTATATATATATATATATATATGTATATATATATATATATATATATATATATATATATATATATATATATATATATATATATGTGTGTGTGTGTGTGTCCGTGGGTGTGATAACTCTCGTAAAAATGGTCCAATTTTGATGAAATTTGGTGCAAACCTGTAAAGCAACATTTATGACTTTAAGTTTGAAAACTAGCCAGATTGCTTCATTTAGATGGGTATTTTGGGGAGTTTTATACCCCAAAAATGGGTTTTTTGAGTTTTTTACATGTAATATTTTAGTAAATCAAATTTTTATTTTTACCATTGAATTCAACTTAAAAAAAATTTTGTGTTAGCGAATTTCCCCTACACGGAAGAAGCTATTACCGTAGGTCTCATGGTAACACTTAAGCCAGAGACCATGATAACTTTTTGTTTTAAGGTCCCCAGATGCCAAAAACACTATTCGTTCAAATTTATATATATGTATAAACCATGTGTATATGTTGATACATATATATACATATATATCTATATATGTGTCCGTTAACACGATAACTTGAGTAAAAAACGTCCGATTTTGATGAAATTTGGCTCAAATGTGTAAAATGACATTCGAAAACCAGAAAAATCAGACTGTGGGAAGGGGAGTTTATGGGGGTTTTAAATTTTCCAATAAAAACAGTTTTTTGCATTTTTCACCCTAAAATTTTTTAATTTTGGTTTTGACCATGTTATAGAGCTTAAAAAACAAATAATATGGTATTTTGAATTATTAACCTATGTTAAGTGGTTGCGGAGAAAATCAAAAAAAACATACTCATAAAATCTCCCATGTTAATCTTATCGGAAAAAGGTTTTTGGCTTTTCCTCAGTTTATTTCAATGTAAACTTCACAGATCAGGTCTCGAACCCACGATCTTTGACATACTAGACACAAGCGTCTAATCAAAATGTTCCACGTGTCAACATTTCTTTATAAACAACTTATTAATTTTTTTTTAATTTGCCGCCCCTAAAACCTTGCCGCCCTGGTCTACAGCCCCTATAGCCCCCCCCCCCCCTAAATCCGCCACTGCGTGCACCTCACCGCCCCTCTCACTCGAGCTACCGCTGTTAATTGTATCTGATGAGATCTGATTGACACATTGACACTCACAACAGAATGCACACTACACAACGTTAATCTGTTAATCTTGACGTTTGCCCGGTTTGCTGGCACCCACACCCATCCCGAGTAACGCGACGGTGGTTTCGCTGTAGTGATGGGAGTATCGAATACAGAATCGAAAATTGTATTTAAATTTTCCGACTTCAATCTATTCCGGCGGTCGATCGTCACCAGTTTGTATTTGAATACATATTCAAATACTTGGGTGTACTAGAATACACTGTACTGGAATACTTCAAAGTATCCGATTCTCTCATCACTATTTCGCGGGTAAAAAAAGAAGCAGGGTAAGGGTAAAGGGCAGTCGCGGGGAGTCACGTCGTCCCGTCAGTGCAGCCAACTGTCAGGAGTCACCAGAACAACACTATCACTCCCACTTACTATTTATGCTTAGTGCCACAACTCTAGTATGCTTACAGACCGTTTAGAAAAATAATCTATGGTAGGCAATGCATAAATTGGATTGGCGATAAAGAATTAATCGCAACAAATTTAACCAGCTGCAAATTAAATAACTGCACTATTTTTATTCAGTATATAACAAACATTTCTGAGCTTGAGGGGGGGGGCGATCGCCCCCCTCGCCCGCCCTTGGATCCGCCACTTCTTTGGGCTCAAGATTAGTGTTCTGTGTTTAGTTCTGTGAACCCTATAGCAATCAACAGAGAATGCACCTGGTGATCAAGGACTCCTTCAGAAGATATGGCCTGTGTTAGATGTTTGGTGGACACTGTCCCAAATTACATTTAAATTTTCCCCACATAAACAGTATTTAGACACCAAAAGTCTAATATTTGTATAGTCATCGGAGCCCAGATTAGTTTACCTCCCTTTATTTGGCCACCTCAAGCGTATTTAATAATATCTGGGTGAAGAAATATGATGCTGAACCGGTGAGATTAATCCATTTAGTAGGCCTAACAACAAACTTCAAGACCTCACCAATATAAATTACCTCAAGAGTTATTAAAATATTTAGGCATAAACTTTAAATCTGAAATAGGTTATTACTTTTACAGCAAATCAAATTTACCATATATAAACTTTGAGAAGAATATCAGGACTTTAAAATATGGCCTAGAGCATTTTTGTTTATTGGCTACCATCTTGAATTCTATATATCAGCTAAAGACTACCAATAGTCACTTTCATTACATTATTAGATATCACTAATTAGACATTTATTAATATCAAATTTAATTTTCATTGGCTTTTATATCAATTCTAATTTATTCTATGATATTTATTTATTAAATTATCAAGAGTTTTATGGAATTTTGCCGGCACACTCAACTACACTCTGAGACAGAACCCCTTATGCATACCAATTGAGCTAAGCCACCATTATTGTAATCAAACTATTAAGTCAAATTTTAGAAAGTCCCCATGATTGTAATATATGATTGTTAGCCCCTTTCACCTAATTAGAGTACAAACACATGTAAATTTCTTTAATAAACAATCTATCTATCCATTTTAAACAGCTGATTCCTTTTTACATAAGCGAAGTAGTTTTATAACAACGAACAGAATAAGAGGGAAAGTATTTGAGTAACACAGTTGTTTATAAATAAGTCACACACACATAAAACCGAAAAAGACACATTTCATTATTTTTATTATTTCAAGGGACAGTTGCAAGGCCTATTTTACTAATTACAACATAATGACTGTTCCTAGTATTTTAATTTTTTAGAATTTAAATTATGTTAGAGAAAATATTTCAACATTTGTTAGCTTTAGTAATATACATAACTATCAAACAAGACATGCTAAAGATTTAGTTTTACCCACTATAAGATTGGAGAAGTATGCTAAGCAGCTTCTAGTTTTATAATGTTCCAAGCAGCTATATTTAAGCACTTATTACTAGCATTATTAATAATATCATCATTACATTTGATTTTTTCCTCCTTAATTTTTTCTCTGAACATTCTCCTTTGCAAGTTACAACAATTCCTTAAAACAACATTATCTTTATACATTGGTATTTTATCTTTATACATTGGTATTTTTAACATGTCCCTCAGTATGTTCACAATATCTCTTATTCTCTTAAATGCATCATTAAACCAAACCGAGTTGCCAGTTTTCCTTTTTGTTTGCTGCTTAACAACCTTCTGAAGCCTTGGACAATAGTAATTGTATAACGTTGATAAAGTATGTATTTACAAAGTATTCAAAAGAAGAATCAGTATCTTTATGGATCAACAAAAAAAGAAAATCTTTACAAAATCTTAAAACAACAAAAAAAGGCAATTAGAATCTTTAAAAATCTTCATCCTGAAAAATTGGCAAGATAATATTTTAAGACATTAAATATTCTGTTTATGGCCAATATATTTTTGATACCATTATGACTTATAAGGATCCAATTTTGTTCAATAACTCAGAAATAAACCTTGACACATCCATACAATACAAAAAAAAAAAAACGGAAATCATACCCACTCATCGCAGGCAAAAAAACCATCCTATGCAGGAGGAAAATTCTTTAAAGTGCTACCTAAGGGAATTTAAAAAAATGAGGAACCATTACCAAAATTCAGGGAAAAAATGCAAACTTACTTAATTGATAAAAATATATATTAGACGAGTATATATACTCCATAGACGAGTATTTTCAAATGTAACAATCATATTGTAAAAGCTTAGGTTAAGAAATGTATTCTGTAACAGAATTTGACACTATTCAAATGTACATTGTGTATATATAGTTGTGAATAAAGAGAATTTTGATTTTGACTTTGACTTTATCTGTCATTTTAAAAAAGAAATTGCCAATCAAACTGAGACAGATGATGATTCACAAACATATTTAAATTGCTTTCATTTAACTTTCTAAAAGAGATATTTTTCATTTGTAGAGGAGCAGGTAATACACAAAATTTAAAGTGAATTATCTCATGGTCTGAGATACAATACTTCCATAAACAACTCGCATAACAGCTTTTATCTACATTTGTGGCTATGTTGTCAATTGCTCTCTCTTGTCTAGTTGGAGAGTTATTGACATGATATAAATTAAAAGATTTGAGTATATTAATTAGCAATACCATTTCTGCATCTTTAACAGCTAAAAAATCCACATTAAAGTTAGCTCCAAGAACAATTCTACTGTTATGCTTCTTATTACTTATCAAAAGGAACAGAGATTCAAGATACGTAAAAATATGTTACAATCAGCGTCAGGGGTTCTATATAAAGAAATAAATACTACATTAAAAATATTAACATATATGCATACAGCTTCAAAAAGACTGGTTAAGGTGAGATGGGAGATGTCAACTATTTCAAGTGTCAAATTATCTCTAAGATAGAGGCTCCTCCATAGGGCTCATCTCTACAATATGCAGCAGCTAATCTAAAACCTCTCGGCACATACAAATGAACCTCATCAATAAGAAGCCAGTGTTCATTTATTAATACAACATCAGATAATTTCATCTATTATTACTGACAATTCATTAACTTTAATTCTCAGAGACTGAATATTCAGGTGCATTACTTGTACCCATATCTCCCCACCAGGCATTTTTACAAGAGTTCAGGTTACTTTTATACGAATGGGAGTTATGAGTATCACGACACTTTTCTACGGTGGTGCAGCTGTATGGGATGGGGAGTAGTTTCCCGGTGATGTGTGTTTTTGCCGATAGTTTCCGTAGCAGCAAACTTGCGTACTCAGCCCCCGTGTTATTCTTATGGAGATTAAGTAAAATGTTATCTCTGTTAATTATAAACATAAATTAATAAAACTTGGTATATGTGGCTTTACCTAGTTGAGTTATATTGTTATTTGTATAAAAACCTATTTTTTGTATTTCTTGTCTCAGCAAACCTGCATACTCAGCCGCCATGTTATTCTTATGGAGAATGATTAAAATGTCATAAATTATTTATTTATGAATGTATATTGATGAAACTTGGCATGTGGCTTTATGTGGTATTAAAATACATAAATATGGATTGGAAATTAGCTAAGTATGCAGGTTTGCTGCCACGGGGGTATTTTTAAATCACAGTGGGACCATTTCTTGGAAACATGTAGCTTTCCATAAACAGATGAATGACTACGTTATTCTTTTAATTTAAACTATTAAGGTGTGAAATATGTAGATGAGTTCTCCTTGTTTTTTCTGTGGATGTAAACGGTTTTATTGTACAAGTAATCGAATATTTACTTTCAGCTATCAGATTTCAACAACAACAGATCACACATTGATTATCTAATGGATGAAATGGATGATTACATGGACTACGACAATTATCAACGTAAGTAATAAGTTTTATGACACAGTTAAAATTGACTAGGATAAAATTATTGTGAAACCTTCCACAGTATATGTATATAACTTTCCAGGGGTCTAATTGCCTTTATCATAAGAAAACCTAGTTGTCGAAGGTAAAATGTTGTGTTTAACCTAAATATTTGAGCATTATTTTATGTCTAGGCTCTCTAGAATCTATATCTTGCGCAGTCAAATGCATGTTTTGAGTTAGTTTAACTTGTCGCTGGTAAATGGTGTCACCAGTACATTGACAAATAAATATGTGAGAATCACCCATTAAACTATAATTTCTATGGTTTGGAATTGTTTGCTTATTTTTCACATTTTGAGGTGAAAGTAATCTTCAAAATGATGGCTCAATTATTTGTTTTATTGAAGTATTAAAAGAGATATGGCCTAACGACAAAACTCTCTCTCTCTCTAGACATATATATAATTTGTAAAACTTCCAGAGTACCCTTTATTTATTATTTTTATTTTACGACGTGTTTTGGCTATCATGCTGTTTTCAAACTCTTTCTATATAAAGAAAACTTATGTGGGTAAACAAAACATTCTAAATTACACAAACAATCTTTTGGACTATGACAGTAAATAATCTTATAATTATAATTGAATTAAAAATTATATTCTCCTAATTTTTCTGCAAGTTCTTCAATTAAAACTATTTAAAACTGTTTCAGCTTCCATGGATATTATGTCAACAGCAGCTGAAATCCTTTATGAGGATATGGATAATGAGTACTATATTCGAAAAATGATAACAACAATGCTCAAGGTATTAAGCTTTTTTTAGATCATTACACTATGATGTATTTATTTTTATTACAAAATCATCATCTTTTTGCATTATTCTGCATAAGAATTTAAGCCAGTTTCACAGAACAGAGTTCAAGTATAAATAAATTTCATATCTATATAAATAAGAGGTGGTTTCTGTCTGTCTGATGTTCCGGGTGAACGCAAAAACTACTGAACCGACTAGGCTGAAACTTTACACATAGGTAGATCTTGAACCCATGCAACACATAGGCCTATTCACTTCCTTAAAATCCCCTCGGGCTACGCCCCGTGAACGTCCTAAGTTTCAATGTTTACATTTCAGAAGAAAGTAAACATTCGGAAACTGTAATGCGAACAGCTGTGGACACTTTGATTTGACAGCTTAAAGAGCAGAAGCAAGAACAGCTGTTTCAAGCTAACTAAAATGGAAATTGCATTGACTAAAGAACGGGTAGAGAAAACCCCTGTGCGAAGAACGGGTACGTCAGCTAGTTTTACATAAAACAATGTTCGATGCACTAGTCAAGAGTGTAATATCATACCTGAGAATCATTTAAACCCAGTTGTAAAAAAATAGCTAGCTACTGTCCAGGAAATGTGCCCCCTCCATTTGCCTCACGCACTGTTTATTGACAAAGCAAACCTAGAATCTGTGTGATGAAACACAATGATATAAAACGATCAACTGTGATAAAATTTTCAAATAAAACCTAAACAAATTCCTTTGTCCAAAGGTAAAAGTAAGAAAGGGTTGTAGTTCATCACCACAAATGTTGGTTGACAAATGTTTACTTAGTTAAAACGTTGGGTATTAAAAGTACATTAGAGTAGATGTGCATGCTGGTCATGTGCGGCATTTGGGGTAGTGATAGGATAATCAAATGAAAAAAAATCGAATGAACCGATGACGATTATACCAATAATCGAATGATCATTCCGTTTACTTTAATCGAATGATTTGCTGTCTTATCCTTATACCAACTACATCAAACGTATGTTGTCATACAGTATTACAGTATAGATTATGCTTTTCAAAGTTGGTATCTAAGCACTATTACACATTTATTACACTTTTTCTCCATTTTAATGACATTTACAACTTCTCATTGCATTATATAAGAAAACGAATAACTAATAACTCTTAGAAAACATTTTGAAACGTTTCACCCCAAATACCTTTTATAAGTTCATATTTTCGTCACATATGTCACATATATTATGATTTTTGTTTATATTATACATACGTTTTGATATACCGGTAGCATTAACAGTCTGGTAACGATTCTCATTCTCATCAAATAACTGTTTAATCTTAAGTTTTTTATAACGTTTAAGGTTATCTAGCGGTTAAAAAATATGTATAGGTTTAATTTGTACTTCTCTCTCTTATATTTTTATTGAAAGGACCAATTTTGAAATTGTATTTCTTACATTTTTACTTTGCTAATATAAATGTTTAACAATAAATAGTCATAAAAGTTCATTTGGTTTTTATTTTTCTAGGATTTTCACTGTTAGATTTTGTACCGATTATTTTAAGACAATAATCGATTATTTTTTAAATAATCGAATACTCGATCATTTTCCAATAATCAAATAATTGATGATTTTTCATTCTATTATCCCATCACTAATTTGGGGAACTCGGAATTATCCCAAAAGAATGTTGCACCATCTATTATGTGATGTGCTACTGTACTTAACCCTTTGAGCACCAAGCGAGTGACTGGAGTAGTTGAATCTGTGTTATTTTGTTGATTTTAAAATATATATATATATATATATATATTGAACGTCTGAACATTTAAAATTTGTGAAAAACATGCTTCCGGTCGGCATACGCAGAGGAAGAATTGGTAAAAAGTAGCAAAAAACCTGATCAAATGTGTAAGTCACAAAGAATTTACCCATCCCCATTAGCTTGGACCCATGCTGTCCATCGTTTTCTTTAGGTCTGCCCCCTCCTTCAACTCTGCCACAGATAGTTTAACCCTCCATATTGCATATAAACAGAGTCGGGATTCAAGCCTCGATCCAAGTACTTTCCAGCCGGGGAGATAGCACCTTAGACCACTCAGTCAACCTGACAGGCTACCAGTTGTAAGGAATTATGCCTTGCACGTAGTGTGAGTTATTTGTGTCTACGAGGTTACACCACAGACAGACGCAGACTGCAGACAGAGCACGCGATGATACAATTGCTTGTACTGTAATTAACATTATTTTTACGTGGCAGATTAAAAAGCAGTTTTAATCAGCCCTTAGCGTTCAAAGGGTTAAAAGTAATGTTGAACTAAATAATTCTGACCTGGACTTTTGACCTCCGTCAGACCTCCAGGGGCTCTCTAAGTTTAAGACTGACAACAGTACAGTCGCTAAATTAATGTGTCCGAATTGCCGAGTGCGCACCGGAACGCTGTAAGAGGCTCCAGTTTCTATAACAACCAACAGGAGAAATAAAAATCATATTTTTTAAAATTACTATTACCTTTGAGCCCCAAGAACCGATTTATTAGCGTTTGAATCTAATACCAAAAACCATAGTTAGTTAGGGTATAATCACTTTCACCATTAGAAGCACTGCAAACAGTCCAACTTGTGTAGAACCTGGTAGACGGAATCAAAACTAATACGGCTTTGTGCCTATAGCTTGTAATGCACACCGTTCGATACAACTGCCAGCTGATCAGGTTGGCTGAGTAGACTAAGGCGCTAACCTCTGAGTTTGGAGGTAGTACTTTGGTTTGAGGGTTTGAATTCTGTCTCAGTCTGTGATTTTGATGTGCAACTCATATCAGAACGAGTGAAGGGGTGGGCGGATCTCCAGCAAACGTTGGACGACACTCGCCAATCTGGCGGGATGGGTTGCACATCTTAGCTGATGTTTTGCCTGTCCTTACTCTATGTGTGTCCACCACAATCATATTTTATAATTCAGGTGTCCGAAGTATGAAAACAGTAATAAAACAACACAGATATTGAACCATTCCATTCACGTGCTCGGGGGTCAAATGGTTAAAATGGTTTTTAACAAACTTTTTCAAGAATTTTTGATATTCAAAATCATATTAAAAAAATCAAAAACTAAAAAATTAAAATTAATAAAATCTCATTTAATCTATATTACACCTTCATTGTGTGCAGGTAAAGCACAACTCTGCAGAGAGCATGAAACTGGGACTTTCAACTATACTTTCTGTATTGGCCAATGGAACAATGAGAGGGACATACTTATTGGACGACGTACTTGAAAAGTACACAGGGAAAATACTTCTGGATTTAGCCCAGGTTTATCTTAAATATGCCACAAAACCCGGCCAAACCCCCAGGTTGCGGGCAAAGCACATCAACCAACTCTCAAGGTGAACTGTTTCTCTTGTATTAATATTACATTATGAAAAATCTTGCTAAAGGAACTCCTTGGTTTTTCTAGATTGATTTCCATAAATAATAATAATTTCAACAATAATTTTGTTCTGCCCTGATTTTTAGTTGTGAATAAAGTTTTTTTAATTCTATATTTTCATTGTGAAGGGTGCGGGCTGCCCTCAAAGTTAATTATTATTTTTCTTTACCTAAGATTAATATGGGGAATATATGTTGCTGAATTGCAGATGTTAAAACAGTAACCGTACATATTATGTTGCTAATAGCTATTGTTATTTTGTGTAACAGATTTTACTTTGTATACTTCATACAACAACTGGAACTGCAATATGGTGTATAAGATTCAGTGCCTCTAAGCCGGAGTTAAGAGGGGTTTTAAGGTTGGAATCCTTTATTATACCTTTTGAGTAAATCGGTCTGCAAGGCTGAATACAATATGAATAATTTTTTTTTTAATTAAATAAAATACAGTATAAATTTACCTCAACTTCATTACACATGCACCTTAACTTTGTTAGGATTACAGAAGCTTTGAATGTTTTTAGAAATCTGCTTTTGATAAACATTGTCATTTATATACATAGGATGTATTGCTCATGTTTCTATTAAAAAAATATGATGAAAATATAATACCGGGTGTTCCTAAAATCTTGGGAATATCTTAAAAGCTTATTGTTGGTAAAATCGGTGAGGATATGCATGTTTTATATATGTCGTTTAACAGCTGATTTTATCAATTTTTGTTTGAATATGTTGGTAACCCTTATTTTCATTGTTGGTTGTGATCATAGAACTATAACTATGGAACGCCAAGTCAAGTATGCTGCGCTCAGTGGCTGGAAGCGAGCTGGCCGCATTCGGTACCTCCCACCACAGTCAGTGGAAACAACATTGCGTCTGCATTCGCGCTATGGGCCTTGCACCTCCTTGCTTCATTTTTTTACGTTGGGTAGTAGTTTGTGAGTTATTTTAGTTTATTTCAGATACTATTTTGTTGTACTGGCTATGGTTCACTGACAATAAAAATGCCAACCTGCTCTGTAGCCTAAAACTGCAAGAAATATATTACAAAGGTTTATCCGTTCATAAGGAAGTATAACAACTTATGTAAGGTTGATTATTTTTTAAATGTTATGTAAGTTTATTAATTCACATTATCCATATTCCTCGTCAATAATAATGCAATAATATATTAGATATAGTTGTAGTTATTCTGTTTTATAGCATATTATTTTAAACTGAAAGAAAAACATTGTCTTAAAAGATCTGCTATAAACCAATTTAGAGGTTTAGTTTCAAACCACTATATTTTTAATTCTTTAGATTTTTATTTTGTCTCAACAGATATTTTCTTTGACATTAAAAGGCGTAAGGGAATAAGAAAACAATAGCTATACTTTGAATATAACAAAATAGTTATATGTCATTGTTTTGGGTCATCTTTGTAAACGTTGAGTTATACTCACGAAACGAAAAGGAATTGTTCTTAGTGGTACATCTACACTTTGCAGGATCCACTTTGAAGAGAGTGCATTAGAAAAAAAATAACCATCAGCATATTTAATCAAAATTGAATCAATCAAAATATAGTTTTAACTATACAAATGTGTCAGTTCTATTTAGATCTGTACATAACATTTCAAAAGAATAAAGAAATCGTGTAAGGTGGAAGACGGTATTCTTGAAGCTTATATGATCTCCTTATAGGTGCTGGTATCTTGCACTTCTTAAAACAAGTATATTATCATGAGTATAAACTTTTGCCCACAACAACCCACCCAAAATGTGCCGGAAAATGTATTTCCCATGCATTTGTTATAAGTACCTTTGTTTATTTTCCAAGTCTAGAAATAAAATAAATATACTTATTGTGACCATTTGAGATAAAATCCTTTGATACTGACACCTTGAACATGTAAATCGTCCATTCAAAAATATAATTTACAGCAAAATAATGTCCTTAGAAAATTAATTACAAACATACTTCTTTCACATGAGCTTGTACACTTCTCTAGGAAGTTTTTTTTACAAATCACTCTCTAAAAATTGAATCTATACTAACAATAGGTAAGAAATTGAGCTAATTCAATTAAAAGGATCTTTGTTTTTCAAAACTATATGTTTTGGTCACCCAAGAGAAAAGGATATTATGATAAATAAACCAAAGGTAAAAGCTTAGCAAAATTTCTCTTTTTTGTAAATTGTGTACAAATTTGCAGTAGGCTTACTGTATCTATTACTTCTCTTGATATATTTAAACATCTGTTTAAACTAAATATCATTATGAAGAAGTATAATTGTATTTAATTTTAAAATATCCCTTTTTTAGACCTCGTGAGTATCTTCGTGAAGCCTAAGTTTTTATGATAGTCTTTTTAAACACAATTGAAAACATAATTGACAATATACTCTTTACAATATTCGGCCGAACTCCGAATGTTCGGAGTAGTCGCGAGAAGTGTGGGAGCTGCACGATCTTTTTGGTACCATCAGTACACTATCGCCAAATGATTCGCTTGAATGTCCTGCCGAATGTTCGGAACGAGTCGCGACAACAAGTCTTGCACCAAACCAACCGAATGTGCATAGTGAAATAACCAATTACACACTCTCCCAATAACATGCAATACCATGCTCGCTCATTTGCTTTCGCTCGCCTCCTTTAATTCGTGCCAAAAACCCGACAAAAAAACGGAGCACAGGCTACGAAAAATACTACGAATACTACGAATCATGGCGAGGCGAACTATCCCAAACATACACGAGCGCACTGAGTACACTATCGCGTTCGCCTTTGTTGGGCCATAGTGTACTGGTAGCAAGAATACGGGACGAAATGTTCAGTGAACATTCAGGAGGATGTTCGGCTGAATGTTCAGGCCAGTTTGCGAGATGTGTGAGACGGTCTTTTAAGTCTTGATGTTTTGACTTGTAAGTCTCCGCACTGCATTGACTCGGTTCCATGGTTATAGTTCTATGGTTGTGATACCATACAAAAGTTACAATCATTGTCTCTGACATCATAATGACTACAAATTAAGAAAAAGCTAAATATGTTTTGTGGTTTCACAAATCGAATTCAACGATTCACGTTCAAAGACATTTCAGAATGTACTATGGAAGACAAGCCCCAAGCTGTAATTCCATTATACGTTGTTATAATACCTTCAAGAATATTGGAAGTGTTGCGGACATACGAATCTTTTCTTTGTTCAGTTAGGCCTAAAATTTCAGATGAAACAGCTAATGTCATTAGAGAGTGTTTCACACACAGTCCAGTTCGCAAAGCTTCGAGGGAACTTGGTTTACCACCTACCATTGTACATAGAATTTTGCGTAAAAAACTCAAACTAAACGGATACAGGATTCAACTAGTGCAATCTTTGAAACCAAATGACTCTGAGCTTCTTTTGCAAATGAAATTTTAGATCGCATTAATTTAGATAACAAGAATCTTAAATTCGTATGTTTTTCAGACGAGTCCACCTTCCACGTAAGTGGTGTAGGAAATAGGCACAATGTCCGAATTTGGGGCAGCGAAAACCCAAGGGTTGTCTTAGAACATGAAAGGAACAGTCCAAAAGTTAATGTATGGTGCGGTCTAATGCACAACAAAATCATAGGCCCATACTTTTTTGCTGAACCATCAGTGACTGGAACAACATATTTGGATATGCTTGAACAGTACGTTGTACCTCAATTAGAGGAGTTTCAACCCTGGGTCGTTTTCCAACAAGACGGAGCACCACCTTATTGGTTTTTAGATGTACAAGATTTCCTTGATGAAACTTTTCCCAATGGTTGGATTGGTCGCGGTGGTCACATAGCTTGGCCTCTCCGCTCGCCAGACATCACGCCAATGGACTTTTTCTTTTGGGGCTTTGTGAAAGACAAGGTTTATCCTACACCTGTCTCAGACCTGAATGCGTTGAAGACCAAGATTAGAGACACAATTTCATCAATTACTGAAGAGATGTTGGCAAGTATTTGGGCGGAGATTGAATTTAGACTTGATATTCTATGGGACACAAATGGGTCACATGTGGAAGTGTTCTAATATTGTACGTATTTTATGTAAAACTTGTTTCATCCTCTTTCTAAAAAATATAACCTTTGTGGCTGTGACACGACTACGCCATGTGATAATTTATATTTAAAAAATAACATATGTTTTGTTAATTAGTTCCTTGTTTACTGTTTGGTTAAAGACACACTTCTGTACCTTCTGAATAAAATACACTCATATTTCTATTTAGTACGTCTACATTTATTATTGGGGACACATCTCACCATTACACAACTATCATCGTCAAACTGGTGACCCCGACGTGATTTACTAACTTCCGACGAACTTCATCGCTATTCAAGTAATTCATCGAGCTGTTTCGACCTAAGACCAACATCTTGGACTACTCGAAACATCAAGATCAACCTATTGGACACACTCAGCACTACAAAGAATTCTTCTAGATTCCTGCGTCTCAGAACTGATCCTCAACGTCGACGTGACTCATTCTCTGCTTCCTCGATCCAACATTACTTTGCTTAGCTGAAAGGTGAGTCATTTCCATGCCAAACTCAGAAGAAAACGTATCCGAATCTGATGAACCAACTCACGTTACTCAACTAACGGTTAAAATTCCACCATTTTGGAGGGAAAATGTTTGAGATTGGTTACGTCAAGTTGACGCACAATTCTTTACAAAAGGTACCACCTGAGAATGAACAAAATACTTAACGTTCTTGGAAACCTTGATACCCATGTAGCGGAATTAATTTACAATTTCCTTGACAAACCTTTAAGCACAGCTCCTTACCAGGATCTGTGCCAACGCCTAATTTCTGATTTTGAGGCGTATGAAAGCAGAAAGGTTACTAAATTGATGGACGAGCTCAAACTTGGTGACAAAAAAACCAACTCAGTTTCTTAGGGAAATGCGAAACCTTGCTAGTACTCATGTTAAAGATGATTTTCTTAAAACTATATTTCTTAAACGACTTCCCATCCATATTAGTACAGTATTAGCATCTTTCTCCGACTCTCTTGATAATTTAGCAAATTATGGCTCACAAAATTATGGAATATTCTCCATGTCATTCTCACGTTCGTACTGTTAAGAGCACGTTCATCACGGCACGTTCGTGCGTGCACGTTTTTCGTTCGGCACGTTCGTCAACCGTGTCAGAAACTGACAGAATTTCTAGATTAGAGGCTCAAATTTCGAATTTAATTAACAAAATTTCTTCTTTGCGCTTAAGATCCAGATCCCGTTCTCAATCTCAGCAGTCTTGTAAACTTACAAACAAAACCCATCATTCAACCTCCGAAAAGCCAATTTGTTGGTTCCACAAACAATTTCAGAAATGATGCGAAAAATACGTGGCACCATGCAACTACCACTCTTCTCCATCCGAACATTCGGAAAACTAGATAGGCTCTGTCTTGATACGGCGGAAGACAGCGCAAAATCACAATCTTGACGTCTCTTTGTTTACGATCGTTCAATTAATACCAAGTTTTTAACTGACCCTGGAGCTGACATTTACGTTATTCCTCCGCAAAATAAACAAAAATCCAAACCATATGTTCGATTACTCTATGCTGAAAATGGATCAAGTATCGCCACTTATGGTAAAAACTATTGAAACTTGATATTCGACTTCATCGATTTTTTGTTGGCCCTTTACCATAGCTGATGTTCAGCATCCTATCAATGGGGCAGATTTTTTAGCTGAGTTTAGTTTATTAATTTACATCAAAAATAAAAGGCTAGTGGACAGTAAAACACGTCTATTTTGGAACGGCTCAACACCTACTCAGTCACTACACTCTGACATTCATCTTGTTGATCAAATAAATAACAAGAATTTTCACATTTTACAGCAGAATCCTGAACTTTTGAAGAACTTGCCTGGTCACAAAACACCAGACACTGATTTTTCCCATACAATCAGCACCAACGGAGCACCCATTACAGCTAAAGCACGACGTTTAGCACCGGACAAAATGGCACAGCTAAGTTAGAATTTCAAAAAATGATTGATATGGGTATTTGTAGGCTTTCAAAGAGTTCGTGGTCTAGTCCACTGCACATGGTTCCAAAGAAGGATGGCTCCTGGCGTCCCTGCGGTGACTACCGTGCTCTTAACCACATAAGCATTCCAGATAAGTATCCAATACCCCACATACATGACTTCAACTCACAGCTCGAAGGTAAGACTATATTTTCTAAAATATATCTTGTGTAAGCCTATCATCATATACCTGTGCATCATGACAATGTTCCTAATTCTGCTGTTATTACTTCATGTGGCTTATTTGAGTTTTTACGAATACCCTTCGGTTTAAAAAATGCAGGTCAAACCTTCCAACGTTTCAGACACCAAGTATTACGGAAACTACCATTTGCATATTCCTATCTTGACGATATTCTAATCGCTTCTCAATCTGAAGAGGAGATCGAACAACACATTCGCATACTCTTTTACTGTCTTTCCAAATATGGACTCTGCCTCAATGCTTCAAAATGTAAGTTTGCCGTTTCTGAAATTTCATTTTTGGGCTACCGCATCAACAAATGTGGAATATTTCCACTGCTGGAACTAGTGCAAGCTATTCTAGACTACCCACTTCCAGAAACAGTCGCTGAACTCAGACGTTTCTTGGGTATTATTAACTTCTATAGAAGATCGTTGCTTGGTTCCGCTTCTACTCAAAAAGCTCTCTACGACCTTTGTCCAGAGCCGAAACGAAAGGACAAACGTAAATTGGTTTGAAATGATGTCAAAAAGATTCCTTTAACAGTCTAAAAAAGGAACTAGCAAATGCAACACTCCTTTATCATCCTTCCAGTAATCTTCAACTAATTCTCACTGTCGATGCCTTGAATTTCTGTATCGGATCCTCACTTCAACAGATGGGGGGAAACATTCCCGAACCCATAGATTTCTTTTCTAAAGCCCTCAGCAAAACTCAACAAAACTACAGTACATATGATCGTGAACTTCTAGCCGCATATGAAGCAGTCAAATACTTCAAACATTTGTTAGAAGGTCACCATTTTAGTATTTAACTGATCACAAACCCCTTAGCTGTGCTTTTGAACAGCGCGCAGAGAAAGCATCCTAGGCAGCTAAGACATCTCGATTACATATAGGCCAATTTACTACAGCTATCCGATACATACCATTCGGCAGATACATTTTCTAGAATTGCAGAAATTTCCATCCCATCAACTGTATCTCTAAACGAAATTGCTCGTTCTCAGATCACATGAATGAGCTTAAAGACATTTGGGATTTGAATATTTCAGCATACGTTTTCAAAACAATGACTCTTGATGATGGGAGCCAAACCTTATTTTTGTATCTCTATTTGTTTTTCATTGTATTACACGACAAAATGTTTCCAGGACTTAAGGAACACCCGGTAGGTATATTAAAGCACTTGGTGGGAATGTTGATTGCAGCATAAATTGTGTTGAACTATAATATATCTAGTAATCAACCAGATATTGTTGTATGAAATCTTGTACATATACTTAGTTATAGTAATGTAAATTTATGGTTTACACTGATACAAACTGTGCCATTTTTTAAGAAATCTGATGGATTGTGTGGACATGAGTATGATTGCTCAGGATAAAAATGTCACAAAACTCGGCCCCGAGGAAGACATAAACTATGATACATTGGATAACGTAAGTAACCTAAATTAGTGTTTAATTAATACATTAAATCATGATCTCAACAATTCTGCAAGTTCTGTAATTAATTTTCCAATTTGAAGTTCATATATTCAAGAAGAACTACTAAAACCTATTCTGTTATTAAATAACTTTCATTCCTAAAATTGAGTTTTTAACCAAAACCTATACAGTAGGGGCACAGTCATATTGAGGAAAGACTGCTGCTGAAAAAGTTCATCTCTAAAGTTTTATATTTATGGTTCATGCTATTAAGTTAAATCAATATTTATCACAGGGATATTCATGGGGTGTGGCAAAAGAATTGCAACCGAGTATTGTGATACTGTGACAGTGGCAGGGGTAAAATTATAACAAGTTTGTAATTATTTACTTAATCTAGTTCCTCACAATGCAGGGGAATTTCTAAATTCTAAATCAGTAATAGTGTTAAACGCCTATAAATATTTGAGCACCTAATTATTTCTGTTGAGCACATTTTAACGAATTTCCCCTTTGGAGAAGAAGCTATTCCTGTAATCGGCATGGTAAGACCTAGGCCCAGGACCATAATAACTTTTCATTTTGAGGTTCCCAGATTCCAAAAACACCATTTATTTGTTCAAAACTATATATATATATATATATATATATATATATATATATATATATATATATATACTAGTGGCTTGAACAGGTCATAGCCCTAACCTTACTCCAATACTCTGCCTAATCTGATTTTAATACATGTCAGTTTGTAAGAAAATAGATTCTTAATCACATGTTTTAGTGTAAAAAAACCAGACGTTTTTAATTTCCTATGCTTTTCTTATGGGGGATGTTTTACGTTAATTCTCGCTTGTTGGTAACTTGATGGAGACACTGCTATTTTTCCCGAGTCCCTGGGATCGAGACCTTTAATTTGAGCCGTTGCCGATCATCATGCATTTTACCAAACTCCCACAATTTTGACTTAAAAATTTCGCTTACAGAATTATATATAAAGATACAGAATACGATTACTCTCGTAAAAATGGTCCGATTTGGATGAAATTCAGTTCAAACGTGTAAAGCAACATTTATGACTTTAGGTTCATAAACCAGATGGATCGATTCATCCAAAGAGGTATTTTGGGGGGTTTGTATCCCAAAATGGTTTATTTTTTTATTTTTAGATATAATCTTTGAAAAAGTCAAACTTTTGTTTTAACCATTAGATTCATATATGTGTACTGGTTTAAATTACCTTATTGTGAAGTGATTCTATTTTCCTCAAAAGGTAAATAAGGCCCCATATTTACCTTTTGAGGAAAATAGAATCACTTGACGGTAAGGTAATTTAAACCAGTACACATATATTGATCAGTGATTCGGAGGCTTAACTCGTACAAAAATAAATATTAGATTCAGCTTAAAAACACACGGTGTTTTAATCATTGCTCTACGTCAATTCGTTCCAGAGATATTGAAAGTGCTAAACACAGTACGTTGTCCAATGTTATTCTTATAGAGAAAAAGAACAATTTTATATCTCACTTATTTATGAAAGTATACCGACGAAACCTGATATATAGCTTCATCTGGTTGTGGTCTATTGTTATTAGCACAAAAACCAATTGTTACCGATGGTTCCTGTAGCAGCAAACCTGCATACTCAGTCCCCATGTTATTCTTAGGAGAGTAAGTAAAATATTATGTCTCCCTTAATTATGTACATAAATTAATACAACTTGGTATGTGGCTTCACCTAGTTGGGTTTTATTGATATTTGCATAAAACACATAATTTTTGTACCTTGTTGCAGCAAACCTACATACTCAGCCCCCGTGTTATTCTTATGGAGAATAATTATTGAAATGTTATATATTGCTTATTTATGAATGTGTATTAGTGAAACTTGGTAAGCGGCTTTATGCGCTATTAAGACATATATACTAGTGGCTTGAAGGGGCCATAGCCCCTAACCTTGCCTCTTCTGATTTATTTTACTCTTAACATGCTGAGGAAAATTATCACATGTCAGTTCGAGTTCGTAAACAAAGTATACGCTTAATCATATGTTTTAATGTAAGCAGATGTTTTTAAATCTCCATGCTTTTCTTATGGGGGATGTTTTACGTTATTTCTCGTTTCTGGTAAATTTTTAGAAATACCACTATTTTTCCCAAGTCCCTGGGATCAATATATTTGAGTCGCCTCCCATCATCCTACGATTTGCCAAACTCCCACAAGTTTGACTTAAAAATGTTGCTTACAGAATTATATACAAAGATATGCCTTGGAAATTTGCTGAGTACGCAGGTTTGCTGTGATGGGGGTATTTACTATCTGTTATGGTAAACAGCTCAATCTCTATTATAGTGTTTTAATTAAGGACTCCGAAAACAAATTTTGCCACTCCTACCTTTAACCAGATAATTTTGTTTGAGCAAACATCGAGAACTGTATCAGTTTAAGCTTTAACCGCACCCCTTGAAGTGTTTACAAGTGACTGAATAATATTTGAATATTCCAGTTAATCACCAATAACCTATGCAAGGACGTAGTAAATTATGGTTACTGAGATTCTACTTGTGGTGATTTACGACAAAGGTTGAAGGGATTAAGGGGATTCGACCAAAGACATTTCACTGGGTATTTTAAAAAAAAATCTTATTTCAAGTTAGCATCCTAGACAATTTTTTACCATAAAGTGTAAAATAATAATAAAGAGATAACTCATGTTGAAATGTTTTAACATTGTTTTTAAAGAGCAGAAAGTACTAAAACATGTGAGTACTATTTTGAACAAATTGTGCTATATATCGAGACTTAATTCCTTAAAAATGTTATCAGTTCTTTAGATCAGTGTTTTCACTCAGTTGTCAGGTGTGTTTCAGCTGAACGAAGCCTCGAATGACATATCGGAAGCGCTCATGATCGGAATGTACCTGGTGGGGAGGTTCCAAGTGTATTCTGAGCCCGGAAGTGAAATCAGCTCTACGGAGAAAGTCACGGATATGTGGGCATATGTGAGTGTGCTCACTGGCTTGGGGAAAACACCTAAAATAGAACATAGAATTAATTGCCTTAATTATTAATAAGCTGCATGACCTTGGTAGATAAATCTACAATATATTCACACAATAAATAGCTTACATGCTTCCGTAGGAATTGCAGGTGAAGATTATATCAGTTACATCCACATTAAATAACTGCGGTAATGTACAAAAGCTTGTAAGCGACAGTGCACCCGATGGTGGAATCTGTTCTGCGGCCCATGTTGGGTCGGAAAACCTCTCAGATTTAAAGTCAATGCTTAGTGATAGAAAGTAAAAAGCCAAACATTTTAAGCCTTCCCTCATCATTCTAGCACACATTTTCACCGAGTTATTATAGAAATTGTAAATTGACTAAGCGTAGTATTTTGTGTTACGAGGATTTTATATTGAAAATGGCGTTTTCATATTGTGATGTAGTTTTACCAAGCCCAACACTCCTGACTAGACCCCTCCTAACCATATAATGCATAAAATTGAAGATAAATATAACGGTAAAAATCATAAGCCTCAGAACAACCTAACAGTTTTTTATTTCAATTTCCAAAAGAAAATAAATGACGCAAGTGTTTGTTTAAACTCGTTATTTGATTTTTTTAAAGTTTTTAATGCGGAAATTCACCTCCCTCAAGTCAGTATGCTGTGTGTGAAATCATTTGGGTTAACATAGCCAGTGTGGTGTGTAACGCCGTGGCCATCAAATGATGATGATGATTTCAATCATCAAGGGCAAAGAGTCTTAGGTAAGTATATGTTCTTTATAAATAGTAAGAAAACAAATTTAAAATGAAATTAGTATCTTTATTTTAATAAGATTTAACAAATTTGTTTGCAGGTTAATAATGCAGAAGGTCTGGTAGATGTTGCCGGTTCCAATTTGTCTTCCTATGTCAGAATGTCTCCGGATTTGGCCAACACATTTGACACAAACCACGATATCATGCTTCAGGTATTGCAGCATTACTATACTTTTTTCCCACTAGCAAATGCAAGTTTATTTTTATATTGGAGTTGTTAGTTTGAAATATGAAAATATAATTTTTTCAAGAATCGATTGGTGAGGAATTCGAAAATGATTATCATGGTTGGTGGACAGTTATTGATCACTTTTTATTACCCAGGGCGGTTTTAATTTAATCCTGGAACTTATTATAATCTAGTTTGTATGATCAGTATAGTTATTAGTTTAAAACACGGTTTAAAATCAAGAATCTTAACATTTAGAGAAAATGAATTGAGTATACCTTCGTTCCTAAAGGAAATTTTATCAATGGAAACGTTGAAATGTTCAATTAATTACATATACAATTTTGTTCAACAACCATATGATGTGCTATATTAATTTCAATTCGGAATGAATGGGGGAATGAGCCTGCCATATTATCCTATACTCTAATATGAGTAAGGTTTGCTTGCTTGCTTGCGACACTGATCTCAAAAACGGCTCCAACGATTTCCTTAAAATGTTTTAAATAACTAATTTTCTGGGATAAAAATAAGTTCTAGACAGGCCTCATCCCCAGGAAAAATCAAATAATGTAAAAAACCTAAAATGAAAAGTTAACAAAATTAACATTGGGCTTATGGAGTTTCAAATCAAAACAAAATAATTGTAACAGCTGTTCATAATCAACCAGGGAACTGTCAAAGTAATACTCATGTTGTTTATGAGTTAACATGTGGTTTCCTGAGAGCAGAGATTAAAATATTTGAGTGAAGATTACATATATAGAGTAGTAAAATAAATCAAAGGGACATTGAGCTATAAATGACAACTGGAGTGACCTTAAAAATGTAGAAAAGAGGCAAATGAGTTATACAAATCTGATTATCAGTAGAGAGAAGTGGTGAAATACGCTCCAAGTCATCTAAACAAACTGACTGGCCTTCCCCCAAGCAAAGCTCGGCCCTCCAGGTACTATGAATATAATAAGTGTAACAAATAATTACCACAAATTGAACCATTTTTACAATTAAAATTTTATGGGGCCTAGCAGCCCCCGCCTTAGGTGATGCGTTCACATAGATCGCTGGTTACAAGCGCCTTAAAACCAGCAGCTTGCCTCAGGCGCTTACAAGAGAGTGCAAATGCTTATGACTTTTTAGGTACAAAGCTGAAAACCAGTTTGAGCCTCAGTCGTCGAGCTCTCTTTCTCAAATGGCTGAGATTTTAAAAACGTGCGCTATCGGTCTTCTGGATCTTCTATTTCAATGAAAACTAGAAAAAATAAATAGTAAAATTAACCTAAAGACTACACTCCTACGCAGTTGGAGCCAGTGTAAGTTAGGAAATAATATTTCAAACATTCTTGTTCGCCGGTCAGAACTTACGCAGCTCGTGCTTCCACGTACGAACAAGCTTTGTCTGTGATCGCATTTATCTCTGTGAAATGTGCAGTACACTATAAATCATAGGTGGATATTTGTGAATACATCCAGAGTAGAATGGAACTTATTAGAACAGATTGGAATGGAATGTCTTTTTTGTAAACCATCAGGGAAAGGTTAATAATAAATGATAGACTAAAAAATGTAAATTAGAAAAACATTGCTGTTGGAAGTCTAGAGACGAGTGGGGAATAACTACGATTACACATTCCTTCAACTATCTGCCACCAAAACCTTTATTTTCATTCCAAGAGCATTGAATATCTAGACGAAGTATCAAAATTTGTGTCCTTCAATACAAAGTTATGGTGTAGATATTATATTTTATGAGTAATTCATTCCCACATGACTTTTCGAGTTATTTCACTATTTTACAACCTAAGTCAGCAAATAACATTGGTGAAAATACTTACAGCATGGTAGTAATGTACATAGTTTTATAAATATCTTCATCTAAATAATCTGTTTCCAGTTTGCGAACATGAATAAAAACCTTTTTTGGTGGGCGCAAAATAACATTAATACTGAAGTCCTAATGGTCGGGCTGGCAGAGAAACTGTATAAACCAGGCTACTACTACGTTCCAAACGTTCAGTCACCTGTCCAGATATTCATGAAAATAAAAAGAATGAGGAAGACAACAATCACAGGAAACGCAACACAGCTAGATCCAGATCTCGACACTGATACTTTAGATCGGACAGTTGTTGTTCATCGCTTTATATTGCCGCCCTTAAGCAAACTCTTCATAACGTTCAATTTCAATGATTCGAGTTCAGCTTCTTCCTTAAGGGTAAGTGGGGTTGATTGCATCGCTTGTACCGAGGCACTCCTGACATTTGAATGTCAGGCAAAACTGTAATTTTGGTCCAAAGCAAAACTATTATTAAAATATAATATGCTCAATGTGTATCAAATCAAATTATATTTATTCTTTCATATATAATACAACATGTGTTCATCGAATAGAGTCAAATCATTTTCTTAATTCTAGGTAATTATAAGATTATTATTTTAAATTGTGGAATTAAATGATTCAATATTACAGTCAGAATAATAAAAATCTTCTAATGAATATGTAAATATATGTATGTATAAATTAAAATATAAATGCAAAAGGTGTTTTTTCAGTTTAACTTAAATTTTTCAATAGTTACTTTGTTTTTAATTTGGTTTGGAATGAATTTGGTTTTAAAATTTATAACATTTTAAAAATAAAAGGGCCTTCACTTCCTCAAGTGAAGGCCCTTTTATTTTTAAAATGTTATAAATTTTGCTTCTCTATTTTAACTTTATTTATTGTAAAATATTGATGAATATGGTTTCTAATTTTGTGTGGTTGGTCATTACATATATAATTTATTGTAAAATTAGCAAACCACATACTGTTAAAATCCCCGGTTCTTTGAAAATTTGTTTAACTGATACTTTCAATCCTATACCAAGTATCCTCCATGATACGAAAGGATTTCTTTGTCTTAACAAGATTTTATCAAAGTTCTTTTTTGATGTATTACCATGTATAAAGAGTCCATATGAAATATGTGATTGAACCAGGGAAAAGTAAATAATTTTTTGAGATTTCAGACTACAGTACTTATTTTGGACATTCTGCATAGAGCGTATAGACCAGAGGATATTTTTTCAGAACTGAATTAATGTGTTCATTCTATGTAAGGTTACAATCAACAGTTTGTAACCTCCAGTTTGTAATGTATATAACCTCAATCTTGTGAATTCAGCCAAAATGGAAGAATATGAGAGTTCTTGTGCGGTATCCAAAATTGTAGTTGTTGGGAATGTTGTATGTAATTCAAGTGTAGTGTCTTTTCCTAAAATATAAAGGCCTACTTTCTATGCTCCTATTATTTAAATAACTATTTATTACAAATTTCAAATTTTTGTTTTGGAGGTAGTTTACAAAATATTGTTTCTATTAAACAGGATAAATATAATATGTCTCACAACACAAAATATATTTAAACTTCAACTGTACTTACGTACAAGATGGTAAATAAAGGTACTTACATATAAGACGGTAAATAAAGGATAGTACACGCATAGGTGAACGATTTCACCCATTTATTCCGGTCATCATCAGGCCCAATCAGAGAATTATGTTTTGTTGATGCAATAAAATGACAAACATCTAGTTACCAGATTAGGTGTTTTTACAAAAACCATTGGGTACCCTCTAAAGGTGTTGAGTTTCTACTGACTCAGCTAAATTGTTTTATATTTGTTGTTTAAGATATTTATTATTGTTATTTTAGGTGGTGGTTAATTTTAACGAGAGGCCCAACTGGGAATCTTTGTCAGAAGCTACTGCTATATCTCCTGAAAATCCAGAGATTGATATGCCTTATGACGTTGTGGAGAGGGAACACTTTTATTATATGGGTATCCTTCCGGATAAAAGTGTAAGTCTTGTTCTTATGTTTAAACATACCTTTTTAGGTGCGTAGGGGTGGTTTTAAGTATGTTTTATTCCGGACTTTAAGTAAACAAATTGGATTCATTAAACACGTTCTATGATCCTTAGCTTATGAATTGCAATATTACAATACAATTAACAACAAAAAACAAGTTAAAATGAGTTACGATGATTTAAGAGCAACTGAAGGGGTAGAGGTTGGTACGTTACCTCCTCGAATATTAATAAATAATTGGTACAGTAAAATTCGCTTCCAAAACAAATGCCATGTAATTATAAACTCTGGTAAAATAGAGGAATTAAAATAAACAAAAAAATATATAAAAACAAGAATATATTGCAAAGTAAGCATGATATATCATCACATGTCCATTTTAGATACCCGTTTATATAGTAAAGTGAAACCCCGCTTAACCGGACCTCGCTAAATCGAAACCCGGGTTAACCCGAACGGTCTTCAAGAAATGGATAATCAATAATAGAGAGTTAGGTTAAGTTCATCCAGTCTATACTCATACCACGCTGAAATACCGCCCGCCGCTCCACTGAAGTTAGGTGTTGTTTTGACGGGTTTTGCCACATACCTGCTCCGCCCGAGAGGTGGTGAGGGGTTGACCCATACTGCATTTTCTGCGTTCCCATATCGTACTAAAGAAAGTTATCACTGAACCGTGAACTTTCATACCTGCATGTGATGAAACGAAGTTACTGTTGACGTTACTTAGTGTTATTTGCCGGTTGAAGAGAAGTTTTTGTGGTTGAACTGATTGTTGATTACTTCAACAAATATCCGTTTTCGTGTACATTTGTAAATATGTCATATTTAATTCAACTTACGATAGGAAAATTCCAAAATGTTTGTGTATTTTACCGAAATTAACCTTGAAATACCAACATTTGATTATCCAAAAAATGGGTTATCCGGAACGGACCTGCCCCCATTACTTCGGTTAAACGGGGTTTTTCTGAACTGTATTTCGACTGAACTGTTTATTTGATCATAATGTCAATATTTTATTAAAATTTATAGCAGAATAAAAGTACAATATATCACTCCATGGCACTTTTGGGGTGGAAATTAGATTTTTTGGGAAGTTGTTCTTATGCTTTACTTTCCACATTCTGAACACTTCTGGTATGAAGTTTATAAACAAGCTTAACATTAAAATGACAAGGCCTGACGATTCCAGTTAAACCGGGAAGATTCGTGAAGTCAAAACACATTCTGTGGAGGAACTGATAAACTTTTAGATTAACATACTCAATATTCATGTGTATATAACCACCTACCAAATAAAGGTAATTTTTCCTGGCATGATAAGTATAAACGTAATTATCGTTTGTATAAGCGTTGGACATATATATATGCAACTAGGGAATCCAATCCCGGGATCCCAACCGAATTTCGTCTCTTAGCAATCCAGGGATTTTTGGGATTTATAAAATAAGTCGAAATAGTGAAATAAAGAAGGTTTTTGAATATTATAAACATAATTGATAATTTGAATTCATTACAAAACAGTTAAAGAAATATAAAACCTGAAATTTATCCTATCCTATACTCTAATATGAGTAAGGTTTGCTTGTATGTTTGCTTGCTTGCTTGCGACACTGATCTCAAAAACGGCTCCAACGATTTCCTTCAAATGTTCGAAATAACTAATTTCTGGGATAAAAATAAGTTCTAGACAGGCCTCATCCCCAGGAAAAATCAAATAATATAAAAAAAATAAAATGAAAAGTTAACAAAATTAACATTGGGCTTATAGAGTTTCAAATCAAAACAAAATAATTGTAACAGCTGTTCATAATCAACCAGGGAACTGTCAAAGTAATACTCGTGTTGTTTATGATTATTATCATGTGGTTTCCTGGGAGCAGAGATTAAAATATTTGAGTGAAGATTACATATAGAATAGTAAAATAAATCAAAGGGACATTGGGCTATAAATAACAACTGGAGGGACCTTAGAAATGTAGAAAAGAGGCAAATGAGTTATACAAATCTGATTATCAGTAGGGGGAAGTGGTGTGAAGTATTACTCCGAGTCATCTAAACAAACTAACTGGCCTTTCCCTGAGCAAATCTCGGCCCCCAGGTACTTAAATTTAATTGACACCAGTTTAAATAACTAAATATTTGTCAAGATTATCATTTAATAATACTTAGTTGTTATATTGCATGTTTTAAGGGGATTGTGTTTTTGTTTATATTAATAATACAAACCCTATTAGACTGCAGGTTAAGTTTATTTAGTTATATTAGAGAGCCTGTAAATATAATATACAATTTATTTTTCATTCTAAGACAATACAATATGTTATTAAATATTTGATGTTTCAGTTATATGTGTCATGCAATATAAATACATTTGTTAGTATTTCCAGAATAAACACTGAGTAAAGCTTCATTTCGATGTTCAGTTCCATTATAGACTAGATAGAACCAAGAGTGTTGTTACAATAGTTTTATAACTATCTACTGAGCAATAATACTGATTTTGCATTAAGGGCTAAGGTGTGTTCGTGGTACAAGAATTTACCATGGCAAATTTCAGACAGTCAAAACTACAGTCTGTGCTGCAAGCATAAGTCATTGTGAAAAATGGTTTGAATTACTTTTTCTGTCAGTGAACCTATTCATCCTCCATATAGGTGACCAGTTTCGAGGTTGGCTTCTTCAGGCTACAATTCATGTACGTCATTCACTCACAAGAGATCGTCGAATATTAAAAACACACACAATGCATTAATCAAACATGACACGGGCGCACGAAATAACAAAGAATTACAAAGTGCACATTGACATTAATGTTTTGCCAATCTAATTCACAATGACGCATTGTGTGCCTATATTGAGGACGAATAAGATCACCGACAGAAAAAGATAATTTAAACTGTTTAAGTATTCAGAAAGTGATCCTGGGCCATGCTAATACAAAAATTAAATTTATTAACATTTTAAACAATGTCAAAAATATGTTTTCCTATCAGCTATCTGATGAAATGTATTCTAAATGTGTACAAAATTTCCTAGATATATTACAGTGTTATAACTTATTAACATTAAACATGAAAAACCAAAAATAAATTTGTCACTGTTATTTGTACGCAAATTAATGTTAGTAGGTGTGTACAACCGGTACTGGCTCAGTGAGTAAACGAGGATGAGTATCACTCCCCCCCATGACGTCACCCCCCCACCTTGACCCCTGACCTTTCCCCCCCTCCAATTCCGTTGTTTACTTCCCTCATTCGTCACGGGTATTTTCCATTGTTTACTTTCTACCTCACACAACATGTTTGCTAAGGCCTACGTGACCATCCGAGGCCATCCCATTAGTGGATGTGTGCTTATACGCCTGTTTGTTTCTCCTGGCTTTAGTTTAATCGTCAGTTGAGAGTCGTACTGCCATGTCCTCAGCAGCGATACCGAGTTGGTGGAGGTGAGCATGGGAGGCAAGCGAGATAAGATTAGGCGTGTCAAAAAAGCTTGGAGACCGTGGGATTTTCAGTTCGAATGGAAGAGGCATGTTCGGCGTCTTGATAAAAGGTTTACTGCGGAATGCGTTCCTAGTATCCATGACGATCTGAACAAAATATGAGAAAGACCTGCTGTGGAGAGCGGAGCGGTATTCTAACATCAATACCTTTCCGCGCAACCAGTACGAGATGGATGTAGTTGAGGAAGGGAGTATGTATATGATGGAAGACTTCCCATTCGAGAAGGAGTACTGGGAAAGAATCCAGTACTAACAACAGTATCTGTTAGTGGTGGATCTTTGAAATAGATATAGGGAAGGGCTTTCTACAAAATTTTGAATGTAAAAATAAAGATAATAAATAAAGATTTAAAAAGTAAATAAAAAATAATAAAAAATTGAAATAATAAAATTACATTGCATTACAGTTACGTCCCGGGGACCTTGACCCCTGACCTTACCCTCCCCCCCGACCATGACCTTGACCCCTGACCCCCCTCCCCCTCCATTACGTCATCCACCCCACTTATTGCACCCCGAGGCTATTGCTTGTTTTCCTCTGGCTTCCCGCGCGAGACTAATCCTATTTGATGAGTTGCGCTTAACGAGTGTCAGTTCTTCTGTGAATGTGTTACTGAGTGCTCTATGTGATTCCTTCCTGCTGCTTTGCAATATTTAAACGTAAGTAGAAATGTCTTATTCATATAAATTTTTCTTTTGCTTACTATAATTTTTTTTGAAAACTCATTATTAAAGACATATTTCAAAAAAATAAATTAGTGTACAAGTGCTGAGCATGTCATGGTTTTAACTCTTGACACACCTTCTTGAGTACCACTGAACGCGTTAAGTGTGTTTCATTCTCCGGTGCTATGTGAATGGTGAAAGTGTTTTTGTTGCAATAAATCCGCGTTTGTAAATGAAAGATACAGCGTATCCATTGTTGTTGTAGATGAACAATCGACATTTGTGTGAGGTCTGCTCGGAAACCTGAGGAGACACACAGACTCTGCTCACAACGACAGACATCATGACTGCAACGTCTGCGGCAGACGCTTCACACGAAGGGACAACCTCCGCCGTCACGTTACTACGGTGCATGAACAACAACACCCCGTGGAGGAACCCCGACCACAACGAGGTTAGTAACGATACTTATAGATTTTAACCTGTTTAACAAAATAATTTTCCCAATAACAATTAATACAAAAGTTTGAGTCATGTTAATAAGGTTTACAAAATATTCGTAATAAATTGTAGTAAACTGTCTTCAGGGCTTAGCCTTCTCTTTGTAAATGTTCTCATTAGCTCTGTTTACCGTGGAAAACCCCATCAAGGTCCCCCCCCTTACGTCACCCCCCCTGCATCCTCCCCATGATCCTTCCCTGTTCATGTGCCAATGTTCAATGTAATATTTTATTAGTTGATTAATTGTCATTATGTGGTGTAGATGGAGAGGAGAAGGAAGAGGAGGAGGCCCATGCAACCAGGTTCCATTCTACCTACTGTGACAAGGGGTTTAACCTCCTCTACAACCGGGACCGTCACCAGACTCACGGCTGACCAATTGTGAGAAACCTTATTCATGACCAGCCCGATCCACACCCCAAGCCGGGCCCTAGCATGGAGCCGCAGCCCAAGCCGCAGCCAGGACCTAGCACGGAGCCGCAGCCCGAGCCGCAGCCAGGACCTAGCACAGAGCCGCAACCGGGACCTAGCGAAGAGCCGATAGTGGGTGCCGGTCTCCCCACGTTCCAGCTCATACATCGGGCCCTCCGCAGACGCCTCCTCACCTACCGACTGTCCCAACCAATGGACGCCTTGTTGACTGTCGAGGAGGAGCTTGTCTTCTTGTTCCAGGAGGTTTTCGACCTGTTGAGTGATTTTAGGGGCAGATATCTCAGCATCAAGGTGAACATGATACTGGAGTGAGAGTTTACCAACATTCACGGAGTCACTTGTGTGCGATCCTTCAATACCGTTAACGTCCCGCTGACTGAGGCCTCTGACTTGGAGGATTTCCTGTCAGCGACGTTCAGCATGATTATGAACAAGAAGGAGCAGTGCGAGTAGATAGGCAGCGGTTGGACATATCTGCGCATACGCGATCTGGAGATCCGTATAAACGAATATACACCGCTGGGATGCAGAGCATTTATTCCATTGCCAAAGATCATCGCAGATACACACGCTGTCATCAATGTACAGAACGCTGACGACATGTGTTTCACGTACGTCCTCCTGACCAATTTTGCCCCGGTGAACAGGCAGAGACCTGCAGAGTACACCTTGGATATCATCGCCCGGTACATCTGGACCGGCCTGCGCTTCCCCATGGCTCTGAAGGACAACAAGACCTTTGAGCTCAAGAACACCATCAGCGTGAACGTGTACAGTATCGAGCGTGTGATGGTGGGTAGACACTCCAACGGAACGCCCGAGTTCAAGTACAAGGTGAACCCGTTGAAGATTTTTAAGCAAGAGCATGAAGACCACAGGAACCTGTTATACGTGACAACTGACGGTGACAGCCATCACGCATACATCAGTGACCTAAGCCGACTGATCCGTCCCCAGCTCACTGAACACAGACATAGGATCTACATCTGCAAGCGATGCTTCGCCTACTTTGACAACCAGCCCAACAAGCTCGGACTGACGGTTGCTCAGCGACTTGTGGAGCACAGGCGTTACTGCTATGCCTAGGCTCCCCTCCGCTTGGACATGTCAAAGAAGGAGAATATCCGGTTTACACATCCTGAGTACACCCGGCGAGAGAGGATGATGCCATGGGGAGGATGACGTGGGGGGATGACGTAAGGGGGGATGCATGGGCATGGGATTTAGGTCAAAATATTTGGGGGTGCCAGCTATCCTAAAGTATGAGTCATTGTATGCTCAAATTCAAACACCAAAATCCTATTTAAATGGTCCTTTTTAAGGCCCACGTAGGCCACCACAATTCATTTATTATAACCAAAAAAACCCAACATTTTATTAATATAGCTCATTTCAGTTGAGAAAACTGTCTTTCTACTTTGGAATTTTACTATGAAAACCGCCCTAGAATATTGATTTTAATCGCTGCTAGAAAAGCATTTTGAAAATCTTTAAATAGCATTTATTTGTTTTTAAAGAAGATCGTTTGTTAATCTATTTTTAACCTTCAAGACAATTTAATTTGATAATTAATTACCGTGCAAAATAACTAAGGAATATAAAAATGGTCATAACAAATTAAATTAAAAGTAACATTATTTTAATGATACAGTACTGTGAAAACTTTAACAAGAAAAAAGTACAACAAAAGATTGTTTTGTTTGTGAGTTAGATAGTGATTACTTTATAACAAAAGTATTTTCATTCTTCATATTTATTAATGTCTCTTTACCAATTAGGCTTACCTTATATTCATCGACCTTTTGAAAGATACAAGTCTGCAAGTTTATCATAGTCCATGTCCTTTACTATATCACTTTCTGAGCACAGCACCATTAGGTCCCCCAGACGTTCTTCGTTCATTGTCGAACGCAGCCAGTTGTTTATTCTCCGCATTGCTGAGAATGTCCTTTCGCACGTCACACTGTTGGAAGGCAAGGTAAAAGCAACGCACATAATTTTGTGCAAGTTAGGGTACGTTGAAGTACTGATTGTTTTGATTAAAACAAGAACGAGTTTTTTCAATTATGAAGTTTCCAAATTTATCACCATATTGTCAGCGTCCTTCTTTTATTGCACAACAAGCTTAGCTAGGTTCATTTCTGCTTTCAAACTTCGTATATTGACATTTGCCATATCGTAAGTGTCTATGAAGAACATACTTTTGTCTATATTCAATCGCAAAAACTGTTCGGATGATGTCGCCAGTTTCAAGCTGTCTTCTGAAAATCTTCTCTTCATCTCATTCAACAGCAAGTCCATAACCGGATAGTAAAAGTTTGTCCTGAAGCTTGATGCTTTATCTGATGCCGCCGACCCTTTTGCATTGGAGTTTGCACTTTGAATGTTGTCAGCGAGTCTGTGCCCAACAGGTGTAATAACGACGTAGCTGTCAAGCCTGCTAGACAGTACCCTACGCCGTTTACAGCTTTCAGGCAGGCTTACATCAGTGGCTGTGGATGTACTATCATCACTGTCCTCAGATGGAGTTGATACGTCGTTTGTTTTTACAAACTGAATTACCTTTTTGCAAGAAGCGATGCTGCTGTTCTCTTTCTGTAAGGCCTTGCTAGGCACATTCACATGGGTCAAAATTTCGGAGAAAACCAAAAGGTAGACAATAAACTCAACTCAAGATTGAAGCAAGTATGCCTTTTGCTTCAGGCGCCCTCGCTTGCCGCAAATCAGAGGCAAAATTTTTCAAAACCTCTACTATAGGCTTGAAAAGGTCTTCAACAACAGAAACAGCAGTTGCCCTACATGACCACCTCGTATCAGATTAGTTGACAACAGTTTGAATGTGTTTTTTCTTGTCATTGGTTTCAACTTTTAATTTCTTTTGAAAATCTATTTTAAACATAGCATTTGAATCAGGACTGGAAAAAAATTTGAATAGAACTTGCATTGTAGAAAAAAAGTTACAAGACAGATCGTTACTGTTGCATGCAGCTACTAAAACTAAGTTTAGTTTATGCGCCATACAGTGTACATAATTGGCGTATGGATGGGACCTTTTAACGATTGCTTGGATACCATTGTTGACTCCTGACATTACTGATGCTCCATCATAGGACTGTCCAACCAAAATAGCTGAGATTCCCATATTACTTAAAGAATCTAAAATAATTTGAGGCAGACTGTCAGCATCCCGTGCGAGTGAAACATCTTTCATAGAAATTAGCCTTTCTTTAATATAATTATGGAAACAATACCGAATACAGATACAAATTTGCTGAGTTTTATGGATCTTGCTTCGTCAACTAAAATAGCATAGAATTCAGCAGTATTAACTTCTATAACAATTTGTCTCAGAACTTCCTCAGAAATAATATGGATTATTTTATTTTGTGTGTTTGAACCAGTTAAATTGAAGTATTGCTCATATTTCAACTTAGAAGAAGGATCGTATTTACTGAATAATTCACAAAGTTCTAAAAATTTACCTTTGTTTTCCGAGCTGACAGACTCGTCATGGCCTCTTAAAGCTAAACCTTGGAGAGCCAGATAGAGCAATATGTCAATGATTTTTTTTAAATACTCCTTCTATTCAATTATTTGCCTTTTATGGCCTTCAGATACTTGCGCAAGAATATTTTCAGAGGGCGCTTTATAATTTAACCATTTAGACATGCTAAATTTATGTGTATCACACTCGGAATACTTATCTAATTTTGCTGCTATTTTCCTCTAATTGTTCATTCCCTTTTTAGTATATGTATCCTCTTTCCCGCTTGTTTTAGAAGAGAATATTCTGCATGGAAATCAAAAACCGGCGTCTTTCCTTATACTATCTTCTAACCATTCGTAGGTGTCATAATATTTGCTATTGAAAAAACGGGGTTTATCAGAAAATTCTGTTACGGGAAACTGCGGCAAAATAGGCCTGCATGGGCCGGAAGCAAGACTTCCCAAATCATTTTCTTCAACAGGTGTAGTAGGCCTATCCGTATCAAGCTGAAGCTCACCTGATAGGTTATCATTCAGCTTAAAGTGTTTTGAGGTTGAACTTTATTTGACTTGTAGATGGAACTGATGCACAGGCACTTGAAAGATTTTGTACTTTCTTTATCTCATTTGGTTTTGAAAAAAAAACGATCGTATATCACGGCCACTCCCCCGCCTCGCACTGGTTTACTAAAACTCATGATATTTCGCTTATAAATTATGCACTAGTTAACTACTTCTAGTAACAACTATTAAAATAAAAAGTTCTACACACTGCACAAACTAATAACCAAACCGTACTGGCCACTGAGCACTGAGTAACGAACGATGCTACACCTGTAGAATCCAATGAATTACAAAAAAATAAAAATAACTATTTCGCGGATGTGCATCATATTCCGAGAAATCAAGTCACCACAGGTAAAGGATGAGAGGGGGAGGAGGAGGGAGAGAGAGAGAGCGTGTGAGAGCAGGGTCGGTTACTCGCCCTCGCCGGAAACCGGAAACGTCGTCGCGTCGCGCACACACACACGCGTGCATTGTGTTCAAAATTAAATATAGTTTAATTTTCTTTTAAATAGATCTTTCGATTACACGACTTACGTCTTACTTGTTAAAAAAGTTTATTGTCCTAAAAAATTGTTGATCCAAAACAAAAACATTTCAAAAATATGATTCAAATTTTGTTTAAATCATCAAAAATCAGGGGGTGCAAGGCACCCCCTGGCACCCCTGTAAATCCGCCCATGGGGGGATGGCGTTGGGGGGGATGACGTAAGAGAGGGGGGTATGTCACCATCATGTAGTGTCATGCGACAAGAGTGCCGCACCCTGGCTCGGTGGATAAGTCCACAACTAATATGTTTTGTTCTTTTTTTTGTTTTGTTGTTCTTTTTTTGGATAAAGGTTATTTATTTTTATTTCAATTAGAATCAGAATCACTTAAAACTACTGGTCTCCCAACTTGGTCCTGCCTCCGGCTCTGGCTGTGGCTGTGACGGTGGTGGTGGCTGTGGCTGTGGCCTGTGCCGGAGCTGCGGCCTGCGCCGAAGCTGCTGGGCCCTTATCAGTCCCCGGCGGATTTCTTGGTGCCGCCAGTTCGCCTCCTCCACATCTTGCCATCGCTACTGCTCCGCAAACTCGGGCTTCCACCAGCCCTGGGGGACTTGAGTCAGCTTAATAGCAGCTGTAAATAACACAAACAGTTTTTTTATTATTTTCCATTGTGTAAAATACTTTGATTTACTTTAATTTTTGAAAAAGGTTGCTGAATCAAACGCAATTCTCAAGATTCAAATTTTCTTAATTTCAGATTAAATTACTTTATGTTATAATAAGAAACTAAAAATGGATCGGACATGTTACTATTAATCGTCGAAGTTCAAGATTATTTCATTATAGGTTTAGGTTTATAATAATAAGAAAATCATATTATTTTTACTCTCACAAAATTTAATTTTCGCCATCAACTCACCATCTGAGGCTTCTGTCCGTCTCCCGAAGATGGGCATCTGGGTGGATGCGTCGCTTATCTGGGAGGGGCACGACATCGCCACAGCCTTGGCAAGGGATAGGGTCTCTTCCAGGGCGGTGGTGGTGAAGACGGCGGGGGTATCATGGACGTTGGAGGCAGCGGGGTTGGTGGAGACAGTGGGAACAACTAGAGCATTTGGCTGTGCATGAATGGCAATAGCCAAACCATTTTGTCTCGTCTTTTGAATGGTCTAGAGGGGAGGGAATACCAGTGACAAATAAGGAAAGTAAACAACCGATGACGTAAGGGGGGATGACGTCAGAGGGGGGATGAAGTAAGGGGGGGAAAGGTCAGGGGTCAAGATCGGGGGGGAGGAGTGATCCTCATCCTCGGTTACTCACTGAGCCAGTATCGGCTATACTCCCCTACTAATGTTAATCCCGGGATAGTCCCAAGATCCCGGGATAGTCCCAGGATCCCGGGATTCTTCAACATAATCCCGAAAATCCGGGATTGAAAATATCATCCGGGGTTGGATTCCCTATACGCAACTCAATTTGAAACTTGAAAGCGTATGACGAATATTTACGCCAGACATGGAAATTTAATCTGTGTATTGTATTATTGTTTCCGTGTTATTTACGGTTACTTTAAGCCATTAGTCTATTTTTTAGTTTATTTTAGTGGTACATTTTCATTCGGTGAGTTGGCAACGCTGTTCTCGCAACAGATGTTATAGATCGGTCGGCTGATGCAGTCCTTTTATTACTGTCTCATTCGCAGACAGTTTATTTACGTTCGGTCAGTTATTTACATGTTGTTGTGTGAAGTACAAGCTAATGATGTTTGTTTTGCAATGTTTTCTATTGTATCATGGTTTTTTTTCAAAATTACATTCAGAGTGAGTGATTGACATATATACAACACGCTAATTTTTGCCATAAAACTGTAAAAAAATTATTTTTACCATGAAAGTGAACATAATTTACTTTAAACATCATATATAAGTGGAAAAAATAAATATTTAAAAATCTATTTCATGACCCCGCCCAAAAATAGTTATACAGAGTAGGGCTTCGCCGAGCAGTCGCCGCTTGGGAAGGTTTAAGGCCGGTGAGGCAAAACCCCGAGAGAATCTTGCTTGATTTACCATACTGCTGTTGTAGAGCACTTCTGTTGTGGATCGCATGTGGCCCCCCTCCACTCCACAACCCACAACAGACTGGACAGAGAAGAAATTGCATGCATTGTAATGTAATTTAAATTGATATTGCCAATTGTCAAGCGTTGTGTAAGATTAAACTGAAAATTTCAAATTCAAACAAAAAAACGATTACTTCCAATGTTGCCCAAGAGATATTGGTCAACCTTAAGGCACTTAGATAATTTATTTACTACTATATATAATGATGATGTCTTTTCACTTTAGGTTCCAGTGAACGAATCAGTTGATTACTCTTTTGATGTTCATTTTATAAACTGTCATGTCTGGGAAAACCAATGGGTAAACCATTATTGTTTGGTGAGTAAAGCAATGTTATGTTCTTCTCTCCATCCCATTTTATTTTATAAGAATTAACTTCCATTACTAATAAAACTAATAAAATTGTCTTATCAATTTTAAAAATAATTTGGACATTATTTCATGAGAGAAAAATTAAATTATCAAACTAGTAAACATAGTTCATTATTATAGACTGTAGTAAAATGGCAACCAGTTTCTCTCATTACCACTATTAGATCATAGACTGACTAGGAAATCCCGGCAGAGTCACTAGGCATGTCTTCCACATGGGAATTTTGTACAGATCACCGGGAGGAAAGGAAGTAGCAGGGATGAAAAGGGTAGGATGGTCCAGGGACTTACATCGCCAGCAAGGCGATTTTTGTGACACCCTGTATATATTTTTATAGTTGTTGATTTGTAATGCTTTGTTTGTTTTATAGATCGGAGCCAAAACAACACTAGACACAGTCGAATGCCGATGCACCCACTTGTCAATATTTTCAGGCACAATTTTCATCCCTCCAAATGACATAAACCCAGTTTTGGATGCACCCCTGTTTTTGTCTGTGATGGATAATCCGTTTGTAGTAATTTTTGTGATTATTATTCTTCTTTTATTCTTATTGATTCTTCTGTGGGCGTTCCTGAAAGATAGAAAAGATGCTCTTTGTGTGAGTATTTTTATTGTACATGTTATTATTGTGTACCTAGTGAACCAGTTTCGTATGCTTTTTCAACATTTTTGATACAATTTATAGTGAAATCATACTTTATGAAAGTTTTCTTTTTAACTTTATTATGAGATGGAATTTTTTATTGTAGATTTGATCTGTTTCAAAATCATAAGTACAAATTTACCTTAAGTTACTTCTTTTTGGACCTGATGCCGAATTGGGGCTTTATGATGTTCCTACTGAATTCCAGGTCAAAAGGTTCAGCAAATACTAATGCCCATAAGATTTCATTGGGTTGTAGCAATAAAGTTTATGACTTTGATTAACCCATTGACCTTGTATCATGGAACAGTTCCGTGATGAGTACAGTGCCACTGAAATTAATTATTTTGTCTTCATTTACCACCCGAATATTCTTAAATATGAATAAAACAATACATAAATTAAAGTATAATAACAAAGGTTCAGTGTAAAAAAACGATTAATTACATTTTATGGGCTTGTTCTTTTTGGCCATATTACGTTGTCATGGAAATATTAATACAGTTAGTTGTGTTATTACTAACATTAGTAAAGTTTTTGTTTATACTATTTCTAATGGTCTGTATTCTTGGATGCTTTAAATACTGTCTCTGTAAAAAAAAATACTCCCATCGCAGCAAACCTGCGTACTCAGCGAATTTCCAATGTATATATATATATATATATATATATATATATATATGTGTGTGTGTGTGTGTGTGTCTCACTACTACATAGAGCCACTTACCAAGTTTCACAAAAATACATTCATAAATAAGTGATATATAGCATTTTATTTATTCTCTATAAGAATAACATTAAGGCTGAGTACGCAGGTTTTCTGCAACAAGGAACACGAAATATGTGTTTTTATGCAATTATCAATATAACTCAACCAGGTGAAACTACATACGAAGTTTTATTAATTTATGTTCATAATTAAGGGAGATATAAAACTTTACTTATTCTCCATAAGAATAACATTAGGGCTGAGTATGCAGGTTTGCTGCTCCTGGGATAATCAACAAAAAATCAATTGTTTGTGCATATCAATATAAGAGTACTACGTGAAGCCACAAACCAAGTTTCATCAATATACATTCATAAATAATCGAGATATCAAATTTTATTTATCCTCTAAAAGGATAACATTGGACAACGTACTGTGTGTAGCACTTTGAATATCTCTGCAACCGTTGGACGTAGAACAACAATTAAAACACCAAAATGACTGTTTTGTAGAGCTAAACTGATTGGTAAAAAAAATGTAAAGATTTTAGTAAAATTATCTTAGGGAAATCCAAAAACCTTTTCCCCATAAGATTAACATTGGAAATTTTATGGACGCGTTTTCTTACTTCTCTACAACCACTTAACAATGCTTCAAAATAATGATTCAAAATACCAAATTATTTGTTTTTTAAGCTCTATATAATGGCTTTAAACAAAATTAAGTGTTTTAGCAAATTTCCCCTGTAGGGAAGAAGCTATTACCATAGGTGGCATGGTAAGACTTAAGCCCGAGACCATGATAACTTTTTGTTTTGAGGTCCCCAGATGCCAAAAGCACTCTTCGTTCAAATTTATATATATGTGCAGAGTAAAGGGCGGCCTGGCGGTGGCGATATCAAAAGCGCGCGTTTGCCCCTTAAATGTGAGAAAACTAAAGACCATACAAACAAATGTTTCAAATAAAAGTATTTATTCAACTCATTTCCAACATTTTTCTCGCTTGAAGTTTGTTTCTACCGCAAAAATAAAAAAATTTTACGCTTACTAACTTTTAGCGAATTTCCCCTATAGGGAAGAAGCTATTACCGTAGTCGGCATGGTAAGACCTAGACCCGGGACCATGATAACTTTTCGTTTTGAGGTCCCCAGACCCCAAAAACACCATTTTTTCAAGACTGTACATATATATATATATATATATATATATATATATATATATATATATATTATATATTTCCCCTATAAGGAAGAAGCTATTACCGTAGTCGGCATGGTAAGACCTAGACCCGGGACCATGATAACTTTTCGTTTTGAGGTCCCCAGACCCCAAAAACACCATTTTTTCAAGACTGTACATATATATATATATATTATATATTTCCCCTATAAGGAAGAAGCTATTACCGTAGTCGGCATGGTAAGACCTAGGCCCGGGACCATGATAACTTTTCATTTTGAGGTCCCCAGACCCCAAAAACACCATTCGTTCGAAACTGTATATATATGTGTCCGTGAGCATGATAACTCTCGTAAAAATGATCCGATTTTGATGAAACTTGGTATAAACGTGTAAAGCAACATTTATCACTTTAAGTTCGAAAACCAGCCAGATCGCTCTATCCGAAGGGGTATTTTGGGGGGGTTTTGTACCCCAAAAATGTTTTTTTTTGAATTTTTTACATATAATTTTTGAAATAGTCAAATTTTAGTTTTCACCATTCGATTCAGCTTAAAAAACACACAATTTGGTATCTCGATCATTCCTCTACGTCAATTGGTTACTGAGATATTGAAGTGCTAATCACAGTACGTTGTCTAATGTTATTATTATGGAGGAAAAGAAAATTTTTATATCTCGCTTATTTATGAACGTATACTGACGAAACTTGGTATACAGCTTCATCACTTTGTGGTCTATTGATATTTACTAAAAAAAATATGTTTTGCCAAATTCTCCCGTAGCAGCAAACCTGCGTACTCAGCCTTCATGTTATTCTTATGGAGAATAATTAAATGCTCTGTCTCCCTTAATTATGAACATAAATGAATAAAAACTTGTATACGACTTCACCTAGTTGAGTTATATTGATATTAGCATAAAAACCCATTTTTTGTGTTCCTTGTTGCAGCAAACCTGCGTACTCAGCCCCAATGTTATTCTTATGGAGAATAATTAAAATTGTATATATATCGCTTATTTGTGAATATATTTTTATGAAACTTGGTAAGTGGCTTTATGTAGTATTAAGACATTTATATCTCCATTGGAAATTCGCTGAGTAAGCAGGTTTGCTGCGACGGGGGTATTATACATAAGATGTTGTTGAGGTTGTGAATGAATTAAGCATCCCTCATACTCATAGTAAGTTATTTCTAATGTCCTTATTGGCTAAGTTTAGGAAAAGATTCCAGTAAATAAAAAGATCTAAAAAATACTTGTGTCTGAAATTATCATAAAAAGTGGGGTTTTGCTTTTGAAATATTCAATTTTAAAATTTGTAATCCATATATTTTACAAGTACTAAAAAGTAAGTTAAGTACGCCTTTTAAAGTTTCCTATAAGCCTTGTTGATTCTGGGATATCTTTGTGGTGGACTAATTGAAATGATCATGCTACACATATAGAACCTGGTATACTTGATACTTGATACTTATTTTGTTGTCATTTATTGTCATGCCTGGTATTACGAGGATGAGGAACATTTGTGCACTGCCCCACGCTCCCCAAACCACAACTGCGTGTGTGGCAGTCCACTACCTCCCAACCAAAGTGTGAGCCGAGTTTCGTTGCTGAGCGGTCACGCGTCTTGATTTTACAAAGATTTTAAATGGCTGTATGAATCGAATATCCCGCCAAATGTGAGTTCAGCAGTGTTAGTCGGTTTTTGAATGCAAAAAATTTCCGGACTATTGTAATGTTTAGACAAAACCCAAATAAAGTTAAGGTCGAAGTATAACTAACAAGATCATGGCGTTTCTGGACAGGATTCATGTAATGTGCTAACAGTGTAGCACCTTGTTTTCCTCAATTATTTCTTTCAAATCAAGTGTAATGAGCGATGACCTGCGACTCTGCTCATCGTTGTGCATTTTAGATCTTCCTTCATTAAACTTCATAAACTTCATTAAACTTCATGAGCATTTTGAATTGCCGTTGAAACCAGACGTGTGACTGCTCAGCGACGAGACTCGGCTCACACTTTGGGCAGGAGGTGAGCGGACTGTCGAGCTCGCAGTCCCAGTGGTGGGGGAGCTGTGCTTGGCGCAGTCAGCAAACGTCCTTTTCTTTACGGGTGACCCTCGTACTTTATAAGTGAACAATATCTGCTATTACTGTAATGTGAAATATGACACTATTCAATGTACAAAATTGATAGTAAATAAAGAACTATTGTCTATTGTCTATGTAGGCATAATAAATTAATCAATTCACTTTTTAAAATGCTATTTATGACTTTGTTTATTAACGTGTTATTCATTGCCTTCTATTGGGTGTTAATTATTTCTCTATATTAATTAGTTTATTAATATTATTTAAATTTAAGTTTTTCGTATGATTGAATTAAAGCTATTTTTGTGCTTAGTGACAATTACGACAACAATGTTCTGTTTTAAATGTTGCTGCCAATTGTCATTTCATAACTTTTAAAGTTTTGTATATACATTTTTTCTAGGAGAATAAAGATTATGTGTCAAGTCAGGGTTTTACAAATGTTTATTTATTTTATACAATTTTAATAATGCTATAATAAAGCCAAAGCCAATTACACCATAGCATTAATATCAACCACTTTAAATACAAACAAGTATAACAACTTAACAACTAACAACTTAACAAGTATTAACAACTTTAAAACATGCAATGTATATATAACAAATATAATTGTTTACTGAGTCCATTAGTCCATGTTGCCACTGAAGGTTTATTATACTACAACTAGTAACATAAAACTATATACTATATTTGTAACTACTGAGACCAATAATTTAACATTAATTACAGGTCTCCATAAATGGTGATAGTAAATAGTAATGAAATATTTTTTATATACAAGCATTCGGTTCCAGTCAAAATAAAAGTACAACAGAGAGAACCACTCTCAGTGAAATATTACGATGTATTTGGTGAAATAAGAAGACGTAAGCCATAGTTTAACACGAAAACTTGTTGCAGAGTGAAGTGATCGTGCTCCATGACAACTACCCCGGAGAAAGCTACGCCTACTTGATCGCCATCTTCACGGGGTCGCGGATAACGGCTGGGACGTCCGCGGTGGTAGGCCTGCGCCTTTACGGGGACACCTACGCCAGCCGGGTACGTGGTAATGGGGTGTAGCGTAACTCAGTTAATTTGACAGCGTCTTGTATGAATAACTTTTGCGTATGTAGGATATGTGCGGATTAAGGTTGTGCGAGGGGATGCATCGCACCCCCAAATTTTTGGAGTTATTATTTTTCAGATATATTTTAAATGTTGTCTGACATATTTTATAAAAAAAACTTGTTTAGACAAATATTTTATAATTTTCTTAGCTTTCATTTAGCCTCCCAACAGTGCAACTTGCAAAAGGATTTTTCTTTCTATATAATAATTAATAAGTAACTGGATACATTCGACTTAACCAAGAACTACTTTCGTATTTAATGATATGTTTTCAGAAATTGATACCGTGAAGGCTATGGACTATTCTACAAGTGGATGAAAATAATGTGGCTTGGTTAAAAAATACATTAGATATTTAGTAAAATATATATTAGATTCTTTGTTTAAAATTCATTGTTGGTTATGGTAAGTTTATGTAGTTTAAGAAATTATTGTGGACATTTTCCATCACTGATTAGTAAAAACAAGTTTCACGACGTTTCAGGATCTGGAATCTAGTCCCGTCTTCAGGTGAGAAAAATACCTTGAACGTAAAAAATTATACAAAATATTAAAGGCACAATCCAGACAATGCTGGAAAAAACACAAAAAGCTAAAACAGAGAACTGAAAAAGCAGTCAAAATAAAGCAAACGGAAAAATCAAACCAAACACAAAAGCCAAGCACAAAACAGAACGTACAGTGCGGTACAGGACTAAGGCCCGAGAGAGTCATCTGGTAAACAAATAAGTCACAAACAGACAACAGACATACCGACACGGCCGGGAACTTTCCATCGCTTTTGTTCTCTGTTTCAGGTTGCTGCCACCGCGCGCCCTGAGCGCTAGTGAGCGCTAGTCACCCCCGTCGCCCGTCGCTCAAGTAGTCGCGCCGTGCAATCCTGTACCGCACCGTGTGTTCTGTTTTGTGCCTGACTTTTGTGTTTGGTTTGATTTTTCCATTTGCTTTATTTTGACTGCTTTTTCAGTTCTCTGTTTTAGCTTTTTGTGTTTTTCCAGCATTGTCTGGATTGTGCCTTTAATATTTTGTGTAATTTTGTTATGTTCTAGGTATTTTTCTCATCTGAAGACGGGATCAGATTCCAAATCCCGAAACGTCGTGAAACTTGTTTTTAATAATCAGTGATGGAAAATGTCCACAATACTCTCTAAACAACAAATATTAGATACTAATTAAGTTGTGGATAACGCAAAAGTCGTCTTTTTATTTCAACCTTTTTCTTGTAAAGTTTGTATTTCTAATAAATTTATACCAGTTTTGTCATGACCATTATTTTAGATTCCTTTTTCTTTTTTGATATCCTTCACAAAACTGCTCTAATACAATGGAGATTTAAAACAATATGCTTTGAAAGCATTAACAATAATATTTTCCATAATTTTCAGATTCAGTTATGATGGTAAATGATAGTAATAATAATAATAATAATCCAATTTTACATTTAACAATCATAATGAACTATGATGTGAAATATTAAAGCGTTATTATTGGACAAAAATAAATACAAGATATTAGTCTGAAGTTAGTTAAAAAAGGGCCATTTAAATTGTGTTTAAATTTGAAAATGGAATACCTCATACCCTCCGGTATATTTGCAAGTTTGCACCCCCAAAGATCACGACCTAAATCTGCCCATGATGTTGGGGAGGAAAAGTCAAACCCCCACCACATCTTCCTCTCGTTGAGCGAAATAAAGAGAGGGTTGAGGGGATGTGTTACCTATTCCATGGTTTATACAAAACTGTTAGTGAGGAAAAACGTAATTGGGCACATTGAGAAAGAAAGCGATGAAGTATAGTTTACAGCTGTACTAAAACATTCAAAAAATATTAAAAACAAAAAATTGCTTTGGCTACTGACAAGTATGTAAGGACTGTGGGATAATTTCCTCTCCAAGTAATTCTTGAGAGGGGAAAACCTTCTCCATTTCTTTTTGACAGTATCTCAAAAGGACTCGGTCAATAAAATTCATCAGCAAAACTTTGTGGGGGTGCTCAAGAAAAGCATGTCCATTCCTGTCAATTATTTTAAAACTAAATATATTTTCAATTAATCACCGACAATGATGCATATTTTTTACCTTCTAAACGGTATTCTACTAATCATTCTCAATAAACTATACATTTCTTGGTTTCCTAGCCCAATATATAATTTGCCCTCTGGAAAAAAGCTCTGTGAATGCCGGATGATGCTCAGGGCAAGCCGAGGATAGCTGGATATTTGTGTGTGTCACAACACGTTACACAAATTAGGATAAATAAAAATGTATTTTTCCTACGTCTGCCCGAGAAAGCGGTTGTTTTCACACTCTATATACATCGCAAAACAGGTGATTCCCATATTAATTTTACTTTGCACACTCATTTTTACTTTGCCCACTCTCGTTTACTTTGCGTACTCCAGTGTTTCAACTTAAGAACACAAAAATAGTCAAAAACAGTATGCAGGTCACGTTCTTTATGCATGAATTATGTTGGGAACACTGGATAATAAACATCTGATCTATTGTTGTTGTTCCCGAACAACATAAACATAAACATAACCTGTATTTTGTTGAAGTTTAATTAAAGTATGTTTACATAAAAAAGTGTCCGTAAATTGTGAGTAGGCCTAGTTATGTTACAATTACTTCAATCAGGTATAGAATATCTTTAAGAACATTTTTAATAGTGGCATCCTTCTTCTAAAAAACCGAATAAATATAATTGAAACGCTTTATCTTAACTGTAGGAAATATATCATATAGGCTATCATAAATATTATACATAATATTATACTGCATAATCAATGTTTGGCATACGTAGGAAAAATGTGATATGCAACTCGTGCGCAAAGTGTCACATCTTTTCACAGTTTCATTCGTTCAGAATAGTTTTACTGGTCTAGGACTTTTACACTTTTGTTTATGTATAAAATTCACCTTTCAAACTTGCTGGGGAATTTGCTCCCAGCCCACAACCTTCCAAAGAACACTTAAATATTTACATACACAATCTTTTGATCACTAAGGTTTCCTTTAAAAAAAACTTCCTGCAAATAATGTTTACAGTTTTTGTTGTTGTAATTTTAAAAAAGAGTAGGCAGTAGTTATATATGCAACAAGTGCGCAAAGTGACACTTTGCGCACGAGTTGCATAAATAACTATTGCCTACTCTTTTTTAAATTACAACAACAAAAAACTGTAAACATTATTTGCAGGAAGTTTTTTTTAAATGAAACCTTAGTGATCAAAAGATTGTGTATGTAAATATTTAAATGTTCTTTGGAAGGTTGGAAAGAACATTATGTACACTTAGAGAACTGGCATGATACGCTTACTATACACACTTCTAATTGTGGGCTGGGAGAAAATTCCCCAACGAGTTTGAAAGGTGAATTTTATACATAAACAAAAGTGTAAAAAGTCCTAGACCAGTAAAACTATTCTGAACGAATGAAACTGAAAAGATTTTTCTATTGAGACTTGCTCATATTGTGAAAACATATTGTTAGTTTGTCTGACGATGTCAATATTGCTGAACAAAAGCCTTACAAAAATATAAATGTAGAGAGGTAATGCATTCATTTTAAATGTAGTTATTTACACCTATATATTAGGTTCTTTATTGAAGATATCTTTCCAGGTTTGTTTTTCTATTACGATCTAGGTAACATCTAGGAAAGCTATTTGCTATATATAGTGTTTATCAGGAATATAATGGTCCTATTAACTTATTTATATGGGGTTCATAAGATTACTAACAAAGTTACCAAACACGCAAAATTGCATTTAAATGTGATCAACTTTTCAAAACATTATTCTATTACCATTCGTACTATTTGAAAAACACAACAATCTGTCGAAGATGTAATATTAATCAAAAATGACAGTTGTATAGGTAGTAATTGTAAACAATATTTTCCAGCCCACTATTCTGAAGTGTGAGGATAGAAAGGTACTTCAGAGGGACAATGACGACTGGTTTCTGTTGTGCTACCCAGTGTCTCTAGGGATGCTCAACGCAGTACAGATGTGGCACAATAACAAAGGGAGATCGCCCGACTGGTACGTAATTTTTATGTATTCATTTTATGTACAAAGTGGAGGAATCTATGAATTAGCAGAGACAACGATTCATTGTCCGGCAGTGTGTGTGTGTGTGTGTGTGTGTGTGTGTGTGTGTGTGTGTGTTCACAATGCAGTAACTGAAAACGGCTGCACGCAGATCGTATTTAAATTTTACAGAAATATTTTCCACTACACTTTATGCTTCCATTTCAAAAATGGAACACATTCATTAAACATTTATTTTATTAACTAACTTTAAAAGTTGTATAATTGCCATAAGGTAAAGCATTGGATAAAAATTACTGTTTGTAAAGTACAGATTTTATAGAAAAAGCATTGGGCTTAGGCAGTTCAGAGGAGGGAAAAGCTAGGACACAGCTAAGTCACCTTGTGAAAGGATGATGAGTTGAACAGAACACTAAAATACACATGATTCAGTAATATTTTGGCTAGCTGTGTAGCCTTTTTCATATTTAAAAGGAGAGTGTGTTGCTCGAGAGTGAACAGGTTGCTCAGTGCTTGAATATATTATTAGTATTTTACTTTATTCTGATTAGATGACACTGATCGAATTATAATTTTAGGTTCTGCTCGAAAATTCTCGTGTTCGATCTACACGCCAAGACCCAGTATCTGTTTATTGTGGATCAGTGGCTCGCAATGGAAGTGGACGAGTACCCGGAAGCCTTGGTCCGGCCTGCCACGAGCGACGAGGTCTTGAGCGTCAAACGGATATTCCTGGACAACTCGGTGCTTGGCCTACGAGAGAATCACTTGCACCTGAGCGTCTTGGCGAGGTACACATAACAAATGTGACTGGTACAGAAAACACATTGAAATTCCCTTGAATATTATATTATGATGAATCTGCCAAAGCGAGAGAACAATGAGATAGTGTAAGATAACAATTTGGCAACAACTTTGTTGCGATTATGTGATTGTGCTTCATGAAAAATTCCCCAGCAAAGTATATAAAGCAAGTACTTAGAGATTTTCAATAACGCCTGCAACTGAATTATTATAACTTAAGGAGAATTTGAACTAACCAATGATTGAGACTTTGAAATTGTAGTGATGTGTTTTAAGTTGTTACAACTTATTTTTTAATGGGATGTATATTGTTATGTTTATATACGAGTGGTTACATAATGTTACCTATTCACTGGTTGAATTATGGCAAAAGTTATTTTAAACATTAAAAACTTCTTAAATAGAAATATCCTATTTTATTTCAAACATATCCCTTAAATACTAATACTGATGATGAATATTTGCATATTTATTAGAAACTTCTCAAGTGCAAACCAACGCACGCCTCCACGCTCAGAACATTTTGCTTTGCGTTGAGTCGCTCTCTAACTTTATAAACTTTTCCTTCCAAAATTGCACCTAATTTTACACAAGTATATTACCCAAAATCGGAAAACAATTGCATGAATATGCTAATGCGGTCTTGTCTTGTCTGAATCTCTCAAATTTTACTATAAAGTTTCTCAAGTTTATCTGCAGATGTGTCTTAGTGTTTAGGCTGCATCCTTTATCGAAGATGAAGCGATTTAAGTCCTCATTGTCGAATCATCGCACAAGATACTCTTAAAACATCACACTTTATTGAATGAGTATTTGACAATGGGGAGACAGTAGAATCACGAAGGCAGACACAGGTAAACTTAAGCCTTTTATAAACTATGATGGGCAACGAGAATTAATGATAAAACTTAAGATCATTGATGGTTTTTATATAAATAACATATCTTCTTTCTGACTTTCAGACATCCTCGAAGCCCAGTCTCTAGAAAGCAACGTCTGGTGGTTTTGATGGTTTTAGTCATGTCAGCTATGTTAGCCAGCATTATGTTCTTCAAGGTTTCAGATAACTACGGTATTAATATTTCCAATTATTTACTTAGTTAACGTTGAATGACAAAATGCTAAAATTAGTCAGTAACTACTCCTGGCCTCTCATGGAATGGTGAGTAAGTGGATTATTATTCTCAGGGGTACCAAACTGGTTCTGGTTAATGGACCGCTAAACTGATGTATCCATTTCGTTAAGATGAACATTGAAACTGCAAAACTGCTGAGAGCAGTGTCAGTTAAAAAATGGACAGTCTGGCGACTTTGATGGCTCTCGGCTGAGAAACGAGTGGCCCCCTTACAACAACCCCCTCCCCCTAGAACTGTATTCAAAATTCCACAACTTTACAAAAAATATTGCCCAGAAACTAGATTTTTTTTAAACCTCAACTGCCCGTCACCATAGGCTATTGACCAGTGTGGTGAACTAAAGACAGCGAAATACCGTAACAGCATTAGTCACATAGTCAAGCCAAAGGTCACCACTCGTGATATTACAGGAGTCGGCCAGGTCCGGGATCGAACCGGCCATGTCTGACTTGCTAATCACTAATCAGGTACTTTACCTCTGAGCTATTGTGTCCAGTGTTATATTTGAGAAATAAGGCCTAGTAATAGTCGGCTAGGCACATTTCCCTTTATTATATTGTACAGCCCCCAGGAAGAAAGCGATCTGCAGGAACCCTATCCAGCTCCTCGGGTCAAAGTGGGGTGACCCCCCCCCAGAGCAATTTGCTCTCTAACCCAGTTGACCTCTCGAGCCCATCAGGCGAGGACCCTCCTAGAGACCTCTAAAACATCTGGCTTCCAAAATCCATCTGGTCGTTCCTCCAGAACGTTTAACATATACCAAGAAGCTTCAAGAGGTTGTTGGGTAAGAAACCTTCCTCCTAGACCCACTCCAGGTGGCATCGGACAGGCAACAAAGATCCGTTATTACCTTCAAGAGCTCTGACTTGACAGCGAGAGTCTCAGTTTTTAAGAAACCAGCCCTCGGAGAAACAGGGAGGTACCAATTAAAGTCAAAGAGAAGCTGGTCACACTGTGCAGTCAAAATTAATGACTTATCAATATTGCGAAAACTCTTTTTGTTGTATCCAGCAATGTCAGTATTCAAACTGGAGTTAACCAGCCTGAGGTCCGTCTAGGGACTGCACAGAAAGTAAATTTTAAAAATATTGTTATTTATTTACATCAATATTCATATAGAGTTTCATTTTTCATCTTTAACTGTTTCTGAAATATTAGGATCCTACGCAAAAACACATATAGACTCGCGGGATGTAATAAAAGACGTCTTACAACACACAAGCATAGCTTTACACTTATACTGATTCACACAACAGACAGTAAACATATATAAACAGATGGTGAGACACAGACCATCTGTTTATATATGTCTGTTATGTGAATCAGTATAAGTGTAAATATATTCTTAAGTGTTGAAAGACGTCCTTTATTACATCCCGTACGTAAAAACAACACGTAATATGCTAATCAAAAAGTTGATTATAGACTCACAAAGAAGGAATAGAGGTAAAAAATCCTACCAGTCTTATAAAATAGATCTTCTAGATCTTCTCTTTTGGAAAAAATGTAAAAGAGTATTGAAATGAAATGAAAATGCTTCTTTATTGAGGCAAACTTAGGACCAGATGGTCTTTTATTACAGTTAACCTCTTATAACTAACATAATTTCTTAAAATTGTATTAAAAGAAAACAAAAACTGATAAACTACAGAGACTAATTAATTAAAAAAAGGAAAATTACATATTTAATATACAATCTTAAACTAAAATAAAATAAAATAAATAAATAAAATACATGCACACCCTGCTACACTCAGGCCTAGCGCACACTGTCCCGCCATGCCACAGTCATCCGATTGAGGTAATATTCCTTTAGCGCCACCATCAGCCGAGGTCGGGATTCTATTGATTTTATTGTATAGAGCAAAGAGTTCCAGAGGCAACCAGCTGTGACTGTAAAAGATTGATTGTACATATTATTTATATCTATACTAGTAGAATGTACCCGTTCTTCACACGGGTTGGAAAGGTTGAGATCTTGAAACAGCTGTTCTTGCTTCTGCTCTTTAAGTTGTCAAATGGAAGTATCCACAGCGGTTCGCATTACAGTTTCTGAATGTTTACTTTCTTCTGAAATGTAAAACAATGAAACTAAGGATGTTCATGGGGCGTAGCCCGAGGGGATTTTAAGGAAGTGAATTGGCCTGTGTTGCACGGGTCCAAGATCTACCTTTGTGTAAAATTTCAGCCCAGTCGGTTCAATAGTATTTGCGTTTACCCGGAACATCAGACACACACACACACAGAGAGACAGACAGACAGAAACCACCTCTTCTTTATAATATTACTAGTTAGTTGATGTACCCGTTCTTTGCACGGGTTAGACATGTATGTTGGCTTGAAACAGCTGATCTTGGCTGATCTTGCTTCTGCTCTTTAAGCTATCAAATGGAAGTATCCACAGCTGTTCGCATTACAGTTTCTAATGTTTACTTTCTTCTGAAATGTAAACATTGGAACTTAGGACGTTCACGGGGCGTAGCCCGAGGGGATTGAATAGAATAGAATAGAATAAGGAAGTGAATAGGCGTATGTGTTGCATGGATTCAAGATCTACCTTTGTGTAAAGTTTCAGCCCAGTCGGTTCAGTAGTTTTTGCATTTATCCGGAACATCAGACAGACAGACAGAAACCACCTCTTACTTATAATATTATAGTTATATTTATTGTATATTGTATATATTGTAAACTGTCGTTTTGTGATGTGGAATGCATAGTGTTGATGAGCCAGAGCGGGTGTTTCGTACGCCTCTCTTGTTCATAAATTCAAAATTGATTGCAAGATAATTTGAAATTCCAAGCCTGATTAAAGAATGTGTTATTGTAATTATTCCCAGCTGCCTGATTTCTGATAGTTTTAGAAGAGAAGAGAGAATATAATACCGTGTAACATTGTCATCTCATTGAAGATTGTATAAAAATCGAATGCAATAATCTTGAGCTCGTTGTAATTTTGTGGCCAGAGCTACAGTCATGTAATTTACTACGGTGTTGCAGTAATTGAAATGTGAAGACACCAGTGATTTGATAAGTAGGAATTTAATGTGGAAAGGCAAAAGTCGCTTCATCTTTTTCAAAGTGTGAACAGCGGCAAACACCTTTCCACATGTTTTTACCACCGCATCAGTCCAGTCAAGTGTGTTGCTTATAGTCACACCAAGACTTTTGACTTTGTCGTAGTTTGGCAAAGGAGTACATTAGACAGTGATGTTAGGATTATTGTTCAAATCAATTTTACTGAGCTATTGTGAATGTCCTAGTAGTAGTTGGTTTGGTCTTGTCCGGATTTAGTTTGAATATGAAAATTTGGTTACGTACCTTTTTCGTCCACAGTTCAAATTTGAACATGTAACAAACTAATTCACATGTTTCGGTTCAACGGAACCATCTTCAGAATTCTAGTAATCACCGTTGTCATAAAGTTAAAATAATACAACACACACATACGCACACACGATTACACGATACTCGACATTTAACAAAAAGATAGGCTTATCAGACAAATCGGAAGGACGCATCGTCGCGGTGTTGTATTATTTTAACTTTATGATAACAATGATTACTGGAATTTTGAAGATGGTTCCATTGAACCGAAACATGTGAATTAGTTTGTTACATGTTCAAATTTGAACTGTGGACGAAAAAAGTAACCAAATTTTCATATGAAAAACAGTTCAGGGACTAAAATGGATATAAATTATAATTTAGTTTGAGCCCGTTCTTTGCTGCCCAGTAAACAATTCTGTCAATTTCATCATTCATTTGAGTTACAGCTTCATTCAAATTGCTGATTTTGAAATGAGCATATGTCTACAGGTCATCAGCGTACGAATGAAACTTTGAACTTTGTTTGGGGCTACGCCCAATGAACATCCTTAGTTTCATTGTTTACATTTCAGAAGAAAGTAAACATTCAGAACTGTTCTGATGTCATTAGTATAGATTGTGAAGAGTAATGGGTGTAGTATTGAACCCTGAGGAACACCACAGGGAACGTTTTTCCAGTCGGATCTTAATTTGTCATGACACACACACTGCTTTCTGCCCTGAAGATATGATCTCATCCAAGATGATGTCTGATCAGAGATGAACCCTATAAGGTTGAATTTAGCTAGAAGAATATCGTGATTTACTGTATCAAAAGCTTTGCTAAAGTCAAACAATGTTAACAGTGGTTATTTGTATTAAGATTATACAAAACCAAAACTGAATGTCATTAACCTGATCAAAGTCAGCCAAATATATGTTCAGTCATTGTTAATTAACTATGTCTTTATCCACAAAGACAGCTATATTTACCTAATTTATGGAATATTTCATTTATATTTGAACGTTTTTGGGGGTCTTCTTGGTGTGAGTGTCCTTGGCAATCATCTACTAGCTGACTTGGCCAGACTCCCCCGGAGTTAAGTGGTCTGTGATCAGGTTATTGGCATTGGTTATTGGTATTGGTTAAAAAATTAACATAATTACAAATTATGTCAATAAGAAATTAACATAATTTACTTCTTATGAAGAAAAGGCTTAGCTTTTCTTTTCCTTTTTCAGACCCTGACGTGGATGAATACCGTTACACTTTTGGACAGAGAGAACTCATAATAAGTATCCAGTCATTCATAGTTTCTTCAGTGTTTGCGTTCATTGCAATGTTTCTTTTTAGGTAAGAATTTAAGACATTAAATACTTACTAAATAAATAGAAATCAAAGTGCAGTTAAAGATAATTCTGATATGTTAAATAGTTTTACAGAAGATAATTATACTACGTTAAGCTCTGGTTGTTGGCAGATGAAATCAATGTTTAGATTAAGAGAGATAGAAATGAAAAAATGAATACAATATTAGCTTGTTTAAAAATAAGTATGAGGATGATGAACTACCTATATGTTTGTTAAAAGCAGTTAAATATGAGATCAGTTACATATGTTAAGTCGGGAGCGCAGAATTGGAACAGTCCGGACCTCCCGCAGCGCCGACCTCACTCAGTAAAAATGTTTCGCGGGGAACTGGCGCTGTCCCCCCACCCCGCAGCCGCGAGTACTACACCAGGAATCCACGCCCTCGTTCCCACTTCATACATAACAACAGCAGTTCTGCCAACTGACATAATCATCAGAATTGTCGTATACTCCTAAAATACGACAATTTCAAACTACGAATCCTGTCATTTCCATAATCTTATATTTTATTACGCTAAGGCGATTTTTGTTAGGAGAACTCCTCCGTTATTTCTGAACCGATTTTAACGATTGAGGTACCTAAAATATTCCAATCGTCTTTTACAATATAATAAATAACAAACAATAAACTGTATTCATCAAAAACCACTATAATTATGTAATTTAATAAGCAACTCCTCCCTTATTTCTTGACCAATTTTAATGTTTGAAGTGTCAAAAAATTCGTCTCAGTTCGTAGTTTTGCAATAAGGATTTTAATTTTTGATATTTTAATTCTCAAGGGTACGGGCTGCCGTCAAAGTTAGTTTTTTGCACATAAGATTAACATGGGGAATAATTTTATTTGAATTGCAGCTGTTAACACATTATGGACAGGTTATTAGCAATACCAGATGTTCCAGGTAAGGAATGTCTTTATCTATATAAATCAAATCAGTTTTTTTTCTACATCGCTTTGAGCAGTGAAATGTTGTATGCAGTGGAGATATTTAAATGTGTGTTAACGTTTATCTGTCCGTCTGTTTATAAGCCAGATTTGTTCCGCGTGTCACAAAAAAAGACTGCACTGAATTAAATAAAACATTTTGTGTGGATCAGGAATCACTTAGACTTATGCTTCTTAGTCCGACACTGCTCCAGAGTAGATCTTAAGGGTACAGGATACACACAACCTTTCACTATAGACTGCATCATATTTGTTAAACAAATACAGGCGAAAACATATAACAAGTTAAACAAAAGGCCAACAAGAATAACAATATAGCAACGTTCGAACTGATTCAGCTACGCCACTGGCTACACCAAAGAACTGTTTAAAGAATATAAATTATTTTACCTCTTCTTGAGATGCCCCCAGATAATATTTCACACGGGAATCGTTTTCATCTATCGGACTGAAATACTACTATTCGTGGACTTGACGGCGGACAGCTTCCTGTGTTTAAGCAAACAATGGTGTCAACATTGGCCTGACTATTTCATCCCAGGTGGTTTTAATCTCGTGACAATTACTGTCCACAATTTATAAATGTATGTACAGTTATCGTCATTAATACATAAACACTTTATCAATTAACACAATTGTACATTTATAATTTTCTTCAAAATAAGGCACATTAAATGTTCAATAAAAAATTATCCATTGACATTTGTAATCAAATGCGATTTGGTTTGTATGACAGCAGTGATCTCGCCAAACGCATGAACGTAACAATAAACATTAATGGTGAATCAGCGAAGAAATATCATGTGCCAAGAAATAAAAGAGCTTAGAGATTTCCACCACTATTAATAAGACAATTTTGTTAAATTATAAATTAAAAATATCGTTGGGTATACAGCGGGAACAGCTAGGTATGGAGCGGGAACGAGGGTGTGGCTCCCTAGTGTAGTACTCGCGGCTGCAGGGTGGGGGACAGCGCCAGTTCCCCGCAAAACAATTTTACTGTGCGAGAACGGCGCTGCAGGAGGTCCGGACTGTTCCAATTCCATCGTCTTGTTAAGACATCTAGTAAATTCATCTTTTATTTCTGGGGTGTTTCCAGATAAATTAAAAATTGCTAAAATTATGCCAATATATACAAAAATGATAAAAAATCCATCAAACTATCGCCCTTTATCATTATTACCAACAAGTTCTAAAATCTATGAAAAGACAGTTTATAGTCAATTAACAGAATTCCTGGAAAAAAACATTTGGTAGATAGCATTCAACATGATTTCTGTTGTGGAAAATCAGTAATTACAGCAAGTGTTTCTTTTGTAGAATCAATAATTAAGTTGGCCGGCCACAATAACTATTAAATGTATTAAATGTTTGTTTGTTTTTTATTCGTGTCCCCGTCCGTGTGTGTATTGACATGAGTAACTTTTTAAACTTTGACAACGACTACGTGTTTTACAACTAGATTTTGACGTGTAGATTTGAAAATGGGACAGCAGGCCCGAAACTAGTCATCTACTAGTGATTTAGGATTGACGACGGATAAGGTAGGTTAACCTATTACTTCAAGTCAATAATTTACTCAATTGATGTAGGGGACCCATGCCTATGGATCTTTATGGATCTATCAAAAGCATTTGACAGTGTAAATCACACAGCTCTTCTTAGCAAATTAAAATCACTCAGAATAAATAACTCTTCTTTGGATTGGTTTCGCTCATACCTTGAAAATAGATACCAATTAATCCTATTAACTCATTTTTCCAATAACAGGATTTCAAATTATGATTCACAACTGAAACCAGTAAAATTTGGCGTCCCACAAGATTCAATATTAGGACCACTCCTTTTCATATGCTATCTAAAAAATATCTCCTTATCATTATCAAACACTGGAAAAAGTAATATATGTCTACATGCTGATGATACAAACCTTAAAATCTCAGAACAAACAATAGAACAAGTTGAAATTTGATCATTCATAGAATTAGGAGGTATTGTCCAATTCTTCAAAAATCATAATCCAGGGTTGAACATTGAAAAAACTAATTACATTTACTTTAAAACAGCTCAGTCACAAACCACTACAGAACCCATTGATTCGAAACCCATTGAACTTATTCACAGAACTAAATGTCTTGGTTTGCTGATCTAAAGTAACCTATGTAGGCAAAATTGTACCAAAAATTAATTCAGGATTGTATGCCTTAAGAAAAATTGCATGTTTATGCAGTGAATTGACTCTCAAATTGATATACCATTCTTACATACATTCTTCCATTCCATTTGGAATCTGTCTTTACGGATCCACTAGGAACGACAACCTTGACAAAATCCTGACGACAGCAAAAGAAATAAATTTGAATTATTAAGAACCTTCACCAAGATGTATCTTGTAGGGAACATTCAAAAAATCTCAAAATATTTACAGTTTATGGTCAATATATTTTTGACACTGTTATGATATACAAAAATTTAAATATATACAACACGCCAATGGGTAATTCAATTGTACATTCATACAATATGAGAAAGAAATCAGAAATCATACCCACTCATCATAGGTTACAATTCTATACCAAAAACCCGTCCTATATGCAGGTGCTTAGTTCTACAAAAAGTTGCCTGGAGAATTGAAAAAAGAAGAAATACAAGTAAATTTAAGAATACGTTAAAAAAAAGATCAACTCAAACACTGTTTATTCTATTGATGAATTCTTAAATTTATAAGAAGATGGTAATGTAAAATAATAATTTAATGAATAACATAGAAACCAATTATGATTATGTAGACACTATTCATATGCACACCACTGTACTGTTTGAACGAATAAAGATTATTTTGATTTGATTTGATTACTTTTAACCTTATAAAGTATTACCTGAAAGGACAAGATGTAGTTTAAAAACTCAATATTGTTAACTAATCTGTTAGGCCTAAATCTTTATTAAAACTATATATATCTCTGCTGTGATGGCACTTAACCCTAGGACTGCCTTTCCCCGAACATTCGGGGAATGCATGTCGTGGCCTAGTGTCCTTTCCCCGACATTCGGGGAATGGGGTCATTTTTTTTGAACTGCTTAAAATGCATTGAAGATGACCGAGAAACGTAATAATATTGATACCATTTTAAAGAAGAGATTCTAAACTTTCATTTTCATATATAAACGAACCTTGTAGCACTAACAGATCAATACAATTGCTATTTTAAGTTGAACGAAAGTTTGCGCACGGAACATTTTCGACTCGCAACCGGCGAAATCTCGTAAAACAGCTGTTCTTCAAAAAAATCGTAGTGTTTCTATTTTGGCCCAAACAGAAAGTCGTTGGTACCATTAGAAAGAACATGAGTTATTCTTTCTTTTCGTGAAGTGACATTTAGCTTACGATTTCAGAAAGTCTAAGAAATAAATTATGAAATCAGCTGTTAAGTCAGGCCCTTGATTATTCCTATTCCCCGACAATCGCGGAATTATAAATCATGATATAAATACTTATAAAATTGATTTAGTGTGATGTAAATCATATCACTTTGAAGCCAGGAAAACCTTCTTCCTCTTTATAGCGGTGCCAAGTGTATGGAGTGTCAAGTGACTCTTATTAGGTAGCGGGAAATACGAGTTGTTTATTCTTTCTGCTAGCCAGAGCCGATGTCTGTTTGTTAGTACCGGTAGGTTATTATTCGTATTTTACTATCAAATCTGAGTGTTTTAGTGAAAAAACAAGTGTATTGTCGGTTAGTGTGTGAGCAAGTAGTAATATTTATCCATATTACTATGGGTAAATATTATTATTTATGTTCAAATGTGCGTTATTGAAAATGTGAGTGTTTTCTAGGTTAGGCCTAGAATGAATTTGGAAATTTTCACTTTTTTTACTTTATCTCAAATTCTACCTAAGCGCGTTGGATTTATTTTATTCTATTGTAATTCTCTGTTCTTTTGTGACCAAAAAGAGTATGCATATGATAGGGTTATCTTTTATTGTTTGTAGTAACCTCTGCAGATTTTGCTTGAATACGGCAAGGCCTATGCTACAAATTTGTTCAAAAATCAATATATGCTTATGGAACCTTTATTTGTTCATATTTCTATATACATATATATATGTATATATATATATATATTCTTGTTCAGAACTGTGTTTACTATAAACATAAGTATCATTTATTATATTATAATAAAGTACAAAAATTAGATTTAGCTTTGAATAACTAATTTTCGCTTTCGGCGAAACTCAAATTATGTTTTTCAACTCATATAAAGTCATAAAAAAAGTTATTACTTTGAACAAAAGTGCATTATTTCCAATAACTGTATTGTTACCTTTAGTAATATAACAGTATTAGTATATTAGTTCTATACTTTTATTTTATTTTAATTTTTCAAATGTACAGCGTAAGTTTGTCGATTTTCCATGGTTTCCGTATTTCTTTCCATAATTTGTGTAAAAAAATGTTTTAAAATAATTCAAACACATTTCCACGTAGGGAAATAAATTGCCTAAATTGTGTATATCTTTGATTGTCTGTCAAAAAATTAGTGTAAAAATGCTAGGACTCTATTTTTGAAAATTATTTCAAAAATTGTTATAAAATTTTGGTTTTTCACATTTTGCAAAAAAACTACCAACAGGGATTCCTTTTATTTTATTTTATTCAAAATCTCCTTCCTTTTATGAACAAAACGAGTATACATATGACTAGGTTATCAACAGTAGTTTAGGCACTGCGAATTGTTAAAAAAACCTCTGCAAAATGGCCAAAATTGCCAGGGCACCGAGCAATTAAGCATAAATCAGCCCAGGGCAGTCCTAGGGTTAATTTCACATTCAGATATGTCCCTGATTACGACTGCGAAAAGCGCAGTTTGTTTGAACAAGTCCGACGACAAAATCTAAAATGAACTTTCTAAATACTAGTAAAACTGCTCAACTCCTGCTATATTACATCGTGTGGCGATTATTCCAGTACCACTTTACTTAATTCAATATTATAAACACCACAGACTGAATTTCAAAACACCACGTTCATTTAGAGGAGGGACTTCACTATTATAAACACCACAGACTGAACTTCTAAACACCACGTTCATTTAGAGGAGGGACTTCACTATTATAAACACCACAGACTGAACTTCCAAACACCACGTTCATTTAGAGGAGGGACTTCACTATTATAAACACCACAGACTGAACTTCCAAACACCACGTTCATTTGGAGGAGGGACTTCACTATTATAAACACCACAGACTGAACTTCCAAACACCACGTTCATTTAAAGGAGGGACTTCACTATTATAAACACCACAGACTGAACTTCCAAACACCACGTTCATTTAGAGGAGGGACTTCACTATTATAAATAACACGGACTGAACTTCCAAACACCACGTTCATTTAAAGGAGGGACTTCACTATTATAAACACCACGGACTGAACTTCCAAACACCACGTTCATTTAGAGGAGGGACTTCACTATTATAAACACCACAGAATGAACTTCCAAACACCACGTTCATTTAGAGGAGGGACTTCACTATTATAAACACCACAGACTGAACTTCCAAACACCACGTTCATTTAGAGGAGGGACTTCACTATTATAAACACCACAGACTGAACTTCCAAACACCACGTTCATTTAGAGGAGGGACTTCACTATTATAAACACCACAGACTGAACTTCCAAACACCACGTTCATTTAGAGGAGGGACTTCACTATTATAAACACCACAGACTGAACTTCCAAACACCACATTCATTTAGAGGAGGGACTTCACTATTATAAACACCACGGACTGAACTTCCAAACACCACGTTCATTTAGAGGAGGGACTTCACTATTATAAACACCACAGAATGAACTTCCAAACACCACGTTCATTTAGAGGAGGGACTTCACTATTATAAACACCACGGACTGAACTTCCAAACATCACGTTCATTTAGAGGAGGGACTTCACTATTAAAAACACCACAGACTGAACTTCCAAACAACGCGTTCATTTAGAGGAGGGACTTCACTATTATAAACACCACAGACTGAACTTCCAAACACCACGTTCATTTAGAGGAGGGACTTCACTATTATAAACACCACAGACTGAACTTCCAAACACCACGTTCATTTAGAGGAGGGACTTCACTATTATAAACACCACAGACTGAACTTCCAAACACCACGTTCATTTAGAGGAGGGACTTCACTATTATAAACACCACGGACTGAACTTCCAAACACCACGTTCATTTAGAGGAGGGAATTCACTATTAAAAACACCACAGACTGAACTTCCAAACACCACGTTCATTTAGAGGAGGGACTTCACTATTATAAACACCACAGACTGAACTTCCAAACACCACGTTCATTTAGAGGAGGGACTTCACTATTATAAACACCACGGACTGAACTTCCAAACACCACGTTCATTTAGAGGAGGGACTTCACTATTAAAAACACCACAGACTGAACTTCCAAACACCACGTTCATTTAGAGGAGGGACTTCACTATTATAAACACCACAGACTGAACTTCCAAACACCACGTTCATTTAGAGGAGGGACTTCACTATTATAAACACCACAGACTGAACTTCCAAACACCACGTTCATTTAGAGGAGGGACTTCACTATTATTAACACCACAGACTGAACTTCCAAACACCACGTTCATTTAGAGGAGGGACTTCACTATTATAAACACCACGGACTGAACTTCCAAACACCACGTTCATTTAGAGGAGGGACTTCACTATTATAAACACCACGGACTGAACTTCCAAACACCACGTTCATTTAGAGGAGGGACTTCACTATTATAAACACCACAGACTGAACTTCCAAACACCACGTTCATTTAGAGGAGGGACTTCACTATTATAAACACCGCGGACTGAACTTCCAAACACCACGTTCATTTAGAGGAGGGACTTCACTATTAAAAACACCACAGACTGAACTTCCAAACACCACGTTCATTTAGAGGAGGGACTTCACTATTATAAACACCACAGACTGAACTTCCAAACACCACGTTCATTTAGAGGAGGGACTTCACTATTATAAACACCACAGACTGAACTCCCAAACACCACGTTCATTTAGAGGAGTGACTTCACTATTATAAACACCACAGACTGAACTTCCAAACACCACGTTTATTTAGAGGAGGGACTTCACTATTCGATTTTGTGAAGAATTAACCTGGCAAACCTCGAAACGACTTAACATGGCTTCCAAATCTCAGTCACCTGGTAGAAAAATCGGTCAAATTCTAACTGACAATCTTTCGAGTCGATATCCTGCTAAAAATAATAACTTGATTTAACCATAACTTGATAAAAGAGTTTATACAAAATGCAGTCATTTTAAAGCATGCAATGAAGTCAAATGAAAAATGTTAGACTATCGAAGACTGTTTACTGTAGCGTTTCATCAATAGTGTTTCAATACTCGCTAACCATGTAATTAATGGTCTAAAATTATTTTATTTCCAGGAAAGGTTATAAACAAAAAGAGTTGACTTTTAGACATCACAGTACACTGTTTATGCCGAGAAAAAGATCCTCTTTCACGGACAAGTTTTGGCTGTCTGAAAAACCGGCTTATGTGGACCTGTCAACATTTATAGCTTATGATGAGAAGCCCCCGAAACTACGCAAAGGTAATTACACAATCGGACTCAGAAATAAGAGGTCTTACAAACAACATAAACTTAAATTTATCAGACAAAGGTTGAATCAACCTGTCTGACATTCATTGCTTCGTGATCAGCGCCAGATTCACAGAATTTGAGGCCCTAGGCCAAGTTTTGTGTGCGGTCCGCTCCCCCTTCTGTGGATATAGGAATTGGTGTAGGATAAACCGAATGCTAGTGAACGTTGATAAGACAAAATTGATTAATTTTGGTTATACTGTTTTCGATTTACTCTTGCCTCTGAAATTTCATTCTTACTCCTGCAGCACTTTACAAAATAACTGTGGCTATCAAGAAATTGAAAAAGTAACTGATATAAATTATTTAGGCGTTGTACTGGATCAAAAGCTTTCGTGGGAAAAACACATTATCAGATTAAATAGTAAAATTAGAGCCTCAATTTGAACATTAACATTTTAAAAGCTCAGAAATTTTAAATGTAAAACCCCTTCGAGTGACCCATCATATGAAAGGCGAGTGACCCATCATATGAAAGGCCTTGGCAAAAGAAAATGTACGGTGAAAATTAGAGGTCTCTATCTTTATCCAGTCTAAAATGGCAGCATTTTCAAAATGCATTAATAGAATTTAATTGTTTTAATCGTCTGCCATTTTAGACTGGATAAAGATAGAGACCTCTAATTTTCATTATTCATTTTATTTTGCAAAAGCCTTTCATATGAGGGGTCACTCGAAGGGGCTTTACATTTAAAACTTATGAGCTGCCCCCAAAATACCCCATTTTGGAGGCGGGGGCAAAATCATGGTACTAATACAAATGTTTATTTTTTACTTTTATGAAGGTATGCTGAGTCTAAATTTCCTATTTCAACCTGATCAAAAGTTACAAGGGTGTAACTGTACGTCTCCAGCTAATTTTTGAAAAATTTTGATTGGCTATCATTTTGGACAGGGTTAAGATATAGACCTCTAACTTTCGCCATTCCTGTTATTTTATAGAGACTTTTAAAATGAGGTGTCACTCGAAGGGGGTTTACATTTAAAAATTTTGAGTTGCCCCCGCAATTTTTTGAGGGGGTTAAAATTGTACATACATTAAAACTTTCCTTTTTTGGTTTCCTTATTTTCCTGAAAAAATAATCTCATTATCTGGAGCCGTTTAAAAAATAGCTGGGGGAGTTGGACTTTTGGGACACACGGTTAATACTTGGATTATTGCTTTAATCACACTTGCTAAACAACAAGTGAACACGATTTTACATTACTATTTTTGCCAATACATAAAATATGATACTGGTGAAAAACTAATCGTCCTAGAATGTAATAAAAAGTCAAAACATAAATGAATACAGGCAATACAGGAATAAGGCAACATTTTCCAAGAACAGATTTACCAACCTTGTAACATATTCGTGTTTATTTTGGTGTAAATTGTCCAACAAAATCATGCAAAGCAAACAAAAATTGATAAACGGGGAGATGGTGCAGATGTGCAGATTGAGAACTGTTTTGTTTGTATGGCCGCCACAAAGCTGTAGCAGTGTTTACAAATATTGATGGTTGGAAATTTGGATATCAACGAAAACCAGTTTTAAACTATCTAACCCCTGGTTTGACAGAATAACATTCCTTATCCTTTGCCAGCTTTAAAATTAAGAGGTATTGCTTTGGTCAATCCATTTTCAAGGAAAGGTTAAATTCATAGATTTTCCTGCTACCAGTTTATTTATACAAACAGTTAATTTATTTCTATTTAGAAAGAGCCAAGCTTACAGATACACGCCAGGTAATGATCTTTGATATTATATTCAGTCAAAAATTTTAAGTTTGTTATTATAACGTTTGATGATTTTTCCACATTAGACATGACCATGTACGAGACATTCATCACAGCCATAAGAAACTGCACCCATCAGAAGACTCTTCGCCCTGTGCACCTTGCCTCCGAAGCATCAGGAATAATAGTGAATAGAGGATGGCTGATATCCGCATGGTCAGTGATTTTTGAAGTATATTTGTAAGTTTTCAGACTAATATATGAGAAAGTTTGTTAAGACTCACTGGAAGTTTTGAACAAGATTTTCACGGACGACGTTAGTTATTTTAGCTTGACCTTTAGCTCACACATTTTATTTGAAACGACCCATTTTTTCCTACAAAAATACTTACTCTAAGTCAAACATATTTTATACAACAAAGTTACACTTCAGTCTCGATCACAGCTTAATCCATTAGATTTCAGGAATCATTAGGTTTGGGTATTGAGAACTGATGCAATTTTTCCTATATTGCTGCTGAGCTTGAAGCTGTAATATTGTATGTGTACTTGTATCCTTGATCTCTATCTCTGCTGAATTTCTCTATTTCTGCTTCCATCAATCAATCATTAGTGAATTTCCTATAGAAAGTGAACTATTAGCATGACCTGTACGGTGAAACTTAAGCCCGGGACCACCTTAGAAGTTCCTAACGTGACCCCCTGAACACGTTTTGGGGGTTTGTTCAAAATTATGTATATATTATGTGTGTGTGTGTGTGTGTGTGTATATATATATATATATATATATATATATATATGTGCAGGCACTCTAGCGGTCACATTTTTTGTCCAATTTACATCAAATTTCGTAGGGACGATCCTTTCTATAATCAGTTGGACAAGTTCGTTGGGAAAAACAATCGGAAAACTCTAAACCCCTTTTTTGGGGATTAATCTTTCAAATTTTGAGTTTTTGGGCCCAAAAAGGGTCAGAAAAGCCCCTGTTGTGAAATTAACGAATGTAAAAAGATGGGAATCAGTGTGGCGAAACTTTTAAGTCCTCTCTCGTCATTCTAGCATATATATTTACCGAGTTATTAAAGAAAATTTGTATTGACCAAACACAGTACGTTGTCTTATGGGGGTTTTACATTAGAAAAGCCTGTTAATCATTTTTTGGTGTACTTTTATCATCCCCAACAACCTCATGCCTACTTTAAAGCCTGACTGGACCTTCTCCTAACCTTATAATGCGCAAAATTGTATTCCCAGCATTGCAGGTAAATAGAACTAGGAATATCAGAACAGCCAAAAATCAGTATTTTCAGATTTGAATAAAAATTGGAATAATTGTATGTTTTTAACTGATTTTGAGTTTTTATAGTTTTTTATGTGGAAATTCACTTCCCTCACGTCAGTGTACTGCGTGTGAACTCGTTTGTTTATCAAATAAATCAAAATAGGTTGAAGCGCAGCTCCTGCAATGTATGTCACAGCACACAATAAACATTACAACTGCAACTCACATATTTAACAATTTAACAGAATAACTTAGTAATTCATGACAATCTGCTTTCAAGCACTACTGTACCATATATCAGATAACAGTAGTCTATCCATCCATACTAATTTAACATGTCTCATTTGAAATAAAACGCAAATGTTTTTGGAAAATTTAATAGTATATTTCATTATGAGGGACCCCCCCCATCTTTATATATAATTCTGTAAACAAGGTTTTTAAGTCAAAATTGTGGGAGTTTGGCAAATTGCAGGATGATGGGAGACGGCTCAAATTAAAGGTCTCATTCCTAAGGACTCGGGAAAAATAGCAGCATTTCCAAAACAGTTGACAGCAAAGGAGGAATGACGTAAAATGTCCCCCAAAAGAAAAGCATGGGGATTTAAAAACGTCTGCTTTCTTTACATTGAAACATATGAATACTTTGTTTTTGAACTGACATGTGTACCTACTTTAATTTTTTATTTTCCTCATTCCTCATTTTCGTATTGGAGCAAGGTTAGGGGCTTTGGACCCTTCAAGCCACTAGTATTATCTAAACTACATAAGGGCCACAGTCCAAGACAACAAAACAGCTGATCGAAGCCCCACTACCACGCGCATGCGTACATGGGATGGTCATCCACTACATGTGAGTCCGTTCGGTATGGTCATCCACTACAACATGTGAGTCTGTTCGGTATGGTCATCCACTACAACATGTGAGTCTGTTCGGTATGGTCATCCACTACAACATGTGAGTCTGTTCGGTATGGTCATCCACTACAACATGTGAGTCCGTTCGGTATGGTCATTCACTACAACATGTGAGTCCGTTCGGTATGGTCATCCACTGCAACATGTGAGTCCGTTCGGTATGGTCGTCCACTGCAACATGTGAGTCCGTTCGGTATGGTCATCCACTACAACATGTGAGTCCGTTCGGTATGGTCATCCACTACAACATATGAGTCCGTTCGGTATGGTCATCCACTACAACATGTGAGTCCGTTCGGTATGGTCATCCACTACAACATGTGAGTGTGTTCGTTATGGTCATCCACTACAACATATGAGTCCGTTCGGGATGGTCATCCACTACATGTGAGTCCGTTCGGTATGGTCATCCACTACAACATGTGAGTCCGTTCGGTATGGTCATCCGCTACAACATGAGTCCGTTCGGTATGGTCATCCGCTACAACATGTGAGTCCGTTCGGTATGGTCATCCACTACAACATATGAGTCCGTTCGGTATGGTCATCCACTACAACATATGAGTCCGTTCGGTATGGTCATCCACTACAACATATGAGTCCGTTCGGTATGGTCATCCACTACAACATATGATTCCGTTCGATATGGTCATCCACTACAACATATGAGTCCGTTCGGTATGGTCATCCACTACAACATATGAGTCCGTTCGGTATGGTCATCCACTACAACATATGAGTCCGTTCGGTATGGTCATCCACTACAACATATGAGTCCGTTCGGTATGGTCATCCACTACAACATATGAGTCCGTTCGGTATGGTCATCCACTACAACATATGAGTCCGTTCGGTATGGTCATCCACTACAACATATGAGTCCGTTCGGTATGGTCATCCACTACAACATATGAGTCCGTTCGGTATGGTCATCCACTACAACATATGAGTCCTTTCGGTATGGTCATCCACTACAACATGTGAGTCCGTTCGGTATGGTCATCCACTACAACATGTGAGTTTGTTCGGTATGATCATCCACTACAACATATGAGTCCGTTCGATATGGTCATCCACTACAACATGTGAGTGCGTTCGGTATGGTCATCCACAACAACATGTGAGTCCGTTCGGTATGGTCATCCACTGCAACATGTGAGTCTGTTCAGTATGGTCATCCACTACAACATATGAGTCCGTTCGGTATGGTCATCCACTACAACATGTGAGTTTGTTCGGTATGGTCATCCACTACAACATGTTAGTCCGTTTGGTATGGTCATCCACTACAACATATGAGTGCATTCGGTTTGGTCATCCACTACAACATGTGAGTTTGTTCGGTATGGTCATCCACTACAACATGTTAGTCCGTTTGGTATGGTCATGCACTACAACATATGAGTGCATTCGGTATGGTCATCCACTACAACATATGAGTCCGTTCGGTATGGTCATCCACTACAACATATGAGTCCGTTCGGTATGGTCATCCACTACAACATATGATTCCGTTCGATATGGTCATCCACTACAACATATGAGTCCGTTCGGTATGGTCATCCACTACAACATATGAGTCCGTTCGGTATGGTCATCCACTACAACATATGAGTCCGTTCGGTATGGTCATCCACTACAACATATGAGTCCGTTCGGTATGGTCATCCACTACAACATATGAGTCCGTTCGGTATGGTCATCCACTACAACATATGAGTCCGTTCGGTATGGTCATCCACTACAACATATGAGTCCGTTCGGTATGGTCATCCACTACAACATATGAGTCCGTTCGGTATGGTCATCCACTACAACATATGAGTCTGTTCGGTATGGTCATCCACTACAACATATGAGTCCGTTCGGTATGGTCATCCACTACAACATATGAGTCCTTTCGGTATGGTCATCCACTACAACATGTGAGTCCGTTCGGTATGGTCATCCACTACAACATGTGAGTTTGTTCAGTATGATCATCCACTACAACATATGAGTCCGTTCGATATGGTCATCCACTACAACATGTGAGTGTGTTCGTTATGGTCATCCACTAAAACATGTGAGTCCGTTCGGTATGGTCATCCACTGCAACATGTGAGTCTGTTCGGTATGGTCATCCACTACAACATATGAGTCCGTTCGGCATGGTCATCCACTACAACATATGAGTCCGTTCGGTATGGTCATCCACTACAACATATGAGTCCGTTCGGTATGGTCATCCACTACAACATATGAGTCCGTTCGGTATGGTCATCCACTACAACATATGAGTCCGTTCGGTATGGTCATCCACTACAACATATGAGTCCGTTCGGTATGGTCATCCACTACAACATATGAGTCCTTTCGGTATGGTCATCCACTACAACATGTGAGTCTGTTCGGTATGGTCATCCACTACAACATGTGAGTTTGTTCGGTATGATCATCCACTACAACATATGAGTCCGTTCGATATGGTCATCCACTACAACATGTGAGTGCGTTCGGTATGGTCATCCACTACAACATGTGAGTCCGTTCGTTATGGTCATCCACTGCAACATGTGAGTCTGTTCGGTATGGTCATCCACTACAACATGTGAGTTTGTTCGGTATGGTCATCCACTACAACATATTAGTCCGTTTGGTATGGTCATCCACTACAACATATTAGTCCGTTTGGTATGGTCATCCACTACAACATATGAGTGCATTCGGTATGGTCATCCACTACAACATGTGAGTTTGTTCGGTATGGTCATCCACTACAACATGTTAGTCCGTTTGGTATGGTCATCCACTACAACATATGAGTGCATTCGGTATGGTCATCCACTACAACATGTGAGTTTGTTCGGTATGGTCATCCACTACAACATGTTAGTCCGTTTGGTATGGTCATCCACTACAACATATGAGTCCGTTCTAGTTTTGGGGGGATACTAATCTGGGGTTTTGCTATTGGCTAATAATAATTCAAATCCACAACCATTTCTGAATTCTAAATTATGACTGGTATTTTATAGAAGATATCAATACAGATTTTCCCAATGCAGTGTTATTTAGACAATTGTTCTTAGGTCCCAGGTCGGAATAATTTATATATGTGTATTCAATATTTAATAGTATGCTCATCTAAGATGGCTTGCCTTGTCAGGGGTTTGCGAGTGTTTAATTCCTCATTATTTGGGGCCCGACAAGTTATTTCAAGCGTATCCGTCAAGTATTATACTTCTGGATGCTGCAGTTACTTGTGCCTAAAGTGATCTTTTCAGGTACACAATCATGTTTTCGATCAAGACTGGAAAAATACTTAAGGTAAGAGTAATGAATGTTATTTTTCATCTCAACGTAAATAATAATAATAATGAAACGTCTTTTTCAGGTATTTTTATCAGGTTTCTAAGTAATGTTTCTCACAAAATAATGAAAACAATAGTGTTTACGTTAATCTAGTAATTAGATTAATAAGAATAGCTGATTTAGAATGCATCACTATTATTGGTGCAAAATACCAAACAGGCTACTAGCGCTGCTGGTGTCATAATAATAACTACACTAACAACAGTGCTAATAACAGTGCGGAAAAAACTTCAGCTGTTTTTATGGTACTAGAGTGGAAAAGTATCACTTTCGGTACTCACAACTGATATCGAAACCTGCTACTTTCGGCCCAGTGTGATGAAAACATATTTTACTAGTTATTAATAGCTCTTTGGTGATATCCACAGGAAAAAATGTACAGCTATAACCTCTTTTGTTGACAAATATATAGTAAATAATCAATTTTATATGGCCCTTTCACCACAATTTACAAGTTACAAAGAGCAGTTTTTATTTTTAAAATGTTTGATTTTCTGAAGCCAAACTGACAAGTTTAAAAACATTGGCCTTCAACTTTCATACCCAAATATCCTTTAGTTAAATATCTGGTTTGGACCGATGCTTTCACAAATAAAAAGTACCAACAGGCAATTTTGCTGACGTAAGATATTTTTTGAAAAAGGAATTTTGTTTTTCATTTATCATGTTATTGGTAGAAAGTATCTTGCAAAGGAAATTATCAGTAATGCATTATTAAGCAAAACCAATAGTGTGCAAATGGTACAATGATATTTTCTTTTTATTTCAGGTTATTTTCAATTTTAGTGATTGTAATATGTGCATATCTTGTGATGCTCTACAGTCTGAAATTTGGGAGGGTAAAAAGCTTATTGTGGTTAAGCAGCCTAGTGGTGTCTCAACTCCAAGACATTTTCTTATTCACTCCTCTGAAAATAATAGTCATTGCAATACTACTATCTGCAGCATTTGAGGTAAGTCCACTTCTCATTGCAGTATTACTCAATTTCATTTGAGGTAATTCCGCACTTCAGTGTTTCAACACTGTCTTTGTGTTATAATAATATTCCAAATTTCAAAACATGAAGCATATTTTGTAAATGTAATTAATATTTCATTTTATTTGTGTAAGTCGAAAGAAAGCTGGTACTATTAAAAAGCATCGATCAAAACTAATATTCGATATGTAAAGAAAATCACTGAAATTTATCTTTAAACTATTGATGATTATGCCGAGGCATTTTATATGCTATCATGTAAAACAATAATGAATTAAAAACACCAAAAAATTACCTTTTATATAAAAATATGACAGTATTTTCTATGCATTTTCCAGAGAACAACAGACATTTCGACTTTCAAGCTTGACGTTAATAAGGCAATTAAAGCTGATCTCATAGGAAATAAAAGATACCTAAATGAACTAGTCGAATTAAGAAAGAGTAGTGTATACTATCCCATGACGGATGAAGTTAAAGCAGTAAGTCATAAATTATTATTTTTTATAATATAGAAATGAATTAAATATTTTAGATACCAAGGTCAGTATTAAAATACTATTTTTGGGATTTTGTGTTTACGACTCAAACAAGTCTTAATTTTTTAAGTATTTTGCATATGGTTTGGTTTTAAAATATACCACTGTAAAAGGCTTTTGATGTTAATGTGCAAAATAAAATAACATAAATAAAACACCTACTTGTCTACCACCCCTGTACATAGTGAAAGTAAGTGACAGTATATAAACAAAATACCCCCGTCACAGCAAACCTGCGTACTCAGCGAATTTCCAATGCAAAGATATGTCTTAACAGTACATAAAGTCGCTTACCTAGTATCTTTAATAAACATTCATAAATAAGCAATATGTAACATTTTAATTATTCTCCATAAGAATAACAAGGGGGCTGAGTACAGGGCCGTATTTCCTTAAGGGTGCACGGGGCAAGCGCCCGGGGCCTCGGGCCCCGGGCCCAAGGGGGGCCCCCAGGCCACGAAAGTGGGAACCCACGGGCCACTAAGGGGGACCTCGCGAGGCAGTGTTTTAATTTTGTCCTGAAACAAGTTGATTTATTTCTTAACTGACAATAATACAAATAATTTAAGTTGTAAAGGGTGTACACGTTCAAGTCTCAAACCACAATCATTCAATAATGCTTATTATTTTGAATATTGTGTGCGGATTTGATAAATTTACCCTAATCCAGTAACAAGAAAAGGCCATGTAAGATTTGAAATATAACTAATTACTGACTGTATTGTAGAGCACCTTATTTTGCCGAGTATAAGTTGTAGATATTGTATATTTGCAATAGATGATCTAGTTCTTGAGCAATAATTTTTTAGCCTGTCCCCTAACACCATAAATTGTTTAATATCCACCATGCTTTGCCGTACTTGGAAGTTGAAGATTCCGTTTAAGCCGATGTAAGTTAACTCTGTTCTTGTTGCACAAAACTCAATATAATATATTATAAAATATTAAGAACACACAGCCAAACAAAAAGTAATTAAATAACAGTATCAACATTATAACTGGTTACGAAAGTCGGTTAGCGTACTCTTAAGTGTTCAAGGTTTTCCTAGCTATGATAATACAATTAATAATAAAGATGATAATAATAATTGTTAGGATAGCTTGTACTCTCTTTTTTTGTAATTTTGTTTTCTCATATTAATTCCTGGATTTTATAATAGTTTGGGGGTAAAAGATGTTTGTTTTGAATAAATTTATACTTAATACGATCAACACTGCCCTAGCCTCGATGAGGGTTATGGGATGTATGCTTATCATCGTTGTTGTCAACACTGAATTCTCCGATTATCACCCACACCCAGTTTAAAATAACGTAGAAAGAGACGAGAGGCAACAGACAGCCGAGATGGAGATAACATTTCATTGTGTGAACTTAACATGAAAATAATGTAGAAATGTCTACAGTATAACTGACTTTCTACTACATTTCCAAATATATAAATCCCTTTAAGAACATTTTTTAATATCAGATACATCAGCAAAGAGAAGATTTTTTAAAGTTAAAAATTGTAAAATGTCACCTTTGAATTAACATTAAACCAGATTGATTAAAAGCTTTAGTATCCTTGATATAGAAAATGATAATCTGCGATGCCTTGACTTTGAACATTATAATTAACGACTCGTCAGCAAAGAAATACAAATACCCCCGTCGCAGCAAACCTACATACTCAGCGAATTTCCAATGCAAAATATATGTCTCAATACCAAATAAAGCCGCATACCAATATTCATAAAAATATATTCACAAATAAGCGATATATCAAATTTTAATTATTCTCCAAAAGAATAACATTGGGAATGAGTACGCAGGTTTGCTGCAACAAGGAACACAAAAAATGGGTTTTTATGCTTATGTCAATATAACTCAACTAGGTGAAGTCATATAACAGTTTGTATTCATTAATGTTCATAATTAAGGGAGACAGAGCATTTAATTATTCTCCATAAGAATAACGTGGGGGCTGAGTACGCAGGTTTGCTGCTACGGGAGCCCTTGGCAAAAAATTTTTTTGGAGCAAATATCAATAGACCACAACGAGATGAAGCTGTATACCAAGTTTCGTCAGTATACGTTCACAATTAAGCGAGATATAAAAATTTTCTTTTCCTCCATAAGAATAACATTAGACAACGTACTGTGTTTAGCACTTGCAATATCTCGGTAACCAATTGATGTAGGGGAATGATCAAAATACCAAATTGTGTGTTTCTTTAATTGATGTATTGATGTAAAAAATTCAAAAAACCCATTTTTGGGGTACAAAACCCCCGAAAAATACCCCTTAAGGTAGAGCGATATGGCTGGTTTTCGAACTTAAAGTCATAAATGTTGCTTTACTTGTTTATACCAAATTTCATCAAAATCGGACCTTTTTTACGAGAGTTATCGCACCCATGGACACACATATATATATATATATATATATATATATATATATATATATATATATATAATATATATTATATATATACAGTTTCGAATGAATGGTGTTTTTGGGGTCTGGGGACCTCAAAACGAATAGTTATCATGGTCCCGGGCCTAGGTCTTACCATGCCGACTACGGTAATAGCTTCTTCCCTATAGGGGAAATTCGCTAAAAGAAGGAGTTTTTACCGTCTATACTGCATGAAATACTATTTAATAAAGTCTATCCAGCAGTATGTTGACAAAAGACTTTTAAAGAGTTCATGAGGCGATATATTTGATTATATTTAATTCTTTATTGTAGTAGGCAGGATTTAGAGGTACGTTTAGAAGTCTATAAACCATACCAGTGGCGGATCCAGCCAGGGGGCGCGGGGGGCGCGCGCCCCCCCCTTGGACTCAAAAAAGGTTTAATTAATAGGTAATAAAGTGACGCTATCTGTTGCTGTACTCGATTTTGTTTTAAATATTTGCAATTAAATTATTTGCCGATCGACACATAAAATTATGGAGTCACTGAACTCCTAAAATCCAACAAACAGAACTTACTAGCAGTGTTGCCGTTGTTGGGATAATTACGCCAAATTGGCAGATTTGTTAGGTCTTGGGGTATTTTTTGGCGTATTACGTTTTTTGGCGGATTCTTGGCGGATTTTATCGAAAGACATGGGGACTTTTCATCTTTTTGGGGTGTTTTATAAATTGGTGATCTATGCTGTGTTTTCAACTATATCTGACTGATTTGGGCTCTGTGGGCACTAAACGTGGCATCTCCTTCATTAATGGCATCTGTACTGAATGAATCAAACAAATATATACTGGCCAGAAATCCTACAAATATATTTTTGTTCAATTACACTATGTCTATTAGTCACTGTGTACTAAGTTATTTGTTATCCATTGGAATCCGTTCCATTCATCACGCCGTCGTCGTGGGGTGGCGTTCCACTTATTGCTTGTATGTTTGTTTTGTTTGTTTATGCAATAGTTAGTTCGTTTGCTGTTTTGATGACTTACTCATTTTCTTGGTCTTATGTGATCGTCGTTTTAAGAATAGGGCGTGCTAAAAAGCTAAACAATAATGTTCATGGAAACAATTCAGTAGTTTCAAAATTAGCACAATAATACGAAAATTGCTGGCATTGTTGGGTGTTATCCAATGAGGCAAATCTATTTAGAGCTCTCGTCTGGGATGAAAAAGTGAAGCCTTCAAGCTGACCACAATTTTCCTCAGGTAACCAATCAAATACTCTGTTCACAAGCTGTGTGTTAGTCAGCTGACAAACATATAACTAGTGAAGGGAGAATTTGATTGGTTACCATGGGAGCAGAGGGACAAGATGGTGTGGTCCTCATTTTAGGCTTTACTTTTTTACCCCAGATGAGAGCTCTATATATGATTATAGTAGCTTCGTTGGTGTTATCTTTCATTAGTTTTCACTTCATCACACTCAAATTATACCATTTTATGTTCAGTTGTTTATACAGTAAATAATATAGAGTTTAGGCACACACGCTTGGTGATGCGTTTATGATGATAGAATCCCTAAAACGCTAAAATATTTCTTTTGTAAACAATGACAGATAATGTTTGAATAGCACATTTATTTTGCCACCTATAATAAATATACTTTGACTATAATCAGCTATTAATGGCGCTAGAGGATAAAATAGGTAGTATAAATTAATGAACTTTGGGAGATTTTCAGCAAGTCTGAGGTTAAATGGGGATTTTTTATAAATCTGGCTTTGCGGATTCTTGGTGGATTTTCATGTCTAGATGGGTGTAAAATGGGGGATTTTTAGTCCGGCGTTGGAGTAATTTTGTAATATCAGAGTGGCAACACTGCTTACTATCTGTAAGGTAAAGGCACCACAGCACCGGCCTAGAGACTTGGGCCGAGCATCCCTAAGGTAACGCCCCGCAGCACCGGACTATTGCCTTTGGCTGCCCTAGGGGAAAACACCGCAGGACCGGCCTAGGGGCTTGGGCTGAGCATCCATCCCTAAGGTAACGCACCACAACAGCACCAGCCTATTGAACTTGGCTGTCCTAGGGGCACACACCGCAGCACCGGCCTAGGGGCTGGGGCCGAGCATTCCTTAGGTGACGCACCAGAGCACCAGCCTATTGCCTTAGGCTACATTCTACCCCGCACCATGTCACCCCTTAGGCTGCCCTAGTGGCACACACCACAGCACCGGCCCTGCAGTCTTCTTAAATAATATTCTTTTTTTCTGAAACCTTTGCGTTCCACCATAGCCTTTTTCTGCGCGTCAGTTTAGCCTTGAGTAGTAAGTGTGAGTAAATAATTTGGTATAAAATGTTTGTTTTTCGAGGTAGTAGTTGTAAAAATATGGATATTTATGTACCTACTGTTCATTGTATCAGTGGAATACATAAATGTTACAAATTTCATTGTGAAATAAGTGTTACAATGTGATGTTTTATTTGTTAGCATCATGAGTGAATTTAATTGAATTTAGCGAGTACTAAAAACTACCTCCCCTTGCTGCAGGACGTTATCGTTTATTGAGAAAACCAAAATTTTCAAGTGCGCCCCCCCCTCAACAAATTCCTAGATCCGCCCCTGAACCATACTATTGTAGGCTGCCACTTTCTGGGAGTAGGGGTGGTAAGAAGTTGATTGAATTGTTTGTGATAAAGTTGTAGGCTTTCGAAATATACTATATTTTAGTTTATTGTTTTCTTTTTCCAAAGTTAAATCCAGAAAGTTTAACTTGTTAGATTTTTCTGTTTCTAGAGTGAACTTCAATTTCGGGGTGATACAATGTGGACTATTTAGATATTTTTGGAGTAATTCAAGTTGACGTCCATTTCCATTAAATAAAAGCAGTGGTCATCCTCATATCTAAATTATGAAAGCATTTTATCTTTGTGTCTGTTGCGTTCAGAAAAAATATATTCGGTCTCAATATAATTCAGATATAGATCAGCAAGGATACCTGACAACGGCGAACCCATCAGTTTGGGTATAAAATTTATCTTCAAAACAAAAGTAATTCTGGTCCAACACATCTTTTAGTAGTTTTATAATTTCAGCAACAGCCTCGGGTAAAAGGTTACTCTTCGCTAATTGACTTTCCACAAAGTCTAACACTTTATCAATGGGGACGTTCTTAAAAAGATTCACAACATCAAATGACACTAGGATGTGATGCATTCCTATTGTTAAGTCTTTTATATTAGTTTGTATGATTATTTTACAGTAAAATTGTGTTCAAGATTTATGTTTAGCCTCAAAATTTTCTCTAATTTTTTGGCCAGCCTATACGAGGGTGCCGAGGTATAATCAACTAGTGGCCGTATCGGAATGCCTTCTTTGTGGAACTTAGGCAATCCACGAAGCACAGGGGCCTTTTGACTCATGATTTTAAGAGTTTTACTATAGACTATCACCACTGTATCACTATCAAAGCCCAGTTACATCGATGTGCTGATGTACGTCGTTTTAAAGCCCTACAGCGACGCCGCACCACGGTTTCCGTGTGGTTGTGGTGTGCCCTGTACTGGTTTAACCCACTACAAATTACTTTATTCCAAACCAGAACTTTGATTTGATTATATCCTATATGAGTTACTTGTTTCCTATTCAAAGAGGCTGAGTTTGATGCACGTTAATGTAAAACCAAACCACACTCATTATGTTAAATACATTAGACAACGTACTGTGTTTAGTACTTTCAATATCTCGGTAACCAATTGACATAGAGCAATGATAAAAACACCAAATTGTTTATTTTTTTGAGGTGAATCCAAGGGTACAAATTAAAATTTGATTTAAATAAAAATGACCCCCAATTGAAAACATTGAAAACCCCCAAAAAACCGTTTTTGGGGTACATAACCCCCCAAAATACCGCTTTGTATGGTCCGAGCCATCTGGATTTTGAACATGTTCAAATAATTACTACTTTACATGTCTGTACCAAATTTCATCAAGATCGGACCTTTTTTTACAAGAGTTATCGTGCTAACAGACACACACACACTCATATATATATATATATATATATACATATATACAAAATTTGAACGAATGGTCTTTTTGGCATCTGGGGGCCTCAAAACAAAAAGTTATCATGGTCTCGGGCTTAAGTCTTACCATGCCACCTTCGGTATTAGCTTCTTCCCTACAGAAGAAAATCGCTAAAAAACTTTTTTGGGTACAAAACCCACCAAAATACCCCTTCGGATAGGTCGATCCGCCTGGATTTTGAACTTAAAAGTCATAAATGTTTTCAATTCCAGAGCATTGTAACTAAATATTTACAATTCCAGCTGCCACGACACACCTCTGAGTGGGGTTGAGATCCCAATCCTTGGTCTCATGCCAACTGTGCAAGACCTGTTTTCAGGCATATCAAAGTTTTGATAAATGCATTATTTTTGAAACTCATAATAGCGATGGATTTGAATTTAGTTTTTGATTTATTTGGACTTTACCTATCGCTTATAGTGTTTAAAACTACACTACGTTTCGGGAGGTAAGGAAACTCCTCCCGTTATCAAGTGAACCCTACTTACATCTAAATATCAAGTTCTTCACCTAACCTACATTTTTTTGGATTTCCTTAATTTTTTTATTTCACATTTTAATTACACTAACACAAAAATAAAATACAATACACTAACACAACATTTACATGTAAATGTTGTGTTAGTGTATTGTATTTTATTTTTCGTATATGTATTTGTTATTTTTGTGTTAGTGTAATTAAAATGTAGAAAAAAATTAAGAAAATACAAAAAAATGTAGGATAGTTAGGTGTAAGAACTTGATATTTAGATGTAAGTAGGGTTCACTTGATAACGGGAGGAGTTTCCTTACCTCCCGAAACGTAGTGTAGTTTTAAACACTAGAAGCGATAGGTAAAGTCCAAATAAATAAAAAAAATAAATGCATTATGGCCGCTTTTTATCTAGCCTGAATAAAAAGTTCAAATTATTCCAAAAAATATTCAAACCAACCAAGTTTTTTTTTATATTGTTTATAAAAAAAATGCTGGGGGCGAGTGGAAATTTGAATTAAAGAAGATTTTATAGAAAAATTTTAATTATTCACGTTTTACTATATAACTTGTATTGAATGTGTTTCAGCTGACCGAAATACATCTCTTAGCAGTTATTTATTTGCATAACTACCTAATTGTCATGAATATGGTGGTTTTTGTTTTTTAGCGAATATCCCCTATAGGGAAGAAGCTATTACCTTAGTCGGCATGGTAAGAACTAGGCCTGGGACCATGAAAACGTTTCGTTTTGAGGTCCTCAGATGTCAAAAACACCATTCGTTCAATACTATATATATATATTTAGTAGGCACGATAACTTTAGTAAAAATAGTCCGATTTTGGTTCAATTTGGCACAAACATGTAAAGCAACATTTATGCCTTTAAGTTCGAAAACCAGACAGATCGCTTTATCCGAAGGGGTATTTTAGGGGGGTTTTGTACCCTAAAAGTGGGTTTTTTGAGTTTTCTACATATAATATTTTAAGAAATCTAACTTTAGTTTACACCATTGGATTTGGCTTTAAAAAACAAACAATTTGGTGTTTTGATAATTTCTCTACGTCAATTGGTTACCGAGATATTGAAAGTGCTAAACACAGTACGTTGTCCAATGTTATTCTAATGGAGAATAAGAAAAATTGTATATCTCACTTATTTATAAACATATCCGGATGAAACTTGGTATATGGCTTCATTTCGTTGTGGTCTATTGATAATTGTTCAAAAAACCAAATTTTGCTGATGGTTTCCCGTAGCAGCAAACCTGTGTACTCAGCGCCCATGTTATTCTTATTGAGAATAAGAAAAATGTTATGCCTCATTTAATTATGAACATAAATTAATATAACTTGGTATGTAGCTTCACCTAGTTGAATTACATTGATATTTGTATAAAAAGCCATAATTTGAGTTCCTTGTGACAGCAAACCTGCATACTCAGCCCCCCATGTTATTCTTATAGAGAATAATTAAAATTGTATAAATCGCTTATGTATACGGATGAAACCTGGTATGTGCCTTCACCTGGTTGTGGTCTGTTGATATTTGCATTAAAACTTAATATTTTCTGTTCCTTGTTGCAGCAAACCTGAGTACTCAATCCCCAAGTTATTCTTATGGAGAAAAATTAAAATTTAATGTATGGCTCATTTTTTAATATGTATCTATGAAACTTGGTAGGTGGCTGTATATATATATATATGCATTGGAAATTCGCTGAGTATGCAGGTTTGCTGCAATGGGGGTATTGTGTAATATTACATAAAAATATTAAAATTACATGTTAATAAACTAATTAAGATTAATCAAAAGTTTTGAAAAAGTCCTCAATTGTGTATACACACTTTGAAAGAAGTTCTTCTTTTAACATTTTCTTAAATTTGTTTGGACTGTAATTTTTTAACTCTTCTGGTAATTTATTATCAAATTTGATAGCCATAAATTCTGGGCCTTTCTGGTAAAAAGATGCTTTACATATTGGAGTGTCAATTAATGTATTTGTTCTTGTATTATAGTCTTGAGTATTCTTTCTCAATTGAAATTTGGATGCTTTATTGTGTATAAAACAGGACCTAAAAATGAAAAAAAGAATGTGATTTATGTATAAAATAGAATTAAAATGTTGTGTTTTCTTAAATAAAGGCCAGCATAAATCTGTGTTAAGGATTTTAAAAAGTGTTCGTATAGCTCTTTTTTCTTTTTTTGTGTCTATCTAAGCCAATGGCATTTTTTAACGTTTTGATAGGGAACGGTCCAAACCCTGGTCTTTTAACTATCTAAGGTCGACCTTACCTTAGAAAGCATCATTAATTAATAACCCAATGACAAATGGCAGCTAGGTCCAGTTTCAAACCTTATTTTTTGTAAGAGTAAATATTTGTTTGCATTGCTGCTTGATCCCCAGAACCTAAGTCCATATGAAATCCTAGACTTAACATATGCATGATACACTAATTTAGTCACGTTGACTGAGCAACATCTTGATAGTATTTTAATCATGAATATTCCACTGCAAATTTCTTTACACAGGTCTTCTGTATGAAGGGCCCATGATAAATCGCTTTAGAGTGTAACCAAGAAACTTCTTAGTATTACTAGATGAGATTTCAGTTTCATCTAGCATTATACAGAGTGTCTGAACTCTCTACCAACCTTTTCAGGTATTATTCCTGGACAATTGACAAGCCAAAATATCATATTCAAAATTTCGAAAACTCAAAAGTTACTCGTATAGCCGCCATTTTGTTTTTTCATATAGGAAATTTTAATTTGAGAACGGCTAATTATAATTAAATTAAATTTGGTATTTAGCTTTATTCCCTAAAGACCTAATTACAGAAAAACAATTTTTTTTTACAATCATTAATTTCAAAATGGCGGCTGTCTAAAAATTTCAAACGTAAATATCTTAAAAACCGCTCATATAGTAAAACAATTACATTAATAACGTTTTATTTAGAGAATTTAATTGCAAATCTAATGACACCAAATTTACGGAAATCGGTTCATAAATAACGGAGAAAATCCATTTTTAAGATATTGCATTCCTTGTCAATATCAACTGTTATCCTGTGACATCGCTGCTAGTGAGCCACGTCGATCAGCTGTTTCAAGTATAATTCCACCAAGCAGCTGATTAAAACATTAACCAGCTGTTACTAAGTTCATTTGCACCAATCACCTGATTGATACCCTTATGATTCCCAGGGTTCACTAATGCTTCAAATAAAACATAAAATATCAAAAATGCGTTAAAATTACAAAAAAAATGGATTTATTTATATGAGATATGACTACAATTCTACAGTATTTACAAACGATGTTCAATATGCCCACCGCCAAGTCGATTGCACATCGTGAACCTAGATGTCATGGATTGCCGAACAGCTTCAAATTCATTTTTCTCTTGGATGACTGCAGCCGCCTCTACAATTCTACCGATCAAGTCCAGTTCATTTTCCACAGGTGTTGAATAAACAAGTTCCTTCATTCTCCCCCAAACGTAGAAATCTAGGAGAGTAAGATCAGGTGATCGCGGAGGCCACGACACCGGTCCCCCGCGACCAATCCACTGCTGATTGTAATTTTGGTTGAGGAAATCTCTTACAATTTGCCCAAAGTGTGCAGGAGCACCATCATGTTGCAGCCACATGTTCTGTAAGTTTGCCAAGGGGACGTTCTCCAGAAGTTCTTGGAGTATGTCCCTCAGGAACACAAGATAGGTGGGGGAATTCAACCTATTTGGGAGAATGTAGGGGCCAATTAAATTATCCCCAAAAACTCCAGCCCAAACATTAACTGAGAAACGGTGTTGCTTGCTGGAAATAACAGTTTCGTGGAAATTTTCAGGAGCCCAAACATGGCTGTTCCTGGTATTGAAAATACCATCCTCGTTAAAACTGGATTTGTCTGTAAAAAGAACGGATTTTAAGAAATCTGGATCGTCGGTCAGTTTGTGCAGGAACCACCTGGAACAATCTACCCGACCTGGATAGTCTTGAGGTTCTAGGGCATGAACCTTTTGGAGATGATATGGGTACAAATTCTCTCCATTGAGTACCCTCCACACGGTGTCTTTGCCTGCCCCCATCTCATTATCTTACTTATTACTTAATTATCTTTGTTTTGTTAGGTTAAGACTCTATGTTGAATCATTTTGTTGTTTATTGATTTGTTATTTATTTATGTAATAAGTGAATTCAATGTTATGTTATGTACTTGAATAGAAATAAATACTTTCTTTCTTTCATTACCCACATCTCGAGTACTTGTTCGAGGGTTTTCTTCAAATTTACGAAGGACTTCCTCCTCAAATTCAACTGTACACACCGACTTTGCAGGACAAGTATCTGCCATACTCACATGAAACGTACCAGTTGCATGGAGACGATTGTGGACAGCAGTGAACGTTTTGGCAGCATGACATTGTCTATTGGGGAAAAGTCGCTATACAACCTTCTCGCTTCATTTGCATTTCCAAATGCAGCTCCATAATAAAAATGCTTATCGCAATACTCTGCAACACTATCATTAGTCATTTATCAATAAATATGAATACTGAATACTTTAACACAGATTACTATTAAAAAGCAGCACACTGATTAACAATAAGTAACATACAGGAAAAAGACACATTGTAACAGGAAACTGTAATAATTTTAACAATACATTAATCAATCAGCTGTTTAGTGGAATTATACTTGAAACAGCTGATCGACGTGGCTCACTAGCAGCGATGTCACATGATAACAGTTGATATTGACAAGAATGCAATATCTTAAAAATGGATTTTCTCCGTTATTTATGAACCGATTTCTGTAAATTTGGTGTCATTAGATTTGCAATTGAATTCTCTAAATAAAACGTTATTAATGTAATTGTTTTACTATATGAGCGGTTTTTAAGATATTTACGTTTGAAATTTTTAGGCAGCCGCCATTTTGAAATTAATGATTGTAAAAAAATAATTTTTTTTCTGTAATTAGGTCTTTAGGAAATAAAGCTAAATACCAAATTTCATTTAATTATAACTAGCCGTTCTCGAATTAAAATTTCCTATATGAAAAACAAAATGGCGGCTATACGAGTAACTTTTGTGTTTTCAAAATTTTGAATATGATATTTTGGCTTGTCAATTGTCCAGGAATAATACCTGAAAAGGTTGGTAGAGAGTTCAGAGACACCCTGTATATGGATTTGTAATTTTTGATTAATCCTTATTAAATTCATGAATTTTGTTTTTGCATTATTAACACGTTCAATGCTGACAAACATGTTTAAACATGAAAATCACTTATGTTTCAATGTTAATTAGAAGACGTTAATTAACGTCCTCCGCATTCAACTTGTTAATTTTTAAATTATTGTCATCATACCAACTATGGATGTTAGAAATTTGAATATAATTAGATATTTCTAGTTCAAAACTATTTAAATTAGAATTATAAAACATTGTATCATCAGCAAATAATATTATTTCACCTCCATTCGGAACATTAATAAATTTTTCAATGAATAATATGAAAAACAAATGTCCAAGTATGGTTCCTTGTGGCACTCCAATGTTAATTGTATTGTGTTCTGAACTGAATTCACACATAATTGGAAAGTTGTTTCTCTTGATTTCAGTGTAAACTTGCATATTAGATAAAAATTATTCTATTCAATTAAGGGCTTTATAATTTATTCCATAAAACATCAATTTGTTTAATAATGCCTTGTGGATAACACTATTAAATGCCTTGGCAACATCTAACAAAACTGCTGAAGAAGATATATTTTTATCCATATTACTTCAAATTACTTGTTATAGATGAAAGTAATTTATATATTGCATCTGTGGTACTTCTTTTTCTCATAATACCAGATTGATTTTCATAAACTACAGAATAATAATATAATATTCTATCAAATCTATCGTTTGAGCATGTACGATCTTTTCAAACACTTTTGAGAAAACTGAAGTTAAGAGTTATTGGTCGTAAATTTTTAATTTTATGTGTCCATCTTGTTTTATCATTTTTTTAAACAGGAATTATTTTGGATATTTTAAATTGATCTGGAAATATGCCAGTGGTAAATTAATTGTTTATTATGAAGATACTTACTTACGAAATGACAAGTCCTCTGGTTCAGAGCTTGTTTTGAGAACTGTATTAATTCATTTGAGTTGAGTGGCCCTAGTCCCTGGGCATGTCAGCCATTTGGGCTTTTTGTGCTCCTGCTAAATGTTGTGTTCAGGGTCCAGGAGTCGGGGGCCTGTAGGACTCAGCAACTTGCTGATGAGGTCCTCCTGAGGTAGGTGCTCCATGCACCATGGTGCTGAGAATGGCAGCTCTTGCCCCAACCATGATCTGCAGCCTCTTCAGACCGAAGGACAATTCTTCATGCACGCTAGGCTCACTTGTCCAGGTGCAGGATCTCTAAAGCTACCTGCGGCGATGGTAATGAAGGGTGGGCTTTCTTAACTCTCAATAACAGGAGCTATAATCTGTTCTAAGTTCACCATGCAGTATAGGTCTAATGGAAGGTGGCCATGTTTCAACCTGAGCTGAGTATGTTGTTGGTGTCGTTATGCGATTTGCATACAGTGTCCCCACGACCGGCATGAAGGCGCTCTAGTAAATGCTTACAGGATGGCTAGTACAGTTTGAATTGCCATTTGAAATGCATTTTTCATGGGTGCTCTATACTGCACAGTGATCGAGAACAGAGTGTAGGCACATCTCCTCAGGTGCTTCTCCCGAGCCCATGTCGCGACCGACTGACACGCATCCTCTCGAACTCCGTAGGTTGAGGCCTATGAGTGCCGCTTGTCAGCCTCACTCCCACTCCATCCCAGCCAGGTACAGCAGAGTGTGACAATGATAGTTGGGAACCGCAATCTCATTTATTTCCCACGCAGAACGATGGCTCTAGATGGCAATTATTCCTTAATTAAAATGCTTTGTTCATATTTATCCTTATTGTGACAAAGTTCAATGCAATATCAGTTTTTTCTACATTGAAAAATTTTAATTTTTTAGAAAAAAAGAAGAAGAACAATGAGGAAAATGAAGTGGAGAGTTATTTGTGATTTCTTTGCCGTGTTGACTTACATCTTGATACTGTGCTACATCATGAGGTTGCTGTGGAGTGGTGCCCACTTCGAACCCAACGCTCACGCTTCAGACATATTGATGACCAAATACCATGGTCGCTTTGTTGCCTTAAAAGACATTTACAATCGAACACAGTGAGTATAAAGGATTTTTCCACAATATATTTTCTATTTGCTAAATCAAAATTACTCATAAGTATTCTATTTTAATACAGTTCTAGTTGATTGTTGAGTTTTTAATCAAACATGTATATTCTCCTGGCTAATTATATCTGAAGTTTTTATTACTAATCTATTAAAAAATTCCATTTGTTTTTAATGTATTTTTAATTTTTTTTCCAGATTCTTTTCCTATCTGCAGAACACCTTTGTGAGATCAATGTTTGTATTTAGATGGTTCAGTGATTTGAATTTCCCAATGCTAAGTCCTCCAGGTAGTATTTTTTATAATAATCTAATATTTAAAATTCTTGTTTCACAGTGTTTGTAATTAAACTCCTCCGAAACGGCTTGACCGATTCTCATGAAATTTTGCATGTATATATTAAATTTTGCATATTTAAATTGAACGAGTATTTGACATAAAACAAATTCAATTTCTGTCGGGCCAGCTAGTATAAATAAAAATATGTTAACTCTTTCAGTGCTATGGACCGATATGTCGGCTTTTGAATCTGTTATCAATAAACACTGTTACGGCTTCATACGCGATTGTACCGTTAGGCGCTCAGTCTGCAGTCTGACATGTAGTGAAGCCTGGTATACACAAACTGAACTACCTCGTCCAGTGTGTAGGCTCTAATACCGCCTGGTCCACTACAGCTGCCGACCGGGGGTAACACTTGAATCCCGTCACAGTCAGTGGTTTTTATGTGCAACTCATGGAGAGTTCACCTGTCTGTGGCAGAGTTGAAGGGGAGGACAGACCTTAAGCAAACAATGGACTGCTCGGGTCCAAGCTGACGGGATGGGTGGATTCTTTGTGAGTTGCATATCTGATCAGGTGTTTTGCTACTTTTTACCTAACCTTTACTGTGTGTGTGTGTGTTTGTGTGTGTCCAGCGGAAGCACGTTTTTATTAATTAGCGAATTTCCCCTTTAGGGAAGAAGCTATTACCGTAGGTGGCATGGTAAGACTTAAGCCCGAGACCATGATAACTTTTCGTTTTGAGGTCCCCAGATGCCAAAAACACTATTCGTTCAAATTTATATATATGTATATATATATATATATATATATATATATATATATATATATATATATATGTCCGTTACCGCAATAACTTTTGAAAGAAACACCCGATTTTGATGAAATTTGGCACAAATGTGGAGAGTAGCATTTATGACTTTAATTTAGAAAACCAGATCGATCGCACTATGGGAGGGGGGGTTTTATGGGCTTTACAATTTTCCAAAAATCGGTTTTTTGCAAATTTGACCCCAAAATATTAAAAAACACTCAATTTTGATTATAAACATTTTATAGAGCTTAAAAAAAAAATAATTTAGTATTTTGAATCATTAACCTAGGTTAAGTGGTTGCGGATAAAATCCAAAAAAACGTTTCCCATGTTAATCTTATGGGAAAAAGGTTTTTAGATTTTTCTCACATAGTTTTACTAAAAACTTCACATTTCTGTTTATTAATGTGTTTAGCTCAACAAAACAAACATTTTGGTGTTTTAATCGTTGTTCTACGTCCAACCGTTGAAGAGATATTCAAAGTGCTAAACACAGTACGTTGTCCAATGTTATCCTTATGGAGAATAAATAAAATTCTATATCTCGATTATTTATGAATGTATATTGATGAAACTTGGTATGTGGCTTCAAATAGTTGTGGTATATTGATATTAGAACAAAAAACAAGTTTTTTGTTGATAGTCCCCGTAGCAGCAAACCTGCATACTTAAATCGGAAACATACTTATTATTTACTGGATCTAGGAAGAAACTATGCAAAAACAATAGGTGTATCCAAACTCTTGGGTCAGGAGTAACATAAAACACCATTCAAGGTTAGAATAGCGTTGGTATTTTGTGATTTGTACAAATTTGTACAGTACTATGGAAACATATGGACATTGTGTTGTCCCATGTTATTCTTATGGGGAGGAATAAATACAATTTATATCTCCCTTATTTATGAGTATATTCTCATGAAACATCGTTTGTGCCTTCATTTGGTTGTGGTTTATTTATATTTGCATGAAAACCCCATTTTTAGCCGTCCTTGTTACAGGAAACCCGCGTAATTGGTACAATTTTAGTCTTAAGGAAGATAAAAAAATGTTATAGGTCCCTAATTTATCAATATTTTTTATGAAACTAGGTAAGCTGGTTTATGTGTTGATGAGGTAATAAATTTACATTGGAAATCCACTGAGCATCCAGGTTTGTTGTGCTAGGGTATTTTATTTTTCACAGTTTTGTCAACACTTTTTAGTTTTTAGTTGAGAGAACAGAAGCAAACATTTTATTTTAAATTGTTTCTTTAAATTTGGGAATAACTAAAATATTAGTTGCGCTTTTATCTTTGTAGGAAATACTGACCAAAACCTTAAGGAGGTCCGTCCCACACTTCTTGCAAACACGCCCGAGCATTCGGCTAAACTTTGAATGTTTGGAGTATTCGCGAGAAGTGTGAAAGCTGCACAAACTTTTGAATACATACGGAACGGAATGTTCAGTGAACATTCGGGAGAATGTTTCGGCCGAATGTTCAGGCCTGTTCGCGAGAAGTGTGGTCGCCTTTAGACTAGGGGTTTGTCATTAATGTTGTTTTTTCTCGATGACAGATCTACCTGAAAGGAAAGACTGGGCCAAGGACTTTGTCTCAAAAATGATCGGAGCACCACGACTAAGGCAGTTACGAATCGCCGCCGGTGAGTTCAGAAAACGTCAGATCCTTCATTTTGACTTTCAAACAGCTTGATTCAGCAACTTGACATATTTAAAAAAATAAGTAAAATTTGATACTTTTGTAAATCACTTATTCAGTATTTCCCAAAATCTACAAGACATTCACACTATATCATTGTGTGTCATTACGGTGAGCAAGATAATGGTTAGAGAGTAATGTGATCTGAAATCAGGAAGTCTCAGTAAGAAGTTTTTAACTTACGATTAGGACTAGCACAACTGACAAACAATGATCTTGTAGGGGTAACGCTCGCATGGCTGAGTAATTGCTAAATTAATTAGGTTTAGAAAAATATTATAGTATTTTATATTTGTAGACTTCACAAGATTATGTATTTATATTGTGAGGAACTTTCCCTGAAAGAAACAAAATCCATCAATTACAATTAACATGTTGTTTCCCACGGTAGCTCACATAATATAGTTTCCGAAATCGCTCAAAACGGTTTGGAGTGAAAAATTTCTGATCTAACAAGAGCCACTCAGTTCACACTTGGTAAGCAATCTTTTACTAATCACCCTACACTCAGTTTATTGGAGAAACTCAGAATTCTGGGAATTCAGCCAAAATGTAAGTCCTCGCTTCACGTAGGGACTGAATTTCAAACACACTGATTGAGGTCTGCTCACACAATTTATGTACAAGCGATGAACTCAACCATCCTGTTCTCATTAATCAGTTGCAGAATCAGCCAGCAAATTAATTTTCCTCGACTCCAAACTATTTTTTTATTTTTTATTATCAGGTCGTTGCACAATACACCAGACGATGTTGGTTGCGGTAAAAGAGTGCAATAAACCATGGAGCGAAGGGAACATGGACACAGACACCTACGGAGTTCAGTGGAAGAAGGCGGGGTTGGAAGACGAGCTAGCGTACGCTTGGGGCTACCGGACATTCTGGATGTACAACAACCCGATGAACTCTTCGGTGTTTCCAATATGTGGTAAGGTTATTTTTTATCTTGGTGCTTTTTCATTTCACTCTTCTGAAATGATCAACAAATGTAAGAAACATTTTCAACTTGTTTTGAATATTAGCTCTGTTTATTTAGAGTAGCTTAAATAGCAAATACAGTGGTGTAATTTATACATGGACGAGAAACTCTGCTAGTTTTGTTCAGGCGTCATGAAAAGTCCCGTAGACAGTGATAGACGGCTTTAATTATTTTTTTTAGGCAGAACCTGAAAGTGCTTCTTTCACTGAATGATTCTTTTTGTCATGAATGGGCATAATTTTACTAGTGTTGCACTTCTTCACAATTGTGAAAGTAGCAGGGACCCCATAAAATTAAAACAAATTCAGACGTGGAGTTAGGCCTTATAAACTAACCTTGGAAATCACTGAAGTAGAAGTTCTGGTCCCTACTAACAAGGAATAAACATATGTCACTTGTTAACTATTACAATGACAAAATTAATAGTTGTTTTCCAATCTTCTATTACACATAAATCACTGAAGAAATGCCTTTAGTAATAAGGACTGATTACTGTAGTAACAAGGGCGGATTACTGTAGTAACAACAGCAGATTACTGTTGTAACAAGGGCGGATTACTGTAGTAACAACAGCAGATTACTGTAGTAACAAGGGCGGATTACTGTAGTAACAACAACAGATTACTGTAGTAACAAGGGCGGATTACTGTAGTAACAAGGGCGGATTACTGTAGTAACAAAAGCAGATTACTGTAGTAACAAGGGCGGATTACTGTAGTAACAACAGCAGATTACTGTAGTAACAAGGGCAGATTACTGTTGGGCGATTGAATTTTGTTTTGTTAGTTCAGTTTTGTACTGATCAAGGGCTTTTGTGCCCTTGGTGACTGGACACTGTCACCGTTTACTGACTGACCACTGAAATCTCTGGTTCCAGTCCAGCTGACTCTGCGCTCAATGTTCAAGACAACCGATTGCTCGCTTTTGTTGTTTCAACTGTGCTTAGTCTCTTCAGAAGTCCCGCGTCTATAGACCTGTGTTGGTAGTTCAGATAAAAAGTTGTTTTTGACAAATTGTATAAAATAAAATATGAGTTGATAATAATGAACATATGGTCAGATATTCATACTGACGTCGTCTTTCTCGCTGAAGAGTCTGGGGTACCCCAATCCAGATCAGGAACATGCAAACACTGAAAATAAAGTACGATGCACTATCTATTTAGCACTACACAATTTTGTCTGCTATTTAAATGAAGATCAAAAATAAAGGCAAACTTCTTGATCGATGCACTTGTACTTGAAAATGTTTTATTCACTTTAAGATTTGTACTAGGCTATTTCTTTGCTCCAGTAAATAAATTAACTAAAAATTACTGCTAATTTACAATGCAATTAATATTAAGTTTTATTATGTGTCTGTTCACGGCGTTAGCGGGTAGAAAATATAAGATATAAGAGCGACAATGCAGTCAAGTGCGTCGTTTGAAAGAGCGGACGGACTGTTTCTGGAAAATGGTCGCCGTGGACGATGAAATGGTAGACACTGATAAGAAAGGTATTATGGGTCAAGGTGCATTCACCTGGATTCTAGTGGTGGTTAAGGCCCAGATAAAAATGAAACACCCCCGTAGCAGCAAATCTGCGCACTCAGCGAATTTCTAGTGCAGATATTTTATCTTAATCCAACATAGAGCCACATACCAAGTTTCATCAATCTACATTCATAAATAAACAATTCATGACATTTTAATTACTCCCCATAAGAATAACATGGCGGCTGAGTATGCAGGTTTGCTGAAGCAAGGAAAAAATTTGATTTTTATAAAAATATCAATATCAAGTAGGTACAGCCACATACCAAATTTTATTAATTTATGTTCATAATTAAGGGGAATAACATGGGGGCTGAGTACGTAGGTTTGTTGCTACGGGAAATATCGGCCAAAAAATGTTTTTAGTATAAATATCAATAGACCACAACGATATGATGCAATATACCAAGTTTCATCAGGATAAGTTGATAAATAAGCGAGATATACAATTCTTATTCTTCTTAAGAATAACATTGGACAACGTACTGTGTTTAGCACTTTCAATATCTCTGTAACCAATTGACGTAGAGCAATAATCAAAACACCAAATTGTTTTTTTTAAGTTGAATTCAATGGTAAAACTGAAAATTTGATTTACTAAAATATTACATGTAAAAAACTCAAAAAACCCATTTTTGGGGTACAAAACCCCCTAAAATACCCATCTAGATCAAGCGATCTGGCTGGTTTTCGAACTTTAAGTCATAAATGCTGCTTTACACGTTTATAACAAATTTTGTCAAAATCGGACAATTTTTATGAGAGTTATCGTGCTCACGGATACACATATATAAATATATAAATATATATATATATATATATAAATATAAATATATATATATATATATATTTATATATTTATATATGTGTATCCGTGAGCACGATAACTCTCATAAAAATTGTCCGATTTTGACAATATATATACAGTGTGTAAAAAAAGTCCGTCCCCCCCATTAATTTTTTTGTTTGTTAAAACAAACAAATCACCTTTGGAGAGCGATAATAACTTAACCCCAAGTATCTTTTGACGTTATCGGAAATTTTGAGTGTCCCCAAAAGTGGGGGATTTTGGGGGCAACTCACAATTTTCAAATGTAAACCCCTTTTGAGTGACCTCTCATTTTAAAGAGCTTTAAAAAAATAGGCGAATGGTGGAGGTTGGAGGTCTGTAACATGTTTCTATCCAAAATGGCAGCTTGTCAAAGTTTTCAATATAACTCATTCTTAAAACCTGGTGTCTAAGACTTTTGGAGTTTTAATTTCACCTTTGGTGACTTAAAACTGGAACGACTCTTATATAAATGCTATTAAATGAAGAAGTGGTCTCTTTTGGTAATATTTAAAATTGTGAGAACCCGCAAAAATGGGGGATTTTGAGTGCAACTCAAAATTTTCTAATGTAAACCCCTTTTAACCCTTTCAGTGCTATGGCCCGATATATCGTCTTTTGAATCTGTTATCAATAAACACTGTTACTGCTTCATAAGCGATTGTACCGTTAGGCGCTCAGTCTGCAGTCTGAGTCTGACATGTGGTGAAACCTGGTAGACACGAATTTAACTACCTCGTCCAGCGCCTAGTCTCTATAATACCAACTGATCCACTGCAGCTGCTAGCCTGACCAGTGGCTGTGCCGTCTAAGGCGTTACCTTCCCGGCCGGGGGTAACACTTGGATCGAGGGTTCGAATCCCGTCACAGTCGGTGGTTTTTATGTGCAACTCATGGAGAGTTCACCTGTCTGTGGCAGAGTTGGAGGGGAGGGCGGACCTTAAGCAAACGGTGGACGGCTCGGGTCCAAGCTGACGGGGATGGGTGGATTCTTTGTGAGCTGCACATCTGATCAGGTGTTTTGCTACTTTTTACCTATCCTTTACTGTGTGTGTCCAGCGGAAGCACGTTTTTATTAATTGTAACTGTTCAGGCGTTCAATATATTAAAAAAATCATTAAAACATCGCGGATTCAACTACTCCTTTCAGAAGCTTAGCACTCAAAGGGTTAAAGGGGTTAAATTTACTTTTAACTGTCACCCTTCACCTAGGTTTAAAAAGCTCTTTAAAATGAAGGGTCACTCAAAAAGGGGTTTACATCAGAAAATTTTGAGTTGCCCCCAAAATCCTCCATTTTTGCGGGACACTAAAAATTTTAAATATCACCAAAAGAGACCACTTCTTCATTTAATAGCATTTACAAGAGCTGTTCCATTTTTAAGTCACCAAAGTTGAAATTAAAACTCCAAAAGTCTAAGAAGCCAGGTTTCAATAACGAGTTGTATTCAAAACTTTGACAAGCTGCCATTTTGGATAAAAACACGTTACAGACTTCCAACCTCCACCATTCGCCTATTTTTTTAAAGCTCTTTAAAATGAGAGGTCACTCAAAAGGGGCTTATATTTGAAAATTTTGAGTTGCCCCCAAAATCCCCCATTTTTGGGGGACACTCAAAATTTCCGATAACGTCAAAAGTTACTTTGGGTTAAGTTAGTATCGTTCCCCAAAGGTTATTTGTTTGTTTTCACAAACAAACAAAAATAAAGGGGGGATGGACTTTTTTTACACACTGTGTATATATATATATATATATATATATATATATATTACAGTATATATATATATATTCTGTAATATATATATATATATACAGTTTTGAACAAATGGTGTTTTTGGCATCTGGGGACCTCAAAACGAAAAGTTATCACGGTCCCGGGCCTAGGTCTTATCATGCCAACTACGGTAACAGCTTCTTCCCTATAGGGGAAATTCACTAATATAAATGATTTAAAAACGGAATTGAAATCTATAACAACCTGAATGGTCACTACGTGATGACATAAATAGACTTGTCTGTTCCCGACGGTCTTCAAGAGTGTACAATCTGACCACATCGTTTAAGTACAGCCTTTGACCAACTCCATTAGGGTAGGTTGGTTGAATTTAAGTTCTCAACTCCAAGTTCTCTAGACTATCCAGTTTTTCAAAATTTGTATAGTCTAATCACTTTTAACTCAATGAATAAAACCATTACTATGGTGTAAATTTATATTCAAAATTCATAGATGAACATTGAGTGCAGAGTCAGCTAAACTTGAACCTCAGATTCCAGCCACCAAAGGAGAAGAACGGTAAGGTAGAAAAGATCTTGCTTATCGACAGTCGTTAGAAAACTCTCTGGAAGTAGTTTAACATCCTTGTCTACACTCGATACACAACAACTCCAATAAAATATTTGATTACAGGTAAATCTGGCACAGTGTTCCCAACTGGAGGGTACATTTTACCTTTGGCTGTAAAAAGAGAGACAAGTAAGTCATATGCTATACAAGTCGATAAAGAACACTGGATTGATGAGCGCACAAGAGCGATATTTTTGGAATTAACTCTGTACAACGTCAACAATCACTTGTTCAGCCAAGTGACAGCTGTTATTGAGCAAATGACTTCCGGACTTTTCATGGCTTCTGCTAATGTAAGTATCTGATCAAGACAACATATGGTAAAGGTACATTATTTTTATGAGATTAAGATTATCTGGTAATATTAAATGTTAACCAAACACCAAAATTATAGCTCCAACTTTCGGGACTAGCGGTTTTATATCAGTTATTGCTGGAACATACACATGTTTAATTTTATTATTTGGGGAAGAATGTTTTAAATATTGTTATTATTTATTTATTTATTACATCACATAACATCTATTATAGGGAATTTCCCTTAGACAGGTGAAATTGTCAAAGTGTCCTTATACTAAAATACATAGACCTAACAATATATACAATACATTCTATGATCAATCAAAATGTAAATAAACAGTACAATTAAAACAAACTAAAGTCATCCGTCAAAAAATAATGCTAAAAACCAAAATAAAATTTATAACTATAATGACAGGCTGTTAAGGTATTCATTGACACTATAAAAGTACTTTGTTTTTAAATACTTTGTCACTTCTGCTTTGAATTTTGTTATATTGGAAATGTTTTTGATACTCTGAGGGAGTTTATTATAAAATTTGCTACCTGTGTATAGAACAGATTTTTCAAAAGATGATGTCTTGTGTGCTGGTATTTGTAGTAAGTGTTTATGTCTAGTGTGATAACCATGACTTTCAATTTTGGAATTAAAGTGTGAAACATTCAATCTCACAAATATGACAATGTTTAGGATAAAGACACAAGGTAAGGGCAACATTTCAAAAGTTTTAAATATATTACGGCATGAAGACCTTACACGAGCACCAGCCATCACTCTCAGAATTCTTTTCTGAAGACGGAACACTTTTAGGCTTTCAGAGGAACAACCCCAGAATACAGTTCCATATGACAAATGGGAATAAACATAGACATAATATACAGCCTTAAGAGTAGATGTGTCAATCGAATGTGAAAGTGTTAGCAAAACATAAAAAGCCTTGTTGAGTTTTGACTGAAGCTTGGTTATGTGTTCAGACCAAGTGAGCGACTTATCAAGCATGACACCAAGATAATTAATAGAAGCGGATAGATTGATTAATGACTTAAAATATTCTGCCCGAGCTCTGATACTATTGCTATAATTTGGATGAAAATTTACAATAGCGGTTTTTTCCTTATTCAGCATTAATCCATTACAAGAAAACCACGAGTTCATGTCTTCCATAGCCTCGTCCAACATTTGCCCGAGATCAACTCCATTGCTACTCCTCAAGAAAGCCGTAGGTAGTATCATCAGCATATAGAATCACACTAGAGTTTCTCACATTGCAAGCCAAATCATTGACATATAAAAGGAACAACAAAGGCCCTAGGATAGAACCTTGTGGAACACCTGCTAAAACCTGCTGGTATTTTGACTGATGATTAGAGATGCCGGTGCACTGAAACCTATTGGCAATATATGAATGAAGCAACTGGGAGGTTTTTCCATTTAATCCATAGTACTCTAGTTTTCTTAGCAGGAGACTATGATTGACGGAATCAAAAGCTTTTTTGAGATCACAGAATACTCCAACTGCAAATAATTTCTCATCGAAAATTTGCTTAGTTAACTCAAAAATTGCGCCTGTTGTCAATTTATTTTTTCGAAAGCCAAATCGATTGTCATATATTATATTGGAATTAAGAAGATAATACTGAATTTTATTACTTTTATTACGTACAAATTTCAGTTATTTTACTAATAGAACTTGAAAAATCGCCTGACCTACCCATAAAAATATCTACCAGTAGCTGGATATTAAATGTCAGACCACTTCGGTCATGTCTTAATTTGTCAAAGCTTGACCTGGATGTTATGGGTTTTCAAAATAAATTAACACAGTATAATCGTTTTAGGAGCTTAAATTTAAAGTACCTGGGGGCCCGAGCTTTGCTCGGGGGAAGGCCAGTCAGATTGTTTAGATGACTCGGAGTAATATTTCACCACTTCCCCCTACTGATAATCAGATTTGTATAACTCATTTGCCTCTTTTCTACATTTGTATGGTTCCTCCAGTTGTTATTTATAGCTCAATGTCCCTTTGATTTTTTTTTACTACGGTACTCTATATATGTAATCTTCACTCAAATCTTTTAATCCCTGCTCTCAGGAAACCACATGTTAATAAACATAAACAACATGAGTATTACTTTGACAGTTCCCTGGTTGATTATGAACAGCTGTTACAATTCTTTTGTTTTGATTTTAAACTCCATAAGCCCAATGTTAATTTTTTTAACTTTTCATTTTAGTTTTTTTACATTATTTGATTTTTCATAGTGATGAGGCCTGTCTAGAACTTATTTTTATCCCAGAAATTAGTTATTTCGAACATTTTAAGGAAATCGTAGGAGCCGTTTTTGAGATCAGTGTCGCAAGCAAGCAAACCTTACTCACATTAGAGTATAGGATTACTTTTTCAATTCTTTGGGCAGTACTAAAAATAAATTCTCAAATTATAACAAAAAACAATGTCTAGAATTCTAGAATGTCTAGAATGTCTTTTATTCTTAACACATGAAAACATCAGTATCTGACTGACACACATTATATTTTGTTTGTTTATGTGAATTATAATCCTATCCTATATTTTAATATGAGTAAGGTTTGTTTGTTGCTTGGTTGCTTGCGACACTGATCTCAAAAACGGCTCCAACGATTTCCTTCAAATGGTCGAAGTAACTAATTTCTGTGATAAAAATAAGTTCTAGACAGACCTCATCCCCAGAAAAAATCAAATAATGTAAAAAAACTAAAATAAAAAGTTAACAAAATCAACATTGGGCTTATGGAGTTTAAAATTAAAAAAAAGAATTGTAACAGCTGTTCATAATCAACCAGGGAACTGTCAGAGTAATACTCATGTTGTTTATGTTTATTAACATGTGGTTTCCTGAGAGCACAGATTAAAAGATTTGAGTGAAGATTACATATATAGAGTAGTACAAAAATCAAAGGGGCATAGAGCTATAAATAACAACTGGAGGGACCTTAAAAATGTAGAAAAGAGGCAAATAAGTTATACAAATCTGATTATCAGTAGGGGGAAGTGGTGAAATATTACTCCGAGTCATCTAAACAAACTGACTGGCCTTCACCCGAGCAAAGCTCGGCCCCCCAGGTACTCGAGTTAAAATTATCAACTCCACTTTGAATCCCAGTCATATTCAATTTATGATTATTTAAATGGTGTTAATAAAAAGATTTAAACATTCAAATAATGAGTTACTCCATTTTAGAAAATTTCCCCCATAGGGAAGAAGCTATTACCGTAGTCGGCATAGTAAGACCTAGGCCCGGGACCATGATAACTTTTAGTTTTGAGGTCCCCAGATCCCAAAAACACCATTCGTTCGAAACTATATATATGTGTCCGTGAGCACGGTAACTCTCGTAAAAATGATCCGATTTGATGAAATTTGGTATACACATATAAAACAACATTTTTATGACTTTAAGTTCAAAAACCAGCCAGATCGCTCCATCCGAAGGAGTATTTTGGGGGGGGTTTTGTACCTCAAAAATGTTTTTTTTTTTTACATATAATTTTTTAAATAGTCGAATTTTAGTTTCTACCATTGGAACCAGCTTAAAAAACACAAAATTTGGTATTTCGATCATTACTCTTCGTCAATTGGTTACCGAGATATTGAAAGTGCTAAACACAGTACGTTGTCTAATGTTATTCTTATGGAGGAAAAGACAAAAATTATATCTCGCTTATTTATGAACGTATAATGACGAAACTTGGTAAACGGCTTCATCTGGTTGTGGTCTATTGATATTTGCTCAAAAAGACCATTTTTTGCCAAAGGCTCCTGTAGCAGCGAACCTGCGTACTTAGCTCCCATGTTATTCTTATGGAGAATAATTAAATGCTGTCTCCCTTAATTATGAACATAAATGAATACAAACTGGAATACGACTTCACCTAGTCAATTGGGTTATAATGATATCAGCATAAAACCCATTTTTTGTGTTCCTTGTTGCAGCAAACCTGCGTACTCAGCCCCAATGTTATTATTATGGAGAATAATAAAAATTGTATATTATCTCGCTTATTTATCAACTTCTCCTGATGAAACTTGGTATATTGCTTCATCATCGTTGTGGTATATTGATATTTGCACTAAAAAAGATTTTTTAGCCGATAGTTCCCGTAGCAGCAAACCTGCATACTCAGCTCCCATGTTATTCTTATAGAGAATAAGTAACGTGTTATCTCCCTTAATTATGAACATAAATTAATACAATTTGGTATGTGGCTTTACCTTCTTGAGTTATAATGATATTTGTAAAAAAATTTTTTTTTATTCCTTGTTTCAGCAAACCTGCATACTCAGCCGCCATGTTATTCTTATGGAGAATAATTAAAATGTCATAAATCGTTTATTTATGAATTTATATTGATGAAACTTGGTATGTGGCTTTATGCGGGATTAAGACACATATATATGCATTGGAAATTCGCTGAGTACGCAGGTTTGCTGCTACGGAGGTATTTACTGTTAACGACACTGTTCAATTGCATACAATGTGTAATGAATGAAGAGTATTTAGTTTTGATTTAATTAATTTCCTCAACCACTTTTTGTTAAGGAAATATTGTTTACGCTGGTGGTCTGAGTGATAAAGGTTTGCATTGAGCTCTGTGCAATGAGTTTATATGAAAGGCATTCTCTGAGATCAATGTTTCGGTTTACAACGCTCCGGATTTTTTGTTCACGTATATATTAATTAAGTTGAAGTTGATACTTTCCTACTGGCCTAAAAGTATCAAAAACTTACTGTAAACACAAGAACGGATCTAAACTAGAAGCCCGAAACTACAGACCCATCTCACAGGTCCCTACATTCTCTCAAGTGATCGAAAAAGTTTTACTGAAGAGGCTGATAAATCACTGCAAACACCAAAACAATCACTGCAACTATAAAACTTGTTGAATATTTATAATAGATGAACTTGAAACAAAGAACTTGGTTTCAGCCATAATGTTCGACTTCAGCAAAGCTTTCAATTGCTAGAGACATGTTTTGATCCTGCACAAGCCCGAGAAAGTAGGTGTTAAAGGCCGGGCAAATGCTTGGTTCAAAAGCTATTTAAAAAGATGAAATCAAGTGATAGAATTTAAGTACAACATCAGGGGAAACTCTCAAAGTGCAATATTAAAACCGATTCTTATAACAAGGCAAAAGGGTTCAGCTCTTGGCCCAGTGCTTTTTACTCTTTTGTAATGACTTGCCTCAATACCTGGAAGCCCGCTGCACACCACTGATGTGCAGACTACACCACCTTGCTTCTCTCTGTAAACTTAATTCATTGCACTCAAAATGGTCTATCAATTTTGTCATAAAAACGATCTAGCAGTAAACAAGAACAAAACAAAACAATTGCCATTTGGCAACAAACAAGAAGACAGAAACAGTACCTAATGTGAAGGTCGAAGAAGCAGAATATAAGCATACAAAAGAATAAAAAATAAGTTTTAGTAATTTAATGAAAATATTAGTTTTGCAAGCTAAAATTTGGTATAATGCCAAATTTCTTGGCATTATTATCGATGGGAAAATCTCATGGAACCGCATATAGAAACTCTGTCCAGCAATGACTAGCTTCGTGTCCTAAAGGGAAAACACACATAAGTGATGAAGGTGCTACAAAGACCGACTGCCACACACGGTTTGAGTCGCTCTTAACGTAATGCGGCCTTGGAATCTGGGTAGTAAATCAATCATATCTGGGGAGGAACTTCAGCGGGATACCTAAATTGTATCCCAATCCTTCAAAAGAGAGCTATCCGACTTATAAAAGGCCTTGATTGGAGGGAATGTTGCAGGAAAAGCTCTCACACAACTAAACATTATGACAGTCATTGCACTAACAAGAGGTATGTGGACGGGAACCCTCTACAAAAGGAACAGACATCCACAGTCAAAACACCAGACATGTATCCATATATCAGCTAACAATTCCCCACGGTATGAGAAGAAGCCAACATACATCTGCAGGAAACTCCAAAATCTGCTTCTTGAGGACATGAGAAGCCAAAGAGGGAAAAAACTGACGCCAGCATTTAGCAATTGGGTGGTGAAGAACCCCTTCTACTCATTTAAACGAGTTCTTAAGATGGAGAATTCCGTTGAACTGATTGTAAATTGTGGTTTTGAATCTTTATTGATGTCATTACAAATCTTGAAATTTGTTGAATAAAGAGTTTTTGATTTGATTTTTCCAAAATAGTTTATAAGAATCTAAATACTAAGGTTCACAAACTAGCGTTTCTCTTAACATTAAAAAAATCATGTTTCCATATGATTTTTTAGAAATTTAATAATATATCATTTCTTGTTTCAGGTGGATTCAGTCCATACAACCGAGGACTGGAGCATTTGGAATGGGATTTACGTGGTCTTCATGGTTGCTTTGGTCATTAAAATTGCCTACAATGTGAACAGGCATGGATTGTATCACTTTTTTACAAGGTTCTTAAATATTTATGAAGTGTTGGTGATTGTAATAGGAGTCCTTAGCATAGTGTGTTATTTAACTCATGTAAAAGTTTCTACATTTTATGTAGAACAATTTAACGAAGAAGGACAGGATCTCTTTTTTAACTTTAAAGAGATGATCAAATATTTTTTGTACACCAAAGTACTTCTGTGGGTGTTGTTCTGTCTGTTGGTATTCCGTTTATTTGTGAGTTGGTATTTTGGCCCATCCTACGTTTACTTTTATAATACATTTGTAGTCTCCAAGCGATGGATCGTCATAATGATGTTGTTGTTGCTGTTTTATTTCTTCATCATTTGGAGGTTTATCGGATATGCTGTCGATGCTTTAATATTTTATAATTATCGAGTTAATATTTTACATTATAAAATGTACACAAATATTTTCACTGTGGAACATCAAACCAGAACAAAATTTGTAGCTTTAATGCTATGTTTTCTAGCATTATTTTTTAAAATTATTTTTTTTACTTTGTTTACACACTATTATACAATTGGAAAACGGAAAAGGTTAACTGCCATGCAAAACTTCAATGTTTTCAATTTTTACGGTGATGAAATGAAAAGAGGCCTAGGCAAGAAGAAAGACGAACCGCAGCTTAGAGATAGCCAAATACATGCAAAAAGGGATATGAGTATTCCCAAAAGGGATACGAGTATTCCCAAAAGGGATACGAGTATAGATCAGAGAATACATTCAAAAAGGGATACGAGTATAGATCAGAGAACACATTCAAAAAGGGATACGAGTATAGATCAGAGAATACATTCAAAAAGGGATACGAGTATAGATCAGAGAAAACATTCAAAAAGGGATACGAGTATAGATTAGAGAATACATTCAAAAAGGGATATGAGTATTCCCAATCAGAGAATTTCCCAATCATAGGTGTTGTTTAATTTCATACGATTCTCTTCTTCTAATAGTTTATTGTTGTATGCTTGTTATCGAATGTATTTATGAATAAAAGGTTATTAAAAACAATAAATCATATTTTTGTACTAGTGTAATATTTACTCAGATGAGGCATGAGTCAAAACAGTATACAATACATGATTATTTTAAAGTTTTAAATCATTTTTAGCGAATTTCCCCTATAGGGAAGAAGCTATTACCGTAGGTCTCATGGTAAGACTTAAGCCCGAGACCATGATAACTTTTAGTTTTGAGTTCCCGAGATGCCTAAAACACTAATCGTTCAAATTAACTTATATATATATATATATATATATATATATATATATATATAATATATATATATGTGTATATGGTGTTAATTTCTTAAATGTGTAATATATATACATTTAAGAAATTAACACCATTTTGTTGCAATATTTCGAGATATTCTCTTTATCAAGCACAAAAAATTAATGAAAAACAAAAACAACAGATCAGATGTTATTTACACATTTGGTTAGGATCAGATGATGTGGAATAATACTATTTTGATACTGCGGAAAGAATAAGGAACCAGAAATTATCAAATTAACGAATGTTGAGTCCATGAGGTTGTTTCGTTTTTAAAACTAACTGGTGAGCCAATTCGACTGTTCTCAAATTCATGTCAGTTAATTCTTTGTTTTCAACACTTTGGATTTTGTGTATAGCTTTAAGATGGATGATTATCCTCGTAGCAGCAAACCTGCATACTCAGCCCTCATGTTATTCTTATGGAGAATAAGTAAAGTTGTATATCTCCCTTAATTATGAACATAATAAAACTTGGTATGTAGCTTCACCTGGTTGAGTTATATTGATAACTGCACAAAAACATATTTATTTCTTCTCTTTCTGTTTGCAGCAAACCTGCGTACTCAGCCCTAACGTTTTTCTTATGGGGAATAAATAAAATGCTATATATAACTTATTTATAAATGTATTTTTATGAAACTTGGTAAGTGGCTTTATGTGGTAGTGAGAAACATATACATGCATTGGAAATTTGCTGAGTATGCAGGTTTGCTGCGACGGAAGTATTAGGGGTGTGCGGGTACTCGAAACTTTTGAGTTTTTGGCCGAGTGTTTTAATACTCGAATTCAACTCGAAGTTTTGAAAAGTACTCGAACGTTCGACCGAGTATTTCCTGCTGATCGCTAACGACTGCAACCGGCCAAATTGCATACTAATGGCTGCAAAAGGCAATCGCATCACGTAAAATTGGCCGTAAATGATGACGGAAAACAATATTGGCCAAAAATGACAACTGGATCACGTAAATAAGGCCGAAAATTATATCGGTATACATAATATCGGCAAAAGTGGCGACCACGGCACTTAATATCGGCCATAACTAACGATTTCGACATCTACTATTGATTATGAGCTATGTCTGGACCAGGTGAAGTCGGTTGGCCAAATGACAACCGGACTGAGTTTTATTGGCCGGAAACGAATGTCAAAGCGTGTTTTGTTTGTCAATACATAATCCAGTTTGATTGTACTGGCCAAAACTTTCTATTGCTACACATTTATTAGTTCGAAACCATGTTTGGATGATCAAATCTGGAGTGGTACCCAAATCCCATTGAAACACGACTTGAAACTACCAACTGATGGCAAACAGTCGCTCGAAAATACTTTAAACTCAAAAAAATTAGCAATACTCTACTTGATTCAAATACCGCTACTCACACACCCCTAATCATTTTATGAATAAAACCATGATTTTTTTAACCCTTTTAGTTCCAACGCTTGGTAAGTCAACATGAGTTACACTTGATTGTAACGTGTGATGTCTCAATAACCAGACGTTGGCACTAAAACTTGTTAGAGTGCCAAGGTTCGGTATATTTTTTAAGTCCCATTACAAACAATGTGTACGGCTGGCGTCTGACATGTTGTGTAAACTTATTGAGCAAACAGAACTAACTGTCTTTGCACGAAGGCCGTTTTGTCAAGCCAAGGTGGTCTGATCAATGAATGGCTAGGCAATCGAAGGTGATATCTTCCTAGTCGGGGGTAGCACTCAGGTCGAGGGTTTAAATACCATCTCAGTCATTGGTATTGTGCGCAAATCATGCGCAAGTGAGTTCACCTGTCTGTGGCAGAGTTGCATGCAAAGGCCTACATAAAATAAATTATGGACGACACGGTTGGTAGCTGACTGGATGGGTGGATTCTCGTGATTTGCACATTTGATTAGTTTTTTGTGCCCACCAGAAGAATGCTTTTTAAATGTTGAGACTTTTAAAACATTAATAAAATACATAGAACAACAGGGATTTAGTCAATCCAACCACATGTGTGGTACCAAAAGTGTTAACAACTCCCTAAAAATTATCTTTGATAAATAAGCCGTGCTGGAAGAAGAATTTGGGGTAGGAGTGTTGCATCCTTTCTTCTTCTCATTGAGCAATGAGTGTTGTTAAAAGGGGTTCCATTTTCTACCTGATTTACGCCCAGAACAAGTGTGTTGATTTGAAATTACTAGGGGTCTGCGGTACCAACAACTTCAGATCGGTACGGTAAAAGATTTTGTACCTCGGTTCTCGGTACAAATTCGGTATGGTACAATGTACCATCATATATACTAATTTAGTTATTAATTTGAATGTATCATAAACAAATTATTGAGTAATAATTAAGGTCATATACATTTTTTATTATTAATTTGATTAAACAAATAAATAACTATACTATGGATAACAATATTTTTAAAACCTGCATCTTTGGATTATTACATTTTAACATTGTTATTATTAGGTATTAATACAAGTTCTTGAAATAATCATGAGAAATAAATTCAAAAATTACTTGAAAATCAATCAATTGCATAAGTTGTTTAACTGATTAATTATATTTATTTCAATATAAATAAAAACTATTGGTTTAAATCATACAAACTACAACAAACAACGTTTTATAAATACTATTCTTGTTGTATTGGGAGATTATTGTATCATTAATACAAAGTAAAATCAGATAACTTAAATAAAACTGTGTATGATGTGAAACTAAAAGAAATTAGAAATTAGAACATTAGACCTTTAAATACTGAAGATTAAAAACAAAATAACTCTAAAATTATTTAATTACACTACTAAATTCAAAATTGAAGTCCATAACAAATAATACAGTACACTTATTTACACATAAGTACCATGTACAACTGGAAAATAAATAAAGAACGTAATAAAAGTAGTACAGTGATATAATGTTAATTTGGCTATATCACATTTAAAATAATTAGCTATTAACCTCATCAAAAAATAAATTTAGGTTATTGTTAATAATAATTTTTAGTTGAATTTTCCAAAACCACACAAGATAATCTAACATATAACAGATATATGTATGTAACAATTTCACAGCACAATAAAACAATAACAAATTTAGGCTACCATTTGAAATTAATGAAGTTAGTGGCTATTTTTTAATTAGTTTTCAACCATTGTTTAAACCTTTTTTTAAATAATTTGAAAATTTCACTAGTATATTTCAATAACAATAATAATAATACTAATACATAAATAAAAGCAGTTTAATTTGAAATCATAATGGAGAACGAACGTGATTTAAAAGATAGTAGTATTCCTGTTCTCACTCTAGGAATGATGTTGACAAACAACTGATTTATAGCTAATTACCGGATCCCTAACCCCGTCACCACTCACGCTTTCCTGGTCTAAACCTTTCTTGTCTTCAAGGACATATTTTTTGCCGACCCTACCCAGCCCCTCCCCGCTCCCATTGCCCACCTTTCTTATCTCCATTCTCGTTCAGCTATAAATAACACCTGTCAACGTCTCTTTTCCTATGAGTTTTGGTGCTTGTTTTCCTTAAAGGAAATGACTAGTTATAAATAGGAGTCAGTCTTATTTAAACCACTTATTTTGTTAAACATTGTTTAGCTTATCTCTGTTTATTGTTTGAAGCAGTAAACTGTACCGTACCTAAACTGTACCTCTGTACCGGGGTTATGTTCTGTACCGAACTGATGACGGTAATTAGTTGTGTACCGTACCGGTACCGTTTTTTCGGTGCACCGCAGACCCCTAGAAATTACCCAATAACCATGAAGTAAGTCACACAAGCCACATAATCCAGATCATAAGAGTTTGTTTTATTGTTTTCTCCCTTGCTTTATCACTATTAATTCCACTTCTTCTACTTTGCTTTTTTGATCATCAAATAGGAGGATTTTTCTTCCACTTAACAGAGAGAAACTCTCTGATTTGGGAAAAAGACTTAGTATTGTTTATGAATCGTTCTACCAAAATGAGCCAATACTTGAGTAGTTTTTAGAAAATTCATATCTTATTTGTTGGACTTTTTAGGGCGGGGGGGCGGTAAGACAATTTCTTATCAATAAAAAGGCTACCTTATAAAACTAATAAACAACTGTTTTAAAATTTCATAGTATTTTTTATTTAAAAATATTTTTACTATAACCGGGCATAATACAAATTTAATATTACCAGTGGTACAGATGACTGAATAAATAATATACAAGAAGATAACTTCGCTCGGTAATTCTCCAGTTGAGGTTTGAAAAATCTCCCTCAGATGGTCTTGACAATTGAGGTTCATTTCCAGATAAGTATCCTGCAAACACACACAGATAATGAAGCTCTACAAGTTGTGCTGTTCTGGCTCTGAAAGGTCAGTACAATGGGGGTGTTTAAAAAGTCAACATTTCAGGAAATCAATTTATAGGTTAATACAAGTTTAAATATATAATTTGAATATGCAGTCTATGTTTGGGAGTACTTGGTATTTTATGTTAATTAAATCATATATTTATAGTAACACTGTTTTACTTAGTTGAATGTGCACACTGCAAATACAGAGTAAGTCTTGATTTGATATTAACCCTTTTACTTCCGACAAAGGGGTGTGTGCATTTGCGTACTTCGAGAATTGTGCGAAAAACGCTGATGTGCGCATATGTGCACGTCACTAATTGTGCGAGAATCGCCATCGCCAATAACGCACGTCTACTATTTCTAACTTATTGGCCTTAAATGTTTACCAAATGCCACGAAACTTGAGATACTCGTTGTCAAGACTATGAGGAACATAGAAAAGTACAATTTATACTCTGTGACTTGTATAACCTATAAAGTTATACTCACTGATTTCCCCTATAGTCTGTGCATAGTCGACAGTTGCTTTGTGTAGTGAGTGTTGTCTGCCGCCCGTCTTTCGATTGTTGTTTATGTTTACTGGAGTTGGTTATGTTTGTGGATTTATCTGTGGTTTATAGAGTAAAGTTTTGATGTTATTACAAAAATGGGCAAGCAGAGTAGATCGCCAGTAAATGAAAATACCATCGTAAAGAGGTTCACCCTACCTGTTTCGGTGAGCACAGATGTTGAAAGGTTTTTTTGTTAATTTTCTCCATTGTAAATATTTTTGTCATTGTCAGTTTCATTATTTTAGTCTGTTTTTAGTGTTATTTTATGTGCCTTACAACATTTTGCAATTTAGAAGCCAAATGTACATGTTTTTATGAACAACCTGATGGTGTCCAGTGTATATGCACGCATGTTCAATTTTGAAAATATGAATACATTTTGAAAAAAAAACATCAGCAGAATTTCTCCATTTATCAAGGTAATGGCATGAAAATTTGGGTGTGTGTTTACTAATGCATGTTTTACAACATAGATGTCTAAAATTGGTTGAGGTATAAGTTTTAGAGGTCGTTTTTATAGTCCAAACTAAAAAAAATATATATTTTAATATTTTAAATTTTTTAGAAAACTAAAAAACTGATACATACATCAAAATATATATTTTATTTGAATCAAACGTCTCAATACAAATAAAACAAGACCTTAGTTATAAATTTCTGATGAAAAATTTACAACTTTTAATTTTCATCAGAAATTTATAATTGAGGTCTTGTTTTATTTGTATTGAGGTGTTTGAACCTGGCGGTCTTGGCAAGTAAATCTTAACAGTGGTCTGGCATTTTTTGTGACGTCAAAAAAAATGGTCGGCAGTAAAAGGGTTAACTTATATTTTCTATTGTGACCATGTTAACCCTTTGAGTGCCGCGGCATCGCACACAGCGACGCGATGCATTACGCATAAAGTGCCGAACGTCACTGACAGCGACTATAGTATTTTACGTAGTACTTTATATCAAAACACGGTCCTGGCTTCAAAAGTATATTGTTTTATCCAGAAGCTTCCAGCTATCAGTTCTATAGCAATTTCGTTGCCTTTGGTCTATTAGCAGACGCTATTTTAGTCATCTTTGTTGTAGATGTCATCTGTGTTTGTTGTTGTTTAAGGTTATACCAGCAAACGACGTAAATATCACTGATATTAAGGTTATTGAAGTTGTGTGTTGGTGTATTTTACTTCTTATTCACATATGGAAAACAAAAATAAGAGGCAGAATAGATGTAAACAACCTGAGTAACCTTCGGGAATTAGTTTACAATGAACTTGAAAACAGTGTCATTGTATAAGTTTTGGTGAAAATAAAAGGTACACATATGCGAGGCGGAAAGCAAAAAGGGACCTCTTGTCGGCAATTTCCGATTTTGAGTTATTAATATTTTCAAACTAAGCTTTTAACACATTCGCTGCGGCTGCGTCCCCGGAGACGCACGGCGCGACGTATTGGGAGGCGGGTGCGTCGCCGGGGGACCGGCGCGCAATGTTATGTTTACGTGGCCAGTGTGAGTCAGTCTCTCATCGAGGACGGTCAGAGAGCTCTAGCGTTGCGTATCGAATACCAGTCTACCGTGTAGTGCGTTTCGTTCGTTTCTCCCGGGGTACTGTGTGCGTCTCCCGTGGCCCACAACTTTTTCTTTGTGAATCGTTGTTTCTATTGTATATATTAGTGTTTTCAGTGATTATTTAGTGTTTAGTGATTTTGTTTATTACCATGGATACTTCAAGTCCTGGTCCATCAAACCTAACCACTTTAGTGAACGTTCCTTACGAAAATGAGGACAGTGACGTTGACGTTGACGATCCTATTCAACGCGTCGTCGACGATCAATCCAGTGATGATTTAGGCGGTTATTCCGATAGTGACGGTGACAATGACGACCCAGGTGTATACACCGAAGCTCCTACATGGACAATCACTACGTCAGGTATGAGACCTATTCAATTTACTAGGACCGACACACTGTTGGTGCCTATCCCTGGCGACGGAGAGCCAATAGATTGGTTCAACCTTTTGTTGGATGAAAAGTTACTTGATCTAGTATGTAAAACCACAAATGAATATGCAATTCAAGTATTTTTCAAACCGACTCTGACTCCAAAATCTAGGATAAACAAATGGAAGGACCTAACTGTACCTGAATTGAAACTTTTTATTGGTTTGGTTTTGCACATGGGGACAGTCAGGCTGAATCGCATTCAAGATTATTGGAAGACAGACAATTTTTTTGACTTCAAAGTGTTTAGACAAAGCATGTCCCGAGACAGATTTCTCAATATTCTTCGCTGTATTCATTTCACTAGATCAGAGAATCAAACTGATCGTGACGAATCAAGTATAAACAAAATAAAACCGATCGTGGACCACTTCAATGAAAAAATGACTAAAATATATTATCCCCAAAAAGAGTTGTCGATCGATGAGGCGATGGTTTTATGGCGGGGGCGTTTGTCTTTCCGACAATATATCAAGGGGAAGCGCCACAAGTACGGAGTGAAACTTTATACATTGTGTGAACACCAGGGGCTTATTTTGAAATTTTTAGTTTACGCTGGCTCTGCAGACGAGATTGTAGGAGGGAAGGGACACACAGAGAAGGTTGTCATGCACTTGATGCGAGAAAAACTGGGGAAAGGGCACTCTCTATATATGGATAATTTCTATAATAGTTATAGTTTGTCAGCTCGACTATTAGCCAACCGAACTTACTCGACAGGGACCCTCAGACAAGACAGAAAGAACATTCCGGAGGCTGTAAAAGAAGCAAAACTCAACAAGGGAGAAACTATTGCAAGGTACGGAAATAGTGTGATGGTGGGAAAATGGCGTGATAAGAGAACAGTTACGTACATATCAACCGAACATGAAAATGATATGATTACTTTTATAAACAAACGCAAACAAACAAGAACAAAACCACTTGCAATTGTGAAGTATAATGCGTTCATGAGTGGTGTCGATCGTGCTGATCAAATGATGAGTTACTATCCGTCGGAACATAAAACCATTCGATGGTATAAGAAGATATTTATACATATACTACAGATGATGCTTCTAAACTCATATGCATTGTACAATATGTACAATGAGAAAGTCACCTTTTATGACTTCAGACTGAAGGTTATAAAGTCCCTTGTCCCAGTCCAAGCTAATGTTGTGGAATCCCCAACCCAGAAACGTGCTCGACAGAGTGCCCACCAGATCATCAAAAGTACCGAGCGTGATGGAAACAACCGACTGCTGAGGAAAAACTGCAGAACTTGTTGGAAGCAAACTGGCAAAAGGGTCAAAACAGCCTACTACTGCGACACATGTGTTGACAAACCTGGCCTATGCATTGGCCAGTGTTTCCAACAGTACCATGACAGTTTGTGAACATTGGTAGGAGTGTTGTAAATAGTGTAAATAATTAAATTACCTAATAATGTACATAGAACATTTTACTTCTATGAAGTAAAGGGACACAAGCTGGAACTATGAGTCATCTCGGCAGTGCACCGGATGGTGGACCAACGGAGTTTCGTCGCGCAATGCTACTGGGTCACCGGCGACCCATGACTTTCGGAGGTCCAAGATCACGGATGACATTCTGGAAATTGCATTTCTACGCCATATTTCCATTATTTGACCACTAAAGGTAAGATTTCATGTTATAACTATTTTCAGCTTCTAGGGTAGTTATTAAAATTTTTGGTCGCAGCGAATGTGTTAACTACAAACAGTTTGTTAAAAACATTATGTCTCTACGATTTTTTTTGTTCATGTTACAGACGTTTGAGCTTTGTAAAATAAAAATGGGCTTTGTGAGAAAAATGCATTTTAAAACTTTAAAAAACACTACAAATTCTTTATTACTTACATTTAAGGAATGCATTTTATATCAAAACAAAGCCTAAAATCTATTCTTTAAAATGATATAAGAAACTTTTCTTAAGTCTTTTTTTATATGTTTTCAAACTGATTGCTTGCGACGCTTGGCAAAGGGCCAGGAACAGATGGCGGGGCCTCATCAGCATGATTCATGGGTTGAGGTTCAAGTTAGATAGCAGGTCCTAGTTGTGGGCAAAGAATATCCTTAACTCTTCTTTGCAAATACTCTCGGATGTTTTCGATGAGATATTCTTTTCGTTTCTTATTGTGTAGTAGAACGACTACGGATACAGTGACTGTGATTCTCTGATTGCGACAACATAAAGTTTTGGATGTGGGGTTCTGTAAATAATTACTGGAACCTAGGTAAGAACCGTAAAACCAGTGTAATTGGACAGTATTAGCGGATGGTAAAGTGGGAGTAGATTCTTAGGGAAGAACGGAGAAACAACTGCTGTGATTGGCTGACTGATAATACATGGCTGCAAACCTTTCTACTTACAAAATTATATTTTTCTTCTAAATCCTTCTGTTGTTGTTGAAGATGGTGATTGTATTCTTGGTTGACTACTAGGCACTCTCATCTTCTATAAAACTATATTAAGTAAAACAATTTTAAATTTAAAATTGTTTTACTTAATATAGTTTTATAGAAGATGAGAGTGCCTAGTAGTCAACCAAGAACAAAATTATAATTAGAAACTTACCACGAATGCTGTGATAGTAATTATTAAGTGATTATTAATAGTTATTAACAGCATATTTTTAAGAAAAATACATAATACTACTGTAATAGTAATATCAATAACATTTATTGGCTTGTAAACCTACGAAGAAAAAGGTACCTGATGTCGGAGCGGGCATTATTATAACCAGACAATGTTCTCCTGTTATTATAAACCCGTCGTAGTTCCCTCAGTTACCACTAGAGTTCAGGGAGGACTTGTTTTTAAAGTAATGCGAAGTGAACTTGTGTGTTTGAGAAATGTGACCTCATGTTGGCCATGTTATTGCTCCATAAGCGACAAGAGGTACCTTTTCCTAGGCAGAACACTGTCTCCTTTATCGATTATTATGAGTATTTTATTCGTTCGAAACTGTTTTGTAATCGATATTTTATACCCGGATGACTTATTACGACTGTACTGAAAAATCTACTTTGCCGACAAGAGGTCCCTTTTTGCTTTCCACCTCACATATGTCTCTTGTTTTATGGTTTTATTATGCATTTCATTTACTTTGGTAGGCCTAATGCTTATATACTAGAAATAATAAACATTTTTACTGACAACAAACTAAAAAATTATATTTGTTTATATTAAAAAATTCTATTTTGACGTTGCTTAGTATCCACATAGCCTAGGCCTAGCCTTTTTGGAATTGTAACATATTTTCATTTCATTTCTGTGCAATCTTGATTAACTCAAATTGATGATTTATACATCAGTTTTCATCAACATTTTCTGCTATTTCTGAGTATTGGGTTGAACAAAATAAAATAAAATTGTTGAGCATAATTCATATAAGTCAAAGTTGGAAAAAAACAAATTTCTAATTTTGTTTATATAAAAAAAGGATATTTTTAGTCCCAATTTATTTTGTAATTGGAGTTTCCTTAATACTATTTCATAGAGAATTTATTCATGCACAAAATAAATACAAAATTACACGGATTCCTCTAAAATTGTATTTTATATGAAACTAGCTGTTACCCGGCAGACGTAGTCATACCTTTGACTATTACCAACTAAAACCAAACCAAACTACCTGTTCAAGTAAACATGTCATTAGCTTTTATGTAAACAACAATATCTTTCCATAAGGTTTATATGGAAACCCTTTTGGGCCTCTTGAGAAGAACCCAATTAAGTTAGGATGAAATGGATGGCTTAAAAATCTTCTCCATGAAATTTTACTCATATATACCAAGTTTCATGGCAAAGGGTCCAAGGGTGTCCGAGTCCATAAACTTCAAATATATATATATATATATATATATATAAATACCCCCGTCGCAGCAAACCTGCGTACTCAACGAATTTCCTATGAATGAATATATTTCTTACTACCACATAAAGCCACTTACCAAGTTTCATAAAAATACTTAAATAAATAAGTGATATATAGCATTTTATTTATTCTCTATAAGAAAATATTAGGGCTGAGAACGCAGGTTTGCTGCAACGAGGAAGATAAAAATGCGGGTTTTTTGCAATTATCAATATAACTCGACCAGGTGAAGCTACATACCAAGTTTTAATGATTTATGTTCATAATTAAGGGAGATATAAAGCTTTCCGTATTCTCCATAAGAATAACATTACGGATGAGAATGCAGGTTTGCTGCTAAGATGATAATCAACAAAAAATCAATTTTTTGTGGAAATATCAATATACCAGTACTAGGTGAAGCCACCTACCAAGTTTCATCAATATACGTTCATAAATAATCGAGATATCAAATTTTAAATATTCTCCAAAAGGATAACATTGGACAACATACTGTGTTTAGCACTTTGAATATCACGGCAACGGTTGGACGTAGAATCACAATTTAAACACCAAAATGATTGTTTTGTAGAGCTAAACTGATTGGTAAAAGCAAATGTGAAGTTTACATAGAAATGAACTGAGGAAAAGCCAAAAACCTTTTTCCCATAAGAGTAACATGGGAGATTTTATGAGCAGGTTTTTTTTGGATTTTATCCGCAACCACTTAACCTAGGTTAATAATTCAAAATACCATATTATTAGTTTTTTTAAGATCTATAACATGGTCAAAACTAAAATTAAGTTTTTTAAAAATTTTAGGGTGAAAAATGCAAAAAACTGATTTTTGGAAAATTTAAAACCCCCATAAACCCCCCTTCCCGTGGTTCGATATTTCTGGTTTTCGAACTTAAAGTCATGAATGTCACTTTACACATTTGAGCCAAATTTCATCGAGATCGGACGTTTTTACTCAAGTTATCGCAGTAACGGACACACATATATATATATATATATATATATACATATATATAAATTTGAACGAATAGTGTTTTTGTCATCTGGGGACCTCAAAACAAAAAGTTATCATGGTCTCGGGCTTAAGTCTTACCATGAGACCTACGGTAATAGCTTCTTCCCTATAGGGGAAATTCGCTAAAACAAACAAACCAACATCCTTTTTTATAAATATAGATTTTATATAACTACTAGATTTTCCATTGAAATTAGCCCAGCAATTTATGCATAAGAAATGGCCATGACGCCGTGGCACTCAAAGTGTTAAGTTGGGCAGTAGGAACATATATATATATATAGCCCTTCACAAAATTAAACCACATCAAAATCCCAAATCTAACCAACTGATATTTAGAAATTCTGAATTGGCACATCAGTTGGTATTGAAGGTTCCTTCTGAGTTAAATCTCAGGTAATTTTTCTTAAGTCTAAAATGATTCAACTCAGCTGGTGTTGTACTTTAATTTAAATGTTATTTCTTTACCTGTACCTAAAATCACATGTTTTAGTTTTTAAAAGTCAGATATAAAATATTTGTTTATTTTATTTATTTACTATTCAAAATCCATTCTTTCTCCTTTATTTCTTGAAAAGTTTGTATTATAAACTAAAATTCGCAAAAAACTTCTTTTTCATCATTTACATCTATGTGTTAGTATATATATAGTTTCTTACAATGACTCTTGTAAAACCTTTATCAAACTGGTTTGGTTTAGGGAACTGACGCCATCGTCTGCTTCTTGCCTGTGCCGAAGCATGATCAAAAGTGTGTGTGGTAGACCACCCAGCACGTAATAGTATATTTCATCACTAGTGCCAAATGTGGTCTTTTCCGGTACACAATCTTGTTTTCCATGTGAAGTGATAGCCGAGTGTGGAAATTCGATCAAATTAGTTATGAGTTTTTCATCACGCTGTAAATAATAATAATGAAAAATTTGTTCAGACGTTTTTATCAGGTTTGCTGAGAAATATTTCTCACAACATATTGACAACAATAGTGTTAACATTGTGTTTATGTTAATCTAGTAATTTTATTAAAGAGAACAGCTGATATAGAAAACACACGTCTCATTTCAATTTATACTGCTAAGTAAATGAATAAGAACAGCTGATGTCAAATGCAAAACTGCTATTGATAGACACAGCAAGCTAGTACAGGGTGTCTACCAGCTCCCTAAAATAAAAATCGAGGACTTTTTGGGGACTTTTGGTGACTTTTATCATTAAAAATCAGTGTCCTCGGAATTAAACCATACCGTTTTGTTTTATGTAAAAAAAAACCAAAAATAGCTCACGATGGTACAAAACATCAAGCTGATAACAACCGCTGTGATTATATATTCAGTATTGGGTGCTTAGGCCTAAGCCTACTTTAGTAAACATTAATATGAAATCCGCACAAAAATGTTAGGGTCTGCCCTAAATATAAAATTACAAGGGAAAAAATAAGGGATATTTCATTACAGTGGTTCTTCCTTAATGCTCAAGTGACCCACATACTGTTACACATACATGTATCCACCATGTTGTGAACAAATACTCAAACATAATAAATCTCGGTTCATATAAAAAACACTAGGCCTAATTAAACACTAATTGAAGTATATTTTATAGGCATACTAATAACAGTTATCACTTTTTTAACCATCCTCCAACTACACCAGAGGAAACAAAACCAATTCCTATTTAAAACTTTACAAACTTTTTTAGTTCTCTCTCAATATCTTGCACAAACTGACACATGATTAGTCACACAAAAAGCTGACCACAAAATTTAACTCTTGGTTATGTTGTCTTTTACTAAAAAACTTTCAATCCCCGACTTGGGCCTATTTGTGGAAGATTCTACTATAGCAATACTGCAGTCCTGGCTGCTGGATGGTAGGATTTGGCCTACTTGCATTGAACTAGAACTTTGACATAGGCCTACATTTAAGTGTTGGCTGCTGTATTGCAGGTCTATTTGTGCTGAGGTAGAAGGAACTTCTGGGTTGAATGCAAGCAAGGTCAACTGATTACCACTGTGTAGATTAGAAACAAACTGCATGTGTTTCCTCCCTAATTGTGAGATTTGATGGCAGTTATTCCAGAGTGGGAAACACCAAAAGTTTTTTTTACAAAAACAACAAAATGCTGTAAACTTGTCCTTTTTCTCAGCCACTTAACACCACTGGTTTTCTTCTATCCAAGTATCTTGAAACTGATAATTCCCAGGCATTTTGAGATTAAAATAAAAGTTCCACTTTTTTCTTAGGCCTAGACACTAAATCATAAAACCACAAATCACTGATACTGTGGCTATCTTTGCCACTTAAGTCTTTACCATTATTTATAATCACATGTTTGTTGTTTTTATCTGTTTAAATGTTTTTTTTGTTTTTGTTCGCAATTGATTACTTACTTTTTCAATACAAGTTTTATCTCCAATCATGTTTACTTCATTTTCTCATAAGATATTCATCATCCATCTTTAAATATTGACTATAAGGTAATATCCTTATTTGGTGACCCCTTAATTCCTGTTATTTTTATCAATTAATTACTACTACAATACCAGCAATGACTGGACTAGAATCGTCTCCACCAAACACAGAACCTAATTCCTCAGAAGAATTACATATATCAAGAATTCAAATGAAAATACCACCTTTCTGGGCTAAAAATGTTTCATTATGGTTTCATCAAATTGAAAGTCAGCTTTCCATACATGGCATTTCAATGGAAACCACCAAATACAACTATGTAATGAGTTCCCTGGATAGTGAAGTTGCTAGCCTTCTCTCCGATTTCATTGCAAAACCTCTATCCTCATCCCCTTACTCGGACTTGAAGCAAAGATTATGTTCAGAATATGAGGTCTCGGAACACGTCAAACTAAAATACCCCCCGTCGCAAAAAACCTGCGTACTCAGCGAATTTCCAATGCATTTATATTTTTTCACTACTACATAAAGCCACTTACCAAGTTTGACAAAATTACATTCATAAATAAGTGATTTATAACATTTTATTTATTCCCCATAAGAATAACATTAGGACTGAGTACGCAGGTTTGCTGCAACGAGGAAGACAAGAAATGAGTTTTTATGCAATTATCAATATAACTGAACCAGGTAAAGCTACTTACCAAGTGTTACTAATTTATGTTCATAATTAAGGGAAATATAAAACTTTACCTATTCTCCATAAGAATAACATTACGGCTGAGTATGCAGGTTAGCTGCTACTGGGACAACCAACAAAACATTTATTTTTTGTGCAAATATCAATATACCAGTACAACGTGAAGCCACATACCAAGTTTCATCAATACAGTAGAACTCCGAATTAATTGGGGATCGGGCCAATTCGGATATGCAGAAATTCGGATAATCAGGTATACCTCGGGAATTAAGCAAAAAACATCACCATACATAAAATACCCCCGTCGCAGCAAACCTGCATACTCAGCGAATTTCCAATGAATATATAACATAACACATTAAAACACTTAACAGGATTCATAAGAAATCTATTCACAACTAAGCGATATTTAAATTATTAATTTTTCTCCATAAGAATAACATTGGGGATGAGTACGTAGTTTTGCTGCAACAAGGCACACAAAATAATGGGTTTTTATGCAAATATCAATAGAACTCATCTTAGTGAAGTCACATACCAAGTTTCATCCATATACATTCATAAATAAGCGATATATAACATTTTAAGTATTTTCCATAAGAATAACATGGGGACCAAGTACCTAGTACCTAGGTTTGCTGCTACAGGAACCATAGGCGAAAAATTGTTTTTTTGTGCAAGCATCAATAAACCACAACCAGATCAAGCCATATACCAAATTTCGCCAGTTTATGTTCATAAATAAGCGAGATATACAATTTTTCTTTTCCTCCATAAGAATAACATTAGACAACGTACTGTGTTTAGCACTTTCAATATCTCAGTAACCAATTGACGTAGAGCAATGATCAAGATACCAAATTGTTTGTTTTTTTATGCTGAATTCAATGGTGAAAATTAAAATTTGATGTTAATAAAAATTACATGTGGAAACCCCAAAAAACCCATTTTTGGGGTACAAAACCCCCCCAAAACCCCCCTTCGGATGGTGCGATATGTCTGGTTTTCGAATTCGTTCAAATAAATGGTACTTTACACGTTTGTACCAAATTTCATTAAGATCGGACCTCTTTTACGAGAGTTATCGTGCTTACGGACACATATATATATATAAATATATATATATATATATATATAAATATATATATATATATATATATACATATATAAAAATTTGAACGAATGTTGTTTTTTGCATCTAGGGACCTCAAAATGAAAAGTTATCATGGTCTCGGGCTTAAGTCTTACCATGAGACCTACGGTAATAGCTTCTTCCCTATAGGGGAAATTCGCTAAAATCAGAATTTTATCGACAAAGTTATTATAAATGTAGTGAACAGAAAGTGAGCGAACTGTATCAAGAATATACGTCATAAAAATTAAATTACAGGAGTTAAATTGAATACAGTATATACAGTTGCTCTTTTCAATAGGCCTACATACTGTACGTATTTCACTGTTCAATGTTGGTTATTTCACTTGAACATCTCGAGCAAAGTGAGTTTATCACTTAGCGAAAGGACAACACGTTTACGTTTTGTACTCATTTCGAACGATAATCTCGGTGAAATAACAGTAGCGACTGATGATGAGCAGGGCGGGAAGGGGGTATGACTCATTGTTCCCTGCGAAAATATCGTCCGGAAGGTAACAGTGCGGGCTTTTATTTTAGCGCTCACGGCGCATTATCGCTACACACGCTCCCACTGTTATTTTCTTGATTTTTATATTTCTATTATTTCACTCAAAATCGATTCGGATAATTGGATATTCAGATAATTGGGGTTCGGATAATTGGATTTCTACTGTATAAATTCATAAATAATCGAGATATCAAATTTTATAACCATAAGGATAACATTGGACAACGTACTGTGTTTAGCACTTTGAATATCTCTGCTACGGTTGGACGTAAAATCACAATTTAAACACCAAAATGATGTTTTGTGGAGCTGAAGTGATTGGTAAAAGCAAATGTGAAGTTTAAAGTAAAATTAACTGAGGAAAAGCCAAAAACCTTTTTCCCATAAGATTAACATGGGAGATTTTATGAGCATGTTTTTTTTGGATTTTTTCCGCAACCGCTTAACCTGGGTTAATAATTCTAAATACCATATTATTTGTTTTTTTAAGCTCTTTAACATGGTCAAAACCAAAATTAAGTGTTTTAAAAATTTTAGGATCAAAAATGCAAAAAACTGATTTTTGGAAAATTTAAAACCCCCATTAACAACCCCCCTTCCCATGGGGGGTTAATGGGAATATATATCCCATTATATCTATATATCTATACATCTATATATCTATATATATATATATATATATATATATATACATATATATATATATATGTATATATATAGAGAGATATATATATAAATTTGAACGAATAGTGTTTTTGACATCTGGGGACCTCAAAACAAAAAGTTATCATGGTCTCGGGCTTAAGTCTTACCATGAGACCTACGGTAATAGCTTCTTCCCTATAGGGGAAATTCGCTAAAAACTGACAAATGAAGTTTTTCTTGGAGATAAAAAGCCATCCACTCTTCTACGTGAAATGAGGACCTTGGCGGGAACGCAGGTAACTGATAATTTCTTGAAAGTAATTTTCATGCAACGATTGCCAAATCAGATTTGTAAGCTGGCTGATTCATTAGCTGCTTCTCAAACTGATTCCCTTGATGATTTAGCTAGATTAGGAGGCAAAATAACTGAACTTTCAGCTGTTGATGGTCATATTTGTGCACAAGAGGCTATTAAACAAACTACTGATGTCGACCGCTTAGCTATCTTGGAGAAACAGGTAAGTGAACTCGCCCAGACCATTGATGGACTTACTAAAAATAATAAATGCAACTTGCCAGCAAAGCAAGTGCCCAGGTACTATCCTCCCTCCTATAAGAAAGAGAAATATCAAGGCCAACTGTGTTGGTATCATTACAAATTTGGTGATAATGCTAAGAAAATGCGTTCAACCTTGCTTGTTTTCGTCAGGCAGCAATGGCCGTCAGGAAAACTCCCTGCCCCGTCATTAAATGCGGCTGAAGATGGCAGGGGCTTACGATCTCGCCGTTTATTTGTTACTAATTTACATTGTGGTCGGAAGTTTCTTGTGGACTCTGGTTTTGCCTCCTATTAATCAGGAAAAACTAGCTATAAGTAACAGACAATTATTCGCTGCCAATGGTTCTGTAATTAAAACATATGGTGAATGTACCTTGAATCTTGACCTAGGTTAGAAAAGAAGATTTTCCTAGCCTTTCATTATTGCTAATGTAACACAACCTATTATCGGAGCAGACTTTTTATCACATTATGGTTTACTAGTTGTTATAAAAAATCAACGACTAATTGACAACAGAAATCAAATATCTGTTATCAGATTTCATAAACATTCTAACCAACAATCAGTCTTTTTACTCGACCCAAATGGAAAATATTATAAACTCATCTCACATTATCCTAATTTACTCAAAGAAAATCCTACTTTTCACATTTCACAGGATATGGTTTTTCATACCTCCAGAGCAAGGCATTTGCCTCCTGAAAAACTTGTCCAAGCTAAAGCTGAGTTTCGTAAAATGGTTGAGCTAGGTATTTGCAGGCCACCAAAAAGCTGTTGGTCAAGTCCTCTTCATCTAGTGCCAAAGAATGGGGGGAATGTGGCTAACATGGCCATTTAAGTCTTTACCATTATTTATAATCACATGTTTGTTGTTTTTATGTTTTTGTTTTTGTTCATGATTACTTACTTTTTCAATACAAGTTTTATTTCCAAACATGTTTACTTTATTTTCTCATAAGATATTAACCATCCATCTTTAAATATTGATTATAAGAAAATATCCTTAATACTAAGTAACTCACATTCACACGCGAGACTAACAGTGCCGTCAGTGACAATCACATGATCACGATCATGTGCGAACAACAACTGCTGAACTAATCGCTTAGAATCTCAATAAAACGATCAACGAACAGACTACCAAATTATAACATTATTAGTACATTTTGTATTAATTAAATCAAAAAACTTTTTTATACAATTTAAAATTAGCTTTCTTAAATTCTTCAAATGCTCACAATGTTTAAAAAGGTTTCTGTTAAATAATAACAGTAAAATATTTGTTTTAAAATTAAATTAATTGAATCATAAAATGGGAGTCTGTTCCAAATACTGTTCAGTACTCAATACTCTCAAATACTCCCAAATACTCTCAAATACTCTCAATACTCTCAATACTGTTCAGCTCTTCCATCGATAACTGCTGTGGTCAACATCATAAAAGATGTCAATAATTAATTATAATTAAATCTTCGGTGGTATTTAGATTTAATAATTTGATTTTTACTACCATTGTAATCTAATGCTTAAGCAATACGTTTTTTTATGGCAAGCGTTAACACTCTCGTAACCTTCATATCCTACCACTCATCGATGAGAGTTGTTAGTGAGATGATGCAATCGGCAAAATATCGTATCAGATAGGCAGGCAGGTAGGGCGGTATATTACGATCACGCAGGATATGGTCTGCTTCACTAGCGCTCATGGTGCCTGTCCGTAAAAACAGTCTTCTGACGTAACAGTCTGGGTGACTGTTGATTGGCGCTAAAGTAAACAAATCTGCCCAAACGATCTGGTTTCTTTTACCAGGCACCAGGATCGCTAACGTCTACCCGGCTTTTTACGTTGCAGAGTTTATTTCAGTTAACCTATGACGAGCTGCGGCTTTGGTGAGACCCAAGCATGTAAGACTTTGACGGGTACAATCAGTTTGCCCCGTCAAAACGCAGACAACTGATACTACAATCAGCAGTTTAAATTGGTAAAATCGTGAAGTCGCTGTGGCACTAGGGTGAACATAAATGATTAATTGATAATAAATTATTCTCTCTCGTAATTATTTAATTTTGACTTGGATATTTTTCTGTGACTTAAGCGTCAAAATCCGTGACTTCGGTGACTTCCGTGACTTCCGTGACCTCATACAAAAATCCGTGACTTTTTGGGGACCTCCGTGACTTCCGTGACCGGTAGACACCCTGTAGTAGTGCTACTGGGGTCTATTTTTGCAACGGGTGAGTGGTGAGTCAGTCAACTCACCTACCAGCTGATTTTAGCATTGTTTAAATTCACCACGTGATATATGAATTGGCAATGATTCATCTGTCTAATCAAAAAGCTACCAAATGTAAACATTGACTAATATACACATTTATAAACCTTCTGTTGTTTTAGCTAAATCATTGGTATATTTGCAAACATATACTTACTTTTTAAGCATTTTAATAATAAATCATAGTTATTCAATTGTATTTACACATTTTGTATTGGAAAGTAAACATAACCTAATTAGGCAGTTTAATATTGATTCCTTCTGTCATTTCCCTCTAATATGAAGAAGAATAAGGTTATTTCCGGTCAACTGACCCATTTTCAGTCACCAGCGTTTTGCCTGGTGAGTAGAAATGGTTGAGTTGGTCACTTTTTCAGTAAAAATATCTATCTATAGTAAATCTATCAATGTTAAATATAAAAGTTCATTGAAAATACTAATATAAATTTGGTGTGGTTGGATGTAATTAACCGAACGGTTACCTAAATAATATCTGTAATTTTACCTGTTGATATAAAAAAAAAATAGTGGTTTGAGTGACTCACTCACCTACTCTCCACTCACCCAATTCAAAAATAGGCCCCCTGGTGTCAGAATAAGAATAACTAATAACAGTGTGGCAAAAATCACCAGTTGTTTTTACAGCACTAGGGTGGAAAAGTTTCACTTTCGGTACTCACAGCTGATTTGATAATAGTTATTTTCGGCACAGTGTGATGAAAATGTGTTTGTGACTGGCCATAAATTCTAAAGCCAGTAAATAATTCTATTACAAAAAGAATGTCATTTTATCTTAAACAAACTAAATCCCTCTAATCCCAAAGTCCCTCTAATCTCAGTCCTCTCTAATTAAGTCCCTCTAGAATCCCAAATTCTATTTAAGACCTAAATTCTACAAAAATTCAAAAAAGTCTGCTATTGTTTGGGCCAACAGCTGTAAAGTGAATAGTAATATTTGTAAGTGAATTTATAATTCTGTTTTCGCTGTAAATCCACGTTGTTTTTGTGAAATATGTGTCTGAATAGTAGTACGTATCACATTATTTATGCGTAAATATTACTAAAAGTGATAAATTGAGCAGAGTGAATCATAGGCCTAGGCCTCATGTTAGTTATATCTGTAAATGCTGTCTCAAGAAAACATTATGACAATTTTACTTTTATATATTTATGTACATAACTATATATTTTCTTGTAGGTAAATAACTAGTGAATAATATTACATACCTTATTTGAAAGCATTAGGTGTTATAAAAAATGCTCTCACTTTGAATAACAAAAATCTTTTTTTTAAAAAGAAAATTTCAAATATCACGTCTAATAATGTTTTAAAAACATTGTTTAGACTATTCATTCTTATATCTCTGTCTATATAATTTTATAGGTAACCTCCGAATAAAATAAGATTTTGTTGTATTTATATTTTGCTAGGGGTATTTTTTTGGAATATCAAACTGATCGTGAACAAAGAGCAGTTTTGCACTTTTTCCAAATTATCCAATGTAGTCCTAATTATTTATAAATTTGTTTTTTGTATGACTTGTATGCATTTCTACGTAGGGAATTAGATAAGCAACATTTGGTACCTTTATAAGTTTTACCTAACAAAATTGTTAGCATATAGTAAGGTTTTACTATCAAAATTTATAAAAGAAATTTAAATTTTTCTCAAATTTTCCATTTGATCTCGAAAACCATCTATCAAAATTTTACTTATTTTACCATTTTCAAATTCTCCTGTTTTATTTTGCGAACAAAACAAATATGCGTATTGATATGTTTACTTCAAAATTTGATTTTTTTTACGAATTTCTTAAGAACAGTATGCAAAATTGCCAAAATGACCCTGCCACTTCAGGCATCACGCTCAAAATCGTTCATGCCACTGTGAGGGTTAAGTAGTCCAAACTTTGTAATGTAGGTAAAGTTAATTGTCTGACCCCTCGGGCTCAGACTATGTTCCACGAGATGGGCAGTTTTGAGCAGATAATTGTTAGTTCCTGATTTAAATAGATCAGCTCTCCCATTTAGTTAAGTACAGTGTAAATGTCAGATTTCACTTGTATTCTCCGCTAATTGTAGCCCGTTACTTAGTTGTGGGTATTTTCCTGTTTAATACAGGGAAATAGTTTGTCCAATCATGATTTTCAAGTAGGGTAGTGTTAGCTCAAGGTTTAATAATGCTCTGGGTTAAGTACGATCCGAACTTTGGGTAACCACAGCACCTTCCTACAAATGTTTTGGTAGCAGTTAACTATTTCATATTCTCCCAATTTTACTCCCTTAGTTCACCAACCATAGCCACCAGTCAACTTGTTATTCACACTGTTCCATACTAGCCCCCCCCCCCCCATTATCCACCATCATGTTCACCCCTTTACCCTACAGCTACAGTAACTATGTTAGTATTTGGTGAGACTGTACGCACCGACACAATCGCGTCTACTGTTGGACGGCGGCGTTGGCAGCGATGCTCGGATTGTTGATCACTTCCCCCAGGCTCTCCAGCAGCTCCTTCCTGTAGTCATCAAAGTCTCCGTCCACTTCGTTGATGGTCTGGTCCTCGATCACCCACAGAGTACAGTCCGTCTCTCGGATCAGTCTCTCGTCGTGAGACACTATGATCACACCTGCAGGCGACACAGAACAATCTTAGTTGAGACAAACAATTTGGACACGATACCAGAGAGATAATAATAAATTTGTATTTCTCAATACAAAATTAAATTTAAAAAAGTAGGTTCTCAGAAATCCGGACTAGTGTGGCGGATAGCCGATCCGGATGTTGAAAAATCCTGATTTCCCCGGAGGTGGGCATGAGTCATACGAGACCAAACAAGGCAAAGTTCCCCTAACAAAGCAGGCGCAGTGAACTGAGACTCTCCCGCCCCCCCCCCTCAAACCCGCATGATAACTTCCATTGCCTCATAAAGCAAAAGATTTCTTGGATGAAAGGAATCTCTTCCTAAATACTAAAAAGTCTAATTTCATTTCATTTTCCACAAAACAAGCTAGGCCAAAAATGAGTCCTGATATAGTAACAGATTACATCAAGTTGAAAAACTAAATTTCTTGGGCTCATAATTGATGATAATTTAAGTTGGGATGACCACATAGATTATGTTAGTAAAAAAATTATCTGCTGGACTTTATGCTCTGCGTCAAATGGCTAAAATTTCCAACATTAATTCTTTGAAAACAGTTTATTTTCCATTAATTCACTCGCATCTAGCGTTTGTCGTGCAACAACAAGAAGGAATTTAGACAGAATCTTGTTACTTCAAAAAAATGCTTTGAGAATTATTTTTAAGCTTAAACGATTAGATTCAGTAAAACAGTATTTTTCAGATCTTGGGATATTAACAGTTTATGGGTTGTATATATTTGAAACCATAATGTATGTTAAAAAAATGCAAACCCCATTTTGCGCACTAAAAATCATAAATATAATACAAGGTTGCACAGAGAGGTGGAGAACCACAATTTAAAACTTTGTGAAAAGAAAACTCAATTCATGGGCAATAAATTTTTGTTTAATTTACAAAGAAATCTTTACTTGAAAAGATCTAATAAAATTTAGAAATCAGTTAAAAGAGTATACTTTGCAGCTTTCCTTATATTTTTTTGATGAATTTTGTGAAATTACAGCCAATTCAAATTTAAAGCTATTCATTGATTATTGTATAGCAATTTATTGTTGGTTAGTAATTTATTGTTTGTATTGATGTGTATGTTTAACTGTAGGGAACACGGGGGATCTCTATTCTCTATTGTCTCTACTGTTTTTCATTATGTATATGACTGACTCTATTCTATGTACCATGTGCTTTTGCCAAATAAAGAAATATTGCTTGATTGATAAATCATGAATTAAGACATCAATTTTACTGAAATACACAGTGCCCAACGATGTAAACATGACATTTGTGTAATGCGGGCTGATCTCGTGAAAGATGAAGGTGCTAAAACATGAAGTTTTTGTTTTTGATCCCGATTTCTGAGAGTCTGCTGTACATGTAAATAATAATATCCAAACCACGCACATCGGCTCATATCAAAAAGCATTTGAGGAGAAAACATGGAGTTGCATATTCAATATATAAACTCATCAACCTATTTTAAATCCTGTGTAACCTGTTGAACCTTTTAAAGAGACCCACTGGTATAACTTTGGTTCAAAATTTATAATATAACTGTACAATAGATCAAATCATTTCTGAAACTGGGTTGAATGTTGAATGTAAAATCAAAATTTCTTTTATAGATAATATGTTAAGATTTCTCAAATATGTTTGATAACATGATAAATGTACCTCCTTTGTAGTCATTAATGGCATCAGCTAGTGCATCTATCGATTCAATATCCAGATTGTTCGTCGGTTCATCCTACAACAAAAAAACATACTTCAATCTGAGAATTATAAACTAAGCATACAGTGCAAATGTACTAAGGCTTTGTAGAACAAAATTAGTTAGTTTATTGACTAACCAAAACTAAATATTCCACTTGAATTTTAACAAGCAAGCAAAGGAAAACATACTTTGCACTTTTTACTTTCTCCCCCTTATACAAAAAATATGGAGAAAGTATTGCTTTCGTCAAAATTTTCGAATTTGAGTTGTTAGTGGAAATATTCGTTTTGGTGCTCCCTGAACCCAAAAAAGTAATTTTTACGTAATGTCTGTGTGTCTGTCTGTCTGTCTGTATGGATGTGTACAGAGCTAGAGCCATAAACAATGGTGCGATTTTTATGAAATTTGGTATGTTTGGAACTAATCCACGATATCTCCAGGAGTTTTTTATTTATTTTTTATTTATAAGGGTAATTATCCCCCCCAAAACCACCAAACAACATGAAAAATCTTGATTTCTCAAAAACGGCTCTTAACGATTTTGACTAATCTTTAGTCGTTTGTAGAACTTTAGCAGGATGTCTACCAGCTCCCTAAAATAAAAATCGGGGACTTTTTGGGGACTTTTGGTGACTTTTATCATTAAAAATCAGTGACCTCGGAATTAAACCTTTTTGTTTAATGCAAAAAATCAAATATAGCTCACGATGGTACAAAACTTACTAATAACAACTGCTGTGATTATATATTCAGTATTGGATGCTTAGGCCTAAGCCTACGTTAGTAAACATTAATATGAAATCAGCACAACAATGTTAGGGTCTACCATAAATATAAAATTACAAAGAAAAAAGTTAAAGGATATTTCATTACAGTGGTTCTTCCTTAATGCTCAAGTGACCCACATACTGTTACACATACATGTATCCACCATGTTGTGAACAAATACTCAAACATAATAAATCTCGGTTCATATAAAAAACACTAGGCCTAATTAAACACTAATTGAAGTATATTTTATAGGCATACTAATAACAGTTATCACTTTTTTAACCATCCTCCAACTACACCAGAGGAAACAAAACCAATTCCTATTTAAAACTTTACAAACTTTTTTAGTTCTCTCTCAATATCTTGCACGAGCTGACACATGACTAATGACACAAAAAGCTGACCACAAAATTTCACTCTTGGTTATGTTGTCTTTTACTATAAAACTTTCAATCCCTGACTTGGGCCTATTTGTGGAAGATTCTACTATAGGCATACTGCAGTCCTGGCTGCTGGATGGTAGGACTTGGCCTACTTGCATTGAACTAGAACTTTGACATAGGCCTACATTTAAATGTTGGCTGCTGTATTGCAAGTCTATTTTTGCTGAGTTAGAAGGAACTTCTGGGTTGAATGCATGCAAGGTCAACTGATTAGATTAGAAACTTATATAAATCAAGCACTGTATAGATTAGAAACAAACTGCATGTGTTTCCCCCCCTTTCGTTAGATTTGATGGCAGTTATTCCGGCCCTGGGTTTAGCTCTGTGATGGGAGATCCTTTATTTTTGTTCTGAAATTAATTAATGCAGGTAGACCATACCAAAATTTGTTTAATTGTTGTAAACCCCGAAATAGAAGGCAGCTGTAGAAGTCATTCGATATATATATAACTAATTAAGCTTATCGCAGTTGGAGGCTTCGACCACAAAACCCCTTTTGGAGTTCGCTTTGTTCACTTGCATTCCTCAGTTAACACAAATTTAAATCAAACTCAACTATTGTAGTTTGTTAAAAAAACAAACTGAAACGAGCTTTATATAAATCAAGCAAACCTGAGGCACTAGCCAAAGATATATAAATCAAGCAAACCTGTGGTATTAGCCAAAGATATATAAATCAAGCAAACCTGTGGTATTAGCCAAAGGTATATAAATCAAGCAAACCTGTGGTACTAGCCAAAGATATATAAATCAAGCAAACCTGTGGTATTAGCCAAAGGTATATAAATCAAGCAAACCTTTGGTATTAGCCAAAGGTATATAAATCAAGCAAACCTGTGGTATTAGCCAAAGGTATATAAATCAAGCAAACCTTTGGTATTAGCCAAAGGTATATAAATCAAGCAAACCTGTGGTATTAGCCAAAGATATATAAATCAAGGAAACCTGTGGTATTAGCCAAAGGTATAAAAATCAAGCAAACCTGTGGTATTAGCCAAAGGTATATAAATCAAGCAAACCTGTGGTATTAGCCAAAGATACATAAATCAAGCAAACCTGTGGTATTAGCCAAAGGTATATAAATCAAGCAAACCTGTGGTATTAGTCAAAGATATATAAATCAAGCAAACCTGTGGCATTAGCCAAAGGTATATAAATCAAGCAAACCTGTGGTATTAGCCAAAGATATATAAATCAAACAAACCTGTGTTATTAGCCAAAGGTATATAAATCAAGCAAACCTGTGGTATTAGCCAAAGATATATAAATCAAACAAACCTGTGTTATTAGCCAAAGGTATATAAATCAAGCAAACCTGTGGTATTAGCCAAAGATATATAAATCAAGCAAACCTGTGGTATTAGCCAAAGATATATAAATCAAGCAAACCTGTGGTATTAGCCAAAGATATATAAATCAAGCAAACCTGTGGTATTAGCCAAAGATATATAAATCAAGCAAACCTGTGTTATTAGCCAAAGATATATAAATCAAGCAAACCTGTGGTATTAGCCAAAGATATATAAATCAAGCAAACATGTGTTATTAGCCAAAGGTATATAAATCAAGCAAACCTGTGGTACTAGCCAAAGGTATATAAATCAAGCAAACCTGTGGTATTAGCCAAAGATATATAAATCAAGCAAACCTGTGGTACTAGACAAAGATATATAAATCAAACGAACCTGTGGTATTAGCCAAAGGTATATAAATCAAGCAAACCTGTGGTATTAGCCAAAGGTATATAAATCAAGCAAACCTGTGGTATTAGCCAAAGGTATATAAATCAAGCAAACCTGTGGTATTAGCCAAATGTATATAAATCAAGCAAACCTGTGGTATTAGCCAAAGATACATAAATCAAGCAAACCTGTGGTATTAGCCAAAGGTATATAAATCAAGCAAACCTGTGGTATTAGCCAAAGATATATAAATCAAGCAAACCTCTGATATTAGCCAAAGGTATATAAATCAAGCAAACCTGTGGTATTAGCCAAAGATATATAAATCAAGCAAACCTGTGGTATTAGCCAAAGATATATAAATCAAGCAAACCTGTGGTATTAGCCAAAGATATATAAATCAAGCAAACCTGTGGTATTAGCCAAAGATATATAAATCAAGCAAACCTGTGGTATTAGCAAAAGATATATAAATCAAGCAAACCTGTGGTATTAGCCAAAGATATATAAATCAAGCAAACCTGTGGTATTAGCCAAAGATATATAAATCAAGCAAACCTGTGGTATTAGCCAAAGATATATAAATCAAGCAAACCTGTGTTATTAGCCAAAGATATATAAATCAAGCAAACCTGTGGTATTAGCCAAAGATATATAAATCAAGCAAACATGTGTTATTAGCCAAAGGTATATAAATCAAGCAAACCTGTGGTACTAGCCAAAGGTATATAAATCAAGCAAACCTGTGGTATTAGCCAAAGATATATAAATCAAGCAAACCTGTGGTACTAGACAAAGATATATAAATCAAACAAACCTGTGGTATTAGCCAAAGGTATATAAATCAAGCAAACCTGTGGTATTAGCCAAAGGTATATAAATCAAGCAAACCTGTGGTATTAGCCAAAGGTATATAAATCAAGCAAACCTGTGGTATTAGCCAAAGGTATATAAATCAAGCAAACCTGTGGTATTAGCCAAAGGTAGTGTGCTTTCACGAAACATCCAAAACTTTGTACACATTTAAACACTCAAAACTACTCCTCGGATGAGTAGCAGCTAAACAAATGATCAAATCTTAAATCTGATGAAAAATTGTTAGTTGTGAATTAAATTTTCTTTAACTTCTCTACTTAACATTTCTTGCTATCTCTTACCGTTATCTTACAAAACGTCCTCATAGTGTATTTAAAAAGTGAAATTTTTCACGCCCAAAGAGTGCCTCCGAAACTAAAAATTTTCAATTTTGGAAATTTTTCTCTGAGTATCTCGACAAGAGCTTTAATTTAAGTATAATGTCGAGTAGGGTCGGTTTCCGTAATTAATTCTGTAAATTATGAAGGCAATTCCTGTGTGCCTCATAATTTATGTCAGTGAGTCAGTCAGTGAACCCGTTGCTTTATATAAGTAGATGTAACGTACGAGTATGACGACGTCCGGGGCGTTGAGACACAGCTCGGCCAGGGCGACGCGCGCCTTCTGCCCGCCGGAGAGGTCCTTCATCCTGATGGTGTGGGCGTGGCTGACCAGGCCAAACGTGCCCAGCTGCTTGCGGGCCTTCTCGTAGGGCAGGTCGAACAGCCGCATCAGGTACTCGGACGGTGTCTCCTCGGCTGTCAGGTGTTCCCCCGAGTGCTGGTCGAACTTCCCGATGCGCTGCGGGGAAGAAATGTTTGTGTTGAGTGTCTAGTTATTAATTTGCTGAATACATACTTGTTGTATTTCAACGCCACCCGTAGTTTTGTTAACCCTCGAACTGCCCATTATATTTCTCTGTAAGTTATCATGATCCTGGGCTTAGGTCTTACCATGCCGACCAAGGTAATAACTTCTTCCCTATAGGGAAAATTCGCTAAAAGTCATTGTTAACAACAATTCTTTAAGTTTTTCTTACATTTTATGGCACGGAGTTAATGGGTGAGATGCCTTGTTGGCCTTATTACTGACTACGACTGACTCTTTTAGCCAGGATCATTAATTAATAGTCCAATGACTAATGACAACTGACTAATTTCAAACCTTTACAACATTTTCTCAGGATCGATGATTTTAGCTGGTTTATCACACCTAATTATTGATTTTTATAAACTTATTTTAGTTTAAGACTTAACAATTTAAAAAAATACAGTTTTAGCAATGGAAACTCTTTTCAAAACCATTCTTCCATTAAGGTAACTTTCTGATTTGCAAACTCAAAAAAGGTATTGCAGTTCATTCAATTCCCAATAAAATTGTATAGAAATTCAACACGTTGCATATAAGTTGGTGTTAAAATGAATATAGGTATAAAAAAACTTTTGCAAATTTGAACCAAAGGTCTTTTTTGCATCCAGAAACATAAAAAAATATCATGGTCCTGGCCGTCCTGGGCTTAGCTTTTAGCTAAAATAACATGTATTCCCCCTACAAAGTTCGCCAGAAAAGGAACTAATTACGAGATGTTTTTCTCAAATGAAAACTTACCAATCGATGGTTTTTCCTGACTTCACCTTGCTGAGGTTGCAGGCCACCAGTGAGGAGATTCAAAAATGTTGATTTTCCAACTCCATTAGGTCCGACAATGGCCACTCTTGAAGACAGGTCGATTCCAAAGTCACAGTCGACAAACAAGGGTTTCTGACCGGAATATGCGAAGGTCACATCTGTGAAAAATTTCTCACTGTTTGTCCACAATTTAGTTTCAAATTATTCTACAGTGTCATTTTATTCTGACTAGGGCTCATAAAAAATACTCAGTAAGGAAATTGACTTCAGAATCTAACACTTTTTAATCGTATCCCATATTTTTATCCTAGTTCAAGATTGGGAGCTCAAATCGGCAATACTTAATTGGCTGGTGGAGCTACCCTACTATTCAATTAGTTTTTTTCAAGAAACCTCCGATATGTAAACCTGTTTTTGATTAAAACGCAATACGTAAGCAGCATGCACGATAAGTGTTGTTACAATTAAACCGGATACAACCAATTACTTCTCACAACACTACAAATATTTACAATACTGTACTTACGACGGTGAACATACATAAAAGATTGTAAAAGGCGTTAAATTTCACACAAAATGACAAACCGGTCATCATCATGCTCAATCAGAGAATAGCCTAATGGCATTTTTGAATTATTCAGATGATGACCGGTGTGACTGGGTGAAACTGATCGCCTTGTACCATATTTGATGTATATTCACTGTCTTGAATGCAATTACATTGTAAGTGTAAATATTTTTTTAAAGTTTTGCGAGACATAATTTGTTATATAAATCTAATAAATTACAGCAGACGCCCTCCTCGCTTCAACCGGATTAACCGCTCTCTTTCCAGGAAATGACTCATGTCCACCGCCGCAGCTGACGACCCGATACTTTACCATAAAAAACGTTGAGGTCATAAAACGTTGATCATATGTTTCCTTAGCTACTCAAGTACTGCATCTTGGTAGCTATTTGTGGTCTCTATTTTTTAAATGTCGTATAAGTTTGATCATATTTAGTGCTTAATATGACAATAACCAAGTTAAGTCAACTAAAGTTCGTGTAACCTTCTGGTCTCTTGTCAGAGTTTCCAGGTTGCACTAGTGCCTCTATGACCTATCGACTACCTAAGTAGCCAAAACCAACAGCTTAACGTGCCTTCCGAAGCACGGTAGCAGTCTGAGTTTTAAAGTTCAGATGGATTTCACTTGGAATTGAACCCGTGTCTTTAGGGTGAGGCCCAGTACTCAACCCAGTCAGCTATTACTGCCACTTTCGTTATATGACCAGGGTTCAGTCTCATGAAAGGTGGTAACCGAAACAGAATCATATTTTAAGTGAGCTGTTTTCCAGTTTCTCCCCTACCCAACTACCTCCCCTACAACCACTCACTGTGAAGCCCCAGGATGGGGGGCTGTAGCGGGGGCGGATCGGGGAACGAGAACTTGACGATGTATTCCTTCGGCTTCTGCAGCAACTCTGGCAAAGCTTGGTCCTCCTCCTTCTGCGTCTTGCTGCGGTTCTTCTCCTGCTTCCTGGTCAAAGCCTCTTTAGTTTTCTTCTCCTGTAAAAAAACATCTTTTTCGTCACACTGCTTCAAAAAAAGCTGTTTTCAACACATGCATCAAAGTGTTTTTTACTCCTAGGATGAAAAGTATCATTTTGATGATCTTCTTTGTCCCTGGACAAAAGACATAATTTAATGACCTGTTAAATAAGAATTGAACGAATTATTCAACTTGTAAACATTGGAAACTTGTATAACAGCTGTTTGTTTGGAAAGATCCAAGATGGAAGAAAACGTTCAAAGGTAACCAAGTAAACAAAATTCAGATTTTGTGAAATTGTTATCTTAATATTATTTGTAGTATGAAAAAAATATAGTTCATTACTGGACCATAAGTGGCCTTTTGATCCTCGCTCATTTTCTAGCCTCAGCTGTTAAACTTGAGCTCGAATAAAAAATGTCACTTTTGGTCCTAGTGATGAAGTATACAAGGGGTCTCCAACCTACGGCCCGTGGGTCACATCCGGCCCGCCAACAGTTTCTAACCGGCCTACGGTTAGCCCAATACATAATATTGAATAATTTATTGAAAATGTATTCAATACCTTTATTGAATAAAAACTCAATATATAATTGTATTCAACATTCACAGTCCTACCGTCAACCACTGGTAAATATCTCATTTCAGTTATCTCTGATCCCTCCTGTGGGAATTTATTTTCCTTGATAGTATAAAGGGGCTGTTGACAGAAGAATGTGAACATATACCGTTACGTACGGAGTGAAGGTTACGGCTGCGTGTAGGGGGGGAGAAGGGACTGGGTAGTAAGCACTCAACTTGGTTAATTATTACTAGTTACAGAACTTTAAGCCTTTTTTAACAATGTTTAAAAATTGCTGATTTTGAAACTACGATTTTGTTAGACAATTACAACATACTGAACCTTGATAAACACGTTTAAATCAGTAAAATCTGTATCCAGTTAGCTCAGTCCAGTACAGTTTGTCAAAAATTACTTAAAATAAACGAACAAATTAATTCCACAAAATTAAACATCAAAGTTAGAAAAAACTGCTACAATAGCCTTAAAACTTACCATTTAACACCTACATTTTACTAAATTTCCGGAGAGGACCCCCGGACCGCCTACTCCTTGGGGGGTATTCCGTACCCACCATACCCCCCGGATGTTATTGGCCCTCTTAATCTCCAATCATTTATCATCTGGCCCTTAGGGCAAATAGGTTGGAGACCCCTGAAGTACACTACTATGAACAAAAAACTGAAGTTGATAAATACTTAGATAATTATTTTTATGGTAGACTCTCATAAATCTGGACTGATGTGGTCGACGGCCACATCGGCCACATAATCCACTCTTTGTATTTAGAAAAATCGGGATTATTCAGTGGTGGAGATGAGTCATCTGAAACCAAACTAAGGCCAAGTGACACATGCACTAACAGAGTACCAAGACTCTCCCGCCCCCTCCTCAAACCCGCGCGGCAACTTCCACTGCCCCATAAAGCATAAATGACATCAATTTCACTGTATCACCGATGATAGAAAATACATGTCATGTGGGTTATTCGTATGAAAACTAAAGGAGCTAACGCTTGAAGTTTCATTTTTTAGTTTTTATCTAAAACAAAAAAATCAAGATCATCGAAACGGACTACCCAGAGTCTGGACTAGGCCTATCCAGATTTCTGAGAGTTTACTGTATTATTTCTCAAGTGTTTTTTTTTTCAGTAGGCCTTAACTCCCTTCATACTTCATCAAAACCAATAATTAAGTCTTCATTTTGAAAATTAGCTCACCGTTAAATACAAAAAATAAACAAACAATTCAAAACCATAAAAATTATAATTTAACTTACCAGATCATCACCAGATTCACACTTACTTATTCGTCAACATACTGGTGGCAACATGATCAAGTACACCTAACTCAAAACAGGCGTTTCAATGCACAAGCTGTTTATGGGCAACTCTAAAACTTGATTAAGTATTTACAACAATTTGACATGCTTTATCTTATGATCCCATTTTTTTCCTTATGGGACGGGACATCTTACACTCTGCATGGCGAACTTGTTTCAAATTTAAAATCGCGTTCAATATAGTGTAATGTTAGGTAAATTACTATTTCAATTGATAAGAAGTTTACTCACAGCTTGTTTCTTTGATTGTCCATGAGCTTTCAATTCTTTCAACCTTTTCTCTTGCTTATCAAACTCTTTCAACATTTCTTTTCGCTTCTGTACATACATTTTCTTAAACATACTGTAGTTGCCTTTGTAGTAATGCAACTTTTGTTGATCTAAGTGGATGATTTCGTTACAAACATTGTCCAAGAAGCTCTGGTCGTGAGAGACTATCAGAAGGGTTTTCTTCCAGCTTTGCAAGTAACTGTAACATAAACAATTATCAAAATTGTTATATAACTTTACACTAAACAACTGAAAGCAACAAATTTAGTTGAGCTTAAAATATATTATATTTAGTTCATTTGTAAACATCTTAATGTTACATATACTAGACCTGCAATCCTATAGGAAAATACTGGACTAGAGTATTGGGGGATGTGGAGGGTAAAGACTTGTTGTTTGCTACTGCTACGCTTAAATAATGCTGCTCTGTCAATGGCCGGCCAATTTGTAGGGGTGGGTGAGTGCTCAAGTTTTCGAGTACCTGTCGAGTATTTTCTAATACTCGAAGGCCGAGCGAGTATTAAGAGACTACTCAAACATTTGAGTCAAGTAGTTGAAAACTCCCACCGCTTACCCAAGTTTACGCCGCTAATCAATGTTTAAAGTTTAAATAAGTGACTGAAATAAAGAAAAATAAGCCTAAAATCTATTTTTAGCTCATATGAAAGGAGACAATGACAGGTGGGTTATTTATGGATACCTGTGAGTTAAGATAAGTAAGAGAGGGGCAGGCACAAGGAGTGTTCGAGTAGGGGGGAAAAATCTGACCTTGGAGATAAGGAAGACTCCGGGATGGGAGGGGGAGGGGTGGGGTCCGGTTGTTAGCAATAAATCAGTCAGCTGACCAACATTATTTCTTTGTTGACCCACAACTAACTGTTTGTGTTTATCTGTCTAGAAGTTAAGGCCGGGTCACACTAGGCTGGTTACCAGCGCTAGTTAGTAGCAGCTAGCCAAATCAAAATAAACAAATAAATAAAATATTGCGAGCCTCTAGCTGTACAAGCCACTGTCAATATTTAATTTACGTCTTGAATGAAACAAAAAGTGTACAATCACTGGTGTTAACCCTCTAGGTATTTAGTGTCGCTATAGCGATACAAAACACATCCGCTGGGGTGTTTACTGTCGCTGCGTCCACACAGCAGCGTTTACGGAATAGGCTTTGGGGCGCATTGAATCTTAATGAACCGGATCTAAACTGGTATCGCCGTTTACGGCAGATTCTAAGCTTTCTCCCGATGTCTGCCTGCAGACGCTTTTTAAGTTCGTGCAGACAGCTGAAGTGTGAAGGTTTGTTGTGCGTCGTTAACCTAACTTCGGGAATGGTGTTGTTATGCGATGTTTTTCGTTGTTTTTATTTGTAAAAATGGACAGTATTGACATACGTGGGGCTTTAGAAGAAAAGTTTAGTGATGATGAATGGTTGGTTGATGTTCCTAGAGAAATAGGCGGCAGTGATAACGAGGTAAATTATTCTTCCGACTGTAGCGTTGCCAAGGCCATTTTGCTAATTTGCTATAGCACGCAACAACAGATTATTATCTAAAACTTTTTTATTTGCTGCTTTACCTGATTATTTGTTTATATATTTAGTATCCTTATACAATTTAAAACAAATAGGCTATTTTGAAAATTGAATATTCTAGAAACGTTAATGGAGCACAAACTTTAACATTTTTTTATTTATTTTTTATTTTTATTTATTTTAACATCACATAATTTGTCTATTATAATTTGTATTAGATGTTACATACATAACATTGAAGCCCATGATTTTCTGAACAAGAAAAACTTTACAATAATGCAGTTTGGAGTGTTTTTGAGTTTTTTACATTTATTTGAATAAAACGCTGCAAAATCACCAAAAAAGGCAAACATTAAGACCATTATTAAAGACACTTGGAGGGTTAATTTGAACCAGCCGATATTTAACTACAATAAAAGTGCAGAAAACCGGATAAACTTGGCAGTTTATATTTCATTTCAAGGAGGTCTATCAGCAAAATAGGCCTACTGGAGACAAACACTACACAACAAAGTCGCGTGCCGCTGCCATTTTCTGGTGAGGAAAATTAACTAGTACATATATGACGGTGTTGCTGTTTCGCCAGACCAAATTAGTATTCCAATTCCGCTTAGTCCTGTTTCTGGAAGTCAATGTGGTGCCTTTCGGAAAGTGTTGAGTTCTAAAAAGCAGCCTGCCGCCAAGATCAGCCAAGTTCGGTGGTAGAAAGAAAACGATCATGGTTCCGAGCCTAAATACATTTTAATATGTCACCTTTGGTAGTTAGATGTTTACCAAATAACCATTTTTATTATTGGGTAATAGAGTTATTTATAATGTATTTGTCTGTCTATTTAAAAATGTTATTCTTGCATATTATTAAATGCGATAACAATATTATTCTAATATTGTAAAACGATCGATCATTAAAAATATTAAAATGCACACATGTATAAGTTAGTTTATAGGAATGAAGGTGAAAAATCAAATTTGTTGGATTATTCAGAACACTGGAAATACCCAAATGAATCAACTACTAGCAAATCTAGCATATTAGATCTTAACTACCATTTGTTTACAAACCTGCTTAAGTTGCTAACATCAGCTAAAACATCTGATAATTATTAATTTGCCACTATACTAGCAACTAGCTTAGTGTGAATACTGGAACCTCTGTGTTTTGCTAGAACAGTTTGTGTGGTCAGACGCTGTTTACCTGCTTTTTACTAGCAGCTAGAGCTAACAACTAGCATCTGGTAACCAGCACAGTGACACGGACTTTAAACATTTGTAATCACTTTCTTGTTAAAATGTTCTGGTTTTGATGGTTGTTGAAAACAGTATATATATATATTTTTTTCATTTAAATAATTATTCTTTCATGGTAAAATAAAGGTTAATAATAATATTATTAGCCTAATTCTATAATATGTTATGTTTATAATTAAAGTTTAATACGTAAAAAAACATTGTGTTCAGTAAAACAAAATTTTCTTTTACTTTTTAAAGAACTACTCGACTCGATACTCGAGTAGTTTGGTTCAATACTCGACTCGACTCGATTTAAAAAACACTACTCACCCACTCCTACCAATTTGCTTAACTAAACCTCTAAATCAAAGATCAATCCTAAAGCTACTATTTAAAGACACTCGACAAAAAACACATTCAAGAACAAGTAGTAGGGTTTCTTTAAAAAGCAAACCCTACACTACTCGCTGGATGATTACGTGGAAGATCCATTGCCATTGTCAGGCCTCGCCACCACCTAAGGGCCTTTATTATTATACAGAGCCACTCCAGTGACGAACGCCCACCGCAGTATAGACGCCCGGGCTGGCCACACCTGTAGCACATTCAACCCACAGCAGTTGCCCGCCCTAGCTTCCTTATAGCTCAAGATGTCTTTGTCAAGTGAAGTAATGTCGTAGAAGTAAATAATAAAACTTTCTACATTAAGATTGTCCAGAACCATGGTAATACATTGAAGATTATTTGTTTCTGGCGATCAAACAACGTCCGAGGAAAGTCTGTAGAGTCAAGACAAGGCTAGTGACAGAATGGTGGCGCTGATCAGTGTCTCAGTTTCTTAGCAAATAATGGTCCACTACCACAGCCACAGTCGCGCAGGGTTGCCACAAGAAGCGAGGGTAGGCGTCTGAAGTGGCCAGCTCACGCGACCCCTAGCCACATTAAGCTGTGGCCCAGCTTATCTTTATGGACCTTTCAAAAGCCTTTGATAGTGTTTCGCATGAAATATTACTAAATAATTTAAGGAACTTAGGCATTTGCGATGTTACACTAAACTGGTTTGAGTCGTATATGTCTAACAGACAAAAATATGTTGAATTGAAGCATGTTACAAAATCAAATCAAATATCTCATACAAAATCTTTACTACAAACAACCGAGTATGGAGTTCTCAAGGATCTATTTTGGGGCCCATTCTTTTTCTGTTATTTAAGAGGGTTTCCTTCAATTTTATCTGGTCATCAGAGCAAGTTATCTCTATGCAGATGACTCCAACTTAATAGTTACGGGTAAAACTGTAAATGAAGTGGAGAATATGGCTAACAATGACCTTGGGCTGATTAATAATTACTTTAACAGTAAAAATTTGTTAATACATTTTGATAAGACAAATCTTTTATCTTTTCATACTAAACAAAATAGGAACAAACCTACACCAGACTTTGCATTAGATAGTTTTAAAATATCTCAATTCAGAGATACAAAATTCCTCGGATTTTTGTTAGATGAAAATTTAACTTGGAATGATCATATTGTAGCACTGCAGAAAAAAGTTTCTTCTGGAATATTCGCTCTTAAAACTATGTCTAGATATTGCTCAATCGAAACTCTAAAAACTAATTACCATGCTCATGTTCATTCTCATATATCCTTCGGCATTGTTTTGTATGGAGCAACTAGTAACAAAAATGTATTAAGTATTTTGAAACTACAAAAAATTGTCATTAGAATAATTATGAATTTGAACAACAGGGATTCAGTTAAAGAATTTTTCTTCAGTTTAGGAATATTAACAATTTATGAGCTATATATTCTTGAAACAGTTATGTTTGTTAGGTATAACAGTGACAGGTTTCCGAAATTAGGGTCAAATCATAATTATAACACAAGAAATAGGAATCAGCTGGCTAGTCAGCTACATTCAACAGAATTTTATCTTAAAAAGCCAAGTTCTGCTGGTATCAGATTTATGAAGTCTGTACCCAATGATCTCCTATTGGTACAAAATAATTTTAAATTTAAAAAATATTTTTCTGGTAGAAAAAGCTTTGTATTCATTTGATGAATTTACTGAAAACAATTTGTAATAACTTTATAAATACTTTAAGGGTGTTTGCTCATTTAATTATTGGAATAAAATGCTTGTAGTTGTATTTAATACACTAGATTATTATGATACCATTCAACATTTGTATAACCATTTGTAATTATGCATGATTGTACAAATTTTATTGAATAAAGCTAATTTGAATGGTTGTAGGTATTGCTTGGATGAGCTTGTCTGAGCGTCCCACTGCAGTGGTTCTGTATCTAGTATCCCAGCATCGCACTCACTTGTCCAGCCAGATGACGGCGTTGAGGTCCAGGTGGTTGGTGGGCTCGTCCAACAGCAACAGTGTGGGCTCTATGTACAGGGCCCGCGCCAGCGACACTCGCATGCGCCAGCCACCGGAGAAGCTCTTGGTGGGCCGGTCCTGCATGGCGCGCGAGAACCCCAAACCAGCGAGCAGCCGCCGCGCCCGCGGTTCCGCCGAGTCCGCGCCGATCGCTTTCAGCTCTTCATAAACCTGATGGTGATTATTCACTTCAATTAATGTATTTAACACATTGAGAGCTAGCGTCATTGGATAATTACGCCGCTAAACAAAAGCAATTTTCATGTTAAAAAAAAACTATGTTCAGTAAATTTAATTTCAGTTTATGAAAGTTGAATACTACATCTCTCGAGAAATGAGCACAACTGACCTTATGCTTTCCAAGCAATATGAGTGATATTGAAACCAGTAAGTAAATGAGGAAAAATGATTACACAAACAGAAAAAACGGACTCTTTCAATAGTCAATTCAAATTTAGAGTTTGAAGTATTAACTGATTTTGTTTTGTCACTCAGAATTAATACTCTGTAGGTGTAGGCTATACTCAATGTGACAATACCCAATGAGTAGTAAGTACAATGTGATTTTAATGAACTAGAATTGCCAAGTTATTTCTCTTAAAAATCATCTCTCTACATATATTTACAACAAAGATGTTTATGATAAATCTGTTTACATATGTAATAAGGTTTTTATGACATCAAAATGCTTACACCTACTTATTATCCAATATTCCATCCAAGATAGTCTAGGTCACTATGACTTCAGATAATCGAGACTACCAATGATGACTGAACTTTTAATTCATTATCCAGTTTCCATTTATAAATATGTCCATTAAAATGAATTTTCTTCTACTTCAAATTCAGAGTAGCCTACTTAAATATATTACTCGTGTGCGAGTACTCGAAAATTAGAGTTTTTTTGGCTGAGCATTCCAATACCTAGAGGAGTGCGAATAGTGAATTTTTAGTTCGGATCGGTTTCGGTTCGGATAGCTTAACTTCAGATCGGATACGGATCGGATGGTAAGGGTTTGGGATCAGATAATTTTCGGATTCAGATATTTAGCCTACCCTACCCCGATCACTAAAACTACCATATTTTCAAGTTGGAACTTAACATTTTCATTTTTCTTACAAGATATAAATAGGCCTATAGGCCTAGAATATTTAAGCTAAGTAATTTTAGTCAAAACACAACAAGTGGTTATTATGTTAACAAATGTATCTTTCTGAGTAAATGAGGACTTAACTATACATAACCTCACCAGAAAACAGCATGTCTAATTGGAGGAGCAATATACCAACCTCTGTAAATACTTGAGAATATTATCTTCTCTGCAGTGAAAAATAGAAGAAATATGTTTCCTGGTTATATAGGTATAAGAAAAAAGTATAGGTAATTTAATAAGAGTAGGCTACTCAAATCACGTAATTTCACCTTGACTATCATTAATCCCTATAATACACGTCATAAGTGTAACATGGTCTACCCTATCCATAGATTGGCATTACTTGAAAAGGGCATCCACTACTCTGCTCTACGACTATACAATGCTCTGCCCCGGCACCTGAAAAACATAGCCAGTGCAACAATTTTTCTTAAAAAGGTAAAAAATATTCTGATTGAAAGGTGTCCGTACTCGGTGGATGAATTCCTGTCAGACTGCACAAATATGTGAAGTAAATGTGCACTTTTTGCTAGAGAACAAATTTTAAAATTGTCAATTTAGCATTAAGTATTAGTTTAAATTTGACTTGTTTCACATAACAATTTGTTATTCACGAAATAAATTATTTCTGATTCTGATTCTGAATCCTTGTCATTATGCTATAACACCTTAGTCTAGCTGGGTGTAGGCCTAGTAAAAAAACAAACACAACACCAAGTATGGTCAGGCAAGAGAAAAAACAAGGAAACATTTTAATATGATTACAGCCTATTTAAAAGACCGGAATCACCGATGTTGATAGCAAAGCAGACATCACAACATTCTAGCATGACAGATCAGGCAAATAGGCAATCAGACCCTATTGAAACAATGAATCAGTATAGGATTTCAACTCTGTATGAGTTACCGTAACCAAAAACTTCGATATCCAAAGAATTTCCTTTTATAAGTTTACTAATTAGGCCTAGTTTGAATTTATTTTGTTTACTACAAATTAGAAAAGTTGTTTAACCTAGTTTGTCACCGGAATGTAAACAGACTACAAAGTGTCAGGTTGCATTTCAGACAATTGGCCACTTCACTATCGGCATCATTCTTTTTAAAAAATTTACATATCATGCTTTTCTTCCAATTCGGTTCCATTTTAAATACATGAATTTAACGGAAAAAAATAATATCCTAACAATGAAATCTATATAAATATAATAGAGATAACCCAGGTAACTAAGCAATGCCTTCTTGAATCCGTCATCAGGTCGTCACTGCTTTACACGTCGTCGTAAAGATATTCTACGAGCTTAATAATATATCTAGAGGTCTCGTCCGGAGGTAAACAATTGAAGTCTTTTCTTGGAGTATAAGAGCTCTAGCTGGATTAAGCTCTTTGATCATACCGGGAAACTTCGCCGTAGAGAAAGCTATGAATCTCGTTTTGGGCTAGTCAGCAATATTTTACTCAGTGTTTTTCAACTGTATTGAATGGAAGGAATAAATCGGTAGCAGCAATTTTAAATTTCATAAACTAACATTTCCGTATGCAACTTTTGAATTACAGCTTACTCTATGAGAGCTTGCTTTGCTCATTGCATTCGTGAGAAGTTGAAACTATTGGAAATCGACTATTGGCAAAAAATTATCGACTTAATCGCCAGTAATCCACAATTTGCGGTTGTTTACTATCAAAAACATTCGTTATCACACATTCCTCTTTATAAACCGTATTCATTCTGTTTACTAAAATGATGTACGATCCGGCCGTGTATCGCGATACGATACCTGATCACACAAATATCGAATCGACGAATTGATACGAGTTAGGTACCGAAAACATTCAAAGCTAAAGGAATTGCGTCATGATATCCGATCCGATCCGAAACCGAACCGGCTTTTCGGATATCCGCACACCTCTATCCAATACTTAATTTGAAGTTTTGAAAAATATTCAAAAGTTTGAGCGAGTATTTTCTGCCGATTGGCAGACAATCTGCGACCTGCCAAATCGCGTAGAAATGTCCTCAAAAGACGATTCCACCACAAAAAATCAGCCAAAAATGACGATGAGAAACATGAACCGGATGTAAAAAACAACCGGATGTGTGTAAATGACGACTGGACCACTTAAATTCGGCCAGAGTAATTTGCATACCGGTATGTAATTGCGTAGTTTGTGTAATTTTCTGCATAACTAAACATGGTATTGCTATTCATTCATTAGTTGGAAACCATGTTTAGACTAGGGCTATTCAATTTGGAGTGTTATCAAAATCCCATTACACTATTTGAAACTACAAACAACAATAATATATTGCTGACGGAAAATACTCGAAACCAGAGAATAATTGACACTACTAGACTCGATCCAAAAAATTACTACTCGCACACTCCTATTTAAAACAGAACTTTTTGAAACCTGCTACAGCTCGGCTGCGTTAACATCGTTCCTACCTCTTTCAACCGTTCCTGCACCTCCTCCGACATGTTGCCCTTCTCCTGCTCGCCCTCCAGCTTCTTGCACTCCTCCAGCAGTTTGGTGCGTTTCACGTCGGCCCGCAGCACCGAGTCCACCGCCGTATAGTCGTCAGCCACCACCTCCTGCTCGCAGTACAGGATGTCGATGTTGGGCGGGATGGCGAACGCGCGGTTCTGGATGTGTCTCAGCAGCGTGGTTTTGCCGTGCCTACGATGAAAAAAGGTTGATTATTTTATGAGTAGTAACTGTTCTATATATAATTTTTAATGACCCCTCAAAACGTGTTCAGGGGATCAAACTAGGAACATCTATGGTGGTCCCAGGCTTAAGTTTCACCAAGTAGGTTATGCTAATAGCTCACTTTTCCAAAGGAAATTTGCTATTAACACATATTTGGGTTATGGTAGTGTTATTGTTATTTAGCTTAGATTTCCTCGGTTATTGAAACGTACAATTTGTAAGAGAGTTCATCTTTATGCACAGCCTAACTCGGTAGTGTTTGTATGTAGTGTACAACAAGCTCAAGTGTTTTTGTAATCTAATTCTATCATGTACTTTATGGACAATTTTGAGCGGAATCCATATTTTAGCCCATGTTTTTTCAACCGATTTTCCATGCATTAGGATGACGAAATGAAGTTTTTAAATTGCTCACAACATTTATGATTAAGATTTTTTCAAGCTTTTAGATGACTTGGCATGAAATATTTTATAAAATATTCACAAAAGTATGTGTAAAATCAGTTAAAATTCTAAAAAGTTATAAACAATATCCAAGTTTTAAATGTTAATAAAATACTAAATCAAATCAAATTAAAACTTTACTTATTAATTTATGTAGTTTGACATGAATAGCGTCATAGAGAAAGATATATAATATATAAATGAATGTGAATGGCTAAAATAATTAAGGTAAAACAAATCAACTTAGACCTAAAACAATATTATCATTTACGTCGACAACTTAAAATCACCACCACCACGTATAAACAGTATTTTAATATACTCCCCTCCCAAACTGCAAAATCATAAAAAAAAATAATGCAGCTCCTTGTTACCTCATAAAAATTGTATTCACAATTGTATCTATTTTTATGTTAAGGAGGTTGCTTGATGTACTAAACCCTATAATAAAATAACCTAAGTAATTGTTTTTTTTTAAATTTCTTAACTAGGCCTAGGTAAAAAAATAATGACTGTCACAGAGCGGGTCATAAAAGTATATGGGTTGATGAGTTTGGATGTTGAAATGCTAGGTTCTAACAGTATCCATCTGTCTCCAAATGCTTCAGTTTTAAACGTTTAATATTTACACACATGAAAGAACACTGCTCGCTACTGAGATGTTAATTTGCCTTAAAAGGTCTGTACCAGTAACTAAATAAAATAAGTAACTTACCCATTTGGACCAACTAGACCATATCTTCGACCATGAGCAATAAGAAGAGTTGCGTTTACAAACAAGTCATTCCCCTTGGCCGAAATACTGAAGTTCTCTACCTATGAAAATAATATGCTAAGTACTAAAAATATTCATTATTCTAAATATATTAGATACAAAATTGTTACAAATATTTCAACCATTGCTTGCCAAAACAATAACTGCATAAAGCGTGAAAATTAAGATTACCAATTGAAAACGAATAAATAAAGTGAATATTTGCCCACAACTTGAAGGGTGTCGAAGGAACTACAAAAATTCACATGAAGTTACTAGAGCCGTAGTGAACAATACATATTAAACCCTTATTTATCCTATTAACAGATAAAGAGCGTACACCTAATCCTGTATACAAGAGCAATACGTGGACGCAAATTTATAAAAATTAGAATATCATATTATCGATTCACTTTAAATTGAAAACATCAGTTATGATAATGGTACATTAACAAAAGACCCAAAAATAACATAATAAGGATTTTAAAATAAAACATTAAGTACTGAGCATCTTAACAATTATAATTTGTTTACTAATATTTTATGAACACAAAATTACACTTTCCTTGTAATAATAATTTATACTGGAATGACTGTCGAAAAACAAAATTTATGATGGCTCTATTAATAGGATGGCTTCCCTGTCACTGTTCTTCAAACCTGTAGTTGTCGCCACCATGATGATATGTGTAGAACATGTTAACTGAAGATTAGTTTCCTATACAATCAAGCAGTTAAACAAGATAATTTTTCAACTGCAATGCTGAGAGAATCTAGGAAGATAATTCGCTCCACTGCCCATTTTTTACGACATTCGACACTGGGACAGACTTAAGTTTCATAAACCATTTTTGCAGGGAGCAGGGTTTTGGCCAAATAACAGCTGGGCCTCTTCCAGGGGCCAAATTGACAGATCAAATAACTTCTTAATTTGTACTCCATCACAGCACAGGCAGGGGACAGACTTCACAGTCATGGACAGATCACAGTCTGCCCCCTGCCACGCTTTGATCATGTCCGCGTCGACAGGCCTGTCAAGTATTTTTTGTTCGTTTTCTACGTTGTGTCTGTTTGGTTGAGCCGTCGTTTACATTTAATACATGTAATAACTGTATTGTGTTTTTAATTCATTCTGACAAAGCCATCTGGTCAATCAACTTCAATGTAAACAAGCTGATAATGATGCAATAGCATCAAAACGTGAACAATTTCTTAAGACATACATTTGAAAGCAAGCAGTGTTCAATTTCTTGATGACCATTTCAATATGAGGTTTCCATGTTAAATTTTGATCAATGTTCAATCCTAAAAATTTAGTATATTCGACAAAAGATAAAACATTGTTATCATAAAATAATTCAAAAGTTAATTTTATCCTATTTTGAAGTGTTTGAAATTTTATGATTTGTGTTTTAGGACTATTTAGTTTTAACCCATTGGCATTAAATCAATTAGAGTTCTAAAAGTCACTGATCGAGCTTCACTTTTAAACCATCAGAATGTTTTGATTGAACTATAACCGTGGTATCATCGGCAAATAGAATAAGATTTGATGACATATTTTTAGGAATATCATTCATGAATATTAAAAATAACAAAGGGCCTAAAATAGACCCTTGTGGGACCCCACATTTAATTTCTTGCCATTCTGAATTAAATGTAGTGCCATTTTTCTAAATTATTGTTTGCTGTTGCCTATTTGTTAAGTACCCAAGACAATGCAAGGTTAGAAAACTTATAGTACTTAAGTTTGTCCAATAGAATATCATAATTTACACAGTCAAAAGCCTTGGATAGATCACAGAACACAGCTGCTGTGCTCCATGATCCATCCAAGCCACCAGACACCTGATTTATGAAGTCCGAAACAGCTGATACTGTGTTCCGACTAAATCTGAAACCAAACTGTTGATCCATGAATAAATAATTACTTTCAATAAAGGAATATATTTGATTATAAGCAGTCTTTTCAAAGATTTTAGACAAAGAAGGTAATGTTGATATCGGACGATAGTTATCGGGATCCTCGACCACACCCTTTTTAAAAAGCAGCTTCAATTCAGCATTGTTTAATTGATAGGGGGGAATGCCTTCCTCAAAACACTGATTAATTATTAAACATAGTGGATATGCAATACAATCCACTGTTTTCTTGATTATTTCTGTGGGGATTTGATCCCAGCCAACAGATTTGTTATTGTTCAAATTTGTAATAGTTTATTATACTTCTAAGAGTGATATGGGTTTGAACTGAAATTTTGTTTGCAAATTAGTATTAACATGTTTGGTAACTTTGGTTGCAGTATGTAAACAAAGTTTAGATTCAATATCACTCAAAACATTTTCAAACTTTTCATTAAATAAATTTGCTATGCTTTGACCATCTTTTAGGTGTTTGGCTCTGACACTCAAATCAGGGAAGTCAAGACTGTTACTGTTAAGGGGCCATACACATATTACGTAACGCACTTAAGGGGGAGGGTATGGTGTAGCATTATGCGGGGGAGGGGGGAGAGATTTGGATCAACGTTATGTAACTCACACATAATAACTCAAAGAGTTGGCACACTCCCTTATCTATTGATACTGTTATAAATCTTTAAAAATTCAAACATAATCAAATTGATATCTAAATCAAGGTTACAGTTTGTTATATAAACAATACATCCGTCATACTATTTTAATAACAGTTAACCTAAAAGTAAATACATAACGTGTTTTGAGTAAGTTCTGTATTGCTTTACACCTATGTTGTGTGTTGTTTTAGAGTGTAAAATCATGACTTGATACAGCAATACTGCCCACATCTTTAGTTTTTTAAGACATATTAAGTTGTTGTGTTAGTTGGTTTTGTATTAGTTATAAATTAAATTTGTTACATTTTAGCTGAGACAGTTTATTTTGTTGTTTATATTACTAGTAACAGTCTTATCTTTGTAAAAATTTTTCTTTGAAATAAGTTATTAAAGACTTGTGTTAAGAGAAAGTCATTTAAAGTTTTATAATTCATTACAATCCATACTCCAAATTAATTATAAAACGATGTTTAAAAGGTTTAAGCTTTTTTTTAAAAGTCTATTATGATTGAGTTATGTAACTAACACATAAGGGGGTGGGGGTATGGTCAAGCGTTATGGCGCATTACATGGGGGGAGGGGGGTCTGAAATGATGAAAAAATGTGTTACGTAGTATGTGTATGGCACCTAAGGACACCAAGTTCCGACTTGACAACATTCCACACTGCCTGACTCTTGTTATCAGCAGTTGGTATTACCTTACAGTTGGTTACCTTACATTTTCCTGGCCTTATCACATACAGATTTAAATATTTTCTTGTAACTTCTATAATAGTTTTGAAAACTAATATTAGGCCTATTATTAGTTTTCGCAATTCTACTCAGCTCTACTTTCTTTTCACTAGATATTTTAATTAATACCTTTGGTCACCCAGTTCTTGTTATTTTATTTTTTGCTTGGTCTATTAGAATAAATCTTGAGTGGAAAACAGTAATTAAAATTAGCCTTGAAGTAATGAAAACAAATATTAAAATTTGTTTGTGCATCACAAACAGTCGATAGGTCCCATTTAATTTCAGAAATACACTTTAAAAAATGGGACATGTTACTTTTTGAAAATAACCTTTTCTTAAAACTTATTTTTCTATTTAAAGTAGAAACAGACTTCACGTTTCTTGAGAGTTCAATGAAAAGTGCCCTATGGTCTGAAATACCCAACTCAAGATTCATTTTTGATCTTTTTATATTTGGATTAAGTAGGAGTAACCTATGCTGTTTGAAAGAATATTGTCTATACATGTACTTTTATTTTGAGTTATTCTTGTTGGTGAACAAAAATGTGCGTTAAAGCCGTAAATACTAATTAAATTTAAAAACATGTTTTTGTGGCTGGGAAAATTGGAGGTTTTTTAAATATCTACATTAAAATGTGCTGCAATATAGATCTGGTGAGTTTTAAAATACTTTTGTAACATAGCAAATAATAATTCTAATTTGTCTAAAAAATTGTTATAATTTATATCATAAGGAGTTCTGTGAATTGAAATTATAATAACACTGATAGACGGTATTTCAATACAACCGGCTTCAAAAATATCATCTTCATTATAAATATAAAAATCTGTTCTTTCTTTAAAATTGTACTAGTTACGTTTTATTAGTATACAAGAACCCCCTTTTGCTGTAGTTTTCCTACAACAATATGTTCCTAATTTATATTATTTAGAGTTGACATGATATAAATTTGATCTTTCAACAACCAATGTTCATTAAAACATAAAATATCTACATTATAACCTTCCAAATGCATGCAGTTCATGCCATTTTTAAAAAATCCCACCTTGAATATTTAGATGCATAAGCAACATATAATTTTTATTTCTCTTTCCTAAAATTTGTCTGCAATTTACCCACTTAACACATTTGTTATAAATATCATAGTGAGATCCTTTACAAGTAATCCAGTAATTATCTTGAGCCAAAAGACTTACATTAGAACATTCATTAATATCAACATTGGACGGATTAACCATTTTATCATGTGAAAAAGATGATTTTTTTTGAAATTAGAATGTATTATTTGTTTTATAATTACATGAGACTTTATTAGTTGATTTTTTACTTATAACTATAATTTTAGTATGGGTGTCCCCACTCCGCAGGGTCCGAGTAGTGGCGCACTCACCCGGGGATGGGATGGCACCATTGCACCGCGCCAGGTGTCTAGCCAATGCGGCGTCAAATAAAAACGTCTAATGATTTTTTGTCTGTTTCATGTACCGCCTGCGTCGATGATGGAGTTCCGTGCTGACCACGAGCCAAATGGAAGGAGGAACATTGTAGGGAGGGATCAAATGCGGTGGAGGGATCAATCTTGTAACCCAGGTGAGAACCCCAAAAGTTCCTCCATTCCAGGAGTGTGTGGATGGTGCGGAGCTAGCATCAGGTAATGGAATGCAATTAGGTAATGAAAGGTAACAATTTTAAAATATTTCAGATGTAACCCCCCCTTCCTATCCCCAAGGTGTTTGAAGCTACTAGGTTTCAACCAGCAAAGCACCTCCCTTTCCCATGACACAGTAGCTGGGTTCGCCCAGGGGTCTGTATCAATATCAATATCAATAACTATAATTTTAGTGTGGGTATCTTATTGGACTACGGACTTGTTTTTAATTTGTCACTATATTTTTTGAGTTTATCTTTTCCACATCAAATGACATCTTACTATCTATAAAAAACAGTTTTCGTTAGCCAGAAATATGAGTTTTTGGCAACTCATAATGGCCTTTGGTCAAGACACTATCACTTAACGGGTCTGTTAAATTGTCAGTCTGGACTGTATTACTCTGCTAACACATATTTTTTTAGTTTATTATGCAATGTTCTTTTCAATTTTACAATATGGCATTGAATTATGGGGCTCAACTTCATATGCTACAACGGTTTTTAAAATCCAAAAGAAATATTTGAGAATTTTGTCTTTTGCACCAAAAATAACATCTTGTAAACCACTATAACAATGGCTTCCCTTTACATACTTAAAAGTTGGTGATCTTGAAAAGTAACTACCAGTCCTACAGCAAAAAGCAGTTTGTTCATCGGGATCCCACCCGTTTCAAAAATAACTTTCAGTATCCAAGACATCGCCTTAGCCTTTTTGAAATATCCTCATATTATATGAGTCTTAAACTTTTCCACAGTTTACCTGCCAATTTCAAGGAAAGTGACGATTTGTATAAGTTTAAGAACGATTTAAAATTGTATTTTGCAAACAAAAAATTATTATTCAATTGTAGGATATCTAAATGAGAACACACGGATGTAAACTAGCATTGTAGGCTATTGTATTGATTTATGGCAATGTTCTATAGGTATTAAGTTTTGGTTTTAATTTTTATGACAATGTCACCTGTTTTCCCAGCTAGGCTGGAAATATGAAAATGTATTTGTGACATTAAAGGACTATTTCTTTTCATTTCACAAATCATGTTTTCTCCAATTTGAGCTGACTGACGGTATGTAAGTAATTTAGTTTTACGGAACTAAAATCTACAACTTCGGGTTATCATTGATGATTTACTGATTTATCCTCGAAGGTAAAGTCGTGAGACCTGTGCAAGAGCACACCTATGTCTCTTTACATCATGACTTTATACTGTGAAACTGCTGTTTGTGAGCTATAACACTGTTTGTGACGAGTGTGGTGAAGTTCTCTGTAGTCATTACATGAGTGTAATCACTAAGCTGTCGAGTGTCAGCAGTTTACCTTGATGTCCACAGCGTTCTCCAGAGCCTGTAGCTGCCCAGCCGTCTTCTGCGTCTGAGACACTGTGAAGTTGTCGCCGAGTTCACTGTGCCCCTGGCCTCCCTTCTTGGTCAGGAACTCCACCTGTTTCTTGAACTCTATCTGTAACACCATTATAGATTAGAGACAGCGGCCATGAGACATTTATACTCCATAACAAACGGAAAGCGTGATAAACCTATCTTGTTTATTCATGATTGGGAAGATGTCTGAAATTAAATCTTCCTTTAAGACAAACTTTGATTGCAAGAGACATTTTAACTGAGTAAGTTAGTTAAATTTAAATAAATTATAAATATCCCCGTTGCAGCAAACCTGCATAGTCAGCGAATTTCCAATGAATATATAACACAACACAGAAACACACTTAACAGGATTCATAAGAAATATATTCACAAAAAAGCGATATTTAATATTTTAATTATTCTCTATAAGAATAACATTGGGGATAAGTACGCAGGTTTGCTGCAACAAGGAACACAAAATAATGGATTTTTATGCAAATATCAATAGAACTCATCTTAGTGAAGTCACATACCAAGATCCATATACATCCATATATACATTCATAAACAAGTGATATATAACATTTTATTATTTTCTATAACAATAACATAGGGACCAAGTACTTAGGTTTGCTGCAACGGGAACCATAGGCAAAAAATTTTTTTTTGTGAAACAACAATAAACCACAACCAGATGAAGCCATGTACAAAATTTTGTCAGTTTATGTTCATAAATAAGCGATATATACAATTTTTCTTTTTCTCCAAAAGAATAACATTAGACAACGTACTGTGTTTAGCACTTTCAATATCTCAGTAACCAATTGACGAAGAGCAATGATCAAAATTCCAAATTGTTTGTTTTTTATGCTGAATTCAATAGTAAAAATTAAAATTTGATTTAAATAAAAATTACATGTGGACACCCCAAAAACCCCCACAAAAACCCCCCTTCGAATGGTGCGATTCGTCTGGTTTTCAAACTCGTTCAAATAAATGGTACTTTACACATTTATACCAAATTTTATTAAGATCGGACCTTGAGTTATCGTGCTTACGGGCACATATGTCCTACGGACATATACACACAATACAATATATATACAATATATACAATGACATCCATATATGTTATGGATGTATATATATATACAAATTTGAACGAATGATGTTTTTGGCATCTGGGGACCTCAAAATGAAAAGTTATCATGGTCTCGGGCTTAAGTCTTACCATGAGACCTACGGTAATAGCTTCTTCCCTATAGGGGAAATTCGCTAAAACAAAACTTCATTATCTTTAATAAAACAAATATTTTAAAACAATATTTCAAAACATCTGGTTGAAAATGTATGAGGTAGTGAGTATTTTAGTGGAACCGTATTAAGCGCTTACCAAAGGTGAAATATCACTGCACTCAACCGACCCTTAAAAAAAAGTTATATCTGTCCCTGTCTAAACAAACAATTCTCAGAGGGTGACTGGGGAAAAATTATTCTAACGACAATAATATTTACACTCTTAAATGCAGAAAGTCCTAAGGTCATAGGCCTAATGCAAACTAAAATCCAACATTAACCACGGTTAGAATTAGTTAGATCGTCCCTACTTATTTATTAATTGTGTGTCAAATTGTTGGCAGAGTAACATACTTTTGGTCTGGTTCCGAGTCCCGCCACAACTTATGCCTGACCAACAACAAGTCTACACATTGAGATGGGCTGAATAGAAAACTTTTAGCACAGATTTGATGCACTAGTTCACCCGAACATTCCATCCAGTTAATTTCCTTCTGTAAGGACCTTCCTCCTAAAGTGATACAAACCTGTAGGCCCTAGTTGGTTCAACAAAAATTTGTGTAGACATTCAAATACAGGCCTAGTGTTAAGTTTTACCTATAGTTAAAATAAACCACTTATTCCTACTTACCTCTTTCTTTAATTTCTTCTTTTCTTTATGAGTCATTTTCTTCTGGCTTTCTAAAACAAACATTTTAGAATAAGAATGCAAATAGGTCCCTAATGTAAATTATTGCAATTTGACAATATCTAATGCACTATTCTTGTATATCTACTGACTAATAACAGTCATGAATCTTAAAAGCATGTAAAAAGAATAATTACTATCTAGAGAGGATATTGGAAGAGTGAGGAGAATCCAACCTTGGTCTGGTACAAATTGAAGTCGGTAACCATAGTAGGAGGGGGGAGAGGGAGCGGGGATAATCAGTGATGCTGGTGGTGGTGGGGGTCGGATAACCAGTTGGTTGTGTGAGTGAGTAGCCTCTATGTAATGAAATTGTTCCTTCCAAAAGTGCCGAGTACTTCCTCTGATGTATATTGGACCCTCAAGCCCAGCACTGTGTCATTCCAGCCCTCTAGGATTCTGGCAGAATTCAGACGGAGTGGAGGGAAAATAAAGTTTTTGTAACTTCTAACTCAAAGCCAAAACTGTAAACAACGGGCTTCCGTTTGATCAGTTGTGCGAGTTTTGTTTGTGTAGTTCGCTGACGCCATGAACTTCCTTATGACAATTCAATAACTCTTTTGATTATTTATAAAGTATGCAATAAAATTGTGTTTTATTAATGTAGGCCTACACTTAATATTTTATAAATAAACCAACATTTTATTGAATTGTCAAAAGGACTTTAGTTCCGGATTAGTGAAAATGCAAGCAACAAATAAAAACATCGAATATATGCACTAAAAATGTGTTTTATTGACGTACACTTAAACCTTGACCGTTTTTACTTTTGGCCTTCCAGTAATCTAGTGTTTTCACTAACCCGGTCTGATATCTGCCGGATTAATGAGAAGCTACTGTATGTCTTGAAAATGCTCCAGACTGTTTCTGATTTTGCAGTTAAAAATATAGCAAAAATGTATTCATGATAAACCAATATCAATAATTAAAGAAATATATAGGGCCTAGACTAATTAAATCTCCAGAATTTTCACTTAATATTTTATTTTGGTTTAAAATAAGGCCCAGGAATCTATAGTTCAGTTGTTACTAGATGTCCAGTTAATACGAAGTTGGCACTGAAAGGGTTAACATTGGTTTTAAGAATAGGCAAAAAATGTTATCACTTTTATTTCCAAAGTTAAAAACTGAAATACTTAAGCTAGCCTATGTCTATTGTCCAAAGGCTTTATGTTTAATTACATTCAGAACTGTTAGGTAGTTAGGTTTTTGTATTAATAGAGACAGTAGGCCTAACGTTCTTTGAAACTGTTTGGGAAAAAATATGGTTTAAAAGGGCTTATTTTGTTTAGAGGTTGGCAGCCTTCCACTTTGGCTTCATGCCTATGTGTGGAACATATAAAGCAGAGCAAGCTATATAGTACTGAAACAATTTACTAGCCATGACTGGGTTTGGACCACACGACGGGGTCGTTGTCTTAGTTACGAAGTCTGCTGCCTTGTCTATTATGGCAGCGATTCACAATTATTGCATTAGGCAAATTAAAGGTGGGCGAATAAAGAACTGCTGCTACCTTTAACTTGTAACAACATTCTGAGTCACCGATAGTCAGGTTAGGTCACGTAGTTTTATGTTTTGTTTGAAATTGTTTATAGAGTAATCCTACCACTGCAGCATGTTGTATCAGTTAGTACTTAGGTACTGGTACCGGTACTCCACATCAAGAAACATTTTTCAGGGGGGGAATCTGAGGTGGTTGAGTAAGTGGTGAGGGGGGATCATTATGTAACTTACACATTTAAAATACAATGTTAGGCCTAGGTGTTTATTTTTATCTTCAGTTTTATGATCAGATTTATTATTCTTCTGACTACGGTATTCATTGTATACCGTATTCAAGATTTTTTGTAGTAAATTTGTTAACTTAGGCCAACTCAAATTTTTTAAAATCAAAAACAGTTAAGGCTAACTTATTTAATTGTTACCATTTAGCTGGGATAGTTTATTTTCTTGGATTAATCTTAAATATGATAATTAAGAATAAAGATAACTTCTATGTTGTCTTGACTTCAACTGTTTTAAACTTTGTTTTTTAAGGGTTTGTCATCATATAATTTTGTTGTTGGCTTAAAAATAAATGTTTGTATTTTTTTATTACTTAATTAATTTGTTACTACGAATGGTAAGTTACCTAGCTATAACAAATTTGGTTGGATTAAAAATAGTAGGAGCCTATCTCATTAAAAGGGTACAGTTCCACAGACGCTCTACAATATATTATCAGATGAACAATCGATTGTTTACATACTGGTATCGATATTGTTATCGATCCTAAATATCAAAATTGGATGAAATCATATGTTTTTACATAAATGTTAACCTGTTTAATTGTTTTACCTTAATTGTTTGGTGGTCACGTTTTGTTTGTTTATAATTATTTTTGTAGCGACTGATAGTATTAAAAGCCTTCATTAAATTATCGATATTTGTCTCAAAATTTTTTACAAAATAATGAGACTGCATTTCTTTAGATACAAGAACAATTTTTAGTTCCAAAACATCCGAAATGTGGAAAATGTGGAGTTGCAATGAAAATCTATCATTGAGGTGAAAATCAAGTTGTTTTTCGTAGTCAGAAGAGTTCTAAAACCAACCATCATATAGAGTATGTAAATGCGCTAAAAATCACTTTCTTTGTGCAGGCTCAATTTGGACTTTTGAGTATCATTACACTTATGGGTACTTTGGTATTATACGGATGCCACCCAAATGCAGCGCGCTGCGGCAGTTATGTTAGGATGGGTTATCATAAAAATGATTGTAGGACTTTCCTTGTTTCGTTACGAATCGAATGATACCTGATGAGTCATACTTCCGGCCGCCAAACCCCCTCCAAATAGGCCAAGGTCAGGTCGTTGACCGGAGCGCGCGCATCACCTGTCACCGACTGTATCTGGGTCAGTGTCATGAGTGATTTATTGCCGTGCACTACGTTACATTTGTTTTCATAATGAGTGACGTTCTTTTGATGTGGATTTTATCTCGAAATGAAGAGGAAACCGTACGTATTTTTATGATAACCCATCCTAACATAACTGCCGCAGCACGCTGTATATTTGGCGGAGTACCTGTGGTGATCGGGTCTGGCTGCTAGCGGCGGCGACGCATTCAACACGATCCTAGCGGACATCGCTGCCTTTTGGGAGGCACAACACAAAGACCGCTCATCAGAATGATGTAAAATTTGTACAGTAAGTCAATAAAAGTACGTTTTTTCGAATTATGTAGTTATCCTTTGTATCCGGTAAAAATTTAACCTCCAAAAATAGTGGCATCCGTATAATACCAAAGTACCCACTTATGTATTTGTTTTGGTATCAATGTAACCAATTATGATTTTCTAATACGTAATAATCGAGTTTTTCATTGAATATACTAATTTAAATTGACTTTTATTAGATTACTAATTTCGATTACCATATCGATATGTAAACAATCGATTGTTCATCTGATAATATATCGTATAGCGACTGCGGAACTGTACCCCATTAAAATATTTTCAAAGTAATGATTCTTACACGATTACTATGATTACCAATATGTTAACCCTCCAAGCGTTATGTGTCCCTATAGCGACACAAAACACATCTGTTGGGGTGTTTACTGTCGCTGCATCGACAGTCAGCGTTTATGGAATAGGCTCTGGGGTGCATTTAATCTTAATGAACCGGATCGAAATTGGTATCGCCATTTACAGTGGATTCTAAGATTTCTCCCGGTGTCTGTCTGCAGACGCTTTTTACGTTCGTGCCAATCGTACCTCAGCAGACAGCTTAAGTGTGAAGGTTTGTTGTGCGTCGTTAACCCTAGCAGTGGCCAACCAGCGTAATACGCTGGTTTTACGTGTCGCCTGAAATGGCCACCAGCGTAATACGCTGGTACGGGTCGAAATTTTTGTAACGGTAAAAAAAATCATTAATAGTCAACTCAGAAGTGAATGATATTTATACCATTCGAAAGATCACATTCTGAACTTTCATTTTATTACATAAATGAACCGTTTACAAGTTCTATAACAATGTCACGACGATCATAATTACTATGAAATTTTGCCACTACGCCATTCCTGCAGTCGACGCTCGGAAAATGTAAAAACACTACTTCTTTGGAATTACCCTGCTCGGGTAATTTTTGTCTTAGGATGTTGCGGGTGGTACCACTGCATAGCCAAAGAGTTTAGTTTCACTGTGGTATTGATTTTTAGAACGAAATATTGATTGCACAACAGTTACGATTTTATGAAAACACCTGTTTTCTGAATTCGTAACAAATGGCCAACCGGCGTAATACGCTGGTATGCGAAATGCGAATTACATCCAGTGCAAGTTATAAATACTAGTCATATAATATTTCATTTTGAAGAGGAAGAAATTTCGCGTTTGAGATTGGCAGCCTTGCGCATGGTTATTATTTCCGTCTGCTCTGTCGAAGACGAAGGAAATGCGTCACATCTCACATCTAATACGTATTAGTCGGCCATTCCGTGTTTTGTCGTCGCTGTTGGTAAGGTTACGCTCTCGTGTCATCCGCGAATTATTCCTAAATCCTTTATTATTTCGGAGTGTTAGTGTTAGTGAAGTGTATGTGTGTATATAACAGTAATCTTTATGCATTTTATTATGCATAAATATTACTGAAATGTGTGAAATAGTGTTTCTAAAGAGTTGTGTTTTTCTTTAGTACAATGTCTCGAATGTTCGAGTGTGATACAAACCAACAGGATAACATAATAATGGGAAGGGGGTGAGTAATTATATTTATTTTTATTACTTTTACAATTGTAAGGTAGGATGTATTTCATTATTGAGTAGGCCTAATATAAAAATAATAATTTTGTAATTTTTCGTACATGGTGACCGCAATTTTCAAATTTTGCTGTTTTCCGTATATACTTACATAATACTTACAAATAAAATTCTTTCCCCAACATATTATACATTTCTATGTAGGGAATTTAATGTCCTACTAAATGTATATATAGTATTTGGAGGAATAAATTTCTAAAAAAAGTTATATACTAAATACCGTAGAATCTTTTTTTTCCGAATACCTAAAATCCTAAAATTTCCAAAATTCATCTAATCATAAGTGATAACAATTTTTTACCATCAACTTTATGACTTTTTTACATTTCTTTTTTTCATTATCTTTACAAACATATACATATTATTACTAGCATATACATATTTACATTACCTTTTTACAGTACTAACTAACACTGTACAATTTTCACATTTTGCGGTTTTCCGTATATACTTACATAATACCTACAAATAAAATTGTTTCCCCAACATATTATACATTTCTACGTAGGGAATTGAATTGTCTACAAAATGTATATAATGAATTTTCCATAAAAATTCGGACGAAAAAGTTTTACCGAAGCTGCTTTTGAAATTTCAAAAATAAATTTCAATTTTTTTTATTTTTTTTACTTTGCTGAAAAAATTATCTCTTAGATCTTTTTTATTTGACGATTATATGATGCCCCTGTTCTTTCTGAACAAAATGAATATGTGGTTAGCTATGTTAAGTTCTCATTTCAAATTTATACGAATTTTCAAAAAAAGGTCTGCAAAATCGCCAAAATTGGTTGGCCATTCTACAGTTTTTGGGTGGCCACTGCTAGGGTTAACCTAACCTCGGGAATGGTGTTGTTTTGCGATGTTTTTTAGAAATTGTATATTCTAGAAACGTTTATAACGTTTTGATGGAGCGCAAACATTAAAATTTTTTTTATTTTTATTTATTTTAAGTTAACATCACATAATTTTTCTATTATAATTTTTATGAGATATTATATACATAATATTAAAGCCCATGATTTTTTGAACAAGAAAAACTATACAATAATGCAGTTTGGAGTGTTTTTGAGTTTTTTACATTTATTTGAATAAAACACTGCAAAATCACCAAAAATAGGCAAACAAAGACCATTATTAAAGACACTTGGAGGGTTAATATGTAACATATAAGGGGGGATGGACGGGTATGCTCAGGTGTTACGTTGAGGAGGGGGTCTGAAATGATGGAAAAGTATGTTATGTAAAATGAGTATGGTACCCCTAAGTACTAAAGCACTTTAAGTAGGCCTAGGCCCTACTCCATAGAAGATGTTTTAACTTACCGGCACCTAAAGTGACCTCTCCATTACCAGCAGGCTCATCAGCTTCATGTTTGACATCATCCTTGATAACATCATCTATGTCTTCAGAAACCAAGTCATCATTTTTGTCTTCACTTTGTGACAACACTTCCTTTTCTGATGATATAGATACGTCAACTAAATTGTCATTGATAGATTTTGTTTTCTTGGACTTTTCGTCAAGTTCCACATTGGCAACTTCTGTTGACAAATCATCTATATCACTGTCATCACCCAAACTTTCAGCACCTGAATCATCACTTTCTACAACTTTCTTTTTAGCTTTAACTTTTTTCTTTTGTTTTGCTAAAAGTTGATTGGCACTATAGTCATCAGAATCACTGCCTTTACTATTTAAAATATTTACCTCTGGTTCATTATCACTATCCCAATCTCGAGCCTTGCCTTTACCTTTGACTTTCTTTTTTGAACCAGTTTTTGAAGCAATTTTACTTGAAGACTGTCCCTCTGATTTTGGTGGATCTTGAACTTCACTGGGGTCATCATCAGAATCGCCTTTGACTTTGGATTTTCCTTTTTTCTTATCCTTCTTAGCTGGTTTTGTGACATGGTTATCTTCATCAGACTGCTGAATATCATCTACCTTTTTGGACTGACCTTTCTTTTTGCTTTGCTTTTGGTTCTTAGAATCTTCTACATCACTGTCTTCGAAATCATCTTTCTTTGAAGCCTTCCCTTTTTTAGGAGCCATTTTCACAACTTATGTTTTATGACAGGTAGAAGTTGATATATTCCAAAAAAAAATAAATATTTGTCCAGGTTAGTTACTGAATGGTAAGGTTATGATTGCATAAACGACACCGAACAATATGTTTGTTTTAATAATCACACAGCCTTTAGTATTTAAATGAATTAAAGCAAAATAACTCAAATATGTTTTGTTTTCTGAGTTAAAATATTAAAATTGATCAAATAAACTAATTATTTTCCTAAATTAACACGCTAAACGTATTTTAGGTTATACCTGTAACATTATGAAATGTATGGCTATGCTATGACGCAGGTCGTACTGCAGTGTTTCCACTTTCCACTCAGCGGTAAAAAATATCCCACGAGCTGATACAAAAACTCCCACTTTATTCCACACTTCACCTTATAATATCCCTCTAAATATCCCACACTTTCCCACTGATCTGTCAAACAGTGTAACACACTGTTAATGTTAAATATTATATGATAGATAGAGCTTATTTAGATCTACTAATTACCTATATTTTACATTTTAGTACCTCAAAGGATTTTGAGTAATGCGATATAAATTATACGGTTTGCCATAAGGCTGGCAAGTGAACTAATTAAGTTAAATAATTTAGTTATTAATATTTGTAATGGTACTGTAGTATAAGAGTACGACGTAGGTAATAACAATGGCAAATATTTTCCTTGTTAATTCCAACATGGCCAGGCCAGCAAAATTCATTGGTGAGATATAGTGTTCATTCTTCGTTCTGTGACGTTTATAAAATAATAAAAAGTGCAATAAAATTGGTAAAATAATAACAACGTGGGAAATTGGAAACCCCGCAACTGCCAGTACGACGAGAAAATCCACTAGATTAGAAGTACTACTGCTAAGGTGGTCTGGTCGTAAGCAAACTAGTAGACGTAATGCCGATTGCCGATTTCCAAAATATCCCACTTTATCCCACAATCCCATTTTATCCCACAAGCAGTCAAAATATCCCATATATGGGATAAAAATCCCCCAAGTGGAAACACTGGGTCGCAGGTCGCAGACGCACAGTGTTGCCACCAGGTGGATGAAATTTTACCCTAAACGTATGGTGAAATTACCCTAGACCTTTTTAAAATTACCCTAAGAGTATATTTTCTTCTCTAAAAGCTCAAAATACAACCGAGATTGGTTTAAAAAAATTATAACATTTAAATGATTGGTTTTAAAGTAAGGTAACATATCATTTAATACTCGTCTTTGGCCCTATATCACACATAAAACGAAATATGTATCAAACAATTCAAATAAATATTCTGTAGTAATATTGTTTACTTAATGTGCTGGTGTCGCCGATGATAGAAACTTGCTGAAACATGAAAATTATTAACAGTTATTGGGAGTACTTCATATTGTTTTATAAACTTATTTCAGTTGTACAAATTTGTTAATGTTATTTTTTTCTAAATAATAATGCCCAGAGAATATTTTTGTCATCTTATTACTATTTGATTAGATCAATATGTTTCATTGCAAATACACCACATCACACAAATTTACACGTTATGCCTTGTTGTCAGTGATGGGAAGTAACTCTATTACCCCAAAATTACCCTGATACCAGTAAAATTACCCTAAAAAAGGGTAATTACCCTAAAAGTGGCAACATTGGTGTTTCCACTTAGCAGTAAAAAATATCCCATGCGCTGATACAAAAAAATCCCACTTTATCCCACACTTTCCCTTATAATATCCCTCGTCAAATCCCACACTTTCCCACTGATCTTTTAAACTGAATCTTTTATTCATGTTAAAAATTATATGATTATTTAAAAATGTATTAGCCAAATATTTATACCCTTAATAAAGCTTATTTAGATTACTAATTACCTATATTTTTCATTATAGTGGATTTTTAGTAAATTCAACCATAAAATATAATCCAACTTAAATAATGGTACTGTATTGTTTGCCATAAGTCCAGCATGTGGACTAACTAAACTAAATAATTTATTTCTTTGAGAGGTACAAATATTTTTAATGTTAGTACTAAAGAGTACGACATAGGTACTAAATAATGAAAAATTGTACTTGTTAATTCCAACATAGCCAGGCCAGCGACATTGACGTGATTCAGTGTTCGTTCTGAGACGTTTATAAAATAATAACAGGTGCGGACAGCGAGGTTTAAAAATGGGAATGCCCGCAACTGCCAATACGTCAATAAAATCCAATAATAGAAGTGCAACTGCTAAGGTGTTCATGTCTTAAGCAAACTAGTAGGCGTAATGCCGATTCCCCAAAAAAAACACTTTATCCCACAATCCCATTTTATCCCATAACCAATATCAAAATATCCCATATATGGGATAAAAAATCCCTCAAGTTGGCTTATTATTCTTTTAGCGGATTGGTTTATTAAATAAACTCTGTTTCTCCACCATTTCTCCACCCACGTAACTCTTCCAGGACAACACAAACGGTTCTTTTCAGGACCACCCTAAGCATTTCAAGTTAGGGACCTCGCCTTTAAGATGGCAGGAGACTTTTGTTAGTCTCCAGTTGACCTTGAAGGTGACCCCCACCACTGTTCCAGAACCCCCCCCCCCATGGGAGGGGACTAAACTTCATCCAAAGTATGGTATGTTGGTACTGTAATAACGCGGCTCAGCAAGATGAACAAGAAGGTGCAATCAGAATTCAGATCCGACCAAGGGTATAACAGCAATAGCGAAAAAACACTATTTGGAAGTAAAACCCTAAATAACTGCTATACCCTTGGTCGGATCTGAATTCTGAATGCACCTTCTTGTTCTTCTTGCTGAGCCGCGTCATTAGAGTACCCACATGCCATACTTTGGATGAAGTTTAGCCCCCTCCCCCGAAGTATATCTTTCAGGGGGGTCTGGAACAGTGGTGGGGGTCACCCTCACCATCGACTGTCGCCTTTATAAGCGGGAGCAGTCAGCAGTCTCTTCGCAGTTACTTGCCGCCCGTCAGGGGCGGCCCGTCAGTTTTTCAGCGCCCGTGCAAAGACCAAATTTGCCGCCCCCGCCCCCCACCATCAACCATAACCTCCCTACCCCATAGTTCTGAGATAGACTGTCACTTGCGCGCCTCGCTTGTTGTTGCGTTCGCGATGTTTCTGGTTCCGTGCTGTGCTGATCACCTGAAATGACAAGCTATGGAACACATTCAGATAAGAGACTTGTGTAGGTCAAAATCTTGATTTCATATATTATCGTCCTGGAAATGTATCCCGTTTCCAATTTTCCGCGCCACTAAACTTTTTGCCGTAAAAAACTCAAAACCTTAAATAGTTAAAAAATCTAAATTTTGTAAAACAACAAATTTGCACACTTGTAGACAACGTATCACAATACACTGTGTATCATAAAACAATTATGTGTTTCTTTAAGAAAAATAATAATTAAAACAAACCCTTAAAACTGTGTAGGAACGGTAGTAAGTACATACTGATAACAGTACGTCTGTTCTGAGCGTGGGAAAGATTTCTTCCAGGGTAACCAAAACAATAATCAAAACGCTGATCAAAACCGACCGCGATTCTGACGGTTCCTGGAATCTGTGAGGCTGAAGTTTGCGATGGAACAGCAAAGTTTGTTGTTAGAGTTATTTTCGTTTTTGAAAAAACTAATGTTTTCTGAATATAACATTTGTTTATTGATTCTAATGTATAACTCGTTTTTCAGTTATACGGACTCTATCTTCAAGTATTTAATCTTTAAGGTTTTGTGCAGCTATAAAGCTTATTTTAATTTTTTTTTACTCTGTGATACAGTATATTGAATCTTATATTCTAAGAGTGTTTGGATCAATTAATTTTAATACCATTGACTCTAAAAACTCAAGTTGGGTGCAAACATGTTTTTATCGTTATTACTATTCTGTGATATACTGTCGCAACTTATTTAAAGTATTGCCAATTTGTTAAGAAATACAGATGATTAGTCAATTAACCACGACCAGAGCTCAAATAATCTTAATCTGTAGTGAGGAGAAGTATATGTTCAATTCTTAACATTTCCCACTCCATCTCCAATACTCCGAAATGTCTCAGTTGATAAATAACAACTTAGTTGAAATGGTTACTAAACAGACGGAACGATAAACTATAATTTTCAAAGTAAGCTAAACGAGTGGATCTTACAAGTAACGATGTAAGGGGGTGCCAAAATTTGAGGAGGGTGCATCATATTTCCCCCTTATTTCATATAGTACTAAACTCAAATAGATCAAATCCCTATTCAATACTCTCCAGTCTCCAAACCACATATTTCCTCATCTATAGGAACTAGTTTAAAACATTTGACGTGGGCGGATTAAAACAATTAGTTGTGTTACTTTATATTTTAACATTGCAAATTTCTTGCATCGTATTGAGAGTTTTATTCAAACTCTCAATACCAATCAGAATGCCCTGAAGTTGTCAAAAACCAATAGAGGTCAAAACAACTGCTCGTTTTGGAATAGAGGGGATCAGAAGTTGTATTATCTGATATGTAAATTTAATGTTTAAGTATGATGAAGGTACAAAACATGGTGAATACTCCTAACTTTGTATAAAATATTGCTTTTCAACAACTTATAATATTAATATACAACAATTTACAAAATCAGTTTGGTTTTTATATATTTACAAAATACTTTATGTTAGCGCTACGGCCTATGACCAGGTGGCGTACCGACGGGGAGGTGCGGGCGCGGTCCGCCCCAGGCCCCGCTTTGTCATAACCCCCCAAATTTTGAAAAAATGTTCGAAAGTCTGAGCGAGTATTTCCCGCCGATCTCCGGAGAATCGCTACCGATCTATTGTCGTATTTTCGGCTGTTATTACGTAGTAAAGTCGTAATTTTTGGACAGTATTTTGTTTTCCGTCGACGTTTATAGCTGATATTACGCGGCAAGGACGTTAATTCCAGATTATATAATCTGCAACGTCTTCAATTACGGCCGATAAAACGTGGTTCGGTCGCCATTTACACAGTTAGGTTGTTTTTTATGTCCGATTCATGTGTAATTCATAACGTTATGTCTCGTAATTTTCGGCCGATTTTACGTGGTGTGATCGTCTTTGACGGCCGTTTACTACGCGATTTGGCAGGTCACGATCGTCCAGAGATTGGCGGGAAGTACTCGCTCGAACTTTGGAGTATTTTTCAAAACTTTGAGTTCATTTGACTATTTAAATACTCACATTTTGAGTACTCGCACGCCCCTAATACATCGTATACATATATATGAATAAGCCTTCCTCTTCAACCCCTAATGTATATTAGGCCCCTACAAATACATCCGCCGCCCCAGGCCCTCAACTACGTCGGTACGCCACCGATCCCACGACCCGTTATGAACGCCGAGCGCCGCCCCCCCAAAAGCGCCGCGCCCCGCGCGCCCCGTGCTGGAGCACGGCTCGCACTGCCCTAGAGCCGGTACTGCCGCCCGTTGTTTGTGCCTATGTACCAGCGGGTTGCACTCTGCCATAGCATAGGTCTGTTAAGTGTGCGTTGGGCCCGACGCGCAATTAACAGATCATGCGCATTTGCATGTGCATCTTAGTTTGTTGTGTATGGTAGTTTGTTTGTAAGATTATTGCTTGTAGTTCGCTGGTAGTATATGTAGTTAGTGTTTGTGTTTGTGATTATATTTGGTGTTGGTTGAAGTGTCTTATTTAATAATGAAATATATACTTGTCTTACACGTTTTAAAACTGGGTAAAGTTATTTCCTACAAAAAGGTTCGGCCCTGCAAACCGGCCTTATGTTAAAACTGGGTAAAGTCCTTAATTTTTGTCAAAGTAATTTAATATGTTTCTCAAATAAACCCCTCTTCCTTTACAAAAAGGTTCGGCCCTGAAAACCCACCTGTCACCACGGCCATGCAAACCGGTTGACATTACTTATCTTACCTCTCCCGCACGAGAAACTTTGGTGAATATTAAGTCAGTCTATGTAAACATAAAAGGTTCCGGTTATCAGGTTTATTGCCTATAACTGTGAGTATTTTTCGTAAGTATTTTCCCTTTGAATATTAAATCAGTCTTTGTAAAATACCTTGGTCAAAACTTTGGTTCTCAGTTGCCTGACGCCCTTTGTTTGTATATATGTACCATTGGGTTTCAGGATGTTGTTAGCCATTGTAAAACCGACCTTGGTTGTAGCTTTTTGGGGTTCTTCAAAATTATCTTCCCAAATACAGAACGGGGAATAGAGCACCAATTGCTGCTCTATTCCCTGTGTTCAGATGAACTTGACCTACTGACGAGACTTGTTAAATTCATTGTTTATAATTTTCTTCCTTTAATACAGAGCGGGGAACAGAGCAGTTTATAATTCAAGTGAAAATTACTTACTGCTGTTCCTTGTTTTGGCAACTGTTTAGATGACCTTGGGGACTTTTCGTTTGGTAAAATATTGGATAATATATTTATCTCTTAAAATTTTCCCCTCTCTAACACTTGCACTCCCCACCTGGTATAAAAGAGGTTCCCCATGACTGGTAAAATCATTCTGCTGCTTGTGCTTGCTCACGCTCAGACCTATGGAGCCTTACATCCACATCAGGAAACAAACCAGACCGATGAAGATGAATGCTTCCATTTCTTCTAAGTCTTCTTGTTCTGATTCCTTAACATCACCCTCAACTTCTACAATCCAGTGGCAGACCCAGCTTTAGAGTCGGGGGGGCGAACTTAGTAGTGGAATACCCCCCCCCACGCCGATTTTTATTGTTACGGATAATAATTGTAATATCAAAAAGTAACCAAATACTAAAAATAACAGTTAAAACCCAACATGCACTAAAGTGAACTGAACTACCCTAGTAGCACACATCGTTGGCCCAACAATGGGGAATGGTAGGGATGGTTAGAAGTGGTTGGATAATGGTCGGTTGGCAAATCCAACCATAGGAGACGTTGGACCAACGAATTAATCGTTGGGTAACCCGCGTTGGTAAATCCAACCATAGGAGACGTTGGGCCAACGAACCAATCATTGGGTAACCCGCGTTGGCAAATCCAACCATAGCAGATGTTGGGCCATCAAAAGCGATGGTTGGCAAATCATACTATATTATTAGCGAATTTCCCCTATAGGGAAGAAGCTATTACCGTAGTCGGCATGGTAAGACCTAGGCCCGGGACCATGATGACTTTTAGTTTTGAGGTCCCCAGACCCCAAAAACACCATTCGTTCGAAACTGTATATATATATATATATATCTATATATATATATATATATATGTGTGTGTGTCCGTGAGCACGATAACTCTCGTAAAAATTATCTGATTTTGATGAAATTTGGTATAAACGTGTAAAGCAACATTTATGACTTTAAGTTCGAAAACCAGCCAGATCGCTCTATCCGAAGGGGTATTTTGGGGGGATTTTGTACCCCAAAAATGGGTTTTTCAAATTTTTTACATATAAGTTTGGAAATAGTCAAATTTTAGTTTTTCCCATTGGATTCAGCTTAAAAAAACACACAATTTGGTATTTTGATCATTTCTCTACGCCAATTGGGTACCGAGATATTGAAAGTGCTAAACACAGTACGTTGTCTCTTGTTATTCTTATGGAGGAAAATAAAGATTTTATATCTCGCTTATTTGTGAACGTATACTGACGAAACTTGGTATACGGCTTCATCTGGTTGTGGACCATTGATATTAGCTCAAAAAAACTATTTTTTACCAAAGGCTCCCGTAGCAGCAAACCTGCGTACTCAGCCCCATGTTATTCTTATGGAGAATAAGTAACGTGTTATCTCCCTTTATTATGAAAATAAATTAATGAAATTTGGTATGTGGCTTTACCTACATGAGTTATATTGATATTTGTATAAAACCCCATTTTTTACGTTCATTGCTTCAGCAAACCTGCATACTCAGCCGCCATTTTATTCTTATGGAGAATAATTAAAATGTCATAAATCGTTTATTTATGAATGTATATTGATGAAACTTGATATATGACTTTATGTGGTATTAAGATACATAATATCATTGGAAATTCACTGAGTACGCAGGTTTGCTGCTACGGAGGTATATTATTATTAATAGTAATGTATATAGTACACCGTATTAACATCATATATTTTATTATTATGTTTATATTAAATATATATTAATTTGCTCATAATTTAGTTCATCATATTTCATAGCAAGAATAGACACATAAATCAAAAGAGCCAAATTACTTTGTTCCAACTTTTATATTATTACAGTGATTTGCGCAAGTAGATGAATTTATAGAAGAATTAAATGAAATATTGTCTATTATCCCAGTCGTGTAGGTGTACACTATTGATGGTAATTTTTATATCCTAGTCCTTCCACTCATCACTCACGAGTCAGAGTAGCCGCTAGGGTTAAGGCGAGTGTGCAGTCAGTCAAAGGTAGAGATGTGCGATCCAGTGACTTTGCTGGATCAGTGACTTCAGTGACAGCGCCAAAGAAATATCAGTTACTTTTACCGGCGACTTGGCACCAGTTACTCCCGCAGTTCATCGTAACAACTCCAGCGATAAATTACCCCTTTTTGACACTGTGTTATTTATCAAAGTTAATCATGACCTTAAAAGGAATCAACAGCTCACTTATTGGCATTAGAATTAAATATATTTCATAAAATAGGAACAACAAGTAATAATTAAAATTCTTAGTACAACTACAAATTCTCATTTAACTACGAAAACATTTAGGAGTATCACTAAAAAAATATTAATTACCTAGAAGTAAATAATAAAGTTGTTACTAAATCATAAATAAAGAAAGCTTGTAAAAAGACTACTTAATTATACAAATAACAGTCATCGGAAAATTGTATTAACAGCGCTTTAGTTAGTAAACGCACAACAGTGACTTGCATGAACAATGCGGGCTCGTGTTGTCACTGAAGTCACTGGCGCTGGTTCGTAGTTCGTCCATCTCGTCTTATGCCCAACTCCAAGCTCCAGCGACAGCGCCAAGCTCCAAGCAGCGCCAGCGCCACAAACCTAGCGGCGATACCTCGAAACCACCAAACAGCGACAAGTAACAGTGACCAGTGCCAGCTCCAGCTCCTAGCTTCAGCGACAGCGGCACGACCTCGAAACAACCAAACAGCGACCGGTGACAGTGACCAGTGCCAGCGCCAGCGCCCAGCTCCAGCTCCAGTGACAGCGCCACGAACCTAGCGGGGATACATTGAAACAACCAAACAGTGACAGCGACTTTTGAGTGAGTGAATTCGTACTGTCACCGAAGTCACTGGAGCTGGTCAGAACAATTTCCTGGCACCAGCTCCTTTAGTGCCGAACAAATATTAGCGCCAAAGTCACCGGTACAGAAATATTTAACAACCCTAGTCAAAGGTCGTAGGTTCAAGACACAACCAGAACACAATTATTTTTGCTATTAAAATCGTTTATAATAATTCATATTATTGGTGTACTAAGCCAATTCAATATGAAATTGTGTTTTTTAAAATACAAAATAACCATTTATAAACAAAACTAGGCTTATCGCCGTTGGAGGCTTTGCCCCCAAACCCCCTTTTGGAGTTCGCTTCGCTCACTTGCATTCGTCAGTCAACTCAAGTTTAAATCAAACTCAAATATTGTAGTTCATTAACCAAAGAAAAACTACTCAAAAATTACCTTTGGTGGGCACATTAACACCTACACTACACAGGCGGTCCCATATCGGTTCGATATTGAAACATTTGACCAACCGGCTGCTTGTTAGTTTCATCAAATGAACTCTCGACTACGATGGTTGTTTCGAGGTGAATAAAAGTGAAAATAAAGTGCTCACTGAATCAAAGTGAATCAGATATAAATAAAAAGTTGTGGTTACAATGTAAAATTGGAGTTCTACAAATGGATTTAGGTATAAAAAAAAAACAAATTAGACTTCAGTTCACGACAAAATTATAGTAACCTAACCTAACCTAACTCCACAGAGCATAGTGAGTATAGTGGCTGTTCGCAACATAATTAAAAATAAATGAATTTGTAAAAACAAAAAAGTCAAATTAAACAGAAATAAATTGCAGCCACAAAAAGTAAGCATCAAAAGTAGGATTCAAACCCCGTGACCAAATGATCTTGAATCATCTGACAACATATCCACTGGGCTACTGGGCTAAATTCATTCGATAGAACAAACAATCGGTTCATTACATTTTCCAATATCGTAACAAACAATATTCGCGATACTGGACCTCCCGTGTAGGTGATAATGTGCTCACCTTGTTTTGTAACAGCTGATTCATATAAACCTCACGTGAGCAAATTAGTGTCACCTACACGGGCGTTTTTTTTTAAATCAGTTGATACAAACATGTGGTATTAGCCAAAGATAGTGTGCTTTCATTAAACGGCTTTCGAAAACTGTACACATTTAAATGGGCCAAAATACTCAAAATTACTTCTTCTCCGATGAATAGCGGCTAAACGGATGATCGGATCTTAAATCTAACGGAAAATCGTTAGTTGTATTTTAAGACAGTAATATTTAATCTTTTATCTTGATTACAGTTAAAATTTAAGGGGTTTTCACATCCTATCAAGTAAATGACTGGCGTGCAAAGGGTTAGTAATATTTTGGGCTGGACCTGGGCATATAGTCACATAATTGACCAGTACGGTCATTTACTGAATTATAACCTAAATTCTTTAAATGATCTCAAAATGCCCACAAATAGTGATAATTCTTCTTTTTTCGTGACTACGGTTAAAATTTAAGAGGGTTTCACGTCCTATCCAGTAAATGACCGGGGTACAATGGGTTAGTAATATTTTGGGCTGGACATGTTCAATCACTTTATTTCAAAGTAAACTGTAGCAGATGATTAGATTAAGAATTAGTGAGAAGTATGACTTTTGGCGGGGTATTTTAATGTGGTAGAGGATGAGAACCCGATATAATGATGAGGAAAGAAGAATAAGAACACGAACAAATGAGGAAGAAAGAAGTACCCGAAAGTTTTGAGAGTTGGCTTCAACAAAAAAACAAAGAAATAAAAGAAAGGCTAAAAGAGTTCAAACACAAATACTTAATGTATTCATCATTAGAGTAGGAAGTGTCTTGTTCAAAATGGTGTTATTTTTATTTATTTTTACCATTGTTGTTTTCAAATTTTATTATAAAGTTTGTACAACAAATATTTATTTTGTTGTCTTAGTCGAAATCAACCCGGTCATTCACTGAAACATGACCGGTCATTTACTGAAACGAGACCGGTATGACATGGTTTTTAAAAAAAATCTATTAAATAAACTTATTTCTCTATATTTACAGTTAAACTTATTATTGTATGTTAACCTTTAGATCATAGGTAAGAGTTAGGCAATGTGAAATACATCGTACACTATTTAGTGTGGGAGTAATCTTAAGTTGATCCGAGATCCCACCCTTAACCGGTCATTCACTGGTGCACTCAATTCTTTTGTTTTAATTTGAAACTCCATAAGCGCAATGTTAATTTTGCAACTATTCAAATTTGTTGATTAACATAATTACATTTTTCCTAAGGATGAGATCTGTCTAGAACTTATTTTCTAACCCATGCATTAGTTAAGAACAACTTTTGAAGGAAATCATTGCGCAGCCTTTTTTGAGATCAGAGTTGCAAACAAGCAAGCATACAAACCTTACTCATATTAGAGTACAGGATCAAATAATTCTGATTTTTAAAAGCGGATCATAAGCTTTCCATAGGTGTCAAGAGGTGTCATAGGTTAAATTGCTACTAGCAAAAAGTCAAGACAAAGTAAATATTGTTCGATTTAGGAGAAGTTTGGTATCAAAATCATCAGGGTTTTAAGACGATGCAAAATATATATATATATCAGTTTGCCTTATGTTTTAATAATAAGTGACATAATATAATCCAACTGGTACTGCGAAAGTAGTGGCATGCGTCCAGCCAAGCGGCGATAATTTAGGGCCGGTTTCGAGAAAGCGGGTGAAAAGACTTATGTCCCGACAGCTCTGCGCCCAGCGTTGTGACGAGCACTCTGGGGGCAGTTTTCTGGGGTTAGATATCCGGGGGTGGATTTCTGGGGGCAGTTTTCCGTCACCCCCACAAAATTATTATTCTTTATTTGAATTCATAGTTGGTTATGGTATTGATAATCATACACGATACATCCATTTAAAGTAACAGAATTGAAAGTTGACTCAGACTCACAACGCTATATATTGTTGCAAGGTACTTTTGGGCTGAACCGACTGCAACTAAATATCATTGTGGCGTACTCTTCAGATAGATGATTTGCAACCATATATCAGTGTAAGGCACTTAAAGGGTTTAAATGTTAACTCTTTTGAAAATACATTTAATTTTATAAAGAATGTAGGTAACTGAAAAGTCCTAGGCGTATTCCTTACTTTAGAATATGTAAGATTTTCTATTATGTTTTGTTTATTGTGGTAAGAACAGTATGAGTAGGATACTTCATTAGGTTTAAGACATTTAAGATTATTTCATGAAGTTGAATTTATGCAGTTATTTATGCAGTAATTAACGCTAAGCTTGATGATTGGTAAGACAGATAATGCTTTAATATACCAGTAAATAAGTTAATTTGGCAAGTATTGATTTCTGTCAAACCTTCTAAACATTTCCATGATTTTCCTGGAAATGCGAGGATATTCAAACTGTAAAAATTAAAGACAATGCTGGAAGCAGGTTTATATACTTATGTCATGATGAGTAAAAGTAATGTATGAGTAAGTGTGCCCCAACAACTATCAAGCTCTTACTCCATGATGCTGCCAGAGAACATAACAAAATTAGTGGTGAAATTCAGGCAAAGCGATAAACATTTTATTAGACTTCTTGTGAATTTTTCAGCTTTGCCTGGATTGATCTACTAATTTTTGTTACGTCCAAATCACCTAAATACAGGATCAGATTCGAGATCTCAAAACTTGGTGCACATTTCAATACAGTAGTTTTAAAGACAAAACAGTATACGTTATTCCATTCTCCTGTTTTGATAATATAACTTACCCATTTATATTTACTCTCTATTTCTCAGTACGGTACTGTGTTATTTACAGGGGGTGGCGATGAGGGAGACGATCAAATAACAATTACATGCTGAGTGCTCTGCAACGAGCAGTCATTATTTGTTATTTATTCAAGAAATTCACATTCATGAGAAAGTCTACTTTAGCCATGACGAGTCTGAAGCAGATGAATTTATAAATAATTGCACAAAATATAGACACAAAGAACTCGAGTATTTTGATTAAATTTTAGTAGGAAGATATTAAATATCGAGCACTGAATATAATAATTGCTTGTAAAGAGCTACACAAATGTACAACAAACATAACTTAATATATTACATCGGAACTATAATACAAAATAATAATGAATCTAAAACATAAACACTTATCACAGAAAACACACAAAACGGTCAAAAAATATTGGTAGTTTTTTACAAACATAATCGATCGAATATACAATTTGTAAAAAATTAACAAAACTTTAAATTCAGATGAGTTGATTGCGATTTTACAGAAAGCGTTGGATGATCTTTGGCTACTCCTGCTCACTCCCTTGCAGATATTGCAGTTCTGAAACTGGAAATGGAAGTGTTAGTACTGATAAAAAAATCAAGAAAACAGTTTATGTTGTCAAACAAAGATGATCAATGACAATGAAATATGCCTTAAAATCCCCTCCGACATGAGTTGGTTTAGTGCAAAAATACTAATGCAGTGAATTTTTGTTATTTAAGATTTTTTTACATCTGTTTTTTTTTAATTAGTGATGGCAAATGCCCTCAGTAATTTCTTAATCAACAATTAATTGCCTACTGTGATGATCTATGAGCTTTTCGTAAACATTTTTTTTACTTGCGTCGGCACCCTATTCATCAGTGATTAAGTGATCTGTGCTGCTTTGTATTGTTTTGGTTTAGACCTTTGAGCCTCATGTAGTGTCAGACAATATGATCTGAGACTTACAGTTGCATTTATGGAGTGATAACGCTCGCGAGGTATTTGTGTGAGATTTATACGAGATCGTATCTGTTTTATGCACTACAATCACTCTTAACTCATGTTTACAAAATATTTGTAGTCTGATTATAAAAATATTTGACTATTCGTGTACCCAAACAACCTCTTTTTATGACAAATGTATTGGGTATATTCCTAATACAGTAATTATCTGATTCAATGCAAATTTAAAGTCCATGAAATTAACAATCAAACATTGATGGCTGATGCATTTGAACCCTAAGAGAATTTAGTAAAACTGTTTCTCAGTGAACACCTAGGAAAAAGAGGAACTTCTGCCAAATTTCAACTCCAAAGGTCTTAAAGGTATGGAGATTTTGTGAATATTTATTGAGACTAACTCTTATACAGAATTGTACTAAATCGATTGGCTGTTTAAGCCCTGATTTGCAGAAGAATATTTCATGCATTTTGTGCTGGCTGCCCACGCAACAGCTGTGGACACATTTCCTCCCCCCTCCAAGTTCCCACCAGTTGTCGCAACAAATGTAACGGGAAATAATTTATTAAAATGTACAATTTGTGGCTTAATATAAACATAAAGAATCATATTTGTACCAAATGCCAGTGATCATCTATCTCACTCTTGCCATTATTACTTCTCTCTCCTCTCTCTCTCTCTCTCTCTCTCTCTCTCTCTCTCTCTCTCTCTCTCTCTCTCTCTCTCTCTCTCTCTCTCTCTCTCTCTCTCTCTCTCTCTCTCTCTCTCTCTCTCTCTCTCTCTCTCTCTCTCTCTCTCTCTCTCTCTCTCTCTCTCTCTCTCTCTCTCTCTCTCTCTCTCTCTCTCTCTCTCTCTCTCTCTCTCTCTCTCTCTCTCTCTCTCTCTCTCTCTCTCTCTCTCTCTCTCTCTCTCTCTCTCTCTCTCTCTCTCTCTCTCTCTCTCTCTCTCTCTCTCTCTCTCTCTCTCTCTCTCTCTCTCTCTCTCTCTCTCTCTGAATAATGAGTTTAGAGTGAGTGAGATTCCTTGTTACTGACCAGGACTGGTTCTTTAGCACAGTTAATTCTGAGCAGTAGCAGTGGGATCGAGTATCGAACCTTCACACAAATCTTTTGGTCTTGCTCAAGATTGATCTGGCAAAGATAAAAACTAGTTCGCACACAGCACGCTGACATGAGGGAAGTGAATTTCCACATAAAAAACTATAAAAACTCAAAATCAGTTAAAATCATACATTTATTCCAATTTTTATTCAAATCTGAAAATATTGATTTTTGGGCTGTTCTGATGCTCCTGGTTCTATTTACCTGCAATGCTGGGAATACAATTTTGCGCATTATAAGGTTAGGAGAAGGTCTAGTCAGGCATTAAAGTAGGCGTGAGGTTGTTGGGGATGGTAAAAGCACACCAACAAATTACTAACAGGCTTTTCTAATGTAAAACCCCCTAAGACAACGTACTGTGTGTTTGATCGATACACATTTTCTTTAATAACTCGGTAAATATTTATGCTAGAATGACGGGAGAGGGCTTAAAACTTTTGTCTCTCTAATTCCCATCTTTTTGCATCCACTTATTTTACATCTGGGGCTTTTATGACCATTTTTGGGCCCAAAAACTCGAAATTTGAAAAATTAATCCCCAAAAAAAGGGGTTTAGAGTTTTCTGATTGTTTTGTTCAACGAATTTGTCCAACTGATTACAGTTACAGAAAGGAACGTCCCTACCAAATTTGAAGTAAATCGGACAAAAATTGTGACCGCTAGAGTGCAAACACACACATATATATATATATATATATATGTTTGCACTCTAGCGGTTATATATATATATATAAAATTTTGAACGACCCCCCAAAACGTGTTCAGGGGGTCACGTGTTAGGAACTTCTATGGTGGTCCCGGGCTTAAGTTTCACCGTGCAGGTCATGCTAATAGTTCACTTTCCAAAGGAAATTCACTAACAAGCATTGAGAGGTGGTGGTGAAAGCAACCCAATAATAGTGGTCGAATATGTATCCATAATATTGATATTGTTATGCGTCACACTCAGTTGAGAGGATTATGTAATCGGCTTTTAAGTTTTTAAATACTTTTTTGAAGACCCTTTTTGACAATTGGCACTTAAAATTCACAGCTTTGATGTATTAGTTTTATTCCTGTCTTTAATTCTCCTGTTTGATAGCATAAGAAGTAAAAAATATATTTAAAAATTTATAGTTTATTTTTGAGTCGTTGATTTGTATTGGTCATTAAACATTTTTGTATTTACGAACTTCCTACAACTGGGCAATTGTGCGTGTTTGGGTAGCTTTTGCAGTCATATAACCTTTTTCTTATTTTTGATTGCAATTTAATGTTTGTAAGGTTTTTTAAATATTATAATTAGTTTACAGTAAGAGGCTTATGAAAGCTTTGCATTTTGTTTAGTTGGTGAATTATATGTGTAAACTACAGACTTGATGGCCAGCTAAAAAACAAAGGATTGAGGGCAAAGAGTTAGCCCCTCTACTGTTCACACACTGCTTATTGACACAATCAACCAATAAACTAATGAAACGTAACGGGACTTAACGATCAGCTGTGATAAAATACTGCAATAATACTGCTCATATCTTCAGGCCGTCAGGTCTCATGTGAGCTGTCAGATGCGTGATAGGGGAGTATGAGTGACTGGAGAGGGGATAGGTGGGGCGCAAGCCACAGCGCGGTGGCGGAGGGCAAGTGAGGAGCCGTCAACTAACGCCATATAAAAGTAGCCACGGCCGCGGCTCGAAACACACTGGCCCGGTTAGTTTCCCCACCACTCTACCGTCGCATCTGTGCACTGCGGATCCTAAACCCACTGCTCACATGAAATCTGACGGCATGTAACAACTTTTTCCAATGGCATAAGAAAGGATTTTGTGGGTAACTTTCCCCTCGCCATCTTGTTTACTAGCTGGCCAGCGAGTCATCTCCGTACAGTACAGGGTGTTCTGAAAGGAATGCCTGGTTTACCGTGTAGCATGGGGCCAAACATTGACCTTGACATGCGCAGAACAGTTGCACAGAGGCAAGCAGCTATTTTGCGACTCGCACTCCAATACGGTGTTGATAGAGCAACAGAAGGCACCCCCATACTACATGGTAAACAGAACATACTTATTAGTGAATTTCCTTTGGAAAGTGAACTATTAGCATGACCCGCACGGTGAAACTTAAGCCCGAGACCACCATAGAAGTTCCTAACGTGACCCCTTGAACACGTTTTGGGGGGTCGTTCAAAATGTTATATATATATATATATATATAGACATATATATATATAGACATATATATATAGACATATATATATATATATGTGTATGCACTCTAGTGGTCGCATTTTTTGTCCGATTTACATAAAATTTGGTAGGGACGTTCCTTTCTATAATCTGTTGGACAAGTTTGTTGGGCAAAACAATCGGAAAACTCTAAACCCATTTTTTGGGGATTAATCTTTCAAATTTCGAGTTTTTGGGCCCAAAAAGGGTCAGAAAAGCCCCAGATGTAAAATTAATGCATGTAAAAAGATGGGAATTAGAGAGGCGAAAGTTTTAAGCCCTCTCTCATAATTCTAGCATAAATATTTACCGAGTTATTAAAGAAAATGTGTATCGGCTAAACACAGTACGTTGTCTTATGGGGGTTTTACATTAGAAAAGCCTATTATTCATTTGTTGGTGTACTTTTATCATCCCCAAAAACCTCACGCCTACTTTAAAGCCTGACCTTCTCCTAACCTAATAATGCGCAAATTTGTATTACCAGCATTGCAGGTAAATAGAACCAGGAGCATCAGAACAGCTAAAAAATTAGTATTTTCAGATTTGAATAAAAATTGGAATAAATTTATTTTTTTAACTGATTTTGAGTTTTATAGTTTTTTATGTGGAAATTCACTTCCCTAACGTCAGCGTGCTGCGTGCGAACTCGTTTTAACTTCAGATTGATATCTTGAACAGTCTTTTAGCAGCGCTCATTCAAAATCCCGGCATTCTTTTTGGATCACCTGTATGTAAAGTTGCGTTAATTGTATTATTTATTTACCTGTTTTGCACGGTGCTACTGGTTGAGGAGCGTCTTTGTCACCTCAGAGATTGACAGCAGAGGACTCCCGTCCTGCTTATCTGAGGGTCTCCTCCCGTCGAGCTGGAACACCATTTGTTGTAACACTTTGGAAGTTATGTTATTCTACTTCAAATTACATGCTGGAGCCATAGTCCTCTGGTATAGCCTTCATTAATTAATCCGTTGTCTGATATGAGTGTCGGTTGTGTGCTAAAAAGACTTGTAACCCGATAGAAGCACCTAAACGGAGAATTGGGGTTTTTGGGTCTCTGAAATCGATTGATGAAACTCGTACCCAAAAAAATTTCAAATTAAAAAAATACTATTTTGAAAATTGTAAAATATTGTTTAATATTGTTATTTGTTGTTGTTTTGTTAATTGTGTATTGAATGAATATTGAAGTTATGGAATTTTTAGTAAAAACAAAAATCCTAAAATTGTCCTAAACAACCATTATTTCAAAGTAACACTCACGAAGTAAAGTGTCAATAAGTGATTTAACTGGAAACTTCAATATATAAAATTATGAAATTTAAACAAACTGACTGGCCCTCCCCGAGGAAAACTAAGACTCAGGTAATATTTTTAGTAAAATAAATAATTTGCCAGTTAATAGATTTATTAATTTACTTATAATGTGTTTTTAAAACGTTCATAGCGCTTATATGATTGGATTGTTTGTTTGTAATCCAACACTTGAAAAGGAAATTAGATAATATAATACGAAATTTAAAAGTCTATTCAAAATTAATCAGGCAGATTTTTTAATACTGAACATATCCATCTAAGGGGCCAAAATATGTCGCTATCGTAATCTAAACTAGTTGTCCTGTTGCTCAAATCTGAGCAAATATGAACCCAACAAAAAGTTACTTCAGTTGTAAACAAACGTAACAAAACATCTGATATTAAAACGGATGACAAGAATGTACTTTCAATCAACACGTAGTTTAGACTTCCGCTGTCAGAAGGCGCCACTGTCTAAAAATTTTAGCCCTTTACTGTATTAAGTGATGCCCTTTCTTAAAATTGTGGGACGTAATGGAAAATCTACGTAAAAATACCTTTGTTTTGACACCTCAAACGTTAAAATCTGTCCAGCCGTTATTTAGTTATGACTATTAAGAAAAACCCCCTAGCGTATTAATATATAGGATGCTTTATTTGGCCACACCAAATTTTAGGTTGTGTTCTTGTTCTGTCATACGTAAAAATGCTTTTCCTTTCCTTTTTGGATTTCGTGAAGATAAAATATTCAGGTGTTTGCAAGGCTTTATTCCAATTCTTGATCATGAAGGGTTGATTTACATTTTAAAAACTACTAAAGATTAAATCATTATCAGAAAACATTTTTGCAGCACTGGTAAGATGCAATTTCCCTGAAAACATTTGAAATACATAATTACATACAGTGGAACCTCTATCAACCATCACCTTCAAGACCGTGATTGTGATGGATAACTGAATAGACGGATAGAAACGTCATCATCTAAAAGTCTACAGTGCACAGTAACTAAATTAAAATAGTTTGGGAGAGAAATGAAAATAAAACTATGTAAAAAGGATAATAATTCACAGTACATACATATTTATGTTGTTAGAAATAACGTAATGGTACAGACACTCCGACACTGCAGTATGGCACAAATCCTGACGCTAATAAATAGTAAATATCCCATAAGCGGATAACAGAGAGTGATGGTTAAAAGAGTGACGGTTGATCGAGGTTTTACTGTTCCATTTATTTTAATTGTGAAATTAAAACTGTCAACAAATAAATTCTTGTCATTAAAAATTCTTAAGGTCAGTTTATATTAAATACTCAGTTATATTGGAAGAAAAACGACTAGAAGGACCCTAAGATCATGATAATACACATATATAAATATATACCGGTATTAATCATAAATGTTATATATATTACATAAGACTTAAACAATTTATTGCAACACCAAATGCCCTCAGAACAATATTAGCACAAATATTCAATTCAGAGTGGTGCAGTATAAGATTTAAGACCAACCATGCAAAGCTGCATGCACTGTTTAGAGCGTGAGATGTTTACGATCGACAAAACAGCAAATTCTTCACATGTCTGCAATATTATAGCAATATTATGCTACATTTTCTTTATCAAGATTATATTAAAAAGCAGAATACAAAATTATATTTTATGGAGATTCATTTACAATCTGGTATTAAAATCTTGGATATTTAAAATACTAACTTATCTAGGCGTAATAAAAAAAGTCCTTATGTCATTTCGTAAGCAAAATTGCCAAGTGGAAATTCTGGGCGTTTGGCAAATTGCAGGATGATGTCAATTGAAGGTCTTGATCTCAGTCCAGGAAGTGTATTCCGTGGGATTTTTTGTGAAGGAAGGTGTGACTGTGTGGAATCTCTTTATTACATGCCAAATAATGGTGTGGTACCGGGTGTTTACCTTCAAATTGCACTGTTTATTTTTTATGACGTCATAATACCAAGATGGCCGCCATGTTTGACATCTAGGCCCTACTCATTACATTAATAATAACTCCTTCCAGAGTGCTCCTAAGCAAAAACTTCACAGGACATCTTCTGATGTGCGTGAGCCAATGAACAAATTTGGTTCTTATACTGTTTTTGATATCTTGAACCGTTTATGGGTAATTTGTCAGTTTCCATCCATAACACATATTGACTGGTCTACATTAAAAAAGTAAAAAAGGTCCGATCTTTATGAAATTTGATACAGAGGTGTCAAGGAACATTTGAACGAGTTTGAAAACCAGACGGATCGCGCCATCCGAAGAGGGATATTTGGGGGGTTTTGTAGCCCAAAAATGTTTTTTTTGGGTTTTTTACATGTAATATTTATAGAAATAAAATTTTAATTTGCACCATTTGATTCATCATAAAAAACAAACAATTTGGTGTTTTGATCATTTCTCTACGTCAATTGGTTACTGAGATATTAAAAGTACTAAACACAGTACGTTGTCTAATGTTATTCTTAGAACAATAAACATTTTATATATCGATTATTTATGGACATACACTTAGGAAACTTGGTATATCGCTTCATCTGGTTGTGTTATTGGTTTTTCACAACAAAAAAAACTATTTTTTCCGATGGTTCCTGTAGCAGCAAACCTGGGTTCTCAACTCCTATGTTATTCTTATAGAGAATAAGTAAAATATCGTCTCCCTTAATTATGACCATAAATTAATAAAACTTGGTGTATGGCTTGACTTAGTTGAGTTTCATTGATATTTGCATAAAAACTCATTTTTGTGTATATTGTTACAGCAAACTTGCCAATGTTATTCTTATGGAGAATAATCAATGTTATATATCGCTTATTTCTGAATATTTTTTTCAACCTCAACCTTCTAATCTAGTCTTTATAATATCTAATTGTAAATTAATTATATATCACGTTCGCTACCACAATGTTAAAAAAAAATCGTAACCACAGACTGCCGCCTCAATTTTGCGGCGGGCGTGGCGTACTCATAGCCCAACGCCGCAGATCTGCAGCGGCTAGGTTCATTAAAATAGACTGCCGCCGCAGAACTGCGGCGTTGGTTTCTTGATATTAAATGAGAAATTTCTTCGCAACGGTCTATTTTAAAGGTTAGATGGTTTAGGCACGGTCTACGGGATAAGTCCGCCTTATATATGCGGCGCTTGGTCTGTAGCTAGGACTAGGACCAGTCTACAGGGAAGTTTATGATTTTTTTCGTGGGCTGTCAGAGTGACCCGGCCGCCGCATATATGCGGCGGCTGGTAGCGAACGTGATATTACGTTATATAAATTTACCTTGTAACCATGGTTTTGATTCAAACTTATATTACTACACCACCTACCATTTACACGTTCACTGAATAAGTAGGTTTGCTGCAACCAGAAACACAAAAAAACTGATTTTTATGCGAATATTAATGGAACTCAACTAAGTCAAGCCACATACCAAGTTTTATTAATTTATGGTCATAATTAAGGGATATGATATTTTACTTATCCTCCATAAGAATAACATGGGGGTTGAGTACCCAGGTTTGCTGCTGCGGGAACCATCGGCAACAAGTAGTTTTTTTGTGAAAAACCAATAAATCAATTGACGTAGAACAATGATCAAAACACCAAATTGTTTTTTTTTCATGCTGAATCAAATGGTGCAAATTAAAATTTTATTTCTATAAATATTACATGTAAAAAACCCAAAAACCCATTTTTGGGTTGCAAAACCCCCCAAATACCCCCCTTCGGATGCTGTGATCCGTCTGGTTTTCGAACTCGTTCAAATAAATGTTCTTTGACACCTCTGTACCAAATTTCATAAAGATTGGACCTTTTTTACTTTTTTAATGTAGACCAGTCAATATGTGTTATGGATGGAAACTGACAAATTACTCATAAACGGTTCAAGATACCGGTATCAAAAAAATTATAAGAACCAAATTTATTCATTGGCTCACGCACAACAGAAGAATTTAAAGAATTTTTGCGTAGGAGCACTCTGGAAGGAGTTATTATTAATGTAATGAGTAGATGTCAAACATGGCGGCCATCTTGGAACTATGATGTCAAAAAAATAAACAACACAATTTGAAGGTAACACCCGGTACCACACCATTATGTGGCATGTAATAAAGAGATTCCACATAGTCGCACCTTCCCTTCACAAAAAATCCCACGGAAGTTGGATATTTTCAAAAAGTTACTAGCAAACGAGAAATAACTTAAAACATCCCCCTATAAGAAAAGCATGGGGATTTAAAAATGTCTGCTTTGTTTACATTAACACATGTGGTTAAGTGACTACTTTATTTACAAACTGATATATAATCCTATTTATCTACATATTTAATCCCGTAAGCGAATCGGTCCCCACAAAATATCTTGAGTGAGGAAGAAGTTAAGTTAGGTTATGACGATTAATTTTAAAGCTTGAGGGCCAAGGACGGTGGGAAAAATATCAGTAATGTCAAAAATTACGTGGGCTACGCCCCACTGTGCTTCAAAGATCCAATGATTTTCTTATGGAAATATCACTACAGTGTTTTTATTATTAAGCAAAATGAACTAATGATCAGCTGTGATTATTTATAATATGATTTAAACCTCTGGTTTGTTTATATGTTAACATGTGTTCATACTCCCTTAAAACAGAATATCCACTCACACAAAAAACATATGTTAGGGGCTATAGCCCCTGTAAACCACTGGTACAATTCGGGTCACAATGCTTGGCATCTGGTTAGCATATGCTCTGGAATGACTTTTCACCTCTATTTGGCTTAGTACCGTTAGTGTTACAGTCTACTTTTGTCAACAGAAAGCAAAATTCACTTATTTTATTTTAAAACATTTGTTTTGGTTGTTTTTGTTAATGTCTTCTTTTATTCACAGAATATTTCAGTAGTTTCTCGCCTTTCCCAGGTGCCAAGCACCGTGAAGCGAACTGTGTTGTTTAATTTTCCTGAGCATGGTAAAGATTTTAGAAATCAGACGAGGCATAGTATTAGAGCAAGGTTAGGGGCTAGTTGTTTAGATTTGTGACTTAATTATGTGATCAAATGCTTACAATTGTAAAAGTAATAAAAATACTACTCATCATATCAGTTTAGTTTTTATAGCATTTGAAAGAAAACAAGCTTCCTAATCTCAATTTATTTTTATTTTATAAAATTCATATTTTTCTGTTTTTACCTATGAATGTATTTTTGGCGCGATAACTACTTTCCTTAATTAAACCAAAAAATCTCAAACATCCGGGATCGAGTTATTAAATTTATTCTACTAGGGCTTTCAAAAGGTCATAGACAGAAAATAATTTTGAGTTTTAACATTCAGGTCAAGCTTATGGGAATGTATTTAACACAAAATTTATTTAAATTTCAAATTACTTTTAATATTTTAATACTTTTTATTTTGAGGGGGGTCATACCCCCTATCTACAACCTTAATAATGCAATATGAAAATAACGGTGATTTTATTGTAACGGGGGATGTGAACATAATTTTACCAAATTGCAAAATACTATCAAGACCTCTTCAAAGGTTGATAACCATATTCGAATAAAAATTCTTATCTCTTGGAATCCAGTTAAGACACCCTTTGCTCCCTGGGTCATCTTAATCAATTGTGGACCCAGTGAATTAATGGTCACACAGAACCCAAAAAAATAAATACTCGTAACTTGCTGTTTTATCAATACAATATAACCAAAACTATGACCACTTACCTTCACTTCTGATATTTATAGGATTCCAAATTAAACAAATAGTACAGTAAATGATTGTCCATACACTAACAAAATAAGTTTTTTTTCATCCCCCCTTCATATTCTGTAACATTTTTCAATAATTGCCACGTCCCACTTTCTGATTATTTAAATTTACACGATGCAGGTTAGGTTGAAGGTAACCTTGACAAAGTAGCTTTGCATTGGTTGTGTGGTTAGAACCTTGATCAAAAACCGTGCAGGCTGCTCTTCATGTTTCGGTCCACACACCCCACGCAAGGTACCTTATCAAGATTACGTTCTCCCTAACCTGCATTGTGTAAACACGGCTTTACTGCTGGGAATAATTAAATATAACATAAACAGTATCAGAAAACTGACACATACTTTCACTCTTTTAGCCCTATTTTAATAAATACATTCTTTTATATTTACTAAATATAGAGTATAAAGTTTGGTAGGATGTACAGAAAATCTTCTATTAAACTAGTTTTGTTTATAAATTTCCACTCGTATCTCTTTATTGGGGGCACTACAGAGTCGCCAATGATTTGCTACTCACAGTGGTTTTAAGAGGGGAAACCCCCTTCCACCCAGAGTTAGGTAGTAACATCTTCCGAGTATCCTCTATTGGTTAGCTTAACCTACATACCAAGTTTTAATGAAATTGATCAGTAAATAAGAGAGAAATTACAAATTTGTTACTCATCCCCAGAAGAGTAACAATGGATTCCATTGTGTAATAAATGAAAATTTTTATTTTCTCTACAACCATTAATTGTAGAATATAATTCATAATATTATTTTATTTTATTTTTTAACATTTGTTAATGGTGATATTAAATTTTGCTTAAAGTTTACAATTTAATGAAATATATTTTATCATTTAAACAGTTTTATAACCCTGCATATTAATAATTGGCTTAACTATTTGCATAACATATTATAGTGTTATGACCTGTGCCAGAAATCCTCCCTTCTAGCATTCTTAACTCCCCTCACCCCTAAGGCATAGTTAATTGATAACTCCACATAATTATTACTGGGATTATCCAAACGAGTTAAATCAATATTCAAATTTACAAGACTGGGCAAAACGTACTCACAGAAAAGTGAAAATTAAGAATAGAATTTATAATAGTAAGACCTTACAATTAAAATCACTACATGAAACAAATGGTCTTATGGTCTTATAGGTGGAAAATATAAATAAGTAGTGTTTATTCAGAAATTATATTTACACTTGAACTAGCTGTAGTAAAAAAAGTATTCAATGTAATTTATGTTTAGGTTATGATTAACGTTAAATAAATTTTCAAGCATATTCTCATCTAAAACTGACATACAATTTGTTAATTTTGTTAACATTAACAAAACTTAAGTTTTGAAACCAACGTGTTTACTAAGTAAAGTTTGATTAACATGATACAAGTTTGAATAATCCATGATGTACCCGCCAATCTCCCTAAGCTGTATACATTACATGAGACATCGGTCATAGTGATGTTAATAAACTATATATACAAAGAAAGTGTGGTGGCACTCACTGGTGGTGGTGGTAAGGATAGTACTGGTGATGTGGTGGCCATACCTCAGAGCCACTCTCACTATAGTGCTGCGGATGGTAGTACTTGGGACTGGGCGGTGTCTCGGGCTTCCACTTGTTCTCGCTCATCGAGTTCATCTCTGCGAGAGACTTGAGCGGATCGTTGGAGCCGGGGACGAACTTCTTGTCCTGGAGGTAAGGGGAGGAGATGCCGTTGGGCATGAGGGGGGTCCCGGGGTCGGCCGAGGGACTCCGACAACTGCCCGTGGACGAGGTCGGAGTGTGGTTCAGCGTCGAGTTCCCCCCACTCCCCCACATCAGCACAGTCTGCCGTGGCGCTTCACTCGTCGGAGTATAGTGTAACATATTTACATCGCTTTTAATGTCCTCTAACTTAGGTGTGACGAGACCGTTCGCCGAAATCGACGGTGACGAAACTACGGGAGATAAATTATCGACAGTTTTCGCACATTTTTTCCCCTGCAGGTCGCAGAGCGGCACCGTAACCACTGGCATATAGTCCGAGCACTTCCCCGTAACGTACCCCCTACTGTCCACAACGGGGGAGTACTTCTGCTCGACCGAGGGGTGGCAGCCGTAGAGCTTGTCACAGTCGGAGCTCTTACCCAACTGGTGCACCGGGGAGGTCTCGTAGGTCGGAAGGCTGCTTCTCGGCGAGATGTCCAGGAAGCCGTTGGAGACGTAGGGCGTGGTCGGATGGTGATACTCCGTGTAGTACGTGCCCAAAGGTCGGTACTGGTGGAACAGGTTCTCCGTGGTCGTGAGGAACCTGTTGTCGTACAGACTCTGGTGGTAGTTGCCCGAGTGGCCCATGTAGACGTTGTCAGTGGGGGGCGTGGCTGGGTACGGCGAGCTGTACATGTTGTAGGCAGCTGCCACCGCGGCCGCCGCACTGGTGTCCGCGATGTAGTCCACCCCCACCCCCACTCCCACCCCCACCCCCCCCACCGCGGTGTTAGGCACGGCCACGGGGCTGGTGTGGTGACTCGCCAGCTTGCGTTTCGTCCTACACGTGGATAGGAAATCTCTGAGCTGTGTTTTGTACCTCCGGTTGAGCCGCTGGGGGGTCGAACACGTCGAGCCTCCGAGGGCGGAAGAGTTTGACGGACTCGAGTGGTTGGTGGACGAGCTGAGCAGCTGGTCGGAGTCACTAAAGTAGCTGTTGGTCAGACCGGCGTCTAGATAACTTACTTTGAAATCCATCGTTCGCTTCCCCAGCAGGTCCCTTCCCTCCTCCTCCCTGCAACGTAGTAAACATTATGTTAAGAAGAGTATTGCAATTCTGTGTTTAACCCTTAGACTGTCAAGCATTTAGTTAAAGTGGTTGTATTTTTTATGTTTAATTAATCTTTTAACGATTTGAACACCTGAAATTTCAAATACACTCACACAGTGATGATAGACCAAATGTAGAAAACAGCAGAAACAAGAGTTTATTGATACAAACGACTATAAATGTTGTGTATCAATGTTTAAAAGAATTATAAAAACACCAGATCAGATATTAAACTCTCGATGAATCCACCCATCCTGGCAGCTTTATAGCTGTTGAGACGTCCACCATTTATTAGAGGATCTTAGCCCTTCCCTCAGCTCTGTCACAGACAGATGAACTCTGCATGAGTTGCATTTAAAAAAACAGAACTCTTGAACTCTTGATCCAACTGTTCCCACCTGGCCGGGAGGATAGCGCCTTAGACCGTTCAGCCAACTGATCAGACTGGCAACCTTGACAAAATAAATGGACGGTTTTAAATTCAAACATGCTGGACGTGTTAGTTCTGGTGTTGTCCACCAGATTAGAACACATACAGACATAGTCTGCAGACCTTAGTAAGATATTAAGTTATAACATTACTGTATATAGGTAGGTATTAACCACAGTTTAGTGTAGAACCTCAAAAATTATCGGATCTTGGCAGTCAAAGTGTCAATACATAATAGTTATAAAATGTTGATTTTGCTCGGTTAGAAATTCAATCTCTTTGTAACTTCAGTTCAAAGGTATAACTCTATTGTTAGCAACTAAAAAGTATATACTGACCCTGATAACAAATTGTGAAGCACTTTAAAACTGAGGACAGACTGTTGATGAGCTGTACTAAAAACTGTAGTAATGCATTATTTAACAATATTTATATTTATATAACAGCTACAAACATACAAAATATTTCTTTCTATTTATATAATTAGAATAAGGTAATCTTGAACTTACTATGACTCTATTTTGTTCACTGTATATTGACTGTTTTGAGTATTGTACATTGAAACAAATGAACAAAGAATATTTTGATTTTATTTTATTTGAACTTCTTTGGGCTGCAAAAATCCAAATGGTTTCAAAATCCACTCCTTTTATTAATTTTTTGTTTGTTTTTTGTTTTGTTTACAAATGTTATATCAACCCTTGAACTTTTTATACTTACATTAGTTATAACCATACAAATAATATGATTTAATATTTTCCCAATGAACATTTGGGTGCTTCCTGGCCTAACAGAATCTTCGATTACAGTGCAAGGTAGCACAGGTTTGACTCCTGAGGTGCCCATATTGAGAGGTTTGGATCATTGTCCTCTAACGTGTGTAAAACGCCAATGGGGTAGCAAGGGAAAAATGACAAATGATTTGATGGCAAAAATTGCAGACATAAAATAAGGCGTATTTCAAATAAAATTGTTACTAAACTTAATCTCTCATGTTTCGTAAGGGCACAGCCTGGCGTAGTGGTTAAAGCATGTGCCCTTGGTCTATGAATTTCGGAGATCATCCCAAACCAAATCACCAATGGCTTTTAGCTTTTTAATAAGGCCAGGACCCGATGATCACAAACCTATCTTAATTTATCTAAAAAAAGTAAGGAGGTCTGAGATCAGAACTTTCTATTCATTGGGAAACTTCCAATTTGAAAGCCGAACTAGTATGTTTAAATTTGATTGAAATCAGCTTCTGATGCTATCATAATATAGTTTTATCCCACAATTTATTAAAAGCCTTAACAAATAGTCAAACAGGGTTACTCTACTCACATGAGGGGACGATGTGTGCTTATGACAAAGTCAGGTTTCGAGTTCTTGTAGACCAGCCGAGAACTCGTCTGCAGCCATTGCCACTGCCCATCTTTCGTTTGGAACCGGTAGGCAATCATCCCAGAGGCCCCAGTTTTGAGTACTGAAAATTTGTATGTTGATTGTATAGCCTCCACACCACTAATTATATAAACAAGTTTTATTTTACCAACTCAACTTGTTGGATATCCAAGTTGGATATTACTTTTGTGATCAAATAATCAAATCACTGGACACTATTGTTCCATAGTCCAGGATTTTATAACTTAATAATTCTGTGTGTAAATCACAAAGATCATAGTACATATAATTTAAATGGGAAACCCACGTCCTAAATTTGAGCATGTTAGCATGATGAAACCTTAACCTACAATATATCAATATTATGTTATCAATGCTACTCGTATAACAATTATTCAAAAAACCCTTAGTGCTTCACCATGTTGGTCTTTAGAATCTACTGATGGTTATTTTGTCAGAAATAAAAAAAAACATGCTTATTAGCCATAAAGGTGCTTTTACCATAGGATGAATAGAATAAATACCCCCGTTGCAGCAAACCTGCATACTCAGTGAATTTCAAATGGTACTTCACTAAGTCATGAAGCCACTTACCAACTTTCATCAAAGCATATTTATAAATAAGTGAGATATGACATTTTATTTATTCTCCATAAGAAAAACTTAAGGACTGAGTATGTAGGTTTGCATCAGGGACCACAAAAATCTGGTTTTTATGCAAATACCAATGAATCACCACTAGATAAAGCAACATACCAAGTTTTACCAATTTATGTTCATAAACAAGCAAAATATCACATGTTTCTTATTCTCCTTAAGAATAACATTATAGCTACTGAGTACGCAGGTTTGCTACCATGGGGACCACAAAAAGTGGGTTTTGTATGCAAATATCAGTAAACCCCAACCATATGAAGCCATATACCAAGTTTAATTAATATATGTTCATTAATAAGCGAGATATAACATTTTACTTATCCTCCATAAGTAACATTGGACAACGTACTGTATTTAGCACTTTCAATATCTCAGTAACCAATTGACGTATAGCGATGATCAAAATACCAAATTGTTTATTTTTTAAGCTGAGTTTAATGGTGTATACCAAAATTTGGGTTTAAAAATAATTATATGTTAAAAGTTCAAAAAACCCATTTTTTTGGTACAAATCCCCCCTTATAATTGTGCGATCTACCTGGTTTTCGAACTCATGAAAATAGATGCTGCCTTACACGTGTATACCAAATTTCATCAAGATCGGACCATTTTTACGAAAGTTATCGTGGCCACGGACACATATATGAATTTGAACGAATGGTGTTTTTGGCATCTGGGGGCCTCAAAACGATAAGTTATCATGGTCCCATGCCTTGGTCTTACCATGCCACCTGCGGTAATAGCTTCTTCCCTATAGAGGAAATTCGCTAAAACTGTTTCAGATATCTATAAACATGATTTATGCAAACGCGACCTGGAATTTTCTTTGTATAACTGAAACAATAAGGACTACTTTCATAAAGACAAATTCTGTCATAATGAAAAACATATTTTCCAGGATGAAAAATTATCCAGAAAACCAGTAGATCTTTAAATCTGCCCTGGCTTTTGTAATTTGAATCACTGTTTAAGACACAACCAAGTTGGATTAAGACAAGTTTTAATTAATTATAAGTGAGCTTAGAATGAGTGAGATGCCTTGTTACTGGCTAAGAACGACTGAACCTTTAGCCAAACCATTAAGTAATAGCCCAATGACCAACATCAGCTGGATCTAGTTTCGATCCTCCTAACAATTTTTTTTTTATTTTGCTCAGGATCAATTTGTCAAATCTCAGATTGTGAGGCGAGCGTTATAACCACTACACCACTACTACCTGATAATCTAAACATCAAAATTAAGGTTTAAATATTTAAAATGCTGGTTAGAAATTAATTGCTGTTGTAACTCACATTCTTGGTGTGCGCTAGCTACGTAAGCGAGATCATCAAAGTGGACTAGATCGTATCCCCCCATGTTGGCGAGTTCAGCGTCTGAGTAGCCGAGAAGCATTTTCCCCCTGAAATAAATGTTCGTAAAAACACCAACAGACAAAATACCATGACAATCATCAAATGAAAATTGATAAATATCCTTCAATGAATATCGAATGCAAAGAAGTGAATTCATTAGTCTCTTTTAAATGTTTAACAAGAGTCTTAAGATTGGGAGATTTATATTGCACGAATACCAAATCAAAATATTGAGTTCTTATGAACTGTTGAGCAAAATTAAGTCAGTTTGGTTATGATTTATTATTGTTTTTACCATGAGATTACAAAAAAATTCAAGGGTATCTGTCTGATATTCCTTGATAGAAATAAGCACATTAAAGGTGGATTATACTGTCAGTTAGTCATCTATAAAACAAAAGTGACAGTCTCCAAATTAAAATTAAATATAATAATCTGTGAAGGACATAATAAAGAGTCTGATTTTGTAATTTATGAGTTTTATTTTTCAAAAACTCCATACCGTATTGCATGGATAGTGAAGTTATCTTAAATATAAGTTTATGGAATTGTACTTATTCCTAAAAAACACACAAGGATAAATTTTGAAGTTGAAAGTCATGTATAACTAACTATGGTAACTTCCGCCTCGACTCTGTTTACTAGCTCACCTTCAAGTCATTTCAGTACATGCATGCCATTTAAATAAATGTAGATAAAAATCTCTTTTAAACCATCATAAATTGAGTAAGAAATTTTATATTAAAATTATAAAAACCGGCAAGAGCTGTGTTGGATTTCATCATTTATTTAAATGTACAGGTTTACAATTATTTACTTTCATCAACAAAACCTCTACCATTTAAAAGTGAACCAAAATTTATAATATGCTTACAATTTATCGTTACTTTATTTATAAAAATAAAGATAACGAGTTTTTACATTTAAGAACAGAATAAAACCGTAGGATTTATTTTAAAATTGTATTATTTTTATACAGATTTTATGCCAAAACAATCAAATTTATTTATTTAGTTATTTATTCAAATGACAACATCTTGGATTTTATATCTTTGTATCTCCATACTCCTCACCCGATCGTCACAAAACATTTGTTTAGGTGTAAAAATAAAAGGATAGTGTTTCTCAAGGGAATTACATTTTCTATTTCCTAAATTTGGGCATAATGATTTCACATTAAATTTTCAATTCTATTACTGTACATTTTCTCATGGATTTCTCACGTAAAACAAAATCAAAATTCTAAATTGTATTTCACTAGAGGATGACAAAACCTTTAACTTTACCAAAATAAATTGTAAGTGATGATGAGGTAAGGAGTAACGGAGGCACAAAGTTAACATTGGACTTATGGAACAAAACTTTGAGATGGTGTCCGGCAACTTCCTGTGATGAATAATCTTAACAATGTATTTTCATGCAGTTCTCATAATTTTAGGTAGGGTAGTCAAATTTTCACCAATTTTGTAATTTTCCTAATATAAAAACAATTATTATCCTTCTTAGGGTACAAACACACAGTGAGCGAGAAACACGATGCTACAATGAGCGATACAATCAAATACTTATAATCAAATGGGGCCAAACACACAGCAAGCGACGCAACACGACCCGACTTGGAGCGACTAACTTTGGAACGAACCAGTTTGACTTTTACAAGCGACTAGGAACGACAACAGTTTTTTCAGTATTCGAGATGGACGGTGAACTATTTATTAACAAAGTTTTCACATGAATGCCACCATGGCAATTGAGCATCTTCAACACAGGAACGGGGTAGTTATTGACAAGCTTTGCAGTGAAGGAACTGAAGCTTGGTCATGTACAAGACAGTTTGTAAGCTTGGCTTCCTTCGGTTTGAGACCTGCTTTTCCAGGTCACAATAAACTTTACCCAAAATGTAACCAGAGATAAATGTGGACATTGTACTGTATTGAAAAAACATCGTCTCGTTATGCCTTAAAACTGGGAATCGATGATGGTATTCTCTAAATTGCCTTATTCCCTCACACACTTCACTCTCCCACTTACCAGTATGGTTTAAATTTGTATTTTATAACCATAACACATAATCCACCTTACTCCTGCCATTTTTGCTACCGATGCAATGCACCAGGTTGACGCTCCTAGTCGTATCGCATCTAGTCGCAAGTTGGGTGTCGTGTCGCTCTCTGTGTGTTTGTATCCTTAGGGACTGCCAGCATACCTTTGGTCCATGGAGACCAGGGCCAGATCAAGCTTGTGCTTGCTCTTGAACATGACCTCCTTATGGGGGATCTCCAGCAGGGACGGGGGGCCGAAGGGGGTACAGATCGCGAACAGCGCCAGGGGCGGCTCCTCGGTCTTGCGGTTCTGGCCGTGCAGCACCTTGATACGCCCTCGGATGTCGAGGCGCTGCAACACAACGTCAAAACAGTTAACATCAAGGTTCATAACAAAAAGGTCCTACCTAAAATAATGTGAGGTTTCAGAACGTAAAGATTCAGAACGTCGATAATCAGAGCGTCAATTCTCAGCTACTTTAAAAATAAAACCGTTTTCAAAACCTCTAGTGGAATTTTACTCAACTAGGTGAAGCCACATACCAAGTTTCATCAATATAAATTCATAAATAAGCAATATATACAGTTTTGATTATTCTCCATGAGAATAACATGGGGGATGAGTTCGCAGATTTGCTGCAACGAGGAACACAAAAAATTAGTTTTTATGCAAATATCAATAGAACTCAACTACGTGAACCAACATACCAAGTTTTACTAACTTATGTTCATAATTAAGGGATACATAACATTTTACTTATTCTCCATAAGAATAACATGGGGCCTGAGGACGCAGGTTTGCTGCTATGGGAATTATCGGTAAAAATTGTGTTTTTAGTGCAAATAACAATAGACCACACCCAGATGAAGCCGTATACCAAGTTTCGTTAGTATATGTTTATAAATAAGCGAGCTATAATATTTTTCTTATTCTCCATAAGAATAGCATTGGACAACGTACTGTGTTTAGCACTTTCAATATCTCTGCAACCAACTGATGTATATAAATGATCAAACCACCAAATTGTGTGTTTTTTTAAGCTGAATCCAATGGTGAAAACTAAAATTTGACTTTTGAAAATATTACATGTAAAAACATCAAAAAACCCATGTTTGGGGTACAAAACCCCCCCAAAACACCACTTCAGATATGTCGATCTGTCTGGTTTTCAAACTTAGTCATAAATAATGATTTACACGTTTGTACCAAATTTTATCAAGATCGGACCATTTTTACGAGGGTTATCGCACCCACGGACATATATATATGTATATATATATATATATATATATATATATATATATATATATATACATACACAGTTTTGAACGAATGGTGTTTTTGGGGTCTGGGGACCTCAAAACGAAAAGTTATCATGGTCCCGGGCCTAGATATTACCATGCCGACTATGGTAATAGCTTCTTCCCTATAGGGGAAATTCACTAAAACGTTTTAAAATTATATTTTCTACCTTATTTAATAATACAACTATGGGCATTTCGTAAAAAAAACTAAAGTTGACCGCCATATTGGAAAAATGGCGGATAAAATAAAAATTTCAAAATCACAAAATTAAACAGAACCAAAAATCCAGGGAAGTTTCTTTTTAACTTTTGTTATATTTTTCAAGAAAAACAGCTGTGTGTGTGTGTGTGTGTGTGTGTGTGTGTGTGTGTGTGTGTGCACTCTAGCGGTCGCATTTTTTGCCCGATTTACTTCAAATTTGGTAGGAATGTTCCATTCTATAATCAATTGGACAAGTCCGTTGGGCAAAACAATCGGAAAACTCTAAATACCTTTTTTGGGGATTAATCTTTCAAATTTCGGGTTTTCGGGCCCTAAAAGGGTCAGGAAAGCCCTGGATGAAACATTAATGCATGTAAAAAGATGGGATTTAGTGAGGCGAAAGTTTTAAGTCAACTCTCGTCATTCTTGCATAAATATTTACCGAATAATTAATGAAAATGTGTATCGACTAAACACAGTACGTTGTCTTATGGGGGTTTTACATTAGAAAAGCCTGTTATTCATTTGTTGGTGTACTTTTATTATCCCCACCAACCTCACGCCTTCCTACAAGCCTAACTGGACATTCTCCTAACCTTATAATGCGCAAAATTGTATTTCCAGCATTGCAGGTAAATGAAACCAGGATCATCAGAACAGCCAAAAAATAAATGTTTTCAGATTTCACTAAAGTTGGAATAAATGTATATTTTGTACACTGGTTTTGAGTTTTAAAAGTTTTGTATGTGGAAATTCACTTCTCTCACGTCAGCGTGCTGCGCAAACTCGTTTAATTTGTTACGAATTCGTTGTAGTAAATAAAACAATATCTCATTAAAATAATATTTTATTTAAATGTTTGTAAAATTATGAATGTTACAAGATTTTTTGTTTATAATTTAATACGATTACGTTCGTAACACACGAGGAGGGGGGAGGCGGGGGGTGGAGAATATGCTCAACTGTAACAGTGTTTTATATGGCGAAGGGAGGGGTTAATTTACAAAAAAAATGTTACGTAATTTGTGTATGGGTACCACTGGGATTGCAACATGACGCAGTGTCCATTTGGATCGAGCGTTCTAACTAATGCTACTGCAAGCCATCAAATAAAAACTCGTATGTAATTTCAAGCCTGTCTTAAAATAAAAATTAAACTGTTTAGCGCAAACATTTCAGGAAGCTTTTGATTGAGGGGTGTGCGCCGCTTCCGGCCTGGAGATGTGCGATTAGAGAGATTATAGAGATTACGCGCCGACATAACGGAAACGGCGATACGTCCATTTGGACCGTATCAGTATCGGGACCGATACTCGTGGTCCAGTCCAGTCAGCTGTGCGTTTAATGTGGGGGGGGTTTAATTTAATTTATAATCTTATTATAATACACACGTCGTTTTTCAGTTAAAAAAATGTATTTTCCTATTTGGTTGGAGCAAATTATAATTGTAATTTTGAGTTATACTGGATATTTATAAAAAAACTCACATCTTAACTATTGAACCATATTTGAAGTAACGAAAAATGTGATGCACCTTCATTATTGCGGAGACAACCTGCAACTATGGTTTGTGCTGCAAATTGCTTCCGATAGTTGAAGGTTCTCAAAAAGACTGGCTCATTGCCATTTCAAGCTGCCGAGCAGCATTTTTCATAGATTGAATCCTCTTCAGGAACAATGTTAAATCTGCACTTGACATGCCAACATTTAAAAGCACATTTAAAGGAATATTTGTCATTACCTTTTCCAACTATGTGAAATATTTATTGTTTATTTTCATAACATTCCGCAAATTGTTAATGAATTGAGTTGATCCAAATTGGGAGAATTCGGGTAAGAGTAGGCCTCTACCCGAGGTAGAATCAGCTTTTGACTTTCAACCGCGCATTAATATTAAACAACGTAGTGGGCGGAACTAGTATATTCTGGAAACCAGATGGGTTTAAAGGCTCCTCGGATTTGCCTCGGGACACCCTAATTTAATAAAACTATCTTAATAGTAGTACATATATGTCATCACGAGAACAAAAAGAGAAACTTTTCGGTCGAGCTCAAGATTAACGGAAGATGAGAGAGGGTCAAAACGACACTTTGAGTCTTGTGATGTTTTTCGTCAAGCTGCCAGGAAATATTAAGAGAAAAAATTCACAGAAACTAAAATTTGTTTACTTTATAACCATTACAGGTTTGCTTCCATCTTGATCTTGCTATTCCAAACAAATAGCTGTTACACGAGTTTTGATTGTTTACAAGTAATTTGTTATTTTTCGTCAGTTTCATTTACAATCTGTGTAAAAGATAAATAGAAAACGAGTTCGCACGCAGCACGAGCGTGAGGGAAGTGAATTTCCACATACAAAACTTTTAAAACTCAAAATCAGTGTAAAACATACATTTATTCCAATTTTTATTGACATCTGAAAATATTGATTTTTTGGCTGTTCTGATGCTCCTGGTTTCATTTACCTGCAATGCTGGGAATACAATTTTGTGCATTATAAGGTTAGGAGAAGGTCCAGTCAGGCTTGAAAGTAGGCGTGAGGTTGCTGGGGATAGTACACCAACAAATGAATAACAGGCTTTTTTAATGTAAAACCCCCATAAGACAACGTACTGTGTTTGGCCAATACACATTTTCTTCTATAACTCGGTAAATAGTTATGCTAGAATGACGGGAGAGGGCTTAAAAGTTTTGCCTCACTAATTTCCATCTTTTTTCATGGATTAATGTTACATCCGGGGCTTTTATGATCCTTTTTGGGGCCAAAAACTCAAAATTTGAAAGATTAATCCCCAAAAAAGGGATTTAGAGTTTTCCGATTGTTTTGCCCAACGAACTTGTTCAACTGATTACAGAAAGGAACGTCCCTACCAAATTTGAAGTTAATCGGACAAAAAATGCGACCACTAGAGTGCAAACACACACACACACACACACACACACATATATAAAACATTTTGAACGACCCCCCAAAACGTGTTCAGGGGGTCACGTTAGGAACTTCTACGGTGGTCCCGGGCTTAGGTTTCACCGTGCGGGTCATGCTAATAGTTGACTTTCCAAAGGAAATTCACTAATAAGTAAATAGGCCAATCTGGGACAATCGACATAAGTTGTCTCTACAAGTTGAATAATTTGTTCAATTCATATTTAACAGCTGATGACCTCGAGAGAAAAGAGTCGTAAAATAATGTTCATGTTCTAGGACGAAAAAGATAATCAAAACAAAACTTACTTACACCGGCGTCCTCATCGCTTATACGTTTCCAGGCATGTGATACGTCACATTCACTCTTACGACCTGTCAAGGAGCTCAAAACTGGAATAAAAAGAACCACCCCCCTCAATGCACGTGTTTAAAACAGCTGTTTTGAAGCAGTTTGGCGAAAAAGCTTTTATTAATCTACACCCACTTCACGTCGGTGACCTACCAGGAAGCCGGAGGTGTTGTCCAGGAGGCAGCGGAAGCGCACGGTGAAGGACCGCTCCAGGAGGTGCAGTCGCTCGGGCAGCAACGCCTCCTGGAGGGTCAGCCCCGCCGACTCCGCGGGGAGGTAGGAGTTCCACATGAGTTGCCGCTGGAGCTCCTCGCGGTCCTCGGAGTGGACCAGTTCGTAGACCGACTGGTGCACGATGTCCGACTGGAACAGACGTCAGGGTGAGAGAGGTACAAGGTGCGGCGACAAAGGGGGTGTCTATAGGTCCTTACCTATAGACACTGCTATATCAACTACTGAACCCTTGTTCAGCAGTTGATTTAGGGCCTTTATATATTACAAGCTGTTACCTGTAGTTTCGCTCGCAAAACCTTAACAACCTAACCTGAGGTCAAATATTTGTTTACATTTTACCATGTAAGGCTTCCTTTGCAGTAACTGTCGAAAATCTTTACTACAGTGTTATAAACGATATTCTCCCATATGATTTGCGTTGAAACTGACAGGGTCCGTGAAATGGGGGCATAAGGTTGGATGTAAACATATTCAAGTCTATATGGTAATGTGATATGTAAGCTATGATCAAGCACAATTTTAGCTTAACCGGTCTAGTATTTTTTGCGTGATGGAAGTCTAAACCATCCATCCCTCCACACATCCATCCTATAATATTAGTAGGAATTCTCAAGGATATTTGTGGTCGGTAGGCCATATCTCCCTTAACACTTAATCGAAATGAATAATTGAGCCATCTTTTTGAAGATTACTTTCACCACTAAATGCGAAAAATAAGCAAACAATTAAAATTCTCAAACATTGTATATCCTATATTCTAATATGAGTAAGGTTTGCTTGCTTCCTTGCGACACGGATCTCAAAAACGGCTCCAACGATTTCCTTCAAATGTTCGAAATAACTAATTTCTGGGATAAAAAAGTTATAGACAGGCCTCATCCCCAGAAAAAATCAAATAGTTTAAAAAACTGAAATGAAAAGTTAACAAAATTAACATTGGGCTTATAGCGTTGCAAATCAAAACAAAAGAATTGTAACAGCTGTTCATAATCAACCAGGGAACTGTCAAAGTAATACTCATGTTGTACATGATAATTAACATGTGGTTTTCTGAGAGCAGAGATTAAAATATTTGAGTGAAGATTACATAAATAGAGTACAGGTAGTAAAATAAATCAAAGGGACATTGAGCTATAAATAACAACTGGAGTGATCTTAAAAATGTAGAAAAGAGGCAAGTGAGTTATACAAATCTGATTACCAGTAGGGGGAAGTGGTGAAATATTACTCCAAGTCATCTAAACAAACTGACTGGCCTTCCCCCGAGCAAAGCTCGGCCCCCCAGGTACTTATATCAGACTAACGTTGTCCTGTCCTAATGTCATTGAATTTGTTTTATGCCAAAAATACTCGTTCATTTTCAAGTATCAAAAATCTGCTCAATGAAATCTTATGCAAATTGTTGCTTTATAAGATGAGCCATAAATCAACAATTGCGGAGAGTCCGTTGAGGAGCGGGATTTGGAAGTTAACATTGGTCTTATGGGAGAAGCTAGTAGACACTGGTGTATGGAGCCGCCTCTTAAGGAAACTAAGGCGTATCGGCAAAAAATACCATTGAGAAATAATATATAAAGATTTAATTACCTTATTCTATATTTAAGTTACTCGTAAACAAGTCACGGTGTCAGTCGCTGCATGGATTAACTGGCATTCCTACTGGCACGGTGTAGCTATGCTTCACAACTAATCCATCAGAAACCACTCTCCTCAATGGCGTAGCCATAATGTGGACTTATGGCGGCTGTGCGGTTACGTAGCCTGCGTGTATGGGTGTCATAACTGGCCGAGACTATCCCCTCGTCCTTCCATAAGAGACTGGCTGGGACAAGGGTCAGTGGACGGACCATGTGTGTGTAATCACACGAAATACTGCACCTCCAAATTGTAGAATAAGTAGACGCTTAAAAAACAAATTGACTAATTTACATTTTATACCACTGAAAGTATATGTAATAATCGCTGTATATGTTTTGTAATCGCCAGTACATGTCTTGACATGAAATACCGTAAGTCAGATTTGAATATACTTCGTCAGGGACAATTTGAAATTGTTCATATGAAGAATGGAGGAAGTACATGTAGCTCACGAACACGATTGCTATCGAAAAGTATATTATAGTTTATACAATATGAAACTATTTCGTTTCTTGCTACACTAAAATAATATACTGCACCAACATTAATCATAAAGGTTTATTTAGGTATCGAAACTTACCCTCAACCAAGTCTACATACTAAAGTCGATAAACTCGACGATACATTTTTGATTAAAGGTACATTATTTTTACTTATGAAAGGAATAATTTCAAATAAATAAATTTCACAATTACTAATTCTTACTGGAATCAATTACGATACGTTCTACCTGCTTCTCATATAATGGTTCACTTTCAAATCCCGTCTCTTCTCAACGGGTTATCAGAAATTGTTGATTTATGGCTCATTTTATTTAGAGCATAATAATGCCTAGCGATTTCAGTGAGCAAAATTTGCATACGACAATATTTAACCCATCACAAATCGCAAAAATTGAATATTTTTAAAGGTTATTATTTGTGACCTCGAAATTCTGCTCACTGAAAGCGCTAGGTATATTTTCGCTCTTTAAAATTATCCATAACTCAGCAATTTCGGATAACCCATTGAGAAGAGACAGGATTTGAAAGTGAACATCAGCCTTATGGGAGAAGCGGGAATAAGCGCGAAATGATACGTGACTGGAGCCCACTCCTTAGGTTGATAATTTATACGAAGTGACTGCATACACGTCCAATATAAGGGCAAATTCACTTCGCTACCGCTTAGGTTAGGTTGGGTTAGGTTAATGTTACGTTAGGTTAGGATAGGTTAGGTTACGTTAGGTTAGGTTAGGAGGTTTTCTGGCTCTCAATTTGTTTTAAAAATCACAGGAAAAGTAACGTACGGTGCATAATTTGGAACGGACGTGAACAGTGGCGGCTCACGTCGGACGTGTACGTAGCCACTGCCTAATTCATACAAACAACACTCGGGTCACTAACTAACTTAGGTTGTCCTACTCTAGAATAATTCACACCCCAGTAAAATTAGGGTGACCTGGGTAACGAACGTAATTCGCGAGCCTTTACCCGGCTCGATCAATGTACCCGTAGCACCGAGGTACCGGAAACGGACATTTCGCCGGGTGACAGACGACAGCGCTCCTAGCGGCGGCAGCTGCAGGAAGTCAGATACGGATCTGGCAATCTCTCGGTACATTGGCAATCTGATGTAATTAAACAGCGGTGTGGGAGTGGGAGTCTGTCATCGGTCTGCACGGAAGGCGGTAATTGCTGTGCCATACCGACCGCATAGCTCGGTAGCGCCATTGGCCGCGGAGAGCGTTGTGGCAGGGTGAGAGGTGCGGATGCGATGTCACCTGGGATAGGAGGAAAGGAAGGTGACCGACTAGACAGGAGAAACCAGGACACAGTGTATGGAACACTCCAGGGGAAGGGTCCCAGGACATTCTACCCGGGGGGGGGAACACTGGAACACTCCAGGGGAAGGGTCCCGGAACATTCTACCCGGGGGGAAACACTGGAACACTCCTGGGGAAGGGTCCCGGAACATTCTACCCGTGGGGGAAACACTGGAACACTCCAGGGGAATGGTCCCGGAACATTCTACCCGTGGGGGAGACACTGGAACATTCCTGGGGAAGGGTCCCGGAACATTCATTCTACCTGGAGGGAAACACTGGAACACTCCAGGGGAATGGTCCCGGAACATTCTACCCGTGGGGGAAACACTGGAACACTCCTGGGGAAGGGTCCCGGAACATTCATTCTACCTGGAGGGAAACACTGGAACACTCCAGGGGAAGGGTCCCGGAACATTCTATCCGGGGGGGAAACACTAAAACGGCGTTTTTCTAGGCCTCCTTAACACCAAAATATTTGCTCAAAGCAAAGCTTGAATGGGTGAATTACTTTAAGTTTGTCGATACTGACAATATACTGAACTTTATTCCACATAAGTCATATACTGTAATAGTATCAGAAGTTGCAGTATTTTACACACTACCACATCAACATATTTTGAACTACCTAAAGTACACAATACCGATATTTTACAAATCGTTGTAAATACAGATATAGGAAATTACAATATAAATTAATTTAATAAATAAGCTGAATTAAAATACTTCAATGATGCGTAATGATGTTTCACTAAATGTGATGAAATCTTATATTAAAAAGCAAATCAAATAGTTCTGTTAAATGACATGAGCAAGGAAGGTTTATGGTGGGAATTTTCCCTCACCATTTGTTTACTATAGATTCCCTCACCATAGATTACTGGCCGTCAAGTCATATCCATACAGTTATTTATCGCGTAAGGGAAATCTTCCGCAAGCTATTGTAAATGTGAATGTGAACACTACTATTGTGGGAGTACAATATTCTTCGAAATAGTTAACCAAAAATGTGTAAATTACCCGGTGATACTGCCACGTGATCCTACATCATGGTACTGGCTTCAATCCTCAGGGGTTCATTTTCAAGTTGGACACCAAGCTAGCATAACGCACTCCTCTTCATCACTGGTGGTGAGAAACCAGTGGTTTGTACATGATTTAGGATCACTCAGCACTTCAGCTGTATCACCAGATAATTTAAATCTTGTTGGTAATATAAAGTGATTTAGAGGCTCTTCCATTGTGAAAATTTAATTATATTCATATTTGTTCCAAGAAAGAGCCATATAAATTAAATAAACTTTTTACTGTTCAGAAATTATCCAATAAACTGTGATCTCTAATGAAACACCGTACACAGTGGAGCGCCATCGTCAATAACCGCTAACACCCCTTCCCACGGTCTGTAAAGTTGATAACGTCGTATAAATCGGTTGTTTATTTGTGTTTGGCGGCGCGGTTAGCACCCCGGCCCGGTGTCGGCACTGCATCCCGATAAACACACCAGTTAACTGCCGCGCGGCGGGTCACCGACTAATGTCTCTATCGTAATCAGCGTAAACCCCATTCTTTACGCGCTTTAAGACCGGGACGCCGACGGTCGTCCTACGGTTATGCGTTATGCGTTATGCGTTATGCGCCGTCAGCTGCTAACTGGATGTGTTGACGAACAAGATTGACTGGGTGCTACTGGTGTTTGGAGGGTGATAAATTCTCCAAGGCACTGGCGCTGAGTGAAGGAGAGAGAGAGAGAGAGAGAGAGAGAGAGAGAGAGAGAGAGAGAGAGAGAGAGAGAGAGAGAGAGAGAGAGAGAGAGAGATTGGTCTTCAAACATCCCGGATACATCGAAAAATTCCTCTGATCTTTTGTAATTTTTGTATGTAGAGCTAAAATAGTTACTAGTGAATTTCCTGTGGAAAAATGAACTATTAGCATGACCCGCAAGGTGAGACTTAAGCCCGGGACCACCATAAACGTTCCTAACATGACCCCCTGAACATGTTTTGAGGGGTCTCTAAAAACTTTATATATATATATGCGTGTGTGTGTGTGTTTCGCACTCTAGCGGTCGCAATTTTTGTCCGATTTACTTCAAATTTGGTAGAGACATTCCTTTTTATAATCAGTTGGACAAGTTCGTTGGGCAAAACAATCGGAAAACTCTAACCCCCTTTTTAGGGGATTTTAAGTTTTCAAATTTTAAGTTTTTGGGCCCAAAAAGGGTCAGAAAAGCCCCAATTGTACACTTATTGCACATTAAATTATTGTACGTAAAAAGCCAAATATTTTAAGCCCTCCCTCATCATTCTAGCACAAGTACTTACCATAGCACAAGTACTTACCGAGTTATTAAAGAAAATGTTAATAATTGTCAAAATACAATACGTTGTCTTTTGGGGATTTTACACTGGAAAAGGCTGTTTTTCATATCTTAATATAGTTTTATCACCCCCAATACCCCTATACCAACTTGTTATCCCGACTGTACCTCCTTCTAACTTTATAATGTACAACATTGGCATCCTATTGGTGAATTTAAATAAAACCAGGAGCACCAAAACAGCCAAAAACTAACATTTTTCAATTTTCAAAAAAATGTAACTAGTGTTAGTTTAAACCCTTTATTTGATCTTTTTAAGATTTTAATGCGGAAATTCACTTCCTTGACGTCAGCGCGCTGCGTGCGATCTCGTTTATGTACTGTATTAAGAACGAAAAGTAGGTCTTTGTCGTTTTATGAAACTGTTACGAAAACTGCGGTCATTTTCCGAAAGCGAGAAAAACATTTTACACTCTAATTACACACCCGATTTTTCCTTCAACTGCAATTTTGGATACCGCACAAAATACGCAAATTCACTTTCATCCACGAGATTGAGTTTATAAACAATGTTTCAGTTAGCTCGGTACAAAACAACAATAAATCAGCTGTTTATAGTACTGTTAGCGGACGGAAAAGCAAGTCGCAGCGAGCGAAACATACTTTTTCGCTGACGGCTAATCAGAAAACGTCTATTTTACGATGTGTTTTTATATTGTAAAGAAGCACTTTAGGCGCCGTTGTAGGAATAGTTATTTTTGTTTCAACCATAGAAAACAGAAATTATAAGGTAAACGCCATCCAGTTACTTGTAATCATTTTTTATCCGAGTTGTAACGGGGGTTTCTCAGAGTTATTAGACCGCTTCATAAATTACATTATAAAAATCACCAACAACTGATAAGTTTCGTTTTTAACCATAAGACTCTATATTTAAAAGAATAATTTTGGAATACATGTAGTCAAAGGGAAAAAACTGCTTTGCCAGTATTAAAGGCGTTTTAGTGACAAGAATTTTGCGTATAAAAATGTTCCTTAGGATTCCTACTTCTGTTAAAATTCATAAATGTGCCATACAAGTTTTTAGCCTCAAAAGTGTAGGTGTGATTCATTGGTATATGAGCAATTGTTCATCATATACGAGAGCAGGACGAATCAAATGAAAGCCTGAAAACTAATGCTGAAACCCTTTGTTTCGCCTTGTTTGCACCTCGTAAATGATTAATTGGGTCCATTTTTCTCTTAAAATATTTGGCATGGACAAGAGTGGATGGTAGTTCTTTCTTTACTACATATAAGTATGGTGGTTAAAAAAGCTAACAAGCAAATATGCACTTAATCGAGCAAACTACACTCAACCTCTTACTCTTAGTAATATTATATACTCAGTCTATCATAGTTTTCAATCTGCAAATTAGCAGAACAAATATGAGCTGGTCGTGCTCTACGCTCGGCAGCAAATTGTAGGTGTGCTGTAATTGGAGAATACGGCGTCAAATAAATTTACCCACGGTCTGGTTACTCGCCGTGCTAAAGAGGCGGGTTCGTAAGAGGCTTATTAGGACAATCAGCTTCCGTCTGGGATTATAAGCGTCGCCGGCTCACTCTTGTTGACTTTTAGCTTCAAGCCAGGTTTGGGTCGTGATAAAGAACCCTCGAGTTTCCATCGAAGTAAAACCAACTACAATAGCGAACAATTAAGTTGCCAGTTGAGGGCGTGGTTTGCCGGGCTATCGACCAAGATCAGCCAATAGTAGACGTGCTGCATTACCAAATCCACACCAGCTGATCGGAATAACATTCGAGTGATATTTTTCTATCGCATTAGCAAGTGACAGCGTACAACCATGCTATTGGTTACACAGCCCAGCTGTCAACTTAATGATCCGCTATTATAAGCTTGGACGATTGTCGAAAACGTAATTCACGAAGTCACGAAGTAATCAGCGTTTATTCTTGCTTCGCCTTGTATTAAGACCAATACTAACCTTCAAAATCCGTCCCGCCTCAACGGATTATCCTTGATTGTTGATTTAGAGTTAATTTTAGAGCAAAACAATACCTGACGATTTCAGTGAGTAGAATTTCAATAGCACAACGATATCGGATAATCCGTTGAGGGGGCTTTGAAAGTTAACTTTGGCGTATGGGGGAAGCAGGTAGAAACACCAAATGTTTCGTGACTGGAGCCCCCTCTTCAGTTGAATTCTGAGAACGGTAGCTCAGCTGAGGTGAAAGGCTGGACTCACAGGTTGACAGTTTGGACGTGAGTTCGATCCCGTATGACTGCTGCGATTCTTTTCGCGAGCGATTCCCAATGGCTTGCTCATGTGACTACGTTACAGTACGTCAACTGTTTTTAGATCGTCTCTCGGGCCAACCTGCCTAAGTCAAAGATAGTTGGTGGTTAAACAGACGTTCGTGTCTATATCACGCACATTTAGTTACATCACGTCCAGTAAAGGTTGATTGTGCAGAGTCCTCGTGATGCTTGAGCGGGAGGAAGGCAAAGGAAAGGCCAAGGGTTCAGGAAAGTTGTGGGGAAAGAATAGGGGAGGTACTTAGTTGTAGACTATTTTATTTTTAAATAATGTCTAATATGTAGTATGGAGTTAACAAAATACTACTTATCAGAAAACAACCGACATAAGCCGTTGAGGAGGACGGGCAATTAATATTGGTCTTATGGGGGAAGGAGGTCAAATCGCGAGTTGTTCCATGACCGGATGCCATTAAGGCGAGTCCCGAATCGCGAACTACAGGACCTCTTGTTTACCACAAAGCTTATAGCTATTGATGGGTAGATATTTAGACCACTACCACTTCTGGACCGCTCCCATTTTAACACAACTTTACAACTCACACAAACACTCCCACATATTCCAATTTCAAATTCACTTACAAACAAATGTTAATTTCATCTACCCGTTTGCTCCCCCCACTCGCTCTTGTGAACCTGCCACCCTCATCACCAGTGGCACAGTTGTCGCATTACGCGCAGGTTCCCGCGGTCGGTAATGTCAGACGCATGACGCTGTCATAGACTCCCCGACAATCAGAGTCACTCCGGGGCCACCGACGCCGACGCCGACGCGACGCTAACTCAAATTCATACTTTAACGCTCATCACGCCGTATTTTACAACAAATCTTCACGATGCGGCGTTTATTATAACGGTAGACAAGAAAGTCTGGGGGAATTATCTCTTTCTTATGGGTTTCTTCCTGGGAGTTTTACAATATCGGTTTTCGTTACGGCACTCGCTGAATCAGTGGAACCTCGGTTGATTCCAACAAATCATAAACCCTTCTAGCTATTATTTTGCTACCTACATCAAAACAACTTTGTTGAGGTAATTTCAAAGTGAATGGGACTTGGTTTGCGCATGCACATTAATGCCATTCCCTTCCACGCGTCCTAGTAAACCCCCATATCAATTTATATGCATTTGCCTGAACATATTTTATGATATTTTGTCACGTTTATGATTATACATTTTTATTACTTTAAATCGACTGTTCTTGTGCAGAGATGACGTAATGGCCAGCTAGCAAACAAAGTAGGGAGGGAGGGAAATCTACCCCTACCACAATCCTTCCTTACTTTTGCCATTGGACGGAGTGATTTGATTTGTTTTTCTTGCAAGATTGTATCACAACTGATCGTTACACACCATTTCGATCCATTGATAAATTAATCAATGGTGGAAGGCTGCGACAATTCTCCCGCCAAACATTTCTACTGCGCGTAGTCGTCGCTGCACCAGTTCCTTACTGAGGACTTTCCATCGTCTCGGCAAATATAGAGTTGAGGGTGTAACTTCCCCTCATCCCTTTGTTTACTAGGTGAGTGGTCATCGCATTGCAGTAACCAACCGTTGGACGGGAATCGGGGCGGGTGTATCCACCATCTCGCACGAACTCCCCTACACTTTAAGGATTTGACAAGGTATTTTTAGAGTACAGAGAATATTATCCTAACAGTGTTCAGGGAAAAATGTCTACACAATAGTAGACATAACAAAGTATAACCTATACGATTTCCAAACTAAATTCCAAATTTATAACGGTTACACTAGCTTGTTATTCATTTCAACGAAATCCAACCGAAACTACCAAATGTAAACTGGCAAAAATGGCACTAACTCAACCAACAAAGCCGAAATAGAACCCTTACATAATTTTACCACACGATAAACTATAATGCCAGCCTCTCGGCTGTAACGTACGGCGCCCCTAGTTAGAGCCGGCCGGCCCGGGCTCCATCGAGGTAATGGAGACATTTGCATAAAGACGCGTGGACGCTGTTTACATTCCAATAATTTGTAGTACTTATATAACACTTGTCAGGCGCGGACCACGGGGGTCCGGAACAGACGTACTAATCCCCTGTGAACAATACAATACGCTTTTTGTGTCTGTACTTTATGTGGCGTCCCGTTATTGGGGCAAGGTTTCGGGGAGGGTTATTGTCAGACTGTTTGTAGGTTAGTGATGTAATTTTTGAATCATAATTTGACAATTTGGGTAAGTTTGATTAAGGATTTACGGAAAAGAAACGTCACAATGTAAAGTGAGGATTTAGTGTATGACATCTGTGGAGATTGTCAACGTCTTCCAGTAGTCTACAGAGATTTTGTGATTATAACTCATCAAACAAAATATGACTGAATTTTATATAGAGATATTTTCCTTTGCGGCAATATACATTTATTGAAATATAATTAAGTGCATATAAGTCACAACTCATACACAAACATAAGGAATCGGTAACCCCAAATGTTAAATATGAAAATACGAAAAACATGTTATCAGCTATACTGATAAACTTACTGAATCACTTACAGTTAAATAAACAAATTGTTTAAATACCTTTACTGCCAAATTGATCATTTTAGCCCTAAATGCAGGATATTGCAGTTTCGATCCTACTGGCTTAGGAAGTTTATTGGAGCAGTGGTTGTCAAATTTAGAATTTTCATACAAAATCATAACCTGTCAGCGTTTTTTCGTGTTTCATCCATTTGTCCGTGATTTCGTACATGTGTGTGCATTTAACAGTTTGAAAACACTGAAGTGTTCAACAAAGACATTCATCAGACCGACACCACCTGATTCAATAGCGATGGAAACTGCAGTGGCCTACATTAGGAGTAAGAGGACCACTTTGACACTAAAGATATTTAAACAATGTTTATAAAATATCGCGTACCTTGGGCGGATTATATATAATTTAGTCAAACATTCTGACATACGTTCATAATAGAGTTATTTAAAAGGGCGTAGTTGAGGGGGGCACATTTCCCCGTAAATCTCAGTTTTTTTTACGTACGCCTGCACAAAGCTTACTTTAAGGATGGTTAAAATTGCTCTTTAAGTCAGTTTTATTTCCAGACTTCACACAAATCAATTTTGATCATGCACTCGTTTAAGAAATGCTAGCAGATAACAAACAAATTTGCACTATAACACGTTCATTTAGAAACAAATTGACTCTATAACACGTTCATTTAGAAAAAAAATTTACTCTATAATGAACGTGTTATAGGTTCATTTAGAAACAAATGTGCTCTGTAACACGTTCATTTAGAAACAAATTGGCTCTATAACACGTTCATTTAGAAACAAATTGACTCTATAACACGTTCATTTAGAAAAAAAATTACTCTATAACACGTTCATTTAGAAACAATTGACTCTATAACACGTTCATTTAGAAACAAATTTACTCTATAACACGTTCATTTAGAAACAAACTGACTCTATAACACGTTCATTTAGAAACAAATTGACTCTATAACACGTTCATTCAGAAACAAATTTACTCTATAGCACGTTCATTTAGAAACAATTGACTCTATAACACGTTAATTTAGAAACAAATTTACTCTATAGCACGTTCATTTAGAAACAATTGACTCTATAACACGTTAATTTAGAATCAAATTTACTCTATAGCACGTTCATTTAGAAACAATTGACTCTATAACACGTTAATTTAGAAACAAATTTACTCTATAACACGTTCATTTCGAAACAAATTGACTCTATAACACGTTCATTTAGAGTGCAAGAGTGGGCTCCAGTTAACACGTTTGACGTTTGACGATTCTACCTGCTTCCCCCTAAGGGTCAACGGTTAATCCGATATTGTTGATTTATAGCTCATTTTAAAGAGCAAAAGTATACCTAGCTATTTCAATGAGCGACATTTGTATGTCAAAAATAATAATCGTTCCATAAATTACAAAATATTCAATATTTTCGATGTTTTAGGTGAGCAATTTGTGATATTGAAATTATGTTCATAGAAATCGCTAGGTATTTTTAGATCATTAAAAAATGAACCGTAAAGAAACGATTTAAGATAATCCGTTGAGAAGGGATGGGCTTTGAAAGTTAAAATTGACCTTATTGGTAGAAGTAGGTAGAAGCACTTATTGTTGCTTCATTAGACCCTCTCTCAAACATCGCATTTAAAGGAAAATATCAACCAGTAAATTACTGCAGAAATCAATCTTCGTGACTTTACCAACCTAGCAGTGCCTTTAGATCTGCTTGACAGCTATTGTTAAGTTCTTTTAACATGGTGCCTGGAACGCCATTCAACAGCATAATATCTGCTGGCGCCCAAACACCAAGAAAGACTAACCCAACCGTAGCATAGCGAGTGAACGACCTGGCTGCAGCATCGGAGTCAAACCAAACCCAAAACCAATATGTGGCCTTGCGCAGCGGGGCGGCGGCCGTATTTGAAATACAGATGAGGGTAAAGAACGGGTTAGACCGTCCAATAAATCCTGGCCAATCAGAAGAAACAAATAACAAACAATCCTAGTTAGGGTCGCGGGGTCAGTTTTTGTAAATCACGCGCTGAGCTCTTCATTACATTACGTTGCCCACTGCCCACGGTCTGCTGTTGGTTTTCGTCCCGTTCTGAATTGTCTGTCCTTCTGAGATGGGTCAAGCTATGTTTTTGTATTCGTGGGCCGCAGTAAAACTAATAGATAGCATCACCCGAATTTAACCTGTATTAAAATATGTTCTTGACTTTTGTTCGGCGATTTGTGTCTCTAAAAATATTTGCATACATGTTTGCTGTTATCAGTCAAAAGCTATTCTCTAGACGTGTCTGGTGACTTTTGGGGGGCTCCCCACACATGGGGTCACATGGGTTTTTAAAGTTACATTGATCTTATAGAATCATTTAATTTAGTTTGTCAGCTGGTTAAAATCTAAAATTTTCATCAAAGGTGAAATTCGCCGTGATTTTTTAAAATTATCCGTTGAGGAGGGATGGGATTTGAAAGTTATCATTCGCTTAATGGGAAAACAGGTAGAAACGTGAAATGTTACGTGAGTGAAGCCCGCTCTTCGGCCCTGCTGGGTTCGGGTCCTAGCCTGGCGTGTCATTTTTATCATCAGTATTGGCTACCTTGTATTGTAGTGACTCATTCCTTGCTTTGCTACATGCGATCCACGCAGACAAAAGACCCATGCGGACGGGCAAAGTTCAGGAAAAATAGGCCAAAAACCTTTCTTTTTTTAAGAACAATAAAAAGGAAGGAAGACATAGTTGCTGATTGTCGCTCACCTGGTGGAAGCCGAGGTAGTTCTCGATGTTGTGCGTGGCGAAGAAGACTTCCCCCTCGCAGGTGAGCATCAGGAGGAACCCGTTCAGCGCCTGGGGGCGGACAACAATGAATAAAACAAAAACTGGTAATGATACATGGTGTTTAGTAAAATGTACTAACATTAAACTATGAGTTGATTGTTAATGCGTAACCCTAACCAAACCTAACCCGAACCGAACCCAAACTAACGTAACCCGAACCGAACCTAATCTAACCAAAATTAACCCTAACCTAACCTAACCAAACCCAACCTAACCTAACCCAACCTAACCTAACTTATATTAACATAACCCTTACCTACTGTTTAGTATCGATATTCGGTTTTGTTATCAATAACTCGCCTCCGAAATATGTTTAATATCGATATTTTACCTCGACAACTCACTTTTATCATCATCCATTAAGGTAATCTCATTTGTTCATCATAAAACGTGTCCTAGTTACTTAAAACATGAATTTAATGACCTTGTGGTCTCTACAAACTTGCCAACAACTAGAAAGAACTGAAATATAATCTAGATCACAAAATAATTTATATATCGTGCAATTTCAATGTTATACAATTCAGCTAGTTTATGGTTTCATTGGAGTTTTGGGGACATTTTCAAGTGTTTATAAGTTGACGTTTACTTTATCTAAAAAATCCATTTTACATTTGTAGTGTCGAGCGGTTTATAGTGGTGATGGATGTAATATTATTTGTTGATTCATTTGGCACACTCATGTTCTATAAAACAACATTAATTAAAACAGCTGTATTAGGTTTATGGAAATATTAAAATTGTTTATCGATATTTTGCGGCGATTGTATTGTGATATCGATAGTCGCCGATGTTAATATTTTCATTTAATATCCAAAAACGTCTGCTTGTTTTTGAGCAAAAGAGCTAAAAAGTTTTGCATTGGCTTTAACCATGTTATTTCATTTTGAAAGAGGAAAAAGATATAACCATGAATTGATTGAAACTGGTATAAAAGCTTTCGTTGTTAGATAGCGCTGATGGTATTTATTTAAAAGTTATTTGTTTAACACATATGTTATTAAATTGGTAGAACGGTACGCTTATAAAGAAAATGGGCGTAAAATAAAATATTAAATTAAAGATATATCCTTTTGTAGAACTTGTATACAAATACAAAATATCTTAAATTAAAATACCCCCGTTGCAGCAAACCTGCATACCCAGCGAATTTCCAATGAATATATAACATAACACATTAAAACACTTAATAGGATTCATAAGAAATATATTCACAAACAAGCGATATTTAAAATATTAATTATTCTCCATAAGAATAACACTGGGGAAGAGTACGCAGGTTTGATGCATCAAGGAACACAAAATAATGGGTTTTTATGCAAATATCAAAATAACTCATCTTAGTAAAGTCATATACCATGTTTCATCCATATACATTCATAAATAAGCTATATATAACATATTAATTATTTTCCATCAAAATAACATGGGGACCAAGTACCTAGGTTTGCTGCTACGGGAACCATAGGCGAAAAATTGTTTTTTTGTACCAGATGAAGCCAATAAGCCAATACCAAAATTTGTCAGTTTATTTTCATAAATAAGCAAGATATACAATTTTTCTTTTTCTCCATAACATTAGACAACGTACTGTGTTTAACACTTTCAATATCTCAGTAACCAATTGACGTAGAGCAATGATCAAAATACCAAATTGTTTGTTTTTTATGCTAAATTCAATGGTAACAATTTAAATTTGATTTAAATAAAAATTACACGTGGAAACCCAAAAAAAATTTCGGGGTACAAAACCGCCCAAAAACCCCCCTTCGGATGGTGCGATTCGTCTGGTTTTCGAACTCGTTCAAATAAATGGTACTTTAGACGTTTGTACCAAACTTCATTAAGATCGGACCTTTGTTACGAGAGTTATCGTGCTTAAGGACAAACACACATATACATATAAATACATATATAAAAATTTGAACGAATGGTGTTTTTGGCATCTGGGAACCTCAAAATTAAAAGTTATCATGGTTTCGGGCTTAAGTCTTACCATGAGACCTACGGTAATAGCTTCTTCCCTATAGGGAAAATTCGCTATAAGTAATAATAACTTTCCGATATATTGTCAAACCAAATCACAAAGCTTCCAAAATAACAAAGCTTTAAAAACATGTGTTTCAACTTGACACTTTATTTCATAACCTTGCGGGAGAGCTTGTACAAAAAAAGTATTGATCCTCCAGTTTCACCAAAGGTCTTTTATTTAAATATAAGGTTCATGGACGTCAAACTTATAGTATTCTTAAAAGTTCCTGGGGCGTTTTGGCTTTATTTAAACATTTCTCTGTTAGCTTTGTCGATAAACAGTGCATGAACAGTGAAGAAGATAACTTCCCCTTACCCATATGTTTAGCAACGTCCGTAGAGAACAGTAGCATTGCTCACTACGGACCTTGTTTGTTTACCTTTCCATTCTGAGGCTTAGGTTCTGAGATGCAAAATTTCGATAAAAAGATTTCCTAAAAGAGATATGCCGGGATAACCCAAGACGCATAGCGCCATATCGCAACGCCACCACCGGCGTCGCAGCGTCGCGACGTCGCGTCGGCGTCGGGGGGGTGGCGCGCGCAGCCTGTATCGACTTTTTATCACGTGGCGCCGGTCCGCCATTACGGGTCCAAAATAATTACGCGCCGGTTTGCCCATAACACCCGTCTTACAAGAATCACCCTCTCCCTAACCATCCAACCCCTCGCAATTCCGAGATATATTCATACAAGGGTTGCGGCTAAAATGGTGCAGTATTACGGCTCTGGTTTTAGTTTTTGTACCGTAAAAAATGTCCCTAACGAAAAATACATCGAGTTTTTAAACAATTTAAATAAAATTCACATATAAACCAAAACTGCGCTGAGCATCTTTATACATGAAAGCCTCTTTATATGTTAAATCCATTAGAACTTTTAGCTGGATGAATAGAGTTAGACATAACTATTTTGCTTAGCTTGGCAGGCAGCGATGCAGAACTGGTAATATAGTTTCAGTTGGTTATTTGTGATTTTTTTAAGTTTTGTGAAGGGCCTGTGTTGCTCGAAGCCGAGCTAAGTTGTTCCATCTTGTTTCTAAAATATTTAGTCTTACATTTCAGTAGTTTGTGTTCTTGGCTCAAATTACATGATTATAAGCCTACTGTAAAAATAGTTTGATTGTACAGACAGCTATTTTAGAATGAATTAAATTAAATGTATCTCCATGTTATCCTTATGGACAAAAAACTACTTTTGAGGGCGACCTGTGCTCTTCAAAATTGAGTTATTGGAAATTGAAAACCACTTTGCTAGCTACGGATTAGGCCATGCTTTGATACCTCATCGTCAAAATCAGTTACGAAATAACGGAGGGGTTCTGTCCACAAAAATCGTCTTGGCGTTCTATCATGAATATGGATGGTAAAAACTACAATTTTAACTTTCAAACGGTTTTTAGTATTTAAAAATTACATCTGCTCGAAGATTTCTCGCGTACTCAATGTTGCGGCCCGAGGATTCTCAAAGCTATGTGGCGCCAGATTCCTAGAAGCGCTTGACGGTTTATGCCGCACACAGGGCCGACGTAATTATATGGAGCTCAATTGGTCAAAGGGCCGACAATGTTGCCACAGCGAGCTCGGAGCTCAGTCGCCGGATAGTTGGGTCCAGCTCGATGGGGATCAGGTGGGAACCAACGAGGTTAATATATCTAGAGGTAAAAAAGGTAATATATCTAGAGGTAAAAGAGGTAATATATCTAAAGGTAAAAGAGGTAATATATCTAGAGGTAAAAAGGTAATATATCTAGAGGTAAGAAAGTTAATATATCTAGAGGTAAAAAATGTAATATATCTAGAGGTAAAAATGGTAATATATCTAGAGGTAAAAAAGTTAATATATCTAGAGGTAAAAAATGTAATATATCTAGAGGTAAAAAAGGTAATATATCTAGAGGTATAACAGGTAATATATCTAGAGGTAAAAAGGTAATATATCTAGAGGTAAAAAAGGTAATATATCTAAAGGTAGAAGAGGTAATATATCTAGAGGTAAAAAGGTAATATATCTAGAGGTAAAAAAGGTAATATATCTAAAGGTAAAAAAGGTAATATATCTAGAGGTAAAAAGGTAATATATCAAGAGGTAAAAAAGTTAATATATCTAGAGGTAAGAAATGTAATATATTTAGAGGTAAAAAAGGTAATATATCTAGAGGTAAAACCGTCATTTACCCCTCTGTCAACTCTGCTCCCATGGCATCCAATATGGTAACCAAACAAGTCCTCGCTTCACAAGGTACACGTTTGTCAGCTGACAAATATTTAACCTGTGAAGAGAGCATTTGATTGGTTATCTGAGGAAAATGGCGGTCAGCTAGGCTTCACCTTTTCACCCCAGCAGACGAGACCTCTAGATATATTTACCTCGTTGGTAGGAACACGTTGTAGACACGATGTGGCAGTGTGTTCAACTTAGGGAATTTTTCCATAGATCTAGGAAATTTCCCAACTTTAAAAATACTTATTTAATTTAAGCATTTTCTGCAGATAAAACAATACGAGCTCAATTTGTCAGCAATAATTGCAGTTGTAATTGTCAGAAACAGCTATTTCATAGATAGAAATAGACGATTAATGCCATCTTTAAGGTACTGGCATAGATTAAGCATAACATGCTTAATATATGGTACTGGCTATAATGTTTCAACCTTTACCATTGTGGTTAAGGTACTTTACCATCTCTTGAGTGCACCTGGCTTTAGGCTAGTCGGATTCAGTCTTCGAATAAAGTCAGGCATATACTTAATTAAAAAAATACCTTATTCGGATACTAATTACTAACAAATGGCATGGTATATTAAAGTACGCAAAACTGTTAGTATGCCTACTAAACATGGTTGTCTTTGAATGTAACAGGTAGTATTCTAAAATCAAACTCTAAGCAATTATTTGTAATAACACTAACATCTTAATCTAGGTAATTACTTCGCTGGATATAGCGAAATCTGGTTAGCCTTGGTTGGACATTGTGAAGTGCGTTTGCTAATTTATGGAACACAAAAAGGACGAATTAATATTTAACCAAGTTTTTAAACCGTGATAAGCGAACTCGGTCAACACATTGTTTGTTATTCTAGTAGGTTGGCCCTAATACTTCTATGGGTGGTAACGCAAATAGGTGGCATGTCATGGCAACTCTAAAAACGATTGACCGTAAACCGTAATACCGCTACTACTTAATTTTAATTAATATTTTCTCATCAGAAACTTAATTTAATTTTAAAAGACAATTTTACAATTTAGTAAATTCGTTTGATTTGTTAATGCTTTGTAAGTGTCTGGCAAATTTCGCAGCAAATTTCACAATATATTCGCGAATACGACGTCGTTATTCGGCCGAATATTCAGGAGTATTCGAGAGAATTGTGGGACAGGCTTATTATGAGTAAGGTTTGCTTGCTTGCTTGTACAATAATGTTGATATCGGTGCGATCAATCTATTGTACATCTTGGTATTTACTAATTCCTACAGGTTAAAAATAAATTTCAGAAAGAACCATTCCCAAAACAAATAAAACCTAGTAAAACAAACAAACAAAAAACTGGAAAGATTGGACAAATAGTTACAAAAAATAAAAATACCTAATGTATCACAACGGCTGTCCGATCGGTCAAAGAAACATTCGTTGGTAAAGTATCAATGAATTGATTTTTGGGTACCTACACTGGACAGATATGACTTGATGTTCAGCTAGTAAACAAGGTGCTGTGGGAATGATACACTAGAGGTGGTGTGGGAATGATACACTAGAGGTTCTGTGGGAACGGTACCCCACCACAACCCTTTCCTTATTACCTGGCCATCAAGCGCTTTCCTACAATCTAGATAGTTCGCTGAGCAAAGCTCGGCCCTCTCACCTGTAGGAACATGTCGCCGTCCAGCAGGGAGTGGTCGTAGACGGAGAGGTCGCCTCGGCCGCGGTACTGGTGGCCATCCTCCTTGTCTTTGTGCATGGTCACTGCAACACAACAGATAGCGTTAGTGCTGATGATTATACTGGAACGTTAGTATTCGTTGTAAGTAGGAGGTGACCATACACATATTACGTAAAACCTTTGTTTGTAATTTCGAACCCCCTCCCTCCATCATATGACACACCGTAACACCTGAGCACCCCCTCCCTCCATCACATAACACACCGTAACACTTGAGTAACCCCTCCCTCCATCACAGAACACACCGTAACACCGTAACACCTAAGCACCCCATCCTTCCATCACGTAACACACCGTAACACCTGAGCACCCCCTCCCTCCATCATATGACACACCGTAACACCTGAGCACCCCCTCCCTCCATCACATGACACACCGTAACACCTTAGCACCCCCTCCCTACCACCTCCCTCATATGTTACGTAACATAATCATGGGAAAGGTTATGAAGCTTAAATCGTAAGCCTCCATCATATGACACACCGTAACACCTGAGCACCCCCTCCCTCCATCACATGACACACCGTAACACCTTAGCACCCCCTCCCCACCACCTCCCTCATATGTTACGTAACATAATCATGGTAAAGGTTATGAAGCTTAAATCGTAAGCCTCCATCATATGACACACCGTAACACCTGAGCACCCCCTCCCTCCATCACATAACACACCGTAACACTTGAGTAACCCCTCCCTCCATCACAGAACACACCGTAACACCGTAACACCTGAGCACCCCGTCCTTCCATCACGTAACACACCGTAACACCTGAGCACCCCCTCCCTCCATCACATGACACACCGTAACACCTTAGCACCCCCTCCCCACCACCTCCCTCATATGTTACGTAACATAATCATGGTAAAGGTTATGAAGCTTAAATCGTAAAAAATTTTGCAAAGATTTCAATGAGAATTGTTTAAAATAAAAACAATCTGTTGGACATAACAAATTAATTACAAAATTTAAAAAAATACGAACATGTTCTTTTAAGAAAAAACAAATATTATGACAAACCTAAGAACAAAGCTCAAAACAGTAAAACGATAGCGATAAGGTTTGAGGTAAACGACAACATTGAAGTAACATTTACTCCACCTATATTTCTTAAGTAACATTTTTGAGATTCAGACAAGAAAATAAACTATCTGAACTAATAAGAGTAGTAAGGGCCCGCGCTTGAGCGCTAACATTGGTCTTATGGAGAATAGATTAACATGGGGTCTTATGGGAGAATAGAATAACATGGGCTCTTATGAGGGAATGGAATTAGGGTGTAATTACTACCCTCTGTCTTTCTTTTGCTACCCTCTGTGGTTGATTATTTATCTTTTTCATCCCCTGTGGTTAATTATATACCATTTTTGGTAATTGTTTCGCGTCCTTCACTTCCTTCTGTGTATCTAACTCCAGCTCCTGTTCTCTTAGCGTACTGTAGCTGACGAGTCGTAACACTTTAAGTAACCTGATTGGCTGACGTGTTAATTCTTGTCCTTCTGTTGGTAATCATCTAGCCTTCTATGGTAATTATTTAGCCCTCGTGTCTTTCTAAATATTTAACCCTCGCGTCCTTCACTTCCTTCTGGTAATTATTTGAACTACGTTTCCTTCTACATATTTATTTTTTAACCCCAGTGCCCTTCTATACATCTAACCTCCACATCCTTCTGCGTATCTAATCTCACTTCCTTCTGCGTATCTAACCACAACATCCGCAACAAGTCTTTGTCAGCAAACTTGCCGTTACCTGTTAAAATACTGCTCTGTGATTGGTCGGAATTAGTCGTCCTGCGCTCTGATTGGTCCAGACATGGCCCCACCACAATACCTGCTCTCTTGCCGCGCATTTTCTCCCTCTCTTTGCTCTCAGCTTTCATTACGATCAGAGGTGTCCCTGTGTTGCTCTGTTTGCTGCGTCTTGCAAAGATAAACTTGAGCGTTTGCCTACCCTATCTTACGTGTAACATAACCTCACTTCCTTGTGTCAAGGGCTGTGTTGTGCTTGTATTTGTTGACTGACGTCAAAAGTAGTTTTGTGCGTTGTATTTGATTGTTTGGCTTGGCTAAAGTAGTGTTGTGCTGACTAACATAACCTTATTTCCCAGTAACCTCAGTTTCTTGTGTCGAGAGTAGTGTTTTGCGTTGTATTTAATTGTTTGATTTGTTTAGAGTAGTGTTGTGTTGACTAACATAACCTCACACCCAGTAACCTCAGTTTCTTGTTTGATTTGACTGTAGTAATGTTGTGCGTTGTATGTGCTGAGTAACATAACGGTAATATCACGGTATCATGCACTTGTCTTGTTCATGCCTGACTTATCTATGTTAAGAGTGTTGTATGACTTGCTAGTGTACAGTAACATCAGAGTTAACTACATGTTTCAAGAGTAGTGTCGTGTGATTTTTAGCGTTATCTGAAATGCTAAAGTAACCTCACTTTTTCTGACCTCACTCTTTACACTCCAACTTTACTGTATTATATTCCGTGCATGGTGTACTTACTTTTATTTCTGTGTTGTGTTTATTGTCTTGGCTAGAGTAGTGTTGTTTTGTGTTTAATTGTTTGATTTGATAGTTTACAGTAAAGAAAGTAAACAAACCCTCACTTCCTTGTGGCTAAAGTAGTGTTGTGTTGACTGACATAACCTCCAGTAACCTTATTTTTTGCCCTGGTTCTTTTTGAACTGTAAATTCACCTCAGTAACCTCACCTTCTATTCTTGTTCTTTAAAACAGTTTTGGTTAGAACAGTTTTTGTATGTGTTGACTAACAGTAACCTCACTTTTCCGACCCGCTGAGCGAGGAAAGAGTAAGAAGAAAATTTTCCCACCAAATTTGCGCGCAAAAAAAAAATTGGCGCCAAACCTAACCTCACTTTCTTATGTCAAGAGTAGTGTTATGTTTTATGTGCTGAGTAACAGTAATCTCACTTTCTATTCTCGTTCTTTTGGTTAGATTAGTGTTTGAAACCTTCCTTAGAGTTAACTTTTGGTAACTTGTAGTTCTGATTTGACTCACGTAGTGTTAGTGTTTTTCTGACTTGCGTAGTACAGGGGTACCGTGCTCTTTTGTAGATCCTCTGTACCTGTTATTTTAGAGAACTTGATCAGTGACTTTAAAGTATCAGTTCTAGACGTAACCGTTCCAATAGTAACAGTTGCCTTCTCTATCTTGTTCATGTTATAGCATTGAAAACTGCTACAAAGTAACGGTTCCAAACGGTTACAGTTCCAACAATGTAACAGTTCCAGCAGTACTCGTTCCAACGGTTCCAACAGTAACCGTTCCAAAAGTAACAGTTCCAGTAGACCAACCAGTGACAAAGTAACAGTTCCGTTCTCTATATAGCTCTTACAACAAGCTCTGGTTCTTCAGTCTGATTTCAGTCGTCACACTGTTCGGACGTTCTTTTGCGCTGCTCTTGCGTAGGTGTTCGTGTTTTAAACCTTCATTGGAGTTAACTTTCGATAACTTGTAGTTCTGGTTTGACTTGCGTAGTGTTAGTGTTTTTCTGACTTGCGTAGTGATACAGGGGTACTGTGCTCCCCTACATACTATATAGCTCTTACAACAAGCTCTAGTTCTTCAGTCTGATTTCAGTCGCCACACTGATCAGACGTTCTTTTGCGCTGCTCTTGCGTAGGTGTTCTCTTGCACAGATTATTATTGATTCTGCGTAATTCAGTTGTATCCGTGTGAGTTTGACTCTGGTCGGTGTGTTTTCTCTTTTAAGCGTTAGCACAGTTTAGCTTGTTTTCAGTATTTAATTGTTTGTTGAAAGATGGACGTTTCTAAAAAGAACCCTCAAAACCCGATAAATTTAATTAGTAAAAATCAAACCTATGTTAAAAAATTCAGACTTTACGGGACTAATATTGTTTTTAAATTTACTAACCCTCCCAATGGTATCTCTGAGTTTGATTGGATTCGTAAGGGTCTCAATCAAATTGTTGAAAAAGCTAAATCTGACGCTGAACCTACCGATTATCTAGGGTTTAAATTACAGTCAATAAATTTAAAAAGTGCTGAACCGGGGTACGTAGATTATAGACCGGTCTCTGAAGTTAGCGGTGATGTACTTTGGCAAGTTTTTGGAGGTATTCTTCAATCAAATTCAGAATCAATTAAATCCACTGATACGTTTAAAGTAGACGTGTCACGAGTTAACGTTCCAGTAGGTTCTGGGAGGGTAAGGCCCGGCCTGTATAATACATTTGATGAGGAATCTAAAGCGAGACGGGGAATAGTTGTAATTAATAACAAAGATAGTTTGTGTCTCCCTCGGGCTTTGGTAGTAGGCAAGGCGTATGCAAAAAATGATCCCCAGTACAAAGCAATCCGAGAAGACAAGGGGAAAAGACAAACATTCAGAGCTAATAAGCTCATAGCAAAAGCCCGTGTAGAAATGCCGGAGGAAGGCGCCGGTATCCCCGAACTTGAAAAATTCCAATCCCATCTTAAAAAATACAAAATTACCGTCTACAACTATGACAGAAAAGGCCGGGATGTCTATTTTGAAGGAGGTAATGAAGATGCTAAATTTAAAATAAACCTTCTGTTTCACAACGGTCATTATAATGTAATTACAAACTTAACTGCAGCGTTTGTTTGTAATTTCTTTTGTGAAGCCTGCCATGTCCCTTACGAACACAAAGCTAGACACAGATGCTCTAACAGATGCTCGTCCTGCCATACCATCTCCCCACCCTGTAAACTAGAACACGGAGGCATTACATGCCGTTTTTGCTGTCGCTTCTTCAAAAACGAGCGGTGTTTAATAGCCCATCAAGGACAAGTTTGTAAAACTTTAAAACTCTGCCGTGACTGTAAGAAAATGATTCATCCAAAAAAACGTAAGACAGCTCACGTATGCGGAGAAGTTTACTGTAAACCCTGTGAAGCGTTCAAAGACCCCGCACATCAGTGTTTCATGAGGGTAGATAGGAGAACTCCCAAAGACCGTAATTTTTTGTTTATTTTCTTTGACTTGGAGACTCGCCAAGACGAGTCTCTCCCCTCTGACGAGAATCAAAAAGTACATAAAGTTAACTTGTGTGTCTCACAACAGTACTGTTTTAAATGTATTAATGGGGGTGAGTGTGAAACTTGCTCGGAACGGCAAAGGGTATTTGAAAAGGAACCGGTAAAGCAGTTTATGGACTATGTAATGGAAATTCGAAAAAAATTTAAAGATGTTTGTGTAATTGCCCACAACGGGCAGGGTTTTGATTTCCAATTCATTCTACAGTATATTATGGAAGAAACTAAATTTACCCCAAAAATAACGCCTCGGGGAACTAAAGCTATTTTGATGGAAATGGACAACGTCAGATTCATTGACTCCCTAAGCTATTTTCCCATGGCCCTCTCTGCGCTCCCTAAAGCCTTCGATCTGCCTCCCGAGAAAAAGAAGGGCTACTTCCCGCATCTTTTTAACACTCTGGCAAACCAAGATTATGTAGGCCCTATGCCCGACAAAAAATACTATTGCCCCGAGTCGATGTTTGAGAAACCACACGAGGCATTTGAGATTTGGTACGAGGAACAAGTAGCGAGTAACTATATTTTTGATTTTAAAAAGGAAATCCTGGAGTACTGTATTTCGGACGTAGAAATCCTAGCTCAAGCGTGTATTAAATTTAGAGCCTTGCTTCTTCAAGAGTGTAACGTAGATCCTTTCCTCGAGGCTATCACAATAGCCAGTGCCTGTAACCTGGCCTTCCGCCGTAACTTCTTAAAAGAAAATACTATTGGACTTATACCAAAATCAGGGTACAGACTGACTGACAAGCAGTCAGCCGTTGCTTTACAGTGGCTAACATGGGAGGAGGAGAAACGTGGAGTAAAGATTCAACATGCGGGCCGGGGTAAAGAAGTTAAAATTAACGGGGTAAAAGTAGACGGGTTTGATGGTGAGAGAATTTATGAGTTTCACGGGTGTTACTGGCACGGGTGTCCAAAATGTTTTCCTTACAATCGAGAGGAACCTCTGCCGGAGGATCCTTCAGACAGTTTGCATCTCCGTTACGAGAGAACCAAGTCCAAAATGGCAAGATTTACTAGCTATGAGGTTGTAGAGATGTGGGAGTGTGAGTTTAAAAATTTGAAGAAAGATAAAAAATTAAATCACCTGAACCAACTATCCATTCTAAACACACTTCCACTTAATCCTAGAGATTCCTTCTTTGGAGGCAGGACGGGTAATACTAAAACGTATTGTAAATGTGAAGAGGGAGAAACAATTCAATACGTTGATGTCTGTTCCCTCTACCCGTATGTAAATAAATATTGTAAGTATCCCGTGGGTCACCCTACTGTTTACGTTGGAAATGAGTGCCGAGAGAGAGGTCTTGAAGTAGAGGGCTTGTTAAAATGTAAGATTCTACCTCCTTACAACTTGTATCATCCCGTACTCCCCGCAAAAATGAATAATAAATTGATGTTTGTGTTGTGTAGAACCTGCGGGGAAACTCAAAACCAAGGGGAATGTTTTCATGATAGTGAGGAAAGGGCGATGGTAGGGACATGGACTATGGATGAAATTAGAAAAGCTGTAGAGAAAGGATACGTTGTGCTTGATATGTATGAGTTGTGGGAGTACGAGGTAGCTACATACGAGAAAGGGGGACTTTTTACCGATTTTATTAATAAATTCTTGAAAGTAAAGCAGGAAGCTTCAGGGTATCCCGCTTGGTGTAAAACAGAGGAGGATAAAGAAAAGTATGTTTCTGATTTCTTTGAGCGTGAGGGTATTCAACTGGACACGGGCAAAATTGCTAAAAACGGAGGTTTGAGATCGGTAGCCAAACTCATGCTAAACAGTTTTTGGGGCAAGTTTGGTCAACGCGAAAACATGACAAAAACTGCAATCGTGAGAGACTCTAAAGAATTGTTCAATTCGTTAACTCAACCAGGAACAAAAGTAAAGTTTGTTGAGATAATTAACCAGGAGGTTTTATTAGTTAATTGGCAGAATGTTGATGAAGCTAGTGAGCCTCTAAAAACTGTAAATGTTGTAATTGCGGCCTACACTACAGCTCATGCGAGACTTAAACTGTATGAACACTTGGAGGCTTTGGGCGGTCAAGTCTTGTATTATGATACAGACTCGTGTATTTATTTATACCGGGAAGGATTGTACAGGGTCCCTACGGGAGATTACCTCGGTGAAATGACCGATGAATTGGCAGGTGACTACGGGCCCGGCTCTTATATTGTTGAATTCGTTTCTGGGGGGCCTAAAACTTATGCATACCTTGTCTGGTCAACCAACAAACAAAAACTAGAATCTGTGTGTAAAATCAAAGGCCTCACCCTCAACCTAAAAACCTCCGAAACGCTAAATTTTGAACAATTGAAAAAGATGGTCCTTAGTGAAGCTGCTGAAATTTTAGAAATTGAAGAAAACAGAATCAGGAGAACAAAGAGACGAGAAGTCGTTACAGTAAGCGAAGTTAAAAAGTTTAAAATTACAGGACCCAAGAGGAAATTTAGTGATGATCACGATACCTTGCCTTTCGGCTTTAAAAAACAAAGAGTTGCTTAACGGAGCTATCACTCACACGGGTACTGTGTGCATATACCTCTAAACATCAGCTCTATCAAATCATTCTGTTCTGAGACGCGGTAGTGAACGGACGTGCCTGTACTGTTACTGTTTGTCTCTTCTTGTAGAATGTCTGCTGAAAATAATACACCCACTATTCAAGCGGTGTTTTTAAAGTTTATATCTAAAAGAAAGTTAAATGAAAATTCAAAATTTCGCATTACATGCTCAGAGTATGAGTTCTTTCTTACTGGGCCAATAAATGCATGGGAATGGCCTTTGATGTTCTCGGAGTATATAGTAGATAAAATAACGGAGGACTCCTCATCAAACACCTACATTGGAGTAGCAATAAAGTACGGTGATGTTTCGGGAAATATACCGTTTCTGCCTTTAGGGAATTTAACACCGTCAGTTTTTGATGATCACTTTGAAGAAATATTTTGTAACGTTGAGAAACTATCTGGTGTTTTACGTCTTGAAGTAACACTTGTCTCAATTCCATGTTGCTACCTTCGATAAAGGTAGCACCTTTCCCTACGGAGCAGCGTTACTCTTGTATATACCAAATGTCACTAGTACAGTTTCATCATTCTGCTCCAAGTCGTGGTACTGATCAGACGTTCTTTTGCGCTTCTTTTTCCTGTACTATTGAGTAAATTGTGACATGGCTGCCAAGTTCTATACATTCAATAACAAACCCGTATTGGTTCTGCTTGATAATGAAGGAAAGCCATGGTTTAAAGCTAAAGACGTAGCTACTGCTCTAAAGCATGTTAATTTCTGGAGTGCAATTCAGAAACATGTAGATGACAGTGATAAATTAACTGTTGGAAGTTTTACTGACGCCCAAAAACAGGGAGTTGGGCCTATTGAGAAAACAACGGTTTTCATAAATGAAGCCGGATTATGTTCTTTGATGTTAAAATCAACTACTCCTGAGGTAAGACTGTTAGTAAAAAGTCTGTTGCCGGAGAAGTTTTACCTTACTTACACAAATATGAAGGATGAAAGTTAACTTTAAATGTAAATTTTCTTTAAAATCACAAGTTCCCACTGTATGTGTGTGTGTGTGTGTGTGTGAATGAAGGTCACTGGCGCGGGTAACGAAAAGCCCCGTAAACCTGAATGAAGGTCACTGGCGCGGGTGACAAAAAGCCCCGTAAACCTGAATGTGTGATGAAGGGCTTAGTAGATTGAGGCGTCGGGCTAATACCCCGGCTACTCCTTCGAACAACCCGGTGTGAATGAAGGATCTTGTACACTGAGGCGCCTGGCTAACAACCAGGCTACTCCTTGGAACGGTCCGTACGGTGGGACTTGTAAGAATAAAAATGAAAACTGCGCCTTGATGTCCGCGAAGTACTACGCTCAAAAAATATTTTCGAGTGGGGTCTAATAAAAAAAGACCCGGCAGTCGCTCACCCATCAGGCAGGGCTAAACCCTTTGTAAGTCCAGGGGTGTGGGGAGGTTGGCGTAAAAAAACGTGAAACCGTTTGTTGTAATCCTCCGACTGTCAGGGAAAACCGGATGGAAAGGCGCAACAAAAAAAAAGATAAAAATAAAAACCAAATAAAAAGTATAAAAGCAAAAAAACAAAAAAAAATATAAAAAGGAGGTAGCATTTTGTTATGGAGTGGCTACCACTGTGAGAGGCGATGGTTGGGGCCTCTCACCCCAGAGGTTAGGCCTCCAGGGGAAGCTCTGGGTAACCAAAAAGAACGCGCCGACGCTCCTACGGCCTAGCCTAAAGGCTTACCGTGGTGTGGAAACGTGAGCGTTCAAAATTATTTCACTGGGGTTAGAAGTGTTTAACCGATAAATTTTAAAAAGATCCCCGTTAAAGTGAGATGTAACCCATTATAATGTAGCTTCAGCGGAGGCAGGAGTAAATGACCGGAAAAATTTAAGAAGTTTCGGCCAATTTATGGCACTGCCCCCTTAAAAACACCTTCAAGCTGAATTTGAGGTAGTTGACGGAGAAGTTACAGCGTAAAAATACGACAGATCCGCCGTTTTACAGGACTTAAATGCAAATAACCAATCAAGTTTAAATACTCGGAGCTAAATACTGTATAATTTCTGTCCTTCTAAAGAATGCATTTTATGCTTGTTGTCTTTTAATATGCACCCATGGTGTGTAATTTTTTGCCAACTCTCTGATATTGGTGTTGGTTACAATCCTTTTACTAGTATATTCAGTAAAATTATATATTGATTCAGTTTGTTACAGAGTTTTACAAGCAATCAACTACAACAAAAAGACAACTCTGTATTTTTTTGACTTTACAAAATACCCTACTGTCACCAGCCTCTTCTGCATTAGTTTTAATTCTTAAACAGTGGGTCCTGAGGGTCCAACACTTAGAATCATGATAATTGAGTTGGGACCCATTTTGGGTCCCAACTACTTCCGGTGTAGGGTTATCAAAGGGATTCGTTCCCACTTGGAGTGGGGGTATAGTTTTATTGTCTGTCCATTTCTGCTAGTTTTTACAAGCCTCTTCTCTCCTTTTAGTTAATATAACCTTGAGATTTCTAAACAGTTCAATACATGTAAAGTTTCCCAAAGTAATTCTTAAGTAACACTTAATTTACAGGCATACACAACAGCTACAATTATTCAATCATGAAGCTAAAACCCAGTTAATATACTAACAATCTAATAAAAGACAGAGACATGACCCAAAATAACAGCTAAAATACACCATAAAAACAGCTAAAATACACAAAAAACAGCTAAAATGCACAAAAAACAGCTAAAATACACAAAAAACAGGTAAAATACACGAAAAACAGGTAAAATACACAAAAAACAGCTAAAATACACAAAAAACAGCTAAAATACACAAAAAACAGCTAAAATACACAAAAAACCGCTACAAATAGCCAGAGAGCCATTTTAGCAAGGGTGAAGTATTGACCCCCTTTACCTTCACCTTAAAGAATCAGTCAAAGAATAGTTTATTTTGTGTTGGTTTCTCACCAGTTTTCTTGTAGTTTGTGTCAATCACATGTATTTTACATTATCATGATTTAAGAGTGGCTGAGGTATATGATAATGTAGAGAAAACCATACCGGAAGTGGGGGTGAACGTTTTGTTCACCCCTTTGAACTATCAATCCCAAATAGTTTAAATCAATGAACCATGGCTTTACTATATTTAACATAAAAAAAGAAGCAAACACCCTGAAAAAACTATTACAACAGAGCTTGTAGTCTGTCCAATTTTGTGATGTTTTTTCTTTACATAGTTTAAATTGTAGCGTGGGTTAATAAGTAGCGAACTGCATTTCAATTGTCCCAAAAACTCTCAATATATTTAATTTTAAAGTATAGCTCCTTCAATTGTTTTGATACTTTCCCACAGTACAGAGTTTAAGTTTTGGTAAATCTTAGCGGAGGTTAACAGGTACCTATATACCGAGTTTCATTAGAATCGGCCAAGCCGTTCTCAATACATTAAATTTTAAAGTTTTACACCCTCCATCATCCCTTAAACAACCCTTTTCTACCCTCCAACAAAATTGAAAGTTAGAGGATGTTAGCAAGTATCCACATGTCAAGTTTCAATTATATCGTTCCACCCGTTCTTAAGATATTGATTTTTAAAGTATAGCTCCTTCAATTATTTTGGTACTACCTGCAGTACAGAGTTTAGGTTTTTTTAATATGTAGCGGAGGTTAACAGGTACATACATGCCAAGTTTCGTGAAAATCGGCCAAGCCGTTCTTGAGATATTTAATTTTGAAAATTTGCCCCTTCATTTTTTGAAATGCAACCCACAACATTTTGGTTAAGACTTTTCATATGGGTAGATACCCCCCTGGAGTGCCTACACCACGTAGTAGGCAGTTTTCTGGGGTCAAAATGACCCTAGGACTTACCGTTTTCGAGATATTAGCGATTTTTAAGAAAATCTGACTCAAGAAAGAGAAGAAAAAGAAGAAAAAAGAGAGAAGTAGTGGCGCGGAGTGGTGAGGGTGAGAGGGGAAGGTGAGGGGAGTGACAGTAACAGAACACACAAGATAAATAAAACAGTGGATGGGTGAGGGGGAGAGGGGAGGGGAAGGTGAGGGGTGAGAAGAAGAAGAACACGCAAGTGCTAACAGAAGTGATCAGTAGGGTGCGCGGGAGATGGGTCCTAACATGGGGTCTTATGGGCCTAAAATCTGGCTTCTGATTGGTCTAATTAGGTCACGTGATTCAAGATGGCGGCGCCCATGGTGGCGCTCCCGCCAAATTTGCGCGCCAAAAAAATTGGCACTTTTCTTCCCGCCAGATTCTCGTTACGTCAAAGACGGGTAAACCAAAGACCAAAGAAAATAAAGTCATTGATTTATGAATAATGGTGCCATTACGGCACGCTCATGGACAGTTAAGTAAGAAAGTCAGACATTTATAATACAACGGACTGCAAAAAATATATATGTTGACAACTTAAGAAAAAAAGCAACTGTTGCCAACTCACATCACGCTAACGTGACCATGTATGACCATGGACACTTACATTTACTTCAAAAACTATTCCCATGTTAGGACCCACTCCCTGCGAACCCTACTGATCACTTCTGTTAGCACTTGCGTGTTCTTCTTCTTCTCACCCCTCACCTTCCCCTCCCCTCTCCCCCTCACCCATCCACTGTTTTATTTATCTTGTGTGTTCTGTTACTGTCACTCCCCTCACCTTCCCCTCTCACCCTCACCACTCCGCGCCACTACTTCTCTCTTTTTTCTTCTTTTTCTTCTCTTTCTTGAGTCAGATTTTCTTAAAAATCGCTAATATCTCGAAAACGGTAAGTCCTAGGGTCATTTTGACCCCAGAAAACTGCCTACTACGTAGTGTAGGCACTCCAGGGGGGTATCTACCCATATGAAAAGTCTTAACCAAAATGTTGTGGGTTGCATTTCAAAAAATGAAGGGGCAAATTTTCAAAATTAAATATCTCAAGAACGGCTTGGCCGATTTTCACGAAACTTGGCATGTATGTACCTGTTAACCTCCGCTACATATTAAAAAAACCTAAACTCTGTACTGCAGGTAGTACCAAAATAATTGAAGGAGCTATACTTTAAAAATCAATATCTTAAGAACGGGTGGAACGATATAATTGAAACTTGACATGTGGATACTTGCTAACATCCTCTAACTTTCAATTTTGTTGGAGGGTAGAAAAGGGTTGTTTAAGGGATGATGGAGGGTGTAAAACTTTAAAATTTAATGTATTGAGAACGGCTTGGCCGATTCTAATGAAACTCGGTATATAGGTACCTGTTAACCTCCGCTAAGATTTACCAAAACTTAAACTCTGTACTGTGGGAAAGTATCAAAACAATTGAAGGAGCTATACTTTAAAATTAAATATATTGAGAGTTTTTGGGACAATTGAAATGCAGTTCGCTACTTATTAACCCACGCTACAATTTAAACTATGTAAAGCAAAAACATCACAAAATTGGACAGACTACAAGCTCTGTTGTAATAGTTTTTTCAGGGTGTTTGCTTCTTTTTTATGTTAAATATAGTAAAGCCATGGTTCATTGATTTAAACTATTTGGGATTGATAGTTCAAAGGGGTGAACAAAACGTTCACCCCCACTTCCGGTATGGTTTTCTCTACATTATCATATACCTCAGCCACTCTTAAATCATGATAATGTAAAATACATGTGATTGACACAAACTACAAGAAAACTGGTGAGAAACCAACACAAAATAAACTATTCTTTGACTGATTCTTTAAGGTGAAGGTAAAGGGGGTCAATACTTCACCCTTGCTAAAATGGCTCTCTGGCTATTTGTAGCGGTTTTTTGTGTATTTTAGCTGTTTTTTGTGTATTTTAGCTGTTTTTTGTGTATTTTAGCTGTTTTTTGTGTATTTTACCTGTTTTTCGTGTATTTTACCTGTTTTTTGTGTATTTTAGCTGTTTTTTGTGCATTTTAGCTGTTTTTTGTGTATTTTAGCTGTTTTTATGGTGTATTTTAGCTGTTATTTTGGGTCATGTCTCTGTCTTTTATTAGATTGTTAGTATATTAACTGGGTTTTAGCTTCATGATTGAATAATTGTAGCTGTTGTGTATGCCTGTAAATTAAGTGTTACTTAAGAATTACTTTGGGAAACTTTACATGTATTGAACTGTTTAGAAATCTCAAGGTTATATTAACTAAAAGGAGAGAAGAGGCTTGTAAAAACTAGCAGAAATGGACAGACAATAAAACTATACCCCCACTCCAAGTGGGAACGAATCCCTTTGATAACCCTACACCGGAAGTAGTTGGGACCCAAAATGGGTCCCAACTCAATTATCATGATTCTAAGTGTTGGACCCTCAGGACCCACTGTTTAAGAATTAAAACTAATGCAGAAGAGGCTGGTGACAGTAGGGTATTTTGTAAAGTCAAAAAAATACAGAGTTGTCTTTTTGTTGTAGTTGATTGCTTGTAAAACTCTGTAACAAACTGAATCAATATATAATTTTACTGAATATACTAGTAAAAGGATTGTAACCAACACCAATATCAGAGAGTTGGCAAAAAATTACACACCATGGGTGCATATTAAAAGACAACAAGCATAAAATGCATTCTTTAGAAGGACAGAAATTATACAGTATTTAGCTCCGAGTATTTAAACTTGATTGGTTATTTGCATTTAAGTCCTGTAAAACGGCGGATCTGTCGTATTTTTACGCTATAACTTCTCCGTCAACTACCTCAAATTCAGCTTGAAGGTGTTTTTAAGGGGGCAGTGCCATAAATTGGCCGAAACTTCTTAAATTTTTCCGGTCATTTACTCCTGCCTCCGCTGAAGCTACATTATAATGGGTTACATCTCACTTTAACGGGGATCTTTTTAAAATTTATCGGTTAAACACTTCTAACCCCAGTGAAATAATTTTGAACGCTCACGTTTCCACACCACGGTAAGCCTTTAGGCTAGGCCGTAGGAGCGTCGGCGCGTTCTTTTTGGTTACCCAGAGCTTCCCCTGGAGGCCTAACCTCTGGGGTGAGAGGCCCCAACCATCGCCTCTCACAGTGGTAGCCACTCCATAACAAAATGCTACCTCCTTTTTATATTTTTTTTTGTTTTTTTGCTTTTATACTTTTTATTTGGTTTTTATTTTTATCTTTTTTTTTGTTGCGCCTTTCCATCCGGTTTTCCCTGACAGTCGGAGGATTACAACAAACGGTTTCACGGTTTTTTACGCCAACCTCCCCACACCCCTGGACTTACAAAGGGTTTAGCCCTGCCTGATGGGTGAGCGACTGCCGGGTCTTTTTTTATTAGACCCCACTCGAAAATATTTTTTGAGCGTAGTACTTCGCGGACATCAAGGCGCAGTTTTCATTTTTATTCTTACAAGTCCCACCGTACGGACCGTTCCAAGGAGTAGCCTGGTTGTTAGCCAGGCGCCTCAGTGTACAAGATCCTTCATTCACACCGGGTTGTTCGAAGGAGTAGCCGGGGTATTAGCCCGACGCCTCAATCTACTAAGCCCTTCATCACACATTCAGGTTTACGGGGCTTTTTGTCACCCGCGCCAGTGACCTTCATTCAGGTTTACGGGGCTTTTCGTTACCCGCGCCAGTGACCTTCATTCACACACACACACACACACATACAGTGGGAACTTGTGATTTTAAAGAAAATTTACATTTAAAGTTAACTTTCATCCTTCATATTTGTGTAAGTAAGGTAAAACTTCTCCGGCAACAGACTTTTTACTAACAGTCTTACCTCAGGAGTAGTTGATTTTAACATCAAAGAACATAATCCGGCTTCATTTATGAAAACCGTTGTTTTCTCAATAGGCCCAACTCCCTGTTTTTGGGCGTCAGTAAAACTTCCAACAGTTAATTTATCACTGTCATCTACATGTTTCTGAATTGCACTCCAGAAATTAACATGCTTTAGAGCAGTAGCTACGTCTTTAGCTTTAAACCATGGCTTTCCTTCATTATCAAGCAGAACCAATACGGGTTTGTTATTGAATGTATAGAACTTGGCAGCCATGTCACAATTTACTCAATAGTACAGGAAAAAGAAGCGCAAAAGAACGTCTGATCAGTACCACGACTTGGAGCAGAATGATGAAACTGTACTAGTGACATTTGGTATATACAAGAGTAACGCTGCTCCGTAGGGAAAGGTGCTACCTTTATCGAAGGTAGCAACATGGAATTGAGACAAGTGTTACTTCAAGACGTAAAACACCAGATAGTTTCTCAACGTTACAAAATATTTCTTCAAAGTGATCATCAAAAACTGACGGTGTTAAATTCCCTAAAGGCAGAAACGGTATATTTCCCGAAACATCACCGTACTTTATTGCTACTCCAATGTAGGTGTTTGATGAGGAGTCCTCCGTTATTTTATCTACTATATACTCCGAGAACATCAAAGGCCATTCCCATGCATTTATTGGCCCAGTAAGAAAGAACTCATACTCTGAGCATGTAATGCGAAATTTTGAATTTTCATTTAACTTTCTTTTAGATATAAACTTTAAAAACACCGCTTGAATAGTGGGTGTATTATTTTCAGCAGACATTCTACAAGAAGAGACAAACAGTAACAGTACAGGCACGTCCGTTCACTACCGCGTCTCAGAACAGAATGATTTGATAGAGCTGATGTTTAGAGGTATATGCACACAGTACCCGTGTGAGTGATAGCTCCGTTAAGCAACTCTTTGTTTTTTAAAGCCGAAAGGCAAGGTATCGTGATCATCACTAAATTTCCTCTTGGGTCCTGTAATTTTAAACTTTTTAACTTCGCTTACTGTAACGACTTCTCGTCTCTTTGTTCTCCTGATTCTGTTTTCTTCAATTTCTAAAATTTCAGCAGCTTCACTAAGGACCATCTTTTTCAATTGTTCAAAATTTAGCGTTTCGGAGGTTTTTAGGTTGAGGGTGAGGCCTTTGATTTTACACACAGATTCTAGTTTTTGTTTGTTGGTTGACCAGACAAGGTATGCATAAGTTTTAGGCCCCCCAGAAACGAATTCAACAATATAAGAGCCGGGCCCGTAGTCACCTGCCAATTCATCGGTCATTTCACCGAGGTAATCTCCCGTAGGGACCCTGTACAATCCTTCCCGGTATAAATAAATACACGAGTCTGTATCATAATACAAGACTTGACCGCCCAAAGCCTCCAAGTGTTCATACAGTTTAAGTCTCGCATGAGCTGTAGTGTAGGCCGCAATTACAACATTTACAGTTTTTAGAGGCTCACTAGCTTCATCAACATTCTGCCAATTAACTAATAAAACCTCCTGGTTAATTATCTCAACAAACTTTACTTTTGTTCCTGGTTGAGTTAACGAATTGAACAATTCTTTAGAGTCTCTCACGATTGCAGTTTTTGTCATGTTTTCGCGTTGACCAAACTTGCCCCAAAAACTGTTTAGCATGAGTTTGGCTACCGATCTCAAACCTCCGTTTTTAGCAATTTTGCCCGTGTCCAGTTGAATACCCTCACGCTCAAAGAAATCAGAAACATACTTTTCTTTATCCTCCTCTGTTTTACACCAAGCGGGATACCCTGAAGCTTCCTGCTTTACTTTCAAGAATTTATTAATAAAATCGGTAAAAAGTCCCCCTTTCTCGTATGTAGCTACCTCGTACTCCCACAACTCATACATATCAAGCACAACGTATCCTTTCTCTACAGCTTTTCTAATTTCATCCATAGTCCATGTCCCTACCATCGCCCTTTCCTCACTATCATGAAAACATTCCCCTTGGTTTTGAGTTTCCCCGCAGGTTCTACACAACACAAACATCAATTTATTATTCATTTTTGCGGGGAGTACGGGATGATACAAGTTGTAAGGAGGTAGAATCTTACATTTTAACAAGCCCTCTACTTCAAGACCTCTCTCTCGGCACTCATTTCCAACGTAAACAGTAGGGTGACCCACGGGATACTTACAATATTTATTTACATACGGGTAGAGGGAACAGACATCAACGTATTGAATTGTTTCTCCCTCTTCACATTTACAATACGTTTTAGTATTACCCGTCCTGCCTCCAAAGAAGGAATCTCTAGGATTAAGTGGAAGTGTGTTTAGAATGGATAGTTGGTTCAGGTGATTTAATTTTTTATCTTTCTTCAAATTTTTAAACTCACACTCCCACATCTCTACAACCTCATAGCTAGTAAATCTTGCCATTTTGGACTTGGTTCTCTCGTAACGGAGATGCAAACTGTCTGAAGGATCCTCCGGCAGAGGTTCCTCTCGATTGTAAGGAAAACATTTTGGACACCCGTGCCAGTAACACCCGTGAAACTCATAAATTCTCTCACCATCAAACCCGTCTACTTTTACCCCGTTAATTTTAACTTCTTTACCCCGGCCCGCATGTTGAATCTTTACTCCACGTTTCTCCTCCTCCCATGTTAGCCACTGTAAAGCAACGGCTGACTGCTTGTCAGTCAGTCTGTACCCTGATTTTGGTATAAGTCCAATAGTATTTTCTTTTAAGAAGTTACGGCGGAAGGCCAGGTTACAGGCACTGGCTATTGTGATAGCCTCGAGGAAAGGATCTACGTTACACTCTTGAAGAAGCAAGGCTCTAAATTTAATACACGCTTGAGCTAGGATTTCTACGTCCGAAATACAGTACTCCAGGATTTCCTTTTTAAAATCAAAAATATAGTTACTCGCTACTTGTTCCTCGTACCAAATCTCAAATGCCTCGTGTGGTTTCTCAAACATCGACTCGGGGCAATAGTATTTTTTGTCGGGCATAGGGCCTACATAATCTTGGTTTGCCAGAGTGTTAAAAAGATGCGGGAAGTAGCCCTTCTTTTTCTCGGGAGGCAGATCGAAGGCTTTAGGGAGCGCAGAGAGGGCCATGGGAAAATAGCTTAGGGAGTCAATGAATCTGACGTTGTCCATTTCCATCAAAATAGCTTTAGTTCCCCGAGGCGTTATTTTTGGGGTAAATTTAGTTTCTTCCATAATATACTGTAGAATGAATTGGAAATCAAAACCCTGCCCGTTGTGGGCAATTACACAAACATCTTTAAATTTTTTTCGAATTTCCATTACATAGTCCATAAACTGCTTTACCGGTTCCTTTTCAAATACCCTTTGCCGTTCCGAGCAAGTTTCACACTCACCCCCATTAATACATTTAAAACAGTACTGTTGTGAGACACACAAGTTAACTTTATGTACTTTTTGATTCTCGTCAGAGGGGAGAGACTCGTCTTGGCGAGTCTCCAAGTCAAAGAAAATAAACAAAAAATTACGGTCTTTGGGAGTTCTCCTATCTACCCTCATGAAACACTGATGTGCGGGGTCTTTGAACGCTTCACAGGGTTTACAGTAAACTTCTCCGCATACGTGAGCTGTCTTACGTTTTTTTGGATGAATCATTTTCTTACAGTCACGGCAGAGTTTTAAAGTTTTACAAACTTGTCCTTGATGGGCTATTAAACACCGCTCGTTTTTGAAGAAGCGACAGCAAAAACTGCATGTAATGCCTCCGTGTTCTAGTTTACAGGGTGGGGAGATGGTATGGCAGGACGAGCATCTGTTAGAGCATCTGTGTCTAGCTTTGTGTTCGTAAGGGACATGGCAGGCTTCACAAAAGAAATTACAAACAAACGCTGCAGTTAAGTTTGTAATTACATTATAATGACCGTTGTGAAACAGAAGGTTTATTTTAAATTTAGCATCTTCATTACCTCCTTCAAAATAGACATCCCGGCCTTTTCTGTCATAGTTGTAGACGGTAATTTTGTATTTTTTAAGATGGGATTGGAATTTTTCAAGTTCGGGGATACCGGCGCCTTCCTCCGGCATTTCTACACGGGCTTTTGCTATGAGCTTATTAGCTCTGAATGTTTGTCTTTTCCCCTTGTCTTCTCGGATTGCTTTGTACTGGGGATCATTTTTTGCATACGCCTTGCCTACTACCAAAGCCCGAGGGAGACACAAACTATCTTTGTTATTAATTACAACTATTCCCCGTCTCGCTTTAGATTCCTCATCAAATGTATTATACAGGCCGGGCCTTACCCTCCCAGAACCTACTGGAACGTTAACTCGTGACACGTCTACTTTAAACGTATCAGTGGATTTAATTGATTCTGAATTTGATTGAAGAATACCTCCAAAAACTTGCCAAAGTACATCACCGCTAACTTCAGAGACCGGTCTATAATCTACGTACCCCGGTTCAGCACTTTTTAAATTTATTGACTGTAATTTAAACCCTAGATAATCGGTAGGTTCAGCGTCAGATTTAGCTTTTTCAACAATTTGATTGAGACCCTTACGAATCCAATCAAACTCAGAGATACCATTGGGAGGGTTAGTAAATTTAAAAACAATATTAGTCCCGTAAAGTCTGAATTTTTTAACATAGGTTTGATTTTTACTAATTAAATTTATCGGGTTTTGAGGGTTCTTTTTAGAAACGTCCATCTTTCAACAAACAATTAAATACTGAAAACAAGCTAAACTGTGCTAACGCTTAAAAGAGAAAACACACCGACCAGAGTCAAACTCACACGGATACAACTGAATTACGCAGAATCAATAATAATCTGTGCAAGAGAACACCTACGCAAGAGCAGCGCAAAAGAACGTCTGATCAGTGTGGCGACTGAAATCAGACTGAAGAACTAGAGCTTGTTGTAAGAGCTATATAGTATGTAGGGGAGCACAGTACCCCTGTATCACTACGCAAGTCAGAAAAACACTAACACTACGCAAGTCAAACCAGAACTACAAGTTATCGAAAGTTAACTCCAATGAAGGTTTAAAACACGAACACCTACGCAAGAGCAGCGCAAAAGAACGTCCGAACAGTGTGACGACTGAAATCAGACTGAAGAACCAGAGCTTGTTGTAAGAGCTATATAGAGAACGGAACTGTTACTTTGTCACTGGTTGGTCTACTGGAACTGTTACTTTTGGAACGGTTACTGTTGGAACCGTTGGAACGAGTACTGCTGGAACTGTTACATTGTTGGAACTGTAACCGTTTGGAACCGTTACTTTGTAGCAGTTTTCAATGCTATAACATGAACAAGATAGAGAAGGCAACTGTTACTATTGGAACGGTTACGTCTAGAACTGATACTTTAAAGTCACTGATCAAGTTCTCTAAAATAACAGGTACAGAGGATCTACAAAAGAGCACGGTACCCCTGTACTACGCAAGTCAGAAAAACACTAACACTACGTGAGTCAAATCAGAACTACAAGTTACCAAAAGTTAACTCTAAGGAAGGTTTCAAACACTAATCTAACCAAAAGAACGAGAATAGAAAGTGAGATTACTGTTACTCAGCACATAAAACATAACACTACTCTTGACATAAGAAAGTGAGGTTAGGTTTGGCGCCAATTTTTTTTTTGCGCGCAAATTTGGTGGGAAAATTTTCTTCTTACTCTTTCCTCGCTCAGCGGGTCGGAAAAGTGAGGTTACTGTTAGTCAACACATACAAAAACTGTTCTAACCAAAACTGTTTTAAAGAACAAGAATAGAAGGTGAGGTTACTGAGGTGAATTTACAGTTCAAAAAGAACCAGGGCAAAAAATAAGGTTACTGGAGGTTATGTCAGTCAACACAACACTACTTTAGCCACAAGGAAGTGAGGGTTTGTTTACTTTCTTTACTGTAAACTATCAAATCAAACAATTAAACACAAAACAACACTACTCTAGCCAAGACAATAAACACAACACAGAAATAAAAGTAAGTACACCATGCACGGAATATAATACAGTAAAGTTGGAGTGTAAAGAGTGAGGTCAGAAAAAGTGAGGTTACTTTAGCATTTCAGATAACGCTAAAAATCACACGACACTACTCTTGAAACATGTAGTTAACTCTGATGTTACTGTACACTAGCAAGTCATACAACACTCTTAACATAGATAAGTCAGGCATGAACAAGACAAGTGCATGATACCGTGATATTACCGTTATGTTACTCAGCACATACAACGCACAACATTACTACAGTCAAATCAAACAAGAAACTGAGGTTACTGGGTGTGAGGTTATGTTAGTCAACACAACACTACTCTAAACAAATCAAACAATTAAATACAACGCAAAACACTACTCTCGACACAAGAAACTGAGGTTACTGGGAAATAAGGTTATGTTAGTCAGCACAACACTACTTTAGCCAAGCCAAACAATCAAATACAACGCACAAAACTACTTTTGACGTCAGTCAACAAATACAAGCACAACACAGCCCTTGACACAAGGAAGTGAGGTTATGTTACACGTAAGATAGGGTAGGCAAACGCTCAAGTTTATCTTTGCAAGACGCAGCAAACAGAGCAACACAGGGACACCTCTGATCGTAATGAAAGCTGAGAGCAAAGAGAGGGAGAAAATGCGCGGCAAGAGAGCAGGTATTGTGGTGGGGCCATGTCTGGACCAATCAGAGCGCAGGACGACTAATTCCGACCAATCACAGAGCAGTATTTTAACAGGTAACGGCAAGTTTGCTGACAAAGACTTGTTGCGGATGTTGTGGTTAGATACGCAGAAGGAAGTGAGATTAGATACGCAGAAGGATGTGGAGGTTAGATGTATAGAAGGGCACTGGGGTTAAAAAATAAATATGTAGAAGGAAACGTAGTTCAAATAATTACCAGAAGGAAGTGAAGGACGCGAGGGTTAAATATTTAGAAAGACACGAGGGCTAAATAATTACCATAGAAGGCTAGATGATTACCAACAGAAGGACAAGAATTAACACGTCAGCCAATCAGGTTACTTAAAGTGTTACGACTCGTCAGCTACAGTACGCTAAGAGAACAGGAGCTGGAGTTAGATACACAGAAGGAAGTGAAGGACGCGAAACAATTACCAAAAATGGTATATAATTAACCACAGGGGATGAAAAAGATAAATAATCAACCACAGAGGGTAGCAAAAGAAAGACAGAGGGTAGTAATTACACCCTAATTCCATTCCCTCATAAGAGCCCATGTTATTCTATTCTCCCATAAGACCCCATGTTAATCTATTCTCCATAAGACCAATGTTAGCGCTCAAGCGCGGGCCCTTACTACTAGTAGGAGTCGCGGGAGATGGGTCCTAACATGGGGTCTTATGGGCCTAAAATCTGGCTTCTGATTGGTCTAATTAGGTCACGTGATTCAAGATGGCGGCGCCCATGGTGGCGCTCCCGCCAAATTTGCGCGCCAAAAAAAAATTGGCGCCAAACCTAACCTCACTTTTCTTCCCTCCAGATTTTTCCCTCCAAAGTGTTACCAACTTAGCAGAGCTAATGTACCATACATAAATATATGTACCATACATAATTATATGTACCATATATAATACTACAGTGTATAATCATATATGTACCATAATAGCTTATAATATACCATCACCAGAAAGGTAAGTGGCTAACTATCTAATCAGTGTTGCCACTCTAAACGCTACCTATAAACCTAAATCAGTTACGCAAAATTATTATATGTATTATGTCAAACTATCTAAAATTATTATATGTATATATTACGTCACGCTACGATGTGTTACCAACCTATGGCAATGTATATTTCGCAAGCAAGTGCCGCTAACCCAATATATAAAACTATTACATGTATATATCACAAGAAAGCGTTGCAAAAAAACTCAAAAATCGCTAATATCTCGAAAACGGTAAGTCCTAGGGTCATTCTGACCCCAGAAAACTGCCTACTACGTAGTGTAGGCACTCCAGGGGGGTATCTACCCATATGAAAAGTCCTAACCAAAATATTGCGGGTTGCATCTCAAAAAATGAAGGGGCAGATTTTCAAAATTAAATATCTCAAGAACGGCTTGGCCAATTTTCACGAAACTTGGCATGTATGTACCTGTTAACCTCCGCTACATATTACAAAAACCTAAACTCTGTACTGTGGGAAAGTATCAAAATAATTGAAGGAGTCATACTTTAAAAATCAATATCTTAAGAACGGGTGGGACGATATAATTGAAACTTGACATGTGGATACCTGTTAACATCCTCTAACCTTCAATTTTGTTTGAGGGTAGAAGAGGGTTGTTTAGGGGATGATGGAGGGTGTAAAACTTTAAAATTTAATATATTGAGAACGGCTTGGCCGATTCTAATGAAACTTGGTATGTATGTACCTGTTAACATCCTTTACATCTTACAAAAAACTTAACCTCTGTACTGCTGGCAAGTATCAAAATAATTGAAGGAGTCATACTTTAAAAATCAATATCTTAAGAACGGGTGGGACGATATAATTGAAACTTGACATGTGGATACCTGTTAACATCCTCTAACCTTCAATTTTGTTTGAGGGTAGAAGAGGGTTGTTTAGGGGATGATGGAGGGTGTAAAACTTTAAAATTTAATATATTGAGAACGGCTTGGCCGATTCTAATGAAACTTGGCATGTATGTACCTGTTAACCTCCGCTACATATTACAAAAACCTAAACTCTGTACTGCGGGAAAGTATCAAAATAATTGAAGGAGTCATACTTTAAAAATCAATATCTTAAGAACGGGTGGGGCGATATAATTGAAACTTGACATGTGGATACTTGTTAACCTCCGTTACGATTTAAAAACTACTCAAACCGTGTACTGCAGGTAAGTATCCGAAAGAAATGAAGGGGCAGCAATCCACAGCGGCGCGAAGGTCAGCGGGACTAACAACGGTGCATATTACCAAGGTAAGTAATAAAAAGAATATGTTTACAGCTAAATTAATTTATTATACATATATAACACTAACTAGTATATACATTTATCATGGTCTGTCGCCAGACTCCCACTCCTGTCTCCCGGCATCCTCTTCTTCTCCTTCTTATTCTGCTCCCCTCCCCCTCTCCTCAGGTCCCGTCAGCCACAGTCTTCCATCGTCAACTGTAACAGGGAAAACCCAAGGTTAGCCACTATCTAACAGCAACATCCGCAACAAGTCTCTGTCAGTAAACTTTCCGTTACCTGTTAAAATACTGTTCTGTGATTGGCCGGAATAAGCTCGCACCCCATTGGTTGTAATTAGGCGTCCTGCCCTCTGATTGGTCCATACACCCGCAACAAACAACACTATTGCATCAGCCACCTCCCCACCACCCCCAATTACCGCTATTTTCCTCTCACTTTGCTCTCAGCTTTCATTGCGATCAGACGTGTCCCCGTGTTGCTCTGTTAGCTGCTTTTTGCAAAGATTAAACTTGAGCGTTTGCTGACCCTATCTTACGTGTAACATAACCTTACTTTTGATTTGTATTATATATTTTTGAGTAAAATAACCTCACTTTTTAATTTGTATTATTGTATTCTGTGTAACATAACCTCACTTTTGATTTATATTATTGTATTCTGTGTAACATAACCTCACTTTTGATTTGTATTATATATTTTTGAGTAACATAACCTCACCTTTGATTTGTAATATATTAATAATTTGTAGAGTTACATAACCTCACTTTTTAATTTGTATTATTGTATTCTGTGTAACATAACCTTACTTTGTTCTATAGTAATCCTTCCAAAATGGCTGTAAATCCTGTCGAGATACTCAGTTCTGACGATACTTATGTAAAACACTTTAGACTTTACGGTACAAGAACAATTTTCAAATTTTCTAATCCTCCTCCTGAAACCACCGAAATTGATTGGCTACGACAAGGTTTTGCCAAAATTGTGAATGAAATGAAAGAGCGGGCCCATGAAAACGATCAGCTTGGTTTTACCTTGCACAGTTTAAACCTAAAAAGTAAAGAACCTGGTTTTGTAGCTTTCCGGCCCGCGAACGAAGTAAATGAAGACATCCTTTGGCAAATTTTCGGGGGTATTGTTCAGAGTAACTCAGAATCAATTAAATCCACTGATACGTTTCAAGTTGAATGTACCCGAGTTAATCTCCCTGTAGGTTCTGGAAAAGTAAGGCCTGGCTTTTACAATACTTTTGAAGAGGAGTGTAAAGCTAGACGGGGAATAGTTGTAATTAATAACAAAGATAATTTGTGTCTCCCTCGGGCTTTGGTGGTGGCCATAGCAAACTTGACTAAAGACCCTCAGTATAAGGCAATCCGAAAAGACAAGGGGAAAAGACAAACGTTTAGGGCCAAGGAACTTGTTCAGCGGGCTAGGGTAGAGATCTCAGAGGAAGGCGCCGGTATCCCCGAATTGGAAAAGTTTCAGGATCTGCTAAAAGATTTCAAAATCACGGTCTACAACTATGACAGAAAAGGCCGTGATGTTTACTTTGAAGGGGCTGTTGAAAATCCTAAATTTAAAATAAACCTTCTGTTCCACAATCGGCACTACAACGTAATCAACAGTTTGACCGCGGCTTTCGCCTGCACTTACTTTTGCGAAGCTTGCCATGTCCCTTTCGAACACAAAGCATATCACAGATGCTCAAACATCTGCCCTCAATGCCAAACCATCTCGCCTCCCTGTAAAGAGGAGCATGGGGGAATAGTTTGCCCGGACTGTAACATGACTATGAGAAACCAGCGGTGTTTTATTGCCCATAAGGTTGACAAATGCAAAACAGTAAAAAAGTGTCTTGACTGTGAAAAATTAATTAACTTAAAAGAGAGATCAGGACCTCACAGATGCGGGGAAGTTTTTTGTAAACCCTGCAATGCATTCAAAGATCCCAATCATAAATGCTACATGCAACCCAATGAAGGAAAACCTAAAACTAAAGACTACCTTTTCATTTTCTTTGACTTGGAGACTCGCCAAGACGAGTCTCTTCCCTCTGACCCTGAACAAAAAGTACATCAAGTTAACTTGTGCGTCTCACAACAATTTTGCTTTAATTGTATCGATGGTAAATTTTGCATGACATGTAGAAACCGTACAAGAGTCTTCAACTCTGACCCGGTTCACCAATTCATGGAGTATGTGATGCAAGTTCGTAAACAGTTCAAAAATGTCTGTGTAATTGCCCACAACGGGCAGGGCTTTGATTTTCAGTTTTTACTAAAACACATCATGGAAGAAACAAAATTCACGCCTGAGCTGGTAATGAGGGGAACTAAAATTATTTTGATGGAAATGGACAACGTCAGATTCATTGATTCACTTAGCTATTTCCCCATGGCCCTCTCTGCGCTCCCTAAAGCCTTTGACCTGCCTCCCGAGAAAAAGAAGGGCTACTTCCCGCATCTTTTCAATACATTGGCAAACCAAAATTATGTAGGCCCTATGCCCGACAAAAAATACTATTGCCCCGAGTCGATGTTTGAGAAACCACACAAGGCATTTGAGATTTGGTACGAGGAACAAGTAGCGAGTAACTATATTTTTGATTTTCAAAAAGAAATCTTGGAGTACTGTATTTCAGACGTAGAAATCCTAGCTCAGTCCTGTCTTAAATTCAGAAGTATTTTCTTGAAAGAATGTAACGTAGACCCTTTCCTCGAGGCCGTAACTATTGCCAGTGCCTGTAACCTGGCCTTCCGCCGCAATTTTCTAAAACCAGACACAATCGGACTTATACCAAAATCAGGGTACAGACTGACTGACAACCAATCTACAGCGGCCCTTCAATGGCTAAGCTGGGAAGAGGAGGAACGGGGAGTGAGGATTGAGCACGCTGGCCGGGGTAAAGAAGTTAAAATTAACGGGCTAAAAGTAGACGGGTTTGATGGTGAGAGAATTTATGAGTTCCACGGGTGTTATTAGCACGGGTGTCCAAAATGTTTCCCTTACAATCGAGAGGCTCCTCTGAAGGAGGATCCCTCAGATTCACTTAATTTAAGATATGAAAGAACTTTGAAAAAGATGTCAAAAATCAGTGATTACGAAGTTGCAGTAATGTGGGAGTGTGAGTTCCGTAAACTAAAGAAAGATAAAAACCTTAAACACTTGAACAGCCTGCCGATCCTCAACAACCTTCCCCTTGACCCTAGACAAGCGTTCTTTGGAGGCAGAACGGGCAATGCAAAAACGTATTGTAAATGTGAAGGGGGAGAATCAATTCAATATGTTGATGTCTGTTCTCTCTACCCCTATGTAAATAAATATGGGAAATATCCTTTGGGCCACCCTACAATCTATGTGGGAGATAGGGAGTGCAGGCAGCGAGGACTAAATGTAGATGGTTTGTTGAAATGTAAAATTCTGCCACCTCGGGATCTCTACCACCCGGTTCTCCCAACAAAAATGAATAATAAATTGATGTTTGTTTTATGTAAAACTTGCGGGGAAACTCAAAATCAGGGGGATTGTGAACATGAGAGCAGTGAAAGGGCGTTAGTTGGGACTTGGACTATGGATGAAATCAGGAAATCTGTAGAGAAAGGATACGTTGTGCTTGATATGTATGAGTTGTGGGAGTATGAGGTCGCCACATACGAGAAAGGGGGATTGTTTACAGATTTTATTAATAAATTCTTGAAAATGAAGCAGGAAGCCTCAGGCTATCCTAGCTGGTGTAAGACAGAAGAGGATAAAGATAAATACATTTCAGACTATTTCCAACATGAAGGCATTAAATTGGACAAAGACAGAATCGTTAAGAACGGGGGTTTGAGACAATTGGCAAAATTAATGTTAAATTCATTTTGGGGAAAATTCGGACAGAGGGAGAACCAAACTAAAGCAACAATTGTAAGGGAATCTAAAGTTTTGTTTAACATGTTAATAAGTCCAGAAGTACAAGTCAACAGGATCCAGCTTGTTAACGAAGAGGTTGTTGTTGTAAGCTGGGAATATATTGAGGAAGTTGGGGAACCTTTGAGAAATGTAAATGTTGTAATTGCGGCCTACACCACTGCCCAGGCGAGACTTAAACTTTATGAACACTTGGAGGCTTTGGGTGGGCAAGTCCTTTACTATGACACGGACTCATGTATTTATTTCTACCGGGGAGGGTTGTACAGGGTCCCTACGGGAGATTACCTCGGGGAAATGACAGATGAATTGGCAAGCGAGTACGGACCCGGCTCTTATATTGTTGAATTCGTTTCTGGGGGGCCTAAAACTTACGCATACCTTGTCTGGTCAACCAACAAACAAAAACTAGAATCTGTGTGTAAAATCAAAGGCCTCACCCTCAACCTAAAAACCTCCGAAACGCTAAACTTTGAGCAATTGAAAAAGATGGTCCTTAGTGAAACTGCTGAAATTTTAGAAATTGAAGAGAATAGAATCAGGAGGACTAAAGACAGAGATATTGTAACAGTAAGCGAAATTAAAAAGTTTAAAATCACAGGACCTAAAAGGAGGCTCGAGGGTGAGTACGACACCTTACCATTTGGCTATAAAAAGATACAAAGACTCGAGTAACCCGACAGGAATTACGGGAGGAGCGATTCGCTCCCTGCGCTGCTCTTTGCGTAACATAATCCGATTTGTTTGTTTAAAATGTCTCATATAACCTCCTATATATTTAATGATCTGCCCGTATGGTGTTGTATAGTATCAGTAAATATTGATGAGGAAGTTAAGTGTAGTAATATACTCTCTGAATGGCACTGACTTCCCCCTTAGTAATATATTGTAAGTAATAACAATGAATTGTAATATATATTGAATAAAGCTAAAGAGGTTATGAGGAGTTATGGTAATCACATTGAATCTGCCCATAACAATATCCTCACCTCTGTAAATATAGTTGAGCAAGTCTTGAATAATGCAAAAAAATCCCCACTGTATGAATGGAGGTCTCTGGCGCGGGTGACGAAAAGCCCCGTAAACCTGAATGAAGGTCAATGGCGCGGGTGACGAAAAGCCCCGTAAACCTGAAAGGGGGTCTAGTAGATTGAGGCGTCGGGCTAACACCCCGGCTACTCCTTCGAACGACCCATGTGTGAATGAGGGGTCCAGTAGATTGAGACGCCGGGGTAACAACCCGGCTACTCCTTCGAAAAGACCTCGGGTGAAAGAAGGACCTTGTACATTGAGGCGCCTGGCTAACACCCGGGCTACTCCTTGGAACGGTCCGGTGGGTGAAACAAAAAAAAAATATAAAAGTAAAATACAAAAAAGTATAAAAGTAAAAATAAAAAAAACGGGGGAGACAGCTAGTTTGTTTTTGGAAGGTCTCCACGGGCCATGGCGGTGGAGGGGCCATGGTTTGTCTTTAAAAAAATCTCTATCCTTTGTTTGCTCAAAGGGAGAGGACATTAGTCTGTACTGGGCATCAACCAGGTAATCTGGATTGACTCACGCACGGAATAATGTTTAACCTGGGTGCACATGCACGGATGGTCTCAAACCCCATCCAAGCAAACAGACACTTACAGGGGGTTTATTACGGTGTGCAAGGGTTCCTAGACTTCTGAATCAAATAGTAATAAAAAGTGACAGTCATTTTAGGTCATATACAAATTTAATACGTTACTATAATTCATTGGTAATAAGCGGTAAAGGTTTATCTAAGTACTTTAGTTAAGAACAATATAGAATAGTTTACACGGGGTTTGGGAAATGGTTTGGTGTTAAAGTAATTTTTGTTAAATTATGTTGACTTTTACCTGTTTTTAGGAGCAGTTGGGTTCGTCAAGCTTTACCTAATTTTTAGCCGTTATTTAGGGACGTGTCTCTGCCTTTTTATTATATAATTAGTACATTAACTGGGTATAAGTCCCGAGCTTGTAGAGGCTAGTATGTGGGAGTTGGAAAGCCTAAGCTGTAACTTCTATTTTGTATGTTAAATTAAGTGAATAAATTCCTAGCTCTTTGATTTAAACCGTTTTGAATTGGCAATACAAAGGGTGCGGGGTAGGGAAGGGGGTCAGTCGCCAGACCCCTCTTCGCTAAAATGGCTCTCAGGCTAATTTACAGAGCCTTAGCCGTTACGATGTATAATTAAAAGCAGTTATTGTTCAGATATGTTTACATTTTACCTGTTATCTATGAGTATTTTTCCAGTTGGATTCATATTTACAACCCGTCTACAAGTCGGAATATATTATTTAAGTGGGTTCTGGCTTCATGTGTGGAGATTCTTTTTTTTTGCTTTTTAGTATTGTTAGTGTATGTAATTTATGACGTTGAAGAATACTTGTAATACCATGCTTATAAAAGCAGGATTACTTTGGGAAACTTTCTATGCGTTTAATTGTTTAGAAACCTCAAGATACTAAAAACAGTAATTTAAAGGAGAGAAGAGGCTTATAAACACAGACAACAAAAAACCTATACCCCTATTCCAAGGGAAGCGAAACGCTCCCTTTTGATAACATTACACCGGAAGTTGTAGGTCCAATCTGGACCCACTTTGAACTGATTCTAAGTGTTAGACACAGCTAAATGCCGGGTCCAACGTGTTTGAATTAAATTAACGTTCCGAGAAAGAGACAGATGACAGTAGGGTACTTTTGTAAAGTTAAAAAGGTACAGAGATTACACACTTTAGAGGTCAGATGTGACTTTTTGTTGTAGTTAGTTGCTTGTTAAACTCTGTTACGATATACCAACAACCAGAATATATACTCTGTCTTGAATACTTTCAGTCTGCATTCACAAGTAAAAAGATTTTTATCAACACCAAAACTAAATTTAACGAGGAGTTGACCACATCAAAAAAAAACCATGAACAAGAGTAAATCTAAGAAGGCAACAAGCGGTGAAATTCGTTCTTTATAAGGACAGCAATTATGGAGTGTTTTCTCCTCGGTAGTTTTATTTTTGTTTACCCTGAAACCAGAGCAGCAAGCAGTGTGAGGGGGCCGAGCGCAGCAAATGAAAGTAGCGTGACGTAATAAATATATACATATAACAATCAGTATAATTTAGCGTGACCTAGTATTGCAAGGAAAAAAATAGGTTGGCAGCGCTACAAAGAAAAAAAACCAGGTTGGCAATACGGTCCTAATGTAGGTTAGGTAAAGTGGTATGAGAGGCCAGGAGGGAAGGGGAGGGGGAGGTGGAGGGGGAGTGGGAGGGGGAGGGTGGGGAGGGGTGGGGGAGAAGAGGGGGAGGGAGGGGAGGGTTTTAATTTCCCTTTGACGGTGTTATTCCTTGGTCATTTGTATCCAAGTCCGGTGAAACGACGGGGTCGTCCTGCGGTTTTACGGTGTAATCTCTCGGTCGATTGTGTCTACCAGAGTTACATTTAACATGACCGTAACTTCTTAAAGTTCCTTGCCAAACGTCTGTCACCGAGTCCGCTAAAACTGTCCACCGGGGAAACATTTAACCTTACCTAAATATTTTAAATTCCCCTGGTCAAACGTTTCCAAGTCCCTCCCTTGATGTTATCATGAGGATGGGGTCACACGCTCTGTACTTCTCACATCAATATCAGTTATGGAGCCGGCTTGCACAGATTTTGTGGTATTCTCAAATTTTCATGCACCCTTACGGATGCTTAATGTTTGTCATCCGATACATGGTGTGCAGGTGACGCATCACATGCACATCATGTATCATTATTGTCTCCTCCATTGCCTCTAGGTTGAGTAACGTGCAGATAGTATGTGTGTGTGTGTGTGGTTTGATTGCCACGTTTGCCATTTGAACTCCTGCACTGGTTGGCTGGACAACTTTTTTTTTAAAAGGTATGTGTAAAATATCTTTAACTCCAGTGTAATCAGGGAGAATACAGCTTGGAAGTTTCACACTCATCCTCATTAATACATTTAAAGCAGTACTGTTGAGAAACGCACAAGTTACCTTTATGAACTTTTTATCAGGGTCTGAGGGAAGCGACTCGTCCTGGCGAGTCTCCAAGGAAAAACATATGAAAAGAAAGTATCGGTCTTTTGGTGTTCTCCTATCTACCCTTATGAAACACTGATGCGCTGGGTCCTTGAACGCATCACAGCGTTTACAATAAACTTCTCCGCATACGTGAGCTGTCTTACGTTTTTTTGGATGAATCATTTTCTTACAGTCACGGCAAAGTTTTAAAGTTTTACAAACTTGCCCCTGATGGGCTATTAAACACCGCTCGTTTTTGAAGAAACGGTTGCAAAAACGACATGTGATGCCTCCGTGTTCTAGTTTACAGGGTGGGGAGATGGTATGGCAGGAGGTGCATCTGTTTGAGCATCGATGCTCTGCTTTGTGGTCAAAAGGGATGTGGCAGGCTTCACAGAAATAACGGCATACGAAAGCAGCAGTTAAGTTTGTAATTACATTATAATGACCGTTATGAAAGAGCAAGTTAATTTTGAATCTAGCGTCTTCATTACCTCCTTCAAAGTAAACATCTCGGCCTTTTTTATCGTAGTTGTAGACGGTAATTTTGTATTTTTTAAGATGGGACTGGAATTTTTCAAGCTCAGGGATACCGGCACCTTCCTCCTGCATTTCTACACGGGCTTTTGCTATGAGCTTATTAGCTCTGAAAGTTTGTCTTTTACCTTTATCCTGACGTATTGCTTTATACTGAGGATCATTTTTTGCAAGTGCTTTACCTACTACCAACGCTCTAGCCGGGCATAAATTGTCTTTATTATTAATTACTACAATACACTTCCTAGCATAACATTCCTCGTCAAACGTGTTGTACATCTCTGGATGTACTCTCCCCTTACCTACTGGTACGTTAATCCTAGCTACATCAACTTTAAACGTGTCGGTAGATTTAATGGATTCAGCGTTGGATTGAAGAATACCCCCGAAAACTTTCCAAAGGACATCACCGACAAGAGTACATATCAACAGACAATTAAAGCATAAAATGCATTATTTATAAAAGCAATAATTATGCAGATAATCTAAGAAACTTGATCAGCCGTGTCTCATCGTTAGGTTATGTTATGCTCTGTTAAGTTAGGTTTGTGCATGGAAATATGAAACATCGTCAGTCTTAGTGAGGTTTATTGATGCAGGTTTAAGTTAGGTTTGTCGATGCCAATTTTGGACATCAACATCGCGCGCGTTTCTTCAAAAACGAGCGGTGTTTAATAGCCCATCAGGGGCAAGTTTGTAAAACTTTAAAACTTTGCCGTGACTGTAAGAAAATGATTCATCCAAAAAAACGTAAGACAGCTCACGTATGCGGAGAAGTTTATTGTAAACGCTGTGATGCGTTCAAGGACCCAGCGCATCAGTGTTTCATAAGGGTAGATAGGAGAACACCAAAAGACCGATACTTTCTTTTCATATGTTTTTCCTTGGAGACTCGCCAGGACGAGTCGCTTCCCTCAGACCCTGATAAAAAGTTCATAAAGGTAACTTGTGCGTTTCTCAACAGTACTGCTTTAAATGTATTAATGAGGATGAGTGTGAAACTTCCAAGCTGTATTCTCCCTGATTACACTGGAGTTAAAGATATTTTACACATACCTTTTAAAAAAAAAGTTGTCCAGCCAACCAGTGCAGGAGTTCAAATGGCAAACGTGGCAATCAAACCACACACACACACACATACTATCTGCACGTTACTCAACCTAGAGGCAATGGAGGAGACAATAATGATACATGATGTGCATGTGATGCGTCACCTGCACACCATGTATCGGATGACAAACATTAAGCATCCGTAAGGGTGCATGAAAATTTGAGAATACCACAAAATCTGTGCAAGCCGGCTCCATAACTGATATTGATGTGAGAAGTACAGAGCGTGTGACCCCATCCTCATGATAACATCAAGGGAGGGACTTGGAAACGTTTGACCAGGGGAATTTAAAATATTTAGGTAAGGTTAAATGTTTCCCCGGTGGACAGTTTTAGCGGACTCGGTGACAGACGTTTGGCAAGGAACTTTAAGAAGTTACGGTCATGTTAAATGTAACCCTGGTAGACACAATCGACCGAGAGATTACACCGTAAAACCGCAGGACGACCCCGTCGTTTCACCGGACTTGGATACAAATGACCAAGGAATAACACCGTCAAAGGGAAATTAAAACCCTCCCCTCCCTCCCCCTCTTCTCCCCCACCCCTCCCCACCCTCCCCCTCCCACTCCCCCTCCACCTCCCCCTCCCCTTCCCTCCTGGCCTCTCATACCACTTTACCTAACCTACATTAGGACCGTATTGCCAACCTGGTTTTTTTTCTTTGTAGCGCTGCCAACCTATTTTTTTCCTTGCAATACTAGGTCACGCTAAATTATACTGATTGTTATATGTATATATTTATTACGTCACGCTACTTTCATTTGCTGCGCTCGGCCCCCTCACACTGCTTGCTGCTCTGGTTTCAGGGTAAACAAAAATAAAACTACCGAGGAGAAAACACTCCATAATTGCTGTCCTTATAAAGAACGAATTTCACCGCTTGTTGCCTTCTTAGATTTACTCTTGTTCATGGTTTTTTTTTGATGTGGTCAACTCCTCGTTAAATTTAGTTTTGGTGTTGATAAAAATCTTTTTACTTGTGAATGCAGACTGAAAGTATTCAAGACAGAGTATATATTCTGGTTGTTGGTATATCGTAACAGAGTTTAACAAGCAACTAACTACAACAAAAAGTCACATCTGACCTCTAAAGTGTGTAATCTCTGTACCTTTTTAACTTTACAAAAGTACCCTACTGTCATCTGTCTCTTTCTCGGAACGTTAATTTAATTCAAACACGTTGGACCCGGCATTTAGCTGTGTCTAACACTTAGAATCAGTTCAAAGTGGGTCCAGATTGGACCTACAACTTCCGGTGTAATGTTATCAAAAGGGAGCGTTTCGCTTCCCTTGGAATAGGGGTATAGGTTTTTTGTTGTCTGTGTTTATAAGCCTCTTCTCTCCTTTAAATTACTGTTTTTAGTATCTTGAGGTTTCTAAACAATTAAACGCATAGAAAGTTTCCCAAAGTAATCCTGCTTTTATAAGCATGGTATTACAAGTATTCTTCAACGTCATAAATTACATACACTAACAATACTAAAAAGCAAAAAAAAAGAATCTCCACACATGAAGCCAGAACCCACTTAAATAATATATTCCGACTTGTAGACGGGTTGTAAATATGAATCCAACTGGAAAAATACTCATAGATAACAGGTAAAATGTAAACATATCTGAACAATAACTGCTTTTAATTATACATCGTAACGGCTAAGGCTCTGTAAATTAGCCTGAGAGCCATTTTAGCGAAGAGGGGTCTGGCGACTGACCCCCTTCCCTACCCCGCACCCTTTGTATTGCCAATTCAAAACGGTTTAAATCAAAGAGCTAGGAATTTATTCACTTAATTTAACATACAAAATAGAAGTTACAGCTTAGGCTTTCCAACTCCCACATACTAGCCTCTACAAGCTCGGGACTTATACCCAGTTAATGTACTAATTATATAATAAAAAGGCAGAGACACGTCCCTAAATAACGGCTAAAAATTAGGTAAAGCTTGACGAACCCAACTGCTCCTAAAAACAGGTAAAAGTCAACATAATTTAACAAAAATTACTTTAACACCAAACCATTTCCCAAACCCCGTGTAAACTATTCTATATTGTTCTTAACTAAAGTACTTAGATAAACCTTTACCGCTTATTACCAATGAATTATAGTAACGTATTAAATTTGTATATGACCTAAAATGACTGTCACTTTTTATTACTATTTGATTCAGAAGTCTAGGAACCCTTGCACACCGTAATAAACCCCCTGTAAGTGTCTGTTTGCTTGGATGGGGTTTGAGACCATCCGTGCATGTGCACCCAGGTTAAACATTATTCCGTGCGTGAGTCAATCCAGATTACCTGGTTGATGCCCAGTACAGACTAATGTCCTCTCCCTTTGAGCAAACAAAGGATAGAGATTTTTTTAAAGACAAACCATGGCCCCTCCACCGCCATGGCCCGTGGAGACCTTCCAAAAACAAACTAGCTGTCTCCCCCGTTTTTTTTATTTTTACTTTTATACTTTTTTGTATTTTACTTTTATATTTTTTTTTTGTTTCACCCACCGGACCGTTCCAAGGAGTAGCCCGGGTGTTAGCCAGGCGCCTCAATGTACAAGGTCCTTCTTTCACCCGAGGTCTTTTCGAAGGAGTAGCCGGGTTGTTACCCCGGCGTCTCAATCTACTGGACCCCTCATTCACACATGGGTCGTTCGAAGGAGTAGCCGGGGTGTTAGCCCGACGCCTCAATCTACTAGACCCCCTTTCAGGTTTACGGGGCTTTTCGTCACCCGCGCCATTGACCTTCATTCAGGTTTACGGGGCTTTTCGTCACCCGCGCCAGAGACCTCCATTCATACAGTGGGGATTTTTTTGCATTATTCAAGACTTGCTCAACTATATTTACAGAGGTGAGGATATTGTTATGGGCAGATTCAATGTGATTACCATAACTCCTCATAACCTCTTTAGCTTTATTCAATATATATTACAATTCATTGTTATTACTTACAATATATTACTAAGGGGGAAGTCAGTGCCATTCAGAGAGTATATTACTACACTTAACTTCCTCATCAATATTTACTGATACTATACAACACCATACGGGCAGATCATTAAATATATAGGAGGTTATATGAGACATTTTAAACAAACAAATCGGATTATGTTACGCAAAGAGCAGCGCAGGGAGCGAATCGCTCCTCCCGTAATTCCTGTCGGGTTACTCGAGTCTTTGTATCTTTTTATAGCCAAATGGTAAGGTGTCGTACTCACCCTCGAGCCTCCTTTTAGGTCCTGTGATTTTAAACTTTTTAATTTCGCTTACTGTTACAATATCTCTGTCTTTAGTCCTCCTGATTCTATTCTCTTCAATTTCTAAAATTTCAGCAGTTTCACTAAGGACCATCTTTTTCAATTGCTCAAAGTTTAGCGTTTCGGAGGTTTTTAGGTTGAGGGTGAGGCCTTTGATTTTACACACAGATTCTAGTTTTTGTTTGTTGGTTGACCAGACAAGGTATGCGTAAGTTTTAGGCCCCCCAGAAACGAATTCAACAATATAAGAGCCGGGTCCGTACTCGCTTGCCAATTCATCTGTCATTTCCCCGAGGTAATCTCCCGTAGGGACCCTGTACAACCCTCCCCGGTAGAAATAAATACATGAGTCCGTGTCATAGTAAAGGACTTGCCCACCCAAAGCCTCCAAGTGTTCATAAAGTTTAAGTCTCGCCTGGGCAGTGGTGTAGGCCGCAATTACAACATTTACATTTCTCAAAGGTTCCCCAACTTCCTCAATATATTCCCAGCTTACAACAACAACCTCTTCGTTAACAAGCTGGATCCTGTTGACTTGTACTTCTGGACTTATTAACATGTTAAACAAAACTTTAGATTCCCTTACAATTGTTGCTTTAGTTTGGTTCTCCCTCTGTCCGAATTTTCCCCAAAATGAATTTAACATTAATTTTGCCAATTGTCTCAAACCCCCGTTCTTAACGATTCTGTCTTTGTCCAATTTAATGCCTTCATGTTGGAAATAGTCTGAAATGTATTTATCTTTATCCTCTTCTGTCTTACACCAGCTAGGATAGCCTGAGGCTTCCTGCTTCATTTTCAAGAATTTATTAATAAAATCTGTAAACAATCCCCCTTTCTCGTATGTGGCGACCTCATACTCCCACAACTCATACATATCAAGCACAACGTATCCTTTCTCTACAGATTTCCTGATTTCATCCATAGTCCAAGTCCCAACTAACGCCCTTTCACTGCTCTCATGTTCACAATCCCCCTGATTTTGAGTTTCCCCGCAAGTTTTACATAAAACAAACATCAATTTATTATTCATTTTTGTTGGGAGAACCGGGTGGTAGAGATCCCGAGGTGGCAGAATTTTACATTTCAACAAACCATCTACATTTAGTCCTCGCTGCCTGCACTCCCTATCTCCCACATAGATTGTAGGGTGGCCCAAAGGATATTTCCCATATTTATTTACATAGGGGTAGAGAGAACAGACATCAACATATTGAATTGATTCTCCCCCTTCACATTTACAATACGTTTTTGCATTGCCCGTTCTGCCTCCAAAGAACGCTTGTCTAGGGTCAAGGGGAAGGTTGTTGAGGATCGGCAGGCTGTTCAAGTGTTTAAGGTTTTTATCTTTCTTTAGTTTACGGAACTCACACTCCCACATTACTGCAACTTCGTAATCACTGATTTTTGACATCTTTTTCAAAGTTCTTTCATATCTTAAATTAAGTGAATCTGAGGGATCCTCCTTCAGAGGAGCCTCTCGATTGTAAGGGAAACATTTTGGACACCCGTGCCAATAACACCCGTGGAACTCATAAATTCTCTCACCATCAAACCCGTCTACTTTTAGCCCGTTAATTTTAACTTCTTTACCCCGGCCAGCGTGCTCAATCCTCACTCCCCGTTCCTCCTCTTCCCAGCTTAGCCATTGAAGGGCCGCTGTAGATTGGTTGTCAGTCAGTCTGTACCCTGATTTTGGTATAAGTCCGATTGTGTCTGGTTTTAGAAAATTGCGGCGGAAGGCCAGGTTACAGGCACTGGCAATAGTTACGGCCTCGAGGAAAGGGTCTACGTTACATTCTTTCAAGAAAATACTTCTGAATTTAAGACAGGACTGAGCTAGGATTTCTACGTCTGAAATACAGTACTCCAAGATTTCTTTTTGAAAATCAAAAATATAGTTACTCGCTACTTGTTCCTCGTACCAAATCTCAAATGCCTTGTGTGGTTTCTCAAACATCGACTCGGGGCAATAGTATTTTTTGTCGGGCATAGGGCCTACATAATTTTGGTTTGCCAATGTATTGAAAAGATGCGGGAAGTAGCCCTTCTTTTTCTCGGGAGGCAGGTCAAAGGCTTTAGGGAGCGCAGAGAGGGCCATGGGGAAATAGCTAAGTGAATCAATGAATCTGACGTTGTCCATTTCCATCAAAATAATTTTAGTTCCCCTCATTACCAGCTCAGGCGTGAATTTTGTTTCTTCCATGATGTGTTTTAGTAAAAACTGAAAATCAAAGCCCTGCCCGTTGTGGGCAATTACACAGACATTTTTGAACTGTTTACGAACTTGCATCACATACTCCATGAATTGGTGAACTGGGTCAGAGTTGAAGACTCTTGTACGGTTTCTACATGTCATGCAAAATTTACCATCGATACAATTAAAGCAAAATTGTTGTGAGACGCACAAGTTAACTTGATGTACTTTTTGTTCAGGGTCAGAGGGAAGAGACTCGTCTTGGCGAGTCTCCAAGTCAAAGAAAATGAAAAGGTAGTCTTTAGTTTTAGGTTTTCCTTCATTGGGTTGCATGTAGCATTTATGATTGGGATCTTTGAATGCATTGCAGGGTTTACAAAAAACTTCCCCGCATCTGTGAGGTCCTGATCTCTCTTTTAAGTTAATTAATTTTTCACAGTCAAGACACTTTTTTACTGTTTTGCATTTGTCAACCTTATGGGCAATAAAACACCGCTGGTTTCTCATAGTCATGTTACAGTCCGGGCAAACTATTCCCCCATGCTCCTCTTTACAGGGAGGCGAGATGGTTTGGCATTGAGGGCAGATGTTTGAGCATCTGTGATATGCTTTGTGTTCGAAAGGGACATGGCAAGCTTCGCAAAAGTAAGTGCAGGCGAAAGCCGCGGTCAAACTGTTGATTACGTTGTAGTGCCGATTGTGGAACAGAAGGTTTATTTTAAATTTAGGATTTTCAACAGCCCCTTCAAAGTAAACATCACGGCCTTTTCTGTCATAGTTGTAGACCGTGATTTTGAAATCTTTTAGCAGATCCTGAAACTTTTCCAATTCGGGGATACCGGCGCCTTCCTCTGAGATCTCTACCCTAGCCCGCTGAACAAGTTCCTTGGCCCTAAACGTTTGTCTTTTCCCCTTGTCTTTTCGGATTGCCTTATGCTGAGGGTCTTTAGTCAAGTTTGCTATGGCCACCACCAAAGCCCGAGGGAGACACAAATTATCTTTGTTATTAATTACAACTATTCCCCGTCTAGCTTTACACTCCTCTTCAAAAGTATTGTAAAAGCCAGGCCTTACTTTTCCAGAACCTACAGGGAGATTAACTCGGGTACATTCAACTTGAAACGTATCAGTGGATTTAATTGATTCTGAGTTACTCTGAACAATACCCCCGAAAATTTGCCAAAGGATGTCTTCATTTACTTCGTTCGCGGGCCGGAAAGCTACAAAACCAGGTTCTTTACTTTTTAGGTTTAAACTGTGCAAGGTAAAACCAAGCTGATCGTTTTCATGGGCCCGCTCTTTCATTTCATTCACAATTTTGGCAAAACATTGTCGTAGCCAATCAATTTCGGTGGTTTCAGGAGGAGGATTAGAAAATTTGAAAATTGTTCTTGTACCGTAAAGTCTAAAGTGTTTTACATAAGTATCGTCAGAACTGAGTATCTCGACAGGATTTACAGCCATTTTGGAAGGATTACTATAGAACAAAGTAAGGTTATGTTACACAGAATACAATAATACAAATTAAAAAGTGAGGTTATGTAACTCTACAAATTATTAATATATTACAAATCAAAGGTGAGGTTATGTTACTCAAAAATATATAATACAAATCAAAAGTGAGGTTATGTTACACAGAATACAATAATATAAATCAAAAGTGAGGTTATGTTACACAGAATACAATAATACAAATTAAAAAGTGAGGTTATTTTACTCAAAAATATATAATACAAATCAAAAGTAAGGTTATGTTACACGTAAGATAGGGTCAGCAAACGCTCAAGTTTAATCTTTGCAAAAAGCAGCTAACAGAGCAACACGGGGACACGTCTGATCGCAATGAAAGCTGAGAGCAAAGTGAGAGGAAAATAGCGGTAATTGGGGGTGGTGGGGAGGTGGCTGATGCAATAGTGTTGTTTGTTGCGGGTGTATGGACCAATCAGAGGGCAGGACGCCTAATTACAACCAATGGGGTGCGAGCTTATTCCGGCCAATCACAGAACAGTATTTTAACAGGTAACGGAAAGTTTACTGACAGAGACTTGTTGCGGATGTTGCTGTTAGATAGTGGCTAACCTTGGGTTTTCCCTGTTACAGTTGACGATGGAAGACTGTGGCTGACGGGACCTGAGGAGAGGGGGAGGGGAGCAGAATAAGAAGGAGAAGAAGAGGATGCCGGGAGACAGGAGTGGGAGTCTGGCGACAGACCATGATAAATGTATATACTAGTTAGTGTTATATATGTATAATAAATTAATTTAGCTGTAAACATATTCTTTTTATTACTTACCTTGGTAATATGCACCGTTGTTAGTCCCGCTGACCTTCGCGCCGCTGTGGATTGCTGCCCCTTCATTTCTTTCGGATACTTACCTGCAGTACACGGTTTGAGTAGTTTTTAAATCGTAACGGAGGTTAACAAGTATCCACATGTCAAGTTTCAATTATATCGCCCCACCCGTTCTTAAGATATTGATTTTTAAAGTATGACTCCTTCAATTATTTTGATACTTTCCCGCAGTACAGAGTTTAGGTTTTTGTAATATGTAGCGGAGGTTAACAGGTACATACATGCCAAGTTTCATTAGAATCGGCCAAGCCGTTCTCAATATATTAAATTTTAAAGTTTTACACCCTCCATCATCCCCTAAACAACCCTCTTCTACCCTCAAACAAAATTGAAGGTTAGAGGATGTTAACAGGTATCCACATGTCAAGTTTCAATTATATCGTCCCACCCGTTCTTAAGATATTGATTTTTAAAGTATGACTCCTTCAATTATTTTGATACTTGCCAGCAGTACAGAGGTTAAGTTTTTTGTAAGATGTAAAGGATGTTAACAGGTACATACATACCAAGTTTCATTAGAATCGGCCAAGCCGTTCTCAATATATTAAATTTTAAAGTTTTACACCCTCCATCATCCCCTAAACAACCCTCTTCTACCCTCAAACAAAATTGAAGGTTAGAGGATGTTAACAGGTATCCACATGTCAAGTTTCAATTATATCGTCCCACCCGTTCTTAAGATATTGATTTTTAAAGTATGACTCCTTCAATTATTTTGATACTTTCCCGCAGTACAGAGTTTAGGTTTTTGTAATATGTAGCGGAGGTTAACAGGTACATACATGCCAAGTTTCGTGAAAATTGGCCAAGCCGTTCTTGAGATATTTAATTTTGAAAATCTGCCCCTTCATTTTTTGAGATGCAACCCGCAATATTTTGGATAGGACTTTTCATATGGGTAGATACCCCCCTGGAGTGCCTACACTACGTAGTAGGCAGTTTTCTGGGGTCAGAATGACCCTAGGACTTACCGTTTTCGAGATATTAGCGATTTTTGAGTTTTTTTGCAACGCTTTCTTGTGATATATACATGTAATAGTTTTATATATTGGGTTAGCGGCACTTGCTTGCGAAATATACATTGCCATAGGTTGGTAACACATCGTAGCGTGACGTAATATATACATATAATAATTTTAGATAGTTTGACATAATACATATAATAATTTTGCGTAACTGATTTAGGTTTATAGGTAGCGTTTAGAGTGGCAACACTGATTAGATAGTTAGCCACTTACCTTTCTGGTGATGGTATATTATAAGCTATTATGGTACATATATGATTATACACTGTAGTATTATATATGGTACATATAATTATGTATGGTACATATATTTATGTATGGTACATTAGCTCTGCTAAGTTGGTAACACTTTGGAGGGAAAAATCTGGAGGGAAGAAAAGTGAGGTTAGGTTTGGCGCCAATTTTTTTTTGGCGCGCAAATTTGGCGGGAGCGCCACCATGGGCGCCGCCATCTTGAATCACGTGACCTAATTAGACCAATCAGAAGCCAGATTTTAGGCCCATAAGACCCCATGTTAGGACCCATCTCCCGCGACTCCTACTCCGCGGTACCAATAATTAAAAGTAATAACTACTGTCATAAATTCAAAAACTAAATTTCAGTACGTCCAACAAATTTAACAAAACAAAAAACCTATTAAATTAAGCGTAATGAATAGTAATAAATGGTATCAAGAAACTGACACATACTTTCTCCCTTTAGGCCATTTTTAACTCCTGACATTATATTAAATTGTGTGAGCTATGCCAACCCCCCCCCCCTCCACCATATATCGCATCGTAACACTATGTCATACCCCTTCCCTTTCCCTCTAATTGTGTTATGGTCCCCAAACAGCTGGTCCCCTCCTCCTACAAACAACATACAGCCAATGAATACATACAGTTACTTACTCTTTCTTTCCTTTACCCGCACAAGCACAAATTATAGTATAGTGTTCCTTCCATGAAATGTATCAAGCCTGTCTCTTCTTCACAAAAGCAAGTAGTTACTTTAAAAATGTTTCACTGTCTTTGATGTCGACGCCTTGGTATTTTGATCTGACTAGTCTTTTCCCTCCTGAAAGTTATTTTCTTGCTCGTTTTGCACGGTGCACGGTGCACGGTGTTGCTGTGACGTTTTCTATGACGTTTACTACGTGTTTTTCGTAAAACACATAGTAAAATAGTCTGCTTAGCGAGCGAAAAAGTTGTTATCGCTCGCTGCACCTTCACTTTACCGCTCGCTGAAGCAATCAACAACGGATTGATTTTTAATTTGGACCAAGCATTTTTCATAACTAACTCAGTGTTTTGTAACCTCAATATCGTGAATTCAGGGGGAAAGGATAAAAGGGAATTGTTGTATGAACATAAATAACTATTCTGAACAGGACTTCATTCAAAACTCCATAATGGATAATCAAACTACCCCTATCAGAATGATGTCCACCTTATAAAACTTCTTATAAATTAAAAAGCTGTAAAAATAAAATGTAACAAAAATTTTAAAATTAGTAAATTTCCAGAACTAATATTCGCACACGTAACACAATTACAATTCAGTTGTAACAGCTTAAGTTTCACGTGTACGCGATACGACACAAACTCAAGAAATATAGTTGGCAACGCTGGTGACAGGGCGCCCCCGTCTGGTGATTTATACAGGGAGACACGTCGAATAAGTTTCCCTATCGGGACAAATTGCCAGATACGGGGTAATGGGTGTGCTCAGTCATAAAACAAAAGTCAGGTGAGGAGGGGGAGGGGGAGGGGGTGGCGGTGGGGGTGGGGGCAGATGGTGGAGAGAATGACTAATTTAAAGACCGCGATAAATCATCAAAGTTCCCCCAATGATTAGCGGCCAGCGGCCCACCTGGATCGATAGACTAGCCGCGGTGCCGTACCGCCGCGAAATGCAAAAACACCGTGACTCACTGCTACACGTCCACACTGCTACCGGTACTGAGAACTGGTACGTGACGTTATCGATGGATTCGTCACGTGATTCTTAACTGGTTACGACCAAGCCTAACAATGTAGATGGAAAGTGAGCAGTACTGCGTCTGAGGAATAGATGGAAACGTGAGCAGTACTGCTTCTGAGGAATAGATGGAAACGTAAGCAGTACTGCTTCTGAGGAATAGATGGAAACGTGAGCAGTACTGCGTCTGAGGAATAGATGGAAACGTGAGCAGTACTGCTTCTGAGGAATAGATGGAAACGTGAGCAGTACTGCGTCTGAGGAATAGATGGAAACGTAATCAGTACTGCTTCTGAGGAATAGATGGAAACGTGAGCAGTACTGCTTCTGAGGAATAGATGGAAACGTGAGCAGTACTGCTTCTGAGGAATAGATGGAAACGTGAGCAGTACTGCTTCTGAAGAATAGATGGAAACGTGAGCAGTACTGCTTCTGAGGAATAGATGGAAACGTGAGCAGTACTGCTTCTGAGGAATAGATGGAAACGTGAGCAGTACTGCTTCTGAGGAATAGATGGAAACGTGAGCAGTACTGCTTCTGAGGAAAAATTACGTAGGGGTAAGTTTCCAACACTTGGAGAGTTGAACGAAGAAGGGGCTCCAGTCAAGTAGTATTTTGCGTGTTTATCTGCTTGTCCCAAGTCCAATTTTAACTTCCAAATTCCTTTTTTCAACGGATTACTTATATTCGTTGATTCATGGCTCATTTTAAAGTGCAACAAAAATACCTAGCGAGTTCAGAGAGCATAATGTTGAACATAAATAATAATCGTTCAATAAAGTTCCAAAATACATTTTCGATTCTTGTTAGTGAATTTCCTTTGGAAAGTGAACTATTAGCATGACCCGCACGGTGAAACTTAAGCCCGGGACCACCATAGAAGTTCCTAAAGTGACCCCCTGAACACGTTTTGGGGGGTCGTTCAAAATTTTATATATATATATATATATATATATATATATATATATATATACATATGTGTGTTTGCACTCTAGCGGTCGCATTTTTTGTCTGATTTACTTCAAATTTGGTAGGGACGTTCCTTTCTTTAATCAGTTGGACAAGTCCGTTGGGCAAAACAATCGGACAACTCTAAACCCCTTTTTTTGGGATTAATCTTTCAAATTTTGAGTTTTTGGGCCCAAAAAGGGTCAGAAAAGCCCCGTATGTAAAATGAATGCATGTAAAAAGATGGGAATTGGAGAGGCAAAAGTTTTAAGCCCTCTCTCGTCATTCTAGCATAAATATTTACCGAGTTATTAAAGAAAATGTGTATCGACCAAACCCAGTACGTTGTCTTATGGGGATTTTACACTTGAAAAATCTGTTATTCATTTGTTGGTGTACTTTTATCATCCCCAACAACCTCACGCCTACTTTAAAGCCTGACTGGACCTTCTCCTAACCTTATAATGCGCAAAATTGTATTCCCAGCATTGCAGGTAAATAGAACCAGGAGCATCAGAACAGCCAAAAAATCAACGTTTTCAGATTTGAATCAAAGTTGGAATAAATGTATGTTTTTAACTGATTTTGAGTTTTTATAGTTTTTTCTATGGAAATTCACTTCCCTCACGTCAGCGTCCTGCGTGCGAACTCGTTATTGGTTATTTGTGGTATAATAATTTTGCTCTTTGAAATCGCTGGGTAGTTTTTGTTCTATAAAATAAGTCATAAATCAACGATTTCGATTGCTCAGATGAGGAAGTCGAGATTCCAAAGTTAACTTCGTTCTAATAGGAGAAAAAGATATAAGCAGGTTACAAAAGCCCCCTCTTAGATGTGGATATTTCGATTTAAAAAGTAAAACGTTCAACATCGGGCTTATCCGATTGTCAGGTGGAAATTTGAAAAGAATAAAAATAAATTCACTAAAATTAACTAAACTAAATCAAGTTTTAATCTACCTAATTTTAAACACATTTTACTTATCTGGATATTAAAAGAATTTCAAAATTCTTAGAGAATTTAAACTAAAACTTTGATCATCTAGTCTTTTACCACAGGGCAACTCAAGTTAATGGGTGACAACCAAATTAAACATACGTCTTATGCAATATGAGTAGGTTTTATGCTAGGGCCTATCCAACGATGTCTATGGAAAGGTTTTGCGACTGCATATTTTAAGGGGAAGGGAATTGTAAAGTACAGTAGATAGTTTGCGGAAGCTCCTCTCAGAACGACTTTCGTCCAAGAGATAAAATCGTTAACGGAATCATTTAGAATCGATAGAGATATGAGTTTTTGTAAGATTTTATGGCTGAATATTTTTAATAATTTAAAGTTTGACACTACTTACAAAAATGTATTATTAATTTTTGACCTGAAAACTATACAATTTAATCTGTTCTGGATTCGAACCACCCTCATCCCCCTCCGTTTACCTTCATGTCAAAACTTCTCGTCTGTACACGCGACGACCGTCAAAGGCGACGTTGTGTTGGCTAGGTTAGTTCGAATTGTAGCGTGCATCCAGCTTTTATGTATTTTCGTTTCAAACAAGAGTCGGAGCTTGAAGTCAAACTATTTCGGGTGCGATTTCCGGTGTGGATCATCGGCTCTCCAATTCCACCCCAGCCACTCACGCCGTAACCGTGGTATCCAGTGACCCGTGAGGGGAAGGGGGCAACAAAGCATTAAAATCGCATTGCCGGCTCGCGTGCCCCCCCCTTCATAATTACCCCGATTGCAACCGCCACCAGGAAGTCCGAGTCCAATTTTGAGGAGAGGCATTAGAATATGGGGTTGCTGCTACCCGTCAGAGCCGCTAGACCCACCGACGCCGTCGTACGTACACTGTACACGGCTCAATTTGCATGTCTATTTGGTTTCCCTCGAATGGGTAGTCGGGAACGGGATTATTTTTTTTGACGCATAAAACTTTGGGTTCTTTATTTAATTGTTTTAAGCTAAACAACTTGAATTTATAGGAAAGTAAATATTTCAAACTATCATTGTGGGAAACTGGATTTTAACATTTTTAATATAATGTGACAATACTCCCGTGTACATTTCAGCAACATACGATGATTTATATTCGTAAAGAGACTCGTAATTGTAAAGAGGAATATTTTGTAATCGTCCCGGCAATACTAGATTATTTAACAAATCCAAGTTGTTACATAGCAGAATTATTATTGTAGCCGAAAATAGTGGATCTTCGGAAATCTTGTGGATCACTGAAACTGTGGTCCCTATTTTAACAATGTTTTCACGAATATTTTTCCTTGGTAGACCGGAGCTTTAATGAAAAAAAATGTTTGCTTCTGTCGGCCTCCAGCCGTATCCAGGTGAAGAGTAAATACCAACAGAGGAAAATGAATGGACTTTCCCGCCGCGCCGTGGTGCGTGGAGTGCTGCAAGGACCGGTATCGGGCTCGATGCTATTCCCATGATTTACTCCTCTAATGCTACTTACAGCTGTCGCATTATTTATGGGCCAGGCACAATCGCCGTAACGAGCACTTTTTTATCGCTGTCCGCACTAAATTCCGCTCCTTGTAATCCTACAAATAGCGAAATTCGCACTACTTCACCTCTTTATTATGGTGTTCCACTCCCGCTCTTTATTGTCTGCCGGATAACAGATGTAGAACAGCTTACAGAGCATAAATTGAAATTAATATATTTGCGGTAAGGTATGATTGCGAAGTTGGCAATCCGTATGAAATAGCAGGTCGTATTGTTGGTGCTACATGGGTTTTTTGATTGGATACGGGTTGATTACTAACATGAGGACATTTAAGTTACCTTTGGTGAGTAGCAGCCTATGTTTGTTTGATTGTTTTTGGGGGGATTATGAGGCTCCAGCATAGCCGGCTAGGCATGTCTCCCTTTGGGATATTATGCAGCCACCGGAAAGAGGGAAAAGAAGGACGGGGTCAGTCTGCCTCGCTCCAGAAAGGGAGAGAGAACCTTACCTAGCTCGCAGGCTCTGTGAGTGACAGAACCCCAGGATGATTCGCCCTGTCCACCAGACAAGGACCGCCATCGCACAGTGCCTCGAATCTCTCAGGGGTCGGGTGGCCCCAGGACGGTTCGTCCCCCAGCCCGGCAGACCGGAGACCGTCGGGTAAGGGCCCTTCCTCCCAGGTACCCGTCCCAGGCTGCAAGGAAGATCCACGACTCCATCCAAGGACTTGGAATAGACTGGGATCCCTGCTCAACTAAGAGTCAAGCCCTCAGAAGAGACAAGGAGGAACCAAGGAAGCCACACTGGATAGCCAAAAGACTTAACAATACTGTGAAAGCTTCATTTTACTGTACCCAAGGTCGTCCTCTGTACTAGTATAGACCAGTCAGAGAGCCGTCGAGGGCCATCAGCCTGTGGTAGGATGTTGGGACTATATGGGGGCATCTCCATGAATCGTTGGATAATCATCTGGTCAAATAACTCCTTAACATTACTAAATAAAAAATTGGACGATCCCTAAAGGAAGATATTTTGAAAATTTCAATAACGCATATGCAAGAGGTTTTGATTTATACTGAATAGTTCTAAAAAATAATTGTTATTTTAATTTGAATCCCGTTTTAAAAGGTAACACTTAAAAAAATCATGCACATTTCCTAAAAACTGCATTTACATTTTATTTTACAAATCTGACTGTACAAATCTGTAATTTTGTAGTAATTCATTGAGTTTTGCACAGACCTAATAATATCAACAATGTTATTATTTATTTATTATAAATGTTGAATTTTAATACTCAAGACATAAATAAAAAAGCCGAGTCACAGATGACGTGTGCTCTGTCCATTCTATTTTATACTTCGGTAACTATAAAATTTCATTTGTCACTCACTACCTTTCGAGATGTAGGGAAACTCCTCCCATTTTAAAATAATTCCGACTTAAGTAAACGTCTATTAAAATAACTTATGCCAAAATAATCTAAACTAAATTTGTTTTGCATAGTGACATAAAAAATACATTTAAATATAATATATCATCATAACAAACACTTGAAAACCTGTGCTGTGGAGGTATTGCTGGTGAGAGGACCAGAGGATGTGCAGCCCATTGAAGACAACGACGTAGAAAGGGTAATTTATTACCAATTTTATTAGTTCTTGATTGTTCATTACGACATGCTATATTTCAATGTATTTTAAAATCCTATAATGTAAAAGTATAGTAAGCTAGTCAGGCATAAGTTGTTATTTTAAAATATGAACAGAAACTTGATAACGGACGGAGTTTCCTTACCTTACGAAACGTACTGTTAAAATACCAGAAGCAACAGGTAATATCCAAATAAATGTTAATTAAGTAATACATCTAATTTAATCTGGGTTTTAAAAATACATTTTAAGAGGGGGCTCTAGTGACCGGTTCCAACCAGCTTCTCGAATAAGGCCAATGTTTAACTCCTCAACAGATAATCCGAAATCGTTGATTATTGGTTCATTTTAAAGAAGAAAGTACTTGGGGGCCGAGCTTTTCTCGGGGAAGGCTAGTTAATTTGTTTAGATGACTGGGAGTAATATTTCACCACTTCCTCCCACTGATTATAATATTTGTATAAATCATTTCCCTCTTTTCTGCATTTTTAAGGTCACTCCGGTTGTTATTTATGGCTCAATGTCCCTTTGAACTTTTGCGAATATGACCACTTTATATATACAATCTTCACTCAACAGTTGTAATCACTGCTCTCAGGAAACCACATGTTAACAATTATAAACAACACGAGTATTACTTTACTCTATGAAATGTTGAGAAGATGTAACTGTCATATACCTCCTGATTTACACGACATTCTTAAAGAAAACTCAAAATTATGGTATTACATCTTAGAATTTTTACACAAAATCAAGAAAATTATTTAAGTGACCATATACCTGATAAAATTGATTAAGTTTTTGGACTTGAATTGTAATATTTGGACTTCATACATCAGAACTCTTTATATAATTGAAATTAATTCAGTGTGTTTTCAAAATTATAGTGTTACGTCTTAGAATTTTTACATAAAATCGAGAAAATTATTTAAGTGACCATAAACCGGATGAAATCAATTACGTTTTGGACTTGAACTGTAGTCTAATAATTTATGTTCGTAGCTTTTAAGGCTTCATGTAATTTAATACAAAGCCTCTAATAAAATATTTAAAAAAATAATACTTTGACAGTTCTCTGGTTGATTATGAACAGCTTTTACAATCCTTTTGTTTTGGTTTTAAACTCCATAAGTCCAAAGTTAATTTTGTTATCTTTCCATTTTCGTTTTTTAGCGAATTTCCCCCATAGGGAAGAAATAAGCTATTATGTAGTCGGCTATTACCGTAGTCCCCAGACCCCAAAAACACCATTCGTTCGAAACTGCATATATATATGCATATACATAACTGCATATACATATATATCGCTCCATCAGAAGGGGCATTTTGGGGGGGGGTTTTGTACCCCAAAAATGGGTTTTTGAATTTTTTACATATAATTTTTGAATTAGTTAAATTTTAGTTTTTACCATTGGATTTAGATTAAAAAACACACAATTTGGTATTTTGATCATTTCTCTACGTCAGTTGGTTACCGAGATATTGAAAGTGCTAAACACAGTATGTTGTCTAATGTTATTCTTATGGAGGAAATGAAAAATGTTATATCTTGCTTATTTATGAACGTTTACTGACGAAACTTGGTATATGGCTTCATCTGGTTGTGGTCTATTGATATTTGCTCAAAAACCTTTTTGCCAAAGGCTCCCATAGCAGAAAACTTGCGTACTCAGCCACATTATTCTTATGGATAGTAATTAAAGGCTACGTCTCCCTTAATTATGAACATAAATTGAATAAAAACTGGTATATGATTTCACCTAGTTGACTTATATTGATATAAGCATAAATACCCCCGTCGCAGCAAACCTGCGTCCTCAGCGAATTTCAAATGCAAAATATTTGTATTAATACCACATAAAGCCGCATACCAAGTTTCATAAAAATATATTCACATATAAGCGATTTTAATTATTATCCATAAGAATAACATTGGTAATGAGTACGTAGGTTTGCTGAAACGAGGAACATAAACAATTGGTTTTTATGCAAATATAAATATAATTTAACTAGGCGAAGCCACATACCAAATTTCATCAATATTCAATCATAAATAAGCGCCATATAACATTTGAGTTATTCTCCATAAGAATAACATGGGGGCTGAGTAATCAGGTTTGCTGCAACGAGGAACAAAAAATGGGTTTTTATGCAATTATCAATATAACTCAACCAAGTGAAGCTACATACCAAGTTTTATTAATTTATGTTCATAATTAAGGGAGTCATTACATTTTACTTATTCTCCATAAGAATAACATGGGGGCTGTGTATGCAGGTTTGCTGCTATGGGAATAATAAAAAAAAAACAATTTTGTGTGCAAATATCAATATACCAGTACTACGTGAAGCCACATACCAAGTTTCATCAACATACATTCATAAATAATCGAGATATCAAATTTTATTTATTCTCCATAAGGATAACATTGGACAACGTACTGTGTTTAGCACTTTGAATATCTCAGCAACGGTTGGGCGTAGAATCACAATTTAAACACCAAAATGATCGTTTTGTGGAACTGAACAGATTGGTAAAAGCAAATGTGAAGTTTACATTAAAATAAACTGAGGAAAATCCAAAAACCTTTTTCACATAAGATTAACATGGGCGATTTTATGAGCAGGTTTTTTTGGATTTTCTCCGCAACCACTTAACCTAGGTTAATAATTCAAAATACTATATTATTTGGTTTTTAAGCTCTATAACATGGTCAAAACCAAAATTAAGTTGTTCAAAAATTTTAGGGTGAAAAATGCAAATAATTGATTTTTGAAAAATGTAATACCTCCATAAACCCCCCTTCCCATGGTCCGAATTTTCTGGTTTTCGAACTTAAAGTCATGAATGTCATTTTACACATTTGAGCCAAATTTCATCAAAATCGGAAGTTTTTTACTCAAGTTATCGCATTCACGGTAACACACATATACAGTATATATATATATATATATATATATATATATATATACATATATATATAAATTTGAATGAATAGTGTTTTTGTCATCTGGGGACCTCAAAACAAAAAATTATCATGGTCTCGGGCTATTAAGTCTTGCTATGAGACCTACGGTAATAGCTTCTTCCCTATAGGGGAAATTCGCTAAAACAAATTTTTTATGTTCGTTGATGCAGCAAACCTGCGTACTCAGCCCCAATGTTATTGTTCTGGAGAATAATTAAAATTGTATATTTCGCTTATATGTAGATATATTTTTATGAAACTCGGTAAGTGGCTTTATTTAGTTTTAAGACATTTATATCTCCATTGGAAATTCACTGAGTATGCAGGTTTGCTGTGACGGGAATATTTTTACACTATTTGATTGTTCCTGGGGTTGAGACCTGTCTAGAACTTATTTTTATCCCAGAAATTAGTTATTTCCAACATTTTAAGGAAATCGTTGGTGCCGTTTTTGAGATCAGAGTTACAAGCAAGCAAGCAAACAAGCACGGACGCACGCACGCAAACCTTACTCATATTAGAGTATATGAAAAATACTTAGCAATTTCAATGGGAAGAATTTCGACAACGAATAGTAAACCCGTACAAATTTGTAAATAATTGTTAGGTATGTTGTTTACTCCTGAAATATAGCAAGCCATAAATCAACATCGGATAATCCATTGATTTGGGACGCGCTTTGAAAGTTAAAATTGGCCTTAGGGGGAAACAGGTAGAAATGCCAGTCTTAATGTTTTACTATACAAGCTGTACATAAAGTCCCGCACGGGTTTAATATTTTTTGAATGATAAGAGATAAATCAATAAGATTTGGTACATCAACACTACACCTAAAAATCTACTTTTTGAAGGAACTATCAGTTTTCTGTAATATCATGGGGACGTCCCGCAAGGAGTCAGAAAGAAATCTTAAATAGGAGCATAGGTCAATATGCAAATCACTTTAAAGGGCTTATCTAACAGAGTTGAATGCCGCAAACCACACTAAAAAAGGTTGATCCAGTAAAACTTGGCGGCTGTTCAAAGGTTTTACTTGGTTACATTTTATTAGTAGCCACAACCCCATTAAAGCAAAACTGCAACTAAATGAATACTGCAGCTAAATACTACATTATGCCTGTCAATACAGAAGTGAATTATGACGTTAGTTATCCTCAAGGGTTATAAATTTGGTCAAAATCTATTGATAACGGGAAAAAACTGGTAACAGTAACAATTAGAAAGATCTTATCTTTTTTTTAATAAAACCTTTGAACAGCCGCCATTTTTTACTGGATCAACCTTTTTTAGTGCGGTTTGCGGCATTCAACTCTGTTAGATAAGCCCTTTAAAGTGATGTGCATATTGACCTATGCTCCTATTTAAGATTTCTTTCTGACTCCTTGCGGGACGTCCCCATGATATTACAGAAAACTGATAGTTCCTTCAAAAAGTAGATTTTTAGGTGTAGTGTTGATGTACCAAATCTTATTGATTTATCTGTTATCGTTCAGAAAATATTAAACCCGTGCGGGACTTTATGTACACCTTGTATAGTTACTGTTGCACGTGTTACTATATAGTTACTATTGTATGTTTTACTATAATATATCGCCAGTCCTCAACCCCTTTTACCACGGGTATAGTTCGGGCGTTGTACCTCACAAATCTCAGCAATGAAGCTATTCTATCGGAAGCGAGTATTTAGGGCGGGACATTTCCATATCAAGCCGATAAACATGTATTCGGTCAAATATTTGGAGTGGTGGGTCGCCTAGCAACGGGAGTGCGCGCGCACGCTGCCCGGCGCCACTCAACGGCTCAAAATTAAAACCCTTTTAGATTCAACTTCCCTCATAAAGATAATACTCCCTCGTCCGATAGTGGCCTCATTTTTATTAAAACAGCTTTAAATATTAATAAGTGACTTAATTAAGCCGCGCCCCGTTTAATTGCGATGGCCGCTCTTGTTTGATTAATATTTAGTCTCGTCGGGACAAGTTGACGCTGTTGTTACAACGGGTCTCCGCGGGCTGATAGTGAATAAATGTATGTTTATGATTAGATGACCACTATAATCTCAATGAGAGTTAGATTCTACCTCGTTGTGAGGTGATGCGGAAATGTTTCCTTTACACTGAGTGATTGCGAAGACACCTTTTAGCGAATTTCCCCTATAGGGAAGAAGCTATTACCGTAGGTCTCATTGTAAGACTTAAGCCCGAGACCATGATAATTTTTTGTTTTGAGGTCCCCAGATGACAAAAACACTATTCGTTCAAATTTATATATATGTATATATATATATGTGTGTGTGTGTGTGTGTGTGTGTGTGTGTGTGTGTGTGTGTGTGTGTGTCCGTGAATGCGATAACTTGAGTAAAAAACGTCCGATTTCGATGAAATTTGGCTCAAATGTGTAAAATGACATTCATGACTTTAAGTTCGAAAACCAGAAAAATCGGACCATGGGAAGGGTGATTTATGGGGGTTTTAAATTGTTCAAAAATCAATTTTTTGCATTTTTCACCCTAAAATTTTTGAACAACTTAATTTTGGTTTTTACCATGTTATAGAGCATAAAAAAACAAATAATATCGTATTTTGAATTATTAACCTAGGTTAAGTGGTTGCGGAGAAAATACAAAAAAACCTACTCATAAAATCTCCCATGTTAATCTTATGGTAAAATGGTTTTTGGCTTTTACTCAGTTTATTTTAAAGTAAACTTCACATTTGCTTTTACCAATCTGTTCAGTTCCACAAAACGATCATTTTGGTGTTTAAATTGTGATTCTACGCCCAACCGTTGCTGAGATATTCAATGTGCTAAACACAGTACGTTGTCCAATGTTATCCTTATGGAGAATAAATAAAATTTGATATCTCGATTATTTATGAATGTATGTTGATGAAACTTGGTATGTGGCTTCACGTAGTACTGGTATATTGATATTTGCACAAAAAAATGATTTTTTGTTGATTAATCCCGTAGCAGCAAACCTGCTTACACAGCCCCCATTTTATTCTTATGGAGAATAAGTAAAATGTAATGACTCCCTTAATTATGAACATAAATTAATAAAACTTGGTATGTAGCTTCACTTGGTTGAGTTATATTGATAATTGTATAGAAACCCATTTTTTTGTTCCTCGTTGCAGCAAACCTGCTTACTCAGCCCCCATGTTATTCTTATGGAGAATAACTCAAATGTTATATGGCGCTTATTTATGATTGAATATTGATGAAACTTGGTATGTGGCTTCGCCTAGTTAAATTATATTTATATTTGCATAAAAACCAATTGTTGATGTTCCTTGTTTCAGCAAACCTACGTACTCATTACCAATGTTATTCTTATGGATAATAATTAAAATCGATTATATGTGAATACATTTTTATGAAACTTGGTATGCGGCTTTATTTGGTATTAAGACAAATATTTTGCATTTGAAATTCGCTGAGGACGCAGGTTTGCTGCGACGGGGGTATTTCTCATTATCCTATTTTCTAATATGAGAAAGGTTTGCTTGCTTGCTTGCGACACTGATCTCAAAAACGGCTCCAACGATTTCTTTCAAATGTTGGAAATAATTAATTTCTGGGATAAAAATAAGTTATACTCATGTTTTACATGATTATTAAAATGTGATTTCCTCACAGCAGAGATTAAAAGATTTGAGTGAAGATTACATGTATAGGAGTAGTAAAATAAATCAATGGGACATTGAGTTATAAATAACAACTGGAGTGACCTTAAAAATGTAGAAAAGAGACAAATGAGTTATAGCAATATGATTATCAGTAGGGGGAAGTGGTGAAATATTACTCAAAGTCATCTAAACAAACTGACTGACCTTCCCCCAAGCAAAGCTCGGTCCCCTAGGTACTGTTTGTTAATTAGTGTAGTTTATAGGATACGAAACATGTATACTACAACTTACTATCATGGAACTGCGTTACTAAACGTGTACTACAAACACATTGTCCAACTAAATATAATTTCATTAACAGAGAAGATGCTCAGTGAATATAGGTCTACTGAAAAACTAATGATATAACAATTATGGCTAAGAACTATCTCTTATATCAAGTCACTAAGGAATGTCGTTTTCGGTTCACTTCATCGTGATTTGTCAACCGATTTGGACAATCCATGTGTCATTTTAAATTGATCACACTGCAAATTTTACAGAAAAAGGTAAAACTAAAAAATACCGCATTTAGTTTAAAAAATACAGTATTGACATTTAAAAAATTACTCAACGTTATTTAAATAGGAGAATATTTTTGAAGAACTCTGCCTTAGATTGAGAAAACCAGGTAACGTGTGGACATGGAATTTGTACTAATTTGAAGCTCAAACATTCCGATACTCCCCAAAATTGTCAGATTTCTCATATTCTCCCTTTAAGTTTGTTAATTGGAATAAAGTATAAAGTCCTCAAATTTCTTAATGTTATTCATATGGTGAAAACTTCATCTAGGAACAACAGTCCTGCTAAAAGTGTACCTAAGCATACAATCGAGACCTACCGTAGACCGCGATACAATGCAGTTTCAGTGTTTGCCTAAGCATACAATCGAGGCCTACCGTAGACCGCGATACAATGCAGTTTCAGTGTTTGCCTAAGCATACAATCGAGGCCTACCGTAGACCGCGATACAATGCAGTTTCAGTGTGTACCTAAGCATACAATCGAGACCTACCGCAGACCGCGATACAATGCAGTTTCAGTGTGTACCTAAGCATACAATCGAGACCTACCGCAGACCGCGATACAATGCAGTTTCAGTGTTTGCCTAAGCATACAATCAAGGCCTACCGTAGACCGCAATAAAATGCAGTTTCAGTGTTTGCCTAAGCATACAATCGAGACCTACCGTAGACCGCGATACAATGCAGTTTCAGTGTTTGCCTAAGCATACAATCGAGGCCTACCGTAGACCGCGATACAATGCAGTTTCAGTGTTTGCCTAAGCATACAATCGAGACCTACCGCAGACCGCGATACAATGCAGTTTCAGTGTGTACCTAAGCATACAATCGAGACCTACCGCAGACCGCGATACAATGCAGTTTCAGTGTTTGCCTAAGCATACAATCGAGGCCTACCGTAGACCGCGATAAAATGCAGTTTCAGTGTTTGCCTAAGCATACAATCGAGACCTACCGTAGACCGCGATACAATGCAGTTTCAGTGTGTACCTATGCATACAATCGAGACCTACCGCAGACCGCGATACAATGCAGTTTCAGTGTTTGCCTAAGCATACAATCGAGGCCTACCGTAGACCGCGATACAATGCAGTTTCAGTGTTTGCCTAAGCATACAATCGAGGCCTACCGTAGACCGCGATACAATGCAGTTTCAGTGTTTGCCTAAGCATACAATCGAGGCCTACCGTAATCCGCGATACAATGCAGTTTCAGTGTTTGCCTAAGCATACAATCGAGACCTACCGCAGACCGCGATACAATGCAGTTTCAGTGTTTACCTAAGCATACAATTGAGGCCTACCGTAGACCGCGATACAATGCAGTTTCAGTGTTTGCCTAAGCATACAATCGAGGCCTATCGCAGATCGCGATACAATGCAGTTTCAGTGTTTGCCTAAACATAAAATCGAGACCTATCGCAGACCGCGATACAATGCAGTTTCAGTGTTTGCCTAAGCATACAATCGAGGCCTACCGTAGACCGCGATACAATGCAGTTTCAGTGTTTGCCTAAGCATACAATCGAGGCATACCGTAGACCGCGATACAATGCAGTCTCAGTGTTTGCCTAAGCATACAATCGAGACCTACCGCAGACCGCGATACAATGCAGTTTCAGTGTTTGCCTAAGCATACAATCGAGACCTACCGCAGACCGCGATACAATGCAGTTTCAGTGTTTGCCTAAGCATACAATCGAGACCTACCGTAGACCGCGATACAATGCAGTTTCAGTGTTTGCCTAAGCATACAATCGAGACCTACCGCAGACCGCGATACAATGCAGTTTCAGTGTTTGCCTAAGCATACAATCGAGGCCTCCCGTAGACCCCGATACAATGCAGTTTCAGTGTTTGCCTAAGCATACAATCGAAGCCTACCGTAGACCGCGATACATTGCAGTTTCAGTGTTTGCCTAAGCATACAATCAAGGCCTACCGTAGACCGCGATACAATGCAGTTTCAGTGTTTACCTAAGCATACAATCGAGGCCTACCGTAGACTGCGATACAATGCAGTTTCAGTGTTTGCCTAAGCATACAATCGAGGCCTACCGTAGACCGTGATACAATGCAGTTTCAGTGTTTGCCTAAGCATACAATCGAGACCTAGCGCAGACCGCGATACAATGCAGTTTCAGTGTTTGCCTAAGCATACAATCGAAACCTACCGCAGACCGCGATACAATGCAGTTTCAGTGTTTGCCTAAGCATACAATCGAGGCCTACCGTAGACCGCGATACAATGCAGTTTCAGTGTTTGCCTAAGCATACAATCGAGACCTACCGCAGACCGCGATACAATGCAGTTTCAGTGTTTGCCTAAGCATACAATCGAGGCCTACCGTAGACCGCGATACAATGCAGTTTCAGTATTTGCCTAAGCATACAATCGAGGCCTACCACAGACCGCGATACAATGCAGTTTCAGTGTTTGCCTAAGCATACAATCGAGACCTACCGCAGACCGCGATACAATGCAGGTTCATTGTTTGCCTAAGCATACAATCGAGGCCTACCGTAGACCGCGATACAATGCAGTTTCAGTGTTTGCCTAAGCATACAATCGAGGCCTACCGTAGACCGCGATACAATGCAGTTTCAGTATTTGCCTAAGCATACAATCGAGGCCTACCGTAGACCGCGATACAATGCAGTTTCAGTGTTTGCCTAAGCATACAATCCAGGACTACCGTAGACCGCGATACAATGCAGTTTCAGTGTTTGGCTAAGCATACAATCGAGGCCTACCGTAGACCGCGATACAATGCAGTTTCAGTGTTTGCCTAAGCATACAATCGAGGCCTACCGTAGACCGCGATACAATGCAGTTTCAGTGTTTGCCTAAGCATACAATCGAGGTCTACCGTAGACCGCGATACAATGCAGTTTCAGTGTTTGCCTAAGCATACAATCGAGGCCTACCGTAGACCACGATACAATGCAGTTTCAGTGTTTGCCTAAGCATACAATCGAGGCCTACCGTAGACCGCGATACAATGCAGTTTCAGTGTTTGCCTAAGCATACAATCCAGGCCTACCGTAGACCGCGATACAATGCAGTTTCAGTGTTGCCTAAGCATACAATCGAGGCCTACCGTAGACCGCGATACAATGCAGTTTAAGTGTTTGCCTAAGCATAAAATCGAGGCCTACCGTAGACCGCGATACAATGCAGTTTCAGTGTTTGCCTAAGCATACAATCGAGGCCTACCGTAGACCGCGATACAATGCAGTTTCAGTGTTTGCCTAAGCATACAATCGAGGCCTACCGTAGACCACGATACAATGCAGTTTCAGTGTTTGCCTAAGCATACAATCGAGGCCTACCGTAGACCGCGATACAATGCAGTTTCAGTGTTTGCCTAAGCATACAATCCAGGACTACCGTAGACCGCGATACAATGCAGTTTCAGTGTTTGGCTAAGCATACAATCGAGGCCTACCGTAGACCGCGATACAATGCAGTTTCAGTGTTTGCCTAAGCATACAATCGAGGCCTACCGTAGACCGCGATACAATGCAGTTTCAGTGTTTGCCTAAGCATACAATCGAGGTCTACCGTAGACCGCGATACAATGCAGTTTCAGTGTTTGCCTAAGCATACAATCGAGGCCTACCGTAGACCACGATACAATGCAGTTTCAGTGTTTGCCTAAGCATACAATCGAGGCCTACCGTAGACCGCGATACAATGCAGTTTCAGTGTTTGCCTAAGCATACAATCCAGGCCTACCGTAGACCGCGATACAATGCAGTTTCAGTGTTGCCTAAGCATACAATCGAGGCCTACCGTAGACCGCGATACAATGCAGTTTAAGTGTTTGCCTAAGCATAAAATCGAGGCCTACCGTAGACCGCGATACAATGCAGTTTCAGTGTTTGCCTAAGCATACAATCGAGGCCTACCGTAGACCGCGATACAATGCAGTTTCAGTGTTTGCCTAAGCATACAATCGAGGCCTACCGTAGACCACGATACAATGCAGTTTCAGTGTTTGCCTAAGCATACAATCGAGGCCTACCGTAGACCGCGATACAATGCAGTTTCAGTGTTTGCCTAAGCATAAAATCGAGGCCTACCGTAGACCGCGATACAATGCAGTTTCAGTGTTTGCCTAAGCATACAATCGAGACCTACCGCATACCGCGATACAATGCAGTTTCAGTGTTTGCCTAAGCATACAATCGAGGCCTACCGTAGACCGCGATACAATACAGTTTCAGTGTTTGCCTAAGCATAAAATCGAGGCCTACCGTAGACCGCGATACAATGCAGTTTCAGTGTTTGCCTATGCAGGCGAGAATTTTATTTGATCAGGTGGTTACATAAACAAGTGCATGTTACTCGTAAATAATTGGTATCAGGAAACTGACACATACTTTCTCCATTTTAGCCAAATTTTAATGAATTTTTTTATTTATTAAATATAGAATATGAAGTACAGATAAATGTACAGAAATTTGTCTAAAATAGTTGTTTTCAGAAATATCCACCCAAATCCCTTTTTGTGAGGCACTCTAGTCCGTTGCCACACTCAGTGGTTTTGAGAGGGGAAATGCCCCCTTGTCTCCCCCAGGGTTAAATGGCAACATATTTCGAACATCCTCTGTTGGTCAATGCTAACTTCACCTGCATATCAAGTTTTAATGAAATTAATCAGTAAATAAGAGAGAAATAGTAATTTTTGTATTCCCCATAAGAATAACATTGGACAACGTACTGCGTTTACCGCTAAATTAAAATTTCAATTTTCTCCGCAACTAGCAATCGTAGAATAGTAATTCAAATTACTAATTTATTTAGTTTTTTGAGCTCTTTTTAATGATGAATAGTAATCTTTTTTAACATTTATGATTTTTTATGAAAAATCCAAAAAACTGAATTTCGGATGTTTTAAGTCCTGTAATTTCTGAACCAGAATTTTTCCAGAAATGCGGGTGGTGTCATTTTGTTGTAAACCTAAACCTCTACAAACGACTTAAGTTTAATGAAAATCGTTATAGCCGTTTTTGATAAATCGGGATTTTACATTTTTTTTGGCAATTTTGGGGATAATTACCATTAAAAATCAAAAATTAAAAAACACTTGGAGCTATAGAGGATTAGTACCTACATACCAAATTTCATAAACATCGGTCCATTCGTTAGGGCTCTAGCTCTGTACACATCCACACACGCACACACACACACACACACACACACACACACACACACACACACACACACACACACACACACACACACACACACACACAGAGACAGATATCACGTAAAAACCACTTTTTTGGGTTCAGGGAGCACCAAAACGAATATTTCCACTAACAACTCAAATTCGAAAATCCTGACGAAAACAATACTTTCTCCATATACTACGTATAGGGGGAGAAAGTAAAAGTCATTCACTTCTGAAACGCACCGCTAACGCTGTCTTTTGTTTTAGTGCAGAACTTCGTTTTCAACAAAGCGTCAAAAGGTTTTTGAATTGTTATCATTACATCTGACAATAAGTGTTTGTATAATCACTATACTCGCCTCGCTCGCTGAAGCTCGCTATGTAACTCGCCTCCGCCCCCAGACCGTTGTGGGGGGCTTCGCCCCCGAATTGCTTGTTATCCTAGGTTAACAATCCCAAATCTCATGTTCCTAGCTCGAGTAGAAGTAGTGGTTAATTAAGTGGCCCAGAACCGACATATTACTACTACTCGTACTAAGAATACAGACAGATCAGCAGATATTTTAATCTAAGAGTATTAACAATTGGAATAGTAGGTTTTGGGAATATTTAAGGAGTTTTTATGGTACAACCAATGAATACACAAGTGTATTCATTGATACAACTCACATGCATGCTAAATATCACGTTCCTAGCTCTAGTAGTAGGTCTCACATCAAGAGGTCCATAACCGAGGTATTATTACTACTAATCATACTATGAATACCAAAAACTAAAAGCAGTGGCTAATTCTATTAAAAAACGTAATTTAATCTTCAACAAATTAAATATGGAGTCCCTTAAACATCATCTTGGGCAAAATTCTATTTAAGACCTAATTCTATTTAATTACTCAAAAAGTCGGAGGCTTAGATTACTTTTAAAGGGTTTAAAGCATAAAAACTGGCCGTATACCTGCTTTTAAATAGTATTTGATATGGAGAAGTGGTGTGTGTTAATTTATAGGCCACCAGAAAGTATCGAAGTGCTTGGAAATAATTAAAATAGTTTTAAATTTTTTTAAATTGTTTGTAAAAACACGAACTTTTAATTTACATAGGGATTAAACCAGCATTAAAACCCAAAATTACGATTTATTTAAATGCCTACAAACTTCCTTCAATAAATATAACATCATTTGTAAGGTAATTTACCCTTGGTGGGAGCCCAACATTAAAGAATTACCAAAAATTACCAAAACACATTAACAAATGAAAAGGATTTTTTGAGAGGTTTATGTGCTCAAAACAGGGTGTAGTCAAGCACAACAATTTTAGTACGCTTTTCTCATCGTCTGTGGATCGTAGGAGAAATGCATGCATTTAGAAAGGTATTGACGGGTATATTTGAAGAAACCCCTTATAATTTACGCAGGCTCTCAGGGCTGCGCCTCAGGCCTTCAAGGTTACCGGCCTTCATGTTAATGTTATGGAAGAACAGTAATCAATTCAATTGTTTATTTGTCAGATATTGATATAAGTACCGTGGGACCGAGCCATGCTCGGTGTTTTATTCCGCAGAAGAGGCATTGAATTTGTTTTATTTCAAATACTCGTTAATTTTCAATATGAGCTCGTTCGCTTCGCTCACTCGCCTCCCAGATTTGCTCGTTCGCTACGCTCACTCGCCGAAAAAAGAGTTGGAGTTGCCATTCAAGTAGTTTTTTATTTCCATTATGAGAGTTGCCATTCAAGTAGGATTTTTATTTCTATAATGATAAACAGCTGTTTACAATATTTTAATTTATTGAAGCTGATTTAAAGGTTGGTTTTTGTTATTCATAGTAACCGGTGTTATTATGATTTTAAACTCCATAAGCCCAATGTTAAAATTTTCAATTTTAAAAGGAGTTGTTTAAAAAAATACGAGTTTTCCTGAGGTAGTGATTTTCACCAATCGATTTTTTAGACGCAAAATCCCCTAATCCCAAACATTCAGCAAAATCCTTCCACTGGATCTCGAGATACATTTTGCAAATAAACAGACATAGCTCGTACTAGAGTATAGGATAGCAAATGCTAGTATAACATTAAGAACAGATGTTTCAGGCATAATGTATAAATAAAAAACTACTGACTTCTGGAATGGCAACAGGATCCACTAGATGATAATCGAACTGATTTATTTATTCTTGAAGTTAAGCATAATGAAAACTAGCTAATCCAGTTACTCGAATTCGAGCAGTTTAAATTGTGATGCAATTTCAGAAGTTTGCATAAAACAGCCAATCTAGCTTCTGTACTGTATCTTGTTACCTTGAACAGCTGTCAAATGCTCCATTTTAATGATTGCTGTTCTACCATAAGATTAACATTTCAAATTTTTAAGGGCCGTGGGGCGTATCCCTAAGAACGAACGTAAATTCTAAAGTAATTCGGAAAATCTACGTATCATCCACTATAATTTGACACAAAAATCTTGTAAATCAGTTAAGTAGCCACTGACAACTTAGCGTTTCAACCGTGTATTAATATATTGAAGGATGATTAAAATGTTTGTTGTATAAATGTTCATGCAGGATGTGGAAACATTAACGCTACTAGCCATTATTGTTATGTACCGCTTATGGTATACGTAGAATTATTTTTGGTCAAATTTCGACTTCTAGGCGAACTCTTGTTTATTAGTGAATTTCCTTTGGAAAGTGAACTATTAGCATGACCCGCACGGTGAAACTTAGGCCCGGGACCACCATAGAAGTTCCTAACGTGACCCCCTAAACACGTTTTGGGGGGTCGTTCAAAATTTTATAAATATATATGTGTGTGTGTGTGTGTGTGTGTGTGTGTGTGTGTGTGTGTGTGTGTGTGTGTGTGTGTGTGTGTGTGTGTGTGTTTGCACTCTATCGGTCGCATTTTTTGTCCGATTTACTTCAAATTTGGTAGGGACATTCCTTTCTGTAATCAGTTGAACAAGTTTGTTGGGCAAAACAATCGGAAAACTCTAAACCCCTTTTTTGGGGATTAATCTTTCAAATTTTGAGTTTTTGGGCCGAAAAAGGGTCAGAAATTCCCCGTATGTAAAATTAATGCATGTAAAAAGATGGGAATTAGTAAGGCAAAAGTTTTAAGGCCTCTCTCGTCATTCTAGCATACATATTTACTGAGTTGTTAAAGAAAATGTGTATCGACTAAACACAGTACGTTGTCTTATGGGGATTTTACACTAGAAAAACCTGTTATTCCTTTGTTAGAGTACTTTTATCATCCCCAGCAACCTCACGCATACTTTCAAGCCTGACTGGACTTTCTCCTAACATTATAATGCACAAAATTGTATTCCCAGCTTTGCAGGTAAATGAAACCAGGAGCATCAGAACAGCCAAAAAATCACTGTTTTCAGATTTCAATAAAAATTGGAATAAATGTATGTTATTACACTGATCTGGAGTTTTAAAAGTTTTTATGTGGAAATTCACTTCCCTCACGTCAGCGTGCTGCGTGCGAACTCGTTAGTATTACCATGTGTTGCAGTCATAGCTGAGTGGACTGAGTCCTGGTGAACCACCCATAAGATCAGGTTCAATTCCCGGTGAAATACATATGACCTTTGAAACTCAGACTGCCACCATGCTTCTGAAGTCACGTTAAGCCGTTGGTCCCGGCTACACGACAGGTCATGCCAGAGGTACTAGTACGACCTAAAAACTTTCATAACAGACCTTGGGCAGAAGGTTACACGAACTTGAATTTACGTTTTTACCATGTTCATACTATTTTGATTTATTTCTCTTATCATTCGAGCTACAAAACCACAATTTACCGTTGAATAATGAAAGTTCAAAACTTCACAAGTAAAAAGGGAGATAGAAACAAGTCGGGCTGTATAATTAGGGAGTACGGACACCATATGGACATCAGCTGACGTTGGACAGTGGACACCGGCCGTCGATCCGCGTCGTTGGCCACCGCCCCTCTGGCCTCCATTGCCCCGCTGTCTGCTGGCCCACAGAGCGGCAGAAACTGAAAACCACCCCTGTACCACCGATTCTGCAACCCGTCTATTTTACATTGTAAAGAACAAAGAAATACAAGTAATGAAAACATTTATGCGTGTAGCACTTAAACACATTCCCTTCCAACATGCGACATCTCTGTGTAATGGTGTATGTGACGGTTGTGTTGGAGGGGTTAACAAGAGAAGAGGGGCTTGTCTGTTTATCTCGGAATCCAGTAAAACGAATTTTACTTGAACTTTGGGATTATGGGGTTTTGTTGATTAATTTGTTTTGTTAATTAGGGGATTTTTATTGACTGGTGAAAACCTCAACTCCGGGAAAACTCAAACTATATTAAAAAAATTTTAAGATAGAAAAGTTTAGCATTAGGTTTATGGAATTTCAAATCAAAACAAAATAAAATAAAATGTTCATAACACAACGATTCAATGGTCATAGTTTGACACTGAAAAGTATCAACGTGTGATTTCGTGAGAACAGTGGCTAGAACCGTTGAATGAAGGTTGCACTTGGTATGGTCAAATCCAAATGTTGATGATACAGATTGAGCTTAGATAGTAACAAGACCAAGGTTTGGTCCCTATCAAAACTTAAAAAAATGCCACTGGTGTAGATATATAATATATATTATATACATACAATTTGTACACAAATGTCCTTCACAGTAGTTTTTATTTTACGTCCTGTAAGAAAAAATGTGGGTTTTCCATTCAACTGTGTTTTTATTATCAATAGCGGTTTAATTCAACTAAAGCGATTCCTCATGTTAATGTGTTAGACTAAGTGAGCTTTAAGACCGGTCCTTGTCAATCAAAATAAAGATAATGGTAATTGAAACACTTTACGGACAACGTTTTAGAGAGTTATATACTTGATACCTTATTCTTTGAAGTCGGTCCAGAATAACAGAGGAGTTTTCATAACGAGAATCATCTTTAACAAGACTTATTAAGTATAAAGGAGTAAACAATAATTTCTTAAACTTTGTCCATATGTTATTAGTGAATTTCCTATAGAATAGTGAACTATTAACATGACCCGCATGGCTGAACCTAAGCCCGGGACCACCATAGAAGTTGAACAAGTTTGACCCGTTGAACAAGTTTTGGGGGTGGCTAAAATTAATATATATATAGACTTTTGAGTTTTCACCCTATCGGTCGCATTTGTTGCCCGATTAATTTCAAATTCGGTTGAATTATTCCTTTCTATAAATTTGAGTTCGTTTGGCAAAACAATCGGAAAACACTAACCCCTTTTTGGGGGTTCTTAAAACTTTTTTGGCCCAAAAAGGGTAAAAAATACCCCGGATGTAAAATAAATTCTATAATAAATACTATATACCGAGATATTAAAGAAAATGAAAATTGACTAAACACAGTACTTTGTCTTATGGGGATATTACATGGAAAAATACTGTTTTTGATATATTGATGTACCTTTACCATCCCCAGTACCCCCACACCTACTTCCACTTCTCCAACTAGCTAGAATCCTCATAAACTCATGATGCAAAACATTGTTATCCCAACATTGCAGAGAATAGAACCAGAAGTATCGGAGCAGCCAACAAATCAAATGTTTTCCGATTTCCCCAAACATTGGAAAAATGTATGTTAAACACCATATTTGACTGTATACAGTGTTTAGTGGGAAAATTCGTTCTGACGTCCGCGTGCTACGCGCGAACTCGTTTTTACCATTTGAAATCGTATTCAAAACTAAATCTACTATACTGAATCGAGACAGCAAATAAACTAATTATAAACAAAGTTTACCGTTATGAAGTTTGTATTTATCGTTATTTCCACTCGTTTGTGTCCTTTTAATCACGCGAGGTTTATCCTACAATAGTTAACTCTACGTACTGGCTTCGGCGTCGGAAGGGCCAACGGAGCTGGCAGTGTTGCGGACACTGTTGGTGGCAGAGTGGACAGAGCTCGCGGAGGCGGCCTTGCTCAGAGTCTTCTTGGCCTCAGGTTCAGGCTTCGGGTTAAAGTACTCTTCCTGCCATAAATGATCCCAAATCATACACACAGCGGAGACAAAGCATAGAATAGCTATAACCAACATTTTGGTCTGGAGGTCCCTCATCAACCAGAAGTAGTTGATGAACCCCACGGTGCCGGACATGAGGAAGAGTGCTGCACCGTACAGCAACACCACCCTCTGGACGATCAGGCTGGGGATCTCGCCGAGGAAGTACAACAGCAGCTGTCCGGTGAGGACGAAGATGAAGCCGATCACAGCGTGGAAGAACAAGTCCCACTCGAAGTAGCTCTTGGCCGGTAGCCTCTCGTAATACTTATCGTCCTCCGTCGTCCACAGGTGCATGATGAAGACGGCCGACAGGAGAGCCACCAGCTTCAGGATGAAGTCGATACTCGTGACCCGTTTGCAGAACTTCCTCTTCCCTGGACGCATTTTGACAAAATATCGATTTTATAGATTGTAAACTCTGAAAAATGTCTTGTTTACATTATGTGTCTAGTAACAACCGTAAAAGGATAACAGCTGGTCAAATTGAAAACTTAGCGATTTAAACTAAATGCGAGTGGATAGCGAACAGGTTAAAAAATATACGAGCTTAATCTAGAGTGCACAAACACCAAGTTTCAAAAAATACATTTATAAATAAGTGATACTGGTGATTTACAGGAGTTATAACCCCTAACATATGGTTTTTGTGTAAGTGGATAATCACAGCTGATCATTAGTTCATTTTGATTATTAATAAAAACACTGTAGTGATATTTCCATAAGTAAATAATTTAATCTTTGAAGTCCAGTGGGGCGTAGCCCACGTAATTTTTGACATTTCTGATATTTTTCCCACCGTCCTTGGCCCTCAAGCTTTAAAATGAATCGTCATAACCTAACTTAACTTCTTCCTAGCTCGAGATATTTCTTGGGGACCGATTCGCTTACGGAATTAAATATAAAGATGTAGCGTTTTATTAATAATAATATAAGAATAACATTAAATACTTAGTATGCAGGTTTGCTGCAACAAGAAGGGTAATAAATCTGTTATTATGCAATTATCAATGCAACTTAACCAGGTAAAGCTCCATACCAAGTTTTATTAATTTATGTTCATAATTAAGGGAGATATCAAACTTGACTTATTCTCCATAAGAACAACATTAGGGCTGAGTATGCAGGTTTGCTGCTACTGCTACGGGTAAAATAAAAAAATATTTATTTTTGGAAATATCAATAAACCAGTACTAGGTGAAGCCACGTGCCAAGTTTCATCAATACCGTTTGCATTCATAAACGAGTTCGCACGCAGCACGCTGACGTGTTCCACATAAAAACTTGTAAAACTCAAAATCAGTGTAAAAACATACATTTGTCCAATTTTTATTGAAATCTGAAAACATTGATTTTTTGGCTGTTCTGATACTCGTGGTTTCAATTACTTGCAAAGCTGGGATTACAATTTTGCGCATTATAAGGTTAGGAGAAGGTCCAGGCAGGCTTGAAAGTAGGCGTGAGGTTGCTGGGGACGATAAAAGTACTCTAACAAAGGAATAACAGGCTTTTTTAGTGTAAAATCCCCATAAGACAAAACACATTTTCTTTAATAACTCGGTAAATATTTATGGTAGAATTATGAGAGAGGGCTCAAAACTTTCGCCTCACTGATTCCCATCTTTTTACATGCACTAATTTTACATCCAAAAGGCTTTTCTGACCCTTTTTGGGCCCAAAAACTCGAAATTTGAAAGATTAATCCCCAAAAAAAGGGTTTAGAGTTTTCCGATTATTTTGCCCAACGAACTTGTCCAACTGATTACAGAAAGGAACGTCCCTACCAAATTTTAAGTTAATCGGACAAAAAATGCGACCGCTAGAGTGCATACACACATATATATATATATATATATATATATATATATATATATATATGTGTCTATATATATATAAAATTTTGAACGACCCCCCAAAACGTGTTCAGGGGTTCACGTTAGGAACTTCTATGGTGGTCCCGGGCTTAAGTTTCACCGTGCGGGTCATGCTAATAGTTCACTTTCCAAAGGAAATTCACTAATAATCAAGATATCCCATTTTATTTATTCTCCATAAGGATAACATTGGACAACGTACTGTATTTAGCACTTTGAATATCTCTGCAACGGTTGGGTGTAGAATCATAATTTAAACACCAAAATGATTGTTTTGTTAAGCTGAACTGATTGGTAATAACAAATGTAAGTTATCAGTAAAATTAACTTAGGAAAAGCTAAAAACCTTTTTCCCATAAGATTGACATGGGAACTTTTATGAACACGTTTTTTGGATTTTCCCCGCAACCACTTAACCTAGGTTAATGATTCAAAATACTATATTATTTGTTTTTTAAGCTCTACAAAATGGTAAAAACCAAAATGTTTTAAAACTTTTGAGTTAAAAATACAAAAAACTTGTTTGCAAAATTGTAAACAAAAACCCATAAAATCCCCTTCCCATGCTCCGATCTTTCTGGTTTTCAAACTTAAGTCACGAATGTAGCTTTACACATTTGTGTCAAATTTAATCGAAATCGGAGTTCTTTTTAATGAGCGAACGAAGTGAGGCCATCTATATATTAGCAGAGACAATGATTCGTTGTCCGTCATTGTGTGGTCGTGTGTGTTCGGGACGCAATAACGTGAAAACGGTTGAACGGAATTGTTTCAAATTTGGCACAAATGTTTTCCATTACATTTTTTAAAGTTATCGTGTTAACGGGCACATATATATATATATATATATATATATATATATATATATATATAAATTTGAACGAATAGTGTTTTTTGGCATCGGGGGACCTCCAAACAAAAAGTGATCATGGTCTCAGACTTAAGTCTTTCCACGCCATCTACGATAATAGCTACTTCCCTATAGGGGAAATTCGCTAAAATGAGCCCAAGATCGAGGGCTTATTGGGGTTGTTAAGGTCAAATAATTTATTCTATATGGAAGAAGAAAAGACAATACTAACACGAAGTAAGACTTTGAATTTAAGGTTTGCGCCTATTTCATGGTAAGAAAGAGCAAAAATAAAAAAATGCTACATAAAAGCATTACCGCAATACTACAGCAATATGACTGTCGTATAATAATAGGGGGAAGATAACAGGGGTCATGTCATATGTAGGGCCCGGTACTAGGCACCGGCTGATACAGAGAAGATAGCTTACACCTCCGCTGTCACAGACGCCACTGCATCCAACTCCAATATAACCTACGTATTTAGATTTGCTTCAAACAAAACTCCTACAAAATTTGACAGTTGGCTATTGATAAAATCTGTCTTTATATAACCTTTGTAATATGTTTTTTTGAATTTGTAATACATATTTAAACTCACATTTAAGTTTGTTATCCTATCCTATACTCTAATATGAGAAGGGTTTGCACGCTTGCTTGATTGCGACTCTGATTTCACAAACGGCTCTGATTTCATTTGACGGCTCCGAATGTTAGAAATAACTAATTTCTGGATTAAAAATAAGTTCTAGACAGGTCTCATCTCTAGAAAAAGTCAAATAATGTAAAAAAGAAAAACTACTACAACAACAACTTTTGAAGGAAATCGTTGGAGCAGTTTTTGGGATCAGAGTTGCAATCAAGCAAGCATACAAGCAACAAGCACGCACGCAAGCAAGCGAACCTTACTCAAATTAGAGTATAGGATAGGATAGGATAATTCACTGCGAACAAGAAATCATGTAATGCGCGCTCGCAGACGAAGCCAAATTTACGAAGTAATAACAATGAACATTAACAGCGCTACAGAATGCTGAAATTTTCTTCAAAGACAGCTGATAAAAAATCGTGTGTCGCGTCACGGTTTCAGCAGTCACCTGATCAGCTGACCAGACGATGCGCAGTGGCACATCCGTCCTTTCGCATAGCCTGTTGTGGTACGCTTGTTATATATCAGTACCTGGGGGCTGAGCTTTGCTCGGGGAAGGCTAGTTGGTTTGTTTAGATGACTTGGAGAAATATTTTACCACTTTCCCCAGCTAATTATCATATTCTTATTGCTCATTTGCCTCTGTTATGCATTTTTAAGGTCACTCCAGTTGTCATTTATAGCTGAATGTCCCTTTGCTCTATTTCGGATATGACTACTCAATATATCTTCAATCTTCACTCAACAGTTTTAATCACTGCTCTCAGGAAACCACATGTTAACAATTATAAACAACACGAGGATTACTTTTACCAAAGATTACACATGCGTAGCATGTGTAATCTTTGCTTTTACACTTCCCCGGTTGATTATGAATAGCTGTTACAACTCTTTTGTTTTGATTTTTAATGCCCAATGTTAATTTTTTACTTTTTACTTTCGTTTTTTTTACATTATTTAATTTTTACTAGGCATGAGTCCTGACTATAACTTATTTTCATCCCAGGCATTAGTTATTTTCATATTTTGAAGGAAATCGTTAGAGCCGTTTTAGAGATCAGAGTTGCAAGCAAGCACACACCGTAGCACTGACGCAAGCAAGCAAACCTTACTCATTTTTGAGTATAGGATTCTAATTAATGCTAATAGGCTAGGCCTTAGACCACACCAGACATTGGACCATAAAACACTGATGTTAAATATAAATTTAGATCCCTTATTATAGTTAGTTATTTTACTAGCTGTTATTTGCCTGTCAAAACGTTCGTGCTTAAACAAACTAATTTTCTTTTCGCGACAATGTCTTACTGCCACCCGTGTTCTGTTTTGGGACTACAGACAAATGTAAATTATAAGAAAATTCGTAGAATATTGAAAATCTACACATTTAAGGAAGTTTAGCCCTACAATACTGCGATCTTTCGCCTTCTTCTGTCATAATACACTGTTAACTTTTAAATTCCAGCTCCCCTCCAGGTTATACAACATCATTGGTTGATGAATAATTTTAAAGACAAAAAAAATACCTAGCGATTTCAATGAGCAGAATTTTGAAATCCTAAATTCAATAAAAGATTTGCACTTATTGAATAACTTGGAATTTGTTTGGACCATTATTATTTGCGATATTGTGATATCAAAATTCTGCTCACTGAAAATGCTCGGTACCATTTTTCGTTAAATGTATTAAAAGTGAATTATATTGGATAAGCTGATGAGGAGGAAGGGGATTCAAAAGTTAAACCATCGGACTTATGTGAGAAGTAAAAAGAAAGTAGAGACTGAACGCAAAATTTGTCGTGACTGGAACCCCCTTGCCCTTAGTAATTATACATGAATTAATTAATACCTAATCACTAAGGCATCAGGCATATCAAACCGGATAGCCACTCCTACACCCCCGAACCACCCTCTTAGTCACCGAATTTAACTGCACTTATCTGTTAGGTAAGCGAGATAATATGGTGGGCAAATAGTCGGGGGGGCCGTGGTCGTAGGGGTTGGGGGTTGGGGTGAGCGGCTCATTGAGCTCCAACAATGCCTCAATGCCGATGTTTACCTTCGACACAATTAGACAACCGCGGCTGCAGCCCTTGAGAGCCGCTATAAACGCGAGAATAGCCCGGGGCCTTAATGTGACCGGACATCGGGCCTTGTAAAGACGAGGCCTTGGGGGAGTGGGCTCTAGTCTTGAGACATTTCGCGTTTCTACCCGCTTCCCTTTAAGGCCAAAGTTAACTCTTAAATCCCATCCCTGTTCAACGAGTTATCTGAAATAGTTTATTTACAGCTTATTTCAAAGAGTTAGATAGTTAACCTGTAAATAAATCGTTAGTGTTGAAAACTTTTGAATTTCCTTAAACAAATGATTTGTGATTTCAAATATTATACTTACTGAAATTGCTAGGAATCGTTTAGTTCTTTAAAATACGCTATAAAATGATGATTTCAAATAGCCCGTTGAGTAGGGACAATTAGGTATGTGATCAGTTACATTTGCTTTACAGTATATCGTATATAACTCTTAGAGGAGGAACTGACTCTATACGCAGATAGTTGTCCGTGCTTCAGAGACCTACCCATTGTAGTTTTATAGACGTTACCATTTTTGTTTTTAGAGGACCTACAGCTTATGATAGATTCCGAACTACCAGGATGTAGCATCACCATATAGCTAATAACCATCGATAATTGACGGAGATCGAACCTATGACCTTGCATACCAAAGTCGCGCTCTAACCTCTAACCACTAATACTACCTAGTCAAGCAAACATTTCATTCATATCCTCTCTATCGAGCTCCATCTCTCCTCATTAGAAGAGTCTACATGCTCGGTCCCCTCACACAGCTAGCGGTAGCACCTTGTTACAACTACCACTCCCCTAATTAATTAACCAGTGTATTACTAATTCTTCGCCTCCTCATATTAATTGTCTAGCTGTACTTTAATTGAACGGGCTTGTTTGAACTAAAATATCGCGATTATATTTCAGCGGAACTTTGGAAGCTACGGTAATTTTGGCAAATTGTACGGAAGTGCTGGCAGTTATCACCTGCGAGTAGATTATTTGATCAGGGCTTCCTGAATTTGATAATTAGTGGGTGAGCTGGTTGGTTGCTGTAACGAAACTCTGGTTTACAATTCGATTAGGAGACTTGATGAGCCTTTTAATGAGATATTTGGAGGACGTCATTAGCTTGTCATTGTAGACGAGTTATACAATAAAAAATAAAAAATTACAATAGGTTTTAAGGTTCTAAAGAGATTTACTTTCGGTGCTTACTCAGTGTGCGCTCTTATACCCTACTAGCCTCCACCGTGATTTGACTTTGAGTCGTTTAGTGATATTATGTTTGAGTGATATTGCCTCCATTTGGATATAAAAATTGCTCCAAATATTATATTGATCGCTGTTTTAGTGACATCAAAATGTTTGTGTATTTCCAGAAAAGATCTTTAACAAGGGTTGATTTTATCCTGCAAAATAAATTGTCCAAAAATAAGTCTTCTATTTATAAGCTTATTGATATAAAAAATTGGAAATATATCTGTCAATCGTTTTCACTTATTGTCAACAAGTTGTTTTGTTTCCTTTAAAATTACTCATCAAGGTAAATTATCGAAAATTATTAAACTAGACTATGGTAAAACAACTTTTTATAGCTACAAACTGAGACTGTTGACTGATTCTTATGGATACAAACTAAGACTTTTCACTGATTCTTATGGTTAAAAAATGAGACTGTCGACAGAATCTTATAGTTACAAACTGAGGCTGTCGACTGAATCTTATAGTTACAAACTGAGACTGTCGACTGAATCTTATAGTTATAAACTGAAACTGTCGACTGAATCTTATAGCTACAAACTGAGACTGTCGACTGAATCTTATAGTTACAAACTGAGACTGTCGACTGAATCTTATAGTTATAAACTGAAACTGTCGACTGAATCTTATAGCTACAAACTGAGACTGTCGACTGAATCTTATAGCTACAAACCGAGACTGTTGACTGATTATTACATATACAGTCTAAGACTTTTGACTGATTCTTATGGTTACAAACTGAGACTGTCGACTGAATCTTATAGTTATAAACTGAAACTGTCGACTGAATCTTATAGCTACAAACTGAGACTGTCGATAGAATCTTATAGTTATAAACTGAAACTGTCGACTGAATCTTATAGTTATAAACTGAAACTGCCGACTGAATCTTATAGCTACAAACTGAGACTGTCGACTGAATCTTATAGTTACAAACTGAGACTGTCGACTGAATCTTATAGTTATAAACTGAAACTGTCGACTGAATCTTATAGCTACAAACTGAGACTGTCGACTGAATCTTATAGCTACAAACTGAGACTGTCGACTGAATCTTATAGTTACAAACTGAGACTGTCGACTGAATCTTATAGTTATAAACTGAAACTGTCGACTGAATCTTATAGCTACAAACTGAGACTGTCGACTGAATCTTATAGCTACAAACCGATACTGTTGACTGATTATTACATATACAATCTAAGACTTTTGACTGATTCTTATGATTACAAACTGAGACTGTCGACTGAATCTTATAGTTATAAACTGAAACTGTCGACTGAATCTTATAGCTACAAACTGAGACTGTCGACTGAATCTTATAGCTACAAACCGAGACTCTTGACTGATTATTACATATACAATCTAAGACTTTTGACTGATTCTTATGCTCACAAAATGGGACTACTAAATGATTGTTATGCTTACAAACTGAGACTGTTGATTGATTCTTATGGTTACAAACTGAGATTGTTAACTGATTCTTGTGCAAACTGACACTTTTTACTGATTCCTGTGGGAATTTTATAACCTTTTATATCCTTATTCCGACCATCAAAATGATCCATAACTCTTACAAACGTATCCGTAATTTCATAATCGATCGCTGCCCACGCACAGTAATAACACCCCGGAATCTCGATGTTATTCCTGCAGCTACCCCGACTAGGGGAGGGAGGGTGGCCGGATCCATTTCCTACCTCGCCCCAGGTACACAATTAGCAGGTATGATTCACCGGGGTGCGGGCGCGGGTTTACCCCGCCGACATATGCTCCCCCTGACCACTCGGGGGTAATTAAAACACGTTAATAGCCCATAAATCACATTATACTTGTCAACTGGTTTTTTGAGAGGGTAGGAGTTGATATTATCTGCGCGACAAGCCCACCCCTCCCCATCACTCCCTGCCACTCCCCCGCTCCCCCGAACCCCTTGCTGTTACAATCGCTTTAATGTGTAGTAAAAAGTAAAACTAAGTATTTTTATGAGAGAACTTTTTTATTTTATATTCTACTGGTAGTAGATGATTTTATGGCCAGTAAACAAAGTTTTGAGGGGAAAATTAACCCTCCTCTGTTCTTACACTTTTATTGACAAACTAAGAAACTATCAACAATTAATACACAAAGACTGTTATCAATGAAATGTAATGGGGTTCAACAATCAGCTGTGATAAAATCTTTCAAACAAACTAAACAGAAGTACTTGTCCAATGGCATGAGTGAGGAAGGATTGAGGTGCGGGTTACTTACACTCGCCTCTTTGTTTACTTGCTCGCCAACAAGTCGTCTCCTTACAGTACTAATGCAACGTTTGAAGTTTAATGTTGACGACAATCTTAGAGAATTAAAGTTACGAGTAGAGTGATTATTCAACAAATGAAATTAATACAATCTATGATATTCCGGGTGTAGCATTCCTGCGTACTCAGCAATGCAATTCGTTTCAAAAAGGGAAGAAATCGTCAACTGAAAGTCGAAAATGAATTTCGTTGTAACGAAAATGCTTACATATTTCTGCAATAGATGGGTAGGCAAAAATATTCGCTTTAATGTAAAATCAGGTAAATTTCTTAATGAACTGGTAAATGGGGGGGTTACGTAATAATTTGCGTTTCTATTTGATTTTTACATAAGGAACGGTTTCATTTCCACAGCTCTTTTAACGGCTTACTGTTAAATACTTTATTTATGACTCAATAAAATGAGCACATATTAATTATAGTTAAAATAAATTTATACTATGAATAATGAACGTTCAAAACAATTTACTAATCTTCAATGAGGAGCCATAATATTTTTTTATAAACTAAATTTTTAATATTCAGTGTCTGTAATTATGTAACTGTCTATGTCCTAAAGATTATTGTTATTGGATTCTTAAAGTATTTTTTTAAAATTCAAAATCAATGAAGATAGATAATTCATTAATAAACTACGAGGAGTTAACAGTTATCTTTGGGACTTAGCGGAAATATAGGTAGAAACCCGAAACCTTCCGTCACTGGATCTACCCTCTATAATAGGGGGCAGGAGTCACCGCAAATATCGCTGATTTGCAGCGCTTTCAAATGCAACACCCACGGTAGCGCCACTAGCGGTGGCCGTTAGGAGAACTAAAAGCGTTCTCTGCTATCTGGAAAACACATGGAGTGCTCCACCAAATGAGCAGAAATCGGTCCACGCAGTATCAGGGTAGACCCACGGATACTATAAGAAGGCGGTAGGGATCACGAAGTGGATGCGCAGTAGCAAACGGTCGCGGTGACGTCATCGGAACCTAGCGACCAATGCATTGTGAATCCGACGCGTTTTCAATGATGTACTCCTTACGGGCAGTTTGCAAACCCCATGCAATTGAATCATATTTATTTGCATTCTCGATAAACCACCGATTACGCTAATATAGAGTTTGTCGTAATTAACTGTGAAACTAAATTTATAGAATTAGTTTAATTCACTAATCCTTTTTCAGGCGGTTGAAAAATTAATATTTTATAATTCAATTAACTAAGGTCGTGGTACATAGAATTGTTATGTTACTATTGCATGTAAAACTACGATGTTTAATTAAAATAATAATATATTGTAATAAGTTAAAGAGAAACTTATAATTTTATCTGAAAATATTTAATTTAGTTGGACATTAACGAGGATAACATTTTAAATAAGGAAAAAATATATGCTTTATCAAAATAGTTAAGACTAATTGTGTCTAATTTACATGAGGAAACCCGAAAGTTAGAAAATCCAAAATCCTACATCCTTAAAACGCGTGAAACACACAATATTTTTGTTGCATTCATGTTTTGAAACTTAATTAGCAGCTAAATAATTTACCACCTAGTGTGAAGCAACTATTATTTTATGCGCATTTTATATTAGAAATGTGTATGGAATATTAGGGGATTCTTATTAAGATAAAAATAACATTTTTAATTCAGGACATTAAAAAACACTATTAATATTTGGTTGCGCCTGCTAGAAAAACGCGGGCCTTTAGGTGAGCACGACTATAGTGAGCGGGTAGCATTTGAAGGCACTTTTAGGGAAGAAAACGTTTACATTGCAATTTATTTTCAAAATATTAAACACAAATGTGTTAGTTTTTTAAAGTGTTAACAGTTTTATAATATTTAATTCAGTTTTGGTTTAACTTTATACAAATCATAGTGTTTAAACGGTAAACGAACTCGAGGGAATAGCCTAATATTCACGCGGGATATTTTCCACCTTTGTTGTCTCAGAACTGTTGTAATGTGTTTTTACAAAAGCTCATTTTATTAGTGTTCGTAATATTAGTATTTATTATATTCAAAATCACTTTTACAAAGAACTTGTATCACAAAACAAAAATGTGCGTCAGCTGTAATGCAATTTGTTTTTATTTTCGCTCGGGTTATTTTTGCAGGAAATTTTGCGCGCATTAACAGAATTTCCTGTCATACTGCATTAGGACAAAGTCCAGATTTTATAAATTTAATTTCATAGGTTTCCGAAGAATAAAGTGTTAAAAAAGTTGATCCATTGCTGTAAACGGAAGGAAAATTTTGTACGACTGCTCGGGAATTTTCCGTTTATTTTCATTTAAACGATTTTGAGATTGAGTTTAAATCGGAATTATTATGATTACCTACAGAGAGATATTTTTTTAACCCTGGGGCAATCCCAAGTAAAAATATTTCTTTTATCAATAATGGAACATCAAATTTACGAAATGAATGACAGTGCTCAAACTTATTTTTCCAGAATTCACGTTTATTCTAAAATTATAAAAAAGGAAAACTAAAGGAATCATGTATGTCCACCGTCAGATTTATGCCATACAAATATAAAGTAACCACCAAAAACGTGCATCGAGATGTAATATTATTTTTAGTAGGTACAGTTTTAAGTACAGCTCTGTACAAAACATCTTTCACCAGTTTTTTGTCAAAATTAATAAAGGATTTAAATTGTTCTCTCATAAAGTATTTTGAACCTTTAAATTGCAAAGCAGGTAGTTGAAAAAGCTAAATATTATAAATTTTATGGTCAAGGCAATCTGAAATCTCATCATGGACCATATTTTGTAACATGAAGAAAACAGTTTTTCAACTTTATTTTAGTTTAGGCATTTTATTTCAGTTAATTATTTTTTATCTTGCCTATAAATATCAGTAGACTAATGAATCATCTAAAAGTATTAGCGGGATACATCAATGACATACTTAATTAAATATGCACTATCATAATTCAGTTCTCTTATATTAATTAATATTTTGAGCTAGAATCAATACAACAAGTAAAAACTTGACAAGTAAACCCTTGTATTATATATTTTCTAGGTAAAATAATTATAAACTATATATTACTGTGTTCGGTTATTTGTTCCGATGTCAAATATATAATCCATAAGAGCATTACGTTAGTTGTGCGATGTGTACAAGCAATTATTTGAACGCATGTCGAGCTTGCAATGCTGTTGTAATGGGAGCGATCGGCCGCTAGGTTCCGATGACGTCACAGCGACCTGCCGCCGCCGCGCCGCCTGCGCGTGATCCTTACAGTTTTTTTTATAGTATCCGTGGGGTAGACCTCAAGTCAAAGACGTAATCCCGAGCGGTGAGCGCGTTGTCGTTTACACGCTCCTGGGCATCTTAATAATAATAAAACTAAATAAAACTTATATATTCCTTTTCTGAATGAATTGCCGCATCCAACGGTATAAGTGTGTTTTAGTTAAAAATTATGTGTAACTGTTAATAATGAAAAATCCCTTGTCGCTTGGTGGCCACGTTCTGGAATATAAAACACAAAAATTTGAACCAGTAGTATATTTGGCGTTTTCTGCCTCTAAGAAATGAAGTTAAGGCCCCAGCATTAGGTGTTACCGTACCGACTACAGCGATAGCGGACTTCTTATAGACACATTTGCTAACCGTCAAACTAGTTTTTTGGTTACGCAAATGATTTTTAAAAATTCGAAAAACATATTCCAAATTTACTTTCTTTTTCTTTACAACGCTAAGAAGCGAATTTTACTCGAAGAGTTATAATTTAACTCTCTGTCAGCTTCGTATTGCCAATTTAACTGTGGGAAAATTTAAACCACGGTGTAAAGATAAAACGCAAGGGAGTGGGTGAGGAACACGAGGCACAAGTCTATAAAAGATAGTAATGAAAACGTCGGCCGAACATCGCGCGGAAAAGTAATTACCACAATTTACATTCCATTCCGAGGCTTCCATTGTAATTAAAGTTGAGTAGTAACTACAGCTCCAGCGACCTACTTATTTAAACTAGAGTTATCTTCCATTTTCTTCTTCTTTTCTAAAAATAAATACGCATGCGCCTGTTTGTAAACATAATCACAACCAGCGTTTGTTTTAAATATCCCACTGTCCTTTAGGTTTAGAATAACTACTAAGAAATTATTGCGGAAATTTGAGGACTGAATGAGAAAAACAACTTTCACGACGTTTCGGGATTTGGAATCTGACCCCGTCTTCAGGTGGGAGGATTACCTATAATATAACACAATTAGTGACACAATACAGAAAAAGCTGTAGAAAACAAGATTCACAAATTTCCGATTCGGAAACTTCGTGAAACTTGTTTTTCTCATTCAATGATAGCCTATGTCCACAGTAGTTCCTTAAATAACATAACCTCACCATCCCCAGAATGAATGCATTGCCAGAAATTAATTTTAAACAAAGAAAGGGGTCGCTAAATAAAAATAATGTATCAACAATTATTAAAGGAGATGAGGACAATCTTTAAAATATTTTCTGTTATATAAACATAAAAATAAGAGTTACCGGATTACGATTAATAAACTAACTAAGGATATACGAAGTTACATATTATGCTGTAAATGCGAGCGAAGCCAACGCAATGCAATTAGAAGGCAACCAATTCTCTACAGGAGAAAACCGGAGTCATTGCTAGCAATTGCTTATTATGTCTACCCATACACATATTTTAACTGGAGCCCACTTTTAAAGAAAGTTTATGTTAAATAGTTATTTATGAATTAAATGCGTAAAGTTGGTCTTTCTCGCTTGAGGAAAACAATTTTCCAAAAGCGAGAAAAACACTTTACACACGAATTACGTACACAATTTTTCATACAATTGCAATTTTGAATAATAAACAACATAAAAAATTCACTTTCCTCCATTTTTATTGAATTTACGAGTTTGACGTTAAAAACGCCGGGTGAGTTAGTTTGGCCCAAAACAATCAATCAGCTTTTTATTACCGTCGGTGAGCGGAAAATACTTTTTCGCTCGCCAAACAGAAAACAGGTGTTTTACGATGCGATTTTAGATCGTAAAGAAGGACTTTAGGCGCGGTTAGGTTTTGCACTTCCTTCCTACATCTCTGCTCAGCAGACCATATGGACCTCCGACGTAGCCGAGCACCTTCGGGAGCGATACCGGCGAGCGGAACGAACGAATCGATACCGGTTCCCGCTCAATCCGCTCCGAAGGGAAACGTCGTTTACGGATCAACGTGACGGACCGGAACGGACGCTTCCGCAGCTCCTACCCCAATTACACGTGCTGTAATGGCGCTGGATCAACATATTCGCCACTCGATACGCGTAACCACACTCATTACGACTCAGTTTGTTTCCTTCGCCAATTTGCATGGCGAACACCGACACTTAGCGAGATACGATCGCGGAATTGCGAGGTAGAAAAGCAATAAACTAGACTGCTTGCCGCTGTCAACCGGGCAATGAGGTGTCTTCATTAGTGTTGATGTTGTGATGAAGGGTTCACGTGTTCGAACCTGGAGGCATTGCGTCCTGGGGCGTGCGATGAGTGAGTGACCGAGTCCTCAAATGAGTGATGAGATTTTGAAATACGTAATAGCGATGGATTTGAATTTGATTTGTCTGGACTTTAGCCATTGATTCTCGACGCGATAGGTAAAGCGATATGAGAAGCGGTAGGAAAAGTCTAAATAAATTAAATGAATAGTTTGTTTTCCAGATCAATATATATATATATAGTACAGGTAGGCTAGTATATAAAGAAAACTATTACAGGAACTTTTGAGAAAACCGTGCCCCATGAACCATATACTTGAATTAAATGTCTCGGTGAGAATGTTGGAGGAAATAAATGTATTATTTTGTTGATACAATCTTTCCTATGTTGTAATAAGTCGTAATGTTAAAATAGTTTTGAATGTTCGAATTTAATTCGCTGTGTGATTAGATTTTACTATAAAACTGAAATAAGGTGAACAAGCGAAACTGTTGGGAAAAGCCAGTAAGTAAATGGTTACTATAGATAACTTATATGATATTAGTTACTCCCATACTATAGATGCGGACAAATTAGTTGAAAAAACCTAATATCAAATGTTCGATTTTGATTATTATTTTAAGGCAGCACGGAATATCACAAATACTAATTTCAGTCAAAAAGGGAGCATCAGATTAGGTAACACCAATCGGCGGTTTCGCGATATAGTAAACTACCGGTCCCGGCGCAAGAATTGTGTTGAAAAATCTTCACTCATCATATTTACATTTCAGTTCGCTACCTAAATAAATAGTAAGCTGTATTCAATATTTTTAATTAGACATCTGTGAAAATCATTAAAAATCTTTCCTCCATGGTAACTTTAAAGTCCAGATGCTTAAAACATGGAGGTGGTCAACAACATGGTGTTGTGGTTTAACATTAATGCACATACATGCATCTTAATACCACATAAAGCCACGTACCAAGTCTCATCAATATACATTCATAAATAAACGATGTATGACATTTTTATTAATCTCCATAAGAATAACATGGCGGCTGAGTATGCAGGTTCGCTGAAGCAAGGAACACAAAAATGGGGTTTTATACAAATATAAGTATAACTCAAGTAGGTAAAGCCACATACCAAATGTTATTAATTTATGTTTATAATTAAGGGAGATAACACGTTACTTATTCTCCATAAGAATAACATTGGGCAACGTACTGTGTTTAGCACTTTCAATATCTCTGTAACCATTTGACGTAAAGCAAAGATTAAAACACAAAATTGTGCGTCTTTTTAAGCTGATTCCAATAAACAAAACTAAAATTTGACTTTTTTTAAATTATATGTAAAAAACTCAAAAAACCCCTTTTTGGGGTACAAAACCCCCCAAAATACCTCTTCGCATATGTCGTTCTGTCTGGTTTTCGACCTTTAAGTCATAAATGCTGCTTTACACTTTATACCAAATTTCATCAAAATCGGATAATTTCTACGAGAGTTGTCGTGCTCACGGCCACACACACACACAACACACACACACACACACACACACACACACACACACACACACACACACACACACACACACACACACACACACACACACACACACACACACACACACACACACACACATACAGTTTCAAACGAATGGTGTTTTTGGGGTCTGGGGACCCCAAAACGAACAGTTATCATGGTCCCGGACCTAGGTCTTGCCATGCCGACTACGGTAATAGCTTCTTCGCTATAGGGGAAATTCGCTAAAACAAAGATTAGTATCACGTATTAGTTACTCTTTGAATCAGTTACTTTTGGAAACCTGATACGACAATAAACCACGACTATTACAACTATATTCGGCCATCCCTCCTCATGCTCCACACCACACACCACCTAGGACCTCCACCGCCATCCTACCCCAGCCTGACCCCAGCCCTCGCCACACGCGACTCGGTCGTTTGGAGGGTTTACGACCCGGCAACGTTAACAAGCTTCGTTCCTTGACGGATTTAATGAGGCCGAGTTGTTAGTACTTATTAAACAAAAATCTTTATTCGACTTTTACTCGGGAGAATTATGAGTTTACCGGTCCGCGATGGATTGAAAAGTTGTAAGGGGTACAAGAGTGTGATAAAGAACTAGGGTGTAAATAATCTGAAACTGGTTTGTAAATTGAACATGTGGGTAAACCGCTACAAACTGTGACTCCTTAAAACCGTTTTCTGCAACGAAAAAGTACAGTGTAAGGAATATTTGTTAACAGTTTATTAAATTTCAAGAGAACAACTTGTATTGCTTTCACCATGCAGATTGATATGCCTTCATTTATGTTTGGGTCAAAACATGTAAACATTGTACTTGACAGTTGAAGACCAATGTAAGTTTTATTTGCCGAAGCTGTTCCAGGACTACCTTAAAACTAGTCCATACCAGTTTTGAGGCTGACATTGGGTACAGCAAATGAAGTTGTCTTTACATATGGTAAGTCTTTTGGCTATCCATTATGACAAACTTCTCTTTCACCTTTGGTCCCTCCATTTGCAGCGGCAAGGGACAGAATTTCCGGGTTTGGTCCCCACCTGCCAACCTGAGAATGGATGGTCCCTGGCTGTTGTACATGGATAGCCGTCAGTTGAGTTGACCATTTGGAGGGCAGAATGTGGGTCTCCTGTTTGAGAGCCTCATCCCAGCTGTCACAGAGGCACGGGAGTTGGCCCTCTGAAGGGTCGATTTGCCTGCCGTCCCAACCCACCCTTTCCTTTCCTGCTACATCCTATCTTTCCGGTAACCTGCGCAATATTCTCGCTTGTGGAAGATGTGACTTGCAGCTATACTGGGGTTTCCTAATCCGCAACAATGATGAATGATGATGATTTGTCGAAGCTAAAGCCTTTTGTTTAGTTCTCGTCTTAAAATTCTAAATTGTATGTCAAAATTTCACTGCTATATTTAAATTACCTTATTGTCAAGTGATTCTATTTTCCCCGAAAGGCGACCGGTTTCAATCCACTAGTGGGGATTTTCAGGCGAAAATCAAAGTTGTAGTTCTTCTCGAATGTCAGTTGTTTAAAAACCACTAAGAACATTGAAGATAAAAATCACATAGACAAACACGAACACACGTAAACTCATTTTGGCCAAAACAACGGGCGGAAGGGGCGGTGCGGTACGGATGTTGAGTCTAGACTGACCGCCGGTGTCTTTATGATTGATGAGTGATTCGGAAGCTTAACTCATAAAACAATTATGCCATCTTTAGACGCATATTTCACGACTGAATTAAAAACATTTATTTTTAATTTTATATGGGGAATCTGGTTAAAAGATTGCACAAGCCTTTATTGTGTGCTTGTCTGTTCTTTTCTTATTTTAATATTACTTCAGATGTTTTAAAAAACGAACAGGGCTTACCTTAAAATTTACTGTTAACTGAGTATACAATATTCAAGTTTAAAATTTCCTTTCGTAAAAAACACATACACAAATTTCAATGGTTTGTCGAAAAAAATCCGACGTGTTTATATAAAAATACAGCTTCAGCAATGCACTTTATTATTAATATAGCTGAGCGAATTCTGTTGTTCAAATACTTTTCACTTGGAATCACCCGGGACTTATACGGTTATGTTAGTTAAAATTTTACGATCTAATTCAAAAAGTGATCTTGCAACAGCTGTTCTTGCTTCTGTACTGGCTTTTGTTAGTATCAGCTGCTGTTAAATATTCAATTGAATTGATTTATATTCTCCCATAAGATTAACATAAGAACTTTAAAAGCCCAGGGGGCTCCAGGGGGGCCAAGGAGCCCTGGAGGTGGATGATTTACAAACCTCCAAAGAGAACATCTAGGCGTTAACGGCTTTCGAACAACACAAACAATAATTTAATAAGCGATACTTTCTCCAATAGCCTCCTCACAAAAATCGCCTCATCCTTTCAAAAAGAATATATAGCTATTTAGCATTTTTCAAGCTTCTCCAAACGTTTTAACGTAATGCCAACACAACCCTCGGAGACATTTTGAACTGAACCCTCCCACCTTCCCACCGCAGCACAAGGCTCTATGCTCGCGGCGCCGATAGAGCACGCCAGTCAATACAGCGGCGCCATTACCGTACAGCCGAGCTTATCACTGATTGCACCTGCCCTGTCTATAATCACAATCAATTATGAAAAATAACAGCGGCATTAACCAAAAGATAATCTGGGGAAAGGTCGATAAACGGTGTTAGAGTCCGTCTCCGTAGCAACGGGCACAAACAAACGCCATGCGACGTGGCCGCCATGTTAATTGATTGTTTCTCTGATTAGAGCCGAGCAGAGTAGAGGCCGCCGGTGTTTGATATCCTATCTGCTATCGTGCCGCTAAACGGCTGTCACGCCCGCTCTCTGTTTGCTGTATCTGCGTATTCCACCGAAAATGACGAGGAGTGTGCGGAGCAAACAAGATAGCCAGTGAACGATCGGGCGTTGGTGACTGGGCTTGTAACGAAAAAGGGGCGGAAAACAAATATTAATTCGTTTTCGGGAAATAATTAATTATTTGTTCTGTACGATCGTGAATACAAAGAGTTCATGAGATTATTGAGTGCTTACGGGTGACCCGGAATGGGGTTATGGCTTACCATAGAAACATATGAGATTTTCATTTTTAAAACAGCGAAAGCAACTTATTCAAGAAGTAGCTATTTCATTCAAAAGATGGTTCCTTACCTATTATAGCAGTTATTAGTTTATACTACTCGAATTGTGTAAAGTGAAACTTTTGAACGGAGAAAAAACTGGTAAAAAGGATAAAGTGCATGTCAAAACTCTGTATAATTGGAAACGATTCCAATAGAGGGGAGACAGTCTAAAAAATTGGGAATGTTATAATAAAACGACATACTAATGTCGATATATATTGAAATCTAGATTTTGTTATAAAAAACGATTAGATATCAACTCAAATACTTAAATTATAACGATTGGGCATAGCGACGGGCTTGAATATTACGATTTAAAAATCTGAACCATTTCCTTATTCAAAATTCAATAAATAGCCTGAAAATATGTGTCTTTCACATTTTTAACACCGATATAATGAAAATAACTCACCGTCCCAACCCCTCAACCATGACTGGAACCATGAAACCTCAAAGAAACGGTGGTGTCGGCGGCACTTCCCGGACTGGCGGTAGCACGGTAGAACTGTCGAGTAGCGGCAGCGGTAGCGTGGGGCAAGGAGGGTTTCTCGCTGTCATGCCGCGCCGTGGCATGCATCATGCACCCGAAACGGTAAGCAGGAGAGGTGGCGTGCCGTGTAATGGGTAAGAACACACGCACGGCCATCTTGACACGGAGAGTGACGTCATCGCACTTGACGGTGATAACGATGATAAGAGGCGACTAGGTCAGTGGTATGTGCTCTCGAAGGTGACGTCACTGCACTTGACGGTGATAACGATGATAAGAGGCGACTAGGTCAGTGGTACGTGCTCTCGAAGGTGACGTCACTGCACTTGACGGTGATAACGATGATAGGAGAGGCGACTTGGTCAGTGAAATTTGCTCTCGCATGGGCCTATAACGTCATTGTTTTCGAAGGTGACAATGGTGAAAAGAGAGGCAACTTGGTCAGTGGGATTTGCTCTAGTAGATAACGTCACTGTACTTGAAGGAGTTAATGGTGAAAAGAGAGGTGATTTGGTAAATGGGATTTTCCATTTTCGATGACGTCACTGCACTTGAATGTGATAATGGTGAAAAGAGAGGCGACTTCGTCAGTGGGATTTGTTCTCTTCGATCACTGAACTTGTTAGTGATAATGGTAAAAGAACTAGGCCACTTGGTCAGTGGAATTTACTCTCGTAGATGATGTCACTGCACTTGAAGGTGATAATGGTGAAAATAGAGGTGACTTGGTCAGTGAGGTTAGCTCTCGTATATGACGCCATTGAACATGTCGGTGATAATAGTGATAACACACTCGAGTATAGATCACTTTGATTTGCTCTCATGAACTTCTTATAAGTCAATCTCGAGTTGGACTTTGTCACGATTATGCGATGCCGAACTAGTTTCTGGTTAGCTCTGGATCCAGTTTTCATATTCTAATATGTGATAGTAATACTTGGATCATACTGCATGAGCTATTAATCTAATATGTTACATCAGTTGTGAAAATATATACAGTTCTTGACATTTTAGGATCTAAAATATTATTTGTTCTCAATTTAAACAAGACACTCCATAGTACAGTAGTATTATTAGCATCCAAGTTATTTCTTAATATAACATCCAAATACTACTGACTGACTGACCCATCAAGAAACCTCCATAACTATAAGGCCTACAGAGTTTAAATTTAACATATAGGTTCCTCTTTGGCCCCTAGGTGCTTGCTAAGAAACGGTATTGCGGAATTCCCCCTGGGTTCCACCCCGTTGGGTCCCAAAGATCCCAGGTATTCCTTATGTACATTCACTCTGGGTTGAGCTGATGAAAATTCAAGCAGCTGATCTTGATTCATATTAGTTCCTGGGGCCAACCTCAGATTGAAGCACACACAACTATCATAGTTTACGCGGGCGAAGCTGCAACGGGTCAGCTAGTTTCTTAATAAATGTCACGGTCAAGATTCAACCTGGAACTGGAATAGCAGACGTCATTTTAATATTATTTATTTTTCTTTTCATTGAGAAGAAAGGAAAGCCTTCAGATTAGTTTCAAGTACTGAAGATGGTTGTTTACTCAGAGTGCGTGCCCCGGGGGGATGTGTTTTGTGTATCAGAGCCCCGGGCCCAGTAAGACATCGCAGCCGTCACTTCCCCGGTGTCCCGTCGCTCTGCTGCCAAATTTAAAGACTTTCTTATTACCCCTGGCTCTCACGCGACTCCCCTCCCCTCTCTCTCTCTCTCTCCCCCCCTCTCTCCGCATTATTCCATTATGCACCGCCGGTAATAGTTCCATTAACCGGATGATTTAGACGACATCCGTCAATTACACCTGGCCACCCCGGAGGGAGAGTGCGCTAGGTTGCTCGAAATCGATGTAAAACATAGATCCTTCTATTCGTTGAAATTAATTTAAAACTATCAGCAATATTGCCCTGCATAACCAGAGGGTTGTATCACGGGGCGTACTCTTGAAATGGTGAATGGTGAGTGAGTGAATCGATCAAATCACTAGATTCGTCTTTCTGATCAATAGATAAAAGTACAGCTATTATTTAACTGTTTAGTACATTGGAACCAACCATATAAGATTTATGATGAGCATATTTTAATCATACTAATATATTATATAGCTGGAGGTTTGTGAGTTTTTTTGGTGGTTGTTGGGGCTCGATCACGCTCCAACTACTGAACCGATTGAGCTTATTTTTGGTAGGAAGATACTTTAACAGTTCACTGATGGAAGCTTTTATAATTATTATGTTTTGATTTTAAACTCCATAAGCTCCATGTTTACTTTTGTAACTTTTCATATTATTTTTTAATATTATTTGATTTATCCTGGGGATAAGAACATCTATAACTTATTTTTGTCTCAGAAATAAGTTATTGCCAACGATTCAAGAAAATACTTGTAGCCGTTTCAGCCGAGATAAAAGTTTCAAACAAACAAGCAAACCTTAATCATATTAGAATATTATAGGATTGTTTTGCAACATCTTCTATATCTAGGGTATAAAAGGCAAAGCCCTGGCTGACTGGCTCACTCATCACTAATTCTCCACCTTCCCATGTAGGTAGAGAGCTGAAATTTTGGACACTGATTCTTTAGGCATAAAATAGGAAAAATAAATGGTTTTCATCCTGATCTGACCTTAGCTAGAGATCCCGACAAAGTTCCCATGTACTTCTTATGGACATTCATTTTTGTTTGAGCTAATGAAAATACAAACAGCTGATCTTGATTCATAGTAGTTCCACGGCTAACCACAGAATGCAGCACACAAACTGTAATAGTTTTTATAAATTATTTGCGGAGCGAAGCATGCGGGAACAGCTAGTATATTATATAGCTGAAGGTTTGTGAGTTTGTTTGGTTGTTTTGGGCTCGATCACGCTCCAACTACTGATCCGATTGAGCTTATATTTCGTAGGAAGATACTTTACCAGTTCTCTGATGAAAGCTTTTATAATAATTTGATTTTGATTTTAACTTCAATAAGCCCAATGTTTACCTTATTAACTCCTGATATTCGTTTTATAACATTATTTGATTTTTCCTGGGAATGAGACGGCTACAACTTATTTTTGTCTCAGAAATAAGTTATTTTCAACATTTAAAGACAATCATTGGAGCCGTTTCATCCCAAGGCTATTCTTCGTTTCAGCCGAGACAAAAGTGTCAAACAAGCAAACAAACCTGAATCATATTAGGATATAGGATTGTTTTGCGACTTCTCGTTACTTGCCATCGTGTTCTGTCTGAGGATACGTCAAGGTGGGGCCCAAAACACATCATTCCCCAAGGATTTTCTTGTCTGAATAATTACTCAGATATCGTATTCCCAGCAAGGCGCTCGCGGGCGGTTGCAGTTTTCATTTTGCGTCTGGTAACGGCTTAGCACTCAGATTGGGTTTCCACTAATCCCGCTCCACGACCACCAAAGTGCACCCCCCCCCGCTCCCCCCCCCCGAAAGTAAGCTGCGAAGAAATAACGGTGGCTTATACAATAAACAAACAATAGTTTTTACAGTGAATTAAGAAGAACTGTAAAGCCATTCCTAAAATAGTTTTATTTATATTTTTTATTTTAATAGTGATTATATCCTTAAGCAATCCTTGTAAAATTTAATTTAACTTCGAAATCTTGAAATCACTCGTTTTTAGCGAATTTCCCCTATAGGGAAGAAGCTATTACCGTAGGTCTCATGGTAAGACTTAAGCCCGAGACCATGATAACTTTTCATTTTGAGGTCCCCAGATGCCAAAAACACCATTCGTTCAAATTTTTATATATGTATAAAATGTATAAAATGTTTATATATATATTGGTATAAATGGTGCTTTACATTTGTACCAATTTTCATTAAGATCAGACCTTTTTTACGAGAGTTATCGTGCTTACGGACACACACACACACACACACACACATATATATATATATATATATATATATATATATGTGTGTGTGTGTGTGTGTGTATCCGTAAGCACGATAACTCTCGTAAAAAAGGTCCGATCTTAATGAAAATTGGTACAAATGTAAAGCACCATTTATTTGAACGAGTTCGAAAACCAGACGAATCGCACCATCCAAAGGGGGGTTTTTGGGGGGTTTTGTACCCTAAAAATGGGTTTTTTGGGGTTTCCACATGTAATTTTTATTAAAATGAAATTTTATTTTTTACCATTTAATTCAGCTTAAAAAACATACAATTTAGTATTTTTATCATTGCTCTACGTCAATTGGTTCCTGAGATATTGAAAGTGCTAAACACAGTACGTTGTCTAATGTTATTCTTATGGAGAAAAAGAAAAATTGTATATCTCGCTTATTTATGAACATAAACTGACAAAATTTGGTATATGGCTTTATCTGGTTGGGGTTTATCGTTGTTTGCACAAAATACAAAATTTTCACGTATGGTTCCCGTAGCAGCAAACCTAGGTAATCGGACCCCATGTTATTCGTATGGAGAATAATTAAAATGTTATATATCGCTTACTTATAAATGTATATGAATGAAACTTGGTGTGACTTTACTTAGATGAGTTCTAATGATATTTGCATAAAAAACCCATTATTTTGTGTTCCATGTTGCAGAAAACCTGCGTACTCAAACCCAATGTTATTCTTATGGAGAATAATTAATATTTTAAATATCGCTTGTTTGTGAATATATTTCTTATGAATCCTGTAAAGTGTTAATGTGTTATGTTATATATTCATTGGAAATTCGCTGAGTATGCAGGTTTGCTGCGACGGGGGTATTCTATATAAGAGGCATTATTTTACTAAATGTACTAAACGCTATTATTTTTAAAACGGTCCAAAACTACACGATTATGGATAGGCCTACAGTGTGAACTGAACCTTCTACCGGTGAACCGATGTCCAATTAAAAAACTTAAAAAGCTTAACAAGAGAAGCCTATTATTTTTTCCATAATTACTTATCCATGTTTTATTTGTTTTCATCATTCCCAATTCATGCGTGTTTCTCGTACTCGTTGCCTACGTAATTTGAAAATGGATCAATTTCGATGTTTTTATCAATTGTACTAGACATCTAGATATATTAATCTCTTTGTGTGAATATACTACTTTGACAGTTCACTGGTTGTTATGATTCTTTTGTTTTGATTTTAAACTCCTAAATCACTGTGTAAGACGCCGACGCAACTATAGTAAACGCCAATAGAACTGGAGGGTATATTTTAAGCTGAATATGAATCCCTCCTCAACGGATTCTTTTATAATCGAATCCAAATTATACAATTTTAAATTTTCAAACGATATTTTCAACAAAATATGAATATTTCTGGGGTTAAGGTTACCAATCGATTTCTTATGACCAAAATCCCCTAATTCCAAAGTTTTATCAAAATCGTTCCGCTGTATTCCGAGACACATTTTGCAAACAAACAAATATACATTGCTCGTTTAGGGTATAGGATTATTACCGTAATTATTATAATTTTATCAGCTGTGTGATTCTATAAAACTGAGATCAGCTGAGCATGCGAAGCTGTTGGGCAAAGTTAGTTTTCAATCGATCGTCACACCTTTTAGAAATCTCTCCTTAAAAAACTAGTCGATCGCATCAATATCGACCGCCGCGCCGGGCGAGGAGATAAGAAGACATACAGACAGAAAAGGAAATACATACAAACAGACATACAAACGGAGGGCCAGGTCAATACAGGTGCGATAGACCCGGATAAATAATGCGTAATTACGCGGCGCGTAGCTCTGCCACCCACCACCTCCACCTCCTCCTCCTCCTAAACAAGGGCTCTTCCGTCAATCGATACAAGGGCCTCCCCCTCCCCCCTACCAGGAGGTAATTAGGAGAATACAGCGGGGACAACCATACACCGCTGGAGGTTTTGAAAGGTGGCGAGAAGTCTGGATGTATTGTGGACATCGAGGAACACTAGGGAATCGATTTATTTGTGGAGGAAAATGCGTTTAAAAACCTCTCAGCCAACCTTTTTTGTTAACAAAGAACTTTAAAAAAAAACATTTTGTCAGAAAATATAAATTCTATTTAGTCGGCAATTCAGTAATTTTGGTCATTGTCCCGTTTTTAATAAAGACTACTGAGGAAATTATTTTTTTATAATTCTTGTTTTGTTTAACAAAAATCCCTTTTTACATTGAGGCGTCACAAATTCGTAATGGATTGCTAAAACACTTAGAAGATAAAGTAAATGAGTGTAATTTAAAAACAATAGTTTAAATAATTTCAATCACTATACGATCAAAGCTTATACGTACTTTGTTCAAATTTGACATTTCACAACAATCTTATCATAAAACCGTTCAGCACAAAATATTTCGAGACATAACCAATTCGAAAATCTTCTTTATATACATGCTATTGCGCCCATGAGTTTTCAATGTGCATTAATGCAGTTGTATTGCAGTAAATACGTAGAAACAAGACATTTTTAAACCAGAGGGGCTCCAGTCACCTTCTATCTGCTCCCCCATAAAACCAATGTTAACTTTCAAATTCCATCCCTCCTCAAACGGACTATTTGAAATCGTTGATTCACGGCTCATTTTAAAGAGCAACAAAAATAAATAAACCTAGCGATTTCATTGAGTAGAATTTCGTTATCACAATTAGTTCACTCATAAAAATCGTAAATATTGAATATTTTGGAAATGTATTGAACAATATAATTTGCGATATCGAAATATTGATCAGTGAAATTGCTGGATCTATTTTTAAATGAGCCATAAATAAATTATTTCGGATAATTCATTGCGGAGGAACGTTATCATCGACTTTTTGGGGGAGTAGGCGGAAAAGGAAGATACATTTTGTATGGATGGAGTCCACACTTGAATGTTTTTAACAGTCTCACAATGTTCACATTGTCTTTTTTACGAAATAAAGAGTATATTGAATTGAATTCCACTAAACAACCAACCGTTAACTCAAATATACTAAACTTATCATCTTTCCCGTACAGAAACCGCCTTCAGTCAGCCATAACTCCTGGCGGCGCGCGGCGCATGCGCACAAGACTAATAGGCGGCGTGTTTTCGGCTCCGATGTTTACGACCCATATGATGCGCGTTTCAATCTTATTGCCGCCAATAATGAGCAGCTGTAATTGTCACCGCCTTGTTATTGGAGGCCCGGACGCTGTAATTAGCTGGAATATCTTCACTTGCATTAACGGCCGTCGGAACTGCTGATGAGCGTTTGTTTTATGACCACTTGCAGCTCGTGGGTTACCGGCAGCGCGGGAAATCGGAGGTGCAGTTTAGAGGGAACTTTAATAGTTTAAATTAAAAAAGGGTAATTAAAGTTCCGCCGTTAAATTAATTAGTTACATCAATAATGGCGATGTGTTTAGATCTTTCATGAATCGAGTTTTTTATTTGCTATTTAAGTTACTTTAGAAAGAACGCGTCTTAAATTTATGAACAATTAAGGTCGTCGAATTACCTTACAAAACAGATAATACGAGGTTTTATTTAGGAGCGTAGTGAGTCGCCGAATTACCTACAGAACACAGAATATGAGGTTTTCTCTGGTAGTATAATGGGTCGTCGAATTAGCTAAAAAACAGATAATACGAGATTTAGTTTTATCTGGGCACATCATATAGTGGGAATCACCGACTAAACCGACACTACGACACCTGGGAGTATACATTGGATCGCCGAAATTTCGACCTACAAACAGAGAAAACAAGGTTTTATCTGGATCGTCAACTTATGAAAAAAATCTAAACATATGTTATTCGTCTAAGTGATAAATAGATGAAAAAGTTAAATAATTTGTACGATAACGAACTCTGTAAGTTTATTATGTTTATTCCTCTTATATCAAGCCGATGTACAAATGTTGAAGTATCAAACCTAACGTCTTAATAAAACAAAATACTTTCAAATCTACTTTTACTTGAAACTCACCCTTTAAGTTTGTTAAAAGTGCAGAAGTGCAATTTGTGAGTTAAAAATAGCTAATACTAGGAGACAATCCAGTTTTAGTCTACTTGAGTAAATAACACAACTTAGGAACAAAAGCATGAAACAGTAATTCATAATGAGGAATGATCAAGCCCTGCACAACTTGAAACCAAACAATATTTGAGAGTTATTAAGCAGTAATTAACTTTAACCTCACAAATATAAATATAATTTCGTCCCCTCCGCATATTAACACATTCTCAATTTACCCCTCTGGGCTACGGCATGCTATTAATCACAGTACGATGATGACATATATGTAAACAACTCCTTTATTTGTCAATACCGCGGCGGAGGGGTGAGCTATAATGGTTATCAATAGTGAATGTAGCGGGCTGAGGGGCTTCGCGGTCGCCTGCTGAGCGGATTATACTCCTATTGCTAAACAAACCCTCCCTACAATCAGCTGATCACAAAACAGATGTTTGACAACAATCAGTGCTGCCACCCTCGCGGGAGTGGAATCAAAAAGTGGGATTCAAACAATGATAGTTTGTTGTAAAATTAACTCGACAATGTTGCAATACAAGATAAAATTGTACGATTGGACTGGTTGGACATACGGATACTAGGATGGACAGTATGTACCGTGACGTAACTTAAGCCCTAGTTATTATCTGGGAACTATTATAATTATAATAACAAAAGGGAAATAATAACATTATGGCCACCAGTCAGTTTAGTATTCACGTGTTTCTTTTGTTGTTTTTCTTGCTATAATTATTTTACACAAATTTGTTCCCTCATTTAATTTTATCAGTACTTGGGGCCGAGCTTTGCTCGGAGGAAAATAATATATTGACAACTCACTGGTTGTTATTGATGAGCTGTTTATGATGAAACTCCGTTAGTCCAATGTTACATTTTTCAATTTTCAAATTAGCCTATCAAAATTTGGGTTTTCTGGGGTTAAAGACTTTGCCAATAGATTTGTGACCCTCAAAACTCCCATAATTTCAAAGTTTAAGCTGAACCCTTTTGCGCCGGGACTCCGAGATCAATTTTGCATACAATCAAACAAACAATAGACATAAATTGCTCGAATAAGACAGTAGGATTAAATAAGATGTATTAGATCAACGCAAGAGTGTAAAGTGATAACTTTCAAGCCTGTAAATAAAGCAAACGTGCACATCATGTTTGCGCATTCTAAAGAGATACAAATATAATTTTGGTAAGCTTAGTTAGTTTTTAAAACACTACTTTCCTACTTTACATAACTTTTTTCAACAATTAAAACTAATATAATAGTTCCCTATTAAAACGTTAAAACAAAATAAACAAAATAGAAAGTACTTATACGAAAATAATCGTTCATCTTACATGTTCATCTACATTTCCGAACAGTTGCCTATTACAACACATAAAATATCCAATATTATACAAAAAATAATTTTAAATAGATTCCAAATTCTCTTAAGCATCAAGACAACGGTACTCAATTTCTTTACAAACAATTTCATCGACGACCTGCGATTTACCGAGGGGGATCAAGCTGTGAAAGCGGACAACTGGATTTGATCAGATCATTGTAGATCAATCCATCTGAGTTAATCCATCCAAATCCCAGCTTACACGATCGCTTACAAATTGTGAATCCGTAGAGTCGGTGGCGAAGCCCCTCGCGGCGGACCCTAGTGCGGTTGTCACATAGCACCCCCATAGATGTCTCACTGCGGCGCCAGGGCAGCTGGCGAATCAGCCTTTAAGCTAATCTATATTAAAAAGCTAATTTTTAGCGAATTTCCCCTATAGGGAAGAAGCTATTACCGTCTTCGGCATGGTAAGACCTAGACCCGGGACCATGATAACTTTTCGTTTTGAGGTCCCCAGACCCCAAAACACTATTCGTTAGAAACTGTATATATATATATGTGTGTGTGTGTGTCTGTGAGCACGATAACTCTCGTAAAAATGATCCGATTTTGATGAAATTTGGTATAAATGTGTAAAGCAACATTTATGACTAAGTTCGAAAACCAGCCAGATCGCTCCATCCGAAGGGGTATTTTGGGGGGGTTTTGTACCCCAAAAATGTTTTTTTTTTTAATTTTTTACATTACATTTTTGAAAAAATCAAATTTTAGTTTTTATCATTAGATTCAGCTTAAAAAACCACACAATTTGGTATTTTCATCATTTCTCTTCGTCAATTGGTTACCGAGATATTGAAAGTACTAAACACAGTACGTTGTCTAATGTTATTCTTATGGAGGAAAAGAAAATTTTTATATCTCGCTTATTTATGAACGTATACTGACGAAACTTGGTATATGGCTTCATCTGGTTGTGGTCTATTGATATTTGCTCCAAAAAATTATTCTTTGCCAAAGGCACCCGTATCATCAAACCTGCGTACTCAGCCCCATGTTATTCTTATAATTAATAATTAAATGCTATGTCTCCCTTAATTATGAACATAAATTAATAAAATCTGGTTTATGACTTCACCTAGTTGAGTTATATTGATATTAGCATAAAAACCCATTTTTTGTGTTCCTTGCTGCAGCAAACCTGCGTACTCAGCCCCAATGTTATTCTTATGGAGAATAATTAAAATTGTATATATCACCTATTTGTGAATATATTTTTATGAAACTTGGTAAGTGGTTTTATGTAGTATTAAGACATTTATATATCTATTCAAAATTCGCTGAGTAAGCAGGTTTGCTGCTACGGGGGTATTTTTATTTAATGCATATAACGAAATGGAGAATCTTGTTACAATTTTAAGATGTAGTGACAAAACCCAAATATATTACAAATCAAAATGTGCATTAGCTACAAATTGAGTAAATTTCCAAACTTTCTTCAGGACTCCACCCATAGGTGTTAAAATTTGCAATGTTTATCAAAGGCAAATGATTTCATCTGGTCAGAAAATCAATTTACCTTTTACGTTGATGGTTTCATTTAAATAAACGCCTTTTATAAAAATTAGTCTCCCCTAAGACAACGTCATATTAACCTGAAGATGGGTGGTGCCCAAAAATAAGTTGAACATACTACTTAAAATATTCCACCTAAAACATTTATTTTAACAACTTTTATCCTCCCGAGCTATTTATATTCCCGTTTATTCAACAAATAAACAATTCCAAGAGCTGAATTCTTTTTTTAGAATTATAAACTCGAAGGTAACACATCTAATTTCAGTTATTTAATTAATCACTTGTATCTTCTCACATATTAGAATACAGTAATATTGTAATCAGAACCACACTAGTGAAAATGGTGGACCTGTGTTAGATTAAATGTTACCGGGGGTGGAAAAGGTAGACGGCAAAGAACAAAGAACAACCAATTAACCTTATAGAGGGCATCAAGCGCCCGTGACTCCTGCAACCACTGCATATCAGCCCTCAAACAGGCGGTCTATCCTATGCCCTCCTGGGCTAACTGAAAAGGTGTCTGTGTTCATCAGCTGGGGATCATGGTCATACCGAACACGATTCGTCCCCCGCTGATTTCAAACATGGAGGGACCTTGAAAGGGACATGAAGGTGAAATGGAAGCTTGTCAGTGAATAGTCAAAGGTCTTGTGATATCTTCATTTATTTGCTGAACCCAATGATGACCACCAAGGTAGTATAGGTCTGAAAACCCGTCTTTGAAACATGCTAGACACCTAAGTTTTCATATTTTTCAAATCGCCCAATCGCCGAATTAAGATTTGGACATCTTGCTAGCCTAACGGTTAGCGTATTGAACTTCGGTTCAAGGGATAACGGGTTTAAATCTCACGGGTTCCACACAAATTTGAGGGCTTTGGAGCGCTTTCCCTAAAAGCGTTTATGCTCTCTAACAAAAATGCCGCAGGCGTTGAAATATGAAAGAATCCTTAAAGGAACGTCTAAAAAAAGGGAATTTCTGTTAACCATCCACATTATGCGACGAAAATATACTCCACGATAATTATTTTCGTCACAAATTCAGCGAATCCCATCAAAAACGAGAACGAACAGTTTGATTGTTGCCTTGACGTCACTACCAGCGCGTCAGTCCGCAGTGGCGGGAGTGTTTATAGCGCGTCACCATAGCGACCGGGGTTGCTTGGTTACCGTGTTGTTTTCTCGATAAGCGACGCAAGTCTGAGGGTGAGGAGTGATATACGGGGGTTCGTTCCCCGGGGGTCCTCCCTGGATGAGGGCGAGGAGCTCAGGAAATGCAGATTGTACTGACGTCTGAATACCGCGCTGTAGAGAACTCCTAAATAAAGGCACGACTAAAAGCAATTAACGTTTTTTTTTTATTCTTTGAGAGTAAATAAAGAAATTAAATAATTTTTAATAACGATACCAAACAGTAGTAGCCTTGTAGTCGGTAGCCCCAGTCAGTAGCCCCATAGTCAGTAGCCCCACAGTCAGTAGCCCCACAGTAGTAGCCTTGTAGTCACAACTCACAACACTACACAGTATGTTTACACGTATTCTGTACTTACATACAAAACTGTAAATATACACAAAAAATGGTACGAGGGATCGATTTCAACCAGTTACATCGTTCATCATCAGGCCCAATCAGACAATGTGACCGGTGACCTTATGGATGACCGGTGTAGGTTGAAATCGATCGCCTTGTATTATATTTTGTGTATATTTACCGTATGCAAGTAAGCGCAGTATAAATGTAAATATACTTTGTAGTGTTGTGAGGCGAAGTTTATTTATCCTTTTAAATTATAACAACACGTATCATGCTACTAAAGAAATTATATAAAGATACCGCCATACTTTCAGAAGGATCTCCTCAGTTGAGAATATGTCACTGTTATTTAAAAAGTTATTGTCATTTGCAATCACTGAATGAGAAAAACAATGATGGCAAATGCCCACAATAACTTCTTAAATAACATAAACTCACCATCACCAACAATGAACTTTTCAAAAAGAATGTAACGTTATTTTTTGCACCATTATAATTTGCTCGACCTTCTCGAATTAAGTTTTTGATGAAACAATGGTTGTATGATTGTTTAAAGTAGCTTTTAATATTGAACTTTACAAATTTAAATCGAAAACAAATTAAATTACTGTACTAGAGTTTCCAAAGAGGGTACTGCATATAGCATAAGATGGCGAGAAATGGCATTTTGTTTAAAACTACAGATCAAGTTTGATAGATTCAAAGTACCGCGATTTAAACGTAAGTGTGGGCAAAGAAGAATAATAACATTGTGTTTGCATACTACAGTTAAAGGATGGTAAACAGAAAAAAGTTCAAATTGGGCTAAACATAAATGTGCCAAAGAAAAAGAATAAAATTATTAAATGTGTTTGCATACTACAGTTAAAGGGTGGTAAACAAAAGAAATTTCAAATTAAACTACTCAATTAAAAAACTTTTTAAGAATAATATAACAACTTTATTGTTTAGTAAGTGTAATTACCTATTTTAAAACATTTATTTATACATTATATAAAGCACCTACCAATATAAAGTATTAAAATTAAAAAAAATATTGTTTAAACAAGAGAATAAGCTATTTCATAATAATATAAGAATATCGACAAAAATGAATAAACTTTTCAATCCAGAATATCTTTACACGTTAACTGAACCAAGAACCCACAGTAGCTCCGAGGTAGCCGGCGGCGAACCGTGTATTAATTAATCAATATTTTCGATGGTGGTATTCGATACTTTGTGGATTGATTGTTCCAGACCGGTCAAGTCCGGTAGCCTTCCACTAACCGGTATTAACTATGGGGCTACTGACTTCAAGGCTACTGACTGTGGGGCTGCTGACTGTGGGGCTACTGACTGTGGGGCTACTGACTATGGGGCTGCTGACTGTGGGGCTACTGACTGTGGGGCTGCTGAATGTGGGGCTGCTGACTGTGGGGCTACTGACTGTGGGGCTAAAGACTACAAGGCTACTGACGCGCGCCGAAAGTAGTGTAACATTGTGATGGAAATTATGCCCTTTGATACCATCGATGGCCTTTGGTGTACGGTTGACCGCGCACCGTGGACGGCCTTGTGTATAGGTGCGGTTGGGATAACAGAGAGGGTTACTTGGAATTACGCTTTGTTAAGAATAAATTGACGATGCGGATGTTTGAAATATAAATTAGAGAAATGTTTTTGTAGAGATTGATTGAAGCAACTAGTAATGAGTATTGGAGGATACTAGTTTGGAGCTAGACTTTTGAACCAGTGCCCATCTATAAGAAGCTAGTTTAAGAGCGGGCTCTAGTAATGAGACATTTCGCGTTATTACCTGTTTGTCCCTTAAGTCCAATAACTTTAAAATCCCGTCCCTTCTCAACGGATTATTTGAAATAGTTGAGTTATGGCTTATTTTAATGAGTCAAAAAGTTCCTAGCAATTCCAGTGAGTAGAATGCATATGCCATAAACAGTTAACCCATACAAATTTGCAAATATTGAAACATTGGAACAGTTTTCATATGTGATATAAAAACTCTCCTCATTGAAATTGCTAAGTTTCATTTAGCTTTTTAATACAAGCCATAAATAAATATTATCAGATAATTCGTTGAGTAGAGACTGGATTTGAACGTTGACATTGGCCTCATGGGATGATTCTTCGTTAAATAGGATTTATGAGTTTACTATTTAAATTGTTTAGGCATCGTCATAAATACTTAACAGACAAATTTAAGCCCTTTGTTAAAACTGGTTTAACGTAAAGTATCCAATTCACTGAAAAGCTTGCTGTAAATGTCTTAATTTGAACTCAAATCTGCTAGACTGGAATTGTTAAACAAACAAACGTCCCTAGAGGACCTTACGGAATTGTTGAAATAAGCTCCACGCTGGAAGTGTTAACGTCTTGTTGAAATATTTGTAGACTCGGCAAACTTGCTGTTACAAGACTGATCGGAACAAACAAATTGAGAGTTTACCTTCTCACTGTCAGTTATCCTACACCCCCACCTCCCCCTCCGCGGATGTATATTCGCGTGTCTGGTAGCGCAGTGTGCCGCGACGGTCAGAATCAAGGGTTACTGAAATTTGAAATCTAGCTTTGAAGAGTTTTAAAATAATTAAAACTCAAATGATTGTTGAATACGCATCTGCATAAGCTATGATTAACATAAACAACGCGAGCCTTAGCTAATTACTCTGTGTTTGCCGAGGAAATCATCAGCTCTAATTATAACTTCACTGGGTACGAATTAAACTCTGGAACATTTTATTATTACGTGTTGAGTGAAGCAAGAAGACAAAAGAGGAACCTCCTATAAAATTGTCTTCCGCACGTTGATGTTTCCGGAGCCGAAATGCGTAAACCGGAAGCGGAAAAAAGAACATTACATTGCTACTGGGCAAACGTGAATAAAGAGCTTTCACCAGTCACGTTACGTTGTTTTGACCTTCGCGAAGGACGTTATTTTAACAGTTAGTTTTTAGAAATTTGTCCAGTTTTCAGTTTCTACATGGATTAAATTAAACTTGTAATATATTGTTTTAATTTGAATTTATTAAAAACCGGACATTACATCTTAAAAACACACGAATGTGTGCCGGCGTGTTCAAACACGATACGATATATATATGTTAGATATATCTAACATTGTTTATTATTACTCTGTGTTTGTTCTTTTAATATCGACAGTGAAATTTGCTGTTATTCTAAAACATAATAATTTCCCCCTTCATAATTTGTTTCTTATTATAAGAATCTACACCACACTGATGGTGAGAAATGACTTAAGTATGACGCAAGTCGATTAGTCAATAGAAACGTTGACATTTATTTACTACCTACACTGGGTACACTGGGAACGTGCATTTTTCCCAGCCAACATTTATCTCCTCCAAGGCTCTGCTCCACCCCGTCAACGCAACGCCCCCGCGCGATCACTTGGCCAGATTGCCTACCAACAAAGCAGCTCGTGACGGGGTGTAAGAGGAGGCAAGTAGGTGTAAATCGGACGCGGGAGGAACAATTAAGGCGACAATACGAGGCGAGAGACTGCCGATGGGATCGCCACTATTCCGAGAACCGGCTGAATAATTAGTTGGCGAGGCGAGGCCATATATCGAGAGATGAGGCTGCGATTGCTGGGCCCGTACATAGGTGAAATCAATTACCCCAGTGGGACAATTATCTGCTACCGTGCTGTATCTGATGGGCCGCGGCATTCTCACACTTAATGAAACTCCGGCCCACGCGGATCACCGACACCTAGTCGTGGATCACGGGGATCTGGGAGTGAGGAGGTGAAGAGGTGAAGCGAGGAAGCTGCAGTGACAACATCTCTTACATGGTAAATTCAAAAATTGTTCTCTTGGTTGTCCAGAAGGGACAGTAGCCATACTTGATCATTAAATATTCTCAGTCTCCATGATTTTAATCGCAATCTCGGCCGTCAATCGGGGTTGATATTATGTCCAAAGGTAATCAAATGGAACAATCGTGGATTCATGGAAACCTGACTATTGAGATCTAAAACAGGAGGTGTGGTTTGATCCCAAACTGATCTTACTGTAATGTATAAAGCAATTATTTCCTTGCCATTGATAATTTTTAAACGTTGTATCAGAAAAATATGACCTTTTTAATGAAACAGGTCACATAAATAATCAAACTATATACATTATAGAGTGTCAAAATAAAATATCATACACCTTGCACTTGTGACGGATGGACAAAATAGAAACCAAATCGAGATGTGAAGATTTCTTTTGCCAGTTTTGTGTAAGGACTTACCTTGAAAGTAGCTCTTGGTGCGCAGGTAGCTGACGGACAGCCGCAGAATGCTGAGGCGGTCCAACTTGCTGAGGATGTTCTGCTCGAAGGGCAGCAGGTTCGCCAGCGTGTCCAGCTCCGCGTTGAGCCGCTCCCTGTGTCTCTTGCTGGGGTTGCTCTTGGTGACCCCGTCCTTCGGCGGCGGCTTCAAACTGTTAAACAAACAAATCTGAATAATTTGTGCTCAGGAATTGCTGATGGAAAGGAAGTCTGTCTGAAGCGGTTGGTGTTGTCTCATCATGTCCTGAAACTACTCAAGTTCCGGTTGGTGGTGTCTCATCATGTCCTGAAACTACTCAAGTTCCGGTTGGTGGTGTCTCATCATGTCCTGAAACTCCTCAAGTTCCGGATGGTGGTGTCTCATCATGTCCTGAAACTACTCAAGTTGTAACATTCCGACACACTACTCAAGGTCTGGCGCTCTTACCGATGACAGGTTATTTTTACACTATCCTTAATTTGTGTAAAGTTAGTAATTTATATTAGCATTTATTTTAATTTTTAGGAAGTAAATATGCTAAAAAGAGTGTGGATGGGGCAACCAGTGGGAAGACGACCGCTGGAAAGGCCACAACGAAGATGGAATGATCAAGTGAAGCAGGAGAGTGTGGATGGGGCAACCAGTGGGAAGACGACCGCTGGGAAGGCCACGACGAAGATGGAATGATCAAGTGAAGCAGGAGCGTGTGGATGGGGCAACCAGTGGGAAGACGACCGCTGGGAAGGCCACGACGAAGATGGAATGATCAAGTGAAGCAGGGGAGTGTGGATGGGGCAACCAGTGGGAAGACGACCGCTGGGAAGGCCACGACGAAGATGGAAAGATCAAGTGAAGCAGGGGAGTGTGGATGGGGCAACCAGTGGGAAGACGACCGCTGGGAAGGCCACGATGAAGATGGAATGATCAAGTGAAGCAAGAGAGTGTGGATGGGGCAACCAGCGGGAAGACGACCGCTGGGAAGGCCACGACGAAGATGGAATGATCAAGTGAAGCAGGAGAGTGTGGATGGGGCAACCAGTGGGAAGACGACCGCTGGGAAGGCCACGACGAAGATGGAATGATCAAGTGAAGCAGGAGAGTGTGGATGGGGCAACCAGTGGGAAGACGACCGCTGGGAAGGCCACGACGAAGATGGAATGATCAAGTGAAGCAGGGGAGTGTGGATGGGGCAACCAGTGGGAAGACGACCGCTGGGAAGGCCACGACGAAGATGGAATGATCAAGTGAAGCAGGAGAGTGTGGATGGGGCAACCAGTGGGAAGACGACCGCTGGGAAGGCCACGACGAAGATGGAATGATCAAGTGAAGCAGGAGAGTGTGGATGGGGCAACCAGTGGGAAGACGACCGCTGGGAAGACCACGACGAAGATGGAATGATCAAGTGAAGCAGGAGAGTGTGGATGGGGCAACCAGTGGGAAGACGACCGCTGGGAAGGCCACGACGAAGATGGAATGATCAAGTGAAGCAGGGGAGTGTAGATGGGGCAACCAGTGGGAAGGCGACCGCTGGGAAGGCCACGACGAAGTTGGAATGATCAAGTGAAGCAGGGGAGTATGGATGGGGCAACCAGTGGGAAGACGACCGCTGGGAAGGCCACGATGAAGATGGAATGATCAAGTGAAGCAAGAGAGTGTGGATGGGGCAACCAGTGGGAAGACGACCGCTGGGAAGGCCACGACGAAAATGGAATGACCAAGTGAAGCAGGGGAGTGTGGATGGGGCGACCAGTGGGAACACGACCGCTGGGAAGGCCACGACGAAGATGGAATGATCAAGTGAAGCAGGAGAGTGTGGATGGGGCAACCAGTGGGAAGACGACCGCTGGGAAGGCCACGACGAAGATGGAATGATCAAGTGAAGCAGGAGAGTGTGGATGGGGCAACCAGTGGGAAGACGACCGCTGGGAAGGCCACGACGAAGATGGAATGATCAAGTGAAGCAGGAGAGTGTGGATGGGGCAACCAGTGGGAAGACGACCGCTGGGAAAGCCACGACGAAGATGGAATGATCAAGTGAAGCAGGATCTCAGGAGGCTAGGAGCAAGTCTGGAGCTGGCAGAGAACAGGCAGATGTGGAGGTAAATGGATGGCGAGGCTAAAAATCACTTGAGATTTGTGTGGCCACGGGGGTAAGTAAGTAAGTTATGCACGAATAACAATGTTTTTAGTCAACTTGATATCAACATTACTGCTTAGTACACTTGACGCAGAATATCTTAAGCTGTGGGAACTGTTTTCAGTTCAAACAGTTGGATTGGAGCGAGATTTAGACATAGGTAATCTGTCATCTGTTGTTTCCATCATCTGTTCACTCATTTAAACGTAATATTTTTGTTATGTAAATAAAATAACTGTTCATCAGTCTATCTCAGTCAGTCCGGCAGTGGAGTAAGTCAAAGCTCAAGATATTCCGCGTGGTGTTTAATTCCTGTCCGAACAATTAAAAAAGGTTGGATCTTATTTAATAAAACAAAACTATCAATAAATAACAACTATTTTTGCGTATCACCATAAATACTGAAGTAGACTTCTCATTGTTATTGTAAAATGTGTCCCTAGTTATGTGTATGCCAGGATTGAAGGAGGTCGTAGTTTACAATAATCACCAACAGAGTATACTGCTGTCAACTATTACTTATCCTCTCAAGGAGGGAATAATATAACAGTTGGTGTGTCAGGAAGCAAACATAAGTTGATTATCACTTGCTTTCTGGGGTGGAGATATTTTAAAAGTTAACGTAAATAACTTAAATAAAAAGTTGACAGTAGCACAATCTGTCGGTGACCCAATCAAACTACTTCAATTTTAAATTCTAGCATACACTAAAAGTAGAACAGCTGGGCCATATGGATGGGATGTCTCCTTCAGTATTTATAGTCAATGGTATCACCATCTAAAGTATTTCTTATGCAGAAAGCAGGTTTACGAAGTGACATCCCTGTGGGGCACTTCGATTGTTTTACGTGATTTACACTGAACGACCGCCTCACCCCGATGCGCTCCGCGGCTAGACACATAAAACATTAATTTTCTCAAGTCGTTACGGCGTAAGGGTTGGGTTCGACGCGCTACCGTCGTAAGTAGTCATTTGGCTCACAAATTGGCCGTAAACCAGAATCGGAGTTTGAAGATAAAGGAGACGGATGGTCGAAGGTGTCGGGGTTAATCGGCATTTAACCCGAGAAGTCGTAAAGACTAATGAACAAGGTGCAAAAACGAGTGAAGTTATCGGCATAGGTGTCTGTCGAGAACCGAGTGCAATGAGGGGGTGGCGGGGTCGGGGGTGCGGGGAGGGTGGGATCGTCTGTGGCTTGCGAGAGTCAATGTGTGAAAAGAGTGTCTGTAGAGGTCCTGGATCGCTTAAACACACTAAAAAAGGATAACAGATTAATGAAATGTATTTAGAGCATTTATGACTTACAGAGGAGTGAAGCGGAAAAAGTCTGAGTATGATTAGCGATTAATTAAGAAAAGAAGTAATATCTGTTAATCTAGACGTCACGAAAAGTCTTATGTGATTATCGATTAACTTAATAGTGATCACTGTTTTATCTAAGACACCGTGAAAAGTCTTATGCGATTATCGATTAACTTAATAGTGATCACTGTTTTATCTAAGACGCCGTGAAAATTCTTATGTGATTATCGATTAACTTAATAGTGATCACTGTTTTATCTAAGACGCCGTGAAAATTCTTATGTGATTATCGATTAACTTAATAGTGATCACTGTTTTATCTAAGACGCCGTGAAAATTCTTATGTGGTTATCGATTAACTTAATAGTGATCACTGTTTTATCTAAGACGCCGTGAAAATTCTTATGTGATTATCGATTAACTTAATAGTGATCACTGTTTTATCTAAAACGCCGTGAAAATTCTTATGTGATTATCGATTAACTTAATAGTGATCACTGTTTTATCTAAGACGCCGTGAAAATTCTTATGTGGTTATCGATTAACTTAATAGTGATCACTGTTTTATCTAAGACGCCGTGAAAAGTCTTATGTGATCAGCTTCAGTGTGATTAATCTTAACTTATTAGTAATCATTGTTAATCTAAGACGTCGCCGTCACAACAAAGACGTTTTCAAGGCAAATTGGATCAATTGTGTAGAATGGTTATAATGTTTTGTATAGCTTAGTTTCTGACGAGGATAGAATCTTTTGCCATATCATTAATTTAGCTCAATAACCAAAAGCTGTTGGGACCGGAGTCGAACCTTCAGACAACTTGTTGATGTTGGCCCTGATGGCAAACCCCATATGTGAGGTTATCCACTACGCTAACAGACATAATTTACCTACTCCATTACAAAGATCGATAAAACGATTATTTGAATGGTTTAACAATAAAAAGTTGATGTAAAGCGGTTTAAATGCATAATTACTGATACTACTGGTATGAGAGAGTTAAGCCAAAATCATTTTAAAAATCAGACTGATCTTCGTGTTTTGCGTGACTAGTTGATACATTTGGAGTTAGAGTTAGTATTAAACTTTAAATAAATGTTGTTTTAATGTAATTTTTTCTACTCAACTGAATTTCAAATGCACATTTCCGTTTTGTTTCTCCGCACAATATTATAAATAAGCAACAGAACTAAATAGTATGCTTTGTTTAAAAGTAAGTACCTGTGGGCCGAGCTTTGCTCGGTGAAAAGCCAGTCAGTTTGTTTAGATGACTTGGAGCATATTTCACTACTTCCCCTACTGATAATCAGATTTGTATAACTCATTTTCCTCTTTTCTACATTTTTAAGATCACTCCAGTTGTTATTTATAGCTCAATGTCCCTTTGATTTATTTTACTACTCTATATATGTAATCTTCACGCAAATCTTTTAATCTCTGCTCTCAGGAAACCACGTGTTAATAATCATAAACAACATGAGTATTACTTTGACAGTTCCCTGGTTGATTATGAACAGCTGTTACAATTCTTTTGTTTTGATTTGAAACTCCATAAGCCCAATGTTAATTTTTTTAAGTTTTCATTTTGATTTTTTTACATTATTTGATTTTTCCTGGGTATGAGGCCTGTCTAGAATATATTTTTATCCCAGAAATTAATTATTTCGAACATTTGAAGGCAATCGTTGGAGCCGTTTTTGAGATCAGTGTCGCAAGCAAGCAAACCTTACCTATATTAGAGTATGGGATTGTTGGTGGTGAGTTTACGTTTTATGAAATTATTGCGGACGCTTTCTATCACTGATTAGGGAAAAAGCTTCACGGCGTTTAGGGATCTGGATACTTCTCACCTGAAGACGAGGTCAGATTCCAGATCCCGAAATGTCTTAAAAAAAGTTGTTATCAGTGATATATAATGATTTCTTAAATAACAGTAAAGTTCCTGGGGGGCAAGCATAAGCATTGCTCGGGGGAAGTCAGCCAGTTTGTTTAGATGACTAATTTTTCCCCACGTCCTCCTGCTGACGAGCAGATTTCCTTAGCTCATTTGCCTAATTTATGCATATTTAAGGTCACTCCAGTTGTTATTATAGATCAACGTCCCTTCGGGTAGCATTTTCACGCATTTATTTTTGTATACGCATCGCTCTATATGTAAAATCTTCACTCGATGGTTTTAGTCACTTTTCTCGGGAAACCACATATTTAAAACATAAGATTACTAATTGATTATAAATAGCTGTTATGTTTGTTTTTTTTACTTAAATTTGAAACCCCATAAGCCCAATGTTGATTTGTTTTATTTTTAAAATTATTTTTTTACATGATTCGATTTTTTTGAAAATGGGACTTGCCTCGAGCAAATTTTGAGTCCATAAATTTGTCAATTACAACGTTTAAAGAAAATCGTCGGAGCCGTTTTTGAGATCAGAGTTGCAAGCACGTACGCATTCCTGAATCATATTAGAGTATATGATAGGGTAGCGTCTCGGTAAACTAGCGTGTGGCTGATTTAAAACGAGGAAAAGAGAGAAACGAGCAGAGTCTGACAGGGAATTAGTCAGTGTATGAATCGCTCTGCCATTTGATGTTTAATTAGTGTACGTTTCAGAGCACGACAGCTCGCTCCCACACCACACACCACACACCACACAGACACTGGTGAAAGTCTCAGAGTCGCCATTGACTGCTGTCCAACTCAACAATGATATCTGAGCGTCTCGGACTTCGGTTCAAGGGGTTCCCGAGGTGTACAATACGGGCTGAGGGGGCTCCAGTCACGAAGTGATGTTTCTATTTGTTCCCTCCACAAAGCCATGGTTAACGTTCAAAGCCCATCCCTCCTCAGCGAACTATCAGATATCGTTGATTTATGGCCCAAAACGTCGATATCGCAAAGAATAATCAGTCATTAAAATACAAAAATACTTAATATTTACAATTTTTATGAGTGAACTATTTGTACCATCGAAATTTTGCTCACTGAAATCGCTAGGTATTTTTTAAATGAATCATGAATAAACGATTCGGATAATCCATTGAGGAGAGACGGAATTTGAAAGTTAACATTGGTCTTACGACAGGAGCAGGTAGAAGCCAGTGACTGGAGCCCCCTCTTTAGAGGTTATTTAGTACAGTGAAAGTACCGTACCGTAGTTAAGAGATCGGGAGGGACCTGATTTTTTTTAAATAGGGCGTCAAAACATAGTAAAGGTCCTGAAACCCCTAACTACATGTCAGTTTTAAACATACCTATTTGATCAAACGGTGCCTCACACCTCACACTATCTTTATATATAATTATGTAAGCGAAATTTTTAAGTCAAAATTGTGGGAGTTTGGCAAACCGCAGGATGATGGCTCAAATTAAAGGTCTCGATCCCAGGGACTCGGGAAAAATAGCGATATTTCTTAAAAATTACCAGCAAACGATAAATAACGTAAAACATCCCCCATAAGAAAAGCATGGGGATTTAAAAACCTCTGCATTTGTTTCCATTAAAACATGTGATCAAGTTCTACTTTGTTTACGAACTGACATGTGTTCCTACTTACACTGTTTTTACTCAGCATTTAAAGAGTAAAGAGATCGGAGTGTTGGAGCAAGGTTAGGGGCTATGGCCCCTTCAAGCCACTAGTACTTACTAAACACATAATTTCGTAGAGAAAACCCATTTTATATCTGAAAAACGAAATTCCTAATTTATATATACCCGATATGTAGATGCTAATATGCTCGTTTGAATAAACTATTTGTTTTCAGGACCAAGGTCTATAAGACTCATATTGTCGAATAGCTTTCTAAATATCCAAGCCTACCAACTTATGCAGGTAAATTATAAGAAAGTACTAGGTAAAACTAAGCTGGTCACAAGTACCTGAACCGCCCCCACACGGGGCACGGGCGCGCGTTCCGCCGTTTGGCAGACTTCCGGGCCAGCGACCTTGGCAGCGTTGCATGTTTTTATCGGAGACGCGGCGGAGAGGCCGTCTTGAGGTTCGTGCCACAGACATTTTTAATTCATCGCAGAGTAAATGGTCCTCCTCACGAATAGTAGAGTTGTAACGTAAGGTCTCGTGCGTGGCGGGCCATGAATGGGCCATTGATGCCGTCCCGCTCACGTCATTGGCTCGTTTATAACTGAATGACAGCAGCCGCGCTCCTCTCCGCTCGATCTGATAGCCGCTGTTGCCATTTGCCGTGTTGCTATGTTGCCGTGTTACCGTGTTACCATTGTCGTGTGGCTGCAGTGAGAAATGGACCCGACATGACATCCGTTGAATTTACATCACAGTCTAAACTGTTGAAGCTATTGAACGTGCATAATACTAGTGTATGATTGAAGCAGTGATGCAGGCACTTGTCTGAAAGAGAAATGGACCCTAGTGGATTGTACAAATGCAAGGTTTGAGTCTATCTGCTACGTAGATGTTTAAACGCTTGACTGTCTGAAACTTACGCTACTAATGCCAGAAGCACTGATTGTGAAAATTATGATTATTTAATTTTAAAAAATACATTACTGTCGTTTAATTATTAATAATAATGTACTACAGCCTCACAAACCTGACAAAATTTTAACTTGAGTTGTCAAGTCACGTGACGTCTAAACAGAGCTCATTAGGACAAGGGTCAAGTGCAAGCTTATACAATTTTAGTAAATCCATGCAATTTTAATACACAGTATTACTTAGGCAACAACTTATATAAAGAATAATAAAAAGTACTTAAACTGACGTCAATTTCTCAGAGAGGGTTGAATTCAATAATCTGTTTGTATATAATTTATAAACAAACAGTATTATGAATTCGACCCGCAATAACAACTATAAAACGTCCCAGGTTAAGGGTAGGAAGAGATGGAAGCAAATGTTATTCATATCTGCAGTTATTTCAAAAAATCTTACAATAAAACAGCTGGGACATTACATTTCCGGAATCCGACGATATATTTGTATAGATAATATATCTTCTTATCTCTACAGATTGAGCTAAGGGTCAAATTAACTGTCGGTCTATTTAAAACTATTTACGTTAAATGTTGAAACAAAGTGGCAATACTATCTGCATGTTCAAGAACGTGCAGCCAAAGAAAAACTAAGTTTAGAGCAGAAAATGTGGCATAAAGTCAACGTCTGGGAACCTTCAGTCAATGAGTGCAGAGTCTTATAAGAAGAACACGTCTTATGTGCCAGAGTCTGTCAGTATTTGAAAATTGCCGTGCTAGTTTTGCGCTCGGCCACGAGGTAGCGCGCGCTGTCTACCCAGCCTCTCCTCCCCCCCCGACCGACGCCACAGCCAACCCCGTCCTACTACAAGAGCGAAGGGACCTAGGCAACACCTCGTGTTTTCGGTACCGGTCTGCAGTGCTAGAGGCGCTTCACAGCGGCGGGGCGCAAAACTACGGATTTCCAGCGCGCCAACTTCAAATAAGCGACAGAATTTTTAACACAGGACCTGTTCTTCTTATAAGACTCTGTATTCATTGCTTCAGTCCTTTTTCTGCCACGGCGAGGTTCTCAGTCCAACAAGAATAAGTCACTAATACACCAGCAAATAAACTGGAAAGTTTAACAACTTTTAGTGACTTTCTAAATTAGTAACAATTACAGGCCAATGTCTGAATTCATCGGTGGGTCCGACCAAGTTATTCAACCGCGATTCGCTTTTCTACTCTCCCTAACGATTTTACAGTAATTAAAGAAGACGTCTTGATTTAAATGTAATTCCAGAATGCGGGCAATTAAACTAAAATTAACAATTTGACTCCAAAATAACAGTTTTAAAATGATGATTTAATTGTAGGGGTTCAGAGGCCGCGTTCGCGCACCGTGAAGCAATAAACACTCCTCTGTTATAACTCTACTGCAGAAAGAAATAACTTCCACTACTAGTCGCAACTATTCTGACTACTGGGCATGTAACACTGTGGTGGAACTACTTTTATATATTTAAACCGAAGATTTTGGAATGATTTCAAGTAGAAAATCCGCAGTGCCAAATATGCAGGTATTTTTGCCACAAACCTAAAAATATTGCAAATTACTGGTGTAAAAGGTTTGTCAGTATTTCTACGTTTGTCAAAAAAATGTCCGAATTTCCCCCATTGGCTCTAAAGGTTGGATTTATTATATACGGTGGACGATGGTTTTATTTGGTCAGATGATTAAATAAACATGAGTATGTTGGTCGTACACGTTTCTTAGTTTCTCCATAAGCTTCTCCATATAATGCAGCATAAATGCTTCCTGGTGTAACAGGGATCACCAGGCCTTGTTACATTCTGGTATTTCTCACTGTTCAATGCGAAATTTCAAAATAGTATTTGACCTTTTAGTCAATTTCCTATGGAAAAGTGAACTTTTAGCATGACCCGCTCGGTGAAACTTAAGCACGGGACCAAACGTGACCCCCTGAACACGTTTTGGGGGGTCGTTCAAAATTATTTATCTATATATTTATCTATTTATTTATATATATGTGTGTGTGTGTGTGTGTGTGTGTGTGTGTGTGTGTATGCACTCTAGCGTTTGCATTTTTGTCCGATTTACTTCAAATTTGGTAGGGATGTTCCTTTCTATAATCAGTTGGACAAGTTCGTTGGGCAAAACAATCGGGAAACTCTAAACGCCTTTTTTGGGGATTATTCTTTCAAATTTCGAGTTTTTGGGCCCGAAAAGGGTCAGAAAAGCCTCGGACCTAAAATAAATGCTTATATTAAGATGGGAATTAGTGAAGCGAAAGTTGTAAGCCCTCTCTTGTCATTCTAGCATAAATATTCACCGAGTTATTAAAGAAAATGTATATCAGCTAAACACAGTACGTTGTCTTATGGGGTTTTTTTTTAGAAAAGCATGTTATTCATTTGTTGGTATATTTGTATCATCCCCAGCAACCTCGCGCCTACTTTCAAGCCTGACTGGACCTTCTATAATGCGCAAAATTGTATTCCTAGCATTGCAGGTAAATGAAACCAGGAGCATCAGAACAGCCAAAAAATCAATGTTTTCAGATTTTAATAAAATTGGAATAAATGTATGTTTTTACACTGGTTTTGACTTTTAATAGTTTTGTATGTGAAAATTCACTTCCCTCACGTCAGCGTGCTGCGTGCGAACTCGTTTAAATTGCTTTCTAGAAGTATTTTTCCAACGAGGTTATACCACAGGCAGTTTTAACCCAGTTTTCAATTAAACTCGCAGCACGGTACCCTAGGGTTCGTCCAAGTGCACAAACTGTTCATTTTCTGTTTCAAACATCAGGAATTATTCACATTCAAACATAGGATGAGACAAGGATGAAAATCATCCAGGTTCAATATTAAAGTTACTTAGTGGAGATACTGTATGGCCAGCTAATACACAAGGGGTGACACAACGTTAATCCATCATAATATTTCATTACTTTGTCTACTTGTTTTTGATTAGTTTTATTACAAGATTACCGTTATGTTATCCTAGCAGATCGTTATACGCCGATTACGTTTCATTATTGGTTTCTTGGTTGGCTTTTTTATAAGCAATGAAGGGGGTAACCTACCCCTCGCCCCCCTATTTACCCCCCCCCCCCCTATTTACGCCCACTATAGCCGGTCATTCAATTCACCTCCTCATAATATGTCCATAGTATTAAGCTAATATTTTTTTAAACGAAATTGTTTGTGTGTAGTAAACATAAAGAATTTTGATGCTACACTATAACTGTTCGATACAATTTATCCAATCGATCCAAACTCGACTTTAAAGCCCAGTGGTCCGCCGCGGACACCCAACCGCACACCGCATGTCCACTATTTACCTTGGACTGAGGTTTGAAACCATCAAAACAACAAACCGCTTTCCAGAAAAGAGCGAAGAGCAGACTCACACTGTTTCCTGTCGGGCTTTTTATCACTTGTAATTTGGAAAAAACTGGGCCCAATTGTGTGACGGCTCTAACTAGTTTATAATTGGCGCAACCCTTCCACTGCGCCCCTATGTAATCAGCCGCGTCTGTCTGTGGCGCATGCAGTCGACGGTACCGAGTCCAAACTACCGTAGTCAACTGGCATGACGGAAATCAACGCGGTCAATCAAATAGTGTTCACTTCCGGTTCACATTCATCAGTTTGTGGTGTTGTTGGTTAAAATATGGATTTTAAAGTTGTAATTTGTAGTTCTTCAAATATTACCACCTTAGTGATCAAGGTTCGTAGAGCTTTCAGACAAGGTGCGCTGAGTCGATCTATTTAAGGTTTTCTACTTTACCGGAAGAGACCTCGTAAAAACAGCTGGAAGGTCACGTGATCACCAATCCAATCTGCAATGTTGCTGGAAGCACGATATTTATCGTACGAGTACCATATTTTCCTCATCAGTGTAATTAGAATTAACATTGTTTAACTGCTTACATTCTATGATCAGCTGTTATTTTATGAAACTAATTTATTGTTTTGATTTATTTGTATTATTAGATTAATCGATTAAGGGTTTAAATGTTCTTTCTGCATGTCCAGTGACAATTTAAAAATAGCTGTACCATTATTATACCCTTAAGGTTGGCTACACTTTATGGTATGTTGTGGATTTATGAATCAGCTGGACAACCTCGTAAGACATCTTTGCTGCGAACATTGCTCTTATGTAAATAAGCACACCTGGTCTGAAAGCTCTACGAACCTTGCTTAGTGATTAACCCACTTGATAAGCCACCTCGGCAGATCACCAAACTAACCCTACACAATCATATGGTCATGTGATGTGGGTAGGTTATTCGTTCTATAAACGGGAGTTTTATAGTCACCCCCCATGTTAAGCACTCTTCCTTTCATTTGCCTCTTTTCTGCACGTTTAAGATCACCCCAGTTAATATTTTAACTCACTGTCCCTTAAGGTAGTATTTTATACACATTTGATTAATTTGTATAGCATATCATCTACATGCGATTTTCAATCATTGTTTTTTTAGTCACTGTTCTCAGAACACCACACGTGCTAACTCAACAAGTAGCATGTGAATATTACTTTGATCGTACTCTGGTTGTTTATGAACAGTTGTTAAGATTATTTTGTTTTGGTTTTAATCTCCATAAGCCCATAAGCTCAATTGTTTAAGAAATTTTCAAATTAGATTTTGTAATAAATTTTTCCTGGCGATAAAACCTGACTAGAACTTATTTATAACCTAGAAAATAGTTATTTCCAATATTTGAATGAAATCGTTGGAGCCGTTTTTGACAGTTGCAAGCAAGCAAGCAAATATTACACATATTGAAGTACGGTATAGGATGTGATTCAACGAACTTAAATATATATATATAGTTCTCATTTGAGATGTAAACAAACGAGTGCAATGTTTTTTAGCAAACATCTGATCAGAAAAACAAAAGTTGAATTTTAAAAGAAACTAGTAGCCTGTCGCAGCTTCGCTCACGATCACAACGTAATATTATACTGGCATTCCTGTATAAATATTGTGTTACCGTTCCAAAGCCAACATGACCTGCTGATTAACTTTGTTTACTCTATCCAGCTGATTGCTTAAAACTTATAGTTATTTCCCAATGTTAAGCTTTTGGGAAAACACTCAACTTTAAGGGGCCCCAGTAATCACCATGTAATCACTCACAAATTATTTTTCTATAAAAAAAGTTTCCTGCACAACTTCACGTTAGGATCTTTCCAATGATACCAACAACATGAAACCCAGTAGTTTAGGGGGAGTGGTTGTCACAAAAAACCTGCTCGCCTATTAAATAAGTATAGATTATTGTTCTCCTTGTGTGTTGGAAAATTGTGTTTATTTTCTTTATGAAGAACGGATGAACAAATTGCACATAATTTTATAGTATATATTGGTGTTGCCATGGGAACGGCGGGTGCAGAGGGTAAAATGGCGGCCACAAAGGCTTCACTTTATATTTGAGAATATCACTATATTGAGAGCTACAGATGTATCAAGCTCATTTGATGGGATTCATAGAAACTCTTCACAGCTTTAGCCCTTTACCCAGTCGCTCACCGGAGATCGTCGGGCCGGAACGCTGACGCTCGCCGTGATGGATTAATTAATCTCGTGACCCAGCGCTGTTCACGAGAACTGTAAACCTGTCTGGAATCAATACTTAATGTATTGGGCTTTATCGCCCCCAGCTATTGGAAGAGGTTATAGTGCAATTACGGCGCAACTAGCTATTTATTAGTTCCTATTGCGAAATATTAGCTCAATGAGAGAAACTAGCGTTGAAGACTTCCTGGAAATGTGAGACAGTAGAAAGTTATGGGTGAATTTACCATTGATTAAGCTCAAAGAGTGACGGTTTTGACTGCTGTTCAGGTATGTGACGTTAGACCGTCCCAGGATCTTAAAAAAAACAAGTCTGACACCCATAAATTGCGTACTTTAATGAAGGTACTTTGTGTGAAAATCCAAGGAAAACTATATGGTTTTACGATTAACCCTCTTCTATTTGCATACATAATAGAAAAGGATCTAATTCAAATACAATTAATTAACAAATTTTTAGGTTAAACAGCTGTGCAAATTTTGTTTAATTTTCAAATCAATCGAGAGAATGAGCGGGACTCTAGGGCTCAGTACCTAGAATTAATAAACTATTTATTATATTAACTAACCTAATAATTACCTATTTTTATTTTTTTTAAATGCGTGACTTTAAAAAAATGTAAGTCAGTATATATTCAAATTAGTAGTCATTAGTATAGTAGCACTTAAACTGTAGTGTACCAACCAACCGTGCATAGCCCAACCAATCACCAACCACTCATAACCAATTTACCAACCAACTTTAAAGATAGGTATAGGAGAAGGTAAAAAATGAGACTTTAAATTTAAAACTAAGTCACTATATTTTTCGCTGCGTCGAAGCGCAAGAATTAAATCAATGAATTACTTGTAATCCAATTGAAGCACAAACAGATGGCTTTTGAAAGTTTTGATATACTTTTAACCTTCACAAACGTATCAATGTTCGCCCACTTCTCTGACTTAAAATCTCTTGTGGCTTAAATTTACGCGAGGGAAGTAAAAGTATTAATATTCGAAAGTAAAATTAAAAGGGAAGCAGATTTGAGCGATGTGATTGTGTAATTAACTTGTGAGAACGGCCAGGAACTGCACATGTTGTGTATGACGACCAAGATGGCTGCTTCCGCCTGTTTGCGCAACGTTATTACATATATCAACCATTGTTCGACTTGGCTTGCAGATACACAAAGATCCTAACCATCGGTTGTGCTAGGTATACGGTACTCAACTGCTGATTAAATTGTTCTGTCTTCCTATTCATTTGATAACAAAACCATAATGATGAAAATTGCGAGTTTTACATTTGTTACGTATCTTTAAATAGTTGAATTATAAAACAGAGTTGCAACATAAAAGAGGGTCAAACGCATACAAACTATTATACAATAAAATCTGTACAATGAATAATCTTCGCAGTAGTAGACCAACCCAAAAGATTAACAATATTGTTTTAACTGTTTTTACTTTTCTTTAAGAGTGAATTTAGGCTTAGCAGGACGCCTTAAAATGTCTAATCTGCATAATCATAGTCCCATTATCGCCAAGCTCTAGTATGTTATCCAGCCAAACAAAAAATCATCAGCTATACAACCAACCATTCTCCACCAACCATGAGTCCTCAACCACCGATCAACCACCCTCAATTGTTTACCGCAATCACCTCCAATTACCAACCAATAATAACCAAACAACAAACCACGTGTCGTATAAAAACAACTGTCTGCTATTAATTGGTAAAAACCAACTACCAACCACCTGCAATCCACAAACAACCATATAAAATGTACACAACCTTCCAAACTCCCATCCAAAACAAACCAACCAACTACAACTCATACCCAATTACCAACCAATCACCTACTCGTGATTCAAAACCAATCACCTACTACAAAAAACCAACCAGTTACTATCAAACCACCTATTACCAAAAACATACCACCTACTATCCAAAACTAACCACCTACTATCCAAAACGAACCACCTACTATCGAAAACAAACAACCTATCCTATCCAACAACCAACAACCTATCCAACAACCTATCCAAAACCAACAAACTACTTCCCAAAACCAATCACTTACTATTCCAAAACCAACCACCTGCTACCCTAAACCAACCACTTACTGTCCAAACCCAACTACTAACAATACAAAACCAACCATCAACCACCCAAAACTAACCACCTACTACCCAAAACCAATCACCTACTATCCAAACCCAAACACTAACAAATCAAAACCAACTAGTTCCCCAAAACCAACCACTTACTTCCCAAAACCATCACCAACCACCACCCGACCAACCGACCACAACCACCCTACCACCAACCTCCGACTCCCCATCCTGCCCTGCGCTCCCGTCGCGCCGCTCCCCAGCTGTTCGCGGGTCGGCGTCGAGCAGCGTCGCTAATCTATTTTTGAATGATAGTTGTGGGAGCGGGGCTAACGCGTTACAAATAATTATAATCAGGGGTAATGATAGCCCGGACAGTTTAGGCGGAAACATTGAGTGACGGGGAATCAGTCTGCTATTAGAGGTCCATTGTCCGACGTGCAGCTCCTCGTGGGAAGACCAGCGTTTACAAGCTAGAGTTTACATCAAATTGAAGTTGTGTTTTAGTTCTTAGATGCACAGTATTCTTACCTGGCAATGGTTCTGATACAATAAAGTTATGATTTGGTGCCATATTGGTTGTAAATGGGTCCGAACGAGACGATATATATGGAGTCAAGGTTACAGGGGTTGCTGTTGTACTTTTGACCAACAAGGTTGTAGGTTTAGACATAAGTGCTTCATAGTCAATAAAATGCTTGGAAAGGGGGAACTTCAGTCAGGAAACATTTCGTGTTTCTGCATGCTTCTCGCTTAAGGCCAATGTTAATTTTAAATTCCACCCTTCTCAATGGATTATCCGGTTTTGTTGATTTACGGCTCATTTAAAAAAGGAAAGAATACCAAGTCAGTGAGCAGAATTTTGTATAACAAATTGTTCACCCACACAACATTTGCAAAGATAAATACTTTTGAATTTTACTGATCGATTATTATTTGAGATATAAAAATTCTACTAATTGAAATTTGGTGTTTGTTCGCTCTTTAAAATGAGCTACAAAACAACAATTTATGGTTATCCGTTGGGGACGGAAGAAATCTTAAAGTTAACATTGGTAAGACGGGAGAAGCAGATGACTGGAGTCCTTCTTAACTAGAAAAGTTGTGTAATTGGCCCCTACTCTGTGCAGGAAAAAGGCTGATGTAACTTTTACCAAATTGAATCCTTGACATTTTACTTTCACACTATTAAGTGACTGGGAGTTTGTCAGGAACGTCTATAAAAAAACGCACAACTAACAAAATATTTTCTTCATGTATTTTTATTCATAAAAATAAAAAGCAAAATTGAGTAAAAAATAAATTAAGGAAATAAATAAATTAAAAACTGAGTATAATTTGAGTAAAATCTGAGATGTCCTGTTCAGCAAAAAGAAAATACAATGTACAATCAGAAACGAGCGCTGTACATTGTACACCGGCCATAAACAAGCTAATCCCCAGGGGAGAGGCTAGTTTATCATTACACAACCCTATAAAAACAGTCGGCATTCGCTTTCATTGTTATTGTACAAAATGGCCGCCTTCCCGGGAAACACAGGGGGGAAATTATTTTGTGTCGTTTCGTTTGAAATGTAATTTCCATATAACCGTACATAATGCATGCGATCGATGCCGTTTTGAGGGCGCGCCGCGTCCCGCCCACAGAGTTTCTAAATCTTACCTACCCCTCCCCCCACCCAGCTCCTCCGTAATTTTGCTTAATGCGCCTGACTCATAATCGGGCTTGGGGGGACGCAAGGCCCACTTTGCTGTATTGCCCCCCCTCCACTATCGCCGACCGTACCGGGAATGAAATGGACTAATACTGGACCATTACTGTGGCTAGGATCGTTGAGGGATGCGATTGATTTTTTTATCTTTTGCCAAAGCGTATTTTCTGTGCTTTTACATTAGTGTTCTTCTTGCTTAGTGGGTGCAAGACCCAAGGTGAGATAAATTCTACCGTAATCGTTATCTACAAAACATTATAACATGACTTTACGTAAAATAAATTATAATATAGGCAATATGAAAACAAAATTGAATTTATCCATGAAGTTTCTACAGGATGGTAAGTGTATATATACAATATGAAAAATATGTATCCACAAAACCCCAAGGGACCTAACCAATTTGTTTATATTAAAAAGACTTTTTATTAATCCCGTTCTTCTGTTTTCCTGGATTATTCTTGGTTATCCTAATATTAGTAGTTACAATGTTTAAGGGTAACAAAGTACTGTGTATTGTAAAGAATTCCAAGGTTTTGATTTACAAATGGATGCTTTAATAGCAATGAGCGCTTCACTAGCCTAACGTTAACTTCTTTGACTTCAAACCAAGAAGTCTCGGGTTCAGTTCCCAAGGCGCCCACGTGACTTTGAGAGGTTTGGGCCGTAGTCCTCTAACAACGTTAATTACAAAATGTCACTGGCGTAGACAAGAAAAATATGCAACTAGTACTGTACGGGGATCTAGCACACATAGAGCCAGATTTGTTCAAAGTTTATGTACATTATAATCAGCTGACTAACTAAATAACACATTACACCATAAGATAAACATTAGAGCTTTGAAAGCCTATGGGGCGAGTCTATAAAGGTAGAGGATTTTCAAACCCCCAAAAGGCACTTCTAGAGAGTAAGAGACTTTCGTTGATACCAAACATGAATACAAAATAATAGTTTTAGGGATCGAAAATCGCCGGACAAAAATCAATAAATTACTTTTTAGTGAATTTCCTATGGAAAGTGAACTATTAGCATGACCCGCACGGTGAAACTTAAGCCCGGGACCACCATAGAAGTTCCTAACGTGACCCCCTGAACACGTTTTGGGGGGTCGTTAAAAATTTTATATATATATATATATATATATGTGTGTGTGTGTATGTTTGCACTCTAGCGGTCGCATTTTTGTCCGATTTACTTCAAATTTGGTAGGGACATTCCTTTTTGTAATCAGTTGGACAAGTTCGTTGGGCAAAACAATCGGAAAACTCTAACCCTTTTTTTGGGGGATTTTAAATTTTGAAATTTGAGTTTTTGGGCCCAGAAAGCGTCAGATAAGCCCTAAATGTAAGATTAATGGATAAGAGGTTATAGAAAGTAAAAAGGCGAAAATTTTAAGCCCCCCCTCATCATTCTAGCACTAATACTTACCGAGTTATTAAATAAATTAAAATTGAGTAAACACAGTACGTTGTCTTATGGGGATTTTACATTGGAAAAGGCTGTTTTTCATATATTGATGTAGTTTTATCACTCCTAACACCCCCATACCGATTTTTGATCCTGATGGTACATTCTCCTAAGCTTACAATTCACAACATTGCCATCCCAATACTGCATTTAAATAGAACCAGGTGCATCAGAACAGCCAAAATATTATCCATTTTGCTAAAAATGTCAAAATCTTTTTAAACCCGTTATTTGATTTTTGAAAGTTTTTACTGGGGAAATTCACTTCCCTAACGTCAGCGTGCTGCGTGCGAACTCGTATTGTGTATTGTACAAAACGTAAGGTAAATACAATGAGCTCAAGCGCAGTACTGTAGCAGGTACCGAGCCGCGCGGCACCAGCGCCATCTGCCGCGTCCCACGTTGCTCAACAGTTCCCGCGCCTAATTAATTAATAGTTTCCAAAAGGTGGAAGCCGGTTTCCTGGCACTCCGTCATTTCAACAGCCAAACATCTTTGCGTAATGCGCGAACAATAACTGGTGGGGAATTAATTAGCCGCAATTATAACTGTTCCGTCATCCACAGAGCAACTCGCTGCGCTCACAAAAACAAAGAGGAGTGTGATACGATCGCTATTGTTTCCTGTTCCGCTAGTAAAGCCCAGCTTTAATGTACTATATAAATTACGAAAGTTATCAGATATTTCAGCCCGCACATCGGTGTCCTGTATAATCTGATGAGTGTGAATCTGAGAGCGTTTAATGTAACGGGTTTCGGAATAATACTGTAGACCCTGTTGTCTGAGTAGTTACGGGAGGTTCTAGGACATTTGGGAATTCCTGCATTAAGTAAATATACAATAGGTACTGATTCTGATGAAATTAAATCACCCTGATGGTCTCATCAGCACATTTAAGTGTAAATTATATTGGGGACAAGCCCAAGGATATTTTACTGTAGCCCCTACAAGAAAATCAAATCAGGAATGTTTAGCGTCACACGGAAAGAAACCGGACACAACTTATAATTTCAGAATACGCTCAATAGTTTTTCCAAATGGTGTTAGTTTACCCAGTAGGATTTTCCCAATTTTAGTTACAATGTAAAAATGTTTATATAATCACCTGACCAAATAAAACCATTGTTAGTCATAGATAAAAATGGAATATTTTAAAGCTAATGGGGCGAAACCCTCAGGGAATTTAGGAATCGTAACGAACATTTTGCAATCTGTTACGATTTTGTCACGATAAACCCCACAAATGGGACACACCGGATTTCCGATTTGATTTAAAACATTCATAAATTATTGTTCTAAATAACTAAATAACCACATGTAACAGAGTAATCATAACATACAATCAAAATCAACCAGTGAGCTGTCAAAGTACCACTCACTGGTAAATTATCCATATTTAATTTTCCTCCTATCAATGTTCAATCCCCAAGTACTAAACACATGAACAACATTGTTTTGCATGTTCAATTTACGTTTGATAAAAACCAGCCCAATGTTTCAAAGAAATAGACTTTAGGATTTACAAAAACATTCAATTAAGTAGACCTTTACTCCTTACTCTAAAGCATAAACCACATGATCGCTCCCCCAACACAATATGCATGAACTCAGCAACACATCGCATACATCACGATATTCCCCCAGGTATAAATCCAGGGACCAACTGGCAGACGTTGTTTTATCAATACGAAGGAGTTGGAGTCGGCCCCTCGTCTACCCGTGCCAATTATTTCCTGCAAACTCTTAATGTTGTCTAAAAGACTCGCTCGCTATCAGATGTGCCGTTGCTGGTCGGCCGGTTCCACAGCTGTTTAATTTAGCAGAAAAGCAGTTAATGAAACAAATCGCACTATCGGTTTTGTGGAGACGTAGAAGTTGTTTGTGATTTAATGTGTTCCAAAATTTAGTGTTTTTAATCGCAACAATATTATTGTAAAGTTATACAAATATTTGTGTCAGAATTAATAAGAGGGGTATAAAAAACTTATTTAACAAAATGACAAATTAATGGTGATGAGTTCCGTATACTTGAAACAAATAGCAGATTGGAAGGGAATGTAAGTATTTTCTTATCTGTGATTCTTATTAATTTAATATGAGATTTCTTTTAATTAATCTTGAGCTCTAAATCTTTACTAATAAATGAGTACTGTGTGCGTGTGTCCAAGAGATAAAAAAACGGCTCCTCGAAACAGCTCCCGGATCATACCACGTTGCGAAGTACCAACAAATTTGGAATATCCCCCCAGACATAAGGGCTCCACCTTCAAAACTGTCATGTTATTCTTACGGAGAGAATGTTATGAATGGCGCCTCAAAACAGCTTCCGCACCATATCACGTTCTTTGGGACCAACATATTTTGGATATTTTTCCGACGTCGGGCTCCGACGTATTGGCCTTACTCCCTGATCAGGTGCTGACGTACGATGGATTTGTTCACAAAAACACGTTGAATAAGTTTACCCCAGTTATATATGTTTTCCTAGTGCTCTTCCCCAATCAAAGTTTAAAAGTTGCCATGTTATTCGTATAGAGAAAATATTGTTTCGTGGATGATCGAAAGACGCTTGTTCTAGGTACCTTAGTTTTGAAGAAAAATAATTTGCTATACACTTTTTTAATTTATACTACATTAAATAAGTCAATACAACTGGAAGTCAAAGTTGAAGAGTGCTATTAGCAATAAATTCCCGAAGTAAGGCATCACTGTAAATTACAAACAACTACGACCGAATAAAAACTCTTAAATTTGTCCAGCTCTTCACTAAACTGCTCTACTCAACGACCACTCAAATATTACAGTAATTCGGGGAAGCAGATATTTTATTTTTTAATCTTGAAAGAGGCTACAAAATTAAGTATTCAACTGTATTTATTCAAGCAGATTATAGATCTGAAACGACCGCTTGAGTTAAATAGAGCCATTCATTAATGATATGGCGACAGCCGCAGTCGGCCCGCGGCACTAAAGATAACACCGGTCCCTGGGGCTACTGGCTACTGACTACTGACCACCGGATACTGGATACTGGCTACTAGCTACTGGTGTTTGACGTAGTACAATTGTAGTTCAAAATTGTTTACACCTCAAGTTAGTACGAAAGGAGTAACAAGGTTTACATAATCAAAGCTTTTCACAAGGTTAAAAATGACAAGTCCTAATGAAAACCGAACTATTACAAACCTCAGTGTAAACCTTGTCGCAGGGGCAACTACACCATTGTCATAACCTTATAGCCAACGTTTTCGTAAGGCTCTCCATTTGTATTTACAAATTTATGTAAACCTTGCACGTAGTATTTGATAACCTTGTGAAAATATAACATTGCTTACCAGAATCAAAAGCAAACTGATATTCTTCTAAAGCTAAATAATTTCGTCGAGGAAAACATCTCTGATGTCGGTGATTAATGGTTTATAAGCTAATCCCATATTTCTATAAATTAATTGTAATTTTATTTTTTTATTATATGGGTTTTTCAACAAGCCTCAGTATTACAAATCAGACAAAGGCCCTCAATTTGTTTTAAACATAAACTATATAGGAAAGCGTACTTGTGAAGATGATTATAAGTATTCAGCAACTGATAACATTGCTCTTAAGATAATCCTGTCATCTGCGTCTGCTTGCTTCACCGTAATACCAATGTTAACTTTCAAAGCCCGTTCAACGAGTTATCCAGAATTGTTCATTGATTCATTATTCGTTTTATAGAGCAAATACACTCTTGGCGAGTTCAGTGAGAGGAATTTTTATATACGAATAAGGAGTTCGCACGCAGCACGCTGGCGTGAGGGAAGTGAATTTCCACATAAAAAATTTAAAACTTAAAATCAGTGTAAAAACAAACATTTGTCCAATTTTTATTGAAATCTGAAAACATTGATTTTTTGGCTGTTCTGATATACCTGGTTTCATTTACTTGCAAAGCTGGGAATACAATTTTGTGCATTATAAGGTTAGGAGAAGGTCCAGACAGGCTTGAAAGTAGGCGTGAGGTTGCAGGGAATAATAAAAGTACTTTAACAAAGGAATAACAGGCTTTTCTAGTGTAAAACCCCACATAAGACAACGTACTGTGTTTAGCCGATACACATTTCTTTAATAACTCGGTAAATATTTATGCTAGAATGACGAGATAGGGCTTAAAACTTTCGCCTCTCTAATCCCCATCTTTTTACATGCATTAATTTTACATATGGGGCTTTTCTGACCCTTTTTGGACCCAAAAACTCAAAATTTGACAGATTAATCCCCAAAAAATGGGTTTAGAGTTTTCCGATTCTTTTGCCCAACGACCTTGCCCAACAGATTATAGAAAGGAACGTCCCTACCAAATTTTACGTAAATAGGACAAAAAATGCGACCGCTAGAGTGCATACACACATATATATATATATATATGTCTATATATATATATATATATATATATATATATATATATATATATATATATATGTATATATATATAAAATGTTGAACGACCCCCCAAAACGTGTTCAGGGGGTCACGTTAGGAACTTCTATGGTGGTCCCGGGCTTAAGTTTCACCGTGCGGGTCATGCTAATAGTTCACTTTCCAAAGGAAATTCACTAATAACCGTTCAATAAAACTCCAAAATACCCAATAATTCCGATCTTTTTTATGGGTGAACTATTTGTGATTTCAAAATTATGCCCAATGAAGTCGCCAAGTAATGTTTTGCTCTTAAAATTTGCCTTAAATGAACAATTTTGGATTAGCCGTTGAGGGGGGGAATTTGAAAATTAACATTAGTCTTGTAGGAGTATACGGTAGAAACCGATGACTGGAGCACCTCTTAAACAGTGTGTATTAATTACAATACTGAAAAGCTCCAAGCGGAGTATATTAACAGTTGTACATTAAATCATTCCCATATCCACGTGCAGCGACGGAGAAAGTGACAACCGACAGAGACGTCGATTAATATTCAATTACATAGGAAGCGATAAAGAACGGCGGCCAATAAAAACCGGGAGATAAAACAATCAAACGGGTAATGAGAGCGGAAACATAATGCGGTGGGTCACATTACCCGGCACCACCTGTTATTACGGCTAATTATCGTGTCAATTACACCAATTACCCATCGGTGAGCTGGAACGTGTGGGTATTTTCGTAAGTCCGTCGCCGTCTCGTATGTAATTATCGCATCAAAATTCATTAATTTCTAAAGTACTCGGTTGTCGAAGCTGGTAATGAGTTGGGCTTGGTTGCGGGTAATTAGAATGTGCAAATTCGTTTGTTATTTCAGTTAGTGTTAATGCTGGCTCGCGCCGAATGAGGAATGAAGTTGCTGATAGAGTTAGAGGCAGTGATTTGGTAGCGGGGAATGATTTGAGACCGTTATATGAGAGTTGAGAGGCACGTTTTGTTTTTCGTGGTTGTTTCTCCTTTTGAAGTTTGCCCAATGTTTTAACTCAGGGGTCTTATAATTGTAAGAAATAACTCTTAAGCCATATATGGAATGTTTTCTTTTAAATAGTGTTAACAGATAACACAGCAATGTCAGATCCAACGTATAATCATACATTCAACGAGGATATACGATTTTCGCCCAAATATAATGGTAATGCTTATCCTGATCCTGATTATGTCTTCCAGAATCAGCTGATTGTCTCTGAAATAGCCGCATAAGATTAACATTGAAGTTTTAAAAAACCCTGGGGCGGAGCCCGGAAGAGGATGTTTTTAAACTCCCAAAAGGTACTTCTAGAGGGTAAGAGCATTGTATATCAGACATGTGCAGAAAATGATAGTTTTAGAGATTTATAATCACCCAACAAAAATCATGAAACTATTTTAATAATACAGTACAATATATATTATCACTATTTAGGGTGAGTTTCTAGATATTTTTAAAACCCCAAAATTAATTCCAGTAAAAGGTTATAAACGATACAAATTTCAACCTTATAATTTTCAAATCCTCGATTTTTATATGAACAAATCGGCTATTCAAATTGCTAATATATCAGGAAAACCCTAAAGTGCATCCCAATTAAAAAAATAACTCTGTGATCTAACAGTGAATGCATTTAACAAATTTGCTCTTTATACTAGTTGAATAAAAACTCTCCATTAGTGCACTAAGACCCACTCCGAATCACTCGATCTCGTGTTATAAAATTATAAATAAACCAAACCACGCGAGCAAATTCTCATTTTTGCACCCAACGCGGCGCGGTGGCGGTCACCTTTTAAGCACCGATACATTTATTCAGTAGCGACTGAGCGGACCACTTACCCTATCTGCGGCGTGAGTTTGCACACGGCCCGACATAAATAAGCCGTCTCCCTTAGATGGGCTCGGATCTACATTTCCATAGGAACAAAACGTTCAAAAGAACGGCGATAGTACCTAGCTGTTAATGCACCGCTGGACAGCCTTGTTCGCGCGGAATAAATCACTCATTAATTAATGTATTTTTAATTACCACTTGATAGTGCGACACGGGAAACGCATTACGCGGTCGCGGTGACGACTGTATCAGCGGCGGCGGCGGCCGGAGGGGGGGTGACGGCGACTCAGGGCCGTAGCTTACGGGTCAATTAGAAACTGAGTTTTTTCAATTCTCTACAATTTTTTACTTTCTCCCCCTATACATAGTATATGGAGAAAGTATTGTTTTCGTAAAAATTTTCGAATTTGAGTTGTTAGTGGAAATATTCGTTTTGGTGCTCCCTGAACCCAAAAAAGTGGTTTTTACGTGATGTCTGTCTGTGTGTGTGTGTGTGTGTCCGTGTGTGTGTGTGTGTGTCTGTGTGGATGTGTACAGAGCTAGAGCCCTAACCTATGGGCCGAATTTTATGAAATTTGGTATGTAGGTACTAATCCACGATATCTCCAGGCGTTTTTTTCATTTTTTTGGATTTTTGATTTTTATGGGTAATTATCCCCCAAAAACCGCCAAAAAACATGAAAAATCAAAATTTCTCAAAAACGGCTCTAACGATTTTGATTAAACTTTCGTGGTTTGTAGAACTTTAGGTTTGCAACAAAATGACACCACCCGCATTTCTGGAAAAATTCGGGTTCAGAAATTACAGGACTTAAAACATCCAAAATTCAATTTTTTGGATTTTTCATAAAAAATTATAAATGTTAAAAAAGATTACTATTCACCATTAAAAGGAGCTCAAAAAACTAAATAAATTAGTATTTTAAATTACTATTCTACGATTGCTAGTTACGGAGAAAATTGAAATTTTCATTTTGCGGTAAACGCAGTACGTTGTCCAATGTTATTCTTATGGGGAATACAAATATAACTATTTCTCTCTTATTTACTGATCAATTTCATTAAAATTTGATATGCAGGTCAAGTTAGCATTGACCAACAGATGATGTTCGAAATGTGTTGCTATTTAACCCTGGGGGGGCAAGGGGGAATTTCCCCTCTCAAAACCACTGTGTGTGGCAACGGACTCTATAGTGCCTCCCAAAAAGGGATTTGGGTGGATATTTCTGAAAACAACTATTTTAGACAATTTTCTGTACATTTATCTGTACTTCATATTCTATATTTAGTAAATACAAAAATGTTCATTAAAATTTGGCTAAAAGGGAGAAAGTATGTGTCAGTTTCCTGATACCGTTTATTAATTATTGAGAAAGAGTCTGTGGATAAATCACGTCATCTGAAAATGAGGGGGTCTGGATTAAAAAAGACGGAGAAATATATTTAGGGGGAGGGGTGGATTTTAAAAATCATGCCATTTAAAAAAAGATTATTAACCAATTTCAGTAGTAATATAATTTCATCTTTGAGTTTTGGAGCTTGGAGTTTTGGCTTGAAAACAAATTTACGATGCTTTGGATTGACAGACCTACGATGAAAATTAATTTCACTGTTCTATGTTTTTTCTATATAGTTCTGGAAGAGTATTTTTAACAAGGGGAAGAGTAATTCAAATAAAATGTTAATATTTAGCTGTATAGTCTAGACTCTAATACCGTACTATTACAAATGGTAAACATACTATAAAAACTAGCTTTATTATTAACTGTTATTACTAGCGGGGTTTTCACCATTTTTAAGTACTTATTTAAGACACTATTAAAATAAAAAATAAATTATGTTAAAAATAACGAGTTCGCATGCAACACACTGACGTGAGGGAAGTGAATTTCCACAAAAAAGTTTAAAACTCAAAATATGTGTAAAAACATACATGTATTCCAATTTTTATTAAAATCTGAAAACATTGATTTTTTTGCTGTTCTGATGCTCCTGGTTTCATTTACCTGAAACGCTGGGAATACAATTTTGCGCATTATAATGTTAGGAGAAGGTCCAGGCAGGCTTGAAAGTCGGCGTGAGTTGCTGGGGATGATATAAGTACTCTAACAAAGGAATAACAGGCTTTTCTAGTGTAAACCCCCCCCCATAAGACAACGTACTGTGTTTAGTCGAAACACATTTTCTTTAATAACTCGGTAAATATTTATGCTAGAATGACAAGAGAGAGCTTAAAACTTTCGCCTCACTAATTCCCATCTTTTTACATGCAATAATTTTACATCCGGGGCTTTTCTGACCCTTTTTGGGCCCAAAAACTCAAAATTTGAAAGATTAATCCCAAAAAAAAGGGTTTAGAGTTTTCCGATTGTTTTTCCCAACGAACTTGTCCAACTGATTACAGAAAGGAACGTCCCTACCAAATTTGAAGTTAATCGGACAAAAATGCGACCGCTAGAGTGCCTGCACACATGTATATAAAATTTTGAATGACCCCCCAAAAGTGTTCAGGGGGTCACGTTAGGAACGTCTATGGTGGTCCCGGGCTTAAGTTTCACCGTGCGGGTCATGCTAATAATTCACTTTCCAAAGGAAATTCACTAATAACTTAAATGTGTGTGAAAGCTCGGCCTCCTGGTTTTTAATATAATAATCAATCTTACGGGTTGAAATATTATTTATAGTTTTAGGCTATAATTTGCTTGTAGTTTCAGCATTGTAACGAACAATATCGAGGGAAAGAGACCGACATTCTTGCAGAAGTTTATCATCACTTTGTGAAAGTCCTGCTTCCAATAAGAGTACTAAATAATCCAATAAACTAATGACCTACTAAAAGACCTATTAACAATGTACATAATAACGCCATCATGAAGTTGAGAAATTTCAGACCAAGTAAGTACTGATAACAATAATCCAAACAATTCAAAGGCAACGGTCGCCAATTAGAGGGTAAGTTTTATCTTTCTTACGCTTAAGAAGAAGTTCCGGCAGAATTTTAAACACGCAATAAAAGGGGCGTGGCTAGCCAGGCCTGTAATACAATGTTGCTTTCAAAAGACAACCAGCCACTGTTCTATTATTAAATGCTTTTTATCCTATTACTGTCAGTTAGATGCGTGTAGGTATAAAGTGTTGGCTATTATGGTTACATTACTTTAATAACATAATTCATAGCGGTGTAGTGATGACTTCCAGCATGAACACATTTTTGTCTGATACAATGGTATATGAACACTTTATAAATTAACCATCAAACTACAGGGTTCCCACAGGTTTTTCAAAACGAAATTCCAGGACATTTCCAGGACAAAATCACGACTTTCCAGGACACTCGCAACATTCAAAAAACATAATCGTACGATCGTACGTTTATTACTTTAGCTTCTAGTTTATCTGTATGCATATTGATAAATAAGATATATAGACTGAAGTATTATTTTGTTTTATTAGTTTTAGTTTAGTTGTACTGACCACACTACTGGTTAAAGTGGTCAGTTTATTTCCTTTGTTTCCATTGTAATTGCTTTATTTCGTTTTTTGAGGAAATAAATCATTTATTCATTTATTCATATTATAAATGATCCCCAACCATGAGAGGCTATGAGATGTACACAAGAACCCGGAATAGTTTTATTATGGTTATGAGTGTTTAGTTTCTATATACAGGTTAAAGGGAATAAATTAAATTAGTTTTTAACTCTTAGTTAGAATTTCATAATAATTATACAAATTTTTTTTATACATGTGGTGGTGGTAGTGGTGGTGGTGGTAGTGGTGGTGGTGGTGGTGGTGGTGGTAGTGGTGGTGGTGGTGGTGGTGGTGGTGGTGGTGGTGGTGGTGGTGGTGGTGGTGGTGGTGGTGGTGGTGGTTTTTTAGTTGTGAAAGAAACCATAGAAGTATATAAGGTGTGCTTTTAAACGATGAATCCTCCCAAATAATTCTGTAGGTCTACGAAGATTTATTTTAAAGTGACAAACTTATGCGAACGCAAAGCTTGATGGCCAAAACGATAATAATTTTTATCAGTAAACTAAAAATGACTAATACCCTTACAAACATATATATGTTAGGTTGAAAATACTACTGTCCAGAAAATTTTGTAATCCCTATGCTAAGACCGTCATTTCTGTGTTATCGACACAAAATAATATGAGCGATTTTCATATTTGGCTCCCAAAGTGGTCTCCATTGTAAAGGTCGGCATATCAATACTGTATAATGATACGTTGGGCTTACTCATCGTTAATTTATTCCTGGTCAAATTCAATTTTCTCGACTACCTTCCTCAATTCTTGATAATTGCAGGACAATTGCCAGTCAATAAATTACCAAACCATCGCAGTTATTCTGAACGTGTATTACCTACATTAGGCCGTTCTCGTATACCTCATTACATTAATGCTGAACACTTTTATCGGAAGGGTTAAGCGCTTTACCAGTATACTAATTATTTTTTTCACCGTTAACTTTTGGTTTACCAAATGTTCATAATTTTGAATTAATAATGACAAATATCAAATATCACTCATTCGGAAATGTTTGAGTTCGTTCTTATTTTACAATGAATCCTAAAATAAAATAAAATATAAAACCAAACACTAAACGAACGTGTATTAACAAAATGTGTGTATCTGAATGTGAATAACTGTCTATTAAGACAGTATGTTTTTATTTGTCGGTATTTATTTTAACTTTGACGGTATTAACCGACAAAGATAAAATAAATATAATCACCAATTTGTATGATGGAAATAACAAGTTTTACAGCTGGTATACGTTATTTTATGGATGAAAATTTAACTAGAAACCAACTTTTCGAATGTGACTCTTGAAATAAAATGGTAGAGCAGTAAGGTGATGAAAACATTTTGTTAGAGCCATCACGATAAGGACTTTAAAACTCTATTTTCTTTCATTTACCTTCAAGAGAAGAATTAGCATATTTCGCAACTTTCACAAACTTACAGATTAAATAGCATATAAATATATTGCTTACAATAGCATATCAAAATACAGGTTGCATACAGCGTTTAGGTAACCTTAAGAGTTGAGATTGTCAATAAGAATTCAACCTAGAGTGCATAGGCCCTACTGATAGAGCTGTGAATGATGGAACAATTGTTCGGTACAAACTGAAAATCGTTGACTGACATTTAATAATATTTCTGTTAATTTTACAACGAACAAACAAACGTACAGTGATAATAAACCAAAGTGAACAATACTTATAAAGAGTAATTATATAACTAATGTCAACATAACAGTGATAATTTTTATGAACATCATACGCCTGATTCAACTTGAGTAGTGTAATACTTACTGTCCCTCATGAACAGTTTAAAATGAAAAAGTGGGGATCAGTAAAACAAAAAAGTTATACCTGCATCCTCTAAAACAATTCTCAAAATAAATTCAAAACCCCCTTTCAAAACGACCACGGTGGGCTGCGATAACAGCCTGTAAAACGACCAGAAACAGATAGCGTGGTTGACAGCGTCAGCTGATGGCTTTATACAGACGACAAAACAGCTGACCGGGCCTATAAATCAGCTGATGTTATTAACGGCCCTGTATAAACAGTGTCGGCCGAAACTGGTTGGGGCCGGCAGGTGCCGCGCCGCGTCGGGCCCTATGGCGAAATTAATTGAAACAATCCAACCCATAAACATTACACCCGACTAATCGAAATTTCATTTCGATCATTTCTCATCCGGGAACTAGTCTCGGCTCCGGACGCAACGGCTCGTTAAAATTTAGAGTTTTGGGTTCTCAGACCGCTCCGAGGTTTCCGTAACCGTATTAACGGGTTTAATAGTTTTTATGAGAGGGTTTAGCCGTTCTTTCTCAGTGGAGTTTGATGGGACTTGTCTAGTGTTTCTTGTATGGGAGATTCCTCTTGTATAGTAGATATCTGCCTTTGTGCCTGGTTCGTCTGTTGGTAGTGTATGCGGATTGGTGGTGCGACCGCCACAAGGTCAGAAGGATTCTACTGTAGATGGTATTCTATATAGATTATATTGTGTTTAGATGGTTTCTATAAGGATAATAAGCATTTACCAAGTGCTTTTTGAGGTTGGTAAACAATTTACAAACCCCACCAACTCATTCGTAACTAAACATAGGAAACAAGTAAAGCAATGATATAACATACAATATATTAATTAATATTTTATTTCTCCTATTAACAGGACTAGGCCTGTTTTTTAAGGACTAAGTCCTTAAAAAGTAATGTTTTGATTACTTAACTAGCTGGGCCCTACATTTTTGCTTGTTCTCCAGGTTTAAATGTTATAATCAAACCAAATTACACAGTATTAATTCTGATTTCAGGATTTGGAATTCGATCAAAATTCAAAAATTTAAAAATATGTCGTAACTGCCATCTTTACCTATTTAATTTATGGCCTTGGGAGAGTTAGTATAAAACATTGATATATTACCTAAAATTTTCTCACCGAGACCTTTCATTCAAGTTTATTATGAGTAGAGGAGAAATACGGGTTTAACCCCAGAATCGGCGCTTTTTTCCCATGTTATTCTTATGGGGATCAGTTTTTGAGCCGACGCCCGATCCTACCCTACACAAATTTTCTTTTTGGCCCCTGCCTTATTTTCCCCCATTTAAAATTTGCATTAATTTTAATACATCCTTTGCAGAAATCCACGAGTTCAAAAATAACTCCACACTAAATAAACAACACATGTAAACAACTTAGAAGTTATTGTATAGTAGTGGGTAAAGGAGAAAGAGGCATCACTTCCGGCGCTTTTTCCCCATGTTATTCTTATGGGGAGCCGTTTTTGAGCCGACGCCAGCTCCCGCCTATAGAGCTCCCGCCCGCAGGCCTATATTAAATATACCCCTGCCTATATTAAATATATTGTCCCCATCCCCATCCCTCCTCTATATTTTTTAAAATTAATTTTCAAATTCTAAAAAACTATCTTTGGTGTTTACTGTCCGATTGGATTAAAACTTGGATATGTTATTGTCGTAGGCAAGTGTTTTAATAAATTTCACTTACACTTCCCAAATTCACTATAACGGTCAAATTAAAAAATATTTTTTGAAAAATACCGCCAATTGCCACCTTCTTTATTAACTGTCCGATTTGTCTTCAATTTGGATATGTTATTGTCCTAGGCAAGTGGTTTAATAAATTTCACTTACATTTCCCAAATTCACTATAACGGTCAAATTAAAAAATATTTTTTGAAAAATACTGCCAATTGCCACCTTCTTTATTAACTGTCCGATTTGTCTTCAATTTGGATATGTTATTGTCCTAGGCAAGTGTTTTAATAAATTTCACTTACATATCCCAAATTCACCATCACGGTCAAATTAAAAAATATTTTTGAAAAATACTGCCAATTGCCGCCTTCTTTATTAACTGTCCGATTTGTTTAAAACTTGGATATGTTATTGTCGTAGGCAAGTGTTTTAATAAATTACACTTACATATCCCAAATTCACTATTACGGTCAAATTAAAAAATATTTTTGAAAAATACTGCCAATTGCCGCCTTCTTTATTAACTGTCCGATTTGTTTAAAACTTGGATATGTTATTGTCGCAGGCAAGTGTTTTAATAAATTACACTTACATATCCCAAATTCACTATTACGGTCAAATTAAAAAATATTTTTGAAAAATACAGCTAATTGCCAACTTCTTTATTTACTGTCCAATTTGTCTGCAATTTGGATATGTTATTGTCGTAGGCTAGTGTATATGCGCCATCCACATTTTACAAATATTACGGTCAAATTAAATAATATTTTTGAAAAATACTGCCAATTACCACCTTCTTTATTAAATGTCTGATTTGTCTTCAATTTGGATATGTTATTGTCCTAGGCAACTGGTTTAATAAATTCCACCTACATATCCCAAATTCACTATTACAGTCAAATTAAAAATTATTTTTGAAAAATACTGCCAATTGCCAACTTCTTTATTAAATGTCCGATTTGTCTGCAATTTGGATATGTTATTGTCCTAGGCAAGTGTTTTAATAAATTTCACTTACATATCCCAAATTCACCATCACGGTCAAATTAAAAAATATTTTTGAAAAATACTGCCATTTGCCAACTTCTTTATTTACTGTCCGATTTATTTAAAATTTGGATATGTTATTGTTGTAGGCTAGTGTATATGCACCATCCACATTTTACAAATATTACAGTCAAATTAAAAATTATTTTTGAAAAATACTGCCAATTGCCAACTTCTTTATTAAATGTCCGATTTGTTTAAAATTTAGATATGTTATTGTTGTAGGCTAGTGTATATGCACCATCCACATTTCCCAAATTCACCATTACACTCAAATTAAAAAATATTTTTGAAAAATACTGCCAATTGCCAACTTCTTTATTTACTGTCCGATTTGTTTAAAATTTGGATATGTTATTGTTGTAGGCTAATGTATATGCACCATCCACATTTTACAAATATTGCGGTTAAATTTTTAAAAATTTGGAAAAATACTGCCAATTGGCAACTTCTTTATTTATGGTCTGATTTGTTTAAAATTTATATATGTCATTATTCTAGGCTGGTGTATATGTACCATCCACATTTGACAAATTAACTATAATGGTCAAATTTAAAAAATATTTTGAAAAATATACAATTTCAAACTTCTTTATTTTCGGATATGTTATAGCTCTTATATAGGTAACAAGACCACACTACCACACGTTCCATTACCCATTTGTCTTTTTTGTTTGTTTATTTTGCTGTAATCCCAAAACTGACTGTTTATTGCCTACACTTTGGATATTGTCCTAAGCATTTATTTTTGGATATGTTATAGCCCCCAACTATTATATCTAAAATTACAATATTATTTCCACCTATAATACAGTTGTTTGTTTTGGCGCAACCCAAAAACTAACATTGGTATTTGTGTTTTTACAAAACTATATTTTGCAAATTACTACCAATAACTCCTTTATTTACTTTTCGATTTGTTATATCCCCTTATATCTAAATTTACCGTATATTTTTCCCCTTTAGTGCTGTTTTGTCGTAACCAAACTTTGGATGCAATATATTACTGGCCATTGCATAAGTGCATTTCCAAATTCACTATTACGGTTGGATTAAAAAAATAAATACAAGCTTATTATATACGCTAATAAGTAATATATATCCACAAAATATTTATGGAACTGCCTAAATTTTGGATATGTTTTAAGCCAACAAAAAATAAATTTTTAAAACCCAAAACAACTAAACACAAAACACTAATCTTTCTTTGTGCTTGTTTGGAGTAGTCTTTATTTTATCCAACTTAATTTTGTAGTTAAAACCAAACTTCCCACATTCTTGCTCCCTTTCCAGCCAGTGGTTGGAGACACAAAGGTTACGAATATTTTCAAACAATATATCTTTTTCTACCCCTATGTTGGACTTGTTTAATAGCGCACCATATTCCAAATCCTCCGGTCTACTACATTCTTTAAATTTATCATTGCCTTTAATATCTCTATGTCTTCTTGTCCATTGTTACGGAAACTTTCTATTTTTGGAATTGCCATAAAACGTTGCGGTTCCGTTAAAGCTTGCAAGTGGCTCGTTGGTAGGTAGATAAATAATGTCCAAATCGCATGGCAACACACCTTGCCCATTCTTATTTATCTCTATAAATACAGTTTTACAGACACCTTTAACATAGTATACACCCCTCCATCCTTTTCTGCCAACACTCCCACAAACTTGTTTACTACAAACGCATACACATAATGCTCGCAGGAAGTAATCTTTTAATTTATCCTCTCTTTCCCTTCTTTCTTTAGCCAACTGTGCATTCCTCTGCAACAGTATTTTCCACATATTCCAATGTCTTCTAATTCCGATTTCCTCTTTTTGCTCTCTAAGAAAGGCTTGGAAAGTGGCTCTATTTCTTTAGTGTATGGGTACAGTTTATTGGTGCGGCTTCTTGGACTTTCCACTAAGCCTAATTCTTCTAAATTGATGGAGAAAGGTGTATTTGATGTGCCCCCAGATTTGATGTAACACCTATGCTTTACACTTATGGCATCCTCCTCTATTACCTCTACATAGTTGGTAAACAGTTAAAGCTAAATGCAGATAGAGCATACTTTATTAACTTTTCCCTTTGTGTACTATCTTTTGGCAGTTTTAGTTGTACTCCAGTTATCTTCCCCCAATATGCATCGTTAAACACTAAACACTGTTTTTGTAATTGGCAACTTTCACCCACATGCAGAGGTACAGCATGGAGCATTTTGAAAGCGTTTGTTGTCTTCTATTAGACTTAAACAATCTCTTAAAGGTCCCTTTACCAAAACCTCTACAATAGATTGTTGCCTCTAACCTTGCCATTCTCTCTAGCTAGTTTAGACGAGAACGTTTCTTTTAGGTTTACAAAGTTTATTATATGGTTTCCTATACTTTTAATTACTCCAGGGCTTGTAATCTGGCATATAAATTTATTATATATTTTTACCCTGCTATTTACATTAAACCATGTTAAACAGTCTTTACTAACATTATCTACAATAACAATATGGGGGGCCATTCGCCCCCCTGGTAGCAAAAGTTTTCTGTAAGATATTGGCACATTTCCTCTTTATTAAATATTCCAACCAAATCTAGTGTTATATCGAAATCCATAGTGCATTTCTTTTTCCAGATCTTGCAGTATCTTTGGAAGGTCTTCCAACAAATCCTTAATTTTAACATTTGCAAGCTCTATTTTATAGGGAATTGCTATAGGATCATCATACTTTTGTTTAATTTGGTCAATATCTTTCTTTATTATTTGTAACACACCCTCGCTTTGGGAGAATGGTAGTTTGGCCACAACACCATGTCGAGCTAAAGAGAACTTTTTAAATATTCCTCATAAGTAGCTATTAAACGAGCCACATATTTCCTTCTTAACTTTAAATTTATTCCGAACGTCCCCATCACAATCCGTAACATTGGTTATCTAACATTATGTTATCACAAAACGCATCCGTTATAGATGTTATTTAATTTTGGTTCACCCTCGCAATAGTTTATATTACCTATGTCTGTAAGAAGGTTATTATTACGTAGATTTTCTAATAAAAACCATATACCGAATCTTTCGTTAGTAGGTTTAATACAATTCCCCAATAAATGGCTAACAGAGTACATTTCTTTTATACAAAAGTAGCGGAAACATGTAAACAGGACAGATTACACCATAGGCATATAGAGGTTGTAAATATATATTGTATATAAACACAGGCGAGCGGCAAGTGTAACATGTAAGTGGACACCCACATGCAAATATGGAATACCCACAAATTCGACTAAATAAGTTTATAGTCTCAATATAATTAACATATTAACATTAGTACCCAAATTGTCGAAATTCTATAATTCTATTCTTAGTCCTTGTATTAGGTTTTGTACTATTAAACCCAACACCCCGTGCAGTAGAGTAATATATGTATTTAATGCAGATACGCACATTTTACAAGACCCACACATCTGTTGTATAAGCAGCAGAATAGACATCTCATTGTGTTGTTGTAAAGTAAAACACAAATTGTGCTGGATACAACCGGCCAGATATTAGACAGGAAATGTGTTGGAAGTGTATTGCCAAAGACAAACACCACATAGTGCAGCACGTAATCAATCCATTACTATTTAGACAGTATTGGTACAACATCCGATATATTAGCCAAACCCACAATCAAACTTGGAAAACAAACAGTAAAAGATAAATATTATAGTAACAGAAATAGTAAGAGTATAAGGACATAGTAATATTTAAAGTTTATAAAACAACACAAATGCAGAGACACAACACACTCCAACACATTTGGACACAGGCACAGATACTGGTTTACATCCATTTAACACAACTTTACACGTTCTGTCAACTGACACAAAAATAGTTTGTAAATTGTGTAATAAATACATGTAATATAAACAAATTTAACACAATCATAACATTGTCCACATTAACATTGGAAGTTAAAGGGGGGTGTATCGATACACCCCCCCCCCTTTAACAACACAAATGCTGAGACACAATAACACACTCCAACACATTTAGACACAGGCACAGATACTGGTTTACATCCATTTAACACAACTTTACACGTTCTGTCAACCGACACAAAAATAGTTTGTAAATTGTGTAAGAAATATATGTAATATAAACAAATTTAACACAATCATAACATTGTCCACAATGTTATGATTGTGTTAAATTTGTTTATATTACATATATTTCTTACACAATTTACAAACTATTTTTGTGTCGGTTGACAGAACGTGTAAAGTTGTGTTAAATGGATGTAAACCAGTATCTGTGCCTGTGTCCAAATGTGTTGGAGTGTGTTATTGTGTCTCAGCATTTGTGTTGTTAAAGGGGGGGGGGGTGTATCGATACACCCCCCTTTAACTTCCAATGTTAATGTGGACAATGTTATGATTGTGTTAAATTTGTTTATATTACATGTATTTATTACACAATTTACAAACTATTTTTGTGTCGGTTGACAGAACGTGTAAAGTTGTGTTAAATGGATGTAAACCAGTATCTGTGCCTGTGTCCAAATGTGTTGGAGTGTGTTGTGTCTCTGCATTTGTGTTGTTTTATAAACTTTAAATATTACTATGTCCTTATACTCTTACTATTTCTGTTACTATAATATTTATCTTTTACTGTTTGTTTTCCAAGTTTGATTGTGGGTTTGGCTAATATATCGGATGTTGTACCAATACTGTCTAAATAGTAATGGATTGATTACATGCTGCACTATGTGGTGTTTGTCTTTGGCAATACACTTCCAACACATTTCCTGTCTAATATCTGGCCGGTTGTATCCAGCACAATTTATGTTTTACTTTACAACAACACAATGAGATGTCTATTCTGCTGCTTATACAACAGATGTGTGGGTCTTGTAAAATGTGCGTATCTGCATTAAATACATATATTACTCTACTGCACGGGGTGTTGGGTTTAATAGTACAAAACCTAATACAAGGACTAAGAATAGAATTATAGAATTTCGACAATTTGGGTACTAATGTTAATATGTTAATTATATTGAGACTATAAACTTATTTAGTCGAATTTGTGGGTATTCCATATTTGCATGTGGGTGTCCACTTACATGTTACACTTGCTGCTCGCCTATGTTTATATACAATATATATTTACAACCCATATATGCCTATGGTGTAATCTGTCCTGTTTACATGTTTCCGCTACTTTTGTATAAAAGAAATGTACTCTGTTAGCCATTTATTGGGGAATTGTATTAAACCTACTAACGAAAGATTCGGTATATGGTTTTTATTAGAAAATCTACGTAATAATAACCTTCTTACAGACATAGGTAATATAAACTATTGCGAGGGTGAACCAAAATTAAATAACATCTATAACGGATGCGTTTTGTGATAACATAATGTTAGATAACCAATGTTACGGATTGTGATGGGGACGTTCGGAATAAATTTAAAGTTAAGAAGGAAATATGTGGCTCGTTTAATAGCTACTTATGAGGAATATTTAAAAAGTTCTCTTTAGCTCGACATGGTGTTGTGGCCAAACTACCATTCTCCCAAAGCGATGGGTGTGTTACAAATAATAAAGAAAGATATTGACCAAATTAAACAAAAGTGTGATGATCCTATAGCAATTCCCTATAAAATAGAGCTTGCAAATGTTAAAATTAAGGATTTGTTGGAAGACCTTCCAAAGATACTGCAAGATCTGGAAAAAGAAATGCACTATGGATTTCGATATAACACTAGATTTGGCTGGAATATTTAATAAAGAGGAAATGTGCCAATATCTTACAGAAAACTTTTGCTACCAGGGGGGCGAATGGCCCCCCATATTGTTATTGTAGATAATGTTAGTAAAGACTGTTTAACATGGTTTAATGTAAATAGCAGGGTAAAAATATATAATAAATTTATATGCCAGATTACAAGCCCTGGAGTAATTAAAAGTATAGGAAACCATATAATAAACTTTGTAAACCTAAAAGAAACGTTCTCGTCTAAACTAGCTAGAGAGAATGGCAAGGTTAGAGGCAACAATCTATTGTAGAGGTTTTGGTAAAGGGACCTTTAAGAGATTGTTTAAGTCTAATAGAAGACAACAAACGCTTTCAAAATGCTCCATGCTGTACCTCTGCATGTGGGTGAAAGTTGCCAATTACAAAAACAGTGTTTAGTGTTTAACGATGCATATTGGGGGAAGATAACTGGAGTACAACTAAAACTGCCAAAAGATAGTACACAAAGGGAAAAGTTAATAAAGTATGCTCTATCTGCATTTAGCTTTAACTGTTTACCAACTATGTAGAGGTAATAGAGGAGGATGCCATAAGTGTAAAGCATAGGTGTTACATCAAATCTGGGGGCACATCAAATACACCTTTCTCCATCAATTTAGAAGAATTAGGCTTAGTGGAAAGTCCAAGAAGCCGCACCAATAAACTGTACCCATACACTAAAGAAATAGAGCCACTTTCCAAGCCTTTCTTAGAGAGCAAAAAGAGGAAATCGGAATTAGAAGACATTGGAATATGTGGAAAATACTGTTGCAGAGGAATGCACAGTTGGCTAAAGAAAGAAGGGAAAGAGAGGATAAATTAAAAGATTACTTCCTGCGAGCATTATGTGTATGCGTTTGTAGTAAACAAGTTTGTGGGAGTGTTGGCAGAAAAGGATGGAGGGGTGTATACTATGTTAAAGGTGTCTGTAAAACTGTATTTATAGAGATAAATAAGAATGGGCAAGGTGTGTTGCCATGCGATTTGGACATTATTTATCTACCTACCAACGAGCCACTTGCAAGCTTTAACGGAACCGCAACGTTTTATGGCAATTCCAAAAATAGAAAGTTTCCGTAACAATGGACAAGAAGACATAGAGATATTAAAGGCAATGATAAATTTAAAGAATGTAGTAGACCGGAGGATTTGGAATATGGTGCGCTATTAAACAAGTCCAACATAGGGGTAGAAAAAGATATATTGTTTGAAAATATTCGTAACCTTTGTGTCTCCAACCACTGGCTGGAAAGGGAGCAAGAATGTGGGAAGTTTGGTTTTAACTACAAAATTAAGTTGGATAAAATAAAGACTACTCCAAACAAGCACAAAGAAAGATTAGTGTTTTGTGTTTAGTTGTTTTGGGTTTTAAAAATTTATTTTTTGTTGGCTTAAAACATATCCAAAATTTAGGCAGTTCCATAAATATTTTGTGGATATATATTACTTATTAGCGTATATAATAAGCTTGTATTTATTTTTTTAATCCAACCGTAATAGTGAATTTGGAAATGCACTTATGCAATGGCCAGTAATATATTGCATCCAAAGTTTGGTTACGACAAAACAGCACTAAAGGGGAAAAATATACGGTAAATTTAGATATAAGGGGATATAACAAATCGAAAAGTAAATAAAGGAGTTATTGGTAGTAATTTGCAAAATATAGTTTTGTAAAAACACAAATACCAATGTTAGTTTTTGGGTTGCGCCAAAACAAACAACTGTATTATAGGTGGAAATAATATTGTAATTTTAGATATAATAGTTGGGGGCTATAACATATCCAAAAATAAATGCTTAGGACAATATCCAAAGTGTAGGCAATAAACAGTCAGTTTTGGGATTACAGCAAAATAAACAAACAAAAAAGACAAATGGGTAATGGAACGTGTGGTAGTGTGGTCTTGTTACCTATATAAGAGCTATAACATATCCGAAAATAAAGAAGTTTGAAATTGTATATTTTTCAAAATATTTTTTAAATTTGACCATTATAGTTAATTTGTCAAATGTGGATGGTACATATACACCAGCCTAGAATAATGACATATATAAATTTTAAACAAATCAGACCATAAATAAAGAAGTTGCCAATTGGCAGTATTTTTCCAAATTTTTAAAAATTTAACCGCAATATTTGTAAAATGTGGATGGTGCATATACATTAGCCTACAACAATAACATATCCAAATTTTAAACAAATCGGACAGTAAATAAAGAAGTTGGCAATTGGCAGTATTTTTCAAAAATATTTTTTAATTTGAGTGTAATGGTGAATTTGGGAAATGTGGATGGTGCATATACACTAGCCTACAACAATAACATATCTAAATTTTAAACAAATCGGACATTTAATAAAGAAGTTGGCAATTGGCAGTATTTTTCAAAAATAATTTTTAATTTGACTGTAATATTTGTAAAATGTGGATGGTGCATATACACTAGCCTACAACAATAACATATCCAAATTTTAAATAAATCGGACAGTAAATAAAGAAGTTGGCAAATGGCAGTATTTTTCAAAAATATTTTTTAATTTGACCGTGATGGTGAATTTGGGATATGTAAGTGAAATTTATTAAAACACTTGCCTAGGACAATAACATATCCAAATTGCAGACAAATCGGACATTTAATAAAGAAGTTGGCAATTGGCAGTATTTTTCAAAAATAATTTTTAATTTGACTGTAATAGTGAATTTGGGATATGTAGGTGGAATTTATTAAACCAGTTGCCTAGGACAATAACATATCCAAATTGAAGACAAATCAGACATTTAATAAAGAAGGTGGCAATTGGCAGTATTTTTCAAAAATATTATTTAATTTGACCGTAATATTTGTAAAATGTGGATGGCGCATATACACTAGCCTACGACAATAACATATCCAAATTGCAGACAAATTGGACAGTAAATAAAGAAGTTGGCAATTAGCTGTATTTTTCAAAAATATTTTTTAATTTGACCGTAATAGTGAATTTGGGATATGTAAGTGTAATTTATTAAAACACTTGCCTGCGACAATAACATATCCAAGTTTTAAACAAATCGGACAGTTAATAAAGAAGGCGGCAATTGGCAGTATTTTTCAAAAATATTTTTTAATTTGACCGTAATAGTGAATTTGGGATATGTAAGTGTAATTTATTAAAACACTTGCCTACGACAATAACATATCCAAGTTTTAAACAAATCGGACAGTTAATAAAGAAGGCGGCAATTGGCAGTATTTTTCAAAAATATTTTTTAATTTGACCGTGATGGTGAATTTGGGATATGTAAGTGAAATTTATTAAAACACTTGCCTAGGACAATAACATATCCAAATTGAAGACAAATCGGACAGTTAATAAAGAAGGTGGCAATTGGCAGTATTTTTCAAAAAATATTTTTTAATTTGACCGTTATAGTGAATTTGGGAAATGTAAGTGAAATTTATTAAACCACTTGCCTAGGACAATAACATATCCAAATTGAAGACAAATCGGACAGTTAATAAAGAAGGTGGCAATTGGCGGTATTTTTCAAAAAATATTTTTTAATTTGACCGTTATAGTGAATTTGGGAAGTGTAAGTGAAATTTATTAAAACACTTGCCTACGACAATAACATATCCAAGTTTTAATCCAATCGGACAGTAAACACCAAAGATAGTTTTTTAGAATTTGAAAATTAATTTTAAAAAATATAGAGGAGGGATGGGGATGGGGACAATATATTTAATATAGGCAGGGGTATATTTAATATAGGCCTGCGGGCGGGAGCTCTATAGGCGGGAGCTGGCGTCGGCTCAAAAACGGCTCCCCATAAGAATAACATGGGGAAAAAGCGCCGGAAGTGATGCCTCTTTCTCCTTTACCCACTACTATACAATAACTTCTAAGTTGTTTACATGTGTTGTTTATTTAGTGTGGAGTTATTTTTGAACTCGTGGATTTCTGCAAAGGATGTATTAAAATTAATGCAAATTTTAAATGGGGGAAAATAAGGCAGGGGCCAAAAAGAAAATTTGTGTAGGGTAGGATCGGGCGTCGGCTCAAAAACTGATCCCCATAAGAATAACATGGGAAAAAAGCGCCGATTCTGGGGTTAAACCCGTATTTCTCCTCTACTTACCTAGGATGTTTGGTTCTACACACAGATAACCCAGATCGACTTAAAATTAACTGCATTTCAGAATTTAATGCTCTTTTTAAAATAAATTATAGATAATTATCTACATTTTAACGGAACCAAAGGTTGTTAATACTTTCGTATATAAATTTGGGGGAATTATCTATTTTTTGTCATTGAATTTATACCTAAAAAATCATTATGACTGTGAAATAATGAAGTGACTTACGAAAAAAGCGTCATGTCGATGTGCGAACCCAAGCGCAAACTGCTACCTGAACCCCACGGTAGGCCCGCTAATCCCATTACGAAGAAGCCGGTGCGCAAGTCGGGATTGCGATTTCTCTAATTATTCAATCGATATTCACGCGATCACATGTCACTAAAACAACACAGCGTAATGGATATTTTAACAGTATAAGTTTACAATCTATAATTATTGATTGGTGCATTTAAAATTTAACCATTGATAAGAAAACTTTTAAAAGTCGGAAGTTTAATGGGATGATAAAAAGAGAAGAGAGTGGCGCTTACACTATGTATCAAAACCTGGATAGTAAATTTATACAGATATGACATTTCCTAAAAGTAGAAAACTCCCTTCTACATACATAGCATACTCTCTTCTCTCTAGTACTATATAGCATTGCTATATGTATCAGATTCTACTATAAACAGCAAATCTGCTACCCATTTGGAGTACCGAAGAGTAGTGTGGGTTTGCGGGTTTTGCGCCGGAAGTGACGTCATCCGGTCACGTGACCGGAAGTGCTGAGTCATGAAAGATGTTATCTGGGGCTGAGCCAGTGACGTAGGCGGTTTTGTGACGAAATGAGTTAAAGTTCAAAGTTCAAGGTCACGGGGAGGTAATTTTAAAAAAGTACTACCTCGCACGCGTAAAATCCGATTGTGATTCGATAGTTTTAATTTGATAAAATATCGAATGAAAATTATCGAATGAAGCAATCGAATGATACGAGTGCGAGGTAGTACTAATACAAATATTACTTTATTTTTATTTACAATAAGTTATGTTTACAATAATTCATGTTTACAATAGTTCCCCGTTGTTGGTTGTCATCGATGTTGTTGATCCGGACGAGTTGCGGCCATCACTTCGCTTTCTGAAGAAAGACGGTATATACTTCGATTCCTGCGCAGAGTCCATGTTGTTTTTTGATGCGTAAAGTTCCAAAGATAAATCGTAACCGGACGCAATGAGAAGTCTTAACTCTTCATTAAAAACCTCGAGGTCTTGGAAAGTCGCCAGATGAATAGAGTCATAATGAATACACCTAATTTTAATGGACATTTTAATACAATGTTTTACGTTTGTGAAGAGCACTCGATGTTCACCAGTCGAGAGCCGGAGGTGTACTGACTATTCGCTAGCTAGCGTTCTGGTATCAAACAAAATGGTGGGGCGGAGAAGATGGCGGACAGCAGATGGCAGGCGGCAGGTGGCAGCTGGTTGCTACTACATTCGCCGCCACAGTAATGCAATCCTTCGGCGTAATTCTTGTAGTTTATCTTGTCGGTTCATTTGATACGTTTTACATCTACATATGCAATAGCTGAAACACTTGCACTTACGACAAGCTTTCCCGTCAACTTGATCGCCTGGTATTTTAAAACATTGTAACTCGCAACAATATGTCTTCAAATTGTTATCGAAAAATAAATTTTTCATAGGTGACACCGACATGTTAGCTGCAGCGTGTGTTAGACAAGACTGAGACTAACTTCACTGCTCCCTCTCTTTTATACCTCTTCATAAGTTAACCCTGAATGAAAGTTCAAGGTCATCCATTTGAATTTTAAAAAAAAAGCAACACAGCAGTATATAAAATAATATACTGCTGTGTTGCTGTTTTTATTTTTTTTTATTTTATTTTATTTTATTTTTTTTTATTTTCTTTATTAAACAAACATCTTACAATACAATAAACTTAAGTTTAACATTGATAACTAGAAATACAAACAGAGACATTATGTACAAGGATGCGTGATGTGCAGAGTGAGTTCCGTCGAGTTGTTGCCGCTTACACCGTGTGATACCAAATACAACGTCCCCGGTTGAATATCTCGCAAATCTTCATTTTGTAGCAGTTGAACAAATCGTTTTGGAAGAAATACTTGAAACTTCGGCTCATCTCCTGGAGAGAAAGGTCCTTCGCTCAATGAAACTAGAATTGCTTCTCCATGTGTGGTTTCCACTTTCTTGATGTTATGAATAATGTAGTGTTTTTGTTCTTTTAGTTCTGAACACTTTTTAGTTAGCAGAAGGTCGGATTTTGAATGAGTGTTGAATTGATCAACCAGTGTTTGTAGAAACTGTTGTGATGTCATCTTCGTCAGTGGTGGTTGTGGTGTCTTCTGTGATGTTGCCTCTTCGGAGTCTCGAATAATACTCGTGCCGGAGCGGTGTTGGCTCCTCGTATTTATAGGCCCCGCTACCCCCACCACATTCCGGTTCTTTGCTACCCCCACCACATTTCTGCGTTTGTTCCAAGTAAGCAGCCAAACGATATGCGTTGTGCAATGCGCAGTTTAATTGTCCGTGTTTAGGATCTTTTGCAGCAACACAAATATTACCGAGATTAATGTTAAAGTCCTTACCGATGGTTATATCGAAAACATCACCGTGCGTGTACTTTTGTATCCAGTTCCTTTTTTCTAATCCTCTTGTGTATATATGTGAATATTGTTTGCAAAAGTTAAACATAATACTGTGCAGATTACTGTAGCTTATAAATCCTTCATACCAATGTATGTGATGAAAGTAGTTTGTTATCCATTTGTTTGTACTTTTTGCTTTGGCGTTAAGGTTGTTAAAAGAAAAAGGAGCTTCAAACGTGAATGGGTAAACTACAAATGTAAGCAAGTCTAAAATTACTAATTCCTTGATAATAAACCTATCATCATTATTTCGAAATGCTTGAAATTCTATTACACAAGGCTTTACACTCACTTCTTCATCCCCTCCGCTCATCATGGCACCTAGCAATCAACTAAACTGTTTTCCACACCACGGTAGGTTAAATACCAGGCCGTACAGTTGCAGGCGCGTTGGTGTATATTTAACGTGGGCACCGTCCCCAATAGGCCTACCCCACGTGTGTTCTTCTTTACTAAGTCAAACTTTAGTCTTTTTTAACTTCTTCTTCTTGTGTTTCGTTTTCTTCTTCTTCTTGTTTCTCCGTTTCTTCTTCCTGTGTTGTTTCTTCTGTAGCTTCTGTAGTGATTTCTACAAGTGGTTCAAAATCCTTTAACTTTCTCCACATGCAAACTTCATGAGGTATTCTATTAAAAATAGATGTATCCACAGGTCCGTACACGATGGTGCTATCAGGTTGTTTTTCCAAAGTATCGACCAAATATTCTTTAATAATAGCGCTTGCAAATACCAACTGTCTCATGTACCTTGTAATAGGTTCTGTTGCGTAGTTTAAAACGTAGAATTCTTCACGTGACAGTAGAATCTTATTTTCATGTTGAGTCAAGTCTCTAATTCGCACTTGTAGTTGTCCGCGATGTTTAACAATATCGATTTCATTGTCACAATCCAAAAGTCGAATATGTGTTTTCCTTCCACACAAACTGTTAGTTAAATAACATTCTATTAAATGTACATGTTTCAAAAATGACTCCCAAGCATTTTGCGAAAATAAAACCTTTTTTGTTCCATGGTGTAGTATTACTGTAGGGGAATAATTCAATGACTTCATCAATCCAACTGATACACTTTTACTGATGCATGCTGAGATGGGGTAAAAGATTCGCAAAAAAACTTCAGTTAAAATGTGAGGAGGAATATTTTCTTCAACTTTCTTCTTCCTCTTTGGTACTACCTTTGATGGGTCTGCATTACTTTCCTCCTCTCTATCTCTTTTACCAAACTTTAAAAATGCAGTTATTTCCTTGATGATTTCTTCTTCACTAGTATTATCACGTTCCAATAACGGTGCTACCTCTGCATCACCTTGTACAACAGATGGAGAACTCATTTTGTAGAAGATGTTGCCCATGCGACGATAGACGATCAACTGAAGACCTGCATTGTTGCTCCGCTATTTATAGGTTAGCGACAGTGGCGGTGCCGGTGGTGGTACAACGTTTTACAATACCGTCTTTACGATACCAGTCAACGGTGTGTATGTAACAATTTTATCGTGCAAAATTAAACAATACGCAGATGTATTTGCAGGTACGTTTTCTTGAAATTCCATTTCTATTTTTATATCAACACTAGACGATTTTACAGATTCGTTTTGTTTGGAGCAATCAATTACAACAATCGGAGCTTTCGATTCAAACTGTACGGGAGATAGTAGAGGTGTGTTTGTTTTGCCGTAATATGAATTTTGGAACCTAGCGTACATATCGTATAAAACACTGTACCTTTTTTTATCAAAAGAGATTTTAAAGTTGTCGTAGGGAAAGAATTGTGAATTCAGGAACACTTTACAGTTTGTTAATTTACAATGGTCAAATTCACCAGCATTTTCAGTTAATATACTTTTTTTCTTTGTTTGTAATCCAAATATTACATATCTCGCTTTTTCCAAATGAGTAGAAGTTTTTACAGTCCATGTATGCCGTTGTGTTGAAGGTAAAACGGGGTATTCATGAAACTCCCAGCTTCTGAATGGTATTACAATGTCTCGATCTGATTTTAACTTTCTTAATAATGTAATCCTGTGTTCATCATTTAGTCGCACATGTGGTACTCTCCAAACAATCTTGTCTAATGTTAGTTTCCAGTCTAAATTGGCTTCAGTTGTTCCAGCAGATGCTTTAATAATATCATTATCGTTTGATGACCTTAATAAAACTAGTTCTTGTTTTACATTTATTATTATTCTTCTGTAATCTTCAGCAAATCCTAAAAGTAATCTTAAAGGTACGTAAAAATCAAAGTTTCCCGAAGCGTCAGGAGTAATTATACTTTTGTCTGGTGCAACCCATCCTGCAACAGCTAATAGATTCTTCTCATTTGGTGTTAAAGACGCTAATCCTTTTAATGTACTGGAAATTCCAACCTTTTTTGTTGAATCGACTGTAACTCCTGAAATTTCATATCTAATCTCGTCAAACAAAAATGCCATAGGATTATTTATGAACGGAACAGTGGTTCCAACAGTACCGTCAGCTTTTGTTACTTTTCCTTCAATATATAAATAACTTTCGCATGGAAGAGTATAAATGTCTTGTTGTTGTATAGGAATCCTAATTTCATCGTTATTGTTTAATTTGGACGAAGCGTAAGGGTTGTGCGTGTGATATTCCTTTTCCCATAAGGTCTCGTCGAATGTTGGGCCCTGCGCTATATCCAGTATATCCATTGTTAATGACCTTTAATCCAATTTCTTCTGGAAAACGAATGTTGTCACTTGTTAATCCTTCTACAGCTGATGAGCTACTGACCTCTTTGCTGGTTGGCTCTCTCTTTTTAAATGATAACCCCATTATCTAAGCGGATGATTTTATATGTATTCTTACAGTAATAGCTTCTCCTCGAAAGTCAATAAGGTTTCCGTCTTGATCCACTATGTTCAGCACGATGTCTGAAATGAAACTGGTGTTTAACGGTAGGTACACAAGGTTTTGAGGCTTTTCTACTATCTTGAAACCCGGTGCGACTGATGGGTAGAATGTGTGTAATATATGCCGATTTTCTCCATCTCTGTAGGATCCTTGTATAATGTTACATGTAATGTCTATGCTGTTTACTTTGATGATCGTCACAGTTCTATTCCCAGAATGAGTTGTATTAGGTTCTAATACCTTTGTTTCCTTAGAAAACCCCAATAAACTACCAATTGAACGTTCTTGGCCAAAATCAATATAATACTTAGAAGTAATTTCGGCTTTCATTGTATTGTTATTGCCTTTTATCGTTATATTTTCTTTTCCCATATGTTTTTGTATAACTTCATTTATATTATCAATTTCATAAGCTCCTGTTGGTAAACTGAATTCTTCCAAAGCTGAATATTTTCCTTTATTATCTTTTGTCTTGTAATAATGTATTTTGTTATTAATTCCTTCACTAACGTTTGGAATAGAGTTATATGTTGTTAAATCCAATAATGCGGCTTCCCATAGTCTTCCTTTTTGCAAACGTAGCGCTGGAAACAGAATACTGCGCAAAGTACATGAGTTACCGGTTAATGACACTGTATACGAAGACATCTTAAAGTTGACTAACACTTTTAGCTAAAAAGTCTAAACATAAATGACCGCAAATGGATGTATCATCAGGTTGTTTTCTTGTATAATTGTAAAAAACATTTTCTGCCGCACGAAAGTATTGTTGAAGTTCTTTCGGTGGTGGAAGGTTTCCAAAACTGTCGAAATAATAAATCGTTTCACCAAGTTTCTTGTAACACACCCAATGAGTGCCTAATCCTTCACTATTATCCAAATTTACTATACCAGTCTCATTTTTCCACATTTTAACCGGTAATTCATCTTTCATAAATACTCCTCTAAAAAATGGGATTTTCAAACAAGAAGCATATGTAATCAGTTCTTCATTGGTTAATTCATTGTTTTTAATTATTAATTGCTCTTTCTTATTTAATACACACGATACGGTCTTAGGTATAGTCCTCCTCCCTTTTTTATCATTGACCATATTGTTGGTTTCTTTTTACCTTTACCACTAGTAGATCGACGTTTTCTTCTGATATTACCTCCTTGTTTCTTAGCGGGTCTTTTCCCACGCCTTCTTCTCTTTCCTCCTCCAAACGTAGTTTTTGCTTTCATTGCTGCTGTTACTGCTAAAGACGATGCTTTTTCACCAATACTCGCGTCACTAGATTTTACTCTTTGCCAAGCTTTCTCAGAAAGTGCTCTATCTGCTATTGATCTATTTTTTGTATCACCAAATTTGGAATACGCTATATCGTGCTGTTTACAAGCCTGATCAAGCTTATTTATTCCAGGATCTCCTCTAGCAAGCCGTTTCTCTAATTTGGTTCCAGGACCACAATATTGATATCCTCCAGGTAAATGTAATTCCACAGGTAATAAATCAATCGCCTTGTTAACTATAGCTCCAACCGGTTTACTTAATAGAGAAAATGCTGTTGATGCTATTCCCCTTCCTCTCTGTAATCTCTCTCGATTATGACTGATGCGTTTAGCCCTCGGCATGACTATTTATAGCCAAACTTACAGTCAGTAGGTGCACTCTATAAATGTTTTACAATGAATGTAATATTAGTCTTGGCTTCTTGTATTATATATACTGTTTAAAATCCATTTATTATATAGAAATGGATTAATTAATTAAATGTAGACATAATAAATAAAAGTAGTAAAAATAGAAATAAGGTGTAATTGAAGATGTTTCAAATGTTTCTCCGCTGGTGATGGTATCGTTGTTTTCGGTAAAATGAATAAAATCTAAATAGTTGTCATGTTCCCTTAGAAACTTGCCACTCAATCGTTGGTAATTAAATAACACATTCCAGTCTAGTTTATCTTTAAAATTGTCAATGTAATTTTCAGAGAGATTTTGATATTTACTTATTACTTCCCAACAGTTATTAAAATTTGATGTCATCTCTACAAGGAAGTTTTCTGAAAACTGTTGTCTTTGTAAAATATGAATCCAGTTAACTCTGTGAAAATAAATTCTTAACATAGTCATTGTGAAGAGGTAGTGTATGGAAAGTTGTTCCCAATCCATATATCTATCAAACCGTTGAACAAAACCATCTGTCAGCACTCCTTGGGGAAATCTCGGCTCTTGAGATATTAAACTCCACGCAGTAATATTGGATTCCATCATCCTCTCTGTATCATCTCTCGAATATAACTGATGCTTTATCCCTTATCATGGGTATTTAAATTCTTTTTTCTCTTATATAATCTTCATCGTTTTCTGTTGGTTCATTAATCACATTCACTTTATCCCCCTTTCCTAATGTCTTGACTTTAGAAGGCTCAGACGGTTTATCTAATTGATTAGGTTTTTCTGGATTGTGTATCTTTTTCCAGTCTAAATAATTGTGGCTGTCAACATCTGAAGCTACAGCTCTTCCTGAAGCCCGATGGATATAATTAAATAAAGCTGCACCAAACCTTTCCATATGTTTTTCATATTCTGTAGTCCATTTCTTGTGTACTATATCAAATATTTTCTTATTTACAGCGTCTCCATCCTGCTCACAGTCACCTACATTTGACAATTTTAATTTTTTTACATCATAGCTTGTATCAGTTTCATTCTTTTTGTAAATCGTTAACAATTTTAAAGTCGCTAAATTTACTGCTTCACCATCATAAATGGGATGTTTTATATTGCTTAACCTTTTACCGGAAAATCCCCAATGGTCTTCGTGTACAATCGGGGTTCTTTTATCCATGTATTGTACCGTAACCGCATCAGAAGACAAAAGCGGATCACCAACATTTTGAATTACTTTTCCTTCAAAATTATAATTACCATCAGGTGTTAACGGAAACCCAGCTCTTTTTTCACTATATCCAGATTTTACTCCAAACTCGGAATACCGTCCAAACTTGTCCACACTCATGATGTAACTGAATCGCTATCGTTTAGGTTCTTACTATATATATATATATATATATACGTCTACTGAACAATTATTTCTCGTTTTCGCAGTTCATCAACCAAAGCTACCCATTCGTTTTCTAAACCAGTGTGCCCGGCTTCCATAGCTTCATGTAATAACCTCATTCGATCAACTAACTTATTTATATCGTTGTAATATATTATATTGGTTTTATACAAATTTTTTAATAATCCCCTTCCAGATGTAGTAGGATCAGTTGTTTTTCTTTTTTTATGCAAAACATTTAATTCAGCAGAAGATAAAGCTCTTCTTTTAATTGGAGCTTTATTTGATTTCGAGGGGAAAAGACTAGATATAATGTTTGTGTATTTTATTGACCTGTTTCTATGAATAGGTAGTTCTTTGGAATATTTTTTTCTATGTGCATTTGTATACTCTAGTATATTTTTAAACAATTGTAAATCCTTTTTAGTATATTTACCAGGATTATTTTTAAAGATGAGTTCAAACAAACCTGTTGTACCTTTATATTTCTTATCACCAATAACTATATCATCATTTTCGTTTATATCTAACTTTCTATCTCCAATCATTAATCCTTTATCCTCTATTCTAGCTCCATATGTATGATAATTTCGATTAGCATGTGTGCCATGTAACATTTTTAATGTATATTTTCTTCCAAGTGTTCCTTTAAACATAATATCTGTGCCTAATTTGCTTAAGTTGGATGGGTTGATATCCTCTTCTTCTGCTCTTGTATCTTCCGCACTTGTATCTTCTGTACTTGTATCTCCTGCAATGTTCTTTTCCCTTAAATCTCCTATATCTCCGCTTTCTTCATACTCGTCGCTTTCTTCAGATGTTTGTAACTGGTCAGAACTTTCATCATTCTGAAATTCTTCTTCATATTTGGAAATTGGTAGCATTTTGTCTCCTTCGAAGCGAATTGAAGGTCTTTCCATATTTTGTGCTAATCGCTTTAAAGGTTCAGTAACAGGTTTGAATGTTGTTTCTAAAAATTGCTCTCTTTCATTTATACCTGATTTTAAAGCTCGGTTTTTTTGTCTAATAGAATCACTAAGTGATTTTATTTCCTTTAATAGCTTTTCCTGGTTAACCATCTTCACACCTTGACGACTTGTACAGTAATACCGCTAATCAGTGTATTAAAACGAATTTATCAAAACCTATTCTATAACGACCATCTTTTATAGCTTGATCTTTCATAATAACCAAAAATCCATACTTTTCCGCCCATGCTTTTCCGCAAAGCTCTTTAAACTTTTCAAATGGCATATCCGCATTCACATGATCGTTATATATATGTTTTAGGTTAGTATCATCTTGTTTGAATACAATTAGAATATTTGCATTATCTCTGATAAGTTGTTTTGGGATTTTGCTATAAGTTTGTCCTATATATATGCTGTCGATGTTATTATGTCTTCCCATGGCAAAGTAGTTTCTAATAGTATCCTGATTTTCACAAGATACATCGTCAAATATAAATACAGAATACGGTTTCGCTTCGTTTGGTTGCATAATGCTATCACTAGCGTTAAATTTGTAAAAATTAACATCAGACACATCAGATAGGATTTTATCCAGCAATTGATACTTTGGTTGATGTAGAGACTTTGAAAAAATATATAGGTTACTAAACCTTAATCCCTGCGGATTAGTGATCAAATTAAAGACAACATTGGTCTTTCCACAGTTTGAGGGGCCACTTACTATACATCGAACAGTGTTTGGAAGTAAACTACCGTGTTTACCATTGTTGATTTTAACGTTATCCACAGTTAAATCATCTATGTTATTAATATTGAATCGATCTTTATGGTGAATAATCTCCATCCTGCTCAAAGGTTAACGATGAAATGAGTTGCTTGTATTAAACCAAGTCCTTTATAGGTATCCATGAATCCTCAGTTTTGTTAAACCCTAACCACCGCACTTTAACTGCGTCCTTTTTTCTTTGTAACACTTTTTCAACAAGATATACATCACCTACTGTTGACTTTAACATTTCATGTCCATAAAATGCACCTTGCAACAAATCTCCTTTGTTATCTTTTAGGATATACGTTTCAGGTACAGTCGGTTGCACTTTATACACTGTAAAAACTTCATTCGTCCAATTGGGAAGGTATTTTTTGGTAAACACTCCCTTATATTTACTAATCCGTACTTTATCACTTACATTAAATTTTCTTGGCTGCATTTTTTCTACTTTAGGCTTTGTATTTTTCTTTATGCGTTTTAATACATCTTTTGCATTTCTTCTATTTACTTTGTTAGGTTTCATACCAATAGTTCTATGAAACCTGTTGTTATAATCATTTATTAATTGTGGTAAAACATCATACCATACGTAAGAACCTCTTTTTGAAAATTGTTTATACAGTGCTCCTTTCAAGGTTCTATTGAATCTTTCTACAATAGCTGCTTTTTTCTCTGAATTTGTAGAATAATGATTTATTTTATATTTATTCATTAACTGTGCAAAGTTTGTATTAAAGTATTCTGTTCCATCATCAGTTTGTAAATGTTTAATTTTGTTTTTATCTCTTTTTATGGCTATTTCCATGGCTTCTGTTACGCTTTTACCAGTCTTGTCCTTTAGAGGCAAAGCGTCTGCAACTTTTGTAAAACAATTAATAATTGTGAGTATATATTTAAATCCTTTGTTTATTCTGCTATGCGGTCGCATTTCAATTAGATCCGCTTGATATAGATCATTTATCCCTTTTATAACAGTATTTCTTCTTGGAAACTTTATTCTTGCAGGTTTGTGTAGTTCATTAATAATCTTCTCCTTCAGGTCTGACATGATGGTTTCACGAAGGCAGCTGATATGGTATTAAATATTCTTTGGTATAAATCTGCTTATATATATATATATATATATATATATATACATATAGTTCAAGGTCATTTAAAACTTGTGTAAAAAAAGGGGAAACACAGCTTAACATTGCTGTGTTTCCCCTTTTTTTACGGAAAGGAAAAGGATAAAGGATCTAGGACGATGAAAAGGTTACTCGTCAATAGGGTTGAGGGAGTAGTGGCCGAATGGTAATGTGTTGATTTTGTCTGGAAGTGTTTGTCTTTTGTCGTCATTACAGGATAGCGCCTTTTTAACTTCAGTCACGCTGTACAGCTGATGGTTAAAACTTCTGATGGTGTTGAATTTAGCTGTAATGATGTTATCCTCAAATAAGCATTGCTTGTAGTGTTCATAATGCACTTTCTTCTTTAAATATAAACTCTTTACACCTTTAGCTTTCTTAATATAGCTATTCTTCTTTTCTTCTTCTTCTTCTTTTTCATTATAGAGTTTCAAAGAATATAGTTTAGACATCAATGCAACAATCTCTTCAAGCAGAACACCATTAGCCTCATCCTTGAATTTGCCTAGTACTTTTTTGTGTCTGTCATTGTCGTAGTTTGGATGATCTTTTGGATAATCGGAGAAATCAAAGTCGTTCTTGTAAATAAATGTACGCAAATCTTTATACATGTCCAATGTTACTATGCGATATATGAAAGCGTCAGTGTCCATATATGTAATAGATATATTTTCTCTTCCGTAGAACGCCACCATTTTGTTGTAGTGAAAATCGTACATGTGTGTTTTTGAGATGTCCAAGATTGACATGCCTATATACAAAGGACGATCCATCTTCACACTCGTCTTCTTCATGGACACTGCTACAAGTTTTTCATTAATAATTATAGATGTTCCAAAATTTGGCTGCTGTACTAGTTTCTGTAATTTTTTTGCGTCGGTAACAAGTTTAACATTTTTGTGTCTTCTTTTGTTTTCCAATGTTTTTCCAAATATCGCATTATTCATTAATTTAAAGAAATCTTTTTGAAAGTCTGATGTAGCTGCTGCTCTTCTGATGGTATTTGAATCAATGTAGGGTTTCAACCAGCATGATTGAGAAAATTCCAAAACTCTATTAATTTTTGTTAGACGTAGTCCTAATTCGATAGCTTGTTGAACCACCCAAAAGTGAGCCACGTAGCGTTGTTTATTATTTAATGTCATCATTAATTTGGGGTGTTTTCCAATTGGTGAAATTTCTGTTTTAGCAAGAAGTGGAAGGTCATAATGAAGATCATGTAAATTTTCTGGGTATTCAAAATCGCAATCCAAAATATATCCAGTGTCACCATGTTTCGGAATTTGTAAAATATCGCCAATAGAGTCGGGATTAATCCATTTAAAGTTATCAAAAGGAAGTGGGTTTGACATTGCCCATCCGTACAGGTTATTTGCATCGAAATATCCTAAATAGGTTGACGGTTTGGTTTCATCGTAATCGGGTAGGTATTTGTTGTTGGCTTTGACATGTCTGGTAACACTTTGGGTCAATCCGCCTCTTACTCCAGCTTCAACCATTAAAACCATGTCAATGTCTGTTAAAAGTTGGAGTTTGCATTTTGTTTCTTTTAACATGGCTTGCCAAGCTAATCCTGGTGAAGTATACGAATGTAGAGGGTCCAAACCGTATGCAGCAAAACAGGTGTTTCGGAATTCTTCCATTACATCACAAAGAAGAGTTACATCTAGTTTGACATAAAAGTCCGAGTAATCTCCTAAGGTCTTCATATCTAACTCGTTCCATACTCGACGTGCGTGTTGATAGTCCTCAAGTGATATTTCCGAATCATTAAGTTTGTTTTTGAAGTGTTCTGGTGAAGGTAGTGATGTTTCATCAAATCTATGCAGTCCATCGATGTAATCATAGGGGAAGACTCCTTTTCGAAGAACCAAATCCATTTTACTATTGGGTACAATTTTGCTTGTTTCTATCAAATCTGTTCTTCTTAGATTTTCAGATAATTTCATGAGGCTTGAAGGCATAAATCTAAATGAATCAACAAACCTTAATTTAATTTTACCCACCTTTTTTGAAAAGCTTATAAATTTTTCCATTGTAGTAGCCAAAACGTCTATTGCTCCATTATCTCTTCCTAGTTCGGGGATTATGAAGTGCGAATCATAACCACTCAGATTGTGCAGAACTACGGGGATAAAATATGGTAGTTTGTAGTTCAAGTTGCAAGCGTTACAGGCTGCACCTCTGTACGCTCCCGTAAGATGATCATGGTCACGAACTTTAACGTTATCCAGTGTAAAGGTGTTATTACACAAATAACACGTTGTTGTTGAATCATAATGTTGAAGTTCTTCTTCTTCCATAGGTGACATGGGTACCTTTGTTCCATACAGTTCTTCTACCTTTGCAGCTATGTCATACAAATCATCGACAAAGTATTTGGCTGCTTCTTCACCGCGATAAATCTTTGGAGAAGATGATAGTCCATATTTTTGAAGATGGTCTTCAGTCAACGTGGATTTAATTAGTATGCAATAACTGTTTGGTGAATGAAGTTGGTATTTGCTTCTTCTTGTAACGTCCTCTTCTTGTTGTTCAAGCGGATGTAAAGAAGACTCGAAATCAGCGTAAACAACAACAGGTACACGGTATTGTTGTATTACTTTGTCAAATTTTATCTGCGCTCTGCTAGGATGCGGCAATTTAATTCTTACTTCATAGTTTCCATTACATAACCGCTGGTGTTCTACTAACCAATCAGACCCTCCCCTTCTTAGTTCTTTGTTCACGTGACAAAAACATCTTTTGCAAATTGTCATCTTTCTTTTATGCTTAGATAATTGATTAGAAACAAGACTTTCAAATTTTTTGATATACACAAAGTGTGAAATATCACCTTTAGTAATTAATAACAAATCGGTATGATCTCTGCGCTCATTTGGTGTTATACGCAAGGGGTACAAATTGTTTGTCAAATCCAATCCGAAAAGGTTGACAGAAGCTGAAGGATTTTGTTTTTCAAATTTTGAAACGTCTGTTATAGCAACAGGGTAAGTCATCCCTTGGAAATTATATCTATGTTGTACTTCTTCATAATAGTGACTTGGTCTTTCCGGATGAATTGTTACATATTTGGCCAACATAGCATATTTAAAACACTCAGTATCTTGATTTTGTACGTTGACGCAGGATAAGGTATTTCTAATCTTTGTTGGTAGAGGAATGTAGCTACTTCCTCGAATTCCATAGCCGTGTTTGTGTACTCTTAAGTCTAGCCCTGTGATGCTTAACAAATTCCATCCAGAGCCTCTTCCTTCATGTTCTTGTATTTTAGTCATTAGCTCTTCAAAACATTCAGATACGATTGAATCAATATCTGACGAAAACATAATAGTTCGGTTTTTTGTTAAAAACCCTCTCGGTGAAGTTTCATTTTGAATGTTTGTAAATAAAGCATCCATTAATAGTCCAAATTTAATAAAATTTAATCTTTTTAATTCATTTTGCAAAGTGTTGCTTACCAATCCTTTTGCGTTATTTAAAAACTCTTCGAGTTGTAATTTTGCATTGTCAATTTTGAAGTGGGTTACTACATTACCCGGAAGTGCTCGGGCATGTAGTTTTACATTTACTGCTGTTGATGCTGAAGGACGGTGAAGTGTAGACAGAGCATGCGTAGAAGTCGATGCAGCTGATGATGTTGAAGGATGATGAAGTGTAGACAGAACAGGCGTAGAAGTCGATGCAGATGATGATGATGTTGAAGGACGGTGAAGTGTAGACATAGCAGAGGTAGAAGGCGATGTTGATGGTGCATATTGAATAACACTAGGTCTGGAATTTTGGTGTTGAGCTAACATTTGATCTATTTCTTTCAATTCTTCTTCTTCATATTCTTCATTTTGGTTTTTGTTATGTTTCAGTTCTTTATGTATCATTAAAATAAATTCATCCTTAAATGAAGACTTGCAAATATCGCAGCGATGCATAATGTAGGTGCGATCTCCACAAGGGTCAAGGCAATAATGAACAACACTGCAAATACCCCTCTATTTATACCCTAGCAAAAGTAATGGGGGTACGTATTTCGTTAAGTTTACTATTTTTTTTTTTTTTTTTTTTTTTTTTTTTTTTTGCATTTTATATTTACTATTGTAGCTGGAGGCTACAAATTTCTGTATTTAGGTCAAGGTCATTGAACAAATTTACCAAAACGGGGAATAGAGCAGTAAATGATTTTATATTAAACCATAAACTGATCTATTCCCCGCTCTGTATTTAACTAGCTGGAGGCTACAAATTTCTGTATTTAGGTCAAGGTCATTGAACAAATTTACCAAAACGGGGAATAGAGCAGTAAATGATTTTATATTAAACCATAAACTGATCTATTCCCCGCTCTGTATTTAACTAAGACAATTTTCTCCAACAGAAACATTTGATAAATTTTAAACTCGGATGTGAAGTTGGATTGTACACATTGCATCTTGATCAACTAAAAATTCCATAAAACAATAGGGATCTTCAGTTGTAGATTCATCTTTAACATATTCAATAGTCAACATTGCCGAACGAAGATCTTGTGGAATTACGTCGACTTTTATGAGTCGCCTTTCGAGTTCGAACCGTTTTGTTATTGATGTAAGTTTTATCACATCATCGATATCGATGAGGGGAAAGCTGTAGCAAACGGAGTTTCCTGGTGGGTTCATCATGTCTATATGATAAATATACACTGTTGCATCGTCTTTAAATAGACGTTCCCCCACCATTAAATGTATAAGTTACCCCACTTTTTTAATCATGTAAATGGGTCAAGGTCATACATCGATATTACCAAAACGGGGAATAGAGCAGTAAGTGATTCTCACTATAACCACAAACTGATCTATTCCCCGCTTTGTATTTAAAGTAAACTATTTGAAGACAACAAAAACTTATTCAGATTCTTCCGATGATAATGATGATGATGAGCTCATATCACTAAATAAGCGACGACGAACACAAAAGTTCCCTGTGACTGGATCTAGAACTACATCATCGATATTAATACTGCTTGGAGGGGTTTCACTATCAACAAGGTCCATTTCCTCCAAGCAAAGCAACTGATGATGAAATTCCGGTTCATTATTATCGACATCTTCGTCGTCAGTCAACAGCTCCAACAGCTCCATCTCTCCAAGATATGGTTCACTGCTAGCAAACTCACTCAGTAGTTCAAAGCCACTAAATAGTTCAAGATCACTAAATAGTTCACCTTCCATCTCTGAATCATCATCGTCTTCATCTTCGTTTAAATTTAATGGAATATTTTCAATCAATTCTAGTATAGTCTTCTTAGAAGGGAAAATGTTATCTCTGGGCGACATGATTCCAAGTAGCAGACTGATTTACCACTAATACGAAACCACCTTTTATACATGATTTCGGTGGTGGTGGGGGTAAGTGTTGAAAGTGCAAGTGGTAGGGAAAAGTGATAGGGAAGAGGTATTATTGTAACACAAATGATTAAGTCCTGTAAGTGGGTCAAGGTCACCTTATCCTATTACCAGAACGGGGAATAGAGCAGTAAGAGATTCTTATTCAAACCTCAAACTGATCTATTCCCCGTTCTGTATTCCCCCCCCCCCCTTTGGCGTTTTATTTAGTTTATGAGGTTGTGTAATAAAGGCACAGTGTGTAGCCTTCTTGTAATAATTGGACAATTTTTTTCTTCAAAGGGATTGGTTTTACATCTATTTTTACTTCTTCTGTTCCACGAATACCCAATCCTTTGACCTGAACATGTTGGTACTCCGTTAACAGTTGGTAAACACGCTGGATAAAAGTATCCGCTTTAGCAGTAGAGTCAATATAGTGGAGGTATACCATGGTAGGTGCTCTCTTGACGCAATTCAGAACCAAAGTGATAATTGTCTCTGTAACATCGGGCTTATATACCCATCGTTTTTTTTTTTTGTTTTTTTTTTTTTGCTTTAATTACAGGTTTGGAACAATATAAAATGTTATATTAATGTTCCATCCTTTATCGACTAACCTTACCATATTACCAAAGATTTTATATAACTTTCTACTGTAGTTTGTTTCAAATGCTTCATTTTCACTACTATAAACTTCACCTGTTGGTCTCCACATGTACAATTGACAACTAACCTCTATATCAAGATACCGTAGCAGTAATCTCCTTACAGCAAGCACCTGATCAATGTTTCCGACCCGTCTGCTAACTATTATAGTTGCTGCAGAGATAGAAGTAGTGGATGCATTCATTTTCAGCAGAGTACTAATTTTTACCAGCGATGTAGAACCTCCTTTATACTTAGTTTAGGTAGTGGTGGGGGTTAGGAAAAGATATTGTTGTGAGAAATAAGAAGATCTTTCATTATTTTTTATCAAACGAATATTTTCTAAGTCCCAAGGTCATTTACACCAGTTGCCAGAACGGGGAATAGAGCAGTAAGTGGTTCTCACTTGGACCGCAAACTGATCTATTCCCCGCTCTGTATTTTAAAGTAAACAATAACTCTTCTCACTATTGAGCAGCCTTTGTTCTTTGAAGCTCAAGTTCTAAGTCTGCAACCAGGCGAAAGTCTGCATCATGCTCCTCCCATTGTTCAGGAGAACGCGGTTGACCACACCACTTAGTAAAGGCGTACCTCATCGCCTCATTGTACTCCTCCAGGATAACATGATAGGGTCTTGGTTGTTGCGTTGTTGACTGCATCGGTGATGTAGTTTGTTGCGGTTGAGACTGAGCACCATTTTCTGCAACCTTATTAATTTTATAAACCTCAGTCATTTCAGCAGCCTCAACAATCGCGTACAACTCCTCTTCGCTAATTTCCTTTCCCCATGTGTTGCTGTTGACGCTCATGACGATACAACTAATAATTATATTCCGAATCTCTCGCTTAAATACCCGCTTACCCCCTCCCCTCTTTACTGTTGAATAATGTCTTTAATATAATATTTCTCCTTTTTCCATTTAAGTTTTATCTTTGACTTAGTACAATATATCTAAGTCCGTTATTTAGGTCAAGGTCGTTGTAGCATTGTAAAAAAAAAGGTGTGGACAACCTATTTACACTCTGCAGCATATGCTACAAATTGTAAATAGGTTGTCCACACTTTTTTTTTTAATTTGGAAAAGACTATTTTTAATTTGGAATACACTTTTTAATCTTTTTTTATTTTAAATGTTTTCCACACACTGAAACCTGTATCATTTCGAATTAAATAGTTCTGTTTGGTAAGTTCTTTGACGTGGAGGTCCATGCCTCTAGGCAACTCTACATAGTACAATTTACCTTCACATTGAACCACCACCTTTGCAAAGCCCTTTGATTTAACAAAAAAGTATCGTTTATTTCTACAAAGCCTATTAATTCGAATTTTGGTTGGTCTCACTGCTGGATGGGGTGTAGAAAGAGAAACGGTGCCCTTGTGATTTTGTTTTAAATGTGATCTGCATACTTCTTCATTTAAAACACAAGACTTAGCACAACGTTCCCCTTTCCTTGCACCTTTTTTAAAACTGTAGCTGCATCTTGGTGCAGGAAGTATAGACTGCCTTCTCAAGGTTTTTAATTGTTGAAATTTCTCTGAAGGAGATTCGTTGTTAATACAGATCACTGAAGGACGGGAAAGGACACTTACAGAAGGTGTAGAAGGTTTGGTAGGAGAAGAAGAATGTAGACTTGCAGATGGTGTTGAAGAGCCTGGTGTAGAAGGTGGAAGAATGCTTGCCAGCGCCTGCTGAAGAAGCGAAGGAGCTGGTGAAGCCAAAGATGGTGCAGTTGTTTGCTCATCCTTCCTCGGTGATGGAGAAGGTGAGCGAGAAGTAGCCGAAGAAGATGAAGACGACGAAGACGATGAAGAAGATGAAGAAGATGAAGAAGCGGACGGGGGAGCAACGAGGTTTTCTTGAAGTGGTTGCGGTCGTGGTGCAGGCTCCTCAGGAACAATGCATGATAATATTAACGCCTGCCGAAGGATGGAAGGAGCTGGCGGAGCAGATGACGGAGCAGGTGAAGAGTGCTCAACCTTCCTCGGCAAAAGTTGCTTCCTACGGTCAGACATCTCGGGAACTGAACTGTACTCGTGATGTGTAAGCAGCAGAATGATTTTACCACTGGTGAAAACCCTCCTTTTATACCCAGTTGTAGAGGGGGGGGGCTTTAGAGGTTAGGGAAGGAATATTGTTGTAATGTTTTACTAAACGAAAATTTTCTAAGTCCCGAAGTGGGTCAAGGTCATCTGAACATGTTGCCAAAACGGGGAATAGAGCAGTAAGTGATTCTCACTTGGACCACAAACTGCTCTATTCCCCGCTCTGTATTAGGAGAAGAGGACTAGCTTAAAGCTCGCAATTATAGGCAAATAAACCTGATAACGGAACACTAACCTCTCCCCCGAAAAAATTATTCACCCAACACACAAACGATATAGTCAGTTAACAACAGTCGCGCACTCTGAAACCGCAAGGACGTTCATCACTGTGTAGGCGTCAGAATACTACGAACCGAAGTACAATAATACCTGACCAAGGTCCCCTTAAGTTTATTTCCCCGATGATGCATCCTCCAAGATAAGCAAAATGGTCAGTTAACAACAGTCGCGCACTCTGAAACCGCAAGGACGTTCATCACTGTGTAGGCGTCAGAGTTTTACGAACCGAAGTACAATAATTACCTGACCAAGGTCCCCTTAAATTTAACCAAAAATAAGCAAACTGACTGAATCTGTTTCTCGTGAGTAAGGGTTAAGATAGGTAAAGTCATCCGGTTTGCGCGCCGTAATGACTTAAGGTCGGTTTTCGTGCCATACCTTTTTGTAAGGGGTTAGGAAAGGTGTTTATTTGAGAAACATAATCCCCCCTGAGATATTTAAAGACATAAGGTCGGTTTTCGTGCCATACCTTTTTGAATGGGAGCGTGAAAGAAAAGTACATATTTCATTAGTAAATAAAAAACACTTCAAAAACACTTTAAAACCAACACCAAACTAACTACAGTTAAACTAACTACATTTACTAGCAGCAAACTACAAGCGTTATTCTAACATGCTTAATAATACACAGACATGCCTTAAGCTAAGGTAGCATCTCTAATATATAGTGGTACCAACTCTATACTAGAGATACTATTGCGGACAGCGCGGGCAAACAGCTAGCTAGGCTGTCGGCCTGCGACTGCGAACCCTCTGCGGGCTGCTCCCGCTTTTATAGGAATATATCGGGGGGGGGGGGGGGGCTTCGACAGTAGTTTGTTCTAACGCTGTATAGCACACTTTGAATTGCTCCAAGTCCGGTAACTGGGTCAAGGACACGTTAAAATATTTTGTAAAATAGCAAAGGTGTTACCTTTGCTATTTTACTTTGGAAGAAATCTGTACTACGTTTAAACAAGGGAGACTGTTATCCGTTTTACGCAAAACTCCTTGCACGATCTTTTGATAAAATGGAAAAGATTAATGCCGGAGGGCGATTCCCATTCCACCAAAATACAATGCATATCATTTCTATGCAACGGTCTCAGCTCTATTTTTACTTTTAATTTAATGCCTCGAAACTCATAAGTAAGGATGGACAGAAAGGCTTCTGAAATAGCAAGCTCGGAAGGAACAAGCCAAGTGTTTACACCTACAGCTTCCATAGCGATATGATGATTTTTACCACGCTGTTGCAGTATATATTAAATTTCCCCTTCCATAAATTTTGTGCTAAAACGTGGTTGTGTACATTGAATGTTTCTTGAATATTTTCTAAGTCCTAATCTAGGTCAAGGACACGTTGAAGATAAAAGCATTAAGTGTTAAGCAAACTACAAAACATTAAATGTTAAGGAAACACATTCCATCTACAATGTTATTATAAAGCATCAAAATATGGTCAGTTTACAACAGTCGTGCACTCTGAAACCGCAAGGACGTTCATCACTGTGTAGGCTTCAGAATACTACGAACCGAAGTACAATAATCCCCTGACCAAGATCCCCTTAAATATATTTAACTAGCAGCAAACTACAAGCGTTATCTAACATGCTTAAACAAACTAACTAAACATGCAAGGGCGCGGATCTCTTAATTGCGCGTCGGGCCCAACGCACACTTAACAGACCTACGCTGCAGCAGGCACTGCAACCCAGTGGGACGTTCATCGCAACGGGCGGCAGGCTACTGCGAAGAGACGCTCGAAATCTCGGGTTATATAGACGGAGAATGGGAAATCGGGATATTAAGGGGAAAGCGGGATAAGGGATAACCCTGCTTCGTTGCGGGATTTTATCCCGCACTTCCAAGAACATTTTTCCCTCGACCTTGACCTTGACCTTGAACATGACCCAAAAGGGGGGGGGGGTCCGTCAGGGGGGGGGGGGGGTCCGTCAGGGGGGGGGGGGTCCGTCGCGGGGGGGGGGGGTCCGTCGCGGGGGGGGGGTCCGTCGCGGGGGGGGGGGGGGTTCCGTCCGGGGGGGGGGGCCGGTTCTAAACCAGTCCTCAGCTTTCTACCCATATATGGATAGGGCAAGGTTTCACTTTACGACCTGCTTCACTCTGCCAGCCGCCTCATTCCGGCTTTGGATTGCAACCAGTACACACGTGCTCTATCCAACTCTATCTTATCCATTTTCTTTTCCATCCTATTTACACCATGTCTTCTCCTCTGACTCCTGAAAAACTCCAGCGCTTAAAGGAATCTTTGAAGAGGTCGACGGAAAGAAGGAGCGGGTTTAAGAGACCTTCAACTTTGAAGTCTCTCAAACGGAATCTCCATGGTCATCCGCTGTATTTTGAACAACGACCCTCGACTCAGCCTCGACCTTCTACATCGGCTCAGCCTCGGCCTTCTACATCGGCGGCTCAACCTTCGTCTCCAACACCGACTGTCGATGAGGTGATGCAACGGACAAGGGTGATGGGGCTGAACGACTTGGTGACGCCGTTTGAAGTCTCCAAGGTCGAGTTTCGAAATCTGAAGCGGATGACGGAGTATAAATATGTGGCAACCAACGGGGACCACGTGTTCCTGTTTCAACACACCATCCACTACATCGAGGTGCGTCTGCCGCAGTCTCTCCCACCGCCACCTCCTCTGATACCTGATACACAGGAGTTATTCTTAACCAGAAAAGATGGGAGGGTAAAGTGGGTTTTGAAGAATAAAGTTTGAACTGATCCTTATCCCGACCAACCTTCAGCACGCAAACGGTCCTTTTCAGGACTACCCTAAGCATTTCAAGTTAGGGACTTGGCCTGTACATAGGCAGGAGAGTTTGTTTGTGCAGCCCACTTTGTGAAATTTTCTAAGTCCCAAAGTCCTTGAACTTGACCTTGACCTTGAACATGACCCATGTTGGGGGAGGGGGGGTACAAAGTTTTTCCAAAGTATGTCATGTGGGTACTCAAATTACGCGAATTGATCAGACGAACAAGGAGGTGCAAACAGAATTTTGATCCGGCCAAGGGTATAGTAGCAGAAGCGAAAAAACTACAAAGTTTGTCCAAAGTATGTCATGTGGGTACTCAAATTACGCGAATTGATCAGACGAAAAAGATGGTGCAAACAGAATTCAGATCCGACCAACGGTATAGCAGAAATAGCGAAAAAACCAATGTTTTCAAGGTTACATACTAATAGCTTCTTTAATATTGGGTTAAAGTATAGCGAGTGGGTACTCAAATTACGCGGGTTAATCAGACGAACAAGATGGTGCAAACAGAATTAAGATCCCAACGGTATAGCAGAAATAGCGAAAAAACCAATGTTTTCAAGGTTACATACTAATAACTTCTTTATTATTGGGTTAAAGTATAGCGAGTGGGTACTCAAATTACGCGGGTTAATCAGACGAACAAGATGGTGCGAATATAATTAAGATCCGACTGAGATTAGGGAAGAAACAGCGCGAAAACAACACTTTCAAGGCCTGACATTAATAAATACTTTGTTTATGGATTAAACTACGACAAGTTATTTATAGTTTAAAGTATAACGAGGTAACGTTGTTGTGCGGGTAGGTCGGGTGGGTATCATACACGCTAGCGCTATATCATTATACTTTTAGCTCTTGCAGGATTAACATCTACCTATAGAGTTTGTGTTATTCTAAAGATGTCACAGTTTTACAGAAATATGACGAAGGTGTCCTTCAACAGTACGCCTGCCACCACCTTCTACTTCTCCGACTGTGAAGATAGAAGGTCTACGCTGTTAGTGGATTGTGAGCGATTTCGCCGTAGAATACTCCAGGCTGAAACATTCTTAGCAAGTTGTCTGCTACGCAAGATGCATCATATGAGTACATGCAATAAATTAGATCACAGTGACTGTTATGATTGCGTAAAAACAGTGTCGAGCAAGAATTGTTAATGTTTTCAGTTACGGAGCTCCGATCCTCACAGAGTCAGAGCTAGACCCTAACTAATGCATGTCCCGTAGTTATTGTGCGATGTGAAAACTTGGTGGGGGAAACTGGTATGGTGGGGGGTAAAGGCGAGTGTCTATCCTACATGCTTGTATCACTTCAGTATACTTGCGGCTCTTGCATAGTTCACATGGATTCGCAAATACAAGGCACTACTGTTTCTTCCACATGTTCTTCTTTTAATATTGAGCAAGCTGACAATACAAATGATGAAATACAAGTACATGAAGTTTCTAGCACAATATCTACTGATGCAGAAGCAATAATGTCATCCCTAATAGGGTTTGACTAATGATGGTGGATGTAGTAGCAACCATCTGCCGCGCACTTGCCACCTACCGCCTACCATCTGTCGCCTGCCATCTGCCGTCCGCCATCTGCTCCGCCCCACCACACTTTTACCCCCACCATTTTGTTTGATACCAAAACGCTAGCTAGCGAGTAGTCAGTACACCTCCGGCTCTCGACCGGTGTACATCGAGCTCTCTGTTGAAATGTCCATCAAAATTAGGTGTATTCATTATGACTCTATTCATCTGGCGAGGCCGCAACTCGTCCGGATCAACAACATCGATGACAACCAACAACGGGGAACTATTGTAAACATGAATTATTGTAAATAAAGTAATATTTGTAATATGAATTATTGTAAATAAAATAAAGTAATATTTGTATTAGTACTACCTCGCACTCGTATCATTCGATTGCTTCATTCGATAATTTTCATTCGATATTTTATCGAATTAAAACTATCGAATCACAATCGGATTTTACGCGTGCGAGGTAGTACTTTTTTAAAATTACCTCCCCGTGACCTTGAACTTTGAACTTTAACTCATTTCGTCACAAAACCGCCTACGTCACTGGCTCAGCCCCAGATAACATCTTTCATGACTCAGCACTTCCGGTCACGTGACCGGATGACGTCACTTCCGGCGCAAAACCCGCAAACCCACACTACTCCGAAGGTAAAGATCAAAATAATCATGAGCTACATTTAGCTTTTTATATTTAGAAATTTCATACGCGGGGGTTTCGTATAGCTTATGTCATATGATATGTAGCATCATATGTAGCATCATCCTGAAGTGTGGGCATTATGAAACTGGTCTATTGTTTTAGCGAATTTCCCCTATAGGGAAGAAGCTATTACCGTAGGTCTCATGGTAAGACTTAAGCCCGAGACCATGATAACTTTTCATTTTGAGGTCCCCAGATGCCAAAAACACCATTCGTTCAAATTTTTATATATGTATATATATATATATATATATATATATATATATATATATATATATATATATGTATCCGTAAGCACGATAACTCTCGTAAAAAAGGTCCGATCTTAATGCAATTTGGTACAAATGTGTAAAGTACCATTTATTTGAACGAGTTCGAAAACCAGATGAATCACACCATCCGAAGGGGGGTTTTGGGGGGTTTTGTACCCCAAAAATGTGTTTCTTTTTAACACATGTAATTTTAATTTTAATCAAATTTTAATTTATACCATTGAATTGAGCTTAAAAAACAAACAATTTGGTATTTTGATCATTGCTCTACGTCAATTTGTTACCGAGATATTGAAAGTGCTAAACACAGTACGTTGTCTAATGTTATTCTTATGGAAAAAAAGAAAAATTGTATGTCTCGCTTATTTATGAACATAAACTGGCGAAATTTTGTATATGGCTTGATCTGGTTGTGGTTTATTGTTGTTTGCACAAAAAAAACAATTTTTCGCTTATGGTTCCTGTAGCAGCAAACCTAAGTACTTGGTCCCCATGTTATTCTTATGTAAAATACTTAAAATGTTATATGTCGCTTATTTATGAATGTATGTGGATGAAACTTGGTATGTGACTTCACTAAGATGATTTATATTGATATTTGTATAAAAACCCATTATTTTGTGTCCCTTGTTGCAGCAAACCTGCGTACTCATCCCCAATGTTATTCTTATGGAGAATAATTAATATTTTAAATATCGCTTGTTTGTGAATACATTTCTTATGAATCCTGTTAAGTGTTTTAATGTGTTATGTTATATATTCATTGGAAATTCGCTGAATATGCAGGTTTGCTGCGACGGGGGTATTTTGTTTTTCTTGTTGTTGTTGTTGTTGTTGTTGTGGTTCTTTTAGAAGAATCAGTTTGTTAAAGCCGGCATAATCATGGTCATAAACATCATAATGAGCATTAAGGTAATTTAATAAATCGGTGCCACTGTATTTAACATAGTGTTAATGCTTAAGCAAGTGACGGCCAACCCCAAAAACGAACCTTCTCTAACTTTCCAAGATCAGTGCCGAATGCCGCGAACACTTCATCTCTTCTCCACGTCATTAACGATTTGATACACGATACACGATATAGTAGTTGTTTGCTCTATATTGCATGGGCACAATCATCACTAACCAAAATGTTACATAACTTTTGCTATACTTAACAATGTTATACAAAAGGTATGTATATATTGTGTAGAAGCCACAGCCCCACTCAGTCACATTGCCCGCATTTCCTTTTGAACGAATTAGGCCGATAACGCAATATTGTAAAACACGTGTCCTTAGTGTACGCTTTAACATTAGCTGCTTGTCGCGACCTTGCCCGCATAAACAAAAACATAGGATTATTAATAGGTGGTGTTTTCTCTATATCATTTTGTTTAAAATCCATCCTCCACTCCATTACTTCATTTTCAATGGATACAATTTTTCTCAGCTGATGGTTTATTGCATATTACAATATTAAAGTCCTTTAAAACAAACTTAAAATGTTTGCGTCGGCTGGTAAACTTTATCAAAATCAAATGTTTAAATAATGAAAACTCAAAATGATATATTGATTTAACAACAATTTTAAAACAAACATTTGTTTAGTACCATTCATTACATGTTTTAAGTATTCACCATTAAAATCTATTTATAAAAAATAGGGCAATTTTTTAGACTAGACTACTAGCAAAAGTATTGTCTTTAATTTAGGTTATGGATTATTAGGTTGTATGGGTTAAGCCGTTAACGACTAGATGTGCCTTTTGGGGGTTGTGAAAGCATCCACCTTCAGGGCTTTCAAAGTTCGATTCTTAATTTTATGGAATAATATAAATTAATTAATTAAACATTGAATAACAGCTGTTGATTCTAACAAAACACAGTACAGAAGTAAGAGCAGCTGTTTCAAGCTACCTTTTTACTTTCTCCCCCTTATACATTGTATATAGGGAAAGTATTGTTTTCGTCAAAATGTTCGAATTTGAGCTGTTAGTAGAAATATTCGTTTTGGTGCTCCCTGAACCCAAAAAAGTGATTTTTACGTGATGTCTGTCTGTCTGTCTGAATGGATGTGTACAGAGCTAGAGCCCATACCAGTGGGCCGATTTCGATGAAATTTGGTATGTAGGTACTAATCCACAATATCTCCAGGCGTTTTTTAATTTTTTTAATTTTTGATTTTTAAGGGTAATTATCCCCCAAAAACCGCCAAAAAACATAAAAACCCCAAAATTTCTCAAAAACAGCTCTAACGATTTTGATTAAAATTTTGTCCTTTGTAAGAGCTTTGGTTTTACAGCAAAATTACACCACCCGGATTTCTATAAAAATTAACGTTAAGAAATTACAGGACTTAAAACACCAAAAATTCAGTTTTTTGGATTTCTCATAAAAAACGTAAATGTTAAAAAAGATTACTTATCACCATTAAAAAACGCTCAAAAACTAAATAATTTAGTATTTTGAATTACTATCCTACGATTACTGGTTCCGTTTATTGAATTTTGTTACAATTTAAACAAATAGAACCGTATATCTACTGAATAACCTTAAATGTAAATACCCCGTAGCAGCAAACCTGCGTACTCAGCGAATTTCCAATGCATGCATATGTTTCACACTACCACATAAAGCTACTTACCAAGTTTCATAAAAATACATAAATAAATAAGTGATCTATAGCATTTTATTTATTCTCCATAAGAATAACATTAGGGCTGAGTATGCAGGTTTGCTGCTACTGGGATAATCAACAAAAAATCAATTGTTTGTGCAATATACCAGTACTACGTGAAGCCACAGACCAAGATTCATCAATATACATTCATAAATAATCGAGATATCAAATTTAATTTATTCTCCATAAGCATAACATTGGACAACGTACTGTGTTTAGCACTTTTAATATCTCTGTAACGGGGGGGTGTAGAATCACAATTTAATTACCAAAATGATTGTTTTGTAGAGCTAAACTGATTGGTAAAAGTAAATGTGAAGTTTACAGTAAAATTAATTGAGGAAAAGTAATAAACCATTTTCCCATAAGATTAACATGGGAGATTTTATGAACACGTTTTTTGGATTTTCTCCGCAACCACTTAACCTAGGTTAATGATTAAAAATACCAAATTATTTGTTTTTGTAAGCTCTATAAAATGGCTAAAACAAAAATTGAGTGTTTTTAAAATTGTAGGGGACAAATTAAAAAAAAAAATGATTTTTGCAAAATTTAAAACCCCCATAAAACCCCCTTCCCATAGTCCGATCAATCTGGTTTTCGAACTTAAAGTCATAAATGTTACTCTACACATTTGTGCCAAATTTCATCAGAATCGGGCGTTTCTTTCAAAAGTTATCGCGGTAACGGACATATATATATATATATATATATATATATTTCTTGCGGTATAGATGCCAAACGAACGACTTTATATACTAACACATTAAAACAGATAGATATAGATAGTGAGAAAGAAGTTTTTTGCGAATTTTCGTTTATAATACAAACGTTTTCTTTCTCCTTTATTGCTTGAAAACGTTTGTATTATAAACAAAAATTCGCAAAAAACTTATTTTTCATCATTTATATCTATCTGTTTTAATGTGTTAGTATATATATATATATACATATATATAAATTTGAACGAATGGTGTTTTTGGCATCTGGGGACCTCAAAACAAAAAGTTATCATGGTCTTGGGCTTAAGCCTTACCATGCCACCTACGGTAATAGCTTCTTCCCTATAGGGGAAATTCGCTAAAAACCACTTAATTTTGGTTACAGCCATCATATAGAGCTTAAAAAATCAAATAATTTGGTTTTTTGAACATGGGAGATTTTATGAGCAGGTTTTTTGGATTTTCTCCGCAACCTAGGTTAATAATTTAAAATACTATATTATTTGTTTTTTTAAGCTCTATAAAATGCTCAAAACCAAAATTGAGTGGTTTAAAAATTTTAGGGTGAAAATTACAAAAAACTGATTTTTGGAAAATTTAAAACCCCCATAAACCCCCATTCCCATGGTCCGATTTTTCTGGTTTTCGAACTTAAGTCATGAATGTCACTTTACACATTTGAGCCAAATTTCATCGAAATCGGACGTTTTTTACTCAAGTTATCGTGTTAACGGACACACACACACACACACACACACACACACACACACACACACACACACATATATATATATATATATATATATATAAATTTGAACGAATAGTGTTTTTGCCATCTGCGGACCTCAAAACAAAACGTTATCATGGTCTCGGGCTTAAGTCTTACCATGAGACCTACGGTAATAGCTTCTTCCCTCTAGGGGAAATTCGCTAAAAGTAAATGTTAGAATTCGAGCAACTGGATTTGTATTTTAAATTACCGTAAGTTTAAAGTTTAAATTAAGTTTTTTGCTTGGCTGTACAGTAACAGCTGTTTTTCCGGCCGGACGCGGCAGTGCCCCGAGCTCTCGTGTTGTGTTATGGGTTCAGAGGTCTGATATTTTCCCGCCACTTTCACTGCTCGCTAAGCGAGTGTCGCACGCTAGTTTATTGACTGAGCGCGGCCAGCGATCAATTAGCGTGGCGTGTTGAGTTGTGTGTTGCGAGTGGCGCGGTCGAGCTGCACTATAATGCAACCGCGGTGACAGAACGCTGCGTCGTGACGTCACTGGTGAGATATGGGGTTTGTGTGGTGGGGAGTAGGCTCATGAGTAAGGAGGATATGTTTACTGGGTATGGAAAGGTCCAATAAAGCATAGCTGGTAAATTTTATACTGTATATCTGTGGTTGTACTACGAATCTTAAGTATTAGATTAATTCTGTGAACAATCATGTATATTAAAACAAACTGGTGTTTTTAACCGAAGATTCTGAGTTAATCACACTAGGCGGATTTTCCTGATTATTTTCTTGGAGAAAAAAGATTTCAAGTAAAAGGAAATACGTAAGACTAAATTACTTACGTACCGTCAGTCAGCTCAAACTGGAGGAAACACGTTTAGTACATGTTTCGATGCAATTGCATCATCATTGGTTTTTGTACATTGAAGTTGATGGAGCAGATGGTTTCGTCAGAATTAATTAAAAACATAATAGAACATTTATACGTATATGACGACACAAACGAACGGACGCAACACGAAAAACGAACGATAAATTAAAATTGTAGGGGACAAATTCAAAAAACTGATTTTTGCAAAATTTAAAACCCCCTTCCCATAGGCCGATCAATCTGGTTTTCGAACTTAAAGTCATAAATGTTACTCTACACATTTGTGCCAAATTTCACGGCCTGTCGACACGGACATGATCATAGCGCGACAGAAGAAGGCAAGGTCCCTTAACTTTGGTGACTTTTATACACAAACGAACGTTCCTCGTTAGGAAAAGAAGATAGGATTTAATGTTTTACTATAGTTTAAATTTACAAACACTCACCGAATATTACCATAATTCTTCCTCTCAAATTACAATTCATTGGCAAGAATTTACATTTCTTCATTTTTTTAACCAAAAAACGACTATTTCAAATATTTTATTTCGCCTTGCGAACCAACAAAATCGTTTCCCATATACTTGGTAGTCGTAGGGGGTAGAAACTAAATCAAACAAAGCCACGCTGTCTGCCGGAGACATTTTGATGGAAATATAACCCAAATACGAGAGTGACAGATATGAGCTGTAGCGAGGTGATGCCCTCCACCACCCCTACCACCCTCCCGTCACCCAGGAGTGCCCGTGACTCACCCCCGGGCGACGGAAGGGTTGCACGTGAGCCCAATACCGGTAATCCCCTCACGTGACTGGAGTTCCGGTAATCGCGGGTGCGGACATCGCCGTGATCCTATTGTGGTGATAATGCGACCTCTACCAACCTTGTATGGTTAAGTGACTGCGAGTAAATTGATAGTAAATCCTCCTACGGTGGTAGGGGAACATAAGGATTAAAGTCTTGGCGAATAGTGGGGATACGAATTGGTTTTGTTAATACATTCCATCCTATTGCGAGGTTTACTGAGCTGAAACCAACTCATTTCTCAAATATTGTAGAGATGATTTCCCTTCTAACATTTATTTCAATTAACTAAACCTAAAACCAGAATCCATACATCCTCAGTTTAATGCATGTTATGCTGAACAACACAATACACATTAATACACACTTTTAGGGTTAAAACCAACTGTATACTAAACAAATTCGGAGATTTAGTCATGTTGAGCTTTCTGGAAGCGACAAGTGATAAAATAATGTCTTTGATATTTCAATTTAAATTTAGTCATCCAAAAAATTTCGATAATTATTTAATAAATATTCATTTGGATTGTTGAAGAAAAAAACAATTGACACCAAATATTTCAAAAAAACCTGTCTACTACGGCTTTTACAACCGATAGAAGACACGTTCAAGAATATTAATTAATTTGAAGTAATAATCACTGTTCTTCTGGCCAAGCGAACTTATTCTGACCCACCCATGAATTGCTTCAGAAGGAAATCGAACACAATCATAACACAGTCTTAGGCAACGAAACTTATTCTTTTTATAACAAATTCCATAAACAAAGGCTTCAATATAAAAATAAAACCGGGAAGCCCCACAGGAGCAGATTTACTGATCTTGTTTGGTTTAAAATGGTAGTCCGAACCCGTACTGCGATGGCTGTTTGACATTTACCCCTCCACGGCAATCTGTGTGCGAATATTGCTGTTTATTGTAAACAAATAAATGTTTAACTAAATTTATGAGTTTTTATGAGAATCTTTGTTTTATAAAGTCACCATTTAGTTCAATGAAGTTAAATAATGTCACGTATATTTGTTCATTTTACCCATGTCTTAGAACCAATGACCCAGAAAGTCACACCAATTGCATAATTTTCTAATCTTCTTAATATATAATTCCGTAAGTCAAATTTTTGTAAAGAAATTGTGAGTGACTGGATGGCCGTAGAAGGATGGGAGGGGTATCATTTTAAAGGTCTTGACGTGAATTTTGAGGGAAAACTATTCATTTTTCTAATTTTTTTACCATAAATTCGCAACAGAATAAAACTTTTCCCATTAAAACAACATGGGGTTTAATTTGTTTACATCTTTTGAAATTAAAACAGCTGTGCCACAGAGTTAAATTAGCCTTTGATATTGATACCAGCTGTACTTATTCAGTTTGTTTACTTTTAAACTACAGCAATGTATAATTTTTAGTTATGGTGATCTATAGTTATATCTTATCGTATTTCTTCTTTTCTACCTTAATAGTAATGAACAACGGAGGAAGGCCGCGTCGCCGAGGTGTTGGCTTTCGAAATCAGCATGACAGACGACAGCGTAGGCGAGAAATTTATAATGAGGAAAGGAATGAACAACCACATCATGACGTCGAAGATACTCCTATTTTTAGATTACCACTTATAAACGCAAGAGAACAGAACAATACAGAAAACAATTCATATACAAAAAACATAGTTAATCCAGAGGTTCTGACTAATTATCAAATGCAATAAGTAAGTAGTGATTTCTATTCATGTAAATAAAACTTGAATTAAACCAAATTTTAATTGTTTTTTATGCTTATTATTTTCAAAATAAAAATGTTTACTGTTTTAGAGGCTATTGTCCCTACAAACCACCATTTAAATGTAAATGTATCTACTGTATATAATATATTGTATATAGTTTGTGTTGTAAACTATATTATAATGCTAGAAAATCAGTGCTTATTTATAAATGACCAATGAAGGTTGATAAAAAATTTATGTATTTTGGTTTTTTAGGGGCTTTTGCCCCTACAAGCCCCTAGTGCTATATAACCAGTGTGACTTAAAATTTTATTTCAGAAAATCAAAGTCTGGCAGCTTAACCGCGTTCTGAAAATGGGCGATTCAGCTCAGTTTTACTCTTGTATGCTACATGGCAGGCTTTTTTTAACAGATCTAAATTTCAATAACATAGTGTTTTTTTTTAAATACTTAAATACCCAAAATTAAAAAAAGTCAAATAGTAGTAAATGTCAAAAAGCATATCATTGCGTATTAGTTAGGAAGTATTTTGTTTGATGGCTTTAGACCAAACCGTTCTCCCGTTATACATGCTGAACGGGATTATTTATTAAATATATAAACATTGTATATATAGATTTACCCATTTTCGGAACGCGATTCAGCTGCCAGACTGATTTTCTTAAATAAAATGTTAAGTCATACTGGTTATATAGCATTAGAAAAGTATGCAAATGGTATGACGTTTTGGGTCGTTGGCTCTTAGACTATTATATTCTATCTTAATGTAGATATAACCTATATATATAATAACGTTGATAATTATAGTGTAAATATAATGTATATATAACTATATTCTAACGTAAGGTCAAAATAAGAAAGAAATTAAACTTATGTCTTTTCGCATAGGTTTTTGAAGCTATCGTAGGACCTCCAGGCAGAAACTTGGAAAATCTAGATGGGGAAGAACCCAACGGAGCCCAATTTGTTTTATTGTCCGTTATTGCTCCTTAATAAGATCTTCAATTTCAAAACTTTAAAGTTAAGTAATAATCAACAGTAATTATTTATGATGTACTTGTACTGTTTAAATACAATCAGGTTTGTAGAATTTAAATTGAGATCTAGCGATACTATTGTAATTCTGGACACGTAATTGTTTCAGCCCCCTCTTTGTATTACCGGTATCTTGTTTGTTGTTATTTTTTATATTTTTAGTTTAAACGCAAAAAGTATTGTTTTTTGAGCTTTTAAAAACTTCTCATTCAATTAAATCAATGTTAATTAAAATTTTCGTTTTCCATAACGTAATCCAAAACGCTATACATCACTTAGTTGTAATTCTAAAATATATACAGTACTCTCAACCCATTTTTCATTATTTTTCTTCGTCGTGTAATTTAATTGTACTCAAATAATTTAACTTTTTCCACAGACGCTTTGCTCTCAAAGTATGTTTAATCAATTAATCCAACCAAACTTTAAAACTGTGCAATTCATAACGTAAGCAATTTGCAATAGAGTTCCCACCACAAGTCGAGGAGCAAAGCATTATTGCAGATTGCATAACGGATAACCAGAGCTTATCAAGGGGCCATAAAATCTGCAATGCATAAGGCAATGGTTATGATTGTTACTTAATCTCGAGATTCCTTTCCTCTGTTTCTTGCTAGATCGCTGTTGCCCAACGGGTGAATAAGGAGGAATTGTCCGTGAACTGATTACAACCAGTCTTGTTGTTAATCGATTACCGTAATCAGTGTCATAGTGCGAGTAAATCGTTCATTGCATTACTGCATTGACTCTACCTCCATAGTTTAAAATCAGTTGCATTTGTAAATTAATTTAGTTTTAGACTGTTGAGAAATTTAGACTGTTGAAATTAACCCAAAAGTTAATTTAATATTCACATTTCATTAGTTATTTTAGCGAATTTCCCCTATAGGGAAGAAGCTATTACCGTAGTCGGCATGGTAAGACCTAGGCCCGGGACCATGATAACTTTTCGTTTTGAGGTCCCCAGACCCCAAAAACACCATTCGTTCGAAACTGTATATATATATATATATATATATATGTGTGTCCGTGAGCACGATAACTCTCGTAAAAATTATCCGATTTTGATGAAATTTGGTATAAACGTGTAAAGCAACATTTATGACTTTAAGTTCGAAAACCAGACACATCGCTCCATCCGAAGGGGTATTTTGGGGGGTTTTGTACCCCAAAAATGGGTTTTTCGAATTTTTTACATATAATTTTGGAAATAGTCAAATTTTATTTTTCCCCATTGGATTCAGCTTAAAAAGACACACAATTTGGTATTTTGATCATTTCTCTACGTCAATTGGTTACCGAGATATTGAAAGTGCTAAACACAGTACGTTGTCTAATGTTATTCTTATGGAGAAAAATAAAAATTTTATATCTCGCTTATTTATGAACGTATACTGACGAAACTTGGTATACGGCTTCATCTGGTTGTGGACCATTGATATTTGCTCAAAAAGACCATTTTTTACCCAAGGCTCCCGTAGCAGCAAACCTGCGTACTCAGCCCCATGTTATTCTTATGGAGAATAAGTAACGTGTTATCTGCCTTCATTATGAAAATAAATTAATGAAATTTGGTATGTGGCTTTACCTACATGAGTTATATTGATATTTGTATAAAACCCCATTTTTTTGTGTTCCTTGCTTCAGCAAACCTGCATACTCAGCTGCCATGTTATTCTTATGGAGAATAATTAAAATGTCATAAATCGTTTATTTATGAATGTATATTAATGAAACTTGTTATGTGGCTTTATGTGGTATTAAGATACATATATATGCATTGGAAATTCGCTGAGTACGCAGGTTTGCTGCTACGGGGGTATTTTCACTTTGATCCTTTTACTGTTTAATTAAACAATGTTCAAAGAAAACTCAATAACTCTGAGGGAGTAAGAGGAATAATTAATCATTTTAGTGTAACAGCGGCTTAAGGTACTAACTAAAATATAATATTTTAAATCCAAAACGCCTTCTGGGTTTCAGTACAAACCTCATTTATCATTAGAGCCTATAAGGAAGATTTAAAAATATCAATCATGTAAATGTTTGTTTTACTAACAACTAGCTGGACTCAACGGTTTCGCTTGTGCTGCTGATTTCAGTTTAATAGTCAAACGAGTTTGCACGCAGCACGCTGACGTGAGGGAAGTGAATTTCCACATACAAACTTTTAAAACTCAAAATCAGTGTAAAAACATACATTTGTCCTATTTTTATTGAAATCTGAAAACATTGATTTTTTTGCTGTTCTGATACTCCTGGTTTCATTTACTTGCAAAGCTGGGAATGCAATTTTGCGCATTATAAGGTTAGGAGAAGGTCCAGACAGGCTTGAAAGTAGGCGTGAGGTTGCTGGGGGTAATAAAAGTACTCTAACAAAGGAATAACAGGCTTTTCTAGTGTAAAACCCCCATAAGACAACGTACTGTGTTCAGCCGATACACATTTTCTTTAATAACTCGGTAAATATTTGTGCTAGAATGACAAGAGAGGGCTTAAAACTTTCGCCTCTCTAATTCCCATCTTTTTACATGCATTAATTTTACACCTGGGGCTTTTCTGACCCTTTTTGGGCCCAAAAACTCGAAATTTGAAAGATTAATCCCCAAAAAATGGGTTTAGAGTTTTCCGATTGTTTTGCCCAACGAACTTGTCCAATAGATTATAGAAAGGAACGTCCCTACCAAATTTCAAGTAAATCGAACAAAAAATGCGACCGCTAGAGTGCATACATATATATATATATATATATATATATATATATATATATATATATATATATATACATAAATATATATATATAAAATTTTGAACGACCTCCCAAAACGTGTTCAGGGGGTCACGTTAGGAACTTCTATGGTGGTCCCGGGCTTAAGTTTCACCGTGCGGGTCATACTCATAGTTCACTTTCCAAAGGAAATTCACTAATAAATTAAATCAGATTGCTAAACGAACTAGTTGTCCTGTTGCTCGAATCCGAGCAAGTTTATACCACAAAAGGTTACGTCAGTAGTAAACAAACACAACAAAACATCTGATATTAAAACGGATGATAACAACGTAGTGTTTCAATGAACACGTAGTTTAAACTTTTGCTGTCGGATAGTGCCACTGTTCCGAAAATTCAGCCCTTTACTGTATTTTAAAATTCTGAGACGTATTGGAAAATCTACGTAAAAATTCCTTTAATTTGACACCTCAAACGTTAAAATCCGTCCAGCCACTTTTGAGTTATGACTATGAAGGAATACCCCTAGCGTATTAATATAAAAATTCCAATATTTAAAAAAATTGTCTAAATTTTTCACTTGTATTTATGTTGTGGGCTTTGAAGAACATTGATTGATCAACTAGTACTTTTCCTCGCATTTTCTTGTTGGGATCTTTGATTCAAGTACGTGTGGTAGGTGTCAGGTTTACGGCTTTCTCAAAGGTTCCTTCTACCATTTAGGTCGTAGATACCTGCAAGGTACATCCTGGGAATCGTAAATAATACAAAACATTGATAGACAAATTTAGGTTTAAAATACTCTTATATTTTCCTATAATTATCTTACTGGAGGGTCCAATATAAACTGAAGCACTTATAGGTGGCTCATTACAAAATTGAATGAATTTGTTTTGGTATCAAGTCAAACAAACGGAGAGCAACCCTCAACAGCAACCGAAGGAATTGTAAGGTCCTCGTCTTTTGTCTACTTTCCTCTCTAAATTGGTTTTCATATAAAATAAATATTAGAAATTGAAATATTGTAGACAGTTTTTTTAACATATCCTCCGGTCTCCATGGCAACAAATATGCTAACCAATCAAATGCTCCCTTCACAAGTTATGTTAGTCTTTCTTTCTCTTTGACCAGATGTTTTGTTTCCAAAAATATCCTCCAACAATATGTTAAACCAATCAAATGCTCCCTTCATTCTACTGTAATCATCCAATGAAATTGTAAATGACAGCCTATTGTCATGTAGAAGAACGTTGAAATAAAAAAGAAAAATATATTCTTTCATTTTATATACACCTCCTTTCCAGAAAGTGTGTTTTTATTCTCTATGCCCCGGATCCCATAGAGTATCGGAAGAGCAACACTCTCTGCAGAGACAGCTGTAGCGATGTTTACAAGTGGTCAGAGCACGATACCGTTGTCACGTGACCACAGATGGCCGAGAGACACGCAGACTGTGGGCAAGGTCGGGGAGTGCGTGAGACGTGGTACACGGTAGTCACGGCACCTCCGACACGGTTCCTCTCAGGTATCGGTTGTAACCGTTCCAGTGACGGGGAAGTATCTGTGAAATTGAATGTCGTAACGGTGACGATGATTTGTCATGGAGCCAAAAAAGAAAGACATGTATGCGACAATTCAGTGATTAACACCAGGGACTTGCTGGGTGATGTTTAAGAGTGTTCGCCTGGTAGTTTGTGGTTCAATGGATCGACCTAAGTAAAATTTGTATGAAGGTTCAATACTGTAATTCAGCTGTAATTGTTGGAACTAAAGTAATCGTAGCTTTCAGGAAAGGTCGACCTTGAATAGTAATAAGACTATAAGGTTAAATTATATTCCTTACACGACGTAAAAATTGTCACTGGCCTACACACACATACCAAAACTAAACACGTTATATAGACGTCACTTGACGGCCAGCTAGTAAATTAATTAATGGTACAGCAAGGCCACACTGGTGTGAGTGTGGCCTAAGGTAAAGTGGGTACGTTACCCTCTCCTCTTTTCATATACTGTTTATTGACAAAATTAACCAAGAAGCTATAATGAAACGTAATGGTGTTACATGATCAGCTGAGATGATACATCTTACATAATAAATCTTGGTTTACAAAACAATCAAATCAACAACATGTTCAGTGGTATAAGAAAACGTAGATTGATGTGGATACTACCATTGAGTGTACACTGACTCTGTATATTCTGTATACTCTGTATATTCAATGATACTACTTTCCCCTAACTTTCCCCTCACTCCCTTGTTGCCATTAAGTCGTCTCCGTCAAAAAGTCATCACTCATCGAGGCGACTAACGTACTCAGTTTAGACATTTCGATTGATATTAAACCAGTCTTTTCATTTATTTAATATGATATTTTTACACGAAATTATTAATAAAGTACTATGATCCACCCCTTGACCTTTGCGAGCTTTCTCGTGATGATAATACTAACTGGCTCCATAATACGACTGACTACTAATGGAAATACCAAATCGAACACCAATGGAAAGGCTAAATCGACTGAAGTGGTTGGTCTTACATCTTTAATGATATTATTTCAACCCTAACGGGAAAATTTTCTTTTAAAATTTAAATACAATATATATTGGGAAATTTAAAAAAAGGCTAAATAAGATTGTTTTTGATTGCTGGCAAAATAAAGCGAGCGATAGATACGACAACCTAATAGAAACCTGTATGCCGGTGTAGCTGCTTCCCATTCGAGTCCTTCAATCCCCATGGTTTACCTGAAAATTAAATTATATTTAGTACATTACAATAGGAAATTTGTACCACATAAAATGTATGAGTTTAATCTATAATCATTAAGCATGCACGGCATGCATAAGTCGTGAGGCTGAAAAAAAATATTCAAACTTGACATGTAATGAGGTAAATATAAAACACAAACTAGTCAAACCGCAACACGGTCTGTGTACATCATACCCTCGCTTTTGAATCACACCCTCGGTCCGAGATACATGATATAGATACAAGTATTTGTCTATATAAAGACAATATATTAATAGAAATTGATATTTTTCACTAAACGGTAATCATTAATACAAATTAACACCTTCTTTCACTGAATTTGCCGCATAACAAAGGTTGATAAGAAGTTAAATACAATTGATACATAAACATTATTTTCTTTACAATTTTTCTCCCTTTTTCAATAAAAAAATTTGTCATGACTGATAGAAAACTGTACAGCCTATTAATACTGTTAGTAAACCCTTATTTTTTAATTTAAATCTAGTCTGAAAATCACAACAAAGTTTTGAAAGTGTTCCATGAGATCCGATAAACAGACCTCTATATAATAAAAGCTCTATTCTTTCTCACTTTTATTAGTGAATTTCCTATGGAAAGTGAACTATTAGCATGACCCGTACGGTGAAACTTAAGCCCGGGACCACCATATAAGTTCCTAATGTGACCCCCTGAACACGTTTTGAGGTTCGTTCAAAATTTTATATATATATATATATATATATGTGTGTGTATGCATTCTAGCGGTCGCATTTTTTATCCGATTTACTTCAAATTTAGGGACATTCCTTTTGTAATCAGTTGGACAGGTTCGTTGGGCAAAAACAATCGGAAAACTCTAACCCCCTTTTTTGGGGATTTTAAATTTAGAAATTTGGGTTTTTGGGCCCAAAAAGGGTCAGAAAAGCCCCGGATGTGAAATTAACGAATACAAAACGGTGGGAATTAGTGTGGCGAAACTTTTAAGCCCTCTCTCGTCATTCTAGCATATATATTGACTGAGTTATTAAAGAAAATGTGTATTGACCAAACACAGTACGTTGTCTTATGGGGGTTTTACTTTAGAAAAGCCTGTTATTCGTTTGTTGGTGTACTTTTATCATCCCCAACAACCTCACGCCTACTTTAAAGCCTGACTGGACCTTCTCCTAAGCTTATAATGCGCAAAATTGTATTCCCAGCATTGCAGGTAAATAGAACCAGGAGCATCAAAACAGCCAACAAAATCAATATTTTCAATAAAAATATTTTGAATAAAAATTGGAATAATTGTATGTTTTTAACTGATTTTGAGTTTTTATAGTTTTTATGTGGAAATTCACTTCCCTCACGTCAGCGTGCTGCGTGCGAACTCGTTTTTTCTTTAAGAAGTTTAATGTTGGCTCGTATAATCCTTTTTTCGACGTCAACGTCTCCAGTCTGATCTGATCCAGTTTCGAACCGTTGGGCCTATGCAGATTTATGTATACGAATTTGTTATCATTGCCAATAGCTATAATATCTATTATTGTTAATAATCCGTTCTCCGCTGTTCCCGTCACTTCTTCAAACACCTCATATCCTTTTGCTTTCAGTTCTTGGGCTATAATCTTCCTAATTGAAAGGTATCTTTTGTTCCTTAAGAGCTCCCCAAACGGACGTACTCCGAGGACATGAGATAAAGCTACTGGTCAAAGTAGAACCATACTTTCCACAACCTTCTAACCACCTCCTGCTCCCCATCCTCCGCAAGGCCGTCCCTCCGACCACCTCCCCGGGTGACTGGACTCCGATACTCCGAGCGTGCGCTCATCGCAGCCTCCCGCCAGATAAATCCGCTGCCAACTCGACCGTGCCGTCATAAACACAACGCCGCCAGCTTTACGGCTCATCCCGGGAATAATTTACTTTTAAAAATACATCGCTGTAAACTTTTCGTGCGTCTAATGACTTCTTTATTGAGCGGCGTGCGCAGGTGCGTAAACAAGGCGGCGGCGCTGCGCTCGTCTGCTTTTTATTTATCGCGGTTTATCGCTAATTATGCGCGCCGATTCTCACCCGTTATAACGGCTTGTTGTGCGCCCCGAGCGGTAACATTTTATTGAGGCGTGGAAGTGCTTTGTTAGATCGGATGTTTTGTTTCAGGATGTGAGATTTCGTGTGAGAGTTCGTATGTTTGTGGATGCGAGGAGGGATTGAGGTGCTTGGGAGCAATGTATCCCAAGTGGCTGGTAGTTTTCGAGACTCATTTCGAGTTATTTGATAAGAAATCGTAACCACTGTACGGAAATGTCTTTATGGCCAATAAACAAAGGGGAAAGTGACCCCCACCAGAATTCTTCCTTACTTAACAACCATTGGACAACGTGGTTTTATTTGTTTTTTATTGCAAGAGTTTATTATAGCTGATTGTTAAACACTATTGCGTTTCATTGATAGAATCTTGGTTGATTTTGTCGATAAACAGTGTATAGTGGAGGATGTATTTTTCCCCTTCAACTCTGTTTACCTGGTAATCAAGTCGTCTCCGTTCAATAGTTAGTAATCTACATGAGTCAGCCACGAGGCTATTGGAATCAACATAATAAAAGTAACTCTGTTAGTTAAAGTTTTATCTGGCATTTAGTTTATTATTTTTCACTAGGGCTTCACCTCCTTTGGATTTTGAATTTACCATTATAAAAATCACATGACTACTTCGACTACTTCAACATACATTATATCAATACAAAAATTCCAATACATAAATCGAAACAGTTATTTACGCTCATACATAAGGTATTGTGTATTCCCGAGTGTTTCTATTAATGACTGTAGATTTTCTGAGGGAGATAATAAGTTATTATGTGCCCGTTCTTCGCACGGGTTAGAAAGGTTGCGATCTTGAAACAGCTATTCTTGCTTCTGCTCTACCTGCCTCCCTACCTGCCTTCCGCACGCTAAAATAAGGGTTTTGCATCCCCCACATTGTAGGATCAATTACTAACCAGTTAAAAGTAATTTGTTGTTATTTCATTCCTTAAAAGTTCGTCTATGTATCGTACGATTTAAAAAACGTGATTTTAATTCAAAATAAGTGGTAGGCCATTAGTAAAGTTTTCAAATTAAGCGTTTTTCTAAAGCTTCCTAACATAAGGAGAAAAATTATCTTAGAAAAAAGGAACCGTACAATACCTAAATTGGAATCTGAAAAGTGTGAAACTGCAAATACTTTGGGAGAAATCTATAAAATAACAGTGCGATTGAGGAGAACAAAAAGGTCTTCAAGTGTAAATACGTATGGCCCTGCTTGGTGGCGGCGCGGCAAGGCGCTAAACAACATCGTGCGGATCATTCAATCTGGGGTAGGGCGCACCCTTAAGCTGTCAAATGGAAGTATCCACAGCTGTTCGCATTACAGTTTCTGAATATTTACTTTCTTCTGAAATGTAAATATTGAAACTTACGACGTTCACGGGGCGTAGCCCCAAGGTATTTTAAGGAAGTGAATAGGCCTATGTGTTGCACGGGTTCAAGATCTACCTTTGTGTAAAGTTTCAGCCCAGTCGGTTCAGTAGTTTTTCGTTAACCCGGAACATCACACAGACACACACACAGACAGACAGAAACCACCTCTTCTTAATAATATTATAGATATATCTCTATGTCTAGAAATCAGTGTGTCTTTAAAAGAAATCAGTATAGGGATAACAATTCGGGGGGAAACACATTTCTACTTCTAAAACCCGCGTAAAATGACGTCACTCGAAAATTCCAACCGACGCAATTTAGCAAAACCTCCAACGACCAAGCTACACTTAAACTTTTTTCAAAGTACACGGACAAACGGGCTATCAAGAAACCATATCAATTTGAACAGCTAATAAACTGTTTAGCAATGACAAAACCGAGCGGGGTAAGTAAATTGCACCTTGGGCGAGGCAGATTACAGCCGCGGCCGCCACAAATGAGAGTTAGCATAATTTCTGACCGATATTTGCATAGTCGGAGCATCACCGGCGCCGTCCGCGCTTCGACACCGCCTTCGTTATATCGCATTAATTAGACTATTGTCTGCGCGGTGGTCGTTGCGCGCTTCTCAGGCTTGCGCAAACACCTCTTTGCACAACGGCACTTTTCGTTTATTTAATTAATCGACGGGGTTTGTCGGAACATTTCACAGCGTGTAAATTTCTGGGGAAAGTGGAAGCAGTTCTGTGGAGAGCGGGTTTTGTATTTTATTTTCATGCTTGGGGACGATTTATGTGCAAAATATAAATTAAAAGACGTCTGGTAAAAATTAAGGCGTTCATTATTATGTAATGCGTTAACTGAACAAATTATTATATATTAGTATAATATACCAATAACATCTCTGAAGTTTAAAGTGTTCGTGTTTAATGAACTGATTGTTTTTGAGAACAAGGTACTAAGAATTATTTTTGGCCCCATAAATGAGGGATGTGGCGTATCAAAAGAAATATAGAACTCCGAGAACTGTGCAAGGACCCAGACATTATAGCCGTAAAGAGAATCCGAAGGTTGAGATGGCCAGGGCACGTGGAAAAAAGAGAAGAGAATAGTTTTCTGAAGAGAGTTACCATCGATCGTCCACGTGCCACCCGACCCTTGGCTTTGAAGACCAAAGCTGCGGTGGGGCGATCAGATTCGGAAATACCTGCGATGTATGGGGGCGTCCACTGGACCAAGAAACGGACAAACCTATAGCTTGACACTAGGGCGCTAGGACACGACTTGTTGGCGAAGCTAGATACCTCCTTGTATTCTGTTTGAGTGGCCGAGGAGGTAGGGTAATGTTTAATGAAACTGCACTGCATTGAATTAGCTAATGTAGTTTTATATTGTCAATAGAAAATACTACTTTTTATTTAATGAACATAAGGGAATAGAAAATATTTGAGTACATTCCAGTATGAAAAAAATCATGTGCGATTTGATCCGAAACAGACATCTGTCATAACAATGGTCTCATCTAGCTAGTCTTTGCTTATAAGAAAGATGCAAAGTTATAACAAACCCAACATTCTCAATTGACATTTACACAGGATATACATATAACAGTTCTACAATATAAATGTAAATTGCAAGACCTCGAATGACGAAAAACGTCAAATATGCATACAAGTGTTGTAGAATGAAGCAGTAACATTAAAATTAGTCGTAAACAAAAACATACATAAATAATGGCCAATCACTTGCCGATAAGAAATAAGGTAATCAGAACTCGTAACTTGTAACCCGGGAGTGTCAGGGACCTTGTAGTGGCCGGTGTTGTATATGCGTGACTCACGCCACAGCGACCAGGCGAGAACTGGCTGGTTAGGCGTCAACAGTGAAACACCTCGAGAGTCAACAATACTTAGATGATTCGTGTGGTCTTATTTTGTAGTGAGTTGTGAAGAATTTCTTTTCGGGGAATCAAATAAACTACGCCTCGCAACACTACAATAGTTATTTATGTAAGAGCGTAAAGTAGGCCTTTGTCGATTGAGAGAAAACTGTTACCGCACAACGCGTAGCAGAGCGCGGTTATTTTCCGAAAGACAAAGACACTTTGCACTCGAATTCCATGATACACAATTATTCCTACGACTACAGTTTTGGATACCACAAACTTACAAAAATTATCTTTCGTAGGTGTTGATTTTGGCTGAATTCAAGAGACCGAGTCAGTTAGCTTGGTTGGTCCAAAGCAACAATCGATGCGTAAGCAACAATCGATCCAAAGCCACTTCTTCAGCGAGCGTAAAAGTAAGGCACAGCGAGCGAAAAAGACTTTTCGCCCACGAAGCAGAAAACAGCTGTTTTACGATGTGGTTTTGGATCGTAAAGTAAAAATATATCTACATTAATACTGTACTCGCACACAATACGGTAGATATAAACAAAAGATCGTACAAGGCGATCGATTTCAACCAGTAGATTACATCCAGACCAGATATCTATATAAATAAAATTAGAGTTTTGTCTGTACATTGCTTGGAATCATGACATTTTTGCATATTTGTAAGTTTCATACCATAAGAAAGCAGAAACGCGTCTTATCTCAATTTCAGTATGTTTGATTGTCTGTCTGTCGATGACGCTCAAAACGGCATTTTACGCAGCCTTCTCTGGGAAAACGGGTGCACTAACATTAATAAAACTTTGTTTATTTGTTCCATACATGCGTGAGAAGGTTTTAGGTCATTTTAAACCGGCATACGCCTTTTGAAAAAATAATGGCGGCCGCTCAAAAACGTGATTTCGTGCGATTTTGGACACGTTTTGTTCGCCTTTCACAGGGAAACGGGTGCACTGATTTCGATGAAACTTTTTTCTATGTTCTATATGTGCGTTAGAAGGTTTCAGGTTAATTAGATTTTTGGAAATCATCTTAGGACTCTGCCCTACGGGGTTTTAAATATCCTATGTTATTCTTATGGACAAAGTATTTATTCATATTGAACCAGATGATGACTAAATAGTTATATCTATAACTTAAAATGTTGTATAGCTGGTTACAGCTGAGCTGGCACTTGGCCCTCTTCTTACTTTTAAGCCAAGAACCAAAATACAAAATTTTGATGAACACATCATCAAAGTGTTAAAACCTTTACACTTAAAGTCTTAAACTTTTACACTGACAAACAAATGCCCAAACAAATACTATAAATCTTTCTTACAAATTAATTTTACAATGTGAAATTTGTCATAACTTAAATCGTGCTTTATGTGCCAGCTTATATGTAACCTACTATAAACAGCTGTTTATCATTATGGAAATAAAAAACCTACTTGAATGGCAACTCTCATAATGGAAATAAAAAACTACTTGAATGGCAAATCTTTTTTCGATAGGCAAGAGTAGGGGAATTGGGGAACTCTCTGTGCTCCCCCCCTCGATCTTAATGACCCCCCCCCCGATTTTATACTTTTGCCCCCCCCCCACCAATTTTATATTCCCCCCCCGATTTTATATTTTACTCGCCTCCTCTTCGATTTTATATTTTTATTTTATGTCCCCCCATTTTATATTGCTGTCCCCCCTCCGATTTTGTTTTTGCCCCCTCGATTTTAAATTGTTGTTCCCCCCGCTTTTTATTTTTGCCCCCCCGATTTTATATTTTGTCCCTCCTCCGATTTTATATTTATGCCCCCCCCTCTGCCCCCTCCTCCCCCTCCCCGATATTTTATTTTTTTTTACTTAAGTTCTTTTATTTCTAAAAGGGAATCCAACGTGTTACGTGTACCGATTTGGAGTCGCAAACCACACGCCGTTTACTACCCGACAGAGTTTCTCGACTTAGCATCGTAACTGAACTATCTGTCAGTATATTTCGTTAACTTTGATTTAATTGTCCATTAAACGTGTAAAATGTAATTTTAATATTGTAAAATCATGTTGATGGTTATTTGTTTTAGTTAATCTACCGTTCATATACAAACCGTACGAAGGACGGGTACACAGCTAGTTATTAATATTATTTAACAGGTCAAAATTATCGAACCGTTGGTGGTCGCTAGCAAAAATCTTTTTCGTACAAGATACTTTGGCGAACAAAGAATGAACTCCAAGAGTAAAAACATAATGAACAAAAACGTTCAATTACAGGTTTCTATATTTCCACTTAGTGCAACAGGGGAGTGCAACACTACGTGTTTTTGTATGAAGTTATAATTTACTAGGAACGTCCGCTAACAACCGAACACCGAGGACTAACTCGGGCCGCGCGATCATGCGGAACCCCTACCAAACGGATTTATACGTTACGGAAGATAAAATGCGGCGCAGCTGGAACAATTACAAAAACAAATTGCGGCTTACCCTACACTCTACCGGAATCACCGGTGGGAATCACCGAAACGGAGGCCGAGGAACAAAAACCCAAGTCCGGAGCCGGGTAAACGGGTAAGTGAGTGAAAAACGCGAAACGAGGTTAGGAACTATGCGAACTGGCGTACTGATGAAGAGGACAGAGAGTAACAAAGAAATGAAGTGAACAGCTGTTTTTGTCCGGGGTGGCGGCCAGGTAATGGGCGGTTATTATACGTATTGGTGGCGAGCGTTCCGCCCCATCTACCGTGCATTACCACCGCCAACCGATAGTTACAGACCTATCCGAGGCAATTCATTAACTTTTGATTCAGCCTGAGCGGCAATATCGACTAATCGGTCTGGACGTGTGAGGTAGCCGATGCATCCGCCTACCGGGAAGCGATACCGCCGAGGATGAGATTCATAATTTATAGGAATTCGACAAAACTGTAGCGATTTTTTCAGATCGGAATATTTATTTTACAAGTTACAAACAAGAGATGGATTAAATATATGTAAGGCTTGAAAACGGTTAACGTGTTGGAAATGGTTCTATTATTTCATTTAAGAGAATAATCTTCACATTTAAATGTGATGCGAAAAAGTAAACTTGTACCAATGTACAAGTACATATAAAATATTAGCAATGTACAATCTATATTTTAATTTTATAAATGTAAATATTTTAATTTTACAATGTACAATTTTAATTATATAACTAAAAAATATTGAGATACTGTATAAAATTTAAAAGACACCCTTCTAATATATTGGGCAGTTAGCTGCTTATAGATTATCACTGATCAGCCTATTTAAAAAAGTGAAAATATTGTTAATAACAACGTTTTCTGTAATATACATAGTTTGTTGAATTATGATTCCCTAGTTTAATTGCTACATATCATGGTACATTACAACACTTATATGTATTTGAACCTACTCTTCAAGACCAACTGATTTCCTTCTGACTCGCCGGTTATTATAAAGCCCAATTTGGCAATAAAATCCAGTAACACATTTCTAAAGTATATACAAAATAACTGTTTATCCCAGGGAATTGTCAAATATTATGTAAAGGATGAATCCTACAGCTGAAATATTTAAAGTGATAAACCATTAAATATTTGCTGTAGGAAATAAATAAATTAGAAAAAAACAGTATGTTGTCCAATTTTTTATGGAGAATAATTGAAATATTATATCTCGCTTATCACAGAAATATTAATATATCAAAGCAATTTTATATGTAGCTTCATCTGATTGTGATCTATTGAAATTTGCATACAAATCCTATTTTTTTGTGGTCCCCGTAGCAGTTAATCTGCTTACTAATTTATAATGTTATTCTTATGAAGAATAAGAACAATAGTTTATCTCACTTTTGTATAAACGGAATTGATAAAACTTGTTATAAAACTTACTTCAACTCATTGGTTGTGGTCCTTTGGTATTTGCAAAAAAAAAACGAATTCGCACGCAGCACGCTGACGTGAAGGAAGTGAATTTCCACATAAAAACTTTTAAAACTCAAAATCAGTGTAAAAACATGCATTTATTCCAATTGTTCCAATTGCAGTATGAAAACATTGATTTTATGGCTGTTCTGATGCTCCTGGTTTCATTTACCTGCAAAGCTGGGAATACAATTTTGCGTTATGTTGTTAGGAGAAGATCCAGACAGGCTTGAAAGTAGGCGTGAGTTGCTGGGGATGATAAAAGTACTCTAACAAAGGAATAACAGGCTTTTCTAGTGTAAAATCCCCACAAGACAACGTACTGTGTTTAGTCGAAACACATTTTCTTTAATAACTCGGTAAATATTTATACTAGAATGACGAGAGAGGGCTTAAGACTTTCGCCCTACTAATTGCCATCTTTTTACATGCATTAATTTTACATCCGGGATTTTCTGACCCTTTTTGGGCCCACACTCTCGAAATTTGAAAGATTAATCCCCATAAAAGGGGTTTAGAGATTTCCGATTGTTTTGCCCAACGAACTTGTCCAACTGATTACAGAAAGGAACGTCCCTACCAAATTTGAAGTAAATCGGACAAAAATGCGACCGCTAGAGTGCAAACACACACATATATATATAAAATTTTAAACGACCCCCAAAACGTGTCCAGGGGGTCACGTTAGGAACTTCTATGGTGGTCCCGGGCTTAAGTTTCACCGTGCGGGTCATACTAATAGTTCACTTTCCATAGGAAATTCAATAATAATTTTGTGGTGCCTGATGCAGCACCACAAAAACTCAGTCCTAATGTTATTCTTATGGAGAATAGTAATTTCTCGCTTACTTATGAATTTCTTTATGAAACATGTTAAGTGTCTCGATATATTATTTGAAGATGACTTGATTGCCAGCTAACAAAGGATTGAGGGGAAATTTACCCCCCTCCCCTCTGTTCAAGCACTATAGGCAAAACCAACCTATAAACCAACAGTTAAACGTGAGAGTATTCAACGATCAGTTGTGATAACATCTTGCAGTACAAATTTATTAAATCACTTGTCCAGTGGGATAAGTAAGGAAGGGTCGTGGTGGGGGTAGACTTCCTCGCCCTGTGGTTTACTAGGACATGAAGTCATATTGCATATCTACCAAGTCTTAGTAGGTACATACAGGGTGCCTGTAAAGTTCATCACCAAACTTCATAATGTGGTTATTTTGGTAAAAATAAGCAAAATAGTTCCTATGAACATAGGTCCTATCTCGCTTTGTTTTCCGCCTTTCTGTTTGTGTTTTTTACTTAATACGTTACATCTTAGGAACATCTGAAGATACCAACTTCAAACTTTCTACATGTATTAGATCCAATAAGATACATTTTGGTATGGAATATCAAGTTTTTACTTTGTACCATTTAAAAATGGTGCCCATTTTTGTTTTTAAAGCTAAATATCTTAAAAACCGTAATATTTAGGAATAATTAGTAACTATCAATTAAGTTGTGTCCGTTTAGTCTTAAAAATAATGATATGACGATTTTAACTATAGTATTTTAAACAACAGAGTAGTTGTAATTGTTACAAGATACAACTTGCTTTTTTTGCCATTTCTGGACTAAAACATCATGTTTTAACTTGTACAAATCACAAATACTAAGTTATTTAAAATCCTATAGTTAAAATCTTCATATCATTATTTTTAGGTCTAAATGACACAGCTTTTTTGATACTTCCAGATTTTTCATAAATGTTACGGATTTTAAGAAATTTAGGTTTAGAAAACAAAAATGGCCGCCTTTTTAAATGGTAAAAAGTAGAAATTTGATATTCCATACAAAAATGGTTCTTATTAGGTGTAATACATGTAGCAAGTTTGAAGTTGATATCCTCAGATGATCCTAAGATATAACGTATTACGTAAAACACACAAACAGGCAGAAAGACGGAAAACAAAGCGAGATAGGAGCTATGTTCATAGGAACATTTTTGCTTATTTTGACACAAATAACCAAATTATGAAGTTCGGTGACGACCTTTACAGACACCCTGTATATTTTATAATCACTTGAAATCCGCCGAGTTCCCATGTTCGCTGCGACAGGTATATTAATCAACTGTTTTGAAACACTTCAATAACATAATAGTTCCAACACATGTTCCCAGTGCTCTGACCGGTACTCCAATTAGAGTTCAAATCGCCGTAGTTGCAGTTGCTGGGGAGCAGAGTCAACGGTCCGCGGCAGATTAGAGGATAAAAACGGTAATTTTCAATGTGAAGCATTAGCATTGCCCATAGCCGCGCCAGGTGCGATGTTGGCCCTGATAACAGATGGAGCCGCTACCATACACCACTCGCCCCTACAGCTACTGCCACTACGCTATGGGCGTTAGGTTTTTATTTATTTAACGTTGTTTTAGAACATTTTTTTATCAGAGTTCTCTATATTTCAAGTATTTTTCGTTTTGCATTTTATGTTTAAGAATTTAAAAAAAACATTTTAAAGTGTCTAAGAAATTAATGTTAAGAAATGAATGCGGACATGTCATCATTTAATGAGAAAAATCAGGTTTCACGACGTTTCGGGATCTGGAATCTGATCCCGTCTTCAGGTGATAAACTTGAGGACCTGGAACATAATATAATTAGTGACGCTTTATTTTGACTGCACTTGAAATAGCTTTTTATTTTTTCAAACGTTGCCTGGATTGTGCCTCTAATTTTATCCTAGATATTCTAATCACCTGAAGACGGAATCAGTTTCCAGATTTCGGAACGTCGAGAATCTTGTTTTTATAATTTAGTGGTGGAAAATGTCCGCAATGATCTTTTACTGCAATCGCCAAAAATGAACTTGAAATAAAATATATTAAGTTGGTTAAACAAGTACTGTTACAGAATTCTTAAAATGATTTGTAATTTTCTAAGACAATTGGATGCGTGTTGATAGATAGCCAACCGAAACCATTTAGATGGTTGGTTGGGTTTAAAAAATAACCACCTTCAAGGATGAATGTTTGAATCTTTGGAGTAATGTTCGTTTGCCTATATGATTCTTTGTATACAGATAACTCCATCCTTTTGTCACTGGGCCCTAATAATAATGCTATCTAACAAAAGGTCGAGGTTGGATCGTGAGAGAGTAACAAGACCAGGGTTTTGACTGTTCCTTATTAAAATGTTGAAAATGTCAGGCATTAGGTGTGTCAGGTGTGTTAGGCGTTTATACACTCAGAATAAAATAAATAATCAAAATACTGAAATTTAACAAATACTTATAAAATGCATCTCTACTGGCTATGGATGGTAAATGTGTATAAAGTGTTTACCACTCAGCTTCCATATCGATGGATGGAAACCCTATAGACAGAAAAATACGCACACAAGTATAAAACTTGGTAACAAAAATATATTCATTCTTCCAAGTATATCGTTTAGAAAAAACTACATTTTTCTTAGGAACATACTCAGTAAATTAACCCTTTCCACTTTTTAAATCACAACTAAAAGCTAAAAGAGTCCCATAACTTGTAAAGGCTTCTCACCGCTTCCTCCCGGGACCTTATATTCCCGTTCCCGACAGAGAGTTTCCGCCCCATTTGCAGGTGCGGTGGCGCGGCGGGCGGCGGGCCCAGGAAGCTCAGGGATAATGGACTGTGACAGGCTGCCTCCCCCGCAACCACAACATTACATTCAACACAGCCTATTCTTCCCTCCGCCTTTATCTAAATCGGTAATCCATTACTCGTGGTTTTCCGGGGTTTCGCACTAATGTCCACATCGTTCATTGATCAGGACTATCCTAGCTACTATAGTGAGATTTTGCTTAGAGATTGGAGGGTGAAGAATGTAGTGTTGGAGAAAGGTTTAAGGCAGAGGCTACGTACACGTCCGACGTGAGCCGCTACTGTTCACGTCCGTTCCAAATTATGCACCGTACGTTACTTTTCCTGTGATTTTTAAAACAGATTGAGAGCCAGAAAACCTCCTAACCTAACCTAACGTAACCTAACCTAACGTAACGTAACCTAACATAACCTAAACAGTAGCGATGTGAATTTTCCTTTACATTGGACGTGTACGTAGTCACTTCGAAGGTTTAAACTTTTAGACAAAACTATGCCGGGTACGTTATCTGTAATACTGTACGGAGATGACTTTAGGAATAGTTAAGTAAGGGTGACGGGAAATCCACCCCCACCACAATTCTTCATTACTTATGCGATTAGACAAAGATTTGATTTGTTTTTATTGCTATATTGCATCACAGTTGGTAGTTAAACTCTATTAAATTTCATTGGTATTGTCTTGGTTGGGTGATTCAATAAACAGTGTATGATTAATAGAGGAGGTAACATTCCCTTAAACTCTGTGATCACTAGCTGGCAATCAAGTTATCTCCGTAATTTTGTAGTGTATCTTAAAATCATTTTCTTTAATCTCAATTTTGAAATTTAGTTGGTTTACATCAAGCAATTTTTTAGGTTTATAATACTATTAGCTCTTTGTAGCCAATGCGGGATTAATTTGCCTTGAAATATCTGTATTATTTTGTAAAACAATGATCTAGAAATAATTTTATTTTTAATTTGGTTTGATTGGCGTCCAAGAAAAGTCTGGGCGACTTCTTCTTTACCCGCCGATGTCTCTACCAGCATTGTTCACCCATAAGAATAACTTTCTCAGCATCATAATTCCCACACCAAACAATACTTGGTTACATGATTCCTCTGAATATATTTTCATAGCGGGTCATACTCGTTAAGTAGTTGAGGGAATTGTGTCCGCTATTTTCGCTTCATACTGATGCTATTTTTAAAATATGCTATTTCTGAGTATCTGAACGGTCAGTTACTTTGAAAATATGTATTGAACAATAAACATATTGCGGGCACTACGCTGACATGAACTGCTTAACACTGTTAAATCTGGCTCCTCTCGATATTTAAAAGTAATAATTTTCTAAATCTAAACGAGTTCTCACGCAGCACGCTGACGTGAAGGAAGTGAATTTCCATATTCAAAACTTTTAAAACTCAACCCCAGTATAAAAACATACATTTATGCCAATTTTATTGAAATCTGAAAACATTGATTTTTTGGCTGTTCTGATGCTCCTGGTTTAATTTACCTGCAATGTTAGGAATACAATTTTGCGCATTATAAAGTTAGGAGAAGGTCCAGTCAGGCTGAAAAGTTGGTGCGAGGTTGCTGGGGATGAAACAAATACACCAACAAATTAATGACATGTTTGTCTAATGTAAAAACCCTCTAAGACAACGTACTGTGTTTATCCGATATACATTTTCTTTAATAACTCGGTAAATATTTATGCTATAATGACGAAAGAGGGCTTAAAACTTTCGCCTTACTAATTCCTATCCTTTTGCATGCATAAATTGTACGTCCGGGACTTTTCTGGCCCTTTTTGAGCCCAAAAACTCGAAATTAGAAAGAATAATCCCCAAAAAGGGGGTTTAGAGTTTTCCGATTGTTTTTTCCAAAGAACTTGTCCAACTTATTGTAGAAAGGAACGTCTCTACCAAATTTGAAGTAAATCGGATAAAAAATGTGACCGCTAGAGTGCATCCACATATATATATAAAATTTTGAATTACCCCCAAAAAGTGTTCAGGGGGTCACGTTAGGAACTTCTATGGTGGTCCCGGCTTGAGTTTCACCGTGCGGGTCATACTAGTTCACTTTCCATAGGAAATTCACTAAAAAGGTTTGAATACGTTTATTTAATAACACGAAACTTATGAATTTAAGGTTAAAATATTCAGGAAGATGTTTAATTCGATAATTTATTTGTTTAATTCCAGGATACTTTATACTTTGATTATTCTTACTGCTCCTTATGGTTTTCCTTAAACATTCATTGATCCGATTTCCAATCGTCAGTTAAATGTTATCCCAGAACCGATTTATAATTGATTCTAATGAAATTTAATCTTGTTGGTTCCCTACATCCCCACGAAGCGGCCAACTGTTACAGCTTTTATTGTCGCTCCCTCGTCACAGTGCCGCTCACCAATCATATCGTACCCAAGGCCGCACAGACTTGACTGCTGGAACTTTCAAATGCACTTAATATATCCTTTCCTTTCTATTTATCTATTTCCGGGGAAGAAAATGATTCTGTGTATTAAAAGGGTTAAATTTTAATACAAAAATTGCATAGATTTTTATGAATCCAAAGCTCAGCAATTGCAACATTTATAAGTAAAATCGAGATAATTTCTTGTAGTTTTCGTATAATTTGTAAGTTGTATACATAAAAATGCAATTTCTCAGCTATGAGTTGAGTGATATTAAAAATTGACTTAAAAGTTCACCTATTTCTTAAAATGCAGATCAATTGCTAAAAGTTTGCCGTTTTCAAGATATTAAGCTTTAACAAATTTAAATAGCCGCCATTTTTAAACGTTTAAAGCTATAAAAGTCAAGTTCAACACCAAATTAGGCCTAAATAAGCATAATACACATACCGAATTTCGAGTCAGTAAGTGGTTCCTAAGATATGTTGTATTGAACACACAGACACATGCGGAAAACGGATCAAGATAGCTCCTATATGTTTTTGGTTTGTCACGACCCCCGAAAAAAAGTTCTTGAAGTTTCAATAGTGAGTTTTGGAACAATTTGTAAATGTAAAATATTATTCTGTTAGTATAAACAATCTCAATCAATTTATCTCCCTTTTATTAATACAATAATGTAATTTGTATAAGAAATGCTTTATGAATAGTTTAAATTTAATTCATTTGCAACCCGACATTAAAATAAACTGTGGTTGTGTGTAATTAAGGCGTGCTAATCCTTCGAAGTATCGACGTGCAATGTTCTTTTAATGACACGTTGCTGCGGAGTTAATTCGCTAACTGCCACGTACTCACATGATATTTCGTACACGTCGCAGTTATGGCCCACGTGAAGCCAGGGAGCATAGAGACAACTCACCGCTACTAATTACTCTGTCCACTGTTATTTAAACCTAATTAATCACTCACTAATTGTCCCGCGAGCATCGAACGCTGCTGGGAAACGTGTTTCATGCTATGACGACAGTGAGGAAGAATCAAGGAAAGGTTTGGAGTTGAAGCGCTGTCCAAAAAATTGGTACTAAAGAATTAGTGCTTGAATGTCTGATTCTATTCGGTGAATCAATTAAAACGGTTTGCTATTGGTTAAAACTTGTTTTTAGTGATTTGAGTTTAAAAGTTTGATTTTATCAATTTTTTTGTGAAACTTCTCCATTATTCCCCTTAATTTTAAGTTGTGCATAAAAGCTTTAATTTTTGAATACATGGTTTTTTTTAAGTTCTCATAGTGTGTTTATAATCCAAAATATTTACATGGGTGATATTTTTTCGTTTTGAATTACATACTTAAACAAAATCACAGAGTGACAGCAAACATAAAGCTGAGTACGAGTAAAAATAAAACACCTGAAATGCTACCACAGTTTAAATCGTAATGGCGAATGCCCAGGTAATACATCCAAGGCGAAGTATGAACACAGCTATAGTTCACGAAACAAAATGGAAAAAATTATCAAGACCGAAGACCGACTCTTAAGACAGATTTGAATAATATTAACTTTTTTACTGTACATTTTAAAGGTGAGAGTAATATCCTTACATACAAATTTGTTCTGTTTAGAACAACTTTTAGATAAAATCCTTTAAATTCGGTGGGTGAGTTTTTTTCTAGGCCATGAGGCCATGCCCTCTCATTCTAAGTGAAGGCTGTTTCTGCTTGCCAAAGATATGTTTTATTTGTAGAACACTCATTACATTGTTTGCAGTGATGGTGTCGCAGTGATGTTTGATTCGTTGGCTGTGTGATCTGTTTTGGAACTGTGATCTGAAAAGTTACTGGGCCTTTAGCATGTAAGAAAAAATCATGTACTGACAGCCTATAGTGAACCACTTAATGGCTAAATAAAATTTTTAAACTCGTACCCTGGTTGTATGATTCTAATTTACAATTGCTGTCTTACATACAGAGGTTGTCTGTGATTATTGCTAGTTGATGCTGCAATTTGAAGTATTACTTACGACATAATGAGCAGAATTAGTAAACCACGTGTGGAATGGCAGACCAAAAATATATTACATTTTTTCTCTTATTTCTGATAGCAGAAAAAAACAATACAATGTTGATATTGTAACTTGTATCTCGGTTCAAAGGATTAGGCAATTGCTGAAATTATTATGTGAAATATCAATTTTAAGATTGTACACAAAAACCAGTTCTGTGATATTACAATAGTATTATTTACTTTCTAGGGTAAGAACGTCATGTAACTGTCAAAACCGTAAAAAACGCTTTCTGTCGTGTTAACGATGCATTTTAAACCCCATTCGACAGTAATGAGCTAGACATAGTTAACCAAAGTTAACAAAGAAACTATAACTGCCATACAAAACGTCAACCTAAAACGTTCTACGGCCACATAAACAGTTACGTGAGCTAAAGACATTACGACCTCTAAACCGCCAACTAAACTCGGTACAATGCCTGTAAAATGTTGGAAAATGCCCTACAAACAAGGAGAGAGCGACAGAGAGAGAGAGACTGACAGCAGGCGTAATTAAAATGGAAACCTTGAGTAGCAATAATTAAAAATGTCCAGGTGGCGGAGGCCCAGCTGACGCTGATGAGTGATAGGGAGTTCCGGTCGACGCAACGGACCCGGACCGCGGACCGCTGGGGAGACCGAGGTACCGCTGGACTGGATATCGTAGGGCCTACTGGTGTGGGGGTGAAGTGCCCTTCGCACATCAAAGGATAACTGGGTTACTAGGATTACTGTCGAAGGTTAAGGAGTCTTCTCAACCGGAAGTTGCCGAAAGCCATCTGTAAGAGCTCCATAAATTATCCTTAACTCCGTTACTCCCTCACCTGATTGACACACACAATTCATTTCAGTGTAAAATTAAAGGTTTCGTCGTCCTAGTGGAATACAATTTAGAATTAAGATTTGTTTTTCAAATTTATGAGAAAACTTACGTAATACAGTTTAGAATGAAACTATAATGCCTAAATTAAGGAAATTGAAAATGTAACTCCCTTGAGACGGGCGCTGATACAGGGTCATGCCCCCCCAATCTTAGACCATCACCTATTTTAGCCATTTTTCATCATAAAGGTTATTGTATTTCCTCATATTTCATACGGGGTCGCAATATGGGGAGCAGAGTCTTCTAGAACTAAGAAAATATTTTCACTGCAGAAAAAAACCATAAGACTGATTTATGGTATGGACCGATACGCATCATGCAGAGGTGTGTTTTCGGCAAACAACTTGCTAACATTTCCATCGATTTACAATTTAGAGTGCCTTTCATTTCTGGTTAAAAACAAACACGTTTTTCCTCAACGCATTGCCAATAGATATAATTTCCGCAACACTAACCTAATCCATATTCCCCGACACAACACAACTTCCTTTCAAAACCAAACTTACTATTCTACCATTAAGCTTTTTAATGTTCTCCCCAAAATCCTGAAGACTCAGGTGGATGTTGTAAAATTTAGATATAGACTAAAAAAATACTTGATTGAAAAAGAGTACTACAGTGTTAAAGATTATATATCTGAAAGAAGGGATGTTTAGTTGGAAATGAATTATGTATTTTAGCAGTCTGTTATTTTAGCTATTTAAGTTTGTATTTGTGACGATTGTCAATGCTGTATTTATATAGTCGTGTGACAATAAAGTATTCTTGATTCTTGATTCTTGTATGTTGACAGTTTATATAGTTTTTCACTCATAACACCCCCTAAAACGATAGTCTGTATCCGCCACTGCCTTGAGAACCACTACCATACAACTTTATTTTGGCACCTAAACGAATGTTTTGTGACGATCGGGTGAGGAGAAACTGAGGGTCGGAGGCACAATGTTAATATTGGCCTTATGAAAAAAATCTTCAAGATGGCGTCTGGAACTTTCTGTGATGAAGACTCTTAAGAGTCACGTAAAATTTCACGTTTCTACAGACATTCTGCCTCCCCAAGAGACTATCCAAAATCGTTTATAGTCATTTTAAAGAGAAAAAATGTGTCTAGGGATTTCAGTGAGCAGAATGTCGATATCACGAATATTTCAATAGATAGAAAAAAATCGTTAATACTGAATATTTTGCAATTTTATTGAGCGAATTTTATTCGTGAATATTGCTCTATCTCTGTTGCCATATCTAAATTGTGCTCACTGAAATCTCTAGCTAATATGTTTTTGTTATTTAAATAACCTCCGATGAAAGCAGTGTGAAATCAAATCCTTAGCCCACATTTGCAATTTTGTTTTTACAGGTACAACTCTGTCGTTTTACATAAATTTAAAACTAAACTTTTTAATCATCAAATAGTGGTCTATTTAATATTGTTCAGTTCTAAAATCGATCCTGCGCAAAATCATAAAACATTTGTTGAAGGTTAAAAATTGAAAACTTGTCCCACCTTAAATTCTCATTAAACTATAACTAACGTATGTTACAGCCTTCTCAGTACTAGATGGTAACAAGACCAGGGTTTAGGCCGTTACCTTTTAAAACGATGAAAAATAACTGTTATTGGAGCTCGGAGACGAAGTAAAATAAAATTGAGACCTGTTAAATTGTTACCTTTCGAATATTCTTTTAGTTAAACCCTAAGTATTTAACCAATATAAGTTTGGGCTTATTTTTATAAACAAATTTACCTATTTTATAATTAATAGTGTTTTTGAAAAATGGACTATACAACTCGACAAAAGATATAATTTTAGTTCTATAACTATACAAAAACAAGAGCAACATAGTTTTATAGAATTTTGGAATCTTCACACCACCAGGTGATATCAACCCTCCGACCATCGTCTGTGTAAGGGTCGATCCCACCCTTACCCTCTCACCCACCCCAACGTACGCCACAGCCCGCGGTTTGTGCTGATTATTTATTCATTTAATTAATTTCGCCATAGCAAGACGCGGGCCACTCGCGTGAGGCGGGGACATTAATACATGTATAATGAATTACACCCCCTCCCCTCCCCCTCCCCTCGCGCAACCCCTAGGACTAAATTAGCCGCACTTTCTTTGGGAGATAGGGCTCGTATTGTTGTGGGGATTTACAAACTAAACTCTGATAAAAAAGGTCTAGATTATCTCGGGTACATGATGATAATTACAGTCACAAGACACGATAAATTACGTCTCACACCACTACTAATATTTACACTTATACTTACATTTTAGACGGTTTATATATAAAATATGGTACAAGGTAATCGATTTAAACCGGTCACACTGGTCATCATCAGGCCCAAATAGAGAATGCCAGGTTAAAAAATCAAAATAATTAGGTCTGATGATGACCGGTGTGACTGGTTGAAATCGCTCGCCGTGTACCATAAGTTATGTATATATACCTACCATATTGAATGTGAGTACCGTATAAGTGTAATAATATTTTGTAGTGTTGTGAGATGTAATTTATTGAATCCTGTTTAGTTTTAACAACACATTTTATACTACTCAAGAAATCGTTTAATTATATCATAGTGGAAAATATATAGTACAGAATTTGTTTTCAGAATAGAAGTCTTTGGGTGTGTAACATTGGCTCTTATAATGAATTTTCGTCATTTTTATTTTTGTATAAACCTTACGTAATATACAAAAATTTAATATTAATAAAAATGTATTAATTCAAAGCTGATAATCCACAGCTTCACTTCAGTGTCTTTAAAATGAGCTTAGAGAGTTCAGTCAATTTATTTTGTGTAGTAAGCACAATGCTTTAAACGTGTTTACAGTTTACATATAATTTATGCATAATATAAACGTATACAAATTGATACAGTACTTGTGTTCATTTTATTTTTAGCGTGCCATCAACGCCATAAAAGATCTAAGCAAGTATTTGATCCTACAGTACTACTACCTTCCTATGCATCCGATAATTGGGAATCAGTTTCCCACAAAGCGTTCGTGCACTTATGCACTTACTAACATCATTCAGCTCCAACAAGCGCTAAGTAAATGTTAACACAGCTAATCACACTCATTTAACAAACCGACCGGATCAATTAAACAGCGTAATCAAATTAAGACGACTCCTAATTACCTTATAGCTAATTAGCTAACGAATCGAGCTTTGGGTAACAACCGAGCAACAAAATTAAAATTGAAAGTCGCCCTGGAAACGTCAGTCCCGGGTAACGGGGCAGGACGATTATAATCCACTTATGATAAACAAAGGCGAGTATTATTTGTAAGTGAGATCTTATCGGTCGTAATGACCATTAACTAGACCTAGGCAAGTTCGTTGACTTGTTAAGCAGCTTTATGAAGGATTCCGAATTGTCGGTTTATAACCCATAATTGGGGCAGTTACGGGCGGCGGCGAGGGTTTCCATTATTTATACTTGCGAAAACCGAAAACTCTTATCACGAAAGTGTAATTAGTAGTGTAATGAGTTAATCTACAACTGCGCTCCACCGCTGGCGTCTCGGCCACGGGTGATACCATCAGCTGTATGCAATGCTTTGTAAAGTTATGAATGCTTTGGAATCCTTCACACATGTTTATGTGGGAAGGTAAACTGTTGTGCAAGAGGTGCGATAGACGAGTAATAAAACAGGTCGCAAATTGCTTTGTTATTTTCATAAACGCGAGAAACGCTGTTAAATGTGTTAATAGCTGCCATATAAAAATATACATTGCACTAAAAGTTAGAATTCATTAATTTTGTTTTGTACCAGGGGTTTCAGGGAAGTGACGTCATTATTTTAGCTAAAGCGCACTAGTTAAAGTTTGATCGTAGACAATTTTCATTTGAGGTAAATAGAAGTGTTATAGTAAATATAGCATGCGGAGATGTGGATAAAGTGGGTGGAAAAGGAATATTTGAATTTTAGATACTCCAGGCTGGGTTTTAACTACATACTTTCACAGTTATGCTACTACAACATTCATTAATTGGGTTATGAAATAACCTATTTTCTTGATTCAATAAAAAAGCTTTATTCTTACATATTTCAAATGTCCTCTTTCCTGACATTAAACAATTAGGCAATGCGCTACACTCGGGAAAAAGTAGTTAAATTTAAAATTGCTTATAATATTATACCTTATATTTTTCATTTGAGAATCTTGTTTCTTATGAATTTTTATTTTATTTAGAAAGGAAGCTAGCTGGCATACCATTGTTACTGGTACATAAATATTTATTTAAGTAATTTTAAAAATATTTCATAGACATAAATTACACTATAGAAACTTTAAAAGCCCAAATTACTCAAAACTGAAAGCGAGAAAAGTTTCAAATCATACAAATTTTTATTCATAAATAAAAATAATTTTACGAAATAAAAAATATAAAATCGAAGACAGCGGAAGGCCGGGAGGAAGGATAGTTTTGGGATCGACCGCTCGGCGCTGTCGCATTGCGCCTTTTATGACCTCATTCCTCAACATAAATATGATAATTTTTATGACAGACTGTAGTTTATTCTTGGTAAGCAGAAAGAACCGAACGTTTGATGGAACTGATAAAATACTCGTTTAACATTACATCGCTTCTGCGTTACGGTTTTTTCTGTCCATTAGACCGTTGCGTGACCCAACGAACTTAATCAATATGCGGTAAAAAGAACCGTTTGAGCGGTAAAAAAGTCAAAATCACCGTCTACTGGATATAAAGCGTAGACCTACTGTTTCTTGTTTGTTAACTAAAAACTTTATTATCATTAGCTGTCTGAAGACATTGGAATAACTCACTTTTGACTATACCAAACTTCCCTTTTTATTTTATTACACAAAAGAAACGACGTAGAACCTATTTTATAAACTTTAGCTGAAGATTTTATTTGAATCTACAACAATTTTTATATTCGGGATTAGGGTCTTTCTATTTTTTATTGAAATTCAAAAAAACATTTAAGAGTTGCATTGAATTAACGCTATGCCTTTGGTGAATAATTTGCGAACCGCATTGGTTGTTTGTTTAGATCTCCTTGCTCATAGGTAATTTTTAATTTTAGTTAAAATATTTCTGACTTATTTAAAATGTCTTCCTGTTAAATGTAGTTTTATAATCCTTGATTGTATGGAATTGATTTTACTAACAAACTTATTATTTTGTTTATTTAAATTGAAACGAACAAATTACTTATTCATGTATATAAACCCAAATTTTGACTTATTTGGTAACTGTCTTCGAACAAGGTTATCTACCCTCTATCTACCCTCACAATTGTCCACTATCTTCTTGTTTTCTGTTTGTTAGCCAAACAATCCATGCGTACGCTGGTTTTTGCGTCTGTTCTTTCGTAGTATTTTGTATTTCAGTTTAACAAATTACACGCCAACCGCCGCCAGTTTAATGATTCACCGTTAGCATTAATAAATACGGCAACAGCAGTGTGAAAACTACAAACGAATGAATATTAATGTAATGTGCGGAATAATTACGCACTGCAATTGCTTGGGTTAGCCAGTTAGTAGATTAAGATTAAGTCATTATAAATTCTCGTTCATTTTACCTCGCTTTTTTCTTTTTAGTATTATTTTAGACCTTCAACTTTGGATTGTAAATAATATTTACCTGTTGGTCAAAATTATTGTCAGGTTTGTGCTATTGAAAAGTATTTAAAACACGCCAATTCTAAATACTTGGCAATGGAACAATAACTGATCATTTCCAATTACTATCAGAAGGGCCATGACTTTGACTGACGTTAAATTAGACTATTTTACTTAATTGGAGATGATAAATAAACACCAATAGTAACTAACTACTGACTATTTACTAAGTTACGGTGTTCTAGGTAATACCAAATTTATTCATTATTTATTATTGTGAAAACTTATAATTTATCTTAAATTAAATAAAACCATTTCAAACTTTTTTCATAATCAACTATTTGACCTTTCAATTTTACATAGGCTTGTCTTCTTGTAGAAGACTTTACGGTAAAATCCTAACTTTTCGTTGAGTTGGATCTTTAACGTATATTTTGGGGGAACAACTTTACTTACGTAGTGAAGCGCTCCTTTATTTTTTGGAAACCCACAACACCCACCAATGAGCAATGAGCTGTAATAATCTGACATAAAAATCGGAAAATCAAATTTAATTTGTTTTACCAAAATACAAAAGAAACAAGATTTGTATCTTCCAGGTAAATATGCAAATTATTTCAACACACTAAAACATACTCCTTCAAAAGTTTCAATTAAGAGGTTATACGTCATCAATTCAATCCTGTTTAAATTTCCACAGTACGATTTGCAATTTAGCACTCTCCCACAGTCCCACAGTGTGAAGTTGAAAGATTACACAGTCCATGTAGTACACGAGTGAGATGTCAGGCAGGATATCACGACGGAGAGCCACGTGATGACAATCTCCACGGCCGTTTCTCGGCTAACAGTGCAATAATTGTCACCTGGTCGTTAGTAGCTGTCGACAACCGGAGACCCGAGTGGTGGGTCGAACCGGTGGCTCTCTCCGTTGCGACCGGGAACGATGGAGTTACTGTTTGATAATTACAACCGTGTCGGATGATATAATTGTATTTTATACTTCTGGTAAGAATTTATTTTTGTATTAATAGTAACGTTTTGATTTACTACATCAGTTGGATTATCAAGAGGCTTATTTTTTTTTTCTTCGCCAGTGGAATTTTTACACAATTATAGGACAACGGTCCAAACCTCTCCGAGTTACTTGGGCAACTCAGGCATCGAACCAGGACGTCCATTAGGCTATCGAGACATTAATTTATTTATAAATTCACTCAAGCATAATTACAATACAATTTACATTGTTGGCGTCGCAGAGGATTAACTTATAAGTTAATTTTTTTTAAATATTTGGTATACTATTACAAATTATTATTTTCCATTGGAATTTAAAAAATCTCAGATTGTAAATGTTTCAAATAATTCTTAATATTTGTTAAACGGGTTCTTGTTCTACTTATTGTTCTACTTCTACTTATTGTTCTACTTTTCCACCAAAAAAACCTGCTGCACTTTATATTTACTCATTCACTATGGTTAATGACCATATTAATATTAATACAACTAATTAATGGAATTTGTTCAGAAAAACATTTAATTTCAAACAAAAACATCTGAATTATAACGATTACAAATAATTATGCCTAACGAGTGAAACTACTTACATCGGGAAGATTCATGACAAGTTCATAAAAAGTGAAAACCATTTATGTGGGGAAACTGATGATCTTTCACGACTTACACACATTCATATAATCACCTGACCAAATCAAACCATCGTCTGACTTAAATAAACATTGCAACTTTTAAGGCCTTGAAGAAATATTGGATATTTTCTTAGTTCTTACATATGTAGGAATCCTATTAAACAATTGAATACGCAATATGTTAGGTTTTTGTGACAACAACACTTTCACATTTTTGGCTTTGCAGATTTCTTATTTTATTACATACATTCCAAAATGAGCAGTTGGAATATTGAAGTGCAAGTATTAATGGTTTACAGATTACTACATTTTCGTAATAATACTAATATTCTAGATTTATTTCATGTTTTCGAGAGAGGAGTAAACTCCAAGAACAATATTTGTAACCAATTATATACACCAGTTCATTATCCACACCAGGTATTCTAACCAGTTTCACGATCGTCAACTGTTAGCTAATCTACTTTTCCGTTACATTTCCTCCCAGCTTCCACGACCGGCCAACGCGGCCAGTGGAACATTGCAGATCTGTATTCCAGAGGCAGTACGCCGCCACTCTCCCAGCCTGCCATTATCAATGCAAATCCCGCCAAATTAGCGGCAGACAGTCGTGGGAACCTTTCCGCAAATAAATATTTTATTGACTCTTTCATTAGTGCCCATAAGCAATTTATACCATTGCGTAACCTCGAATTAGCCCTTAGCACCCGACCTTGGCCGGGCATCACAATCACATCGCTGCGATGCAATTATCATACGTCCGGTTACGGAAAAAACACAATTGTGCCCTAATTATTGTGCGGACTGTACCAAGCTGTAAAACGTTGCTGATTGGCTAGATTTGGAACTGGGTTTAATGAGTATTTAGATCTGTATAATAATGGTATATAGTTAATATGCTAAGCTTACCTTACGATACTAAAGTTCATAATGATCATGGAGACCTAGGCTTCAATGACGAAACTATCATCAAGTGCAGCCCATTTTAGGCTGTTCTAAGTGTTTGTATATTTGTGTAATGTGTAAAATAAGCGGTAAAAAATGGCAAAATAATATCAATCAAGAGAGCTATTTCAAAATTATTACCCAAGTCCGAACTGGTGATAGTGTTTCACACTAAAACCTAGGTCTCCATAAACAGTATGAATTTTTGAATCGATATTTTTGATTAACGAAACAGAGGTTGTATACCCAATGATTAAAAGACCGAGTCAGTAGAAATTGAAACTTGCATTCGCACTGGTTAACAGTCGAGTTATTTCAATGGTGTATATTAAATCAAGCACTACTAAATAACCTCAGTAACCTCAGTAAGTTGTTGTCAGTCAGTAACAACAAAAAATGCAGATCCCAATCACACAGTCAATTTCAGTATCTTCAAGCATTTTAAAGCAGTCCTTCTACCTCCATGGAGGCCCGTTCATCCTCTCAATAAATCATTCAAAGGACAGTGATTTGCTACGGGTTTATGTAGCCGCAATTACAGGATTGTCTGGAAACCTCTTCCAGCTTGACTGTCACAAAAGTGACGAAGGTAGGAGTGAAATCTATTATGAAAGGGCCACTCCTTCCTTAACGGACGTATTATTTCACATATCAGAGTCGACCAGAGGGTATTCAGTCACGACTTTATTCAGTAAGGTTCCGGGTTCTAATCACGAATTAGTTCAAATAAATAATAAAGCCATTGCTTGGTATTCCGGAACCTACCGTAAGCTATTGGCCCACCTATCTAGAAAAACATTTATAACTTTCTTGTTGATATAGTGTTATGGTAATACCTAAAGCTTAGTATTTAATATAAATTTACTGAATCTATTGCTACTGAGGGGGCTCCAGTCATCAACATTTGACGTTTCTACCAGCTTCTCGCTTAGGGCCAATGTTAACTTTCCAATCACGCCCTTCCTTAACGGATTTTTAACATCGATGGTTTATGGCTCATTTTATAGATAAAAACACACCTAGCGAATTTTGTGAGCAAAATTCCGGTTTAACAAATAATACACGTTCGGGAACATTCTAAAATATTTAGAATTTACGAGTTTATTATGTGTGAACTATTTGTAATATCAAAATTCTGTTGATTGAAATCGCTAGTTTTTGCTCTATAAATGAGCCATAAATAAACGATTTTGAATAATCCTTTAACGAAGGGTGGGCTTTAATAAAATTGGGTTTATGGGAGAGGCAGGTAGAAACTCGAAATGTTACATGACCGGAGCCCCGCACTCTTGCTTTCACGTATATTCCCGAGCTTCAACTGACCATTTTAGCCTGGACCGTAACATTCACGACCTTCCCAACTCCGACCCGTTGTCCGGTAGCCGTTGTCCGGGGGCCGGTGTCCGGTAGGAAGCCCCAGCCGCACCTGTCGGGAGCCGTCCACACCGGAGCCCCGGACACCCGATACCGCCCGTCACTAGCATCACGTCACCGCGCATACCGCCGCACAAACTAATTGTGATCCGGGACATTTTTTCCGCCGAAATCACCGCCCGCGCCGCGCCGCCCCGTATCGGGTAGCGGCAGACGTCTGCTCGCGTTGATGCTGCGAGAGGATCGAAAAGTCGGGACGAACCTGCGCCCGGTTATTAGAAATTTTGTTTGACAGGACTCATGTTTTCCTCATCGCGATAAGGGTTATTAACTGGGATCGGATTTCGCGCCAATGGGTTGACTACGATAGTTGACTACGGAGTTGACTTGGTGGCCAGCCAGAAAACCAATGGGTGAAGGGAAAATTACGCCAAATGCCATCCTTTCTTGAGGCTCCTTTAACAACCCTTTTGAGTTATTTCATAATAAAACTAACTTTACGGAGACGTCTTGGTGGCCAGCCAGTAAACAAAGGGTTTGAGGGGAATGTAACCTCCATCTCAACTGTTTCTTACTTATGCCATTGGACTAAGTGATTTGATTTGTTTTTCATTGCAAGACTATCACACTTTATGAAACACCATTATTTTCACTGATATTGGTCGGCTTAATCAACAAACATTGTATGAACAGTGGAGGGGTGTATTTCCTCTCAACCCTTTTTTTATTAACTGGACATGAAGTATTACAGCTTCACTTTCACTTTCAAGTCGCTGTGAGGAAAGTTGACGGGGATCATTAATAGAAAGGAAAACATTACAAACACGTAATGGCATACAAGAACTGTTTGCTCAAGGATCAACCGGCATCCAATATTCTCCTCCAGTGGTGAAGTTGGTTGGTCAGAGCTCCAAAATAATGAAACTAAAATCTGGAGTATTGGTGTGTGACTCGGATCCCACGTTAATCTGTACATCCCTTAATTGCTAATGACCACTGGGCTATTAGTTAATGATCTCGACTAAAGAATCAGCCGGTCTTTATCAGTCTCCAAGGCTACATCTCTCGAATAAGAGATTAATATCTGTACTCATTTACCATCGTATACTCGCGAACAATACATCTATATTCATCTTAAAGTATGCACAGGTTTTTTAGCGTCTTAAATAGTAATAGAGTTACAGTGATACAGACGAAGATATAAAGAGTTTATAACATAAAGATATATATTTCAGGATTCTGGATTCAGGATAAATTTTAAAGCACACGATCTGTAGCGAACTAAAACACCAAAACGTTCACAAATATACGGGTCTTTCAATAACAATGATTCTCTCTCGAAACTATTTTTTTTTGTAATCCCATTGATCAAGTATTAAAAAAAACAACCTATAAACCAATTAAACTATATAATTTCCAACCTATAATTGAAACCAGCCCATACATAATTCATAATTGTCCATATTAATACTCGATATCTTATAGCGTTTTCAACACACCGTGAGACTGCGGGGCAAAGTCAATTTGTTCAAATGAACGTGTGTAAAGAGACACGCCATTCTTCAGCAATACACAGGATTCTGTGGGGCGTCCTGTAGGGTTTTCGAACGATATTTAATCCTATCCACCCGTATAAAGTGTTTATTAATTAAATTAATAAACTAAATTAATTAATTAATTAAATAGAGATTCAGTACCGGGGAGGCCGAGCCATGCTCGGTGATATTTGATTGGTTTCGTATATGCAATCTTTATTCGATTGTTCTATTCACTAGTTTCAAATTTCTATAAGAAAACAATTGTTGATACCTTACCATGTGTAAGGGATATTTTAAAAGTTTACTGGTTATTTAGTTTGTTTTGATTTGAAGCTCCATAAGCCCAGTGTTAAAACTTCGAATTTTTAAAATCAGATTTTCAGCAAAAATATTAATTTTCCTGGGGTTGAGTTTTTTACCAGTAGTATTTTTATTTCCGAAAGCACCTAATTCCAAAGTTTTAACAAAGGAATCCAACATAAATTTGGCAAACAGATAGATATTGCTTGTATTAGAGTTTAGGATTCGTTTGTTTTTTATTTAGAACTAAATAAGCCCAATGTTACAATTTATAATTTTCAAATGAGTTTTTAACAAAATATGAATTTTCCTGGTGTTGAGGTTTTTCCAATCTTGTTTATGGCCAAATGCTCCTACTTCAAAAATTTAAACAAATTAATCGTTACACTGGATTCCGAGATAAATGTTGCCATCAAACAAACAAACATAGATGGTATGAAATTATAGGATTATAATAGTTAAAAACTCGCTAAACAAGCCCCTTTCCTTACAAATAATTTAAACATTTAGGGAAAAATTGTTTCTGAAATGCATGTTTCTGATAAGCTTAAAGAGGAAGCGTTGATGCAGCCACCGCAGCGTTTATCCCATATAATTGGCAGTTACCACCGGATAAGACTGTACAAATTCATGCTCCATAATCCCAATATATAACGCGTGACTAAAACAACCTCCTCCCCCCTCCCCCTCCCCCTTTCCACCATCAGATATAACGACCGTGCGTCTCGATGCAAATACACTGGTGATTTTAATTTAACGTAATTATTGCTTTGTGCGTGAGGAAAATGGAATAGTTTACGCAAACTAAATGCGCTATTGCCCTGAACCTACGAGCACAAGTAGAGCGTGAAGCTTCAATTGCGAAATTTAATTTCCAACATTGTGCATGTTACATGCAAAACAGTCATGCTAAACATATGTAGATTTTCATTGTAAAATTGATTTTATGTTTTGTCATATAGAGACAAATTGTTTATTATAATGATCTAAGTGATGGTTGGGTCTGTGTGCATATGTACAGTGCGATGATACGACAAAAATACAACCGAATTATGAATTAATCATTCATAAAATCGTTTTCCCTAACAATTATTTCCTTTAATTTAAGACATAATTACTAATTTTATGACCATAAATAAGAAAGATATTATATTCAATTTTAACACCATTCTTGTTATGGATAAATCCAACATTGTCGTTCTACAATGTATTAAAAAAATACAATTTAAGATATAAAATATATACTAGGTGTACGCTCATTCTTCCCGTAAGAGGATGAACGAAGACTGAATTTTTAATTATATATTTAAATAGACATGTAACATATTTAGCTTTTGTTAACTTACACCTTGTTTAGCCAAACACTTTTACAATAGGTCAACAAATATTTAGACCATATGCAACGTATCTAAATAATTATAATTTCTTTATATTGTAATCTGACAGAGAAAGATTACAAATGTGTGAATGTACGAGTACAAATACTAAAGATTTCAACAGATTACTTGTATTTAAAAATACTTAGAGAAAATTTGAATTGATATATTATAAAACTAAGGAGCTTTGCAAAGGTCTGCAAGCATACGTTAACGTATCTACTAAAATATGTTACAAATTTAAGAGAGAAGAGACAACCGACAAAATTTGAAGTACCAGCTATCATACTAATCATTCTAATATTAAAAAGCTGAAAGTTTGTGAGTTTGTTTGTTTGTTTGTTTATTAGTTTGTGGCTCAATCACGCTCTAACTACTAAACCGATTGAGCTGATTTGGTAGGAAGATTGATAATATCCTAAATTAACATATAGGCCTATTCACGTTTTAAAATTCCTTTATGATTTAGCCCCAATGGCTACTAAACTTCCCATGTTAATCTTCTTATGAGCATTAACATTTACTGGATCAGATTATAAATAAAACAGGTGTTCTGCATTTTATATTTTGAGTTCATTTATTTGTTTATATTTTGGTTTACATTTTTTTATAGTATTATAGTTTAATTCACTAAAAAAGGGTTTATTATTAAAATTAAACCTTTTCCTACTTCGAGCACTGGATAAACGGTACAAAATATGTTAATAGTCTCAATTAATAATCATAAAAGATGTGTGTAAACTTTATTCATAGTTGTATCAATCTGTAATCATCTATTTGTAACTTTTAAACAATACATTTCAAAAAGAACACTGAAAGTCTTTGTAAGTACATTCTAAGTATTTAATTTTACAAAACTTACATCACAATCAGTTACACAGTCAGATAACTGATATATTACACAATCAACATTATTTACAGCTGGAATTATCTGTAAAGTAACAGTGTTTCCGTAAAAGCATTGTCCAATTTTTGCGTTTGTTTTCGAGCTTCAAATTAGGCGAATTCACGAGCACAAACAGTAATTTGAAGTTTTTCTCTTCTAATGTATTCTTCCTTATTACGAAAAGTAGAGACCAGCCAAATGTAAAGGTATGTCCACCAGCTGATCGGGCTGTCAGATAACAGCTTATTAAATGACAGCTGCAATTCGACCAGCTGACCACCGCCACTGCCAGGCTGACCAACTCTCTAAATTTACTGCTACTAATATCCCTATTAAAACTGCTTCGCAGTTGCAATGTTTTGCATAATTTGAGTTGCTTATTTTTTATAGCAACCCTAAGTGATATTTACATTTAAATTTTAACTAGAATTTCCTATGCGCAGCTTGCGCATCCTGTTTTGAGAAGCAAGAATAGTAAATATTTGCATAGTAAACAAAACAATGGCAGTATTTAGTTAGATATAGCCTAATCCTTATACCAGCTGTTTATTTACCTGAATTGAATCAAGCCAAACTTATGTGACATAAACTAAATAAAACTTCCCTCAATATGAATAACATGGGGACTTGGAAGTCCTGTGGTACAGAGTCTTGAGGCCTCAATAGAAAATCTTAAGCCAGTTCGCACATCTGCACATCTCTGCACATCTGTACATTTTAGTGTATATATGTGGGGTAAATCTTAAAACCAAAGAAATCTTATCGTTTGTAAAGTTTGCATGTAGCGTATTAATAATATAGATTAAAGATAGATAGAAATTACATTCAACCAATCTTTGTTTAGTCTGCGACGAGTAATGATTCTTTAATTTTTACGAAGAATTGCAAAATTACTAACAATAAATAATTTTATAACTTTTTACATTACAAATTATTGAATTTACATTTAATAGGCAACTAATTACATTTAAAACATCTGTCACGGTTATTCTTACAATTTGTAGACAATTAATTATACGTCTTGAACCAGTCTCTGATTTGTAGACATAATGGTAATCCTCCATTTATAAGAGAGAATGTTAATGAATTATTATAAACAAGTAACACGATTGGCCGGTTAGGGTAACCACTAGCTTAGAGTCTTGCCAGATCGATCCAGAACAAAATTTAAAAAAAATGTAAGGTTCAAAACTGGACGAAGCTATTACTTAATGATCCTGACAAAGTAATCAGTTGATCTTAGCCAGTCACAACGATATAATTGACAAATCACCCATTCTAGATATATAATTCACTTCATATTCGCCTTAAAATACGTCTTAGTTGTGTCGGTGCCTTAACAGTGATTTTCAGTGATTGACAATATTTACACCGATGATAAATCAACCAGGATAACTCACCAAAATGGAATCAAACGAAAGGTGTGACTCAAATATAGAACTGTACGTAAATTTAATCCAGTTCAGGTCACAGTGGTTGGCATCTGGTTAGCGTATACTCTGGAATGACTTTTCGTCTCTATTTGGCTTAGTACCGTTAGTGTTACAGTCTACTTTTGCCAACAGAAAGAAAAATCACTTATTTTATTTTAAAACATTTGTTTTGGTTGTTTTTGTTGATGTCTACTTTTATTTACGAGAAACTTTAGTAGTTTCTCGTCTTTCCCAGGTGCCAAGCACCGTGACCCGAACTGTACCTGAAATTATTAAATCAGTGAAAATAGTATTATGCGAAGTTTTAAATCATAAACAAAGAGTATATTAGATGGGTAGCGCAGTGGTTAGGGTGCTCCCACCGTAATCTGAGATTCGCCCGATCGATCTTTAGTATAACATCTGAAAACGTTGTTGTTCAGTGCTGAACTCAGCAAAGTACATAGATACAATCATACATCCAGAAAGCGTTTAAAAAATGCCACTGCGTTGAAATACACGAAATAAAAAATTTGACAAAGTAGGTTACCCAGACAGAATTATTAAACCTAAGACAGCATCAAAAAAAATGTCACCGCGTTGACATACACGAAATAACAAAATTGACAAAGTACACAGACACAATCATATATCCAGGAAGCGTTTAAAAAAATATTATTGCGTTGACAAAATATCAAAATTGACAAAGTACATAGACACAATCATACATCCAGAAAGCATTTAAAAAATACCACTGCGATGACATACACGAAATAACAAAATTGACAAAGTACATAGTCACAATCAAACAATCCAGAAAGCGTTTAAAAATACTACTGCTTTGACATACACAAAATAACAAAATTGACAAAGTACACAGACACAATCATATATCCAGGAAGCGTTTAAAAAAATATTATTGCGTTGACAAAATATCAAAATTGACAAAGTACATAGTCACAATCATACATCCAGAAAGCATTTAAAAAATGCTACTGCGTTGACATACACTTTATGGTAAAATTGGCAAAGTTCACAGACATAATGATACAACCCAAGAAAGCGTCTAGAAACTTCCACTACGTTGACATACACGAAATAACAAAGAATAATTATACAACCCAAGGAAGCGTTTAAAAAATGTTATTGCGTTGACACACGAAATAAAAAAAATTCACGAAATAAAAAAATACACGAAATACAAAAATTGACAGACAAAGTACAGCCACAATGATACAACCCAGACTCCGTCCACACACCCGATAGTCGCTGCCATGTTGCATGCCTAGGTCGCGTGCTGCGCCAGCGAGCTGTTAATTGTTTAAGAAAGCCTGGAACCGATCAAACACTCCGGCTTTATCGCCAGCTCGGTATTTCATATTGCAGTAGTTTTGTGAAATGCGAGAACCCGTTGCAATAAAATATACCCCAAACAATGGGACGTCTCAGTTACAGATGGAGTGGCTGTGGAACGTCTCACTTACTAGTTGTCAACTAAGTGCTGTCTTTTCTTATAGTTAAAAATCCTGACTGCTCGGTTTGACTAACTAGCTGAGTGTCTTTATGCATTGTTTCTTAGACTTAATGGGGAGGTGGTGAAAAACTTGGCTAGAAATATTTGTAAGATCCTCAGGAAATGTTGTAAATGTATAATGTAAAATGGTAATAACTAACATTTTCGGTAGTTCTACATTAAAAACGTACAAACACGCGAATTTAAAAAAACATTATTTATTTATAGCCTACTTTATTTTTTTATTACAAATTACTCGGCAAAAATATTTTGTAAATATTCAGTCAGTAGTACGGAAAATATATAATCTGTTACCCGTATAGGTGGGTCTATGCTAACTAAATCATATACTCTAATACGATTAGAGGTATAGAGGTATTAGAGGTATTAGAGGTATTAGAGGTATTAGAGGTATAGAGGTATGTCTGTGTATATGGTTGTTTATTGGTTTGTTCTTTGCAAAAATTATCTCGGAATCCAGCAGAAGTATTCTGTTTACATTTTGGAATTAGGGGCTTTTGGACCTAGAAAACCTCAACCCCAGGACCCCAGGAAAATTTATATAAAAAAACTCATTTGAAAGTTAGAAATTATTACATTTGGCTTATAAAGTAAATGTACATACAAGATTTTACAATGCAATCGAATTCGACCAGTTACACCGGTTATCATCAGGCAAAATTAGAGAATCGTTTATGTAACAATTTGCAATTTCGAAAATAATTTTACCGGTGTAGCAAGGTAATTTAAATCCGAGTAAAAAAATACACAAGCAATAGATCATTTTAAATTTCAGTTCAGTACAAGTAGGTATTTCGGATTAGTAAATAGAAAAACGGACGACTCAGATATTTAGTATAATTTAACACTGTTTAACGCTAATGACATGTCAAGGACATACCGTTGTGAGATAACGTATGCTAGATCCGTATAAACACATTACGGTTTTGATTAATTGATCATTTATAAATCGCAGTTCCCGGCGCGTTGCTGAGTCCAAGAATTGTGTTGAAGAATCTTCACTCATAATATTCACATTACAACTAGCTACATAAATAAACAGCTGTTTACAATAATTTTAATTACTTATCTAATAAAATTATATTATAGGTCAATTCATCCTTGAATAACATGGTAACTTCGAAGTCCAGTGGGGCGAAGCTCTTTAGTCCTGGGACTTTGATTAATGGGTTTAAACCTTCCTAAGGTGAACATTAGGAACTTAACCATGCAAAGTTGCATTAACTTCGGTTGAAGGGTTTAGGAATTCATAGGGAACACATATACACATTCATTCTTTCATCTAAGTATATAAAAAACTAGCTGTTACCCGGCAGACGTTATCATGCCTTTGAGTAATACCAACTAAAACCAATTTCACCAAGATCTCTTGTTCAAGTAAACATGTCATTAGCTTTTATGTAAACAACAATATATTTCCATAAGATTTATAAGGGTTTGAGCCTCTTGGGAGGAACCCAATTGAGTTAGGACGAAATGGATGGCTTAAAAACCTTCTCCGTGAAATTTTACATATATATATATACCAAGTTTCACGGCACGGTGTCCGAGTCCATAAACTTCAAATTTATGGGCTTTTAACATATGGACCCTTAGCAATTTATGGACTTCAAATTCATACAAACAAACAAACCAACATCCTTTTAGCGAATTTCTCCTATAGGGAAGAAGCTATTACCGTAGGTCTCATGGTAAGACTTAAGCCCGAGACCATGATAACTTTTCATTTTGAGGTCCCCAGATGCCAAAAACACCATTCGTTCAAATTTGTATATATGTATATATATATATATTTATATATATATATGTGTGTGTCCGTAAGCACGATAACTCTCGTAAAAAAGGTCCGATCTTAATGAAATTTGGTACATATGTGTAAAGTACCATTTATTTGAACGAGTTCGAAAACCAGATGAATCGCACCATCCGAAGGGGGGTTCAGCTTAAAAAACAAACAATTTGGTATCTTGATCATTGCTCTACGTCAATTGGTTACCGAGATATTGAAAGTGCTAAACACAGTACGTTGTCTAATGTTATTCTTATGGAGAAAAAGAAAAATTGTATATCTCGCTTATTTATGAACATAAACTGGCGAAATTTGGTATATGGCTTGATCTGGTTGTGGTTTATTGTTGTTTGCACAAAAAAACAATTTTTCGCCTATGGTTCCTGTAGCAGCAAACCTAGGTACTTGGTCCCCATGTTATTCTTATGGAAAATACTTAAAATGTTATATATCGCTTATTTATGAATGTATATGGATGAAACTTGATATGTGACTTCACTAAGATGAGTTCTATTGATATTTGCATAAAAACCCATTATTTTGTGTGCCTTGTTGCATCAAACCTGCGTACTCATCCCCAATGTTATTCTTATAGAGAATAATTAATATTTTAAATATCGCTTGTTTGTGAATACATTTCTCATGAATCTTGTTAAGTGTTTTAATGGGTTATGTTATATATTCATTGGAAATTCGCTGAGTATGCAGGTTTGCTGCGACGGGGGTATTTTATAAATATGTTGGTATTTTTGTTTAGCGAGGAATGTTTATAGCCACTGACCAAAGCCCTAGGACCTTAGGGTTATGCGCCAATTAAAAATTACCATGGAGGAAAGATTTCTTATGATTTTCACAGATGACTAATTAAAAATATTGTTAACAGCTTAACAATTTATTTAGGTAAGCGAGTTGTAATCTAAATATGTTGAGTAAACATTTCCCAACGCAATTCTTGGGCTTAACATGCGCCGGGAAACGCTACATATATTTTTATATATAGATGTACAGATAACTTGGAGATTCTTCTTTTAGCGAATTTCCCCTATAGGGAAGAAGCTATTACCGTAGGTCTCATGATAAGACTTAAGCCCGAGACCATGATAACTTTTTGTTTTGAGGTCCCCAGATGCCAAAAACACTATTCGTTCAAAGTTATATATATATATATATGTGTGTGTGTGTGTGTGTGTGTGTGTGTGTGTGTGTGTGTGTGTGTGTGTCCGTGAATGCGATAACTTGAGTAAAAAAAGTCCGATTTCGATGACATTTGGTTCAAATGTGTGAAGTGACATGCATGACTTTAAGTTCGAAAACCATATAAATCGGACGATGGGAAAAGGGGGTTTATGGGGTTTCAAAATTTTCCAAAAATTAATTTGTTTGCACTTTTTACACTGAAATTTTTAAAACACACAATTATTGATTTAACCATTTTATAGAGCTTAGAAAAACAAATAATATTCTATTTTGAATTATGAACCTAGGTTAAGTGGTTGCGGAGAAAATCCAAAAAACGTGTTCATAAAATCTCCCATGTTAATTTTATGGGAAAATGGTTTTTAGTCTTTCCTTAATTAATTTTACTGTAAACTTCACATTTGCTTTTACCAATGAATTTAGCTCTAAAAAACAATCATTTTGATGTTTAAATTGTGATTCTACGTCCAACCGTTGCCAAGATATTCAAAGTGCTAAACACAGTACGTTGTCCAATGGTATCCTTATGGAGAATATTTAAAATTTGATATTTCGATTATTTATGAACGTATATTGATGAAACTTGGTACTGTATGCGGCTTCACCTAGTACTGGTATATTGATATTTGCACAAAAAATTGATTTTTTGTTGATTATCCTCTTAGCAGCATACCTGCATACTCATCCCTAATGTTATTCTTATGGAGAATACTTAAAGCTTTATATCTCCCTTAATTATGAACACACATCATTAAAACTTGGTATGTAGCTTCACCTGGTTGAGTTATATTGATAATTGCAAAAAAAACATATTTTTATCTTCCTCTTTGCAGCAAACCTGCGTTCTCAGCCCTAATGTTATTCTTATGGAGAATGAATAAAATGCTATATATCAGTTATTTATTTAAGTATTTTGATGAAACTTGGTAAGTGGCTTTATGTGGTAGTAAGAAATATATTCATGCATAGGAAATTCGCTGAGTACGCAGGTTTGCTGCGACGGGGGTATTATATATATATATATATATACAGATAACTAGTTTAAGACAAAAAATTGGTTTATTGACGTCAGATGACGCCGTGCTTTCTTTTTAACAACAGCGAAACTTGCTCCCGTGCTTGGACCATTGCTTACTTATCACAAAGCCACATCACAGAAAGACAACTTACAATCTAGTAAAGGCATCTAAATTATTAAACAAAGTTAATTTCAAACCCAAAGTTCATACTCACTAATTTTACCTATTAACATGTAACGGTAGGCTTGCGGAAGCTGTTATGCGTTATACAGCGATGAGTGCTAGACATGTTTGAATAATTAATTATACATTTTACAGCTGGTGGACCTCGCCACCTCGCCGCCACTCGGTCAGAACAGTGTTTCCGCTTGGGGGATTTTCATCCTGCTGCAGGGATATTTTAACACCCCGCGGAATAATGTGGGATATTTTTTACGTTATTTATTCTTTATGTAACCTAAATTACAATAATTGTTGTGCTTATCTATAATGAATAATAGATTTTGCCAATGATAAACACTGTTAAATCTGTATATTTATAATAAAAATCTGAAATTGGCTTAAAATATAATTATTAAATAAAACTTCCATAAACGTCATTATTCTTACGAAAAAGATTAATTTAGGATAGGGTGAGATACCACTAACTATATATTTATAACTAAGATGTAAGTGGGCTTCAAGGTTCGTAGAGCTTTCAGACCAGGTATGATTATTTCCATAAGAGCAATGTTTGCAGTAAAAATGTCTTACGAGGGCTTCCAGCTGATGCATAAATCAACAACATAAGTAGTGGTGAAATACGGGGGAGGCATCACTTCCGGCGCTTTTTCCCCATGTTATTCTTATGGGGATCAGTTTTTGGACCGACACCCGATCCCGCCTATAGAGCTCCCGCCCGCTGGCCTATACTATTGTCCAACCCTTGCCTATATTAAATATATTGTCCCCATCCCCATCCCTCCTCTATATTTTTAAAAATTAATTTTCAAATTCAGGCTAAAAAACTATCTTTGGTGTTTACTGTCCGATTTGTCTGCAATTTGGATATGTTATTGTCCTAGGCAAGTGTTTTAATAAATTCCACTTACATTTCCCAAATTCACTATAACGGTCAAAAATATTTTTGAAAAATACTGCCAATTGCCACCTTCTTTATTAACTGTCCGATTTGTCTTCAATTTGGATATGTTATTGTCCTAGGCAAGTGGTTTAATAAATTCCACTTACATATCCCAAATTCACCATCACGGTCAAATTAAAAATTATTTTTGAAAAATACTGCCAACTGCCAACTTCTTTATTAAATGTCCGATTTGTCTGCAATTTGGATATGTTATTGTCCTAGGCAAGTGTTTTAATAAATTTCACTTACATATCCCAAATTCACCATCACGGTCAAATTAAAAAATATTTTTGAAAAATACTGCCAATTGCCGCCTTCTTTATTAACTGTCCGATTTGTTTAAAACTTGGATATGTTATTGTCGTAGGCAAGTGTTTTAATAAATTACACTTACATATCCCAAATTCACTATTACGGTCAAATTAAAAAATATTTTTGAAAAATACAGCCAATTGCCAACTTCTTTATTTACTGTCCGATTTGTCTGCAATTTGGATATGTTATTGTCGTAGGCTAGTGTATATGCACCATCCACATTTTACAAATATTACGGTCAAATTAAATAATATTTTTGAAAAATACTGCCAATTGCCACCTTCTTTATTAAATGTCTGATTTGTCTTCAATTTGGATATGTTATTGTCCTAGGCAACTGGTTTAATAAATTCCACCTACATATCCCAAATTCACTATTACAGTCAAATTAAAAATTATTTTTGAAAAATACTGCCAATTGCCAACTTCTTTATTAAATGTCCGATTTGTTTAAAACTTGGATATGTTATTGTCCTAGGCAAGTGTTTTAATAAATTTCACTTACATATCCCAAATTCACCATCACGGTCAAATTAAAAAATATTTTTTGAAAAATACTGCCAATTGCCAACTTCTTTATTTACTGTCCGATTTATTTAAAATTTGGATATGTTATTGTTGTAGGCTAGTGTATATGCACCATCCACATTTTACAAATATTACAGTCAAATTAAAAATTATTTTTGAAAAATACTGCCAATTGCCAACTTCTTTATTAAATGTCCGATTTGTTTAAAATTTAGATATGTTATTGTTGTAGGCTAGTGTATATGCACCATCCACATTTCCCAAATTCACTATTACAGTCAAATTAAAAAATATTTTTGAAAAATACCGCCAATTGCCAACTTCTTTATTTACTGTCCGATTTGTTTAAAATTTGGATATGTTGTTGTTGTGGGCTAATGTATATGCACCATCCACATTTTACAAATATTGCGGTTAAATTTTTAAAAATTTGGAAAAATACTGCCAATTGGCAACTTCTTTATTTATGGTCTGATTTGTTTAAAATTTATGTCATTATTCTAGGCTAGTGTATATGTACCATCCACATTTGACAAATTAACTATAATGGTCAAATTTAAAAAATATTTTGAAAAATATACAATTTCAAACTTCTTTATTTTCGGATATGTTATAGCTCTTATATAGGTAACAAGACCACACTACCACACGTTCCATTACCCCCCACAATACAGTATTTTGTCTGTTTGTTTATTTTGCTGTAATCCCAAAACTGACTGTTTATTGTCACTTTGGATATTGTCCTAAGCATTTATTGTCTGATTTATTTTTGGATATGTTATAGCCCCCAACTATATCTAAAATTACAATATTATTTCCACCTATAATACAGTTGTTTGTTTTGCCACAACCTAAAAACTAACATTGGTATTTGTGTTTTTACAAAACTATATTTTGTAAATTACTACCAATAACTCCTTTATTTACTTTTCGACTTGTTATATCCCCTTATATCTAAATTTACCGTATATTTTTCCCCTTTAGTGCTGTTTTGTCGTAACCAAACTTTGGACATGACTGCAATATATTACTGGCCATTGCTTAAGTGCATTTCCAAATTCACTATTACGGTTGGATTTTAAAAAATAAATACAAGCTTATTATATACATCCAGCTGATAAGTAATATATATCCACAATTATGGTCAGAACAAATTTTGGATATGTTTTAAGCCAATGCCAAAAATAAATTTTTAAACCCCAAAACAACTAAACACAAAACACTAATCTTTCTTTGTGCTTGTTTGGAGTAGTCTTTATTTTATCCAACTTAATTTTGCAGTTAAAATCAAACTTCCCACATTCTAGCTCCCTTTCCAGCGGTTGGAGACATAAAGGTTACGAATATTTTCAAACTGTACAATATATCTTTTTCTATGTTGGACTTGTTTAATAGCGCACCATATTCCAAATCCTCCAGTCTACTACATTCTTTAAATTTAACATTGCCTTTAATATCTTGCATCTCTATGTCTTCTTGTCCATTGTTACGGAAACTTTCTATTTTTGGAATTGCCATAAAATGTTGCGGTTCCGTTAAAGCTTGCAAGTGGCTGGTAGGTAGGTAAATAATGTCCAAATCACCACCGTATGGCAACACGCCTTGCCTATTCTTATTTATCTCTATAAATACAGTTTTACAGACACCCTTAACATTGTATACACCCCTCCATCCTTTTCTGCCAACACCCCCACAAACTTGTTTACTACAAACGCACACACTATATAATGTCCATAACGCTCGTAGGAAGTAATCTTTTAATTTATCCTCTCTTTCCCTTCTTTCTTTAGCCAACTGTGCTTCCTCTGCAACAGTATTTTCCACATATTCCAATGTCTTCTAATTCCAGTTTCCTCTCTAAGAAAGGCTTGGAAAGTGGCTCTATTTCTTTAATAGTGTATGGGTACAGTTTATTGGTCCGGCTTCTTAAAACGTAGGGAGTAAGGTTAGGACTTTCCAAATTGATGTGTTTAGGTATAGTGGAGAAAGGTGTATTTGATGTGCCCCCAGATTTGATGTAACACATATGCTTTACACTTATGGCATCCTCCTCTATTACCTCTACATAGTTGGTAAACAGTTAAAGCTAAATGCAGATAGAGCATACTTTATTAACTTTTCCCTTTGTGTACTATCTTTTGGCAGTTTTAGTTGTACTCCAGTTATCTTCCCCCAATATGCATCGTTAAACACTAAACAACAACTGTTTTGTAATTGGCAACTTTCACCCACATCTTATGCAGAGGTACAGCATAGAATGGAGCATTTTGGAAGTACCGTTTGTTGTCTTCTATTAGACTTAAACAATCTCTTAAAGGTTCAAACCCTTTACCAAAACCTCTACAATAGATTGTTGCCTCTAACCTTGTTATTCTCTCTAGCTAGTTTAGACGAGAACGTTTCTTTTAGGTTTACAAAGTTTATTATATGGTTTCCTATACTTTTAATTACTCCAGGACTTGTAATCTGGCATATAAATTTATTATATATTTTTACCCTGCTATTTACACCATGTTAAACTTATGGGGGCCCATTCGCCCCCCTGGTAGCAAAAGTTTTCTGTAAGATATTGGCACATTTCCTCTTTATTAAATATTCCAACCAAATCTAGTGTTATATCGAAATCCATAAGATAGTACATTTCTTTTTCCAGATCTTGCAGTATCTTTGGAAGATCTTCCAACAAATCCTTAATTTTAACATTTGCAAGCTCTATTTTATAGGGAATTGCTATAGGATCATCATACTTTTGTTTAATTTGGTCAATATCTTTCTTTATTATTTGTAACACACCCTCGCTTTGGGAGAATGGTAGTTTGGCCACAACACCATGTCGAGCTAAAGAGAACTTTTTAAATATTCCTCATAAGTAGCTATTAAACGAGCCACATATTTCCTTCTTAACTTTAAATTTATTCCGAACGTCCCCATCACAATCCGTAACATTGGTTATCTTAACTAACATTATGTTATCACAAAACGCATCCGTTATAGATGTTAAGTTATTTAATTTTGGTTCGCCCCCGCAATAGTTTATATTACCTATGTCTGTAAGAAGGTTATTATTACGCAGATTTTCTAATAAAAACCACATACCAAATCTTTCGTTAGTAGGTTTAATACAATTCCCCAATAAATGGCTAACAGAGCACATTTTTTTATACAAAAAGTAGCGGAAACACGTAAACAGGACAGATTACACTATAGGCATATAGAGGTTGTAAATATATGGATATTGTATATAAACATAGGCGAGCGGTAAGTGTAACATGTAAGTGGACACCCACGTGCAAATATGGAATACCCACAAATTCGACTAAATAAGTTTATAGTCTCAATATAATTAACATATTAACATTAGTACCCAAATTGTCGAAATTCTATAATTCTATTCTTAGTCCTTGTATTAGGTTTTGTACTATTAAACCCAACACCCCGCACAGCAGAGTAATATATGTATTTAATATGCACATTCTACAAGACCTGTACATCTGTTGTATAAGCAGCAGAATAGACATCTCATTGTGTTGTTGTAAAGTAAAACATAAATGTGCTGGATACAACCAGCCAGATATTAGACAGGAAATGTGTTGGAAGTGTATTGCCAAAGACAAACACCACATAGTGCAGCATGTAATCAATCCATTACTATTTAGACAAAGGTCAGTATTGGTACAACATCCGATATATTCAAACCCACAATCAAACTTGGAAAACAAACAGTAAAAGATAAATATTATAGTAACAGAAATAGTAAGAGTATAAGGACACAGTAATATTTAAAGTTTATAAAACAACACAAATGCAGAGACACAATAAATAACACACTCCAACACATTTGGACACAGGCACAGATACTGGTTTACATCCATTTAACACAACTTTACACGTTCTGTCAACCGACACAAAAATTGTTTGTAAATTGTGTAAGAAATATATGTAATATAAACAAATTTAACACAATCATAACATTGTGGACAATGTTATGATTGTGTTAAATTTGTTTATATTACATATATTTCTTACACAATTTACAAACAATTTTTGTGTCGGTTGACAGAACGTGTAAAGTTGTGTTAAATGGATGTAAACCAGTATCTGTGCCTGTGTCCAAATGTGTTGGAGTGTGTTATTTATTGTGTCTCTGCATTTGTGTTGTTTTATAAACTTTAAATATTACTGTGTCCTTATACTCTTACTATTTCTGTTACTATAATATTTATCTTTTACTGTTTGTTTTCCAAGTTTGATTGTGGGTTTGAATATATCGGATGTTGTACCAATACTGACCTTTGTCTAAATAGTAATGGATTGATTACATGCTGCACTATGTGGTGTTTGTCTTTGGCAATACACTTCCAACACATTTCCTGTCTAATATCTGGCTGGTTGTATCCAGCACATTTATGTTTTACTTTACAACAACACAATGAGATGTCTATTCTGCTGCTTATACAACAGATGTACAGGTCTTGTAGAATGTGCATATTAAATACATATATTACTCTGCTGTGCGGGGTGTTGGGTTTAATAGTACAAAACCTAATACAAGGACTAAGAATAGAATTATAGAATTTCGACAATTTGGGTACTAATGTTAATATGTTAATTATATTGAGACTATAAACTTATTTAGTCGAATTTGTGGGTATTCCATATTTGCACGTGGGTGTCCACTTACATGTTACACTTACCGCTCGCCTATGTTTATATACAATATCCATATATTTACAACCTCTATATGCCTATAGTGTAATCTGTCCTGTTTACGTGTTTCCGCTACTTTTTGTATAAAAAAATGTGCTCTGTTAGCCATTTATTGGGGAATTGTATTAAACCTACTAACGAAAGATTTGGTATGTGGTTTTTATTAGAAAATCTGCGTAATAATAACCTTCTTACAGACATAGGTAATATAAACTATTGCGGGGGCGAACCAAAATTAAATAACTTAACATCTATAACGGATGCGTTTTGTGATAACATAATGTTAGTTAAGATAACCAATGTTACGGATTGTGATGGGGACGTTCGGAATAAATTTAAAGTTAAGAAGGAAATATGTGGCTCGTTTAATAGCTACTTATGAGGAATATTTAAAAAGTTCTCTTTAGCTCGACATGGTGTTGTGGCCAAACTACCATTCTCCCAAAGCGAGGGTGTGTTACAAATAATAAAGAAAGATATTGACCAAATTAAACAAAAGTATGATGATCCTATAGCAATTCCCTATAAAATAGAGCTTGCAAATGTTAAAATTAAGGATTTGTTGGAAGATCTTCCAAAGATACTGCAAGATCTGGAAAAAGAAATGTACTATCTTATGGATTTCGATATAACACTAGATTTGGTTGGAATATTTAATAAAGAGGAAATGTGCCAATATCTTACAGAAAACTTTTGCTACCAGGGGGGCGAATGGGCCCCCATAAGTTTAACATGGTGTAAATAGCAGGGTAAAAATATATAATAAATTTATATGCCAGATTACAAGTCCTGGAGTAATTAAAAGTATAGGAAACCATATAATAAACTTTGTAAACCTAAAAGAAACGTTCTCGTCTAAACTAGCTAGAGAGAATAACAAGGTTAGAGGCAACAATCTATTGTAGAGGTTTTGGTAAAGGGTTTGAACCTTTAAGAGATTGTTTAAGTCTAATAGAAGACAACAAACGGTACTTCCAAAATGCTCCATTCTATGCTGTACCTCTGCATAAGATGTGGGTGAAAGTTGCCAATTACAAAACAGTTGTTGTTTAGTGTTTAACGATGCATATTGGGGGAAGATAACTGGAGTACAACTAAAACTGCCAAAAGATAGTACACAAAGGGAAAAGTTAATAAAGTATGCTCTATCTGCATTTAGCTTTAACTGTTTACCAACTATGTAGAGGTAATAGAGGAGGATGCCATAAGTGTAAAGCATATGTGTTACATCAAATCTGGGGGCACATCAAATACACCTTTCTCCACTATACCTAAACACATCAATTTGGAAAGTCCTAACCTTACTCCCTACGTTTTAAGAAGCCGGACCAATAAACTGTACCCATACACTATTAAAGAAATAGAGCCACTTTCCAAGCCTTTCTTAGAGAGGAAACTGGAATTAGAAGACATTGGAATATGTGGAAAATACTGTTGCAGAGGAAGCACAGTTGGCTAAAGAAAGAAGGGAAAGAGAGGATAAATTAAAAGATTACTTCCTACGAGCGTTATGGACATTATATAGTGTGTGCGTTTGTAGTAAACAAGTTTGTGGGGGTGTTGGCAGAAAAGGATGGAGGGGTGTATACAATGTTAAGGGTGTCTGTAAAACTGTATTTATAGAGATAAATAAGAATAGGCAAGGCGTGTTGCCATACGGTGGTGATTTGGACATTATTTACCTACCTACCAGCCACTTGCAAGCTTTAACGGAACCGCAACATTTTATGGCAATTCCAAAAATAGAAAGTTTCCGTAACAATGGACAAGAAGACATAGAGATGCAAGATATTAAAGGCAATGTTAAATTTAAAGAATGTAGTAGACTGGAGGATTTGGAATATGGTGCGCTATTAAACAAGTCCAACATAGAAAAAGATATATTGTACAGTTTGAAAATATTCGTAACCTTTATGTCTCCAACCGCTGGAAAGGGAGCTAGAATGTGGGAAGTTTGATTTTAACTGCAAAATTAAGTTGGATAAAATAAAGACTACTCCAAACAAGCACAAAGAAAGATTAGTGTTTTGTGTTTAGTTGTTTTGGGGTTTAAAAATTTATTTTTGGCATTGGCTTAAAACATATCCAAAATTTGTTCTGACCATAATTGTGGATATATATTACTTATCAGCTGGATGTATATAATAAGCTTGTATTTATTTTTTAAAATCCAACCGTAATAGTGAATTTGGAAATGCACTTAAGCAATGGCCAGTAATATATTGCAGTCATGTCCAAAGTTTGGTTACGACAAAACAGCACTAAAGGGGAAAAATATACGGTAAATTTAGATATAAGGGGATATAACAAGTCGAAAAGTAAATAAAGGAGTTATTGGTAGTAATTTACAAAATATAGTTTTGTAAAAACACAAATACCAATGTTAGTTTTTAGGTTGTGGCAAAACAAACAACTGTATTATAGGTGGAAATAATATTGTAATTTTAGATATAGTTGGGGGCTATAACATATCCAAAAATAAATCAGACAATAAATGCTTAGGACAATATCCAAAGTGACAATAAACAGTCAGTTTTGGGATTACAGCAAAATAAACAAACAGACAAAATACTGTATTGTGGGGGGTAATGGAACGTGTGGTAGTGTGGTCTTGTTACCTATATAAGAGCTATAACATATCCGAAAATAAAGAAGTTTGAAATTGTATATTTTTCAAAATATTTTTTAAATTTGACCATTATAGTTAATTTGTCAAATGTGGATGGTACATATACACTAGCCTAGAATAATGACATAAATTTTAAACAAATCAGACCATAAATAAAGAAGTTGCCAATTGGCAGTATTTTTCCAAATTTTTAAAAATTTAACCGCAATATTTGTAAAATGTGGATGGTGCATATACATTAGCCCACAACAACAACATATCCAAATTTTAAACAAATCGGACATTTAATAAAGAAGTTGGCAATTGGCAGTATTTTTCAAAAATAATTTTTAATTTGACTGTAATATTTGTAAAATGTGGATGGTGCATATACACTAGCCTACAACAATAACATATCCAAATTTTAAATAAATCGGACAGTAAATAAAGAAGTTGGCAATTGGCAGTATTTTTCAAAAAATATTTTTTAATTTGACCGTGATGGTGAATTTGGGATATGTAAGTGAAATTTATTAAAACACTTGCCTAGGACAATAACATATCCAAGTTTTAAACAAATCGGACATTTAATAAAGAAGTTGGCAATTGGCAGTATTTTTCAAAAATAATTTTTAATTTGACTGTAATAGTGAATTTGGGATATGTAGGTGGAATTTATTAAACCAGTTGCCTAGGACAATAACATATCCAAATTGAAGACAAATCAGACATTTAATAAAGAAGGTGGCAATTGGCAGTATTTTTCAAAAATATTATTTAATTTGACCGTAATATTTGTAAAATGTGGATGGTGCATATACACTAGCCTACGACAATAACATATCCAAATTGCAGACAAATCGGACAGTAAATAAAGAAGTTGGCAATTGGCTGTATTTTTCAAAAATATTTTTTAATTTGACCGTAATAGTGAATTTGGGATATGTAAGTGTAATTTATTAAAACACTTGCCTACGACAATAACATATCCAAGTTTTAAACAAATCGGACAGTTAATAAAGAAGGCGGCAATTGGCAGTATTTTTCAAAAATATTTTTTAATTTGACCGTGATGGTGAATTTGGGATATGTAAGTGAAATTTATTAAAACACTTGCCTAGGACAATAACATATCCAAATTGCAGACAAATCGGACATTTAATAAAGAAGTTGGCAGTTGGCAGTATTTTTCAAAAATAATTTTTAATTTGACCGTGATGGTGAATTTGGGATATGTAAGTGGAATTTATTAAACCACTTGCCTAGGACAATAACATATCCAAATTGAAGACAAATCGGACAGTTAATAAAGAAGGTGGCAATTGGCAGTATTTTTCAAAAATATTTTTGACCGTTATAGTGAATTTGGGAAATGTAAGTGGAATTTATTAAAACACTTGCCTAGGACAATAACATATCCAAATTGCAGACAAATCGGACAGTAAACACCAAAGATAGTTTTTTAGCCTGAATTTGAAAATTAATTTTTAAAAATATAGAGGAGGGATGGGGATGGGGACAATATATTTAATATAGGCAAGGGTTGGACAATAGTATAGGCCAGCGGGCGGGAGCTCTATAGGCGGGATCGGGTGTCGGTCCAAAAACTGATCCCCATAAGAATAACATGGGGAAAAAGCGCCGGAAGTGATGCCTCCCCCGTATTTCACCACTACTAACATACTATAAAGTGTTGCCAACCTTAAGGGAATAATGACGGTACAGCTATTTTTAAATTGTCACTTGACTGGCAGAAAGAAAATTTAAACCCTTAATCCATTAATCTGATAATACAAATAAATCAAAACAATATATTAGTATCATAAAATAACAGCTGAATACACATAGCTAAAATAACATAGAATGTAAACGGTTAAACAATGTTTATTTGAGTTACAATGATGTAGAAAATATGGTACGCGTACGATAAATATTGTCTTTCCAGCAACACTGCAGATTGGATTGGTGATCACGTGACCTTACAGCTGTTTTTACGAGGTCTCTTCCAGTTAAATAGAAAACCTTTAATAAATCGATTCAGCAAACCTGTACAAAGTATGTATGGACCTTGAGTGGGCTTAACATGTTTACTTCGATTGTTTTTGTAAATGATTTGGTGAATCAAACGGACGTGAAAAATATATAATCCATCGAAAACATTAAAATGTAGTTTCTAGAAGCCAATTTGTAATATAAACAACTTATTTATTAATTTATTGATTTTTAATTTAAACCAATTAAACCATTGAGATTCCAAAATTACACTTGATTTTAAATCAACTAATATTAAAAGCACTTTATAATTAATTTTATAAACTCAGGGAAAATGAGTTATTTATTATTCAGGGTTTATCTATCAGGGAAATATTTTGAGGGAATTTCTCAGCAGATCGGGGATAAGTGTTTTTTTAACGAAATCTGTGGTATATATTTTACCGCGTAGTGGAAACATTGATTCAGAACGCGCGAATGTAGTAACCGCGTTATATTACCGGAAATATGTAGAAAATATGTTTAAATAAATACCTAAGAACCCTGTAACAAACGTTAATATACACTTACTCGAGTTTTACAACAAAAGCCATGTTCAATGACCCTGGCCAACAAATCAGTCGGTCTAGTCAGTAACAAGGCTTCTCAAGATATCTCACTCATCATTCATTTATATTCGCCATAAAAAACGCCCAAGTTTTGTCGGTGTCTTAACACAGAGATTAAGAGAGAGTGTAACGGCTTTTCTACAAATGTTCTTTCTACGTAAATTTGTGGTTTGTTGTTTTCTTTTTCAATGTCATTGATACAAAATTTAACATAAAAAAGGGTGTGATAAAAATTTTGGAAATGTTTTAAAATAACACTACTGTAATGCTTACAGTGCTTACACCTAGAAGAAAGTTAGAGGGAGTTTAATCCGAAAGGTCCTATTGATACATTACATATATTGACGACCCCCAAAGTACTTTAGTTATTCACCGGTTCTAAACATTAAGATCTCATCAAAATCTGAACAGTAACAAATCTACAAAGGGTTTATACTAGAGATCAATTGTTTTTTCTACATATATTTACACCGTTAATCCCAAAAAAGAGTTAAAATAAGTGCTTTATTAAAAAGATTTGAAGAGTCATTAAACCAAAAAAATGAAGACGATTTATGAGCCTACAATTTTCTACTTCAAGGCAAAATATAATATCAAAATTTCAAGTGATTAACCTACATTTTGGTCCAAGAGTAACTTTAACCAAAAATATATTTCTTTTAGAAAAATATTCAAAATTCGAAAGTTAGTATAAAATATTATGAAAAAGTCTATATCCTCCTTCTTTTTAAGAAGAAATTATTTTTAATTTGTTTTTATCAAATGAATAAATAAATGGAGCTCGGACCATCTATGGTCAGTAACACTTTCTGATTTTCTCTAATGCCCATTGTTCACTCTTTATACATTTAAAACATTTTTAATCTTTCAACAGCTGCCAATCTCGGTGCCAAAAAAATGAGGAAGATGGAGAGAAAGCGTGACGGGGATAGCGTGCGCCGCAAAACCAACACTCATGAGAACCGCTGAGAGTGGAATAATAACGGATACGAGTAATGTATAAATGCTGCGAAACCTGGAGTTAAGACTTCTGAACGCTACGATCCAGGAGGCCGATCCCACTTTGAACAGACTATCTTATATGCTTACTCAATGCGCTAGCATATTTTGGGAGTGGAACTCTTCCTACGTTTTTAAACGATTTGATGTTTTTGCAGCACAGCCTGAAGTTGTTTAAAAACTCTCAACCATAGAGAAGCGCCCTAGCCACCCTCAAAGTTCATTTGATTTAAAAGGGAATTTTTACATAAGGAATCATTTTAAATAAATGCACATTAAAACAGTTATTGATGAAGTATACAGAACCTAAAGTAAGCCCTGTAAGGAAAGTACTTGAAGCCCAGAAAGTAAACAAAGGATTGAGTGGAAGTTACCTCTCTCTTGCCCATTACTGACACAACCAACCAACACACTATAACATTCAATGTAATAGCGTATAACAATATGTGTGATAAAATCTTGCAATTAAAAATCAATTGAATCACTTCTTCCAATGGTAAAAGTAAAGAAGGATGATGGTGGAGGTACCTTTACCCTTACACCTAAACCAGTTGTGACTTCGACATTGGGTACTGAAAATGAAGATGTGAAGGCATGTGGATAGTCGTCTGTCCCAACGAATTTAATACATCTAGAGATCTCTCCTGGGGAAAAAAAGTGTAGACTACATGGTCAATCGCCTTAGTGCCCTTCTGTCAACTCTGCTCCCATGGCAACCAACATGGCAATCAACATGGCAACCAACATGGCAATCAATTAAATCAGTTGACTCACACTCACCTTGTGAAGAGAGGATTTAATTGGTTACCTGAGGAAAATAGCGGGCAGCAAGTGAGCTTCACTTTTGAAAAGGTTAACATAGAATCTTTGGATGAAAAAGTACCAGTTCCTTTAAAATATAAAGGATTAATTTATATTATGGGGGTAATTATACTAGTTTGTACCAACCCATGTAGGTTTATATGTCGTACTAAGCCTGGACAAGTCTTCAGTAAATTTGTACCCTTTCACAGCTCAAATTCGGTCCACTACTTAAATCCAAATTCCACTCTAATGTCGAGCAATCCTGGACATTTCGAGAGACGTTCGCTGGTAAGTGGGCGCTCCGGGCTTATTACACTGAGTACCGCCTAAGTACGGAAGCAAACTACGGGTGGGCTTGATGGCGCAAACAGGGTCTAAAACACCCCGGACATAACTACCTCTGAGTGCGGCAGTCCGTTACTAAAACAAACAGTCCAAACATCACTGTTTAATTTAAAATAATCACAGAGGCGGCGGCCACAAATGTACGATAATGGGGAGACTTGCTGGCTAAAAGGGTAAATATGGGAAACAAGAGAAAACAACGGCGCCGAACTGGTGCTCTGTGACTTTCCAAAACTTATAGAAATAAAGATTAAAATAATTTATCGTAATGTGTTTTCTTAGTGAAAGTTTATTATATGAAAGCGATGCACCTGGGGGCCGAGCTTTGCTTGGAGGAAAATCACATATTGCGCGAGTTACTGTGACAGCTCACTGGGTTTTTTACAGCTGGTATGATATGATCCCCATAAGCCTTATACTTCGGTTTTCATATTTTAAAATTAAATTTCCGGCAACAAATCAGATTCCCTGGGGCTGAGGATTTTACCAATCGATGTATGAGGTCCAAATCACCTATTTTCAAAGTATAAGTAAAATGTTACCTCGGGATTTTGAAATCAATTTTGCAAATAGACATTCCTCATTTAATAGCATAGGGTCGGAAATACCGAATATAAAAATCATAAACTTTATTTACAAAACAGCTGTGAAATTAAGGAAATACAAGGACTTAAAAATAAAATATTCATTAAAGTTTTATAAAATAGAAGCGTGAAACATAATTCACAAATTATACGGGTTACACGGCAATACGTTACAAAAACAATTATAAATAATTTTTCAGTCCTGCATCTTGGGGTTGTGACATTTCCGCGGCCACTCAGGAATCGGCCATTCATGAGCTCTACACAGAAAGAAGCTATGTTCAAAATCAAAATGTATTTGCAATACAATACAAGGTATAAGAAGTTTGTAAACTTTTTATCCGTGTAAGACCAAAGAATTGTGGAGATAGGCCTTTTCAATCATCGTAAATTTCAATATTTTAAGTAACTGGAAAATCGTTGTAAGACTCTTTACATTGCCAAAAACAGGCATGACTTTCTTTTTAGTGGTTACTCAGTTACTTTCTTATGATTACTCAGTGGTTCATCCTTTGTTAATATTGTGTTATATCGTCTGTATAAATATAAATTAATTTATATAATACAAAAATCCACATAATTTAATATGACACTAATACAAATTATGTAGGATATATGACTGATTCCTGTAGCCAATATGCATTGTGTAAGAACTCCTTACAGTTTTAATAAGACATTTAATTTTAAAACTGTACTTAGCCACACATTTGAAACAAAAAACGTTATAAAAGGGCTGACATTAATTAAGAATATGAGTGAAACACAAGTGCAAAATTTCAAGTTGATGTATAAAGTAGTTCCAATGAGATATTATATATACATAAACACATATATATATATATATATATATTGGCTCACCAACACGACACACATCACATAAAGAGACTTTTAGTTTACGAATAGTACATTAAGCGAGTTACCTGCCAAACAAAACATGTTGCAATTTTATTCTGTATAAACCAAAAACAGCTCATTAACCAACGGCGGAGTGACGATTCCCTAATTTGTTAATAATTAGCGTGGGTCTTCTAATTGAGCTATTAACTATTAATTACCTCAAAAACCATCATTTTAATATTCTTTAATATAACTTCACCGTAAATGGTCAATTACCTATATATGTACATAATTTAATTAATTAGGTCAATTATCTGCTTTCATCATTACTTGAGATTGCAAGTTGTAATACATCATTAACTTTAAACTGTCTGTATTATATGTATACGGATTGTTAGTTTATTTTAAATTAGTCGATCAAATAATCTTAAAGATGAGAAAATAATTAAGAAACTGAAATCATAACAGATATTCGACAGTTAAAGGTATATCCTTAGAAACATGTTGATATACAGTATGTTAGAGCTAAGTCACGATAATACCTTCACATTTGGCACTGTGGATTTCCCATTTTATTATATACTTTCTAAATTTGGAATATAAGATATTTTTCTTTTGCAACTACAAAACTAAACATAACAACATCAACAACATAAACTTTGTTGAGTTAAGTAAAACTAAACATATGTTGTGTCAGACCCCATGGACCTTTATTCGTTACCTCTTGTAGTCTATATTAATACACGGTTGAAACGCTAAGTTCTCAATGTCTACAGAACCGATTTACAAGATTTATGTGTCAAATTAAAGGGGATAATTCGTAGATTTGCCGATTTACCTCACGTTTCACGTTTATTCACGTTTTTTCTTAGGGCTACGCCCCACAGCCCTTCAAAAGTTGAAATGTTAATCTTACGAAACAGTTATCATTGAAATTGTGCTCAAATAAAAGCTGTTGAAGGTACAGTGCGTTGCACGAGTGAAAAACCAGGCTGTCCATAAACCCAATGTTAAAATTAACCTTAGTCTTATGGACGGCCTGGTTTTTCACTCGTGCAACGCACTGCAAAACACAGAACAGAAGCAAGATCAGCTATTTTAAACTAACTTCTGAAATGGCAACATAATTTAAACTGCTCGAATTCGAGCAGCTGGATTTGCTAGTTTAATGTTATTGCACCAGATAAAAATTACTTCATAAGAGCTTATTTGTCTTTTAGCTCTTTTTAGCTTTGTAGAAATGGATAAAAGATGCCATATTTTACGCAGTATGACTACATTTGCTTAAGTCAACTAATAACTAGGTATACATAGCTAACCCACTAGTGCCTATAATTACATTTAAATGAACAACGTCACGATAACGACTTACACAACTTAATCATGTGGTCATAAGCTCTCAATTCGATAAGGTTTTATAGGCCAGCAAGATTAACGATGGGACGTACTTTTCAGTTCTTTAATGGAAGCCATTAATTTTTATAACTCGGATTTCTAAAGCAGTAATTAATTTTTAATTAACAGCTGAATCCATTATACGGATGCGATGCCACATATTATGGGGCTTCTGTCGACTAATTTTATTTGTGTATGGTTCGCTGATGCTCTTGTTATAGTCATTATTTTGCTGCATTTTGTTGTTATTTAATTACGCCCCCGTTTCTTTTAGTTGCGATAGATTTAATTGACCCGTTACCGTGCTAGAGCCTAGTTAAAGCCTAGTCATGCTTCTTGTTTAGACGCCATAAAAACTAAGAAAGGTGAAACTGCAGTGAGACCATCATAGAACTTCATCACGTCGGGTAATGTCCTGTTTGATAATAGGTGCTGCAATGCGCCTATAAGATAAAAACTAGTGTACCACTCTCTAAAAGAATTAAATGTTTGATATCCTTTTAAATTATGCTTTGAGTAGCATAATACGTGCTGTTACAATTAACCGGATAAAATAAACTTAGTCTCACAACACTTCAAAGTATATTTACACTTATACTGTACTTAGATACAAGACGATACCATATTTGTTTGTATATCTATCGTCTTGTATGTAAGTTCAGTATAATACGTGTCAATGTATTTTCTTTGTTGTGAGACGTTGTTTATTTGATCCTGTTCATATCCTTGTATAACTACTACCCATACCGGTATCCTCATTTAAATAAACGGAACCAGACAACTTATCCACACTATTTCTCTTTTTGACCTTCTTTTAATCAATAAATTCCTTTTACTAAATATAGAATTAAGTAAGGTAGCATATTGAAATAATTTTCTAGCATTTTATTTCAGAATTTTTTACCCAAATCGCTTTATTGAAGGCATTAAAGAGTCATCTGATGCGTACAGTGATTGATTTTTTGGTTTAGTATACCGATGTAGAATCTTATGATGAATAAAAATGAATCCCTTATTTCCCTTGGTGACGCCATAACTTGAGAATGAGTGCACCAAATTAAATAATTATTTTTTCGTGTTCGTTAATATCAGGACAAGATTTTAAGAGAAACTTTTTAATCCGCCGTAAGGGCTCTGTCCCACTGGCCTTCAAAGTTCCCATTGATTTGATCAAAGTTCAGTTGGTTACACCAAACAGCTCTTAACAAGGATTATATCTAAACATACTTGAGAGGAACATATGTTCATTACGGAAATAACAAATCTACTTGAATAGCAACTCAAACTCTTTTTTCGATGCCGAAGTTAGTACTGTAAAAAATAGACGAGTGAGCGTAGTGAACGAGCTCATTCGGGAGGCGAATGAGCGAAGCGAACGAGCTCATCATGAAAATGAACGAGTATTTGACATATAACAAATTCAATGATGTTAGGACAGGAAAACGTCTGTCGGGCCAGCTAGAAGTGAAATAAATGTGGGTTCTCTATTCTGTGGTGAAAGCAAATCAGCCGACCCATTAGAACATATCATAGTGCACCCGGTGAACGATTGACTGACCGATACCTATATGGTCGTTGGACCATGGCGGCTTATGGGGCTGATCAATGCCTCCTGGGAGGTATTGCTAATGACCAATGACGTTCTATGAGTTTGAAATAACCTAAATGTTACTCACAGCTTTACACGACATTGCTAAAAGTTTTCGTCAGGTTCAGTTCAGTCGTTTATTTAGCGAAACGGGGACGCCATCTGACCTTTTTTTGCAACAATTCCAATTCTTCTGATGCATACAATACCAAAATAAACTATTACTAAATTTCAAGATTCTAATTCCCTTGTAGAGACAAAACTATAATGTTAGTTCTACTGATAGGTAGATTATTTGCGTGAACATAATTATGTTATTGCTACGGTACTAATCTGTCCTTTTGATTTATCCATCTGCAATTAACTGAAGGCATTCCCCAAGTAAATCTTATGGACAAAAAACTAACTGCAAGGGCCATCCTTGCCCTTCAGAATACAAAGATCGATATTTAAAACCCTTAACTACGAATCATGACAAGCATTTTTATCCATTGATTATTGAAATAGGTTCAGAATTAACGAAGAAGTTACCTTAACAAAACACGTCTTAACGTACTAATATGCTGGTATATGCGTTTGTAGCTAGCCGTTTTCACTAGGAAATACAACAGATGTGTGTGCGCTACATTCTGCTGTCAATGCTATAAACTACCATCTGGTGCCCGTGACTTCGTTCGCGTTATCTTCCTTGATTCCTGTTTCCTCCCGTTGATTTCCGTTCCTTTTTCCGTGGTTAAAAGTATTTTCATCATAGAAACTAAAAAATAACTTACTAAGGAATATTTAAATCAGGAGCATATCCTGAGCATACCCTGCTTTGAGGGTAGCTATTTTCTAATGAACTTCAGTTCCATCAGTCCTCTAGTAGGTTCAAATTGGTAACTTTAAATGTCAGTGGGTTGGGGGCCCAAAGGATCTTCTTATTGGAGGAACGTCAATGTTTGATTCTGATTTATGCAATTGTCCTTACAAATTTAAGCTCCATTACTTCATTAGTCCGTGTGTATATTAAACTTGAGTATAATAAATGCCAGTGGGGTCAAGACCTAAAGTATAACATTTTCAGGAATAGGACTATTTCTGCCTTGAACTATCAGCTATCTTTAATTCTAATGAATATCAGCTCCATCAGCCCGCCAGTAGGCGCGAGGTGGTTCAAATAAGTATTTTTAAGGGATGGTAAGGGGGTGGAGTTGTAAAAATATTGCAGAATAGGAGTAAGCTTATGTTTCACTCTGGTTTATTAGCTATGTTTCTACCGCATTCCATCTAAAAAATTCCATTAAATGCTAATGCATATAAGATTGCCATAAAAGTCCACTGGGACTGATCCCTAAGATTTAGGACTTTGAATAATGGCTATAAACCTTCCTAATGTTAAACCTGTATACAATTTGTATACATACAGGGTGAGTCAGACCACCCGTCCAGCATGTAAAACGGGAGAACGGTTTGGTCTAAAGTCATCAAACAAAATTCTTCCCGACTAAAACGCATATGGGCTATCTATTACAAATATTTTCATTAAAATCCATGTACAGAATGTTCCAAAACTAAAGGTCACGGGTTCGAATCTTTAAATTTTCTAATGTAAACATAGGGAATATTATAAATAATTTTAAATGTCTCGTTAAAATAAACATTTTGGGGAAAACAGAATTCACTTAATTTAATTCAAAATGGCGGTTATATTTGTGAAAATTATTGACATTTACGGAATACTCTGTATTTTCTAAACCACTAATAGTATCTTTTTTCCGAATTAAATTTCTTACTCGTAATAAACTCAGCTTTACTCTGGTATGCTACATGACAGGTTATTTTGATAAAATCTATATTTCAAAACAATATTAATTTGAAAATGCCTATATGCCCAAAATTCAAAAATGGCAAATAGTATGTCAAATAGCGTATGTCAAAAAGCATACCATTGAAAAGGTCTTGTTAATCCTAGCAACTTTCTAATTTACACTAACCTTGTATCTCTTTAGTTTTTCTGAAATCAGCAAAAAACGTGATTTTCCCTTATGAAATGCATCTTAAATTGAATAACACTTGCATGTATTCTGTGGTCACATTCGTTTTATGTGTTATGAACAACTGGAAATTAATGTTTGTTGCTGATTGTAGAGAAACGAAAAAGAGATACAAGGTTGGTGTAAATTAGAAAGTTGCTGGGATCTACAAGACCTTTTCATTGGTATGCTTTTTGACATACGCTACTATTTGACTTTTTTGAATTTTGGGCATGTAGGCATTTTCAAAATAAATATTTTTTGAAATATAGATTTTCCCAAAATAACCTGTCATGTAGCATACCAGAATAAAGCTGAGTTTATCACGAGTAAGAAATATAAGTCGGATAAAATATACGCGTAGTGGTTTAGAAAATACAGAGTATTCCGTAAATGTCAATAATTTTCACAAATATAACCGCCATTTTGAATAAAATTAAGTGAATTCTGTTTTCCCCAAAATGTTTATTTTAACGAGACATTTAAAATTATTTATAATATTCCCTATGTTTACATAAGAAAACCTAAAGATTCGAACCCGTGACCTTTAGTTTTGGTACATTCTGTACATGGATATTGATGAAAATAATTGTAATAGATAGCCCATATGCGTTTTAGTCGGGAAGAATCTTGTTTGATGACTTTAGACCAAACCGTTCTCCCGTTATACATGCTGGACAGGTGGTCTGACTCACCCTGAATATAGATAAAGGTATGATGTCCACTTTATATACTTCTGTTACCAATCTTCACTCAACGACTTAAACACTATAGCAGTTATTTATGAAAATTAATATTTTAAAGTAATCACCTGATCAATCTAAAATTTATGTCTATAAAGGTGCGTCCACACTGGGCAAACGTTCGCGACAAAAATGTTCGCCGAGCACAATTGTTCGCTGAACAGGACAAAATTGTTCGCTAAACAAAAATTTGGATGTTCGTCGAACAAAATATGATGTTCCATGAGAATTCAGTCTTTTACTGTCAGGGAAGATGGATGTGGGTGCACGTCGGCATTTACTTGCTTGTATTGTTGTTTCAGCAGCATATCTTTTCGTTATCAGCTATCAACGACGACGTCGGTGGTGGCAGGGGCAGTTATTAAGAAGGCGTTTCGAATATAGTGGTCAAGACTTCAGAGCGGACTTGGCAGCAGGTGGTTACCTGTTCTCCAACTTTACTCGAATTACTCGGCATTACTAGTATGTTTAAAATTTATTGTTGGTGATGGCGAGTTTGTGTTATTTAAGGAATTATTACGGAAATTGTCCATCACTTATTATGGCCTACAGATGGAATCTATAATAAGGACAATTTCACAACGAAGTATATCAAATATAGTTCCGGAAGACTGTACAGGGTCTACTTATCTACTTTTATCTGTTATTATCTACATTATCTACTTGTACAAGGTCACAAAATATCGACAAGAAACGGGCTGCAAGGGCTGTGACACAAAGGGCAGCTTTCACCGAACAAAACAAAAGTTCGCTCATAGAGCGAACATTTTGTCTGAACAAAAATGGCTCCTAAGAATGTTCGTCAAGGCGTCCACATCTAAAAACATCGAATGTTCGCCGGCGAACAACAACATGTTTGCTGACATTGTTCGGCGAACATTATTCGTCCAGTGTGGACGCACCTTAAGAATAACATGAGAAGTTTGACAACCCGTGGGACGGAGCCCTGAGGGAATTTCGCTAAACCCAGTCAGATTGCACTTCTACAGCATAAGATGAAGAACCTTTGCAAATTTAAGTTTCATAGTCATAGTGTTTATTTTTATAGCGTGATTATATTTATAGTCAGTGGTAATTTTCTTTGGGTGGATATAGATTCGAGTAAGTAATGCCTGGTGGTGATTATCTGGTAAAATCAAATTAACTAGCCGTTATATCCTTTTCCCCACGGATATCGCAAAAAATGAAATTCAGTCCAAACTTACACTGAAGTGGTAGAAATATCTCTTATAACGGCAGTTTATTTTAATGAAATTAATTAAGTTAAAACATATGTGAACCAAAAAGAAATATTTCTTCTTCCGTAAGAATGCCAAAGGAACTTTGAGGGCCAATGGGGTGGAGCCCTGTGCACTGAAAATCGAAATATGTTCAGGAAAGTCCAAATAATTAAATAATCACACAAAACATGCCTAAGGGAATTAAGAATACTGGAATGGAACTTTGACCACCCGTGGTGTGGAGCCCTACTGTAAAATTGGAATCAAATCAAAACCCTTTACTTTTCCTATTTTAGACCTAAGGGAACCAAATATTTTAGCTCGCCAGCACAGGGACGTTGTATTATTTTGTATGACCACCCCCTGGGCTTTCACTTTTATACTAAGAAGAAGAATATGCCCGGACCTTATATGGAATATACATTACAGAATTTCATAGGCAAATTTGTCCTGTAGTATATTACGGAATAAACTTCGTCCCATTTCCTAATTTAGGATGCAATTTCTTGCATTAAATCCATCCATTTAGCACACATGTAAATGCTCCTGACCACAGCCCTCTTGAGTCAAAGTTAAATTGCTTTAAAATGTTATATTAATTGATAAATAGATTTGTGTATAAACAAATTCTATTTTATGTCTTGAACAGAGTAAATGATCGATCATTACTTACTTGTACGTTTCATTTCATAATTGAAATTGCACATAATTTTAACAGTTTGATCTTGAAAATAGTGATAGTTTCTGTGTGCCAGTCAACTTAAAAATGTTAAAAGCTTTTATCTATCCAGCTTAACAACCCATCAAAACTTAATATAATTGGAATATATCATACATACCACAACTTAAAATTCACTACCTACAAAGAGAACCTATTACATATTCTATATGATACTACCGTACCCCAATTTGACCCTAAGATGTGTTTTATTTACTAAACCATAAACACACACATACAGAAAATATAACACAGGGTATGTTTCATATAATTGAATATTATTACCTAAATAATTATGGCATGGAGTTTTGACTAGCCATTTTTAACCAACCTAAAATAACAGATCATTTCATGCAGATATTTGGTTTAACCCGGTAAAAAATTGTGTACCTTAAAATTCCTTATAATTTTTGAGAGACTCGATCCCCTGATTATCTGAATGGAGTATGACAGAACTCTATCCTCCGAAAGAAATTGTACTAACTCCACTAAATTTAACTGTAATATAGTGCTTACAACAAACACAATGAACAAATTTACAAGAGACTTTAAAAGTTTCTTGAAGCCATGCAGGGTGTCAAAGTCATAAAGGCGTGTATGAGTAACACTGTAAATGGCATATAATGGTTTAAATTGTGCTAGAAAGAACAATATTTTACCCGTCGAGAGGGTTGACATGATAGATTCTATACCAGCTCCAACAGTGAATGTTCTTCTATTATTGTATCATATCTACTAAACTAAAGGAAATGCAACGAATTCTGTATAACTTGTCAAGATAATATTATTAAATTCTCATAGAAAAGTTTGCATGTGAAATCGCATTCAAATTACCGATCATTTTCAGTAAACAATCATCAAACAACACAAAGCAATTTAAACGCATTAAACGCATCGATAAAAAAATATATCAAAGATATATACATTATTTTTTATTCTTATCTGTATTTGCTTGTTATGTTCTAACAATAAATCAGCTACTAAAGCTTTTGTATGTATCCGCAAGTGAATTAAGTAACATAACAAGTTCAAGGCCTTGCTACCTTATATTGGCCAACCAATGTGCTTCATAACATAAGCGGTTTTTTCATAAATAGAAAAGATAAGGAATAAGAAACATTGCTATTTTAAGAGAACAACATAAATAGCCTCACTCCCTAAAACGAATTGAGGGATCAAAGTTTATATTTAGATAGAAAATTAAACCCATGAAGGTTTACTTATTTGAAACATAAGACTCAGTGTCAACTTCATACCATACAATATTCTGCCCACTGGCTGTGAATGATTCATGTAAATTTTGGACACCCGACAACCTTAAGTTGGTCTATTTGAAATTTGATATTTTGGCTTCCTGTCTTGCGGCCGGGCCCCCGCCGCGCCGTGACAACGTCGTTTTTTGGGTGATATGGAAGAGCTCATGTTTTGCTATATATTTTAGTATCGTTCCAGCCTGGTTTATGGAAGTGTTTATATTTGTGATTCTAGTTATTTGTTTCCTTACACTATTACAAAGGTTTTTAAAGCACTTTTTTGTGCATTGGCGAGTGTATTTAATTAATTTTAGTGATAAATGGATTATTAACTCAATATCAGTTATAGAATAAATCAAAATTGTTCAACAAAATGATGTGCTCCACTTATACGCCAAATAGACTTGGACTAGAAATATATATATTTCTCACATTTTCAGGCTTAGGTTTATCATACATGTGTTTCAACTCCAAATTTATAGGAATATCTTTTAGGAAATTAAATATAATTACATACTTGGAAATTAAAAGCCTCAAGCACCAATAGTACCTCAATTATCCAGATAAAAATCAATATTTGACTCGACATTATCTACCTTAAGATCATTCTGTGTTTTCTCTGTTATAAAAGTCGCTTTATCTTCTAGGACCGTTTAAATAAACTAAAACATAAGTTAAGTATTTAAATTAAAATCCTTTTCAAGGTTATTAACTAGTAAAATAAGGACATAAAAATATCAGAAGCAAATTTATCATAAGCAAAGCAAGTGTCTTGCATATATAAAAGAAGTACAATATCAACTAAGCCTATTTACTTATTTCATAAGAGAGTGAAAAACTACTAGACAAGTTGAAAATGTGCAAATTACCATGTCTGAAATTTTTATAAACATCAACAGATAAGTCAATTTCAAAAATTAAATTTATACTCAACATTTACAACAATAAGCCCCCTTTACCTTAAAATGCTTATTTTTTTAAATACACGAAACAGCTTTTACGTTGAGATTTCCAACAGCATGTTTGCCAAAAATAAACCAAAACCCATGTTAGGATTCAGTTAAAATCTTTAGTACAAACTCGTATGTAGGAATTTATATAACAATTGATAAATGTTATGCTTTACTATATTAATGAGTTGCCTTCTCAAACAACTGAAGAAAAGTTTAATTTTTATATAATATATCAAAAGTTAAGACAAACTTACCATAATTGAAGTTATTCTTTAATTATTTTAAATAACGGTTTACATATAAATATTCACTATCCATGCATTTAAATTAATTTGATTTAATTTATTTTTTAATCGACAGTAAAATGAGTACAATTTTACTTTAGTATACGATCTGACAAGAATGTCAGCATTTGTATAATGTTCAAACGTAAATCTAAGATTTTATTTTAAATTTAGACTGCAGTAGACTTTGTACATGTAGACTCTGTGTTAACTATTATTTATATCAAGTATTACTTTGAGGGTTAGTTATATTAGAATAGTTTTTGAAAGATCCCATTATTTCCCATTCACACCGTACATTACGTGTCAAGGCTTAATTTGCCCGATAAAAGATCATTTAACTCGTTAAATGATGCAATTGTGCATAAAAATAAGTCATAACAATTAAACTGTATTTGATTGTATATACAGTAATTCGGATCAATGTTTAAATACAGACTGGTCTCACTTAGTTCATTGAGTTACGAACATTTTCAATTTTCAATTTTATTGCAAAAACTACAAGTAAAACATGTTGTAGCTGAAGTTATTTTAGCATTTATAGCCCAGGAGCTACAATCACCTAATTCCTGTAAAAATGTAATAACGTTTCACAGCTTGCAATATTTGAAAAACATCTTATTTATTTATTTAGGAAAGAAGGCTTATTGACAGATTAATATTTAAACATATATTTTATCACGACCTTACATTTAACATGTGGTTTACGTTTATGATTGACCCATACAAACTGTTAGGGATTAGAGTTTTTAAGTTTATCCACATCCCCTGAAAAGATTGCATTTAATCGCGCATTGTAAATGTAATGCGATCAGCTTGAACGAATGTATAGCCAGTTGATATATTTAAATAGTTCAATGTAATTGCCACTTTTAAACAGTGGGGGTGTTCCACAACATAATTTTTTTAATTGTCTATGTTTCATACTGGACTTAATGGGTTTATTAGTTCAATTAGTAATTTAGCTTTTAGAGGGATATATGTTGGCTTAATTGCACACAATATATTTATGCCCTCGCAAGATCCCTCGACGCTGACGATTTTTTTTTTCTCCCCCAAACATGAACAGAACACATATCGGTTTTCCCAGCGGCTGCCTCCCTACCAGCACTTCTGAATCGCCCCGCACACTTCCCTATGCCCTTCTCAGTATCAGCACAACTGATAACAGCTCCGGCACCTTCTCCTTATCAGCAACTGATAACACCGTACCTTTTCCCGTTCCTCCGTCGCCTCTTGGTGGCGTACACGGTGCCCAGTTGGTTCATGGCGATGCTCGGGGCGGGGGGCGGCTCACCTCCAAAAACTGCCGCCCCTGGCGCCGCCCCGCATCCCGACACCGACAGGTACTCCGTTTTGGCGCCCTTATCCGACCATGTCACTCGTGGGCGGCCGGCACATTCACACACCACACTACTGCACTGTTGCTGCGGCACTACTGCTGCTCCGCGGCAGACTGCACTCCCCCCACCCCTGCTGCTCCACGCAGGCCACGCCCCCTCGCGCATCGACCAATCACCGCGCTCTACGTCACAGCTCCGACAATGGCAGCGACCTCCCCCCGTCCCCGTGCCTTACTCCCCGGTTATGTGATTCTGATTTTGTCTCACTTTATATTTTTCTCCCTCTCCCCCTATCTCTCTCTCGCTCTGTGCATTGTTGGTAAATTACTTGAATTTGATCCCTCAGATAACCCGGCTACCGGCCGCCGCCGCACCGCTTGATTGACAAGGCTAATTACGTTCGGATAAGGTGGATTATAAAACTGTATAATTAACGGGCCGCTTTCCCGACTGCGGCTCAAGGCGGTTATTATGTTATTGCGGTGGTAAATTCGTTGCGGGTGTGTAGTGGTAATAAGCTATAAAATGTTCTCCACTGCCACGTCCATACTTGGACTAAACCAATTCCGACAGTGGAGTAACTGCAATCAGTGTACGGTATTAATTTTCTGTTTCAATCAGTACTATTATAGAGATTGAACGGGGGATTCTCTTTTATCAGACACACAGGATGAAGTATCATCCGCAAAGAGAACAATAGTTCCTTTTCCAATTGAATCAGCCTATACTATCCATTATGAGCAAGAACAGCATAGGGCCAATAACTGAACCTTAAGTAACACCAGAGCTTATTGAAGTTTTATGAGTTTCATGTTAACGGGGACACCTAGAAGGGACAATATGGGAGATGGTGATGGCTGATTAGGCTTAGGTTCCATCAAGAAAGATGAGATCCAGTCATGTGAAAAAAACATTTTGCTTTTTGAAAGCAATATATTGCGGTTGGTGACATAAAATGTATTTTTAGGTCCACGAAAATGTCCATTAATACTCAAGATTAACCAAAGACGGGACAGTATACGACATAAAATAAAAACAGCATAAAAGGTAGGCTTAATTTGTTGACAACCAAGCTACTTGCCACAGAAAACATTGTTTGCATTCAAGCAATTGCTCAAGCGAATACAAATATGTTTTCTATTAATTTAGAAGTTGTGGGTAGTATAGCTATAGGTCTGCAGTTTTCCGCCCCAAATGTGAGTCCTTTTTTGAAAACACGCTTTACCAGGGATATTTTTTAGAAGGAGACGGGAACTCACCACATTGGATGGATGTGTGGATTAAATTGAAAAAAATAAGGGAAAAGCATTTCAGGATTTAATAAGGCAAAATACAAAGCGAAAAAATTGTTTGCTTGTACTTAAAATTGTATCGAGAGTATAGACATGAAGCAGTACAGATGAAGGAGTTCTCCAAGGTTAGTCTATATCTTGGAACCCCTGGAATGCTGTAGTAGAGTGTTGGCAACGATCCAAGATTTCTCGGGTTCTGGTGCGTCCATTAGGATGGGCAGACTACAAGGATCTTTCAACCCAGCAGAATGGATCTCCCGATTGAAATACTCGAGCAGGATCACCTCCTGTCTGGGCCTTCCTCCGAGAATCAAGAAGAAAACTAGCACATCATCCATAGCATCGACTGGCAACCATTACAGATTAATCCGACCCCGTCCAAACACGTGATCCTCTATTGAGTTGTTTGAATACCAGCAGAATCGCCAATTAAAAAGAGGGGTCATTATAAGCAAGAGGCGTGTTGTTTATACTCGTAGTATAGCAGGAGAGGGAATATAGTTTATCCTTTTGTTTAACAACATTAAAAACTATTACCTCTCACAGATCATGATTATTATACGGATATTGTACAGTTTTTCTGATAGAGGTATTAAGTAGGTAAAATATCTATTTTAGTATCATATAAAAAACCTAATATCTAAATATATCTAATTGTACAGATATTGTCGTGATTTAAAAAAATATCCAGCTACAAAATAACATTTTTTAAATAAATTATATGTAGTAATCCCTGCTTGTACATCAAGTTTAGGTATAAGTGTATTAAATATTAATTGGTAGGAAAAAGGTGGTGCAAAATATTTTCTAACTAACGGCACGATAATACATAAAAACACAGACATACATTGTATTAATGAAATTCAACATTATATAAAGGTATGTGCACGACTATAGACCGTATGTATGTGAGGCGTGCAATATGCAATTCCACGGTGAATTGCATGAAAGAACCATCGAGGTATATAACTAATACGGAGGAGGAGCCAAGGTTATTGTCAATAATTGTCATGTTTATGTTATCTAAAGAAATACGTTAAAACAATCTCCACTCATTTGTTATGTTCTAAAGCATACAAGTAATCAATTATAGGGAGTGAATTGTACACTGTTTATTCATTTTAATTGACGCTTTTTTTCTACGCCAGTGTAAAATAAGTCAATTCATAAGTCACTTATTCGTATCCGTATCAACAGTTTATAACTTTGAACAACAATAAAACAAATAACAACACATTATACATCACAACAGAAAATCAAATCCCTGAATTATTCTTTAACTGTATCAAAATAAATAAAATGAAAATGAAGATCTTTTATAGAGTAGGTCACCTGAACTCTCCACAAGGAAATATTCTTGAACTTTTCTTTTAAAAGTATTACATTTTTACACATAACTTTCTCAAAACGTTCTGTCGCTTGACCAATCACTGACAACATGTTTCGTGATCTTGTTGGGTATTCGGGAAGGTGTCCGTTAGTCATGAACTCTAACCAATTCTGTTATACAAATACCCAGAATCGTACTCAACAAAACCCGCCAATTCCAGAATATTAAAAAGTTTAAATAGAAGTCCAGATGATTGAGATTTTTTAAAACCACCCATTGCTCGCAGACGCCGTTTCTGAAGAATAAAACCCCTATTATAACTGTGAATGCTTGAGAAACCCCAAAATGAATATAGATGAAAAGCTATAGTAAGTATAGTTATACCAACAAAATATTGTTAAATATCTTTAATAAAACTGCAATTTTCTATAAACTGAATACACCAACAGCGAAATGTTCTATATCCATTCGTTTATTTACAATGAAGAGCTCTTGTTTTTCTCGAGCGAGAAGTACTTGTCACAAAAATGTTTCTATTTTAAAAAAGTTCGCATTACACTTCAAACTCATAAACTATAATATTTTCCATACATTTTAACAGGAGCATTCAAAACTTGAAGTAGTTATTTATTTAATAAAATATTTGATTTTCCTAAACACCCCTTCACAGAAAATACAGGAACACCATATCTTTACTGAATGCAACGGAAAAATAAAAGTAGAACCAGCCCGTGCAAAAATGTGACATTATGTTAGTCATATTGTGACACATTGAAAATGACCGGACAGAGTAGACAAAATGGAATGCTACAAAAAAGTTTCCTTGAAAGTTTCCACAAATTAACATTCCAGTCCAGCTATACTTGACCTAGGCGATGACTTCACAATGACTCAATGTCGTTTAGGCCTAGAAACCCCTAATGTATAGGCAAAAAATACATAGTTAGGACGTTCATATTCGTATTTTAATATATAATTGCGGAAGGAAAAAACAGGTAAATTTGTGCCTTTGTGCAGGTTTCTGAAGTTATAGTACGGCATAGAAGGCTGAAACTTGGAACATTTATAGAACGTTGGATGGGGAAGAACCAAAAGGAGCCCATATTGTAAATATTCCCTTATTTGATCTTAGAAATTTACCTCCGAAGTAGATTCATCAAAATTCCCTAAAATTGTAAACTACTACTTGAGTTCATTAAAGGCTTAAGTTTAGATCGACAAGACTAATACGGAGTCGCACAAATGTTGTTCTACAAGTTATATATATTAATAATCTGATCATAATTTTTTAAACTGAAAATGTTAAACACAATTTATAACGCATTCCCTACTTTTAAAATAGTAAGATTTTATAAAACTTATGTTTACGAAATAAATTTTAACAAAATTTAAAAGGTTGTACCTTGTTACCGTGGTACAAGTAAATCACGACATACAGTATATAGTGAGACCTCAGAGTCACAGGCGGCTGCATGTGCAAACGTTCAACGGTGCACGGCAAAGTCAACGGTGGGTTTGTTATTTTAATTGGATAATAAACTACAAATGTAAAACATCCGAAAAAAGGCAATCAGTAAAATATTTAGTAGTGTTTTTAATAAAAAGTGTTTATCCCAATTAGGTTTATTTGAATTCTCTAGGTTTGCCTGGGTTCCGAAGTTCTCAATTTGCAGACCCAGATGATTTTGTATAGCAATATTTTGAAAATTTATAAGTCAAATTGGTATACCCCCTTTAAAGCATCTTTCTAAATATGTAGGAATAACAACATAAACAAAATGTTATTTATAGTACCTATCGAAACACATTTAATATTTAAAACTAACTAAGTTACATAAATGAAATTGATAATGAGCTAAGAGTTGTGAACCCATAAGTTAGACTATATAAATTTAAAATTTATACTTTCAAGGATACATTAGATATATCAGAGATTTTCATATAATTACAAAATACCATTCAAAGGAGTGTTATATAAGGATAAATATAAATTGTAATTCAGTATAGGGAGACCTTCCAGAATAAGACCTAGGCCTTAATTTGGAGCAATATGGTAAGTTCGTGTTATATATACGTTAAAAAATTGGTCATTGTGCTCATTAAATGAACATTGTTGGTTCCAAGGCTATTTCGTTAGTCATAATTTTGTACACATTTTAAATATACGCAATGATTTATGAATATTTGGTGTGTTAGGAACATTTGAAAGCTAAGCATACTTACTTTAGGTACCAAATAAAAACTATTTCTCTATATAACAGACATTTTATTTCCGGTTTTACTTCCCAATTTTTCCTAGTAAATTTATAATTTACGTACAATGTACTTCGACTTTCGGCCTACTTTTTGGGTTTTTTGAGTTTTGAATCCGTTTTGGTTCTGTCAAGGTGATCCGATTAGAAATGCTACTAGCTCCCAGGGGTTTGGAAGCACTATTAAAGCTTAATCTTCAGGACTACACGAGAACGAAATTATTCTAGTTTAGGTCGTCATAAATTTAAATTTGTACATCTCAAACGGAAACACAAAACACGTACGAAAACATTTAGATTGGCCGAAATCATTGATTTTAAATTAGCGGACGACACGGCACGGGCGGGATGCTAGGTTAGGACCCGATTTCAACTAGTGTAATTACGATCTTGTGTTGGCCTGAAGATGAACATTTAATGCTTCGAAACCAGTATAACCATTAGGATTACTAATTGGATCACTTTGATGAGACAAAAAGGTAATTCGACCTTTCTTTGTTGTTTCTTTCGTATCACTCAACACTGAGAAAAATCACTTTTGATCTTATATCTAAACCAGACACAGTAAATCCGCATGCACACTGTCAAACCCTAAAATTCAATATTTTAAAAGTAGATATAAGGAGTTTTTGATGCAGGTTCTCACTGAGTGAGGTAGTTATTTCTTATATCTGTTTCAGAGTTTAAGTATTACCACTCCTTGTGCACTTTGATGGGCCCAAACATACGGTATCTCAGAAATGGAGAGAAGGAGTTATTTATAAAGCTTGATTCTGGCTGGAGTTACCATAGCTTAAATCTATTACGCTAATACCGTACGGTAGTAGCAGACACACAGTTGGAGTTTGTGTTGTAGCCTATTTTCAGTTCAGACATATAATATTACTAAAGCCGCTATAAGAGGCTAAGCAAGTGACGTATTGACGTCATTTTTCAGATCAAAGATATAAGCTTATATCGGTTTCGGATATGAGCACCTATTTTTGTTTCAGACACATTATTTGTGACTGTATTTTAGACGCCTTATATCTCTCGCAAACGTTGTACGTCTTCACACGACATACCATTTTTCTCAGTGAACTTTGTTGTTTCTTTCGTATCACTCAACTTTGTTGTTTCTTTCGTATCACTCAACTTTGTTGTTTCTTTCGTATCACTCAACTTTGTTGTTTCTTTCGTATCACTCAACTTTGTTGTTTCTTTCGTATCACTCAACTTTGTTGTTTCTTTCGTATCACTCAACTTTGTTGTTTCTTTCGTATCACTCAACTTTGTTGTTTCTTTCGTATCACTCAACTTTGTTGTTTCTTTCGTATCACTCAACTTTGTTGTTTCTTTTGTTGTTTGATTCTGCAACACTTTCTAACTATCTGTTTTGGGCCTTTATGATCGGTTTGGTAGTTAGAAATAGATCGTCTATTACAATATTTTTTCACCTTTGAATTAACAAATAATATAGGGTGGGAAAGATTGTGCCATAAAACAATATCTGATTAAAGTGAATGAAGAAAATTACAAATTCAAGGATTGCCTTTCGTTTACTAAGGACCAATCAGATAGTGGTTACTATCAAACTTTATGTTCCAACAAAGATCTTTGAAGCGTTCCCTGATGTCGTTGCCACACCACAGGTTATGATGTTACTGCCACTTCACGCAGTGTTCAGAACATAATGTGTTTTTGAAACATTTGGGCTTTGGGTCTCATTAATACGATTTGTGATATTCCCGGTCTGCAATTTGTTTTCAAGAAAACAACCTCTTTGTACTTTGCCATACAAATGTTTCATCACATCAGCTTACAGGTTTACAATGTTTGTCATATTAGTTCTTTGAAATCATATTCTTTATAGTCTTTAGTTGGAAATCATATGAAGACAGTAACAAAACCAGGGTTTGGACTTTCCCTATCAAAACGTAAAAAAACCACTGCCGTGGATACACACAAAGAAAAGATCCTGAAATAATACTCGATATCGAATTATTTACTCCAAAAAATACAATAAATCTAGAACTAAAAATGAATAACATAGGCTATTTTAACTTTAAATATTCAAGAGTGGCATTTGAAATATATAGATAAAATAATAATACAAAATCCCTAATATATTTTACAAGTACCACAGATAAACGAACTTTATATACTTTAAAGTTTGTTTTTCTGTGCGAGTACTCGTATGAGTTCTTTGATGTATACACTTTTTTGATGTATATCAAATCTCTAACACTACATAACAATGTTCACCAAATATTAATTTTGCATTGTACAATTTTAAAAATTCGTAAAGCCTGTAAGCCAGTTATGGAGCAAATTATCTCGAAGACTTGAAGGGAAATGTCTGATAATAATAGTTGATGTTCTATAGATATGTAGTCAGAAGTTCTCAATTCTACTTTAAATATAAATTAGTTAATGCACTTCCCAGTCATTCATCAGAATTAAAACCCAATAAAATCATATACTCATAAACTGAATTGCCCATGGAGTGTATTCTTACTCAAGTTCATGAATCTAGTAATTGTTATACATATTGTTATACCTATCTTTCTTTATTCATCCATTTATTGATTGGAATAGAGGTTGAGTTTTATAAATATACTAGCTGTTCCCGCAGGCTTCACCCCAAAAACGATGACAGTTGTGTGTGCTGCATTCTGTGGTTATCCCGTGGAACTACTACGAATAAAGATCAGCTGTTTGAATTTTCACCAGCTCAAACTTAAAGTGAACGTTCATAAGAATAACACAGGGTTGGAACTTTGACTCCCCGTGGGGTGGAGCCCTATGGGAATTTCTTAAAACCCTTTCTTAGTTAGCAAGTACGATCCAAGAGGAAGGAATGTTCCAAATTTCTTTGTAATCCGTTCTGTGTTTTTTGAGATTTCGTGATGAGTGAGTAAGTCAGTGAGTATTTGTATTTTATATATTAAGATGTGTATACTAACATTTTTCTAACAACAACCGAGTTTAACATATTGTTAATACAATACAAATTCCAAAGTGCTTCATTAATGTTGTGAGAGTAATATTTAGGTCATAAAAATAAATTCATTAAACTTGGCTTAAAGAAGCTTTTGTTGTAAATTACTTAATCATTTGATGCACACTATATTTTATCACACATTAAGGTGATGTTAATAGAGACAATTGTGATTATTTGGTGATACGAAGCCACAACTTTATTTGCTACTAATTCAACAATTCTCCAGTTTTAGTTAAAAACAGGAAATAGAAACATAACTTTATTTCCTCCTCTGTTAATCACGGCATGAGCCATCTCTATTTTAAGCTCTAAAACCAAACTCAGGTCTAGAACTTTTATATTCTTTGAGCTTGGCTCTCAAGTACACTCCAGTTTGAAATCAATGAGCTATACCCTTTCCTCCATTCTCAACGCGACCTCATATTCTTTATCAATAAATCGCAACCTTTTTATTTAAGTGCATCCTTTGAATTTATTTTAGCAAAGAACTCCTTTAATATGAAGTTAAATTAAGGTTGATCGCTGATTATGAAAAAATATTTGTTTTTGTATGAATTCTGTATATAACAACATCTTATCCATCCATATAATGTATGTGGGCCAATTCATCAGCTATAGTAAACTATAGCAGTCGTTTTCAATCCAAAAGTAGTTTCTCATGAACAGGAAACTACAACAAAGGTGAACTTGTGTGTATACAATTGAGATAAAACTCTTGTATAAGCTAATTCACTCAATATAAAACTGTAATCTTGACTTATTGTATGACCGAGAGCTATGTTCTGCCTCCACTTCTTCAAAGAACACTCTTCAAATGTGAGATTTCTTAGGGCTGAGACAATCGACCAGATTTGCTTACAAATAGCACAGTCATAAATTCAAATTTCTTTATTTTAATAATTGTAAATTTCAAATAGTTCGTTCAAATTACAAAACTGCATTATATTTAAAAAAATAATATTAGATATCCAATACTAGATACCGTGTAAATACACAGTTTATAATAATTAAACATACACCATAATTTTTACATTATAAAATGACAAGTACGTCCAAAATAACGTCAATAACCAATGTTTTATGGTTAGCCACAGTTTAATATCACAAAACAGCGAAAAATACTATTTTGTTGTTGTTGTTGTTGTTACTCAATTATTGTCCAGTAAATATACTTCAACTAGCGAATAGATTGTCAATGGTGGTAAGGGAGGTTGTATTGTAAGGATATTTCTCAAAATATATTCACACTATATATTTCCCTGAATATTTCAGAGACTTTACTGTTATAATACAACAGTATAACATAAAGAGTAAGTAACTACTAGGTGTACGCTCATTCTTCCCGTAAGAGGATGAACGAAGACTGAATTTTTAAAGATATATTTGAATAGACTGTTACATATTTAGCTTTTGTTAACTAACACCTTGTTTAGCCGAACACTTTTACAATAGGTCAACAAATATCTAGACCATAAGCAACATATCTAAATAATTATAATTTGTTTATATTGTAATCTGACAGATAAAGATTACAAATGTGTGAATGTACGAGTACAAATACTAATGATTTCAACAGTTTACTTGTTTTTAAAAATACTTAGAGAAAATTTGAATTGATATATTATAAAACTAATTAGCTTTGCAACGGTCCGCAAGCATACGTTAACGTCTCTACTAAAATATGTTGCAGATTTAAGAGATAGGAGACAACCGACAAAATTTGAAGTAGACCCTACCAGCTATCTTACTAATCATTCTAATATTATGAAGCTGAAAGTGTGTGAGTTTGTTTGTTTGTTTGTTTATTTGTTTGTGGCTCAAACACGATCTAACTACTAAACCGATTGAGCCGATTTGGTAGGAAGATTGCTAATATCCTAAAGTAACATATAGGCCTATTCACCTTTTAAAATTCCTTTATGGTTTAGCCCCAATGGCTACTAAACTTCCCATGTTAATCTTATGGGCATTAACATTTACTGAAACAGTTATATGGGCAGATTATAACTAAAACAGGTGTTCTGCATTTTATATTTTGAGTTCATTATTTGTTTAAATTTTGGTTTACACTTATTTTGCACCTATAACCGCGAAGGTACCTGTATCACAATAATGCCGGGGAAACGTAAATTAAGTTTGTCTCAAAGATTGAAAAAGCCCGGTTTATTAAAGTGGTTAGAAGTCAAGAAACTTAAAACACAAATGGAAAGCTTTACGGTAGGCAGCACACAGAGCAAAATAAACGCCAGAAGAACAGCAACTTCGACGTGTAGAGCAAGCTCAGCGGCAGGCTCAATTTGAGAGTAACTGAAATGACACTATGGCAGGGCAGTGATCTACAGAAACTATTGAGGAAGCTGAAGCTCGCACACGAGCTACTGCTGTAAGGTCTATGTCCAAAGGCAGCAAACGATCACCAGAAATACGTAGGGCGTCTTTGAAATTGCTGCCTTGACGCGACTCTTAGTCGGCTAACATATATCTTACTAACGCTATGTAGTGGGCGTGGAAGCCGCGACGGTTAGCGCTAGTTATACTATAGTCGAATTAAAGTAGCTTTAGGATTGACTCTAGTGACACCTGTTAGGGCTAGTGGAAACCCATAGAGCAGTAGCGCCTTGCCTGGCCAATGACGGGGCAGCTTTGACCAAATATAACCATAGCAACCAAACACATGTGGCCTAAAGTACCAGTTTGCTTTTTGTTTATTGGTCACCATATATTACATTTGAGGCGTCTGCTAGAAGAAAATGATTGTTTGTTTTTATTTACTCATGGAAATTACAGAAAATTCGCAAATGCAAGTTCGCATAGATTTTTATTCTTCAATTTGTTGTTAAAATATGTTAGGTTTAATGTATATTTCCCGTTGTTTTGGAAAACTGAGTAAAGAAGTGATTCCCATGATGTTTTTCACCGTTTGTAACGTTGTACCTGTTGCATATAGATATTAATCGGCTAAGGAAAGTTTTGTGGTACCGATTTCTCGGATGTGCGGCATCGTAGAATTATAAAACTTAGCACACTTATTTAGTACCATTAGGGGAGATATGTCGAATGTAAATAGTTTTGTATTTGGGCGTGAATTTGGTTCAAAAACAATTATTCCCCAGTTTAATACATAGATATTTTTTCCAAACCTACAGGAATATTGAGGACCTCCACCTCAAAGAGGTAGAGAGTATCAAGTTTAATGAGATATTAACAGGCATTTAAAGTAACAAAACAGTGCGCGGCAAGAAACAAACTGGCCGCCATTATGTCCAAAACCTGGGATAAGAATGAAATGAAATTAAATTAAATATTTATTGATCCTTTTTAACATGGTTTTTACAATTAATATACAAATGAAAGAAAATCTTAATTAAGTTAATACAATGTTCAGTATGTACCATCAAAGGAACAATAAGTTGGGTCCCAAGGTTTACACCTGTTCGGGAACCTACACAATCCTTGTTCTTTCCACTCGAGCAGTAGGTTAAGGTCGGCCGGTATAGCTACAACTTGTACTAATACTAAAGTTGTAGTATTAGTACTATTAGTTCTAATACTAGTAGTATTAGTAAACCGTATATAATTTTATAGTGACTCTTTATTATTACGACAACAACAAAATAAAAATTTACTTCTAAAAACTATACCATAAAAAACACATTAAACACTATATAATAAAAACCAGTAGCCTACAAGTTATCATTATAACATTCAAGTTTAGAGTGTTAATAAAACAAAAACAACTAACATACATGTAGGTTACATATGTTTGTTGGCTTCGGCCCACAAATCAAATAATACCCCCGTCGCAGCAAACCTGCGTACTCAGCGAATTTCCTATGAATGAATATATTTCTTACTACCACATAAAGCCACTTACCAAGTTTCATAAAAATACTTAAATAAATAAGTGATAAATAGCATTTTATTTATTCTCTATAAGAATAACATTAGGGCTGAGAACGCAGGTTTGATGCAGCGAGGAAGATAAAAATGCGGGTTTTTTTGCAATTATCATTATAACTCAACCAGGTGAAGCTAGATACCAAGTTTTAATGATTTATGTTCATAATTAAGGGAGATATAAAGATTTCCGTATTCTCCATAAGAATAACATTAGGGATGAGAATGCAGGTTTGCTGCTAAGAGGATAATGAACAAAAAATCAATTTTTTGTGGAAATATCAATATACCAGTACTATGTGAAGCCACCTACCAAGTTTCATCAATATACGTTCATAAATAATCGAGATATCAAATTTTAAATATTCACCATAAGGATAACATTGGACAACATACTGTGTTTAGCACTTTGAATATCACGGCAACGGTTGGACGTAGAATCACAATTTAAACACCAAAATGATTGTTTTGTAGAGCTAAACTGATTGGTAAAAGCAAATGTGAAGTTTACATAGAAATGAACTGAGGAAAAGCCAAAAACCTTTTTCCCATAAGATTAACATGGGAGATTTTATGAGCAGGTTTTTTTGGATTTTCTCCGCAATCTCTTAACCTAGGTTAATAATTAAAAATACCATATTATTTGTTTTTTTAAGCTCTATAACATGTTCAAAACCAAAATTAAGTTTTTTTTTTAAATTTTAGGGTGAAAATGCAAAAAACTGATTTTTGGAAAATTTAAAACCCCCATAAACCCCCTTCCCATGGTCCGATATTTCTGGTTTTCAAACTTAAAGTCATGAATGTCACTTTACACATTTGAGCCAAATTTCATTGAAATCGGACTTTTTACTCAAGTTATCGCGGTAACGGACACACACACACACACACACACATATATATATATATATATATATATATATATATATATATATATATATATATATATATATACATATATATAAATTTGAACGAATAGTGTTTTTGTCATCTGGGGACCTCAAAACAAAAATTTATCATGGTCTCGGGCTTAAGTCTTACCATGAGACCTACGGTAATAGCTTCTTCCCTATAGGGGAAATTCGCTAAAAAATTCAACTTATGAATAGTCTGAAAGAAAGTTCCTATATTATCATAATAAAGTAAAAAGGACTTAAGTGGTCTACTAAATTTGTTATTGTTACTAATTTGTTTAATATCTTCCGGTAAATGGTTGAAAAAGGTTAGTGCTAAGTAAGTAAAAGATCTCTTGTACAGAGTCAAATTGGGTCTAAACCCGATTTTTTTGCCTAAGCACTTCGACGTTTAATTTATTCCTAAGTTTGCTTCTTGGCCTGTTATATTTTGGTTTGTTTCCACTTTTACAGAAAAAGACTCGTAATACTTTAAACGCATATAAATTCCGGAGAGGTAAAGTTTTAAGGATCTTAAAGAGTGGCTCAGTGTGCTCTAACCGAGTTTTTCTTGATATCCTATACTCTAACATGAGTAAGGTTTGCTTGCTTTCGATACTGATCTCAAAAACGGCTCCAACGATTTCCTTCAAATGTTCGAAATAACTAATTTCTGGGATAAAAATAAGTTCTAGATAGGCCTCATCCCCAGGAAAAATCAAATAATGTAAAAAAACTAAAATTTAAATTTAAACAAATTAACATTGGGCTTATCGAGTTTCAAATCAAAACAAAACAATTGTAACAGCTGTTCATAATCAACCAGGGAACTGTCAAAGTAATACTCATGTTGTTTATGATTATTAACATGTGGTTTCCTGAGAGCAGAGATTAAAAGATTTTAGTGAAGATTACATATAAAGAGTAGTAAAATAAATCAAAGGGACATCGAGCTATATATAACAACTGGAGTGACCTTAAAAATGTAGAAAAGCGGCAAATGAGTTATACAAATCTGATTATCAGTAGGGGGAAGTGGTGAAATATTACTCCAAGTCATCTAAACAAACTTACTGGCCTTCCCCCGAGCAAAGCTCGGCCCCCAGGTACTTAGCCTTATTGTTGAGTAATAGGACCCTCCTCATACAGTTATGCCGCATTCTAATTTAGAATTGATTAAAGCAAAATAGGCTGTTCTGAGAACCAAGGAATTGCATAAGGACCTTAACACGTAAAACACTCTTAAATATTTAACTAGTTTGCCTTTCACACAATCAATATGAACTTTCCAATTCAACTGACAGTCCACGATTAAAGCTAAATACTTTATATCATTTACTTGATCAATAACCTGGCAATCGCAGTTGTTATTTACCAAACAATTAATCTCATGGTACTTTAATGGAGTGACAAAAAAATAGCAGCTTCGTCAGCCGAAATTTACATACTTAATGACCATAAAAGTCCATGATTTATGGACTTAAGACCATAAAGTTGTCTGGGAACCATAATCTTAGCAACTTGGCGTCATACTGCATATTCAGCTTCACTTCCTCAATACTGCTTGCATTGTAAAATAAAGCAGTATCATCCGCAAATGCTACTAATTTACCTTTAAATCTTCCATTACATAAGTTATTTACATATACGAGAAATAAAGGCCCAGACAAACAGAGCCTTGTGGAATACCATGCAAAACATCTGCTTGATCACCTACTTTTACCCATTTTGTTTCTATTGCCCCTAAACTGGTAGAACTATTATAGTGGTTTTAAATTACCTTTCCGTCCCCAGTTCGAAGTCTTTTAGCGAATTTTCCCTATAGGGAAGAAGCTATTACCGTAGTCGGCATGGTAAGACCTAGGCCCGGTACCATAATAACTTTTCGTTTTGAGGTCCCCAGACCCCAAAAACACCATTCGTTCGAAACTGTATATATATATATATATATATATATATATATATAGTTTCGAACGAATGGTGTTTTTGGGGTATATATATATATATATATATATATATGTTTGTCCGTGAGCACGATAACTCTCGTAAAAATTACCCGATTTTGATGAAATTTGGTATAAACGTGTAAAGCAACATTTATGACTTTAAGTTCGAAAACCAGCCAGATCGCTCTATCCGAAGGGGTATTTTTGGGGGGTTTTGTACCCCAAAAATGGGTTTTTCGAATTTTTTTACATATAATTTTGGAAATAGTCAAATTTTAGTTTTTACCATTGGATTCAGCTTAAAAAAACCCACAATTTGGTATTTTGATCATTTCTCTACGTCAATTGGTTACCGAGATATTGAAAGTGCTAAACACAGTACGTTGTCTAATGTTATTCTTATGGAGGAAAATAGAAATTTTATATCTCGCTTATTTATGAACGTATACTGACGAAACTTGGTATACGACTTTATCTGGTTGTGGACTATTGATATTTGCTCAAAAAAACAATTTTTTACCAATGGCTCCCGTAGCAGCAAACCTGCGTACTCAGCCCCATGTTATTCTTATGGAGAATAAGTAACGTGTTATCTCCCTTCATTATGAAAATAAATAAATTAAATTTGGTATATGACTTTACCTACATGAGTTATATTGATATTTGTATAAAACCCCATTTGTTGTGCTCCTTGCTTCAGCAAACCTGCATACTCAGCCGCCATGTTATTCTTATGGAGAATAATTAAAATGTCATAAATCGTTTATTTATGAATGTATATTGATGAAACTTGGTATGTGGCTTTATGTGGTATTAATATACATGTATATGCATTGGAAATTCTCTGAGTACGCAGGTTTGCTGCTACGGGGTATTTAGTTTCCTACAACCTCAGGTTTAGCCGCGGTTGCGTCATGTTCACGTAGTGCAGGTCAATTGTTTTCAAGCTAAAACTGCATTTCGGTCTAGAAGACGTCATCAAAGTTAAAAAAAACAGGAAAAACACGAGACACACACATTTAAACATTTAAATAAAACTACCGGTTGCATACGCACGACTCGAAACCCGCTATTTGATTCAGTCGCGGTAGCCTTTAAGAATATTTAAGAACGGACATTAGAGATTTGGCTACCGCGACGGAATCAAATAGCGGGTTTCGAGTCGTGCGTATGCACCCGGTTGTTTTATTAAAATGTTTAAATGTGTGTGTCTCGTGTTTTTCGTGTTTTTTTTTAACTTTGACGACGTCTTCTAGACCGAAATGCAGTTTTAGCTTGAAAACAATTGACCTGCACTACATGAACATAACGCAACCGCGTCGAAACCTGAGGTTGGTAGGAAACTACAAAAACTTCGAACTGGTGACGGAAAGGTAATTTAAAACCACTATAATAGATCACTTACATCTGAACCAATCTTTGTTCGTTGCGTACGTCCCGACAGTGAAGTTAAGAACCAACGGTAAGCAACGCCTCGAATGCCTGCGTCATATAATCGGCTAAGATCCAGCATAGTTTGACGATCTTAAAATACATTAGAGGCACGCACGTCGAGGAGTATTAGTTTGGAATGTGACCAAAAGAAACTCAAAAAGTTACTCTTTATAATTGTAAAATACCAGTGCAATCTAATATTGTTGGTTTTAATTTTATTCAGTTTCTTTATCACGTAAAGACTTTGTATGGTCCGGTACAATTATTCAACTGGCATTAAATATAAGATCAGATAAACGAAATGTGTTTTTTGGTAAGTCACAATTGGTATCCGAAAATCGCTTTAACCCCCATCTAAACTATTTTAAGTTTTAACGCGTACTCATATTTTTGGAAAATATCGTCTCACCCAGAAACCTTTAAACTCCCAATTTCAAAAATTCACCGGAAATGCAGGGCGCAGAGCCAATTTTACTAATAACCCGTAAACATCATAACTTCATAAAAAGTTATATTTTCCCCAGAACAAAAACTTGTAGGAAATAACGGGTATCAGGACCCCGGCCGGGGCGGCCGCCGCGCCGCTGCTCAAATTGGCGGTCTCTATGCAGCCCCTGTCAGAGGTTGATTGGAAAATTGGACTTGTGATAGGTAAATTGTCCTCCCCTCCCCGGCGGGACCAGGCTGGCGATTAGGACTGGAGTTCACAAATTATATAATTCTAGTGAGGCCTAGCTCGCTCGCCGGTTGTGTAAGGTTCGGTGCAAATAGTCACCCGTGGGAACTGGGAAAGTGATGGGAGAACGAAGTCGGGAGTGCAGAAGTGATGGGGAGGGGGGGGGTTTGGTAGTGTAAGTTAAGGTAGAGGTTATAGGAAAAGATTGTAAATAACACATTACTTATTGGAATATTCCAAAAAAAACTTTGTACTTTATGGGTGAGTGGTTTATATAAAGTGATCATTTAAAGATAAGTGGTGGATACGGTGTTTCCTCAGCCAATACATTGTATAGTCGTTACTTGAGTTTTAATATTTAATTGTTAATCTGCATAGCCGAGACATACAATATTGGTGAGATTAAATATTTAAAATACAATGTTTGATGAAGCTAATCTTTCGTTAGTATTTTTGTGAATTGTGGAATCGAAGAATTAACTTGATCTGAGGATTATTCAACTCTCATTACAATTCCAAATTTGTCATATACTTTTCATCTCTTATAGTATTTTGTTACTCTTTCTTTCTACAGTTTTGAGTATTTAGACTCTCTTCTATTCTTACATAACACTGTTCTACTTACACAATTTTGGTTATGTAGTATTTCAAAGCATTGAATTTATTTCTTTTACTTCCCTGTTGTAATTTTCTAAACAGAAGGGTAATGTTTTTTTTCTAATTACTCCAATATAATAGAAGTACCTGGGGGCAGAGCTTTGCTCGGGGGAAGGTCAGTCAGTTTATATGACTTGGAGTAATATTTCACCACTTCCCCTACTGATAATCAGATTTGTATAACTCATTTGCCTCTTTTATACAATTTTAAGGTCACTCCAGTTGTTATTTACAGCTCAATGTCCCTTTGATTTATTTTACTACTCTATTTATGTAATATTCACTCAAATCTTTTAATCTCTGCTCTCAAGAAACCACATGTTAATAATCATATACAACATGAGTATTACTTTGACAGTTCCCTGGTTGATTATGAACAGCTGTTACAATTCTTTTGTTTTGATTTGAAGCTCCATAAGCCCAATGTTAATTTTTTTTAACTTTTCATTTTACTTTTTTTACATTATTTGATTTTTCCTGGGGATGAGGCCTGTCTAGAACTTATTTTTATCCCAGAAATTAGTTATTTCAAATATTTGAAGGAAATCGTTGGAGCCTTTTTTGAGATCCACGTCGCAAGCAAGCAAGCAAGCAATCAAGCATGCAAACAAGCAAGCAAGCAAACCTTACTCATATTAGAGTATAGGATAACATCGTTGATATGCACGATATAAAAACTGATGTTCAGCATTTGATAGTGTCAGCTGTTATACTCATAAGTTAGTTTATATGACGACATTTATAGAAAATGAATGTCCTCTAAATATACACGCAAGACACCTCCTCAGCTATGTAGGGTTTTTTGTCCCAAAGTGCACTTTACTGCCACAGTAAACCAGTCTTGAGACCACTGTGCATAACTATATGTAAAGCCAACCCGTAATAGGAATTATTGAAAAAGAACAAAAAACATAATAGTCTAAAATCAATGAACCATATTCTAGAATAAAAGGTCCCGGCAATGAACTTGAGAAAATATCAGTTTTCTATTCAACTTTTATTAAGGTCATAGATTAAATTAAAGTCCAAAGATTAGAATTCGATCAGCTGTCTTGTATGATTAGGCCATAAAACTCAAATCGAGCAAACAAGCGCCGGAGCTGTTGGTCAACGCTAGTTGAATATAAATCTTTAAATGGCAAGCTATTGGCCTTGTGCGTATCTCTTTCTTCATACGTCTAAGATATAACGTAAATTGTACGTATAATTTAAACTATTGCCTATTGAACGGAAAGCTTACACAAGGCCATCCCATTGAACGTACTTGCAATTCAATTATCCTTATAAAAACATTCTCTCGGTAAAGGTTATTTGTCAATCTTTCTTAGAAAGAAGTAAAATATGTTAGTAATCTCCTTAAATATTAGCAATTTAGTTAAATTTTATATTTCCATTATTTCAACAATAGACTCAATTGTTTTTATATGGTTTTAAATGGAAGAAAAATGTGAGTTGCAGCAATTTTAAATTGCATTTCCGCTTCCGTATTCAACTTTGGAGTTGCGGCTTGCTCTATGGGTGCTTGTTCATCGATTTCGTGAGAGATATTATTTAGATATACTTAATATCGGTTGCATGAGAAGTGTCACGGCGAAATTGCCAGTGTCAATGCCCCTTTTCGAGTACCAAAGCCAACCTTGTACTGAAGAGAATTTTCTCTAACTGCACACCGAAATACACGGTTTCACTTCGCATCCGGTTCCATGCAACATCGTTTGCAATTGAACACAATTTCCTATACCGACTACCACGTTGCAATTTGCAATGTAGGCTAGGTCCCGTCCGGGCCAACCATTGCTCAAGTAGACAAGGTCCATTGCTCTTTGAGTTTTATCATGGCAGAGGCTACGTACACGTCCGACGTGAGCCGCTACTGTTCACGTCCGTTCCAAATTATGCACCGTACGTTACTTTTCCTGTGATTTTTAAAACAAATTGAGAGCCAGAAAACCTCCTAACCTAACCTAACCTAACGTAACCCAACCTAACCTAACCTAACGTAACGTAACGTAACCTAACCTAACCTAAGCGGTAGCGAAGTGAATTTGCCCTTACATTAGACGTGTACGTAGTCACTTCCTTTTATCATTGGTTATGAAAAACTATTTTGTATTGTCTATATACATAATCAATGGTTCTATCCTAATATATAATTTAATAAGGAAAATGGTAAATCTATGCCCACGGGTAGGTTTCTGAAGCTACTGTACTAATTAGAAAACTGAAACGTGGAGCATTTATATTAAGTAGATTTCAGTAAGTTATGGCACGTGTTTATTTATTTATTCACCAATGTCAGAGCCTTTACATGATGCAGCAATGGATTAACACAATAATATGTGTTTCACAGTATTCTTACTACATAGAATACAGTGATAAAAACTGTGGTATTATGTAATAACTAATTGATCAAACATAGGTACATAATACCGTAACAACTATACCCTTTGTGAAAAAAATACAGTATAACAAATCATCTAGTAGGGCCTATTTACATGTACAACTACAGAATATACAGATACAAGTATATGTTTTAAGTCTGTACAGATAAATAACTTAACAATAGTATGACAGTAAATGAAACAATAAATAAACAATAATCTCAGCAAGTTGCAATAGCAAATTATATTTACATTTGGAACAATTATATTTATTGGCCAACTATACGTGTTAAAAATACTACGAAATAACTAGAAACAATAACAAGTCGTTTAGCATCATATATAACAACAATACAAATTTTGGACCAATAACTTAACAAAAGCGAATGAAGAATAATCTACTACTAACAACAAAAATATAATAAAGTAAGAATCTCACAATGAATCCCTGTGATACCAAAGGTTTGCAAGGACCAAGCTGTGTAGCAGTTTGACGTTAAGAGTATATTTTAATGACTTGAATAAAACTACGTAATTTCACATCATGTATTTATAATTGTAATTACAATTGAGGATGTATGCTAATAGACACCCTGTTGTCCTATGACAAGCTATTTCACTTTTACTCCTACACGGTTGGATTTTAATGTAAGTATTTTATGAGTACACTCTGTATTTCCAAACATACAGGAAACAATACAGACAGAATTACTTTAACGCAATGCATTAAAACCTGAATCCAATCCCGCACGGGTTCTGATGCATGAAAGAATTTTCTTGACTGATAAGCTGTCATATACCGGGTGTCCCATGAAGAGGTCGCTATTTTTGAATTAATAAACCAGACGTATCGAACACGCTACAAACTTGAAACTCTACAGTTATAATAAATACATATGTAAAAAAATACCCCTGAGACCCATTTGATTCTGATTAATCAGAACCAAATGGCGGAACATCAAAATAATGGAGCGTTTTCGTTAAAGTAATTTTATTTGCAAAACTATTTCAAATTAATTCTCGATTTTTTACAATGTTATTAAGTACTAAATAAAATTAAAGAAATTAAAGAGATAGGAAAGTGGTAAATCATAAATGAAATTAATTTTGTTAATAACCCTTCATTCGAACTGATGTCCATCGATCGCTATGCACTGATGGCAACGAAACAAAAATGAGTCATAAGCGTTTTTGACCAATTGCCGAGGTATCAACAACAGTTCCTCTTCAATTAACCTCATTAATTCAACGTCTGTCGCAATGTCCTAAGGGCCTAAGGGGTTTATTGAAGGAAAAGGTTTATTCTCACAACATTTCGACAGATGATGAATTAATGAGGTTGAATGAAGAGGAACTGTTGTTGATACCTCGGCAAATTTCAAAAACTCTTATGAATCATTTTTGTTTCGTTGCCATCAGTGCACATCGATTGATGGACATCAGTTCGAATGAAGGGTTATGAATCAAATTAATTTCATTTAAGATTTACCACTTGCCTATCTCTTTAATTTCTTTATTTTTTTTCTTTAGTACTTAATAGCATTGTAACAAATCAAGAATTAATTTGAAATGGTTTAGCAAATAAAATTACTTTAACGAAAACGCACCATTATTTTGACGTTCCGGCATTTTGTTCTGATTAATCAGAATCAATTGAGACTCAGGGGTATTTTTTTAAATAATCATTTATTACAACTGTAGAGTTTCAAGTTTGTAGCGTGTTCGATACGTCTGGTATATTAATTCAAATATAGCGACCTCTTCGTGGGACACCCGGTATATTTGACTTAAAATCAACTTATATGTCCCCCACTCAATCACTCAATAATTATTAAAAGACTTTCTAAATTTTTCAGCAATTTCTAAACTTTAAAAAATTGTATTTTCTAGTAACGTGTAGTGTAAATCAAAAGCTCCTATACCATCTAGATAAGGCCCATTGCTCTTTGAGTTTTATCATTGATTATGAAAAACGATTTTGTATAGTCTGTGTACATAATCAATGGTTCTATCCTAATTGATTTAATTTGATAAGAAAAATGTTAAATCTATACCCACGGGCAGGTTTCTGATGAAGCTATCGTACGGTTTAGAAAACTGAAACATGGAGCATTTATATAAATTGGAACATTTAAACCTTACACTGGAACATTTAGATAGAGGAGAACCTAACGGAGCCCGATTTTTTTTGTCCTTATTTTTCCTTAACATTACCTAATAGTACAAAAAAAATGGTAAAAACTTATAATTAACTAATATAGTATGAATATTTATACATTATAATCAGGTATGAAATGTAAACATTTGTACTGATTTATTTCCCAGTAAACCAAAAGGTTAGATAAGCAATAGCTCTATACAAGTCGCTAGTCTCTATAGTGTCTATATGTTTCTAAGGGCGAGATCTAAGTGACTATATTAAACAGATTTTTATGCTAAGTGTCTTTAAAAAAAGCTTGAGGTGTGGATTCTAAGAATTTCCTCATAATTTACAATTGTCCTTCGGATTTTGCCCACAGGCCGTCAAACCTGCAATGTAAATCTTATGGAAGAATATAATCAGTTGGTGTACCGCTCAATTCATTCAAATCGATTGTGCATTTAACAGCTGTTGACTCATTATCAAAACATAGCACAACAGCAAGAACAACAATTTTAAAATTATTATATGGGTGTTGAAAATGCAAAAGCTCTTGGCCAAGTTCGAACAACAGGACCTAGGCTTCTACAGTATCAACAAATTGTAAGAATAGCTATCAATTGAGTTGAATATTTAACAGCTGGTGAGAATACATTAGCAAATAAAAACAGCAATTATAGATGTTTCAAGCACAATTTAAATAAAAATACCTACTTTTGGGATTATCATATACATATCAATTTGAGCAGTTCGTCTTAGTAAGTCTACAATAAAATATTTGTTAGAATTAGAGCAACTGGGTATCGTTCTATTGCAAAGTTAAAATTTGTTATGTCCTAATTAAACGTTCAATATATAATTAAGGTATTGAACCAATTACATATCTTTTGCATACATAGTCGTATTCAAGCATATATTTCTTAAATTACTGGAAAACCGAAAAAAATACGAGACTTTTTGAGTAACACAGTTTGGATCAGGCATTTTTCTGTTGCTAAAGCAAAAGGGTTATTGGGTTTTCATTATTAAACTAAGCTTACCACCTTATCAAGCTAATGTTTATGGATACCAAGATATCAATGACGAAACACAATCATAAAATGATATGCCCACTTTAGACTCAAGTGTTTTTATATTTGTGTAGTGTGTAAAATCAGAGTTAAACAAAAATGACAAAATCTCGATCAAGTGGAAAATGTTTTAAACTGTAGTATGCCTTGGTCCTTGGTTATCAACGTTGCCACTGGCCTTGGTTCCTAGTACAACCATTAGCAAAGTATCTTGTTGCATCGTTGTTATTTATTGCATACTTTGTATATTGTTTTTGATGTTTTACTTGTTATATTGAATACAAGATTATTGATTGTACATTATGTAACTTAAGAATATAATTTAAGATGAACAATCCAAAGATTATAGTATACAATGGTGGCGAGTTATTTTATTAACATTTGGGCTGAAGTTTTCCCTCGAAATAAAACACGTTTACATACCTTTCCGTCGTCAATCCTTTTCATTTACTAGCAGATGACGACAGAAAGGTATGTGAACCTGCTTTATTTCTAGTCAAAGTTAAATTCTAGAGCCAATATGAACCAAAATTGTTCAATTAATGTAAATAGTTTTATATTTAATTCAGAACTATACCAAATTTATAAACCTGTATAAAAGAAAATCTGTTGCCTATGTGTAGGTATTTTTAAACAAAATGAATGCAAGTATAAACAACTTTGTTTGTAAAATTAGATTTAATAAACACTGGAATGCGTATGTGTCCGGTTTTTTATTGGTGTCCTCCTACTTGCGGTCGGTCCTATTTGCGGTCAGTCCTATTTGCGGTCAAGTGTAATTTTATAAGGGATGATCAAGGTTCTGGAGGTGGAAGGGTTTCCAGTTTGCGGTCACATCTTGAGAGATAGTTAATTACTTCTTCTTCCCGTTCTTAGAATACCTAGCCACTAAATATATAACAGAATGATTTTACCATAATCACAAATCAAGTCTAGTTATATATAGAACAGCAAGGATTCTAAATGTTGTATAAATTCTGAGACTCATATCTTCAAGTTCGTAATTGTCTACAAAGCCAATTTTATATTATCAGACAGATTTTTTCAACTTACAAATCAAGTCTGATAATATTATAAATGGCCGTTTATTACAAAAAATACATACGTGTTGACAACTACGGTAGAATGTCGAATGACATTAGAGAATGAGATTTGTGGAATCTTGGTTACGTTTTGGGGAAAACTAGTTTTGCATAAGGGGTTGTTTTTCCAGTAAACAAGGGGGGCATGGTGTCGAGTCACCCACCCCTATTCAGGTGTACATACCTGCTGTATGCGTCATCCCTCCCATCCCACTGGCCCGCTTGTTCTGCGGGACATGGTTTCTAGTCACTTACCTCTACATGTGTACATACCTGTTGTATGCGTCATCCCTCTGGCTCCCTTGTTGTGAGGCTCACTATATGGTGTTCAAATATGTGACCGCAAATTGGACAAATATAATTTGATTAGCCCACGACATTTTTGGGGTGACCGCAAACTGGACGATTTTGCCCTTGACCGCAAATAGGACTGACCGCAAGTGGGATACAACCTTTTTATTTATTGATTAACAGCTTGTAATATTAATACAACTATTTTTTACAAAATTATCATAACTCATTTCAACAAGACCTGATTTAAACACACATTGAAAAATTAATGTAACAATACGGAAATATATTAAGTTCGGACATATAATGTTGCAAAAAACATGTTTATTAGCAATATGACAACTTAAAATCGTTAACTTGTTGGTTTACAAAATATCTAAAGCCCCTGATGTGATGGAAAATAATGTAAATAGTTCCTATTGGCCTTAGGCTCCAGCATGTATCATGCTTATCTATTATCAACCAATTACCACCTACTTTGTTGCCAGACATGTACTTAAGCGGCGTCTGCGATTCCGATCTCCAGCGTTCCGTCTTTTCGGAATTACAATTTGGAAATTGATCTATTAGACTAATTATAGCAAATAGGGCTTGCAGTGTGGGATCCAAGATGGCGGCTGGTCTGTGAGCAAGGCGGGGAGGGGAGAGGGGCGTGGCTTAGTCAGCTGATTCCCGCGCTCCCGCCAACGCACCGCACCGACTGTCTGGAGACAGTAAGCAGTAGCTGCTGCAAGTTGAAATAGTAAATATATTGAATATTGATTCTTATTTGGAAATGTAAATATTATCTTCTATTTGCTACTTTGTTGGTCAACTTTGTTTATATTTCTGATGTTTATTTTATTACAGCAAGCATAAATGATGAGTTTGGTTGGGTATCTTTGAAAATATGTTTACAAGGCGTTACATGATTTGGGAACAAATTCACATCCCTAATTTATTTTTCTAAAGTAAAAGATATACTTTGCTTATACTGAAATCAAATTTTCACATGACAAAAAATAGAGCCTAGCGTCTGTTACTATACATTTAATTAGGTAATTTAATTTATTACAAATTCAAAGCTTTAGTGCCATGGGCATTAGTTGGTGAGCATAAGTGATAAAAGAAGAGATAGATTAAAACAGATTTTTAGAGGTAGACTATGACAGTACTATGGAAATTTTGTTACAGTAAATCTTTATTGTTTTCATATGCGAATCTCTGTTCAGTATTTCGCATGTGAACAATACAACAACTGAGAAACTTTCCATATAACTCATTCTGCATATAGTTGGTGTCTGGTTGTTCAGGATTATATGGTTACTGAATTGAATAATAAACTGCTTTTACCACCATGTTTATTATTCCATGTCTTCCGTCCATGTTCAAATTAATGAAGTATAAAATCAAGATTCTAATTTATTTTGTTTTTTGATTTGTTTTTAATGGTGATGGTTAAATTTTATTGACTGTAAATGTGTTTAACTAAAATCATATGGAAACGTGGTTTGAAAGATTTTAGGCCGCATATTTTGTCCCCTTAATTTCGTAGGGTCCTTGTGTTATATAGGCACGTAAATCAATTTTTAGAGGTTTACACCAAACGAATTATATTTGTTTTATTTTACTAAATATGGAGAAAGTAGACTAGCTCTTCAAAATTAATAATTTTCACACGTCTGGATAAAATTCTCGTTTCCTTCCATAGTAAATACCTTTCCATGGTAAAGGTAAACGAACAGGCATAACTGCGAACTTACCCAAATCCTATATTAATAGGTGAGGCAAGGGATTAATTATAAATCACACCTACTTAGTTTGTGTATTTCTGACAAGTTTGAAATAAACCATATACTTTTATCAAAAATTAACCACTTAGTTTTGTTAGCTATATTATATACTTTGAATCTACACCATTTTGGACCTCAAATGTACTTACGCCCAAAGTAAATTTTCGACTTACATGTCACTTGCAGTTACCTATGATTTTACTAATTACTTGTTAAATCATTTTATTTTGCATGCATTATCTTTCAAAAGCATCACCAGATTAGCTAGTGAAGTATAATTTATTTCACCAGAATATACGTGTTTATTTTGGGTGTTAATTGACAATAATACAAATACTCTTCATTACCTATTATTTGAAAGACCTTTGATTTAAAGTTCGCCTGATGCAAATTACCTTTCAACTTGTATGAAAGGTTTAATCAGTAAAGATGAAAGTTAAACCTGTTTAGTGTATGACAGAGTTTCTTATCTTGTGTGGTTCAATTCTTGAATTTTTTTACAACTTCTTGCATTTTGATGTTGGGAGTTATGTGCTCTCAAAGGTTGTCACGAATTTTTCATTGAAAAAATAAAAAAATACAATTTAAAACGAGTTCGCACGCAGCACGCTGACGTGAGGGAAGTGAATTTCCACATAAAAACTTTTAAAACTCAAAATCAGTGTAAAAACATACATTTGTCCAATTTTATTGAAATCTGAAAACATTGATTTTTTTCCTGTTCTGATACTCCTGGTTTCATTTACCTGCAATGCTGGGAATACAATTTTGTGCATTATAAGGTTAGGAGAAGGTCCAGTCAGGCTTTAAAGTAGGCGTGAGGTTGCTGGAGATGTTAAAAGTACACCAACAAATGAATAACAGGATTTTCTAATGTAAAACCCCCATAAGACAACGTACTGTGTTTGGTCAATACACATTTTCTTGAATAACTCGATAAATATGTATGCTAGAATGACGAGAGAGGGCTTAAAACTTGCGCCTCGCTAATTCCTATCTTTTTACATGCATTAATTTTACATATGGGGCTTTTATGACCCTTTTTGGGCCAAAGAATTTGAAAGATTAATCCCCAAAAAATGGGTTTAGAGTTTTCCGATTGTTTTGCCCAACGAACTTGTCCAACAGATTATAGAAAGGAACGTCCCTACCAAATTTGAAGTAAATCGGACAAAAAATGCGACCGCTAGAGTGCATACACATATATATATATATATATACTGTATATGTCTATATATATACATATATATATATATACATATATATATATAAAATTTTGAACGACCTCTCAAAACGTGTTCAGGGGGTCACGTTAGGAACTTCTATGGTGGTCCCGGGCTTAAGTTTCACCGTGCAGGTCATGCTAATAGTTCACTTTCCAAAGGAAATTCACAAATAACTCAGTGAGTTTCTATTATTTGCCTGTATTTGATTGTTTGGAAAACTTTCCATTTCAGCTTAGTTTGATCACAGAGAATGTAGGGACGTAGTAGACGTCTATTCGGTCTCGGTAGTTTAATGAAGTCTAACTAACTTGTACCAAAAATAATTTTGAATTGACAGTTTTTTTTTTAAACGAACTGTTGTTTCTAGTGTTTTAATAAAGAGCAGGGGTTTATCCTACACTCTAATATGAGGAAGGCTTGCTTGCTTGCTTACTTGCTTGCGACACTGATCTCAAAAACGGTTCCAACGATTTCCTTCGAATGTTCGAAATAACCAATTTCTGAGATAAAAATAAGTTCTAGACAGGCCTCATCCCCAGGAAAAATCAAATAATGTAAAAAAAACTCAAATGAAAAGTTAACAAAATTAACATTGTGCTTATGGAGTTTCAAATCAAAACAAAAGAATTGTAACAACTGTTCATAATCAACCAGGGAACTGTCAAAGTAATACTCATGTTGTTTATGATTATTAACGTGTGGTTTCCTGAGAGCAGAAATTACAAGATTTGAGTGAAGATTACATATATAGAGTAGGAAAATAAATCAAAAGGACATTTAAATATAAATAACAACTGGAGGGACCTTAAAAATGTAGTAAAGAGGCAAATGAGTTATACAAATCTGATTATCAGTAGGAGGAAGTGGTGAAATATTACTACAAGTCATCTAAACAAACTGACTGGCCTTCCCCCGAGCAAAGATCGGCCTTCCAGGTACTTATAATAAAACTAGTAGAAAATCTGTTTTAAATCCATTCTCAATATTTTCCTGAAGTGGCGTTAATTTCAAATGACCTTAAAGCCCTAACTAAGATCCTAGCTAATTTATTGTGGAAAACTTTGGTTTTCTGTAATATGTTACGGATTATAAAGGTATTACGAAACCACTGCTAAACAATGAATTTCACCACACTGAAGTAGCAGCGATCTTCCTTAGGCACTTGGTTGTTTGATATCTTAAGAATATCTTAGAACAATAATTCAATTGATGTTGCCCTAGATTGTAACAATCGATAAGATACAAACAGACTGAGAAAGTGCAAAAGGATTAATATACTACACGACTGCTGCAGTAAAAAAAAATATTTATTTAGATTATTTCAATTTGTTTGACATCTGATGTGTGATTTGCATTCTCTTCCTCTTCCTCAAGTTCATTCATATCCAACAACTCCATAGTACACCTGTAAAAATAAATCCAAATAAGAACATACATTGCTGTGATTTAATTGTATGATTATAAACCGCTACTTTGTTTATATTTCCAACAGCCCCAGTCGTCAGTCCGTCCAGTCTGCAGCTCGTCACTGATTGGAGTAGACAACCACTCGGAGCGGCGCGGCGTGGCGAAGAGGCAGCTCGACCATAAAAGTAGCCCGCCAAACTGATATCACGAAACACGAAACATCATAAATTCAGTGATTCCACTCCGCGATGGGAAAAATTCCCTCAGAGTTCGTCAAAAATCCCGCTTTATCCCTCGACCTGCTATGGAATATCCCCCTTTCCGCACTGAGTTGCTAAAAAATATGTACTTATATTAGTTGGTGAAAAATCAAGTATAGTTGCTCATAGGCGCAATTCAAGAATGGTAAGGGGGAGGGCAGTTGTCCCCCCCCCTTATAATTTGGATAAAATGTCATTGTAATATATGAAAAGTCCTAATAATCACAATCACAACCATTTTTGCTCCTCCAATCAAAATACTAAAATTACACTTTTGTCGGTGCTGAATCTATCTGAATTCTTTGTATTTAGATATAAATAAATATATTACATTGAACATTGGTTTCTGGTAAATATGTTTCTTTGCTGGATCATACTTTTACAATTAAGACTGATTCTCAAAATTATTCAGAAACAAAATAAAAAGTACACATAAATTTGGATAAACTCCTTTCGCTCACCATATGAAACATTAGTAAACAAGAAGTATGGTTGATATCAAAGTTTAATTTCATGGCTGATAATCAACATAGATGTATTAAAAGTATTATAAATTTAACACTGTTTATGATTGGCAAACTTTATAAAAAATTGTAGTAAACATCAAAAATTGTACATAATAATTAAGGGGATGTAAAAATGGAGGTCGTTCAAAATATCCCACAATTCCATTTTATCCCAAAGGAAGTTAAAATACCCCAAAAATGGGGAGAGAATCCCTTGAGTGGAAACACCTTATAAATAATTATCCTCATATTTTATTTTTTTAGTGAATTTCCTAAGGAAAAGTGAACTATTAGCATGACCCGCACGGTGAGAGTTTAAGCCCGGGAACACCATAGAAGTTCCTAACGTGACCCCCTGAACACGTTTTGAGGGGTCTCTAAAAATGGTATATATATGTATATATATATATATATATATATATGTGTGTGTGTGTGTGTGTGTCTGTAATGTACTGTATATATATATATATATATATATATATATATATATATATATATGTGTTCGCACTCTAGCGGTCGCAATTTTTTCCGATTTACCTCAAATTTGGTAGAAACATTCCTTTTTATAATCAGTTGGACAAGTTTGTTAGGAAAAACAATCGGAAAACTCTAACCCCCTTTTTGGGATTTTGAGTTTTTGGGCCCAAAAAGGGTCATAAAAGCCCCAAATGTACACTTATTGCACATTAACTTATTTTATGTAAGAATCCAAAGATTTTAAGCCCTCCCTCATCATTCTAGCACAAGTACATACCGAGTTATTAAAGAAAATGGTCATTGTCAAAATACAGTACGTTGTCTTATGGCGATTCTACACTGGAAAAGGCTGTTTTTCATATCTTAATATCGTTTTATCCCCCCCCCCATACCCCTATACCAACTTGTTATCCCGACAATACCTCCTTTTAACATATAATGTACAACTTTGGTATCCATTGGTCAGCGTGCTGCGTGCGATCTCGATTTGGTTTCCACTGAAACAGTGTGGAGTTGACTACATTATATCGAATGTTCAAATTGTCAGGGTTCAGATTTAAATCTTTTGAACCGTTAAACGTAATGCAATATAACTTGGCACATACAAATACTTATAACGACTGTTTAATTCCAATAAGGGGGAAGTCCCTCAGAGAATTGGAAAAATCTTCTAAAGTAAATGCAAACGCTATCACCTCAGTCTGCGTTGGCAGTTTGAGGTCAATATTATTGCATTTTGTTCTATCGCAGACAACTTATTTAGTAGCATGATCGTGTTTTAGCGAATTTCCCCTATAGGGAAGAAGTTATTACCGTAGTCGGCATGGTAAGACCTAGGCCCGGGACCATGATAACTTTTCGTTTTGAGGTTCCCAGACCCCAAAAACACCATTCGTTCGATACTGTATATATATATATATATATATATATATATATATATATATATATATATATATATATATATATATTTATGTGTGTGTGTGTGTGTGTGTCCGTGAGCACGATAACTCTCGTAAAAATTATCCGATTTTGATGAAATTTGGTATACACGTGTAAAGCAACATTTATGACTTTAAGTTCGAAAACCAGCCAAATCGCTCTATCCAAAGAGGTATTTTGGGGGGGTTTTGTACCCCAAAAATGGGTTTTTTGAATTTTTTATATATAATTTTGGAAATAGTCAAATTTTAGTTTTTACCATTGGATTCAGCTTAAAAAAATACACAATTTGGTATTTTGATCATTTTTCTACGTCAGTTGGTTACCGAGATATTGAAAGTGCTAAACACAGTACGTTGTCTAATGTTATTCTTATGGAGGAAAAGACAAATTTTATATCTCGCTTATTTATGAACGTATACTGACGAAACTTGGTATACGGCTTCATCTGGTTGTGGACCATTGATATTTGCTCAAAAAAACATTTTTTTACCAAAGGCTCCCTTAGCAGCAAACCTGCGTACTCAGCCCCATGTTATTCTTATGTAGAATAAGTAACGTGTTATCTCCCTTAATTATGAAAATAAATTAATGAAATTTGGTATGTGGCTTTACCTAAATGAGTTATATTGATATTTGTATAAAACCCCATTTTTTGTGTTCCTTCCTTCAGCAAACCTGCATACTCAGCCGCCATGTTATTCTTATGGAGAATAATTAAAATGTCATAAATCGTTTATTTATGAATGTATAATGATAAAACTTGGTATGTGGCTTTATGTGGTGTTAAGATACATATATATGCATTGGAAATTCGCTGAGTACGCAGGTTTGCTGCTACGGGGGTATTTACAATTAAACAGGATTATAATAAACTAAGTCTCGCATCACTATAAAATATGGCTATATTTAAACGTATACGGCACTTACATACACGATAAATATACATACAGTATGGTTCCAGAATGGTAAATAATTTTGTAATCCAACAGTCTCCGATTGGGCCTAATGATGATCAGTGTGATCGCCTTGTCCCATCCTTGACGTATATAACCCGGCTTGTAAGCATAGTATAAGTGTAAATATACAGTGTGTTCATTTTTTTATGCTCACCATTGGGATCTCGTAAACCTTAATAGTTACAAGGAAGGATGAGCAAAGTAGTGCGTGATTATAAACTAAATAAAATGGCGTAAATTAATCGAAAATATTCGACCAAACTGGTTTGCTACGCTCAAAAAAACATTTTTTACCAAAAACAAAAATTGCTTATAACTCTCGTATTTTTCTAGATACAAAAAACATCTCGGGTCAAAGTTGCGTGAAATTGTACGTAGAATTTGGATATTTAGCTTAAAATTAAATAATATACTCGGTTTCTGATATAAAATGGCCAAGTCTAAAATCTTTAACGCAAGTATAGTATTGTTATATTTTCATGTGAAAGAAATTCTTTTCCTGATTACAAAAATACCACATATGTGATATTTTATTCATAAAATCAGTCCATAATTTAGCAAAAACCTCTTTTTAGCAACTATATGATGGATATTTTGTAATGGCTCCAACATAAAAGTATTAAATTTATGTTTTACAGCTGATTTATATAAAACAGCTTATTAACGGAGAAATCAGTTGGAATTTTTCAATAACATGCTATTACAAAAACCTTATTTTTCTTAAATTGTTAAACAGCTAATTTCTCCGTGAATCACCTGTTTTATTTAAATCAGCTTTAAAACATAAATTTAATACTTTTATGTTGGAGCCAGTACATAATATCCATCATATGGTTGCTAAAAAGAAGGGTTCGTTGAATGATGGACTTACTTTATAATAAAATATCACATATGTGGTACTTTTGTAATCAGGAGAAGAATTTCTTTCACATACCAATATGAAAAACTATACTTGCATTAAAGATTTTAGACTTGACCATTTTATATCAGAAGCCAAGTATATTATTTAATTTTAAGCTAAATATTAAAATTCTACGTAAAATTTCACGCAATTTTTATCCGAAATTTTCATGTATCTAGAAAAATACGAGAGTTATAACTTATAAGCAATTTTTTTGTCAAAAACTTTTTTGACCGTAGCGAACCAGTTTGGTGGAATATTTTCAATTTATTTGCACCATTTTATTTAGTTTATAATTATGCACTACTTTGCTCATTTAACCTTCCTTGTAACTACTAAGGTTTACGAGATCCCAATGGTGAGCATAAAAAAATCAACACAGTATTTAACAGTGTTGTGAGACGTAGTTTATTATTTCCTGTCTACTAATAGAGACCTGTAATTTTACTTCACAGGCCTGTAATTACTTTCGTAATTATTTGTGCAGTTTCGTATTTCGTATTTTCCTGTGACTCATTGCGGGTCTTTCCCATAAGGTGACTAAAGATCTGTGCTGGTTTCTTCAAAAGTTAAGATATAGTTTTGATCTGCCAGGTTCATCGTCGAAGGGTTCCAAACTAAAGGCGGACCCACACTTTTAGAACAGTTTGTTGTATGTGCAGAGAATGCGTGCATACAAACAAGAGACGATCCGCTTCGTTTACACTAAGTTTTTGTTTGTAAGTTTTTTGATTAAGTTTTTGTTTTAAAAGTGAAAATACTATACTTTTTACGTACCGTGTACTTTCCTGTATTCTATACCTGTATTCTATTCTTACAACTGCGCCTGAAGTACTTTTATGATCTAAACTCACATCGATCTAATTCAGCTGTTTTTTTTGTTTAGCGAGTGAAAAAGCCTTTTTTGCTAGCATGCCTTACTTTTCCGCTCGCAGAACCATAAATCAACAGCTGTTGTAATTGTTGCTTTGGACCAAGCTAACTGACTCGGTGTTTAAAACCTTAATCCAAAATGGACGAAAGTGAATTTTTGTATTTTTGTGGTTTCCAAAATGGTATTGTATGACAACTCATGTATGTAATTCGAGCATAATGTGTCTTTGTCGCTTTCGAAAAATTGCCGTATCAGTTTTCTCTCAAGCAACAAAGACCTTTACTTTACGCTCTTCATATAGAAATACTGTAACCTATTTCCAGCATATGTTGATAAAAGACAATATTTGAGATTAGGTAGAGAATTTTACCAATCGGTTTTTAAAGCTAAAAAACCCCTAATCCCAAAGTTTAGGCAAATCCTTCCGCTGCATTCCGAAATAAATTGTACAAACACACCAACAGATATTGCTCGTTTAAAATGTGTGGGCTCTCTTCGATCTGTTACTAAAACCTGAATCCTGTTTATTCATGAAAAGGCCAACTTCAACTGATTATTAGCTGAAAGAAGGATAATAAACTCAGCACTCTATTTTCCAAAACTTCGTTTCAGTCTAAAGTACAACTGCATCATCAGCTTATTTGGAAGGTTAAAATTCACATCATATGCCTGTTGAAAAAGAAATAAGAAAGCAGAAAATAAGAGAACAAGGTCTAAAAAAGGTCTAAAAGTGAGTGATTGAAGCCATCAGATGTAATTTCTGTCATCTTTAGATTGTCTTTAAAATAAATTATGTATAACAATTTTTAGGCGTTCTTAAATGAATGCAACTGTGTGTTTTAAGATTGTCCTGGCCTTTTACATGACCAGATCTAAGACCAGGCATATAATGAGATTTCTATCCTTGCAAGTAAGCTGATGACGCGTCGAACTAAAAGTTACGAAACCTACGTAAAAAAACCCACAACACTGGATTTCTGAATAACGGTGAGTTCCTGTTGGCTGTTGGATCAACGAAACCATTGCAAGACATCCCAGGAAGAGTTCCAACCGAATGATTAACTACTCCCCAGCAACAACAGTGCTCTCAGTCTCAATACCGGTAGTCCGCGGTACACGACGGTACAGTTCCTACACGACCGCCCGCCGGGCATCAGACCAACAGACCAACAGACCTCGGACAGATCAGACCAATAACTCATCCCAACAATCGAACCGCGGCAATCGTAAACACCGAGTAGGAGCTAATTAATAAACATAGTGGCCGTGTAGTCGGCGTAGTCACTGCCCCCTGGGTCCCGGGTACTGGCGGACATGTGTAGCTGCCCTGGTCCAAGGGGCCGCCCGTGGCCGCCACAGTCCCGTGGTGTTCTCACACTACTCAACTGCGGCCTCGGTAACCACGACGTGTTTGTTGAAGTTGGGACTTAGGTGGCGATTTCGTTACAGGAATGTGAGTTGGATTTTGTTATGTTATAGCAAACATGATGATCATTTCCAAACCTTACAGAAAAAAGGTTAGATAGGTCAGAATGCTATAGCCTTACTTTCAGAAGATCGGATGATAAATAACAAAGGGTTAGATATGTTACATGGTCGCCTTATTATATTATGTGTTTCGCTTGATCGATCCTCATAACAAAGGGTTACAGAGGTTATATTAATCTCCTGAGGTTGGCTTGATTCATCCCTATAGCAAAATGTTACAGCCTTATTATGTTTATGGAAATTTTGTGAGGGACCGATCCTGCTGTACTCAGCTCATTGGGCTATTAATTATTGTTATAGTGCTTTCTAAGAAAAGGTCGACGTTAGATAGTAATAAGATTAGGACGGTTATCTTTAAAGATATAAAACAATCCCAATGGATTATATAGCATACACAAAATCAAAAATGTGTTTACATCACAGAGAGCGGTTTGAACTTCTTAGAGTACACAATCTATCCTCCGAAGTTATGGAAGAAAATCGCTATGCATGTTTTGTTAAACTCAGAACTTATCTTTAAAATATAAAGTAGATCTTACCTTTACGGGTTCGATAGATGTTTTACTTATTTATTCTATGTTTGCATACATGTCAAAGATGTTCTTCTATGACTGTTCTATCTATTGACTGACTGTCATTACTCAGTGGTCTTATGAAACACAAACACCGTTATGCAACCGAATTCGATGGTGAAATGTATTATAGTATATTATATCGATAGCAACACAGAGACACGCGTAACAACTGCCACTACAAGTAACAGTGCTGTATGTTGTATGGATAGCATCAACAACTCTACGACTGAAGTATATATTAAGTATAATATTTGACCATAGAATTAAATAAAAATATTCTAGTAGCCCGTCGCGGCTTCGCTCGAGATCACAGTACAACGTTATGTTTGGGAAGATAGTTACATTTGTTAAAACACCTGGGGGACCGAGCGTTGTTCGAAAAGCCAGTCAGTTTGTTCAAAATGTCAATAGTACTTACCTTCACGATTCCTCTCCAAGGCGAGCATATTTGCTGTGCTTTCTAGTATGCATAAATTATGTTTGTATCAATTTACAGCACACGGTAAATATGCATAGTTCAGTGAATGGAACGTTTGTCAGATGTTACTGAATGGTAGGTGTTAAATTGGTGGATTAGAAAATCCCGGAAGGCACGACTTCGACACGACTTGGGAATTTTGCACTGGCCACCGGAAGGAAATGATCTAGCAGGGAAGGAAAGGGTGGGACGGGATGAGGTATTCATGTTCTGCTAGGGGCCAAAATCCTAGGGAAGGCGTTCCGCCCTCTACAAATATGGAGGGACCAAAATGAAAGGAAAAGCTTTAATGGATAGCCAAACCAAAGGACCACCCACATGATCATCTACTGTACCCAATGTCGACTTCACAGCTGGTATCTGAAATTTGTCTTGGGACGAGGGAGGTGAACAAATTTAAAACTTCGTCTTGATCATTTTGGCTGGGAGGGTATCCAATATAACTTTGTTTGATCATTACAAAACACAAATAAATGTTTTAACCTATATCTTATACTTCTGTAAGGTAAGGCATGAAAGGGTTGGAACATGTATTGTCAACCTTAAGTCTTCACCTGTGGGAAAATAGGTTTGTATGAGTAATATTTATGGCACTAGAACCCATAAAAAGAGAAATTTCCTTTCACTTATGCAAAGTAATAAATATGACTGTATCGTAAATTTCGTTAAGTACTATTTGGCTGAAAGCGTTGGTGTGTTGAGACATCATGTCATACAGAACAAAACTTGTACAGATTTGCTGATAGTTTCCAACTGGTAATCTGGTGATGTAATAGTAACTCCCTTTATACGGAGACATACACAGTTAACACGAACCAAGGAATATTCGATTACATTTGACTCAAAAATGAAAACAGATCAATTACTTGTTAATGACAAAAGGCTACACATAAAGTTGTCTGGAAAGTGTTCCTGTTACATACCTTTATCCCCTCCATAGATCATGAAATAAGTTTGAAACCCTACAAAGACTAAATAAATAAAACACTACAGAAGCAGGGCTGACACAAGGCGATTACTATATTATTATATTGTTTTTTGCCCCCCCCCCTACGGCTGCCTGGGGCAAAGAGCCTCGGTTACCCCCCCCCCCATCCTCGTGGCGGCCCTGTACAGAAGGCCGACCATAACAAGAGAAGGGCATCCCCTTTGAGAAGAGTAATGTTTGGCTTGGTAACGCTTCGGTAGCAGCGCCACTAGTCGAGTCGCCGAGAGGGGACACAGGGTTGGGTGGGAAGTGAGGAAGTGTACCCGAACACACCCCCTCTGAGCGACCTAACGCCACTAGCGTTCACAGCGGCCGATGACCGAACTAGCCATTTTAAATGCCCCGATAACATAGTATACAGCCTTTTGTAGCGTTTTATAGTTTTCTGTGCCTTAGGCAACAAAAATATTCAATGGAAAACAAAATAAAACTATTTTTACCCCCAGGACGTACACACTCCAATATACAGGGCCTTACTACCATATCTCCACCCGACCAGATCCACATTTTACCACAATTTCACCGTCACTTAGCGAAACCAGCGAAGTCCGGTACAGTCTGCACGCAACAGCTCCCTACTGACAAAGGCAATTACCCGAGATTAAATTGAAAATACTCCCTTGCAGAAGTACCGGCGGTGGACGGTATGGTCGTCTAATAGGGGAGTTATAGGGGCAGCGGCTGTCCTAATGGGGGCACTAAACAATCGCCAGCGCACACGGTGATGTGCAATTACAAGAGTGGAATAAATAAAGAAGGAGCGGCTCGGACACCTGCTGACTTGGCAGGGAGGCGCTAATAACTCTGGGGCCAGACGAGCCGGCGCCGGCCCAGCGTCCTGGGGACGGTGATCCTTGGTACGGCGTGGTGGTGTCTGCGGGTAGCGATGAGATGTGGGCAAGAGGTGTGGTGACTACCACGGGTCTAGGGACATAACCGGGTCTTTTAAGTTAAAAGCTCGTCGGTTTTGTATAAATTTCTAAGTAAAATAATCCAACTGTATCTCCAAACTTAGTCACCTATCAATATAGCACCGAGGAGACCGAGCCACATTCGTGATTCGATTAGTTTCGTGGGTGAAAAAGATGTCCTCTATATGCAATATTTATTCAACGGTTTTAGTCACTTTTTTCAAGAAATCATTTGTTGATGCTTTACCTTGTGTAAGTGCTACTTTTACAGTTCACTTGTTAATTTATTCATGCTTCTTTTACCTTTGTTTGAAACTCTATATGCCTGATTTTCAAATTTCCAATTTTTGGTTGAGATTTTGTACAAAATTTAAATAAAGCCCCTAGTTCCAAAATGTTAACAAAATTGTTCCACTGGGTTCCGAGATTAATTTGTCAAACTAACAAACATTACTGGCATTAGATTTGAATTTTTTGTATACAGACTCTTATTAGAGTTTAGGATTTTGTAAGGAAATACCCCCGTCGCAGCAAACCTGCGTACTCAGCGAATTTCCAAGGGTAAGTATATAAATGTCTTAATACTACATAAAGCCACTTTATTCATATTTGATAATTGCCCCTGAACTGGTAAGACTTATGCAAATAGTGGTTTTATATTACCTTTCCGTCACCAGTTCTGTAGTATCGTTTATTTCACGACCAGGTTTCGGTACGAAGTTGTACCATGATCACGTGGAAGTCGTCCGAGACTCAAGCTTTGATTATGAAGCTGTCCAGTAGACGTTGTCGAAAGTTAAAAGAGAAAAAATACACACACCACGAAGAACACACGCACATTGTTACACTTAAACACGAAAAGATTATAACACGTGATCATGGTAAAACTTCGTACCGAAACCTGGTCGTGAAATAAACGATACTACAGAACTGGTGACGGAAAGGTAATATAAAACCACTATTTGCATAAAGCCACTTACCAAGTTTCATAAAAATATATTCACAAATAAGCAATATATACAATTTTAATTATTCTCCATAAGAATAACATTGAGGCTGAGTACGCAGGTTTGCTGCAACAAGGAACACAAAATGGGTTTTTATACTAATATTAATATAACTCAACGAGGTGAAGTCGTATACCACTTTTTATTCATTTATATTCATAATTAAGGGAGAGAGAGCATTTCATTATTCTCCATAAGAATAACATGGGGACTGAGTACGCAGGTTTGCTGCTACGGGAGCCTTAAGCAAAAATTAGTTTTTTGAGCAAATATCAATAGACTACAACGAGATGAATCTGTATACCAAGTTTCGTCACTATACGTTCATAAATAAACGAGATATAAAATTTTTCTTTTCCTCCATAAGAATAACATTAGACAACGTACTGTGTTTAGCACTTTCAATATCTCGGTAACCAATTAACGTAGAGGGATGATCAAAATACCAAATTGTGTGCTTTTTTAACCTAAATCCAATGGTGAAAAATAAAATTTGACTTTATCAAAAATTATATGTAGAAAATCCAAAAAACCCATTTTTGAGGTACAAAACCCCCCCCAAAATACCCTTTGGGATAGAGCGATCTGGCTGGTTTTCGAATTTAAAGTCATAAATGTTGCTTTATACGTTTATACCAAGTTTCATCAAAATCGGATCATTTTTACTAGAGTTATCGTGCTCACGGACACACACACACACACACACACACACACACACACACACACACACACACATATATATATATATATATATACAGTTTCGAACGAATGGTGTTTTTGGGGTCTGGGGACCTCAAAACGAAAAGTTATCATGGTCCCGGGCCTAGGTCTTACCATGCCGACTACGGTAATAGCTTCTTCCCTATAGGGGAAATTCGCTAAAAATAAGAAAGACATTGTGAAATTTTATCTTATGCTGGTTTCTTAAACGTACGACCTAGAACATTGAAACTTGGTACATTCTTAAAAAATTAGTTGGGGAAGACCTCTACGGAGCCCTTATTGATTTGATACCCTTATTTCTTTCTTAAACATGACCTTTAAGTACAGTACCAATTTCTAAACTTTAAAATGAATAATCACTAGTGGCTTGCAAGGGATATAGCTTCTAACATATGGTTTTTGTTTAAGTGGGTAATCACAGCTGATCATTAGTTCATTTTGCTTATTAATAAAAATACTGTGGTGTTATTTCCATAGGAAAATCATTGGATCTTTGAAGTCCAGTGGGGCGTAGTCCACGTAATTTTTGACATTTCTGATATTTTTCCCACCTTCCTTGGCCCTCAAGCTTTAAAATGAATCTTCATAACCTAACTTAACTTCTTCCTAGCTCGAGATATTTCGTGGGGGCCGATTCGCTTGCGGAATTAAATATATAGATTGTAATTATATATAATATTTTGGTAATATAATTAGGCAAGAAATGTAAACGTTGCTACTGATTAATCCAGAAAACAGTACATCTAGTAAAACTAAAATAGTACAAGCCACTAGTCGGTGAATAAAGTCAAGCAGAACCATACTTTTAAGAAAACCATAAGTCTGACACCATGAGGTCTCGGTGAGAAAATTGTAGAAATAATACTAGCTTTTTGATTCAATTCCCCCTAAGGACAAAATAAAATCAAAGTTTCAAGTTAAAACATATTTTAAAATATTGCATATTGATCAGCTGTTTGATTTGATTTCAATCTAAAACTGAAATCAGGTGAACAAGCTAAGCTGTAGTAAAAAGCTAGTTTTATACAGGGTGAGTTTCTACTCGCAACATTAACTTCGCCAGTGAGTTCTCCTTACAAAAAGGAACAAAAATTGTCCTATGGAGCCATGTCTGATTCTCAACTGTTTGGCTGTATTGGGGAATTTTGTATTTTTTCAAACTGACATGACTTGGTCTCATTAATTGAGCTATAAAATTGTAACCAGTCACTATAACCAATTTTAATTATTACCAATAGGAAGAGCATTAAATTTGCAACAAATCTGAGGTTTAACTAAATAATAATTGATTGAAAACACCAGGTAGTAACGCAAATTATGCAAAAAATACGTTTAAATAATGTTTTCATTTCAATTTTAATGCCCCATTTCATCACCTAACAGTTATGCTGCGTGATGTCAAGTTAAATGAAAAACTTTCTTTTTTAATAACCTTTAAAATTATGTGCTATAATAAGGTGTTGAAAGAAAAAATACAGTATAAATACCTAAATATTTAATAAAAAACTTGTTTTCATTTATTATTTTGCTCTTTCAAAGTTACAATTTGCTGTATCTTTGAATGTTGTAAAATCAGCTGTAACTGTTATTAGAATGAATCAGCTGCTATTATTTTGTTTAGCTAATCAGCTGGTATGAACCAGCTGTTGAAAACATCCATTGTTGATTAAATTGTTGTTTTCATTTAGTGTATTACATGTTTATACATGCGTTTTTCGTATTGTGTGGATTTAGTATTTTACTATGGAACCTTTTTCTAATCAAGAATATGCTGACATACATTTAGTGTACAGATTCTGTTCCTGTAACGCAACTGAAAGCCGTCGCGAGTATAGTAGACGTTTTCCTAATAGAAGACTTCCTAATGTTAGAACCTTTATTAGGGTACATCGATGTTTGACCGAAAATGGAAAGTTTCCCACTAATGGGCTTTCAGTTGGCAACGTTGTGCAAGATGTTGGCGTGGAAGAAGCTGTGTTGGACTGCGTAGAAAGAGATCCAAGAACTAGTACTAGATCTATTGCTAGAGAAGTGGGGGTGAGTCAGACGTTTGTTTCGAAACTTTTACGCAAAGAAGGGCTACATCCTTACCATTTTACCAGTGTTCAAACTCTAGAGCCACGGGATCCCCCTCAGAGGCTGCGGTTTTGTAGATGGATCCAACAGAATGATCGTGGTGATTTTTTAAAGAGAATTTTGTGGACGGATGAGTCCTCATTCACGCGAGATGGTGTTTTCAACTATCACAATGAGCATTATTATGACATTGAAAACCCACATCTTGCCCGAGAATCGAGCAGTCAGACTAGGTTTAAAGTAAATGTGTGGATTGGTCTGATTGGTAACCATCTTGTAGGTCCATATCTTGACCTACCTACGTCACTAAACGGCGTTCAGTACCTTCAGTTCCTCCGAGATGATCTACAAGAGCTCCTTGAGGACTTGCCACTGAATTTGCGCGAGCAAATTATTTTTTAAACAGATGGTGCACCCCCGCACTTTAGCCTTGATGTACGGGAGTACATCAATAGTACCTTTGTTATGTGGATTGGAAGAGGAGGGACTGTTCCTTGGCCTCCACGGTCACCAGACCTAACTCCAATCAATTACTATGTATGGGGTTTTCTCAAAGCAGAAGTCTGGCGTACCTCTGTACACTCTGCAGAAGAAGTGAGGCAGCGAATTGTGAGATCAGCTAATCATCTTCGGGATGAAATAAACTTGAAGGCTTGTGTAAGAGAACTGAGGAAGAGGGTCCGTGCGTGCATCAATGCTAATGGTGGACATTTTGAAAATTTATTAAAGTAACTTTGTTAACCAGCTGTACGTTGAAACATACTTAAATTTATTAATTTCATTTGTTGTTTTTGTAAATAATAAACAAGGTTCTTATTAAATAATTTAGGTATTTTTACCGTATATTTTCTTTCAACACCTTATTATAGCACATAATTTTAAAGGTTATTAAAAAAGAAAGTTTTTCATTTAACTTGACATCACGCAGCATAACTTTTTGGTGATGAAATGGGGCATTAAAATTGCAATGAAAACATTATTTAAACGTATTTTTTGCATAATTTGCGTTACTACATGGTGTTTTCAATCAATTATTGTTTCGTTAAACCTCAGATTTGTTGCAAATTTAATGCTCTTCCTATTGGTAATAATTAAAATTGGTTATAGTGACTGGTTACAATTTTATAGCTCAATTAATGAGACCAAGTCATGTCAGTTTGAAAAAATACAAAATTCCCCAATACAGCCAAACGGTTGAGAATCGGACATGGCTCCATAGGACAATTTTTGTTCCTTTTTGTAAGGAGAACTCACTGGCGAAGTTAATGTTGCGAGTAGAAACTCACCCTGTATAACAGCGATGGAAACAACATGTCAGTAAGTAACGGCTATGTAACGGCTTATGTCTAGGGTTGTTGGATGAATTCACACACGTGTGAGACCCCAGTAGAATCTGACAGAAACAGAATGTGTATTGAATTATCATTGGGTTGTCACGCACTCTGTGAAATTTGAACGGTGGTCTCATGTAAAAGAGAAATCAGCTGATATAATGTGCTTTTAGCGAATTTCCCCTATAGGGAAGAACCTGTTAACGTAGTCGGCATGGTAAGACCTAGGCCCGGGACCATGATAACTTTTTGTTTTGAGGTCCCCAGATGCCAAAAACACTATTCGTTCAAATTTATATATATATATATATATATATATATATATGTGTGTGTGTGTGTGTGTCCGTTACCGCGATAACTTTTGAAAGAAACACCCGATTTTGATGAAATTTGGCACAAATGTGGAGAGTAGCATTTATGACTTTAAGTTCGAAAACCAGATCGATCGCACTATGGGAAGGGGGTTTTATGGGGTTTTACAATTTTCCAAAAATCGGTTTTTTGCAAATTTGACCCCAAAATGTTAAAAATACTCAATTTTGGTTGTAGCCATTTTATAGAGCTTAAAAAAACAAATAATTTAGTATTTTGAATCACTAACCTAGGTTAAGTGGTTGCGGAGAAAATCCAAAAAAACGTGTCCCATGTTAATCTTATGGAAAAAAGGTTTTTAGATTTTTCACAGATAGTTTTACTAAAATCTTCACATTTCTGTTTATTAATGTGTTTAGCTCAACAAAACAAACATTTTGGTGTTTTAATCGTTGTTCTACGTCCAACCGTTGCAGAGATATTCAAAGTGCTAAACACAGTACGTTGTCCAATGTTATCCTTATGGAGAAAATAAAATTCTATATCTCGATTATTTATGAATGTATATTGATGAAACTTGGTATTTGGCTTCAACTAGTTGTGGTATATTGATATTAGCACAAAAAACAAGTTTTTTGTTGATAGTCCCCGTAGCAGCAAACCTGCATACTCGGCCCCCATGTTATTCATATGGAGAATAAGTAAAGTTGTATATCTCCCTTAATTATGAACCTACATTAAGAGAACTTGGTATGTAGCTTCACCTGGTTCAGTTGTATTGATAATTGCAAAAAAACACATTACATATCTTTCTCGTTGCAGCAAACCTGCGACCTCAACCCTAATGTTATTCTTATGGAGAATAAATAAAATGCTATATATCACTTATTTATGGATGTATTTTTGTGAAACTTGGTAAATAGCTCTATATAGTAGTGAGTCATATATATATATATGCATTGGAAATTAGCTGAGTACGCAGGTTTGCTGCGACGGGGATATTCTTTGTTTGAATCGTTTTGCATTGACGGAGCGGACGCGGGGTAAGAGGTAATGTGAAGAGGCGTTGGAATTATTGAAAAAAATCTTCTATTGTAATGGCGCATTCAGACTTGGTAATTTGGTAATTTCACCGCTAGAGATAGCCATGCAACCCGGAAGTCAGCAGTATCCAAAGCAACTTTGGCTGTGAATATGCAGCAGTGATTTGGGGCCTAAGAGCTCATATACAAAGACTTCCATTTTTCAAAGAAGAAGAATTGGAGGAATCGGCAAATTCTGTTCATGTGCTCGCTACTCCAAGGCTTTTGATCTGCTCTACTTTCGATCTATTTACATCTTGGAGTCATTTATTATTTTAAAAAAGAACCAGCTAATTTTTCACGAATGTTTACCATCTTCTAATAGTAATACCGCGAACAAGCACAATTTTAACATATATACCAACCCAAAAATCAACCTTTTTCAAATATAATTATTGTATAATGTTTTCGATAGCCTTCCGACCACTCTGAAACAAGAATGTAATGTAGTCACCGTCAAAATAAATGTAAAAAGGTTCTTAATTAAAAGTAGTTTTTATAATTTTAAGGGTTATTTTGACAAGAAATATGTTCAGTTGTATAAAAATGTTTGTAATGGCGAATGCAAATGCAATTATTTTTTTTGGAGGCCATAACGATTTTTTAAATTCGGATTTATACTCTTGAGTTACGCTTGAACTTCCGAAATATTGTCCTAAAATAAATAAACAAATGGTTTATAAATGGTATTAAATGGAACAAAATATTAGTTGCAGCACTTTTAAATTTCAGAGAGTGACGTTGCCGCTTGCATTTGCTTAACTTGGGATTTAAGACTGCCCTGCGGTCGCTTGCATGGTTATTTTGTTGGATTTTTATAGATATACTTTATTATTGGTTGCATACGAAGTTTTTATTGCGAAATAGTCTGAATATACCTAATATTCACTTAAAATTTTGCACTTGCACACTAAGTCTTCTTTCGGTACGGTATTACAAGATCGTAAACAGTTCATATTTATTATCCGTTTTTTAGACGTTTCAATTCATAGTTAGTGTTAACTATCTTATGTTCAATAGTAAAAAAGACAAAAAATGGTAATAAATGTAGTCCCGCAAAAGTCTATGTGCAAAATTAAAATGTCAAACAATGAAATACTAAATATTTTCTTATTTCTCAAAATAAAATAGATCTCCTTCAAAACAATTTGAACAATTATTTTACAATTTTATCTTAGTATTCAATCCTACTAATATTATAAATGTGAGAGATTGTAAGTTTGTTTGTACGTATTTTTGTTTGTTTAGATATTTTTGGCTCGATCACACTCTAACCACTGGACTGATAGAGCTGAAATTTGGCAGAGAGGTACTTGATAGTCCTGGGTAACATATAGGCATATTAAAGTTTAGAAACCCCTATAGGGCTTTGCCCCACGGCGGTTCAAAGTTCCCATGTATTCCTTATGGATATTATTTTTTGTTTCAGCTGGTAAAAATACAAACAGCTGATCTTGATTCGTAGTAGTTCCATGGGCTAAAATCAGAATGCAGCACACACAACTGTTATTGTTTTTATATATAACTAGCAGTTACCCGGCGCGCGTTGCTGCGCCCAAAACTTTGAATTTTTTAATTACAGCTGTTAATTTTGTAAACACTAAATTTCTAAAACCTGACACTGCACCCTTGTATGCCCTCTGGGTCGGAGCCCTTTGGACAGATTTGCACTAAACTTCACACAAACCATCCTTGAATAATGCTTAATAATGCCTGAAAGTTTCATTACAATCTGTCGAGCGGTTTCGGAGTCCATAGGCTACATACATATATACATATATACTTCCTCTTTTATAGATATAGATTCGCGGGGCGAAAACCTGCGGGTAACATCTAGTTGTATATATTTACATCTTTAAAACTACAAATGACCTCCTTTTAACACGGTAAAAAATCCTGAATAATCATATGGTACACATATTTGCAAATTTCAAATGTCATATATGTACTCACAACCTAATGTATATGTAGTATATGCACTCACTTACTACTAAGTTTTATAAAAATACAGGGTTTTCATAAAATAAAGGTGGGGTTTAGTTATTAAATAAAAATAAAACGAGAAACTTACAAAAAACTATTTATTTTTTTGAATTCCTGACATTAACAAGATTTGTTTACATATCTAATACAATCCAATGTGGCCACCATTTGTTGCTCTACAGACATCCACTCGATGGTCTGTTTCAGCCCACACGTTGTACAGCATTTCTCTTGTTACAGTGGAGACTGCATATCGGATTCTTTCTCTCAAGTGAGGCAAATTTAGATTTTTTGCGAATAAACGATGTTCTTGAGATACCCCCAGAAGAAAAAATCACAAGGAGTCAAGTATGGGCTTCTCGGAGGCTATGCTACAGGGTCACCTCTGCCCATCCACCTGTTTGGGAACTTAACACTTCAAGGCATCTCGAACAATGGTTTTATAATGTGGAGGTGCTCCATCTTGCTGAAAATACAAATTATTTACATTTTACATTTCGTCGAGTTGAGTAAATAATAGTTCTCCAGCATATCCAGGCAAACATTCCCATTGATATTTTTTCAGCGAAGAAAAATGGTCCAATCACTTCTTCTTTGGACAGACCACACCAAAAGTTAATTTTTGGCGAATCTGTTTCCTTCTCAAAAATTTCATGAGGATGTTGAGATCACCAAACCCGTACATTGTGCCTATTAACACATTCATTGGTGTAAAACGTGGCTTCATCCGATAAAAATAACATAATTCAAAAATGATTCGTTTTCTGGTATTTGGTTCAACACAAACGTAGCAAATCCTGCTCTTTTAAACATATCTGTTGAATTGATTTTTTGAAGAAGTTGAATTTTGTATGAATGAAGATGGAGCCTATCGTGTAAAACATTGTGAAGTGTACTTACTGGTTTTCGTAATTCAAGACTACGACGAGGGCGGGATTTTTTGGGACTTCTAATACAAGATAGTCTTATGTTTTCAACTGTTTGGTTTGAGACTGGTGGTCTACCCCGCCTACTTTGCTTTTTAACTGATCCAGTTACTCTGATGAATTACTGATGAATTGCTTAGTCCAATGTCGAATGTTATTTTCATGAGGTGGAGCTTTATTAAATGATCTTCTAAATGCCCGCTGCACTAAAATCACTGACTTTAGTTCACTGAACAACATTACACACTTAGCTTTCTCTTGATAAAAAAACATGGTTTGTACAGAAAACACAACCTGAAGTTTATTTTAAGGAATAAGGTTACCAATAAGCACAACAATGAACACAGCTGTTTTAATGAATGTAAACAAACCCGTTTGAGCTACCGGATGTAGGGGTACCAATATGAAATGTTTGATTTGTCTCATAGCAGTTTTATAGACAGTTAAAACTCTACCATTATTTTATGAAAACCCTGTATATATTTACAAGCGAGATATGATATGTTATTTATTCCTCATAAGACTAAGTTCGTAGGTTTTCTGAAACAGGGAGCTCAAAAATGGGGCTTTATTTCAATATCAGCAACGGACCACAACCTGGATTAAGAAATATGAATGAATATAAAGTTGTAAACGAACTATATTTTTGACATCTGGGGGGCTAAAAAGGAAAAGTGATCATAACTAAATCACAGTGTAAGACGCCCCAGTAGCAAGACCGTATTTTGAGGCGAATATGAATGAATGATTACCATGCTAAATTTTAACTATCATTAGTGAATTTCCTTTGGAAAGTGAACTATTAGCATGACCCGCACGGTGAAACTTAAGCCCGGGACAACCATAGAAGTTCCTAACGTGACCCCCTGAACACGTTTTGGGGGGGTCGTTCAAAATTTTATATATATATATATATATATATATATATATATATGTGTATATATATATATATATATATATATATATATATATATATATATATGTGTGTGTGTGTGCACTCTAGCGGTCGCTTTTTTTGTCCGATTTACTTCAAATTTTGTAGGGACATTCCTTTCTATAATCTATTGGACAAGTTCGTTGGGCAAAACAATCGGAAAACTCTAAACCCATTTTTTTGGGATTAATCTTTCAAATTTCGAGTTTTTGGGCCCAAAAAGGGTCAGAAAAGCCCCATATGTAAACTTAATGCATGTAAAAAGATGGGGATTAGAGAGGCGAAAGTTTTAAGCCCTATCTCGTCATTCTAGCATAAATATTTACCGAGTTATTAAAGAAAATGTGGATCGGCTAAACACAGTACGTTGTCTTATGGGGGTTTTACACTAGAAAAGCCTGTTATTCCTTTGTTAAAGTACTTGTATTATCCCCAGCAACCTCACGTCTACTTTTAAGCCTGTCTGGACCTTCTCCTAACCTTATAATGCGCAAAATTGTATTCCCAGCTTTGCAAGTAAATGAAACCAGGAGTATCAGAACAACCAAAAAATCAATGTTTTCAGATTTCAATAAAAATTGGACAAATGTATGTTTTTACACTGATTTTGGGTTTTAAAAGTTGTTATGTGGAAATTCACTTCCCTCACGTCAGCGTGCTGCGTGCGAACTCGTTTGTAATTTGTTTTAGCGAATTTCCCCTATAGGGAAGAAGCTATTACCGTAGGTGACATGGTAAGACTTAAGCCCGGGACTATAACTTTTTTTGTTGATGTCCCCAGATGCCAAAAACACTATTCGTTCAAATTTATATATATATATAATAGTGTTCTATATATATATGTGTGTGTATAACTCCGCGATAACTTTTGAAAGAAGCGCCCGATTTTTATGAAATTTGGCACAAATGTGGAGAGTAACATTTATGACTTTAAGTTCGAAAACCAGATAGATCGGTTTATGGGAAGGGGGTTTTATGGGAGTTTAAAATTTTCCAAAAATTAGTTTTTTGAACTTTTTACCCTAAAATTTTAAAAGCACTAGATTTTGGTTATAGCCATTTTGTAGAGCTTAAGAAAACAAACAATTTAGTTTTTGAATCATTAACCTAGGTTTAGTGGTTGTGGAGAAAAGTAAACAAATGTGTCCATAAAATTTCCCATGTTAATCTTATGGGAATACGGTTTTTAGATTTTCCTCAGATAATTTCACTAAAAACTCCACATTTCTTTCTACAAATCAGTTTAGCTCTACAAAAAAATCATTTTGGCGTTTTAATTGTTGTTTTACGTCCAACCGTTGCAGTGATATTCAAAGTGCTAAACACAGTACGTTGTCCAATGTTATCCTTATGGAGAATAAATAAAATGTTATATTTTGATTATTTATGTATTTATATTGATGGTATGTGGCTTCAACTAGTTGTGGTATATTGATAATAGCAGAAAAAGGTTTTTTGTTGATTTTTCCCGGTAGCAGCAAACCTGCATACTCGGCCCCCATGTTATTCATATGGAGAATAAGTAAAGTTTTATATCTCCCTTAGTTATGGACCTAAATTAATAAAACTTGGTATGTAGCTTCACCTGGTTGAGCTATATTGATAATTGCAAAAAAAACACATATCTTATCTTCCTTGTTGCAGCAAACCTGCGTTACTCATTTATAATGTTATTCTTATAGAGAATAAATAAAATGCTATATATTACTTATTAATGAATGTGTTTTTGTGAAACTTGGTAAGTGGCTATAGCTAGTAGTGATACCCACATATTTGCATTGGAAATTCGCTGAGTACGCAGGTTTGCTGCGTCGGGGGTATTTTCAGTATGTTGTGCAATTATAATTCCATTAGATGTGCATTAAAAAAAGTCGAACATCACCACCTCGTAGTGTAGAATGGGTGAGATGCCTTGTGTAGCCTTGTTACTGACAAAGTCAGACTGATTCCCTAGCCAGGATCATTAATTAATTCATGGTCTCGGGCTTAATTCTTAACATTCTACGGCAATAGCTCATTTTCGGAAAGACTGATGGTTAACATAGCTTGATGTATTCTCGAAGTTATCATGATGCAACACAGTACAATTTTAATACAATTGGTTGAGTTTATTCAACTTATTTGATTAAACAGTCATAATCTGTAATATAGTGGTTTAGACTTGATTACTGAAGAAATTACTTTTTCATAAAGACGTAGCATTGCCTGTTATTGCGCCTTCTCATGCTCCCCTGAGGCGCAGCGACACTGAGGACGGCTTAGAGTGGAGTTGACTACGTAATTAGCAGTTAAATTAGCCTTAAACTCTTAACAGTTAGGTTCTTCCTCTCTTTGAACATTCCCAGTTCAATCGTAAAATCTAGGGTTTCCAAAATTGATTAAATATGAATAAAACGCTCTCTTCGAGCAGCCAATCTTATTAACCTCTCACCAAATTACTTTCGTCTTGTTATTATTAAAATGTATACTAATTGGAGTTAGGAAAGGCCCTTGGTCTAGGTACTAATTGTTACAATAGTACAGGATTAATAGATTGTCCTTACAAATAGAGGTATTACACAAAGTTAAGTAGGTACAAATAGTGGAAGAGACAGCAATTGATTTTGATCTGGGGAACGACGTACCGTACTACAATTAATCAGTCTCTAAAATATAACGTTCTAATTCGATATACAAGTCGTCTTGAAATTTGTAATATACCCGGCACCTTCGTATGCTGTTTCATTGATTTGCTACATTCTCTCTCCATATGCTCAATGCTACATTTTAAAAATCACTTGTAATTTTTTTATCAGTATGTTGTGCAATCATAATTCCATTAGATATGCATTAAAAAAAGTCGAACATCACCAACTCGTCAGCCCAAAAAAAGAGAACAACTACCTCATACATTCCGCATTAATTTAAGAAGAACGAACCGGGAAGTATCGGTATTTCTAGAGAATCACTAATGTATCTGGGGAGAAATGGTTGGTCAATTTGACTAGCTCGATCAATTTAGTTTTCTTAAATGATCAAGTTTTCTTAATCATGTGACTAAGTTTAACTTAATGTCCCACCTTATCATAAGACTTAGTGAGATCACATAATAATAATAAATACATCAAATATAGTTTTGTTTATTTTAATTTGTTAGTTAGATTCAAATCTTAACAATACACATTTCTGGTTACAGGAATAATTTCGGACTTCACGTCAAGATCGAGATGCAGCTGGGAAATGGAGACTAATAGTTAGTTACCTTGCCCAGGAGATCTGCTGAAATAAACACCGTATAATGAAATTCCCAGTCACTTAACGTCGCAATCGTCCAAACATAAACCGCGCCATGTTCCCACGCGTCTTGAGGTCTGTGTTAATATATCTGTCGGAACGGTACCACCACACGTCGGCTCCCGCAACCAGGCCGGCGCCATGATACATGCGCGGCTAATATATATAGAGACACTGCTGATTTGTGCGGCCGCGCGGCTATACGCTACAGCACTACAGCGCTCTACAAATGTTTCACAAATGATAAAGTTCTCAGGGAGACGGTGGATTTACGGCCCCGCAAACCCCGGATCCCCGCCGCCGCCATCCTCTTTTTACCTAAAGAATCTCGTTCCGAACCTCGGTAGAGATCCGTATTAATCATACGGGGACGATATAGAATTTATAACGATAATAATAAAAGTCTTTGCTGCGATAACTCTGGAATAACGTCCGCGCGGTGATTTAGAGTCGGAAAAGCACGTAGCGAATCCACTGTCAATATACCGGTGAAATAATGAAGCAATAATGAGCGCTGCGGCGGGGGGCGCCTGCTGGGCGAGCGTCCGCGCACTCAAAATACCCCATAATTCCTAGCGGCGCTCTTAAATAAATTAACCCCGGTGGATCTTAATCCACGACTCGGCGTTATTGTAATATATAAGGCGAGGGATTTATCTCGTGGACACCCTATTGATATTTTAATTAAATAGATTCCGGCCGCGGGAGCATGTGTTCGGTTATTTGGGAACATTTGTATACGAGGCGACGACTGGGCTGGCGCGCCGGCGGGTGATGGATGTTGGATGTTAGATCGGGGAGTAGGAAATCCGGCGGAGCCGCTAGGCACGTTTACAACGTGGGATCTTGAACAGGTCATCGGAAGGAAAGGAAGTAGCAGGAAAATAGGTGAGAGAGATGAGGTATTCATGATCGGCCAGGGACTACTATCTTGTGGAAGACCTTCCGTCCCCTGCTGAATGGAGGGACCGGTGAAAGGGAAGCTTGTCATAACAGATAGCCAAAGGAATACCCACATGCTATGACATATTCATTTGCTGTACCCAATGTCGACCTCACAACTGGTGTAACCAGTCTGAAATTCGTCCTGGGACCGGCGCGCGGCGGGTGCGATAGATACGCGATCGGGTGGAGAGCATGGTATTCGTTGGCATGGGACTGGAGTTGGAACAGGTGCTGAAGCGAGACATAATAAAATAGTTCCATGACGAATTAGTTTTAAAACTACACCTCTCATGACATAATGGAATTTTGATTATCCTTAATAAGAATTGTGCTAAAAGAGAGTTTACAATTGTAATTCTAAACTCGATTTGGAGTTGCTTTTGACATTATTATGTAACAATCAATTTTCATTTGAAAATAACTGACCTACTGTTTTAGTTGTTTACTCTACGACTTAATTTTTTTACAATCGTAATACAGGGTTTTTTAACTCGCTTTGTCACTCGAGTGCAGTTGTAACATAATATGCGCATCACTACTGCATTACAAATTCGTGTCTTGTAGTTTAATACAGTTTTATAGTTTTATACATTAGCTACTACTGTTTATGTGCACTGTACAGTTTATAATCTTTAAAATATTATTTAGAACTTATTTAAAATTGTTCTTTGACAAATATGTAAAAATAATTAAGGAAAATTAGGCGTTTGTTAAAAGAAAATTAGTTAAGTGGTTGAAAAAGTGAAGCGTATACGCTATTTTAATAGTGGATTAGGTAGCCTATAGAAAAATATTAATCTCGGAATTTTATTAAAATGTGTAAACAAATTATTTGACTAACACTTTTTAGCGAATTTCCCCTATAGGGAAGAAGCTATTACCGTAGGTTTCATGGTAAGACCTAAGCCCGAGACCATGATAACTTTTCATTTTGAGGTCCCCAGATAATATCTAAATCATATATACAAATTTGTAGTTATGTATATATATACACATTTAAACGAATGGTGTTTTTGGCATCTGGGGACCTCAAAATGAAAACTTGGTAAGTGACTTCACTAAGATGAGTTATATTGATATTTGCATAAAACTCCATTAATTTGTGTTCCTTGTTGCAGCAAACCTGCGTATTCATCCTCAATATTATTCTTATGGAGAATAATTAATATTTTAAATATCGCTTGTTTGTGAATATATTTCTTATGAATCCTGTTAAGTGTTTTAATGTGTTATGTTATATATTCATTAGAAATTCGCTGAGTATGCAGGTTTGCTGCGACGGGGTATTGGTTCTCGTGATCTTTGGAATTGTGTATGAAAAGTAAACAAGTTTACAAATACTAATAATAACGCTTTTGGCAGTTTCATTCTTACTTATGTTTTTTATTTTTACCTAGACGTTTAAATGTTTGACTAATGTACTTAAATTAGATGTAGTAGTAAGCTATCATATGATTCACTGTTTGTTTTTAATTTTTGTTTTGTTTACATAACCTTCCTACCGATGAAGATGTCCAAAGTGGCATCGAAACGTCTAGGTAAAAATAAAAAACATAAGTAAGAATGAAACTGCCAAAAGCGTTATTATTAGTAATTATAACAATGGCTTACTTAAGTTTAAGAATTGAAAGTTTACAAATGTAAAAAATTATTTAAAAGGGAGCTCCAATCACGGTACATGTTTTTACTTGCTTCTGCCATAAGACTAATGTTAATTTTCAAACCCCGTTTGTAACTTATCATTAAAAATCATTGGTTTATGGCTCATTTTATAGAGCAATAATGATTTCAGTGAGGAGAATATTAATATCCCAAACAGTTATAGTCAACCTATAGACACAATGTAAAATGTTGAATATTTTTAATTTTATTGAACGATTACTATTTTAGATATCAAACGTTTACTCGCTGAAATTTGCTAGGTATTTGTTTTTCCTTTAAAATGAGACATAAAGCACGAATTTTGAGTAGTTTGTTGAGGAGGGGCAGGATTTTAAAGTTAACATTGGTCTTATGGGAGATGCAGGTGACACCTTTTATGAAACTTCAAACACTTCAGTACAAAACGACAAAACATTGATTAAAAACTGTGTCCCGTCTTTTGGCTCAGTTATCTTCTGGTTCTTAATTTTTCTGTGTATGTATTCAATTTATTTTGTTGGTGGCTATACTTTTCCGATGACCAATTAGTCTTGATTTTTATAAAAGATCACACACGAAATATTGAAATATCTGTATTTAATGTGTCGTCGTTAAGACTACATAACACTAGGGTTTACTTCTTTCGCCGATAGTGGAGTATACGTAAATTTAAATTAACTTGTTCCTTATTTCCAAGGATAGCAGTTTTAGAGGTTAATAGCGAGGAGAGAAGGTCAATGTGACGCTGGTTTTCCAACTGCTATGGGTCATTCTTTCTTCAACAGCTGGCCATAAATAAACCATAGCCTAATTGAATCGTAATAAATTATTACACGTTCAAAAATTGAGAAATTTCTGGTCTTGACGTGCCGAAACCCGAATCCTGGGCAATACTTATGATGTTTTGGACTAGAAATAGCATACAATCATATTTTGACTTATAAAAACAACAGTTATATATCACTTAAAGTTAAAATTTGAATATCATTACTGTAAGGACAAAAAGACACAACATTATGGATTCTTATAGTTTTCCCTTAAATATTATGGTTTTAAGATATTAAGCTTTAAAAAAACTGGTCGCTATGTTGAAATGGTACAAAGTATGAACTTGATACTGTTACCAAAATAGGTCTTATTAATCGTCATAAATTTACTGAGTTTTAAGTTCGTACCTTAACATATTAGCAAAGTTATGATTAATAATGCCAAAAACACATAATAAATAGGCGGAAAACTAAGCGTTTTAAATTACAAACATTTGTCTTTGTTTTTTAGCGAATTTCCCCTATAGGGAAGAAGCTATTACTGTAGTCGGCATGGTAAGACCTAGGACCGGGACCATGATAACTTTTCGTTTTGAGGTCCCCAGACCCCAAAAACACAATTCGTTTGAAACTCGTAAAAATGATCAGATTTTGATTAAATTTGGTATAAACGCGTAAAGCAACATTTATGACTTTAAATTCGAAAACCAGCCAGATCGCTCCATCGGAAGGGGTATTTTGGGGTGGTTTTGTACCCCAAAAATGGGTTTTTGATTTTTTACATATCATTTTTGAAATAGTCAAATATTAGTTTTCACCATTGGATTGAGCTTAAAAAAACACACAATTTGGTATTTGTATTATTCCTCTACGTCAATTGGTTACCGAGATATTGAAAGTGCTAAACATAGTATGTTGTCTAATGTTATTCTTATGGAGGAAAAGACAAATTTTATATCTCGCTTATTTATGAACGTATACTGACGAAACTTGGTATACGGCTTCATATGATTGTGGTCTATTGATATTTGCTCAAAAAACAATTTTTTGCCAAAGGATCCCGTAGCAGCAAACCTGCGTACTCACCCCCATGTTATTCTTATGGAGAATAATTAAAATTGCATATATCGCTTATTTGTGAATATATTTTTATGAAACTTGGTAAGTGGCTTTATGTAGTATTAAGACATTATATCTCCATTGGAAATTCGCTGAGTATGCAGGTTTGCTGTGACGGGGGTATTCATAAGTAATCATATCTTGATGGATTTTTTAACACCCTTCATATTTCCTTGCATTCGTATTGTGGAATGCTTACACAATTCATTAAGGAAATGGAAGCAATACATTATGGAATCCTGTATGCCTTTTCGTGTTTCAAAGTGACCCATTTTGTAGGGTTGGTGTTTATAAAGTTAGTTTTATCAATGGCTGCTTATATTCATGTCAAGTTCAATACGAATACCGAAACTGTATTTTTTCAGTCCATCCTCATACTTTAATCCGTCATAAAACTTCCGTTCACAAGCTTTCAAATCTTCACTTTGAAGTTCTATTACTACAGTACCTCATTACACAGACACAAGTTTTCGCCTTGTAATTTTAAAATACCCCCGTAGCAGCAAACCTGCGTACTCAGTGAATTTCCATTGCATATATATGTATCTTAATACTACATAAACCCACATACCAAGTTTCATCAATATACATTCATAAATAAACGATTTATGACATTTTAATTATTCTCCATAAGAATAACATGGCAGCTGAGTATGCAGGTTTGCTGAAGCAAGGAACACAAAAAATGGGGTTTCACACAAATATCAATATAACTCATGTAGGAAAAGCCACATACCAAATTTCTTTAATTTATTTTCATAATGAAGGCAGATAACACGTTACTTAATCTCCATAAGAATAACATGGGGCTGAGTACGAAGGTTTGCTGCGACGGGAGCCTTTGGTAAAAAATTGTTTTTTGAGCAAATATCAATGGTCCACAACCAAATGAAGCCGTATACCAAGTTTCGTCAGTATACGTTCATAAATAAGCGAGATATACAATTTTTATTTTCCTCCATAAGAATAACATTAGACAACGTACTGTGTTTAGCACTTTCAATATTTCGGTAACCAATTGACGTAGAGAAATGATCAAAATACCAAATTGTGTGTTTTTTAAGCTGAATCCAATGGGAAAAACTAAAGTTTGACTATTTCCAAAATTATATGTAAAAAATTCGAAAAACCCATTTTTGGGGTACAAAACCCCCCCAAAATACCACTTCGGGTAGAGCGATCTGGCTGGTTTTCGAACTTAAAGTCATAAATGTTGCTTTACACGTTTATACCGAATTTCATCAAAATCGAATAATTTTTACGATAGTTATCGTGCTCACGGACACACACACATATATATACAGTTTCGAACGAATGGTGTTTTTGGGGTCTGGGGACCTCAAAACGAAAAGTTATCATGGTCCCGGGCCTAGGTCTTACCATGCCGACTACGGTAATAGCTTCTTCCCTATAGGGGAAATTCGCTAATAGCATCACACACTGGTAAGACATTGTCTATATAGTCTATTGGGAAAGGGGAAGGCTATACTTGATGATTTAAGCAAAAGTAGAAACTAAATAATCTACCTTTCCATTTAAGAGATTGTTTATCCTACTTCCTAATAATATTATAAATGTGAAAGTCTGGATGTATGTTTGGATGTCCTGTAAGATCCAATGCAAATCTTATGGGAGGATATTTGTAGTTCCATCACGCATATACTACCGACCGCATATACTGGACCGATTAAGCAAAAATTTTGAAAATAGCTTATGTAGGCCTTTTACATTAACATATAGACCTGATGATGTCCACATCCAACCTCAGGGCTTTACCCCACGGATCCTGTAAGATCCAATGCAAATCTTATGGGAGGATATAATTTATAAAATTACCAGCTGTAGATGTTTGTCAGTTAGGGCAAAGGAAGTCATATTATGGTAAAACTGAACAAAGATTTGATAGTGCTGGTCAGAATAATATTTTTAATGTGTTTTAATCCGTCGCGAACGAAGCCACGGGTAACAGCTAGTTGTTTATAAATACGACAAATTTCTCTATTCAGAATAGTTAAATAACTATACTAGATTTCCCTAATACATAAGTTGATAGTGAAAAAGAAAAAGTAACGTCAATGAAGTTGATTCTAAGAGCCTTTTTGGATGTATCATGGCAATGATGAAAGTAATTGATTTGTATACGTATTTAAGTAAAAATTTAAAAGTTAATTTTTCCCCCTTTAAAACAAATGCATGATAATATTATATTAATATGGAAAGTTTCTCACGTAGTCGAAGTTTCTGCGTGAGGGATGATCTTTAAAAAGAATCAGAAACAATAATGCACTCCTATTCTGTAATCTAATACTAGCAATACAACACATAGTTTGTGTTTTCATAATTTATCTCTGAATCGATCACCGGAATAATTTTGCTTAAACTTTGGGTTAAGAGGTTTTTGGGCCTGAAAGATCAATTTGTGAAAACCTCAACCCCAGAAAAACTCAACTTTTGTTTAAAAACTGATTTGAAAATTGGAAATCTAGATTAAGCTAGTTTAAACACTGGGCTTATGGGGTCTTAAATCAAAACCAGAATAATCATAATAGTTGTTCATAAAGTGCTCTGGTTATGTGTCGACATGTAATTTCCTGAGAACAGTGACTAGAACCATTAAATGACGATTGCATATAGAGTGGTCGTACCCAAAATGAATCAAATGTGTATGTAACAAAAATACTACCTGAAGGAACATTCAGTAACCCTCAATAACTAGAGTAACCCTAATATACAGAAAATCGGCAAATCTGCTCATCATGAGGGGGGCGGGGCGGCGTGGTGACAAATTACTCCAGGTATTTTGAACATCCTTACTGGCCTTCTGCGGGCAAAGCTTGGTCTATCAGGTAGTAAATATAAAGTCTCTATAAATTGAAATAATAAATAAAATACAAAGGGGGTGAGACAACTGACTGTGTTATTCAAATACCTTTTCCTCTTATGTTCTGTCGCTATTATACAACTACTTAACTTAGGTAAAGGAAACAGCTGTTAACAATGGGTAGATAGATTGTTTATTAAAGGAATTTACATATGTTTGGACTATTAATTATGTGAAAGGGACTAACAATTATATTACAATCATAGGGACTTTCTAAAATTTGAATTAATAATTGAATTACAATAATGGTGGCTTAGCTCAATTGGTATGCACAAGGGGTTCTGTCTCAGGGTGTAGTTGATCGTGCCGGCAAAATTCCATAAAACTCTTGATATTGAGTAAATAAATATTATAAAATAAATTAGAATTGATCTACAAGCCAATGAAAAACGAATTTAATATTAATAAAGGTCTAATTAGTGATCTCTAATGAATCTAATGAAAGTCACTGTTGGTATAGTCTTTGAGATGCTATAGGATTCAAAATGGTTGCCAATAAACAAAAGTTCTCTAGGCTATATTTAAGGTCCTGGTATTCCCTCAAAGTTTATATATGGTAAATTTTGATATGCTGTAAAAGTAATAGCCTATTTTGGATTCAAAGTTTATGTCTAAATATTTTAGTAATTCTTGAAGTAATTTATATTGGTGAAGTCTTGAAGCTTGTAGTTAGGCCTACTAAATGAAACAATCTCACCACTTCAGCAACATATTTCTTCGCTCAGATATTATTAATTATTCTTGAGGTGGCCAAATAAGGGAAGTAACTGATCTGGGCTCCGGTGACTATAAAAATATTAGACTGTTGATGTCTAAATACTATTTTAAATGGGAAATTTAAATGAAATTTGGAACAATGCCCTCCAAACATCTAACACAGGCCATGTCTTCTCCAGGAGTCTCCATCACCAGGTGCTTTCTCTGTTGATTGTTATAGGGTTCACAAAACTAAACACAAACACTAATCTTGAGCCCAAAGTTACTTTCTCTTCTGGTTATAAAATGAGATCAATTTTGAATTTTAAATACTTAGGCTATATATATGTGATCTGAGATAATTGTACAGGATGAATCTTTAAATTAATTAGATGTTTGGTAGGCTATTGTGAATTATAATAAAATATCTATTTATGGGATTAAATGGTTAATAACTAAGTGAAATATTCAGAGGGATGGAAAATTAAAACAATACATAATTATTATATTAAATTATATTGATACATCATTGGGAAAAGTAACGCATGGGGACAAACAGGTATCTTAACATATTGAATTATTGAACAGGGCACATATGCAAAATATGATTATTAATTATTTATAAATGTATGAAAATGTGATGAAAATGTTTACATAAAAAGTGAATCATTGCAAAATGCAACGTAAGAGCTCATTGTAAGATCGATAATACCTTCCTGAAGTGAAATACTGATTTATTAAACATCTCAAATATTTTGCTATATGACGAGGTCATATATTAATCCTAAATCGGAAACATTGTTTAACAATAATTATTAAACATGTATTTAAACATTATTTTCACCATACTACGCTGTAATCACCTGTTTTCGGAACGTCATTTGAATCCGAAAGTAGAATTCCCCCCCCCCCGAAAGTCAGCTGATCTATTTAGCCAATGTTGCCATTTTTTTCAAGTGTACACGATGTTACCTGGTTAATACGTGTATACTATTTCGTGTTCTTTGGTTGAAACATTGGAAAAAATAACATCAAAATTCAAAACATTGTACTATCGATGTTTTGTTTATTGGTTAACTGTTTTTAGTCCGAGATTGCATGAGGCCGCTCATGTTTTATGACTGATCACATTTAACCCGTTAATAGTTATAGTATGGTCGAACGATCGTCTCGGTCATAAAACACGATCTCGGGCCAGCAAAACCCCACTTTCGGCCCGTTGTGCGAAATATACTATTATTTAAATCAATGAACCCTCTAATATGAGAAATACGAATCTGTCTGAATTGACCTTCGTGTAAACACATGGTGATTTTGCAACAAAAGGGAAAGCTGAAAGGCCCCGATGTTTTATTTTAATCATACGACGTATAATTCCAATCACAACGTTTGTTTTTCTTTCCAGTTCATTAAGTTTTACTTTTGAAATATGCTAAGGTTTACAGAATTGGTAAATTTAATGTTACTATATAAGTTTGAAACTTCAATTCTACCATTGAAAATAGATGAATGTACCTTTCTTTCTAGCCATGATACAATATGTTTGTATTTTCTAGTGCGTCAATAAGAATATCTAGTAGTATCTGTAATTCTAGGTAGGTATGATAAAATAATTATACAATAAAAAATCTAAAAAATGTGGTAACTTAGAATATTAATGAACAGTTATTATTTGTAATACACAAATTTTTCTCACTGGAATTGGTATGTTCATTTTTGTTATTCTTAAATCAATGATTTTGTTGTATAGGACAGATTCGCAGGTTAAAATCAGGATTTTCAGCCAAAGTATAGTACTTAAGAGTCTTCATCACCGGAAGTTGCTGGACACCAAAGTAGTGGTGAAATACGGGGGAGGCATCACTTCCGGCGCTTTTTCCCCATGTTATTCTTATGGGGATCAGTTTTTGGACCGACACCCGATCCCGCCTATAGAGCTCCCGCCTGCTGGCCTATATTAAATATACCCCTGCCTTAAATATATTGTCCCCATCCCCATCCCTCCTCTATATTTTTAAAAATTAATTTTCAAATTCTAAAAAACTATCTTTGGTGTTTACTGTCCGATTTGTCTGCAATTTGGATATGTTATTGTCCTAGGCAAGTGTTTTAATAAATTTCACTTACATTTCCCAAATTAACTATTACGGTTGAATTAAAACTGCCAACTATTTACTGACTTTTGCACCCTAATTTCCGTTTTGACTCTTGCCATATTTTGACCCTAAAATTCATTTTAATACATCCTTTGCAGAAATCCACGAGTTCTGGCTACTTGGGAACCCGAGCCATTTGACATATAATAAATCACCCTTCCTCCTAATTACCTTCTCTACCAAATACATGTCTTTATATTTAGTCTTTAACAATTCTTCTGTATAAAATCCTCCTTTGATTATATTGCCATTTTCATCTTTCAAAATATAAGTCACAGGCTTTGTTTTCTTAACTTCTGCTATTGTAAAAAGCTCTCCCGTCCAGTTGGGGGTATATCCTTTACTAAATACATGTTTATATTTAGATATCCTTACACTATCACCCACCTTATATTTTGGCTTTTTAACTTGTACTTTAGATGCTAACCTTTCGTGTACGTCTTTAGAGTTCTTAGCACTTACTTGGTTAGGTTTCATCCCTATGGATCTATGTACTTTATTATTATATATCCTTATTAACTTTGGAAGTAAATCCAACCACTTGTAACTCCCTTGTGCACTAAACTCTCTATACAACCAATTCTTTAAAGTTCTCTGGAACCTTTCCACAATAGCCGCCTTAGTTGTAGAGTAAGTGTGGTAGTGATTAATATTTAGAATTTTCATTAGTTTGGTAAAATGTTCATTAAAAAATTCTTTTCCGTTATCAGATTGAATATTTTTAACTCCCTTTGGGAGAATAGTTTTTATAGCTTCTGTGACTACTAATCCAGTTTTATTCTTTAGTGGAGCAGCATAAGCTTTTTTAGAAAATGTGTCTATTAAAGTTAAAATATATTTATTCCCAGAATTCTCTCTAGCATAATTCCGCATATCTATTAAATCTATTTGAACAGTTTCGTTTATACCCAACACCTTAAAAGACCTTCTAACAAAGTTCTTTCTCGCGGGCTTATGCAATTCGTAAGCAATTTTTTCCATTTTTTATTCTTTATTTTTAATGTTAACGTATCTGCCAGTCTCTGTCGTTTCAAAAACACCTCCATTGCTACCAACTAACATACCATCACTCATTCTTTGATATACATAGTTTTTTGGCAAATATGCCCCTCCATCTAAAGTCTTAAATCCGCTTAAAGACGTAGGGTCTGCAACCAACAATTTAGGATTGTACATCATCAAATCGATTTCATTATTGTCTTGCATAAATTTATTAGTTTTATTGTTAAACCTTAATGCGTGTGATTTTAAACAAATATCAAATTTAATATTGTCTTGTCTAAAAGTTTTAATATTATCGTCATACCTCAAAACCTGCGACATTAAACAAACATCACTCCTATCTTTGCCTTCAGGTATATTTTTTATTAATTTGTCCTCTGCATCCCACATATCTCTATCTAATGTTAATACATTATAATATTTATCCCCCTGTTTTATTATGCTTTTCTCACCTTTTGTTAATATTTGCTTAACAACAGCCACATCATTTGGCAATGTCCCAGGTAAAATGTTTGTTAATTGCTTATTTTTACCATCAAATTTAAGACCGTCTAAAGTCACAGTCTGATGTTTTGTAACACAATCGTTCTCATCAACAGCGGGTTTAACACGAACTAGCCTTTTATTATTAAAATCCCAAAAGTTTAGATCCATTTTTGGTACTTGAGAGACGTTTACAACATCATCGCTTTCTTTACCAGCCAACAAATTACTTATTTTTCGCTTTTTGGCATTCCAAACATTTCCCTCCGATTCCAAAAATTCATAATTATTTTTGTCTTGTACAAAGACACCATCTTTTCTTATTAAAGTTTGCTCTAATGTGGGTACATCGGTTGAGCTTTCACCTCGTTTAACATTAGTAATTTTGCGTTTATTAGCGTTCCAATTATTATTCTTGGATTCTAAAAACTTATATTTAGTATTACCTTGTACAAAAGCATCACCTTTCCTGGTTAACGTCTGCCCCAAAGTCGATACATCGTCAGTAAACTCCCCACCTTTAACATTACTAATTTTATAATTTAAAGCATTCCAACAATCATCTTTTAGATTTAAAGTAGTTTCTTTAAAACTTCTAGCTTCTGGTTTACTATATGGGTTATATACGCGATAAAATTTATCTATCATATTTTTATTTAATAAACAATTCCACTTTCCCTCAATTCTTCTATGATAGAATCTATCTCATTATCCACTCCAGAATTTCCCGCCAATCGGCTTAACCAAAGCAGTCTTAACCTATCTACAAGCTCATTAGGATCGTCCCAATAAACATAGTCTATTTTATTACCAGTTACCTGCCTTAAACCTTCACCAACAGTCTTAAACAGGGGTTTAATTATATTAAGATATTTAGTGTGTTTATTACTTGACATCGCCGCACCTGGTTTATAACCCTTTAAATGTGCATTTGTAGCTTCCAAAATCTCTTTATAATTTTGCAAATCAGCCTGACTATAGTTTACGGGTTCTTTTAAAGTTAACAATTCCCACAATCCCTTTGTCCCTTTATAAATTTTTTCTCCAACTGTAACATCATCATTGGCAATTTGAACTTCCTGATTCCCAATAAAAAATTTATTTCCTTCTCGCCTAATACCATATGTGGTGTCTGTCATACTACTTCTACTAAGGTAATTTCCTAAATAGTCTGATGCTAAAAGACCAAAATCTAATTTGTGTGGTGTTATTTGTGTTATTCTTGGTATTCTAGACGGGGTCTTTTCTAAAATCATTGGGAGAACTGGCCTCTCTGTTTTTGTGGCTAAATTTTTTAATTCTTGCAAAGGCTCTATTAACGGTTGGAATGTTTGGAACCTCTCTTCAGCCTCTAGAAATTTACCACGTTTTAACGCCCTATATTTTTCTCTTATTTGTTTTGCAGACTCTACCAATTCTTGTTGAATATTTGTTTTCATTTTATTTACATTTTATTTATCTCATTTGTCAATGGATTATACTCAAACACCTTATCGTGTATTATTAGGCAATATGCAGATGTGTTTGAAGGGACGTTTTCTGCAGTTTCAATTTCTAATTTAATATCTACAACCCCCTCTTTGATTGATTCATTCTGCCTAGAACAATCTATTACAATTAGAGGATATTTCTTTATAAAGTCAGCTCTGTTAAACATAGGATCGGGGGCGGTGTTGTAGTAACTCTCCCTAAACCTCACAAACATCTCATAAGCTTTAGAGGCATCTCCATTTTCAAAGTCGAGATTTAAATCACTATAAGGATAATATTCAGAGTTTAAAAACACTTTGAGATTTTTCAATTTACAGTGATCAAATTCATCAGTTCTTTTTCGTGCACTGTTGTCCCTACCTGTTTGGAAACCAAATATAACATACCTGGGCTTCTCCAAACTCGAAGACGTCTTAACTGACCATGTATGTCTCTTGGTTTCGGGGTATGATGGGAGTTCGTGTAGCTCCAAACTTCTAAATGCAATTTGCAAATTTTTATTTTGCAATAACATCTTTTGTAATTGAAGCTTCTCCCCATCAGATGGTACCACGTGCGGCATCACCCACTGAATCGATTTAAGTGTAATTTTAGGAATAGGATCGACACCAGTTGGAGCATTAGATGTTGTTAATATACAATTTAAGTCGTTTTTGGATCTTTTCAACACCAATTCTTGTTTAACATTTACTAAAACCTTATTAAAATCCTCAAACACACCCATTAACAGCTCTAACGAGACACAAGTACTAAACTTGCCGCTTTTATGGAACTCCTTTAAATTTTCATCAGAATCAAATGCTACATTTGACAATTTAGTTGTTTTATTGTAAGAGCACAATATTTTCATAAGACTGGAAATTCCCGGATTTCTTACAATATCTATTTCTTTACCAGCAACTTCGTATCTAATTTCGTCAAATAAGAATGCAAATGCATTATTTATAAAATGTCCTTTATCATGATTCTCTATTTCTCCTTTAATATACAGATAACTCCTACATGGGAGTGTTAGTAAATCTTGATTATTTATGCATATTCGAATTTCATCGGAATTATTTATTGCTAAAGTGTTGTGTGGAACATAGGAGTGATTTGTAATTTTAACCAGGCTATCATCGTATTGGAATTTTGCTGCAACGTCTAGAAAATCTTCCATTTTTATTAATAGAAAATTTTAACTTCAACCCAATTGATCGCAGAAACCTGGCATTTTGCACACTCAGTCCGTTCTTGTAAATTCTCATATCTTTTTTATATGACAAGTAATTGTAGTTTCTTCTTTATTAAAGTCAATTGGCTTGTCGTGTTGATCTGCAAATGTAATGCTAACAACATCTAAACTTCTCTTATTTACAGGGAAGTATATAATATTTCTGGGAACCTCAATAATCTTGTAGCCCGGAGGAGCTTCTGGGTAAAAACTATGTATGGTGTGTGATTTGTCACCATTTAAATAAGACCCATTCGCAATATTACATTTTACTCTAATCACATTTACATTATTTATGTTGATTTTATTTACGGATTTAAACGCAATATCTGGAGTAGAAAATCCTTTAAATCCCAATAATTCAGACCCTAAACACGGTTTTGTAAAATCAAACACATGGCCAGAATGTAATGTGGCTTTCATAGTTTTATTATCGGCTATAAGTACAAAATCTGGGAGTTGCTTTTGAATTTCCTTCGCAAGCTCAAACACTTCGTATGTACCTTCAGCAATTTCAATTACATTTGGAGCTTTGTGATCGTAATAATACACATCCTCACCCTCGTCTATAGTTAATTTTGTGTCTTTAAGTTTATTTAATTTTGGAACTAGCCCTTTGTAAAATATAAGTTTGACTTTTGTATTAATTAATGCTACTTTATTTTGTATAATAACTTCAACTTTACCATCTAATGCCCGGTTTAATTCGTCAATTGTGACCTCCCCTTTTGGGGTTGTAATTTTGTGCATTTTGTAATATGTCAAAGTATTTAGAGGTTTTTTAACATTAAATATAGAATTATAACTTTGAAAATCTACCAGTCCAATTACATAATCACCATTTAATTCTATAGGAGGAAAGAACACCGACTTCAACTCTGGCTCTGTGCCCGTAAATGTTATAGTAAATGAATCCATTTTTATAAACTAAAATTTTTCAGAAATGATAAACATAAAATTCCACAAATGGAACTGTTTAAATCTTGTATTTGATCAGTTGTATAGTAAATTTTAGATGGTACAAAATATTCAATTACCTCTTTTGGAGGCTGTATTCCGAAAGGGTCAAAATATATTACAACATCTTTATTTTTACGATATGCTGTCCAATGTGTGCCCCTGTCACTGTCTAAATTAATAATTCCACATTCTCTTACTTTTGGTCTCTGTTTTCTTAGCTCGTTTTTTAGGTACACTCCTCGAAAGTGAGGCACGTCTCTTGCTGCCTCTAACAGCTGAAAGTTGTCCATCTTTTTTATTAAATTTTAATCCCATTCCCATTTTTGCCTTAGCCTTCATCAAATTTGTCACTGCATAAGCTGCTGCTTTTTCGGCCAGACTGGCGTCCTTTGCCGAAACCCTAGTCCAAGCCTGGTCCGCTAATCTCATATCTGCCTTGTTCCGGGCGGCTGTATCAGGATTATTCATGTAGAATATGTCGTGCTCTTTACAATAAGAGTCTAGCTTATTTTTTGGAGGTACATTTCTGGCTAAATTTTCACGTATATTAGTTGCTGGACCACAATATGAATACGACGGGATGTGGAGGGGGAAAGGAAGGTTGTTTATAAGGGTATTTAACAAGCCACGGCCTCTATATGGCTTTAAGAATAATCCCTTACCTTGGACCGTTTTACACTTTCTCTTTGCCATTTTTATTATATAAAAAAATTAACAAACATAGCACATAAAGAAAATACACCATTATATAAAAAATGTCATTTATTCAACAAAAGAACAAATTTAAAATAGCACATAAAGAAAATACACCAAAGAAGTTGGGCCTATTTCCTAATAATATTCGCTGTCTTATAATAGGGCCCAGTGGTTCGGGGAAGACTGTTGTAATTTATAACTTAATTGTAAAAAAACAAGGATTAAAGTTTACAAATTTATATATAATATCCAAATCTTTAGAACAAGAAAAATATAAAAAAATAATTGAAATATTTCGTCTGTGTGATGAAGTTAAATTACACACATATTCAAACTGTGAAATCACACCAAATGATGTAGAATCACACTCAATAGTTGTATTTGACGACATAAATAGTCCAAATATCACACAATTTTTCTCAATGGGCAGACACAAAAATATTAGCAGTTTTTACTTGTGTCAATCTTACAGTAAAGTAAACAAACATTTACGTGACAATGTTAATTTCCTAATATTATTTAAACAAGACGATTTAAATTTAAAACATGTGTATAACAATCATGTGGGAAATGATTTTTCATTTAACCAATTTAGAAATCTCTGCCATCAGTGCTGGGACAGGTCTAAATATGGCTTTATTGTAATAGACAAGGAAAAGCCAAAGAATAATGGTAAATACAGATTTATGTTTGACCAATTTTATAGTGACCAAGGGCAAGGGTGTTGATGCCATCCACAATAAACCTCTTGTCGTCATCAAAAGAGAGCACCTTTTTGTTCATCGTTAATGTTTGCAGATGGTGGTTTGTGGATTTAATTCTTGTAACATTCTCGTAGTAATCTTCTCCGGTTGCAAGACAGTGTAAGTAATGTTGGTGTCTTAAGAGATGTTTAACTGTAGCGCCGTCAGCTCCTTTTGCCTTTTTAACCTCTAGCTGCTTTTCTTTTTCGTATAACCACTGTAGAGGAATGAAAGAGTATAATTTTGGCCTTAAACCACAATATTCATACATAATTTGACCATTTAATTCGTCTTTAAACTTGCCCGTAACTTTTTTGTTTTTATCAGAGTATAAGAAATGGTCTTTACTGTATGCAGAGGTGTCAAAACGGTCCAAGTCGCTTTGTATTTCCTTGTAAAAGTCCTCTGTTACTATAGAATAAAGAAGGCTGTCTGTGTCTGTCATTAAGAACTTTTTATTCTTAAATTTTGACATATAATTATAGTGGAAATCATACATTATTACTTTGCTGATATCCAAAATGGTCATTCCTAAATATATTGGTTTATCAAACTTTACAATTAATTTATTTAAATGCACAGCATGCAAGTTGTTATCGAACTTTTTGCTGCAGTCAAATCTTGGCTTTGTAACATACTTTGTTAACATAGACTCATCTACAAGATGTATATCACGAAACTTGCGTTGGTTCATAATTGTTCGACCAAAGAGACTGTTATTTAACAGTTTGTAAAAGTCTTTTTCAAAATCATGTTCAGCTTTTTGTCGCTTTTCAATATTAAAATTAATATAGGGTGCGAGCCATTTTGATTGTCTGAATTTTAAGATTCTGTGGTATTTTGTAACTACCAAACCCAGTTCTTCGTATTTTTTTAGTGCTTTATAATGTAGAATATATTTGGTTTTGTCATTTAAGTTTGGTATTAATTTTCCATTCATTTTTTCTGGTGCGAGCGGGTAGTCGTTGTGCAAATCGTGTAAACTTTTATCGTATTTTAAATCAACTTCCAAAATAAATCCAAAGTTTTCATTTTTATTGGCTTTATAATCTTTCTCGTTTGTCCATCTAAAGCCATCAACGGGCAACGACTCGCACATTGCTGTAGAGTATAGCGAGTTGCAGTCTAAGTATACAAGATAGGTGCTTTCTTGATTTGGGTCATAATGTTCGCCCATGTACTTATTATTGGCTTTAGCGTAGCGTGTGGAAATCATGCTTACACCGCCTCTAATGGCATGTTCTATAAACAAATGCATGTCAATGTCACTAAATAACTGTAATTTTATGCCGGTCATTCTAAGACACGCCTCCCATGTTAGTCCAGGCAGTGAGTACATGTGGACAGGGTCGAGTTTATAATCCTTTAAACTCAAGTCCCTAAATGTCTCAAACACATCAGCCAATAACAACACATCAGTTTTAAGGTATAAATCGTGATATTCTTTTAAATTCTTTATATTAAAATGATTCCATACGTTTTTAGCATGTTCATATTGTGCAGGAGATATACATTCTTTAGTTAGGCTGCTGTAAAATGCCTCTATGGGTGGTAGGGGCTCTAAAAACTTTTCTGGTCCTGTCATGTATTCGTATGGAAATTCGCCCTTGCGTTGTAGTAGTGGATTGTCTATAAATCTAAATGTATTTAAATTGGAAGCTAATTTGCTTAAGGGAAGAGACAGAAAGTTGTAGGAATCCAAAAATACCAAATCATCAACAGAGAACGATATATATTTTTCCATGTCCTTGGCTATGCAATTCAATTTGCGATTGAGTTTTCCCAAGTGTTGCATTATTAAATGACCGTCATAGTTTTTAAGGTTGTGGAAGAATACTGGAATTTTCTTGGTTACTTTATAGTTTAAATTGCAAGCGTTGTGGGAGGGTCCTCGGAATTTGCCTGTTAGATGGCAATGGTCGCGCACTTTATCACCCAGTAACAGTTGTTGGCATATGTGGCAGTGTGTAGAGTTTTGGAAGGATGCCTCTTGCTCTGCAGTCATTACAAGGGGAACATATACTTCCATCTGACTTTTAATAAAGTCATAAGTTTTAAATAACTTTTCGAAAAATACATCCATCACATTTTCACCGCTGTACAACTCTTCGTAAATAATTTTAGAGTCTCTCACCACAACATAAGCAAATCCAGAAGGAGTGTGTTTGCCGCAGTTTATAAAACATTCGAAATCTGCATAAATCACAAAGGGAGCTTTAAGTTGATATTTGTAATTCGTAAATTGTAGTGTATCTTTTTCAGACATTTGTACTCTTTGAGCATCAAAGGGTTTACAGTGTGTTGTGTGACGTTCCAATATATCTTTGGTGCCAAAATGTTGCAAACAGAACTTGCAAAAATATTTCTTATGGTCATATTTTGTAGACCGCAACATTAACTTGTCAAAATCACGAATTAAACAGTAATGTGATTTCTGACCGTGTTTTAGAAGCAGCAGATTGACGTGAGTATTGCCGTTTAGTTTAGTTGTTCTCAGTGGATATATTGTTTTTCCTTCAATTCCATATACATTAACACTTATGTTATTTTGTTTTTCAAATTTATCAATGTCAGATATTTTTACTGGATATTTTATATTTGTCATATTTAACTGGCCCTCATAGGGTTCGTAGTAAAATACTCGATTTGCATGTTTACTATTCCTTGGTCTTAAGCTTGCTAAAACACTCCAGGTGAAACATTTATTATCGGTGTTTTTAATATTTAAAACAGCATGTTTTGATTTTATATTTTCTGGCGTGGGAATGTATGATTTGGGAGTTAGGGGCTTATATTTGTAAACATGCAACTGCCAGTATTTGGTGCGGTCATATATCCATCCACTGCCCTGAGCTTGATACTTGTGCATGGAGGTATCGATTTTTAAAAGTGAATTTTCAATTTGAGCCTTTAGCTGTGCTTTCTCAATTGATAAATTAGTTAAACTTCGAAAATCAGCAATACATTCTTTGTCAATGATTAAATCACCATTATTGTCCACTGAGTGTTTGATGAATTTTACTCTCCTAATAAGAATCCATTTGATGGGTAGAGGACAAGATTGGAGAGTGTCTAATATATCCGCGGACTCGCCGTAAAACTTAAACACATTATAGGGTCGCTTGTCACATCGTAGGTGGTGGCGGGGTTTGTTCCGGGTGATGACTCTCTTACACACATTGCAAGTATTGTGGTTCTCTAGCATATGCATTTTAAAATTGCTGTTGTCAAATATTTGATGACATATTTTACAAATTTTAGGAATAACTTTGTGAACAAGTCGATAATGGCGTAATAAATTGCTTCTGTTGGAGTAAGACGTGGAGCACTGTGCACAGGTCAACATTTTTTGTTGGAATGAGGGTGGTGGTTTTGGGGCTTCTATATATATCCTTGGTTGAAAATTTTAAAATTTTATCTTTTTTAAATAATAAAAACATATTTTTTAACTCTAAAATAAGACATTTTTGCAGTTTAATTACTGCAAAAATTAAAAAAATTTCCAATTTGGTGGTGCAATATTATTTTTTTCATACACATTTTAGGTATTAATACACATTTGGAAATGGTGAATTTGGGAAATGTAAGTGAAATTTATTAAAACACTTGCCTAGGACAATAACATATCCAAATTGCAGACAAATCGGACAGTAAACACCAAAGATAGTTTTTTAGAATTTGAAAATTAATTTTTAAAAATATAGAGGAGGGATGGGGATGGGGACAATATATTTAAGGCAGGGGTATATTTAATATAGGCCAGCAGGCGGGAGCTCTATAGGCGGGATCGGGTGTCGGTCCAAAAACTGATCCCCATAAGAATAACATGGGGAAAAGCGCCGGAAGTGATGCCTCCCCCGTATTTCACCACTACTCACCAACTTGGAGTTTTGTCCCATAAGGCCAATGTTAACTTTGTGTCTCCATTACTCCTCACCTGATCGTCATATACAATTCATTTTGGTGTCAAACTAAAGGTTTCGTCGTCCTCTAGGGAAATACAATGTCGAATTCCTTAATTCGGGTATCAAAGTTTCATAATAAATATTTTAATTTTGAACTGAAACACTGTACATGTTCTCATTAATTTGTAAACAAATCCAAATTCGACTATTGTATTTCCCTAGAGGACGACAAAACCTTTAATATGACACCAAAATTAATTGTTTGTGACAATCAGGTGAGGCGTAACGGAGTCACAAAATTAACATTGGGCTTATGGAACAAAACACCAATATGGCGTCCGGAAACTTCCGGTGATGAAGACTCTTAAGCGATGTTTTTATTATAAAAATTAGTCACTGAAAGCTTTTTAGGTATAAACTTTGTTTGGTGCTGTATCTGCCAAGGACAAATTCAACTTCGGAAAGTAGTTTCTATCCTATAAATTACCACTAGAATAATGATAACACTGTAAGTCAATTAAATATCGACTCTGTAAAATTAATGATAATTAGTATACAATTTTAGTGACATGGCGTACAAGAATTTGTATGAGAATTTGAAATCGAAACAACTGTCGAGGAATATATCTAACGTAAATCAGTCTTAAGAGATTTGATAAGAAAATTTTGTTTTAAATGTATATTTTAGGATGTATACTTGTTTCCTAATTTAATCATGTTATTTTTTGTGACATAGTATCGTTATATTTGCAGATACATAATTATTTATTCGTAAGGCTCTAAGTGTAATAGTTTTTTAAAAATCATTATTTCGAAAACTATTTCATCCATTTTTGTTTGCCTTCCTTTTATTTTGTAAAGTCCTTCAACCGAAAAATCTCGCCTTTAAACATCTTTTAATACGATAAACATATGTAGAACAATAAATTATTTTTCATCCAGAATGAATTTTTAATACAATAAAGTCTCTCGAGTAATATTATAAACAATAAACAATATAACTGACAGCCTTCAATTTAATGGTACTAAATTTGAACTTTTTCAACGCCTGAAAGTCCGCGATGCCGTATGTGAAGCATGAAAGACGAAAGGGTAGAGGATCTAGATTTGCAGGCGCTCTCAGATTACTCCTTTGATGGCAACCAATCAAAATAAACAAAGTAGTACGCTGGATAAATATGTTTGGTTTATAGTTTAAACATTTAAGATAATATAACTTTATTGTTTAAACAATATATGTGAAAAACCTTAAATGTATATCTATAACCCGCTAAGGCGTGTCTAGTGAACACAACTCCTTTATCTTTGCGCCGATTTTGACTGTTGGGATATCACATGGACGACCTCGTTCCGTAGCTGTGCAAAATTATTTTTGTTTTTCAATATCCACATTATGAAGGACTTAGGCCGCCCAAAGTAAAATAGCTGTATATACAACAAAAAGAGTTTTACAAAACCAAAATTTGTTATGAGTTGAGATATAGCAAGAAACTTAATTACTAACTTAAAACTAATTAAACTAAATTTAATTACTGAAGTGGCAAGACAAATTCTCTTACTAAAACAATAGATGAAATCAAGGTTCGTAGGGCTTTCAGACCAGGCGTGATTATTTACATAAGAGTATTGTTCGCAACAAAGATGTCTTGCGAGGGCGTCCAGCTCAGTAGCGGATTTAGGGGGGGGGGCTATAGGGGCTGCAGCCAAGGGCGGCAAATTTTTAGGGGCGGCAAATTTTTATAACAATTTTCTAAACATATTTTTTCTAAACAAATGTTTAAATCGGGAATATTTTGACAAAAGCGTTTGATAATGCCGGCGGGTCGTCCTCTTAATGGCGATAAAGGTAAGGTCATCAGAGGCTAATGTATTGCTCTTACAATATCTCACACTGTTCCCTGAAACAGTTTTAATACAGTCGTCCGTTCAAGTTTAGGCTGCTGAGAAAGGGTTCACAGGGCGGCAAGAGAACTAACTTAACTTCTCAACACTGAATGGCTACCGGTATTGGTTCTGTTACTCTCCTGCAGTGTTACCAGTCAGGTGTTACAACAAAATTACTCATTATCCTTAAAATTATCTTTAAATGCGTTTTACAACACATTTTAAACTACCCACTTGTATTTTGATTCAGCATCCAAAACTAAACTAGCAACCAAGCTTAAACTAAACCCTTTTGGGCTATTGCATGCAGGCGTAAAATGGCTTTAGTAAAAAGACACATTTTCAATGTAGACTCATTCTAATGAATATTTTAATATGCATTATTTTGGAGCTTTATTACAATAACACCTTTAAATGTTGCACGGCTTATTCCCATTTTGTTACATTCAATTCAAAATTAGATTTTTAAATATATATTGTTAAGCCATGAAATTTATTTTATAACTAGTGAACAATACTTCTTTAGTTTGTTTAAGCTCGTCATTTTTGACGGGCTTATAACAGCTAGTTAATAATACCCTTCGTAGCCAGGGTGTGTGTCATTTAAAGTTTTGTTGTTTCTCTAAGCAAAGTTCCAGGCATATTTTACAGTATCATAACCTAAAACCCCAAATAACGTGTAAATTATAATTGGACGCCTACAATAAACTGTGACAGAAACTACCTAGAAACAAGCACTGAGAGCAAGTATATTAGCCTACGTAAATAAAGGCGACATCAAAAACACACATTTTGATTGGTAAACCTAAACAGTATTCAGGTTAGTTGAACGAATTAAAAAATAAAATATAAGTTTACTTAGGCGCATAAACGGCGATGGAGTAGTTTTCTACTATTGGAGTGGCAATACTGGTCAAAATGTATAACCAGTGGTTTTTTAAATTATTGTGCCCGACGCTAGTACGGACAGATATTATGGACATCTACGGCATGTAGAGGTGAAACGAAAATTCAATTTATGAATTTGTTTTTGCCTAAAACATACGTTAAGAATATGATTGAAAATGAAGAGTGTTTTATGAAGACTACAGCAATTAATTTTTATATGTTTATGATCTATAATATCAAAATAATTCTTTGAATAACAATATAATTTACAAATTGAATGTCAAACTGTGTTAAAAAACGATATCAGTAGTTTATGCGTTGGTCATTGGTGTAACAATTATTGTTTATTAAAGTATAAGTAGGGATTTTTAAGCCGTCTTTGAAGAATTTTTGTGTCGGTAAAAGTAGCACTGCTTTCAACACTAACACTTGTCTCTAATGCTTGAATTGCTTATAACGTTGATCGTCATTGCATATATTGAACTGTGTTCATGTGGATAAAACCATAATTCAACATTATACTACTGTTTATTCATTTTTTAAATGAGGAAAAACGGCAATTTCTTAAATTTGTTCATTCAGTAAATTTAAAGCTTCCTTACATACAGTTATAAAATAACCAACTAAACGAGATATACAAGATTTGGGTAAACTTGGGTGGCTGAGAAGAACAAAAATTTACGTTATGGGGGGCGGGGGGGAGGGGCGGCATATTGCTACTAGCCCTTAAGCGGCAATTGTGTAAATCGGCCACTGGTCCAGCTGAGTCATAAATCAACAAAATACCATAAAGTGTTGCCAGCCTTAAGGGTATAATAATGGTACAGCTATTTTTGAATTGTCACTGGACATGCAGAAAGAAAATTTTAACCCTTAATCCATTAATCTAATAATACAAATAAATCAAAACAATATATTAGTACTGCTGATCATAGAAATGTAATCAGTTAAACAATGTTAATTCTAATTACATGATGAGGAAAATATGGTACTCGTACGATAAATATCGTGTTTCCAGCATCACTGCAGATTGGATTGGAGATCACGTGACCTTCCAGCTGTTTTTACGAGGTCTCTTCCGGTTAAGTAGAAAACCTTAAATAGATCGACTCAGCACACTTGGTCTGAAAGCTCTACGAACCTTGAGGTGGAATAACTTTGCTCGATGTCGAGCAACAGGCCCACTAGTTAATTCTTAAATGTATTTAAGGACAGTTTTAACCCAACCTATCGTAACCAATAATACCCCCGTCGCAGCAAACCTGCATACTCAGCGAATTTCCAATGCATAATATATGTCTTAATACCACATAAAGCCGCATACTAAGTTTCATAAAAATATATTCACATATAAGCGATTTTAATCATTCTCCATAAGAATAACATTGGTAATGAGTACGTAGGTTTGCTGAAATAAGGAACACAAACAATTGGTTTTTATGCAAATATAAATAGAATGTAACTAGGCGAAGCCACATACCATGTTTCATCAATATCCAATCATAAATAAGCGCTATGTAACATTTTAGTGATTCTCCATAAGAATAACATGGGGGCTGAGTAAGCAGGTTTGCTGCAACAAGGAAAAAATGGGTTTTTATGCAATTATCAATATAATTTAACCAAGTGAAGCTACATACCAAGTTTTATTAATTTATGTTCATAATTAAGGGACTCAATACATCTGACTTATTCTTCATATGAATAACATGGGGGCCGAGTACGCAGGTTTGCTGCTAAGGGAATAATCAACAAAAACTCAATTTTTTGTGCAAATATCAATATACCAGTACTACATGAAGCCACATAACAAGTTTCATCAACATACATTCATAAATAATCGAGATATCAAATTTTATTTATTCTCCATAAGGATAACATTGGACAACGTACTGTGTTTACTACTTGGAATATCTCTGCAACGGTTAGGCGTAGAATCAGGATTTAAACACCAAAATGATTGTTTTGTGAAACTGAACAGATTGGTAAAAGCAAATGTGAAGTTTACATTAAAATAAACTGAGGAAAAGCCAAAAACCTTTTTCCCATAAGATTAACATGGGAGATTTTATGAGTACGTTTTTTGGATTTTCTCCGCAACCACTTAACCTAGGTTAATAATTCAAAATACCATATTATTTTTTTTAAGCTCTATAACATGGTCAAAACCAAAATTAAGTTTTTTAAAAATTTTAGGGTGAAAAATGCAAAAAACTGATTTTTGGAAAATTTAAAAACCCCATAAACCCCCCTTCCCATGGTCCGATTTTTCTGGTTTTCGAACTTAAAGTCATAAATGTTACTCTCCACATTTGTGCCAAATTTCATCAAAATCGGGTGCTTCTTTCAAAAGTTATCACGGTAACGGACACATATATATATATTATATACATATATATAAATTTGAACGAATAGTGTTTTTGGCATCTGGGGACCTCAAAACAAAAAGTTATCATGGTCTGGGGCTTACCATGAGACCTACGGTAATAGCTTCTTCCCTATAGGGGAAATTCGCTAATATATATATATATATATATATATATATATATATATATACAGATATATACAGGGTGAGTCGTCTAAGCTGTCTCAAACAGATTATAAACGAACGGCTTGACATACAGAGGTGAAACAAAACTTTTCCCCACTAAATCCTACCAAAGGAATAACGTAAAAATATTTTTATCATTTTTAAAATACAGAATGTTCAGGAAACTGGGGGTCATGGGTTCGAATCTCAGAGTTTTCAAATGTAAACATATGACATGTTATGCATCATTTTAAAGCTCTAAACTAGACAAACCATTTCGTGAAAACAGAACTCCTTTATCTTTATCTGTTTCAAAATGGTGGCCAGTTTTATGGAAAATATTGATATTTACAGAATACCCTGTATCTTGTAAACTACTAAACTAATTTTCGTTCTGTTTAAAAATTCTTATTTCTCGTGAATTCAGCTTTAATTTGATATACGACATGTCAAAATTTTAAAAACTGAATATTTTATCAATAATTTTAATTTTTTTAAATGTTGGTAGCCTTGTAAATAAAAAATTTCAAATGAGAACATATGTGAAATGGCGTATCATTTTGAAGGTCTTGCAAAAACAAACAACTTTTCAGTTTAAACCTACCGTCTATCTTTGGTAGTTTTCTAGTAGTCAATCAAAAACTCCATTTCCCCATATAAAACCCATGTTAAACGTGCAGTACTACAGATTAATGGATGCACGTTTAACATGGGTTTTATATGGGGAAATGGAATTTTTGGTTAATTACTAGAAAACTACCAAAGATAGACGGTAGGTTTAAATTAAAAAGTTGTTTGTTTTTGCAAGACCTTCAAAATGATACGCCATTTCACACATGTTCTCATTTGAAATTTTTTATTTACAAGGCTACCAACATTTAAAAAAATTAAAATTATTGATAAAATATTCAGTTTTTAAAATTTTGACATGTGGTATATCAAATTAAAGCTGAATTCACGAGGAATAAGAATTTTTAAACAAAACCAAAATTAGTTTAGTAGTTTACGGGATACAGGGTATTCTGTAAATATCAATATTTTCCATAAAAATGGCCGCCATTTTGAAACGGATAAAGATAAAGGAGTTCTGTTTTCACGAAATGGTTTTTCTAGTTTAGAGCTTTAAAATGATGCATAACATGTCATATGTTTACATTTGAAAACTCTGAGATTCGAACCCATGACCCCCAGTTTCTTGAACATTCTGTATTTTAAAAATGGTAAAAATATTTTTACGTTATTCCTTTGGTATGAATTAGTGGGGAAAAGTTTTGTTTGATCTCTGTATGTCAAGCCGTTCGTTTGTAATCTGTTTGAGACAGCTTAGAAGACTCACCCTGTATATATATATATATAGATATATATATATAGATATATATATATATACATATATATAAATTTGAACGAATAGTATTTTTGGCATCTGGGGACCTCAAAACAAAAAGTTATCATGGTCTGGGGCTTAAGTCTTACCATGAGACCTGCGGTAATAGCTTCTTCCCTATGGGGGAAATTCGCTAAAACCTATAATAATCAGTTATATCGTAGGTTATATAACCTATATAACCTATTTATAAAGGCTGTAACCTCTAAAAATTACAATATTTTATTTTATTGTTAGTATTTTTTATTTCCATGAAGGAACTCCTTGTATAATTGTATTCCTTTATGTTGTAAATGTATTTGGAACAATATTGTTTTGTGACTGAGATTTCGGACGATGGGATTATGTTTGATGTTAGATAGTTCGTATCCCACATATTGTATTCGTATTTTCGTGATATGGCGTCGATACAAACTTTAAATACCCCCGTTACAGGAAACCTGCATACTCAGCGAATTCCCAATGCTTGCATATGGTTCTCATTACCACTTGCCAAGTTTCATAAAAATAAATTTATAAAAAAGTTGTATATAGCATTTTATTTATTGTCCATAATAATAACATTAGGGCTGAGTATGCAAGTTTGCTGCGCCAAGAAAGATAAATACCCCCGTCGCAGCAAACCTGCATAGTCCAATGCGAATTTCCATTGAATATGTAACATAACACATTAAAACAGGTTTCATAAGAAATATATCACAAACAAGGGATATTTAAAATATGAATTATTCTCCATAAGAATTGGGGATGAGTACGCAGGTTTGCTGCAGCAAGGAACACAAAATAATCGTTTTTTATGCAAATATCAATAGAACTCAACTTAGTGAAGTCGCATACCAAGTATACATTCATAAATAAGCGATATATAACATTTTAATTATTTTCCGTAAGAATAACATGGGGACCGAGTACCTAGGTTTGCAGCTACGCGAACCATAGGCGAAAAATTGTTTTTTCTTTTGTGCAAACAACAATAAACCTCAACCAGATGAAGCCATATACCAAATTACGTGAGTTTATGTTCATAAATAAGCGAGATATACAATTTTTCTTTTTCTCCATAAGAATAACATTAGACAACGTACTGTGTTATCACTTTCAATATCTCAGCAACCAATTGACGTAGAGCAATGATCAAAATACCAAATTGTTTGTTTTTTATGCTGAATTTAATGGTAAAAAATAAAATTTGATTCAAATAAAAATTTTATAAGGAAACCCTAAAAAACCCATTTTTTGGTACAAAACCCCCCTTCGGATTGTGCGATTCATCTGGGTTTCGAACTCGTTCAAATAAATGGTACTTTACACATTTTTACCAAATTTCATTAAGATCGGACCTTTTTTACGGACACACATATATATATATATCATATATAATAAATTTATTGATTGTCTCGGGCTTAAGTCTTACCACCTACGGTAATCGCGTCTTCCCTTTAGGAGAAATTCGCTAAACACAAACATTTAGTTGGACTCAAACTATGTTCACTAAAATTTCTTAGCATTACAGCAATAATAAATATATTAATAAATAATATAATAATAACTTTTATTTTAGTTTTGCCTTTCGAGATATGGTACGAATTATTTTTAGAACATTGCTGCTATTCCGATATTAAATTAAGAAACTCCACCCTTTAAAAAATTAAGACAAATAAATTGTTTACTATTGGTCACATTTAAAATCACAGAAACACATTGCTCATAACTTTCTCGTATTGTTTTACAATATATAAATACAAATTAAGTAAATAAACTTCAAAATTAGTTAGAAATTCTTTTTATTGATAGTACCCCGTACCGGTGCCATCGTCATTTATAGCCGAAGGCACACGTTGCGGTCATCAAGTACGGCAACTTATCACGTGGTTCGGTCACATATTACGTTGATAGTGCATGGTCCGGTCGTATTTTACGGCCGATATTACCGATCGTCAATTACGGCCGGAGTTGGACGGTGCGATCGTCGTTTACGGATGATTTTACTCGATCTTGCTGTCATTTACGATGGAACTAAAACCAAGAGATATTGGTTCTCGAAATCGGCTGTCCCCATAATCCGATAACATTTTTGAGAACCGAAACTGACACATCTCGAAATACTTTAAAGTCTGAAATCCTTTTCACAGGAGTTTTGTAGTTTTTTTTTTTTTTTTTTTTTTTGGAGGGGGGCGCCAAAATATAACTCAAGCATACAGGCGCAACATGTCTTAATCAGGCCCTGTAACGCCGAGACAATCATCTTCCTCAATAACACTGTTACATCATATGTTACGGATCGCTATTTTACAAACCGCATTTAAATTTGTCGCAAACATAATCATATAGGAAATAACCAAAAGCAACCCCTATTTTGGCCATTCTTAGTTCTAATACTTATGAATTGAAGATAATTAATTTGATTAGATTACCACTTGAGAGACGCTGCTTTTAAATTAAGACCACCGAATATTACCCCAAAAAATATAAGCTGTTAGTAGTAGGTACCACAGAAGTAAATTTCCACTTTTAACAAACACTTCCTATTCATAGTTTAACATGTTTTAAAAACGCCTTTTAAGAGATCAAATTGTACAAATTACATTTATATATAAGTATGCCTGTAGTTTTTTTACGTTTAAGAACTAATCCAAAAAATACTTAATATATTGCCAACAACGAAACTGCTATCCAAAAACATTACCCTAAAAATTAAAAAAATATTTATATATAAGATAAAGTGGTATCTTACCAACCCAGTAACCCCAAATAGTTTATTGGCATTAATTTTTTATAACGTTTCAATTTACATTATTTCTAGTAGAAATAAAATCCCGCAAAAGGTTCTAAGAAGGCAATACTTTTTGTTTTAATTTGTTTTTCTACCTGTTATACTATATATTTACAGACTTTCCTCGAAATAATTTGATAGAGTAAAATATATAGCTTAAATTTCCATAAAATACAAGCCCTTACACATAAGACGTCTTGTAACGCATGACCTCATGACGCATTCTCTAAAAGAAAATATAGCTTTACAGCATTGCTTATATGTAATTTAAACAGCTTATTAACATTCCTGCATAAAATACGCACTGCAACTCTCTCAATCTTAAAAATATTGTTATACATTATTACAACTTTCATAGACAATTTCCCGTTCTTAAACACACTCACACCTAGAATAGAGTTTCTGGGTTGTGGGGAAGAGACATAAACATGTTCGATTACTAAAATGAAGTTCATCAGTATACTATATTATAATAGACTACATAGATTACCTAGACTTTTATTTATTTTTTAAGTAGACTTATCACATGTACTATACAAGTTCAGGGAATCGTCAGTGGCAGTCTACCTTTTTTTAAGTATTGTCCGGAAAAATTACAAAATTTTATTATCTTTCACAAATTAACTTTTTAACTAATAATTTAACTCTTTTATATCTGAACAACCCGGAACCGATATACATACAGTGTGTACCCGAACTCCTGAGTAGATGAGAACTTGCGGAGTGGGGTACATTTTACCCCATTTTCCCCATAAGAATAACATGGGGAGCCGTTTTTGGACCGACGCAGGCTCCCGCCCTATACAAATTTCCTTTTTGGCCTAGTATACTAGTACCCGACCCTTGCCTATATTAAATACATTTTTCCAATCCTCACCCGTCCTCTATATTTAAAAAAATTAATTATCAAAATCAGGCTAAAAAGTTAATTTTGGTGTTTATGGTCCGATTTGTCTGCAATTTGGATATGTTATTGCCCTATGCTTTATGTTAGTAAATCCCACTTACAATTCCCAAATTTACTATTAGGGTAAAATTAATTTTTTTTGTTAAATACTATAGTGCCGATTGCCAACTTCTTGATTTACTGTCCGATTTGACTGATTTTTTGATGTTATATCCTTAAACTATTATATGTATAATTACCACATCTAAGTACCAAATATGATACTTTGTATGGTTTATATATATATATGTATATATATTGTACATTCGACCGTGATTTGTATTCTATATTTAGTAAATAAAAAGTAATTTATTCATTAAATTTGGGCTAAAAGGTAGAAAGTATGTGTCAGTTTCCTGATACCGTTTATTGGATATGTTATTGTCCTAAGCTAATGCATTAATAAATTCCCCCTACATTTCCCAAATTCAATACTACAGTCAAATTTAAAAAAATATTTTGAAAAATATAATACCAATTGCCAACTTCTTTATTTATTGTCTGATTTGATTTATTTTCGGATATGTTATAGCTCTTATATAGGTAACAAAACCACACTTCCATACATGCCGCTACCCCCTATAACACAGTCGATATTTTGTCTTTCTGTTTGTTTATTTTGCTGTAATCCCAAAACTAACGTCGATGTTTATTGTCCGATTTGCCTGCACTTTTTATATTATCCTAAGCTAATACATAAGCAAATACCACCTACAATTTTCAAATTCAATATTACTGTCAATTTTAAAAAATATTTTGAAAAATATACTACCAACTGCCAATTTCATTATTTACTGTCCAATTTGATTTATTTTCCGATATGTTATAGCCCCCAAATATTTACCTAAAATTACCATATATTATTTCCATTAACCCTATAATACAGTCCACATGTTGTTTGTTTATTTTGCCGCAATCAACCTAAAAACTAACTTTGGTATTTGTCATCCGATTTGTTTGCAACTTAAATATATTACTGGCTTAGGCTAGTACATAAGTAAATACAACCTATAATTTCGAAATTTAATTTAAAAGACATTTTGTAAATTACTGTCAATTGCCAACTCCTTTATTCACTGGTCGACTTGTTATAGCCCCCAACTCTTATATGTAAAATTACCATATATTATCTCCAATACTTTATACAAAATATAATATATCCAGAAAAAACTAACTTTTGTGGTTATGGTCCGATTTGTCTACAATCTGGTTACTGTCCTAAGCTAATGCATAAGTAAACACGATCTCCAAATTTAAACATAATTTTGTAAAATATAGTGCCAATTGCAGACTTTTTAATTTACCTTTTAATTTATTTTCAGATATGTTATAGCCCCAGCTTTGTAAAATTTACCATATATATTTTCCGATACTTTGTATAATTTATATGCAACACATCCACAAACACTAACTTTGGTGTTTATGAATTTGTTTTTAACTTGGTTACCATCCTAAGTTAATGCATTAGTAAATTCCACCTATAATTTCCAAATTTAAACAATATTTTTTTAATTACTAAAGTTCTGAGTGCCAACTTAGTGTCTGATTTGACTTTTGGCTATGTTCCAACCATGTAAAATCACCATATATTTTCCCAAATTCAATACTTTGTACAATATACAATATATCCTTAAATTAATTTTGTTCTGATTTGTCTACAATTTGTGTTATTGTCCTAATGCCATAGTAAATTCCACCTATGATTTCCAAATTTAAACAATATTTATAAATTATAATAGTTAGCCAATTGCCACCTTCTTTATGTCCGATTTTATTTTCGGATATGTCCCGAACCATGTCGAATTACCATATATTTCCAAATTCGATACTATGTATAATATATAAATACCGGTGTTTTTGGTTCGATTTGTTTGTAATTTGTTTACTGTCTTAGGTTAGTGCATCCCATATAATTTCCATATTCAATATTACGGTCAAATACAAAAAATTACAATAGTGCCAAATGCCAGCTTATTTACCATCTGATTAGGTTTTCGGATATGTTGTAGCAGGTTATGTTATAGTGTAATTGTCACATAATATCTTCAATTCCAATAATTTGTATATAAAATATCCACAAAATAATAACTTTTTGAGTTTATGGTCCATGGATATTAGGATACGTTACTTTCCCCATGAATAAGTAAATAAATGCCACCTACAATCACCAAAATTCAATTTAAATAATATTTTGTAAATTACTATAGTACCGTCCGATTTTCGGATATGTTATAGCCCATGTTTTTCCCCATACTATGTAACTGTATTTTTGCAAAATACTACTAACTTTGGACGATTTAATTGATTATTGCATATGTTGTTGTCTTAGGCTAAAACACATATAATTATCTCCCAATTCCGTTATCATAATTTAAATTGACCAGCTTCTATATTTTATCGATTGTCATGTATGTTACAGCCCACAACTGTTGTATAATTAGCATATATTCCTAAAATACCGATTTTAGTGTTTATTGATTGATATCATGTTGTACTATACTATTTTATGTTTATATACTACATACAACAACGAATCATAGTACAGATTTCCAGATCCTTAATGGATAACAGACTTTTATGATAATATGCCAACAACTGTTAACAAATTATATACTTTGCAGAGTTAAAACGTATTATATACTATTTTGTAACCATCAACTTTTTAGTGTCAGATATATTACCCAAAGACATGTACTATCACCATCATCAAAACTTGTTGTTATATGCCAAGCCTAGTGCATAGGAGGATAGTCTATAATCAATTCCAATTATTTGCTGCGCCATGTCTCTTATTTACAATCCTAATGTTGATTTCTTCCAAACATTCTGGTATTGTGTATAATTCTACATTTATAACATATAAGAATAAACTGTCTTGGATATATTATGTTGACAGATTATTAGACATGGTGTATATTGTTTATTAAGTTTTCTGTCCCATATGTGTGCAAATATGTTATACAATGATTGAATGCCCACATAAACTATTAATATAATTCCAAATTCGACTAAATATGTCTACTGCTATAGTCTCAATATAATTAAAATTTGATATTATAAACTAACGGTGTAATCCCGCATTTGTACCTGAAATGTCCAAATTCTATAATATTTTACTGTCGATTCTTCCTTAGTCCTCGTATAGTATCGGGTTTTGTACTAATAATTAAACCCTGCATTCTTATATGTATCCAGTGCAATAGAGTCATTTATGCATGCATTATAATATAAATTGTTATAAATAGTGCTAATATACGAGTCTTATAATTAAATGGGCAACTTCTAATTGTTCTACAGATAAGACCATGCTACTCTATATTACACATAATCTCTTGTATAATTACCAGAGTTGTCAGAATATGTAATTGTTATGTTAAATGTGGTGTAAAGTAATGACCAATCCTACATCTTATAATACACACCTGTATATTAATAAATACAAATAGGCATATTCTACAAGACCTTAACGCAGATATAATTCTAGAATAGGCGTTGACCTGTTGTTTGTAAATGTGTGCTGTAAAGTAAAACATATATGCCAAATGTTGGACATTTGGAGTATAGCTGCTACATAATTTATAAATGGCACAAAATAAAGATATGGCCAGACCTAAAGACATATTATATAGTCAGATTGCGGTAAGAAATGTGTTGGAAGTGTAGTATAAACCAAATAGTAAGACAAACACCACATTGTGCAGCCCGTAAGTAATCTAACAAATATCCATTACTATATTACCGGCTCTTGTAAAATATATGGTACCTTTCTAATAAGTCTGTTATCTTTAATATATAATATGTAATATATAATAGGTCTGGCCCTCTTAACTTTATTCAGCTGATTTATTTAATTTGGTTACAAAGTAGAGAACACATGGCTCGGTAAACAAAATGGTCATAAAACTGGCCAAAAATAACAGCGTTTTTTGCCAGTTGCAAACTTATAACTGAGTAAATTTAGGCTAGTCGAGGACTGTCCAAATCAAACAATGCATATTAGGAATGAGTAGTCCCAATGTGTAACCTGTGGCTGACCGTCTATAACCGTGCGAAAGTAGATTGTCAATACAAGTTGCAGTTAGTATATGTCAGAACTTATGAACAATTCGATGGCTTATTGCCAGTAAATTCTATAGGATATCTTACACTTTCCATCATCCTTGGCCTAACGGAAATCTTCAACCTGGCCTCTCTACGTTCAGTAGTTTACTCTGAATAGGTGGGTACACGTTCCTTATCCATGGGGATGGTGAAAAAAGGCCAACAAAACAATGTTTCTTGCCTATTGCAAACTTATAACTGAGGAAATTTAGAATATCGTATTTTTTACATAAACCTCGGGCTAAAGGAAATCAATTGACACCAACTTGCCGCTCTACGTCCAGCAGTTTACTCTGAATAGGTGGGTGAACGTCACCACTACACGCTAATATTATATAGGATGTTTGAAATCTCTTGTTATAGGGAATCAATAGAGAACAGTAGATTAATAAATTAATCTATTTATTAACTCTGGATCTGGTATGCAGAAGTGTATTTATCCTTCGTATAGACTATCCAAATTTGAAAATATCCAGTTTATTTCTGATGATTTTATATACATATAAGTTATGGCATTGTAATTTGGGGAGCCGAATCATAAAAAACAAAGGTAACTTTCTGTTTGCAGAAGAGAACAATTAGACCTTTTTTGTATGACAAATTCAGATTCTTGTAAAAGTGGTTTCATTAAATAATGTGCTTACTTGCTTATATATTTATGAGTGCCTCTATTTCTTTAGAAAAACAAATGTTCCTTAATTTTCGAAATAATTGGCGCCATACAATCTTAGGCACCATGTTTCCACCTTAGCAATACCCCATTATACCACAGCATTTTTGAAAATAAAATCTTATCCCAACAGAAGACAACTTTTAATGCACACTGCCCTTGGAAATAAACACAGAAACAAACGTCAATAGGTTCAGAGTAAAGCCAAAATCGTGTCTAGTAACAAAGGAATTTTAGTGTTCAGGAATTTTTGATTGACAATAAAATGGTTTTGTTATTTATTTTAAGTTATTTACCACCGTATATCAAGCTGTTTTTGTTACTTTGCAATGCACAATAACGATTCTGACAATGTTTCATGTTGTGTACCGTTTACGACAACAAACGTTCTTTAAAATTGCAAACGCATCAAACTTTTTAATGCGTTGCCTGATTGCCTCAAGCTGGAGATGCCACATGGCGACTTTAGGAGGAATCTTAAGACCAATTTGTTGAGAGGAGCGTTTTACAGTGTCCATGACTACATAAGGAATTTATAATTTAGAAGTGTTGACTATTTTGTTGTTGTAAGAGGTACATTTTATAAATGACTCATGCCAATGATTGTACAAGTTTTAAGGCAATAAAGGAATTATTGATTGATTATTCTTGATACTGTCTGGCAACGAGGAGAAAGGAATCGGTCTGGGGGCTACTAGCCAACTAACATCGGCCTAACTGTGCGCCATGTTGGATCTGATAAATCTCGTTCATACTAATATTATAAACTGCAGCTGACACACATGGGGACGCAAGTGACGCAAATTAACAAATGATTTTCACCCGAATAATATTTCTATAAATAGGAAATTCTTGCCGAAAGCCTCGGTGTTTTTAGGATGTAGCGATATCTGCAGTAATGTGGTCGGGTGAGGAAGCGGGGGAATTCCTTTCTCATCGTTGCCGGACAGTGTAGAGTCTAGTGATTAAGGCTGCATACAGTCTAAGAACAACTGCTAGTTTTCTTCTCCAGTTCGTATCTCCGTTTCCACCCCCGTACCCCCCAGCTGCCTCCGCCGCCCCCGGTACCCATTCCCACGACGCGGCGAGGACAAGGGGCGACCGCTTCTCGGAACCGCATTATTGTAATTTCCCGGGTAATTCCCCCATTATGTGTTGAGAGCCCGATCTTGTCGCGGCCTGGGGCTCGCGTGTATTCAGATTGTTCCATTACAATACCAGTATGGCGGCGGTCCGCCATTGGCCCGCTCCCCTCCAATGGGACGCCGCCCCTCCTTTGTTACCTCCGTTCTCCGTACCCCGTGTTAATATATTTAATGATATCGAATTAAATGTAATTTTCTGCCGGTTATCTCCTAGTAAAAATCACCTCGGACCGGACGCCGGTAAGTGGGAGGGAAGGGGAGGGCTTCGACGCCCAGACGTTCGAATAATTTTGTAAATATAGGTTATGGTCATGTATTATATTTCTCATTGGTATTCAAATTGGACGATTTGATATGTTCTTGGGTGGTTTGTGTATCTGAGTAGTAATCAACGGAAAATATCCAGCAATCGTCCCCTCTCTCAAAGACGCAAAGGAATACAAGAATACAAATAATGCGTAAAAACCACTGTACTTAAATGTATTTTGTAACGGAGACTATATTTAAAACATTATTTTTGAAATACATGTTATCAAATGGAAAATCCACCTTATCAAAACTTAAAAGGTGTAAATAAACATCATATTGCATATTATACCTGTTGGGTATGAAACTGTACCAGGCTTTGCCAAATTCAATTTAAAAAGTTTCATCAGTTTTCAAAAATATTGGTAATATTGGGAAACTTGTAAACAGGGCCGTAGAGGGCCTCCCGGCTAGACCTCGACATGGGCCCCCACACCTTTAGGTTATAAACATGCAGTTTAGGCCTCCACATATAATCTAGAGTTATGAACATGTTATTTACAGCTTTCTTATTTCTATAAAATTCATAAACAATAGTACTGATAAATTTGTCACTATTTTTTACGGCCAGGCCCCCTGGGAGGCCGGGCCCCCGGATCTATCCTTACCTGCCGTCCCCTCTCTACGGGCCTTGTAAATCCCTTCCTTGAACCCTCTCCTCCAGGTAAAATGGTGAGATGGTGGAAGACGCTACCAGAAAATTAATTGGACCGTGTGATAGATACCACGCCCTTAGAGGACACGGGACGGAACACTGAAGTTAAATCTAAATAAATCCAAAATCAGTAAGTTTGTTGAACGTTATGCCAATTGTTTGTACGTATCGTTGATAAACAGTATTTTTATCACATATATTAATACATTTAATTATGTTGTTATTTATTGTGCTTTAAAGTCAAAGACCATAACGAATTATGTTTAATTTTATTGTGCCTTTTGAGGGCTCTCTCTCTTTCAAACCAATAATTTCGAAAATATATACTATTATATGTTGTCGTCAGGTTACGTCAGAGACACTATATTTACAACAGACCTTAGCCTGAAGTTGTTTACACAAACTTTACCTTATCCTTATTCTTAGCCTTTGGCTTATATATACAGGGTGTCCAAAAAGTCCCGGGTCGGTTAAATATTTGTCGAAATATTTAAAATAGAGCTACAAAACTTTGCACAAAGTTACTGGACATAAAAATCTATTTTAACACATATTCAGTGATCCGCTACTTCCTCAGGGGGACGGCCCGCTAGGAGTCAGAAGAAAATCTTAAATGTAAGCATAGGTTGATATGCATATCAAATAAAAGGTCTTTTATTAGTAGAGTACAGAGCCGCAAACCCGACCTCAAACGGAGAAACGAGTCAAAAATGACAGCTGTTCAAAGATGGCTTGAGTTTGCAACTTAGGTTAATGTAGAAAATAAACTGACGAGCTTTTTGATTTTAACATTACTAACCCAAAACTGTTTACAATTAATACTGTTGTAGAATTATAAGTTTCGTTATTTCTGAGAGGGATCGAAAATAAAACAAACAAGGAAAATGAATGAGCCATGATAAACCTAAAAGAGAAAGTTATTTGTGACTGATAGTGTGTTCCATGAACTTGATTACATTTACCTAAGTTGCAAACTCAAGCCATCTTTGAACGGCTGTCATTTTTGACTCGTTTCTCCGTTTGAGGTCGGGTTTGCGGCTCTGTACTCTACTAATAAAGACCTTTTATTTGACATGCATATCAACCTATGCTTACGTTTAAGATTTTCTTCTGACTCCTAGCGGGCCGTCCCCCTGAGGAAGTAGCGGATCACTGAATATGTGTTAAAATAGATTTTTATGTCCAGTAACTTTGTGCAAAGTTTTGAAGCTCTATTTTAAATATTTCGAAAAATATTTAACCGACCCGGGACTTTTTGGACACCCTGTATACAGCCGCATGTGTAACTGACTCACTGAGGTATACGAATTCTAACCCATTTCTAGATAAGCTAGGGACGTGAAATTTGGCATGCAAGTAGCCGGGAAAATCCCCAAAACTCACAATTTTTAATTAATAAACCTTTAAATAAATATTTAAAAATCTATTAGTTACGTAGACTACGTTGTCGACATGCATTATTTTGATTTAAAAATATGTTCGGTAATATCGGTAATGCAGTATGCACAAATTTAAATAGGCTTTCAAATGTCTACGTTTTGTGGCAATCCACAGTCACGAACAACTTGTTTCTTATTTTTTTTAAATTGTATTTTTATACTTAATTCAATATTTTTCCATAACCTCATCATGATTATTGACCAATAAACCTGTTATTAATTTCGGGGGAAGCTCGATTACACTTCATATAGATGGTCCATCAACCCTCTGATATATTGAAATAAATTTAAATATCTGAGGAAGAATTAGGAAGAATCGAATCATTTATACAAATTTAGTTTTGTTTATAAAAGGGGTCGATGGACCATCGACCCAGTTTATATATTTCTCTAATGAAATAAAATAAAGCTCGATGTACCATCGGCCCCAAAATTATAAATATTAATATTATATTAAAAAAATAAGTAAAGGGTCGATTAAACCTCAAACAGATGGTCCATCGACCCTTTAAAACCTTGATTTTAATATGTTTTGTTTGGGGGTCGATGTACCATCTATATGATGTGCAATCGAACCATGCGTTTAAAAATCTAATAATATAAAGTGTAGGGTCGATTACACATCAAATAGATGGTACATCGACCCGTTAAAACATTATTCTAAATAACTTTGGTTTGGGGGTCGATGTACCATCTATTTGATGTGTAATCGATCCTATGTCTTTATAATATGTTATTTTATGGATAGAGGGTCGATGGTCCATCAGACCAAAATATAATATTTTATCTTAATTTATAAAACGGTCTGATGACCCATAGACCCGTTTATATTTTTTATTAAATTACATTTCCTAAACGACTGATGGTCCATCGATCGTTTATGTTATTTCATTTATTTTATTCAAGGGTCGATGTACCATCTATTTGATGTGTAATCGGCCCAGTCCCTTAATTTCTTGCAATATCTACCAAATATCGAAAACCATGATTTTAGGTTCTCGCTGGTAAGAAATGTTCTTGTTATAAGCACAACTTTTGATGGTACGGTTGTTAATTTTTACAACTTTCTTGAATTGAACCTTATGTTTTTGAGCAGCTACGTGCATGGCGAATGCTGCTAGTGCTCTGGCTATGCTATGATGCCTTAGTATAGTAACTTCCGGATGAGCTAGGAACGTGAAATGTCCATGCAATGTAGCTTGTAACTAGAAACATTCGGAAAAATTGCCAAATAACATAAATTTGTAAACATAAAGTTGTTAAAATGTTAAAGTTGTTAAAATGATAAAGTTGTTTTAAGTGATAAAAGTTAAATCGTTAAACCTAAAGTTACGTAAACTGCGTTATAGCTTAAGGTCGTTACTGGTGGTTCTGTCCCCTAACAATATTAACAAATCGTATTTAGAAAATTACTATAGTTAAACATTTGTTTACGATTTTCATTATTCACAAGCACTTGGTAATATAGGAGTTGGCCTATTCCTTAAAAAACTACTCGTCTACACGCTAGGACCAACAGCAGTCACATGAACAGATTATTTATTAAAAACCCACAAGAAATAATTAAAATTTCTAAATTGTTTTAGATCTTTTGGGATGATGTGCTCTCATAGCAGGTGGAAAAGCCCTAAATACAAATGTTGTAAAATTAGGATAATAATTTAATATTTGCCTACTGTATGTATTTTACTTAGTGAGTTTTATATATGTTTTTACTTAGAGAGTACCTGGTGGCGTAAAAATGGCACACGACATATCGTTAAACTATATACCAGGAGTATCATATTTTGGTATCCGATTTCTGAATACAATGACATATACTATACGAAACAACAGTCAAATCAACAATTTAATTTTGTTCAACTCCTCAAAACAAAATACTTAATGTTGGTTAAACATTATTTCATGTTTGTAAGTTATGATCCTATAAGCCCATCTTTGCAAAGTCTTTTGAAATAAATAAAGCATGATTGAGACTTTTTTACATTCGGTTGCTCACTATGTGCAAAACATATAACAAAATTATTGTAAAAATACGTCAAAGTTTAAAGACTACGATTTTGTTGGCTATTTAAATCATCACAACTGGGTGTATGACAGCAGATAAATACTTAGTTCGGTGTACACATAATGTGTGTCAGAACTGCTAAGAACTATACTAGGTCGAGAAACAATTCAAAACCACGAAGAGATGCCTTATGTAAAGCTCGAGCTACTACTCTTGTTCGTTTAAAGTAGAATTTGTGGCATTGTATTGTATAGGTAACGCTACATTTTTCAAATGTTGGCTATTTGTGAAGATCTCTTCGTGGTTTTGAATTGTTTGTTGCTCTAATTACTTGTTACTTACTGGTTCTATGTTTTATTTACACATATTCTACATGATTTTTAGGATAAGTTTTGACCGAATTTAGAGAATTTTCTACGGTTATTTCGTGGTTTTAAAAATTGTTTTCTACTTTTATATTGTAGTGAGAGGCCTAATTCTTTGCGCACAATACTTTACACTTAGTATATAGACCAGCAGTAGTATTTAACCAGGTTTTATCATATAAACTTCTAATACACGGTTATTGTATGCTTTTTTATTTAGTTTACGTGAACTACAAACGAACAATAGCTACCACATTTACTATGTTTTTGGTTGTTTGTAATGATTTCAGCCCTTGGAATAAACAAAATGTTTCAAAAAGACTTGGATGTTGGAATAAATAAATTCTACAGCATGCTCTTTTCTATATTATAAGTTTGATATGTACTTGCTGATCTTTAAAAATCTGTTAGTACAAATATAGCGGTTGGTGGATCTAGTAATTTTTGTATACATCCATGCAACAGCGGTTATAATTGCATTGTTAACAACTAAAACCTATCAACGAAATTATTTGCCATTTCATGTTTGTCGTATTGTGTTGTTGGTATGTTTTTACGTTTACATATATTTAACAAGAGCCATTTCAGCATTACAAGTTATAAACCCTTAAAAAATTTCAATTCTTTCGTTTGCTTAAATTTTGTCTTTTTTTACTCTAGAATTACTTCGAGGGTCAATTCCCTCAAATTACTTTAACCTGAGGTCAATTATGGACCTGTGGGCGAAGCCTACAAAATCCTAATATTTCTATATCTAGCCCCCTCTAATTAGTGAATTTCCTATGGAAAGTGAACCATTAGCATGACCCGCACGGTGAAACTTAAGCCCGGGACCACCATAGAAGTTCCTAACTTGACCCCTGAACACGTTTTGGGGGTCGTTCAAAATTATGTGTTTACACTCTTATGTGTTTGCACTCTAGCGGTCGCATTTTTTGTTCGATTTACTTAAAATTTGGTAGGGACGTTCTTTTATATAATCAGTTGGACAAGTTCGTTGGGCAAAACAATCAGAAAACTCTAAACCCCTTTTATGGGGATTAATCTTTCAAATTTCGAGTGTTTGGGCCCAAAAAGGGTCAGGAAAGCCCCTTATGTGAAATTAACGAATGTAAAAAGATGGGAATTAGTGTGGCGAAACTTTTAACCCCTCTCTCGTCATTCTAGCATATATATTTACCGAGTTATTAAAGGAAATGTGTATTGACCAAACACAGTACGTTGTCTTATGGGGGTTTTACATTAGAAAAGCCTGTTAATCATTTTTTGGTGTACTTTTATCATCCCCAACAACCTCACGCCTACTTTAAAGCCTGACTGGACCTTCTCCTAACCTTATAAAGCGCAAAATTGTATTCCCAGCATTGCAGGTATATAGAACCAGGAGTATCAGAACAGCCAAAAAATCAATATTTTCAGATTTGAATAAAAATTGGAATAACTGTATGTTTTTAACTGATTTTGAATTTTTATAGTTTTTTATGTGGAAATTCACTTCCCTCACGTCAGCGTGCTGCGTGCGAACTCGTTTTAAATATCTGCTGACTTGTCTGAAGAATTCATAGTATGAGTAGTTGTAATGTGTCGGTTCTGGGCCACTTCATATGACACCACTTTATACTAAGGCCAAACAGCTACCTGAGGGCGAAGCCCCCCACAGGGGTCTGGTGGCGGAGCCCCCAGCGAGCGAAGCGAGTCTTTATATATAATTCTGTAAGCGAAATTTTTAAGTCAAAATTGTGGGAGTTTGGCAAACCGCAGGAAAATGGGAGAGGGCTTAAATTAAAGGTCTCGATCCCAGGGACTCGGGAAAAATAGCAGTATTTCCAAAACGTGTCCAGCAAACGAGAAATAACGTAAAACATCTGCCATAAAAAAAGCATGGGGATTTAAAAACGTCCCCTTTGTTTACATTAAAACATGTGATAAAGTGTCTACTTTGTTTACGAATTGACAGAGGAGTACCTTTTCATATTGATTTATTTTCCTCAGCATGTAAAGAGTAAACAAATCAGATGAGGTAGAGTATTGGAGCAAGCTTAGGGGCTATGGCCCCTTCAAGCCGCTAATCTTTATATATATATATATATATATATATATATATATATATATATATATATATATATATATATAATTCTGTAAGCGAAATTTTTAAGTCAAAATTGTGGGAGTTTGGTAAATCGCGGGATGATGGGAGACGGCTCAAATTAAAAGTCTCGATCCCAGGGACTCGGTAAAAAAGCAGTATTTCTAAAATGTTACTAGCAAACGATAAATAACGTAAAACATCCCCCATAAGAAAAACATAAGTACTAAAACACAAACAAGCAAAACATGATTGTCTCATTTGAAAGATACTAATTTTAAAGCCTCCGTGTTAAAAGAATTATACTAAATAATTCAAACATAAATTTTGATGAAGACAGTGCCATCCATGTAAAGTAAGATGCAGCTGAATAAAAAACTAGACATAGATTTAAAATAAGTTGTTGCCATGGATTTCATATTTTCGTATGGGTTTATGTATACTTAAAACTCATTAAAAATACCTTAGTAGAGCACCTAGTTTTTCCACGTTAGTTATTTAAATAGTTTTAAAGTAATAACAAATTTGTTTCAGTTTTAGTTTGTCTTAATATTTAAAATGATTTAAATAAAAGTTTATGTTTTTCCTTTTTGTAATACATTAGCCTATTAGTACATTTTCCTTGCTTATTTATTTTGGAAGGAAAGCTCAACTCTTTGAAATTTATTTACTGATCTATGTAAATTTAAATTCTTCCAAAAAAATATTTTAAAAAACTAGGCTTAACATATTTGACAGCGTGTAACTGTATAATTAAAAGGGGTTTGCAAAAATATTGTTAAAAGATAGCCAAACACAATGTAAACCCCCTTTTAGATTTATTCTGTAAATCGAAATGCATTTAGAACCAGTTTGCAACAATTGTATGATAATGCAAATCTGACACCCCAAGAGACTTTAATGCCTCATCCTCACGTGGCAATGAAACATCCAATAACAAACTTGTTTTTGGCCAGGATTTGTTTTGTGATTAAATAAAAAAAGCAATGAATACAACTTCTGTATTCTCGGGTGACACCGGGTAATCTGGCGGATAGCATACACCCTATATCCCGACATGGAGTGGGAAAATTTGGTACATTTATTCTTTAGGTCTGTAATAAGAAACATAAAGGGTTCTGACCTTGTTCTGCCCCACGGATCGTTAAATCTCCAATATTATTAGTTGTGAAAGTATGACACACAAATGTAACTCTTGGGTGAAAACGGGTACTATGGCGGCTATTTAATGATAAATACGTGACTATTGATCAATTCGATCTTGGACCTAGGTCATTGTGAAACAACAGTTTAACTGGATATAATTTTTTAATTTTCCTTGATCTTCTCTTAATATATACGTTTAAAAAACCTCTTGAAAATACAATCGATGGTGCTATAAGTTGGTTTACTTACCCCTTAAAATCCTTTGGTGGGAATCATATCCATATGCCCTTGGATGAAAATCCACGGTAAAAACATAACAATTGTTAATTATAATTTATCTTTTGCCACTTTACTATTGTTCATGAACCATGCAGTGTCTTTCAGTGTCTGGGTTGGGATAATGTTGGGATAATGTCTTTCAAATAAATATTCATAGCAAACAAATAATAATATTTTTCCACTGTTCAGGCCTCAAAACGTTCTGTATATGCTCAGGAAACTGGATATGCTTTTTATCTTTTGTGGTTTCATAAATAGTTTTCCCAGATTTTTCCACGGTTTTTTATGGAATAACGAAACCAGCTGATGGGTATGATGGTGATAGTGCGGGTTAGTTCTGATATTCAAGTAGTAAATCGTTTCTGATGTTAAAAAGAAGCAAATTATGACATGGATCTGCCCAATTAACATGGTGAATTATCCCCCATTACGATGCTGAAAATGCGATGACCATTATCTCCAAACAGTTTTTTCGGGATGTCTATTTTAACCTATTATTCAACTTCCCCTGGAGATGTGGTAGAGGATATAGAACAGGGAGCATGAGTAGGGAAAGGCAATCAAACCAATTTTAAATCCAAAAGTGACTAGAACGCCCATTGCTCGAAACCGAACAAAGCTCCGTGCAAGACTCAGGACATCTAATTCGTCTGAGACTTCTACTCTACTCGATTTGCATGCGGTTTCTTCTAAATGAAAGATACGTGTTCCTATATTTTCAGGTTTCATTTTTGGGGAATATTTCGTCGTTAAACAGTCAAAAACAAGAATTAAAATTCTCTTACGACATATTTTTGCAGTTCTTTGGGCAGTTCGTCTCAGACAAACTTTCTAAATGTCTGGAAAATTATAAAATATTTACCCCATGCTAAATGACATAAGAGAATTTAAATTTTTGTTTTTAAACTATTTAATGAACAAATATTCAAAATTAAAATAACATCAGCAAATTCCTGCAAATAAAGGTACAATTACCTTTCATTTAGTGCAAACCGGATGTGATACGGTTCAGTGGAAATTTCAAACAAATTGTCTAAATAATTCATTTTTGCTATTCAAATATGAGGATATGGAGGCCCACGCTCCTTTCTATAACAACCACTAACCCTCCATTCTCTCTCTAAAATAACTTGACCGACAGTGTAACCTTTGAAAACGGAGACACATTTTCCATTCACATGTTTGTTCACCAGCACGGTCACACGCACTTAAATTACTGTTTCATGCACATCACCACATACACGCATTCCAGCACCCTCCTCACCACAACCACCCCAACAGCACACCACGTTCTTAAACACCCTCCTCACCACAACCACCCCAACAGCACACCACGTTCTTAAGCACCCTCCTCACCACAACCACCCCAACAGCACACCACGTTCTTAAGCACCCTCCTCACCACAACCACCCCAACAGCACACCACGTTCTTCAGCACCCTCCTAGCCACACAACCACCCCATCAGGCACCGCACTCCGCTGAAGACACGCACGACACTGGCCCTGTAGAACGGGCCACGGAGTCGGAGGATTCGGGATAATTATCATCTGTATGGTACCGCCCGTTCTCATGTTACATGCACAAATGTTCGATGACATGTCACGATTTATCGGGGCTCTCGTGAGGACAGTGGACATGCGAGGGTCGCATGCGAGGCGGAGCCCCTCGTCGAGTGGCGGGTGGCGGAGGCCGACGGACGGGAACGCGACGAATCGTCTCCACTCACAACCAGGGCGAGTTCTATTATTTCAAAAAACAGGAAATTTATCAACAAACCAGGGCAACACAAAAATCAATTTAAACGGGTAATTAAAAGTTTGTTATAGTACATATGCAAATGAGTGTCTTAACAATAAAAAAGTATATCAATTATTACTAGATAATAAAATAAAGTTAACGAAAATGGAAAAATATAAAACTTCTTTTGTTAATTAACTAGAAAAGCAAACAATAAAATAACTATAACAAATTAACATCTAAATAACAACTACATTAGAAATTAAACTTATAAAATTACTTCAAAGTTATTCATGGGTTAATTTGTTTTTATCTTGTTGTTTTGTAAGTGATACAATTTAGACAACATATCAAACAGGCTGGCAAAAACCTTTGATTTTAAATGGGTTTGATATAATATGCTTGTGAAAGTCTGTACATGCCATTTATTCGAATTTATATTTTCAAACCAATTTTCCGATTCAATGATTTACTGTTTTTGTCCATCACTCCACTGGATATTCATGTTTGAAAATGCCCTCTCCACATTGGAGTTTGAACTGTTCTTAATTTTACTTTACAAATACATTTCGTCGTAAATGAATAGCAATGCTATGCTCACAACTATGTATAAAGTAATCCCTATATATAGTTAAATTGCACTGGAAATTCTTTGAATGAGTGCATATTAGTTTGTTGCCAAAAGGATCTTTAGAATATATCTGTGCTTAATCAAGAGTCAGTTATCTTACTTTGTTACAATTTAGTAGAAGAGTCAAAGGAGCTTTTAATGTCATGTATCCTCAACAGACTCCAAGGCGCGCTTGGACGAACGGCGCCGGCGGATTGCCGTTGACGCTCATTATAATGCAAACTAAGATTTATATCACAAATAAATTAATATATAAAGCAAATGTTATTTATAAACTATTAAAAAAGTTATTTTAAATTGTCTCTAGAACAAATAATTTTTAGTTTTGTTTAAACTATGATTTTTGTAAACTTCGTTACGAGTTTTACACAAATTGCCATGGAGAAAAAATACCCATCTCAATATATTTGTAATAATAACTCGTTTAGTGTTATTTGACTTAATATTTCACTAGCAGGAATTGCTACTTTAACTCGAGTATTGATTATCCGGTGTAGTCATTCGAGGATCAATTGTCTTCATATAATGTCTGTAACATTTGTTATGGCTTTTATTCTGAGTTATTTTTATTTTAATTACTAGTGAACCTGTTGCTCTAAATCGAGCAAAACTAACTTGTATTGTTTATATCAGTTATCAGCTGTTCTTACTGTTTACCTGTATTTTACTGTATCGCCATCTGTTTTAGAATGCAACTGAATTCAAACTACTCTCCATGTTATATTTATGGGGAAAAAATTGAACTTGAGGGTCCTGTGCCCTTCAGCAAAACAGTATTGGAAATTGAAAACCAGTTTGCACAACTATGAATCTGGGCCATTTTTTACACCTTAATCATCTAAATTGGTTCAAAAATAACGGAGGAGTTATGTTTACAAAATCGGCTTAGCGTATTTTATATATAGAATATGTTGATCTGTATTTTTCCATTCGATTTTCATGGGAGCTTTGAAGACCTGTAAAAAGGATAAAACAGTTACTCCAATAGGTTTTTTATTTCTTCTTCCATAGACAAATTAAATTTAAATTTAAAGAATTTAAAAACTTTCGCTCACCGTGAAAGCGACGATGGTTTAAGGAGAGTGAGTAAGGGATGTTAATGTCCGTGATCAAACATAACGTGTGGCAGGTATTTAATTTTGGTTTTCAGCTTATCTTTAATTTATTGTGACAATCCTCTAGTTAATAATTAAATAACTGTATTAAAGTACAAAGGATTCTTAGAAGTTATAATGCACCAAGTTTTTTTATTTCAGTTCTAAGAGGTAGCAATACTTGTTTTAGTTTTCAACTTTAGTTTAAAACGTTTAAATAAACGCAATAAACGTTTAAAACGTTTTTATGCGATTTATCAACTAGGAAATCTCTTTTCCCCTAACATATTGCATACCAAAATGTTTGTAAGGAAGGATTCCTACATGTTTCAAATTTCAGAAAAGTCCAAAATTCTCTCAATGCCTAGTTTTATTTTACTTGACAACCATTTGAGTTGAACTGGTGATAATACACTAATCGTGTTAGGAAAATTGCTTCAGTTTCTTCACAAATTACAGCAACAACTTGTTCAGTCTCTGAATATTCCCGGCGTAACTGAGACCGTCGGGGATTATAACAGTTGTTTCGACTAAATCGATCATTTTTTGGACAATTATGAACAAATATTTTCCGTTATGAAAGCTGTAATATTCCCAAAACCAGTAATTTCCTCACCACCCTCAATATCCTGCCCCCCCCCCCCCATTATTCCCCCGGTGGCGCCTGCGGTCATTACAGCGACCGTTTATAAACAAAAATTATTCCCAAAGCCGTAGTTATATATGGGAAATTAGGTTAGCTTACGTGTAAGATCTCGTTAAAATTACAGGTCTGTGAGGTGACATGTCCCTGACAGGTTGATGGGCGTTATTGGCGGGGTGGCACGAACGCGGTGCCGCCGGCCGCACGCAGGGACCGCACCATCAGCATACCATTACTGGGGTGGCCCGGGTGCTGGGGTCTTCGCATCGGCATGAGCGTAATTTGAGAATTTCGATAAGGCGGGGGGTGGGGGGGACAATCGGTAAGGTGATCTGCCTTTTCGTACATCATAATACTTTTTCAAAATTATTGTGGGGGGGGGTTTAGTTGCCCTCACAAAAATTGGAGACCTTGTAAAAATAAATATATCTTTTTTAATAATTATTTGTTTTACAGCTAGCAATGCCAGCACGAAACATTGTCAAATTTCTAAGACTAAATAAATCTAACCCAATGTAAAATATTACACAAATTTTAAAAATGAATTATCATGAACTCTTAACTATAATTTCAGAATTTCGGTAGGGGGGGGGAACTACCATGAAGGTGATCTGTCTTTTCGTACGTTACAATAAAATGTTTTAAAAATTATTAAGGGTTGCAGTTCCCTGACAACAATTGGAGAGCTTTATTGTCAGAATAAGAATATCTTTATTAGTGATTTTCCTATGGAAAAGTAAACTTATTGAAAAGCTTGACTCGCACGGTGAAACTTAAGCCCGGGACCACCATAGAAGTTCCTAATGTAACCCCCGAACACGTTTTGAAGGGTCTTTATATATATATATAGTTATACTCTAGCGGTCACATTTTTTGTCCGATTTACTTAACATTTGGTAGGGACAATCATTTTAGCGAATTTCCCCTTTAGGGAAGAAGCTATTACCGTAGTCGGCATAGTAAGACCTAGGCCCGGGACCATGATAACTTTTCGTTTTGAGGTCCCCAGACCCCAAAAACACCATTCGTTCGAAACTGTATATATATATATATATATATATGTGTGTGTGTGTGTGTGTGTGTGTGTGTGTGTGTGTGTGTGTGTGTGTGTGTGTGTGTGTGTGTGTGTGTGTGTGTGTGTGTGTGTGTGTGTGTGTGTGTGTGTGTGTGTATGTGTGTGTGTCCGTGGGTGCGATAACTCTCGTAACAAAGGTCCGATTTTGATGAAATTTGGTACAAACGTGTAAAGCAGCATTTATGACTTTAAGTTCGAAAACCAGACGGATCGACTTATCCGAAAGGGTATTTTGGGGGGGTTTTGTACCCCAAAAATGGGTTTTTTGAGTTTATTACAAAGAATTTTTGAAAAAGTAAAATGTTATTTTATTTTTTTTTTTTTTTTCATTAGAATCAGCTTAAAAAGACGCACAATTTGGTGTTTTAATCATTTCTCTACGTCATTGGTTACTGAGATATTGTAAGTGCTAAACACAGTGCGTTGTCCAATGTTATTCTTATGGAGGATAAGAAAAATTGTATATCTCGCTTATTTATCAACTTATCGTGACGAAACTTGATATATCACTTCATTTCACTGTGGTCTATTGATATTTGCACAAAATCCCAATTTTTGGCCGATAGTTCCCGTAGCAGCAAACCTGCATACTCAGCCCCATGTTATTCTTATGGGGAATAAGTAAGTGTTATCTCCTTTAATTATGGACATAAATTAATAGAACTTGGTATGTGGCTTTCCCTAGTTGAGTTATATTGATATTTGTATAAAAGCCCATTTTAAGTGTTCCTTATTTCAGCAAACCTGCATACTCAGCCGCCATGTTATTCTTATAGAGAATAATTAAAATGTCATAAATCGATTATTCATGCATGTATATTGATAAAACTTGGTATGTGGCTTTATGGGGTGTTAAGATAAATTAATATGCATTGGAAATTCACTGAGTATGCAGGTTTGCTGCTACGATGGTATTTTATAATCCCTTGGACAAGTTCGTTAGGCAAAACAGTCAGATAGCTCTAACCCCCTTTTTGAGGATTTTAATTTTCAAATGTTAGGTGTTTGGGCCCAAAAAGGCTCAGAAAAGCCCCAGCATAAATATTTACCGCGTTATTAAAGAAAATGTATGTTGACTAAATACAGCACGTTGTCTTATAGGGATTTTACATTTGAAAAGCCTGTTATTCATATGTTGGTTTAGTTTTATCATCCCCAGTTTCCCCACACCTACTTCTAATCCTGACTGGACCTTCTCCTAACCCTATAATGCGCAACATTGGTATCCCAGCATTGCAGGTAAATAGAACCAGGAACATCAGAACAGCCACAAAATTAAATGTTGTCAGATTTTCATAAAAATTAGATCAAGTCTATGTTTTAACACCGTTATTGATCTGTTAAAGTTTTCAAATGTTTTTATATGAAAATTCACTTCCCTCATGTCAGCGCGCTGCGTGCGAACTCGTTGTTATAATTACATTATTTTACAGCTAGCAAGGCCAGCTACTATAACTAGCAAGGCTAGCAGTACTGAACATTGCATTTTCAAATTTCTAAGACTTAAGGGATCTAACAAAACGTAAACTGTTATAAAGGGTTTCAAAATAAATTATAATAAACTTGATCTGATAAAATTCAAAATGATTCAATCATTCACGCAAAAATTAAATTAAATTAATTTAATTTAATTAATTTACTGAGTAGTATACTTTTTGTAGATTTGTTTAATTATATTGTAATAGTATATTTTGCACCAAGGGCCGAAAGTGGGGTTTTGCTGGCCCGAGATCGTGTTTTATGACCGAGACGAAGTTGAATACCCCCGTTGCAGCAAACCTGCGTACTCAGAGAATTTCCAGTGCATGTATATGTTTCCAACTACCACATAAAGCCACTCACAACGAACAAATAAGTGATATACATAGCTATTTATTTATTTTCCATAAGAATAAAATTGAAAGCTGAGTATGCAGGTTTGATGCAACGGGGGAGAGATAATAAATGTGTTTGTATGAATCATCAATAACGTAATAACGTAATCAGTCGAATCTACATACCAAGTTTTATTAATTTATGTTTATAATTGAGGGAGAATGGACTTGGAAAGAATAGCAATATTTTCAAAAAGTTACTAGCAAACAAGAAATAACGTAAAACATTCCCCATCAGAAAAGCATAGGAATTTAAAAACGGCTGCTTTATTTATATGAAAACATGGGATCAAATGTCTACTTTGTTTACGAACTGACATTTGTTCCTTCCTATATTAGCGAAATTCCCCTACAGGGAAGAAGCTATTACCGTAGGTCTCATGCTAAGACTTAAGCCCGAGCCCATTATAAATTTTTGTTTCGAGGTCCCCAGATGCCAAAAACACCATTCGTTCGTTGGTATATGTGTTACCATGCCACCTACAGTAATAGCCAGGGTCTGATTAACCTTTAGGCTGACTAGGCTACAGCCTATATAGGGCGCCAGTTAGCCAAAGGGCGCCGCAGGGACTCAAATCTTTTTTAAAGAATATTGGAAGTGTGGTGATCAATTGGCTAGAGGGAATTTTAGTTCCGCGCGCCCTTTCCCGTCACCACGCGTGCTTTACGCTCAGCTTAACAATTTTGATAGAAGGTTAGTTTAGTTGTTTCTTAGCTCAACTTAGCTCCCTAAAGATTAGGGATGGACGGTCTCGACATTTTTTAACATTTTCGGGAAAGAAATAATCTCGTTTTTTTTCGGGCGTTTTTAGCGAATTTCCCCTATAGGGAAGAAGCTATTACCGTAGGTCTCATGGTAAGATTTAAGCCCGAGACCATGACAATTTTTTTTTTAGGTCCCCAGATGACTAAAACACTATTCGTTCAAATTTATATATATATATATATATATATATATATATATATATATATATATCCGTGAATGCGATAACTTGAGTAAAAAACGTCCGATTTCGATGAAATTTGGCTCAAATGTGTAAAGTGACATTTATGACTTTAAGTTCGAAAACCAGAAAAATCGGGCCATGGGAAGGGGGGTTTATGGGGGTTTTAAATTGTCCAAAAATCAGTTTTTTGCATTTTTTACCCTAAAATTTTTAAAACACTTAATTTTGGTTTAGACCATGTTATAGAGCTTAAAAAAACAAATAATATAGTATTTTGAATTATTAAGCTAGGTTAAGTGGTTGCGGATAAAATCCAAAAAAACCTGCTCATAAAATCTCCTATGTTAATCTTATGGGAAAAAGGTATCTTGGCTTTTCCTAAGTTAATTTTAATGTAAACTTCACATTTGCTTTTACCAATCAACTCAGCTCCACAAAACAATCATTTTGGTGTTTAAATTGTGATTCTACGTCCAACTGTTGCAGAGATATTCAAAGTGCTAAACACAGTACGTTGTCCAATGTTATCCTTATGGAGAATAAATAAAATTTGATATCTCCATTATTAATGAATGTATATTGATGAAACTTGGCACGTGGGGTCACGTAGTACTGGTATATTGATATTTGCACAAAAAATTGATTTTTTGTTGATTATCCGCGTAGCAGCGAATCTGCGTACTCAGCCCCCATGTTATTCTTATGGAGGATAAGTAAAATGTAATGACTCCCTTAATTATGAACATAAATTAATAAAACTTGGTATGTGGCTTCACCTTGTTGAGTTATATTGATATTTGCATAAAAACCCATTTTTTTAGTTTCTTGTTGCAGCAAATCTGCTTACTCATCTCCCATGTTACTCTTAAGGAGAATAATTAAAATTGTATATATCGCTTATATATGAATATATTTTTATGAAACTTGGTATGCGGCTTTATATGGTATTAAGACATATATTATGCATTGAAAATTCGCTGAGTACGCAGGTTTGCTGCGACGGGGGTATTTTTTATAATTACGGCAACTTACCACGTGGTTCGGTCATCTATTAATTGATGTTGCATGTCTTTTATGGCCGATATTACGTGGTGAGATCGTCATTTACTGCCGATGTTACGCGATCTGGCTGTCATTTACGATGGAACTGGAACCGAGAGATATGGGTTCTCGAATTCGGTTTTCCTCATGAACTGATAAAATTGTTAGAAACCGAAACTGACACATCTCGAAATACTTTTAAGTTATTAGTTTTGAATAATTTTCCTGGCAATTTTTTGTTAGGGGGCGCCAAATTACTCAAGGCTACAGGTCCTGGTAATAGCTTCTTCCCTATAGGAGAAATTCGCTAAAAGGAAGTGTTTCAAAACGTAAAGGTACAAAACGTCAAGTTAGTGTTTATTATAGCCGTAAACGGTGAGTGTGATTTCACCAACCCAAACCTGGATCCACTCCTTTCAGACTGCTTGTAAAATATCTGCTTCACAACTTCAAGGTACAGAACGTAAAGTACAACATCAAAATAGTCCTCGGCTGCTGTGACTTTCGGTAGCTGGCTGTATTCCACGAGATGTAAACGAGTTCGCACGCAGCACGCTGACGTGAGGGAAGTGAATTTCCACAAAAAAACGTTTAAAACCCAAAATCTGTGTAAAAACATATATGTATTCCAATTTTTATTAAAATCTGAAAACATTGATTTTTTGGCTGTTCTGATGTTCCTGGTTTCATTTACCTGCAAAGCTGGGAATATAATTTTGCGCATTATAATGTTAGGAGAAGGTCCAGGCAGGCTTGAAAGTAGGCGTGAGTTGCTGGGAATGATAAAAGTACTCTAACAAAGGAATAACAGGCTTTTCTAGTGTAAAACCCCCATAAGACAACGTACTGTGTTTAGTCGAAACACATTTTCTTTAATAACTCGGTAAATAGTTACGCTAGAATGACGAGAGAGGACTTAAAACTTTTGTCTTACTAATTTCCATATTTGTACATACATTAATTTTACATCTGGGGCTTTTTTACCCTTTTTGGGTCCAAAAACTTGAAATTTGAAAGATTATTCCCCAAAAAAGGGGTTTAGAGTTTTCCGATTGTTTTGCCCAACGAACTTGTCCAACTGATTACAGAAAGGAACGTCCCTACCAAATTTGAAGTAAATCGGACAAAAAATGCGACCGCTAGAGTGCAAACACACATATATACACATATATATATATATATGTATATATATATAAAATTTTGAACGACCCCCCAAAACGTGTTCAAGGGGTTACGTTAGGAACTTCTATGGTGGTCCCGGGCTTAAGTTTCACCGTGCGGGTCATGCTAATAGTTCACTTTCAAAGGAAATTCACTAATAATACTAGTAGAATGAGTACCCGTTCTTCGCACGGATAACAGCTGTAAAAACAAATTTATCAGCTGTTGGAAATTAAATACCTTTAAGTGTGTTTAAACTCATCCCTTTTCTTTACATTTGTGCCCTTAGAGAAAATTTATCAAAACACCCCCGTCGCAGCAAACCTGCGTACTCAGAGAATTTCCAATGCATGTATAATGTGTCTCACTAATACATTGAGCCACTTACCAAGTTTTACAAAAATACATTCATAAATAAGTGATAAATAGCATTTTATTTATTCTCCATCAGAATAACATTTGGGCTGATTAAACCGGTTTGCTGCAACGAGGAAGAGAAAAAAATGAGTATTTTTGCAATTATCAATATAACTCAACCAGGTGAAGCTTCATACCAATTTGTATTAATTTAGGTTCATAACTAAGGAAGATATACAAATTTACTTATTCTCCATATGAATAACATGGGGGTCGAGTATGCAGGTTTGCTGCTACGGGGAAAATCAACAAAAAACCTTTTTTTAATATCAATATACTAAAACTAGTTGAAGCCACATAGCAAGTTTCATCAATATACAATCATAAATAATCGAGATATCAAACTTATTTGCCCTTCATAAGGATAACATTGGATAACGTACTGTGTTTAGCACTTTGAATATCTCTGCAACGGTTGGACGTAGAACAACAATTAAAACACCAAAATGATTGTTTTGTAGAGCTAAACTGATTGGTAAAACAAAATGTGAAGTTTTTAGTAAAATTATCTGAGGAAAATCCAAAAACCTTTTTTTCATAAGATTATCATGGAAAATTTTATGGACGCGTATTTTTACTTTTCTCTGCAACCACTTAACCTAGGTTAATGATTAAAAATACTAAATTATTTGATTTTTTAAGCTCTATAAGATGGCTGTAACCAAAATTAAGTGTTTTTTTTTTTTAATGTTAGGGGGAGAAATACAAAAAACCTTTTTTTGGAAATTTAAAACCTCCATAAAACCCCCTTCCCATATTCCGATCGATCTTGTTTTCGACCTTAAAGTCATAAATGTTACTCTACACATTTGTGCCAAATTTCATCAAAATCGGGCGTTTCTTTCAAAAGTTATTGCGGTAACGGACACACACACACACACACACACACACACACACACACACACACACACACACACACACACACACACATATATATAAATTTGAACGTATAGTTTTTTTGGCATCTGGGGACCTCAAAACAAAAAGTCATCATGGTCTCGGGCTTGAGTCTTACCATGCCTACGGTAATAGCTTCTTCCCTATAGCGTAAATTCGCTAAATCTATAATATTTTGCTCACCAAGACGTTTTATTCAAGTATGGGGTTGGTGATGATGGGTGTCATACTTATGGTTTTCTCAAAAGTTCCTGAGTAATGAGGCTTTATATATAGATAGAGCTCTCGTCTCGTGTTAAAATAAACGGTATCAGGAAACTGACACATACTTTCTCCCTTTTAGCCCAACTTTAATGAATAAATTGCTTTTTATTTACTAAATATATAATACAAAGCACGGTCGAATGTACAGAAAATCTTGTAAACAAGTTGTTTAAAAAAACCACCCAAATCCCTGCTTTGGAGGCACTACAGAATCCATTGCTACACTCGTGGTTTAAGAGGGGAAATACCCCCTATTCCCCCCCCCCCAGGGTTATTAAGGGCAACATATTTTGAATTTCCTCTGTTGGTCAATGTTAACTTGACAAGCATATCAAGTTTGAATGAAATTGACTAGTAAATAAGAGAGAAATAGTACTTTTTTTATTCCCCATAAGAATAACATTGGACAACGTACTGCGTTTACCGCAAAATTAAAATTTCAATTTTCTCCGAAACCAGCTATCGTAGAATAGTAATTAAAAATACTAAATTATTTAGTTTTTTGAGCTCTTTTTAATGGTGAATAGTAATATTTGTTTACATTTATGTCTTTTTATGAAAAATCCAAAAAACTGAATTTTGGGTGTTTTAAGTCCTGTAATTTCTGAACCCGAATTTTTACAGGAATGCGGGTGGTGCCATTTTGTTGGAAAAATAAAGTTCTACAAACGACTAAAGTTTAATGAAAATCGTTAGAGCCGTTTTTAAGAAATTTGGATTTTTCATGTTTTTTGGTGGTTTTGGGGGGATAATTACCCTTAAAAATCAAAAATGAAAAAAAAATGAAAAAAAACGCCTGGAGATATCGTGGATTAGTACCTACATGCCAAATTTCATAAAAATCGGCCCATTGATTAAGGCTGTAGCTCTGTACACATCCACACAGACACACACACACACACACACGGACACACACACACACACACACGCACACACACACACACACACACACAGACAGACATCACGTAAAAACCACTTTTTTGGGTTCAGGGAGGACCAAAACGAATATTTCCACTAACAACTCAAATTCGAAAATTTTTACGAAAACAATACTTTCTCCATATACTATGTATAAGGGGAGAAAGTAAAAGTGAAGCCTCACTGGAGGATATTTTTGTAAACATATCATCTGGTCAATGAGTAATAAATACCCCCGTCGCATAAAACCTGCATACTCAGCAAATTTCCAATGAATAACCAGTCGATCTCTCTGGTTTTCGAACTTTAAGTCCTAAACGTTGCTTTACACGTTTGTACCAAATTTCATCAAAATCGGACCATTTTTACGAGAGTTATCGTGTTCACGGACACATATATATATCTCAGCTAAGTATAATGGATATCAGCTAAAGAGTTTTGAACGAATGGTGTTTTTGACATCTGGGGACCTCAAAACGAAAATTGATCGTGGTCCCGGGCCTAGGTATTACCATGTCGACTACGGTAATAGCTTCTTCCCTATAGAGGAAATTCGCTAAAACACTCAATTTTAAACATGTATGTAGCTGTGATGTATAAAGTCCAAAATAGTATGACTCAAGTCCAAAATTGAATTAATTTCATTCTGTATGGACACTTATATAATCTTTTTGATTTGATAAAAATTCTAAGATGTAAAACCATAATTTTGAGTTTTCTTCTTTAAAAATACTATGTAAATCAGGAGATGTATACAACAGTTAAATCTTCTTAATATTTCTTAGAGATCTTTTCGATATTTTGAGTAGGAAGTACAGTCCTTAAACTGTATTCAATAGATTCATGGGTTCCATCATTACATTTTCGGCATTGTAAGGAATCAATTCTTTAAAGTAAGACAAGCAGTCTGCTGCTAAACAGTGTCCACATCGAAGTCTGCAGATCATAGTAGCAGCGTCACGTCTACTGCATTTGGTTGATTTAAACCTTGGAACGATCGGGGAGGTACTTTAATCTTTTTATACAATTCCCCCTTGTTTGTAGATTGCAATATTTCATCAGATTTAGCTTTTATTTTCTTCTTCAAATAAAAACATATATCGGAATATCGCAAGTGAAAGTAATTGTATACAACTATAACTATAAGACATTATCATGAGCTGCACATTTTGCTGGAGAATCCGTCTTTAGCGAATTTCCCCTTTAGGGAAGACGCTATTACCGTTGGTGGCATTGTATTGTGATAACTTTTCGTTTTGAGGCCCCCAGATGCCAAAAACACCATTCGCTCAATTATATATATATATATATATATATATATTTATTATTTTTAAAAGAAAATTACCAGAGTACCCTTCAAAATTCATTTTTAATTCACTGACATATTTATTTATTTATTTATGTGACCTCGTAAAAAAGGTCCGGTCTTAATTAAATTTGGTACAAAGGTGTAAAGTACCATTTATTTGAACGAGTTCGAAAACCAGACGAATCGCACCATCCGAAGGGGGATTTTTGGGGGTAGTAGTGGAAATAGGCCTGTTTTGGGCAAAAAATCCACATTAAGAAAAAATGGCCGAGAAAACCCATCGATTTCCCGTCAACTGAAAACCAAGTCCGAATGATCAGTTTTTGCACCAACACAACAAAACCCACATCTGGGAAAAAATGGCCGAGAAAACACATCAATTTTCCGGCAACTGAAAAACCAAGTCCGAAGAAAGATATTTTGGACTGACACCCGATTTATGATGTTTATTTGCTTAAATTTCATGTTAAATAGTCAAAAGTAATAAACAATAATCAATTGCAACATGTCCTTATTACATTCAAAGTATAGTAGTGTAAATCGGACATTTTTATGGTCGAGGGTGGTGAGGATCGGCACTTTCCACTTTTTGATGCCCTTTTATATCTTTAGTGTGTATGTGTATTAATACCCAAAATGTGTATATATGTGTAAATTAATAAAAAAAAGGTTTTTTAAGATTTGTTATTCTTTAGGCTAGTGTAGATGTAATCAACCAAAATACTAACTTTTGTGTTTATGCGGTCAGATTTGTCTGCAATTTGGATATGATACTGTCCTTTGTCCTAAGCTAATGCATTAGTAAATTCCACCAATGATTTCCAAATCCATATAGGAAAAAAAACAACAATACTATACTTTCCGCTACCTAGTTTCCGCTACCCCCTTTAGTGCAATCGATATATATATATATATATATATATATATATATATATATATATATATATATATATATATATTTTTTTTTTTTTTTTTTTGCTGTATAATCACACAAAAACTTACTTTGGCTTTTATGGTCCGATTTGTCTGCAATTTGGATATGTTATTGTCCTAAGCAAACGCATTAATAAATTCCACCTATAACTTCCAAATTCAATATTACTGTCAATTTAAACAATATTTTGTAAATTACTGCCAATTGCCAACTTCTTTATTTACTGTCCGATTTTATTTATTTTCGGATATGTTATAGCCCCCAACAATTATTTATAAAATCACCATATATTATTTTCAAGTTCGATACTCTGTATAATCTATTTAATTATACTAACCAAAAACTAACTTTGGTGTTTATGGATTCGTCTGCAATTTGGATATGTTACTGCCCTAGGCTATTGCATAAGTAAATACAACCTATAATTTTAAAATTTAATTCAAACAATATTTCTTAAATAATTAATATAGTGGCAATTGCCAACTTCTTTATTTACCTTACGAATTAAATTCTTTTCGGATATGTTGTAGCCACCAACAATTTTATGTAAAATTATATTACTTGAAAATTTAATACTTTGTATAACTTATATACAGTATATCAAAAAAATACTAACTTTGGTAATTATGGTCCAAATTGTTTAAAAGTTGGATATGTTATTGTCCTAAGCTAATGCATAAGCAAACACCGCCTATCCAAATTTAATATTACAATTAATTTTAACAATATGTTTAAAAATACTGCCAAATGCTTACTTGTTTATTTACCATCCGATGTGATTGGTTTTTTGATATGTTATCCCTTAACTACAATATATTATTCCCACAAATTCGATGCTATGTAAAATATGTATTTCTGCAAAAATGCTACTTTAGTGATTATTGGTCAATGTAATTGATTATTGGCCTATGTTGTACTATGTTGTTGTGTATGGGTAAATGTATATAATTATGTCCCAACTCCGTATTATCTTAAATTTATAAATTATATAGTGCCAAATGTCAACTTATTTATTTACTATCCAATTTGGTTGTATTTTTGCAAGTGCCCTTAACTACGAGATTATATGCAAAATTAAATATGATGATGTGTAAAATGTATATACATTAATAAAAAATACTAACTTTAGTGTTCGATTTAATTGTTTTTTTTCTCTTTTTTATGGAGTTGCCTTAGGCCAGTGTGTGTGTAAATGATACCCATCCCAAAACACTAACTTTGGCTTTGGTGTATTTGGTAGATTTCAATGGTTCTCAGATATACTGTAGTCCAAGACTAATAAGATCCCAATTCAACCTTGTCTTACATTTAAAAATATGTTTTATAAATTTATATTACAATCGCTAATTGGTTTATTTACTGTTAGATGTAATTGAATTTTAGAGCAGTTATTTCCCCGAGTATTATATATACATAATATGTCTCTCTAGTTTGTACAGTTAATAAATATAATTCTCAAGTCAGCAACGCGCTACAAGTAGCGGCGCTACAGCCGACGCTACTAAAAAAGTAAAGCTATGAGCTATTAGCTTATTTCGTACCAACGCACATCTAGGGGTTCTGCCCCATATAGAACGTAAAAGTTACAATGTTAATCTTATACGCATTCAGGATACATTTATTACCACACTAGTGCACTCACAAAGAAGAAATAACCAGAGGTCGCTCCCTCATATATGGGAGAGTGTTACGCCTAAGAGCTGGGGCCACGGAATAAGTACAACATGGCGAACATGGCAATATAATGGACATCCGGCTCACATATCTCCCCGCGCTTTCACTTTAGCACGACCGGGGTCCAATCCGCTCATTGTGGGATCTTACAACTGGTTATTTCTTCTCTGTGGTGCACCACACTACACTGTGTTGCAATCATAGGAGCCGTGGGCCAACCAGTGTGCGGGCCCTTGTTGCCGTCCAGGTAATTTTTCGCTTGTATCAGGCTTTTTAATGTGATTCTGTGTTCTGTATGGTACGGGCCCCTAGGCACGCGCCTATGTAGCCTATGCTTAAATCCGGCCCTGCCTATCGTGTATCATTTAGATAGGAGGACCAAATAGTAATGTTTTTGTTTATATTACAACAGTTTTTTTTTTAAACAACAAACAAACCTTTGGTTGCGCTGTAAATTATTTCTGCTGTCAGCACACTCCTGCGGCTTTGATTAAACTCTGACTTTTCAAGCACTTGCACACACAATGTTTAGTAACTTATTTTAAAATCCACTCCTTGGGTATATAATGTAAAACATGACCTCATTTCAAGGAAGGCATCATCACCCTCCTGGGACAAGGATCAAATCATTCCATTGATAATGTTGTTTTTGATGTGATCAAATTTAGTTTATCTTAATACGGAATAAATCAACTCATTTTTCCCATTTACACTATTAAAATATAATTTTTAAACATACACGTGTGTTAACATTATTTTTATATTTATACATTGTGGGTAATATAAACTTCTCCTACTGATTTTCGTCCATAGGATTTCCCATGAACCATCAATGAATTACCAAAAAAGGAGATACAAGGCGAGGAAAGGGGAATGGTGTTGTCTAAGTGTTGACGAATGGCTGGGTTGTAAGAGTTTGTTATCGTTTTGATAAAATTTGTGGGTTGACATTTCTATAATTTGTTACCGAAGCTTTGCTCTTGTCTTCCACTTAAAGTCTGAAATTGCTTACCAATGCTAAAAATTTCCGCCGCCTATTTAATCATAAACAATTTTCGAAATTAAATAGGGGACCAAACAGTTACCAGGCAATCCAGCAATAATTTAGTTAGGCATTTTTACAGTAACCTTTGTATCAAGCTTTACATAATTTTGTTAAAGTAAAAAATGGGTCTTACAGGGTGCTACGGTATACTAAAATACCTAGTGTTCTTCGTTAACTTAGTGTTTTGGGTAAGTAGCCTACATAAACATCTAGGCATAGGCCTAGGTCAATGGTTTTAAAATTGTTTTGTCTTGATATTTTTTTAGGATTTGGGTTTAAAACATTTATAGATGTTGATATACCGATAAGAGAGGCTTAGGAAGCCTTGAGAAGCTCTACTTCATCAGAAATTTAAATTTGTTTAATGCAGGCCAATGCCTTGGCTTATGAAATGACTGATTCTAGAAAAGGTTTTTGTTGTGGAAAAGTCAGGGAAATAATGCAAAAAATATTGTATTTAAATTATTTGTAATTTACTGCCATACAGCGTTCTACGAAGTTAGTATAGATTAGGCCTAGTAGTTACTTAAGGCCTACCATAGAAATAAATATAAATTATCTAACTTTTCTAGTAAATATTTGGTAAGCTTGTAAGTTAGTAAGTAACTTAATTATAAAGCTTGTGGCCCTGGGGGAGTTGATCTGTTCCCAGTAAAATAGCCTAATTTGTCTTTATTTATGATAAACTTATCTAACCCAACTCCGCAAAGCGCTAGATGACAGTAAATTGGAATGAACCAATTATTTAGTTTTCTGGACTTTTCATACATTACAAAGAGTTAAAATTTCTGGTGGAGTTTCACTTTAATCGCAATTACTGCGGCTAGACTAAGTTATAGGGCCTACTATAAGTTAATTTAATAGCCTAGGTTATAGAAAATGTTGTGGTTGAAATGTTACTGATAAAGTTTAGGCTAGGAACCTAAATAATTATAGTCTTTGAACCTAAAACTTTATTTAAACGCATTGATATCGCCCGACAGATAAATTCCTTGTTAACTTTTTTTAGCCTTAAGTATATGTATAGCCAAGTACCTACCCATTAACATTAAACCATGTCTAGCTCTATTGGGTACAGTGCAGGTACCGGTACGCCCATCAAATATTTGTACACTAAGTCAAAAACTTCATCGATAATTTAGGCCTACGTTAGATCTAGCCTACCATATGGCATTTCCATTGACAGTGTGCTATGGCAGTTTTAGTTCAATCTGGTTAGGCTAGGTATATCTACCTATCTAGCTAGCCTAACCTTTGTTATAAAGGATAATGGTGGATGCTTATCACACTGTCTACCCTTAATTTATAAGGGTGTGGTTCACTATTTACAATACATGGTAGGCTATTTAAAGCTCCAAACCTGATACTTTTAACTCACACAAAATTTCATTTACCAAAATTTATTTTTCCCAACAACATTTTTTGAGGGTTGTTATTGTTGATCCAATGCTCATTCAACAGTTGTTTTTGTTTAACAGATAACTGGCCTGACCATAATTGTTCTGTCGGTATGGATGCTGACCGATCCTACCTTCTACATGAGCATGGCCCAAGATGAGTCCAGCTACTACACTGGCATCTACCTTTTCTTGGTTGTTGGAACCCTCATGTTTATTGTTGGCTTTCTCGGATGTTGTGGAGCAATCAAAGAATCTCAGTGTATGCTTGTGTTGGTAAGAGTTTTTCTATAATTCCTAAAAATTTGAATTGTTAGTATTCGTATAAGTTAATTTTAATTTATTGATGAAGAGTTTACTTGAGTTATTATATACTTCTCTATCCGGATTTAGGTAGGCTCTATCATATTGAATATAATATTTATTATTACAAACCTGAGGTATGCCTCCCCCCACCTTAACAAATTAGGCCTATTGAATAAATCTTTGTTTAGTTATTCCAAAGAGCTTTCTTCTCCATGATCTTATACTCCTTGATTTTTAAAATAAAATTAGGAGGAATTTTTGTTTGCTTTACCTTGGATAACATGAATGGTTTGACACATTAAAGCAAGAGCGCAGCGGTAACTTTTTTTGCCGACAAATTTTGACAACACCAGTCATTAGGATTTGCATTCGTTGGTTTGGTTAGGCTATTCACATTTTTAAATTAAGAAAACTGAATATTTTCTGGTGTTGACTACAGTTTTTCTGCCTCCTGCTGATCATCCTGGTGGCGGAGATATCGGCTGGCGCCTGGGCCTTCAGCAACAGCCGTCAGTTGGAGGAGTTGGTGCGAGACAGTGTCAAGACAACTGTGCAGGAGGAGTACAGTATCGTGGACAGCCGCACGCAGACGTTCGACGCCATACAGCAGGGCGTGAGTGCAGTTTTTTAGAACAGTAGTATAATATTTGCTAAGTCTACTCTCACAGCCTATTTATATGAAATAAAAATTGATCAGATTAGCTGAAGTAGGCTACTACTGAATAGAGAATCAGTATCCCCCTATCATTCTTAGTATCTAATGATTGGGGGATGCAAAGAAAGTAGATACTAGGCCTATATATCATGTTAACTTATGATCCGACTTGGGGGGGAGAAGGGAAGCCCTACGTCTTGAGATATCATGATGGCAATGATAACAACATGTGGGATTAAAAGAGGATTTTATTAAGTTAGTGGAAGTTAAATGAATATTCAAAACTTACAATAACCTGATATCAATTCCAAAACAGCTAGTAACCCTTAAAATAATTAATTCTACGTTTTAGAGTGACTTATGAAATGCCAATTATGTTTTATATTGCGCCAGGGGAGCCTACCAGAGAATAATTGCAAATCTGAACTTACCGCGTAAGGGCAGTACCAACGGCAATCTCAGCATGGTCACATGACTGCTCGAATCTGCACTGTCTTTTGCATAACCATGCACATCCCCGGCACAGGGTTTTTATCCACTGGCACTCTTCTCCACAACATTCCGATTGATTTGACCAATAGAAAGATTTTCTGAGCATATTTACCAAATAGGCCTATAGCAAGACTTGCAAGACCAACCCATGATTTGGTGTTCCACCAGCTTTAAATCTTTTCAGCTTTTTGAAGTCAGTTAGTTTTAAAAAAATCCTTTAAGCTGTAAAAAATCTCCTTGAATAGACTAATCTTTTATTTGCTACATTTTTGAATTTAATGATTAATTCTTGGCAGTTTTTTTGATTGAATAGTCTTAATCCTATCCTATCCTATCCTATCCTATCCTATCCTATACTCTAATATGAGTAAGGTTTGCTTGCTTGCTTGCGTGCTTGCTTGCTTGCGACACGGATCTCAAAAACGGCTCTAACGATTTCCTTCAAATTATCGAAATAACTAATTTCTGGGATAAAAATAAGTTCTAGACAGGCCTCATCCCTAGGAAAAATCAAATAATGTAAAAAAACTAAAATGAAAAGTTAAAAAAATTAAAATTGGGCTTATGGAGTTTCAAATCAAAACAAAAGAATTGTAACAGCTGTTCATAATCAACCAGGGAACTGTCAAAGTAATACTCATGTTGTTTATGATTATTAACATGTGGTTTCCTGAGAGCAGAGATTAAAAGATCTGAGTTAAGATTACATATATAGAGTAGTAAAATAAATCAAAGGGACGTTGAGCTATAAATAACAACTGGAGTGACCTTACAAATGTAGAAAAGAGGCAAATGAGTTATACAAATCTGATTATCAGTAGGGGTAAGTGGTGAAATATTACTCCAAGCCATCTAAACAAACTGACTGGCCTTCCCCCGAACAAAGCTCGGCCCCCAGGTACTATGAGTATTGTTTACCCTCTTTTTCTGATGAATATGTTCTTTATGTGGGTCCCTATAAAGACACTGATACTATGTAACTTTAAAAAGCACATAAATACATTTTCATGTATTGGTATATACTTTTACTATGCATAGGTCTTGTTCTGTGCTTAGGCCACGTATTACAAAAGTGTCTCTAGTCAATTCAGTTCTGCTCGAATAGGCCTACGTAGGGAAATTGGGAAGATCTGAGTCTTTGTTCAATACATTTTGCTTCTTAAAGCCTTGCATAACATGCTAATACAGTGTTTTCACTGAAATTGTTAACAGAGTGTTTTCCATTTCAGCTGGGATGCTGCGGAGCCAACAGCCCCAGCGACTGGGTGAGCAGCAAGTTCAACAATGGAGGCGACAAGCAAGGCATCAATCTGGCCATCTCCTCGCCCATGACGCTGTACAAGCTGCCGGCCAGCTGCTGCGCTCTCCCCGAGGGCAGTGAGCAGTGCAAGGACCTCAAGACCAGCATCGCCACCAACAACAAGGACGCCCACCAGGACGTGAGTAGAACTTAATATACAATATAATTATAATATATTTAAAAACTCACCTACTTCTTCAGCCTGTGGTGTCACAATTTATTCCATTAGTGGAACCGGTTTCAACTCAATTACGAGTCCATCATCAGCCACTTCATGACATTAAATACAATGGTCACATATCCGTGATTAATCAAAGATCACATATCAAAGTTAAAACAAACGTACTCAAAAACTCATGCAAAACACAGTTTACGAGTCACATAACACACAGTACAATTGGTCAAATTCATCTTTTAGCGAATTTCCCCTATAGGGAAGAAGCTATTACCGTAGGTCTCATGGTAAGACTTAAGCCCGAGACCATGATAACTTTTTGTTTTGAGGTCCCCAGATGCCAAAAACACTATTCGTTCAAATTTATATATACGTATATATATATATATATATATGTGTGTGTCTGTAAATGCAATAACTTGAGTAAAAACGTCCGATTTCGATGAATTTTGGCTCAAATGTGTTAAGTGACATTCATGACTTTAAGTTCGAAAACCAGAAAAATCGGACCATGGGAAAGGGGGTTTATGGGGTTTCAAAATTTTCCAAATCTCCCATGTTAATCTTATGGGAAAATGGTTTTTAGCTTTTCCTTAATTAGTTTTACTGAAAACTTCACATTTGCTTTTACCAATCAGTTTAACTCTAAAAAACAATCATTTTAGTGTTTAAATTGTGATTCTACGTCCAACCGTTGCCGAGATATTCAAAGTGCTAAACACAGTACGTTGTCCAATGTTATCCTTATGGAGGATAAATAAAATTTGATATCTCGATTATTTATGAACGTATATTAATGAAACTTGGTATGTGGCTTCACCTAGTACTGGTATAGATATTTGCACAAAAAATTGATTTTTTGTTAATTATCGTCTTAGCAGCAAACCTGCATACTCATCCCTAATGTTATTCTTATGGAGAATACGTAAAGCTTTATATCTCCCTTAATTATGAACATAAATCATTAAAACTTGGTATGTAGCTTCACCTGGTTGAGTTATATTGATAATGTTAAAAAAACACATTTTATCGTCCTCGTTGCAGCAAACCTGCGTTCTCAGCCCTAATGTTATTCTTATGGAGAATAAATAAAATGCTATATATCAGTTATTTATTTAGGTATTTTTATGAAACTTGGTAAGTGGCTTTATGTGGTAGAAAGAAATATATTCATGCATAGTAAATTCGCTGAGGTTTGCTGCGACGGGGTTATTTTATTTAGCATGGCCTCTTTTTCTTCGTCAGTAAAGTATTTATAAATCAAATACTCCTCCAAAACCATTGGTTTAGATTTGTAATTGCATCGTTTTAACACTTACAATGTGATCAAATCTACATTGATGCGAGGGTGTTGTTTAAGGTGTAGGGCCATTTTAGATGCTGGATTGCACTATAAGGTGTCAAGGCTTTGAAAGATGATAATAATATGTTAATATCTCTTTAAGACGCTGATACAACTAGGGTGTATTTTAAGGCATTATGAATGAATGATGAGTGTAGAATGGGATGTTTACCAAGACACAGCTGCAGACAACAATTAAACACTTAATTTAACACTTATTTTATTCATATCAAAAGTGGTCCTAACCCAAGAAACCCAAAAATATACTCGTAATTTATCCAAGAGGTCAGTAATGAGGTTTAGTTTATATGGTGTTGCTAACCTGTACGAGACGAGACAGTTACGCCAAAGTATCTTTCTGTGCCCGGTGACGACGGCAAAAAGAGCTTGTCGAAGTAGGCGAATATGAGTTAATTATGAGCATGGATAGAATGAAATGCTTTGTGTAGCTTTATTTCTTACTACTCACTGATTCTTTAGCTATTATCATTATATAATAGCATAATGACTGATTATTTGTTTAATGTTCAGTTGTTAACTTCTCCCAAGCGGCCAAATGCAGGGCGAAGCCCTACTCAGTCAAACCAAACCAAGCCAAAGCGAGGACATCCGTAAAAGAACACTTTATTAAAAATAATGAAAGTTTATTTATTCTAATTCTATGAAACTATTCTGTCAGTAAAAACAAGGTCAAATTTGTTAGACTTAGTTGGGGATAACCATAATTATAATACCAGAAGTTGAGGGGAAATTAAATTCTATAACAAACTTCCAAAAGTTATAAGATCTACAGTTTTGTTGTCTTTCAGAATTTAAGAAAAAACTAAAAATATTTCACATCGACAAAGCTTTATACTCTTTAGAGGAACTATGGTCTTAGCCCTTTGCGATCGGAAGGCCAGCAGGAGTGGCCAAAACGCAGTCGGCAGCCAGTCGGAATTCTTTCCGTACTAACTTAGTTCCGACGGTCGGACAGCCAGCTGTACTGGCCACGTCCCACTCCGCGTCACCTCGGCATTTATCATGGCGGCTCGCTCCCCGCAGCTCGGAATTATTTTCACTGAAAACCTTCAATGGTAGCATAAGGGATTTAAATTTTAATAAAATGTGTCTCAATTCGTCTGATCTTTAACGATCGTCCATTATTACTTAGTTAAATATACGGGGGAAAAAACATAACCCCTTTCTTACTAATAAATGTTTATATGGGATAAAACAATTTTATTGTAGGCCTAATTATGATATAAGTGTAGGCCTATACGTAAACGTACAAGTGTTCTTATAATCATGTACATTAAAACTTAAAACTTAATTAAAACTACAAATAAACTCAAATCTCTCGAGAAAATCACCAAAACACAGTTAAAATCACATAAAACTGAACCAAAACAATGATGATTATGACAGCACTTGTGCCAGAACAACAGGTGTTTATTTTAGTTGTTTACACCACAATTCTTACGATATAATGTTGCAAGCCTGCTGATCGTTTGGTTTAACAATTCCTCACTAGGTTGCCGCACTCTACAGGCATCATACCACAGTTTGGAATATTACAAACAAAAACATGGTTGTCGGCCAGTCCTGCTGGACGCCCGAGCGTTCGTTAGATTACATGTTGGCCAGCACCGCTGGCCATCCGATCGCAAAGGACAACTGCTGTAGAAAAAAATCCGACTTCCGCGCGCTAATGGCGGCGGCCAGTAGAGCTGGCCGCGCGACCGCTGAGGAATAGCGGCAAATATTCATTCCAATTGCAAAGGGTTAATGGCATACAACCTTGATGTAACCAATCTTTTATTGAAATAAGTAACTAAATGACATTCATAATCTGACTCCATTCTTGTATATTTTTGAAATGTACATAATTGAATAAAGATGTTTTGAATCGAATTGAAGTACGCCATATATTTTTTGGTTGAGGTCAAAAAATAGGATTTTTTCCCACTTCTATCTGACGATTAAAATAAATTATTTTCACTGTGATGATAAAAATAATATTTTACAAGTTTTTTGACCATAATTGGTATTACACGACAGTCTAATGCACAGAAAAACATTGTGCAAAACATCATTCGCTTGTACCTCATACAACAGCATAAAAACAATTGACTGATCGGAAAGAAACTGTCTGCACACAAGACGATAAAAAAGGATACTAGCAGCTAAAAAGACACACAAGGCACTGGAAGAGGAGGCATTTCCTACGTGAGCGCTGCCAGGTGTAAAACTTTGAAATCACACCGAGCGCTACCCGTGGTAAATTTTAAAATCACAGCGCCGTCTACTGCTTGAAGAATTGTAACATTTACTTGGTTCGATACGCTATGGTAGTCTGATGGATATGGCACTGGATCCACGATCATGCGGTCCCAGGTTCAATTCTACCTTTTCATGTTTACTTTTTGAGGTACCATTTTTTGTTATATTTTACACAAACCCATTTTTGTTAAATGTTACGAAGAAAAGACGCACCATACAGCACTCTGCGGAGTTGGGTAAGGTTATTTTACTATAATTTTGTTGTAAATGTAGCATAATTTTTTAGAATATTAGTAGGTTTTCTCTGTTTACATTTGAAATTCTACATTTCACTGTTTTCTTATAATAAAGCATCTGTTTCGGATAGTTTGTTCGTCAACGGACAAGTTCGGCTTCCTTCGGGTGGCAAAGTCTCCTCTTCCAGTGGCTCGTGTGTTTTTTTAGCTGCTAGTAGAAAACAGATTGCATCAGCCGGCCAGTCTATTCCAGCTGTTTTGCGAGCATAGTTTTGCCAACTCACCAAATGGAAATGTACTAAAATAAACTAAAAAAATAGATTAATGGATAAAAGTATATGTAAATAACCCGGAAACAACTTTACAATACCTAAATTACATTTATATATTCGGCGTATATATTCGTCATATGCTTGTAAGTTTCAAATTGAGTTGCGTATGTATATGTTCAACGATCATAAATGAAGAATATCGTTAGACTATGTATGCATCCAATGCTTGGGAAGGGTAAAATGTGTATATATGATACATATATACACATTTGACACCTTTCAAGCATAAAACTACTCATACCCAAGGTTTTGAATGTTAAACCGCTGTACCTGTTGCAGGGCTGCACCGAGAAACTGCTCGACACACTGCGTGAGTACATGAGCACCGTGGTGGGCATCGGAGTGGCCGTCGCCATCGCGCAGTGTCTCGGGCTGTCCTTTGCACTCGTGCTGTGCTGCGCGATCCAGCAGCGTGACCGCTACAAAGCATAGGACTCGCCGTCGCGCTGCAGCGTAAGTCACATCACCGCCACCGACCCGGCGCTACACCTGCGCCGGGAGTTCATCTACTGATTACTTACGATTAATTACTTAACCTCTACTAATGAAGTAGTCGAGCATTTGTTAGTATAATAACCAACGCTGCCGCGTTAGAAAAAGCGTGAATTTTTTACCTTAATGTATATCTATGTAAAGTCTGACAGACACAGTACAGATTGGCTTGCGCATTTGTAGTTCAGATGCATAAATGGCTCAGGAACGGAGTTAGGACGGATTGATTTAACCAAATTTGTAATCTCAGTTGAATCCAAAGCTTGTTACATTAATTTTCTCTAAAGAGCTTTATATTTATTTTTTATCTCGTTCCTAGTATTATTATTATTAGCCTTAAATTTATTATTGTTTCGACAATTTAGACTAGTCATATGTTGCAAAAACCGCACACACCACAAAAAGCCGCAGCTAAACCCAAGACACACCGAGCACCGAGCATTGTGTTTTGTTTTTTGTTTTTTGGTGTGGCTTGCTGTTGTTATTTGTTAGGTTTTGACAACTTAAATTTTTTGACTTAATAGTTTGAAATAAACGTGTCAACTTAAAAAATTATTTTATAAGTTAATATAATCTTAAAATGAATTGTCAAGTAAAATTAATTTGGTATATTAGTTATTAAACATTTTGTTGGTATTTAAAACCCTTAGGCTTTCAATGGTATTTCATTTTAAGACTTGAAATTGTATTAGATTGTAACTTCAAACAAAATCAAAATTATCATTGTAGTCCTTATAGTATTCAAACCTTGTATCATATTTTTTCCTTGTTGCTGGTTGTTACCATTACGGTAATGAACAGTTTTTAGTTGGCGACTAAAAACTATATCCCCCTTAAAAGTTAGTCGTTAACACAAATTTTTGTACTTTAAGAAATTATAAAATAGTTTTTCTGTTATTAATACCAATTAGTGTTTGTTGTAATTTGTTTACATTTTCAGTGTCAAAAGTAGGGATGTGTCGATTCTCAGTTTTTGAAAAAAAGGGGAACTGAGAACCGATTAATAATTTGGTTTCGGTGTCATTGTCTAGGGCTGCCCGGATTGTGTGGCGATGATCACTCTGAGTAACAAATTGACAATCGCACCTCACAAAATGGGCCATAAATGATGATCACATTGCATATAATTGTGGAAATGACGATCGCTACCTTACTAAATCGCCCATAAACGTTGACCGGTCCTTTCGATCATCACTGTAATGACGATCGAACTGCATTATGAGCCGAAACATCCATGGCTTGGCATAGACTGAAATGACAAAACTTCCGTATAACATCAGCGGAAACTAAAACCGAACCACAGTTTATTAATATTAATGAACGCTATCAAGTAGTCTGCCTGTATCATGAAGGCAGACTTATTGTGAACTTTTTCAAAATAATTGTTGTAAAAAGGACCTAGAAATTACCTAATAAGAGTTTTTGCTAAACGAACCACAACCGAACCGACACATCCCTAGTCAGAAGCCACTTTATACTTGTCCTTTTCAGCTCTCTAGTAAACTTCATTAATGGGCATGTTCTACTTTTAGAAAACTATTATTCAATTTATATTTATAATGTATTAAATATACAGAATACTCTCCTAAAATGTGTTCAGTTTAAAATGACAGACTGGAGTAAAATCAAACTATTTTTCTAGTGCCATTTTGAATGGCAATTCAAGGACTGTAATTCAAGTCGTATGGCTCGAAAGGAAGGAATAGTCTGGTATTTTTTACATTTTGTAATATATTTTTTCATTCTGTATTATTTATATTTGTACATACATCATCAGTGCCACTTCTACATGACTTCAAACAATGTTTTTTAATTTAATTTTCTGTAGCAATACTCACTTGAATTGTTAAATTACATTATAGTCAATACTCATTTTTAAATAAGTAAATATCATAGAAAGTGAATTTTTATCATTGTGCCTTACAATCTTACGCACAGTGGATTTTGAAAAAATTTCAATCAAATCAAGAGTACAAATTTGTATTGCATATGTCAAACTAAATCATTGGTATTTTACATAAGACAATGGTATTTAAATATTTCATAGCTATCTACAAATTTTTTTATGGGAGGTGAAATTGTTATTGTAATATTTTAAATTTTGTTTGATATATCAGTAGGGTTTTCTATCTACACCAGAGTTTCCACATAGTTTAAAAGTACCTTCAATCAAATGTAATATGAGATGTCAACATGGATTAAGTAAAATCCATGTGAACTCTACCAAAGTAAAATTTTACCTCTTTCAAATTATTCAAGTTAAAGGTGATTTGAGGTAAAATTTTAAAACTAAAAAAAAGCATAGTTTAAACTATGTGTTTAAGTAACAACATAAAATTGCAATGGGAAATAATTTGTTTGAAAACCCACAAGAGCAATTCAAAAATAACTCATTAGTTAACCTGTTCAAAACTCAAAAATATTTCCTAGAGTTACTTGGGAGTAATGGATTTTCATGGGAGGGAGTAAACTCGTTATTATTTTTGAATATCTGTTCTTTTTTACATTTAGTGACTTTTCACAATCATGTTTATTAATGTCGAGTTATTTTAAATTAATTTTGAACATTAAATTTAGTATATTTATTTCAATCCTTCATGTCTTATATAGTATGTTATTTATTTTTTAATAATTATTAATGTATACTAAGCACAAACACGTTTTGTTTATCTTTTGTATCAAGTGTAATGACATAATATTTAATCATATATTTTCTTTTTTATGTTTCTAACCATCTTTGTTGTATATATTTTGATGTTTAAATATATATGTTGTGTGTGTTAATTGAGAATCTTATTATACCCAATGTAGCATTTAGTGACCTCATGGTAGCCCACTGATCAATTAGTATTAAAAATGTTACTGATTTTCTCAAATAGGAAGAAAAGCATAGTCAGCATGTTATACGTAACCTCCTTTTTTGGGGTTGTTTTGCCTACATACTAAATTGTTAGCATGCTCTCAGATAATACAAATAAACAAACTTAGCTAGAAAAATCTACTCAAACCAATATGTTTAGTAATATAAACTTCATTCTGAAACAGTACCTCAAACTTGCAGAATTGTTTATTTGCTAAGTGAATTATCATACTAATATATAAAATTGGGATGGTGTGTCTGCTTTTTGTTCCTCAATCGCTCAAAAACTATTGAACCGATTGGCATGAAAATTTACAGGAATTTTCCTTTTATACCAAATAAAAAAATAGGCCTATTTTCGTTTTGAAAAGTCCTCAGGGCTCTGCCCCATGGGACTTCCAAGTTCCAATGTTATTCTTATGGACATTCCTTTTTATTTGAGCTGATGGTAAATACAAACAGCTGATCTTGATTCGTAGTAGTTCCACGGGCTAACCACAGAATACAGCACACGTAACTGCTTAGTTTTTATACTCTGAATTTGTTTCCCCGTTGCTAAGCACGGGTTAGCGGCTAGTTAGAAATAGGAAAATGAAACAACAATGTCACTCACAGCCTTTTAATAATCTCTCGAGTTACAAAGAGCTTCCACCAGGCTTATCTACATGGCTTGCGACTTCACTACGCTAGTATTGTCTGGTAAGGGCATTGAGCAAATACAAAAATATACCATGCTATCACTACCCTAGGTCTTTATCCAGTAACATAACCAATATGGTACTAAATTAGCTTACAAGTTAAAAGGTTACAAATGACTTTGGAGGCAGGAAAATCAATTTAGTATCAAGTAACTAAGGTGGTCATTAATGTGATTCTTACAATTATCTTACTTTACATTATGTTCCTTGTGAGGTATTAAAGAAAATCACAGATTCGTAGCTGTGCAACAAGGTATAAATTTTTTTTGTTTTTATCAGAACTTGGAAGCTTTTGATGTCCGTTTATCCACAAAATTAACATGGGGAGTAGTTTTATAATTAACTGAGTGAAGCTCTCTTTCCCTCACTTTGTCACTTCTTTGTAACGGCATCACGGTGTAATGGCTTTATCGATTGATATGAAATTTGGCCTTTAGCTAGGTGATACCGAGAAGGTTTTTTTTGCTGGGTCTTAAACTTCACATGTAATTGTAATGGAAGAAATATTTTATTGGGTTTATGTCACATGTTTTTAACTGACTTCATTTAAATGAAATAAACAGCTGTTAAAAAAGGTCACAGTTTTGTTTATATAATTTTAAGTTTGTTTACTAAATGTAGCGTTCTTCCTCGTGGATCTTCTTTGATCACGCTTTAACGTTGTAACTGTTGCTTCGCTCATTTATGCGTCTAAAGTGTAACGGCAGACCATCCTAGTATTTTAGTCTTACTTAACGCTCAAAATTTATTTCCAGATTATAAGACTACATTTTGTAAGACTAACGTTTGAGGACTGTAAGTAATGAATTTGATAGAAAACCTAGTACCTAGTGCCTATTTGCCTATTGAAATGGCAATAGTCTTAAGACATTCAATTATAGTTTATTTTAATTATTTTTATAAGCAAAATTTAAAAAGTAAGTTAACATCCTTGGCCCCAACTAGCAACATTGAAAAAGTAAAGTCAACATCCTTGGGCGTAACTTTTCTTGATATCAAGTTCAAGCATCTAGTAACCTTGGTTATGAAAAAAATCGCTTGGTTCTTCAAGGAATGTTTACAGCTGAGTTTCTAACAAAAGTTATCAACATTCTTTAAAATGTCGTGACAATAATTTGGTTTGATTCCATTAAAATATTTTTATGTCAAACAAAACAAATGAAAACGTGCATTCAGATATCCTATACTCTTAATACAAGCAATGTCTCTTTGCAAAGTTTATCTAGGAATCCAGTAGAACGATTTTGTTAAAACTTTGGAATTAAGGTATTTTGGACCTAAAATCTTGATTGGTAAAAACCTTAGACTCGGGAAAATTTATATTTTGTTTTTATAATTGGAAATTTTAGCATTGGGCTTATGGAGTTTCAACCTTTTCACCCACAAAATGAATCAAACATCACCGAGTACTAACTTTTATACACACAGTAACAATTGAGTAAAATTTGGGTGCAGTTTTATTTTCTCAGTCTTTACGTAGTATATGGAGAAAGGATTGTTTTCGTCAAAATTTTCGAATTTGAGTTGTTAGTGGAAATATTCGTTTTGATGCTCCCTGAACCCAAAGAAGTGATTTTTACGTGATGTCTGTGTGTCTGTCTGTCTGGATGGATGTGTACAGAGCTAGAGCCCTAACCAGTGGGCCGATTTTTATGAAAGGTGCTAATCCACCACGTGGTATGTAGGTGCTAATCCACGATATCTCCAGGGGTTTTTTCATTTTTTGGAATTTTTGTATTTTTAAGGGTAACTATCCTCTAAAAACCGCCAAAAAACATGAAAAATCAAGATTTCTCAAGAACGGCTCGAACGATTTTGATTAAACTTTAGTCGTTTGTAGAACTTAAGTTTTCCAACAAAATGATACCACCCGCATTTCCGTAAAAATTTGGGTCCAGAAATTACAAGACTTAAGATATCAAAAATTTAGTTTTTTTATTTTTATTTTAGTATGTAGGTGCTAATCCACGATATCTCCAGGGGTTTTTTCATTTTTTGGAATTTTGGATTTTTAAGGGTAACTATCCTCTAAAAACCGCCAAAAAACATGAAAAATCAAGATTTCTCAAGAACGGCTCTAACGATTTTGATTAAACTTTAGTCGTTTGTAGAACTTAAGTTTTCCAACAAAATGATACCACCCGCATTTCCGTAAAAATTTGGGTCCAGAAATTACAAGACTTAAGATATCAAAAATTTAGTTTTTTTTATTTTTCATAAAAAAAACATATATAAAAAATATTACTATTCACCATTAAAAAGAGCTTAAAAAACTAAATAATTTAGTATTTTGAATTACTATTCTACGATTGCTGGTTACAGAGAAAATTTAAACTTTCATTTTGCGGTGAACGCAGTACGTTGTCCAATGTTATTCTTATGGGGAATACAAAAATTACTATTTCTCTATTATTTATTGATCAATTTCGTTCAAACTTGATATGCTTGTCAAGTTAGCATTGACAAAGAGAGGAAATTCTAAATATGTTGCCCCTTCATAACCCAGGGGGGGATAGGGGGCATTTCCCCTCTTAAAACCACGTGTGTAGCGATGGATTCTGTAGTGCCTCCTAAACAGGGATTTGGGTGGATGTTTTTGAAAACAACTTGTTAACAAGATTTTATGTACATTCGACCTTGCTTTGTATTCTATATTTAGTAAATAAAAAGTAATTTATTCATTAAAGTTGGGCTAAAAGGGAGAAAGTATGTGTCAGTTTCCTGATGCCGTTTATTTGGTGTTGAGTTTCACTGTTTGGAGTTAAAGCCACAAACAATTTGAAACATTTCCTGCCTCCTTGAACCAACAACTAATTTATAGCTCAAATCATTTTCACCTAAACCTAAGCCAGAGGCTGGAGTAAATATTGATATATTTTATTGTGTAAACATAACAAATTCAAGACTAAAAAACAGATATTTAATAATTACATGGACTATATTGAACATTATATACAATTCAACAATATTTATAACGGAATATACAACTTTACATAAATGTTACATACTAACAAGTAGAAGATAAGATTATTTTTGTCATCTAGGCTCTATTATATACAAAAGTGTGAAAAATGCTTACATTTCATAAAGCACTTCACTTATGGACATGAGTCAAACCGTATTATCAAATAAAACTACTTGCACTACAAAATAGCCTGACAAGTATAAATCATAAAAATACTAAAACCGTTAATTAACAAATTGTAAAATAAGATATTCATTTATTTACAAATAAATAAATAACAACATAAAGAGAACTCCCAAAATCATAGAGAATTATTTTTTATTTTAAACAAATTAAGATATGCTAGTAATTATTGAGTAGGTAAAAAAATTTAATAAATAAATTACAGGGCCAAGTATTAAATGATAATATATATGAGAATTATTTTACACCAGGAATCATATTTATTACAATCCTAAATTTACTGTTTCTTACTGTTTGTTGTTTACTGTTTTACTTGTAAATTCAGTGGACATCAGCACTAACTTATTTATTTAAAGAAAACATTTGTTTACATTTAGTAAAATGCTTTCTCTTGACCTAGGATATCCAGGAGTGACAGAGCCCTAGAGGATGTTTCCAGACGCCATCTTGGAGTTTTGTCCCACAAGGCCAGTGTTTTTTGTATGTCAGTAGAGGACGATGAAACCTTTTATTTTACATCAAAATGAATTGTATGCGACGATCAGGTGAGGATTAACGAAGACACTACGTTAACATTGGTCTAATGGAACAAAATTTGAGATGGCATCTGGCAATTTATGGTGATTTCTCTTAATACGCCAGTATTCAAGAGGACATTATAGTATCAGAAGATACTATATGGATATGACTAGCAAGTAAACAGAGGTGCCTGAGGAGAAATTTACCCCCTCCACTGGCTTATCAAGAAGCTACCAATGAAACGTGATGGTGTTGAAGGGTCAGCTATGGGAAAATCTTGTAATAAAAAACTTCCAATGGCGATGGAAGCGAGGTAGTGGTGGGGGGAAACTTCCCCTCATCCCATTTTTTTACTCGCTGGCCCTCGAGTTGCTTAGTAATTATCGTCAATAGTTGAAGTTAATTTGATCGGATCATCTCAAAGGAATTAAAAGCTCATTACGTTTTCTTCTTTATATTCTAGACATGCATTTTTTAACAAACTAAATTTGGAATATTAGTATTGTTTGAGACCTGACTTGCATACAATAGCAAGTTGTAGCTGGATGAAGCTTGTTGCTATTACAGTTTGGTAGCTGTTTGGCCTTTGAATTAATATATTTTAATTACCGCAGCTAATAAAAAAACCGAATACTAAAAAATAAAAATTACACTTTTTCTGGTTTTAATTTACAAAATAAAAATGTGTAAATTTTGCTAAAACCAATAATACCTAGCATATTGTATAAATAAATAAATATTTTATAACAATTTATGAAAAAACTAAACGATAATTTGATTAAACAATTAACTATAATGCCTATTCATCGAGTCCAAACATTAGTTTCCCAGTTCCTAAATCATAATGCATATGTATTTAAATATGTGTGAGTACAAACAATAAACTGTCTTAAAAACAATAAATAAAAAACTCCATTTGAATTGAGTAACGTAGGTTGCACATTTTGTACAGTATTACAATATTTCAAGGCCATTCTGTACTCCCGTAGGCCATAATTCATTGATCAGTAGAAAGTTACACTAACAAAATAATCTCATAAGTATTTGAATTAGGAGTGTGCAAGTAAGTAGTGGTTTCTTGGATAGTCGAGTATTGGTAGGTAGTTTCAAATAGTGTAATGGTATTTGAATATCACTCCAGATAGACTTCACAGTCCTATCATGACTTCAAACCAATATTTTGAGTATAAATACCTATTTTAGCCAGTACAATAAAACTGATTATGTTTTTGAATGATAAAACACTGTTTGGTTGCCATTTGGCCAATATCACTTGGTCTGGTCATCACTTATATGGTTAGATTGTTATTTACAGCCGATCTGAAATGATCTGGTTGTAATTTTCTGCCGATATTACGCAGTCCGGTCATCTCAAGCTGATATTACACGGTCTGGGCGCGATTTTGGCTGATATGAGATCCAGTCGTCATTTTTGGTCAATAACACATGGTTTATGGTTTATGATCGATTCACTTTTTCTTATATGGTCAACAGTACATCATTCAGCTGTTCACAATAGCAACTAATCCTCCACAGATCAGAAGGAGAAACTCGCTTGAATATTTTATAAAACTTCCTAGTCGAGTATTGAAAAACTCAACAAAAATCGTAAGATTTTTTTAATATTTGCACACCCCTAATTTAAATGTTCTGAAAAGTGAAAAGCAATATAAATATTCAATTTAAATTAAATTTTAACCAAATATATTTCATTAAAACTTATAAATTATATAATAATTCTATAATCATTATTCTGTTGTAGGGAATAATTCTCTACAACACTAAATGATAGAAAAAAAGTATTTGGTTATTTGATTACTCAAATACAAGTGAGCTCTACCAACAAACTGATACCTAAATAGAACTAGGCTACTACAATTACTATGATTTGGCACAGTCCCATTGGTGGACTAGTAAGTTTGATATAATCCTAGCTCAACTAAAATTGTATGACTGCACATAAACAATTAAGCGTCTTTGCATTAACTGTAAAATGAATAAATAATAACATTATTTTTTAAAGTAAATAATACCACAGACATTCACTGAATTCATGAACGTCTAAACATTTTAGAACCCGAAGACCTTTTCCTTTTATTGATGGAAACTAAAAGTGCTTCCTAACATGGCAGAATTTGATTTAGGATTCCTTAGAAAATTTGATTTCGCAAGTGTATTAAAAGAATTGTCTCTCAGGTCAATATATGATACAGATTAAATAAATACAAAAAGTACACTGATATGATAACTGATTTGCAACATTTTAACATCAAAAACATAAATTAAATTTCCTACTCTAAAATGTTAAAAGAAGAGTTTTATAACTAAATGACAACAACTTTTAATCTCAAGACATGGAACCTAATGGAAATATTACAAAGTGGACCATTTAACGAGTTCTGAACAACAATGGTGTAAGAAACTACAATACAGAGATACAGAGAGGAAGCCAAAACAGACTAAACAAATACAATTTGGCTACCGTATATTACTCCTCTTGATTGGAAATTCTTACTTTAAAGTTTTTATTTTGAACTAATCCTACTTAAAAAGAAACAGTGAGAGAGTAAACAAATCACTACCATTAAGATAACCGATATTGTTAAAAAGGGGAATTACATATTTTAGACATTGTGATAAAGACTATTTGTGTGCATATGGCAGGACAAATTTATAAAAAGTTGTAAAAACATTTTTCAAATATATACAATAGGAAGAAGATTATACATGGAATTATTGCTAAACAATTACAGTTTATCACGACTGAGATAAACCCATTTTGCTTCAGGCACCTGATTTTTTAGGCTTCTATTAACATTCATAGCCGTACTTACTATGACAAATTATTACAACTGTGGACCATCGGAAATTACTAGTGGGTCAGTAAAATATTTTGAACCTAAATACTAGAGATGTGCCATTGCCTTACAACTAGAAGCAAAAGGGCAAATATGGTCAAGTGCTTAAGACACAGATTGCTCTAAACTTTCCCTATTATAAACATCTTATATTACTTGATATGGCTTATAAATTATGAATAAGCACGAAGTATAAAAAAAGAAAAAATACTTTCAAATTGTTTTACACTTTAATCCACACTTTCACTTTTCGTTGTAAAATTTGAAGTCCACTTTGTTTTCTGTATAAAGGATATTGAAATGGATTTTTATACGAATATAAAAGTATAAAAAAGTGGTGAATTATATTGAATCGGTAATCACTTTTGTACTTATAATTAAATAAGAAATAAAACTGAAGGCAGCCTTAACAGTATGTGCTTGGTGTCCGAATATGAAGGGAGTTGCAGGGATGCCACTACAGCTGGAACCAGGACCTGAAATTGACGAATCCGCTTGTGACACTGCTGCCAACCCCGCCACCGCCACCGCCACTCCCACTGCCACTGCCACCACTGCTGCTTCCTCATTTTTTCTCTACAAAAGAACAATATCTTTATTACGATACGTATTGTCATAACGAATAACTTTCCAACCACAATCTAAAAAAAATTCACTGAGTACTGCAACCAGCTATTCTGTTTTGCATTCAGGATTCAAGATTGTTTACAGATTGTTGCAATATTCAGGAGTAATTAAACTTGCGTGCAACTGTTGACACACCTGGTCTGCCATAACTCTACTGATACATTTGCAGATTGCCTGCAACTAAGACGAAAGAGTTCCTTTATACGACACCGATGTACTTTCACGCTCCTCTCTTGGATTGGGGCATTTGCTAGGACAAATCTGCATTTCCTTTACATACTAGCACATCCATTGTACGCTGGCTAATTTGGTGTGCAGTACAAAGTAAACCAGTAGGTTGGACGGTTTTACTGCATATCAGACTTTCATATGACTTAAAGGTGTTTGTCATCAAGTGAAATTAGTGCGTCTGGTACACATGAAATATCTTCAAACATTGTGTGTTTGTTTACACAGTTAAGCCACTCGGAGGGTTTACCTATTTATGTAACTCAAATTCATGTAGAACACACCAACAATGGCCAGTAAAGCTGGCCATTGAAATTATAAATCCGGCTACAACCCAATCAATAGACGTCCGATTAGTGTAAACTTGATTTTGGTTGAAAGGTATTTCAAAATGAAAAACTTTTTTGTATTTAGGTTGGCTGACCTGACTGCTATGTGGTGGCGGCCGCGATGACGTGGACCTGGCTTCCCTTGCTGCAGTTGTACACCTGGCCCGGCGAGAACGGCTCCAGCCGAGGGTGCGAGTCCGCTTGTAAAACTGTCAGCAAGTCCAATTATTTCATTTTAAAAGTGATTATTATGAGACGCACTACAATCTCTCAAAATCAACACTCGATAGCTAGGCAATCCAGGAAACTATAATAGCGGACAAGAGAGTTGACAACCAAGACCAGCCATTAGAAGATGTGCTGCATTGCCAAAACTGCAGATCAGCTTATTGGAATAACATTTGAGTGATTTTTTCCTATGGCAAAATGGCAAAAACAGTGACAGTGTAAAACGATGCTATTGGATACAGCACAGCTGTCAACTCTTTTGTCCCCTATTATAGACACATCTTTCGAACCCTTCTTCTTAAGAGGGTGTTGGAGTCACAGGTGCTGCTGGTCAGGCAAGTTGAAGTGAGACCCACATTTAACCGAATGTGTCTGAATAATACCGTTTTTATTCATTTTAATTTAATTTGAGTAGTGTTTTCCAACACCCCGGAAAGAAGGTCAAATTTTTGAAACATGCCAGCTGGTTGCAGACTAACCAGTGACAACATGTATTTTTTTAATTATTTGAACAAATGTTTCTTATAATTTTCATACGAGGATGTACATTATTTAAACTAGAAAAAGAGTAGGGTTATGAACCAAGTTGATACATTTTTTTGCATTGCCTTTAGTTTCAAAAACTATTTCCAAAGTGCTTTACATAGTCTTAAAACACTAATTCACACTTTGACAAATCCATATGCAAATGTGTACTGTATCTGACTCAAGAGAACTGGAAATTATATGAACTGATTTACTTGACTTTTCATCTAATTATAAATTACTTAACATGGAAGAGATTAGATTTTGTGGTCAGTAACAAATTATTTTAATACTTACAAATTTTGGGAAATGTTTGGTCGGGATTTTTAAACCCAATGTCTTTTCACAAAAAATATCAATGATAACCTTTTCCTCAAAAGTAAATTAATATATAGAGTAAAATAATTAATATCTTAAGACTATTTTGCACCACTACAATCTTGTTGTCCATGGAAAGAACCTGATGAAAGAATTAGTGGATAAATTGACGTAAGGTTCAAATTGTTAGATCGATATATTTGTCAACGATACGTAAATTGTTATTTTGTAACTGATCGCCTAATTTAACATTACAATTGGTTCAAACAGCCCTTTGGAAAAGAAGTAAGGTACGTTTCCATGTTGTCTTTCACGTTTATTCCGAGTGGCAAGCAGCTAGTGTATTTTTAAATTGTCCATCCAAAAAAAACACATATGACAACAAACCTCTGCCCGATGATAGCTTGACGTCGGCAGGTATGTACTTGGACAGCCGCACGAGAGGGAGGGGCAGGTAGCCGTTGATCAGAGGCATCACATCCAGCGTCACCGACTGGCGCTCTCCTGCCTCCACACTGATCACACCTGTAGTGGCAACAGTGACACAAACTGAACGAGGTTAACAACAGAAGCAACACAACTGTGATAAAGAACATTGGCTGTGGTTGGAAAAAGCTATGCACCAAGTGTACACCACAGTACCAAATATTAGAACTATGTTTTTTGTGATTTTGAGAGCACTAATACTATGGGAACGTTTCATACTCCAGGTACATAACGCCAAGGTCCTCTTTTATTTAAACTTAGTAGTTTGGCTGTTTCGGCAAAGTACAAAACTTTTAAAAGCTTCTAAAAATTCATTAGATATAAAACCACTAGTTTCACAATGTCCAGGTCAGTAACTCGCTCGCTTTCAATCCACTTGGAGGGAAAAAATATTTGAAACCAGTTGATCCATAAGTCATGTTTTAGTTCTGATGCGGAGTTCACAACCTAAAGTTTCAGAACGTCAAGTACAGTCTGATCCATGATACAGCATGATACAGTCAGCAACTGAGAGTCACAGCAGCCAAGAACAGTTTTGAGGTTGCCTGAACTTTACGTTCTGTACCTTTACGTTATGAAACAAAAGTATTTAAAGCAATTTGAAAGGAGTGGATCCAGATTTGGTTTGGAGTGAAGTCGCATTCAGCGTTTACGGTTATAACAAATACTACCTTGACGTTTTGTACCTTTACGTTTTGAAACACATCCATTTTAAAATTGTTTTATAATAATACCTTTACGTTTTGAAACTGGAGGTTTTTAAAACATTATTATTTTACATTTAAATAACTGAAACTTGGTGTTATGTACCTTTACGATCTGAAACCACACATTATTTTAAATAGGACCTTTAGGTTCTGTACCTTGACGTTTTGAAACAGACCCTTAAACTATTACATTGTATAGAATTATTTTGGCTGAAGTTGAACAGTGATTTGTCTCTTGAGTTACCAAATCATATTCTGATCTTTTATTATAAAACAATTAAAACTCAACTTAAAATTAGGAAAACAATTTTTAGCAAATATAAAGTTTTCAAAACTCAGGACCTCCTGAAATAAATCTTATTAGGCTAAATACTTATATTACTAGACCGTTCCATGTTCCCAAAATATTGTCCAAAACTTTTACAGAGAAATTCAGTTCTTTTCACGGAGTCCCAAATTTATGAGTTATTCACAGTTAACAGTTGGGTAAGTTAGCTATCCTGATTTGTAAAAATATTCAAACAAACACTATGTTGAGCCATTAGGTAACAATATTATTAAATTTATATAATTTTAATGAAAATTTGTCTATTATTGTTGTTACTGGTTACATGCCTACATTTAAGATATTATTCTGACTCCTAGTGGGCCGTCCCTCTGCGGAGGTAGGAGATCGTTGAATGTGTGTTAAAATAGTATGTCATATCCGGGAACTATGTCCCAAGTTTTCTGGCTCCATTTTTAATACTTTAAAACTACAAAGCTGTCCTGAGAATTAACACCCTGTGTATTAAAATCGGGCTTGTCCAGTTATGTAGCATTTGAAATCAAATAAATAAAAAGACTAAACTAAATTGTTACAACGTCGTAGGTTGCTAGACCGACCTGCAGTCTTGGCGCAGACGGCCCACATGGTCTGGTCAGCCAACACCTCGTACATGAGGCTGGTGTCCTGGCTGGCGCAGACCCGCTGGACACAGATGTGCAGGTGGCACACGGTGCTGGCGCGGCAGAACTCACTGTCCTTGGTTGGCTCCACCCGCGCCTCCACGATGAACAGCGTCTGGAACACGGAGTGGAGGCTGTGCAATTGGTGAGCCGAGGAATGGTAGAGGGTCAAAGTCAGAACTGAGTGGTGAGGACCAATCAAAAGACTGTGTTCGATTCCCGGAAAAATCCATATGCCTTTTGAAACTCTGCCTCCGTTCGGAAGGCACGTTAAGCCATTGGCCCCGGCTACTTAAGTTGTCATTAGTTCATGTCAGAGGCTCTAGTGCGGCCCAAAAACTCTTGAAAAATTTTCTTGGCCAAAACGTTACACCCCTTTTACTTTACTTTTAGCTAGGGATGAGTCGATAAACTACCTCTTTTATATAACTAATAAAAATTATTTGACACTATAAATGTCCCATGAAAAAGTAGAGAAATATTTCATTCCCAACAAAATTATAAGCTCAAAAGAAAAACAGTTTAGATAATTAAAGGCATTAGCTAGTTCTATACAAAGTAAAAATTCAATTTCATTTATAATTTCATGCTCTTGGACACTTTCAGGAATGAATTCATGCTCTTGGACACTTTCAGGGTTTAATATGTTCTCTGCTGTTTAACATGAGTATTGTATGTTCCCATATTTAGCGGCATCGTTAGCACCCACCGTTTTAAACACTGAACAATCAACTTCAGACTAAAAATTGCAATAGGAGAAGGGCGTTAGTTTACCTTGTAGTTGATGATGTCGAAAGGGCACTTGTAGGTGATGTGGGGGGCGGTGTCCGGCGCGAGGGGGCGGTACCGCACAGTGAACTCCGTGTGGATGGCGGGGGTGGCGGGGGAGTCGTCGGGCTGCAGCTCCCACATGAATGCCACCCGCTTGTCAGAGCTCACCAGCTGTCGAATACAACGGATGGTTAGGGTTTCCAGCAACCGGTTTTTATTGGGAGTGAGCGATTACTCAAAAAGTATTTCGATAGAGTATTTCAATACCTGACTCTACTCCAAGTTTTGAAAAATACTTGAAAGTTTAAGTGAGTATTTTGCGCCGATCTCTGGAGGACCGCTACCGACTGTGAACTGCCAAATCGCGTAGTAATTGTTACGATAGACAACTGCACCTCATAAATCGACCAAATATGACAACGGGAAAAACAAATCAGTCATAAACAACAACCAAACATGTGTAAATAACAACCAGAACGCGTGATTTTGGCTGTAATTGAACACGCAACACATAACATTATCAACTGGAAACGATGATTGGACCACGCTATAAATGAAAAATAAATAAGGCTGTAATATGGGCTGTAAATGATGACGGAAAACATAGTATCAGCCAAAAATTACGATTGGACCATGTAGTATTGCCCGTAAATGACGACAGAAAACACAATATTGTCCAAAAAAAGTGACTGAACCACGTAACATCACTACTTGCACACCCCTAGTTTATATACAATGAATCACAGTTGGATGTTACTTAATACAGATTTATACAAGTAGTGTATATGACACACTTATTATGAAATGATTTAAACCTTAAGTATACCATCCTCATGTGGTTTCATACTTAAAACTGTTACAGATTTATTTATTCATAGGAAAAAATCAGTCCTTTTTGCCATACTAATATAATATATATAATATATAATATAAGGTTAGGAGGTGGTCCCGTCAGGATCAAAAATTGGTATGGGGGTATTGGGAGTGATAAAACTAAATCAAGCTATGAAAAGCAGCCTTTCCTAATGTGAAATCCCTATAAGAAAACTTCCAGTGTTTAGTCAAATTACATTTTCTTTAACAACTATAAATATTTGTGCTAGAACGATGAGATGTCTTAGAATTTTTGATTTTTATATTGTATTGTTTTATAAGCATTAACTTTAAATTTGGGCAATTCTGACCCTAACTGATTATAGAATGTCCCTACCAAATTTAAATTAAGTCGGACAAAAAAATGTGACCGCTACAGCGTAAACACACACACACCTATATATATAAAACTTTTAACAAACCCCAAAACGTGTTCAGGGGGTCACGTTAGGAACTTCTATGGTGGTTCCAGGCTTAAGTTTCTACGGGTCATGCTAATAGCTCACTTTTCCATAGTAAATTTGCTAAAAAAAAATAGCTCTTAGAGAGGTAAAAATTTAAGTATCCAATAATTTGTTATGTTGGAGCACTTGCCAGTTGCTGTCCCTCAGTGGGATTGTGAGAGACCAGCTGGACGGGGCAGGCGGACGTGACGACCAGCTGGGGCTGAGACAGTAGCAGTTGCCGCTTGCTAAGCCCCGCCACCGCCACGTGGATGAACTTGTGGAGGAACGCCGTGTGGAGCCGCGACACCGTGAGGAACGGCGGTGTGAACTGCAGCAGCAACGGCTTCTCCTCCTCCACCCACGGACACCGCAGCCCGATCTGCCACCACAACAGGATTCAATTTAAAATATATTTATTCACATTGTAACATAAGAGTGTACATGAATAGTGTCACAGGTTTGGTTTACAATTATACAGGGTGTCCCGCGAGAGTATAGCGTAGATGCAGGATTTGGAAGAACTCATTTCAGGGTGTCTACTCAGTCATTCAAACAAAAATCAGGGACTTTTCGGGGACTTTTAGGGGACATTTGGAAAAAATCAGTGACCCATTCGCGAAACAACTTTAGAGCCTAGGCTACAGAAAACCGAGTCATAGAATAATGATAGGGTACAATACAAGCCCAAACCTGAACAAAACCGTATCATCAGATTGTTATGAAATTAGTTAGTTAGTGTATGCCATTAATGAGATGAAAATGTACCACAACATAGCTCAGTGTAGCCATAATTTACTGTTAACTTACCATAAAACCCTTATATAGGCTATATAAGTACTGCAATTAAACATAAAACACCATTTCACCATTTACCATGCAATAAAATAGGCCTAAATGAGAATAAAGTTAGGGCCTAGTTGCTTTCCACTTTTCAACAAGTTTTCTAGATTGACATGTTTTTTGCCTTTAATATGGCAGGCTAAGGCATTTGAAACTTGCACTTTCCCGACATTTTAGCATCGGGTCAGTAAACAATAGAAAAATCTTGGCAGGTTATCACTTTAAACTTTAGTTTCAAGAATGAGATTTAGTTAAAGGTAAAACACTTAAACACAAGCCTACACCAAATAATTAAACCATAAGTACCGTACTGCAGTTAACTACTAAAACGATTAATACTGAAAAGCAAAACAAAAACACAATATCATTCCTGGGTTATTTCGTTTCAGTCTTATATTACTAAACAAAACTAGACAATTAGACGAGAAGGCAAATTAACCTAGGTAAAATGTTCTCACTTTCATCCGGCAACCGGGTTGGCGAGTTCCGAAATGTCTGCGATAGCGATAGACAATGCATACTTATTTAAATGGAGCAATACGACTGGAGGGAAGGATATGAAACTTACATCAACGCCAGCCACCAGGTTCGCTAGTATATTCAAGTTTGTTTAAAGATTAATTTAGCTTCTATTACTTAGCTTCGTGATCGACTACGTTGGTGGCGGTTCATAACTGTGCACCAAAGGGACACGCGAGTTACTGTTATTCGATAGTTGTACAGGTGAGTGCTATTCCCCGTGCCAAGTAGCTGGTTGTCCAAAAAGCGCCACAGCCAGTCAACAACGATCGCGCAAATTACTTGCACCGTGGTACTAGGTTATTTGCACCGTTCCAAATAGCACTTACTGGTAACAGTCCTGCGTCCTTAGTTAATTGTACAACTAGTTATCAGTTTCTAATCACAGTTCTTCGCCATCATCGAACTTACATCATGAAAGATTTTTATAAAAAACTTTAATTAATCTAATACAAGCAGATATTAATTATGTAGTATTACGATGATAAAATTGTCATACTGCTTTTGTTCCAAATGTATTGCTTAGAGCTACATTAAATTAGGAAATATAATGGAACTTTATTTTCTAGAAACAACCGTTCTACCGTCACAGTTTTTCAATAAAATAATGCAAAAACCGCCAACCTATTACGTTTAGGAAAGTTGTTATTTCACTGTAACACAAATGGAACATTACAGTTCTTGTTTCATGTCCTGGTTGCACCACAAATGGCGTAGACATATCGGCATATCCAGACATCAATAAATAAACTGAAAGTCTAGAAAGCAAATCTTGAGGTCGAAAATATCCTCTATCGGTTCGGCAAAACGCACCGTAAAAACGCCATGTAATGTGGGGGAAAAATAAATTAAATAATGTGATATTAAAAATTCGTGACTTCTGCACTAAAATCCGTGACTTTCCATGACATCCGTGCCCGTTTACTGAATTCCGGGACTTTTCCGGGACTTCCGTGACTTCCGTGACCAGTAGACACCCTGCATTTGGTAATTTCATATAAACTTTTTTCTAAATCGCTCCATTTTCCGTCTGTCTGCCTGTATGTGATTTGTAATCAATTAAGCGTATCTTAGGAACCACTTGTGGTACTGACTTGTAACTTGGCAAGTGTATTATACTAGTTTAGGGCTAATTCGTTATTAAATTTAGCTTTTCTACCTTAAAGCATTTCAAAATGACGGTCTTTTCAAATATTTCATGCTCAATGTTCTAATATCATCAGCTGTTGTATTTATAACAATTAAAGTGATCACAAAATACAATCATTGTTTGTTTTGACGCTGATATCAACTTTGCCTGCAGTGCCAGTTGCCAGACTACTATTTTTGATATATTTACATTGCCTATATTGTGGGGTGGGGAGGCGATAAAATAGTGTATGTGCCTCGAGTAGTAAGAGCCATAACGCCATCAGGCATTTAATGCACTCATGCTTTCAAGCATCGCCCTCATGCTGTGATGACGTTATTACTACTCTAGGTGCGTAAATAGCTATTATAACTGCCCCAGTGTCAGCTACTGACCACGTGGTCGATGGGCGAGCTGTCCCGCTGCGGTGGCAACTCGGCAAACACTATGATTGGCAGCTCCAGTGTCTTGAATGGCGGCGCGGCGGGCAGAGCGATGTCCAGCTGGCGACTGGGGGCGTCACTCTCCGTCAGCTGCAGAGTCAGGCCCATCGTCGTGTGCAGGCACAGCACCGAGCTCTAATCAAATCAAAATCTCTTTATTTTTTCATATAATACAACATTGTATATTGAATAGCGTCAATCATTTTTTTAATTCTAGGCATATTTAAGATATTACAATTTTAAATTTAAATCAGATAATCTAAGAGTACTGTCAGAATTCAGTCATAACACTGGATTGGAACTTTGACCCCTGTGAGATGGAGCCATATGGGAACTACCTAACATTCTTTCTTAGTGGTTACCTACGTTATGGAAGGCAGTGCCAAATTTTGTGTTAAGGTGTAGTGGTTTGTCCTGGGGGAAGATCGGTTTTTCGTGTTTATAAATATAGATTGATTGTAAAATGAACAAACTATATACCATTAACTTTCTCAGTTCTTTGAAAATGTTTTAATTGATACTTTCGGTCCTTTACCAAGCAGATTCTAATAGATTTTTTCGTCTTAACAAGATTTGATCGAGGTTCTAATCTGATATATTACCATTCATACAAAATAAAATAAGTGAGCAAACCAGGGAAAGTAAATAATTATAAGTGTTTTCAGATTATTACTTATTTTGGACATTCTTTGTAGAGTGTTAAGGCCAAATTTTATTTTTTTCAGAACTGAATTAATATGTTCATTCCATGCAAGGTCCCAGATATGTTGTAATATCTACTTGGTCAATTAAACTATTATTGATCAAATTGGTACTCTACAGGGTACAGAGTGTATTGATACCAGAATGTGACAACTTTTTACAAATTAAGAATTGTGGTCTATTCTTCTGACTCCACTTCTTGTAATATTGTTTGAAAACCACAATTTAACTTGAAAGAAGCTCTTTAACTTTCCGTCCAATCATGCTGGAGAATTGTAGCTGTTACACTCAATTTCAGGGCTGCAAACGATATTGTTAACTTTCAAATTGAACATTCTGTAGTAAAACTCGCCACCTCAATCACAGCGTAAGTCCGCACTGTTTTTCATAATTTTTTTTGTTAGCGGACATTGTTCACTAGCAGCACCGGTAACCAATAGCTTAATCTAGAACTATCAGTCTCATGCGTGACAAGCATTAAAAGCCTATATGAATTACTAGCACAGCTGCGGGACTCCTTGATGTTAAAAAATCATTTCTTGGGAACATTTCTGACTTACATGAGGTATATGTCGACTGCCAGTGTGGATGTTGACGACCAGGGTTTGCGGTAAGCCTGCTAGTAAATCCTTTTCACCTTTGATCAGTCTAGTAGTTATTGGCATATCGACAACTTCATACTTCAGTCTCGGTTTGATACAATCCGACAAAAACTCCAACCCGGGTAAACCCACGCACAGCTGGCTCAGTTTGAAACATCCTGGCTCTTCTGTCTGAAAGAAATTTGAAAAATTAGCACAAACGTTGAAAATCTGAGACAAGTAACAGCTAAAGTTTATACTTTATTCCATTTTAAATCATTAAATCATTGTCTAAGACTCCGATGCAACTAGGGCGTATTTTAAGGCGAATGTGAAGGAATGATGAGTGTCGAATGGGTGAGATGCCTTGTGTAGCCTTGTTACTGACTAAGACCGACTGATTCCACATTCACCGTGAAGTTTGGAGCGTCCATAAGCCATGTATTTCAAATGGCAGTTAAAGAGGTACTTGCCGTCCTGAAAACTTTAACTTTCCTGACTTTGAATTTGTGTTTTATTTAATGAAATTATGTTAGTCAGTTGCTTTTTCTTTCAAAACCCTTTTATCACGATAAAGGCACAGCAGACAGCATAGATTTTCCCTGACTTATTATAAATTACAGAAAGTAATCAAATACTCTCCACCCCAAGCATGCAATCGCGAGGACAGTTGACGCAATCCGCAAGACAATAAACATGATGAACAGAGCTCAGTTAGTAACATAGCTATCTCCCGTAAGACCTCACACACACAGCCAAAGCTGCAATATGTTACAAAGGCTTCCAAATATGCATCAGAATTTATAAAAACAACCTGTTCATTAATTCACAGCTTATTATTTCGAACTATCATTATTCGCGGCTTTGCCTGAAGATAAATCAGTGGTGTCTGCTGCATACTGTGGTTAATCTTTTGAACTACTTTAAATAATGAACGGCTGTTTAAGAACTTGTTTGTTCGAGAAATGTCCGTAACAATAATATTGAAGACCCTTATTGGATTTGTTATACATGAATAGACACCAGAACATACATATTATCTAGCATCATTCAAAATTTCAGCTCTTAAATCAGTTAAAGAGTTTCTGCATTGAAATGGAAAACAGATGAAGACAGACGGAAACTGTGAATTAATTTAAACTTTTAAAAATTAAAAAATTTTTTTGGTACTTTTATATAATATTTAAAAAGTTTAAAATCTTCAGGTCAAAAATATTTCATTTAAAACTGATAGATTACACAAACTAAAGATTCTTTACCTTTGCCCTTAAGATAATTTCATTTCTGCCAGGTTTCAAGATCACATTTGTAGTTTTCAAGGAGTGGGAATAATCAGCACGGGCGATGGTGACTATTTTTGTAGGCCTCAGTTGACTGTCTTGCCGCCTGAAGTAAAATAATTAACATTTTATTGGCAGGACAAATCTAATAGAAAAAGACACAGAAATAAAAAAACAAGAAAATGTTAAAAAAACTTGAAAAAGATAACATCTTATCTGTAAATTTTTTGATTAATTGGATGATTTTTTTTCACTTATAGAACTATTTTAAAATGAGCTCATGAAATAGGCTAATGGTTTCATGGATTCTAATTTCAACCCAACATAGACTTCTGTAAATCTACTAATGTAGATTAAAATTAGGGGTGTGCGAAAACTCGAAACTTTGAGTTTTTGGCAGAGTATTTTAATACTCAAACTCGACGATTTGAAAAATACTCAAAAGTTTGAGCGAGTATTTCCTGCCGATTTTCGGACGATCGCTAACGATTGCGACTGGCCAAAACGTGTGGTAACGGCCGCAAATGGCAATTGCATATCGTAAAATCAGCCGTAAATGTTAACGGAAAACATAATATCGGCCGTAACTAACGATTTTGTTATCTAATATTGATTATAAGCGCTGTCTGGACCAGGTGATATTGGCCAAATGACAACCAGACCGTGTTTTATCGGCTGGAAACGAATGTCAAACCGTGTTTTGTTTGTCAATACGCAATACAGTTTGATTGTACTGGCAAAAACTTTGTATTGCTACTCATGAATTAGTTAGAAACCATGTTTAGATTATCAAATCCAGGGTGGTATCCAAATCCTGTTACACTATTTTAAGCTATCAACTGATGCCAAATACTCGCTCGAAAATACTCGAAACTCGAAAATAATTGGCACTACTCGACTCGATTTGATTAAAAAAATCACTACTCGTACACACCTAATTAAAATTAACAAAATTGGTTGATATATCAAATAGCACCATTGTATGAATAAAGAATTGCGAGTATTCCTGTAGCTCAAAACCAAGCAAAGTTGTTCCACCTTGTTTTTAATAAATAATGTTGCCATTTCAGTAGTTTGTATGTTTATATTCAGTTCATAACATACAAACAGGTGTCCCGTTCTCCGCACGGGAATATCTCAAGCACAGAGTCAGATGTTTTGAAGTATTAACACATTATAATCAGCTGACTACCTAAATAAAATAGCTCCATAATATTAACATTGAAACTTTCAAAGCCTAAGGGTGAATCCCTGAAAGAATATATTTTTCAAACCCACAAAAGGCACATCTAGAGAGTAAGTGCTTTTGAATGAGACCAAACATGAATAGGCTACAAAATAATAGTTTAGGAGGTTGAAAGTTGCAAAAAACTCAACAAAATTTGTTTAATAATGTAGATATTTATGCTTGCACCTGCGTTTTTATACTAAAACAGCTGTTTTATAGAACAAAATTGAGTTCAAATTGATCTCATGTTAGTCTTTTGGGCAGTCTCAGTGTATTTTAGATACCAGCTTATCCCAATAGCTTCGCTCGTTCCCCTAATAATTTTATAGTCAAATGAAATCACACAGCTGACCAAATTTTAAAATTTAAAATGTCTTAATTTGACACTCGTTTTAAGAGCCTTAAAAGAGATTAAGGAGCAATTGAGATTTTCACAATTTCCGTTGACGCCAGCAATGTGGTGAACATATTTTGTGGTCCTCCAACTCTTGTTACCCCAACTTTTGTCCAACTTCAACTCTTGTTTAACTCTCAATCTCTATTCCAAACCAAATTTCATTAAGACTGGTTTAATAGTGATAATTTGGGTAACTTGGTATTTTTTGTAACATACTGGTCATACATAGCCTGTTTAAGTGCACTAAATGTAAATACAGATAAAACTAAATTTTTTCAATTGCAGAATCTACATATTCAACGAACCTTAAACATGCAGTTTTCTGGAACCGGCTAGCAACATTAGCTTGGGCTAAACTCCTGTCTTGCTTGTAGTCAAACTTCTCCACAAGTGGCGCTTTCATTGAGCTTAGTTTCAGTTCTTCAAAATCTATCCTAAAACGTGACAAAAGGACAAATTTTACTAATGCCTAATACAAAATTTCCAATTTTAAACTAAGTTTGAAGTCAAAGAGTTGTTCACTTAAGATCTTGTGCTTAGTATATTTTGTCAAAATATTTTGGTAATTGTAAATGTTTTGTATTTTTAACATCATTTATAAAGCATGACAATGGATGTGTTCTTAAAAAATAGTTCTCCCTCTTTCTTGCAGCACATTGTAAAGGCTGTGTTCAGTATAACACAAGTAAGGGTGTTAAAACCATACATTTTGTTTTTCTCTGAAAATTTACCCCCAGAGGAATCCCGGGGAGAGTATTTCTAGCTTGTCCCTTACTCAAAAGTGAATACTTCTAATCCTAAGCTCCCTAGAAGCCATGTTAACAATCTGATAAACTAAAGTGCTATTTTGAGTAACTACTGTACCGTATCAAAAATATCCATCTGAATCTTCAAAACAAAATTCTATCACTGCAGCATTTGTCTGCTTAAACCTAAAACATTGAACAGGTGTATTTGACCTCAAGACAAAAATAAATTAAGAACAGTAGAACAGTGTCTGGCCATTAAACATTTGTTTAATCTTTCAAATACCCTCATGTAACTATTCGGGTTCATTTGAAAAAGCTCTAGGCTGTGAAGATTTGGTAAATTGGGAAAAGGATTGGGACAGCTAGCTGACCTGAAGATAATAATACCCCCGTCACAGCAAACCTGCATACTCAGTGAATTTCCAATGGAGATATAAATGTCTTAATACTACATAAAGCCTCTTACCAAGTTTAATAAAAATATATTCACAAATAAGCGATATATATACAAGTTTAGTTATTCTCCATAAGAATAACATTGGGGCTGAGGACGCAGATTTGCTGCTACGGGAGCCTTTGGCAAAAAATTGCTTTTTGAGTAAATATCAATAGACCACAACCAGATTAAACCATATACCAAGTTTCATCAGTATACATTCATAAATAAGCGATATAAAATTTTTCTTTTTCTCCATAAGAATAACATTAGACAACGTACTGTGTTTAGCACTTTCAATATCTCAAATCAATTTTTATTAGTCCCTAGACTATGTTCAAGACTAAATAGGTTTCTTACCTCCGTCAATAGTCCAAAATATTTTGGACTATTGACAGAAGTAAGAAACCTATTTAGTTCAATATCTCGATAACCAATTTATATAGAGAAATAATCAAATTACCAAATTTTTTTATGCTGAATCCAATAGTACAAAGTAAAATTTGACTATTTCAAAAATTATATGTAAAAAAAATAAAAATTTTTGGGGTACAAACCCCCCAAAAATACCCCTTCGGATGGAGCAATCTGGCTGGTTTTCGAACTAAAGTCATAAATGTTGCTTTACACGTTTATACAAAATTTCATCATAATCGGATCATTTTTAGGAGGGTTATCGTGCTTACGGGCACATATAATATATACATATACTAGCTGGCCCGACAGATGTTGTCCTGTCCTAATGTCATTGAATTTGTTTTAGGTCAAATACTCATTCATTTTCAATATGAGCTCGTTCGCTTTGCTCACTCGCTTATCGAAAAAAAAGTTTACGTCCTATTCTCAGACCTACCGAATATACACTCAAAATTTCATAAGAATCGGTCAAGCCGTTTCGGAGGAGTTTTGTTACAAACACTGTGACACGAGAATTTTATATATTAGATATACAGTTTTGAACGGTTTTTGGGGTCTGGGGACCTCAAAACGAAAGGTTATCATGGTCCGGGCCTAGGTCTTACCATGCAGACTACGGTAATAGCTTCTTCCCTATAGGGGAAATTCGCTAAAAGCAGGTGCAGCACAAGAGAGATATAAAGAAGACACAAGTATAGGCCTATCAAGTGCTTTTTGTGCCTCCTGTGCTAAACCTGCTTTTATTCTCATTAGGTCTATCCTTTCCCAATTTACCAAATCATGTCATGATTCAGAACCTGTTAAAAAAGTATAAAATAAATTATTACCAAGAAATCAGTTTTTCCGGTTTGGTTTCGGCAGTGTCTTCTTTATGTGATTTCTTGACGATGTTGGGCTCTTTCTTGGAAGGTTCTGTAGCGATTTGCAGGTACGGACAGAGAACGTCGGCAGGTAAGTGGCTCTGGACGACGATGGTGGCTTCTACAACATCTTCTGTCTCCAGGACCCGCACCTTGATGCTAGACAGCGTAAAACTCTCGGAGAACCTGCACGTCCATAGTGGCTCTGTGACGGAACAATTCGGAAATAGAGAAACTGTGATTAGATTATACATTCTTGAAAGACATGGGTTTTAGGTACGTGTTTCTAATTTGAGCATTTTTTTCAATTTGATGAGTCAAAAATATCTTAAATCATACAAAAACTCTTGGTTAAAAATATTAAATTTACCATTTCTTATAAATATGGTTATAGTAATGTGAGTCATGATTGTTGGTTGGTAAATAAGCTAATAACGGACAAATGGGCAGAAGTTTCAATTTCAGAATTTAAGGACATGGTCACGTCAGACAAAAATCAGAGTGTACCATAACATTATTCTACAGTCAACTCCTGATTATCCGGGAGCGGATTAATCAGGTTGCGGTTTAACCGGGGTCACGAAAGGTTTATTTTTATTATTTTATTTATCCTCTTCTAAACATAAATAGAGCAATTATAACAATTTATTTTGCTAAATTATCTCCAGAATAGTATTTAATTTACTTTGTTTATCAGAATAAATACTATACAAACAATTTAGTAACCACAATATAATCTGAGAGTCATTTCGCTGTCTGTCATTTCGCTAATGAGCTGTGGGCGCGTTGTGGGGAGCGATGACCTTGACACTGCACGGACGGTCGGTCGCGAACGTCTAAAAATAGACACATCTCAAATCAATCACCCTTGTCGTCGCTGTTCAACCTCATTGGGGTTTTCGCCCAGTACGGAATTAATTAGATACTGTTCGGGGTAGTTTAGAGAGTTCGGTGTTTAGAGATTTTTAACCTATTAAATATCATTTGGCGTTTTGGATAGTATTTACTGCTATCAACCAGTGCTAGTATTAACTAATATTATCTTGATTGTTTGAAGATTTTATCACAATTTAAAGATTTTAAAAATTATTTAATCTACATAAATAAATCTTAAATAACTTTAAAACACAATATTGTAGTATACAAATGTTGATAAACCTTTATTATACTCGTAATACTCAATTTATTGAATCCCTTTGTTTTAACCGTGATTTTGGGTTATCCGTGACCCTCCAACTGGTCATTACCCCGGATAATCGGGAGTTGACTGTACCAGTATTACTTTAGGGGGCCGAAACTTGGGTATTAAATAAGAAAGAAGAAAGAAAATCGATTGTCTTGAAAATAAGGTTCCTAGGAAAATTGTTGGCCCGGTAAATGACAACAGTGAATGGAGATTACGACTTATTGAGGAAATAAGAAATCTATACAGAGACTGTGACATTTCTAGGACAGGTAAGAGCGAGGAGGTTAAGGTGGGCAGGCCGTGTTTTGAAGATAGATCAGGGGACACTCCTAAAGGAAGTAGGACTAGGGAAACCTGATGGAAGACCACCAGGAAGACCTAGGAGAAGGGTCGTGGGACAATATTGGGTCCCAGGCTGATATTGAGCGCCTGGGAGCTACGACCGAGGACGCAACAGATCGAAACAGATGGAGGGCAATTGTTGGCAAAGCCAAATCCCTTCTAGGGCACAGATGGCCATGGGACTAAGAGTAAGTAAGAACAGGGTCATCAAAATATATTGCAAGGATTTCAAAAACTTGTGACTGAATAACTTTTGTAGATAAAAACATAATTCATGTTTTCCAATTTTGTATAGGGAAATTAATATATTTATTATGTTTACTGCAAATCATATGTTCTGACTTTGATAAGTAGGCTGAAAATTTTGTGCAAGTTCTTCGTTAGCACAAAATAATCCTCAGTAACATATCATTATTTTATTCTTTTAGTTCCTCAGAAATAAGTCAAAAGAAAAATGTATTAGTAAATTTTTGGTGTCTTACCTGATTTATGTTCTTCTAATAACCGTTTCATTTCCTCAAAATAAATCATTCTTGTGCCTAAATCTAAATGTTTCGTTGAAGCAATGGAAGCACATGTCTTGCAGTACCTAAACACACATTTTTATACGGTTATTTTTTTTTATTAATAGTAATAACTGGCGACATATATTTAAGAAAGCCAATTAGCCAATTGTTTCACCCACAGACCATACAAAATTGTCTGTGGTTTACTCTGTATGAATTAAGAAGTTGTTACATAAATATTAAAGATTAAATTATATTTGTTATCATCTAACTAGGGGTGTGCGAGTACTCAAAACTTTGAGTTTTCGGACGAGTATTTTAATACTCGAACTCGACTCGAAGTTTTGAAAACTACTCGAAAGTTACAGCGAGTATTTTCCACCGATCGCTAACGATTGCGACCGGCCAAAACGCGTAGTAACAGCCGCAAAAGGCAATCGCATGACGTAAAATCGGCCGAGAATAACGAGAACGAGCGATTGCGACCGGCCAAAACGCGTAGTACCGGCCGCAAAATGCGATCGCATCACGTAAAATCGGCCGAAAATGACAACCGTGAACGATTGCGACCGGCCAAAACGCGTAGTAAAGGCCGCTAAAGGCGATCGCATCACGTAAAATCGGCCGAAAATGACAACCGTGAACAATTGCGACCGGCCAAAACGCTTAGTGACGGCCCTAAAAGGCGATCGCATCACGTAAAATCGGCCGAAAATGACGATTTCGTCATTTAGTATTGATTATAAGCAATGTCTGGATCAGGTGAAATTGGCCAAATGACAACCGGGCCCTGTTTCATTGGCCGGAAATGAATGTCAAACTGTGTTTTGTTTGTCAATACGTAATCCAGTTTGATTGTACTGGCCAAAACTTTGTATTGCTACTCATGTATTAGTTAGAAACCATGTTAAGATTATAAAATCTAAGGTATTATCCGAATCCCATTACACTATTTTAAACTACCAACTGATGGCAAATACTCGCTCGAAAATACTCAAAATTCAAAAATAATTGGCACTACTCGACTCGACTCGATTTAAAAAATCACTACTCGCACACCCCTACATCTAACATACACAATCTTTTAATTGTTCTCAGGACTTATCCAAACTTAAACCCGGATATAAACAATTTTTTAACTAATTTAACCATTACATCAAGAATTCCAAAAAAATAAATAAAAATCTTAAACTTAAAATTATACTGAATTATTTTCAATTTTCTTTTTATAATAATATTCAAGCAGGTGAAACTCAATGTGATGTGAAACACAATGTTTCACTCACTAGAATGTCATTTATATTTAAAAAAATTACAAATTTAATTTAACATCGATGATTTTACATTACACACAAAACACATAAAGGGTTTTAGGTTGTGTACCGGCCGCATCAATCTGGACTAAATTCCTCCGCAGTCAAGTTGAAACTGGAGGGTACAGTGAGACCTTGATAATTCTAGCGTTACGAAGGTTAAATTCTTGACTATGCGGAGGAATATAGTCTAGATTAGTACACACAACCTACTGCGCTTATGTATTTTGTAGGGGTGTGCGAGTAGTGATTTTTTTAATCGAGTCGAGTCGTGCCAACTATTTTCGAGTTTCGAGTATTTTCGAGCGAGTATTTGCCATCAGTTGGTAGTTTAAAATAGTGTAATGGGATTTGGCTACCATCCTAGATTTGATAATCTAAACATGGTTTCTACTAATACATGACTACTATACAAAGTTTCTACAATACAAAGTTTTGGCCAGTACAGTCAAATTGGATTATGTATTGACAAACAAAACACGGTTTGACATTCGTTTCCTGCCAATGAAACAGGGCCCGATTGTCAGTTGGCCAATTTCCAGACATCGCTTATAATTATAATCAATATTAAATGACTAAATCGTTAGTTACGGCCGAAATTATGCGGTCTGATCGTCATTTTCGGCCTATTTTACGTGATGCGATAACCTTTTGCGGCCGTTACTACGCGTTTTGGCCGGTTGCAATCGTTCATGGTCGTCATTTTCGGCTGATTTTACGTGATGTGATCGCCTTTTGTGGCCGTTACTACGCATTTTGGCCGGTCGCAATCGTTAGCGATCGGCAAGAAATACTCGCTCGAACTTTCGAGTAGTTTTCAAAACTTCGAGCCGAATTCGAGTATTAACATTCTCGGCCAGAAACTCAAAGTTTCGAGTACTCGCACACCCCTAGTATTTTGTGTGTAGTGCAAGAAAAAAATCATCGATGTTAATTCCATTTTTTTAAAGTATAAATGCTTTTCTAGTGTTTTACTTTGAATGGTTTACCAAGAGCTGAAGACTGATTATAGAGTACGAAGCTTTTATTACAATAACTCAGTAGTTCAACTTGTGCGTACCTTTTGCAGTCTTTTAATTCCCGGTAGCAGGAGGCCAGTTCTATTCTCGTCTCAGCCGCAAGCTGTTGCCAACCGTCCTCCACGTAACAGTGTAAAGAGTTCCGCAGGAACATCGACGCCGAATTCAGATCTCCTAGTTTCTGATAAAAACTAGAAAGGTTTCTGCCGATCTCGTGGGCGCACCGTACCCGACCTATGTGCTTGAAGGTGCTGATCGCTAGTTCGGATAGTTCCTGAAACAAAAAGTTAAATGAGAATCAATCCCTATTGGATTATATAAACAATATTATACATACAATATAAACTCACTAGTGGCTTGTAGAGGCTATAGTTTTGGATGTATTGTTAACTGAGAAATAGATCAATTGGTACTAATGTTTACATTTCACACCTGATTATTACAAAAATGTACACTATAAAAATAGTTATATTAATGAACTTTATTTTTCTCTCTACACAAAAACAGTTAGTTTCTTATATTTTGTATGCCATCCACCAAAAATGAGTATACCGGTATATATACTGGGCCAATTAGTTATATGAACTTTATCGTTCTCTTTACAAAAAAACATTAGGTACAATATTTTAATCGATAGGAGGGGGATTATGTCAAAAGATTGTACACAATTATATAAGATTCTATATAACTTTGGCAATATAATTTCTATTAAAATAATAAGAAAAGAGTATATACAAATCGGTTTTATTTTTTTATTGTGTCTATCAATGGCAAAGGCATTCTTAACTGTTCTTTGTAGAATATGTATGGACTCAAACCCCATTCTTGTTTCTCCCTAAAGTAAAAATGTTCTTAAAAAACATTATTATGGTAGCAAATCCAATTTTTAACTTTCCAAACATTTACAAGATTTTTGCTAGGGATCAATATGATAACAAACCTCAGATTTTGAAGCGACCGTCCTAACCACTATAAGCTACTCAGCCAATTAATGCTGTAAAATGCTATCCAGCGACTCCAAAGACTACATATTAAAAACTGAGTTCCATAACAACAATTACAAATGTTGACCGGACTGCAAAAACTTTTAAATGAGTCACTTTTATTACTCTCATTTTTATAACAATATACAAATCAATCCTAATAAAATTGTCGCAGGCAGTCGCGACTGCATTTCGTTAAGTTTCCTCAACAATAGCTCTCACACTCACATCGCTAAATCGCCAGAAATCGAGAACGCATCACTAACGTCGCCAGCAATTGAGAACGCATAGCTAACGTCACCGGCAATCGAGAACACATCGCTAACTTCGCCGGCAATCGAGAACAATTTGCAAACGTCGCCAGCAATCGAAAATCATCGCTAACATCACCGTAATCGAGAACGAATCGCAATCGTCAATGACAATCGAGAACGAATCGCAAACGTTGCCGGCAATCGAGAACAATTTGCAAATGCCGCAGGTAACCGAGAATGCATCGCTAACGTCACCGGCAATCAAGAACGATTTGCAAATGTTGCTGGCAAACGAGAATGCATAGCTAACATCGCCGGTAATCGAGAACGAATCGCAAACATAGTCGGCAATCGAGAACGAATCTCAAATGTCGCCGGCAAACGAGAATGCATCGCTAACGTCCCCAGCAATCAATAACAAATTGCAGACGATGCCGCCGGCAGTAAAAATTGCATCGCCAACGACGTCGGAAATCGAAAACGAATCGCAAACGTTGCTGGCAAACTAGAATGCATCGCTAACGTCGTCGGCAATAGAGAACGAATTGAAAACGTTGCCGGCAATTGAGATAGCATCGCTAATGTCGCTGGAAATAGAGAACGAATCACAAACGTCGCCGGCAATTGAGAACGCATCGCTAACATCGCCAGCAATCGAGAACGCATAGTTAACGTCGCCGGCAATCGAGAATACATCGCTAACTTCGTGTGCTATTCAGAACGCGTTATGCGATCGCCGACGACTGCGACCTAAAATTCCCGGTTCAGCCGAAAATTCCCGTATAATCCACACATTTTTTCTCGGTCACCAAACTTCACGCATAATTGCCCGTTTTCCAAGTTTTCCCAGTCAGTGGCAACCGTGCAACCTGACAATGTTTATATTTCAATCTTAGTTTTGAATTTTACGATTCCAGTTGTAACCAAAGAGAGAATGTTTTACTGTGTTTTTTAAAATTACCACCAAAACATAAACATAAAACATCTGATCCATAAAATAAAGTTTTAATAACCAAATAAAACACCTAAGACTGAGAAACGTGGAGAAACATAAATAATATAGTTGGTAGTAACTAATAGCAACTAATCTATTACCAGGTACTGTTTTTTGAACGCCTCCTTTGAGGATAGTGCCTGTCGCAGTCTGGTCGCCGCGGTGTTGGCGGGGGAGTCGCCTATGCCCGCCGATAGCAGCACCACCGTGTGCAGGTGTTCCCCCGTCGTCTCCTCACCAGGCATCAGACCACACAGCTGGCCTAGCTCTCCCAGCTGCGGTTCAACAATGATTGTGGTTCAGTAAAATAAGAAATGAATAGCTTATGGAATAAGTATTTATGGAGCAACTACCAAGAAAAACACAGATTAAATTTTGATTCAACAAAAAAGGATATTAAGAATTATATTTAATTTTAAATATGAAGACTCAGTCAAGCACATTTTTACCGAATTAGAAATATTAACAGTTTATGGTATGGTATATATGGTCTACAAAACTATGAAACAATAAAATATGTTTTAACAAATACCTCAACAGAAAATAATAACCTTCACTGTAATACAAGATCTCAAAAATTTGTCGAAATACACAAACTATAAATTTTCAAAACGAAACCTCCTTATAAAGGGGTTAAGTTTTTGACTGTTGCCAGAAATATCTGAATGATGATACAGTTGTACTAAATTTATTGAACTGTTAAAAAAATACTTGGTAAGTGCAGCTTTTTATTCAATAGATGAATTTCTTAGACGTAACTGATAAGAGAGAATAATAGTAAGATTTTGTGGTGTGCGCTGAATATACAGGTATATGTATTAGTGATGGGCGATTCGCGAATCATCGAACGAAACATCGAGTGAATCAAATGAATCATAATTCAACATTTAAATGTACCGATTCGTGGCGCGAATCAACTCTGGTAAATTTGCCAAATGCCATGTTGCTCGGTTTTGTTTGCGAATCGGTGTAGGCCATTGTTATTCGTCATTCAATTGCGTTTCCGCTGATAAATGGTGGGGGGGGAAGTTGAAGCGGAAAGAAGAGGTGGGAGACGGACAAGAGGAGAGATCGCTAAACGCAATCTCATTGGTTTGCATATGTGTGGCAAACCTTTTGTGAGATCCCACACTTCCTTGCAAATCTATTTTGTTTTGACCTCTCTTTCTTTACAATATCCTATCTGCTGATTCAATTGGACTATCGGTTCGCAAACTGATTGTTTTTATGTAGTCACTAGTCACTCAGCCAGCTTTGAGTATCAGCTGATCCGTCTAAACACTTGCTTATTGGTTCTTTGAGGAGTTTGCGGCTGCACAATAATAATTTGTGATGTTTGATAGTCAAATCCCACTGATTCACTTGGAATATCGGTTCGCAAATTGCATACTGGAGTCGTAACATAACATGAGGGCCAAATAATCTATAACAACCGATTTGTTTACATTATACGAAATGAATCAGTTCAAATTTTGATTCTTTTGAATCGAGTGATTCAACTGAATCGGTTCGCTAAGAAGAATCAAATTGCCCATCACTAATGTATACAGGTATGTATGTATAGTATATATTATGTATGAATATTTGACTCTATTCACTGTATACCACATACACACATTCACTGTATTGTTAAGTCATTGACATTTATTGAATAAAGTGATTATGATGAAAAAATCTACATAGAGAAAACCGAAACCTGGGGGTAGTACAACCAAACTAAAAGGTAGTTAAGGCCTAAGGGGTTTTTGAACAATGTAACACTTCCATAAACCTAACCTAACGGGATTATATTAATTCAGAATTAATGGGATTTAATGGGATTTATTCAGAATTTTGTAGAAGAAAAACACAATATTATCCTTACTACCTTACTAATATTATCAGTTACTACTCTTTAGTACTTTCTGACCGGTTATTCTGTTGGGGTTAAATACTTAGTGCATAGTTGGAACTTTGTTCCAACAATAATGACTTAGAACAATCTGACGAGAATTACATCAATACTAGAACTATCAATAAAAGAAACTGAAAGAAGTACTAATATACATAATACTTGTGACGGTAAAAAAGTGATACATTAGGCTTTATTTATACTTTAGTAGGCTTTCAATCAGCTTTTTAGGTTATATTTTCATCATGTAACTGAACACTTTAACTGAAAAAAAGCAATTACAGTTACTCATATACATGAAAGGTACCAAATAAGAAAACTTAACCTCTAATTCATTGTTGTTTAACAGTTTATTGTAACTATAGTTTACAAAGCTAGGCTGACCTTATCCCTGGCGTAGGCCCATAGTGTGGCGGTGAACAGAGAGTAGGCCTCAACCTGGCTGCTATCATTGAACCTGGCGCACGTGTCCAGTACCTGTAACGTGACACAGGCGGTCACTCACGCCACTGACAGTGAGACTGGCGCAAGGTTGCACAGAGTGGGTGGTGTACAGTGAGTGGTGGCCAGTTAACCCAATGGCCGAGCTGGTTCCGTTCCTAACTTATCATTTTAAAAACTATAATTTCTAATGGAAAATTTTTATTTTAAATGGATTAATGGTGTATTTTAAATAGAAAAATGTTTTATAAAGTTTAAAGTAGTTTTTTTTTTTTTTTTGTATTTACTCAAGTGGTATTCTTAACATTTAGATAGGGAACGGTCCAAACCCTGGTCGTGTTACTATTTAAGGTCGACCTGTTCTTAGAAAGCATCATTAATCAATTCGGATTCATTAGAGGTAGAAACACAGTTGATGCCATGTTTTCAGTTCTTCAAAGTATTGTCGATGAAGTCGACTTGGGTAATTATTCATCTGGTCTATTTTTTTATCTTAGCAAAACCTTCGACGTAGTCGATCACGGGCTGTTGCTGGATAAGATGTACAGACTGGGGGTCAGAGGGAAAGCGCATGATTGGTTCCGGTCGAACCTCGTGGGTCGTTCTCAATGTGTCAAAGTGTCTTGTATTGATGATTCGAGAACTGTATCTAGCAGGTTTTCAAAGGTTATGGCCGTAAAAAAAGGTGTACCACAGGGCTCAATTCTTGGGCCTATACTTTTTATCATCTTCATAAATGATCTTCATCACAGTGTATGTGGAACAAACATCTGTCTTTACGCGGATGATACTTCACTTACATTATCCAGCTCTTCCAGAAATATGTTGGAATTTCAAACCTTTTTGAAGGGGAATTATCTTCTGGACTGGCTTGACCATAATAGACTTAAGGCAAACGTTTCAAAAACCACCCTCATCGAGTTTTCCATTAGACACCGCCAAAGTGACAGTTTATTCAGTGTTCAACTTGATAACGAAGCAGTTTCTTCAGCTTCGAGCGTTAAGTTTCTTGGTCTGTTTATTGACTCAAACCTCACATTTGACCTTCACATAGCTCATGTATGCAAGAAACTCAGTCAAGGGGTTTTTATACTCCGGAAACTGGCTTTTTTGCAACTACCGACGTTCTTATTGCTGCTTACTACGGGATCATATACCCGTACATGTCCTATGGTGTCCCCATTTGGGGATCGGAAAGTACAAGAACAAAGCTTGTGTTAGGCTACAGAAAAAGGCCATAAGAGCAATCTTCCGGGTGCCACAACGTTATTCATGTGGTGATATCTTTATTTCAAATAAAATTCTTACATTCCCTTCTATTTACATTCTTGAAACCTTATCATTTCTCCATGGAAATTTCTCTGTTTTTCAACCATTTCTTCCAACGCACAGCTATAGTACCAGGAGCAAACCAAAATGCATTATGAATGTTCCAAAACATAACACTTCTTTTTTCAGAAGCACCTAAAATATTCGGCCGTACAACTGTTCAATGGACTGCCTGAACCCTTAAGGCTTGAAAGTAACTTTAATACATTTAGAAAAAAATTGAAATGTTTTCTCATTGGCAAGGCCTACTATAGGGTAAGGGATTTCTTAGCTTAGAACGATTCATTGCTGGAAATGTACCAACTCATTTTATGTAGTGTATTTTATGTTTTAAGAACATTGTATTAAGTTTTGTTTTGACTTGGCATATGCAATGTAACTTTGTCACCATGCTCAATAAATAATTTGAATTTGAATTTGAATTAACAGCCTAATAAAAAATGGCAGCTGGGTCTCCACACACAGTAAACATAAGTAAATTTTAGCAACATCAGTTGACCATGTGCAACTCACAAAGAATTAACCAATCCCATTAACTTCCAAGTAAGCCTGTCACCGTTATTTCCTTGGGCCCTCCCACCAACATTGCCACAGGTCAGTTAACTCACTGAGAGGTTGCATGACTGGTCAGTTTTAATTGTGTGCGGGAATCGAACCTTCAAACTTCGTAGGAACACCTGGCCAAGATATTTCTACGATTTAGGCCACATGGCCACGCGTTCCAGCGGTGTTATATAGGTTAATCGGCAGTCCACACAACTAGCGGAGAGAATCCGTACCTGCCCGCAGTCATTAGTTACAAATTTCGCTGCTAGAGAGCAGCACCAATCGCAGCCTGTTGTAGGTTATCGTGAATAGAATAAAATTACTAGGCCAATGGGTTGAATCCAAACCTGTTAATTTTTCACCAATATCAAAATTTCACAGGTAGTCCTGCTACCAATTCCAATTCGGTGAAATCGGTTATTTACAGTGATACCACCAAACAGAGAAAAAAATCACTGTTCACCGAATGAAAACTTAGCAGAAAATTATGAATACACTGCAACCTATAGTGGCCTAAAGCTGAAGCTTCGTGTAGTTCCTTTTGCAGCCACAAGGTTACCGTTACTGCTTACCTATAGCAATAAATTGTTGTTCATATTGTGAGATTCCCACGACTTTTGTAGTATATTAACGTTACTATATCTATAAATAATACAAACAATTTAGTATGTTGTATTTTTCAACTTAAAAAAAACTCTAAACAATATGAAAGGTTTTGGTGGAGAACACCGCATGTGTCTAATTTCACCAGGGAGCAGTAGCGGCAGTTGGCAGTGATTTTACCGAACCCATTCATTTCACCAATCATCGGTGCGAGGAAGCAGTTGTGAGCACTCATAGTGATTTTACCGTTCACTGTTTTCCAATATGAAATGCAAATAAATATTTAACACCAACTACTCAATACTTATTCAATCCAAAAATAGGAAACAGGCTATAACAACAGCACGATAAGTGTGAACAATGTTACAGCTAAAATTTAATCATTTTGTTTTTATTGCCCCTGAACTGGTAGAACTACTATAGTAGTTTTAAATTACCTTTCCGTCACCAAAAAATCAATGTTTTCATATTTCAATAAAAATTGGAATACATGTATGTTTTTACACATATTTTGAGTTTTAAAATTGTTTTTGTGGAAATTCACTTCCCTCACGTCAACGTGCTGCGTGCGAACTCGTTTATATTTAGTAGGCTTTCAATCAGCTTTTTAGGTTATATTTTCATCATGTAACTGAACACTTTAACTGAAAAAAAGTCACCAGTTCGATGTTTTTGTAGTTTCCTACAAACTCAGGTTTCGACACGGTTGCGACATGTTCACGTAGTGCAGGTCAATTGTTTTCAAGCTAAAACTGCATTTCGGTCTAAAAGACGTCGTCGTCAAAGTTTTTTTACAGCTAAAATTGGATAAATTTGTGTTTGAATACATGTAACAAGACATTCTGTATCTGTATTTATAAAATGAAGCAGGGTACTAAGACCGGTTTCCTATTCTAGATTGGTCGGAAAAAAACTGTAACACAGCACTAATGTAAAAACTCTCCTCGTGGTTCTGTTAGAGAAATACCAAACATTACCTCGAGGCAGCACAGGAATATCCACGAGGCGACGGCACCTTCGGGGCTCTCAACCTCGAGGATGCGGAGCTCGTTGATGCAATTGTGGAGAAACGGCAGACAGCGCTGGGCGATCTGCCAACACAACAACTAGGTAAACCATCGGGAGTACCTCTGTGATGGAATCAAGCAATACAAGGGTAATCACCAAGGTTGAAATGGTTGAGTCAGTAAAGCGTAGAATTGACAACTCGAGGGTGCGCAGACAGAAGTTACTTTCAGGTTCATAAACACACTTGTTTACTCTGCATACTTTGATCACAAATAAGAATTAAAATGAATATTTTTACAGCTTTACAAATAATTTTTCCTGCAACCGTGCTTACAGTAAGCTATAACCGGCAAAGTAACTGGGCCAAAGTAAGGCATAAAGATGCTACCAGCCTTTTTTTTAAAAAAAGGTACTTCTTTAGGATCTAAAGACACATTGTAAAACAACAGTTTTCTGACTGGCGAGCGAAAGTCATTTTTTCTCGCTGCACCTTACTTTTTCACTCGCTGAAGTAATAAACAGTTGGTTGATTGATTGTTGTTTTGGAGACGCTAACTGACTCAGTGTTTATAACCTCAATCTTGTGAATTCACCCAAAAATAAATTAAAGTGAATTTTTGTATGTCGTAGGTATCCAAAATTTGTTGTATAAAAAACTGTATATGTAATTCGAGTGGGCAGTTTCTAATCGCTTTTGGAAAATTACCAGTTTTTTCTCAAGCAATAAAGACCTACATTATGCTCTTAATACAGTTGAGTACCCCAGGAAAGGAACCCATGACCTCTTGAATCAAAATCTAAGACGCTGACTGTTTGGCTAGCGAGGCACTTATCGTGAAGCGAGCGTTAATCACTGAATTTTAAAATATCAGGGTAAAATCAATACTTTCCCACAGAGTCTATTATGTATAATGGAGACGCAGTAGAAATATATTTTCAATGTCTTAAACCATCCCAGACTACAAATTCTCATGTGCACCCACCTCCCACGGTTTGCATGTGGTCATGAGCATTGAACACTGCCTGGAGAAGAGGTAGCTTCGAAACTGCAGCAGGGATATGTCACTCTGTTGAATCTTTTTCCTGGCTTCTACATCTATCGTCTTGGACAAACTTAGACCAGGCCAAAGATCTATTGCTGCTTGAAATCCACTGAGCCATTTTGGTGTATCTGTAACATGAAACATGTTTTTATATAATTTACTGCAATGACATTTGGGATCATCCAAAAATTAATGTTACGAGGACTGGCGATCTCGGTTACTCCGAGAAGATTCATGGGAGTTAAAAACATTTGTTTGTCCTTCATTCTGTGGAGGAACTGATGAACTTTCATGACTAACATACACATGTTCATATACAGTAAAACCTCGTTCAACTGTCACTCTTTAAACCGTCACTCTCTGTTATCCGTCGTCCATCTATGAGAATATTACTATTTATTAGACTCAGGATTTGCGCCGTCCGGCAGTGTCTGAGCATCTGTATGAGCTATTATATTATTTCAAACAACATAAATATGTATGTAGTGGGAAGTATTATCCTTTTGTACACAGTTCATTATAATTTCTCTGTCAAACATTTTAAAATTTAGTTTCTGAACACGTTTATAATATGATGTTTCTATTATCCGTCTATTCAGTTATCCGTCACAGTCCCGGTCCCGAAGGTGACGGTTAATAGAGGTTCCACTGTAATTACAATCATTTGCCATAGGTAAACACTGAAACTTTTAGGGCCAACGGGGCGAAGCCCTAAAGGTATTTTGGAAGATTTCTGAATTTTTACATATGTAGAAACCCTAATGAACATTTTAAAATGCCATTTGTTAGGGTTTTGTACGTCAAATTATCACGGCGGATTTTCCATTTGATTACATGTATTTCAAAATCAGCACTAAATGCCACTTCAAGCATGCAAATTAGTCTAGCCGTCCAGACAAGTTTATCTTGTATTTATGACTCAGTTTCTCCCAGGATATTAATTTCATGATGAAAAACAGCATTAAACTATTTCTTATCATATGTAACTTCACTGCTTACTGTTTGATCACAATCCATAGTCATACTAAGGCCTTTTCGGAGAGGACTCCATCCACGGCTAGGCTTATGGTAAAATAAACTAAGTTACACTAAGTCAATATAGTTTTTACGAAACATAATAACAACTTACTTTTTATTGTGCCGATTAAAATAACAAAATAAAACGACACAAAACAAGAACAACCCAAGTAAAAAATAAATTTAACTTTTGCATGGCTAAGATCATGCAACAGACTACTAAATCCACCCCAAAACGACCGTAGCACAACACAACATTTTGAACTGTGTTTTGACAGTAAACAGTATTGTTAAATATTTTCTTATAATCTGCCACACTCAATGTGCAATCTGTTTATCTCGTATTTAAATGGCTGTAAAAATGACTTGGTACTCCTCTTTGCAGCTGTAAAAGTAAATAGGCCCTTCAAGTAGGCCTAAGGAAAAATAAAATTTTCTTGACATTATAGTGAATTTAATTATGTCAACATATTAAACCTTAAATATAATCAATAACTTTGAATACCAACCTCCTAAATTGGAGTTTAAAACAAACTGAGTAAAGAGAGCATCCAACTCATCGTACTGGACTAGCGCCTCCTCATAGACTCCTAGCATCTCCAACACAAACGCTAGTTCTTCCTGCAATCAAATTAAAGAACTCAATCTAAATTCATAATAATCAATCTAAATTTTCTAGAATGCTTAAAAAATCTAACCCAGTTCACTATAACCTAGGCAATACTAGAAAGACAGGCCATAATGCTCCTTGGGCACAAGTCATCATATGTGACAGCGCCTAACTTTGTGATCAGCTGTTTGATTCACTCAGCTGATCAAAAACATAACATTGGCGCTGTTGTGTATAATGGACGTAGTGCCAGGGGAGCAATAGTCACTTTAGTATTGCCTCGCTGCATCTATAAAACAATAAAAGATTCAGTATCTCTGTATTTTCTGATCTCTTTCCTGAAATTGTACTTTGTGATGACGCAAAAATTGGGGTGCAATGGAGCTAGAAAAACCAGAATGCTCTTCCAGGTATGCTACTGCACATAATAGCTAAAACACAAAACTAACTTATACACAGGTACCTATATGATACGTTGGCCATCTGTAAATCTTAAGTACACACTTGGTATAAGCATATGAGGTAAAGTAAAGACCTTGGCCAGAAGGTTACATGAACTTTACTTTAGCATGAGGTTTTTTATAAAATAAATGTACTTTTTTTAAATAACAGTTTAAAACTACCCTTGAGGTTAATTGGGGCTGGAAGCTTGGGCTGTTAGGAGGCTCTGTTTTGTGTTAATCGATAATGACCCATGGTGTTTAATGTATTTAACCCACTGGCGTAGACATACGAGCTGGTCTCGTTCCTTACTTGTAAATTTTTAAACCTATGAAATGGAATATAAAATTGGTGTTTTCAAATGGATTAATGGCACATTTTCATTACAATATTGTTTTCTTTCAGTTTAGAGAGTCGCATTGGCACACACACAGTAGACATAAGTAAAAAGTAGCAAAATCTGTGTTGACCATGTGCAACTCACAAAGAATTAACCGATCCCGTCAACTTCCAAGCAAGCCTGCCACCGTTTATTTTACTTGAGTCCGCCTACCAACGGTTCCACAGATGGGTTAACTCATTGAGAGTTGCATGACTGGTCAGTTTTGGTCGTGTGCGGGATTCAAACCCACGAAGTTCGTATCAACCAGTTTCCAAGGTGTTTCCACGACTTAGATAACTCAGTTACCACAAGCAGTAGCCTAGCAGCGTTATTTAGGTTTTTATAGTCAGTCCGCGCCCCTAGCGGAGAGAGCAGTAGTTGCCCACAGCCATTAGTTACAGATTTTGCTACTAGAGTGCAGCACCAATGAAATCCCGTTATCGACTATAGCGAATAGAATATAATTACTACGATAATGGGTTAATCACAAGGACCAAAAGTGAAGCTTTTCGATAAAAGCTCAAGTTTAACGGCCGAGGCTTGAAAATGAGCGAGGATCAAAAAGCCTTCACTTTGTCCTAGTGATGAACTATACTCTAAACAAACAACTGTTAAGACAATAATTTGTAATTGTTTATAAGTTAAATAATTCATTTAATTCATATTTAACAGCTCATGACCTCGACCAAAAAGTGTCATCAAACGATGTTTTTGTCCTAGGACGAAAAAATCACCAAAACAATACTTTTTTATCCAAGGAATAAAAAGAACAACTTTAGAATCTCCAAAATGCATTTGTTTAAAACGATTTTTTTTAAAGCAGTATGATGAAAAGGTATTTTATTATTTCACAGGTAATTATCTATTGCTTCAAATACAATAATTTAAGTTTATCAAGTGTTATACAAGATTAACAACTGTAATACTTCAATGACAAGTTTGTTACCTGCAGGAGAAAATACTGGCAAAAGCTCCACCCCGGTGAGTTTCTCTTCTCACGCTGCTCGCGGACAATCTCTTCGAACCGCAGTAGCGCTCGGTCGCACGCAAACAACAAGAGTAACCTGAAGTTGACCAGTAACCCCCTCCACGAGCCAGCCGATCTCGACTCCGACCTCAGAGGGTTGATCACGGACAAACATCTGTAACATGAACAACGGAGCATTCAGGCTAATGTACATCACACAAATAAAAATGGATGTAAAAGACAGACACTTACAAAATGAAATAATGGCGCAATTTAGAGAATAGCAGGATCTCAACAACCCTGTTGTTCATTTAAAAAGTGGGTGGGGGTGTTCCGTGGATCCATAAAGTTATTTATGTGTTAAGTGTAAAGTGGGTCTTTATTATCGCTTGAGAGAAAACTGTTTTTATTTTTTTATTTTGTGAAAGCGATAAAGAAACCTTACACTCAAATTGCAAACAACATTTGCCTTACAACTGCAATTTTTGATACCCACACAACATACAAAAATTAACTTTCATCCGTTTTGGCTGAATTCACAATACTGAGGTTATAAATACTAAGACAGTTAGTTTGGCCCAAAACAACAACCAATCAGCTTTTGGTTGCAGTACTTCAGAAAGCGGTAGCCTAAAATAAGACAAGAGTCTCAAACCTTTGCGCTCGCTAAACAGAAAACAGCTGTTGTACTATGTGTTTTTAGAACGTAAAGAAACACTTTAGGCACGGTTGTATGATGGAGGGGGGTTTGGCTTGTATTATGTCACTAATTTTGTACTTAGTATTCACAGCCATCAGAATTGGCTAAACTGATAATTTATTCAGGTGAAAGAGGGGATAGTATAATGTTTAGTTTAAACAGCATTGCATAATTAATAAATACAAAAGAGGGTGAGTCAAGCAAAAACCCTGTATACAAAGCATTTGAAAAAGTATGAAAACCCCCATACAGCACGAACAAAATCCTCTATGGCTATCATCTGCCTCAAACTTCTACCCAATCACCCTAAGCACCCAAAGCACCTACTCACTACAGATTTTAGTTGCATTCAAACTTAAGAATCTCCAAAATTAAAGCGTCGGGCTGAATGCCAAACATATATTGGCACATAATTTAATTCTTTAAATATATTTCACTGCAGAATTGATTTCAGCGTGCAAATATCTAACAGCCTTTTTTAAATAAACTGTAATTATTTTTCTGGTTAAGTTCGGATTAATGCCTTCTCAAACATTGTCAAAATGAATTAAAATATGCCTGAAAACAGTCTGAAGAAATTAATAAAACATAAATAAAGTTAGGCCTACCTATCTGCATGTTTTGAGCCGAAATCACTCCTTATTTTGTCCAGCACTGTGGTTCTTGGAATCAGTTTATTGCCTCTGCGAAAGTCATATGTCTCCACCAACACTATCATCCAATCACTGATGTTGTTCTGATTAAGTGTTTTCATCCAAGATTCAATACCTTCCTTGCCAGATGATTTGTAAGTTTCCACATCCTGGAATATTTAGACACCGAGTTAAAACACGTAGTGATTCACTAAATGTGGTCGTTTTATTAAATATCCAAGGAACTAAAAAAAGAAAAAAAACAACTAGATTATCATGCTACTTTCAGAATGAGATAAGTCCTCATCTGGAGGAGTTAACTAAATTTCATTAAAATACATGGTTCATGGCAAACCTTCAAAATGACCAAATAACACTTATAACTTATTTAAAATACATAAATGTCCTGTTGCTTTTACTTTCTCCCCATGGGAGGTCTTCAATTTGGGAACATTTCAAACTGATCCTATTTCATATAGGTAACTCAAATAATTCAAATTGGTAACGAAGACCGCCATCACCCCTGCAGTACCGCCCCTTCCTCTCCCTTCTGAGAAATAGGTGTGGCATCACAGGGATGTACGCTGTACATCCGTCGCTACCGCGACAACTGTCTACCACAACCAATCCCAACAAATTCCCTCGACCGATCCGAAATTACCCGTACGCATTAAACAACTTCAATAACGGGCAGAACTAAGTTTGTTCTCATTTTGTATTGTTTTATAACAATCTATCTTCTATATTATTAAAAGAATTTCTTGATTTTTGTTCAGTCATTTTCAACTCCTAACACTATTATTTTATATAGGCCTACATATTTGGTATCAATCTAAAGCTCTTATCCTCTAGATGTGCCTTTTGGGGTTTCCATAAACTCTCGACCACGGGGCTTTGCCCTATGAGATCTCAAAGTTCTAATGTTAATCTTATGGAGTTATATTTATTTAGTTAGGTTAGGTTAGGTAAGGTTAACCCCACACTAACATTTAAAATAGTTACATTACCCGGATTACCCATTAATGGGAAATATTTTGTTTAAATGTTTGTTAAATAGGTTGGCATACCTCTTCTCTGCCGCATATGGTAGTCCCGCCTTATAATGTATTTACTTATCTCAAAAACGATCAACCAATAGCATCACACAGCTGGTGATGTAAGGGCGTGGTAGGCATAGCCGGGACCTGTTTGAAAAATCCTCACATTTTCGAGTTGGTAACATTACTAGTTTAAAATGTTACCAGATTGAGGGGATCCCCTCCCCCCTATATGGAGAAAGTATGTCTTTCGTCAAAATTTTCGAATTTGATTTAATAGTGGAAATATGTGATTTGGCGCTCTGAATCGAAAAAAGTGATTTTTGAGTGATGTCCTGTGTGTCTGTCTGTCTATCTGCATGTATACAGAGCTAGAGACGACAACAGTGGACCGATTTTGATGAAATTTGGTATGTAGGTACTAATCCACGATATCTCCAGGTTTTTTTAATTATTTAATTTTTGTTTTTTTAAGGGTAATTATCCCCCAAAAACTGCCAAAAAAAATTAAAAATCCAAATTTATCAAAAACTGCTATAACGATTTTAATTAAACTTTAGTAATTTGTAGAGCTTTCGGTCTACAACAAAATTACACCACCCATATTTCTAGGAAAATTCAGGTTCAGAAATTACAGGGCTTAACCCATTGAGGTAGTAATTTTATTCTATTTGTAGTAGCCTATAACGGGAATTGATTGGTGCTGCACTCTAGTAGCAAAATATGTAACTAATGACCGCGGGCGTCTACGGTTCTATCTGCTAGGGGCGCGGACTGACTGAAAACCCTTAATATCGCCGCCAGGCCTTTGGTCGTGTTAGCTGAGTTGGCTACGTCGTGGAAACACCTTGGCCAGGTGGCGATACGATGTTCGTGGGTTCGATTCCCGCACACGACCAAAACTGACCAGTTGTGCAACTCTCAATGAGTTAACCGGTCTGTGGCAACGTTGGTGGGAGGGCCCAAGTAGAATAAACGGTGGCAGGCTTGCTTGGAAGTTGACGGGATCGGTTAATTCTTTGAGACTTGCACATGGTCAACACTGATTTTGCTAATTTTTACTTATGTCTACTGTGTGTGTGCCAATGCGACTCTCTAAACTGAAAGAAAACAATATTTTAATTAAAATATGCCATTAATCCATTTAATCCATTTAAAAACACCAATTTTATACTCCAATTCACACGTTAATGAAATTATAAGTAAGGAACGAGACCTGCTCGTATGTCTACGCCAATGGGTTAACATTTCCAAAATTCAGTTTTTTAATGTTTTTCATAAAAAATTTTAAGTGCTAAATAAAATTTACGTATCACCATTAAAGAAAGCTCAAGAAACGAAACAATTTAGTATTTTTAATTATTATTCTATGACTACTAGTTGCGAAAAAAAAATTGAAACTTTCATTCAGCAGTAAACACCAGTACGTTATCCTATGTTATTCTTATAGGAATACAAGAATTACAATTCCTCTCTTGTTTAATGATTAATTTAATTGAAATTTGTCATGCAGGTCAAGATAGCATTGACCAACAGAGGATATTAAAAAATATGAATCCCTTAACCCGGGGGGGGGGGGTATAATAGGGTGATTCGCCTCTTAACCCTCTAGGTGCCGCCTTCCCGAATTCGGGCGGGCTTTTGTTTACGTACAAGTTCCACCCGCCCGAATTCGGGCGACTTTGCAGACGTTCAGTAACAACGGTCTGAATACACTCTAGTTGTACTGAACTGCATTGAATTTGGTATCACTGTAAACGGCAGATTTCAAGCTTTACTCCAATGTCTGTCTCGAGAGGTTCTACTCTATGTTGGAAAGAAAACATCTGCGCCAAGATCTGTTACGTCACTGTTGTTTTCTGCCTTCTGTTTTGTTGACGTTTTCATCATTTATTATTGCTTTTTAGGTTATATTCAATTGAAAATGTTGTTTATTTTCATTAAAGTGCATTTATTATTGCCAAATAAAGTGTTTGAACAAGGTTATTAGTAAAAATATAAGCGATAAGTGATATTGTGTGTCTTGGTTGGTTTTACATGCATCTTTATGGGATTTAGGTTAGTACCATGGTGATCATATTTGGATTTATCGTCATAGATATTTATCTTATGTATTTTACTAATAATGAGTATATATATATTCTTGTCTCTAATTACATTTTGAATAAAATGTATATCTTGAATTTTGTACCTGATGCACAACCTTTTTTGTACATATATGGATACATAAGGAAAGTAAATTTTATTTTGCAATTTCTGGATTTGGCCCTATACTGGATTTTTTGTGTATAAAATAAGGACATAAAGGTATGTTCTGTAAGATAGTCAATTTTATCTAGTTTACAAAAATGTATAACAGTATACCATTTAGTGATAATTTAAATTTTTTGTTAATTTTCAAATAAAACCCTGTAAGAGAGCTAAAAATCACGTGGCATTTAGACAATTATGACAGGGCACCGAGAGGGTTAAAACCACTGTGTAGCAAAGTATTTTGTTTGTGACTCCAAAAATGGGATTTCGGTGAACATTTCTGAAAAAAGTTTTTTTTTAGAGGATTTTCTGTGCATTATACCATACTTTATGCCCTATAGTTAGTAAATAAAAACCAATTTATTCATTAAAGTTGGGATAAAAGGGAGAAAGTATATGTCAGTTTCCTGATACCGTTTATTTATGTTTAAGTATGAAAGAAATTACAGTAAAAACAGATTATATAAAGCTAAGATAAATTTTGAAAACACAAAACAATATTCTGCTAAGAGCCAAATGTGCTGCAATACTCTTACAGTATTTCAGCATAAATATGAATCAAATGCATATTTACTAAATAGCACTAGTCATTTAAGAATTTGACTTTGAAGAAAAGTCCTTGACGAGCTTCACGATTTAAAAATGGAAGAGAAAGATTATTCAAGATTGGTTTGTTTTTATCGACCATAATTTACCTCACCAATCAGAACACCTTGCCAGTTTGCCCACTGCAGAAACATATCATTGTTACAGAGTTTTATTTGGATATCAGCTTTTCCTGATCAGTATCCTGCTCGATAAACATGTTTTAACTTACTTCAAACTGATTATTTTAGTGCTCATTCTAGTTGGAATAAAAGTAGACTTAATTCTTTTTGTACAAAAAAGTAAAATGTTGAAATATTGCACTTCCACAGAAAGCTGTATATACAACCCTTGATAACTGCAAAAATTAAATATTTATACATGCAAAAACTGACCAAGTATAAGAATTTATTTAGTAACAATAAATAAATGTACTCAGTTAATATGTTATCTACCATAAAAAAACCTGAAGCCACAGACAGTTGATAAGTAACACACCAATCTTAACCAATCAGTGTCAATTAAAGTAGAAGCATCGGTTGAATCCAGCATATCAAAGTCACCAATCATTGCCATCATTGCAATCATTAAGAAATATCATAAATTTTGTTTGTCGGTCTACAGTAATTTTCATAAATATAAAGATAATTTTCTCTTTAATAATGGGGAAAAGAAAATTATTTTGTAAAAACATCATTCTTGGCTATTTAAAAATAGTAGGGCTATGTATATATCTTAAATAATATCTGTATGGCTTAGTTATATATAAAAAGCAAAACTGTCCCAGGAACTTTTGGGAAAACCGTAGGCCTAGGTTTGTCACCCATTAACCCATTCTTGAATGAAGGGTCTCGGTGAGAAAACTGGAGGAAAGTATTGTGGTATAATTGTGGTTAATACAACCTCTCTTAGGGCTCTAAATCAACGTGTTAACTATTTTAAATATTGGGATTCGATCAGCTGTGATATTTGATTTTATCTTAAAACTGAAACCAGGTGAACAAACGAAGCTGTTGGGAAATCGAGCTAGTTTAAAATAACATTTAACATAAAATAAACATCATAGGAAAATCATTAAAATTCAATTTCTACTTCAGTTCATTAGTAATGCTTCGTATCAAAGTTAAGTAAAAGAATGTTAAAGCGATTCAACTTAAAACACTAAAACATTCCTTAACTCGATTTATATAAATGTAGACTAAAACTGGGCTTTACGTACCGGACATTGTGTCCAATAAGTGTGAAATATTGGCTGGTGAATTAGTCGATAGTCCCCCTCTTTCGGCAGGATGTCCCTACTGAACGGTACAAAGGTAGCAGGAACGTGAACCGATTTGATGATGCGGCCATACGAGCGCCTCCACTCCGTGGGCTCTTGCGGCAAAGACGAAGTCAGCAAAGGTTCTAGACTCTGGAACAGTTCCTTGTCCCCTGAAACTAAAGGAACAAAAGTTTGAATGAAATCTCATTTACAATACCTCAATACCATATCTCATCTACAACCTGATACAGCTGACAGTCAATTAATTTTCATTTTTGGCCTCCTTATAGATTTTAAGAAATATTTAAACAGTATTGGACAATTTCCTAAAAAGTTTGTTCTAACGGTTTTTATATCAGAAAACATTTCCTAAACAAAAGGTGATTAATACGAGTTGTCAAAGGAAGGGACTTGCGAGGACGGCTGGGGTAAATCCAGGCAATCTGATATGACTAATCTAAGGGCATCTGACATGACTTGCAATCTTGAGCAAATTGTAGGGTGGCGGAAGCATGCCACTTGCATATTTCTGTCTATCTGTATGAGTCGCGCTTTGCATGATTGAGACACATTTAAGTCTTTGACTTTACAGAGTACGGCCTGATACAATGTTGACATACAAATGCGGTGTGATTGGGGATACAGTTGTGATTCAACGATGGGACTGCAATACAGCGGTGCAATTTTCTTCTTGTTAGCGACTTAAAAGGCACCAAATTTGAAGCGGCAATGGCCTGGCTACGGTTTCCATTCTAAAAACACCCAGTTGTGGCAGGCAGTGGATTGCAATACTGAAGGCGTGACCTGAGCATTGAAACGTGACGATTTAATTTCACGCGGCTACCCGAGGTCCGAGAAGGGATCAATTCCCAGACAGAGCCACAAGCCAAGCCATTTTGGTAAGCATTAAATTTAATTTAAAGGAGATTGAATTGAATTGAAAATATCTTTATTCATAAAGTATACAAAGGTATACATCGAATGGCGTCATTATTTCAATACAGATAGACAGATTAGTGGTCCCTAGCCCTTTCACTTGCCAAAAGAGAGTAAATCTGCCTTACACCTTAACGAAATAACTCTTTGAAACTGACAGATTAAAACCAACCAATCATATAATTCTTAGCTATATCCTAATGAGAAAAGACATTCAGCAATCAGTACTACCAATTCCAAAACGTAAAGATGTTCGTCGCAACATGACTTGCATTTTACTAACTTTTACAACTATGTCTCAGCCATCGTGATCTGACTAAACCAAGAGAAGTTTTATGATGGCACATCCTGTCTCCTTAATTTCTTCTGTTTGTGATGGGTGTTGATGGAATGCTGACACTTTTACCGACATTAATACTTTGTCATCACGCTCTAATGTAACGCATTGTACGAATATGATACGACGATACCATAAGGATCATCGCATCACACATAAATAGTTGACTTAGTTATTACCATGTGGTTGTCATAAGACAAATGCTATCACATGTTTTATCATCCAACAAAGATTTTGAGAGTTATATATGAAAGTGCCACGGGCCTCGGCAAACTGTACTTATGAACCTTACCTAACCAAAGGTACTTTTTTTAAAACATAATAAGCATCCATATTAACTTATCCAACCAATGATGCCTGTAAATATAGGTACTTACCGATTCCAAATAAATAAAGTAGGCCTAATGTATAAACTGCCTAATGTATATAAATCTAAATTTGTAAAAAACTGAAACTCAAATAACCCAATACGTCAAAAACGATACATTAGGCTATAAGCAGTATCGCACAATAACGGTACTCAATGGCTGATGATACGATTTTAGATGTCGATGTGTGTATAATGCCATATCGTGATATCGACAACAAAATTAATAAGTTATCTAGCCTTGACTCAAGATTATGAAAATGTTAAGGTTGGTCAAGCTGTTAACATTAATTACCCATGGGATATCCACAGCAGAAAGGATAGTGAATCCTTTTTACCTATGTAGGGTGGTGGAAACTTTTAAATTTCAGGAGAACTACGTTATCGACAATATCTAAGCTTATATATTCATATTGCCTGTAGGATTGAATTTTGACTCGAAATAAAGCAGGATTACATACCTTTCCGTCATAAATTCTTTGGTTTACTAGCAGATTACTAGTTTCGGGACTGCTGTCCCATTATTAAAACTGGTGTCGATAAATTAAAATCTGAACACAGTCACAATATTTACACCAACACAATACAAACGGACGGTACAATTAAAACTAACATTTATTTGGTTTGGCCAGCCAAGGACAAGTCCAGACAGCGGGACACGAACACGCGGAAGGCTACGACGCGACATTCGCCCCCCCTCAAGGGCCTCCAACAGTGTTCAAGTTTGGCAAAGCACTCTCTGTGTACCCCAGAGTTACAACCAGGACACCAAAACCAGATTCTGCCTTGTTACATACAACACACTTCCGAACGGAATTCCTTGGTAAGTGTTCATTGCGGTGTCCGGCAGCATCCCCTGCAGGTCCAGGAACGGGTTGTGGAGCAGGCATATCTTGCGTCACAATTGCAAAACTTCCCTGTGGAATTCTCTTTTACTTTGGGCCTAGTAGTATTCTTTGTATACAGTACAAATGCATTGAACATACCGTACAGATGTCAAATAGGTTAAAGAAAGTCTTTTTCCAATATTTTGAAGTTTGCCGGTTGTAGGATAGGTGATAAACAGATCTATCACTTACATCAACTCCTCCCATTGACTGGTTGTAGTTGTGTATAAGTAATGGTTTCTTCCAAACTAATCCCTTTTTACTTCTAACAATTCTGTCTTCTGCATGGTATCCAGTTGTTAGTACTAAAACCGGTTTCCTGGAAATCTTTTGCCTAAATCCCACAAGCAACAACTCCCTCTTTCTACAATAAATGCCCTCCCTCTCTCCAAGTTCTGCTCTCTTCACTGATAGTGGTAAATATTTTGATTTCTTGTTAACTGTACCAGTCAGAAAAGTATTTGTGGCAAGTAGTTCTTCGGCAAGAGGAATTTTCGGGTAGAAATTGTCTGTAAACAGGTGGTGCCATTTATCGAGAAGTTTGCTGTTCTCCATTACTTTCATTACAACTCTCTGAGTGAACAGTGGTGCTTTTTTTGGGTCAGATACAGTAAGATAATCAGTGCCACTATATAGCTTTATGTGTATAACATAACTAGTTTTACTGCCGCATTATTGGAATTTGTTAATACCATACTGTTTATGTTTTTCCTTAGGTAAGTACTGTATAAATACACAGTGATGTTTCATTCCTATCATCCTCTCATCAATACATACTAGGAATACATGGCTAGGAATGAAATACTTCTTAAATACAGTGTTCACATGATCCAGTATCCACCAAAACTTTTAGCCAGGGATCATAGTTAGGGTCATTGCAAGGAAGAGTGCGAGCATAAGTAAGGTGAACAATGTGCTGATTAGAAAGAAGCGGGTTTGAAACATTGTTCTGGAGAAAAAAGGAATATTTTGATCTGGCCTACTGTCCCAGTAATGCTTACCGTAGTGTTTTTCCTTACAGTTAGGTCCATATTCAACATGATACCAAACCATTTTTTCATCTCATCATCATCATTAATGCGGATTAGGAAACCCCAGCATAGCTGCTAGGCACATCTTCTACAAGCGGGAATATTGTGCAGGTTACCGGAAGGATAGGATATAAGACTTAGCAAGAAAGGAAAGGGTGGGATGGGAGGGCGGCCAAATCGATCCTTCCAAGGACCAACTCCCGTGCCCCTGAGATAGCTGGGATGAGGCTATCAAACAGGGGACCCTCATTCTGCCCCCAAACTGGTCAACTCAACTGACAGGGTATCTATGCACAACACCCATGGACCATCCATTCTCAGGTTGGCAGGTTGGGGACCAAACCTGGAGATTCTGTCCCTAGCCGCTGCAAATGGAGGGACCAAAGGTGAAAGGGAAGTTTGTTATAATGGACAGCCAAATGACTTACCATATGTAATGACGTCATTTGCTGTACCCAATGTCAGCCTCAAAACTGGTATAGACCAGTTTTAAGGTAGTCCTGGGACTTTTTCATCCCATTTATAGTCACATTTGTCCACTTATTGTAACGAGAGTTTGGCGTCAGGTTTTTCCCGCTAATAACCCTAGCGAAATGGGCATTTGTTTCCCTTGTTATGAGATGCCAAAAATTTGCAGTAAGGAACAAAAAGACATAGGCCCTAACTTATTGGGCTACTGTCCCATGGAGGAGGAGGAACTTTGAGTCCAGTCTCCCTTACTGTAAAGAGGGCAGTAACATCTTTGGGTAGTTCTGGAGGACAAACCCTAATCCAAGGATCTGGAGCAGAAGCAAGATTTAGTTGCATACCTGAAGGACCTGGTTCAGGTTCATTTCCTCCTTCATTGTCTTCACGATCAGAAATTTCTAATTCACTAGTGTAAGGAGAATAATACTCGTCACTTCCACTAGAATAATCCATCAATGAAACCTCCTCAAGAGTCTGAATCATAATTGTACTCAGGTACATTGATGTCTATATCACTTCCCTTATCATCAAGAATGTCAGGATCATCAGGATCATGATTCGGGTCGCTTATTTCATCATCAAAAAAACACCATCAGATACCACTACTATCCATTTTGTATTTATAATTAACTAAATAAAAACAAATAATATAACCTCAACACACGAAACAGACAGAATCAGAAACTGTGCAATAGCAGATGGCTGTTTGACGCTGCGTCATTTTTCAGCTGACGTATTTCTGCAGTACGCAGAGTTATCGTCTAGAGAAATACATCAATAGAAAGCTTGGAATCTGCCGTAAACGGCAATACCAGTTTCAATCCACTTCAAACCAGATTGGAACAAACTAGGAGTGATTCTGTAAACGCTGAGCCATCGACCCGGGCGTGTTGATTGCCATCCGGAGTGTTAAAGTTGGTTTTTCCTATTGAAACAATGTTTCGTACAAAAATAGAGATGTTCTTGTTCAGGGCAGGTAAAACTAGCATAGCCTACTTGATGAAAAAAAATATATATATAAACGCTAAATATAATGCATTTAGGCCTATAACAGTAAAAATTCGGTAGATTTATCAATTATTAACCCTCTAAGTGTCAATCGACTGATTTCAGTCGACTTTTTCTGACGCTCGAGTGTTAATCGACTGATTTCAGTCGACTTTGCAGACATCCAGTTTAGCGTGTATATCTCGTTGACGATATGTCGTTTCGAACCATCCATTATACCAAAGTGATCGGCAACGTCTGGGCTTCATGGCAACTAATAATGTTCGCCCATTTGCGAACTAATACTTTTGCAGCTGTTTAGTTATGTTTTCAATAGGAATGCTGTAATGTGAGGTTATCGTGTTGTGTATTATATATATATGTATATATGTATATTTTCTTTTTTCTTATTAAATTTTGAACAAAATGTATATCTTGGATTTTTGATTATGGCTGTCTAAATATATTCTACGGGTCTCGTAACATAAAAAATAAGTTTTGTTTTTTGGGTTTGACTGTTATACCATACATTTAGGCCAACAAATTTTATATTAAAAGATAGCCCATTTTCTGCTCTCTAAGAAAATGTATACTTGTTTACCAATATATCAACATTTTATTTTTTTATAGCATTTTATATAAAATTATGTCGTAACATTTCAGGTTTTTTGATGCGACACCTAGAGGGTTAAATTGTTGACTTTTGTTAGGCTTTGACAATTGGCTTTTGACAAATTGATTTTCCTAAAGTACCTCCATTTTTGGTAGAAACAGTGTTTTAATGGGAAAACCATAGTAGACCTTGGGAGAGCAGTTATCAGAAGTCATAACTTACAAAGATTAGGTACATAACCAAAATAATTCAAATATAGACTAACCTGTTAACACAAACAATTGAGTTGACATCGATAGGCATCGATAAGTTAAAGGAGTTAAACAACTCAATAAGCTTACTTACATGTAACGATGGGTTTTTTATCCATAATGGAAACCTTTACTGTTTCTTCTGTTAGACCATTTTGTACTAAAGTTGTCCTTTGAGTCATTATGATACTTTGAATATAAAACTTTACTATTGACAACTAATTTATAACCTTGTTTACCCCATCATTATTTTAAAGACTTGCTTACATATAACGTTCAGCAACAGAAGTAAAGGGCGTAAGACAAACCAAATCCATTACATAATTTGGTGAAAATTAATCTCTCATTTTTCTATTATAAGTTCATTTCAATGAATTAGTACCCCAGAAAGGCTATGAAAATAACAACACTATTCTGGCAGAGCCAGTCTGTCTAAAATCTGAAAAATAGCTTTTCACCCAACTTCAACTTCCAACTAACAACCTTTTTGTTGCATAGAGTATGATTGCCAACTTCTTTATTACACTATATTGGACTATCTATTTTTCTGACCAGGAGAAATCTTGAACCACTGGATGCTTCTAATCGACCAATTCACTTAAAAATTGGTACTTTTGTGTTACCAACTAGCCCGGACAATAATATAAAACAACCACCCCCTAAGTTTTTGCTAAGCGGTACTTCGCTAGAACACCCTGCTGACTGGGGAGAAACCCCAACTGACTGGGTACTTCCGGACGACCGATTAATTTCAAATTCGGTGTTTATATGCTACTAACTAACCGGGAAAATAATATAAAACAACCATCCCCCTAAGTTTTTCCTAAGGGGTACTTCACTCGAAATATACCCCGCTGACTAGGGAGAAACCCCAACTGACTGGGTACTTCTGGTCAACCGATTCACTTAAAATTTGGTATTAAACATCCAGTCACCAAACAATGGAATTTGGTATTTAGTTGGTAGATGCTACCAACTAAAGGCGGTCTCACACTTCTCGTGAACAGGCCCGAACATCGGCCGAACTCTGAATGTTCGGAGTATTCGCGAGAAGTGTGGGAGCTGCACGAATTTGTTAATACAAACGGGAACATACGGGACGGAATGTTCAGTCAGCATTCGGGAGAATGTTCGGCTGAATGTTCAGGCCTGTTCGTAAGAAGTGTGGGACCACCTTAACTGGCAGTGCTGCTTCTTATGATCAGCAGTGGACTTTGACCTATTGTGACCAAAAAAGCAGGCTTGCAATATTTTTAAAAATAATATAGAAATAAGATTAGAAATACCAAATCTACACAAATATTTAATGAAATAAGCGATTCAGCCCACCCTATACTAAAACATCTTGGAAAATAATAAATAGTTTTAGACTAAACAGTAAATCAAATAAAAATAACGCGGAACAATTGCTTAGAGATTGATGGTGTAAAAATCATGATCCTCATGTAATTTTCTTAGTTTTAGTAATAGTTTAAGTTACCAAGTCTTTCATTGTAATTTCCTCCCCTCTTGTGATTTTTTTTTAACCTGTAACATTAAACAAACTCAGACAGATTCTTGGTTCACTAAAAAACAAAATTCTTGTGGGTTTTATGCATGACGTAAGCTTACATCGTGGGTTTGATGGTATTCCATGTAAGATTATTAATGTCCGTGCTCGTGAGGTAAAACATTCGTTGTTGCATTTGGTAAATACTTCCCGTATGCAGAGCACAGCATCTAAAATAATACACGGTATAGGTATATCATAAAAAATATGCGCAGTAGATAAGTGACATCAGGGGGTGCTGTTTGTAACACAACAAAGATCCCATCTGTCATATTAAATAGACTATTCAAACAAAATTGTGAAACAATTTGACGTCACCGGTGCCCAACCAACAGCAGACGAGTATCAAAGCTGCCGAATGATACCTAACGTATAATTTTATAAACAGATATTGTGATTGTGATGCAGGGTTTCTTTTCCAGGCAGTGGGAAGCTGGCCAGTTTGTCATATTGTCAAGCTGTACTGCACAAAAAAGGGAATCAGCTTTTAATCCAAAAACTATCGTCCAATCTCACTCGTACCTATGCAGCACTGTGTCCAAGATGTTTTAGAAAGCTGTTTGTTTAAGATTAATACAGTATTTAACCCACACAGCACACAACGTCCCCAGGATATCCCATTTGTGTCCCACACATCCCATTGCAATCCCAGGATAAGCAGGATATCCCTAGGATATCCTGCTATGTCCCGGGATATTGTGGAAGTCCCAGGGATGTCCACGATCTCCCGGGATAACGTGGATATCTTGGGGACATCCCACGGACATCCTTTATATCCCAGAACAATTTTAGTATAATTAATTGCAAGTTTTATTTATAGTTTTAGTATTTAAACAAAATTGAATGATAAGCATAATGATCAGATATCAACAATAAAACATGTATAAAGGAAGTATAAATTTACAGTTTATATATCGATGAAATATGCATAGAATTCTGACAATTTATAAAAAAAGAAAATGCAAATTGCATTATTAGTTTATACCAGTACACTAGTAAAATTAACGGCCAACCCCATCTACAATAATCCCCTTTTAAAGAAAGGGAAAAAATTTGGCGCGCCGGCGCCTGCACAGTACCCCAGCAGGCCAGCAACAGGTCAACAGACGACAGACCAGACGGTGATTGTAACGGTCAACGGTCAGTCTTATCTTGGTCGGTGGGTTGTCCTCTACCTCGTTGCGCGTTTGTTAATTAATTGAGAAAAATAACATTATCGTCATTCAAGACTAACTACAACTGTTTTGTATACAACAGTACTGTTTCTTGGTAAGTAACATCCTTTTTACTTTCTCCCCCTTATACGTAGTATATGGAGAAAGTATTGTTTTCGTCAGAATTTTCGAATTTGAGTTGTTAGTGGAAATATTCGTTTTGGTGCTCCCTGAACCCAAAAAAGTGGTTTTTACGTGATGTCTGTCTGTGTGTGTGTGTGTGTGTGTGTGTGTCCGTGTGTGTGTGTGTGTGTGTGTCTGTGTGGATGTTTACAGAGCTAGAGCCCTAACCAGTGGGCCGATTTTGATGAAATTTGGTATGTAGGTACTAATCCACGATATCCCTAGGCATTTTTTTCATTTTTTTGAATTTTTGATTTTTAAGGGTAATTATCCCCCAAAAACCGCCAAAAACATGAAAAATCCAAATTTCTCAAAAACGGCTCTAACGATTTTGATTAAAATTTCGTGGTTTGTAGAACTTTAGGTTTCCAACAAAATGACACCACCCGCATTTCTGGAAAAATTCGGGTTCAGACATTACAGGACTTAAAACATCAAAAATTCAGTTTTTTGGATTTTTCATAAAAAATCATAAATGTTAAAAAAGATTACTATTCACCGTTAAAAATAGCTCAAAAAACTAAATAAATTAGTATTTTAAATTACTATTCTACGATTGCTAGTTGCGGAGAAAATTGAAATTTTCATTTAGCGGTAAACACAGTACGTTGTCCAATGCTATTCTTATGGGGAATACAAAAATAACTATTTCTCTCTTATTTACTGATCAATTTCATTAAAATTTGATATGCAGGTCAAGTTAGCATTGACCAACAAATGATGTTCGAAATGTGTTGCTATTTAACCCTGGGGGGGCAAGGGGGCATTTCCCTCTCAAAACTGCTGTGTGTAGCAACGGACTCTATAGTGGCTCCAAAAAAGCAATTTGGATGGATATTTCTGAAAACTATTTTAGACAATTTTCTGTACATTTATCTATACTTCATATTCTATATTTAGTAAATAACAAATATTTTTGTCATTAAAGTTTGGCTAAAAGGGAGAAAGTATGTGTCAGTTTCCTGATACCGTTTATTTTAAAACAAATTTATAGTACGTACAGGTTAACCCTAGTTTATTTTACTTCATAAATGTAATAAAGAGTTATTCTCCTAGGATGGTTTGGTTATGGAGTGTTGCCGATTGTACAGAACTAACATATTTAAATTGTTTTGAATCACAGTTTATTGTAGTACTTGAATCACAATGAAACAGTACTGAATAAATTTAGTCAGTCACTTATTCTAAGAACTAGCATAACCTCAATATAACCTAAGTATACAGTCTGTTTCACGATTGGAAAACCAGGCCTTCCTTACTGTCATAAGCCCAATGTTAAAGTTAAAATTGACACTAGTCTTATGGACAGCCAGCCACTTGTGCAACACACTGTACAATAAACAGTCCTAGATGACAGAATGATACTGTCATGCGTATTCTTGGGAAAGCGTAGGAATTAGACTATATCATTTGCATTGGGCTAATTAAGTTTTTAATTTTTGTCTTTTACCTGCTGATTTGTGAAGAAATTCTGTATTTAAAATCCTGACTCTAGGCCTGATGATAATGGCTTTAACCTAGGATTATATAAGTTCTCTTTATTATAATAAGTACTAGGCCTATTTAATATCTAAATACTACCTTAAGGCAATAAGGATATTTATATTTTAATAGCGGTCAAATAAATTGCCAATTGAGGGCATGGTTTGCCAGGCTATCAACTAAGATCAGCCAATAGTAGATGTGCTGCATTGCCAAAACTCCACCCCAGCTAATCGGAATAACATTCGAGTGATATTTTTCTGTGGCAACAGTGACAGCGTACAGCCATGCTATTGGCCACAGCCTAACTGTCAGTTTATTTGTCCGCTATTATAGTTCTGTACATTACACTAAATTTGGTTTAAGAAAAAATAAAATTCATAAACTGCTTAAGCCTAACAGTAAACAACGAATTCTAAGCTTTCATAGAATATTTGACTTCAGGATTTCCAATCAACTTAGTTAACGGCATTATTCAGTTAGTTTTATATAACATAGTCATTTAATTTTACATTTCAGGGCACTAGAATCACTTGAAATAGGCCTAAATCCTACATCAAATTATGTAAAATTAAAATGTTATATAGGGCCTCATAAATCCTACATATGGTAAGTTAATGTAATAGTTTTTTCCTTGTTAGCACCTATTATTATTATTAGTGCCTATGCTAATTTTGAAGAGAATATCGAAGAACACATTGCATTTTATCCTTTGATTAACTTAAGTGTGGTAAATCAACCCTTTATTTTAATAAACTATAATCATGATGCTAGGTGCTAAGAAAAATCAGCTTCATTGTGTAATTTAGAATGAATGAATACAAAGCGTACGACAAGGTAAAAATATAAAATCTTTTAAAACTGAACCTAAATTGTGATATGATCTTAAACTTAAAGGGCCTTATGAGGGAAGGGGGAGGCCTACATTAAAAGTAGGCATATGACGTAAATATGTGCTTTCAGGAAATTATTAGGCCTAGTTTTCTTGCTAATCAATTTATTTTAATTAGCATGTGTCTCTGTTTAGGAGCTGGTCAGAATCAGTTTGCCGAGGCCAAAGTAAAACACATTGGATTCATGTGATTCAGACCCTAAACGAATCAACTCCTTATATGAAGAGAAATTCAGGTAAAATTATAGAAAAAATTCTGTTTATTAAAGAAGCTAAGTTAGAATACCGGTACTATGATTAAGTACAGTAGGCTACTTCATTTGATTATGCAAGGTCTAAGATAGCCTTGACACCTATCAAAATGATTACAATTTAGTTACTAACACAATTGCTTGAAAGTGTCATAAGTTGAAATCACTAATAGGGGCCTATACAGTATATAATAACCAATATACATAAGTTGACAGGATCAGTTAATGTTTTGTCAGGTACATGGTCAACACTGATTTTGCTACTTTTTATTTAAGTCTATTCTGTGTATGAGCCAATGTGAATCTTTAAACTGAAAAAACAATATTTTAACTAAAATACACCATTAATACATTTAAATCATGATTTTTATATTCCAATTCAGAGGTTTTAAAAATTAAAGCCAGGAACGGCACCAGTTCGTCATTCTAGTCCAATAGGTTAAGAGTTAAGTCTTTATATCTCTATTATATATGATTGTATATTAATGAAACTTTGTATGTTGCTTAGTTGTGGTCTATTGATATTTACATAACAAGTTTTTTTACTGTCCGCATAGCCACAAACTTGCTTACTTAGCCCTAATGTTATTCTAATGAGGAGAATAAGTAAAGTTTGACAGGTATCTCCCTTAATTATAAACTTAAATTAATAAAACTTGGTATATAGCTTTATCTGGTTGAGTTTTACTGATAATTGCATAACAAGACAGTTCTTATCCTCCGTGACTCAGGAAACCTGGGTAAGTTACTGAGGCCTAATGTTATCCTTATGGAGAGTAAATAAAATTTGATATCTCGATTATTTATGAATGTATATTGATGAAACTTGGTATGTGGCTTCACCTAGTACTGGTGTATTATTTTTGCACAACAATTTTTTTTATCATCCCGATACAGCACACCTGCATACTCAGCCATAATGTTATTTTCATGGAGAATAAGTAAAGTTTTATATCTCTCTTAATTACAAACATAAATTATTAAAACTTGGTATGTAGCTTCACTTGGTTGTGTTATATTGATAACTGCTTAAACACACACTTCTTATCTTTCTTGTTGCTGCAAACCTGCGTTTCGTTCTCAGTCCTAATGTTTTTTTATGGAGAAAAAATAAAATGCTATATTCACTTATTTATATATGTATTTTTATGAAACTTGGTAAGTTGCTTTATGTGATAGTGAGTAACATAGAGGGCTATATGCATTAGAAATTCGCTGAGTACGCAGGTTTGATATCTCTCTTAGTTATGAACCTAAATTAACATGTTTGCTACCGAACGTCACGTGTGTCTGCCGCATGGGTGTTCGTAGCGTACCAACTGTAAATTATATACTTCCAGAATAGACCAATGCAAAAATATAAAAACATACCTTCAGTCCAAATTTGTTATGCAAGTCTCAACTGTTATTATGGTTCAAAATATCAATGAACGACATCTGACTCATTTATAAACAACAATTGTACTCATTTTGTTTTTATTGCCCCTGAACTGGTAGAACTATTATAGTGGTTTTAAATTACCTTTCCGTCACCAGTTCGAAGTTTTTGTAGTTTCCTACAACCTCAGGTTTTGATGCGGTTGCGTCATGTTCACGTAGTGCAGGTCAATTGTTTCAAGCTAAAACTGCATTTTGGTCTAGAAGACGTTGTCGTCAAAGTTTTTTAAAAAACACGAAAAACATGAGATACACACATTGACACATTTAAACATGTAAATAAAACTACTGGTCGTATACGCACAACTCAAAACCCGCTATTTGATTCCGTCACGGTAGGCAGTGGCGACGCTAGGACACTGAGGTCGACGGCGACGTTGACCAGATGTTGTTATCAGGTGCCTTAATAATGGACTCATCCTTGGGGGGTGGGAGTTTGCAGTTATCAAGGTAGATGGACTCGCCCGCCGAATTTAAATGTGAGCTGTATTAGAGTTTTTCGTTTAATACTGACTCGCTATCTTGTCTGAAGGCTTTGTAAATGTGGAACTCTTCTAATGTAAAAAATACTCTTTTATTGCCGATATGTAGATGATACATTAGTCCTATTTGATGGAAATGCCCGCCAACTACAGTTATTAAATAATTACATGAACAGCTTATCTCTAAAATTAAACTTCACTCTAGAAACTGAAACCAACAGTAAAATCAACTTTTTAGCCCTCACAATAGAGAATCTCAATAATAAGTTAAAATATAGTATTTACAGGAAATCAACCAAAACTAATCAAACGATTCACGCCACCTCGTATCACCCGTTTAGCCACAAGTTAGCTGCTTATAATAGTATGGTCAATATAATGCTCAATTTGCCCTTATCACCTGATGACTACTCCGCAGAATTAAATACCATTAAACATATTGCTCTTTCAAATGGCTATGACATGAAAATGACTGATAGGCTTGTAAACAAACATTCGAAGAAGAGAGAAAAATTAAATAATACAGACAACGATTCATCGCCAAAACAAAATATGTTCCCGTAGAATACTGCCATAGGTTACACTACTTACTTAAGAAGGAGCTGAAAAGGTTTAACATTATCCCAGCACTTAGGACCTCAAATAAAACTGAGCGGCTACTTAAATCAAAAATAGGACCTGACAAAAATAAATTAGAAAAAACTGGAGTATACAAACTAAAATGCAATGATTGCGATAAATACTATCTTGGTCAAACAGGGCGCTCTTTTTTAAAACGCATTAAGGAACACAAACCCAACCCAAAAATTAATCCCTAGAAGTCTAGTTATGCCCAACACATCTTCGATGAAGAACACAGCGTTGAAATTATTGAGAACAATGTGGAAATATTAGAAATTTGTAAGAAAGGGCCCATATTAGACACATTAGAAGAGTTCCACATTTATAAAGCCTTTAGACAAGATAGCGAGTCAGTATTAAACGAAAAACTCCAATACAGCTCACATTTAATTTTTAATCAAATTATTAAAAGTGAAATTTGGCGGGCGAGTCCATCTATCTTGATAACTGCAAACTCCCACCCCCCAAGGATGAGTCCATTATCAAGGCACCTGATAACAACATCTGGTCAACGTCGCCGTTGACCTCAGTGTCCTAGCGCCACCACCGCCTACCGCGACGGAATCAAATAGCGGGTTTTGAGTCGTGCGTATACGACTAGTAGTTTTATTTACATGTTTAAATGTGTCAATGTGTGTGTCTCATGTTTTTCGTGTTTTTTAAAAACTTTGACGACGACGTCTTCTAGACCGAAATGCAGTTTTAGCTTGAAACAATTGACCTGCACTACGTGAACATGACGCAACCGCGTCGAAACCTGAGGTTGTAGGAAACTACAACAACTTTGAACTGGTGACGGAAAGGAAATTTAAAATCACTATAACAGTTGTACATTTTTATGGATTTTTATTATGCGTCACATGTATGTGACGTCGGTCTATAGCATTGTTTTACTGATGAAAATATATATGAATTGTACTGCTGACCGATTGTCACACATGTGTGACTCAAAAATAAAATATATTTATCAAATTGTATTGCTAAGAAAATAAAGAACACTGTTCAGCTAAACAACGTAGGTTTATTCAAAACTAAATAAAGTCCCCTCACTAAAATCATCGTCTATCACACGGTCAATTTCACTTGTCATGACATCTCTCCTCTTCCTTACTTTTCACGTTTTGCCTTCTTCATTTATCACCCAACAGTACAGAAACAGCAGTTTATTATAACATAAACAAACGAATAATACGAGGGTTAGAATCACGTGAATCTCAACCATGGTTCAGCGTAATGTAAACAACAGGTTGGCTAACACACACCTAGAGTCAAAACGAAATATCCACGCTCGGACCAAGCGACCCTTATGTGTGACAGATATTCCTATAGCCCGATATGCAGTTAAAAATACGATCAAATACACTGACAGGCTGCCAAAGCGTATTTAGTAACAATAATAGGCTCGAGTCACAAATACGTGATGTCGGGCTGTGGTTAGCGCTCCACGCGTCACAGATATGTGACATGTGAAATCCCAGATAAAGGATGCTATAGATACAGTTCTCTGGTTTTGAGCAACATGTCCACGAGTCTTGCGAAAACCGGTCTTTATAGCGAAAACCGGAGCGTCACAAACACGTGACGTCGGTCTATTGAAAGTCTAAATTTGGAGTCGGTAGCGAACGTGTTAATAAAACGACGTGACTACGTACACGTCCAGTGTAAAGGCAAATTCATATCGCTACCGGTTAGGTTAGGTTTAGTTAGTTTTACGTTACGTTAGGTTAGGTTAGGTTAGGAGGTTTTCTGGCTCTCAATCTGTTTTAAAAATCACAGGAAAAGTAACGTACGGTGCATAATTTGGAACGGACGTGAACAGTAGCTGCTCACGTCGGACGTGTACGTAGCCTCTGCCTTAATAAAACATGGTATGTAGATAGACTTGTAATTTGTAACTTGGTATCTGGTTGAGTTATATTGATTATCACAAAAACCATATTTCTTATCTTCCTTGTGTCAGCAAACCTGTGTACTCAGCCATAATGTTATTCTTATGGAGAATAAATAAAATGCTATATATCACTTATTTATAAATACGTTCATGGGAAACTTGGTAGGAGGCTCTAAGTAGTAGTGAGACTTATATATGTGCATTGGAAATTCGCTGAGTACGCAGGTTTGCTGCGACGGGGGTATTTTTGGATAAAATGTTACCCAAGGTTATATGGAGTATTAGCTTAATTTTTTTATTTTCAGGAAACGAGGCCATGATGAAGATGAAAACAGAGAAGGAATTTAATCAACAACCACTACTTACTGTGTGTTTACATCCCCTGGTTTATATAACTTACATTTTGGTTTTATATAAACTTATTTTTACTGCAATTATACTGCCATTTTGTTTGAATTCATTACTGTATTATTTAAAAAATCCTTAATTGTTTGTATCACATCACTGAACAATTATAGTTTGGAATCCATTCTTCAATTTTTAAAATCTGGATTTGATTCAAGTTTTGTTCTGAGAAATGTTTAGGCCTACATATGCATATATTCATTTTATTATAAACTTGTTAAAACAACTAATTTATTTTAAAGATTTTGGGTAAATTTTAATAGAAAATTATAAGTTGTGTATATATTTCCAGTGTCAATCCATTTAAGTACCTATAATCAGGACATTTGTGACACTTTACAATTGAATCATGTGCTAGTAATGATAAAAATTAGCATAAAATGTGACAAAGGTAACAATATAAAGTTGTAAAACATGATTTTCAAGTATGTGTTAATGAATACAGTCTTATAAGAAGAACACGTCTTATGGGCCAGAGTCTGTCAGTATTTGAAATTTGCCGTGCTAGTTTTGCGCTTGGCCACGAGGCAGTGCACGCTGTCTACCCAGTCACTCCTCCCCCAGACCGCTGCTACAGCCAACTCCGCCCTACTACAAGAGCGAAGGGACCTAGGCCATAGCAACACCTCGTGTTTTCGGTACCGGTCTGCAGTGCTAGAGGCGCTTCACAGCGGCGTGGCGCAAAACTACAGATTTCCAGCGTGCCAACATCAAATAAGCGACAGAATTTTTAACACGAGACGTGTTCTTATGACTCTGTATTCATTGTATTTGTTCTTTTGAACTGTGATGACACAATTTAAAGTTTTGTGGGTCTGAAGATGACAAAATTTCCTTTGACAAAAAGTGTCATCCATTAAAAAGATATCCTAGAAACACAAGGTAAATTACAGGTATTTAACGTTAATACACTAGTCAACCTGATTAAAAAACAACATCAATATGAAGTCAAAACTTGTGTTTCTATGTGCAAGCTGGGCATGGGCAATTATAGTATTATTTATAAAAGGATAATTTAAAGTTGTCTGGTAATTTATTTTAGAACTCCAACTGTCTTCCTATCAGATTGTCTGACCATATTGAAAGGTGTCCCATTATTCTATCAGTATGAATCCCCTAATCCCACAGATATCCCTGCCTACCCCATGATAATTCTGTGGTCATCCTTAGGAAGCTATATGGCTTTAGGATACACACTACCTATTACTAGGAGCCATAGGGCCTCCTAAGGATGACCGCAGAATTATCATGGGGTAGGCAGGGATATCTATGTGGGGTTAGGGGATTCATACTGATAGAATAATGGGACACCTTTCAAGGCATGTCTCCAGTAAATCCTGTGGGTCATCCTGGGGATGTCCTAGGGCTTCAGAGTACAATATCCCTTTGAGGTCCGAGGGATGTCCCAAGTATATCCTGTGGTACATCCTGGGGATGTCCTAGGGCTTCAAAATACAATATCCTTTTGAGGTCCGAGGGACATCCCCAGATAATCCTGTGGGACATCCTGAGGATGTCCTAGGGCTTCAAAATACATATCCTTTTATGGTCCGAGGGATATCCCATGGTCATCCTGAAGGATGTCCCCAGGATGTCGTGGGGAGAGGACATTTTTGTGTCCTGAGGACATCCTGAGGGTATCTTGAGGATATCATGGGATGAGATAGGGATGATCCTGGGATATCCTGCATATCCCACTGTGATGTCCTTGGGATGTCCTGGGGAGAATCTTGTGCTGTGTGGGAAATTAAAACAACTTTTTTTCAAAACAGTTTGGTTATAAATCTACTAAGCTTGCCCTCATTGTTTTCATGGTCGGGTGCCCTTTGGAAGGGGGTGATGTTGCAATCGGCTGTTTCATATTGACCTCTCCAGTGCTTTTGATTGCGTCGATCACGGAATCCTCTACAAGAAACTTGAATGTTTAGGTATACAAAATAAAGCCCAGAGTTTTATAGCTAACATCATAGTTGAACAATGCGAGGCAATAGAAAACTGTGAATTTTAATTTAAACTCAGGTTACCAGAAACATTTTTTTTCAGATGAAGCTTTATCAGAAATCAGATCTTTACTGTCACCCCACTTTTACAATCACTGACAAACGTCATATACAAAAATGTGACATAGAAATTAAAACTAATTAATAGCATGATGTACAAAACAGTACAATATTACATTATGTCAACGGTCAAAACAATAAATACTTCTTGTCATTTAAATACTCAAACACACTGTAGTATTCTTTAGAACTAAAAAGGATCTCAGTCTCAGTCATCACTGTAATCAGTCTCCTCCTGAACTTGCCCACATGAGATAAGGTGGTCCCACACTTCTCGCGAACAGGCCTGAACATTCAGCCGAACATTCTCTCGAATGTTCACTGAACATTCCGCCCAGTATGTTCCCGTGGTATTCAAAAGTTCGTGCAGCTCCCACACTTCTCGCGAATACTCCGAACATTCAGAGTATTCGCGAGAAGTGTGGGAGCTGCGCGAACTTTGAATACTGGACTAAATGTTCGGTAAACGTTCAGTGAACATTCGGGCGAATGTTCGGCCGAATATTCCGACGAATATTCGGAAGGTTCCCACACTGGTTGCGAACATGCATTATTGCATCACTGCATTATTGATAGTCAACGATGTTGTTCTACTGAAACGCAATACTAAAAACATGCGTTTTTATTTGTATGCGTACCAAATTTATTTTTGTTCTACTTTCAAGTAAGTATTGAATACCACTTAACTTGTCATATGAATAATCTATAATTAAATGTAAATTTCTAGTTGTACTGATAATATACCATGCGTATGTCAGTTAAATAATTATAGCCATAAATATGTTATTTTACTGTTATTTTTGTAAATTGAATGTTTTGTTTTAAGCCGATGGGGGTTGACATTTATTAGTATACTATCGACGGATTATGCTGGATTCAGGGCTTGCGTCCCTTCTTCAACTCAGGTGCACTCTACGCGACACGCGTCAGTGTGTCGAGGCAGTGTGTTGGTTTCGGATCATTCAGTTCATACTATAGCACTTGCGTTTTCGTGGCAGCAGATTGACGCCAACCTCATTAATGGACAAATTGAATTATTTACAGAAGAGATAAAAATAGATCCTGCAATACGGAACCCTTAATTATTGTTCCTAATTACTCTTTATTTAAGTAGTAGTTGATTTCCTTCCACACTCCATATTCAGTGCCGGACACAGTGTTGAAGGGGGGACAACTACTCGGGGGGGGGAAACCTTTTTTTGTGGTCACAATACCCAAACGTATCTGTCTTACAAAACTACTATAAATGTGTCTTCTCAGTTGAGTAAACGACAGTGGAATCGATTTAATTTACCTCCATTATTTAACAAGAGATAAGAAGCTTCCAATAATTACAAACGTATCGCATCGGCGGCGTGGTGCAGGTGCACAACCAGTCTGTCGTTCGTTCCCACGGTGAAATTTTACTCGAAAATAATAGTTTTTAGTTATATTTTTATTATTGTTCAGTATATTCTTTTTTGGAAGGTAATTGTAAAAACTTGACTTAATAAAAACTTAATATTCAAATGTTTATGTCTAATAATAAAACAATTTCCAATGTTTGTTAACGGTTTTTGTAATCATTAATTATCCTATCCTATACATGTATAAAAGAAAAGTGGTGACTGACTGTCGACTTGTCTGTTCCGTTTCAACGTCCCATCTTGGCAATCGCTTAAGGCTCCGCCCCAGTCGCCCTTAAAGTTACAATGTTATAGTACTCTCATAGAAATAGGTTTAATGAATCAAGTAAGTACTTAAACATATATGTAGTTTCAGTAGGAATTTTAATTAGCTGTGAGAAATAATAATCAGCTAGTATAGTGTATTTTTATTTGATTTTTTTACTTTGTGAAAAATAGCGCTTCTTATATTTTAGTTGGTTTCTTCTATACGACTAAATTTTACGTCTTTTATAATTAATTACTTCACGACTGTAGGTGCAACAACAGTAACATTATCTGTAGAGACGTCCATTTTGTCACGACAATGCTCGTTGGACACGATGGAAAATGCGCTAACAGCTGATAAAATGTATTTAATATTTTCGTGGGAATGTTCACCCGAACATTCGGTGGGTATTCGCGAGAAGTGTGGGAGCTTCAATCAGAGCGAACGTTCAGTAAACATTCAGTAGAATGTTCGGCCGAATATTCAGGCGTGTTCGCGATAAATTTGGGACCGCCTTTACTGCCATGAGTGCCATGAGGTCGGATGGGAGGGACTTGTATAATTTAATGCCTACATACAAAGTCTGGTTTTCGAAAAAGGTAGTGTTGTGACAGGAAATTTCCAGGGAATTACCAAAATGCTTGAATAATGTACCTTAAATAACTTTTGATTGAAACTTTGAAACATTTGAATTATGTTTAAATATGAATTACTAGTGTTACCCATGATACCCAAAGTTGAACACCATCTTTCAAATAAATAAACATGAAAATCGAACTTAAATAATATTTTATTTATTTCGTACTCTTTGCTCTATAACCTCATTTTTGACCAATAGGATTGGTTTCTTGCGGCGAAAATCTGACAATCAGATGTACTGCTGATTCTCTATTCTCTCATTCGCTGATCCAATCTGAATTTGAATGAAAAGTTCGTTATATTATTAGCTTGATGTTGAAAGTTGATTTTGGGTTTTATTATAATTACTTGTTTTACTGGACTTTAAAATTGTCTCGATAAGTTTTTTACGGTAGAGTTTAACTTTTAATTTTATTTGTAAAGTTTAATATTTAACATTTTAAGCCGAAACACTGTTTCAGTTTTGTTTTGTAGACTAATAGAACTTGTGATTTTAATTTTCTAAAACTAATTTTTGCATGTTGATGTTGATTCTTGTAGATTTATAATCTGTGTCAAAAAAATATTGATTTAATTTTCCGTCTTTCTGTGTCGGTACTCCTACAAATAGACCAAACCTAAGTGTAATTCTATGGCTAATGGGTATTTTAAGCCTAGCCCTGGTCTCAGTTATTTGCGAAATGAATCACATCATTAGTTTCTCATCCACATATACTTCCTTGTAACTTGGAAGTCGCAATTCCTAGAGGTTTGTTAGGAAAATTACATTTTGGATTGCTCATGTGCAAGGGATTGATCATACATACATATCCCATGTCGTCCCGATTGACCATATCTGGCATAGGACTAGTCAGTTTCTACAGGTTTCATTAGGTACATCTTCATGATGTACATAATCATGATAGGCAAAGATGCGATCAAATGGTTTAGGCCGAAACGCATATGCGTGAATTTTAGAATGGAAGAGGGGAAGCAGTTTCCCCTACAGCATTTTGGAGAGCATAACTTATATTATTGTAAAAAGTCACTATAAACACAATCATCACCATATCCCCCCCTCTTACATAAGTACCCCAATTACGCTTATGCCCAAGTAAAACTGATGATTCCCTTATACTTTTGACTGGGGCAACGAGCATCAAGTGTTCGCAGGGCCATTAATTGTTATTCACTCACATCTCTTGCATTAGGCCTAGTCCTCTGAAAGTGTAGATATGTCCAATGTTACCAGCTCAGAACTGTCATGACAGAACATTCAATTACAATACTTTCGCGAGATAAATTTTTAGAATGCTTATCAGTTGTTCTGGTTAAAAATACACCTGTTTAGATATAAAAATAAATTAAATGTAGGCAATTTTTACTTTTATTACTACCTGCCATTGTTTTAGGGTTTGGTTTTGGTCTAATAAGCCTCATACTGGTATCAAAGTCTTGTAATTTTAATTAATTTGGTCATCATGTCAAATACATGTTAATTTTCAAAAAATTTAACAAGTTTAGGCTAGCCTATTGAAATTTAGCTAATTTAAGTTAATCATCTTAGGCCATACTTATTTTTAGATTTTAACACTTTGTTAGACATCTGGAATGGCTCAGTTTTCTTTCTTCAATGACCTCAACAGTGCAGTCAGAATGGACGATCCCCTTACAAGAGGCCCAGTGCCAAGGTGGCAAAAGAAAGGAATAGAAAACTCCAGGTAAGTTTTTGCATATTGTCTTAACTTATTTGTTAACCCTGCGAGCGCCAATTGTGGGTCAAAAAAATCATATTCCGTAAATTTTGATTTTACCCGGAAACAGGTCGTAACACTATCTTCAGCTTCTTTAGAAGGCATTGTCCCCTACATTATTTAACAGAAACAGGTGTTTCCACATATGCCTATACAACTTTGGATACCGGTACCACAAAAACTTTTTTAGAGGATGTTCTGCTGCTATTAAGTATATACTTTTTTGTTCATTTAACTTTTATGATCGTCAATGAAATATCAGTTTTGTTTGATTTATTTAATGTTTTATGGGTTTTATTACCAATTTCTAAAACAGACTGTAAAAATACAATATTTACATTTAACTTACCGGTATTTCTAATTAGGCCTATTGTAATATAGACTAACTCATTTTGGCTATACAGTTTTTGTCATAATTGTTATAGGGTATTTCTACATAGGGAATCAGGGTGTCAACACTGTAGCATTTTTCCCTAAGGAAAGAAATGGTTTACTTTAACAGTGTACTTAGTTTTACTTTTAAAATTTTGGTCAATATTTTTTTCAATTTTTCCTCTTTTTGTTCACAAAAAAACACCTCCGCAGACGCTCTATGATATATTATCGGAAGAACAATTGATTGTTTACGAATCGATATTGTAATCGAATGATACTCGAAATTAGTAATCTAATAAAAGTCTATGTAAATTAGTACATTTAATAAAAACTCGATTAGGTATATTTATAAATATTTTGTAATTTATTATTAAAAAGTAATATAATCAGAAAAAGTTAACTAAGAATGTAAAAAAGTAAACAGAATTTAAATGAATAGAAACTTAGATTAATAAACAAGTGAACATTATTGTTAAACAATTAAGCACAACTAAACCTATCTATAATCCTGGGTACACTTCTTTATCAGCCTTAATAAAGTGGTTGAAAGGATCTTCATTTGATGGTTTTACATCCCTTCTGTAAAAGTAGGCCCTACTCAAAGTGGTCTGCCTATTTTTCTGCCCTAATATCATTTTTTAGGGATCGTTTTACACTCTGTCATGACGATTCTATTGTTTGTGTATTTGCACTGGTGATAGGATCTATAAAATTTCTACTATGATTCAAAGTAAAATATTGGTATCCACTTGACCTCCAATGATCTGTTACTATGGTAGTGTTTGGTTTCACATGTTTAAGTATCAAGGGAATTAGTGTTTCTGGATCCCTTTTATTATTTGGGCAAATTTCCAAATGATACCTCCCACCACGTCTGTCTCTCTTACTAGTGTCCACCCCTACGTTAATTTCAATCAAGCCCAGTACCCGATACACCTTCACAAACCTACCTTTATTATAGGTACTTGTGTTAACCAATCTTACACTCACCAGTTTAAACAACCCCACCCAATAACTCCTGTTCAATGAAATGATACTCGACCCAGCAGAAACACACCTCCTTACAATAGGACAACCAATCAGTTACTGATTCTCGGCTGACTGTTTTTACAAAAGTGATACATTTACGTACCATTAGAAAATCATAATTGGTTATATTGATACTAAAGAAATACATAAGAGTACAGTAATGATATGCAAAAGTCCAAATTTAGCTTGCTCGAAGAAAGTGTTTTTTAGCGCACTTACATACTCTGCATGATGGTTGGTTTTAGAGCTCTTCTGACAATGAAAAACAACTTGATTTTCACCTTGATGATACGTTTTCATTGCATCTCCACATTTTCCACATTTGGGATTTTTTGGAACTAAACATTGTTCTTGTAGCCAAAGAAATGCACTCTTAATTATTTTTTTTAATATTTTGAGACAAATAGTGATAATTTAATGAAGGCATACTATCAGCCATTTTCGTCACTACAAACAAAAAATTTTAAACAAACAGAATGTGACTACCAAACAATTAAGTTTTATATAAAAACATATGAGTTCATCCAATTTCGACATGTAAAATCAATTACAATATCCATACGTAAACAATCGATTGTTCATCCGATAATATATTGTAGAGCGTCTGTGGAACTGTACTGGTAAGTTAAGTTACACAGCGAGATATTTTATTCATCCCCTCGTTTGATGTGAAATTTCACCTTTTTGGCCTTGAATGTTCCACTCCCCCAAACTCGAGACTTCAAATTTCTAATTCTGAACAATTTACAAAATAAAAAAAATGGTTTTGTTTTCCCTTCATTTTTTGATAGAAATCATATCCAGGAGATCCTTCCATTGCTGGCTGCATGTACGTAATCCAGTGTGAAAAACTAGTATGGTAAATTAGATTAGAGCGCTGCTCATCGTAAAATGCCACTTGATCAGAATGTTAGAGGCCATTAATTATTTAAAAATAATTATTACTTTTCTAGCATAACTTATTAAATGACTTGCATTTTTAACAGCACCATAAATGTCAGCTTGAACATGTCTAAATCATTCACATCCAATTCATCAAAGACTCCCAAGAAACTTGGAACTGCAGAATTGGCCCATCAGAGAAAGACTCCATCCAAGACACCTTCTAAAACACCGAGAAAGTCACCAAGTAAGTTTTCTAGGATTTAAAGCTGGATCAAAAGTTGGTATTGGTGAAAAAAATGTATATCAAGAGAGGAAAAACATCCTTTTCTCATGTAAAATCCCCATAAGACAACTTACTGTGTTTATTCAATTTAACTACAGTTTATTTAATAACTCTGTAAATATTTGTGCAAGAATATTTGTGTCTTACAATTTTTAGATTTTTACATTCTATCGTTTTATAAGGATTAGGCCTAACTTTAACTTTCTGACCCTTTTTGGGCTCTAAAACTCAAAATCAAAATAAAAAGGGGGCTTAGAGTTTTCCGATCGTTTTACCTAACGAACTTGTCCAACTTATTATAGAAAGAAATGTCCCTACTGAATTTGAAAGAAGGTAAACTGGAAAGAAATGTGACCGCCAGAGTTCAGGGCGTGACTTAGGAACAATGTATACAAATTTGACTTCTTAAAAATAGTTAGGCCAAACCATTTTAAACTGTTACGGTACGACTGTTATTTATTTCTTGGTAAATTTCTATTTATTTTTTTAACATTTCAGTAGTATAGTTTTTATAATAAAAATGGTAAAACAAAATATTGCCTAAATAACTGAAGAAAGATTGCTAAAATTAAAATAAATCATAAATTCCTACATTTTAGGAACTGATCTAGGTCTTGCCCTAATTTTTCTTTATTATAGTCAGTACTTATGTTGTTGCATCCTTTAATGGTTATATTTAGTAGGCCTATTAAATTAAAAAGTACCGTATATGCAAAAAATACTTCAAGAATGGCACTTAATATTTGCTCATTCTGGGTAGGGCTACATATAACTTTCTAAAGTTTATACTATTGAAAAAAGTATTTTAATATATTGAGCTTTTTTTATATAATTATTGCAATTAAACACTACCAAAGATCAAGAGTATTACAGATACCCTGTGAAAATGTATGAACATACAGTTTCATTTTATAATTCCTAAACAGCTGATTATTTAACTTATATTTAAAAATGTTTAAAATACTGATTATAATAATACAAATGTTTGAGTCACTTTGTTATCAAAACAAATATTTTGCTGCCAGGTTAATTCAATAAGATAATTTTAAGTAAGTACAATAGATTCTCAGAAATCCGTATAGGTCTAGACCAGAATCAAATTAGAATTTTAATTTCTCCATCAAACAATATACAGTGTTGTAAATAGAGAATTGCCAAAGTAAATGATTGCTATATGCCCAACTAGATTTACATGGTGTACAGTACTGTCCTTCATCCTGGATGAACTTCATATTAACTTACGGTTAAATAAATCATGTAGAGTATATTGCATTAAAACGCACATATTCTTTCACCTTCCCCCCAAAAAAAAACCTCTCGAAAACAGTCTCTCTTTCTAATATCATAAAATTGTTTATTACTTTACAAAATGTAGTTAGGCAATTCTTCAAATTTGACTCCGGGTAGTCCAGACCGATGATCTTTAATTTTTTTATTTTGTATTTGTTGTTACAAATAAAAACAAAAATTAAACTACATGTTATATTGTCTTCAGTTTTCACGTGATTAGCTTGAACTGCATAAATGTCACGTAGTTTTCATCGTCAGATGCTCTGTGTTTCAGCAAAATTGATGTCATTTATGATTTACGAGGCAGTAGAAGTAGCTGCGCGAGGGAAAAGGGGGCAGGAGAGTCTCAGTTCACTGTGCCCGCTTTATTAGTGCAGACGTCACCTTCCCTTGTTTGTGTCTCGTCTGACTCATGCCCACCTCAGGGAAATACGGATTTTTCTAAATTCGGACCGGCCATTCGCCACATTAATCCATATTTCTGAGAGCCTACTACATGTTGTTTACTAGTGGACCTACAGTTTTCTCACAGCTCAAGGATGAATCAATTGTTTCTCCAGTAATCTGTGCATGTAATGCAGCTACCAGGCAAGTGACGTTGATATCTTGTTCTAGGATCGGTACCTGGCACTCCGAGTGGTGGCGATAGATTCATCCCTGTTCGCTGTGCTTCCAATTTTGACCTCTGCCATTTCCAGGTGATTTAAATTGTTTTATTAAAAATAAAAGGAAAGAACATTATACAAGGGATCATGCTATAGTAATTTACAAATACATTGTCAATTATTTATTACTAGACTGGTTGGCAAAGATAAGTGGGAAATTCCCCAGGCAGTCTCCACTGTCCTGTTTGTTTGTTTGCCAAGCACGATCATTGGTTAATCTGCTGGAAGCCAACAGCTAACCTTGCGTTGTTAGAATTTTCCTCCGGCTAAAGCTGCCAATATAACTGAACCATTGATCTCTTATTAACAAATGACAAGAAGGTACCTGCGAGACTTTGATCAATGGCAATGAAAATTCTGTTTCCTGATGTGCCACTTATCTTTGGCGAGGAGTATTCTGTATACTTGATTAGAGTTTTTGCATTGTTGTAATCAAGTCTTTGTAGAAATAAACCGAATATATTTTTTCTCTATAAAAATACTGATACATAATGAACCAATAATCAATATTTAGACTTTTCTTTCCATTACAGTGATACAACGCTTAAAATCCAGTAATAGTGTCAAATCAAGTACGTGTTTTATGCTAACGGCTGATTTATAGCTTATTTGCATCCCGTGCTTAGGTGTAACCCCAAATTCATATATGTTTGCACAGATGACTCAACAACAACAACAACAAATGGAAGAGGTTGTGAGTCCCTCCCAGGCGGAAATGCAGAAGGCTATGTCAGAAAACCTTCATGGCAGAGACATCAACAACTGCAGGGTGCTGGCTTTCCAGAAGAAAGCTCCTGCACCACCGGAGGTAATGACAAACTATTAAGAGTTAAGGATTTATAGTGAAGAAACATAGCTTTTAGGCCACACGGTGTAGACTGGTTTATTCAGACTCAGATTATCCGGATCACAAGATAATCCAGTATCCAATTTCACCTGGTCCAGACATCGCTTATAATCAATATTAAATGACAAAATTGTTAGTTACGGCCGAAATCACGTGGCCTGATCGTCATTTTCGGCCGATTTTACGTGAAGCGATCGTCTTTTGCGGCCGTTACTACGCGTTTTGGCCGGTGGCAATCGTTCGCGGTCGTCATTTTTGGCTGATTTTACGTGATATGATTGCCTTTTGCGGCCGTTACTACACGTTTTGGCCGGTCCCAAGATTTAGTAAAGTTAATGGTTCTGTCCAATCTTGGGTCTTAACTGAATTAGAGATGCTATCTATGTGCAGTGGATAGTTAATAATGTCTTGCTCAACAATTTCCAAAACATCAGTTTTTTATGATCACTCGGAAAGGTTTGTAAGATTTATACATTTTAGCAAAGTGTCCTTTGGCTAAGCATTTGTTACATGTTTGCTTGAAAGCAGTACATTTACCCCGAGCATGGCGAGAACCACATCTTGTACAGTCAAAAGCTGAGTTTTGAGAAGTAGATGAAGGACTATCTCGATTAACTACGTTTATCGACCTAGAGTTATCAGAGGATGTTTCAACCAACTGTTTTTTGATTCGTGCACTCTACACACTAATTGCAGTGTCTAGAGTGAGCTTATCAGCAGAAGGTAGTTTTTCTTTTAAACTAACATCCAATACACCAATTACTGTTCTATGTCTTTTCAAGCTGTTTTTTAACTGTTCGAAATTGCAAGAATTAGCTTGGTTTACTCATTTTGTACAAAAATCCTCAAAAGTTTGTTGCATTTCTTTTGAGATTGTGGTTTCTCAGTGTGATTTGTGTTAAACAAAAATCTTTCAAATACCTCGTTAGTTTTACCAACAAAAAATTCATCAAAGCTTTTAATAACTTCATCTAACTCAATATCTTCATCCTTAAACTCAAAACTGTTATATATATCTAAAACATCAGGGCCTAAACTCGACATAAACGATGCCACTTGTACTGCATTTGAGTTGCCTTCAATCCCAGAAGCAGTACAATACCAGTTCCACTGCTGCTTCCATTTCCTCCAAGAAGGTGCCATCTGGGTACTTGGTGGCTTAACATTGTTATCTCTGTCTTCTGAATATGAACGGACTCATCTTCATTTGTGGTATTACTTTTATTTTTCTTGTGTTTGAGTTTCGGCACCATGTCATTATATTATTAACTAAAATAAAAACTAATTGGATTTCAGTTAAAATAGTTATGTATTCTCAAGATACAACTTAATGACGGAATCAAAACCAAACAACAACAAAATAACATAAATCATACGATAATAATAATAAATAAAACATATATCACTTGTGACTTTACTGTCATTGGGTACAAGCTAGTTCGGATTCGAGCAACAGGACAACTAAAACTAGTTTGTTTAAAAGTTTTCAGCAAACTTGACGACCACGCCCGAGTGATGGTTTAAGTGTTCTTGTTTCTGGGGTTAGAAGATGAGGATTTAAATCCTCTAAATACGTAATCCACCAAACGGATACATGTTGGTTCACTCTGGCGGACTGAGGTAAAATTATACTTTTTTATCTGGGTTAGTTGGCCGAGATAAAAAATCCACTTTAAAACAAAGTCAAAAATGAAGTGTCCTAAAATTGTATCTGCAAATCTCAGTGTTAACCTCGGTACTGCCCCTGTACAGTATCATAGAAATTGAAGGCACTCCATAAGTTACAGTTCTATTTTAACACATTCAGTGTGGTGTGTGGGATTTCTGGTGGTTGCTTAGCAATGCAATTATCATGATTAACGCAGTGAACATGTGAATTTGTTGTCAAGCCTATTGTGCAATAAACCCAAAGATTTCAGTAGGAGCTTGTATTTTTTACAATATTGTTTTCCTTCTTCCACGCTTTTTTAAGTTATGCTGTTATTCCTTTTCAATTGTTCACACATTTTGCTGTTTTCTTTATTTATTCTGGACGGTGTTAGGCGCAACTAATGCCTACGAAAATTATACAACAATCTGGTTTTTAACTCCTATTGAGCAAATTGCGAGTGTTAAATGCAGGTGTTTATTGGTTGATCATTATTAGTGAGGTGCCGTACCATTCTTGTTCTTACTGTTGTGCCGGTTTATCTAGATGTTAACAGATACAAATGTTTGTATGATTGTTAAAAATTTTTTGTTTTTGTTTTTTAGGGATACACAAACCCGTTGAAAGTGGTTTATAGCCAGTCTAAAACCCCTGTGTCGACCAAAGGTGCGAGTCGATACATTCCTCAAGCTCCCGATAGGATTTTGGATGCTCCAGAAATCGTTGATGATTATTGTAAGTATATGATGGTCAAAATACACTCGTAGTGGCCCTATCAACTTTACATTTATCAAGTACATTTATTTTTTTGAAATTAACACCATTATTTGTGCGAGAAAATTTGATTTTGTTCATATCATTAGAATTGATTAATTCTATATAAGTGGATACAACGCTAATTTTGGAATGTATATAATAAAATAGGAAATCTTCTATATACTAACTTCACAGTAAGACAGCATAGTGTGAGTCGTTGGCGTAATGGTCTCCAGAACCAAGTTAGCGGCCCTGTCGTGGGTTTGAATCCCAGCCCTGGCAGATTTACAGTCTATGTGGATGGGCAAAGTAAAGCAAAAAGAGGTTGCCATTCTCTTAAAAAAAGGTGTTGTGTTGGTAGACCTGAACCTGATCGACTGGAGTGCCAACAACAACCTGGCTGGGGCTCTGGGCAGCAAGATGTACCTGTGGATCTGTGACTAATGTGTTGTGTTGGTAGACCTGAACCTGATTAACTGGAACGCCAACAACATCCTGGCTGTGGCTCTGGGCAGCAGTGTGTACCTTTGGAACTGTGACTAATGTGTTGTGTTGGTAGACCTGAACCTGATCGACTGGAGCGCCAACAACATCCTGGCTGTGGCTCTGGGCAGAAAGATGTACCTGTGGATCTGTGACTAATGTGTTGTGTTGGTAGACCTGAACCTGATTGACTGGAGCGCCAACAACAACCTGGCTGGGGCTCTGGGCAGCAGTGTGTACCTTTGGAACTGTGACTAATGTGTTGTGTTGGTAGTCCTGAACCTGATCGACTGGAGCGCCAACAACATCCTGGCTGTGGCTCTGGGCAGCAAGATGTACCTGTGGATCTGTGACTAATGTGTTGTGTTGGTAGACCTGAACCTGATTGACTGGAGCGCCAACAACATCCTGGCTGTGGCTCTGAGCAGCAGGATGTACCTGTGGATCTGTGACTAATATGTTGTGTTGGTAGACCTGAACCTGATCGACTGGAGCGCCAACAACATCCTGGCTGTGGCTCTGGGCAGCAGGGTGTACCTTTGGATCTGTGGCTAATGTGTTGTGTTGGTAGACCTGAACCTAATCGACTGGAGCGCCAACAACATCCTGGCTGTGGCTCTGGGCAGCAGTGTGTACCTGTGGAACGCCACTACTGGCAACATTGATCAGCTAATGGAACTAGAGGGCTCCGACTACGTCTGTTCTCTCAATTGGATACAGGAGGGGGCCAACATGCTCGCCATCGGCACGTTCAACGGACCCGTTCAGGTGACTGAGGGAGACCATTGAGGCTTAAAACGTAGTTGGATAATCTACATCACACCAATTTTATAGGATCCGTTCAGTCTAGTAAGATTTCAAAGTGGTCATGTGATGATCAGTCAAAGTTATAAGATTTAAATCTATACAAGGACCAATTTTGTTTTCTCCCCAAGTGGTAGTGTTTGGTCTTACCAATACAAAATGTGACCAGTTTGAATACCTCCTCTATTGAAATACAAATGGGAATTGGTATTTATTTTATTTTCTAAAATAAACTTTTTTAAACTAAACAATTTGTGTATGTTCAGTTTGTAAGTGGTTGATTTTATTATACTTTGCAACAAGACATATTTGGTCCTCTAATTGATTTACAAGTTTGTTAAGTCAGCCAAAAGTAAGGCTACACTATTCTTTAGGTATTTCAAACAGTTTTTATAAATTAAATCAATAGATTGGCATTTAGGTTGACTTCGTAAATGGTTAGGTCATGGGTAGGTACATTATTTTTTGAACGCTCGCTTTCCTGAATAGGGCCGGAAGACTTAAATCATATCAACCTTGAAGAACTTAATCTCTCGTCTTTCTCTTTTTTCAATGTGAAATTATTATAAATATCAACTATTTCCGTCAATCATGCCTGCTATGTTTGGGAATACCTTGCTAGAAATGAAAATATCTTGATTTATGTAGGACTAGAATGGGTTCCTGTTTATCGGGATTTGGGATTAAGAAAAGCTTATTTTCCTACAACTACACCTAAAGAGCTTGTTATGATCTAAAAACACATTGAAAAACAGTAGTTTCTTGTTGCCTTACTTTACCGCTCGCTAAAGTAATAAACAGCTTGATTGCTTTGGACCAAGCTAACTGACTCTGTATTTATAACCAATCTCGTGAATTCGGCCAAAAACGGATGAAAGTGAATTTTTGTATGTTGTGGTAACCAAAATTGCATTTGTAGGAAAAATGTTGTAAGAAATTCGAGTATAATGTGCCTTTAGACTCAACAGTTTTTCTCAAGCGAATTCTGTTAATAAAAGAGTAATTCTTAAACAATTACAGTAACCTGACCTATCATAACTGCCGCAACGCCCTGTTACCAGTGGTGGTCGGTATAATGGTTAAGTACTGATTTTTTGTCTGGTATGAAACACCAGGCCATCAGTTAATCGCTGTCCCAATGTTTCTAGCTGTGGGACGCGTCCGAGTCGAAGCGTGTCCGAGTGATGACGGCGCACTCGACCCGCGTGGGGAGCCTGGCCTGGAACTCGTACATCCTGAGCAGCGGCGCGCGCAGCGGTCAGATCATACACCACGACGTGCGCCAGCGGGAACACGCCGTCGCCACGCTGTCCGGCCACTCGCAAGAGGTACGAGGGATGAGTCCTGTCTAGTTGAGCAAAAGCGTTGCTACTTGTGATGTTCTGTATTCAAAGCTAGTTTAGTTTGTTGGTCCACGAGTTTGTTTGCGACAGTATGTCTTTGCCCCCGAGAACTATATTTTGTGTCCCAGGACAACCTTAAAACTGTTTTATACCAGTTTCGAAACTGATATGGGTACAGCAAATGAAGTTGTCATTACATATGGTAAATCTTTTGGCTGTCCATTATGACAAGCTTCCCTTTCACCTTTGGTCCTTCCAATTGCAGCAGCTGGGGACAGAATGTCCGGGTTTGGTCCCCGACCTGAGAATGTAGTCATGGATACCCTGTCATTTTAGTTGCAGAGCAGAGCGGGTCCGCCTGTTTGAGCTTGATCACAGGAGCACAGGAGTTGGCACTCTGAAAGGTCAATTTGGCTGCCTGTCCCATCCCACCCTTTTCTGTCCTGCTATATCCTATCCTTTCGGTAACCTGCGCTAAATTCCCGCTTGTAGAAGACATGCCTAGGAGCTAAGCTGGGGTTTCCTAATCCAGCAATAACAACAACTATATATTGTCTAAGAAATTTATTTTCAACCATTATAAATCATCTTAGAGACATGAAAATTAATTTAAAATGCTAGGCTAACTATATTGTATTACAATTAAAAGTAGTCACTGAAACTGAAAGTAAGTTTTGATGAGGGAATTAATTTATTTAAATACACAAAAATATTAAATAGGTTTTTTTTATTATTTAATTAAATATCCAACCAACAAAGTATTAGGTCTACAGTAGACGCTCTTTTATCCGGCATTCTATGAACCGGCACATTCTATTAACCGGCACCAGGCGACCCGGGTTTTTCCAGGTATTTTCGGTCATTTCCGTTTCGTACTGCGACTGCGCTGGACTGTTCCCGCCTTTTTCTTAGTCACCTGTTGTTTGTTTACGTCTCAAGCAGTAACGTTCAGTGATGTTCGTAACCTTTGCTCAGTACACTACTGTATTCAACCTATTTTTAGACGCCAACTTCCGCCCGGCTGTCTGTCCGCCCGTCTGTCTGTCTGTCTGTCTGTCTGTCTATCCGTCCACAAATGCAGGTGTTCCGGAGCAGTGCCAAGGTCAACCAACGCACGCGACCACAGCTCATTACTGTAGCGAGATGACAGACTCTCAGATTACTGTATTCCCATTAATAACTAAACAGTTCTATTATCCGGAAAAATCGATTTACCGGCATGTGCGTGGTCTCGAACATGCCGGATAAAAGAGCGTCTACTGTATTTGGAGACTTTGTATATTAGAAACTTTATATATTCCCGTAGATATTTCATATCTCATTTGCATTGAATGTAGAATGATTGCATTGTAAATATGTACAATAAATGTAGGTTAAACATTTTGACAATGTAACTACAACTACATGTTTTGAGCGATGAAGAGATTTTAACTTGATGCTGTGTTGCAGGTGTGTGGGCTGAAGTGGTCCCCAGACGGTAAATACCTCGCGAGCGGCGGCAATGACAACATGCTCAACATTTGGGCGCAGTCGCCGGGACAGATGTACTCCCTGCCCCAACCCCTCTACTCCTTCAGGTACGAAAGTCTCTGGGATACTGTTCTAAAGTTGGTTCAACCTTGTTTGTGAGTAAAAACGTAGCGCGATTAGAGAAAGACGAACATTATAATAGAACGTTTAGCTATTTGTTATATTAGAAACTTTTAGTTATTATTATTGGTTTTAAGACATGTTCTCATAGAATTTAACCCCCTTTTCGTTTTCTGGGTCTAGTTCTGAATTTTGTATGGTTAACCCTTTGGCCCCCGAGCATGCAAATGGAATGGTTCAATATGTATTTTGTTATTTTTGTAATAATCTGGATGTCTGAACTCCTGAATTATAGAAAAGTGACACACATACAGTAATCAGATGTAAAATGTTATAAAACACGTGATCAGATATAGACTACAAGTCACTAAGAATTCACCCATTCTATCAGTTTGTACCTGTGCTGTCCACCGTTTGCTTAAGGCCCTTTCTTCAACTCTGCTCCAGACAGGTGAACTCTCGATGAGTTGCACATTAAAACCACCGACTGAGACAGGATTGGAACCCTAAATCCAAACAATCCTTGGCTGGGATAGCATCTTAGACCCCTCAGTCAACCTGATAGGCTTGAATCAGACCGTGCGCATTACAAGCTAGGCACTAGTTGTGTTAGTTCCATTTCTGTCTTCAGGTTACACCACATTTTGCACACAGACTGTAAATAGTGCTAGGTTGCTTATACCCTAACATTGTTTTACATATCAGACTCAAACGCTGATATACCGACTCTTGAGGATCAAAGCCTTGCACCTCTGAGGCACTCTCATATTTGACTTTTATTTGAATAAACATTTTTAAGACATTACTTAAATACCGTACTAGCAAATCCAGATGCTCAAATTTGAGCCGGAAGTTAGCTTAAAACAGCCGATCTTGCTTCTGTGCTGTGTTTTGTAACCTTTAACAGCTATCAAATGCTCAGTTTCAATGATTACTGTTCCACAAGATTTACATTGCAACTTTTGAAGGACTGTGGGGCGTACCCCTAAAAGAACGAACGTGAATTCTGAGGCAGTTAGGTAAATCTACGCATTATCCCCTTTAATTTGACACGTAATTCTTGTAAATCGGTTCAGTAGTCACTGCGAACTGTGAATTAAAATATTAGATTTAATAAGTAAAGTTATTAGAATCTGGTCTTGATTGTCTTGATAAAATAACAATATATTACAATTTTTCCCTTAACAGTTTTCTAGGGTACCTGTCGAGTATTTTCTAATACTTTAAGAACGAGCGAGTATTAGAGACTACTCAAAAATTCAAGTCGATTAGTCAAACACCCCCGCCGTTTACCCTGAGTATTTGAACCAATGTTAGCAAAATAAGTGACTGAAATAAAGAAAAATAAGCCTAAAATCATTTTTAGCTCATATGAAAAGAGACAATGACAGGTTGGTTATTTGTGGATACCTGTGAGTTAAGATAAGTAAAAAAGGGGCACAGGGAGTGTTTGGGTCGGGAGCAAAAAAATCTTCCTTGGAGATAAGGAAGGAAGACTGGATGGGAGGGGAGGGGTGGGGTGCGGTAAGCAATAAATCAGTCAGCTGACCAACATTATTTCTTTGTTGACCCACAACTAACTGTTTGTGTTTATCGGTCTAGAAGTTAATACTTGTCTTTAGTTTGTTATGGTTGTTGAAAACAGTATATAGGCTATATTTTTTTCATTTAAATCATTATTATTTCATGGTAGAATAAAGGTTAAAATAAAATAAATAATAACATTAATAATTCAATAAAATGTTTGTTTATAATTAAAGTTTAATATGTGAAAAACATTACTTTCAATAACCAAAATAAAATGAGTTTTTTGTTTAGTTTTTAAAGAACTACTCGATACTCGTGTAGTTTGGTTCAATACTCGATTTAAAAAAACACTACTCGCCCACCCCTACAGTTTTCCATCGTTTACAGACTGGTCATTTTGTGATGGAAACTTGAGTTTTACCTAGAATTGAGCCATAATGCCAGTTGAAACTCAGTTTATGCAAAAATTAATCATCAAATGAAAGTAAAGCCTAAAGTTTAGAGAACGAGATGTGTTGTTGCAGTGCACACCAGGCAGCAGTGAAGGCCGTAGCCTGGTGTCCGTGGCAGCCGAGCCTGCTGGCCTCTGGTGGTGGCACCGCGGACCGACACATCCGCTTCTGGAACTGCAACACCGGAACTTGCGTCAACTCCATCGACACCAGGTCTCAGGTAACTGTGCCTCAAAAGTTTGATTTGCAGTTGGAAATGCTCTAAAATCTTAATTTTCAAATTACGTGATTTGATTTTATTCATCTACTAGCTGGTACCCGGAGAGACTTTCTGCATGGTTTACCTTGACTACCATTGATTCCCTGTAAAAATGTTTTTACAATGGAGATTAGTACTCCATTATTCAAAGTCCAGTGGGGCGAAGCCCTCAAGTCCTAGACATTGATTAGTGGCTAGAAACCTTCCTATGGTTAACTTGAGTGACCTTAAAGAGTTTCATCGCAATCAGATGAGTAGTATAGGAGCGTATAAAGGATGAACATTCCAACATTGATTTTCATATAATATTTGTTGAAATAAACAATGAAATATGATATCAAATAGTGTAATGGTTTATAACGTGTGATGACTTGAGAAGATATTGTTCTCAAATATGTGTAGCAACTTGATTCCCCTTAATGCCCCTAAAAACTACAGTTTACAGGGACTAAGTTGGCACAGTGCTGGATTACTGCTTATTGTTGGCCTATTGTAATTATTAGTGAATTTCCTATGGAAAGTGAACTATTAGCATGACCCGCACGGTGAAACATAAGCCCGGGACCACCATAGAAGTTCCTAATGTGACCCCCTGAACACGTTTTGGGGGTTCGTTCAAAATTTTATATATATATATGTGTATATATACAACAACAAGTTCGTTTGGACAAGTTCGTTGGGCAAAACAATCGGAAAACTCTAACCCCATTTTTGGGGATTTTAAATTTAGAAATTTGAGTTTTTGGGCCCAAAAAGGGTCAGAAAAGCCCCGGATGTAAAACGAATGAAAAACGGTGGCAATTAGTGTGGCGAAACTTTTAAGCCCTCTCTCGTCATTCTAGCATATATATTTACCGAGTTATTAAAGAAAATGTGTATTGACCAAACACAGTACGTTGTCTTATGGGGGTTTTACTTCAGAAAAGCCTGTTATTCATTTGTTGATGTACTTTTACCATCCCCAACAATCTCACGCCTACTTTAAAGCCTGACTGGACCTTCTCCTAACCTTATAATGCGCAAAATTGTATTCCCAGCATTGCAGGTAAATAGAACTAGGAGCATCAAAACAGCAAAAAAATCAATATTTTCAGATTTGAATAAAAATTAGAATAATTGTATGATTTTAACTGATTTTGAGTTTTTATAGTTTTTTATGTGGAAATTCACTTCCCTCACGTCAGCGTGCTGCGTGCGAGCTCGTTTATATCTCTAAAATACATTATCTCGTTTAGTTTTGCTTTTTTCTGTAGGATTTATTTAAAGTAGATTACGTTTTGCAGGTTTGTGCTCTACTCTGGTCAGCGAACTACAAAGAGATAGTCTCCGGTCACGGGTATGCCAACAACCAGCTGATTATTTGGAAATACCCTACTTTAACAAAGGTAATATTATTTTTCCTAAACCTAACTGGTTTCTTATTTCCTTATTAAGTAACTACCAAGTAGCTTCCTACACTTACAGAAACTCAGATTACTAGTGGAAAAGTAAAACATATCAGTGTTGAAAGCTTACACATTGAATAAACCCATCAAACTGCTACAGCTAGTTCCATAAAGGCTGTGAAACTGCTTCCTAAACTAGTTCCAGCTGCAACTGTTTTATCTGCATGACTGAGACCTAAGATACTGCAACTGATTTAGGAACGATCCACTGCAGCTGGTTTTGGAGTGGATCGCTAATTACAGTAGACCGTGGGACCAAACCCTGGGTCGGATAACAAAAAGAGCAGTTAAAACTAATAACACCTGGGGGTTGTCACATTAAGCACTAATAATTATAAAACTTAAACGACAGTTACAAAATAGGTACCAAAAATATGTACAAGATGAAATACTTGACTAACTAAGGAAACATATGATCGACTTGTCACCTGAACGGTTTTTACGGTACAGTATCGGTACGACGGCTGTGGCGGTGGATTTGAGTTATTTCCTAGAAAGAGGGTGGTTAATCTGATGGGTGTTTGAAGTGAAGACGGTTAAGAGGGCGTCTACTGTACAGCTGTTGCTAACTGGTTTCAAAAAAGTTTTAAGCGGTTCTGATTTCTTGAACATATTGCTGTTCACTCCCGGAGCGTTGGGACAGATTAGTTCTAGTTGTAGCTGCAGTGACACTCGAAGTTGTAGCGTCACACCTCTAAGTGGCGTAAAGATGTAAGACTTTGCCTCATGCCAACTTTGCATTGGTTTTAGATTATTCTTAGTTTTGATCATCTACTTATTTATTGACATGAGTCTTGGTTACCATATGTAACCTTAAGTCAAAATATAATACTTTAACTGCATGTGAAATTTATATTTTATTTTATTTCCAATGTTGGCCATGATTGAAAAAGTCTTCAATTTCATAGATAGAGTTTGTTGATAATTCTTTTAAAATTGCTTTGAACTTTTTATGTTATTTGCAGTTTACAGGATATATCAGCAAGAGGAAGGATATTCAGATTTTGGAACAACATTTTGCAAGAATTTGAGCCTGGCATTTGGTACATATAGTTCTTGGTGCTCAAGTTCTTTTGGCATTATTTTTATAGAAAATGCTAGGTTCCAAGCAAAAAATTGGAATTAAAGAGGATTTTTAGTTAGCCATGTTCCACTATATATTTGTAATGCTATATATTTGTAATGACGTGGTGTGTGGTGTGCAGACGGCAGAGCTGACAGGCCACACGGCGCGAGTACTGCACCTAGCCATGTCGCCGGACGGCACCACGGTGCTGAGCGCCGGCGCCGACGAGACCATCCGCATGTGGAAGTGCTTCATGGTCGACCCGGCCCGGCGCAAGGAACCGACAGAGTCCAAGGCCGTCACCAGCATCCTCAAGAAGGGCATCCGATAAGACTGACTCGCTACTCGCCCCTAGCAACTGTGACCGTTGTTTTATTGAATCTGGCCCAACGTGTGTAGGTTTGACTTTATTTTACTATTGTGGCTCAAACGTACCTCGCTTGAAGACTAGTTAACCTTTATTACAAAAAAAAACTTGATTTCAATGTTCAGTTTTTTTTTAGTTTGAATTCATAATGTTTGCTGATGTATATACTTTTTCTGTTTCATATTTTATACAATATATCTATATATTTATTAAAATAAATAACCTTTGTCCTAGCTAAATGCTTACTTTAATATAAAATAATTGTATAACTTTTTATATTTGTAAATTGTTGTGGCTAATTTTTAAGCATTACTTTTTCACTTATATTTTTTTTATATAACGGGTCAGATTCAAAATTTTATTTATACAATGTAAACGCTGTAGATACCAGTATTGTGTTCTTAGTGTTCCTGAATTTATTTGTTTTGTATTTATACTATGTAATTATATGTATTAAAATAAACAAGGCTTGTGCTTTTCAAGTACAGTGGCTCTGCTTTGTGTGTTTTAGTTCATAGTTATTTTTGTACAATTCGATTTTCAATTAAAGTTGACAAAACAGAACTGTAAATTACTGTAATTTATTTTGTCAACCCTTTAACGTATTCACTGTGTTGATCGTGTATATTCAGGATAATTGCATTTGTTTCCTTGTTAGGCAACTGTCAGAAATCCGGTGCGCCGCACTGAATGTGTTAATCTAAACTCCTTATCTATGGCCTAGATTCTCAAAACGTATTGTTATTGGCATGCACTTCCGATGTATCCAAGGGCCTTTTGGCCTGTCACGTAAGAAGACTTTTCTCATTTAGACTGAACTCAAGTCCCCCAAATTTAACTTAAAGCAAGTGAGGTTAATCTGAAAATCCATCTATTTTCAACACTTGTGTAACATAAAACCAGTTTTATATACAGATGATTGTTTTACATCTGTGAATAATAAATTATGCATGGTTTGCATAAATGCTTGTTATGTCTAGCAAATACAAATTTATTACTAACCCCCTTTAAAACTGGGATTTATCAATTAATTAATATTTTAAAGGCTAACGTGAATATTAACACAGCAATTCTTAACCTTGCTTACTGTAGATAGAGGAGCTCTGCTTGCATTAACTGTGTTTTAATACTTATTGAAATATATTTTAATTTCCACACTTCAATTTTAAATGTAAAACAATAATAAAAATTTTCTATACTTTGATCGTATTTATGCCAAAGAAGTATGTAAATAAACACAAACATCTTTATAAACTTGTACATCAGGCAAAGCCCTGGTGACATTGACACTAAAGATGAATTTTTGTGCAATGTTTCTTAAGATCGAAAATAGAAAAGTAGAGGATTTTGATTCTGACTTTACCGTAGGGACACCCCTCAGGTCTTAACAGTTCTGTTATTCTCATGAGCGTTTGTTTTATTTGAACAGATGATAACATGAACATATGTTCATTATGCAAAAGCTTAAGCAAAGATAAAAATAAGCTTAGCTCATACAGTAATAAAACGAGTTCGCATGCAGCACGCTGACGTGAGGGAAGTGAATTTCCACATAACAACTTTTAAAACTCAAAATCAGTGGAAAAACATACACTTATTCCAATTTTTATTAAAATCTGAAAACAGTGATTTTTGGCTGTTTTGATGCTCCTGGTTTCATTTACCTGCAAAGTTGGGAATACAATTTTGCGCACTATAATGTTAGAAGATCCAGACAGGCTTAAAAGTAGGCATGAGGTTGCTGGGGATGATAAAAGTACTCCAACAAAGGAATAACAGGCTTTTCTAGTGTAAAACCCCCATAAGACAACGTACTATGTTTAGTCAAACCACATTTTCTTTAATAACTTGGTAAATATGTATGCTAGAATGACGAGAAAGGGCTTAAAACTTTTGACTTGCTAATTCCCATCTTTTTACATGCATTAATTTTACATATGGGGCTTTTCTGACCCTTTTTGGGCCCTAAAACTCAAAATTTGAAAGATTAATCCCTTAAAAAGGGGTTTATTTTTCCGATTGTTTTGTCCAACGAACTTGTCCAACTTATTACACAAATGAACGTCCCTACCAAATTTGAAGTTAATCGGATAAAAAATGCGACCGCTAGAGTGCATACACACATATATATAAAATTTTGAACGACCCCCCAAAACGTGTTCAGGGGGTCACGTTAAGAACTTCTATGGTGGTCCTGGGCTTAAGTTTCACCGTGCGGGTCATGCTAATAGTTCACTTTCCAAAGGAAATTCACTAATAAAAACCATCTAAATGTAAGTTTTGGAACTGACCACCAAATAGACAGCCAGCCCATTAAATTAACAGAAAAAATAGATGGAATCACTAAACCAAAGGGAAGGTTCATTTGGAAAAGCTCTAGGTTAAGTTGGGAAAAGGATAGACAGCTAGCTTACCTGCAGCTTCTCTTCAGGTAAGCTAACTGTCTTATCCTTTACTCAATTTACCTAAACCAAAGGGAAGAAATACATTTCTTTCAACCACTTCTATTTATTCGACAAAATACAATCTGACATGACAATGTGAGACAAAAATACGTCTCTTTCAGTACAAAAATAAATTTAAAATGAACACAAAAGTTGTACGATGTGAAGACTCTGTGATTGACATATCTGTAAGAAAAATATATTTTTAATATACTTCAAATTTATATATAAAATACCCCTGTCACAGCAAACCTGCGTGTACTCAGCGAATTTCAAATGCTACCTCACTTGCCACTTACTAAGTTTCATCAAACATATTTGTAAATAAGGGATAAATTAGATTTATTCTCTATAAGAAAAACATTAGGACTTCGTACACAAGTTTGGTGTAACAGTAACCACAAAATCAGGGTTTTTTGCAAATATCAATGTATCCCTATCAGGTGAAGTAACATACTACATTTTATCAAAATATTGATCATAAACAAGTGAGATATAAAATGTTTCTTATTCTCCATAAGAATCACATTAGAGCCGTATATGCAGGTTTGCTACCTTCGGGGACCACACCAAATGAATTTTGTGTGCAAATGTTACGTCCCAGCGAAGAAAGCTATGCATCTCGCTTGAAGGTTTAGCTTTTGTGCTTCTATTTGGTTTTTATTTTTATTTTAACTGCTTTAACTGTTCTCTGGTTTAGCTGATTTAGTTCCAGCTTTGTATGGATTGTGCCATTAATTCTATTATATTCTAGGGATTCTCACCTGAAAACGAGATCAGATTTCAGATCTTGAAACTTTGTGAAATTTCAGAAATTTGTTATTCTCTAATTAGTGATGGCAAATGTCAACATTAATATTTTATATAACAATACTAACTTGTAAAAGTAAAGTAAAGCTTGTGTAACTTTCTGGCTTCTGGCTGTAGTGATGTGACAACCGACTGAAAATAACAATCGACTGGTCAGTCGATTGTTTTTAAATTCACTCGTTTTTTTCAGTTGAATGAACAACCAACTGAAATCTACTACAACTATAACCAAACCTTCTATCACCTCCCACCTCCCCCCTTTGCCCGATCAAGAGTGAACCTCTGAACGAACGGAATTAAACTTCATCCCCTCCACTTCACCCGAGACACCGCGGGTCGCTTCATGCACTGCGGGTCATGTCTTGGTTCTTGGAATCCTGACCTGTCATCCTGCCGTCTGTTTGTTTTAAATTACTTTTAAACTTCCTACCACAAAATTGTTCCCAACCGGTTTAAAACAGAATTTAATTACTCAATTACACTTTCTCATACTTGTTTATAAGCATTTCAAGTCTTGCTTAGTATTGTAGGATAGCAATTGTTGGAAAATTACCGCTCGCCATTTTTCCACTTTTAAGTCTAGGCCTATTTATTAAAAGTCGGAGGGGGAAGGGGGAAGTTTCATGTTGAGACACGAACAAGACGAGCTCAGTCTTTAGTCTTGTGGGGGGGGGAGGGGGGATGAGATTGAAAACGCAACAACACAAAACGGTTATCAGTGTCAAGAAAACAAACTGTTAAACTGCTTCAAACTTGTAGACTGATTTCAGTCTATACTATCGTAAACGACTTGTTTCAGTCTGTTGATAAAACAACCGACAATTGCAGTTGAAGACTGGTATCAATCATAACACTAAAAACAACCGTTAAACCCCTGTTGACTGTTTTAAGTTGGTATCATTCCAAACAAATTATTTCAGTCGGTTGATAAAACGACCGCCTAGATAAGTTTGACTAGTTTCGGTCCTAAAACTGGGAATGACTACTTTTAATCATTATTGGGACAGCAACCGATTGAATCGGTTGTTTTCAATCAGTTGTTCCCATCACTAGTCTGTTGTCTTTTTCAGGTCACACTAGTTCCTCTGACATGACCTTTCAACTACTTATGCAGCCTAATGGCCTAACACGTCTTCCGAAGCACAATGCAGTCTGAGTTTAAAAAGTTATATATATATCACTGGGAACTGAACCCGGGTCTTTTGGGTGGTAGGCCAGTACTCAACCCACTCAGCTATGAATGCCACTAATTTGTAGAAAAGGCTTTATTCCAAAAATGTTTTTTTGACCAAATTTATAATTAGCTTACCAGTTAACTAGTTGTAGATGGTGTCATACACTGATCGTGGCAAGTGGTATAAATATAGATTACCAGTTCACTAGTTGTAGATGGTGTCCATACACTGATCGTGGCAAGTGGTATAAACATAGCTTGCTAGTTGTAGATGGTGCTATACACTGATCGTGGCAAGTGGTATAAACATAGCTTACTAGTTGTAGATGTTGCCATACACTGATCGTGGCAAGTGGTATAAACATAGCTTACTAGTTGTATATGGTGTCATACACTGATCGTGGCAAGTGGTATAAACATAGCTTACTAGTTGTATATGGTGTCATACACTGATCGTGGCAAGAGGTATAAACGTAGCTTACTAGTTGTATATGGTGTCATACACTGATCGTGGCAAGAGGTATAAACATAGCTTACTAGTTGTATATGGTGTCATACACTGATCGTGGCAAGTGGTATAAACATAGCTTACTAGTTGTATATGGTGTCATACACTGATCGTGGCAAGAGGTATAAACGTAGCTTACTAGTTGTATATGGTGTCATACACTGATCGTGGCAAGAGGTATAAACATAGCTTACTAGTTGTATATGGTGTCATACACTGATCGTGGCAAGAGGTATAAACGTAGCTTACTAGTTGTATATGGTGTCATACACTGATCGTGGCAAGAGGTATAAACGTAGCTTACTAGTTGTATATGGTGTCATACACTGATCGTGGCAAGAGGTATAAACATAGCTTACTAGTTGTATATGGTGTCATACACTGATCATGGCAAGTGGTATAAACATAGCTTACTAGTTGTAGATGGCGTCTTTTGGGCATACACTGATCTTGGCAAGTGGTATAAACATAGCTTACTAGTTGTAGATGGTGCCATACACTGATCGTGGCAAGTGGTATAAACAGAGCTTACCAGTAGACTAGTTGTAGATGATGTCGTACACTGATCGTGGTAAGTGGTCTGCTACCAACGCTTGGACCTTCTCCTGTCTGGTTACAGGAGTGTACCGAGCTAACGGAAACGTTCGGCTAACCGCATCCATCAGAGATCGCAGTACTGGGCTTAAATCTGTCTCCTGTAAACAAACAATTAGAATCATTCCAAAAAGGGTACTAGGAGTACGCTCTTATATCGCGTATAAGGATTGAGCTCAGTTAAAAAAAAAAAAAAATTTCAATTGACAATATACCTCATGGGCCCTCCATTATAACTGCAGCTTGACATACAAATCCAGAACATGACAAACAATGAGGCCTGAAATCTGTCAATCAGTCAGACAAAGTGCATATGAAGTAGTTATTCACCCCTCAGTCTCACTGAGGGCTGTATCATGTAGGCCCTCAAAATATTAGCTGAAGATTTTGATAAAATATAATATGTTGGCGGCAATAAAGGTCCCCAATCAGTGAGAGCACGTGGTTTAAAAGTAGTTAAGTTTATTTACACTTTGGTTCCACTGGAGGACCCATCAGGATATTTATTTTATTGTAGCTTAATGTTGCTGTAAAAATCTATAAGTATAAATACAGACCTTGATGAGCAATACGTTTTAAAATCAGTCGATTGGTTTTGAATGCCTAAATATTTTAAAATCTAACCCAGAGGTTTTAATGTAACACATTAACCTTACTGGGGGGAGGGGGGCTGTGTCCCCAGGCCTCTCATTGTTATTGTAGCTTGATACGGTTGTTCAAATACATAGGTAACCTATAAATGCAGAACTTAAAAAACAATAAGGCTTAAATCATTCAATTTGTTTTTAAGAATAATAAATTGCCTCATTTCAAAAAGAAAGGAAAAGTATTATCTTATGTTAAATATAATCTAGGAAGAAATTAAAACTCTTTGACCCACTTCTTAGAATCCACGAGTCATTGTGTCAAGGTCCAAGATTTTGTATACATCTTAATATATAAATACCCCCGTAGCAGCAAACCTGCGTACTCAGCAAATTTCCAATGCATATATATGTATCTTAATGCCACATGAAGCCACATATCAAGTTTCATCAATATACATTCAAAAATAAACGATTTATGACATTTTAATTATTCTCCATAAGAATAACATGGCGGCTGAGTGTGCAGGTTTGCTGAAGCAAGGAACTCCAAAAATGGGGTTTTATACAAATATCAATATAACTCAAGTAGGTAAAGCCACATACCAGTACCAAATGTGAATAATTTATGTAAATAAGGGAGATAACATTTTACTTATTCTCCAAAAGAATAACATGGGACTGAGTACACAGGTTTCCTGCTACGGGAACTATCGGCCGAAAAATGGTTTTTAGTGTAAATATCAATAGACCACAACAATATGAAGTAATATACCAAGTTTCATCAGCAAAAGTATATAAATAAGCGAGATATACAATTTATCTTATTCTCCGTAAGAATAACATTGGACAACATATTGGGTTTAGCACTTTCGATATCTCTGTAACCATTTGACGTAGAGCAATGATAAAAAAACTAAATTGTGCGTCTTTCTAAGCTGATACCAATGGGAAAAACTAAAATTTGACTTTTTCAACAATTATATGTAAAAAGCTAAAAAAAAACACTTATGGGATAAAAAATCCCCCCCAAAATACCTCTTCGGATAGGTCGATCCGTCCGGTTTTCGAACTTAAAGTCATAAATGCTGCTTTACACGTTTATACCAAATTTTGTCAAAATCGGATAAATTTTACGACAGTCATCGTGCTCACGGACACACACACACACACACACATATATACATATATATATATATATTATATATATATATATATATCTTATATATATATATATATATTATATATATTATATATATATATTATATATATATATATATATATATATATATATATATATATATTATATATATAACGTTTTTGAACGAATGGTGTTTTTGGCATCTGGGGACCTCAAAATGAAAAGTTATCATGGTCATGGGCCTAGGTCTTGCCATGCCGACTACGGTAATAGCTTCTTCCCTATATGGGAAATTCGCTCAAATGGATCCCTATTTCCCTTGGTCACGCCATTACTTGAGAATTAGTGGACCAAATTGAATAATTATTTCTTGTTGAGTTTGTTGATGTCAGGACAAGGTTCTTATAAAAGACAATTTTTAATCCGACCTAAGAGCTCTGCCCCACAGGCCTTCAAAGTTCCTATTGATTTGATCTAAGTTAGTTATACCAAGCAGCTGAAAACATACTTGAAAGGCATACACATATGTTGATTACAGAAATAAAAAGCTACTTGAATGGAAACTCTCATTTTGGAAATAAAAAGAGTACTTGAATGGCAACTCAAACTCTTTTTTTTATATTCAAGTGAGCATAGCGCATGAGCTAATCCGGGAAGCGAGTGAGCGGAGCGAACATGCTTATCTTGAAAATGAACGAGTATTTGAAATAAAACAAATCCAATGACATTAGGACAGGACTGTTGGGCCAGCTAGTTATATATATTAATGATTACAAACGCTGTGTAGCATTTAAGTATCCAAAAACATTATGATCACATCCTTTTTAAGTAACGGTGTATTATAATCCCACTTATGTTTTATATTATTGACTATCCAGGGTTTAAGCTGCGGTTGCATTTGTCGCAAAATGCGACATGCACCACGAAAATGCGACAATATTTGGGCAGGCTGTGGGATGTTGTAGAGGCTTAACGTTGCGTTGGTTGCACTAAGTCACTTTACCGATCGCCTCTGAGCGAGTGGTAGAGGAGACGAGCCTACATTACATAAACAGTGTCTGTCGATTTCAACTGCGTACCTTGTAAACAGAACGGGCGAGTTACTGAGAACGGGCGAGTTACTGATATGACAGTTGTAGTGACAGTAGCTAACCCCCTAGCAGACGTTTGGCGCGCACTCTGTAGTAGCCGAGTCTAGCCGAGCGAATCGGCGAATGCGAGAATGTCGAGGGCTAGTTCGCCACCGAAGGGATGATTGCGCTCGCCTCGCAATCACACCGATTCTTGTCGGTTTTTGTGACCGAGTCAAAGGAGACGAGCGGCAGGTCCTCCATACTTAGTGCCGCTCGCGGTCTCGACTCGCTGCAGAATGTGGGCGGTTACACGAGCACGAGTCGCTCGAAATCGCAATGATCGGGCCAAAGTGTTGAGGTACCTTAGCGAAAACAGACAACTCAAAATCGCTGATGCGCAAATGCGATCGCGATATACTTTGAGGTTATGTTTCAGGTAATGTTCGGGGTGTGTGAGTTTTAGTTGTTCTGGTGCCATATTAGGCCTATTCTATTAGAATGTTTAGTATATTTCCATTACCGACTTTAATGGTTAAAATGGATAAGTTTCCAAGAAAAGTAGACTCTGCTGAATTATATATTATAAAAATGTTAAACCTTAAAAACAAATACAAGCAAAAACAACTTAAGACAAACAAATAGTATAATGACACGCGATAAAAATGCGAAAAGGAAAATATTTTTGCTACAAGTCTCTAAGAGCTTGTAGCATTTTTGCTCAAAGAATTTTTATCCCAGCTGAATCCCTGTGACTATCTCAAGTTTAAGTTATGCAAAATTTCTTTGCAGTACAAAATAATACGGGGACTTCTGCTTGAAACAATAATTATTTGTGTATTAAGGGAGTAAAGTACAACTTTGTTCCCAAAGGGAAATTGTTGGCGCCCGACGCCGTAGGCCAGGGCGATAAATTTACACACAACATTTTTCCCAAACCTCAAAAGCCACAAGTATTGATAAGTATTCACATTCACAATCGCTTTCCATTTTGGTTGCGTAATGCGTAATAACTAAACTCGGAACGTTAATTGCAGCTGGAGCAAAATATCAATCAGCTGATCCGATTCCCTTATAGCTGAAGCATTAATGATTGCAGCGAAATGTCAGCTGATTCTGTTCCGGGAGACAAAGTAGCACTATACTCCTCCAATACAAGGAGTAAAATTTGACTTTACTAAGTAGGTGGGGGGAAACAAAATTTATTATACAAGATAGGAACGACGTTTCCTTCCATTTTTAAAATGTATTAGTTCACACATACGCCAAAAGTAAGGGAAAACTTAGTAAACAAATTTCTGAATCAGCCTGGAAGGACAAGTCCTGCACAGTCCATTAAGATATATATAATTCCAATTTCAGGTAAATAGTTCAACTAAATTTGATCAAAATGTTAAACAGGAGCATCTCTTTTACTTGTTAAACATTAAAAGTAATTTTTCACAGAGAAAAACATGTTTTCTGGAAATCTCTGTAGGACAGGAGCTTCAATTTCAGATCAAAACTGTTTAAATCGGTCCTTTAGTTTTTGTTAGTGTATTTACAAAAGGAATGTTGTTGATATTTGAACATGTGCTCTTATGAGAGCTAAAATGAAAATAAATTTATCATTAGAAACAACGGTACTTTGGTATTATACGGATGCCACTATTTTTTGAGGTTAAATTTTTACCGGATACAAAGGATAACTACATAATTCGAAAAAACATACTTTTATTGACTTACTGTAAAAATTTTACATCATTCTGATGAGCGGTCTTTGTGTTGTGCCTCCCAAAAGGCAGCGATGTCCGCTAGGATCGTGTTGAATGCGTCGCCGCCGCTAGCAGCCACACCCGATCGCCACATGTACTCCGCCTAATAAACAGCGCGCTGCGGCAGTTATGTTAGGATGGGTTATCATAAAAATACGTACGGTTTCCTCTTCATTTCGAGGTAAATCCCACACCAAAAAAACGTCACTCATTATGAAAACAAATGTAACGTAGTGCACGGCAATAAATCACTCATGACACTGACCCAGATACAGGCGGTGACAGGTGATGCGCGCGCTCCGGTCAACGACCTGACCTTGGCCTATTTGGAGGGGGTTTGGCGGCCGGAAGTATGACTCATCAGGTATCGTTTGATTTGTAACGAAACAAGGAAAGTCCTACAATCATTTGTATGATAACCCATCCTAACATAACTGCCGCAGCGCGCTGTATAAGGGTGGCATCCGTATAATACCAAAGTACCGAAACAACACATCTAAACTAAACTAAATAAAATAAACTAAATATTGATGACATTAGTGTATGTCAAAACCTATTATAAGTTATATAGGTTAAGCTATTATAACCTATATAAGTATTATATTTAATAGATTTTGCTAGTAATGTACCGTAAGAGATTTACTGAAAGTTGAACAATATTTGTTATGGGAATAATAAACGCAAACATTGTGCGTTAAAAACACCTAAAAAAAAGAAATGTAATTATGACAAACTGCAGGCCAAAACCTTTAATTTAATACTAAAACAGTTAAAATTAGCACAGTAGTTTTTGCTAATAGATTTACGTAAAGAATTTTAAAAAAAAAATGTTAATCGGGCTGTTTCGGGAGCTAAAAGTATTTGGTATTGAGAAAAATCTATACTTATATTGTAATGGTTGTGCATTTGCGTGTATGTCCCAGGGGATTTTGAAAACGCCAACTCAAAACTGCTCCGGACCATAATGTTGTAGATGATCAACAAATTGCAGATAGGTACTTTTTTGTTTTTCCTCAAGACCTCAGGACTCTGCCCCAGTGGCATAAAAAGCCGCCATGTTATTCTTATTGAGAAAATGTTTTGTTCTAACGGCTCCTCAAACTTGCTCAAACCGTAACACATTGTTGGAGGGACTAAAAGACTGGATAGGCCTATTCTTATCAGTGCTTAGTGTGATTTCCATAAATCCCTTACAATGGTTGTTCCCGGCAAAACATGTTTAAGATGGAAAACATGATTAGTGGAATCAACATTTGTTAGCTGGACAAATTATAAGACAATATCTTTTGAGATCGAATTATAACTGAAATCTAAAAAACCGAAACCAGGGTAGACTTTCATAAGTGGAACGATATAAAAAACCGAATGAAATTGTTCCATAGGGTATAGCGATTATTTAGGTTATTCGGTTATGGTTATTTAGTTTCAGTTAGGCCTACCGTAAAACAGGCTTGACCCGGACACTTTTTTACTATTTTTAGGTTATAGTGCCTTCCCATTAACATGTCACCATAAAAACCAGACCATTTTAAAGTGTGTGTACTATTTACAATATCCATTTACCTTTAGCCTAACTTATATATTATTATGTTGGATGTTATTATAACAAAAATAAATACCCTTGTAGCAGCCAACCTGCATACTAAGAGAATTTCCAATGCATATATATATATATATATATATATATATATGTACCTTAATACCACATAAAGCCAAATACCAAGTTTCAGCAATATACATTTTTAAATAAACGATTTATGACATTTTAATTATTCTCCATAAGAATAACATGGCGGCTGAGTATGCAGGGTTGCTGAAGCAAGTAACATAAAAAATGGGGTTTTATACAAATATCAATATAACTCAAGAAGGTAAAGCCACATACCAAATTTTATTAATTTATGTTCATAATTAAGGGAGATAACACGTTACTTATCCTCCATAAGAATAACATGGAAGCTGAGTATGTAGGTTTGCTGCTACGGGAACTATCAGCCGAAAAATGTTTCTTAGTGCAAATATCAATATACCACAACGATATGAAGCAATATACCAAGTTTCATCAGGAAAGTTAATAAATAAGCGAGAAATACAATTTTTCTTATTCTCCATAAGAATAAAATCGGATAACGTACTGTCTTTAGCACTTTCAATATCTCTGTAACCATTAGACGTAGAGCAATGATAAAAACACCAAATTGTGCGTATTTTTAAGCAGATTCAAATGGGAAAAACTAAAATTTGACTTTTTCAATGATTATTTGTAAAAAACTAAAAAAACTTATTTTTAGGTTCCAACCCCCCCCCCCCAAAAAAAATACCCCTTCGGATAGGTCGATCTGTCTGGTTTTTGAACTTAAAGTCATAAATGCTGCTTTAAACAATTATACCAAATTTTGTCAAAAATCGTACTATTTCTACGAGAGTTATCGTGCTCATGGACAAATATATATAGGTATTTACAGTTTTGAACGAATGGTGTTTTTTGGCATCTGGGGACCTCAAAATGAAAAGTTAATCATGGTCCTGGGCCTAGGTCTTACCATGCCGACTACAGTAATAGCTTCTTCCCTATAGGAGAAATTCGCTAATCCCTAAAGGGTAAATTCGCAAAAAATAAATAAAAGTGTCCGGCCAAAAAATCAACAACTTATAAAATATAGACAAAACAGCTAGGATAAACCGAAAAATACCTGAAACTCATTCCATTGTAATATTAAAATAAAATTACAGCCACAGTATAGTCCCGACACAGACTTGCTTGCTACGTTGAGAAATACACTCGCTATTGGCTAAATACAACGGCTAATTCATTTACTTCAGAACTTGCCATTAAATTAAAACATGTTGGCAATATTGGCAAAATATGTACGTACCACTAACTGCTTAAAGTACGTTGTATTCAGCTGTTCAATTGTTAATCATCAGAAGTTCACCTTTCTGATCCCATTCATGGCCACGACGCCTCTACCTTCCACAAAAAAAACCCTCAAGTGCGAGGCCTTCGTAAGCGCGAGGCCTTTGTGCGTCTGCACCTGTCGCACCACCCTAAAGACGGCACTGGGTGCTTATCACGGGTAGACTTTCATAAGCGGAACAATATAAATAACCAAATGAAATTGTTTGATACAGTATATGGATTAGTTTGATATTTTTATCGATTGTAAAATATTTTATCGTTTGTATCTTGGTTATTACACATCATGTTTGGTTTGTTTTTCAACTAACATTTGCTATCCAGACAAATTCCAAGATACCTAAACTGAAACATAACATAACCGAAACCTAAAGAACCGAATAGGCCTAACCTACATAGCCCCCTAATCGAAATACCGTATCGAACAATTTCATTCGGTTGTCATATCGTTCCGCTTATGAAAGTCTACCCCTTATCACGTTAAGTAGATACCTTGAGTTAGGTAAGGCTTATTAACGGTTTGGTCTGTTGGATTCATTGTAGTATGTTTGGCCATTCCAAGTAGGCTTACAGTTTGCCTCAGCGAACTTAAGTTTCTCACGGAAAACAAGTGGACATTTAGTAACTCGCAAATATAAATATAAGCTAGGACTATCACAACAAAAGCGATGGCCTACCTAAATTAGCCTAATGAAAGGTAAATACTCAAAGGATACTGTTTGTTATGGTGATTAAAACTTTGTAGACAATATTTCAAGTTTATTAATAACATAAAAAGTTAGTTTTTAGTCCCACCTTGTGTTATAATCATCCATGTTATGGCTACAACTACAGGCTAATATACAAAACCTGAGTATTATTCGAACACAAACTATCTGCAAAAGAACACAGGTACAAAACCACCAAGATTTATGGTTGTTTTTTAGTAGTGCTGAATAATGTTGGCATTCTCGCTGATGACACTTTTTATCGTAGTATTAAATCCAACTTGAACCACAGTGCTTCACATAAGTTATGTGTATGGAAGTCACAAGGTAACATCCTTAACTTACAGAAGGTTTACATTTGATTATTGCTACAACATTAATGAAATTATTATGGGTGCAGTTTCTTATCTGGGCTCCTCTAACCTCAAACATCAAACGGCGATTGCGAACAAAACAAAATGACAGCAGCTGAGCTGATGTATTTTGACAGTTCTCCAACAACACGGTACCACAAAGCTCAAAATATGTACTGAAAGAATGTTCAATAAAAAAACTGATAATTATTAAAATGTAATAATAATTCGCCAATTATAGTTTATTTAAAGCATTAAACCGTAAAAACGTTATCCTAAAAATTTCATGACAATCCATCAAACCGTTAAAATGTAGATAGCGTCACACTACTTCGAATTCCAAACTGAGTATAAGGATTTCGTTTCTCTCAATCCAATTAAATTATTTTACTATACAATTCATCTCTGGCAGAACTTTTCCACCTCTTCGATAGAAGCCCCTTTATACAATGACCGAACTGTTCTGTGGCCATTGTAATTTGCCTTTACCCCACAGATATCTCCCCAATTATTCTCTAATATTGCTTTTTAACTGATATTTGTAAGTTTTAACTGAACTTTAACTATCACTTCTATCGATTTGAAATACTTGAAGAAATAGCGTATAATTAAATAAGAAGAAGAAATTTAAATTAAAGCCTGACACTGTTTGAAAGCCTGAATCCTGCCCATTTGAACACGATATTCAATTATAAAAATTTTAGGTTAAACGATAAAAGGACAAAATTAATACCTACATCACAATTTTTTTAATATTTTGAAATATTCAAAATCAGTAGTGAATTGAGGTGTTAAATAAGGTTCTCAAATGTTCTACTCTCTTAAAAATAAAAATACTCGCAGGCTTTATTGCCAAAATAATGTCTATGTAAAAAAAAATTTCAAAGTTTAGATATAACTCACTTATGTGTGAGTGATAAGTAACTCACTTATGTGTGAGTGATAAGTAACTCACTTATCGCTTACACGGGTACATACTGCGGCACGGGTGCGACTCCTCACCTGACACGACACAACGTAAAGGTGAGAGGCGTTGCCCTTTGGCCTTTGGGAACTTTGGTACATTTTTACCACAGCTAATAAACAATAGACCAAGGACAGAAGGATGGACGTTCGGGGGTTGGGAAACCCTCGCAACTTAATCGTAAAGTTTTTTTCATTAACAGTGGTAAAAATGTATCACAGTACATTCCAATGTACGAAATATGCATTATTTAGTGAACTACTCCTTTTCCAGTGTAGTTTAAATTAAGTATAGAAGTGTTAAATGCACCTCTACTCAAATTTAAATGGATTTTCACAGTTATACTTTTGGTATGAGAAGATAATCTGATAATCGGTAGTCCCAACCGGGCCTGGTTACAATTAATTAGGATTAGTGGGGTTCTACACTGTAGGTTGATAAATCTACTATAGCAAGTATTAAATCTTTCAAGAGTATTAATTTATTTATTCATTTATAAAGTGACAAAATACACCATATAAAAGGAATTACCTGAATGGTTGGTAACATGTCATGGTTATAGAACAATTATTTCTTAACACTAACAAGTACATAGAGAAAAAAATCACATGAGATGGTTAAAGATCAGATGGTCAGTATGGCACCCAATTTGTGAGGTTTGTAAAGATCATTAAAATAGGTCATGTTTTAAATGTATTGTGTGACATGGATTGGTTGTTCATTTTATATTACCTGTTGTGCTTGAATTCAACTAATTTAATCATAATAATTTCAAGTATGCATAACACGCTATAACAGTGTGACATTTTGTGCACTTTTACTCACAGTTTGAGAGTTGTATTCCGGCAATGTTCGCACTTTGTATTCAAAGTAATCTTCACCGTAATCATATCGCACTTCGTCAGACATCTCTTTCCACATCATTTTAGCCTCTTCTAGCATAGTTTTATCATCAAACCAGCTTCCTAAGACAAAAACTTAGTTAATTATTACCTGTTCATAGTCATTTTATGTATTGCACATGACATAGTGAAAAAAGCAAACATGATACAATTTTGTAACTAATTTTAATCAGAGTAATTTCATTTAAACGTTACTCTATTTTGCAATGTCACCAAAGCAGTGAGGCACGACTTTCTGTTTTGAGAAACTTGTGCTCTTCTGCTGCCAGTGACTTGAGCCAGAATCACTGGTGAACAGTTTTGACAATAAAAACATTTGAATTGCCAATAATTCTGTTTCTATTAACTCACCCTTTGGAGAAACACATAAAAATATATTGATGTGAGAATTATTTGCAATTTAATATATTTCCTTGATTTAAATGAAAATCCCAAGTAAATAATCTGCTGTAGAATTGAAAATATTCTGCATATTTGTGTTTATTCTTCAAATATAATTGTGTAATTTCTTCTACAATATTGAATGTTGCATTCTTGTGTAACATTCTTACTTGTGTAGTAATTTTATTTCCAACATCAATACTATAATTCGCATTTGTCTGTGGCTCCGTGCGTCCGTCCATCCGCTCCGTGCATCCGTCCACCCGCGGCTGTTTCTCGAGCTGTAATGGCTCCCAAGCTACAAAAAGATATTTTAGGGGTAATTTAGGTCGGGGAAGCTGCACGTGTTGTTTGTTTTATTTTTAAAAGCAACCTTATTTGAGTTACGGTAGCTTAAAGTTGTATGTTTTAGGCCATTTTAGCATATTAGCGGAGCCGGGAGTATTCAGCTAAGGATTTATATTTCTACAAGCTTTGTTGTTGTTTGTAAACAGTTGATTATTTCCTGCGGTCGCGATAGCGGCCGTCAATACTAGTAATCTATAAGGCCAATTTAAATTTTTTTAAATTTCCTAAATGTAATATTTGAAACTAAACTATTGATTTTCAAACAAAAATTGTTCTATGCAATTGTAGAACAATGGGAATAAGTTCCGAAATCAGTCAGTAAGTCAGACCGAGCAGTTTTTAAGTATTTAGGATTAAAGCAGAAGTTTCTCTAGGTTCCAATGTCATTTTGGGCAGTTTTAAACAGTTTTTGAACATGAAGCACTAGAACATGGGTACCTTATTGGGCGTTTTTCCGCATTAGTTATATTAAAACAGAAAATTTCCGCACTGGCAAATTGAGCAGTCGAAGGTTAAATATACAAAAACAATTTCTCAGTCAAAACTTTAAAATGAACTAAATTACTTCTGTAATATAATCAGGTATAAAATGTAAAAATTAATATTGCTTTAGTGCATCCCATAAAACTTAAACCGTAGGTCAGAAGCTACAGCATCTAAAAGCCACTAACATCCCTATGTATAATTTCCCAGGGAGATCCAAGGACATCCCGTTACCTCAGGATTTCAGGAGAATATGTAAGATTTAATCAGAATATAATATCCCTGAGTATAATTTCCTTGGGATATTCCAGGGACATCCCTTTATCCTGGGATCTCTCCGAATTATATATGGGGACTGGTCAGGATATCCTGGGAACATTCTGTGCTGTGTGAGAATGACTTCCTGACTTCTTTGACAAGAGAAGGGACATCCCTTTATCTTGGGATCTCTCTGGGTTGGATGGGAACTGGTCAGGACATCCTGGGGACATTTCTGTGCTGTGTGGGAATGACTTCCTTACTTCCTTGACAAGAGAAGGGACATCCAAAGAGATAAAGATCCCGGGCTCTCTCCAGGTTATATGGGAACTGGTGAGGATATCCTGGGGACATTCTGTGCTGTGTGGGAATGACTTCCTTACTTCTTTGATAAGAGAAGGGACATCCCTTTATCTTGGGATCCCTCCGGGTTGGACGGGAACTGGTCAGGATATCCTGGGGACATTTCTGTGCTGTGTGGGAATGACTTCCTGACTTCTTTGACAAGAGAAGGGACATCGCTTTATCTTGGGATCCCTCCGGGTTGGATGGGAACTGGTCAGGATGTCCTGGGGACATTCTGAGCTGTGTGGGGATGACTTCCTGACTTCTTTGACAAGAGAAGGGACATCGCTTTATCTTGGGATCCCTCCAGGTTGCATGAGAACTGGTCAGGATGTCCTGGGGACATTCTGTGCTGAGTGGGGATGACTTGCTAACCTGTGCTGGCGACGCCTGGCTCCACCACCACCACGTCCACCCCCCACCGCCGCATCTCTAGCCGCAGACAGTCGCTGTACGCCTCCAGTCCAAACTTGACGGAGCAGAATGGGGACTTGGCGGGGGCTGCGATTCGACCCAGCAGACTGATAACATTGATAACCCGACCTGCAACAACGAAATGTCACAAGTGTCTAGGTAAGTTGGCAGCCTCTTTTTGCCTTACTTTACATTTACCATGTCCACAGAAACTGTTACTTACATTGCATACATAGTTTGCCATTACGACGCAGCGTGTTTTTTTTTTTATTTTTAGCATATTTATTTAAATTGACTTAAACACATATAAATGGTCCTACCTTAATTTATTTATTTTATAAAACAGTAAATTAAAAGAATTTCTTCCATATAGCTCCATATAGCATGATTTTGAAGGATACAAACAGATTTGTTTGTATAATATTGAATACTAATATTTTTTACTTACTCAGGAATTATGAATACCTGTAAAGGAAACTGAATAAACGTGCCTTTTAAAAATAGGTGTTGGATTTTGGTTTCCAGAAATACTTGATCATTAGTGAATAACAGTTCAAAAAATGCTGTAGTGTGGAGATCTCATGGTAGACCAGTGTGCCCATATTCTTATCGACTCCTCAAAACACATTCATTGGGTCATTTTACTGAGTTATACAGTGGACCAGATTCAAATCTCACTATGTGGTCATTATGAAAGCTAAATTTACATAGGAAATTCACTGGCAAGGCAACATACTGTATTGCCTTGCCAGTGAAAGTCAAAGTAAAGTCAAAGAAAACACAAGACCTTTAGTTTTCCTAATCTGCGGCAGGAAGAGCTGGGTAATCCTGACGGTGCTTATGAAATTCACGTCATTCGATTTTCTAAACACTTGGATCGGAACCCACTCAATCTCTCCAAATGCTGCCCAGGAAACGTTGTTTACGAGTGCCCAAAGTCCTGCAAGAAAAACAGTTATTTAATTTTAAAACATTAGATCTGTTATGTTATACTCCTAAGGATTAATATATTGGCTGCGGGTCGTAAGGATTGTTAACATGGAATATTAACATGGAAACACTAGCAACTTTCAAGTTAAAACATCTAAGTTGCAGCGAACGTGTTAAAAAATGGCCAGTAAAAATTAAAATCTATGCACATAAATTTTATGCACATTTTTTTATTATGTCCGACTGCCATTAGGTCTGTTTCGTATTCCCAAACATTAACCAATATTGATTTTAAATTTGGCACAAACAGCATTAATACAGAAATGTTGTGTGTTATACAATTTTTGGGAGGTGTTATAGTCTGATTATCAAAAGAAAGTGACTGGCGGAGCAACCACTTTCATAACCTCATGGAAACGTAAAACATATGGTTAGAATTTTCCAATAAACTTGATTTAAATTGTCAGTTAAACACTTTTATAGGTAATTTTTCAAATATTTTGTATCTTATTCCGATTAGTTTATATTGATAGTTATGTTTCAAAAAACACAAACTGAGACATTTTAAATTGTAATTCATGGTTTTTTAAATACAACTATCAATATAAACTCATCGAAATAAGATACAAAATATTTGAAAAATCTGCTATAAATGTGTTTAACTGAAGATTTAAATAACGTTTATTGGAATTTTCTAAGCATGTGTTTTCTGCTTCCTCGAGGTTATGAAGTAGAATGTTCGTTCGCCGCGCGGCCGCTCCGCCTGTCACTTTCTTTTGACAATCAGACTATAGGTGAATTTCATAGGAGGGAAGCATCATATGACTTCAATAGAACATGCACATTTTGATCAAAAGAATTTTCAGTATTGGGATATGATATATTGAATTGGCAGTATAGGGGTATGATGTATTAAATTCTCGGTGTAGGAGTATTATGATGTATTGGGTGATATTTAGCTACGACTAAGCTTAGATTGTTTTTTCGAAAGGCTGCCTTACTATATGAACCCAAATTAGAACCACCGGAACCACCGTCAAAGCCAACCCTCCGCTACCTTGAGGTATGTGGTCCTTGACATACTGCACGGCCTGCAGTATCTGGGACTCTGACGTTGGGTCCAGCTGGATCACGTGAAGCCTCCCGGATGATTCCTCCTTCAGCTTGGAAGCCTTCTCATCTTTGCCCGGGAATCCAGCGATCACTGTGAAGCCCTGGAGTCAAAGCTTTTTGTTTAGTATTTAAAAGGAAAACTGTATCATAATCTAGGTTCCGATAAGATATCAGGCGCTACATATAAGGGGCCATGCATAAATTACATCACGCTATATTCAGCCGTTTTTGACTCCCCCCTGTCATGTCACACTAATTAATTACTAAGTATTTGATTGTGGGTACAGTGGTACAGTATTTTATCACTCTGTAACTGACGATTTCGCAGACTTTAACTCCATTAATCATGACGCGCCTTTAACCCTCCCCTACCCCTTGTCACGATGTGCCGTACCCCCTCCCCGGGGAGAGGTGACGTAATATATGCATGGCCCCTAAGCTGGTTTTGTTGCAACCGTGTCACAACGCCTGAAATGAGTCAAGAAATTCCTCTCTCTCTGACTTCCTCTTGCTGTGTCTTATAATGTTTCTTTAACTGGATAATATTTAGACAAATTTAATATGGAGCGGTAATGTTAGAGATGAGAATGATCACAGCCCCACTCTTGATATCTGCTGTACTTTAAAGTAAGATACAGTAATGTAGGGTTTTTTCTTAATGTTCGATAATATGTTATGGTAAACATTCATGTTTACACAACTGGGAAGTTGTGGAATTGTCATTGAAAATATTGAATCTGTCATGTTACTACGGCGGTGATACAGTATTCTGGTATGATAATTTTAGAGATTTCCAATATTTAAAACAACACAATATTCTGTTCAATTCAGAATTGTTTCAACATCTTCAGACCAGAATTGTTTGTCATCACAGCAGTTGAATTTATTTGCATGGTAACTTTTAAATACAAATAAAATCCTAAATGTGTTTAAAAAACCTTATACTTTTTTTGCTCAAAAATTGAATAACTAATGTATAAATGACTAAAGTAACACCAACTTCCATGGGAAGAGTAATAATTTGAAAAAAAACTATGATCAAACTTTGTGAGCTTTAATCTTGTAAAGTAACATGGAAAACATAGTCTGTGTGAGTGGTCTGTGACAAGTAGGGTTTTCAAATCCTTCAAGGATCTATATCAAGCTAGTAGTTCCTCTAGTTTGCAATCTTAAAGCTAAATTTTCAGTAGTTGTGAAATTGTTAAATGTATGCAGAAACTAACTCATAAATTTATTTGGTTTAGGCAGAATGTTCCTGACTTATTTATATATTTACCAGGTCGTCCAACTGTCGAGCGATCGCGTAACCAATTCGAGAGTCACAGCCTGTGATGAGGACTGCTTTACCTGCTGCCGTTACCTATGGAAATTATATACTTCAGTTGTTATCAGTCAACCTAAGAAATATGGTAGGATGTGATCGATTCGATCTATTTAAGGTTTTCTACTTAACCGGAAGAGACCTCGTAAAAACAGCTGGAAGGTCACGTGATCACCAATCCAATCTGTAGTGTTGCTGGAAACACGATATTTATCGTACGAGTACCATATTTTCCTCATCAGTGTAATTATAATTAACATTGTATAATTAACTGCTTACATTCTATGATATGCTGTTATTTTATGAAACTAATATATTGTTTTGATTTATTTGTATTATTAGATTAATGGATTAAGGGTTTAAATTTTCTTTTTGCATGTCCAGTAACAATTTAAAAATAGCTGTACCATTATTATACCCTTAAGGTTGGCAAGATTTTATGGTAGTTAGTAGATTTATGCATCAGCTGGACGCCCTCATAAGACATCTTTGCTGCAAACATTACTCTTATGTAAATAAGCACACCTGGTCTGAAAGCTCTACGAACCTTGGGATGTGATTATGACCTTAGATTGTATATGGCATAAAAGCACATAGAGCAACATGAAATTAAAATTTAAAAGAATATATACTGCCTCTTCAAAAAGACAATGCAAATAATACTAGAGTTTAAATCAAAAGAATCATTCAAAATATACTTTAAATCAATAAAACTAATTTATAGGATTGAAACCCATACAGATATACCAAAATAACATAACATTACATAATTTTAAGAAATGTTATGACAATTTTAAAACACTAGGTACTCAAAGTCACTGTATCATTGACTATATTCATTCAAAGAATATTTCTATAAAGAAAACTAAATTCCACCTAGGGAAAGAAATATAAAGAAATTAAAATATTCAAAACTATTATTATTTAGTGGATTTGACACTATATTGATTTAGCTTCAATTTATTAATTAAGGTTCCGTCCTCCCTACAGGGATCTCACAGACATAATATTTTTATTTAATATGTAAATAACACAGTGATTTTCCCCCCAAAATAGTTCTTATAACAGCTGTTTATTTGAATTAAATGAACTAGAATCAAACAAACTAGTGGACTTGTTGCTCTAAATCAAGCAATCAGCTGTTCTTACTGTTTACCTGTGTATCACATGTTTTAGAATGCAACTGAATTCAAAGTACTCTCCATGTCATATTTATGGAAAAAATTGAACTTTGAGGGTTTTCTGTGCCCTTCAGCAAAACAGTATTGGAAATTGAAAACCACTTTGCACAACTACGAATCTGGGCCATTTTTTACACCTTAATCGTCAAAATCGGTCCAGGAATTATGGAGGTGTTCTGTTCACAAAAATCGCATAGCATATTATATATATATATATATAAGAAGAAGATAGATGTATCATAAACTCAAAAAATTTTGCTTCCATAGGAATAACATGGGAAATTTTAGGGCCAGTGGGACGGAGACCAAACTCCCAGGGGAAGAAAATTTCTTTTGAATCATCCTAGAGGAAAGTCTTTTTTTATTTGACCCCTCATGTGCCAAAATTGATCATGAAACAAAAACTTAGTTTTTAGCATATTGTATGTTGACAATGTCTCCTACACAATTGTGTCTAATGGCGATAAATGATTCTTATTCTTAGCTTTGAATATACAGTATTATGAATCGTACAAATCACGTTTAAAAACTGGACGAGTTTTATTCAAATAATTATTTGCACAAAAATATGTTATTAAAGAGCTTGAAAAAATAAATTTAAAGTTCAGATGAGATAACAAACAGAAAAATGTTCATACTATTTTATATTTACTTATTTTTCATAAATTTTTGTTAACTCGTTTTTATTGAATCAGGTTATAAATTGGCTTGTCAAAACAATTGTATTTCCCATTCAACGTAACCTTAATTCTTTTTTTATTAAATTCCACTTACCTTTAAATTGTGGTAAAATATGGTAGACCCGACACTAATCACAAGAAACCAGAAAAACAGAGCGAACATAGACACTTGGGATATGTACAGGGTGTTCAGCACGGTGGATAAAATAACAGCGGCGGCGTGGGAAAACACTACGGGGAGGAAACAACGGTCGACGAGGTCCCATGGTAGTTCCTCGGGCTTTTTTTGAACTGGAATTTTGGATTTTCCTTCGGGTTTCATTTTGGTTCGGATGCAGCCCAGGCAGGGCTGAAAAGGCTGGGGCAGGGTGCCAAAGAGCCGGCCCACATTGGGCTATTTCAAGTGGACCGGCCCACAGCCTGTCACTGAATTAGACTCTCATTGACTGCACACTACACTTGCTGGCACTACACAATCGCCTACTGTTTGAATTAATCCTTGCATAATGCATAGTTAATCTTCTGTGAATTAGTGATTGTCTAATTAGCTGCTTGAGTCTTCTGGTTGGCCAGAGTTTTTTAAAGTTGAAAAGTTGTTTATTTTAAGTTACAAATTTGAATTTTGAAACTTCTGTTGCAGTCAAATAAGCAAATTAATATCTGATTTGAAAATTTACTTTTTTATAGGTAGAAAACAATATTATTTACGTCTTTAAGCATTAATAAATACAATTTATAAACTCAAAATCTCTAGGGATCAAAATATAATAAGTGAAACTTTAATTAGATTCCATTTAATAATTTGTTGTGCTGATAAAAGTTTATCATCTATAGAACAAAAATAAACTGCAGATATATCTTTCAGATAAAAATCCAACTTATATTAGTAATGAAAATATCCAGTTAATAATCTGAAACTCAAGAAAACAACAAAAAAAAACAATATTTTAATGTGGACTATTTTAAGAAAATAAAAATGTGTAAGCAAATATGTTGCTTTGGATATTTGACAATACACATTTTCAGACTTTTTCTTTCAAATGCATACTTGTCCTAAAAAATAAAGTATAACCAATTATTATTTGTAATCCATTTTGTATTCAATGTACATTTTTTCACTTTCTCCTCCTGAAAGTGAAAAAAATGTACATTGAATACAAAATGGATTACAAACTAAACAATACTTAGTTTAAGATTTAACAATACTTACTGTTATCAGCAAAATGTTTGAATTTGAGTTATCGTTGGAAATGTTTATTATGGTCGTTCCAGAACTCAAAAAAGTGTTTTTTGAGGTGATGTCTGTCTTTATGGATGTCTAAAGACCAAGGGACCATGCCAATGAACAATTTGATATATAGGTACTCATTCACAGTATCTCCAGTTATTCTTACATTTTTTATTTTAAAGGGCAATTATCCCCCAAAAACAGCTAATAGACTATAATAAAAACAAACTTCTCAAAATTTACTATAACGATTTTAATTACAATTGATTAGTTTATACCATAGTGCTTTAGGCTTCTGTGAAAATACCCGAATTTCTGGGAAAATTTGGGTTCATAAATTATAGTGCTTAAAAGGTTCCAAAATTAAAAGATAAAAAACTTGTAAATTCTCTTATTTACTGATCAATTTCATTAAAATTTGTTATGTAAATGTTAAGAATATTCTGAATATGTTGCCACCTAACCCCTGCAGAGAGGGGGGATTTCCTCTCTTCAAATCACTGTGCAGCAAATGGAGATCTTTCAGTATGCAGATGGTACTAAGCTGCTTTGTACAGGGCCCCTGTAGCACACACTAGACTGGGAGGTGACTGGTTACCACTGGGTGTCTGGTTCCATGAAAATGGGCTGGTTATGAATGAGAATAAGACACAGTTTGTAAAATTTACTTCTAATAATAATACTCCCCGCCGCAGCAAACCTGCATACTCAGCGAATTTCTAATGCATTTATATGTTTCTCACCACCACATAAAGCCACTTACCAAGTTTTATAAAAATACATTTATAAATAAGTGATACATAGCATTTTTATTCTCCATAAAAATAACATTATGGCTGAGTATGCAGGTTTGCTGCTACGAGGATAATCAACGAAAAATCAGTGTTTTGTGTGAATATCAATATACCGGTACCAGGCGAAGCCACATACCAAGTTTCATCAATATACATTCATAAATAATCGAGATATCAAATTTTAATTTATTCTCCATAAGGATAACATTGAGACAACACACTGTGTTTAGCACTTTGAATATCTCCGTAACTGTTGGACGTAGAATCACTGTAAAAATACACACACAATTTGGTGTTTTGATCATTGCTCTACGTCAATTTGTTATTGAAAGTGCTAAACAATGTTAGCACTAACATTAATTGTACGTTGTCAATGTTATTCTTATATATCTCACTAAAAAAATCAATTTTATATCTCACTTCCTAAAACGTATACTGACAAAACTTGGTATATGGTTTCATCTGGTTGTGGTCTATTGTAATTAGCACAAAAATACAAATGTTTAGCGTTAAACGATTCCTATAGCAGCAAACCTGCATCCCCCAGGTCATTCTTATGGGCCCATGTTATTCTTATGGAGAATAATTTAAATGGAGTTTTGCAGTCTTTTCTGTAGTGACTTTGTGCAAAGTAGTTGGTTATATTATTTCAGTTTCAGTTACTCCAGACATTGGGGCTAATGATTCCAGTGAAATAATTAAGGTCAACCAAGATTAAACAAATTGAACAGAGCATGAAATAAGTAAGATATTTAGCCAAGAGAATCTTATATGTAGAAGCGTTAAATGCCTGACGAAAGGATATTATATTTTACTTAGCGTTTAAATGGCTGATTCAATTCTAACATTTCATATTGACCAGTCGACTGAGGCAGTTTAAAATTTTCAAAATTAAATGTATTTTGTCTAACGATATCAAGACAAGAAAAATTCAAGTTCGTTCCGTTTGTGTCTACAAGGTTAAATCAAATGACAAATCCAGACTGCAGACAGAGCTTGCAATAGGACAACTGCTAATACTGCAAGAGGCAGAATCAAAAGCCGATCATATTGGCCCTTGGTGCTCAAGAGGGTTAAATGGTAGAAACTTGATAAATTATTTGTCAGTACGTTAAAGACAGTACAGCAAAGTAACAGAAACAGAAAATCCCTGCTGCGGATATATCAAACCAAATGTAATGCTTTAAAGGCCAATACAGTGAAGCCCAATTTCTAATATGTTAAAGAATTTGTCTAAACAAATTTGTAATCATAACGAACAAACGTATATGCTACATCCATGGGTTACTGTCACGCCATCACGTTGTAATTTAGTACCTCCATTCCAGGTACTGGGTTCCATTTCATTGGGTTTTGAAATTAGTGATAAATATTGATGCTCACAAAAAATATGTAACAGAAATGCAATAGCCAATCAAAAGGAACAACAAAAAAACACTTAAATCATTACAAAATATAAAATTTAATATACAAAAAGCGACTAAACAAAGTTTACTATTAAAACTCAAGTTGGGAATTAACCCTTAGCGGTCGGAAGGCCTCTACGTGTGGCCACAAGATCCGTAACGGGACAAGGTGTAATATATATACGAAGTGACGCGCCTACAGCTCGGAAGGGCCACTCGTAGTGGCCCCGCGTCACTGCGTAGTTGGCCGCCATTACTACTTCGCTTGTTTACGTCTTACGCTCGGATTAAATACCCTATGGCGAGCCTTTTAACTCCAAAACACAGATGTTTAACCTAACATTTGACTGTAAAGTCGGTCATCATTAGGATTCAATTATTTACACTCGTATTTAATAACTACTTTATTACTCAAATATTAAAACGTTTATAACAATTAAATTATTAATACTCTTAAATAAAATAAAAAAGCAAAGTATCTTTTACGGTTAAAAATCACATTACTTGAGTTGATTTAGACGATTTTGTATTTTTTCAGTGTGTGATATCGATGAAAACAGTCTCCTGGGTGTAAGCCAGGTTTATTCTCACAGATCTTGCAGTAAAATCTGGTTCGTTTACGTTGTCCAGCTGCTCTATTTGTACAAACAGCACAGTCCTTCTTTGAAGTTCCCTCCAGCTCATAAATGAAGTGTGTTTTTCCATCCAGGCGGTCTCCTTCAGTGATGTTTGATGGGCGTCCACGTTTCCTGCTTGTGTTCCTTACATCACCCACAAGCTGATTCACAAGTTGTTTACGATACATCTTTTGACGCACAGCTGGTCTGCCAGGGTCTCGGTTGGTGTTGTAAATTATGAATCCATTCACAACAGCAACTTCAATTAGCCAAAAAAATATTTTACGCCACCATTTTATTGATTTTCTGGCGAATGAATAAGTAGCTATGTAATGGTCTGCTACGTCTACGCCACCCATGTTTTCGTTATATCTGCAAACAGCTGAAGGTTTCTGAACAACTTCTTGAACTCCACCCCTAACGAATCTCTTTACTTCTTCCACCGAGTTGTCATACAAAGAAGTTATCATTAATACTTCCCTTTTATCTTTCCATTGTATTACAGATAGATGGTCACCTTTTCTACATGCGTTGACGACACCTTTTTTCAATTTTTTCTTTTTCTTAACTGCTAGAGGTAGCCCTTTTCGTGCCCTATTTACCGTTTCAGTTAAGTGAACTTTTTTTTCATACAGAACCTCGGCTAATTGTGGGCTAGAGTAAAACCGGTCTGTAAATACGTGCAACCCTTCAACACTTCCTATAGCTTGTCCAACTCTGACAACAAGAGTCAACACAACTCAAGTTGTTGTAAGTAAATCAGGCCTAAGAAGTAGGTTGTTTGTTGATTGCCCTAGATATGGTTTTATTGCACACACATAACCGTTACTCGAGTCAGACAGAACGTAGACCTTAATGTGCCACTTTTGAGGCTTTTCCTTATTATAACATTTAAATAATACTTTCCCTTTAAACCCTACAGTGCTCTCATCTACGCTAACTTTGCTGCCTGGACAGTAATATTCTCTAAACTTCGTGTCAAGATATTTAACAACATGTTTCACTTTAGCAGAGCGAGAGATTGCACCTAATACTGGTCTGGTTGGAGGTGTAGAAAGGTGCAAATTCCAAAAAATTTGTAAAAATCTCTCTTTGGAAAATATGTCTTTAAAAAAAGGCTGGTTTTCCAACCAATCGTTTGAAAAATAGTCGTCGATATCAGGCTTTGGGTGCATGCCCATATTAATTATGACCCCCAGAAATGCCTTAAACTCTACTAAAGTAATATCCTTCCATGTCCACCACATGGATTTTTTTGGTAAGGGTCTCAATTGATTTATTTTAGCTTGAGCATATCTGTTACTTTCATTAACAATTTCTTCTAATAATTCATCAGTGAAAAATAATTGGAAATACTCAATTTCTGAGTTTCGATCAAAATTTGGTGGTTGTTTGAATCCACTCGAAGCTTTATATTGAAATTCACGGAAACTTACATCATCATCCTCCCACTTTCGCCAAAAGTCAGCTGCAGCAGCTTCTTCAACATCAGCTGCAGCAGCTTCTTCAACATCAGCTGCAGCAGCTTCTTCAACATCAGCTGCAGCAGCTTCTTCAACATCAGCTACAGCAGCTTCTTCAACATCAGCTACACCCTCGTTAGCATCGCTAATATTGTCTTCTAGTTCACTATCACTGTCTAGTTCATTATCACTTAATTCAAAATCCACATCACTGTCATGTTGACTGTCAATATCATTAGAAATACATCCAATATTTTCGTCACCACCCTCAACCCCTACTTGCTCATCCTCCTCTTCAACTTCAAACTCAAACAACATGGAAAGATCGTCATCTTCGTCGACTTGTAATAAATCCCGTATAGTATCCGATGTTAGGTCACTATTTCCGGCCATTTTTAAATGATAAATATCAATTTATTAAAAATTAAAAGCCTTTTAAAGGGACTGTTGCACAACACATGCTGATAACACAACAATGACTAACGTAATAATATTGTGATAAGGTAACAATACACTGTCTTGTTGTTGTCTCCAGATAGTTCCGAATATTGCCGAGAGAGCGCAGCACCTCCCAAGCAGAGATAATCGAAAACAAAATTACAATGTTAAATAATATGAAGAGAAACAGGGGGCCACTACGGGGTGGACAGCCGAGCTGAACTGGAAACGCGTAGAGGGCCACTACGCGTGGCCGGCCCGAGCTGTGGGGCTACCTTCAGCGCTGACAATGTCGCGTCATTAGACAGAATGAGAGGGCCACTAAGTGTGGCCTTCCCGATCTGTAGGGAAGGAAAAGAGAACGATAAATACGACCGCTAAGGGTTAATAAATATATCACAATATAATAACATAACAGCCTTTTTAATGCAATTCTTTTATTTTCTTAGATTTTTCTTTTTCTTTGATTTTACAATCTATTTCCATGAAAACCTGTTTTCCTTTCCCTACTCAACCCAATTTTCAAATTTATCCTCGTTTATAATATTATTTCTCCCCCACTGTCCTTTTTCGTTACATGTTAAGGTTTTTCAAAAACTCCTTTTCAATTTGTATGATACTATATGCTCTTTTACTTTCAGAAAGACAGTTTTTGGTCTGATTGCCCCCTCTTAGATTTTCTTTGTTTTCTTTGAATTCTTTTTCTGGAGTCTCTTTTTGGTGAATTCTTTGTGATTCTTGGGTACATAAACTTTGCCCAATAAAAATGTTTTACCTTTATTGGAAACAGGGCCTTGTTTGGTTGAGGACTTTAAATGATTTTTAGGCCCTACTTTAGTCTGTTCAAAGATTCTCCCAGAATCTTTTCCTTTTTTGGTAGGAGAGGATTTAAAATTACTGTTTTCATTGAAGCCACATTTTTTTCCATTGCTTTTAAGATTTCTTCTTAAATTGCGGGTTTTGTTTAAATTTGACATTTTAGGGACATTCTTTGCCTGACTACAAATCATTTTACTGTGTACAGCTTCTGGTTCCTTTTTGTTGTCTTTGTTCGTATCCATCCCGGCACAATCTATTTCATAGGGTAATACATCACTATCAGTATGTGATAAACTTGTGACAATTAGTTTTTGTTGTTTCTTTGCTAATTTCATAGCAGCTCTCTTAAGCCTTCTTTCTCCTTGTCTTTTCTTTTTTACTAGTCTCGATTTGAGTCCTTTTCTGCGTAGTTTATTTTCTCGTGACGGTATTCCTGTAAACAAGACACAATTATGAATGAAGTGGTGATGAGTGAACCTTGGTTAGGTTAGTTTAATTAGGTGTTCAACACTCAGATCTCATTAGACATTCAAAATAAGTCTGCAGATAATCATCTACAAACAGCTCCTGACCAAAAAAAAACATCTTTACTGCCAGTCACAATGGGCACTCAGTGAGTTGGTCTCATGGCAACATCATTAGTCCGCAGGCAGTCAGTAATGAAAGGTCATGAAACAAATTTAATCTGCCAGCTGGGATCAAAACCTGTTTCTAAATGGCTCACTTGAGATGTCAGTGCTACACCCCTGAGATATCTGAAGCTGTGAACATTGTGCCAATACAATCAAGCTGGCATAACAAGGAGTTGACTTGATAACCAGCTAGTAAACAAAGGGTTGAGGGAAAGTTACTCTCTCCACTGTTCATACACTGTTTATTTAGAAAGCCAACCTGGAAACCATCGATAAAACATAATCGTGTTTAATCAGCTGTGATAAAATCTTGCAATAAAAACTAAATCAAATCACTTTGTCCAATGGCATAATATGGATGGGGATAACTTTCCCTGCACCCTCTTCTTTACAAGCTGTCTGACAACACAGTATCCCCAAAGAGCCAATGCAGCATCTTAGCGCACTTAAGGCTATCACTATACTGTTTGGGACAATGTCAAAGTCTGAAAAAAAAAAAAAAAGACTGAACACTTTAGATACTGACTGGTTTTGTTGGGTGCATAAGGTTTCAAACCCAAACACATTAGAAAATGACTGCACTAGTTGGGTGTGTAAAGCGTCAAAACTGACCACTTTCATTTCTGTACACATACGTCAAAAGTCGGACAGCGTAAATATGACCATATTAGAATCTGTTCAGGAGTGCAAGGCATCTCTTTGCATAATGTTTTATTTGGTGTGTAACGGTACGTCCAGAGTGCATGCCGATTCAGATTCAGTTTCCCAGCGTGTGTTTCCTAAGTCAGATAACTTGGTGGTGGCCACAGGGGGTAGAATTTCGACCACTGGGCGGTTGTTAGTTTAACTAAATAACTAATTTTCATCCTGAAAGGCATTATTTCAAAAGGAACACAGCAGTAGTCTAGTGCTTATGAGAAATATTTTTTAAGTGGACCACTGCAAAAGTCTTACAAACATGAATAAACATACAGTACCTTTCAATTCAGCAAGCTCTTCTGAAAGACCCTCAATAGTTTTTGGAAAAGGTTTTTTGGTAATGACCTGACCCGCTTCTTGTTTCTGGATTTGTTTTCCTAAAAAAGAGTAAAAAACAAGAGAAATATTAAGAGAGATAGAATTCAAAACATGGTATAAGTTATCATATAACGGCAGAGGGGTTATTCTTTTCAGTGAATACCCTAAAATTAATAAGCTCTAAGAAGCTGTGGTTTCACAGAGTCTGATTTTAAATATAACTTGAAAATGATTGGAGATCCAAGAAGCCTGCATGGGAAGTCCAGGGACAACACCCAGTGCAGACATGATTCTGCAACTGAGAATTTAATTCGTGAAACACTGCCCCACTACAGCGTTATGTACTATAGCCGTAGATACCATGAAACCAAATTAGCATAATTATGCGAGACCCAGGACTGTTAGTCTGTGTTCGCGGTCGATTTTCTGAAGACATAGCTCTTGCGCGGCTGGGGTTAAAATGCATTGAGGAGTGGGTTGTTATGTTTTCAGCAACGTGATGTTTGCGTTAAACTATACTCAGGAAAATGGAATCATTAGGAAATAAAAAAGACAAAATAAATGTAAAATAATCGTTCTTTATTGTAAAGTAGTACATAGTATGATCCAAATGTGTAAAAACGGACATGTGATGTTTCTTTGTAAGAAGAGAATAAGCCAAATTCAATTCCGCTTTCTGAATCTTGAGTTTGAAATGTTCTCTGTCACTGATATTGATCATCTATCGTCCTCGTCTTAAAAATAGAAGGTGGAGGCAACAGGGCTAGTGATGGTAAGATTTCTCATATTTCTGTAAAACTGAGACATGATTAAAGCAGTATGATGATAAGATTATGCTAGATAACACGATAAGATTATTTTGTTTGTTGAACATTGATTCTTGTCTGCTGACAGGTTGTCAACAGGCGGAGAAGTATCTAAACGTCGCTCGATAGCGGAGGGCATCCAAATGATTATAGACTCAACACAACATGCCGATTGTCAAGTAACATCTCTAGCACCTTAGCTTTTTCACTTAAAGCCGTGTAGAGAAGCTGTACGTTGCAACAAATATCACCTAGCGCAGAGGTAAAAGACGCGTAGCCTGTACTTCCCGTACCAAATCCATTCCATGATAGTGTTTGCTTAACCACTTGTTATATCCAGTGAACTCCCCACCATGCTATCCTCCACAATCGTGTTTAATCCCTGTTGAACTATTGCTGCTTGTTTCTTTCGATGGTCTGATTAACCAGTGCTGTATGAATTTTGAATCCAAATCAAAATAACGAAAGGTTCTTTAATAATAGCTTTCGTGTTTTCACCAACAAAGGCATTAAAGTAGATCACCGCTTTCCTCATCATGACTTCCACTATACACTAAACCCCGACTGAGAGTCAGCACCTATAAAGATACACTTTTAGTCCCCCACCACACACTATCCCCCACTCTCAAATTTCAAAGAAACTGTTAATGTTCTTTTACATGATTTTTTGCACCTGGCTAGTCGACGGGTCGTAGGTACAAGATTTTTCTTTTATGATTAAGCAGTAAGCAGTAGTATTAACAGGAAACTCTACCTTGGCTACGAATATCAACAGATGCTGACCAAAGGGACTCGTTCCTATTAATATCAACAGATGCTGACCAAAGGGACTCGTTCCTATTTCCAAAAATCAATCACAATTAATGAAGTAATGTTTTTAAAACGTTCCAACGTCTAAAAGCGGTTGGGTCAGAACGTTGTAGTAAGACCATACAATGCTAAGGTCAAAGTTCAGACCATCCAATACTAGGCTCTCAAACAGTTTGCCAAGAGCCGAGAGTATGACCACAGGGCGGTAGTTTGTGACATTTCTAAGATCTCCTGACTTGTTGGTAGGTACCACGAACTTGGGCTTAGGTGAAAAGGGAAGAGACCTGCAGAGAATAAACAATTCATAAAGATGCATACGGTACGATAGGTGCGATAACGGAACAACAGTGTTGATGGACGGAGGGAAGTATGAGACCCGGCCCAGCACCCTTCGACGGTCTAAATTGGCACACTTCTTCTCTATATCCCAGGGTTAACCTAACTGATGCTGTGCATTGTAACGTGTATTTGTGTTTCAAATTATAACATCTTTTTCTTTTAACTGCTGCAAATTCATAGCTTTTAGAACTAGATAACATATCAATTGACATACTATGACCAGTACCATGACTAATTGACTAGTACCATGAAATATGGAAGGCCTTCACGAAATAATTAAATCCCATTTGAATGACTTATTGATTGTAAGAATTAAATACCCCCATCAGCAAACCTGCGTACTCGGTGAATTTCCAACGTATGTGTCTTACTACCGCATAAAGCTTTCCAAGTTTCTTTCATAAATAAGCAATAGGCCTATATAAAATTGGAATTATTCTCCATAAGAATAACATGGGGGCTGGGTAGACAGGTTTGCCTGCTGCAAAAAGGAACATTAAATACTGGTATGGGGTTTCAGGTGAATATCAAAATAACTCAACTAGATGAAGCCACTTACCAAGTTTTATTAATTTATGTTCATAATTAAAGGAAACATAATATTTTACTTATTCTCCACAAGAATAACATAGGAACTGAGTGTGCATGTTTGCTGATACGGGACGGGAACCATCTTGGTAAAAATTTGTTTTTGGGCAAATAACAATTTTATTTTGGTTGGCATTTGGCTTCAAGTTTCATCAAGTTGGCAATGCCAAGTTTCTTCAGTATACAATCATAAATAAGCAAGATATACAATTGTTTTAGGTTCCACCATTGGATTCAGCTTAAAAAAAACACATAATTTGGTGTTTTGATTATTGCTCTACGTCAATTGGTTACAGAGATATTGAAAGTGCTAAACACAGTACATTGTCCAATGTTATTCTTATTTGACTTTTTAAAGCTTACCGTATAGCCTATATTAAAAAACAATTTTTTGGGGTTCAAACCCCCCCCCAAAAAAATACCCCTTCAGATAAGACAATTTGTCTGGTTTTCGAACTTAAGAGTCATAAATGTTGCTTTAAACGTTTGTACCAAATTTCATTAAAATCGGAACATTTTTACGAGAGTTATTGTGCTCACGGACATGTTATAAGTAATATAAAAGCAGATATTAGTGCAATTATGTGTCATCTTGTAAATTCCTCTTTTGTTTCTGGTATATTTCCGAGTAAATTAAAATAAGCAAAAATAATACCAATTCGTAAAAGAGATGACAAAGATAATATACTAAATTATCGACCAGTATTTGTCTTAATAATAATAATAATAATATTTATTTGCCGAAAAACAATTATAAATTGTGTAGGCTTTTACAAAAAATATCTTAAGTCTAAAAAATATTGCAGCTTAAATTTTCTACTTTTTCATGTTATCTTATTTTTTTAAATTTTTTGGTTCTTCTTTAAAAAATTCATCCAATGAAAATATTGTTCATTATAATTTTACTTTATTTTTCTTAATTCTGTTCTTACAATTACTTCAATTTGTGAATTTTTTTAATTTGATTTATGACTCTTCCCATCATGTATTGGAGTGAATTTTCATATGTAGTGGTTCTGTGGATTTTATGTTGAACGATGAATTGTTTTCTAGTATGATAATGTTGTAATTCTTTTATTTCGCTTCGTTCATTTACATATAATTTCAAAATTTCTATAATATAAAGTCCAAAAATTGTTATAATTTGAGTCTTTTCAAAGAGTTTCCGACTTGGCTCATCGTGTTTGGCATGCATAATAATTCTTATTGCTCGTTTTTGTAATTTAAAAATTTTCTTTTGGTTCTCCTTAGATGTGCCGAACCATACAGGGGGAGGCAGTATAGTAATATACTTTGAAAATAAGAGTAATAAACAATTTTTAGGTTTTCTAAATTGAAGCAATTTGCTAATACTCTCAGATTAATATCTTACCAACCTTTCTAAAAATTTATGAAAAAGCAGTAAATTAATTTAGAGTTAACAGAATTTTTAGAATAAAATAATTTACTAGACAAAGACCAGCATGGTTTCAGGTCTGGATCAGTCGGGAGTGCTGCTATCCTAGGCGAGCGCACAGGGGGTGCCACGGGTGCTGTGGCACCTGCAACGATTTCAGAAGGGGCGCTGCAACGCTTCTTCTGATATTGGAGAGGCGTTATTTATTTTACTTTTGACAAAATCACCAGGACATACAATCTTTAATTGGTGTTAATTAAAGAAATCTTGACGCAGAATATCTTGACCTGTGGGAACCTTTAAACAGTTGGAATAGAACGATATCTAGACGTCGGACTAAATCTGTCATCTGTTGGGAATCTGTTTAGTCAATTAATCGTAATATTGTTTTTATGTAAACAAAATAACTGTTTGTCAGTATTCCATGTTGTGGCATACTTTATAACTTTCAAAATTCCGACCGAAACAATTATAACTTTATGAATTTAAAACGAGTTCGCACGCAGCACGCTGACGTGAGGGAAGTGAATTTCCACAAAAAAACTTTTAAAACTCAAAATCTGTATAAAAACATACATTTATACCAATTTTTATTGAAATCTGAAAACATTGATTTTTTTGGCTGTTCTGATGCTCCTGGTTTCATTTACCTTCAAAGCTGGGAATACAATTTTGCACATTATAATGTTAGGAGAAGGTCAAGGCAGGCTTGAAAGTAGGCGTGAGTTTCTTGGGATGATAAAAGTATTCTAACAAAGGAATTACAGGCTTTTCTAGAGTAAAACCCCCATAAGACAACGTACTGTGTTTAGTCGAAACAAATTTTCTTTAATAACTCGGTAAATATTTATGCTATAATGATGAGAGAGGGCTTAAAACTTTTGCCTCACTAATTCCCATCTTTTTACATGCATTAATTTTACATCTGGGGCTTTTCTGACACTTTTTGGGCCAAAAAACTCAAAATTTGAAATATTAATCCCCAAAAAAGGGGTTTAGCGTTTTCCGATTGTTTTGCCTAACGAACTTGTCCAACTGATTACAGAAAGGAACGTCCCTACCAAATTTGAAGTTAATCGAATAAAAAATGCGACCGCTAGAGTGCATACACATATATATATATATGTCTATATATATATATATATACATATATATATATACATATATATATATATATATATATATATAATTTTGAACGACCCCCCAAAACGTGTTCAGGGGGTCACGTTAGGAACTTCTATGGTGGTCCCAGGCTTAAGTTTCACCGTGCGGGTCATGCTAATAGTTCACTTTCCAAAGGAAATTCACTAATAAGATTTATTAACGAAGATTAAAATTAATTCTTAATCTGATATGAACAGTACCTGGCTAAGAATACTGTTTAAGTGTCATTACTAAAAGCAGTAATATAACCGTCAACGGCACAACTGAAACTCGAGATGCCCCAGCTGGTTATCTCAGTCACTCCGGCAGTGGAGTAGGCCACAGGCCAAGATATTCCGCGTGAAGTGTAGGCTATATTGTTGTGTGTAAATATGAATATTTTTGCTGTTTTTGCAGTTGCGGAAAATGGAAGCTACATTGAAATTAAAATGTTTACGTGGCGCGCATATCAGAATTGCGTAATTGCGTAAAGGCCTAGCCGTGGCACCGAGATTGAACGCGATCGTTCGTAGGTGTAACGCGTAACTCAAATTCTTTCTTCTTTGGAAAAGCGAAGCGCGACCGCGAAGCTCTTATTTTACGATTGAGGTTGTTTGTGGGCAGGATTTAGTGCATACTTTTGCCATTTTCATCGTTCAGTCTAAGCAAATTTAAATAATTAATACTTATTTTGATTTGTTTGCGTGAAACTATAACAAACAAATTATTGCAACAGAATAAAGACATTTTGTGATATGCAGTTACAATAAAATTGGAAAATATAAACAAATTACTAAATTTAAAGTAACATCTAAAAAATCAAATCTCCCTTTCAACAATTTTTAGTTAAAGAATTTTAGTCTAGTGTACCGCTCCTGTACGTCTAGTGAAATGTAACTATTTAATAATGGCATATTGACAACACGCTTGACTTGTCTGTTGTGTTGCATGCGGAATGTGCACTGTCAGGACCTCTGGATTGCGTTGACTAGAGTCAGCGGCTGAAACTGACTTTTGCTTTAAGTTTTGTGATTTCTGCTAGACTACGTGATATGTCGTGTGTTTTTGCTACTGCACCTGCGACTTGAACAATTCAAATACCACTTATTTACCAATTTAAATTGTTGTCTGTCAAAGACATGCCACCAAAATTATCAGGGGATACAATTATAATAAAAACAATGAATACAAATGGAGATACGTGTTGTCACTTCTTAAGCGACGAATGTAGAACTAACTCATTTATTAAAATATAAAAAATTATTCAAATTTCTTCAAAATTTAAGTAGGCAAGTTTAAAATTTGGTGTGCCCCAAGGGTCTAGCTTAGGGCCTCTTCTTTTCATATGTTACCTTTTGGGGGATTGATAAAGCCTTAAAACAAAATTTTAAGAGCAATCTCTGTTTACATACTGATGATGCTAATCTGGTAGTATCATCAGCAACCTTGCAGGAAACGGAAAGGGTTGTTTTTAGTGAATTGGGAAACATTAGGAATTTTCTTAAAAAAACACTTAATCTACTTCTAAATACAGAGAAAACTAATGTTTTAAATTTTAAAACCCCACAAAATCAAAAAAAAGAAAGACTTATTGAAAAGCTCAATTGGATTGGTGGTATACATCAGCTTTCTAACTGGCCGGGAACGTTAGAAAAAGTGTGTCAAACCGAATTTTTAGTTCAACTCAATGCTAAAGCATGAGTCAAACCTAATTGAAAAGAAGGATAGCATAAACTTTTTGGGCTTAACGATTGACCAACATCTAAATTGGGATGAACACATACATAAGTTCTCAGGTAAAATTAACTCTGGAGTTAACTCGAGAATGAGTTATTATTGTGATGTAAAAACCTTGAAAAATTTATATTTTGCGCACGTTCATTCACACATCTCTATTTGCAATGCACTCTATGGGTCCACAAAAAAAAATCATTTAGAGAGTTTTCTAAAACAACAAAAAACTATTAGAATCATGCTAAAACTAAAATATGATGACTCTGAAGAACCATTTTAAAACTTTAAACATTCTTACAGTCTACGGTCAATATGTTTTTGAAACTATTCGTGATGCAAGAAATTAAAAACTCAGAATAAATATTAACTCAATGAGGACTCACTCATACAACACCAGAGAAAAAATCAGTTTTCCCAGAGACACAAATTGAAATTTTTTTTAATCAAACCAACATATAGGGCCTATAGGAAATATTTATCTAAAGCATATTCCAAATACCCCCGTCGTAGGAAACCTGCGTACTCAGCGAATTTCCAATGCATATATATGGGTATCACTACTGCCTAGAGCCACTTTACCAAGTTTCAAAAAATACATTCATTTAATAAGTGATAGGCCTATATAGCATTTTATTTGTTCTCCATAAGAATAACATTATAATTGAGTACGCAGGTTTGCTGCAACAAGGAAGATAAGAAATGTGTTTTTTTTGCAATTATCAATATAACTTAACCAGGTGAAGCTACATACCAAGTTTTATTAATTTGGGTTCATAACTAAGGGAGATATAAAACTTTACTTATTATCCATATGAATAAGATAGGGCGTTAGTATGCAGGTTTGCTGCTACTGGGAAAATAAAAAAAAACCTTTTTTTGTGCTAATATCAATAAACCACAACTAGTTGAAGCCACATACCAAGTTTCATCAATATACATACATAAATAATCAAAATATAACATTTTATTTATTCTCCATAAGGATGACATTGGACAACGTACTGTTTATTGTTTATTCAGTCAGTCACATAACATCATATTTATATGACAGGTAACGGTAAGTAATATATCAATTTGGTCTTAATATGAACAAATACAAAATAATAATTCAAATTAACAACATGAAGGTAAAGGTAAATTTAATTATAATACAATTTTTCTTACAGTTAATTACCATTTAAAAACTCTTAACTTATATCTAATTTATAAACAGTTTAAATATTCTTCAATCGAATAAAAACGGTTTTTTAATAAATATTCTTTTAATTTATTTTTGAAACTATTTAAAGACATTTCAATTTTTAATTCATTGGGTAATTTATTTATCAAGCGCATCAAGGTGTAATATAGTAATTTTTCAATTTAGATTGTTAGTGAATTTCCTTTGGAAAGTTTCACATGACCCGCACGGTGAAACTTAAGCCCGGGACCACCATAGAAGTTCCTAATGTGACCCCCTGAACAAGTTTTGGGGGGTCGTTCAAAATTGTATATATATATATATATATAGACACACACACACATATATATATATATATATATATATATATGTGTGTGTATGCACTCTAGCAGTCACATTTTTTGTCCGATTAACTTCAAATTTGGTAGGGACGTTCCTTTCTGTAATCAGTTGGACAAGTTCGTTGGGCAAAACAATCGGAAAACTATAAACCCTTTTTTTTGGGATTAATCTTTCAAATTTCGAGTTTTTGGGCCCAAAAAGGGTCAGAAAAACAAAATTAATGCATGTAAAAAGATGGGAATTAGTGAGGCAAAAGTTTTAAGCCCTCTCTCATAATTCTAGCATAAATATTTACCGAGTTATTAAAGAAAATGTGTTTCGACTAAACACAGTACGTTGTCTTATGGGGGTTTTATACTAGAAAAGCCTGTTATTCCTTTGTTGGAGTATTTTTATCATCCCCAGCAACTCATGCCTACTTTCAAGCCTGCCTGGACCTTCTCCTAACATTATAATAACAAAATTGTATTCCCAGCTTTGCAGGTAAATTAAACCAGGAGCATCAGAACAGCCACAAAATCAATGTTTTCAGATTTCCATAAAAATTGGAATACATGTTTGTTTTTACACATATTTTGAGTTTTAAAAGTTTTTTTGTGGAAATTCACTTCCCTCACGTCAGTGTGCTGCGTGCGAACTCGTTTTGTGTTGAGGATATGCCAGGATATGTTTATATTTTGTGTCATAAGAATGTGAGCTAGAAATAAAAGTCAAATTTTGATTGTGTTTTTTCATAAATATAATAGTATTATTAATATAAAGACATATGGCAATGTGAGAATCTGTAATGATTTAAAACTGGGCTTGGTTGATGATAAAAAAGGCACATTATTGATTTTTTTAATAATCTTTTTTGTAAGCTAAATAATCTTCTACAGTTAACTGAATTACCCCAGAAAATAACACCATAAGTTAAATTTGAATATACATATGCGTAATAAACCGTTACAAGTGTGTTTGTGTTTACTAATTTAGAAAGAATACAAATCATATAATATGCTGTGCATAATTTAGTGGCAACTGATGAAATTTAATCTTTCCAAGTCAACTTGTTATCAATAATTATGCCAAGAAATTTGGTACCGTATGTTAAGTCAAGTTAAGTGATGAATCCATAAACGATGAATCTGTTCTAGAGCTGTTACTATAGTCTGAATGAAAAATTACAGTTTCTGTCTTGTTGTTATTGAGTAAAAGGTCATTAGCCTTAAACCACTCATCCCTTAAAGTACTCATGTATTATTACTTGTAATAATTGATTTAAAGTATATTTATTAGGGTTAGTGATTATAGCAGGAGTATCATTTGCAAACATAATGAGTTTAGAATTCTTTACTATTGATGACAAATCATTTACATAAATTAAGAAAAACAAAGGTCCAAGAATAGAGCCTTGTGGAACTCCAGAATTGATATTTTGATAGTAATTACACGATGAATTCATTTCCAAAACTAGCTACTTTTTGTTTACGATTTGTAAGGTAAGAGGAAAACCAATCAAAAGCAGTTCCTTGAATTCAATAAAATTTAAGTTTTTTAGTAGAATTTTGTGATTTACACAGTCAAATGCTTTAGACAAGTCACAAAAGACACCAACTGTGTTTAGCACTTTGAATATCACTGCAACGGTTGAACGTAAAATAACGCCAAAGTGATTGTTTTGTAGAGCTAAACTGATTGGTAGAAAGAAATGTGGAGTTTTTAGTGAAATTATCTGAGGAAAATCTAAAAACCGTATTCCCATAAGATTAACATGGGAAATTTTATGGACACATTTTCACTTTTCTCCACAACCACTAAACCTAGCTTAATGATTAAAAATACTAAATTGTTTGTTTTTTTAAGCTCTATAAAATGGATATAACCAAAATCTAGTGTTTTTAAAATTTTGGGGTAAAAAGTTCAAAAAACTGATTTTTGGAAAATTGTAAACCCCCATAAAACCCCATTCCCATAGACGATCGATCTGGTTTTCGAACTTAAAGTCATAAATATTGCTCTCCACATTTGTGCCAAATTTCATCAAAATCGGGTGCTTCTTTCAAAAGTTATCGTGGTAACGGACACACATATACATATATAATAAATATATACATACGGTATATATAAATTTGAACGAATAGTGTTTTTGGAAACTGGGGACCTCAAAACAAAAAGTTGTCATGGTCTCGGGCTTAAGTCTTACCATGCCACCTACGGTAATAGCTTCTTCCCTATAGGGGAAATTCGCTAAAAGTATATTAAAGGAAAATGGCTTAAAGTTTAAAAAAATGTTTAAAACATATCTTATAAACATGGCAGTATATTCTTTTTATGAGCTTTACACCCCTCTCTAAACTTAGTTGAGTAATCATAAATGTATTCTTGTTTTAGTTTAATAAAATGTATTCTTTCGATGATGCATATCTTGACGCTATTTATTTTACAGCTTGTACATAATGTAAATAAAGATTTGTGACTATGACTATGACTATATAGGTACAGTTTAGAACCAATGGGATTTTTTGCATCTGAAGACCTCGAAACGAAAAGTTATCATGGTCCCAGGCCTAGGTCTCCCCATGCCGACTATAGTAATAGCTTCTTCTCGATAGGGGAAATTCGCTAATTGGGCGTGTCCATAAGAAACAAGACAATTATCATTAAACAAAATATTTAAAAAAAATTATTAACAAGCCAAATTGGAAAGTTATTATGTTGGTCAATGTTGGCAGCAAGAAACTTTTGGAGGGAAACCACAATTTCTGTGCTTTTTCTGGACTCTATTGACTGCACTGAGGTGAGTGAGTTGTTCATGTTTTATGTTGGATTTTGTTAAAATAAATGGATTTTACCATTTGAAATATAATCTAATATCAATATATTAGCAAAATCAGCAGAACTTAAGGTAAGCAAATATGCAGTCATTCAAAGTTCATTTTTTGTAGGTTACTTGTAAATAGTTTATAAATTAACCATAACCTAGTGTAACGTGAGTTACCAAAATTTATCATTTTTTACTATGTCTCTTGTAAATAATGCTATACAGTGACAAAAATGTAATCTTTCTCACAAGTTGATACTTTTTAATAAACCCTATTTTTTGTTGTATTTTTGTACCACTGCATTTAAAGTAATTAAGCATTAGTTTTTGGTAACGTGAGTTACCAAGAATCCATCTCAACCCTTATTTTATAGCAGTAATATTTAAAGTTGTAATATAAATGAATATGCATCATGCGGGTTCTGTGAAATTGCATGTGAAGTAAAGTTTAATAAGCATTATTAACTTGATTAAAACTTGATATTTATATATTTTTTAAGTTTTGAAAAATACCTTGTAAGAAGTGTTACGTGAGTTACCCAAAACAATTTTTAACGTGTAACCTATAAATACTTGAATATTTGGCCAAAATTTTGATCATAAATTAGGCCTAAGTTATACTGTTTAAAGGTGTTTTAAAATAGTTGCAAATCTACAAATGAACTATAATTTGCCTACATAATAATATGTAATGTGAGTTACTATTAAGTTTTGCCTTTAAAGAGTTGTCATACAAACATAATTTGTTAGGCCTATGTGTGAAATAGTAGGCCTATATTAATGGTGTTTTTTCCTAAGTAAGCCTAATTAGTAAAGGTGACAAGACCTAACATTTTGGTAAAAAAACAGTCTGATTTAAGTTTTGGGTTTAAATTTATCCAAAAATAAATTTGTATGTTTTCAGATAGTGGCTCTCACTCCAGCGGAGAAAATGAAAAGGGGAAGAGAAAAATTGAAGAAAGAAGGGAAGTATGATGAACATAGCTGAAGCACAAACTGGAAATGAAGAAATTCAGAGAGAAGAAAAAGGATGAAATAGCTCACATGTCTGCTAGAAAGCGAAAAAAGGTTTTACTGGAAGAAAGAGAAAAGACGAAGGTAAGAGTGGCTAAGTGGCGTAATCTCAAGAGAGAAAAGGAAAACCCCAATCTCCTGCCTACAAAAATTATAGGGCTCTCATCAAAGCTGTGTCTCGTGTGAAACAAACTTTGCCAAAATCCCCTCGGAAAAAGAAATGTGTAGTAAAAAAATTATTTCAATCAGTTGTGGGGCAAAGCGCAAATGATGAAACTCTGCCTATTGACATAAGTAAAAAATCTTCATTGGCTCTTGATACAGAAACGATTAATAAAGTCAAATCATTTTATGAACGAGATGACATCAGTCGTCAAGCACCAGGTATGAAAGACGTAGTGACAATCAAAGAAAATGGTAAAAAATTGAAATTACAAGCTCGTCATCTATTTTCCTCCATTAGAGAAACACACGCTTTGTTTTGTTCAGAAAATGAAGACATAAAAATTGGAAAATCAAAATTTAGTCAGTTACGTCCTCAACATGTAAAAACTTCTAATAAAATGCCTCACAACGTCTGCTTGTGCAGATACCATGAAAATTACATTTCAGCAGTCAATGCCTTTCATGACAACTTTCCCAATTTTCCCCGGTATTCAAAAGACTTCTTCAATCAGTTTTTATGTGAAACCGCAACTGAAAAGTGCTGGCTTGGTGAATGTAATTTGTGTAAGCTAAAACTGCAAGTATCAATGTTAAAACAAATTGAACAGAATTCTGATGTACCTAATAATGTTAAGTGGACCACGTGGAAAGAATTAGCTGATGGAAGAATCAGCAAAGTAGTAGAGGAAGGTGAAGTCGAACAGCTAGTAAGTTATATTAATTCCATGACTGAACATTTCTTGCATCATGTGTTTGTTAAAAGAGAGCAGGCGAAAGCTTATGAAAGTGACCGCAATATAACATTTTCGTCTAAGGGTAAGAAAAATGTTGCACTGATTCAGGTAGACTTTTCTGAAAAGTATACCTGTATTGCCCAGCGAGAAATCCAGAGCTACCACTGGAAGCAGCCTTCAGGTGACATTGTTTACATGTAGTATTTGTTACCATGGAAAACAATATCCGTACACCATAATTTCGGAAAATTTAGACCACAGCAAGGAGACTGTTGTGGCATACATGTCAAGGATTTTAGAAGAAATTCCAGGATATATAACAGAGGTCAGGGTGTGGTCTGATGGACCAAGTTCCTAATTTAAAAATAAGTACATTACAGCATGTATTAAAATGTTGCAGGACAGGACCAAAAAAAAATAATAATTTGGAATTTCTTTGCGACAAGCCATGGCAAAGGTCCTGTTGATGGCATCGGCGGATCTGTTAAACGCCAAGTGAGGCAGACTGTTTTGAGCAAGAGTGAAATAGTGGAAAGTGCCTCAGATTTTTCTAGAGTTGCTCAAACAGCTAGTAACGTGCATACTATTCTAATGAATACTGAAAAAATTAATCGGTTAAACGAGGATATGGGCATTACTTCCATTTTTGAAAATGCAGAGACCATTACTGGAATCTCCAAGATGCACTGCTTGACTTGGTCTAAAAACAAATTGAAGTCCTTCAACATTTCCAGCCAAAGAAAGAAAGACCCTGCTGCTTCTATCACACATCAAACAACAAGTAAACCCGCTCGAGTTCCTGTCTACAATTTAATTTACTCATCAAGTTCAGAAGACTCTGAAGACGAAGTGAGCTGTTTAACTCCCACCAAAGACAAAATAAAGAATGGTTTATTTGTATTGGTAGAATTTCTGAAAGAAAGCAAGTCTTCAGTTACAAAGTACAAACATGTTGCAATTTGCCAAAGTAGCGTCGACAAGTACAATGATGTAGAAGTAATGTGTTTAAAAAGTGTAAAGAGTAAAAATACATTTAGAATTGATGAATCAGATGTAACATTTGTAAAATTCAATCAGATTTTGATGGTTTTGCCACTTCCAGAAATACAAATGAAAGGAAATAGAATGTATTATTCATTCAAAAGAAGTATTGATATTAAAGAAATGTAAACTTGAGATAGGTTTACACAGTGCCTATAGTGTAGGCAGTCGATATAGACTTAACATAAATAATAATGTATAACTATTTTCTCTGTTCATTATGTTCATTATTATAGGCCTAAATAATGTGATGCGGAGTATGATATTAGATTTAGTAGCCCCACCAGTTTTTATTTTGTTTAACAGAACCGATTTGTGTAACTGTACTAGATGTGTGGTAAATAAATTTACTGATTTTATAAAATTATGATTTTATAGGCTAATTTCCCCATTCTACTAACTTAATATTATCAGCATTTTAATTCTTTAAAATTACCATGGTTGTATTTTTTCAAAAAATATAATTTTTTAGGGAGTAAATGAATTTTACAAGAAGTGGACAAAGTGTAACGTGAGTTACCGACCCATGAGAAGTTTTTAGCTTAAATCGATTTTTCTTTTTATTTATTGACAATAAAGTTATTGAAATTAATATTACAGAACTCCCACTAATCCAAAACATATTTTATAAAGCAAGAATTATTTTTAGGACAAAAGTTATTGCAAGTTAAAGTAATGGGTGGTTCTTAAATGTCAATTTTATGTAACGTGAGTTACCAAACTTGAACAATTTTTATCTTCTTTAATTATTAACAGAAAAGATCTAAATTAAATATGTTAAGCTATTGTATTTTTCTTAATTATTTAAATAACAAAAAAAATTATTTTGCTTTTATATTTCTTAGTATTAAATATATAATTATACAGGTCTCAGTAAATATGTAACGTGAGTTACCATGGACACGCCCAATTCCCTACAGGGGAAATTCGCTAAAACTATCGGTTTAAAATAATCAAACCGCTTATTATGAAACTTATTTAAAATGAGTTTTAATTTAACACTTTGTTTAGTAGATAACGTTTAAAACGCCTTTAGTACATTAAATTGGGAAATAAAATAATCAAAGGAATCAACCTTCCCCTTCCTTTCTTAACAGGATACTTCTACTGCCGTTCCCTTCCCTTACTAACAGGATAACTTTCTTTTGCAATCTGATTATTGTGGGTAGAGTAGCCTATAGCACGGCTACTGTTAAAGAAGACATTTGGTCAAATTATTTAGACTTGGGAGCAGTAAAACTTGTATATGTTATTGGAGGCCAGTGATTATTGGTAACAGTTACATATATCTTTGGTACCGTATATTATTGAAAAATGTTGTAGAACAAAATCTTCGGGTATACCTTGTCACTGATAAGTTGATAAAATTTGATTGATAGGTAAATAGACCCAAATACGGGGTACAGTTTCATAAGCGGCCACCAACTAATCGGATGCAATATATCGATCTTAAACATTCAATACATCGAATTGCATTTTAAATCGAGCTTTAACCTAAATAACACAAACACCCAAACATACTAGTCCTCATGGAGTGTGTTGAAACGGTCTCTGTGAACTGGGATTAAGAGCGATGATGTAAGTTACAAATATATTTTAATGAAACATTTAACAAGTAACAAACAAAAAAAACTAAAATTTAAAAATGTAACAAATAATAAAGAAACGTATAACAAAGCTAAAACTTAGTTATCTTTGACATGGTTCCATTCAATTCATGAAAGCAGCGCATAAAGTTTACCCTGACAAAGATAACTTAAGTTTTAGCTTAGTATACGTTTCTATATTATTTGTTGTTTTTTTATTGTAGTTTTCATTTGTCATTTGTTCATTGGTTCATTAAAATATATTTGTAACTGGCATCGCATATTATTATTGATATTGATAAATATCGAGTGAATAATTTTCGATAAATGTACTGTTAAAATGTGATTCAAAATATCGAATGTTCCGAATCGATATATCGAATGTTTAAGATCAATATATTGCATCCGATTAGTTGGTGGCCGCTTATGAAACTGTACCTGAAATAAGAATTGAAACAAAATTAAATTCTTTATTTTTGTTCAACTCATATATGCAATCGGACAAGACACTTAAAATTAAGCATATCAAAAGGCAGTGTTCAAAAGTCTAAGATTGAGAAAGAACACACACAACAAACATCAATTTTTGGAGGTCTACGTCTAGCCTATTATAAAAACTCACCTTCACTCAATTTGGCCATATCTATTGTGTCTTTTACATTGGGCTTAGATCTTCTCAGCCTACTCTGATGTTTTTTCCCAATAATGTTTGCATTCTTTTTTGAAAGACTGCACTGAAATTGATTATTTGTGATGTTTTTCTTCAACTTTAATTTTAACTCATGGGAACTTTTGTCTTTCTTAAACAGCTTTTTATTCTTGGTATTCCTTAAGAATTTCTCAGATCCTTTCGTTGTTGCCTTTGTTATTTTTCCCATTTTAATAAAACACTAAAAAGGTTAATATTTATTAAGTGTGCCTTGTTTACTTTTCCCTAACCTAACCTCTCCTATAATAGTCACACGCACACGTCACACGTCACACTAGTCTCTCACTGTTGTACAGTGTTGCCAATCCGGTTTGGGTCTTTTACCCACTATCCCAGAACAAATTACCCACCATTACCCACCGTCCATGAAAAAATTACCCACCATTACCAAAAATTACCACTTGGTTTAACTACAAATACGGAAATTTAGCACTTTTATATTGCTATTTGCACAAACTAATAATAATAATATTATCAACAACAATTAATTTAGGTCAAGCAAACTAAAACTAAAGTGTTGTTATAAATTAATTTTTAAGGCTAAGTATCAATTTAGAAATCAATTAAATATTAGTAGGCCTAGGGATTACTATGGAAATTTTAGCAATGGGCAAATTCAACCGAAACGGAAGTTTCACGTCCATAAAGTCGGTCCCAAACTTTTAGCGAACACGCCCGAGCATTCGGCCGAACTCAGAATGTTTAGGCCTGTTTACGAGAAGTGTGGAACCGCCTTAAGATAGCATTAAACATAGCTATAAAAAATACAACCGAAGTCCAACAATATTAAATTGTAGTTTATTGTAGTAGGGGTATATCACCAAACTAAAAATAAATGTTCAGATCGTTGGCAGGACCCAAAAAAGCCAAATAAAACTAAAGTTTTTTTAAATAAAACTTGATCAGGTCGTTAGGGTAAAATTACCCACAATTACCCACTTTCAGTGATTACCCACCATTTTACCCACGGCCCTTAGAATTACCCACCAAGTGGGTAATTACCCACGCTTTGGCAACCCTGCTGTTGTAGTACGACGACAGAAGAGACGCCAGATCGCCAGATGCACAACCTCCGCACATGGTCTTGTTCTACCTATTTTAATTTGAATAGACAGTGTTGCCAATATGTATTATATATATTATCCATTACCCTCATAACAGCTTAAAATTACGGTCTTTTACCACATCTCATCAATATATTTAACTTTATTTGGCCTCTACTCAACAAAATTGTAAAACAGGTAAAATAGTAAATTAAAAAAGGCCCGAGGAAATAAAACCTTCATATAAATTGAAAGATTACAGAATATAAATGAATGGCTGCTTAGCAATATATTTTCTCATATTAAGTTGTTAGATAGCTTAGAAGTGCGTCAAAATTTTCCGGGGGAGAGCCCCCGGACCCACCGCTGTCCTGGGGGGTATTCCATACCCCTCAGACCCCCCGGTGACCCCCCAACAAATTTCACCCTAAATCCGCCCCTGTAATAAATAAATTATAATATTATAAATCATAATGTCAATTAAGACTACTTAAATTATATTTAATTTAAAATATAATACGGTACATACAAAAGAATCTGGAAATACAGTATTTATTTATCTTTCTCTCTGCTAAAATGTGCGATGTCTAAACCATAGATTAAGCATGTACTTCCTTTCTATAAACAGTTGGACAAGTTCGTTGAGCAAAACAATCGAAAACTCTAAACCCCTTTTTGGGCGATTCAAATTTCGAGTTTTTGGTCCCAAAAAGGGCCAGACAAGCCCCGGACGTAAACGTAATGCATGTATTAAGATGGGAATTAGTGAAGCGAAAGTTGTAAGCCCTCTCTCGTCATTCTAGCATAAATATTTACCGAGTTATTAAAGAAAATGTTTATCGGTTAAACACAGTATACGTTGTCTAATGGGGTTTTTCATTAAAAAGCATGTTATTCATTTGTTGGTGTATTTGTATCATCCCCAACAACCTGGCACCTACTTTAAAGCCTGACTGGACCTTCTCCTAACCTTAATGTGCAAAATGTGATTCCTAGCATTGCAGGCAAATGAAACCAGGAGCATCAGAACAGCAAAAAAATGAATGTTTTCAGATTTCAATGAAATTGGAATAAATGTATGTTTTTATACTGGTTTTGAGTTTTAAAAGTTTTATATGTGGAAATTCACTTTCCTCACAGGAGCGCGTGCGAACTCGCGTTTATATTTTTTTAATATTTTTAATTTTTATTAGATTACCATCCACGAAAGAATGGATGGCAATATAGGTGTAAGGGAAGTCGGGGAAAGATTTTAAAAAGCCGTAGTAGAGAAATTATTTTTAATTTGTACAATTTCATGGAAAGAAAGTCGGATGAAGGGCCGATGTTATTAAAACAGATAAAAAAAGGAGTTGCGGAAGCAACGGGTGTCTCAAGAAGTACCATTCAGCGAATTTTAAAAGAAGGTAAATCTCTTAAACCGCCTGACAGCCTACTTTCTTATCACCAAAAAGGAAATGAACCAAAACCAAAAAGAAAACTCTTCCATAGATGACTTTGATAAAGCTGTTATAAGAAGAACATTCTACGAATTTCACAATAACGAAGGACAGCGACCCACTCTCTGAGAACATTACTCCCCGAACTATGAGAAAAGAAAGGCTTCACAGGAAATATTTGTTGCCTCCGACAAGTTTTAAAAGACTTAAAATTTAGATGGCGAAAACCCCAAGATAACAGGAATATGAAATTTGTGATCAGAGGGTTTGTTTCATAAGAAACATATGTCATTACAGAAGAGAAGGACGCCCTATCATATATATATATATATATATATATATATATATATGGACAAAACCTACGTACATGCATCAAACTCCAAGCCGTATTCATGGTCAGACAACAGCAACCGTGGTCTATTAACACCAATTTCAAAGGGACAGTATGCAATAATAGTGCTTCGGGGCAGTGAGAATAGTTTCGTGGACGGTGCTTTATTAATATATAAGTCCGGCCAAAAATATGGTGACTACCACGAAGCAATGAACTTCGACAACTACAAAAATGGCTCGAGGAAAAACTGATCCCAAACCTACCCCCTAGAAGTGTAGTGGTAGTAGATAATGCGTCGCACCACAATAAACAAGTAAACCCAGCACCAAACAGTAATTCAAGAAAAGGAGATATGACCAACTGGCTCATTAAACAAACATTCCCTTTAATTAAAAAAAATATATTTAATTAAAATTAAATATATTTAATTAAAATTATATGTTAAAACCAGAACTCTATCAAATAATAAAATTAAATAAGAGCACCCAAAAAATGTACTCCATAGACTCCATTTTAGCAAAACATAATCACTCTGTTCTCCGTCTCCCACTGAACCATCCAGATCTGAACCCCATAGAAATGATTTGGTCAATTGTAAAAAACTACATTGCCTCCAAAAACGCAACTTTTAAACTGAATGAGTGCATTCAACTTGTGAATGACAAAATGTCCCAGATAGCACCGGAAGAATGGAAGAAGAAGTGCGGACACGCCCGCAATGTGGAGGACAAATAAAAATACATGACAAACGAGGCAGCAATTGATCAACTAACGGAATCATTTGTGATCAATGTAGGAGATAGTGACAGTGATCTCAGTGACGATGTCGATGATCCAGACCTTAGTAATAACAAAAGTGATGACACAATCAGTGATGTCAAATTTTCATAGCGTCTTTATTAAGTTAGTTATACTAATTAGTAGTTTATGTGCTTTTTAATTATAATAAATTATTTACTTTTAACGTTTTCATGAGCTACCTTTTTAATAGTGTTTATTACATTTAAATAACGTTAAATAGGAGTATACTCCATCAGGGTCCCCAAAAATTAATTTGTTGCTTCAAATCCCACCAATTTTATTTCAATATTAAATCAAATTTCTGAGCATGAAAGTAGAATTCGCTGCACCCATTTGTTTAAACACTAGTGTTTTATTGTAATCAATACAGTATTGAAATTACAAATACACAATCAGCAATATCAAATAAAAGTTTTGAAGTGTTAAGCTCTAGACATGCGTTATTCGCCGAGTACCGATTATTTGCCGAGAGGCAAGCTACTTATGTTAGTATTCGCCAATTATCGAGCAGACATCTTCAGACAAGCGTGATTTTCCAGGTATCCTGATCATTGCGGGAATAGCGAATAATCAGAAACATGGATGACGAAGATGATGCTGTTTGCTTTTGCCGCTTTTATCATTTTAGGTGGTGGATTTTTACTGAAGCGTGTTTAATTTGGAGCGCGTATCCATCCACACTGACTACTCGTGATTCGGCGAGTCACTGCTCGGCGCTCGGCGAATGACGTATGTCTGGAGCCGGCTTGGAAAACAACTGATCATACAAGAACAAATATTCCAACTTGTGCTGCCTACATCACTGAAACAGTTCAATAGCTTGTGTTGACGTCTCCATTTGATTCTTATATTTTGAAAAGAAACTCAAGAAGCCAAACGTAAACATTTATAATTTATTAAGACATAATTTAAAATAAAATATTCACACTCATAAATAGTATATTGTCAATTACAGTTTAAATACCATCCTCATGTTTATAAATAATATCCTAAAAACTTAATTACTATATGTTTAATCTGGACACTGTTTTATAAATAAAAGGCTGTTCATCTTAATATCAATTTATTAAGTGAAAACATAATTGTAACAAAACATTCACATTTTCCATTAACATATCAGAGAGCGATTACCCATCAACCAATGTGCATCGTCACCACGCAGGGTGGCAACATTGCAACATTAAATGACAACTATACAAATAGTGACATATACAACACTTTACGTTCACACAGGAAAAGATATTTAATAAACAGGGTAGCCAAATGTTTGTTGCTGGGCTAGTATTATGACATATGGTAGCGTGAACTTCCCCTCCAACGCTGATCCCCCCCACTATTCTGCTGGCATCCCCTACTCAGGCTTCACGAAGATCTGCACGAGGTCTATGCCATTGTAGAGAAAATAAACATTACCTATCTTCCGAGGTCAACAGAGGTTTTTATGGAAATTAGCAGACATGGTCTTCTTTATAGACATTATATAATCAGCTGGCTGAAAAATTTATAGACGGCAGTTTTTGGTAATATTTAGTTTGTTCACAAACAAATAAATCTTTGATATCCAGTGGCGGATGCAGCATTAGAGTCAGCGGGGGCAAACTTAGTGCTTGAATACCCCCCCCCGATTTTTATTGTTGCGGATAATAATTGTAAAATAAAAAATAACAGTTAAACCCATCATGTACTAAAGTGAACTGAACTAAGACTTAAAGGCAGAACAGTGTTCATGCACAGTGCAGGGTGTGATGACTAATAATATGACATGGACTCAGTGGATGCTCGGTCAAACTCCCGTTGCCATGGTAACGTCACGTATGCACCACTCTGCCTGCACCTCGCTGCCCCGCTCACTCGAGCTACCGCTGTTGTATCTGATATCTGATTTACACATTGACACTCACAACAAATATTCAAATTTTAAACCTTCTATAGCTCCCATTTCTTGATACACAGTTTTAATTAAAAACTTGAAACATCTGGAAATCCAAGTGGGGTCAGGTCTTTGACCAATATTGTAATTATGGGGCTGAAGAATGGATGAAAACATAGTAAACAAAGCCTTGTGCATCTTCCTTTTGAGAGGGTAGCAAGACTTCACAATGTCAAGAGGATGTTCTTAGTTAAGTGAAGAGGATGGACTTATATTTTTACTCTTAGCCCAATACTCAGCTTTAGAAAGGATGACAAAAATAAAAACTGCATTTATCCTATACTCTAATACAAGCAATGTCTGTATGTTTGTTTGTTTGCAAAATTTATCTCGGAGTCTAACAGAAGGATTTTGCTTAACATTTGGAATTAGGGGCTTCTGTAAAGAAATTATTAAAAGCAGTGCAGTGGTTCTATTTTTTTATTAATACAAAACATAATCAAGATAAAACAATGAAGCCATTTTTATTTAAACTTAAAACCTTTCATAGTAAATATAAACATATGATTAGCATTGTCATATGCTAATATAATATTTACTGGAGTAGTTGTATTTTAACTTCCAACACCCCCGTTCAATTTTAAGTCCGTTATTGAATTATGCAACTTAAAATTGCTCATCACAAAATTACAACAAACTTAAGGCTCTTGAGAATTTAACAAACTTCTCTTTACACAACGACTTGGTAAAAATGTCTGCTACGTTCTTATATGAAGATACGTATAGAACTTTCACAATACCCTTGATTACAATACACAACCAGTTTTCCCTGTCTTTTGGCTTCCATAGTTTGTCCATTAGCTACTTTCAACTGTATTGGTATGATATCCACGACATCTCTCATATATTTCTCCATTGAGGAACAAACCAGATTATTAGTTGCTCCAGAATCAACAATAAAATTAACTTTACCTTCTTCTTGAACATTTTCAATTGTAGTTGAATAAGCAGTGAAATTTGTGAATGAAATACTAGCGTCCGAGTCTTGCTCAGCTACATTAGCATTGTGATTACTGCGATTATTCCACCTTTTACCACGAAAATTACCTCTTGATCTCCCCCCAGAATGATTTTGATGTCTATTTTGTTGATTATTAGACCCCTCAGTTTTGTGATAACCTTTTGGACACTTATTTTGGTAATGATCAAAGCTACCACACTTAAAACATTTGTTTGCATTACTTTCCCCCGAGTTGATATTGAAAGAACATTCTACCTGTGGTTTAGAATAGTTTTGAGAATTATTTAGTTTTAATTCAACATCAAGCAATTTACTTTTTACAAAATCAAGTGCAAGTGTGGAGGTAGTCGTTTCTACGACTGTAATTACTGTGTCATATTTCTTAGGAATAGTCAACAGTAAATTACATACCTTGTCATCTTCATCCAGCTTTGTACCAGTAGATTCAAGGTCTCTAATCAGTGCATCAAACTTCATGAAATGGTCCTGCAGATTTGTATTTGCATCATATTGGAGCGTTAAGAGCTGTCTTCTTATATACAATCTTGATAAGGTGCTCTTACGTTCAAAGACGTTCCTAAGTGCTTTTAACATCTCATATGCAGTCTTGGCATCTTTTATGTACTCCAAATGTCGATCCGTGATACATTGTACAATTATTGACCTAGCTTTTGCATCTTGTGCCAAAGTTTCTTTCTTCTGTTTTTCTGGAAGTTTATCAAATATTCAGTGGTGTATTCCTTTTGTGTGACTTCCTTGACACCTTTTTCATCAAGAATACATTCCAATCTGAATTTCCAGTTTGAAAAATTTGAATCAGTTAGTTGGGGAAGATTTGTTAACGTTGTCATTTTAATCAGACATTAAACAAAAAAACAAAATCACAAAAAAATAGAAATTACATTATCTGGGCACATCAACCTAAAGAAATTATTAAAAGCAGTGCAGTGGTTCTATTTTTTATTAATACAAAACATAATCAAGATAAAACAATGAAGCCATTTTTATTTAAACTTAAAACCTTTTAAGAATGCAATTTTCCCATAAGCTTAACACTGGGAAATAACTATAAGTTTTAAGCAATCAGCTGGATAGAGTAAACACAATTAATCCAATTCAATTCAAAACATCTTTATTCAATTATGTACATTTCAAAAATATACAAAAATGGTGTCAAATTATAAATGTCATTTAGTTACTTATTATAATACAAGTTTGGTTACATCAAGATTGGATGCCATTAAGACTGCAGTTCCTCTAAAGAGCTACCTCTAAAGCTTTGTTAATGAGAAATATTTTGAGTTTTTTTCTTAAATTCTGAAAGGCAAACTGTAGATCTGATATCTTTTGGGAGTTTGTTATAGAATTTTGACCCTATATATTTTGGCTTCTTGGAGTACAGTTCTAATCTGTGAAGATTCAGGGCAATTTCTCCTCTACTTCTGGTATAATAATTATGGTTATCCCCAACTAAGTCTAACAAATTTGACCTTGTTTTTACTGACAGAATAGTTTCATAGACATAGAGCCCATAAACTGTCATTATTTTTAATGAAACAAAGTGTTCTTTTACTGATGTCCTTGGTTTAATCATTCTTATTGCTTTTTTCTGTAACTTTAGAATATAATTTAAATTATTTGTAGATGTTGCTCCATATAGAGATATACCAAAAGAGATAATTGAATGAATGTAAGAATGATACACTGCTTTTAAAGACTCAAAGTCACACATTTTTTTCAATCTTGATAAAGCATATAATCCAGAAGAGATTCTAGAAGCTACTTTTCCAGCATGTGAATTCCATGAAAGATTTTTGTCTATTTCTAATCCTAAGAATTTTACGCAATCTACTTCATTGATGGAACTGTTATTAATTCCAATTGATGGTTTGATTGGGAATTTTGTTTGGTGAGTTCTAAATGTAACAAAATTGGTTTTATCAGGATTAAGTAACAGTTGCTTATCATTAAAATATTTTGATAAAAGGGTTAAATCAGCTTTTGATACCAATTCTACATCATTCTCAGAAGAAGCTGATATTTTAAGATTGGCATCATCTGCATAAAGATATAATTGGCTATTGTTGGTCAGTTTTGGGAGATTGCTTGTGTAGCAGATAAATAATAGAGGACCTAAGACAGACCCCTGTGGTACCCCATGTTTCACAGTTCTAATTTTAGATTGTTGAGAAATTTTCATATTATTTTTATTAAAGTAAATTGTTTCAACATACTGTTTCCTATTGCAAAGGTATGATTTCAGCCAATTAAGTGATTTTTTTCTTATTCCAAAATTAAATAATATACTGAGAAGATATTCATGATTTATAGAGTCAAAAGCTTTAGTAATGTCCATGAATATACCAATTACTTTTTGTTTACTATCTAAGCTGTCAATAACAGATTCAGTAAATTCGGTAGCTGCTGTCAACACAGATCTTCCACTGCGAAAACCATGTTGGCAGTCCTCTAAGAGATTACAGCTTTCCAGAAAATCGGCTAAACGGTTAAACATCGCTTTTTCAAAAATTTTTGATATTGATGGAAGTAGTGCAATGGGTCGGTGAGTTTTATGTCAGATTTATCACCATTTTTAAATAGTGGTTTCAATTTTGAGATTTTTAACTTATCGGGAAAATGTCCAGATATAAATGATGAATTTATTAAATGTGTCAAAGGTTTTATTAGAACAGATTTTGCTGCTTTCAGGAGCACCACAGGCATCTCATCATAACCAGTACTATGAATTTTTGAGGTTACTAATTATACTGTCTATTTCTTTCTCATAAACAGGCTTACATCTGAAAATACTATTACACACTTCCTTTTCTGAAATCTTATCACTATCTATAGTTGACAAACACAAATTAGGAATGACACTAGTATCAACTAAATCTGTAAAATGGTCATTGAAAAGGTTACTAATAATGAAAGGGTCAGAGCACAAATCTTTGTTAATGTTTAGAGTCATGATTTGATTTTTTACCTTCATTTTGCCTGCCTCTGAGTTAATCACACAATTAATCATCAGGCCATGTTGGCTTTGGAACGGTAACACGATATTTATACGGGAATGTCAGTATAATATTATGTTGTGAACGCGAGCGAAGAAGCCGCGACAGGCTACTAGTGTGTTTGAAAAGTTTGTAAATAATCTCATAATGATATATCAAAGGATATAGAAAAAAACCAGTTGGGGTTCCCGGTAAAACAAAATTACCATTCAGCTTTAACAAAAAAGTAAATAGTAGAGCCAAGAATGATGATCATAGATGTCAAAAGGCCCCTCGTTCAATATACCATTCTTCCCCACACTTTACCGATCTGCTCGCACAATTTACACAAATAACGCCCACCACCAGACTTAGTAACATGTTGAACTTTTAATAAACCAATCATTTTTCATAAAGTTATGATGACACCAAGTTATTAACTTGCGTCCAAAGCACATTTCTTTTTAAAACACATCTCGCAGCTCGCTAACCTAAGGTTAGCGTCTTGGACTTTGGTTCAAGGATCATGGGTTCAATTCGCAGGAAGTTGACGAGTCTGGTCTGCTTTCTCTTAAAAACAGTTATGTGCTCTTAATAAAATGCAGGTGGCGATAAAATAATAATAAAATGTAAACAACTATTCCGATTTTTTCCTTTCCTTTTCACCATTCCAGATAAAGTCAGTTGTTAAGTGTTTTTTGGCTGGATGATTTCTGTAGTTTAGGAAGTGTTGGATCCTTTCTTATTTTTCCCCTTTAGTTGCCAGGTAGCATTAGTGATGGACAGACCTGTTCTTTTTAGTGAACAGCTGCTCATGTCAGCCACCTGTGATCAAAACAACCGTGGTTTCGCTATAACACTGCTTTTGAAGAACCATGAGCAGAACAACGGAATGAACTGACCATAGTAAATCACTCTTTCTGTCAAAGGTTTATCAGTTGAGCTGTACAGGAACGAGTGTGCATATGAACGGAAGAACAGTATGAACTAGTTATGGAAAATCACTGTTTCTGTCACTTCTAATTGTACCATATGAAGTGGACCGGTGATGGTTGCTTGACCTAATTTAGTATTTTTATTTTTTATATGTTGTTCCTACATAAGTCAGCACTTCAAAACAGTTTTTTTGAACTTTTTTATCTCATCCCGTTTTTAAGATACGGCCATTTTGTTTGGCCATGCAGGCTAATTTTGACCTTTACAGTTGTTAGCGATAAATTAAATATCTGTCAACAGTGATTACAGGTCTAACGGTTTTCAATCACTGTGAAAAAAGAGCAGGTCCGTGATTATGTGCCCATTAATAGAAAGCAAACAATGTCATGGATATAACAAACTATATAAGAAGTGAGGCAAAGTTGGATTTGTCAAATTACTTTCAATATATGTGTGATTTTACTTTCAATTTTATAATTGATACTCTTTAAATTTTCAGGTACAATCACTGGACGTCATTTTTGAAATAGACTTCTGGATGGTCTTGTTGATAATGTTTACAGTCCTACATTTTGTGAGGATTTTTGCTATAACAAACAACGTAGGGTTAAATGGCTACTTCAAGAAAGGATATAGAGAATATATGAGCTGTTGCTGTTAGTACTTCTCTCGAGTAGCATTATACATCTGGTAAAACATTATTTTGCAGCAGTATACTGTGATCAAAGTGACGTAATAGGAGATAGTCAGAATCAATTTTATAAAAGATCCAAACATTTGTCATCTGCAAGATCAATTCTTTGTGTAATCTTTGTTTTAGCTGTGATATACATATATATTTCACACTTTTGGACATTTGGACATTTTTTAAACTTTTCATACATTTTAATACTCTCATTTAAAACAGTTATATGGTTAGACGTTATTTTAATATTGTTTTTGTCAATATTCTGAAGTTTTATATGTTACTTAATAAGTGCTTTTGTAGCTGTAGTTTTAAACCTGAATTTTATTTGGAAATTTACCTTTGTAAAGATCTCACAGAAAGAGCAATCTCTAGGATTTCAAATTTTATACTTTATGATTTGTTTTTGGAGTCTGATCACTACAACATTAATGCTTGTTATTTGTATCTATGAGTTCAAAAAAGCAAAAAAGTATATTGTAAATGAAAGGTATAGTGTAGATTTAGTATTATTTTTAATTCAAGAGATCAGAGGTTTCTGTAAACCAAAAGGTGATACTGAATTGGGGGAAAAATATGAAATTTCAATAAGAAATACTTGTGAAGTTTCAAGTGACGTGGTCAAACACTCAATTGCAAATGAAGAATACACCCGTCGCAGCAAACCTGCATACTCAGCGAAATTCCAATGAATTATAACACAACACATTAAGCCACTTAACAAGATTCATAAGAAATATAGTCACAAACAAGCGATATTTAAAATATTAATTATTCTCCATAAGAATAACATTGGGGATGAGTACGCAGGTTTGCTGCAACAAGGAATACAAAATAATGGGTTTTTATACAAATATCAATAGAACTCAGCTAAGTGAAGTCGCATAACAAGTTTCATCCATATACATTCATAAATAAGCGATATATAACATTTTAATTATTTTCCATGAGAATAACATGGGGACCGAGTACCTAGGTTTGCTGCTTCGGGAACCATAGGCGAAAAATTGATTTTTTGTGAAAACAACAATAAACCACAACCAGATGAAGCCATATACCAAATTTCGTCAGTTTATGTTCATAAATAAGCGAGATATACAATTTGTCTTTTTCTCCATAAGAATAACATTAGACAACGTACTGTGTTTAGCACTTTCAATATCTCAGTAACCAACTGACATAGAGCAATGATCAAGATACTAAATTGATAAATTGATTGTTTTTTTATGCTGAATTCAATGGTGAAAATTAAAATTTGATTTTAATAAAAGTTACATGTGGAAACCCCAAAAAATCATTTTTGGGGTACAAAACCCCCCTTAAAAATTTGAACGAATGGTGTTTTTGGCATCTAGGAACCTCAAAATGAAAAGTTATCATGGTCTCGGGCTTGAGTCTTACCATGAGACCTACGGTAATAGCTTCTTCCCTATAGGGGAAATTCGCTAAAAACCTCTCTCAACATCTGATGAAAATAAACAAGATTATTTAGAACCAGAAACTCCAACAGAAAAACAGTACAAGATATCTTCACTTCTAGGCTAAGTAGAAATTGTACTTCAATATTACCTTATAATATTTGTATGTAAAACAGTATTATTTTAACTAACACTTAAAAGTTGTTATTAAGTTAATAAACACTTCTAGTTAATTGAACAAATATAATTCCTTTTGTACAAAATATGGTATTGTAAAATGTGTTGCATGCTTTTTATTTGTAGTTTCTGTAAATAAGTTGTTACATGAATGACTCTAATTTAGGCCCTTATGTTGACTTCCTAACAGAAGCAAGGTGAATTATGATACTCAACATATGCGGTAGGGATAACGTTGGGGAGGAGTGTGTCTCCATTGGATCAGCCATTTATACACTTAACTAGTGTACTGTTAACAACAATAACAAATATTATGGATTGAAAATTAAATTTTAAGAGGAGGTTCGCGTCACACAACAATTCACATTTATACCTGCTTCTCCCATTAGACCAATGTTAACTTTCAAAGCGAGTCCGTCTTGAACTGATTATCTGAAATCACTGATTATGGGTTCAATTTAAAGAGAAAAAAATACCAAACAATTTCAGTCGCCACAATTTCAATACTACACATAGTTCACCCATAAATAAATCTTAAGATACTGAATATTTTTGAACAACTGTTTTTAGCGATATCAAAGGTTTGTTTACTGAAATCGCTAGGCATTTTTTTGATTTTTAAATCAGACCCATTGAGGAGCAACAGGCTTTGAGAGTTACCATTGGCCTTATGGGTGAAGCAGGTAGAAACGCCAAATGTTTTGTGGCTGGAGCCCACATACTCAAACCTCTAACGTGTACGACTTATCACACACACTGCTTACTATCAGATTGTTCATGGATAGTGAAAATGGTTGTTATAAATGGAACCCCAATCCAACCATGTCAATAAGAACTGAGAGGAGCTTCCATCTCTGACTCAGCCGCCTACCACAATAGGCTCAATATTTGACAGTTTACTGTGTATTTGTTGCTTCATAAATATGAATTGGTATTTTCCCGTAAGGTAACATGAATGTGAACCGTCTTTTTTATAGATGGTTCACACTTTTATTTGGTTAATGATTTCCCTGACTTTTTCTAACCAAAATAGTTAATTTGAGTTTTCTAACCTGGCTCGCGATTTGGAATGCACACTTTTTTCTAATAGGTTTTGATTTTCGCACACAATAGTGCTTTGCGTTTACGATTAAAATCAACAATTTCCCTGACTTGCATAAAATGGTAAGCATTTTCCCTGACTTTTGGCATTTTTTCAACTTTTTCCCTGGCTTTCCAGAAAGTGTGAACCATGTTATAACTTTTATAACTATTAAGGGGGAATCAAGATCAAAATAATGCCAACTGAATTCTGGGAAACTCTCGTATTTTAATTTACAAAAGGACACATTATACAATATTTAAAACAAAACTTATTTAAAAGTCAAACATTACAAGTTATGTTACAACGGAACATAACTTCCCTTTTTGATAGCTTTTTTCATTTTCTTCTTTTTCTTTTCATTCTTCCTAGATTGTAGGTTGTCTTTCCTCTTTTTCTGCTTATCTTCCTTTTCTTTCTCTACATGATCGATTCTTGCCTTCCATTTTTTCTGGCTTCTCATCTTCTTGTTTTTCTCCCTTGCTATACTTTTCCTTAACAATTCTGGATCATCTTTAACCTTTTCACCACTTGCTCTTTTCAAAGCTGTTGCCCACTTTTGTTTTTCTTTAAGAGTTACTGCCTTTTCTCTATCTTCTTTTTCAAGTTCAGATATTTTCTTATTATCCTCTTTTAATTTTTCCAAGATTTTCTTTGGATTCTTATTTTTAGATTCTTTTTTATTTTGTTTTCTATGACCCTCAGGTAAATAAACTTTACTAAATACCATTTTGTTTTCTTTGTTGAAAACAGGTTTATTTGTGGATTTGCCATCATTGTTTGACTCAGTTTTAATATTTTCCAAAATATTATTTTCTTTTTTTATAGGGGAATTAGTAATATTACTGTTTCTACTTGAGTCAGATTTACTTTTACTTTTGATATTTTCTCTTGAGCTTTCGTTTTTATTAAACTGTCCATTAGGAAGATGGCTAACTTTCATTTCATTATTTACAGCTCCCGGTTTCTTTTTGTTTTCTTTCTTCGTCTCTGTGTCAGCAAAATCAAATTTATTGGACACTATATTGCCATCGCTATTGAGAATTGGCTTTGTTTTAGATAGACCATTGACAGTGGGGTTGTGTTTCTTTGCTGATTTTGATGCAGCTTTCCTCAGTTTTATTAGTTCTTTTCTTTTCTTTTTTACTAACCTTGATTGGAGTCCTTTTTTACGTAGTTTCTTTTGGTAAGTCATTGATGTTCCTGAAACAAAGAGAGATGAACAGACGATCAATTCAAGATGGTCTTAACTGAGCTCCTGTACATTAACGCAACTAGGGCAAATAGGGCATAATTTGCAAGAACTTCAGGTTGTGAAGAGCTTAAACTGAGAGTGTACTGTGTAACAATTTATCTTCATTGACTTGGACCTACTCATCACAACATCAAGCCTGTTTTAAAATTCTGCCGCTGCAGTGCTGCAGATGGCATTCATCCATCCTGCACTGGGTACCTGCATCCATTGGCTAGCCTGGGACACCACTACAGCAACAATCTACCATGTTTACATTTATTTTTGAACATTCAAATGGCGCCGCTGCTTGAGAATCCTGCCACCTGGGAAATACAATATACTCGCTGCAATTCATTTTCTAAGTGTTAGATGTGAAATCGGCTGAAAGTCATCCGCACATTAGCAAAGTGTACGGTGAGGTATTTTACATCTTAACGTCAATAAGTGTTTCGTCGCCTATGACAAATTGGCTTAAAAAATCATCACCTTCCACCTTGTACCGCTCAAGTAAAGGTGCTCTCCTCAAACGCTTGCTTTATGCACCTCAGTCATCATTTTAGCAGCTTGAGCATAACTTTTGATGATTTAATCATTCGGCCACAATTGCGTGAATAACACTTCTTGACACAATAGGGAACTCACAAGATAACAACGAACTCGTAAAACGCCTGTTCTCTCATAAGTCATAAGTCATTTGATCAACTTTATGCACCAAATCTTCAGTAATGACAGAAGGTACACCTTGTCATGAACATTTGTGTGGGGTCATCTTTAAATGTTCTAACCCATTTGTGTGCCATTTCATTATTGCTCATTATGTTTTTGCCATACACTTTACTAATTTTATGATGTATTTCAGCTGCTTTCACATCGCTAACAGTTAGAAATTAATCACAGTGCACACTTCACAGTTGGTGGGATTCTTAATTGGCAGCACCATTTTGAATGCTCACAAACAAACATAAACAAATTTTGCCTAAGTGGCGTCCAAGGCTTGCCAAAAGATAAAGGTACACAGTGCAGGATGTAGGAATACCAACCGCAGCGCTGCAAAGGCAGAATTTAAAAACGGCACTTACTTTTTAAACAATCCTCATACAATAAGTTTATGATATAGGGCTTAACTAATTTGGTTTAAATGCTAGCAGGTCCCAAGAAGAAGTGAAGTTGGGTGATTTAACAACTCCAATTTGTATCATCCGGCAAATTGCAGGATGATGGGAGACGGCTGAAATTTAAAGTCTTGATCCCAGGGATGGGGAAAAATAGCAGTACTTTAGCAAATGAGAAATAACGCAAAACATCCCCCTTAAGAAAAGCATGGGGATTTAAAAACTTCTGCTTTATTTATATTAAAACATATGATTAATTGTGTACTTAGTTTAAGAACTGACGTATGTTCCTACTTATATTTTTTGTATTTTGTAAAGAGTAAAAAAAGAGTATTGGAGCAAGGTTAGGTGCTAATGGCCCCTTCAAGTTACTAGTACCAGTAATACTAAATTTGGATAACCTCAACAACCCCTAAAGGTAAACAATATGATATAATAAAAATTTAACTATTTTTAAACTTAAAAATTATATTTACTATAAATTACTCTGTTGCAGCAAACCTGCATACTCAGCGAATTTCAAATGGTACTTATTTACCATTCTGTACAATGCATGTGCTCATTGAATAAAGCATGTTTGACTATTGACTTTACGAGGCCATTGACTATTGAAGTCATGAAGCCACTTACCAACTTTCATCAAAGCATATTCAAAAATAAGCGAGATATGACATTTTATTTATTCTCCATAAGAAAAACATTAGCACTGAGTATGCAGGTTTGCTGCATCAGGGACCAAAACAATCTGGTTTTTATGCAAATACCAATGAATCACCACTAGATAAAACAACATAGGTACCAAGTTATTCCAATTTATGTTCATAAACAAGCAACATATCACATGTTTCTTATTCTCCATAAGAATAACATTATAGCTGCTGAGTACGCCGTTTTGCTGCCATGGGAACCACAAAAAATTGATTTTGTATGCAAATATCAGTAAACCCCAACCATATGAAGCCGCATACCAAGTTTCATTAATATGTTCATTAATAAGCTAGATATAAAATTGTACTTATTCTCCCTAAGATTAACATTGGACAACGTACTGTGTTTAGGACTTTAAATATCTCGGTAACCAATTGACGTAGAGCGATGATCAAAATACCAAATTGTTTGTTTTTTAAGCCAAATTTAAAAGTATAAACCAAAGTTTGGTTTTAAAAATAATTATATGGAAAAAGTTCAAAAAAACATTTTTGGGGTGCAAAATCCCCTCAAACCCCCCCTATACTGGTGCGATCTATCTGGTTTTTAAACTTCTGAAAATAGATGCTGCCTTCCACATTTATACCAAATTTCTTCAAGATCGGACCATTTTTATGAAAGTTATCGTGCCTACGGACACACATATATATATATATATATATATATATATATATAGGTACATATATATGAATTTGTAACGAATAGTGTTTTTGGCATCTGGGTCACAACGAAAAGTTATCATGGTCCCAGGCCTAGGTCTTACCATGCCACCTACGGTAATAGCTTGTTCCTTATAGGGGAAATTCGCTAAAATTGTCCAAAATGTTTAATTGATGTGATTTTTGTACGTAACACTGACTCACGCCTGTACCACATAACAGAGCTTGTGACGTTGGTTGTGAAAACCCCCCTCGCCCTCTAAAATGTGGTACATAATATGCATTATGCCCTGCGGATGTAACCCAATAAGTACACACTGTTATTGGACTGGATATTTCATTTTATAGACGTTATTCCCACAAAGCAATTTGAGATAACGTCATATTGGGTTGGCTGGGATGTGGATGACTGGATTTAGTTTTGTGTTTTCTAGTTATTATGCCACATATATTCCCAGTCTTAAAATACAAAAAAAACCATCCACCTTCCCTAACCTTGAGCAGGCTTAGGGACTTCGTACATAGTGAATTGTCTAGCCCAATGCATATATAATATTTGATGGATATTCATCTACAATCATTAGCTGAATAATATTATAAATTATGTTAGTCAAATTTGTTAAATAATACAAGGAATTCCATAATTACTGTGAGAGGCCTTCAATTTGGTAATGTTTCAATCTGGTCCCATTATAAAGGTAATGCTTCACACGGATCAGAAATTCAAATCCGTCAAATTGGTAACGAAGAATGCCATATTACCCCTAAACGCATGAGTTTTCCTTAGAAAGAATGCCTCTTCCTCTCCCTTCTGAAAAATTCCTGGGAAGTACAGATTTATTACTACCATAAAATCTGTCAACCAGAACCTGGCCGAAAAAATATTCTTAACCTACCAGAAATTACCCTTACACCATTATACAATTTCAGTAACGGGACTAGGTGTTCTCTTTGGTCTTACAACTATGACACATTAACAAACAGACAATACAACTTTTATTTATAACAGAACATACCTTTCAATTCAGAAAGCTCCTTTTCTAAACCCTCAATGGTTTGCGGGAAAGCTTTATTTTTGACACTGGCTTGTGACGAACCTTTCTTCTGTGTTTGCTTTTCTACAACAAAAGAAAATATTTACAATTCAATCAATAGTTCAGGATTCATACCAATCATACAGAAAATTTACAACTTATACAAATATATTTGATTCTGTGAAAAAGGTCTGACCTCTGTGAAATTTAATAGCAAATAAATTAATCTGCATTACTTTGAATAATTTTGCAAAGCAGAAATATCATATCACCTATAACAAGGATTTTCAAAAGTTTGTTATAACAAAAGTCAAGAAAAGAAAGAACTGTCTTATTGATTTTTACCACAAATTGTAAACAAGTACAAACACTTTTTTCTGTTTTTAACCCACAGAAAGCTGGGAAGGAGATAATTGAATTCTAGTCAATTGCCACATTAAAACACAGTCACTCAGCACAATAATGGGCACAGCATTGTAACTACAAAATGACATACAGCACAAAATAGTAGGTCGATAACTCCGAACAGTCAAGCAATATTGTGAGTGGACTGTCTCCGGACAATAACCACCCTTGAGTAAGGCAGAAGGGGATTCGGTGACCAACAGTTTGGATAAGAATGGATAGGAGTGTTGGAGTGAAATTCTATCAATGAAAGTAGGCCTATCCCAGTTATGTAACGTAACCATAATGTTGTTTGTTTTTGGGGGGATTAGGAGATCCTGGCATAGCCGATTAGGCATGTTTCCCTTTGGAATATTATGCAGCCACCGGAAAGAGGGGCGGGAAAGGTGGTAGGACAGGGTCAGTCTGCCTCACTCCAGAAAGGGAAAGAGAACCTTATACCTAGCTCCCAGCATCTGTAGGTGACCGAACCCCAGGACCATTCGCCCTCTAACGCTAAGTCCACCGGGCGGGGACCGCATCGCACAGAGCCTCTAACTTCTCAGGGGTCGGGTGGCCCCAGGAAGGTTCGTCCCCCAGCCTGGCAGACCGGAGACCGTCAGGTAAGGGCCCTTCCTCATAGGCACCCGTCCCAGCCTGCAAAGAAGACTACTCCCTCGAAAGACTTGGACTAGACTGGGTATCCAGGCTCAACTGAGAGTCAAGCCCCCAGAAGAGACAAGGAGGAACCAAGGAAGGGTAGTTGGTCATACTGGATAGCCAAAAGACTTACCAATACTGTGACAGCTTCATTTTGTTGTACCCAATGTCGACCTCTGTACTAGTATAGGCCAGTCAGATAGCCGTCGAGGGCCAACGTAACCATAATAAATACCTATTTTGATGAGATTTTGATACTTTTTTCAAAACAAATCTTTTAAAGGCTTGGCTACTATTCATAAAAAAAGTTTAAATATGTAACTTAACCATTCCCAAGTGTTGGACGTATATATATGCTAACGGTAATTTTTGTTTGCGAGCATTGGACGTATTACACAACTCAATCTGAAGTTTACAAGCGAATGACGAATATATACGTCTGACATGTAAATTTAATTTATTTATTGTATGGTTGTTTCCGTGTTATTTACAGTCAAACGGAATGTGGCAATATTTTATTTTTTAGTTTATTTTAGTCGTACATTTTTATTCGATGAGCTGGCAACGCTGTCCTTGCAACAGATGTTATAGACCAGCCAGCTGATGCAATCCTTTTGTTACTGTCTCGTTCGCAGACAGTTTATTATGTTCGATCAATTATTTACTAGTTGTTGTGTGAAGTACAAGCTAATAATGTTTTGCAAAGTTTTCTACTGTGTCGTGTTTGTTTTTCAAGATGACATTCAGAGTGAGGGATTCACGTATATACGACACGCTAATTTTGGCCATAAAACGTGCAAACAAATTATTGTTATCATGAAAGTGAACATAATTTACTTTAACCATCAGATATAGGTAGGTGTAAAAATATAAATATTTCAAAATTATTTTTTTACGCCGCCCAAAAGATATATAGCGTTCAGAGTAGGGCTACGCCCCGCAGTCGCCACTTGGGAAGGGTTAATGGTCAAAAAACAAATGTTTTATGCCAATTCCTTAAAAAACAAAGTTTTAAAACCGTAAACGATGGTGAACAAAGTTTTAAATGAATCTTGAAATAAAGATGCTAGCTTAAGTAACATTTTCGAGATTCAAACAAGAAAATACACGGATCCCAGCTAAAAAGTAGCAGATCGAAGTTTCAAAACGACCTTTTGATAACAAATTTGGAACAATAAACCACAAATATATAATGAAACAGTAAAATAATACTAACATCAAATCGTAAAACTGAAGCAATTTTTATATTTTCAAATATTCCTAGCAACATACTTTAATCGTGTGGGTTATGTATCACTGATTAATGCTATACTGGACTTCTTCCCCACTTAAACACTTTGATCCACAAGCTTGTGAAAAGAGCAGTTAAATCGGTGTTGTTTTGTTTAATACTTCGAATGCCTGAACATTAATGGTAAATAAACGTGATTCCGGTGGACACACACACACACACACACAGTGGAGGATGGATAAAAAGTGGCAAAACACCTGATCAGATGTGCAACTCACAAATAATCCACCCATCCCGTCAGCTTGGATCTGTGCCGTTCATTGTTTGCTTAAGGTCCGCCCACCCCTTCAATTCTGCCAACAGACACGGGAACTCTCCAAGAGTTGCACCAACTGAGACAGGATTTGAATCCTCAATCCAAGCGCTCTCCTCTGGCCGGGATTATAGCACCATAGACTACTCGGCCACAATCAGGCTAGCTGCAGTGTAGGACCAAGTGTTATTTCAAGCTAGGCACTAGACATGTTAGTTTGTCTAACAGGTAACACCACATGTTGGACTTAGACTGTATACAGTGCTTCTACAGTGTGATAGCCTATACCCTAACTAACCATGTGTTGTTCTAAGGTACCTATCAGATTAAAATATCGATTGGGGCTCAAATTGTTAAGTGTGTAATATGTGTATGGCCCCTTAATGTTATTACTTAAGATCACTCTAACTCCCCAATGATTGTTATATACATTGGAATTGACCATTTACCATTGAAAATGGTAAACTCAAATTCTTTGTAAACAAACGTAATAAGTTGTCAATACCAACGACAGTTGACTCCCTATAGTCTGGCCTCCGTTGAACTGGCCAGTCTTAAAAGAAAATGAGTCAATTGCCTGCGGCAGTAGAAATTGATAGGAGTCAACTTGTCAAACTTCTTTGATTAGTTTCCGGTCAAAATGTAAATAACAAATCTTAGTTCAGTTGATGGATGATTTTTGATGCTTCCTTCATTGCTTTGTTTCCAACTTAAAAATAGATTTTTATACTAAGGTTTGTCAATTTGGCCATTTTATAATTTGGCCAGAGGGTCTAGTTTTGAGAGGGCCGGACTAGAGGGAGTCTACTGTAAAAAATGAAATATTATTTCTTGCTTGACAATTTTGCAGTACGGTAGCTTAACAAAATAAAAATAGGCTTACAAACAAAAAAACTCAATATACATTACCAAACACGAACCCCCTTTTAGCCCCCTAGCTTCCCCCAAGAAGGTTAAATAAAACATTCCTCACAACTTTGCAAATTATCAAGTTTTCGCTACTGGTATCAACATTAGTGTCATAAGAAATTTGCTGACTCGGAATACAAATTTGTTGCTTTGGTAAATTAATACTGCACATGTCATACGCTTCAAAATGCTCCCGTATAACCTACACAATAATCACAAATTTTCTTTGACAACCACTTTTTTATAATAAGAGAAACAAAACCTAAAAGACTTACTAAACACTTTCTGTTCTGGAATGTCGGCCACCTCCATGCTGTCACTGTTTTCATCTTCATCACTCTCTGTTCTTTTTCCTAGAAAAATGACTAGTTTTACACACAAGGCCTACTAGTAAATTACAAATGGAGCTTAAAGTAAAGCAGACTTCATTAAATTTACCCTTAGGGTGTTTGACAGGCAAACTCCAAATCTGGAGTATAACTGTCAAAATAGTTTTAAAAACTATTTATACAGCAGAGTCAACTACCTAACTTACTTCATTCCACATTACTGTACGGAGAGGCGTTTAAAAGTATCTCCTCCCCTCAATACTTGGCAAGAAAACTAGCACGTTTAATGTCATGTACAGTATCAAAAATGTGGATGAGCCGCTGGTGCCACAACAAGAAAATCTAATTAGTAGCTGTTTACTGCCTGTATACAGCTTGGTATATTCACTCAATTTTAATGGAGCCAATATGTGGAAGCATTGCAGGAAGAGCAGGGATTTTGTCAACATGTATCTAAGAATACAAGCTTTGCGGAGGTGTAGTTGGTAAGAAATTTCATGCAATATCCTGGCCACTGACATCCCCAAACTCATTTTCATCCAACTTAGTCACATTAACTATAAACTTGGATGTCTACTGGTATTTATTAATTTTTTGTAGAACTATTCCAATTGTGTTGTAACACAGTGAAGCAATGTACAGTGTAACTGTCATTCGTTTTAGTTAGCAATCAAAAATGTGACCGCACCGAATCAGTTCCTGCCACGCGGGAATGACTGGCTCTTAGGATGTAGTTTCATAACTGTCCCGCAAAATAATCAAATGAATATATCGAACTATCGTAATCGATATATTGAAAGTAGAAACTAACGAAATAAATTATTCAATATATCAAAAATGCAACAATTCGTCATACCTAGTTTTAAATGTCATTCGTTTTAGTTAGCAATCAAAAATGTGACCGCACCGAATCAGTTCCTGCCACGCAGGAATGACTGGCTCTTAGGCTGTAGTTTCATAACTGTCCCGCAAAATAATTGAATGAATATATTGAACTATCGTAATTGATATATTGAAAGTAGAAACTAACAAAATTAATTATTCAATATATCAAAAATGCAATAATTCGTCATACCTAGTTTTAAATGTCATTCGTTTTAGTTAGCAATCAAAAATGTGACCGCACCGAATCAGTTCCTGCCACGCGGGAATGAATGGCTCTTAGGCTGTAGTTTCATAACTGTCCCGCAAAATAATTGAATGAATATATTGAACTATCGTAATTGATATATTGAAAGTAGAAACTAACAAAATTAATTATTCAATATATCAAAAATGCAATAATTATATGATTATAATTGTTATGTTTATATTTTGTTTACATTTAAATAAAAGAAAATAAAAGTGTCTGACGAACGATCTAATACAATTAACTATCGTGATTTAATCCAAATACAAATACAAAAACCTGCTTTAAATGGTTTCAGGAGAAGGCACTTGTTCCAAAAATCCCAAATGCGAGATATGTCAAAACGAAATTAAGAGGAAAATATGTAGAGAAAATTCAGTGAGCTTTTTATAGGAAGACAACCAACAAACACGACGCGACGCCGACGTAAGTGTAAATGCCTTAAGTACACTTTTTTTGATAATTCTAGCCTAAATTTTGTATACTAAACCTGCTAACCATGATTTACTTTTTTAGCATCAATGTAATCAATGACGACTTCATTATACCTGAAACTAGTTCAGCCACGAAAACTAGCCGACAAGCAATATCAGATTGGCTTTCAATTCGCCGCAAGGTTTGTTTTTCCTAGGTCAATATTTACTATCGATACATCGACATATTAATTTGATTGTTTTGCGGGACAGTTATGAAACTGCAGCCGGCTCTTATACCGCTGCACCAAATGTATTAATCCCCTTGGTTAATACTTTGGCCTGCTTAACTCACCTTGATTTAACTTGGACAGGTCTAGAATTTCAAACAGATTGGAAATAAATTTATGCTCATTCTTAATCATGTTTGTGATATCCTTTTTCTTGCAAAAATGTTGTTGAGACTTGGGCCTAATAAGAGATGTTTCACTGTTCTTGAAGGTTGTTTTGGAAACATCTAACCTTTTGGTCTTTTTCAATTTTTTCTTTTTGTTCTCTGATACTTTTTCAGTTTCTATATGTTTGCTTTTATTGACTTTTCCCATTGTATAAAATTCCGCGTAAATGTCAACAATTTATGAACCACAAGCTGTATCTGTACACACAATAAAACAAAGGGTACCCAAAACAGACTGTATAAAATAAAATTTCAAAAACGAAATGCTAATTGTTCATTATGAAACTTAATCACCATCAAATAATAAAAAGCTTAACAATATTATATTATAACATTAATCATAACACTGTACAACGACTAAAGCTAGTGGCTAGAGGTTATATTTAACCTTTTCTATCCTAACCTCAATCACTATTCCTTTTTAACCACGTTATTTTGTTGGCAGAGGCTACGTACACGTCCGACGTGAGCTGCTACTGCTCACGTCCGCTCCAAATTATGCACCGTACGTTACTTTTCCTGTGATTTTTAAAACAGATTGAGAGCCAGAAAACCTCCTAACCTAACGTAATCAAACCCAACCTAACGTAAGGTACGGTAACGTAACCTAACCTAAGCTGCAGCGATGTGAATATGCCTTTACATTGGACATGGACGTGTACGTAATTCCTTCGTATTTTGTTTTGTTTCAAAACCCCAATGCCCATGCTCATGATCTGCCACTGCCACTTTATCAGCCTTTGGGAATACGACATTTATATTTTTTAATACTGTAAGCAATTAAATATATACAATCTACGACGGCGCTGTAGGGCCACGGGGGAAAACAAAACCATTATTGTTTAACCTCAATTGTTTAACCAAATTGTTTAACGCTCAAAATGGGATTTATTAGTGCTTTTTGATGAATTAAATATTATTGAATTTATTTATTTACTCTCAAAGAATAAAAAAATCGTTAATGGCTTTCAGTCGTGCCTTTATTGATGAATTTCCTTTGGAAAGTGAACTATTAGCATGACCCGCACGGTGAAACTTAAGCCCGGGACCACCATAGAACACCTAACGCGACCCCCTGAACACGTTTTGGGGGTCGTTCAAAATTGTATATATATATATGTGTTTGAACTCTAGCGGTCGCATTTTTTGTCCGATCTACTTCAAATTTGGTAGGGACATTCCTTTCTGTAATCAGTTGGACAAGTTCGTTGGGCAAAACAATCGGAAAACTCTAAACCCCTTTTTTGGGGATTAATCTTTCAAATTTTGGGTTTTTGGGCCCAAAAAGGGTCATAAAAGCCCCGGATGTAAAATTAATCCATTTATAAAGATGGGAATTAGTCAGGCGAAACTTTTAAGCCCTCTCCCGTCATTCTAGCATGACTATTTACCAACTTATAGAAGAAAATGTGTATTGACCAAACACAGTACGTTGTCTTATGGGGGTTTTACATTAGAAAAACCTGTTATTCATTTGTTGCTGTACTTTCATCATCCCCAGCAACCTCACGTCTAGTTTAAAGCCTGAATGGACCTTCTACTAATCTTATAATGCGCAAAAATGTATTCCCAGCATTGCAGGTAAATTAAACCAGGAGCATCAGAACAGCCAAAAAATCAATGTTTTCAGATTTCAATAAAAATTGGTATAAATGTATGTTTTACAATGATTTTGAGTTTTAAAAGTTTTTTATGTGGAAATTCACTTCCCTCACGTCAGCGTGCTGCGTGCGAACTCGTTTTGTGTTGTGGTGTGACAGGTTAAAAGCTAATTTATTGAATTTTATGATATTTTAGTTTTTTGTTTTTTTCATGAATACACAATTTTAGTAATATTTTTATTTTTATTGGTTTCTTTTATATATATATTTTTTTGAATTTTTGATATGGATACAAAATTAACACTATTTGGACAAACAGACTCACAGTTTAGAGTTATTCACATACCTCCAGATGGTTCGTGCCTCTTTCATTCTATATGCTATTCAGTTTACGGAAATAATTTCTACAGCGATCAAGTAAGAGAGGAAATTGTTAACTATGTTTCGACTAATTGGGCAAAATTCCAAATTTTAACTCATGATGTTAAAGGGGATAATTCCATCTGAATTACCCTGAACACTACCGTCGCGAGATGTTGAAACCATCAACTTACGGATCAGCATGTGAGTGATTGCCGCATCTGAGCTCTTCCACTGCATATTCAGAGTGTACCATGATGGTCATTTACTCCAGAGCTTTGGTGTAGAGGGAACAGCATCTGATCGTATAAATTCAAACGGGGCGAAGCCCGCGGGTAACTGCTAGTTATTATATATATTATGATAATTTGAATTATGTTATCGAAGTTTCGTAATTTACTTTATGGAAATTTTGTATGCCTTTTTTCAATGTATGCATTTTAACCACTGAGCTCTATGTTAAAATATGGCAGTGGCTACGTACACGTCCGGCGTGAGCCGCTACTGTTCACGTCCGTTCTAAATTATGCACCGTACGTTACTTTTCCTGTGATTTTTAAAACAAATTGAGAGCCAGAAAACCTCCTAACCTAACCTAACGTAACCTAACCTAACGTAACGTAACCTAACCCAATCTAACCTAAGCGGTAGCGAAGTGAATTTGCCCTTACATTGGACGTGTACGCAGTCACTTCGTTAAAATATCATTTTGACTTTTGACGTTTTGATGTTTTTGTTTACTAACTAATCATTCAGTTTAGGTTAGAAATGCTATTTTAATATTTATATCCTGTTGTTCAATAGTTCAATAACAAATTAAATTGCTGACGACTGCTTTTCGCAAAGGAGCTCTTGCGTTTTCTGTTCAATGTGTCAAGATCAAAATGTCAATTTGGAAGATTTTACAAAAACAACTATATGACATTTTATCGAACAAATGTTATCTTCTCTTGTTCATTCTTTTGAGCTACACATCTTTAATAACATTTCTTCATTTTTGTGAAGTAAGCAGAATGTTCATATCCTATGTAGAGTAATTAATTGAGTTAATTTAAGTTGTTACTGAAATATTAAGGGAACATGTCAGATTTTAATATTATAATAACAATCTCAGTATTGTTTAGTTAAATAATGTAATTGGGACTGTTCCTCTTTTATAGCATGTAAATAAATAAATGTTCATAACTGCTAATGCTGTGGTTGCTGCTAATGAATTTTGGCCATGATAATTTGTTGCTCAGCGATGTAGAAACTAAAATTATATGTACCGGTAATAGAACTTTTAAGGAGAATCAAAATTATATTGCCACATGAAGCACAATGTTTTAGCTCTCTGCACTCAGGTAGGCTTGGGTCTTTTAAAATATCCCTCAGCGTTCCTGTGGACACTGTCACTGGTCGCTGTCATTTGGCTATCAGCTGGAGTTTTTTCCGCTGAATTATTCCTCGCAGCTTGCATGGCCACTCTCAGTGGCTATTATGAAATTCCACAAACGCTCTCATGGCCACTGTGAGTTGCCAAAGTAACATGTGACTTTAATTGTATTTTACTTTGTATCCTGTATCTTGCAATCTAGTGGCAAATTAAAGAAACTCATGTCCCAGCATGCAATGCTGGACTGTGTTGTTTTTGTTTTTTTTCCGCTTCTGTCAAAGCCTAACAAATAATCTATTTAGTTGTGCTGTTTTTCCATATGGTGATTCTTTATTTTTATAAATGTTAACTATGATTATTAGTGTTATTACAATTAAACTGTTTGAAAATGTATACTGATGAAATCCGAGATGGGCTTGAACACGACTTAACTGATTTTGAAAGTGTTTCAGAACATGAGAGTGATAGCTACTCCAACATTGCATATTCATATTAAAAATACGAACTAAACAGTAACTAAAAAGTAGTTAAACATGTTTTGTTAGGCAATAAATAGATGTTTAAAAATATTAAAACCAAAGTATACAAAGAGTTTTTTTAACTATCCAATACTGCCTCCAATAAGACTTATGACATTTGAGACTACGGTCATAAACACAAATTCAAGCTGGTACGAGCCCTCTAGCCGAAATGGCTGCCAGGCTGACAAAGAAAGTTGTGTAACCACTCAGAGTAGCCATACACCTGAGAGGACTAATTAGGTGGGAATAAATACAAGCTGGTATAGAGTAGGCACTAGTCAACTGGGAGTAGTCTTTCTAGTGCAAAGGGTCAAACGAGATCGAGAAATTCCCTAATGAAAATTGTTAGTTTACAACATTTAGGGCCTACTCCGCCTTTCAAAAATCAATAATTAATTTTATTTCATTTACATTAAAGCCTATTTTCACAGATTCCACCACACCTGGGTTTCTTTTTTGTGCAATTTTTTTACTAACCTTATTTGTATATGGCTTTTAATTTGTGTGATATAAATAAAAAAAATACATAGATACAGCGGGGTAGTATTTTTATGAACCACTGATTCCTAATAACAGACCGCAATGAGTAGTGTAGCAAATCTCCCAGAAGTTATATAGCACAAAGTAATCCAGTTTGTTCTGATAACATGTATATTTGGAACTACAACCAGATGCATCACAAGCCTAGAGAAAATAGTCTTTATTTAAATGGTTCAAGCTCAAGCTATGGAGAAGATGAACAAAAATTCATTAACTATTAGTTTATATTAGCTTCTGTCATAGGCCTATTCCCTGATATGAACTATTGCCATGTCAAACCCATTTACAATAAACAGTATCAGGAAACTGACACATACTTTCTCCCTTTTAGCCCAACTTTATGAATAAAATACTTTTTATTTACTAAATATAGAATACAAAGCACGCTCGATTATACAGAAAATCTTGTAAACAAGTTGTTTTCAAAAATACCTACCCAAATCCCTGTTTAGGAGGCACTACAGAATCCATCGCTACACAGGTGGTTTTAAGAGGGGAAATGCTCCCTATTCCCCCCACTCAGGGTTATTAAGGGGCAACATATTTCGAATTTCCTCTGTTGGTCGATGCTAACTTGACAAGCATATCAAGTTTGAACGAAATTGATCAATAAATAAGGGAGAAATAGTAATTTTTACTTTCTCCCCTTATACATAGTATAAGGAGAAAGTATTGTTTTCGTAAAAATTTTCGAATTTGAGCTGTCGTGGAAATATTTGTTTTGGTGCTCCCTGAACCCAAAAAAGTGGTTTTTACGTGATGTCTGTCTGTCTGTCTGTATGGATGTGTACAGAGCTAGAGCCTTAACCAATGGTCCGATTTTTATGAAATTTGGTACTAATCCACGATATCTCCAGGCGTTTTTTTCATTTTTTGAATTTTTGATTTTTAAAGGTAATTATCCCCCCAAAAACGCCAAAAAACATGAAAAATCAAGATTTCTCAAAAACGGCTCAAACGATTTTGAATAAACTTTACTCGTTTGTAGAACTTTAGTTTTCCAACAAAATGACACCACCCGCATTTCTGTAAAAATTTGGGTTCAGAAATTACAAGACTTCAAACATCAAAAATTCAGTTTTTTGGATTTTTCATAAAAAATATTACTATTCACTATTAAAAAGAGCTCAAAAAACTAAATAATTTAGTATCCTGAATTACTAATCTACGATTACTGGTTGCGGAGAAAATTTAGATTTTCATTTTGCGATAAACGCAGTACGTTGTCTAATGTTATTCTTATAGGGAATACAAAAATTACTATTTCTCTCTTATTTATTGATCAATTTCGTTCAAACTTGATATTCTTGTCAAGTTAGCATTGACCAACAGAGGATATTTGAAATATAATAACCCTGAGGGGGGGGGGAATAGGGGGCATTTCCCCTCTTAAAACCACGTGTGTAGCGATGGATTCTGTAATGCCTCTTAAACAGGGATTTGGGTGGATATTTTTGAAAACAACTTGTCTAAAAGATTTTCTGAACATTCGACCGTGGTTTGTATTTTATATTTAATAAAAATAGTAATTTATTCATTAAAGTTGGGCTAAAAGGGAGAAAGTATGTCAGTTTCCTGATACCGTTTATTGTATTCCCCATAAGAATAACATTGGACAACGTACTGCGTTTACTGCTAAATGAAAATTTAAATTTTCTCCGCAACCAGTAATCGAAGAATAGTAATGCAGAATATTTAATTATTTAGTTTTTTGAGCTCTTTTTAATGGTGAATAGAAATATTTTTTAAATTTGTTTTTTTATCAAAAATTCAAAAAACTGAATTTTTGATAATTAAGTCTTGTAATTTCTGAACCCAAATTTTTACAGAAATGCGGGTGGTGTCATTTTGTTGAAAAAACTAAAGTTCTACAAACAACTTAAGTTTAATCAAAATCGTTAGAGCCGTTTTTGAGAAATCTTGATTTTTTACATTTTTTGGCAGTTTTTGGGGGATAATTACCCTTAAACATCAAAAATTCAAAAAATGTTTAAAACGCCTGGAGATATCATAGATTAGTACCTACATACAAAATTAGTACAAATTTCACAAAAATCGGACCATTGGTTAGGGCTCTAGCTCTGTACACATTCATACAGATAGACAGACAGACACACAGATATAATGTAAAAATCACTTTTTTGGGTTCAGGGAGTATTTCCTAAAAGAATATTTCCACTAATATCTCAAATTCAAAAATTTTGATGAAAACAATACTTTTTCCATATACTATGTATAAGGGGAGAAAGTAAAAAGGGACCAACATTAATAAACAACTACTGCCCTATTGATCTATAGTTTTAACATTTTCAAAGATTTTTAAAACTTCAGTTCTTAAGAAAATGTAGGGAAGTTTATCATTATATTTTAATTTGGATTCAAACAATAAATGAGAACAAGTGATGCCATTGATAAGGTGGTATTATCGGTGATTTTAATGCCTTTGACATGTCAAAGTACTCAGTAGGTGTACAGTGTGACCTGTCAATAGCTTTTGATTAATCTCAATCATGAAATTTTTCTTAAAAAACCAGGAGTACCTTAGTTCTATGGTTTTCAGGGGTCTGCAGTACAGTGGGTAAAATGATACATCTCAAACCGCTGCCAAAAGTAGTTCTTGAGTCATATCAGTTTTCTCAAAATTAATCTAGAAGTTCCCGTGGGTATCAAGGGATGACTTTTCTACATGTTTAAAAAAGCTACATTTTTGCTGGAGAGAAAACAAGTTTTCAATTGACAGAGGCTATGGAGGTTAGCACTTCTGTGGAGTCAAACTCAATAGTCCAATGGTTTCCAACTATCAACACAGACAAAACTACATTGCTCGATTTCACGATCACATCGAAGCATAATAATGATCTCAGTGTTTGGGTTGATGACTTGCATATTTGGTCTGATTATGAAGTTAAGTTTTTTAGGATTGTCTGTTGATAGACATCTGAATTTTGTTCCCATATTACCTAATAATGTAGGTAGCACGAAAGATGTTTTCTTGAATTTTTTTCTCTGTAAACCTGCTCCCTTTACGAACACTGCGGTTCTTCTTACAACGTACCATGCATTGATTTGCCCTTACCTTTCTTATGGTGTCAAAATCAGGGGATCTGAAAGATCGACTAAAGAGTATATTTTTAATAATTTTTATCTTACAGAAGAAGGCATTGAGAATTGTAGCTGGCATTTGCAGAAGCGAGTCTTGCACATCCTTTTTCAAGGAGCTAAAACTTATCATTTTTTTGGCATTTAAATTTTTCAGACATTCATTTTATTTAAACAGAACAATAGTATTTTCCAACCCCTTGTTCCACATTCTTAATTTGATCGTAGAAACAAATGTAAATTAGCCTAATTATTCCTCACCATTCCTTCCCTTTTCAAACCCCACGCCTATTACAATGCGACACATTTAATGCCCTTCCTTATACCTTCCAGAACAAAAAACAATTTTTTTGTTTTAAAAGAAAACTTAAGATTTTTTTATTAAATAGTATTTTTATTCTGTATAGGACTACATTAGAGTCCTAAATAAGCTAGCGTTATTTCTTGTACTATTAAGACATGTCTCTCTATTTTCATGTTCAAATCTATGTCAACTGAAGCCAATGCATGTATTTATGTTTTATGGCAATAAAGGATATTTGATTTAATTTACAATAGTTGTCAAATTGCAATTTTTGTATCCATTTTAACTCCGATTGGGTAAAAATTGTGTTGTTGTGTGTCTTTGGTTTTTCTTAGAGACATTTACCTAATTATTTCTTATCAAGAACTATACTGTTTATTTTATAGCCATACTTCAGTTTTTTTTAAATTTCTTGAGTAGTAAAATATATGTTGTTACAATTGAACAGGATAAATAAACTACACTACACTGCAAACACTACAAAATATATTTACACTTACACTGTCCTTATATTCAAGACAGTAAATATATACACAAGATGGTTCAAGGCAATAGATTTCTACCAGTTACACCTGTCATATTATACTGTATTATTACAAGGGTGTGCATAATTGTATTGTAACTAATCAGAAAAAAAGACACACTAAATATTTATTAAACCCATAATATACCGTATATATATAATAGCTTGCTGGTGTTTAGGTTTGGTTGAATGGGAGTTGGTACAAAGCAAAACCAAATTCCAACAGATTTGGAGATAATATTGCTCAGACGACCCTTGAAGACCGGTATGTATGTTTTTTTTATATCATTCTTTGTTTATATTATTACATTTCAACGGAAAAGCCAATTACTAGGAAATCTTTCACATGGGAATTAGTGTTGGTCACCAGGATGAAAGGAACTTAAAGGGATGAAAAAGGTATGACAGGTTCAGCAGACCGTTAACCTTTAAAGGAAAAATTCCTGTGACTTCTGTGACAGCAGCTTATCAGCACTCAAACAGGTCCTCGAATAGTCTACTCTGCCCTTTTACAATTGCCCTACTCACAGCATAAGGTATCCAAGGTTGGGACCACAATTTTTAGAATGATGTTCTGTCCCCTGGTATCTACAAACACGGAGAGACCACCAAGGTGAAAGGAGTCATAGTGGGTAGCCAAAGGAACTCACATGCTGTGACAACTTCATTTTCTGTACTCAATGTCGACCTCACTACTGGTATTGGAATTTGTCCTGGGATTAGAATATTTTTTATATGCAAGTTAATATAGGAATATTAAATATACAATCTATGTATTAATACGCTAGGAGGTTTTTCTTCACAGTCATAATTCGGTAACGGCTGGATGGATTTTAACGTTTGAGGTTCCAAACTAAAGGTATTTTTATGTAGATTTGCCAGTACGTCTCAAAATTCTAGGAAAGGGCATCACTTAAACAAAAGTCTGAATTTTCGGAACAGTGGCGCTATCCGATGGCGGAAGTCTAAACTATGTGTTGATTGAAAGGACGTTGTTATCATCCGTTTTAATATCAGATGTTTTGTTATATTTGTTTACAACTGAAGAAACCTTTCGTTGGGTACAAACTTGCTCGGATTTGAGCAACAGGACAACTAGTTAATTGTTAGTATTGCAATACAACTCACAGAAAAATAAATTAAAATTAAAGTGAGTGAAATGTTGTCATATATCAAGTGAGTGCATATATCAAGTAATAGCAAATATGTCACACTCATTGTGGTCTTGATATGTTTAGTTACAAGAATATAAAAATACACCATAGCATGACAATGGAACAGGTTTCAAGACATCATTGTAACGGGAGAATAGTTGAGCAACACAATCCAATTAACAGGATAACTGGAATTTATATAATACTATGCAATAAAAAAGTGTAAAGCAATTTTTTTAATTTATCCAATGATTATATAAATTCCACAATCTTTATAAAGCTCTGTACTTATCTGAACTCCATTAATGCCTGTTTACTATACATTTTTATTTGCAAAAATCAGGAGACTAGTAATTTATGACTAGTCCTGACTAGTAATGTGATAAAATATTTTACATATTTTTTTATAATTATCCTAAAGCCACCCTTTGAGATAGTGATACACTGAGCATGGGATGTTAAACTTGCAGACTTTGCCAGCACTTTCCGATTGATGTGGTTTACACGTGGGTGAACGGTTCAGATCCTGTTTTTGCGAACCAGTTGAAATCGACTGAAAAGAGGTTCAGAAAGGAGTTGTCACGTTCCTGCCCCCTTTCAGACTGTCTTCCTAGTCATTTTACTGCATTCAGGTGAGTAAAGTTGTTACATTAACATTATTTCATCACAGTAATCTGTACTGATTCCTCTTTTCCCTTGTTTCATAATCATAATATCCCAGGATATGTACAATTGTTCGTTTTGATCATGTAAATTATGACATTTTTTCAGGGGGGATTTTCAGGATTTCTTTTTGTCTTTAAAATAATGAACTAAACTGCCTTTTAACCCTTTGACATGACTAATTATGTAATTTTTGACATGTGCAATCAGAAAATCTTATTACGATTTCGTAAACAAATTTACAGCATCAGCTGTGACATGTCCCCAAGTGTTTGGAGCTGTGTTCTAGTAGCTAGCCTAGGAACTAATTACTCGCTGATAACTTTTGATTTCCTCCTAATGGTGCTACCAACTACATTTATATTGTGCGTGTGTGAACCAATGGTTATAATAGCCTAGTGCTTAAGTCCATATAGACGTAGGTTAGGTTTTCTTTAAGTTTCCGGGTTTTATTCTCAGTGATAGCAACAAAAATGATGATGAGGTCACTTATATTTGCTGAGGCAATTCAGTGAGAATGCCTAAGAGAGAAAACAGAAACTGTTACTGACCATGCATACATGGTTTGCCTATAAGACACAGTGTACTAATGTTTAATGTTCAACTTCTCCTTTATCTCTCTCCAAGGAATACCTACCATGTACGAGACAGTTTCAAGGCAGCACCTGATTTTACAAATGTTACAGAACATCCAATAATCAAAGGAGAGAAGTTTGTCTTGTGAACGATATAAGGTGTTTTGTTATAAGAAATTGAGAAAGATATATCTGTGAATATACAATCTTAGTGGTGTCTGCTAATTCGATTTCAGGGGGAAATCTAATAATTATGACAAAGTTTATAATCATTTGTAAGATAAAATTTGTTTGTTGTAATTCAAGGAAAAGTTGTTCATCAAAAGGCCCTGATCTTGTCTGAGTGTGGCGTGTAGGGAATGTTGTGTGAGACTGATGGTCAATACCCCCCCTTAATCCTCTCCAGTGCCTGTGTAAACTAAACTAAAATTATCAACGAACTGTAAACAGTGATCATAACAAGCTTAACCCTTTGACCGCTAGTCGGTTGCCGCCTACCTACTCTAGAGCGCCAGGCACTGCGGGGGTCTGTGTGACCTTGACCGCCGCCACCCGGCGGTATCGCAATTCGCTTCTCCGTCAGGCAAAAAGGCCTTTTTTGTAAGACCACAACCAAACATTAATAACTCGGCTGTTTACTATGCAAAATTCATGATATTTTTATTGTTTTGTTTGTTATTAATTATGCTTTTAAACACTGCAAATGATCATATGTTTTTTGTAAAAATGTGTGTAAAAAGATTTTTATTTTTTACTAAAAATAAAAAAAAATAGTTATGTTTTTATTTTTGTAATTTCTACATATTATATATGTAAATATATACATGTTTGTATGTATAACCTTTATGTATTTTAAAAGTTTATTTTACTATGATTATTATCTAAAAATTGTATTAATTTTCTGTAATAAATAAACAGTGCTATGATTGTTTTGGTAATTCACGGAGCCACGGCCATCTAAATATTACAAGATTTGTTTGAAAGAAAATACTATATAAAATATTGATCAATAAAAAGGAACATACATATTTTTAAACGTCATTTCATTGCGCATTCAATGGTGCTAATTTTGTTAGAAGAATCAAGTACTAAATAATCATAAAAATTACAAAAATGCCGGATGCCGATATATCGGCTCATGGCGGTGAATGCCTCACAGTACTTGCGCCGACATATCGGCTAGCGGCGGTTTATGAAACGTATATCGGCTTTTGGCGGTGAAAGGGTTAACATGTAAAATGTAGATTGGTGAGGGGACTGTACGAAGATCTGTGGAGGGGGGAGGTCATTACTATGTATGCGTGAAACAGGTGCTAGACCATGCTTTTTGGAAAGATCTGTACTAGGTATCAAGAAAATTTAGTAACTAAAAATTTCATATTTTGAATAACATCAAAGTTTATCTCTTATCGAGTGCTTTGAAACTGATATATTCAACACTCCTTGTAATGAAAAGAGCACAAGTCAGAGTGGATCTTGGAAATTATAATCAGTGGTTATGAACAGCAATGCCAAGCTGATGGGTGGTTAGAAATAAAAAATAGCAAGGCTTAAGAATATTTCTTTTTCATGTAACGACTTGTGTGTCCAGATAGTCATTAACGACTTGTGTGTCCAGATAGTCAATAACGACTTGTGTGTCCAGGTAGTCAATAACGACTTGTGTGTCCAGATAGTCAATAACAACTTGTGTGTCCAGATAGTCAATAACGACTTGTGTGTCCAGAAAGTCAATAACGACTTGGGTGTCCAGATAGTCAATAACGACTTGTGTGTCCAGAAAGTCAATAACGACTTGGGTGTCCAGAAAGTCAGTAACGACTTGTGTGTCCATATAGTCAATAACGACTTGTGTGTCCAGATAGTCAGTAACGACTTGTGTGTCCAGATCATTGTAAAATTTCATGGATTTGTTGTTAAATAATATCAATCGCAACGTTCATATAAGCCATCATAAATAAGATGTACTATGTAATTCTTGTAAAATTGTTATTTCCCCAATAAATACACATATAGGCTAATAATAGATATAATCCTTCCATAAAGATCGTATCACAAATTGAACCCTTCATAAAGTAAGTTATTATATTATATTTCATCATTCAACACCATGAGAAACCTATGTGTATATTTCTACTTATATTTAATTTCAATATAATTAAAATAATGGGTATTGAATAATATTGTAAAGCTGCTTCAAATATTTAATTAATAATACTAATTTTTAAAATTGATCTCACTTCCCCATTTTTATTTTATATAGTGCAATGTTAAAAACTAGATCATCATGTGGAAGAAATTTGTGAAGAAACATATGGCAGTGTGCTTTGTTGTATAGCTGGATTTTGAATATGACAAGAGAGAAAAGAATAAATGGAAGATGGCCCAGTGTTAGTTGTATTTTTTATGAGTCTCAACTCAAATTAAATAATATCCCTAATAAAAGTGTAGTAGGCCATGAAAAACCTACTCTTTTAGTAGACTGAAGAGCCACAGATAAATATTTCCCATATTTTTAAGGCCGCCAAGAGGAATCTGTGGTGAAGAACATTGGTGAGGAAATTCCATGTCATTATAACTTAGTCTAAGAAGAAACTACATGTTGAGCAACAGATGCATTATTATTTGATTTAACCAAGATTAAATAAGTTCAAATACCTGAAAGGAACTCAGTTCAACTCCAATTCATTTGTTAAATATCCCTAAAGACTCTAGTTGAACTTTGTAAAGAACATTTATTTCATTTTATAGCAGCCTAAATTCCAAGGCCTACTACCTCAAGATTCTTATAGTAGCCATTTTTTTTTTGAGCTGAACAGTTTGGACTTCTTACCTCATTCAGAACATCTGAGATCATAATTGGCCTATTTACATATTTAATTAAATTCAAATTCTGATTTATTAAGTATTTATAAGTATTGAAAACATTTCAATCAATATAATATAGAACAAATATCCAGATCCGGCACACTACCCCACCCGAGATTTAAGAGATACTCTCATTTATTAATCAAAATTTGAGCATAATTTTGTCTTATATTTATTATGTAAACAAAAGTTAGAATTCCCCAGATATTGTAAAACATTCTTTGTACCCTTATTTTGATTGAAAACCCATGGCATTGTAACTTAATCATAATAAAACCACAAGTTTGTTAATTGTATAAAACTTTATTTCTTGACTAAGGTAAAGGAAAATATTAATTATAAGTTTACCAGAGAGAAATGCATCCAACGAAAAACAGCTGTTTATAATTTTAAGTCACAGTAAGCCAGGGCTAGATTTACATAGCATATCAAAGATAGAATCAGCAGTTAATAGTTAAAGGATAAAGAGTGAGAGTAAACAAATAATTAAGAGTAAATAAATAAAACAAAACGTGAGTAGTTTTTATAGTCAGTAACGACTTGTGTGTCCAGATAGTCAATAACGACTTGTGTGTCCAGGTAGTCAATAACGACTTGTGTGTCCAGATAGTCAATAACGACTTGTGTGTCCAGATAGTCAGTAACGACTTGTGTGTCCAGATAGTCAATAAACTAATTGCTTACTTTGAATATTTATTAATTCTTTATTGAATTTTCAGGATGAATGTGTCAGATATTGAACAAGTTCTAAATCAACTGAGTTACGTTTCGATCAAATCTGTGAAGTTGTTAGACACCGATTGGACTGTTTTGAGATGGGATTCAATAAAGACAGCTGAAGATCAGGCTGATCAGATATTTGAAGTTAATGAAAAATATGTCACTCCTCACCACGTTCATTGGACTACAGGCAAGTTAAAATTAATTAAATTATAATTTTTAGTTTTTAAACATTATAATAAGAGTCACGCACCAATTTGCGTTCCTACCTGCTTCTCCCATAAGGCCAACAAAATGTTAACTTTCAAAGCCTGTCCATCCACAACGGATTTTCCAAAATCGTTGATTTTAGGTTCATTTCAAAGAACAAAATAGTACCTAGCGATTTCAGTTAGCAAAATTTTGATATCACAACATCTATTAAATTATAAATATTGAATATTTTGGAATTTTATTATACGATTGTTATTTGCGTTATTTGAATTTTTCTCACTGAAATCATTAAGGTACACTTCTGCTCTTTAAAATGAGCCATAAATCAACCCTCTCAGATAATCCATTGCTGAGGGATGGGCTTTGAAAGTTAACATTGGCCTTATGGCGAAACTAAGTATTTTTGCCAAATATTTGGGACTGGAGCCCACTTTTAAGGGAGGTGGTTTGAAAGCTTCGACATCCATCAAATGTAAAGAAATACCATTTGCATTAGACCATTTTACATAAAATTTTCGCAAAGTGCTCTGTTAATTATAAAGTACCAGAGGGCCAAGCTCTGCTCGGGGAAGGCCAGTCAGTTTGTTTAGATGACTTGGAGTAATATTTCACCACTTCCCCCAACTGATTATCATATTTGTATATCTCATTTGCTTCTTTTCTGCGTTTTCAAGGGTACTCCAGTTGTTATTATAGCTCAATGCCCATTTGACCTATTTCGGATATGACCATTCTGTATATACAATCTTCACTCAACAGTTTTAATCACTGCTCTCAAGAAACCACATGTTAACAATTATAAACAACACGAGTATTACTTTGACAGTTTCCTGGTTGATTATGAACAGCTGTTACAATTTTTTTGTTTTAATTTTAAACTCCGTAAGCCCAATGTTATTTTTTTTTAATTTAAATTTTCTTTCTTTAAATTATTTGATTTTTCCTGCGGTTAAGACCTGTCTAGAACTTATTTGTATCCCAGAAATTAGTTATTTCCAACATTTGAAGGAAATTGTTGGTGCCGTTTTTGAGATCAGACTTGCAAGCATGGATGCATGCACCTTACTCATATTAGAGTATAGGATAATGTTGACAACATTATTTGATAAAGTGCTTCATATATATTACAAGATTAATTGCATTGAATATTCACTAAGGAAGTTAAGATCTTTGAGTAAAATCTAAACTATGATTCTGAAACTAAACTGCAGAACTTAAGTCTAACAGAAAAAAGCCTGCGCTAATTGAAAAAATTATGAAAATGTTTAAAGTTGTACCTACCTGATTTTCTCAGTGTTTGTGAATTGATTGCAGAGCTTGTTACTCTGTTGTTATACCAGCTTTGTTGTTGTTTTTGATTTAAGTTTTATTAATGCCCATTTTGCACCTTCCTAATGTTTTTAAAATTAATTAGTTTAAGTCTAGGTAGTTTTTAATTCAATGTTCTGTTTGACACATAAATTGATTATGGGAAAGGAGAATAAATTGATTCATTGATTCATTGATTCATTGATTGATTGGTTTTAACCATTCTACTTGTATTTTTTCTTTCAGATGAAGACGAGTCCAATATATCCTTTCCGAGTAACACAATAGCCATCAGAGGTGTCAACAAAAGCTTGGAAACCTTGTCAAAAGTAACATTGGAGCAAACTCTCGGCCAAGTTGTTGCCAGTTTGTGGAGATACCCGAGGATAATTTTTGCAGAGCTAAACTCACAGAGCAGTTTGCGAAAAATATTGAAAGTAAGTTACTCTTCTACATAACATATTGCAACTTATTTATATGAGTTAATTTCAACATTAGGCCCTGCAGTTAATTGTTTCTTAACGGTTTCTCTTTTAGCGATATTGTGGAAAAAATGGAGAGGGGAACGGCTTCACCGACTTTAAAATTATTCTTAGGGTAATTTAATCAGTCACAGTTCCTGCTTAAATTGTCATTGGCTAGAGCAATGTAATGTATTTTGGCAATCCAAGTATCAGTGTTTCCATATCTGTTACTTTGTAACTGAAGTTGAACAATAATTTATCAAATCTCAACCATTTAAAAGAAAATCGGTGTGAGAGGGTTGGAATCATTTGGTGTTCAGTGACGGTTATTACTGTTATTGAAAAGTAACATATTAGCCCAAATCGGTGTGAGAGGGTTGGAATCATTTGGTGTTCAGTGACGGTTATTACTGTTATTGAAAAGTAACATATTAGCCCAAATCGGTGTGAGAGGGTTGGAATCATTTGGTGTTCAGTGACAGTTATTACTGTTATTGAAAGTAACATATTAGCCCAAATCGGTGTGAGAGGGTTGGAATCATTTGGTGTTCAGTGACGGTTATTACTGTTATTGAAAAGTAACATATTAGCCCAAATCGGTGTGAGAGGGTTGGAATCATTTGGTGTTCAGTGACGGTTATTACTGTTATTGAAAAATAACATATTAGCCCAAATCGGTGTGAGAGGGTTGGAATCATTTGGTGTTCAGTGACGGTTATTACTGTTATTGAAAAGTAACATATTAGCCCAAATCGGTGTGAGAGGGTTGGAATCATTTGTTGTTCAGTGACGGTTATTACTGTTATTGAAAAGTAACATATTAGCCCAAATCGGTGTGAGAGGGTTGGCATCATTTGGTGTTCAGTGACGGTTATTACTGTTATTGAAAAGTAACATATTAGCCCATCACTATGGTTTTCTTTCCATTGGTTACATTTATTAACTGTGGAGTAGGTAACACTTCCCTCAGACCTTACTTCATTCCACATGGCTAGACGACATGGTGGGGGTGGGGGGTGGGGGGCCTCTTCCTCCCCTACATGCACTAAATTATTTCACCAACGACACCGTTCAAATAATTCAGTTATATATAACCCTTACGCTTCTGAAGCTTTTCGATTTTACTGCTTTGAGAGATTGACTAATGATTGATTTCAGGGAAAGAAATGGAATATTGTATTTATCAAACATGTAATGAAACTGAACGTAACAAGGGCTGGCCTTGTTTTGGAGCTTCCCTCGCATTTGAAACCTGATGATTATTCCCCCTCCCGGTATGAAGATAAAGAGGTAAGCCTGGTCTATGTTTTTTCTTTAGTGTTATATGTCATTGGGTTAGCAGTAATAAAAAATGGATACGATCATATCAAGTATGGACAATATTTATACTGAAGTTCATGATAAACTGAATTACTACATGCTCGTACATGTTAACTGAAGTTCATGTTGAGAGGAAAACATACTGTGTTTAAGAACCCTTCATTTGATCAGTAGAAGATTGTTTTATATAACAAAACACTCTCGAGTTGTACACACTTAAAACAGGATAATCATATTTGATTTACATAAATATAAAATAGTGTTAGATAATTGTTGTTAAAAAATATTTTAGGTCTATTTAAATTTATTAAAACCATGCAAATAAAAATAAACATTTTCCATTGTTTTAGAAACAAAATACAAATAGTTAGAATTTCTTGGACTGACATCACATAAAAAGCAGTAATTGTTGGGAAAAAATCCAAATGCCTTCAAAATTTATTTCATTTTCTTAAACGTGTCTTCAGTTAGGCCTGACTGTTGTTATTTTTTTAAATAAGCTGATTACTATTAAAAACATCCTTTTTCTATTAAAAATATTGCAATCCTACGATGATTGTTCTGGTAATCTTGGATCCTTTTAGATAAGGAGCAATTATTATGTACTTGCTGGAGTATATAATTTTGTCCACCTCATTTTCGAATAGTACCATATTGGTAAAAAGTTATTTGTCAATGGAAATTTCAATGTTATAAGATAACTACAAAAATGTATAATAAATCATGATTAACTAAATGTACAAAAATTAATATTATAATTAGTTGTGTTATCCAGTATTTTAGAAATTTATTCGTTAAATGAAGTCAAATGCGAAGGGAATACATGACATTTGTTTACGTCCACTAGGAACTCCGTTACTCTCTCCGATCATTAGAAAAGTTCGCTCCGTGGGTGCGCAGAATCTTTATAGTGACAAATGGCCAACTGCCTTACTGGTTAGACTTGTCAAATCCTCGTGTCGAGGTCATTACTCATGAATCTATCTTCATAAACTCATCCCATCTGCCGACATTTAGTAGCCCAGCGATAGAGACTCATTTGCACAGGTAGATGGACAAAAGCATGTTATTGGGTCAGCATGTATTTAGTTAACACTATAAAAAATATACACTATACATTTTTTACATTAGCACCGGTGTGTAAGAATTAAGAATTGTTGTTGGCTAACTTTAGTGTGTTTCTTTTTTTTATATAGTAAATTAGCATTTAAATTATAACTCCTTATAATACTGGGAGCGCAAAATTGGTTTGGTCAGGAATTGACCCAGCAGGGAACTCGCTCAGTAATAAATGTTTTGCGTACAAATTCATTTGGTGCTTATGCCCTGGAAGCCACTTGACCAACCACCACACCAACGGACCACGCCCTCTGACCAATGACAGCTCGTCATCAGTTTCAATGCTCACTCCTTGTCAGTGGTGCCACCAGGCATAATGAATAGAATAAAAATACTCATCATATGCGACAATTTCAAACCACAAATTTTGCCATTGTTATTACTTTGAGAACATAATTTAATATCGGTAATGAATTATTTCCTTGAAAGAACATTTCAATTGTTTTCATGAACTTGTAAACTGTAAAGCATGGATTAAATAAGATATTGAAATTTATATGAAAAGTCAACACTTACAATGTTATACCGGACTAAAAACTTACACAAATTGCTGTGGCGGTCAGGTTACTCTAATTGCAATATACAACATGTTAGTTTCCGAGGGCCTCATAATTTTACGCTGGATACTGTAAGTTGTTATGAACAGAGTAGGGACGAGGACATGGCTGGTGGGGTGCTGCATTTATTACTGAGCGGGTTCCCTGCTGGGTCAGTTCCCGAATGAGAACATTCCATCGTCTCATAATAATTTCAATATTCGGTCTAAAGTAGTATTTTATAAGCACTAGTGTGGTTTTCTTATGCAAATAAATTAGTCTAACAGGTTGAAATGCACGGTTCAAAACTATGCATTCTTGTGTGTTAGTAAATAGTTCAGTGCTCTTGTACGTTGGCACTGAATGGCACTAATTATTGGATTAAAATCTTCAGTGTTCAAGAATATTTTATAATTTCTAGTACAGTATTCTGTGTTTTGGTTTCTGTAATTCACTATCCTTTGTACCATAGTTCACATGGAGATATCGTTACCCGTCGGTAAAATAAAGTTAATAAACCTAAAAACTCTGCATGTAAGCTCATGTAAATGTCCACAATTAGATCACTCAGGTTGTCTTAATCATTATTATTTATTTATTAATATTTTTGCCAGTGAAATTTAAGATAGTAGTATTGGTATGTATACAATAAGTGAAGCATTTTTAAAGCCATTTCTATTTTCCGTATTTTGTGAAATCAAATAACTCGAAAATCACCAGGGCCAGACTTAATCTCACCTTTGATTGTGAAAAAAGTATACAACATCCAATCACTAGTTCTATCTTTTGTGTTAATATTTAATCAACTGAAGGGTATTTCCCTAAAGGTTTAAAACTTTCTAGAGCTTTCTCAGTTTTAAAAATGGCTCTGCATTTCATGTGGGGAACTACAGACCAATTTCGTTATTAGCTGTTTTCCTAAAATTATTGAGAAAAAATATAGGTACAACTTCTTGATGAGAACAAATAATTTAAAAATAAATAACTTGGAATTAGAGAGGGGACTAAATACTGAAACTGCATTATAGAATTTTATTTCCCTAATTCACTCTTAATATTCACTATAATGACTCTTAAGGGTCAGAGATCCACTGGGTTATTTTTAGGATCAGCCACAGCTTTTATATGACCAGTTATGATTTGCTGCTAACGAAAATCCAGCTTTTAGGTGTTTAAGGTATTCGCTTAGTATGGTTTTTGCCATATTTAAACACCACCAACAATATGTGTCTATTGGAAAAATAAATAAGGAAAGTTAAAGATATCTAGTGGGGTCCCGCAGGGATCCGTTCTGAGTACTCGGGTCTATGCTATTAAGTCGATTAACTCCCAAAACTTTGCTGATGATACGGTTTTTTTCAAAGTTTCATAATACATTTTTGTAATAGTGAAGCTTATGATGTCCTAGTAACTAGTGGCCTGTTGGTTTGAGCATATTGACTGTATGTTTGTAGTCTCAGTGGCTGGTACACATACTCACAAGCATAAGTGGATATGAGTGTGGATAGAGAAGGAATGCATGCAAACAGTTGTCTGTCTGGTATTGTCGTGATTTATCCGTCTGTCTAATCTGGATTTAATTATTGTTAATTTGTTGCTGTATCATCTAATTTTTTCAGTTAAACTGGTGAATCCTGAGGCACAAGATGGAGTTTTTCCTTTGTACCTCAGTATTTTTTTTCCTCAGAGGTGGTGTGTTGCTTTAGATGTGTTTTATTTGTATGTTATCTGTCCTAGTTTATACATTAATATTTAGTTTCGATATCACTAAGCCTGAAAACCCCAGTTACACCAGAAAGTTATAAATAAAAGGTCTATATTACATTATTACATTACATTACATTACATATTTATTATTACATTATTTATTATTACTTTACATATTAAAGGTCTATAAATAAAAGGACCTCTTTCCATTACATGTTTGAAATGTTTTTCTGTAAGATGTTTTTAAGTTATTGTTATTGAGAATGTGTTATTCTGTATATTTTTAGAGGAATCAACTTTTTTATTCATTAATTCTTTAAAATTACTTTTATATCTTTGTTTAGAATCCCTGGCTTATCAGAAAAGTTCCTTTACTTCAACGATGATATTTTACTCGGAGAAGAAATTTTGCCAGAAGATTTCATCACTCCTAGAGGTGGACAAAAGGTAATATAGTACTGGGTCTCACTTTCTATAGCTCGCTATCTTTCAAATTTTAGTAATTTGTATTACAAGTTTTTAGAATTTAGTTACTAAGTTAATATGGCCTTGGAATTGTACGACATAGTCTTGATATAGTTTCTGGCAAATGTTACAATGAACAATAACAATTTCAGCCAATACTGATCAAACTTGTTCCGGTATTTTTCTGACAATACACCGACTGTTATGTTGTTATTGTTATTTATTTATTAGTATGTTGCTTGTATAACTAATCCATCTAGGTCTGGTTAACTTTATACTCAGTAAAACAGTAATTTGGTTTGATTATCATATTTTGGATGTTTCCAAACCCTACGGAAACTTCAAGAACTTGTTCCTGGGGTCAAAACTAATTTGATACAAATCTTGCTCCGTTTCCCATCTGAATGTACCTTCTAAACAATACAGCTTATTTTAGGAACGACTGGAGTTTCTGACTTAAAATTTGGCACATCTATTGTGCTAGTTTAGGGCTAATTTGGTATTGAGTTTCGAATTTAACGTTTCTAGCTTTTAACATTTAAAAATGATGGCCATTTCAATTTTTTAAAGCTTAATGTCTTAAAATGACAAACTTTTGAAAAATTGATCCTTACACAAAATTTACAAAATTGTCAGCAAAAAAATATGGCAGGGCCTATAAATATTTTAAATGATCACTATTTTGTAACAGTAAAAGCTAGTTATGTCAAATTAAATATCAAACTAGCCCTAAAAAGGAATGATATCTTTATATATAATTCTGTAAGTGAAATTTTTAAGTAAAAATCGTGGAAGTTTGGCAAATTGCTGAATGATGGTAAACGGCTCAAATTAAGGCTGGTTTCACACGGACCACAATCGCATGTGGTATGTGGGAGCTACTATTTTCTATCTGTGGTACCACAAACACAGCGCACGTTAAAAACATTGGCAGGCATGGCCGAGGCACTGATACTTTCACACGGTGTCGCATGCTGTGGTTGCGATTATTTTCCTTGCGTGTGTGGTAGCACTGGCTCCAACACCAACGCTCCCCCTAGCTTCAGTACGACAATCGCATGCGCTGTGATAGTGTTCCCTCCAATTGTACTTTGATATATTTGAAGTTGTTTGGTACTTTATTATTTGAGTTTTGAGTATAGGTCGCCTCTCTGGGGTGTTAGGTAGCCACATGTTGGTAGATTTTCTAGTCATATAAGTTTTTTATCATATTAAAAGCTAATTAAATTACCTCTATGACATTCAGTAAAATGTAAAGCATTTTTCTGGGTCACTTTGCAATTCCAGGGTGTCTACTGAGACTGGAAATACGTGAAGTACTGGAATTACTGGATTTGTAATTATATAATGGAATCTAAAATATATACAGCCGCATGTCTAATATATATACAGCCGCATGTGTAACACACCCAGACATGAATTCTAGACCACTTCCAGACGATCTAGAAACTTGAAATTTGGCATGCAGGTAGCTTGTACCTAGAAACCCTGAGGAAAATTGCAAAAAGTTACAGTTTTAAATTTTAAAACCACTAATTTTTATGTTAAAAATTGGAAATTTTAACATTGGGCTTATGGAGTTTCAAATAAAAACAAACGAAATCATAACATCTGTAAAAAATTATCCAGTAAACTGTCAATGCAACTTTCACATGGGAAAGTGTAAACAAATGATAGGTCCAATGAAAAAATATGCCATCTAGATTGGCTATTTCCCAAATGAATCAAAATAGTATACCATATAAAAATTACTTCGCTCGTCTAATATATATACAGCCGCATGTGTAACACACCAGACATATGAATTCTAGACCATTTCCGACGAACTAGAAACGTGATATTTAGCATGCAGGAAGCTTGTACCTTGAAACCCCCAGTAAAATTGCCAAAATATACAATTTTTAATTTGAAAACCACTAATTTTGATCTTGAAAATTGTATATTTTAACATTGGGCTTATGGAGTTTCAAATAAAAACAAAAGAAATCGTAACAGCTGTAAACAAATATCCAGTAAACTGTCAAAGCAACTTTCATATGGTAGAGTATGAACAAATTATAGAACTATTGAAAAATGAAAACATCTAGAGTGGATTTAACAATAATGAATCTAAATAGTATACGATATAAAAAATACTTGAAGGGTCATTGACCAATAAATAACAACTGGAGCGACCCCAAGCGGGGGTCTGGGGGCGGAGCCCCCAGCGAGCAAAGCGAGTTGTAATTATATACTGGAATAGGCTATTGTAATAATACTAGAATTTTCATACTCTGTACTGGAATTTTATTTAAATAAGATTGATTACCAATCCGATTAACAATAAAATTAAGGTTTGACATTTCAAATTTTGAGTTTGAAGTGAGAATTTAAATGTTTTTACTTTTTAAATATAAAATAAACAGCACATATTTTCTTGTATGTATTGTTGTGTACATATTTTTATTGGATAAATATTTTAAGTATATCAACAGTTTATAAAATAAGTAGGCCTACTTAATTGTCTTCTTTTGAACTATAGTAAAATATTACCGTAATGACATTAATAGTGTTCCCTTCCTTTTGAAGTGTGACGTTGCTGCATGATACTGCAATTTTATCCAAAATGGGACTGGAAATATTCTGGAATTCAAAATCAACTGACAGTGACACCCTGGAATTCAGAGCAAATAAAACTGACTTTTGAGGGTACGAGAAGTCATAATAGGATGGACCCAGTACTGCCTGAATGAAGACTTTCTACGACGTCGGATAGCATGACGAAGTAGAATATTTAATAAAATACCCTGTTATTCTTCTTCTTCCATATTCAACGTAAAAAAATAATGATTTACAAACAAAAACAACTTGTACATAATTCCAACTGTCCACTCACAAACGTTTTGTTGACTGTCGTGTGAAAGTCTCTCAGCGATAGTCGCATTGTTCTGTCGCATATCGGGCCTACATCCTACATGCGATTGTGGTCCGTTTGAAACTGGCCTAAAGGTCTTGATCCTAGGTACTTGGGAAAAATAGCAGTATTTCTATAAAGTTACCAGCAAACGAGAAATAAAGTAAAACATCCCCCATAACAAAAGCATGGGGATTTAAAAACGTCTGCTTTGTTTACATTAAAACATGTGATTACGTGGATTACTTTGTTTACGAACTTACATGTGTTCCTACTTATATTGTTTTATTTTCCTCAGTATGTAAACAAATCAGATAAGGCAGAGTATTGGAGCCAGGTTAGGGGCTATGGCCCCTTCAAGCCACTCGTTTATGTTACATTTCCAGTAATTACCTCGATTGGTTTCTAAAATATGCTGTATTGATTAAAATACACAACCAGACGGTAAATGGAGTAAGATAGGCCTTTATATAAAGACAACATTTTGTTTGTTTTAACCCCAGGAAAAAGTTCTTCTGTAGAGATTTTGGAAACACTCTGAATAATGAGCAGTAGATACGATGCGGCCAAGTAGATTTGGCTGTTGGTAGTGATTGACTAGGAACACTTGCTCGGTTTTTCATTGGCTTTTGAGTTGAGCCTGAGTAGTATAACAGCCTGGTTTGCTTGGTCGAAATAAGGTTCCAAAGAGGGTGAACCATTTCTACAGCTAATATCTGTTTGTCAACAGGTGTACCTCTCGTGGCAAGTGCCGGACTGTTCCTCAGTGTGTCCCTGGACCTGGGTGCGGGACGGGACGTGCGACGTGCCTTGTAACACAACCGCTTGTCAATACGACGGTGGCGACTGCCACTCCCCGCAGGTCTACCACAGCTAATATCTGTTTGTCAACAGGTGTACCTCTCGTGGCAAGTGCCGGACTGTTCCTCAGTGTATCCCTGGACCTGGGTTGGGGACGGAACGTGCGACATGCCTTGTAACACAACCGCTTGTGACTACGATGGTGGTGACTGCCTCTCCCCGCAGGTCTACCACAGCTAATGTCTGTTTGTCAACAGGTGTACCTCTTGTGGCAAGTGCCGAACTGTTCCTCAGTGTATCCCTGGACCTGGGTTGGGGACGGAACGTGCGACATGCCTTGTAACACAACCGCTTGTGACTACGATGGTGGTGACTGCCTCTCCCCGCAGGTCTACCACAGCTAATGTCTGTTTGTCAACAGGTGTACCTCTCGTGGCAAGTGCCGGACTGTTCCTCAGTGTGTCCCTGGACCTGGGTTGGGGACGGAACGTGCGACGTGCCATGTAACACAACCGCTTGTGACTACGATGGTGGTGACTGCCTCTCCCCGCAGGTCTACCACAGCTAATGTCTGTTTGTCAACAGGTGTACCTCTCGTGGCAAGTGCCGGACTGTTCCTCAGTGTGTCCCTGGACCTGGGTTGGGGACGGAACGTGCGACGTGCCATGTAACACAACCGCTTGTGACTACGATGGTGGTGACTGCCTCTCCCCGCAGGTCTACCACAGCTAATGTCTGTTTGTCAACAGGTGTACCTCTCGTGGCAAGTGCCGGACTGTTCCTCAGTGTGTCCCTGGCCCTGGGTTGGGGACAGAACGTGCGACGTGCCATGTAACACAACCGCTTGTGACTACGATGGTGGTGACTGCCTCTCCCCGCAGGTCTACCACAGCTAATGTCTGTTTGTCAACAGGTGTACCTCTCGTGGCAAGTGCCGGACTGTTCCTCAGTGTGTCCCTGGACCTGGGTTGGGGACGGAACGTGCGACATGCCATGTAACACAACCGCTTGTGACTACGATGGTGGTGACTGCCTCTCCCCGCAGGCCTTCCACGACAGCGTTCACTTCCACGATAGTGACCCAGATTACGCTGACTACATCGAGGATGTCGCTGAAAGATCCATCAGAAAACCAAACAGAACGCTCAACTTCTCTGAAGACTACGGCGATAATTTTGTCGGAAATGTCGCCAAAGAGAGCCAAGCAGATAATACTTCTTACATTATAAACAGTGATGACGACTTGATTGAGTTGCTGGACTTTCTGAATGGTAACGGAACGAGTTTAACGTCGAATGTTATAAAAGATATGTTTGTTTTGCTGAAGACAGTCCATGTAAATGATAACCCACCTCATGGTTTCAGTAAGGAGAAAAAAACAGTTGATATGCTAGTGAATGGTGTCAACAGTACACTACTGAGTAGTATTTTGATTAGAAAGCTGGGAGAGAATTACAAGAACGTGTTGATCAGTGTCTTGAAAAACGCTGATGAAAGCAGGCAAGCAAAGAGGAATATATTGTCTATCAGAAATCTGAGAGAACCTAGAAAACAGTTAGGAACCAGACAGATTCTGAACTCCAAAATGATTAAATCCAGTACAAATATGTCAAGGTAAGTTTTATCTAGTAATTAAAATTAGTCCCTATGAAAAAAATAGCTTAAAGGGAAATGATGACTGCTGCAATTTGGAACCATTCTTAGAAAGTAAGCGTACAGTTAATTTTAATATTTTTTTTTAAAATTTGTTTACTTTGATTGCTATTCTTCATACATGGCACATCTGGAAATAAGTTCCGTTTTGTAATATAAACAAATCAAAGACAGATACAGGAAAACAATTTACTGTTGAAAAATCTACAACTCTTTACTCTTGAAATAACCACCTTGATTTTTTCGAACTGTGGCACAATTTTTTCATGCCCTCCTCATAAAGGTTTGCCGTTTGTTTTTTTCAACCATGTGGTATATTGTTGTTTTAGCTCATCATCATTGTTGAAGTGTTGATCACATGGAAACATTTCAGATGCAACAAGAAATGGAAGTCGCAAGAAGCAAGGTTAGCGCTGGTGGATGATCAAACGGCAATTGATGGAAGCTCATGTTGTCCCCAGCAAATCTTGGCACCTCGAAAAGACATGTGAAGTGTGTTTTGGGATAGACAAGACATTTTACTAATTGACATTTTGCTGCAAAGACAACAATTAATTAAATGTTCACAGCGAGACACTTTTAAGAAAACGTGCCCCACAACACCGAATGAGTGCCGAGGAATGCTTTCTAAAGGTGTTTTTCCTGAAAACACCTGACAACACACTGTAAATGTGACAACAACAAAAACTCTTGCAGATGTTACAAAAGAAATTTCTAAAGGATTTTTGCCGGGACTTGTTCGCCCATGCCCTGACCTCCCAGGCCTGACCTCGCTTCTAGCGACTTTCATCTCTTTTTGCTTTGAAATGTTTCCTTGGCTGTCAACACTTCAACAATGATAATGAACTAAAAGAACATTTTACCACATGGTTAAAGAATCAGGCAGCAAACCTCTATAAGGAGGGCATACAAAAACTTGTACACCGGTACAAAAAATTCTTGAAAATCAAGAGGTTATGTCATAGGTTGTACATTTTTTTACAATCAATTGTTTTCCTGTATCTGTCATTATTTATTTTTTACCAAACTGAACTTACTTCCTGGACATACCTCATAAATACGAAGAAATCAACAGTATACCTATTCCATCTAATAAAAAATAAATAGGCTACACAAAACAAAATGAAAGTCTTACTTATTTGAGTTTTTTTTTATCTTCATATTAGCGATATTTTAAGTATAAATCAATATTGAAATAGAGTGTGTAAAGTCTTAGACTCGTACCGATATTTTCATTTTTAGTGATGGAGACTTTGTTGCTTAAGAAGTTAAGCATTTGTCATCACTGGTGAAAATAAAACAAATCTGGTTTTATTTTCACGGAAACAAAAAGCTGGAGAGTTTCTCTTTTCCCCTCTGTTCGCTAATGACCACACTATTCCTTATGTGACATATCATCTTGACCAATAGCCTAGTTATTATTCAATTTGTGATTTTTTATCACTGAATATTTGTAATTTCTACTTAAACTAAATCAGGTGCTTCTTTCAAGACCTTATGATCTTAAAATGAATATCTGCTTTTCATCTGTATTCCAGAAATTTTTAATTTTAATTATAATTCTTGAAAGTAACTATGATTTAAATTTCAAACTTTTAGGTGATGTATGTTTTATTGCAGGCCATTATCACCGATGAACCTGAGTCGAACGCAGGTTGGAGTCCCGCCGATCGGTGTTGCAGAGAGATTCTACGCCTTCCAACCAGAGACCAGTTCTCTCAAGCGCAAACTCGACACGTTCGCAGAATCACTTCTACATGTCAACTCGCTGTTGAACAAAAGATATGGCTACAAGGCCAGAAAAGTGCCTTCTCACATGCCTCATTTGATTGATAAAAATTTAATGAGCAGTTTGCAAAATGTGTAAGTTGAGGACATTTTTTTCTATAAGGGTAACATAAATACAATTATTATAAAATCACTCGGCTGATTTATGTTCAACTATAACAACATAGAAACTAAACATTGCTTGAGCTAGACTGTAGATTTCTAAATGGTTACAGAGATTACCCAAACTTGAGTTAGCAGAAAATTTCTTTGAATTTTGTTTATAATTTACAATTATTTATTATTTATCAGCCAGTCATTTACTATCCGGGATCCTGCGGAACAACCACTCTCCAACTAAGCTTGCAGTTGACCTCAGACTCAGTAGCTTATCGGCATGCCATCAGCTGCTGTCTCCTCTTAGGTTAGGTTAATGAGGGGTGTGCAAGTGCTAAACAAATTTAGTTTTTGGCGAGTTTTTCAATACTCACATATGGCAACCAGACCAGGCTGAGTATTAGTTACTTAGTCCTACTTACTATTGGACCATAGAATTCCATTTAGAGTGGTTTCCCGATTCTGTTGTACACCATTTGAAATAAGTTACTAACCATAGTTAACGCTGAAGGCAAATACTTGCTTGAAATCCTCAAAACTCAAAAATATTGGAAAAACTTTACTCGGCTCAATTTGACCTGAAAGGTCACTGCTCGCACTCGCCTCATCAGCTTTTGGTAGTTTCCGTCAAGCTCTTTGGTCTCGACTTGGGTCTATTCCTGGGGGGAGGGCCCCCTAGTCTCCGAAAGTTGTCTTGGGGTTGACGGCGAAACTTGCCTCGTCCTTAGAATTTTATAGTTTGTGGATAACATCTGTTCTGGGGATGTATGATAAACTTGCCCTGAAGCCTCAGTGTGCTCTGGCTTGACCTTGCTCCTGATTTTACCCACAGCTTTGACAAATTATTGCAAACTATGGCTTCGCTTCGTTTTGTAAATGAGAAGTAAAATTTATTCATTAAAATCCCACATTTTCGACAGCTGCAACAGTAGTGAAAATTTTGTTATCCCGCCAAACTCCAAATACAGAGAATACCATTTAAAATGGTATGTTGATTTTGGCTCAATTGAACACCAGGCTTACAATGGTGAGCATTTGGATTCACCACTGTAATGTCAGTTTTAAATGTTAAAACCATATTTTAATGTAAGTTGAAGTAAAATTAGGATCAATAGTATTAATTGTAACTGGATTTTTGTTTCTAGGTTTCATGATGAGTATGATAAAACATCATCCCACTTTTTCCGCCATCCTCAAGATATGCAGTTTTCATTTGGATATTTTTACTATCTGATCAACGAGGAACGTGATGTTTCAGTGTCAGAAATATTTGATACTTTTGATACAGATAACTCAGGGTAACCAGTCTATATTTGTTTATTAAAGTATATATTTATATATATAACTAGCTGGCCCGACAGACGTTGTCCTGACCTAATGTCATTGAATTTTGTTATGTCAAATACTCGTTCAATTTCAATATGAGCTCGTTCGCTTCGCTCACTCACCTATCGAAAAAAGGTTTGCATTGCCATTCAAGTAGTTTTTTATTTCCATTATGACAGTTGCCATTCAAGTAGGTTTTTATTTCCATAATGGACATATATTTATGCCTTTGAATTGAATTGAAAATCACTTTATTCATAAAGTACACATTGTACACGTTGAATGGCGTCAGGCAACTAAACTAAGGATAGTGCTGCTTAATTACTTAATTGAATACTAAACTATTATAAATTTTCAAAATTGTACAATGTTTTACTAGTTAAAAATGCTTTTAATCTTCTCTTAAACTTTTTTAATTCATCAATAGTCCTCACTCCAGCCGGCAGCCTGTCCATAAATTTGCTTCCTGCACAACCTGCCTTTTTATTAAAAAACTCTAATTTATGGGGATCAATGGCAATTTTATTCCTGAATCTGGTGAGATAATTTTGTTTATCCACCAGCCTAGGCACCTTATAAGCATTTGAGAGTTTTTTTGCATGTAATATGGTATGGTATACATAAAGACTGTAAACATTGGTGGAAAGTGATCTCGAACAGAAGTGTCCCGTTTAAGTTTAATATTATTCTTAGCGCCCTTTTTTGGAGTATAAGTATTCTTTTTTAAGTTATGCTTTGATGTACTACCATATAAACTTATCCCAAGCGCTATGGATGATTCAATGAAGGTAAAATACATCATATGTATTTATAGAGCAAAATGTTGACATTCTGTTGATTGCATACAATCCCGAAGTTATTTTGTCAATAACGTGATCGACATGTAAATTCCATGAAAGACCTAGAACCAAACCCAAAAACTTTGTGGAGGTTACTTTTTGATAGGGGTGTGCGAGCTTCGAGCTTACTTTTTTATTCAAGCTTCGAGCTTTTTCGAGCCGAATATTGCAGTATTCGGCTCAGCTCAAGATTTGCAAAAATGCTCGAAGTTTGAGCCGAATATTTAAAACGCCGACTAGTGAAAAAAGTCGTTTACAAAAGTAAATGTAAACAACTTTTCAGAATCAATGTTAGAATTCTCGTAGTTTGCATCGGTAGAGCTCCATAATAACAGATATAATTCAGCTCGGTCCTTTGTTTGAAAAATAACTAAATTAAAAGTTCTGAATATTTTTAACTTTCGACCTGATCAACCAATGCGATGGATCTACTTTTCTACGCTCATCATTAAACACATCAAGTGGACGTCTACACAATTTTGTTTGCAGTACAGTATTGCCGTTACCCATCTGAGTTTTGCAATATTTCACGGTTAATAATAATTAATACAACAATCGCCGTATTATTTCTGTTATTTATTAATGACACTGACACTCATATATCAGGGAATCTGTTCTTGTATGCAGATGACACAAATGTTGTAGTAAAAATTCCAACTTTCATCAATTACAGATTTCAATTAAAAAAACAAAAGAAGTAGAGGAATGGTTCTCCAAAAATGGTCTATTGATGAATAATTCAAAAACACAAATAATACACTTCTAAGTTAAAACAAACAATAAAGCAGATGCAAATGTTTTTTCAGACAACACATTGAATTTGGTGGACACTCATAAGGTTTTAGGCATACATATCGACTCAAAATTAAAATGGGATGACCACATTAAATTTGTAACAAAAAAACTCCACTCTTTTCGATATGCAATAAGTGTCATTATTAATACAACATCTAATGATATTTGTAAATAGGTATATTATGCCTATATTGAATCTGTAATTAGATATGGAATTGTACTTTGGGGATTCAGTTCCAAAACAAAAAAACTTCTCAATGCACAAAAATCGATTGTGCGGACATTTACTAGGATTTCAAAAAGAACAAGCTGTAGACCTTTGTTCAAGGAATTGGGTATTCTAACTATTACTGGTCTATCTTTGAAATTGTTATATTACTGTATGGTGATCTGGACAGCTTTGGAAAGTTTAAATTTACTCACAATTATTCCACACGTCATCAACATTTATTTCAATTCCCTCACCATAGACTTTCTTTATATGAAAACAGCCCAAATTACATGACCATCAAAATGTTTAACAAACTAGCAAAAAGTCTGATCATGAAAACTTCAAAAAGTATGCTATTGAAAAATTTGCACTAATTATTATTAGAAAAAACATATTATAATATTGAGGAATTTTTTATGGATAGTTTCTGAATTTAAACTAACTTGACAAGAAACGTTTCTACTAAGTCGGATAAATTAATCACCATGAACTACAGACCAGCTGGAATTCACAGCTCACATTTGAATCTGGATGTATCTTTATTGTTCAGTTAAAATATTGTTGTAATTTTTAAATTAAGTTGTAATTTTTGTTTTAGTAACTATATTTAGTATGGTAATTCCTAGCTTATGACAAAACTCCTGTCTGTGTACATTGTACATTTGTAAGATGTTATGAGTCAATAAATGAATTTGAATTTGAATCGTACTTCTCCAGAAAAAGTACCCCAGGAAAATACTAAAATCCATAAAATGACATTTTCTAACTGTTGCTGCGGTACAGTGTTTACTGCCACTTAACAATTTTGTTCATTACACAATAATAATTTCCTGGCATCTGAAATTCTGGCAACACTGTTGACGTATCCCCTTTGCAAACTGCCTTAAGACGTTGATTGTAGATGGTTATAATAATTTAGCCTGACCGATAATGATATAATTATAACAGTATGAAGCCAAAATAGTCCTCTCCAAAAATTGTATTTAAAAAAAATTGTCAATTGACGGAAGACTCTTTAAGTACTGAAAGAGATAAAGCGAATAGAAATACAACTAATTATACTGTAGCTGTTAAAGATAAAAATTATTGTCGCTGTTACAATATTTCACAATTCAAAATCACTTTTTCTCAAAATCAATAATTGCAAGGTTCACAAGATCTAAGGATTTTATAAAAATTCTAAATGGTTACATCACGCATGTTATAATACTGGTGGTCATATTATTTATTAGGTTATATTGATTATATTCTATGTACGCCTAACCAAAAGAAGACATGATCTAGATTGCGCAGTGTTTTGTTTCGCTACAGCTGTGCGATTAAAATCATATTGTTAATGCCGCGGGATTGTTTGAATTTGTGAATAAACGTCAATAGAAGGCATTTCATTTTTCAATTGTAGGCTATCAAATTGTTAAATCAGTGATGGGAGAAGAATGCATTGACGATCCTCTTCCACCAGGAACTTCTGCTTCTGAAACCTTCTGTTTCAGAAGCAGATATAATACATTAGGTCTATTAGATAATAGGTTAGAAACAACATAAGCTAGGCCTATGATTATTGGAAAACTTATTTCTGTGAGTACAATAAGATATAATGATAGTTTATTATAATACAGTGATATTATGGTTAGCTGCTGAGTGTCCTCCTTAACTAACTTATATTTATAAAAGGATAATCTTAACATTTCCTTTTAACAAACAGTTGAATGAGAGTTAGGCTCACTGGTTTTGGCAATTCCCTAGGCTACAGGGCCTAAGTGTTTTGTTATATGGAGAGTACATATTGACATATAGTCTGTTTATTATGGCTGTTAATAAATATGGTAATAACTACTTTAGTTAACCTTATCAGTGGACTTTCAGTCTAATTTAAAATTTGTAGTTCTCTTCCTTTATTTTATTTGTTCCTATGTTCCTACTTCATATTGAAAGAAAACTGTTCATTACTATCAACAATTAGTCTCAATAAATTTTCCTTTTCAGTACTTATTTTGTTATTTTCACACTGTAGGCCTTCATTTATTTAAAGTAGGACTAATTAACATAGAAGAAGTGAATGAAAGATGACAAATATTGAAAGTATCAAATTATTCGTAAAAAATTTGGCTCGGCTTGGCTCGAGTCAGAAAATCACTAGCAGTATATTGCACACTCCTAAAGAAAATTCCCGTCAAAAAAGCTCGGCTTGAAAAAGCTCGAAGCTCGAGAACTTAGAAAAAAGCTCGGCTCGGCTCGGCTCGAGTTATAAATCACTATTCGCACACCCCTACTTTTTGAAGACTTTTATTATTTAAATTAATTACTGGATTACAGTAGACGCTCTTTTATCAGTATTTTCGGTCGTTTCCATTTCGTACTGCGACTGCGCTGGACTGTTCCCGCCTTTTTCTTAGTCACCTGTTGTTTGTTTACGTCTCAAGCAGTTTGGTTTCTATTTTTAGACGCCAACTTCCGCCCGGCTGTCTGTCCGCCCGTCTGTCTATCTGTGTGTCTGTCTGTCCGTCCACAAATGCAGGTGTTCCGGAGCAGTGCCAAGGTCAACCAACGCACGCGACCACAGCTCATTACTGACAGACTCTCATATTACTGTATTCCCATTAATAACTAAAAAGTTCTATTATCCGGAAAAATCGATTTACCGGCATGGGCGTGGTCCCGAACATGCCGGATAAAAGAGCGTCTACTGTAATTGGATTTCTACTTTTGCCTGATGTAAAAATCATTAAGTTACTTTTATTTGTATTTAATAATAGCTAATTTAGAAAATTATTTAATTTAGTTAAACATCTAGAGGACTTGTTCTAAATTATTTAACGATGAGTCACTAACTTTTAAACTGGCATTATCCGCTTAAAGGAATAATTCACTAGAAGGGCTGTCTGATATTGTTTGTGGTAGGCTCTTTATGTAGCAAAGGAATAAAAGAGGTCCTAATATTGAACCTTGCGGAACACCATGTTTAATCACTGCAAGAGGTGAACGACTGGAGACTTGATTATTTTTCAAGTGTTTTATCCCAACAAATTGTGATCTATGTGTTAAATATGAATCAAACCATTTCAAAGTGGTCGTCAATTCCTAAATTTTGTATTTTATTCAATAGCATCTTATGGGACACACTGTCAAAGGCCTTAGTTAAATCTAAAAATATTCCAATAGATTTATCTCCTTTATCAACAGAATTTATAACTGAATCAATAAAATCAATGGCAGCAGTTATAACAGATTTGCCTGGCCTGAAGCCGTGTTGCTCTTTGTCATGTTTCTAAATATGTAGATAACTGGTTATGAACAGCTTTTAGAAAATGTAGGTAATAATGATAAAGGCCGATAGTTATTCAAAGTTTTTGTATCAGAATTTTCAAGTATGTTTAGATATACTCCTAATAAACACATGTTCCAATAAGGAATAACATGTAAACTTTAAAATCCAAAGGGGCAGAGCCCTTCACATTTTCCGGGGTAAAAAGTATCCTATGTGTTAATCCAGGTAATAAACTATCCGTGTGCAAAATTTCATTTAAATCCGTTCAGCCGTTCTTGAGTTATAAAATTTGTAACTAACACCACTTTGTTTTATATAGGCCCTATTAAGATTTATTTTTATTTTTGGTGTTTAGCCACCAGACGTCTGAATAAAAATATGTTTACTTGCCTACTCTCATGTAATTGTAATTATTGTTGTGGCAACTACTTTCAATTTCTAAAGTGAAGGACAAACACGGACATAACTTTTACAATAAAAAACAAAAAAACAAATTGAATCGTGGAAAGTGTTGTAAGGTGACTTGGAAAAATTGACATCTAGTGGAAGTGGTTTTGACTGCAACTTTCAAGAAGCTTAAGAAAATTTAACAAATCAAGTCTGTCCAACACTATTTGCAAAAATGCCCGAATATTCGGCCAAACGATCGACCAAAAGTTCTCCGATAGTTCCGTTCGTATTGATATTCTTGTAGCTCCCACACTATTTGTGAATACTTTGAACTTTTGGAATTCGGCCAAATATTTGCAAGTAGTGTGGTACAGGCTTAATACTAGTTGCTTGTTGGGAGTATACATGATAAACATAAAGCAAACACTTGGATCACATGTGGATTTACTGTTAACTTGATGAGAAAAATAAAACAATATGAAAGTATGAACTCATGTTAATATATAAACCAAGCAGATTCTTACACTTCCCATGCTTTTCTAATAGGAAACATTTATTCTTATTTCTAGATGTTATACAATTTAAAAAAATTCTATTTCTCCCTGATTCCCTTGAGCCAATACCTTTAATTTGAGGCAACTCCTGCTACCCTACAATTTACCAAACGCTCCCAATTTCTCTTACATGATTAGATATAAAGATAGTTTATCAGTAAGAACAATTTAGTATTTCAAAAAAATGCTTTAGAGAAATATGGAACGCATACTAAAAATTTAAAGGCAGTGGGACATGCCCACATGCTTTAGCAGAAAAAATTTATAGATTGCGTAATACCATAAAGATCAGGGCTCTGGTGGCTTAATAACTACGATAAAAACCGAGTAAAAATACATTTCTACTCAAATATGTAGACATTTGTTTTGGAATGACTGGTCTTTTGTGAATGATAGTCTCAGATTCATGCCAATTGATGTATTGTTAATAAGTTCATTGAAATGTTGTGAGTTTACACTTTCCTTTGATCGGTCATGTTTATGCTGTCTGCAGCACCTGGTCGGACAGGGAGATCAGAACCGTTCTCACGCGCCTGTACGATCTTCCTCTGCAACGCTCCAGTGTTCTGAACTTCGAGACTTCGCTGTTGTATTGCGCCAAAGACTACCCGACCGACCCCCAACTCACCACCCCGCCTTTCGAGAGATATATCGATTCAAAGCTGGTAACTGTAACTTTCATTATATACAAAATTGTTTTCTAAGAATATATTTTATAAACAAAAAACTGCCTAAACTCTAAAAGGATGGATTTATTATTTAATTAAAGTTTCTTTGGGATTTACCTATTGCTACTAAGGAAAAGCAAAGATGAGTAGTCGGAATAAATTTAAATTAAACTTATGAAAAGTACAAATTCAAATTATGGTATAGTTTAATAGGAACAACAAACAGCATGTAACAGTTTTGCTAATTTAGAACTATTGTGGACCAAAACCAGTTATGCCATTCTAAGGATGATACCAGTGTTCTGCAATAACCAATTTACAATAGTGTTGCACTAAAGGGCTTATAGACGGGGAGAGTAGCACGGTGAGCACGTCCGGTTAGTAAAGGCATGTTCACATTGCTCAAAGTGTCAAACTATGAACTGAAAGTGCACCACAAGAAACGTAATAAGCTAAATATAGGACGTTATACTCTTAAGAGCTGTATCTGTTTTTAGAAAATATAGAATTAAAACAACTTTACTAAATTATACATAAATCACTATGTGTTCTACAATTAGTTAGGCTATTTTAAAGGTAGGAATAATTGAATTATAATACAACATTATAATACAGCACAGAGCAGTACTGTTAATTTATATTGACCTACATTACATGATTCCTCGTTTTTTGAGTGCTAAATAATATGCTGATGAAATGTATGTAAAGTCGTTATACAATAAAGCTGCAAAAGTGGGATGTGTTATTGTACTGAATTAATATAGTACTGAAACATGTTAACCTCTTTATGTCACTAGATATTAGTTTCTACTCTTCAACACGTTATGTTAGCTATTAAAGAGGCTCAAGACCACATAAAAATATATTTTTAAAACAATTTTGTTTTTTTTTGTGTTTGCCGCCCTTCACCACTTCACCACTAATCCACCCACCCCCCCCTCCACAAGCCCCACCCCCTGCCCCTCGCCATCATGCATGGACATTTTCAGCTGCTGCCAGCTTTTTTGTTTTGTTTTGTTTTGCTATATTTTGTTTTTCCTTACTTCATTTCAATTATCATTTGGTCATTTTTACTTTTTGGACACAACTCAGAGCCGACGCACATCAGCCGGCGCCTATGTCAGCTTATTCCTAAGACCGTAAATAAATTTGTTTATAACAATAAATGTTATTTTATAATTTCTCATAGCTCAAAGTTTTCTTTTATAAAAAAAAAAAAACAAAAACTTAATAATGTTGTATTTATATTTTTTTTTTGTGTGTTTTGTGTATTATATATATGTGCTGTACTATTTTGTATTTGTTACTATTATTGTTCTTGTTTTTCTGGAATAAAGTCATTCATTCATTCATTCATTCATTCATATGTTCCAAACTGGCAAAAGATGGGTTACGAATTTGATTGCAACGTAACACATTCAGACATAAATAATTATTTTATCACGGATGAAGTACTTTTTCACGGTTGGGTTTAATTTTAAATTGCTATAGTTTTCATTTCACTTAAATCGTTTCAAAAATATTGAAATGAATTTCCTGCAGCCTTCGAATTACTTCCTTTTAATATAGAAATTGATAAATGCAAGTAATGCAATTGATACGATACATTTGTTTTGTATTAAAGTATAAAGTAAATAAAGATAATTTATGGTTTATCTTACAAAATAGTTTTAAAAAGCTGATGTTTTGCTGTAGTTACATACAACTTTTTATTGATATAAAGGCGTAATGAAATAATACGGAAACTTGTGACTCCAATCCACAAATACAGTTTTTCTCAAGTTTTGCTTTTTATCTGACAACCGAAATTTAAAGACATTGATGTAAACATAACCTAAAATCATTGTTTGTAAACAACTAAGAAAACAATATTTGTTAACAAAGTAAAACTAACATGTGATTAGAAAATATGCCAAACGTCGTGGTGAGTAAAATCAAATGTGCTTTGATTTTATATTGTCCAGAAGATTTACTCTCCAACCTAGTGCTAAAGACATGACAGGAGAGTAGAGTAGGTCTACAAACGGAGGGAGTTGGCGGTGCGCTACTTTCGATCGTAATTTCTCACCATTCTAATACATGGTGAACATACGCTAGAAGCAATGTGAACATACCTCTACTCACCGACGGTACTCACCGTACTTTCCCCGTATATAGCCCCGTCTTAGCTTTGTTGAAAGGCAAGTGCAACAAATTCGCGTGATTTGCTTCATATTCACTTACTCAGCTTGTAAACCTCGAATGTCCTCGACTTACATTGGGGTATTTTTTTAAAGCATTTTTAGTAAATTTATATTTAAAATAATTTGTACATTGTTTTAAATATATTAGTGTTTTAACTTCCTCAAGGTCCAATAGCCTAATAAATATTAATCTTCTCTGGATCATAATGGTACACAAACGATGCGACTTACATCTTTGCAGGAGCCTCTCTGTGAACTAGTAACAGCTCTAGTAAAAACTGGTCAAGAGGTGGCTCCAGTCCTCTGCTTCTCCCATAAGAAAATTATTAACTTTCAAAGCCCACCCCTCCTCAGTGCATTATCCAAAATCATTAATAATTATGGTCAGTTTTTTATTGCAAACAAATTTAGTGAGCAGAATTTTGATACCAGAACTAGTTCACCCGTAAACAAATAGTAAATACCTATTGAATATTTTTTAATTGTGTTGAACAATTATTATTTATTATGATTTTAAAATTTCGCTCACTGAAACTGCTAGGTATTTTTTGCTTTTTAAAATCAGCCATAAATCAATGATTCAGAAGAGTCCCGCAAAATAAAAATACCCCCGTAGCAGCAAACCTGCGTACTCAGCGAATTTCCAATGCATATATATGTATCTTAATACAACATAAAGCCACATACCAAGTTTCATCAATATACATTCATAAATAAACGATTTATGACATTTTAATTATTCTCTATAAGAATAACATGGCGGCTGAGTATGCAGGTTTGCTGAAGCAAGGAACACAAAAAATGGGGTTTTATACAAATATTAATATAACTCATGTAGATAAAGCCACATACCAAATTTCATTAATTTATTTTCATAATGAAGGCAGATAATACGTTACTTATTCTCCATAAGAATAACATGGGGCTGAGTACGCAGGTTTGCTGCTACGGGAGCCTTTGGTAAAAAATTGGTTTTTTGAGCAAATATCAATGGTCCACAACCAGATGAAGCCGTATACCAAGTTTTATCAGTATACATTCATAAATAAGCGAGATATAAAATTTTTATTTTCCTCCATAAGAATAACATTAGACAACGTACTGTGTTTAGCACTTTCAATATCTCAGTAACTAATTGACGTAGAGAAATGATCAAAATGCCAAAAGCTGAATTCAATGGAGAAAACTAAAATTTGACTATTTCCAAAATTATATGTAAAAGATTCGAAAAACCCATTTTTGGGGTACAAAACCCCCCCAAAATACCCCTTCGGATAGAGCGATCTGGCTGGTTTTCGAACTTAAAGTCATAAATGTTGCTTTACACGTTTATACCAAATTTCATCAAAATCGGATAACTTTTACGAGAGTTATCGTGCTCACGGACACATATATATATATATATATATACATATATATATATATATATATATATACAGTTTCGAACGAATGGTATTTTTGGGGTCTGGGGACCTCAAAACGAAAAGTTATCATGGTCCCGGGCCTAGGTCTTACCATGCCGACTACGGTAATAGCTTCTTCCCTATAGGGGAAATTCGCTAAAAATTAAAAAAAAGTGAGAGTTACATATATTACTAGCTGCTATGCCCGTGCTTCGCAGTGGGGAGAAAATTCAGAGTAGAACAATTTTAATCATAACAATGACAGTCTGTAGTTATATGCTCCTTATAACAGCTGTTTATTTAAATGAATTGAATTAGCAAAACACACGTGACATAAACAAATAAAACTCACCTCCATAAGAATAACATGGGATCTTGGAAGACCAGTGGGGCAGAGTCCTGAGGACATTTCTAAACGGCGATATGTCTATGACACTCCTTGGTACATAGACTACATTTGTGCAAAATTTCAGCAGAATTGGTCCAATGGTTTTGGCGTGATGGAACAATAGACAGACAGACAGACACCACCTCATTTTTATAATAGTAGCGATTTAAAATATTTAGAAATAAAATAATTAAACCTTTATTTATTGCATATAAAATAAAAATAAAAAACTACAACTGTTCAAAAAACCTAACGAAAAAACTTAAAACTGTCGCGTCTTGCTCTGGTTGGTGCCGTAGCGTTTGAAGTGCGGGAATTTACTCCTCAGCCAGGGTTTCCGGGTTATGCAGACTTCCAGGTTATCAGGATCCGAGTTTGCGGGACTCTCCTGTATTGGATAATCCATAGAGGAACGGGCTTTGAAAGTTAACATTGGCCTTATGAGGGTAGCCGGTAGAAACGCAAAATGTTTTGTGACTACAGCCCACTCTTAGTTGTATTATCAATGCTTTATTCATATTTTCTTAGTAGTCTAAGATTGTCCGTTTTTTTCAGCCCACAATAACCAAGCATCTGGTGGAAAGCTGCAGTTTAGTTTCTGACCTGCTCAAACGTAAGGTGGGGAGGAGGAAGCGGTTCCTGTACTCCCTGGTGAAGCCCCCGGTCCGGGAGGCGCTGGTCGGGTTCCACATGGTCTCCTCCAACCTGAGCCACCTCCTGCTCACTCTGGACACCATCCGGAGAAAGCCCAAGTGGGTGCTTTTGACAAACGCTCACTACGTGTAATATAATACAGTAGCTTGATACTGAGCTCAGTTGTTCTATCTTCAGTTTGATTAAAAGAGTTTGTCTTGCTGCTTCAGTACTCAACTCATAAGTTGGTGCAATCAAATTGTGTTTTGCTGTTTCTACAGCTGATTTATTTTGTAATTGATTTAAAATTGATCACCATGTTATCTGTATGGACCAAACTAACTTTTAGGTGGCCTGTGCCCTTTAGAATTGAGTTGTGGGAAATTTAATGCCAATGTACAACTACGGATCAAAGCTATTTATTTGATACTTCAATTGTCAAAAACAGTGCAGAAATAATAATGGAGAGCTGATCACAAATGTGTTGGATATTTAACGTGCTAAATATTTTTTAACGTGTATTTTTAAATACATGTAATCAAAAGGCAATCCAGCCATACCACATTTAAAGGTGTTATCGTGATAAAACCCCAACACATCAAAATGTCTGTTAGGATTCCTGAATGTGTCAAAATCAAGAAAATGTAAAAGTTCTCTCAGGGTCTCGCCCCAGTGGCCTTAAAAGTTTCAATGTTTTTCTAAGGAGGATGATATTTTAATTTAATTAAGGGACTACATTATTTTGTTTTTAGTAAAAAATGTTTGTTAGTTTCTCCACAGACATCATCACAAACATTTTTTTTCTGGGTCTATGAATTTTCCCAGTGTGATTGGGTTCGTCAAGACACAAACAAGGCAAAATTACATCTTCTTAACAAAGTGGGCGCACTGCTTTTAGTTCTGATTTTACTTTAAATTTAGGTGATACTGATATTTCATTCAGGTTATCTTTCTCTTTAGGAAGTTCATATGTTTGAATGACAACATGGATGCAACCAAGGAAGATGAGAACCAGGTGATCAGGGCAGTTTTGATAGATTTTTTCCACTCGCTCTTCCCAAAGCCCTCCCAGTTTGAGCTGCCAGCAGATTACCGTAACCGTTATCTGTATTACCATGAGTTTGTCACTTGGCAAAACAAGAAAAGAAAATTATCGTTCATAACGTACGGTACGCTTTCTATAGCCATTATCGCCGTCTTCTGGTGCCTCTTTCAGTCTGAGGTGGGTGGAGTTTACATTTATAAATTATAGCAAACTCTGTTAAGCACTTAAAAAATACTACATCTTAAGTATATATTGAATCATTTGATAACCATTTTAACTAAATTTCTGTACATTTAAGCAAAATTGTAAATGTAAATTAATGTAAAGAGTAACTTAAAAAAATGTTTTAGCTAAGGTTGATACTGAGAAAATCTTGTAAGTTTGGTGAGGGTTGAAAACTGGAACCAGCTGTAGTTTGTGTTTTGGGCTATTAACTAATTATATTTTCTAAGCATAGATTGGTAAAGCCCATCAGGTTTTGGATCCTTCCGTTTTAAAGCATCTTAAAATACTGATAGTTTTGAAAAAAAAAAAAACAAGTAACTAGTCAGTTTTATGCAAACTTTATTTCTATAAAATTACTGTTGAAAAAACAATATAAAAATTATATGTGATGTTTCCAAAACCAATCGAGCACTGAAATTTTGAAATTTTGATAATAACCTAAGCTTTTTGTTTAATCTCTTGGGCAATGAACTGTTTAAACTCTGGGAGAACTGTTGTGTCAGCAAAATATTATTTGTTGTAAAAGATCTAACAGAATGCACTTTACGCTTAGCAGAAATACTTATTGCAGCATACATTTTGATCAAGTATAGAAAAAATGTTACAATTGCATGATCGTGCTGCTGCCAGGGTTGGGTTCTGACTGACGTAACATAAACTACGGTGCACAAATTATGGTAATGTCCCCACTACGACGAGGGCAGTGACCAAACGGAGGTTACTTTCCAAATGGCCCTCGTACTCCATGGACTGTGAGAAGAATCACGAGGTTGCAAAGTTAAGAATCACTCCAGAATATGTCTTCAGACTGCAGACACATCATCTGTGTGTTTGTAAAACTTCATATACTTATAAACCAGCTTTCTCTGCACGCCATTAACATATATAAAAGTGTTTGTTTCATTGTAAATATTCTAACATATTTATTTTCAGTGTCGGAGAATCCAAAACAAAGCCAAGAGAAGATTATACGTTTTAATTCCAAGACTGAAACCTTCAAGAAGAAAACTTCCTGCAAAGTTGTAATTTTTAAAAATCTTCAGGGTTTACAACTTTTGATTAAGGTTAAGAGTCAATTAGCTTTTGCTGATAATTGTACTGATTACTTGGTCTTACCGTAAAGAATAGCTTAATGATATAGGACCAGTTAACCATGGATATTTGCCATTTTCTTGTTATTATAGTTTGTAATTTGAGCCAGTATGAATAAAAAAGTAGGTTAAGTCATCAATTTTGTCTATGTTAAAACAGCGGTGTAGTGCTCAAATTAGTTGTGCCGGGGAGCTATCTTGCTCCAATATTTAGCTCATCATAGCTAATAGCTATTTAGCTATTTAGCTCATCATAGCTAAATAATTTAAACTAGCTGGTGTCTCTTTTGTTCATGGGGAACTTGCAGGTACAGAGCCAGAGTGTTTTTAATTATAGTTTTTACAGCTGACTTCACAAATAAAATAACTCTTTAAGATTAGTACAGTCAACTCCCGATTATCCGGGAGCGGGTTAATCGGGTTGCGGTTTAACCGGGGTCACGAAAGGTTTATTTTTATTTGTATTTCCTCACCTTCTAAACTTAAATAGAGCAATATTAACAATTTATTTTGCTAAATTATCTCCAGAATCGTATTTAATTTACTTTGTTTATCAGAATGAATACTATACAAACAATTTAGTAAACAAAACATAGTCTGAGAGACTGTCATCTCGCTAATGAGCTGTGGGCGCGTGATGGGGAGCGATGACCTTGATGGCTTGAGCGGTTGGTGGCTAGGCAGTGCAACAGACGGACGGACGGACGTCTATAAATAGAAACATCTCAAAACAATCACCCTTCCCGCCGCTCTTCACCCTCAGCGTCGGACAGACGGACAGTCGGACGTGGACGTCTATAAATAGAAACATCTCAAAACAATCACCCTTCCGGCCGTTGTTCACCCTCATGGGATTTTCCCCAGTACGGAATTAATTAGCATACCGTTCGGTGTAGTTTAGAGAGTTCGGTTAGAGATTTTTAACCTATTAAATATCATTCGGCGTTTTGGATAGTATTTACTGCTATCAACCATTGCTAGTATTAACTATTATTATCTTGATTGTTTGTATTTGTTATCCCAATTTAAAGATTTTCAAAAGTATTTAATTTACAAAAATATATCTTAAATGACATTAAAACACACTATTGTAGTATAAAAATGTTGATAAACCTTTATTATATTCATAATATTCAATTTATTGAATCCCTTTGTTTTAACCGTGGTTTTGGGTTATCCGTGACCCTCCAACCGGTCATTACCCCGGATAATCGGGAGTTGACTGTATTGGAAGTTTAAATGTCTATCGGTCAGAGAGTAAGAGATTTGATTAATATCAAACATGATTACAAAATAATAGTTTTAGAAGCCGAATATTGCTGGATAAAAATTGAGAAATTTGTTTAATCGTATAGAAAGATGAAAGATGGTTGGGCCAAGCTTTAAACAAATGTGGGGAATGAGGTGTATGGATGCAGAGTGCGTCCTGAAATTTTTCGGATTCAGAAACTAATAGTTTTGAGGCTCTATTAATACACCTTCTGAACTTTGACAAGTTTGCAATGCTCTTTAGGTATTACTTGTATACTGTAGAACAAATGTAATATAGCTGGTAACTATTTGTAATAATGAACATATTTATGAACATCCAATTCATTACCGGTACCAAAACTTTAAAATTATTCTCCAAAACTGTAACACTCTCTGAAAAATTTGGCTACACTACACTGTTGTTTTAAATGAAACTGAGGAACCAATATAAAAATGTACCATTCCATTATATGATTGAAATTTCTAGTGTTGTAAATATCATTTGGAATGTTAAAGACCATGCGATATTTAGTCAAGTTGCGACAGGGTGGTGAACCTAACGTACAATAAAAGTCTGGTTATTTGTTATTTCATGTATTTATATTTTATAGTGATTGTTTAGTTACCATAATTTGTATTTGTATTATTCTTCACAGAATATTAACTTTCATTCTAACATTTATTATGTTTTAGAATTCACCACTTTTATGTCATGGTTTTAATGTAAACAGTTCTTAATCGTAAAAAATACATAAAAGATATATCACTAATCAGATAATTTAACAAACCACACCACTTGACTATGTATTTAAACAAATTATTTAATGTGTAAAACATTTGCTCTGTGTCTTATGTTTCACCGGAGATTCTACGTTTTGCGAAGAAAATTAACACTTTACTTGCTCATAAATTTTGCTAACGGATGTTAAACGGCCGTGTAGTCAGTCGGGATACTATGACTTGTGGGGTATTGGAACTTATAAGCCAAGTTTTAATGTTCTTCGTGAAATTTCTGAGTACCAGGGTATTTGAAGTTCCACGATTTTGTGTGTACTGTGTAGTTTTATTGGGTATGACGACTAATTATAGAAAATTAAATGTCCCTTTGTATGGTTATTTATTCATTGAAAGATGTGTTGCTACTATTATTTCCTGTTTTTAAATGTATAAAATCAAATTAAGTACAAACATAACAAATTATTGTTTTAATTTGTTTTATACTCGTATTTAAGTTACCTCACATAAGTTTATCTCCTTATATGTATACTAGTCATTAGATTATGACATGTGATTTTTCTGATTTGTTGTTATTTTGTATTTCTTTGTTATCTCTAATGTTGAAAATTATTGTTTGTAAACTATTAACTCATAGCCAAATTTGGAAATGTTTATTATCTTTTCACTATACTATACTCTACACGAGCAATGATCTTGGAAACTTTCAGAATGATTTTGCTTTAACATTTAGAATTTACAGGTTTAAACTGGTGGCAAAGCCATTAAACCTTATAAATACCCCCCGTAACAGCAAACCTGCGTACCCAGCGAATTTCCAATGCATATATTTGTGTCTCAATATCACCAGTAATAAGGCCAAATTTCATAAAAATATATTCACAAATAAGCCATGTATGACTTTGTAATTATTTTCCATAAAAGTAACGGCTGTGTACTCAGGATTATTGCAACAAGGAACACCAAAAAATGGGTGTTTATGCAGATATTAATATAACTCATCTAAGTGAAGCCACATAGGCCTAAAGTTGTATTAAATTATACTAGTGGCTTACGGGGGCTATAGCCCCTAACATATGGTTTTTGTGTAAGTGGATAATCACAACTGATCATTAGTTAATTTTCTTATTAATAAAAACTCTGTAGTATTGGGGCGTAGCCCATATAATATTTGACATTTCTGATATTTTTCCCACCATCCTTGGCCCTCAAGCTTTAAAATGAATCGTCATAACCTAAATTAACTTCTTCCTAGCTCGAGATATTGTGTGGGGACCGATTCGCTTACGGAATTAAATATTAATATTCATCGTTAAGGAAGACATAATATTTTACTTATCATCCTTTCTATATAATATATATTTAAAAAATGTGCGTTACAAATAATTGGAAAACTTTGGACAGTCCGTCAGACCGTTCTATCAGGCCGATTTTCATGATTCTTGTTAAACTGATGTCACGGATGTCAAACATATAATCACACATTCCAACTAACATATCTTCCATGGGCTTTGCCCCAATGGCTTTTAAATTTCCCATGTTAATGTTATGGAGGAAGTTGGTTTACATCAGATGATTACTTAAAACAAATGTTCATTTAGTAAGAGAGCTCATTTGGTTTGCCAAAGAATAATGCAACAGCTCCTGTTATTTTGGATGCGTGATGACATATCTAGGCATAATTATTTATCAGTTTAAAAAAATCATAAAAATCAGCCCTGATGGACTGTCCAAACAATTTTGTTCAACAATGAATTCTTTCAATTAAATTTCCATGGAGACAAAAGTCACTTTATCAGAAATCTTTAAACTGTGCAGGCAGGTTATTGAGTCATAGTTTAATTCCTTGAGTACAAAGTTAGATTCATCATGGGTTTTGTGAGGTCCCTGTAGGCGGAGGGGGGTTGGGTGGTGGTAGTTGCTTATCTCCTCTGGTCGCCCGGGGGTCGCCTCCTGTGCCTGAGGGCATGATCCTCGGACCGCAGGAGAGTCGGCCTGTCCAGGAGTTCGGGGGCGGTGGCGGCTGCATTCAGCCTGCCTTTCCACCACTCAGGGGCTGAGCAGGCTCTTGGTTAGGGGGGCAGAGAGGGAGGGGGAGAGGCTTGAAAGTGAAGTAAAGCCTCTGAAGACTAATAACCACACATTGATTCAATGTCTGGAAAGAGACTACCGGGAATAGCGAAACTGAACATTCGCCCAACCATCACCACGGGGTGACTACCAGAATCATTGGAATAATCCTGTACCCATCAGAATGATCCTAAATGTGATCTTAATGAAAAAAAATCGTCCATAAACTGTGGGACCCCTGTAATAATAAACGGTATCAGGAAACTGACACATACTTTCTCCCTTTTAGCCCAACTTTAATGAATAAATTACTTTTTATTTACTAAATATAGAATACAAAGCACGGTCGAATGTACAGAAAATCTTGTAAACAAGTTGTTTTAAAGAACATCCACCCAAATCCCTGCTTTGGAGGCACTACAGAATCCATAGCTACACTCGTGGTTTTAAGAGGGGAAATGCCCCCTATTCCCCCCCAGGGTTATTAAGGGGCAACATATTTCGAATTTCCTCTGTTGGTCAATACTAACTTGACAAACATATCAAGTTTGAATGAAATTGATCAGTAAATAAGAGAGAAATAGTAATTTTTTTATTCCCCATAAGAATAACATGGGTACAACGTACTGCGTTTACCACAAAATGAAAATTTCAATTTTCTCCAAAACCAGCAATTGTAGAATAGTAATTAAAAATACTAAATTATTTAGTTTTTTGAGCTCTTTTTAATGGTGAATAGTAATATTTTTTTATGTTTATGTCTTTTTATGAAAAATCAAAAAAACTGAATTTTTGATGTTTTAAGTCCTGTAATTTCTGAACCCGAATTTTTACAGGAATGCGGGTGGTGCCATTTTGTTGGAAAACTAAAGTTCTACAAACGACTAAAGTTTAATCAAAATCGTTAGAGCCGTTTTTGAGAAATTTGGATTTTTCATGTTTTTTGGCGGTTTTGGGGGGATAATTACCCTTTAAAATCAAAAATTCAAAAAAATGAAAAAAACGCCTGGAGATATCGTGGATTAGTACCTACATGCCAAATTTTATAAAAATCGGCCCATTGGTTAAGGCTCTAGCTCTGTAAATATCCACACAGACACACACACACACACACACACACACACACACACATACACACACGGACACACACACACACAGACAGACATCACAAAAAAACCACTTTTTTGGGTTCAGGGAGTACCAAAACGAATATTTCCACTAACAACTCAAATTCGAAAATTTTGACGAAAACAATACTTTCTCCATATACTATGTATAAGGGGAGAAAGTAAAAAACAATTACAATCATTCTGAGAAACAAAAGAAGTATAAAGGGTATTGTCAAATACGCTCCTTTTGAGTGGAACAGAAGAGACCATGGGAAAGTTACAAGATTTCAAGGAAATACCATATGCAACAAAGGGAAGGTGGTTAGAGGAAGATGAGCCGTGCTAGATGAATAAATCAGTTCGATGATCGCCCTTCAAAACATGGAGAGGTCAGAAGGAATAACTGGCACAGACTAAAGGAATAAGAACAATCTGTGATTTAGGACTTGCAAAATGTTAAAAAATCCCGAAAATACTATTGTTCTTCTAAAGATTTTTTTGAAGCTTGTTATTCAAATAAATTGCCTATTGTCAGCATTAATTTAGTTATTTTAAATTGACTTGCGAAACAGCTTTTACAGTTAGTCTACATAGCAATTAAAAATATGTTTAATGGGTGGAAATAATTCATTAGACTGAGTTTACAAATTAATCAGAAATACAAGTGACCCACAGTACAAATTTTCAAAATAGCAACAAATTATTTAAAAAACTTATTTTGATAGGCCTACACCATTTTTTTAATGTTTTTGATCAACAACATTTGCTAGGTATCTCTTAAAACAAACTTCACGGAAATTGAACCACGTACTGTGTTTATCACTTTTAATATCTTGGTATCCAACTGACGTAAAAAATAAAGTACTAAATTATTTTATTAAAGCTAAGTCTAATCTCTCAGTAAACCTGCGAACTCAGCGAATTTACAATACATGTATATGTTTCTCACTGCCACATAAATCCACTTACCAAGTTTCATCAAAATATATTTATAAATAAGTGATATATAGTATTTTTTATTTATTCTCTATAAGACTAACATTAAAGCAGGTTTGCTGCTATGGAGACGATCAAAAAACAAATTAAAAAGTAAAAAAGATTTTTGAGCAATATTATCAATATTCCACAACTAGATGAAGCCATATACCCAAGTTTCATCACTATACATTCATAAATAATCGAGATATCAAATTTTATTTATTCTCAATAAGGATAACATTGGACAACGTACTGTGTTTAGCACTTTGAATATTTCTGCAATGGTTGGACATAGAATCACAATTAAAAGATCAAAATGATTGTTTTGTAGAGCTGAAATAATTGGTAAAAGCAAATGTGCAGTTTTCAGTTAAATTAACTGAGGAAAAGCTAACAACCTTTTTCCCATAAGATGTTTGAGATACATGGGAAATGTTATGTATTTGTTTTTTGGATTTTCCCTGTAACCACTCCACCTCGGTTAATGATTCAAAATACCAAATAATTTATTTTTTAAAGCTGTATGAAATAGTCATAACAAAAATTGAGTATTTTTAAAATGTTGAGATAAAAAATGCAGAAAAAACCTGATTTTTGGAAAACTTAAATCCCTCCTAAATCTTCTTTTCCATGGTATGACCGTTCTGGTTTTTGAACTGCAAGTTATAAATGTTACTCTCCACATTTGAGCCAAATTTCTTCAAAATCGGGCGTTTCTTTCAAAAGTTATCGAGGTAACGGATACACATATATATGTAAATTTGCACAAATGGTGTTTTTGGCATCTGGGGGCCTCAAAACAAAAAGTTATCATGGTCTCGGGCTTAAGTCTTACCATGCCACCTACGGTAATAGCTTATTCCCTATAGAGGAAATTGGCTAAAACTCAAATATTGATGAAAAACCCATATGAAATTGAAAATTTTAACATTGACAGCTGATAAGAAAACAACCAATGAGCTTCAAAGTAACACTTATTCATGTGAAAGTATAAGTGACTTTCCTCTGAGCGAAGCTCGGCCACCAAGAGATTTATAAAGAGGCAGTAGCACAAATCTGTACTATATTTATATTGTATTGTGATTCCATTAATTGCTTCTAATAAACTTGCAAATAAAACAAGTTTGTTCACAAGAGATTCTGTAGTTATTTTTCACAGTCCCATTTCAATTCTCTCTTTCAGATAGATGTGCAACTATTTCACTGCAGTTACTTTTACTATTCTGTGACACTCAGTAAACCAATTGTTAAAGAATTTACGGTGTCTGTGAATAATAAGTTGCACCAACTTTTGTAGCAATTTTGCTACTAATTTATTGTTACAGTTGATAGAATCCGTTTATTGTTATTAGTTACAAATCAAAACCAAACCATATGGGTTTCTTCTTGCTATGTTCTATGCAGTTTTGTGTGTTTTAATTTTTGTTAATACATTTTATCTTAAGAAAAGTTGAGATATTGATTTTAATCTTGGCATGATAATTATTTATGTTTATGACTGATTTTGTTTTGAATTTTACATTTTCAAGTTTTAACTTTTCCAAATTCTGGTTTTTATCACTCTGGTAATCCTTCTACTCCTAAAGTTAGTACTGAACCTAAACCTATATTACTAAGACCACTTTGACAGGACAGCCAAAGCCAAAAAAATTGTAGTGACATTATTGGTTGCAATAAGATTGAGGTAGCTTTAAAATTTTGTGTGTCAGATGTTATTCCAGATGAGAGGATTGGTTATTTCCTTTAATTTTGAAAGATTTATTGCTAATTTGAGAACAATAATTTTGTTTTGTATGTTACCTTTTATAGATTTTATACTATTTTATATGATTAATTATTTTTAGTAACATTCTGAATTAATGTTTTCCTTTGAAGTGCTGATGTGAAGTACACCGGAAAACATTTGTCTGCAATGCGTGAGGAGAGAGGTATAATAACGACCTAATAGTATTTTAACTTGATCAGGGACTCATTACTCACAAACTGTCACTTTCAAGTGCCAAAATTGACTGGTGTTGTCCGTCTCTAGTATTTGTCTACAAGATTTGCCAAGTTTTGTCCTTTTTTAATAATTAAAAAATGTTTTTCCAGTATAGTCTGAACACACTAATTGCCTTGTCCTTCAATCAATCTGATTGGGTGCCACATTGCTTGAACTAGTTTTTTTTACTAGTTACGTCTTATACAGTTCAGTTCACGGTGCTTGGTACCTGGGAAAGGCGAGAAACTACTGAAATTTCTCGTAAATGAAAGTAGTCATAAACAAAAACTACCAAAACAAATGTTTTGAAATTAAATAAGTGATTTTTGTTTTCTGTTGAAAAAAGTAGACTGTAACACTAACGGTACTAAGCCAAATAGAGGTGAAAAGTCATTCCAGAGCATACGCTAGTCAGATGCCAAGCACTGATGACTCGTTCTAGCAACCACATCGCAGCTTCGCCCAAGTAAACTATAAATGAAACATAAAGTTACTTTTGTGTGCTTCTAGTGCTGTATTCTATTGCAAACCTGTAAAACTACCTCAAATAAAAAACACCCCAGTCACAGAAAACCTGCGTACTCAGCGAATTTCCAATGCATGTATATGTATATGTCTTAATATCGCATAAAGCCACTTACCAATATTCTTTAATATACATTTATAAATAAGCAATATATCTACATATTTAAACAAATTCCTGCTTTTTGATCACCCACTTCCTGAAGTTAATACTTAACCGATTTTGATGACTCTTTTTTTATTTAAAAGATACTTTCAAGTTCTAAGTCACTGTCAAGCCAGAATTTCGATTGAGGCCCCAGGGCTCTGCCCCACGGGTCTTCCAAGTTCCCATGTTATACATATGAAGGGGAGTTTTATTTGGTTTATGTCACATGTGTTTTTTCTTGATTCAATAAACAGCTGTTATAAGGATTATGTCCGCAAAATATTACGGAGGAGCAGCTCGTAACCTTTTAATTAAATTCTCCTTAAGAACAATACAGGGGCTGAGTGTGCAGGTTTGTTGCAACAAGGAACACAAAATATGGGTTTTTATGCAAATATAAATATAACTCAACTAGGTAAAGCCACATACAAAGTTTCTTCAATATACATTCATAAGTAAGTGATAAATGCCATTTTAATCATTCTCAATAAGAATAACATGGGAGCTGAGTACGCAGGTTTGCATTAACTATAAACATAGGACCTAATCTCAATCGTTTTCTATTTTATAAGTGAAAATAGGTTTTTTTCAGTTTTCAGTTAATCAATTGAACATTTTTACCTCTATATTGATAAATTGATAAAATATTTTTTATAAAATGTCCATAGATAGATAGAATATTAAATGTAAAAGAGATTCATTGATATTTTTTGCAAAAATGTTGAGTGTGGCTAGGAAAAAGGAGTTTAAAAATGAAGTTTTTCCAAAAAAATCAAGATACAAAAAATGTTTCTTTTTTTATAGCCTTTTATAATACAACCCTACAAGCATTTCCGTTGCAACTTTACCACAAGTTGTATAATTCTATGGAAAATAAGAAAATATCAATTTATGTACACTTTGTATGGGGATTATTTTACTTAAAACATAAAATATTGTAAGGTAACACAAATTTGAAAGGAAAATCCAGGGGTTGAGGAGAATACAAATTATTTATTTTGACTTGAGGTAAATGGAAACGTCCTTTTGCCTTTAAATACCGGTAAGTAAAACCTTAAAATCAAGTGACAAGCAAACCTCATTAATCCGAACATTTGTTTTTTCAAGGCGTTCGGATTATCAAAATTTTCTAGTTACTGAGGGTGTTTTAAACAAAGACCACAAACTCTGTGGAAGCGATTGTAATTACAACAGAATTACATCATAGTAACAAATATTATGGCAGGAAACAATCTGTACGTAAGTTAGAAGAGATAATATTACAACTAAAGACAGTGAAATCAGGAATTGCACTAACTTGGATTCTTTGTTGAAACATGAAAAATCTTAAAATACACCCACTGAAGGTCGTCGGATTACAGAATCAATCGGATTACAGGGGTGTTTGGATGACAAGACGTTCGGATGGCAGGGCGTTCGGACCTCAGGGGCGTTCGGTCTACCGGGTGTTCGGACTATCGTGGTTCGTTAATAAATTTGTAATTAGTTAAATTGTAAAGTGAGCAACTACACTTCATGCGGAATATCTTGAGCTGTGGCTTACTCCACTGCCGGAGTGACTGAGATAACCAGCGGGGCTACTGAACATGGCTCCTGTTGATGTAGAAAATGGCATTTTCTGTACAGCAAAGCCCAGGAACAAGCGTGAGAAAGCTTTCAAGAAAGCATCTGGTATTAATCTCTAAAACATGGAGAATTTCCAATAATGAAGGATTATATCCTTATCATTTAAAGAAAGTTCAAGTTCTTCACCCTGGCGATGACGAAAGAAGGTCTCAGTTTTGTCGCTATGTAGTGGCAAATCGTCCCCAAATCAAGTTTATACTCTTCACCGACGAGGACCAATTTACTCAAAATGGTATAAACAACTCGAACGATGTCCACACATGGGCTGAAGAAAATTCACATGCCTCAGTGGAGACAAACTTTCAACAAAGGTTTTAGTGAATGTTTGGTGCGGTCTTTAAATAACATAGTTATAGGAACTTATATTTTTAATGGACCTCAAAATGGTGTCAGTTATCTACAGTTCATAGACAACTTTCTTTTCAAAATGATGGAGCTCCGCCGCACAGGACACACAATGTGGTTGAATCGTTAAAAGACCGTTTCAAGAGAAAAGTGATTGCTCATCGAGGACCATTAAATTGGCCCCCTAGGTCTACGGACCTCACTCCGATGGATTACTCTGATGGACCTCACTCTGATGGGGCAAATGAAGACAGAAGTGTGCAGAATCAAACCTCAAACAAGAGAGGAGTTGGTCGAGAAGATCCTCAGCGTAGCTCAAACAATAAAAAACCCCTAACAAGGTCATGAGAGCAGCTTCATCATCCCTGCTAAGACGAGCTGGACTGTGTTGGTCTCGAAATGGAGGATATTTCATTAGTTAAATGAACTTTTCTTGAAAGGAAACACTCTTGATGTTGTAGTATTCATTGTTAATAAAGAAAAAATTTTAAAAAATGTAAATAAATAAATTAATGTGTTTTATCAGGACGATAATGCCATTCAGCACAACCCCTGGATTTTCCTTTAAAATTTGTGTTACCTTGCAATATTTTATGTTTTAAGTAAAATAATCCCCATACAAAGTGTACATAAATTGATATTTTCTTATCTCCATATAATTATACAACTTTCTGTAAAGTTGCAACCGAAATGCTTGTACGGTTGTATTATAAAAGGCTATAAAAAAGAAATATTTTTTGTATCTTGATTTTGTTGGAAAAACTTTATTTTTAAACTAGTTTATCTTAGCCACACTCAATTTTTTTGCACAAAATAGCAATGAAATCTCTTTTAAATTGAATTTTCTATCAATCTATGGAAATTTTATAAAAATATTTTATCAATTTATGAATTTAGAGGTCAAAATGTTCAATAGGTACACTGAAAACTGAAAATCCCTATTTTCACTTATAAATAGAAAACTATTGAGATTAGGTCCTATGTTTATAGGACATTTTATTTGCTTCTTTTGACCCAAGGATCCATTTCCTGAAGTTTGTCAGGGTTCCCGTGAAACACCTTGTGTGTGTGTATATATATATATAATATACAGTTTTGAACGAATAGTGTTTTTGGCATCTGGGGACCTCAAAACAAAAAGTTATCATGGTCCCAGACCTAGGTATTACCATGCCGACTATGGTAATAGCTTCTTCCCTATAGGGGAAACTCGCTAACACCTTAAGTAAACAATTTAAAATTGACAGTTTACATCAACTGTTATATTTTCCTGCTGACTCAAAATCATTAAAAACCATAAATAGCCATAAGAAAAATATTGGAACTTTGACGTCCCGTGGGGTGTAGCCCTAAGGTTCGAGGATAAAATTCTTTCTTAATGAACATCTAGGATTCAAAAGGAACATACCCTGAAAATCTTCAAGCCGTCAGCCCTAGTCAAATTTACTGTTATCAATCTACTATTATCAATCAGGACCAGACTTTTTATAATAGTTATACATTTCAGTACAAATATTACTTGCATTCTTATATGAACACTTCCCAAGGCTGGAATGCCATCAGACAATAGACAATAGACAATAGACAAATCTTTATTGTACATAACGCCTGAGAAACATTACATAAGTAATTTTTAAGCAGGTACATGGTCAAGTTTGTTTAATTAACTAAGCCTAACACATTCAAGTTCCCTACCTCAAGCTTTCCTACCTTATATAAAATGTATACATAAACCATGTATAAATCATACGCTAAATTTTATCTATAAAAAACTCATCGACTCTATAATAAGCTTTATGGCTCAATGTCTCTTTCAGTTTAGATGTAAAATTTGTTATTGCTAAGCTTTTGTATGATTCAGGTATATGATTATAAATTTTTAATCCCATATAAAGTGGTCCAGTTTCAAATTTTTTATGACTATGATTTGGATATCGAAAAATGTTATTATTATTTCTAGTATGATAGCTGTGATTTATTTTGTATTTTTCAAAAACCGATGATTTTGTATGAACAAATTTTGCTAGCTCAAGAATGTAAAGAGAAGGTAATGTTAGAATACAATGTTTTTTAAAATAAGGCTTACAACTAGTTCTTGGTTTTAAATGGAAAATTGTCCTAAGAATGAACTTTTGACACACGAACACTCTCCCGGCTTCTACAGAGTTACCCCATAAGGTAACTCCATAAGCCAACAGAGAGTGGACATATGCATAATAGACAGTTAAACAGACTTCCATAGATGTGACTTTAGTTAATATACTAATTGCATACCTTGTTGAACTTAATTTCTTACTTAAAAAATGTATGTGGTCAGACCAACTTAATTTTGAATCAAAATTTAAACCCAAAAATTTAACTACTTTAGTATTACTAATTATAGGATCCATTAGATTATTTCTTAGCTTGAATTGCAAAATATTGGTCTTGTCCTCATTTAATTTTAAACCGTGGTTCTCAAACCATTCATTAATTTTTGTAATGGTGTCATCAAGAGTAAATTTGATTTCACTAAAAGTTTTTCTTTTCAAAAGAGCAGTTGTATCATCTGCATATAGAGTGAAACTACAAATGTTTTTAGAAAAAAAAATTGGCAAGCTGTTGATATATACTATAAACAGTAATGGGCCCAATATCAGATATCAGGCAACAGGTTATATGAAAGCCAAAGGATAAAAATCAAGTCACATATGTATACAATTGAATCTTAATCCCTTTAAAGTATATTAGAGATGGTTTAGTACTTCAAAACTTTATTTACACAAAAGATGTTGGTTTATTCAGTACTGTTACAAAGTACTTTATTATCTTAGTAAAGTCAATAATATTAAAAAGATTCCTTTTGCTAGCTGTAAGACAAACCATCATTAAGGAACCCATTGCTATAAACTAGATTATGAAATAGTACCATTTCATTGTCAGCCTCCATGTAAATCGTTGCGACTATTAAGTTTGAAAGAAGAATCCTTGCATTTGAGCTACGCCCGGGTTTTCTACAATTTTACTCCGCCTACTGTGCTTCTTTTTCATAAATTTCCTTTCTATCGCTTTTTCTTCTATGTGAACTTTTCTTGTGCTTGAGTATGAATCGTTGTTACTATTTACCTCACTGATTTCAAGAGCAAATTTTGTTGGCTTTCTATCTTCCTCTAGTTTAGTTTCTTCCATTTTCTTCAAACATTTTTCATTTTTATTAGATTTTCTGACCCTACTGGTATTTTGAGGTGACTGTGCGTTTTGAGAGTCATTCCCTTTGTTTTTGAAGAAGAATTTTAAAAATATACTCTCCTTGAATTTTGTTAATTTACTTTCCTTTGGTTTTATTTTGATATTTGTTCGTTGTATGTTATTCGAATCATTAACTAGGTCATCCTCTTTTGTACTTGTTTGGGGGATATGAAGCATGTTTGTGTTCTCTTTTTCATCTGTTACAGATTCTTCAGTTTTGCCTCTTAAACTGTCTATTAAATTTTGTTCCTCACTCGCAATTACTGTTGTCGCTTTATCAATGTTTACTTCTACACTAGTCTTATGTTTCACAACCTCTAATGAAAATATTGGGATGTACTGAAAGGTTTCACTGTTCGCAATAAACTCTCCCTCCAGGATTGCATCAAACAATCCTAGGTTAAATATTTGCTTAAAACTTTCTTGTGTAACCACACTGTTCCTGTCTATGAGCAACCTATGTGATTTCAGATCTAGAGCGGAAGGGTAGCCCTTATCATTTTCTATCAATATATTATCTTGGAAAAATTTACCTGTTAACAAAACCTCCACGTTTCCTTGTTTTTTGTGAGCCCTAAAATCGAGGGAGTCCTTGATCAAGGTACTCAATCTGATATAGTTGTTGTGTACTATAAAGACTGGAGTATCTCTTGTTGTTGTGAGGTGACCCGATACGAGGATTCTATATGTTTCTAGTTCCGCTCCAATCACAGTGTCAGTCGGTTGTGTGTAGCTGTTGAATTTCAGACTTTCACTTATTATATCGTGTGATAAATGTCCCTGGAATTTGTAAAAGTCGTTTTCATGATTAATATAAGTTTTCATCAGTCCATTAATAGAAGCTTGTTTTTCACACATAATTGGTTCTGGATCTCTTTTCAAAGAACCTACACTGTTTTCGCTTTTATTCAAATCTTTTGAGCTCACCCTAATATACTTGATACTGTCATTCAATATTGGAGGGACTGTTAGTCCCATTGACGAGCCAGTATTACTGGCCATTCTATAAGTCAAGTGTTGTTTGCTAAATATTGGTACTTTATCCTTATCAATAGGATTTGCATCCTTCAGGTTATGAGTGTGATTTAATCCAAAATGTAAACCATTAGAATACTGCTTAGGAATAGAGAAAGGTTCTTCAAATCTTCCGTTGCCACTTGTTGTTTCTGCAATATTTTCATGAGTAATGTTACCCGAGTCACTATTTTTTTTCTGAGGTAGTGTTTTTGATTTCACTGAGCTCGCTGATATATTTCTCATTACCTCTGAATTCTTCACCGACACATCCCCCGAACTCTGTGCCAGCTCCATGGCTTTCCCCACAAGATAGTCGAGCTTCGTTACAAACTCACTGTAATGAGAAGGGTCTTTGGAAGTGGTCAAAGGTTTGTTGAGATTAGTTGGTTTTTTCTGCGTTTGCAGTTTTAAGGGATCAAAGGTTTCCTTTGATTCGCCTTTTAAAAGTGTACTTCCATTTTCCTGTATGGAATCTTTGAAATGTGCCTCACTGCTCCATATAATAGGTTTATTTTGTTTCTCTGTTCTTTCACCGCTATAGACTCTGTTACATTTCGCTGTCATGCCATTAATTTTGGTTATTTCGTCCCTTGAAGTTACAAACTGTGGGTGTTCTCTTTTGTTATACTCATCGCTAATGGTGTGTGATATATGGTACATATTAAACTTATATTTTATTCTGACTGTTCAATACCACATAGTTATCACAATGGTTTATTTGATGTATCGATATTCTCACTGCTCTTCTTTCAATCGCTCCACTCTTATTGAATTTTCCTGAAAATTGGGTTGTTAAGCAATAAATTAGCACGATAAAACAAACATTATATTATTTATAACACAAACTTGACAAAAAAGTTCTTCACAGAAATAAAACGTATTGTGAAATTAAATTATATTTATTTGTATATTACATTTTGTAACTAAGAGTCATATTGTAGTTTCAATGGATGAAATACCGTGAATTATGATTCCTACTTTTGAAGCTAATACTCAGAGCTTTTGAAGTCAGAAAAACTTGGAACATTTAGTCAGTATAGAAATTGGAAGTGCAGATTGAACAGCTGATGTGTTTGGTGATTATGCATAATTTGTAGGACAAGCGGACAATAATGTGTCATAAAACTGAGCAGAATTCCTTCTTATTTTTAAGTCAAATGAATATATTTTAAATTTGTAGGATGTATAAACGATTGAGAAGGAAGGTAAACTGGCTGAAGTGGAAGGGATGTCTACTTTGTACTTGGGAACATTTATTATGGACAGTATTTTATAATACAGTTGAGCCTTACAAACTCGGCAACTGATAACTGGACACTATCTAACCTTTTTAACACCGGGCAGTTGGTTACATACTGTCACTTCTTGTTACGGCTCAAGACTTCTCGTTAGTCGAACAGCTTCGTTTAAATTATTTTATTAAAACTTACTCCGGAAACCCGTACACTCCTAACAATTGAACGACCTTCAAGACCACTTGTGTTAAGTTTGCAAGACTCTGATGGTACCAGTCATTATTTGTATTTATTAACACATACGACAGTCACTATTTTTGGACGGATGAATTTGGAAACCCCAGCATTAGTCACTATTTCTACAATAAAAGTAATAAATAAATATAAAACACTACTAATAATCATATCACACTCATTCATACAAGCATGTAACAATAATTTAACGATCATATACTCATAAATTTAATTTTTCTCAGTTAAATCTCTTTAACGTAACCTTTTTGCTTAAAATAATGTTTTTCTTTTTTCCACTAGCCAAAAGTAACATATAAACCACCGGTACATTATGTGTGTGCTGTATCCATATATTAATATGCAACAGGTTTTTTCTTCACAGTCATAGCTCGATAACGGCTGGACGGATTTTAACGTTTGAGGTGTCAAATTAAAGGTAATTTTACGTATATTTGCCAATACGTCTCAGGATTTTAAGAAAGGGTATCACTTAAAAACAGTAAAGGGCTGAATTTTCGGGACAGTGGCTCTATCCGACGGCGGAAGTCTAAACTAGGCTGATTGAAAGTATGTTGTTATTATCCGTTTTAACATCAGATGTTTTGTTATGCTTGTTTACAACTGAAGAAACCTTTTGTTGGGAACAAACTTACTCAGATTTGAGCAACATGACAACTAGTTTAGTTCATTAATTGTTAGACATTCTGTAGAACTCTTTCTCCATACACATACTTAATTTTAATAACATTTAATTCATTTCAATTAAACTTGGACATTATTTAAATGACACAGAGGCAATATTATTGTTCAAATATTTGTAATACAACTGGAAAAACATTTCTTTACAAATTTTCAAATATCAGTACTCGCCCATTTGGGGAAATAATTCAGGATATTTTAAATACTTAATTTTCCCTATAACTTTATTTATCTGAAAAAAACTCCCTACTTTATTATTCCTAAATACCCCTGTCGCAGTAAACCTACATACTCAGCAATCTATGAACTAAATAACTTTAGTTCAATGCATATCTATGAACTAAAGCCACTTACTAAGATTTATAAAAACATGTTCATAAATGAGCAATATATACAAATTTGCTTTATCCTACTAATATTATAAATGTGAAAGTTTAGATGTTTGTTGGATGTATGGATGTTTGGAGTTCCATCACGCAAAAACTACTGGATCGATTAACCTAGAATTGTGCATGAACATAGCTTATATATCACATTCACATATATTATCGTGGTATCGAAAGAAAAGTTGGAGTATCGGTATCGGAAAAATAGTTCATTTTTGTACGTTGTAAAACATAGATACGTTTTATTCTAACATACTTGTTAGCAATGTAAACACAGATAATAACTTAGAAAATAGTTCTTGTAACATTTTATAGCAAGAATCGACTATTTAAGCTAAATATTCTAACAGAATTATAGAAGTACATCTGTTTATTTCGCAATTTCGCCATTAATCCGAAAGTTCCGGATCATGATTCGTTTTCAAACAATCCTTTCTATTATTATTATTATTATTTTTCTTTTAATAAACATTAATTGTTATAATAACTATTAATCATAATTTTGTATGAATATTTTTCTTAATTAATACTGTCTATGGTGGTTGTTTGAACATTAATAAACAATGATTTTAGTTTTTGAGACCATTTGATACGATACTGAAGGTATCGATACTTTGGTTTCGATATTGTATCGATTCCAAATATCGGGTCCAAGCCAGTATCGGAACGTCCCTATTCACATATAGACCTGGTAATGTCTTCGTCCAGCATTAGGGCTCCACCCCACGGGTCCTGTAAGATCCAATGCAAATCTTATGGGAGGATGCCATTTATAAAATTACCAGCTGTAGTTAAAATGTTTGTCGGTTACGGCAAAGAAAGTCATAGACGTAAAACATAAACAAAGATTTTGTAGGGCTGGTCAGGTTAATATTTTAAATGTGCTTAAGTTTTTCGCGAGTGAAGCCGCGGGTAACAGCTAGTTCTCCATAAGAATAACATTGGGTACACAGGTTTGCTGCAAAAAGAAACCCAACAAATGTGTTTTTTTGTAAATATTAATACAACTCAATCAGATGAAGACCAAGTTTTATTAATGTTCAAAATTAGGGGAAATATAAAATTTTACTTATTATCTATTAGAATACCATTAGGCTGAGAGCGCAGGTTTTTTGCTGCAAGGACCATCGACAAAAATGGGTTTTTGTGTAAATATCAATAGACCACAATCAGGTGAAAAGAGATACCATGATTCATCAATAAACATTGATAAAAAGTGATAAATCAAATTTTGCTTAATCTCCATAACAATAACATTGGAAAATGTATTATATTTAATACAATGGTGTTTAATATTTCGGTAACCAATGGACAGAGCAATAAAGTGTTAAATTGTGTTTTTTTCAAGCTGAATCCAATGGTGAAAACTAAATTTTGTTAAATGATTACATGTAAAATATTTCAAAAAATCCGTTTTTGGGGTACAAAAACCCCCCAAATCATCCCTTAGGGTTGGGCGACGACTGGTTTTTGAACTTGAAGTTATAAATACTGCTTTACATGTTTGCAGAAATTTCATCAAAATCTGACCTTTTTTACAAGAGTCATCATACCCACGGACAAAAGTGTTGAATGAATGGTGATTTTGGTATCTGGGGGCCTCAGAACAAAAAGTTATCATGGACCCGGGCCCAGGTCTTACTACGCCGACTACGGTAATAGATCTTCCCTACAGGGGTTATTCGCTAAATTAAATATATAAATATTTTTATTTTAAACAGTAAATCATAAGGTTATATATTATAGAGTTTTTTATTGTTTTAAACATTTATTTTAAACCGATCTACTAATTTATGTATCATCTTCTTTTTGCTTAGCTTTTATTTCTTGAAGTATCGGAAAAGAATTACTCCCTGTTTTTATTGCTGGGAACGATAAGTTCCCTCCCGTGCGTGATTTCTTCTTCTTTTTCTGTATTTTTTCATAGTATCTGGTATTATCTGAATGCTCCAAATCCTTTGAATACGAGGGCTTGTACATGGAGTTTTTAGATTTGTTGATGCTTATTTCTTCTCGATACATATTTCCCTCAGTGTTTGTATCATTGTCATCGGCCATGTTTACTAATTTGTTATGAGTGTTAATATCATACGGTTTCACACTAACTATTGTCTTCAGATCGTGTTCATTACTATCTCGACCTTGTTGCGTTTCATCCTGAGGTGTTTTTTCTGCAGCACTTTTAGATGATATCTGCTCATTATTATTTTGCACGTTGGCTGTCAGTACTGCTATCGAAGATCGAAGCACTAAGGCATTACTGTGGGTTTCTTGGTGATCGAAAACTGGATATGCAAAGAAATTTTCATCGCCTTTGGCAAACGGATTATCATACTCCGGTTTATATACTAAAACCGCTGTCGACGGTGGTTTTCTATGGTAACTCTCATCTCTTTCACTTTTAATATTGGGCTCAGCTGGATATTTATGTTTGACATCTATTGTCAGAAATGGAGTAGTCTTTTTAGTAATTTTGCTTTTTATAAATTCCCCCTTTAATGATATATTGACAGATTTAAATTTATAAACTTGTTCAAAATATTCGTCGTATACATTACTAGTTTTTTCATCAATATAAATTTTGTGTGGTTTGATATTCAGAGCTCTTGGTTTGCCATGGGATTCCTCGAGGATCTTTTCGTCGTAAAACCTCCCACTTATCGAGAGGTCGACGTCATCCTCTTTCTGCTTGGTGTAAAAGTCTGCCTTTTGATCCCTAAACAAATCCGGTCCACCTCTGTAGTCTTGTATGATGTATATAGGTTCTTTGTTCTCTAGAAAGTGACCAGATATCAAGAACCTCAAACGGTTGGGGTCCACTGGGCGTACTGGGCGCATCGGTCGTGGAGGCAGCTCTTTCTGCTGTACTTCCTCTATTTTTTCTTCTTCCTCAACTTTTTCTTCTTCCTCCACTTTTTCCTCTTCCTCCACTTTTTCCTCTTCCTCCACTTTTTCCTCTTCCTCCACTTTTTCCTCCTCCTCCATTTTTTCTTCTTCCTCTTCTTTTTCCTCCTCCTCCTCCTCCTCTTCCTCCTCTTCTGACTCTGATTCAAACTCTTCTATCTTCTCTAAAAGAGTATGGAGTTTTCCTCTAAAATGGTCGTAATCAGTTAGCTCGAATGATGTTTGATGTTTGTAACGAGTGCTTCGTCTAGGCTTCATTTTGAAGTTTATCATGTCTCTCATAGCTTCAAGATTGCTGTCTGGCACCAAGTACAACTTCCCATCTACATAGCCTTCGTGATACAGCTCAGCCTTTTTCTCACTTTTTTCTTCTAATTCAGGAACCAAACTTTTATTTCTGCATGATTTCTTGGTTGAGACCAACTTCATTGTGTCGAACACATCTGTTGGTACGATGTCGGTTTTCATTTCTCTGCCCCTTAAGGGCCTTTCTGTAACTACAGGTTCCACGTATTCGTCCATTTTTTAAGAAAACTTTAATTTTTGAGAATAAATTTAAATCTGCTTTAGAAAACCTGCAAATAACCAAAGATATAGTTATGTTAGGTACCATCACATCTTTGCTTTTAGTCTTAGCACTATATGCAGTTTATCACTTTATCTACCAAATATATTTCAACCGATATATTTTTTAAGAATTATAATTATCCATAGTCAATGGTTTTATTTTTGTATGTGTAATAATAAAGGTATAATTCTTGCTGATGAAGAATTTTAACAGTAAATTGTCCATAGTTATACTGTCAGTAAAATGGTAACAACTGGGCCTGGGACCATAATAACTTTTTGCTTTGAGGTGTTCTGTTTTTAAATCAAACCGTCCAATATTTACTTGCATGAGTGTGATAACTTTTGAGAGATTTTGTATCTTTCGATGAGGATTATTCTTTGAGAGCTTCTAGAAAACAAGAAAACATTGATGATTTTGAGTGTATCAGGTCACCACCTCATGTGTGGAAAAGAACAAGGTCAGAAGTTGTGAGCCAAAAATATTTTGTTTAATAAATAACGTTCAAAATAATGGAATAATCTAATACAACTAATGTCCTAAATTGTTATTAAACAACTGCTAGAAGAGAAGACTATATTTTTGAAATGATGGTAAAAAGTATATTGATGGATCATTGTTGAAAGCTGGAGTATAAACAAAATAATAATTACTCTCTTATGTTGGTAAATAGATTAATTTTGCATTAATAAACTCGGAAGGAAACTCAGATTTTGTTTTGGAGGATAATTATCTTTTACCCCTTAAACGTGGTTTGCCGTACGTGGTACGCCGTTAAAACTCATCAGAGTTAAAATACGTTGAAGGGTAAGTTGTATAAGCGACTCTACCATTATAAGCATTATCTGCAGGCTGGGTCATTGACATGTGGTGCAGCCTGGTAGGCGAAAACGGAACTACCTCACCCTGCGTGAAGGCTTTATACCACCCGAACTGATACAACTGCTAGCTGATCAGCTGATCAGGTTGGCCTCGGAGCGGTCTAAAGCCACCCTGGTCAACCTGGCCAGTGCCAGGAGGAGGGTGTAAACGTTAAATACTTAGATTGAGGGTTTGAATCCTGTCTCAGTCAATATTTTTTATGTGCAACATGGAGGGTTAACCTGTCTGTGACAGAGTTGAAGGGGAGGGCGGATCTTAAGCAAACTGTGGACGGCACAGGTCCAAGCTGACAGGATGGGTGTATCCACATCTTTGTAAGTTGCGCGTATCATCAGTGTTTTGCTACTTTTTACCTATCCATAGCGTGTGTGTCCACCAGAAGGTTTTTTTTTAAATTTTAAATGTTCAGGCATTCCATATTTTTTTTAAGTCGATAAAATAATACAAACTCAACCATTCTATTTAAAAACCTCCACTTTGAAGAGTTAAACAACTATTTTAAGTAGTTATGAACTTCATGCACTAAATGAAGTTGGATTAAACGAGTCCATTTCACAATGTCAAGGTTTAAAATGAAAAGTTACTTGTTAAAATCATGCGCGATTTCCGAATGTTAAGTTTCATAAGGTCAAGTCTCACTTTTTTTAATGCAAAATAAGGCCATTGTCAAAACCTCCAGTTTCAAATCATAAAGTTTATGTTTAAATACAGTTTAAAACATAGGGGTTTCAAAATGTCAAGTTAGTATGTGTTATATGGAATCACTACTACACTACTGAAGTTAAATAATATATAAACTTGTCGCTATGTACCTGGAGGTTATGAAATAATGTCCCCAACATTACTTGATGTTACGGCAATAAAGATGAAACGCTAGTGCACGAAAGACTATTGGTTTGATTCCCTGACTATTAGTAACAAGTGGTTTGTTTTTATTTACATTTGTCTTCATGCATGTTTTTTACAAATTAATTACTTGGTTGGATTTCCTGCTTAAAAATTGGGCATATGTTTCCCAATTTGCATAAGGCGAATTTTGTCCCAATAAAAAAACAAACTGATTGTAATCATTACCTTGCCTTAAGGGTCAAATGTTAAACAAAACTGAATTATTTTGTTGGCCAGGTTTGCTTTAGAACTTAAAAATTGTTAGGTTCTTTCATAATCTGTAAACTATAATGATGAGACTGTTGTATTTATTACATTTAAATTACTATATTTTGTATTTAATTAAAATTTTCTAATGTACATTTAATAACTAATAGCTTATTTCTTTTTGTGTTGTTGTCCCTTGTTTATTTGTCACTGTTTCTGCTGGCTTCTTCTTTATCACTCTCAGAATTAAAAGATGTGGATTTTTCATTTATGCAAAATGATAAGCTCGGGGTAATTTTATTGTTTATACCCTTAATAAATTTTCCCTGCAATAAGACACGATAATCTTCTTTTTCAAAAACATGTTCAAAAGAATCATTGAATATTTTGCTATTCTCTTCATTAATTATTATTTTTTCTGGTTTTGTATTCAAAATCAAAGGTTTCCCTTCAGATTCCTCCAGAATAGTTTCTGTGTATAACTTTCCAGAAATGAATACGTTAGCAATACTATTTTCTTGAATGGATGTAAAATCAAGTTTCTGATCCTTAAAGATATCATTTTTTCCATCATAATCATGAACTATATATAATGGATTTTCCCCATCTTTAAAATGTCCAGATATTAAAAACCTGATACGATGTTCATCAGTTACACTCTCAGTTTCAGTTTCCTCATAAATCTGATTTCCTATTTCTACTTCAGGTTCTTCTAATTTTTCTGACAGTTTATAAGTTGCTGAACTACTGGAAGAGGACGTAGAACCGTCTTCCAACACATATTCCTTCTCTAGTTCTTCCACTATTTTAGACTCAATTTCATGAATTTTACTTTTGAGTGACTCATTACTTTCTACATTCTCTTTATCCTCCATTTTCTTTTCACTCGGTATTTCATCTTTGATTTCTTCTTCCTCTTCCGTTTTTTCTCTATCCTCAGAACTTTCATTACTTTCTATGAATTTTATTCGTTCAAAGTCTCCAGATTCTTGAAAGTCATCAATCTTTGACAACAACTCGTTCAATTTCTCAGTGAACTGGTCATAGTATTGTATGTCGTAGGATGTTTGATGTTTGTATCGTATACTTGTCTTTGGTCTCATTTTGAAGTTTATCATGTCCTTCATGGCCTCGAGATTGCTGTCCGGAACCAAGAACAATTGCCCATCGACATAACCTTCGTAGTATGTCTCCACCCTTTTCTTATCTACTTTTTCTGGTTCAATAGCTCCGACCGGGGCAACTTTCTGCAGTGGTCCTTTTTTTGACAGCATTTCTCTTCCTCTCACTGGCTTAGTCAATACAACAGGTTTTGCCTCTTCCATTTTAAAATTGTATTCTACTTTTTCACAGTATTATTATTTGGGGATAATTATTGTATTTTGTCAGTTTGATAATGTGTATTCCCCCTAGGACTTTCTCTCAAGTGGAATGGGCCATATTGTGCTACGTTGTAGTGTCAGTGTGACTGGTGTCTGAAAATAAACATCATTCCTCAATTGTAATATTTTTATTGAAGCATAAACTTGAGACGTAAATGGGAAGTTATTGCCCATGAATGTATTTGTTAATAAATTTATCTGTCAGCCTTGATTCCAGTGATAATTTTTGAAATCACATACAACACTGTGTTGGCTGCATAAGCTTACAACTAAAATATATGTCACTGTTTGTTTGAATGGGCCATGGCCCCTAACCTTACTCCAATACTCTGCCTCATCTGTTTTTTCCTTTTTACATGCTGAGGAAAATAAAACAATATAAGTAGTAACACATGTCAGTTCGTAAAAAAGTAGACACTTAATCACATGTTTTAATGTAAAAAAGCTGACGTTTTTAAATCCTTATGCTTTTCTTATGGGGGATGCTGTACGTTATTTCTTGTTTGCTGGTAATCTTTTAGATGCTATTTTTCCCGAGTCCCTGGGATCGAGACCTTTAATTTGAGCTGTCTCCCATCATCCTGCAATTTGCCAAACTCACACAATTTTGATTTAAAGATTTTACTTACAGAATTATATATAAAGATAATGCACTTCCATATAATGTCTAGTGGTTTGAGTTTTTCAATAGGGGTTTCTCGATAGCTCCTACATATGCAAAGTGACTTTTGGATATTTTAAGCTACAGATTATTATAGAAATTAAACATTTAAATTTTACTACACATAATTTAAAACTAGTCTGACAAAAATTAAGAAAATTATAATAATACAACTTAAATCAATATCTTGCCTCATTACTATTAACAAACGTAATTTGTTTATTAACAAACCTCATTACTATTAACCTCATTGTTACCCCCGATAAGTAGACGTAATTTATTCTTTACGAAGATGAGATACTGGATTATGTAGATCCAAGTTAAGGACATTACTAGAGAACCCGTGCTGCTCTGCAGCATCAGTCAATCAATGTTGAAATTTGAAAATGGCGTAATATGTTTATTTGCAAAACGAGTTCGCACGCAGCACGCTGACGTGAGGGAAGTGAATTTCCACATAAAAACTTTTAAAATTCCAAATCAGTGTAAAAACATTAATTTATTCCAATTTTTATTGAAATACGAAAACAGTGATTTTTTGGCTGTTCTGATGCTCCTGATTTCATTTACCTGCAAAGCTGGGATTACAATTTTGTGCATTATAATGTTAGGAGAAGGTCCAGACAGGCTTGAAAGTAGGCTTGAGGTTTCTGGGGATGATACAAGTACTATAACAAAGGAATAACAGGCTTTTCTAGTGTAAAACCCCCATAAGACAACGTACTGTGTTTAGTCGATACACATTTTCTTTAATAACTCGGTAAATATGTATGCTGGAATAACGAGAGAGGGCTTAAAACTTTTGTGTCACTAATTCCCATCTTTTTACATGCATCAATTTTACATACGGGGCATTTAGGACCCTTTTTGGGCCCAAAAACTCAAATTTTGAAATATTAATCCCCAAAAACGGGGTTTAGAGTTTTCCGATTGTTTTGCCCAACGAACTTGTCCAACTGATTACAGAAATGATTCTCCCTACAAAATTTGAAGTAAATCGGACAAAAAATGCGACCACTAGAGTGCAAACACATATATATAATCACCGTGCGGGTCATGTTAATAGTTCACTTTCCAAAGGAAATGCACTAATAAAAAAGTATCAATGTTTCGTTTAACGGCAATTCTTTCAAGTTTCGTGAAAATGATGTGTAATGTTTAGAATTTTTGCCTTAAAACATTAACCAGGGTGCTTATAAATAAAGATAACGTTCTTCTTATTTATTAGTGAATTTCCTTTGGAAAGTGAATTATTAGCATGACTTGCACGGTGAAACTTAAGCCCAGGACCACCATAGAAGTTCCTAACGTGACCCCCTGAACACGTTTTGGGGGGTTGTTCAAAATTTTATATATATGTATGTGTGTGTGTCTGTGTGTTTGCACTCTAGCGGTCACATTTTTAGTTCGATTTACTTCAAATTTCGTAGGGACAATCATTTCTGTAATCGGTTGGACAAATTTGTTTGGCAAAACAATCGGAAAACTCTAAACCCCTTTTTTGGGGATTAATATTTCAAAATTTGAGTTTTTGGGCCCAAAAAGGGTCCTAAATGCCCTGTATGTAAAATTGATGCATGTAAAAAGATGAGAATCAGTGACGCAAAAGTTTTAAACCCTCTCTCGTTATTCCAGCATACATATTTACCGAGTTATTAAAGAAAATGTGTTTCGAGTAAACACAGTACGTTGTCTTAATTCAAATTCAAATTATATTTATTGTCACATTTTACATTTTTTACATAGCAAGGCTATAAAAACTGGTGACATGGTCAAATGGTACTACAACTAAAACTTAACTATAGTACAATATTCAAAAACCAAGACAAGCAAGTACCGTACAAAATCAAACCAATACAAGTGAGTAAAACAAAACAAATTTCAGTTAAAGGAGAGAAATACCTACGTTTCTTATAAAAATATATCAATTTTACAAAACAAACTTATTTATACTATAATAGCTTCTGCTAAGCAAATGCTCTTTAAGGGAAGGTTTAAAACTGTTTGAACCAATTTTAGATTTCAAACCAGGAGGAAGGCTGTTGAAAAATTTCATCCCAGCATAGGAAGGAGATCTTTCATACAGGCACAAACGATGTATCTTAAATTGCAAGTCCCTCCTATGCCTCGTATCATAATCATGATCATGCTGCTCCTGGCTTATTTTTTCAAAATTTTTTCCAGCAAGAGTAAACATTTGTAGATGTAAAGGGATGGCAGTGTCAAAAGGGTTAGCTTAAGTTTCCGAAAAAGGGGTCTACACGAAGCTCGATAACCTGAAAAAGTAAGAATTCTTATAATCTTCTTTTGAGTTCTGAAAATATTTAATGTGTCAGCTGATGATCCCCACAATTCTATCCCATACTGCATAATAGAATAAAAATATGCATAATAAACCATTAGCCTAGTTTCCAAATCGGTGGTACCCCTTAATATTAACATCTGAAAGCAAGCTGAGCTAAGCCTCTTTCCAACTACATGCAGATAAGTTTTCCAATTCAAATTTAGGTCCAATTCAACACCTAAGAATTTTGTTGAGAAGCTCGAAACAACCCTGTGATTATCTATAGAAATGTCAAATTCTTTTGGGTCAGTACTTCTACTGGTTTGAAATTTAAGCAAACTAGTTTTACTATAATTTAGATTCAACCCGTTAACCTGATACCAATTTTCCAAATTTGTTATGGTTTTTATTGTTAAACTTTCAAGTTCCTTCATGCTAGTAGCTTTTAAAACTGCTGTAGTGTCATCAGCATATAAAATTAGATCAGCACCTATATTCTTATCAAGGTCATTAATGTAAATCAAAAACAAAACAGGGCCTAGAATTGATCCTTGAGGAACACCAGCTGATATGTCCTGCCATTCAGATTTAAATTTTACAGAGTCCTTTGTAACAATTACTCTTTGTTTACGATTCTTTAAATATGAGGATACCCATAACAGCTAGAGCAGTGAAGGACAAGTTATAGGCTTGAAGCTTTCCGAGCAGAATCTCATGCACGACACAATCAAAAGCCTTGGATAAATCACAAAACACGCCACATGTCTTCTGCGATCCATCCAAGGCCAGTAAAACCCGCTCAACCAGATCAGCCATTGCAAAAGAAGTATTTTTTCCAGTTCTAAATCCATACTCTGACTTTTGGAAACAATTTGAATTTCTTCAAAAAAAGACAAAATTTGTTTGCAGACCACCCATTCAAAAACTTTTGATAACACTGGTAAAACAGAAACTGGACAGTAATTATCGGCAATATTCTTGTCCCCTTTCTTAAAAACTGGTACAATTTCTGCATATTTCATTTGAAGCGGAAAATAACCATCTTTAAGAGACTGATTGACTAATTGGCACAAAGGATCAGCAACAATATCTAGAGTACTCTTGAGCAAATTCAAAGGAATGTCATCCCATCCTACTGATTTTTTTATTTTTTAAAGATTTTATAATATTTTTAATGTCTGTAATACAAACTCCTTCAAAGTTAAAAATAGGCAATGGCAAGTCAACATTACTTCCTACAAAGCCAAGAGCATCACTTAGGCACGACTTGACACCTGAGTCAGAAGACGCATTTAAAAATTTCAAATTAAGCAAATTTGCTATCCTGTCACCTGATTGACACAATATGTCATTAAACATTAAATCTGGAAAATTTGTATCCTTCCCTTTAGAACAAAGCTCTTTGTTAACAATATTCCAAGCAGTTTTAGTTTTGTTCTCTGACGATTTAATTTTCTTGCAATTAGCTGACAACTTAGCTGCTAGACAGACAGACTTAAATACTTTCTTATATTTTTTTACATAATCTAAGAAATTTGCATCTTGTGATTCTTTAGACAACTTATGTAAAATTCTCTTATGTCTACTCAAAATCTTTATGCCCTCTGTAATCCATTTATTTTGAGTATTGTTCAAGCATATCTTTTTTTGCCTACTTTTTAATGGAAAATGTTGATTAAAAGCACTCAAAAATGTATTATAAAAATTATTAAAATTTTCTTGAACATTTTTTGTTTTATCACAGTTTAAGTCAGCATCTTGTAAAGTCTGTCTAAAAGAATTAATATTTTCCTTAGAAAAACATCTATTTGTCACACTACTTATTTTGACTTTTCTCAGCAAGACTCTGAACACCACAAATGAATTAAGGGCTCTGTGATCTGAAATAACCAACTCAACATTGATATTATCATTAGAAGATACCTGGCATAAGTTATTGGTCAAAATATTATCAATGCAAGATTCAGTAGTCTTAGTTATTCTGGTTGGCATGTGGAAATTTTCCCTGTAACCATAGCTAGAGATTAAATTTAGAAAATCATGCTTGATCTGAGGGTATTTTGTTGTTTCCAGGATATCTATTTTAAAATCTGCAGCTATATATATTTGTTTCCTATTTCTTTCTCTTTGTAATAAACAAAACAGATGTTCAAGTTAATGAAAAAATCTATTTAGTTATTCGAAGTGACTGCGTACACGTCCAATGTAAGGGCAAATTCACTTCGCTACCGCTTAGGTTAGGTTGGGTTAGGTTACGTTACGTTATGTTACGTTAGGTTAGGATAGGTTAGGTTACGTTAGATTAGGTTAGGAGGTTTTCTGGCTCTCGATTTGTTTTAAAAATCACAGGGAAAGTAACGTACGGTGCATAATTTGGAACGGACGTGAACAGTAGCGGCTCACGTCGGACGTGTACGTAGCCACTGCCTTAGTTATTTCGGATAGTCTTCAGTTCACAACAGATTGGCAGGTCATTCGGTTAGTCACTCTCTATCGAACGAACTACATCGACTGTTGAAATACATCGACTGTTACCTGCAGCTGATTATTTAGGCTGGACAGAGTCTTCACTGCCCAGTGCCCACAGTGCCCACTGCAGTCTCATCTCATCACTTCAACATATATACGGTTACAATTGTGATATTTTACTATTATGATAGTATTTTATCTAAAAGTTGATTACGAGTAATTTGGAGGGAAGCATCTCTAAAAGAAATATTTGTAAACTTTGTCTACCATTTAAAGTAAGAGTTACTGAAAATAAAGATAAGGACAGGAAACAAGTTACTTAACCTTGGGTTAGGAACACACCCTAGCCCATCCTGTCCCTACCCTGGCTCATAACCTAAATTGACCTGTAATTTCTCTTCCTTTGGCATCGCTCTCCCCCCTTATCTTTCTTTCTGACACTGAGACTTCTTGATCCGAAATTAAATCTGACAGTGTAATGCATTTTAGATTTAAGAGTTAGATTTCATAACTTAAGTTATTTTTCTACAAAGCATAATCCTAATTCCTAATAATTATTGATATGAAATTACACATCTTTAATAATTAGTTCAAATGAAATAATAATTAGCTGAAAAGTATCCTGCAGTAATCGAAAAAGTCTAGCAATGACAAGTGATAAGGTATTAAGTTAGGCCTAAGCCTAAAATGTCAAGGATGAGAGTTAACTGGAGAGGTAAGTAAGGAGTGATGTGAAATAAAAGGTGACAAGATCATATTAACTGTCGTAGGCCTAGTCACACCAAACAAACTCGGCCTACTGCGAAGGTTAAGTTGAGCCATGTAGTAACCAAATTCACGATTACTATTACAATTACTAATTTACCTATTGGTAAATAAGTAGGCATAACATTCTTGTAGGCCTATACAAAAGGGCAAACACAATATGGTCTACTTACATTGCAAATACTAGCATTTAATTTGCTGTGCAAGAACAGACAATCAACCGAGGCTAATATTTCATAAAGGAATATTTGCTCAGTGACTGCAAACAAATAAGTTAACTATCGTTTCTATTGCACAAGTATTGGCGTTGTAATAGGTTGCATGCTTGCTTGCTATTACCAGTATACAGTAGGATTTTAAAAACATAAGAGGTTGTTATTGGACTTTTAGACAGGTCTAATACAAATACATCAGATAGTACCATGGGGTAGGCTATATTGTTTATAAATTACCTACGATAAAATTAGAAATTTCGAAAAGGTGCTGAAATTAATTAGACACATTGATATTTCTGAGCAAAAACGTCCACTTTGGGGTGCTACGAACAAAGGTTACTTTATTTAACAAAATGGTTTAAATAAACCTAGCTAGAGTTAACTTGTAAAATCCAACAAGGATGGAATTTTTTAGTCCATGATTTGGAAGTTATTTATTTAAGTTACTAACGGTAATTCCGAATTACATATGGACAATTATACTGAAGAAAGATCTAATGGCCTATCCCTAAACTGGCAGGTAGAGTTGGCCAGTGAGGAATGTTTTTGTTAACACATTAATTAATTGGTATCACTTGATGCGTTTTATCACAGACAAGAGATAACCTACAATTATTAATACAGCAGGCAGTGCCAGTGTGTCCTCTTTCTTTCCCGTCTTATAGACTAAGACTAGACAAAGGTGTACATATCCATATAGACGGCGCTAATCGACTTGTCGACTACGACCGTCACATCGATAGTTCATAATACGATAGTCGATAGTTACCGAATGACCTGCCAATCTGTTGTGAACTGAAGGCTATCCAGTTATTTCTATCTGGAATATATAGTAGTAGTATATTTATAGTAGTAGTAGGTACCTACTGGTTTTTTATCAGTGGAATACATCAATATTACCCATTTCTATCAGCATCGTCTTATGGGAGTTTTACACTAGAAAAGCCTCTGTTATTCCTTTGTTAGAGTACTTTTATCATCCCCAGCAACCTCACGCCTACTTTCAAGCCTGTCTGGACCTTCTTCTAACATTATATTGTGCAAAATTGTATTCCCAGCTTTGCAGGTAAATGAAACCAGGAGCATCAGAACAGCCAAAAAATCACTGTTTTCAGATTTCAATAAAATTGGAATATGTACTGTAAATGTATGTTTTTACACTTTGAGTTCAGTGGCGGATCCAGCCAGACTCCCCCTTTGACTCAAGAGTGTAATTAATGGGTAATAGCATTGACTAGACAGATGGGTATATATCTGTACTAGACTAATAACCTAATGGGCACGTCTGATAACAAAAGAGGTGGGATTCTCCACGTAGTTCTGACAGCACTGGATAGAAATCGCCACCATCGCACGCCATGGTGGACGTAACGCTACAGGTGTATAGTCAATGGTAATAGTGTGACGCTGTCTGTCACGTACTAGTCTTTGTGTTTAATATTTGCAAATACATTATTTGCACCAACACGTCTTACTTACTGGGCGGTGCTCTACAAAACGGAGCCTCCCCTATAACGGGCCGCTACGAATAGTTGTAACAGTACAATGATCATGGAATGTGCAGGCCAAGATAATGAACCCCGTTGGTAGGACGGTAAGGAATAATTTCGCCATATAACGATACGTCCTTTATGTGTGTTAAGTAACTTACTGCATCCAAACATTTGTAACATAAACAGTCGCCGATCGATACATAAAATTAGGGAGTCACTGAGCTCCTTAAATCCGACAAACACAACTTGCTATCTGTAAGGTAAAGGAACCGGCAAGGGCTGAGCATCTCCTAGGGTAACGCACCACAGCACCGGCCTATTGCCTTTGGCCGCCCTAGGGGAACACACCGCAGCACCGGCCTAGGGGCTTGGGCCGAGTATCCCTAAGGTCACGCACCACAACACCGGCCTATTGCCCTTGGCTGCCCTAGGAGCACACACCGCAGCACCGGCCTAGGGGCTTGGGACGAGCATTCCTAGGGTAACGCACCACAGCACTGGACTATTGCCTTTGGTTGCTCTAGTGGCACACACCGCAGCACCAACCCTGCAGTCTTCCTCAATCTTCTTCTTTTCTGAAACCTTTGCGTTCTACCTTTGCCATTTTGTACGCGTTGGTATAGCCTTTAAGTAAATAAATAGGTATAAAATGTTTGTTTTTATAGGTAGTAGTTGTATAAAATGTGTACATACATACATACATACATTTTATACATTTTATACATTTTACATATATACATTTTACAGTAGTAGTAGGTACCTACTGTTTTTTTATTAGTGGAATACATCAATATTACCCATTTCATTACAAAATAAGTGTTACAATGTGGTTTTTTATTTGTTAGCATCATGACTGAATTGAATTTAGCGAGTACTAACAACTGCCTCCCGTTGCTGAGGGACGTTATCGTTTAGTGAGAAAAAAATCCCAAGTGCGCTCCCCCCCTCAACAAATTCTTAGATCCGCCCATGTTTGAGTTTAAATTTGGCAGATAGGTACTTGATAGTCCTGAGTAACATATACACATTAAAGTTGCAAAAATCACAATCAAAAGCTAACCAAGCAACAACAAAAACAACGTTGGACCGTATGGTCCAACGGAAACAGGACGATAGCTCACGAGAGTTTCCGAAAACACCCGAAGGGCACAAACGTCAACTCAATGAATACAGTGTAATTGGTCGCCGTTTCCGCGGCTGTATGCTAGCTACCCTGCGGAGGCGGGGCTCGGTGCGGCGAAAAACATCCACTGCGAATTCCCTCCGGCGATTCGAGAAAAAGTTTAAACCACGCCGCGCTTCTCTTCCGCTTCCGCGAGAGTTGCTAGGTGTGCTTACTCTCATAAGATAACATGCAAGTTAAATTTTCGAGAGATCAGTGGAAGTTCTTCCACCACGCCGCACTTCCGCGAGATTTGCCCAGTGTGCTTCAACCTTGATTATCTCTCCAGCCTTTCTTCTACCGAGCTTCTCCAGCTGATATGAAACTTTCTTAAATTACACTCTGTCGTAATTAAAATCACTCAGTAACAGTTTTAATTTAATTACTCCGTATTTATTTTAATTTTTATAAATGTATTTAATTTTTTCTACTCTTCTATTTTTCCGTTGTAATTTTCCAACCCATTAAAAAAATTCCAACTATTCATCATTTTACTACTTTAAAAAATAAGGACAAATTATTATTTTCACATCACCGCAGCAGATGTATTTTTTGCCTGCTGAATTCCCATCACCATAGTTCTGTTAGTTTCATTAATTTACGACAGCTAAATAGTTTTAAATGCCTGTAGTTAGGACTTACAGAGTAGTATAGACATTATTAATAATTAAACTATGGTATAACTGTAATTTTATTGGAATAAAAATCATCCATTAATAGTTGTATTCATTCATTCATATATAGTTGGATAGGAATCACCGCTTGGTGTGAAGTGTTTACTTAAATTAACTTCTGGAGCATTTTAAGTTTTGTTCATTAATGGCACCCGCACTGTAAAACGAGCTGTGGAACAAACAAAATCCGCTAAAATAGCAAAAGAATAGTATTTTTTACAAATAAACCTTAACACTTACTCTCTTAGATCTATTAAATGACAAATAATTACTAACATAACCCAGAGAAATGAGATTTCAGTTATTATTATTTTGAACTATACTGTCAAGTTAATGTTTCTGTAATGTCAAAAAATTACTAAACGTATGATGTAGGAGGTGTTTATTTGAAGTCGTAATCTTATTTATGTTTTATTACGTTTATAAAATTCGACTCAATAAGGTTATAGAAAACTCAATAAAAATCGTTCAATTTTATCCCAAAAAATCCCGGTGTATCACTAACGATGGCGCACTGACTTACCTATGATTTATAACTGGCCTGTTAATCACGTATTATCGGCCTAAATTAGATCAAACCTTCTAAAATCGGCAGGAAATTATGATTGAATCACATTATAGACCATAAATGGCGATTGCACGGCGTAATATTGACTGTAAATCATGATTGGATCATTTCATATCGGTCCGTACATTTTTACGATTTAACCGCGTAAATAACGATCGAACGTACTACGTGATTAGGACTAAAGCAGGTTGACCGGACCACGTGATTTGGGCCGAATGACAACGTGACAGGAACTTATCGATCACATCGTAGTGTATAGCTATGTATTTACTTTCCATCCATCATCAGACTTTTTTACTTTAAATGTGTCCAATATGTTAATTATACCGTATATAATGTGATGTCATTTAAAATTAATTGATTTAAATTGCTGGTGATTGAAAAATCAAATGTAAGCCTGCATATAATTTTAATTACAAATACAATATAAAACTAACTAAAATTCCAACCAAAAGCCCTTACGGTTCTTGCATGTGTTTAAATATTCGGAAACCAGTATTAGTATTACTGCTGTATTCGTTTGAAATTAAAATCATATTAACCATGACAAATATTATGTTGGTTGTCTCACAACCCTTTGTGTTTCGCTTCAAAATTTAGTTTTTTTTATCAAAATGTTACTATTTTTTAAATTAAAAAATACAATTTTTATTTAAAATGTAATTTCAAACTGTGTTGTTTACATACTACAAAAATTGTAGGTGTTGAAAATAGGATATTTATAATAGCAAGCAAATATAGTTAGTTCTAGATACATAACAGTAGGTATTACAATAATTACACTAAACGTAGGAATAGGGGTATCATTCGTTTACTTACCAGAAAATGAAAGTGAAAATGAATTTTTCAGTACTTGAATTTAGGGCATAATGACAAATTTGTTTACTACGGCTGGTCGCCTTGTTGACGTTAATAATATAGATCAGTTGGTAGAAAAACATATGTCTCATAAAAATATTGTTATTTATGGTTCTGGTTTTATGGACAAATATATTTGATTTTAAAGGCTTCTGCTTTTAAGAAGAGTTGGTTTCTGTCTGTCTGTCTGATGTTCCGGGTGAACGCTAAAACTACTGAACCGACTGGACTGAAACTTTACACAAAGGTAAATCTTGAACCCATGCAACACATAGGCCTATTCACTTGCTTAAAATCCCCTTGGGCTACGCCCTGTGAATGTCCTAAGTTTCAATGATTACATTTCAGAAAGTAAACATTCAGAAACTGTAATGCGAACAGCTGAGGACACTTCCATTTGACAGCTTAAAGAACATAAGCAAGAACAGCTGTTTCAAGCTAACTAAAATGCAAATTGCATTGACTATAGAACGGGTAAAGAAACCCCCTGTGCGAAGAACGAGTATGTCAGCTAGTAGTATATAATTAATCCCAGGGCCGGATTTAAGTGTAGGCTACATAGAAGCACACCTAGGAGCCCGCACCACACAGACGAGTAAAAAAAGTCACCAACCAACCGACCTGGGCGGTAAGGGCCCACACCACTGTGGTTGCACCTAGGAGCCTACAGCTCCTGAATCCGGCCCTGGGCTAAGCATGGACGGTCGCCTCGGAGATTACTGCGCCCTGGCCGCCCGGTAGGTGGGTAATCTGCCTCCTGCCTAAAACAACCGTTCCCTTTATCTTCCTATTGCTCACCGTGGAAGCTCTGTGGCAGAATCGATATCTTACTACTAATCGTCCTCATAAACACATTATGAAAGCAGGCCTATTCGATGGTTAAACATGCAATTGGTAGTACAGTATATAACAATTTGTTGAACGCATAATGTGTGTAATAATTTGTGGTTTTCATATTTCACCGATTTTATCACAACATATAAATTACATTGTTCCAACTTGTATTACTCTCATTACAGTAATTTGCGAAAGTAGATTAATTTATAGAAAGATTAAAGGAAAGTATATTATCCTAGTCGTGTAGGTGTAGACTATTGGTAATTTTTATATTCCAGTATTTCCACACACTCTTGTGAGTCAGAGTGGCCGTGGGGATTAAGGCGTGAGTACAGTTAGTCAAAAGTCGTGAGTTCGAAACCCCACTAGGATATCAAATTTTTGCAATTAAAATAATATAAAATACCCCCGTCACAGCAAACCTGCGTCCTCAGCGAATTTCCAATGCAAAATATTTGTCTTAATACCTCATAAAGCCGCATACCAAGTTTCATAAAAATATATTCACATATAAGCGATTTTAATTATTATCCATAAGAATAACATTGGTAATGAGTACGTAGGTTTGCTGAAACAAGTAACATAAACAATTGTTTTTTATGCAAATATAAATATAATTTAACTAGGCGAAGCCACATACGAATTAAGTTTCATCAATCTTCAATAATAAATAAGCACCATATAACATTTGAGTTATTCTCTATAAGAATAACATGGGGGCTGAGTAAGCAGGTTTTGCTGAACAAGGAATAAAAAAAAAGGTTTTTATGCAATTATCAATAAAACTCAACCAAGTGAAGCTACATACCAGGTTTAATTAATTTATGTTCATAATTAAGGGAGTCATTACATTTTACTTATTCTCCTTAAGAATAACATGGGGGCTGTGTACGCAGGTTTGCTGCTACGGGAATAATAAAAAAATAAACTTTTTGTGCAAATATCAATATACCAGTACTACGTGGAGCCACATACCAAGTTTAATCAACATACATTCATAAATAATTGAGATATCAAATTTTATTTATTCTCCATAAGGATAACATTGGACAACGTACTGTGTTTAGTTCTTTGAATATCTCAGCAACGGGTGGGCGTAGAATCACAATTTAAACACCAAAATGATTTTTTTGTTGAACTGAACAGATTGGTAAATGCAAATGTGAAGTTTACATTAAAATAAACTGAGGAAAAGCCAAAAACCTTTTTCCCATAAGATTAACATGGGAGATTTTATGAGTAGGTTTTTTTGGATTTTCTCCGCAACCACTTAACCTAGGTTAATAATTCAAAGTACTATATTATTTGTTTTTTAAGCTCTATAACATGGTCAAAACCCAAATTAAGTTGCTTAAAAATTTTAGGGTGAAAAATGCAAAAAAATGATTTTTGGAAAATTTAAAACCCCCATAAACCCCCTTCCCATGGTCAGATTTTTCTGGTTTTCGAACTTAAAGTCATGAATGTCATTTTACACATTTGAGCCAAATTTAATCGAAATTGGACGTTTTTTACTCAAGTTATCGCATTCACGGACACACACACATATATATATATATATATATATATATATATATATACACATATATAAATTTGAACGAATAGTGTTTTTGTCATCTGGGGACCTCAAAACAAAAAATAATCATAGTCTCGGGCTTTAGTCTTACCATGAGACATACGGTAATAGCTTCTTCCCTATTCGCTAAAATGTATATTAATGGTTTATAAAGCCAATTATGCACAGCCATTATACACATACCATCTATATTATTGGTAGGCCCATCAGTGTTGCACTGTACTTTGCAAGGTTTTACAAACCTTTTTTAACTCGGCACCCCATAATTAACTTATACAGGCAATTTCAGAGGACAAGATGGTCATGCAACTCTTGTTGTATAATAAGAAAAAGTCAACTATATCAAACGAAACTAGATTGTATATTTCGCCTCTGAGGTGCACTATTTTACAGTATTTTTTTAATAAATGGTGCGGAATGGAAGAAATAAATGTCCGAGTTGCAGCAACTTTTACGTTTCAAAACGGGACATTTCTGCTTGTATATGCAAATTTGGTTGCAGCTTGATCTAAAGGAAGCTTGATCACCGATTTCGTGAGTGCTTATTAACATTAGATGTAGGGCCGGGATTTAAGTGTAGCGCGCCTAAGGGCCCGCACCACACAAATCAAAATAAATCAAACTTCTTTTTTTGCCATAAAACAGTGTAAACAGCATTGGCATGAGTCGGTGTTACAAACATGTACTACAATAATTAAAAATGCAATATCCTTATAACAAAACATAGTACAAATAAAACAAAACAAAACATATTTACTGGTTGAGGAAATTATGTCTTATCAGTAAGAAACCCCTTTAGACGTTTTCCAAATTTTTTCATGGGGAGGTCAACTTTAGGGCCTGCATGCAAATAATTAAAAAGCTTAATACAATCACAGAAAAGAAAGAATCAGAGGTCACTTTCTTATGAGAGTAGCGTACGCCTCAGTGGCAGTTAAAGTTTTTTCCGGTAGGCAGCGCTCTTGAAATGCACCTCGTTCGAGAGGGGAAGGAAGTTGATGACGTAAGAGAGGTATGTCGCATCCCCCTTCCGATCCCGCTCAGTTGTCACTGGTGTCAGTTCCGTCCGCTGGCGATCCGTCTGGCGGCCCAAATGTGCAGAAAACGGAATTACAGTATTAGGCTAGACAAAAAGTAACGGAGCGATCCCGAGCGGTGAGCGTGCTGTCGTTGACACTTTCCTGGACCTCTTAAGAGTAATGAAGGTTATATATTATTTTTATGCAACAAGTTGTTGCATTCAACGATGTAAATATATTTTATTTTTAAATTATGAGTAATTTGTAATAATGAAAAATATTATAAAGTTGTAAAAGCATGACTTGAAAAAGTCAGTCAACGAGAATTTTTTTAATTTTTGAGGTAGAAAAAAACTTTCAACGAGAAAGTGTAGTTAATTAGTTGGTAGGAATTCAACATTTATTGGAAAACATTTTTCATAGAAATTCTATTTTTTTCAATAATCCGATGTAAATAACCGCTATATTCAATTCTACGCACGCCGCCGTCGCACCGTAACGGCCCCCGCGGTACGCCTCTTATTTTAATTAAATCTTCACTTAAAAATATAAATTGAGCACATTTTACTCCATGTTGTATTTTTATTATTGTTATTTAACATAACTTTCAATTTCAATAGCAAATTAAGTTATTGAGTTATAATTAGGCTCATGACGAATCTTATAATTTTATAAGTAAGAAAATTTCGGGTGCCTGGATGGAACGTCCAACCGGGCGTCAAATGTCCGGTTTTGTTGATAAGAAATAGGTTTACTGCACAGAATCTTCTAAGGTGGGTGAATCTTAATCAGTATCACAGAATAATAAATAGGTTACAGTTAAAAACTAATAAATTCCAGTCGATTCAGACGGAGTTTAAATTAATACTTAGGGTAATTCATAGTAAACATAATACCCCCGTCGCAGAAAACCTACATACCCAGCGAATTTCAAATGGTAATTGCAATTTCACTAAGTCATGAAGCCACTCACCAACTTTAATCAAAGCATATTAATAAATAAGCGAGATATGACATTTTATTTATAAGAAAAACAACAGGACTGAGTATGTAGGTTTGCTGCATCAAGGACGAAAAAATCTGGTTTTTATGTAAATACCAATGGATCAGCTCCAGATGAAGCAACATACCAAGTTTTATCAATTTATGTTCAAAAACAAGCAAGATATCACATGTTTATTATTCTCCATAAGAATAACATTATAGCTGCTTAGTACGCAGGTTTCTATGTATGTATGTACATTAAGAATATTAACTGGTTTATCCTCTTGGACTATTAAAAGAATACACCTTATTTTAAGGGGTACGATTCTTACCTCTTATAGCGCTGACTAGCAGGCTATAATATTTCGTGAGGTTAAGAAGTGGTCTTTTAACATAAAAATGAACTAAATAAAATCTTCTTTAATTCATTTAAACAAACAAATTAAAAGTCTTTCTTCTCAAATAAAATAATTCAAAATTTAAATAAACTTGGGTTTGCTTATCACTTCAATATTTCAAAATAAAATTTAACTGTTTGATTTTTGATATTACTGAACTTTAATTATAATTCTTCATTCTGTACTTTAACAGTTTGGTTTTTAGTTTAACTTAAACCCAAGTATAGAAAAACGCTTCGAACCCTGAAAAATAAATAAGTGTTTTACAGACTGTTCCCCCTTTTGAAAAACAACAAAATGAGAAATGGAGCAATGATTTAAATTAAGACTCTAAATTTTAAAACGACTTTTTTACCTTCCAATCTGAAGAAATTCACGTCTCGTTGGGTAGACTAGTGACAAACTCACGACACCAGAGATGTACGTAAAATGCCGCAGCCCCCCAGCGACCGTGAATATATAAGCTTTGCTCAGAAGGTTCTCGAAACTGAGACCACCAGCCATCACGTGACCCGGCTCCTGTTCCTTCAGGCCAAGCAACAATTTAAATTTATTGTCTCCAACTTCTTTCCGAAATCCCCGAACAACAAAATCGCGAGTTTGCCCGGACTTGCAAAACCAAGTAGCACCAGCAATTCTTATTTGCAATTGTCAGCAATTATTCACAAAACTTCTTTTATATTATGCATTATTTCCTTTTTACATATCACAAATATAATAAATAGTGTTAAATATATAGTGTTTCAATGGAAATTGAGACGCTATATTCGCCCCTGACTTTCTGACATTGCTGGTGCTCTACAATGCATAATCAAATCTACCTTTTTTTAAAGCTTCACAAATTTTCTTTCTCGTAAAATATTATACAATCCAAAAATATTTACAATTTTCTAAACATTTATACAATTGAAAAAATCAAAATTTACATTCACAATCGCTCCTTAAAAATCAATTTTTAAATCACAGTAGCTAAACTCAATGTTTACATCAGTGGAATGTGTCCAGCAGTAGTCCAGCGATAACAATCTACAAAGCCTCGCTCCTTATCGCCGCTCAAAGGTCAACGACACAGGAACTCCCTTACTCGATTCAAGAAGCCCTGTATTGTCGATTGAATAGTCTCTGTCGCGTCGACCACTACTCGTGCATGCAGTTTAGTTCTTGTACGGCATCTGAAGTTTGTAGCAACACCTCGACGTTGGCGCAAGTAAACGGTCATCTCAGCCTGAGCAGAAGAAATTCTGCGCAGATCGGGTAGTCGTCCGGAATCGTCTTCGCAGTTTAGTCAGCAACAATTCCCAAAACAAACAACCTCAACGGCAGATAAATGTTAGACACATTACTTCACTATTTATTCCGTTCACACTGCTTAACACAGAAGATGTTTTACTCTTCAGACAATCCTCTGGAAAAATATTTCTCCAAGCGTCAACATTGTCTCCATTGAACGTCAACCATGAATCAATCCGACAACGGGGAGTGAGTGATGTGAAGTTTGGTCTATTGTGCTTCAAGTGCTGTATTTAAGTGATCTGTGAAAAAAATTGTGAGTTCCCCAATGTGGATAAATCCCAGGTATTCGAACAACTTTAACAGCTAGCCAGTAAAAATAATTAATTCCATGTTTTTCCTTTTGTTTGTCCATTCACTCGCTGTATTCATCCGCCTTATAATTATTTATTAACTAAAATTTGTTCTAAGACACAAGAAAATATTATTTCAATTGAGTCTTGTCGTCTTGGAGAAAGGCGATTGTTTTCTTGAATTAGCAATACCCTTTAATTTATTTCAATAAATTATCTTCATTTATATCTTGCTTATAATTCATTTGGTGTAGTCCAAGATAAAATTTATTTATTACATTTCAATATCTTCAAGTCTTCAGTATTGCCAATTACAACCACCTTTTTTATTCTCACTGAAACATACTTTATTAAACAACCTGAAAATATTTTTTCACAAAATTGCGACACACCTTTATGACACTTGGTTATTTACAACATATAACAGATGTTTATTTACAAACATTTACACAAGGTTTCAATTGACTGACATGTGCCCTTTTAACATCTAACAAATCATTTTTGTGCTGTAGTATACAACTCATATCAGTTAAATAATACAAGATTCTGTACGGACCAATAAACTTAGCATTCAATTTCTCATTACCTCCAGCGGACCTATTTAGCACATAGGCCCAGCTTCCGATTTTGAATTGGCGGTTTTTACTTCCCTCGTAGACCTTTAACTTTATTTCGCTCATTCCTCTTCTTATTCTTTGATATTGCTTTCTTAAATTTATTACAAACATCTTCAGCATTTACATCATCTTGCGTCAAATCATTTAATTCCCGGATGTCACTTAATGAATCGTTGTGGGGGTGGCTAAACATCAACTCATGTGCGCTGAACTTTGTACTTTCACTTTTCCCAGAGTTTAGAGTTTGTTGCACTTCACTCAAGTTGTTATCCCATTTATTTGTAGCTTGATTAAAATAAATTTGCAAAATTGATTTTATATTCCGCAAATATCGTTCACTTAAATTTGCTTTGGGTGATAAGGAACAATTGTTTTATGTTTTATAGCCAAATTAAACAAAAAGGATCTAAATTCCCCACTCCTGTAATAACTTGCATTGTCTGACACTATTTCTTCGCACAATGAAAAATAAAAAAAATGCTAAATAAAACAAACTTGGAACTAACTATGTCATACATCAAAGCATTATACAAGTATTTCGGAAAGTTCTAATTTAAACTCTAGATGCACTAACTTATCTATTTACACCTTTGGAACTGCATGCTTTGAAAATTCTTTGTTCGCATTTTGGCAAAAACAATTTCTTGCAACGTGCCCTAGTTTGCCGCAATTAAAACATTTTATTGCGCCTCATTCTAAGCGATTTGCCGTGTGGGGTCTCGATTGCTGTTGGCCGCTAGTGGGATTTTCTTTACGCCTGTAATACGTTACTGTAATACGTTAAGTTCTGAATACGTTTTAGGTATTTGCGCAAAAACCAAGTAACTCATTGTTACTTCGTTGAGGTCGATTACAATTAATTGCACAATTTCTTCCTCCTTGTACTGGAATTTGAGCAAGCGCGCATAAAACTTAATTTCCAAAATATATTCGTTCAAGTTTTCATTTTGTTTCTGGGGACGCAAAACCAACTCTCGTTTGAATGATTCTCGCATCGTGATAGGTACAAAATGCGCAATTAAAACTGTATGCACTCGTTCAATGTCATGACACTCGCTTCAGCTCCCTAAGATTTTTGCTCGCAATGCCCCTCTACAGTAACCTAAACTTAGTTCTAAAATCTCACTGGCTTTGAGTTGTGTTTCATCTGAAAGCGTTAACAGTACCTTTACAAAGTTCAATAACAATTCCACCACCAGACCATCAGTAGGCTTAAACAACCTTAAATACTGTTTAGTGGGGTTGCTTAGTTTTATGTACATTTTACTGACACTAGAGCTAGCGTTATCTACCTCAGTCTTATCTCTAGCAATTTCCTTATCTTTATGGCTAGAACTGCTTAGGTTTAACTGTGTTTCAAACTCAATTTCATCTTGAAAACTATCCTCGATTACTTTTAATGCTTTAGTTTTTACCTCATCTGTACATCCTACATCCGTTAACTTAACTTGCATTTCATCTAGTACCTTAAACAATTTACTTATTTTTCTACAGACTTTTTTCTTACATCTAAGACCTTAGCGTAGTTCAATCTGCGGGCATAATGTTCTAGTTTGCATTCTAGGCGCACTAACTTATTTTTTACATTTTTGGCTCCATCCACCTCACTTATAAGTTCACCAATTTCATTTAAACGGATCTCAATCTCCTCTATTTCCTCCTTTACATTCAAAGGCTCCAAATTGCTCACGTTCTCTTTAACTCCCAATTTTAAAATTTCTCGCAAATCCTTTCTTAACTGTTGCACAACATCGTCCTTGGGACATCCTCGAACTTTCAACTCATACATTAACTCTTGTTTCAACAGAAGGTCCACTTTTAAAACTCCCATTTGGACTGTTTTTTAATGACCAACTTCTTTTTAAAAGCAGAGTGGCGCAGATCTATAGCGCTGACTAGCAGGCTATAATATTTCTTGAGGTTAAGAAGTGGTCTTTTAAAATAAAAATGAACTAAATAAAATCTTATTGTATTTATTTAAACAAACAAATTAAATGTCTTTCTTCTCAAATAAAATAATTCAAAATTCAAAATTTGAATACACATGGTTTTGCTTATCACTTCAATATTTCAAAATAAAATTTAACTGTCCGATTTTTGATATTACTGTATTGTAATTATAATTCTTCATTCTGTACTTTAACAGTCTGGTTTTTAGTTTATCTTCAACAAAAGTATATAGAAAAACGCTTCGAACCCTGAAAAAGAAATAAGTGTTTTACAGACTGTTCCCCTTTTTGAAAAAACAACAAAATTAGAAATGGAGCAATGATTTAAATTAAGACTCTAAATTTTAAAACAACTTTTGTGCCTTCCAATCTGAAGAAATTCATTTCTCGTTGGGTAGACTAGCGACAAACTCACGACACAAGAGATGTACGTAAAATGCCGCAGCCCCCCAGCGACCGTGAATATATAAGCTTTGCTCAGAAGGTTCTCGAAACCGAGACCGCCAGCCTTCACGTGAACCGGCTCCTGTTCCTTCAGGCCAAGCAACAATTTAAATTATTGTCTCCAACTTCTTTCCGAAATCCCCGAACAAGAAAATCGCGAGTTTGCCCAGACTTGCAAAACCAAGTAGCACCAGCAATTCTTATTTGCAATTGTCAGCAATTATTCACAAAACGTCTTTTATATTACATACATTATTTCCTTTTTACATATCACAAATATTATATTAAATATATAGTGTTATCATAGTGTTATGAAAAATTAAAGGGGAATAAAAACAAGCATTTTACACGCACGATTTTTCCGTGGCAATATACAAAGACAAAGTGTATAGCTTTTTGTCATGTGTATTAATTTGTTACTTATTTCTTGTAATGACAGTTGTTACATATACAACATTCATAAATTAACCAATATTTACTTGGGTTTTATTGCTTTGATTATATTAATGAGTTTAGCGGAAAACTATAAAACAAGCAGTAGGATCGTAATCACAATCACAAATCGAATTTGTAAGGCAATTTCGTACATATTTTTTCTCAGTCTTCATCTGTTAATTATGAATATAAAATTGCTGTTTTTTAATGTGAATGGCACATATATAATCATATGGTGCATATTTATCATAAGCGATTGTATAGTCCTACAACTTTATTTGGGATTAAAATATTTTATTTTAAAGTTATGTGCTTTAATTAAAAGTGTATACTCCTTTACCCACGTTTAGTGATTCATAAGTTATCCAGTTTATCACTGTCATTAATTTTGTACAAACAGTCAGTAATACTTCATTTGGTTAAGTAATATTTTTAAAAGTCGTGATTAAAACAACTTTAGTTATATATTAGTTAGGTAACTAATATATACCTAATGTTTATTAGTTGTTTGTGTAGTTTTGAATGCTATTGCGATTATTTTTAATAACATCACTTTTACTCGTGTACCAACAGGGGGCGTGCTGCCTGAGTATAGGTAAACAGAAAAATTAAACATATTTAAGCAGTTACAGTTATACTGGTTTATTAATAATTTATTATGGACTAGTAGGCCTAAATTTTATTACTTTCAATGTTCTAATTTATAAAAAAAGTCAACCACGTATACTTAAATTTGTATATAATAACCATAGTTAATTATATGACTGTTATTATTACTTATATGTACGGTTTATAGTCGTAAAAAATGGACAGTAACAAAGTAATGTTATAAAATAATTATATATAGATTAGATATTTGTTCTGGCTCTCGTTAATTAATTGTAAATGTGTCAGAAATACAAACTACTGTATAATTTCTTAAAAAAATTACCAATTTCGGCTTCATTAAGTTTAAACAGCGCGCCACTCTTCTGGCGAGTACACGGTGCCAGTGCCATTCAAACTTATCAACCGAGGCCAACGGTACACGGGAGACGGACAGGCGATGAGTCACGAGTCGGTGATTGACGATTGTATTTTAGTGCTAACAGGGGGGACATGAGAGAAGGCGAAGGGGGTAATGAGAGGGCGAGGGGAGGGAATGGCGACGGTGCTACCGACTGGAGGCGGACCGGGAGATTAAGAAATCGAGCGTAGGTCCTCCGCCTTCGATCGCCATTTGGCGAAACATTCGAGGCTACCTCCGATTCTTTCTTCTCTGTGATACAGTTGAAAGAGATTTTACGTTAAAAAAGGTTGTCCTGTGCTTTGGAATTGGAATGTTGAACCGTGGGGGGAGTGCATGCATGTTTGCAAGAAAAACTATTGAAGAAAATTGTAGAAGAATGTTTTTAGCGAATTTCCCCTATAGGGAAGAAGCTATTACCGTGGGTCTCATGGTAACACCTAGGCCCGGGACCATGATAACTTTTTGTTTTGGTGTCCCCAGATGCCAAAAACACTATTCGTTCAAATTCATATATATGTATATATGTGTGTGTGTGTGTCCGTTAACTCGATAACTTGAGAAAAAAAACATCCGATTTCGATGAAATTTGGCACAAACGTGTATAGGGACATTCATGACTAAGTTTGAAAACCAGAAAGATCGGACCATGGGAAGGGGGTTTTATATTTTCCAAAAATCAGTTTTTTGAATTTTTTACTCTAACATTTTTAAAACACTCAGTTTTGGTTTTGACTATTTCATAGAGCTTAAAAAAAATAAATAATATGGTATTTTGAATTAACCTGGGTTAAGTCGTTGCGGAGAAAATCCAAAAAACGTGTTCATAAAATCTCCCATGTTAATCTTATGGGAAAAAGGTTTTTAGCATTTCCTTAGTTAATTTTACTGTAAACTTGGCATTTGCTTATACCAATCGGTTAAGCTCTACAAAACAATCATGTTGGTGTTTAAATTGTGATTCTACGTCCATTCGTTGCAGAGATATTCAAAGTGCTAAACACAGTACGTTGTCCAATGTTATCCTTATGGAGATAATTAAAATTTGATATCTCGATTATTTATGAATGTATTTTGATGAAACTTGGTATGTGGCTTCAACTAGTACTGGTATATTGATATTTGCACAAAAAACAGATTTTTGTTGATTGTCCCCAGAGCAGCAGACCTGCATGTTCAGCCCTAATGTTATTCTTATGGACGATAAGTAAAGTTTTATATCTCCCTTGATTATGTACATAAATGATTAAAAGTTGGTACGTAGCTTCACCTGGTTGAGGTATACTGAGAATTACATAACAACAGATTTATTTTATTTATTGTTGCAGCAAACCTGCATACTCAGCCCTAAAGATATTCTTTTGGAGAATAAATAAATTGCTATGTATCACTTATTTATAGATGTATTTTTATGAAACTTGGTATGTAGTAGTAAGAAACATATGCATGCATTGGAAATTCGCTTAGTCAGCAGGTTTGCTTGCGACGGGGGTATTTTGTATAACATTAAGGTTTCAAATACATACAAACAAGGGAAAGTAAGAATCTTATATCCTTGCGAAAAATAGTTTTGCAAGATTCATTTCTTTTGAGCATAAACATTATCCGAAGGGCTTTTTTCTGTAGGCGAAAAATCGATTTTATCCTTGAATTCTGGAAACCCCAAATAGAAACAACACATCTAATATTTGTTTACCTTTTTTAGCCTTGAGTTTCTGATGATTAGGTTTTCCTGATGCGCATTTCGCCGCGGGGGTGCGGCATCTACAGAGGAATTTTCTTATCACTATTTTCACTAACTAATATATACACTCCTAACATTGCATTTCTATATAAACGGTTGGTTGACGTTTAATTTCCTCTGCTGTCAGGAATAAAAGGCTAAAAAAAGGTAAACGAATATCTTATTTACAGTTCTTAAAACTGGAATATTCAAATATTAACATATCTAAGATGTGGGTAAAAACAGCCATAATAAATCGTAAGCAAACCATCAGAGTGGGAAAATTGAGGATGCTTTCGGAGAGCAAACAGACAAGAACTAAGTCTTATTAACATGATCATAAAATTTTAAGTGAGCATGAAGCTTGAGTCCATGTAAGTTTACATAATCTGAAGAAATTACTTCTGGTTCATCCACAAGAAGCTGAATAACATCAGTATTGTCAATTCTGATAGAAAAGTTAAGAAGTTGAGTTTTATCCGTGTTCATGACAAGACCATTTTCTTTGATCCATTGAAAAAGATAATTTGTTTCAATATAACTATTTAGCTCCATGTCAATTGCATTTGGTTGCCGAAAAAGAAGTGATGTATCATCTGCAAATAGGCAGATAATATCAGCCTTACTTACACAATCTTGGTGTTATTAATGAAAACCAGAACAAAAATCGGACCCAAAACAGACCCTTGCGGGACACCCATTTTGCCACACAACTCAAAAGAAGTCTTCTTGCGGATACGATTCATGTTGTCAATGTAGTTCATTTCAACTTATTGTTTGCGACCTCAGAGGTATGATGAAAACCAATCGTGTGCACGTCCTCTAACACCCATTTCATCAAGCTTCTGTAGAAGGATCGAATGGTTAACAAGATCAAAAGCCTAACTCAGATAACCAAAAAAGCCCATAACATGCTGCTTATCATCAAGTGCATTCACAATCTTAACAACAAAACAAAAACTTGCATCTAAAGTACTTTTTTCCTGTTTCCAAACTGGTTTTCAAAAAGGCAGTTTTCTCTACTGATAATATTAAGCAGTCTGACAGCTACAACCTTTTCAAATACTTTTGAAAAGGTTGAAAGTAAAGAGATATGTCTGTATAGTTATCGCACATTTGAGGGTTTGCCTTTTTATGCAACGGTTTACCAATTGCCATTTTAGCCCTTTGCTTGGTTATGTATCCATTTGGACACGTGATCTAAAATACATATGATTACTTAACTTCTAATAGCTTATTCTTCTATGTCATTTTTTCACTTCCTAATGTTTTATACTCTACGTGACACTTTAAGTCCATGCTCTCAGGTAGGTGGGACCAAGGAACCTAGAACAAAAAAAGAGCAGGCCTGTTGGCCTGTTGCCTGAAGCTGACAGACGCATGCGTCTTTGATCGTAACATTTCCATAAGAATTTGATTACCGATTCTCAGAGAATGTGCCATTCACATTAAAAAACAGCAATGTTATATTGATAATTAACAGATGAAGACCGATAAAAAATATGTAGGGAATTGCCTTCAAATTCGATTTATGATTGTGATTACGATTCTACTGCTTGTTTTATAGTTTTCCGCTAAACTCATTAATATAATCAAAGCAATAAAACCCAAGTAAATATTGGTTAATTTATGAATGTTGTATACGTAACAATTGTCATTACAAGAAATAAGTAACAAATTAATATACATGACAAAAAGCTATACACTTTGTCTTTATATATTGCCACGGAAAAATCGTGCGTGTAAAATGCTGTTTTTATTCCCCTTTAATTTTTACAGCGTTGAGTTCATTTGTATTGTATATAAACACCACATTGTATATAATCCTGTATTTCTCTTTAAAAAAAGTTTCCTGCACAACTTCACGTTAGACTCTTTCCAATGACCCCAAAAACATGAAAATCGGTTCAGTGGTTTAGGAGGAGTAATTGTCACAAAAATCCTGCTCGCCTATTAAATAAGTACTAGTAAACCGGTCGCGGCTTCCCTCGCGATAATCATTTATAAATATTGTGTTACCGTTCCAAAGCCAACATGGCCTTCTGATTAACTGTGTTCACTCTATCCAGCTGATTGCTTAAAACTTATAGTTATTTCCCAATGTTAAGCTTATGGGAAAAAACTCAACTTTAAAGGGCCCCAGGGCCTCACTCACAAATTATTTCTCTATAACAAAAGTTCCCTGCACAACTTCACGTTAGGTTCTTTCCAATGACACCAAAAACATGAAAATCGGTTCAGTAGTTTAGGAGGAGTGATTGTCACAAAAAACCTGCTCGCCTATTAAATAAGTATAGATAGATATATAGCTTTTTTTTGTAATTTAATGTATAAAACTACATTTCTTTACTTTTGTCAATGTTTTAATTGTTATAACCTTTAAAAAAATCCTACATAGTTGGCAAACTTTACATTTGGATACACGGTAAAAAAGTGCTTGTTTTCTAAATAAGTCGCAAAAAATGTATCAGTATATGGATACACAATTTAAAATTGGATTTATTTGTAAAATATGGGGTTAGGTGATTTTTTGGGGCGTTTTTCCTTGTTTTAGGGGCTATAGAAAAAAAATTTCCTTAAATTGCCTATACTTTTTTGCCTGCCAAGAAAAGGGTTAAGAAGGGAAGGCAATTTACCGGAATAAAAAGAACAATTAATTAAGTGAACCAAAGGAAGAGCAAGTAGATCAATATAATCCTTCAATAACCTAGAAAATATACCATAAACTCCAACAGACATACTGTTTTTTATGACTCAACCACACGAAATATCTCAGCAACATCAGCTGGATGTAAAAATAATGATTTCTTAGGGGATCTAAAAGAACTTCCATTAGTGAAAGCAGGAAAATCGGATGGATCCGGTCGTACATTCAGTTTTTCACCAATACCAGTAAATAACTCATTAAAGACGTTGGATTTCTTGAATGGCTCATCCAATAGCTCGTCATTAGCATCTCGTATGGGTCCGTTCCGGCATGACGATTCTTTCTTACTTTTCCTATTGATATCCTCATCAATAATACTCCACATGGCTTTGGACTTACAGTTGGATTTATCAATAAACCTCAACATATTTTTGGATTTAAATGTGCCCGAATACATGACCTATGTTACTTTTTCAACCGACAGAAAGGCTGCCTATGAGGGTCTGCCGAGGGAAGATCTTTGGAAGTAGTGTACAGAACAATCAGATCATCTCTCATACGTTGAAAGTTGTCATCTAGAGCTACTATGAAGTTTAATTGTCTAAGTTTCAGTTTAAATTTCTTCAAAGGAAATGCAACATATAAGAGATAAGACAGAACAGAGTTAAACACACTACACTTTTTATCCATGAATTCTAAATAACTCACAGAACCACATTCAAAAGGCCCATCCAAGCAAAAGAAAGATTACCAACTTGGACCTTCACGGCAACAAGAGCCTGCACTACTGGTTGGGCCTAGAGTCCCTCAGCTCCTAAATCCGGCCCTGATTGGATTATTGAGAAGTTTCACGGAAAAAATAAGGGGGGGGGGTTTATATGATGCCAACCATTACGAGTGGAATAATATTTTCAAAAACAGGTAAATTTAGCAAGAAAGAAGAGTCAATGCCACCTTGGAGGTATTGGTAGATTGTGAGGCTTGAAAGTTGGTATAAAATAAAATAAAATATTTGCAGCATTTTACACCGAAGCTTAAAGTTAAAAATACACAAACCCCACCTGTAAATTTACTAGTAAAATTCAATCGAAAAATACTCTTTTAAAAAACTGAAAGGGCGTGAACCATTCAAACTAAACTATTTACATTTGTTATAACTTTATAATTTGTATATTAACAAAGCACACAACTGATTTTCTTCTGCGTTGTTGTCTACCCTGCAAGCCTATACTTCACTGAAGTAACTTCAGGCGGCAATTGGGGAATTGCAGTTTGTAATCGACAAGACAAATGGAAAACGTCTGAAAACCTATCGAACATCGCCCACAACTTTTAACTTTATAATTTTTAATTCATACATAATACATTTACAATTTACTTTTTGTTTATTGAAGTGGCCTGTGTTGTTTAATTTTCTTCTTTTTGTGTTCAGTAGGTAATTACTGTTGTTATTTGATAGTTCTTACAGTGTTATATTCGTATTATGGAATAAGAATGATCGTTATGTTTATCAATTGCACGATGTTTACGGTAAACTTGGCTTATCTATGAGTTTATATATATCAAAGAGATTAATAAAGTCTCAGGGACTTGTATGTTATGTTAGCTAAATCACCCCAAATCACTTAGTTCAATTCTAAAAAATTGCCTTTCTTGGATTTAAATTTATTCTAGTTCCCCTGCCTGTCAGGCCTGTTTTATTTTTGTCCTGGGTACAAGCTTAATCTTTAATAAATATACATTTGAATCAGATTGGCAAGAGTACACTACATGTACAAATACAATACAATACAAGTCACCCAACCAATCCCATGGGCCAAGTGCTAGTCAGTGAGTCTTAAAGACACAGTATGATCATATCGTCTCAAGTAGGCTCTTACGCTAGCTAAGATTTATTAGGCCTAGATACTATTGGTGCCAGGGTTACCACCATTTATTGAGAACAATTGTGTAGGATCAGTGTCCTAGAGAACCTTCCACATGTAACTAAATTCTACGCATTAGGCCCTAACTAGATACCATCAGCCCATGGCCTTGATGGAAAATGTCTTGCCATCCTTAGTTTGATTTTACCAAACAATGGTCCTGCACTGGGTTATTTGGGTAGACTCATAAGCAGAATGATATTAAAAACCGAAAAAGATTGTTCGATACAGTATAGCAATTATTTAGGTTATTCGGTTAGGGGCCATGCATAAATTACATCACTCTGTATTCAGCCCTTTTTGAACCCCCCCCTCCTGTGTCACGCTCTGTCACGCTGCTCATTACTCCCCGCTCCCCCTTGTCACGTCACATTTATTAATTATTATGTATTGGATTGTGCCATACAGTATTTCGTCACTGTATCTGACGATTTCGCAGGCTTTAACTCTATTAATCGTGCCGTAACTCCCCCCACCTCCCTGGAGGTGTGACGTAATATATGCACGGCCCCTCTTAGTTTCGGTTACCGGTAAGTTGTTTCAGTTTAGGTGTCTTGAAATTTGTCCAGATGTTGATTCCACTATTACCTAAACAAACATGTATTGCCAGAAACAACATTATCATGTTGTGTCATTGTCATGTTTATTTATTTTTTATTTTTAGTTTTAGTGTAAATGAAAAACAAACATGATGTAATAACTAATATACAAACGAGAAAATATGTTGCAATAATTTTTAGGTACTTGCGTGATTGGTAGAGTACCTCTATAGTGTGAGTTTATTCTGTAATTTTTCCTGATATCATCAAATCAATACGAATAAATTATAAAGGCAGCTGATATTTTTTTTTCAAATATCAACAAACCAACTGATGTTTTTTATGTACCCTACTTTTGTAAGTTGTTTACTTATTTATTACCTATAAGTAAACCGATTACGTTGTAAGATCTACCAAGATCTGAAGAAGGCGCTATTATTTTCCTGCAAACTAAAGGGATCATTCCCTCTGAAAAATTATGTGAAAACGGCCGTCAGAATTACGGCAGAGTAGTAGATTTGGGATGCAAAGTTGAAGCGTGCTGTAAAAAAAGAAGTTTACTAATGGAGCCTTGTTTGAACATACTAAGCTATTCTTTATTGTATATTTGAGATTCATTTATTGATGGTGTGAAGAGTTAACCTTGATCAAATTTCACTAAAAAACAACTTTGCATTTCGGCTAAACTATAATTTATTTTATCAGTAAATTGTTTGTTTTATTTTCTATCCTAATGTAATAGGTTTCTAATGAATATATTAATCCCCTCTATGGCCACTAATATGTTTCTCTGTTGATTCGTTATTTACAATCCACATAGGCTATCGTAAAAAGTATAGGCTAGATATATCCGTAAAAAAATATTGAATAAAATCATACTCTAGAGGTACTCCCACAACTACGGTATGTAAGTACCCATTTTTACAACTATTTTGAGCTGTGGATTTAAGTTAAATGGAAATTAAAAATTCTTAGAGACAGCTATGCACTTTGACTTTGTACTAATAAGTTTGTAATAAATTTTAATTATGTAAACAGACAAAATTCTACTGACAAATTCCGAAGACTGGGCCTTTAATTAATGATGCTGGTGCTTTTCAAGAAAAGGTCGATGTTAGAAAGTACCTAATAAGACACGGAGGTTTTGATCACTCCCTATCAAAACAAAAAACTTCCTTTGCGAGTCGTTTTTCTGCATACTTGGCCTAAATTTGTATAAGTTCCATACATAGGCCTAACTTAAGAACTGAGAGCTTGCTGGTCAATTATTAAAATATGTTAACTATACTAAAGGTTTTGTTTATATTTCAATTTCTCAGGCAGTTCTTCTGTCAGAGACCAACGAATGAGACCTCACATAGTCCAAGCTTTACTTTTATTTAGATATTGTTACATTATTTGTATTTTTTTGCGAATTTCCCCTTTAGGGAAGAAGCTATTACCGCAGGTCTCATGGTAAGACTTAGGCCCGAGATCATGATAACTTTTCATTTTGAGGTCCCCAGATGCCGAAAACACCATTCGTTCAAATTTGTATATATGTATATATGTGTCCGTAAGCATGATGACTCTCCTGAAAAATGTCCGATCTTAGTGAAATTTGGTATAAATGTGTTAAGTGCCATTTATTTGAACGAGTTCGACAACCAGACGAAACACACCATCCAAAGGGGGGGTTTTGTACCCCAAAAATCTGTTTTTTGGGGTTTCCAAATGTAATTTTTTTAATCAAATTTTAATTTTCACCCTTCGAATTCAGCATAAAAAAATTGGTATTTTGATCATTGCTCTATGTCAATTGGTTACTGAGATTTTGAAAGTGCTAAACACAGTATGTTGACTAATGTTATTCTTATGTAGAAAAAGAAAAATTGTATATCTCGCTTATTTATGAACATAAAACTGACAAAATTTGGTATATGGCTTTATCTGGTTGTGGTTTATTGTTGTTTGCACAAAAAAAATGTCACCTACCTATGGTTCCCATAGCAGCAAACCTAGGTACTTGGTCCCTATGTTATTCTTATGGAAAATATGTAAAATATTATATATCGCTTATTTATGAATAGAAATAGATGAAACTTAGTATGTGAGTTCACTAAGATGAGTTCTATTGATATTTTCATAAAAACCCATTGTTTTGTGCGTTGTTGCAGCAAACCTGCTTACTCATCCTCAATGTTATTGCTATAGAGAATAATTAATTGATATTTTAAATATCGCTTGTTGTGAATATATTTCTTATGAATCCTGTTAAGTGTTTTAATGTGTTATGTTATATATTCATTGGAAATTTGCTAAATATACAGGTTTGCTGTGACAGGGGTATTTTCTGCTACGCACTGCAATCCAATATTTGGGTTTAACATCAATTTTGAGTTGTTTGTATTTTGAAACGCCTTTGCAGTGGCGCCCAGGGTAGCTTGCCACACTTGCCTCTGCTTCAGCTGGCCCTGTTTTTTTTAGTCTTCGTGGTTCTAATCTCTTATATCCTAGAAGTATTTTTAATCATGTAGGCTGGGTATTTTTAGTTTACCTTTCGGGTAACTAACATTTTTTAACTAATATGAATTATTATTAAATGTCACCAGTACGTTTTGTACTGTTATCAAAATAATTTTTAAACATATTTGTGATATCGTTATTTTTCAGGTCATGAACAATTTAATTGATCGGGAGTTTAACAGAAATGAATACATTTGGGAGGTGACAAGATTCAAGAGTTTCAAAAAATGGCCCTTTGGAGCTTCAGCGAAATGTTCATCAGTGCAAGTAATTTAGCTGCCCTCTCTTCTTATTTATATTTCTACAAAATAATTTTTCTAAGAGGAGATGAAATAATATATACTTGGACTTAATACATTTTTGTCTGTATCTCTCCTCCGTTATAAAAAGAGAAGTTTTAGTCATATTTTTTACTTATGTTGAAATATACGGGACCAGTTTTAGGTCACTTTTCTCACCCTACATTTTGTATGTAGTGAGAGTCTAAGAGTGGACTATGCAAATCTACATTATACATAATAATTATTATATATATTTTAAGAGCGTAAAGTGACAGAAAACTGTTACTGCGTGACACGTAGCGGGTTGCTATAATTTTAGGAAAGAGATAAAGACACTACACTTGATTTACATACACTGTTTTTCCCAAAACTGCAAATTTGGATACTTACTTGTAACTTGCATCCGTAGACTCCTTTTGGCGACTCCGCCATCTGGCCAGAAAAAGTTTGTATGATGTTGAAAGTTAAAAAAATGATTCAGCCTTGTTTTCTGCTTTAATGCAATTTGATGCACACTGTTGTGTATTCTTTACCATTCTTGTGGAAGTGACCTACAACATATAGGATGTGTGGACATGATGTGTTGGAGAGGTCATAGTGCCTACATGTTGTAGGTCACTTCCACAACAGTGGTAAAGAATGCACACAACAGTGCATCAAATTGTATGAAAGCAAAAAAACTAGGCTGAATAATTTTAAAACTTTCAACATCATAACAACTTTTTCTGGCCAGATAAACCTTTAAATCATGTTTGAATTTATCAATGTTTTCTTGAATTCTAATACTTTGAGGGAGTGATTGAACAAGTTTTAGGCCAGCGTATTGAGGCTTTTGCTCAAAAAGTGATTAACAGAGAAGAGATATTTTTTCTTGTGTTGTAACCATGATTTGTTGTGGGGGGTTTTATGTTCTGTGCTTTGACAAACATAATGGTTTAAAAAATGTAAAGGCTTGGGACCGTAAGTAGGCCTAGTTGAGCAAACCGCTCCCTACAACTGGATTTTGGGGGTAAATCTAAAATTGCTATGATGGCTTTTTTTGCCATTCTAGGATCCTATCCAGGTTGCCTTTACTTCCCCCCCCCCCCAAAGCACTATTGAATAACTAATTAGCTGTTCAAATAGGCCATGGTATACAACTTTTGATAATGGGGTGTTTCTGAATTTACTAATTCGCCTGAGGACAAAGAGTCTTTTAGCAAGCCTTCTTTCGAGCTTAGTGAGCTGTTCATTCCACTGGAAACCATCGTCGATCTGGACTCCCAAAAATTGAGCCGATTTGAAATTTCAAGTTTGCTTTCACCTAAAAAAAGGTTTGGAATTTTGTTGTTTTTTGAATTTTGCTTTTGCAAAGTTTGAAAACATACATAGCTAGTCTTCTAAGCATTTACCATAAGGCAATTGCTAGAGGAGTACTGAGCCAGGTCGTTCACGTTTTGAAAAGGTTCAATTTCAAGATTTTCGATGTCCTTTCACTTTGTGACAAGGGTGGTATCATCGTCCAAAAGAAAAACATTTTCCAGTGGTACTGTGTCTGTTATATCATTGATATAAATCAGAAACAGCAGGGGCCCCAAAACCGAGCCCTGTGGGACTAATTTTGGAGACGAAAGAATGGATTTAATTTTTGATTTTGACTCTTGATGAATTTCGGTTACCTTAAACCTTTCGAACAGATACGAGGTAAACCATTCCAAAGCTGATTGGGTGATGCGGATTGCTGCAAGTTTTTCCAGGTTGCTATCAACTGGCGTCCTATACAGGACCGCAATGTTGTACCTTTTTTGGTGAAGATCAATTTTATATTGACACATTCAAAGATCATCTCTTCCGATAATCTGTGACCAACGTCGGATATTTTGAATTGAATTTCTGGACCCAGAAGGTCACTCTTGAAAATCGCGACTACACCCATTCTGTGTTCACTGCAACCATAAGAATGAAGCAGTGAATAACCGTGGATGTGGAGAGCCGAGAGGCTTTCTGGGCAAAGTTCATGTTCGCTGATCATGAAAATGTTAGGTTTCTCTTCTGTGAGAAATATTTTAATGCGATTGATTTTGCCTAAGAATCCTCTAACGTTTAGATGAACAATTTTAAAAAGGGTGGCCAATTAGATTGTTTTGAATTTTGTTAACCAAACACAACATTAATGGATTACCGAGGGTACCATTAAAACAATACTAAATAGCCTACTTGGTGAGAAAAAGCTCATCTGAACTCAGGAAAAGTGTTTTCATTATAGATTAAGAAACCAAGTAGATTCAAGTACACACATTTGTTAATCTGCTTACACAAATTAAAAATCAATATAAAACAAAGTTACCAAAGTAATACAAAAGAAAATACTGTATTGAACCTTAAATCCTATAAACTGTTGTTTAATATTAAAACCCACCCCCACCCCTCACCGTTCCGAGCCTATAGGCCTAGAGCTCGCTGTTTCACACTCACGGGAGTAAGGCCTTGTTTCCACGGTGTCAAGTAACTCACACAATGGTTGTCAAGTAGCTGGCCCTTTTTTATGTCAAACTGACTACTGACTTGCACGTGTCTAGGACCGTTTACTTGTCTTCTTGACTACTCAGTTCCATATAGTTTTGTATTGGATGGTATAAAAAAGTGACGGTAGACAGCTACTACGCACGGAGAGTCAGCTACTGTCACTGTACAACCAGTACAACTGTCACACCAGTAACTCTTGCATGCATTCACGGTATACAGTTTAAACCAACAGCAACTGTCACTGACTACTACTCAGCACGGTGGAAACCAGCCATACTCTGGCACGGACTTGTAGGATTACCAAACGTTTTGGTTTAGCAAATGTCGGACTATCGAGATTGTACTGTACTGCATTCTCTCTATAAGACCAGAGCAACAGACCTGGTAAGATGGCAAGCACAAAGGTTGAAGTGGTTTGAAAATGTTTTTATTAGAGGTCTGTAGACATCCGACACCAAATCTGTGGCGTTACATCAGAATATAACTGTAATTTAAGTTTGTACTAAATCAGTTTGAAGTAATGACTGTGGTATTCACCACTCATATAGGACCTGGTTTGTTTTCAGACCGAATAAAGTTTGAGTTACGTGAAACGTACAGTAGCACCCTAAAGAATTAGTAATTCTGACCAATTTGAATTTGTAATCAGATTTGTTAGTTTTCTCGTTTTAATGCAAGTGATTGAAAACACTTACGAGAGAAAACTAGTCACAGTTAGTTGTGATATCCTTTCAAAAAATATTTGTTTGCTTATCGTGAGATAAAATATAGTCAGTGCGTGTTGTTGGCAGATGGCTCAGGCCGGTTGGTACTGCACCAGTCACGACCCAGACGACCCCAGTGCCCGCTGTGCCTTCTGTCTGAAAGAACTGAGCGGCTGGGAGGTGACTGACGACCCTTGGTATGTGAACTTCATTTGAAAGTGCTTAATTGAACGAGTGTGTGATTTTTGTAGTTTATTGTTTAAAACTAGAAAAATACTATTTGGTTTTTCAGGTGTCAAATGGCTTTAAACATCAGAACCTCTAATAAAAATACATGGCTGGGGCTAAAATGTCCTGGCCCAGGAATGGTAATAACTGACAATTGAGCCATGAACTGAATACACTCTTTGATGTGTAGCTGGAAGGTCAAGGTTTGAATTATATTTCAAAGACAATAGTAGACCCTAAACTGACACCGATATTAGTTACATATTGAGTTCATCATTCACACTTTTATTTGGTTAATGATTTCCCTGGCCAAACAATTTGATTTCCCCTGGCTTTCTCTAACAAAAAAGTTAATTTTCCGTGACTCGCGACCCGGACTAGGCACTTTTTTCTAATAAGTTTTTATTTCCTCACATTAGTGCTTTGCGTTTCCGACTAAAATAAAAATGTTCCCTGACTTGTATAAAATAGTGAGCATTTTCCTTGACTTTTGGTGTTATTCCAACTTTTCCCTAACTTTCCCCTGACCTTTTTCAAATTCCCTGACTTTCTCTGACTTTCCAGAAAGTGTGAACCATGGAGTTCCCTCAGAAATCCTGGCATCTTACTGTCTGGTTTGTCATGGTGTGAAACACTTGGTCACGGTTTGAGCATAGGTCATGCATCGAAGCACTCAACCAAGCACCCTGTACCCTGTAATGGCTATTGTTGAGGGTGCCTCAACAATACGATAGCGTATCCTACGATAGTACGATTGTACAATAGTGTTCCTATGCCATAAATGAGTTAAAATGTTCTGAGTGGGAGTCGTTGTTAAAGAAAACAAATGCATTTGACAAGGGGATTGAATGATAAGCAGGAATGGGTTAAAAAGTTTTCAGGACTTTTGTTTGTATAAGATTTTAGCACAAAAAGTTTCAATTTATTGAGAGAAGTAGTATTCCCTAAGCCATCCCATACTGTTGTTCTCGCCATAATTACCATAATTTGCTCCCCCCGTTCAAGGAGTTCTTCTCTAACTCCCAACTTTATTGTAATCTGGACGTTAAAGCACAGGGGATAGTAAACATCCCTTCCTTTGTCATAGTTGTAGTATGGAACGTTCAGAAGAAATCGGACAATGTTAGAAATAAGAGGCCAGATGTGATTTGGGCAACCTAAATTAAACTCATTAGAACATTTAATACATGCTAAATGTTTTGGAAATTTCACTTTATACTTAGCCAACCAACTAAATAAAATATTCCCTTAAGATTAACATTGAAACTTTGGAAGCCCATTGGGGCGGATCAAAAAAAGAATTAAGAGTTTTTTTTAATAAAACGAGGGAGCATCTTAATTTTCAAGTAATTAATTTATAAAGGTGCTTACTTTGGTACAGTAGAACCCTACTAATTCGATCTTGCATGGTCCACCTCCTTGCTCAGTCCGACCGTGTCGTTATTGATCCTTGTTTTTGTTTATCTATCCGTGGCGTCGCTCCATTCAGCTCTTCTCCTGCCGATGACTCATCATTGACAATATAAATCAGTAGACCAGTGACAGTTGATACAATATTTACGATTTTTAGACCTTTTAATATATCTTTTTACATAAATACAATCTTTAGAATTTTATGGTCCATTAACACGTTCACAGTGTTACAGCAAATTTGTATGTGATTACGATGGTGCGTTACGAGACCTAGGTTCTCATTTGGTGTGGTTACGGCTGTCCGATACGAGACCTTGAGATCTCGTTGCGCAGACGATCTTTTGCGCATCATAACGTTGAAACAAATAGAAACAGAGCACTCTGTGGTGTATTTTGTGAACTAGCACACTGTTGCCAACCTACAGCCTGCTCAGGATTTGAATGTGACACAATAGTACGAGGCACTAAGATCTCGTACTGCACATTTACGAGAAAAAACACACCCACAAATCAATTTAGGTTATTGCAGTAACAACAAACAACTTTTGGTGCAATGTTGTGAACGGAACATACTCAAGAGCTCCAAGCGGCGCTCTGAGCAACTAAGCTTCATTGCAAGGTCCAGGGGTCTCATGTCGTATAAAAGTAATCTTTGATTACTTCAGTGCGTTACGAGATCTGTAAATCTCGTTTGATGTCATGGTGATAAAACGACCCAGCAATTAACAAGCTTTATGGACATATATATATTATTTATCTATGTCAATTTACATAGTTGTCGACACCGATCTGAAGGAAGAATATTATATTATGCAAGGTATTATATTATGGTACGAGACCTCGGGACCTTGTGACGCAGTGAACGTGTTAAATTAAATTAATGCTTTTGAACTTTATAGTCCATTAAATTAAATTAATACTTTTGAATTTTATAGTCCATTAAATTTGATTAATTCTTTTGGATTTTATAGTCGATTAATATTACAACTACACATAAACATGTCTGTTCTTTAAGCAGTACTTGACAAACACTAGATTTGTTGTGTATAAAAAATATGGTATAAGTAGCAGTTAAAGTGTAACAGACTAAAGAACAGAGTGTTTCTTATGTTTCAGGGAAGAACACATGAAGCACAGTGGTGATTGTATTTTTGTGAAATTGAGGAAGAAAGAATCAGAGTTAACCGTAGTGGAAGTGTACCGTCTTGTTGAACAAAGGGTGCTGAAAATAATGGTAAGCAAACAAAGTTACATATTGCTTAAAAAACCAGCCATCCAAAAAAATTCCCCACCTCTATTTTGATTATATGGGGGCGGATTCTAATATTAGGCAAAATCTAGGTTAAAACCTATAGTCAAATCTACCTGGTGGAGGTTTAGCCCAAATTCAAAACCAAAATGTGTATGTTATTCCTTATCAAAGAAGAATAGTTTAATGCCAGTTGTGTTTTCTTTTCTCTCTCTCTTAGAATTCTGTACCAATGAACATGTTTTCTGATCGAGGTTTTGCAATTGTTTTAAGTTTATACTAGTTTGAGTCTTTTCATTTGACTGTGTCTATTTCTGTGACATTGACTTTGTCAATGCAATTTTGTAAAAATACAAATAAAACTATTTATTTATTTAGTTTGGACCCAGCAAGAGTAGTTCAACTTTCAGACAATCTTCCATGTTAGAGTTTTATATAGTTAAAAATATCGAGTTATGTTTAGTTAGAATTAAAAGAGCTCTTTTTATTCACAATAACAATAATAATAACAAAATTTGTATTGCCACTACAACAACATTTTGTTTTTAGCAATGTTAAAGTTGACAAATAATTTTAAAGTGAACTTCGGTAATTACAAAATCATGATAAAATAATATTGAAAACCCTAGTTTAATCTGTTCTCAATTATTATTTAATTGTTGGTTCAGTTTTCATCAGTAAAACAGATTGTATTAAATTATCGCGCTGTTATATACATTTTTAGAATAATCTATAAATTCACCAACAGTATACAATTTATTTTCAATTAGATATTCCTTTAATTTTCATCTTAAAGATGAAGAATTTATTAAATTGTATAATTCCGCTGGTAAGTTATTAATGAGTCTTTGGAAATACAATGTAATATTGTTTCAAATATGTAAATGCATGGTAGGGTAGTAAATGGATTCTCTTGAAAGTGCCTTTACACGATTTTCTTTAATTTAAATTAAAGATTATTTTTGTGGATATTTTTTAAACAAATAATTTTTTGAAATCCTTTTTTGAACATGTGCCCCAAATTATTATCCCATACGTTAAATGACTGTAAATTAGTCCGTAATAAGCCATAAGGAATGTTTATAGGGCAGCATTTTTTTAAATGCCTAAACACATAAATATTAGATGATATTTTTGAACAAATATAATCTATGTGAAAACTCCATGTCAATTCTTTATCCAAGAATATTCCAAGGAATTTCATATTGTCAACTTCTTCAATTTCGATATTGTCAATTATAACAGTTGGACTACATTCAACTGTTGATTTACAGCTAAAACTCATGTATTTGGATTTTGAAGAATAAACTTTTAAATTCATATCAGAAAAGGATTGACAACAAGTGTTTAAATCTTGATACATATATATTTCTAATGTTGATTTAAGTTTTTCATTAAGACACAGTGTAGTGTCATCTGTGTATCGTATAAGATTACTAGATTTTAATGATGAGATTCATTTGTTAACATATGTTAAAAATGAAATGGGGCCTAAAATTATATATGTGTATAATTACATATGTATATATGTAATATTTGACATTTTTCTAGAAACATAAACTTGTTTTCTGTTTTTAAGGTAAGAGTCAAGCCATTAATATGACATTCCTCTTATTTCTAAAGCATACAAATTATCTAATAGAATTTTATGGTCTACACAATCAAATGCTTTGGATAGGTCTAAAAATACTCCCATAGAAACATGGTGGTTTTCTAGTCCATCTACTACTAAATTTAATAATTGGTTTATTGCATGAGTGTAGATTTTCCTTGTAACAAGCCAAATTAAGTTTTTGACAATAGATTATATTTATTTAAATAGTCCAATAATCTATTTAAATAAAGTTTTTCAAATACTTTACTAAATACAGGTAAAATGGATACATGTCTGTAATTAGTTGTTAATGTTGGATCCCTTTTTTTAAAAATAGGGGTCATTCCATATCAATTCAACACACTTTTAGCCAAAACTTTACCTGACCATCTCAGATTCTGATAAAATTTGGTATATAGATAGTTTGTATGGAGAATAGAATAAATACAAAATTTCAACTCCATATCACTTACGGTTCCAAAATTACGGCTATGTAAATTTTGCAAAAAAACCCAAAATCGCACCGTCCTCACATTTTGAGATGCTCATGGTAACTATATTAACTGACCTAGAGAAGTGGGAGTGGTGTCATTTTATTCGGTTTGTAATGCTCTTTTCAATGATATATAACACAACATACTTTGTAATTAAAAGTCTTTTTTCAAAAACCAAAATAAAGTTTTTGATTTTGATTTTTCCAAAAAGTACATCATCAAAAAGTTTCTCAAAAATCCTAAGAATACTTTACACTTATGTTAATTAGTTATACAAATCTCAAAGTGGCTAATGGGTTCATAGTTATTTTTTTTAAGTAGGTGAGTACAATATCAGCAGCCCTCACTTAGTATTTAAATACCTAAGTTTCTCATTTATTACTATTGATCTCCTGAACTTGTCAAAGTTATTAATTTAGATTGCATAACACTTACCACTGCTTTAGATCAGAGCCTGTGTAGTTTGTTCAGTCTCATTATAAGTTACAGGCCTAAAGTAAATTTGTCCAGTAGGAGTTGTAGGAGTAACTTTGCACGGGAAGTCTGCTAACATGACCCTTAGGAATGACCTTTGCTATTGTAGGATTAACTTTGCACGGGATATCTGCTAACATGACCCTTAGGAATGACCTTTGCTATTGTAGGATTAACTTTGCACAGGACGTCTGCTAACATGACCCATAGGAATGACCTTTGCTATTGTAGGATTAACTTTGCACGGGACGTCTGCTAACATGACCCTTAGGAATGACCTTTGCTATTGTAGGATTAACTTTGCACGGGAAGTTTGCTAACATGACCCTTAGGAATGACCTTTGCTATTGTAGGATTAACTTTGCTCGGGACGTCTGCTAACATGACCCTTAGGAATGACCTTTGCTATTGTAGGATTAACTTTGCACGGGACGTCTGCTAACATGACCCATAGGAATGACCTTTGCTATTGTAGGATTAACTTTGCACGGGACGTCTGCTAACATGACCCATAGGAATGACCTTTGCTATTGTAGGATTAACTTTGCACGGGACGTCTGCTAACATGACCCTTAGGAATCACCTTTGCTATTGTAGGATTAACTTTGCACGGGACGTCTGCTAACATGACCCTTAGGAATGACCTTTGCTATTGTAGGATTAACTTTGCACGGGACGTCTGCTAACATGACCCTTAGGAATGACCTTTGCTATTGTAGGATTAACTTTGCACGGGACGTCTGCTAACATGACCCTTAGGAATGACCTTTGCTATTGTAGGATTAACTTTGCACGGGACGTCTGATAACATGACCCTTAGGACCTTTGCTATTGTAGGATTAACTTTGCACGAGACGTCTGCTAACATGACCCTTAGGACCTTTGCTATTGTAGGATTAACTTTGCACGAGACGTCTGCTAACATGACCCATAGGACCTTTGCTATTGTTTAAAACAGTTGTGTTTTATTGATTTAAATCCCTTCCCTCAACCAACAATAACCATTTATTGATGTTTTTATATTCCAGGAGGTGCAGCATAAAGAGGATTTAAAAAAATTAAAAGAAGAATATCTGAATGTGTTGAAAGCTAAAGAAGAGACTTATGGAAAAAAAGAGGTCGAACAATGAAGAGCTGTAATATATCACTTAATGTACAATAATAACTTATTTAGGCTATATTTTTTATATTGTTTGTACTAATGCAATAAATATTTTCAAAGCAAAGTATGGATTTAACTGTTAATAATAAAATAAATTTTTGAATCAAAGTCCGTATTTAACTATTCATTTTGCAAATTATTAATGACCAGGTATAAAAAAAACTCACGGAATATTCGTAATTAGTAGTTTATTGGTTTTTATAATAAACTATTTATAAAATATACAAATAACACAATCCTACAATGTCATACTAAGACTAAAATATTTGAATATATGGATAATATACTGACAACTTATCGAGACATTTAAATTGCAAGGCAACAGCGACATCAAATATGGCTACCATTATTTATTAGATATGACTCGAATAAACTAGTAATTCTGATTGTAATATAAAGGAACATTCTAGCAGTGCTGACTTTCATATATTTACAAATTAAAAATTGTCATGTTTATAAGCTGACCTATACAACAATTTAAAAATAAAATTTCTAAGCAAATTTATTGATAAATTAAAAGCAATTGTAAAATAAAGGAATTAATTGTAATTAGGAATGAGTCGATACCAATATTTGTCGATTCTCGATACCGATACCATCGATTTTTCAGTACCTATAGTTGTTAAAAACAGTTACAAATTTATGTAACCATTTAAAATTATTTAGCATTTTGTAGTTAATTATTAATAAATTTTGTTAATGCATTTTTTTACATGATTTAATGTTAATTTCACTAGTGTCCTATAGTAATATAGAAAAACAACTATTTATTATAAATTCATAATAGAGAAAAATAAGTAGTTGGTAGTAAGATAATGACTCAAACCGCTTTCAACCAGACCCCATCCCTCTTCCTTCCTTATCTCCAAGGTAAGAGTTTTTACCGGCGACCCAAATACTCCCAGTGCCTTTTGTAGCTCGGGTAAACGGCGGAAGTATCCCTTCCGTGCACTTCGTAGCGAGGGTAAACGGCGGGGGTATCGATGGTATTGGTATCGACATTGAACGAATGAATCTCGATACCGATACCAATGTCCAAGAATCGGTGGTATCGAGAATCAACTCGTCCCTACTTGTAATTGATTCCCACTAACACCTTTCTTGATGAAGCTTTTGATTGCTAATCAATTTACAGCCATAATTAAAAAAGATGACAATGTTTTTGTTTCCAAGATTTGGTTTTTGAAATATGACAAAGGTTCTTTGAAGAAATAAGAAATAAAAATAGGCCTATTAGTAACTCAGTAATGAGACCGAAACTCTACAATATTTTTAAACTACATGAGGACATAGTCTTAGATGTAATATTATTTTCAAGTTGTATGACAATATTGGTTGGTGGCACTTTGTAGTATAAACCAATATTTTTGTTTTTATATTATATCTTATACTTTACATGGAGAATGTTACATCTTTATATATGAGGAAAACTAGAGTTTTGGACAGTTTAATCTGAGATTTATTTTGACTCATTATATACTGCCGTGACATGGAAGCTAAGTTCAGTTAAATATAAAAAATTGGCGCTTTAAAGTCAATACTGTATTCCTCTTTTATCAGGATGCTAGAGGGGGATGGAGTTAACTGTTGTCAAAAGAGAATCATCAACTTACAACATTAATATAGTAATACTCCTTTTTATCCGAATCCAACTCATGTTAGAAAGCCACACTTCCAATTAAGAGAAATATAATTTAAGAGTACAACCCGATCTTAACCACCAGTCAAAGTTCTTATCTCCATTTCATGCAAATACCATATAAGTTGAGGTAGATTGGGTTAATTCATTTTTTGTAATTTATTGTTGGAGATTTTATGTTTTAAAAATTACCTTGGACATTTTTCATCACCGTTTTAGATAAAAACAAGTAGCACAACGTTTCAAGATCTAGAATCTGACCCGTCTTCACATGAACAAAAGTAGTGCCAACAATCCAGACAAACTTGGAAATAAATCATAAAAGAGCTAAAATGTAAGAGCTGTCAAAAGTTCACAAGAAATGCAAATCACAAAGTTAAAAACACAAGGGACAAGCAGAATAACTGCACAAAACGAGGACTCGAGCAAGATTCTCTAAGTTTAGCTTTTTTATTTATTTTCAGCTTTGCCGGGATTGTTGACTCTTATTTTGTTTTGCTTTGGGTATTCTTCACATCCGAATACAGGTTCAGATTCCAGATCCCAAAACATCATAAACTTGTTTTTCTCCAATCATTGATGCGATCGTCTTTTGCGGCCGTTACTACGCGTTTTGACTGGTCGCAATTTGAGGGGTGGGTGAAGGTGGTGATCTTCATCCACCTGTTTTAACACACTTCGACCGGGTGATGGCTCAACATTGAAATATATGAGATTTACATAGATAAACATGTTTAACGCAGCAAAAGTATAAAATAACAAGTAATTTAAGTTATAAATTAAGTAGGGGGGCCATTCCATGCCAAATCATCCAGGGGCTGACACCCATGGTGTCAGATTTTAATAAAAATTTGTATATATTAAGTGTGTACAAAAATAAGAAAAAATGCAAAGTTTCACCAAATTCCATTAAGTAGTTTCAGAATTATAGTCGTTTAAAGTTTTAGAAAAATGTAATTTCCAATGGCAGTATGAGCGGGAAATCAGCTTGTATGTTTCCACGTTTTTCTAAATAAAATTTATATTTATGTAGCTAGAGGCTTCAAACTTTATGAATTTGTCATAAATTTAATGGAGAATCAGATTATACTATAAGTGTTGGCATTATAACTTTTCATCATTGTTTAAAAAATCGTATAACACAAAAATTATAGTTTTTTTCAAATTGTGACGTTTATGTAAAAAACAATCTTTGGCTAAAATCTCTCTCCAGATACCCTAATACAACCATATATCACTGAAAAGAGCATAACATTTCCTTTTAAATGGTGAAATAATATTTGTGGGTTTACGTGTTCTAAAAGTTTTATTACAATGTAAAGTTAATAAATAAATTTTTGAATAGCGGAAAAGGTATTTTCATTGACAAAGACAGAGTTTGTGGTAAGGATGTTAGAAAGTCAATAATATCTTATAAAATATAGGACTATGGAGCTAAAATCATATGTAATACAATTTGCATGGCATATTTTGTAATAACATAAGGCTTACTGTTGGATATAACACATTTACAACAAATAATTTTGTACAGTATGATGTAATTTTGAATTTAAATGTATACCCTTGTTAGCCTACGTATTACTGGAGAGCTGCATGTCAGTCTCAAAAGGTGAAATAATATTTGCAAGTTGTAGCATTACAAGAGTTTTAATACAATATAAAAATATGAAATGATTTGATGAAGTTTTGGTCTTAATGGATTTCGCTGAGAATTATAATTTTGTTCTTCAAAATTAAGTACAGTCATACCACTGGAGCCATTTAAGTTGTTCAGTTCAGTAATATATTCTAAAAATGGAGATGGTACCTTAAAACATCATTGTGGTACTAGAAACATCATAGTGTTTCATTTCTGATGACCTAAGACACGATGTACCATTTGTCTTCTCTGTCCAAGAAAAAACGATTGATTTAATTAAGCTGACATTTCCATCAGTTGGCAGAGTGGAATACATTACTGATGGGTGCAGTGCACAGTATAAAAATTTCAATACCATGATGAATTTGTCATGAAAAAATGTTCAACTTAAAGGAAGTCATGGAAAATTTTCATGGAAGTTATGGAAGGTCTTTTCATGCAACAAGTCATGGAAAAACTGTATGTGACGGAATCGGGGGCAAGACAAAAGAACTAATACAGAGAAACCTCCAAAGTTCAAAAGCAAGTGAACGGATTGTAAATGCTTGGCAAATGTTCAAACTTTGTCATAATCTGTTTTCAAAAATAAAATTTTTCTTTTTGAGTGAAGAAGATATTGAAAATATCAGAATAACCCAAAGTAGTCGTTTTGAATCTGGGCAAAGCATAACTGGAACAAGAAGTTTTAATTTTTTTCCAGCCTGCATCGTCAGAAGAAATCATAGCAAAAAGAGTGAGCTCAGGCTCTGTTATCTGTTTAACACTTTCGCTGCTGCAAACATGTTTAAACATGAAATTTGCATAAGTTTCTATGTTAAGAAAAAAAACCGATCGGGGCCCACAGCAGCCAACGTGTTAAGAAAAAACATGTTTAACCCATCAGGACCAATGATTGAACCTAACCTCCGTTCCTTTGTTGCCTGGGTTTATGAAAGCAACTGGTGGATTGGAATGGTTCAGCAAATTAATGAGGAAGAAGGGGATTATAATATCCTCTTTATGCAATCCTCATGGTACAGCTGAAAACTTTTATTGGCCTCAAAAAGAAGAAAACTGTCCCGTACCACCACCTCATCTCCTTTGTAAAGTAAAACCTCCAGTGGTAACGTCACAATGGGATTGAACTTGTAAGATTGATTCTGACTCTCAAAAATAAATTAACACAGCCTGGGACAACTTTAAAATATCACTATAGACGGTCATCAGTTTTAAGTTTCAGTGATTGTGTTTACTTACATTTCAAGTTACTTTCGAACCAAGCCAAGACCTTTAAAAACTATTTAACAATTTTTAACTTTTAACACAATTTGAAGATATACTATCATTTTGTACAACAGAAGAATTTTCCCACGAAAATCTGGATAAGAAGTAAGTAAACCAGTGCGGTAACTAAATGAAATGTAAATATTGTATATTTTGTGTAGGTATCATAAATTCACGAGGTTGTTTAATGTAAGCTAAATCAGTACACCCTCAGTATTGAGGTAAAAAAGGAGCACTTAAGCCATGTCATTTCATATTTTTATATTGTATTAAAACTCTTGTAATGCTACAACTTGCAAATATTATTTCACCTTTTGAGACTGACATGCAGCTCTCCAGTAATACGTAGGCTAACAAGGGTATACATTTAAATTCAAAATTACATCATACTGTACAAAATTATTTGTTGTAAATGTGTTATATCCAACAGTAAGCCTTATGTTATTACAAAATATGCCATGCAAATTGTATTACATATGATTTTAGCTCCATAGTCCTATATTTTATAAGATATTATTGACTTTCTAACATCCTTACCACAAACTCTGTCTTTGTCAATGAAAATACCTTTTCCGCTATTCAAAAATTTATTTATTAACTTTACATTGTAATAAAACTTTTAGAACACGTAAACCCACAAATATTATTTCACCATTTAAAAGGAAATGTTATGCTCTTTTCAGTGATATATGGTTGTATTAGGGTATCTGGAGAGAGATTTTAGCCAAAGATTGTTTTTTACATAAACGTCACAATTTGAAAAAAACTATAATTTTTGTGTTATACGATTTTTTAAACAATGATGAAAAGTTATAATGCCAACACTTATAGTATAATCTGATTCTCCATTAAATTTATGACAAATTCATAAAGTTTGAAGCCTCTAGCTACATAAATATAAATTTTATTTAGAAAAACGTGGAAACATACAAGCTGATTTCCCGCTCATACTGCCATTGGAAATTACATTTTTCTAAAACTTTAAACGACTATAATTCTGAAACTACTTAATGGAATTTGGTGAAACTTTGCATTTTTTCTTATTTTTGTACACACTTAATGTATACAAAATTTCATAAAAATCTGAGAACTTGGGTGTCAAATTGTAATTTGGCTGGATGATTTGACATGGAATGGCCCAGGGGCAATTTTTATATAAGTCATTATTTCTGAAGATGGAAAAAAAAACTCCTTAACCAATCCTATCTTGAGGAAGAAGTGGATGGTTTTGAAATAGACTCTCGTTAAGTGTGTCATTGTCGTATATTAAGGTTTTATATCAAAAACAACCTCAACATAACTCAACCTCATAACCTCAACTTTCCCTTTTATTCTGGGGTTTCCTAACCCGCAACAATGATGAATGAAACTTTGCTTTTTATTTAGAGACCGAAAATCTGCAATGTAAACCTGTTATCGACGCCCATGTAAAACCTACGATTAATAAATAAAGGTAGGTACAGAATATAAAAAGTGCAAAATATAAGTCAGTTTGAGCAATAAAAAGATAATGTACAAATTAAATTATAGATGAGTAGGGGTGGGCGAGTACTCGAGTTTTCGAGTACCTGTTGAGCATTTTCTAATACTCGAAGGCCGAGCGAGTATTAGAGACTACTCGAAAATTCAAGTCGAGTAGTTTGATCCTCCCGCCGTTTACCCCAAATACTTGACAATAGCATAACTACTCCCGCCGTTTACCCACGTTTACTGTTAAGTGGGTAAACCAATGTTGACAAAATAAGCGACTGAAATAGAGAAAAATAAGCCTAAAATATATTTTTAGCTCATATGAAAGGAGACAATGACGTGAGTTATTTACCTGTAAGTTAAGATAAGTAAGAGAGGCATAGGGAGTGTTTGGGTCGGGGTCAAAAAATCACTTTCTTGTTAAAATGTTCTGGTTTTGATAAACTAACCCAAAATCTTCGTATGGAAATATATTTGTAATACTTTTATTTTGTTTGTTACGGTTGTTGTGGATATATATATATATATCATTCATACATATATCATTTAAATGATATTCATTCATAGTAAAATAAAGGTTAAAATAAAATAAATAATAACATTAACCCTAGGAGTGGCGATCCGCCGGTTTCCGGTGGATTTTTGTGTCGCCTATTGTGGCGACCGCCGGTTTCCGGCGGATTTTGACCGAAAATTTTGCAACGTAAATAAACCTCTATTAATCAACTCAAAAGTGAATAATATATATATCATTCGAAAGATAATATTCTGAACTTTCATTTTATTACATAAACAAACCCTGTAGCAGGTATATAACAATGTCACCGCGATTAGAAATCAAATGAATTTTAGGCGCGACACGATACTTGCAGCTGACACTTGGGAAATGTCAAAACATGACTTTTTTGAAATTACCCACCTCGGGTAATTTTCGTCGCACGATGTTGCGGGAAGTACCAATGCACAGCCAAGGAGTTATATTTCATTTTGGTATGGAGTTTTAGATCGATATATTGATTTGACAGATCATATGATTTTATAAACACAGATGATTTTTGTTCTTCTGTAAAATGGCGATCCGCCGGAAACCGGCGGATTGCAAAATCGAATATATATCCAGTGTAATGTTATATTTGCATGACATATAATATCTTATTTGAAAGAAGAAAGAATGACGAATAATTTGGTGTTGCGCGATGGCAGCACTGACTCCACCGTCACCTGCTATGAGTTAATAATTATTACAAGGCTATTTCTAATAAAAATATTTTCCGAAGTGACTGCGTACACGTCCAATATAAGGGCAAATTCACTTCGCTACCGCTTAGGTTATGTTGGGTTAGGTTACGTTACGTTATGTTTCGTTAGGTTAGGATATGTTAGATTACGTTAGATTAGGTTAGGCGGTTTTCTGGCTCTCAATTTGTTTTAAAAATCACAGGAAAAGTAACGTACGGTGCATAATTTGGAACGGACGTGAACAGTAGCGGCTCACGTCGGACGTGTACGTAGCCACTGCCAATATTTTCCATTCGAGAAATCGTGTTTGATATTTTCGTGTTTTATAACTATTATCAGTGAGTTATTACTAAATAATTTATTATTACGGAGTTTTTAGTGTAAGTGAAGTGTTTGTATGTATATAACAGTAATCTTTATGCATTATATTATGCATAAATATTACTGAAGTGTGACAAATAGTGTTTATAAAGTGTTGTGTTTACTCCTACATAGGCCTAGTGAAATTTGCCAAATCCGCGACTGTTTAGTGCTACATAACACATATAAAAACAATAATTTACCCTAAGTGTTATACATTTTTATGTAGGTAATTGAATGTACTACAGCATGGTTATATTGGTTTGGGGGTAAAATATTTGGTCAAAAAGTTATATACTAAAAACTGTGAAATTTTTTTTCCAAATACGCAAAAATTCCAAAACGTTATTTTATTTACATGTATTTATAAGTGACAATAATTTTTTACCATAAACCTATGACTTTTTTGGATTCCTTACTTCATTAGCTCTACAAATATATATATATCATTATTAGTATACATATATATTACATTACTTATTTACATCACAAACTAACACTGTACAGTTTACACATTTTTCGGGTTTCCGTTTATTATTACATTATGCCCCAAAAAACTTATAAAAAAATTCTTTCCCCAACATGTTATATATTTATATGTAGGGAATTAGATTGTCTACAAAATGTATATAATGAATTTTCCATAAAAAATCTGTGGAAAAAATTTTACCCTGGCTGCGTTTGAAATTTAAAAAAAAAAAATCAAAATTTTCTTATTCTTTTCACTTACCGGAAAAAAAAATGTCTAGATCTTTATTATTTTACTATTTCTAGAATCTCCTGTTCTTTCTGAACAAAATGAATATAAAGTTAACTTGTTTACTCTAACGGTTGAATTTATATGGATTTTTAAAAAAAGGTCTGCAAAATTGCCAAATTTAGCTAGCCACACTACGCGTTAACATGGCGCCACTCCTAGGGTTAATATGTAAAAACCATTATTTTCAATAAAAAAAATTAAAATGAGTTTTTTTACTTTTTAAAGAAATACTCGACTCTACTCGAAACTCGAGTAGTTTGGTTTAATACTCGACTCGATTTAAAAAAACGCTACTCGCCCACCCCTACAGATGAGAAACTTAGTATTAAAAATGCAATGCCAATCTTTACATATTAATCACAAATGCCATTTTGGCTCCCAATAGTTCAGCTAGGCAAGGGCAAGGGAAAACTGCACTAGTACAAGATAAATTAACCTTACTCAACATATTATTGCCTGACCCAGCCCCCAGATATCTTCGGTGTCTCTAAATTCCTAATACAAACAATTGCAATACAGTAGAACCCCGCTAATCCGCCACCAAAGGGACAGAGAGCATGATCGGAACCCAAAAAAAGTTCAAATTATTATAGGAACACATTCATTTACGTTAAATGTATAAACTGAAAATATTGAAATGTTTGTACAGTTTTATAGCACACGGTATCAATTGCGTTTTAATTTGAAACTCACTGTAGTCACCAACCTACAGATTTACATCGTCAATGAAAGTCATTCCCAAATTCGGATTATCGGGATTCTACTGTAACTATTCTTTGTGAATAATAATTATTAGCAGTTGCAATATTACTCTATTCATCATTGCACTGAACCATATTTTTTGGCAAGATATTGTGAGATTAATGGGACAAGCGACCAACACAGGCGTTTGGCAAATTATTTTATACAACATTTTGATTACAATAAATAACCATAGTGTGCAAATATATGTAAAATAAACTAGGTAATAGATTCTATTAAGTCAGCAGAGGGTTGGCACACTGCTTGTCAACAGATACCAAAATTAACATAATTATATTAACTGAGCTGATTTTACCAAAACAATAGCATAGCAGGAAAGTAATGCCCCAAAATGAGTTTTCAATACAGATGTTTTTTATAATCAACTAGCTGGCCCGACAGATGTCCTGTCCTAATGTCATTGAATTCTTTATGTCAAATACTCGTTCATTTTCAATATGAGCTCGTTCGCTTCGCTCACTCCCCTATCAAAAAAAGTTTATGTCCTATTCTCAGACCTACCGAATATACACACAAAATTTCATAAGAATCGGTCAAGCCGTTTTGGAGGAGTTTTGTTACAAACACTGTGACACGAGAATTGTATACATTAGATGAAGATAACGTACACATACATTCTTTAGAATTTTTTTAGTTGAAGACTTATAAATAATAATTCAAACTAAATGAATATAATCTTAAAACTCACTATACAACAAATTTAACCATTTTCTTTATGTTTCTTCACATTGAAATTTGGTTTTCTTTTGTGACATTGTTTGACTTGAGTGTTAAAATTATTGTTGTAATTTATTTTTATAATTTTGAAATTTTATGTTGTTAAGTCATTTTGTTATGAATTTCAATTTTACGAATGTCAGTGTTTTATTATACAAATTTAGATTACATTAATTTTAGGGGTGTGCGAGTAGTAATTTTTTTAATCGAGTCGAGTCGAGTAGTGCCAATTATTTTCGAGTTTTGAGTATTTTCGAGCGAGTATTTGCCATCTGTTGGTAGTTTAAAATAGTGTAATTGGATTTGGATACCACCCTATATTTGATAATCTAAACATGGTTTCTAACTAATACATGAGTAGCAATACAAAGTTTTGGCCAATACAATCAAACTGGCTTACGTATTGACAAACAAAACACGGTTTGACATTCGTTTCTGGCCGATGAAACAGGGCCTGGTTGTCATTTGACCAAAATCACCTGGTCCAGACATCGCCTGTAATCAATATTAAATGACGAAATCGTTAGTCACGGCCGAAATTACGCGGTCCGATCGTCATTTTCGGCCGATTTTACGTGATGCGATCGCCTTTTGCGGCCGTTAATACGCGTTTTGGCCGGTCGCAATCGTTCGCGGTCGTCATTTTCGGCCGATTTTACGTGATACAATAGCCTTTTGCGACCGTTACTACGCGTTTTGGCCGGTCGCAATCGTTCGTGGTCGTCATTTTCGGCCGATTTTACGTGATGAGATCGCCTTTTGCGGCCGTTACTACGCGTTTTGGCCGGTCGCAATCGTTAGCGATCGTCCGGAAATCAGCGGGAAATACTCGCTCGAACTTTCGAGTAGTTAAAACTTCGAGTCGAGTTTGGGTATTAAAATACTCGGCCGAAAACTCAAAGTTTCAAGTACTCGCACACCCCTAATTAATTTGTAGTGAAGTACAGATTATTTATTGTAGTAATGATGGCCAATATTGTTCATAGTTCTGGATAAGTAGTAATATTTAATAAATTGTATAGTGTACATTACTGTTCCATATACTGTTCAAATTTCTAAACTTACTAAGTGTTTTTGCTTCATTTTGTCAAATTCAACTTTAGCAATATACACAGTATCTTTTTTTAAAATAGCATTTTTTTTATTTTATGTTGCTCGATATGCGATTATTCCATATACAATTAGATTAAAATCAACTTTTTTCAACTTCTTGCAAACATTTTATATTTATTTAGAAAAAAATATCTTCTTAGTAATCATTTATTAATATAGTAAATATCTTAAGGTTAAGAGCGAAGTAGTATCTGCTACGTACAGCAAGGAATGAGCATAATCAATTTGTCATTCACAATCTTTAATGACACAATGATCAAGGGACTATCCTGCAGCAAAACTGGTGAAAACGCATCAGAATTAAGCGTCTTCACCCGTCGTTTGGACAGCAATCGCATTACAATATGACCAGAATAACATGTAACGATAAAAACAGAAGCTACAACAGTTATATGATATTTTATTAGTAATTTATTAATTATAAATCAATAAACTTTAAAACTTACCAACTTATGATTTCTAAGGGTATACAAGAAACATAACCTGAAAGTTGCTAACTTGCTAATGGAGTTTTGATTGCCAAGTTTAGATTAAGAACCTCAAGTCAAAAGCGACAGTTACAATGGATGAAATTGAGAAATAATAGCTGTCAAGAGATAATAAATTCAATCCAAGGCTCCCTAACTATGTTCCTGATAGCAAAAAATTGATTCCTCCCAAAGTTTTGATATGTTTGCAGGTAGAAACTGAACACCATCCAAAAATGGTTTACTATTTTATATGCAAGGTCTAATATTAGGTATTGATACATATCATTTTGCGATACGCGACCTTGTCGCGCACCTCTAATGTTTTTAAAATTGAAGCCGTTGGTGCTTAATGGTGTTCTCTTACAAAAGATGTCAGATAATATTAGGGGTGTGCGAGTAGTGATTTTTTTAATCGAGTCGAGTAATGCCAATTATTTTCGAGTTTCGAGTATTTTTGAGCGAGTATTTGCCATCAATTGGTAGTTTAAAATAGTGTTTGACTCTGTTAAATGACTGTTAGATAATGTATATATTTTTTTGTATTAGATTTAGGTATTAGAGAAATGACACTATTCACTGTACCAATGTACAAACAAAATCATGAATAAAGAATTATTGTCTATTGTCTATTGTTATGGGATTTGGATATCACCCTAGATTTGATTATCTAAACATGGTTCTAACTAATACATGAGTAGCAATACAAAGTTTGGCCAGTACAATCAAACTCGATTACGTATTGACAAACAAAACACAGTTTGACATTTGTTAGTTACGGCCGAAATTATGCGGTCCGATCGTCATTTTTCGGCCGATTTTAAAGTGATGCGATCGCCTTTTGCGGCCGTTACTCAACAGCCAGTCCGTTGCGTTTTGGCCAGTCGCAATCGTTCGCGGTTGTCAATTTTGGCCGATTTTACGTGATGTGATCTCCTTTTGCGGCCGTTAACACGCGTTTTGGCCAGTCGCAATCTTTAGCATCGTCCGGAAGTCGGCGGAAAATACTCGCTCGAACTTTCGAGCAGTTTTAAAAACTTCGAGTCGAGTTCAAGTATTAAAATGCTCGGCCGAAAACTCGAAGTTTCGAGTACTCGCACACCCCTAGATAATATCCACCTGAGGTTGTGTGAACATAATTGTCTTGTCAAACAAAGAGACAACAGTTTTACCACACATTTATTTTAATTTTTACATTTAATTAGATTAAAATAGAACTAATATTGCTTCTAATTGATTTGTCGTGTCAAAAAATAATAAATTATTTCCCTCTCATCTTAAGAAAGTATTTATTAAAAATGCAATAAAGAAGTTACAAATAAATATAAGTAATAAATGAGCAAAGTATTAGTAATTGCTAGTCGGCCCATTTGGTTATAAATAACAGTACTGTGAGGGTTATCACTCTAAACTGCTTTAGTCTGTAACAGTTGGGAAACTGTAAACTTTTATAGAAGTCTTAAAAATGTAAAAATTACTTGTAAAGAAAGAAAAGCAGAAAATTAATAAATAACTTAAACTAAGTATACAGAGTTTTTATAAAATAAATACATTATCTAAATAAAAAAAGCTAATAGACTACTCCATAAACGTAGTTTTGATAGTTACTTCAATGACAGAAATTGGCTATACTGAATTAAAAACCTAAGTACAAATACCAGTAAATCATATTAACACCCACATTAAATAAATAACTTATAAAACAATTTGCGTATATTCACAGTAATCCAAAGTATAAATGAACTTACACAAACAATCAACTTACACGACTCAAAATACGTAACTTGCACATGTTGAAAAAGTGTAACATGTACTGAAATACTGTTCAGAATATGGAAGACAATCCAAAACAAGTTTTGATTTTCAGAATTTATTAACAACCTTGCCATTAATTGCAGTGATTTGAGCTACAAGTTGTGAAGGTGATTTTTAGATGTCAAAAAAGTGTAATTGGCGGATGAAAAGTTACTGCTGAGGTTTGTAGTAGTGAGCGGTTGTTGAGATTATGAAAAAAGGCTTATATATAATTAATTACAGAAAATATATTTTTTTATACTTTAATGTTAGGTTAAAAAATACTAGATGTTTAAATGAGAAATATGTAAGAGTTAACTATGTTTTTTGATGGTTCTTTTTAATGGCATCAATAAATTAAAATTGCATCAGTTTTTTTTTTCAAATTAAAGCAAAAAGTAATAAACTAAATGAGGAATTATAAAACATTACGACTAAATGTTGTTAGTGTTCTTGAGAACATTTTAATGCTTAGATAAATTTGTAAGAATTAGGAAATAACTCTAAAATCAAATAAATCAGTTTTTTTGTATGATTAATCTCGACCTACTGTAATTCAAGATCGTTTCAAAGATATGCTGCCAATGAAAGTTAGGCACTCAATATAAATTAACTAAACTAAAAGTACAGTTGAACTCCAATTAATCAGGTACTTTTGCACGGGACGTCTGCTAACATGACCCATAGGAATGACCTTTGCTATTGTAGGATTAACTTTGCACGGGACGTCTGCTAACATGACCCATAGGAATGACCTTTGCTATTGTAGGATTAACTTTGCACGGGACGTCTGCTAACATGACCCTTAGGAATCACCTTTGCTATTGTAGGATTAACTTTGCACGGGACGTCTGCTAACATGACCCTTAGGAATCACCTTTGCTATTGTAGGATTAACTTTGCACGGGACGTCTGCTAACATGACCCTTAGGAATGACCTTTGCTATTGTAGGATTAACTTTGCACGGGACGTCTGCTAACATGACCCTTAGGAATGACCTTTGCTATTGTAGGATTAACTTTGCACGGGACGTCTGATAACATGACCCTTAGGACCTTTGCTATTGTAGGATTAACTTTGCACGAGACGTCTGCTAACATGACCCTTAGGACCTTTGCTATTGTAGGATTAACTTTGCACGAGACGTCTGCTAACATGACCCATAGGACCTTTGCTATTGTTTAAAACAGTTGTGTTTTATTGATTTAAATCCCTTCCCTCAACCAACAATAACCATTTATTGATGTTTTTATATTCCAGGAGGTGCAGCATAAAGAGGATTTAAAAAAATTAAAAGAAGAATATCTGAATGTGTTGAAAGCTAAAGAAGAGACTTATGGAAAAAAAGAGGTCGAACAATGAAGAGCTGTAATATATCACTTAATGTACAATAATAACTTATTTAGGCTATATTTTTTATATTGTTTGTACTAATGCAATAAATATTTTCAAAGCAAAGTATGGATTTAACTGTTAATAATAAAATAAATTTTTGAATCAAAGTCCGTATTTAACTATTCATTTTGCAAATTATTAATGACCAGGTATAAAAAAAACTCACGGAATATTCGTAATTAGTAGTTTATTGGTTTTTATAATAAACTATTTATAAAATATACAAATAACACAATCCTACAATGTCATACTAAGACTAAAATATTTGAATACATGGATAATATACTGACAACTTATCGAGACATTTAAATTGCAAGGCAACAGCGACATCAAATATGGCTACCATTATTTATTAGATATGACTCGAATAAACTAGTAATTCTGATTGTAATATAAAGGAACATTCTAGCAGTGCTGACTTTCATATATTTACAAATTAAAAATTGTCATGTTTATAAGCTGACCTATACAACAATTTAAAAATAAAATTTCTAAGCAAATTTATTGATAAATTAAAAGCAATTGTAAAATAAAGGAATTAATTGTAATTAGGAATGAGTCGATACCAATATTTGTCGATTCTCGATACCGATACCATCGATTTTTCAGTACCTATAGTTGTTAAAAACAGTTACAAATTTATGTAACCATTTAAAATTATTTAGCATTTTGTAGTTAATTATTAATAAATTTTGTTAATGCATTTTTTTACATGATTTAATGTTAATTTCACTAGTGTCCTATAGTAATATAGAAAAACAACTATTTATTATAAATTCATAATAGAGAAAAATAAGTAGTTGGTAGTAAGATAATGACTCAAACCGCTTTCAACCAGACCCCATCCCTCTTCCTTCCTTATCTCCAAGGTAAGAGTTTTTACCGGCGACCCAAATACTCCCAGTGCCTTTTGTAGCTCGGGTAAACGGCGGAAGTATCCCTTCCGTGCACTTCGTAGCGAGGGTAAACGGCGGGGGTATCGATGGTATTGGTATCGACATTGAACGAATGAATCTCGATACCGATACCAATGTCCAAGAATCGGTGGTATCGAGAATCAACTCGTCCCTACTTGTAATTGATTCCCACTAACACCTTTCTTGATGAAGCTTTTGATTGCTAATCAATTTACAGCCATAATTAAAAAAGATGACAATGTTTTTGTTTCCAAGATTTGGTTTTTGAAATATGACAAAGGTTCTTTGAAGAAATAAGAAATAAAAATAGGCCTATTAGTAACTCAGTAATGAGACCGAAACTCTACAATATTTTTAAACTACATGAGGACATAGTCTTAGATGTAATATTATTTTCAAGTTGTATGACAATATTGGTTGGTGGCACTTTGTAGTATAAACCAATATTTTTGTTTTTATATTATATCTTATACTTTACATGGAGAATGTTACATCTTTATATATGAGGAAAACTAGAGTTTTGGACAGTTTAATCTGAGATTTATTTTGACTCATTATATACTGCCGTGACATGGAAGCTAAGTTCAGTTAAATATAAAAAATTGGCGCTTTAAAGTCAATACTGTATTCCTCTTTTATCAGGATGCTAGAGGGGGATGGAGTTAACTGTTGTCAAAAGAGAATCATCAACTTACAACATTAATATAGTAATACTCCTTTTTATCCGAATCCAACTCATGTTAGAAAGCCACACTTCCAATTAAGAGAAATATAATTTAAGAGTACAACCCGATCTTAACCACCAGTCAAAGTTCTTATCTCCATTTCATGCAAATACCATATAAGTTGAGGTAGATTGGGTTAATTCATTTTTTGTAATTTATTGTTGGAGATTTTATGTTTTAAAAATTACCTTGGACATTTTTCATCACCGTTTTAGATAAAAACAAGTAGCACAACGTTTCAAGATCTAGAATCTGACCCGTCTTCACATGAACAAAAGTAGTGCCAACAATCCAGACAAACTTGGAAATAAATCATAAAAGAGCTAAAATGTAAGAGCTGTCAAAAGTTCACAAGAAATGCAAATCACAAAGTTAAAAACACAAGGGACAAGCAGAATAACTGCACAAAACGAGGACTCGAGCAAGATTCTCTAAGTTTAGCTTTTTTATTTATTTTCAGCTTTGCCGGGATTGTTGACTCTTATTTTGTTTTGCTTTGGGTATTCTTCACATCCGAATACAGGTTCAGATTCCAGATCCCAAAACATCATAAACTTGTTTTTCTCCAATCATTGATGCGATCGTCTTTTGCGGCCGTTACTACGCGTTTTGACTGGTCGCAATTTGAGGGGTGGGTGAAGGTGGTGATCTTCATCCACCTGTTTTAACACACTTCGACCGGGTGATGGCTCAACATTGAAATATATGAGATTTACATAGATAAACATGTTTAACGCAGCAAAAGTATAAAATAACAAGTAATTTAAGTTATAAATTAAGTAGGGGGGCCATTCCATGCCAAATCATCCAGGGGCTGACACCCATGGTGTCAGATTTTAATAAAAATTTGTATATATTAAGTGTGTACAAAAATAAGAAAAAATGCAAAGTTTCACCAAATTCCATTAAGTAGTTTCAGAATTATAGTCGTTTAAAGTTTTAGAAAAATGTAATTTCCAATGGCAGTATGAGCGGGAAATCAGCTTGTATGTTTCCACGTTTTTCTAAATAAAATTTATATTTATGTAGCTAGAGGCTTCAAACTTTATGAATTTGTCATAAATTTAATGGAGAATCAGATTATACTATAAGTGTTGGCATTATAACTTTTCATCATTGTTTAAAAAATCGTACAACACAAAAATTATAGTTTTTTTCAAATTGTGACGTTTATGTAAAAAACAATCTTTGGCTAAAATCTCTCTCCAGATACCCTAATACAACCATATATCACTGAAAAGAGCATAACATTTCCTTTTAAATGGTGAAATAATATTTGTGGGTTTACGTGTTCTAAAAGTTTTATTACAATGTAAAGTTAATAAATAAATTTTTGAATAGCGGAAAAGGTATTTTCATTGACAAAGACAGAGTTTGTGGTAAGGATGTTAGAAAGTCAATAATATCTTATAAAATATAGGACTATGGAGCTAAAATCATATGTAATACAATTTGCATGGCATATTTTGTAATAACATAAGGCTTACTGTTGGATATAACACATTTACAACAAATAATTTTGTACAGTATGATGTAATTTTGAATTTAAATGTATACCCTTGTTAGCCTACGTATTACTGGAGAGCTGCATGTCAGTCTCAAAAGGTGAAATAATATTTGCAAGTTGTAGCATTACAAGAGTTTTAATACAATATAAAAATATGAAATGATTTGATGAAGTTTTGGTCTTAATGGATTTCGCTGAGAATTATAATTTTGTTCTTCAAAATTAAGTACAGTCATACCACTGGAGCCATTTAAGTTGTTCAGTTCAGTAATATATTCTAAAAATGGAGATGGTACCTTAAAACATCATTGTGGTACTAGAAACATCATAGTGTTTCATTTCTGATGACCTAAGACACGATGTACCATTTGTCTTCTCTGTCCAAGAAAAAACGATTGATTTAATTAAGCTGACATTTCCATCAGTTGGCAGAGTGGAATACATTACTGATGGGTGCAGTGCACAGTATAAAAATTTCAATACCATGATGAATTTGTCATGAAAAAATGTTCAACTTAAAGGAAGTCATGGAAAATTTTCATGGAAGTTATGGAAGGTCTTTTCATGCAACAAGTCATGGAAAAACTGTATGTGACGGAATCGGGGGCAAGACAAAAGAACTAATACAGAGAAACCTCCAAAGTTCAAAAGCAAGTGAACGGATTGTAAATGCTTGGCAAATGTTCAAACTTTGTCATAATCTGTTTTCAAAAATAAAATTTTTCTTTTTGAGTGAAGAAGATATTGAAAATATCAGAATAACCCAAAGTAGTCGTTTTGAATCTGGGCAAAGCATAACTGGAACAAGAAGTTTTAATTTTTTTCCAGCCTGCATCGTCAGAAGAAATCATAGCAAAAAGAGTGAGCTCAGGCTCTGTTATCTGTTTAACACTTTCGCTGCTGCAAACATGTTTAAACATGAAATTTGCATAAGTTTCTATGTTAAGAAAAAAAACCGATCGGGGCCCACAGCAGCCAACGTGTTAAGAAAAAACATGTTTAACCCATCAGGACCAATGATTGAACCTAACCTCCGTTCCTTTGTTGCCTGGGTTTATGAAAGCAACTGGTGGATTGGAATGGTTCAGCAAATTAATGAGGAAGAAGGGGATTATAATATCCTCTTTATGCAATCCTCATGGTACAGCTGAAAACTTTTATTGGCCTCAAAAAGAAGAAAACTGTCCCGTACCACCACCTCATCTCCTTTGTAAAGTAAAACCTCCAGTGGTAACGTCACAATGGGATTGAACTTGTAAGATTGATTCTGACTCTCAAAAATAAATTAACACAGCCTGGGACAACTTTAAAATATCACTATAGACGGTCATCAGTTTTAAGTTTCAGTGATTGTGTTTACTTACATTTCAAGTTACTTTCGAACCAAGCCAAGACCTTTAAAAACTATTTAACAATTTTTAACTTTTAACACAATTTGAAGATATACTATCATTTTGTACAACAGAAGAATTTTCCCACGAAAATCTGGATAAGAAGTAAGTAAACCAGTGCGGTAACTAAATGAAATGTAAATATTGTATATTTTGTGTAGGTATCATAAATTCACGAGGTTGTTTAATGTAAGCTAAATCAGTACACCCTCAGTATTGAGGTAAAAAAGGAGCACTTAAGCCATGTCATTTCATATTTTTATATTGTATTAAAACTCTTGTAATGCTACAACTTGCAAATATTATTTCACCTTTTGAGACTGACATGCAGCTCTCCAGTAATACGTAGGCTAACAAGGGTATACATTTAAATTCAAAATTACATCATACTGTACAAAATTATTTGTTGTAAATGTGTTATATCCAACAGTAAGCCTTATGTTATTACAAAATATGCCATGCAAATTGTATTACATATGATTTTAGCTCCATAGTCCTATATTTTATAAGATATTATTGACTTTCTAACATCCTTACCACAAACTCTGTCTTTGTCAATGAAAATACCTTTTCCGCTATTCAAAAATTTATTTATTAACTTTACATTGTAATAAAACTTTTAGAACACGTAAACCCACAAATATTATTTCACCATTTAAAAGGAAATGTTATGCTCTTTTCAGTGATATATGGTTGTATTAGGGTATCTGGAGAGAGATTTTAGCCAAAGATTGTTTTTTACATAAACGTCACAATTTGAAAAAAACTATAATTTTTGTGTTATACGATTTTTTAAACAATGATGAAAAGTTATAATGCCAACACTTATAGTATAATCTGATTCTCCATTAAATTTATGACAAATTCATAAAGTTTGAAGCCTCTAGCTACATAAATATAAATTTTATTTAGAAAAACGTGGAAACATACAAGCTGATTTCCCGCTCATACTGCCATTGGAAATTACATTTTTCTAAAACTTTAAACGACTATAATTCTGAAACTACTTAATGGAATTTGGTGAAACTTTGCATTTTTTCTTATTTTTGTACACACTTAATGTATACAAAATTTCATAAAAATCTGAGAACTTGGGTGTCAAATTGTAATTTGGCTGGATGATTTGACATGGAATGGCCCAGGGGCAATTTTTATATAAGTCATTATTTCTGAAGATGGAAAAAAAAACTCCTTAACCAATCCTATCTTGAGGAAGAAGTGGATGGTTTTGAAATAGACTCTCGTTAAGTGTGTCATTGTCGTATATTAAGGTTTTATATCAAAAACAACCTCAACATAACTCAACCTCATAACCTCAACTTTCCCTTTTATTCTGGGGTTTCCTAACCCGCAACAATGATGAATGAAACTTTGCTTTTTATTTAGAGACCGAAAATCTGCAATGTAAACCTGTTATCGACGCCCATGTAAAACCTACGATTAATAAATAAAGGTAGGTACAGAATATAAAAAGTGCAAAATATAAGTCAGTTTGAGCAATAAAAAGATAATGTACAAATTAAATTATAGATGAGTAGGGGTGGGCGAGTACTCGAGTTTTCGAGTACCTGTTGAGCATTTTCTAATACTCGAAGGCCGAGCGAGTATTAGAGACTACTCGAAAATTCAAGTCGAGTAGTTTGATCCTCCCGCCGTTTACCCCAAATACTTGACAATAGCATAACTACTCCCGCCGTTTACCCACGTTTACTGTTAAGTGGGTAAACCAATGTTGACAAAATAAGCGACTGAAATAGAGAAAAATAAGCCTAAAATATATTTTTAGCTCATATGAAAGGAGACAATGACGTGAGTTATTTACCTGTAAGTTAAGATAAGTAAGAGAGGCATAGGGAGTGTTTGGGTCGGGGTCAAAAAATCACTTTCTTGTTAAAATGTTCTGGTTTTGATAAACTAACCCAAAATCTTCGTATGGAAATATATTTGTAATACTTTTATTTTGTTTGTTACGGTTGTTGTGGATATATATATATATATCATTCATACATATATCATTTAAATGATATTCATTCATAGTAAAATAAAGGTTAAAATAAAATAAATAATAACATTAACCCTAGGAGTGGCGATCCGCCGGTTTCCGGTGGATTTTTGTGTCGCCTATTGTGGCGACCGCCGGTTTCCGGCGGATTTTGACCGAAAATTTTGCAACGTAAATAAACCTCTATTAATCAACTCAAAAGTGAATAATATATATATCATTCGAAAGATAATATTCTGAACTTTCATTTTATTACATAAACAAACCCTGTAGCAGGTATATAACAATGTCACCGCGATTAGAAATCAAATGAATTTTAGGCGCGACACGATACTTGCAGCTGACACTTGGGAAATGTCAAAACATGACTTTTTTGAAATTACCCACCTCGGGTAATTTTCGTCGCACGATGTTGCGGGAAGTACCAATGCACAGCCAAGGAGTTATATTTCATTTTGGTATGGAGTTTTAGATCGATATATTGATTTGACAGATCATATGATTTTATAAACACAGATGATTTTTGTTCTTCTGTAAAATGGCGATCCGCCGGAAACCGGCGGATTGCAAAATCGAATATATATCCAGTGTAATGTTATATTTGCATGACATATAATATCTTATTTGAAAGAAGAAAGAATGACGAATAATTTGGTGTTGCGCGATGGCAGCACTGACTCCACCGTCACCTGCTATGAGTTAATAATTATTACAAGGCTATTTCTAATAAAAATATTTTCCGAAGTGACTGCGTACACGTCCAATATAAGGGCAAATTCACTTCGCTACCGCTTAGGTTATGTTGGGTTAGGTTACGTTACGTTATGTTTCGTTAGGTTAGGATATGTTAGATTACGTTAGATTAGGTTAGGCGGTTTTCTGGCTCTCAATTTGTTTTAAAAATCACAGGAAAAGTAACGTACGGTGCATAATTTGGAACGGACGTGAACAGTAGCGGCTCACGTCGGACGTGTACGTAGCCACTGCCAATATTTTCCATTCGAGAAATCGTGTTTGATATTTTCGTGTTTTATAACTATTATCAGTGAGTTATTACTAAATAATTTATTATTACGGAGTTTTTAGTGTAAGTGAAGTGTTTGTATGTATATAACAGTAATCTTTATGCATTATATTATGCATAAATATTACTGAAGTGTGACAAATAGTGTTTATAAAGTGTTGTGTTTACTCCTACATAGGCCTAGTGAAATTTGCCAAATCCGCGACTGTTTAGTGCTACATAACACATATAAAAACAATAATTTACCCTAAGTGTTATACATTTTTATGTAGGTAATTGAATGTACTACAGCATGGTTATATTGGTTTGGGGGTAAAATATTTGGTCAAAAAGTTATATACTAAAAACTGTGAAATTTTTTTTCCAAATACGCAAAAATTCCAAAACGTTATTTTATTTACATGTATTTATAAGTGACAATAATTTTTTACCATAAACCTATGACTTTTTTGGATTCCTTACTTCATTAGCTCTACAAATATATATATATCATTATTAGTATACATATATATTACATTACTTATTTACATCACAAACTAACACTGTACAGTTTACACATTTTTCGGGTTTCCGTTTATTATTACATTATGCCCCAAAAAACTTATAAAAAAATTCTTTCCCCAACATGTTATATATTTATATGTAGGGAATTAGATTGTCTACAAAATGTATATAATGAATTTTCCATAAAAAATCTGTGGAAAAAATTTTACCCTGGCTGCGTTTGAAATTTAAAAAAAAAAAATCAAAATTTTCTTATTCTTTTCACTTACCGGAAAAAAAAATGTCTAGATCTTTATTATTTTACTATTTCTAGAATCTCCTGTTCTTTCTGAACAAAATGAATATAAAGTTAACTTGTTTACTCTAACGGTTGAATTTATATGGATTTTTAAAAAAAGGTCTGCAAAATTGCCAAATTTAGCTAGCCACACTACGCGTTAACATGGCGCCACTCCTAGGGTTAATATGTAAAAACCATTATTTTCAATAAAAAAAATTAAAATGAGTTTTTTTACTTTTTAAAGAAATACTCGACTCTACTCGAAACTCGAGTAGTTTGGTTTAATACTCGACTCGATTTAAAAAAACGCTACTCGCCCACCCCTACAGATGAGAAACTTAGTATTAAAAATGCAATGCCAATCTTTACATATTAATCACAAATGCCATTTTGGCTCCCAATAGTTCAGCTAGGCAAGGGCAAGGGAAAACTGCACTAGTACAAGATAAATTAACCTTACTCAACATATTATTGCCTGACCCAGCCCCCAGATATCTTCGGTGTCTCTAAATTCCTAATACAAACAATTGCAATACAGTAGAACCCCGCTAATCCGCCACCAAAGGGACAGAGAGCATGATCGGAACCCAAAAAAAGTTCAAATTATTATAGGAACACATTCATTTACGTTAAATGTATAAACTGAAAATATTGAAATGTTTGTACAGTTTTATAGCACACGGTATCAATTGCGTTTTAATTTGAAACTCACTGTAGTCACCAACCTACAGATTTACATCGTCAATGAAAGTCATTCCCAAATTCGGATTATCGGGATTCTACTGTAACTATTCTTTGTGAATAATAATTATTAGCAGTTGCAATATTACTCTATTCATCATTGCACTGAACCATATTTTTTGGCAAGATATTGTGAGATTAATGGGACAAGCGACCAACACAGGCGTTTGGCAAATTATTTTATACAACATTTTGATTACAATAAATAACCATAGTGTGCAAATATATGTAAAATAAACTAGGTAATAGATTCTATTAAGTCAGCAGAGGGTTGGCACACTGCTTGTCAACAGATACCAAAATTAACATAATTATATTAACTGAGCTGATTTTACCAAAACAATAGCATAGCAGGAAAGTAATGCCCCAAAATGAGTTTTCAATACAGATGTTTTTTATAATCAACTAGCTGGCCCGACAGATGTCCTGTCCTAATGTCATTGAATTCTTTATGTCAAATACTCGTTCATTTTCAATATGAGCTCGTTCGCTTCGCTCACTCCCCTATCAAAAAAAGTTTATGTCCTATTCTCAGACCTACCGAATATACACACAAAATTTCATAAGAATCGGTCAAGCCGTTTTGGAGGAGTTTTGTTACAAACACTGTGACACGAGAATTGTATACATTAGATGAAGATAACGTACACATACATTCTTTAGAATTTTTTTAGTTGAAGACTTATAAATAATAATTCAAACTAAATGAATATAATCTTAAAACTCACTATACAACAAATTTAACCATTTTCTTTATGTTTCTTCACATTGAAATTTGGTTTTCTTTTGTGACATTGTTTGACTTGAGTGTTAAAATTATTGTTGTAATTTATTTTTATAATTTTGAAATTTTATGTTGTTAAGTCATTTTGTTATGAATTTCAATTTTACGAATGTCAGTGTTTTATTATACAAATTTAGATTACATTAATTTTAGGGGTGTGCGAGTAGTAATTTTTTTAATCGAGTCGAGTCGAGTAGTGCCAATTATTTTCGAGTTTTGAGTATTTTCGAGCGAGTATTTGCCATCTGTTGGTAGTTTAAAATAGTGTAATTGGATTTGGATACCACCCTATATTTGATAATCTAAACATGGTTTCTAACTAATACATGAGTAGCAATACAAAGTTTTGGCCAATACAATCAAACTGGCTTACGTATTGACAAACAAAACACGGTTTGACATTCGTTTCTGGCCGATGAAACAGGGCCTGGTTGTCATTTGACCAAAATCACCTGGTCCAGACATCGCCTGTAATCAATATTAAATGACGAAATCGTTAGTCACGGCCGAAATTACGCGGTCCGATCGTCATTTTCGGCCGATTTTACGTGATGCGATCGCCTTTTGCGGCCGTTAATACGCGTTTTGGCCGGTCGCAATCGTTCGCGGTCGTCATTTTCGGCCGATTTTACGTGATACAATAGCCTTTTGCGACCGTTACTACGCGTTTTGGCCGGTCGCAATCGTTCGTGGTCGTCATTTTCGGCCGATTTTACGTGATGAGATCGCCTTTTGCGGCCGTTACTACGCGTTTTGGCCGGTCGCAATCGTTAGCGATCGTCCGGAAATCAGCGGGAAATACTCGCTCGAACTTTCGAGTAGTTAAAACTTCGAGTCGAGTTTGGGTATTAAAATACTCGGCCGAAAACTCAAAGTTTCAAGTACTCGCACACCCCTAATTAATTTGTAGTGAAGTACAGATTATTTATCGTAGTAATGATGGCCAATATTGTTCATAGTTCTGGATAAGTAGTAATATTTAATAAATTGTATAGTGTACATTACTGTTCCATATACTGTTCAAATTTCTAAACTTACTAAGTGTTTTTGCTTCATTTTGTCAAATTCAACTTTAGCAATATACACAGTATCTTTTTTTAAAATAGCATTTTTTTTATTTTATGTTGCTCGATATGCGATTATTCCATATACAATTAGATTAAAATCAACTTTTTTCAACTTCTTGCAAACATTTTATATTTATTTAGAAAAAAATATCTTCTTAGTAATCATTTATTAATATAGTAAATATCTTAAGGTTAAGAGCGAAGTAGTATCTGCTACGTACAGCAAGGAATGAGCATAATCAATTTGTCATTCACAATCTTTAATGACACAATGATCAAGGGACTATCCTGCAGCAAAACTGGTGAAAACGCATCAGAATTAAGCGTCTTCACCCGTCGTTTGGACAGCAATCGCATTACAATATGACCAGAATAACATGTAACGATAAAAACAGAAGCTACAACAGTTATATGATATTTTATTAGTAATTTATTAATTATAAATCAATAAACTTTAAAACTTACCAACTTATGATTTCTAAGGGTATACAAGAAACATAACCTGAAAGTTGCTAACTTGCTAATGGAGTTTTGATTGCCAAGTTTAGATTAAGAACCTCAAGTCAAAAGCGACAGTTACAATGGATGAAATTGAGAAATAATAGCTGTCAAGAGATAATAAATTCAATCCAAGGCTCCCTAACTATGTTCCTGATAGCAAAAAATTGATTCCTCCCAAAGTTTTGATATGTTTGCAGGTAGAAACTGAACACCATCCAAAAATGGTTTACTATTTTATATGCAAGGTCTAATATTAGGTATTGATACATATCATTTTGCGATACGCGACCTTGTCGCGCACCTCTAATGTTTTTAAAATTGAAGCCGTTGGTGCTTAATGGTGTTCTCTTACAAAAGATGTCAGATAATATTAGGGGTGTGCGAGTAGTGATTTTTTTAATCGAGTCGAGTAATGCCAATTATTTTCGAGTTTCGAGTATTTTTGAGCGAGTATTTGCCATCAATTGGTAGTTTAAAATAGTGTTTGACTCTGTTAAATGACTGTTAGATAATGTATATATTTTTTTGTATTAGATTTAGGTATTAGAGAAATGACACTATTCACTGTACCAATGTACAAACAAAATCATGAATAAAGAATTATTGTCTATTGTCTATTGTTATGGGATTTGGATATCACCCTAGATTTGATTATCTAAACATGGTTCTAACTAATACATGAGTAGCAATACAAAGTTTGGCCAGTACAATCAAACTCGATTACGTATTGACAAACAAAACACAGTTTGACATTTGTTAGTTACGGCCGAAATTATGCGGTCCGATCGTCATTTTTCGGCCGATTTTAAAGTGATGCGATCGCCTTTTGCGGCCGTTACTCAACAGCCAGTCCGTTGCGTTTTGGCCAGTCGCAATCGTTCGCGGTTGTCAATTTTGGCCGATTTTACGTGATGTGATCTCCTTTTGCGGCCGTTAACACGCGTTTTGGCCAGTCGCAATCTTTAGCATCGTCCGGAAGTCGGCGGAAAATACTCGCTCGAACTTTCGAGCAGTTTTAAAAACTTCGAGTCGAGTTCAAGTATTAAAATGCTCGGCCGAAAACTCGAAGTTTCGAGTACTCGCACACCCCTAGATAATATCCACCTGAGGTTGTGTGAACATAATTGTCTTGTCAAACAAAGAGACAACAGTTTTACCACACATTTATTTTAATTTTTACATTTAATTAGATTAAAATAGAACTAATATTGCTTCTAATTGATTTGTCGTGTCAAAAAATAATAAATTATTTCCCTCTCATCTTAAGAAAGTATTTATTAAAAATGCAATAAAGAAGTTACAAATAAATATAAGTAATAAATGAGCAAAGTATTAGTAATTGCTAGTCGGCCCATTTGGTTATAAATAACAGTACTGTGAGGGTTATCACTCTAAACTGCTTTAGTCTGTAACAGTTGGGAAACTGTAAACTTTTATAGAAGTCTTAAAAATGTAAAAATTACTTGTAAAGAAAGAAAAGCAGAAAATTAATAAATAACTTAAACTAAGTATACAGAGTTTTTATAAAATAAATACATTATCTAAATAAAAAAAGCTAATAGACTACTCCATAAACGTAGTTTTGATAGTTACTTCAATGACAGAAATTGGCTATACTGAATTAAAAACCTAAGTACAAATACCAGTAAATCATATTAACACCCACATTAAATAAATAACTTATAAAACAATTTGCGTATATTCACAGTAATCCAAAGTATAAATGAACTTACACAAACAATCAACTTACACGACTCAAAATACGTAACTTGCACATGTTGAAAAAGTGTAACATGTACTGAAATACTGTTCAGAATATGGAAGACAATCCAAAACAAGTTTTGATTTTCAGAATTTATTAACAACCTTGCCATTAATTGCAGTGATTTGAGCTACAAGTTGTGAAGGTGATTTTTAGATGTCAAAAAAGTGTAATTGGCGGATGAAAAGTTACTGCTGAGGTTTGTAGTAGTGAGCGGTTGTTGAGATTATGAAAAAAGGCTTATATATAATTAATTACAGAAAATATATTTTTTTATACTTTAATGTTAGGTTAAAAAATACTAGATGTTTAAATGAGAAATATGTAAGAGTTAACTATGTTTTTTGATGGTTCTTTTTAATGGCATCAATAAATTAAAATTGCATCAGTTTTTTTTTTCAAATTAAAGCAAAAAGTAATAAACTAAATGAGGAATTATAAAACATTACGACTAAATGTTGTTAGTGTTCTTGAGAACATTTTAATGCTTAGATAAATTTGTAAGAATTAGGAAATAACTCTAAAATCAAATAAATCAGTTTTTTTGTATGATTAATCTCGACCTACTGTAATTCAAGATCGTTTCAAAGATATGCTGCCAATGAAAGTTAGGCACTCAATATAAATTAACTAAACTAAAAGTACAGTTGAACTCCAATTAATCAGGTACTTTTATACCAAGTAGAAACGAATAAAATTGATAAATGAAAACTAACCACTATTGGAAATCAAGACCTCAGGAATTTAGGTGCACAAATCTATGGAAACAATGGGATTAGCGTACAGGTAATAGATTAGGTCCGTAAACTGCAAATACTTCCTCCATACTTCCTAGGACAGAATTCAGCCTTGAGTCAATTCCACCTTCTGTTGAGAAATGATTTACAATGACAAAAGATACATTTGGTCATAGCCTAAGATTGAATTGTTGATTTTGAAGCTCATCGATTGTATATATGGCTTCCTCAATTTTTTCTTCGCAGAACCATGGTTCATAACCAAATAAAACCATTAAAACTTAAAGTTTGAGGCCTATTTTCTTAGTAGGGTACTTCTTCAAATTCATTATCCGCGTTTTAAATGCATGTGACGATTTTACCCCCACAAAAGTTTAAGTGATAACTGACTTAAATTTTGTTATCTAAGAAACTGTTAATTGGGTTCATACTGTACCACATTTAATTTACTCGTAAAACACACAAAATAATCATTTCTAGTCTTAACTATTGCATTCACTATTTACATATATTTAAGCTTTATAATTCACTGGTTACTCTGAACTTAAAACTACCAAGGCTTGGTTGAGAACAGCTTTTTGGTTAACAATTTCATATGTCTACGAGCACTCCGTTTATAAAAATACAACTACATATACTTGGAAGCCTAACATTTAATGAATACAAAAGTAAACATTGGCTAATACTAAAACAAAGTTAAAGCTTACATTTGGTATTTTATTATTTACAAAATAATCACATTTCAATAGCGAACATGTATTCACCATATGCAAAAAAGACTAATTAATTATTTCCACGAATAAATTTATAATTATACTAAAACCTGCATATATAACGACCAACCAGTAAACATTCTCTTTAATACTTGTTGGAAAGGACACCTCGCTATCCAAAATTATTTTTAAATAATTCTCTTAATACACTGTTGGAGCAAAAATTAAAGGACACCCAAAAACAATATAGAATATATATGTATAAATCATGTAAGAGTTTATGAGAGATATGTATAAATATTCAAATAAAACATTAACACAATGTTTACTATAAGAAATCACTATAACAAATACATTTCCTTTATAGAAACAAGCAAATTCTCCAAGATAAGAATAATTCAAGAGTTTTCTCTTGTTTTTGCCATGTAAACAAAATAAAATAATAACACTAAATGTTGAGTAAAAGTTGTTGTATCATGCTTTTGAAAAATTCAAATCCATAATGCTCTAGGAGTAAAAAAGTAATTTCTAGTTATTTTTGCATAGTTGATTGGTATGTCTTGTTACCCTAAGAGTGTTCTTACAATGCAGTTTACTTTATGAAAAAAAAATTATTTTCAAAATTAAAGACATTTCTCTCTAATGCTTTACTATCCTTTGACTACTACAGATTACACTGTCAGAAATGTAAGTGTCTACTGCATATTTTAGGATGTTTTTAAGCTCTTATTAGCATTATGGTCTACTACGAAATCGTTACATTCAAACGTTCTAAGTGCCAGTTTGCTACAAATGTCAATAAATAAAAAAAACTAATTTAAAGAAAATTAAAATTATAATTAGTCAAACTGATATCATAAAAAAAACACAACATGAAAATTCCAAAAGAGATCTAAAAATATTGTAAATACAATTTCATTAAACTTAATTACCAACTTTACTGCACAAACCTTACAATGTCTTTCTTTGGCAGCTGAAATAAAGTAGACTACCACGATAGATATGATACAAAACTAATTTATTACACAACAATAAATAACAGCGAATTTTCTGTTAGACAACTGACGTTAGGCGATGAAAATTCGGAGGGATCATTCCTCGAGTCTCCGCTCGAACCACGGATGGTCGAGAACGTCCTCGGCCGAGAACCGCAGCTCCGGGTTACTCTGGAGCGTGTGGGAGATGAGGTCGCGGGCCAGCTCGCTGACGGCGTCCCAGTATGGCGACGGGAACGTATACTGGCCGCTGAGAATGTCGTCAAACAGCTCCTCCTGGTCGTTAGTCGCGCTCACGAACGGCGGGAACCCGCACAGCAGAATGTACAGGATCACGCCCGCCGCCCACACGTCAATCTGGAACACCATGTGGTGAATGATAAGGTTTATAAGGACAGAGGCAAGGTTGTTCTTTCCATAAAAAACAAAAATATATAAAATCTAGCTGTGTACCCGTGCTTCGCAACGGACGATTTGTGGTACTTACATAGCACTTTAGTTTTTCATTATCAATATATTTATTTCAGGAAACGAAATTCCCAAGAAACCGGTGTGCTGGTAACGATGCTCGTTTCCCATAGAAAGTTTTTTTTTCAGGCACCCTTGCCTCATTAACTTAACAAATTTTAGCCGATATTTACAGATTATTCACACTCTATTTACATGCAATCAAAACTATCTTTCAGTACTGTACAGAGCTTATGCTCGACAGAAAAAGCTCTTAGGTGCTAAGAACCTCTCTGTACACTACATTCTTTGTTCTTCTTTCTGGTTGCAAAATAACCAAGCTGCCAGGAGAGCTCACCCTTGAACACGCCACATACAGTTGGCCATGAGCGAAACAATCACTTCTCAGATCCACACCAGCTACTTTCAAACTCTGCCCCTGAGCCTTGTTGATTGTCATAGCATAACAGACTCTCACAGGGAATTGCAGACGTTTAAACTGAAAAGGGTAGTCTGATGGAATAAGAGGAATTCGGGGTATGAATACAGCCTTGGCGCCATCACCAGGTATAATATTAACCCTATGAGGGTTTAAAGCGCTACAAACAAATGCACAGACAAACGGTAGATGAGGGAAAAGAGCCAATAATGTCCCCTTGTCAATCCTTGGGCAAACATGTATGATTGTTGTAATTTACTCGCTGGTGAGAACTAAATATAAATATTACAAATTTTACTTTTCAAAACGAATTAAAAGTATATTTTAGTTATGAATCAAATTATGACCAAACCCAGAGATTTTTTTTCAGCAAATAATATCAAAATTAGCAATTAATTTAATTTTAATAGCTAAAAGTCTGCACACTGCAAGCTGTGGACAGCGATTAAACTTATATGGACTACATTATCGACACTGTTTTCAATTCCGGCCGCTGCCGCACGCTCACGTTGGCACGTTTTGCTAAATAACTCGGAAACCATAAGAGATAGACAAAAAATTTATAGGACATAAAATGTTTAAAAATTACTTCCACACTAAAGTTTTTCAATCAGATTGAAGGTAGGTTCACTTGTTTAGGCGCTAGAGGCGTTAGTGTACAGGAAGTACAGTCCTATTTTCCTAAAACTTCAACCCCCCAAAACCACCCTAAAATTTTGAATTTTGTGGTGCCTACACCCTAAAAGGAACGTCCATGCAAAATTTCAAGGTTCTAGGTCAAGTAGTTTAGGCTGTGCGATGATACGTGAGTGAGTGAGTGAGTCAGTGGATTTGACAAATATATAGTAGATTAAAACACTGAGAAACAGGAAAAAATAATTAGGCCTACATAAAACTTGTTATCAATTTATTTCATTTTTAAACAAATTAAGACCTGTAGATTTATGCCATTTATTAACATTTCGACCAGAAACAAATAAGATGGCTCCTAACAATTTCTGCTGTGGGAAACCCTCCTAAAGGCGGTTGAGTCATTTCTGTGGGGCTGGCCAGACAATCCGACGGCCGAACCGATCAAGAACGGAGGGAGTCTGCTATATAATACAAATATTTTAATGAAAAAAAAAAACTGTTAGGCCTAAACTGTCTACCTGTTTTAAAGCAAAAACATTAAACGACCTGTAATAGTTACTGTAATCTGGCACATTCGGGACTTTGGCAGTACCGGATTACCGAAAATGCCGGATCACTGACCGCCGTGTAAGCCGTTATTGCGAGAATAGCGGAAATAACGCTAAAATTAGAGAGTCAAAAGGATATCATTGGTCCATTATTTCATGTTTTATTGAGATTTCTCTGATTTTGGTAGTGATGAAAAATGTTAAAAACAAACATTTCAACGAGAAAATAGATTTACAGTATTATATCTTAATACATACAGTATAGTTACTCCTGCCAATCATGCCCGAACTCTGCTGAAAGGCTTATACAGTGCAGAAAACAATTTTTTAGAATCCTTAGCCCGATGCTGGATTATTGAAAGGGCCGGACCATCGGATGCCGGATCAGCGAGCTTTTACTGTATCTAAAATCCTGTCATTCTTTTCAACTACCCTGTAAGGGAGATCAGTCTATTAGCAATAACCAACATCAAAGACTGATTTCTACCTTGAGTCCATATCCGACCTCCGTGAGTATCTCAGGGGCCACGTACGTCGGCGTGCCACACACCGTGAACAGCGGCTCAACCACCTTCTGAGCCAATCCAAAGTCTCCGACCTTCAGCAGCCGAACTCTCTCTCCTTCAAATTCCACCTGCGAACAATGTCACCAGCTCAGTACACTCTGGCATAACTCTGACAAAAAAGCACCTTTTCATTGGCACACATTTGAAATTCACAACCACTGCACTTTTAGAGCCATAAAGTAGTGCATGATGCCTAACTCCATGTCATAGCTCCGAACTTTGTTACTCTGACTAGCGAGTCACAGTTATGTTTGTCGAAGTTTTTTCTGTTGGAGCTATGGATTCGGGTTTAAGACATTACTCTGACAAACATCAAATTATTAACTCTGACAGACAAAACTCCGAAATGCACTACTCCATCAGAGTAGTAAATTATAAGTTTTACAATTTACCTCTGTCATGATGACAGGGATATATTTCTACCATAGACACTATTACTCAAAGATGATGATATTCATCACCATAATAGTCAGAAATAACATGGTCATAGCCAAATAAGTGACCCTCTCCTTCCCACTCAATGTGCTCTAGCAACTCAAGGTTGTTGCGTTACAAACTCTGAAGTTTGTCAGGTCAATCCTGAGCAAAATCCTAAGAACATTTTCGTGAAGGTTCGAAACTGGATCCAGCTGCCATTGGTCATTGGGCTATTAATTAATGACCATGGCTAAAGAATGAGTCGGTCTTAGTCAGTAACAAGGATATACAAGGCATCTCATCTACTCTACACTAATCCTTCATTCATATTCGCCTTTAAATACGCCCCGGCAGCATCGAAGTCTTACACAGTGATTAAGTGATCATACCAGCAGGTTCTCCGGCTTGATGTCGCGGTGTACGATGCTCTGCTCGTGCAGGTAGGCCAGAGCCGAAGCCAGGTGTTGCGTCATCAGCTGCGCGTCACTCTCCGGGAACTTGACGGCCTTGGTGATGGCATCGAACAAATCCCCTCCCTGCAACATCGACCTTCCGTTAGTTACTAACCAAATGATAGTTAGAATTACTGCATCAAAATCAAACACACAATGAATAGTATATGATCAAACTAAAAATATAAATTTTCCTCCTTTTAACAGTCACTTTTTATGAATACATTGTAGTCAAGTTTGTTAGCGGGTATTGCTTGTTATTGTGAGTACAAATACTGGTACTCACACATTCAGTACGTACCAAAATTAATCTGCATCAGTTATATAATCAGTAAATGAGGAGTTCTATGTATAGGGAGTACAATTTTGTTGTTGTAAACCACTTTTTAAAACTAGGGCCCATTATGAGATAAACTAATACAGCCTAATGCCGCAGTGCAATGTAAATAAATAGTAGGCCTACAATAATGTATAACACACAAATATTAATTGGACAATACCACAATACCAAAGAAATCAAACGTATAAAATAATTGATAATTGGAATTAGTTCACCTGTATAATATACTTTTGTCTATTTTTATTACCAAATACATAAATAACTAACCTTAACCAGTTCCATGACCAAGTAGAGCTCAGAAGGCGTGTCATGTTCGGCAACCAGTCTGATGATATTGGCGTGCTGAACGCTCCGTAGGATGGCCACCTCGTTGTCTATCATATGCTCCTTGCCCGCACACTTGGACTTGTCTATGATCTTCAGCGCTAAGTCCATTCCTTTCACCCTACAAAAACAAAATCACTCGATTTGAAAAACAAACTTTAAACAATTTTTATTTTTGCTTCACCTAAAACCACAGCAAACAATAAAAAAAATGTATTAACGCGTTGACTGCGGCGCGCCGGATTTCCTGCGGTTGCTTAGCAAGGAAACAAATTCAATTATCATGATTAACACAGTGAAAGTGTTAAGAAAAACATCAACACTGACGATTTGAATGCATGATTAACCATTTTGAGCGCTTTGAGGCCGATATATTAGGTTTTAAATCTGTCACACAAAATGTTGTTGTTAATTGCTCTATGAGCAATTTTACCAGTACAAGCTGTGTCTTTGGTATGTGTCTGACATGTGTTTAACCTGGTAGTCTATTAATCAACCATATACTTTATTCATCCAAACGTACATAACACACAAGAACAGCGCCAGTAGAGTTAATCTACATGGAGTTAGCCATGAGCAGGTAACTCCCCCCTGCTTATAGGCTGTAATGCCACCAGGTCTGATATAGATGATAGCCTAGTCTGATCAGAGGCTGAGCGATCTATGGTTATCCTCCAAGCTAAGGGGTAGTACTTGGAGCAAGCATTTGAATCTCGACTCAGTTGGTGGTTTTTTCGTCCTCATCTGACCATGGCAGAGTTGAAGGGAGGGCAGACCTTATGCAAACATGGAAGGGTCAGGTCCAAGCTGACGGGATGTGTGAACTCTTTGTGAGTTGCACATTTGATCTAGTGATTGCAACAGTCCATAATTTATGTTGATAAACATATAATCATACTAATAAAGTAGGCCTATAGCAATAATTATGCAACAAGGTACAAGTCCCAGATAGGCTATATAACATTAGTGCCCTCTTAGAAACTCAATTATGCCTATGTATAACTCACATATATATAGCCCACCGTAATTTCATAAGCCTATCCATGTAATATTTATGTATAAATCACCCCATATAGAATACCACCATAACCTTATTCAATATATATTAATGTAAACTACTTCAAACTCAAATTTTAATTAAATCTGATCTCAAATATATTTTACGAAGGCAGAATAACCAAGAACATCTGTGATAGTTTTGTTGTATGAGTGAAGACTAAAATTCTCTCTCTTCTCAAAATGACTGGCCTAGGTGTTAGATGCTATAAATGCTGAGTACTATCTCAAATCAAGTAAATTCCCATATAAATCAATAAATTGAACACCAAAAGTTCAATAGTCATAGTCATAGTCTTTATTTTTACATTATGCATAATCTGTACGATAAATAGCGTCAAGATATGCATCATCAAAAGAATACATTTTATCAAACTAAACAAGAATACATTTATGATTACTCAACTAAGATTAGAGAGGGGTGGAAAGCTCATCAAAAGAATATAATGTCATGTTTATAATATATTTTTTCAACTTTAAGCCATTTTCCTTTGATATACTTTTTGGAATATGCTTTGGATAAATATTTCCTGTATATGTCGTTTTTTTTTCAAAAAATTTCAATTTGTGTCTCTGGGAAAACCGATTGTTTCCTCTGGTGTTGTAGGAATGAGTCCTTATTGAATTAATATTTATACAGAGTTTTTAATTTCTTCAGCAAGAATAGTTTCAAAAATATACTGACCGTAGACTATAAGACTTTTTAAAGTTTTAAAATGGTCCTTTGCTGAATCATCATATCTCAGTTTTAGTCTAATTCAAATAGCCTAATTCAAATAGCTTTTTTTGTTGTTTTAGAATACTCTCTAAATTTTTGTTGTGGACCCGTAGAGTGCATTGCAAAAAGAGATTTGTGAATGAACATGCGCAAAATATAAATTTTTCAAGGTTTTTACACCACAATAATAACTCATTCGTGACAAGGCATAAACTCCGGAGTTAATTTTACCTATGATATTATGTATTTGTTCATCCCAATTTAGATATTGGTCAATCGTTAAGCCCAAAAAGTTTATGCTATCCTTCTTTTCAATTAAGTTTGACTCATAGCTTATCTTTTTTCTTCCTTTTTTAGATTTTATGGAGCTTTAAAATTTACAAAATTAGTTTTCTCTGAATTTATAAGTAGATTGTGGTTTTTAAGACAATTCCAATGTTTCCCAACTCACTAAATTAACCCTTTCCGTTTCCTGCGAGGTTGCTGATGATACTATCAGATTAGCATCATCCAGAGATTGCTCTTCAAATTTTGTTTTAAGGCTTTATCAATCTCCCCAAGGTAACATATGAAAAGAAGAGGCCCTAAGATAGACTCTTGGGGCGCACCAAATGTTAAACTACTTAATTACTAATAAACTACTCAATAGTTTTATTCTAGGGGAAGAGCTGAAACCATTAATACTATCCCTTTTATAAATAGGCCAAGAAGAAATGGTTTCAGCGAAGAATTAAGTTGCTGCTTGGTAAACCAACTCCAACCCTCCATTGATCCTAAAGACTAACAAAATTCAGAATTCGGGTGGATTGAGTAGCTCTAATTACTGATTATTTTTGAGGTATTTGCTTAGAGACAATCTTATAGTTATAATTTTGAAGAAAGAACCCATTTATTAATTATTAGACTATCAGTGAAACACAAATTTCCAAAACGTTTAAAGCCATGGCTACATGTGTGTTTGGGAACGCTTATCCCAACTAAAATTTCCAAGCACCCTAATATATTATCAAAATTTAATAAAACTAATAAGATCAGAATACAAAATTTAATGATAAACAACCAGTTTAATATTAGTAAAGGTCTAGGGAGAGAGAGTCACCACCGCAAACCCTTTTAAGACCCTGTGAAAGAGACATTGTTTGATTGCTGATATTGAGCCGAGGACATTTCTTTCACTTGTAAATAGTAGTAGCCTAGAATTTCAAGTTAATATATTATCCCCACCTGTTTTTAATCCAATATTGTTAGCCTCTGAAATGTCAATACGCGGTAAATGTAATTTTGTGAATAAATAGGTATATTTGGTCAATTGTACCAGAGTCGTATTTATTAGTAACAGAAGCCGCCATCTTTCTTTATGTTGACCCAAGAGCTAGGAGGTGTCTGTCGCCAAAGAGTAACAAATCAAACAGTTTAGAAATACATAGAGGGTAAAAGCTTAGATAAAAACACATTAGAAGTGAAATAATACATTCAGATAGAAATAGTTATTTATGTATTTAGTTATGTATAAAGGTAAACAATAGTAAATAAAACATAAAACAAACAAAAAAGGGAGGTTTTTCATGATTTTCTACTTCTTACCTACCCTTACTGTGAGTGTGTGTGTTTGTGTGTGAGAGAGAGAGAGAGAGAATTCTTTATTTCGAGATCATTAAGACCTGAAATAGCGTCAACAAAATCATAACAAAAAACCAGATGAAAATGATAAGTTACAAAGAGATATATAGGTTGTAGTAAATAAGATAGGTTGTAGATGTCCTATTCAATATTGCTTGTCCTCCCAATCTAAGAACTCATCTGTACAGTAAAAGGGTCTTGAAACAAGCTACATAAATAATTTATTTTTTTAAGGATTTCTCAACCCAACTTTTCACAGGATGAGGAAGAACATTAAACAATTTTGACCCAGCATAAGTTGGTTTACCCTCATAGTATTTTCGCTTATGAGCAGGCAAGTTGAAATCTGTTGCATTTCTTGTATAATATTTGTGAACATTCTGATTTTGAGAAGGTTCACTAAAAGAGGCTAGGAGAATAACTTCATAAATGTAAATATTTACAACTGTCAGTACTTACAAAGCTATAAAATGTTCTCAACAACTGTCATGCCAATCTATTCCAGAAATTATTCGAATTGCCTTTTTCTGTAAGATTAGCACTCGACAAAGATCATTCTTACAAGTTGCACCACAAGTAGCAATATGCCAGAAGCATATTTTTTACAATTTCAAATGTTCAGACATTACAAGGTATTAAAAATTCAACAACATTCAACCACTCCATTCAAAAGGTTAGCATGAGATACATACATGAATCCTTACAATTACAGAAGATTAAATTACTGGGTGTTTCACAACACTCGTGTGTACGTACTTGTCAAAACAGCGGCGGACGACAGCAAAGTTCCCGTCGCCGATGACCTGACTGACGGAGTACCTGCTGAGGACCTTGCTGGGAATGTTAGGGTTGGAGTCTTGTCGTCTCGCTCCCTTCACTGGTTTGGTTTTGTTTGGTAACTTCGGTACACCCCGTCCTGTCAACAAGGCTTTGTATGAGGCCACTGATTGCTTGGCTCGTCAAACCATCTTCACAGGCAGACCGGGAAATCTCAAGAAAAAGCTTATCCAAAATTCTGAGGTAAGGAGTGATGCAATCGGCAGCAGGATTTTGTTTCAAGTACCTTGTGTGAAAGAAAATCCCATCAGGTTTTTACAACAATTTGAATTACCTGACCACGTTTTCCCACTCACCAAACATTCTAGGTTATAAAAACATCGACAAACTGTAACATACTGTAGTCCTACTATATATCTTATCAATTAGTGAATCAAGAAGGAAAATCAACTAAATTCCACTCAACATTTGTCAGTGGTTAGGAGTTAAGGAACATGAAAATTTTTCCCTGATTTAAATTTACATTGGAAGGCATGCTTTTTAGATATCTGCAGCAAAAAACTGTCTCAAACATGTAAATAATTTTAGAAGTTTCTGCCTTATGTTTCATTTTACATGCAGTCTTATTCTGTAGTTCAATCTTAACTTATCAGGTATAAATTTTCAAATATTTAACTTTATTAAAGAGCAATTTCTAATAATAAAATACAAACTTTTGTTCTTGAAAATATGTAGAATGTCTCAAATGTAAAACAAACAGGTGGGACTCACCCAGTTCGTCAATACAATGAGTGCCAGTTTTCAATTCACCCCCCGTCCTTCTCAAACTTTTCCTCTGCGCTTGGATTGCTTTCAACTCTGTAATCAAGCACAAATGTCATCCTAGTAGACATTTGAATGTAAATCAAATTTAAAATATGTTACTACAAAGGTTATCTGTTTCTGGATCCTGAAACGCTACGTGAATTTTTCTCTCTAATGAGTGATGGCAAATGTTTGCAATATCTTAAATAAGATAAACGCACAATCGCCAAAAAATAAATTAAAAACAAAGAATTCATGAAAGATAATTTGTTTATTCTATTATCTTGAATAACTTTACAGATCACACTTTAGGTATTATTTATTTTTAAATTTAAACAGTAAGTGTTATTTATTTGGACCAGACTTATTACTATTGTCTAGTACAGCTGGCACCAGTCTGTGGTATTGCAGCCGGTCCATGCAAGGCGGTAAATATACATAAAATGTGGTACAAGACAATCAATTTTGACCACTCACATCAGTCACCATCGGTTTTAATCAGAAAATGACAGAGAATCAAAATATCATTACAACTTAGAGTTGGCAGTTATTTTGAGGTGTTGTGAGACGTAATTTATTGTAGGTTATCCAATCCATTTCAATTGTGACAACAAGGATCATGCTACTCAAGCATAACTGTGACAACACGAATCACGCTACTCAAGCATAACTGTGACAACGCGGATCATGCTACTAAAGCATATGGAATTGTTTAAATATCAATTAAAGAGAATATTCTAGCTGATTATCACTAAGCTCTTTTTAGTGAATTTCCTATGGAAAGTGAACTATTAGTATGGCCCGCACGGTGAAACTTAAGCCCGGGACCACCATAGAAGTTCGTAACATGACCCCTAAACACGTTTTGGGGGTCGTTCAAAATGTTATATATATATATATATATATATATGCACTCTAGATGTGTATGCACTCTAGATGTGTATGCACTCTAGCGGTCATATTTTTGGTCCGATTTACTTCAAATTTGGTAGGGACGTTCCTTTCTATAATCAGTTGGACAAGTTCGTTGGGCAAAATAATCGGAAAACTCTAAACCCCTCTTTGGGGGATTATTCTTTCAAATTTCGAGTTTTTGGGCCCAAAAAGGGTCAAACAAGCCCCGGACGTAAAAGCAATGAATGTATTAACATGGGAATTAGTGAAGCGAAAGTTTTAAGCCCTCTCTCGCCATTCTAGCATAAATATTTACCGAGTTATTAAAGATTGGGACCTTCTCCCAACCTTATAATGCGCAAAATTGTATTCCTAGCATTGCAGGTAAATAAACCAGGAGCATCAGGACAGCCAAAAAATCAATGTTTTCAGATTTCAATAAAATTGGAATAAATGTATGTTTTTACACTGGTTTTGAGTTTTAAAGTTTTGTATGTGGAAATTCACTTCCCTCACGTCAGCGTGCTGCGTGCGAACTCGTTTTAATTTATTCAGTTGATTTATTCATGTTAATTATTAGTCAGTTATTAGCAAATACAATCTCCTTAGTTTATGAGGGATCAACAACCCCATCTTGCACTTAAGCAAATATAGTCCAAAACAAAGTCTTATATTATTTGCCTTGACGAATAATTCATTTCTGTATAGCTTCCCAAAAGAATTCTATAACTGTTCTGTGATACCCAGGGTTTCAGTTGGTGTAGGTGCTACTTAGCGTTGATCGTAAATATGGATTGGTCTGCGAAACCGAGGTTTCTGTTAATGTAAAAACAAGGTGGAAAACATACAAAATATTTAAAATGGCTAAAAAGTACTCTTTTAAGAGTACAACTGTGATTCAAAACTTAAAGCAGTCATGTAGTGAAGGGCCATTCCATTGTCACGGGCGGGACATTCAAACTCTTGTTTAAGTAACTTCCAAAGTAATTAAAATTGTTTTAATATAATTTTAATCTACTAAAAATTACCTAGTTGTGTTTAGAGTTACTTACTTCAGTTCTCTTCATTCTCAAAGTTAATATTTTATGCTCAATATAGCAGTTATTTCATAATTACTGTTGCGTCACGGGTGGGACAATAGGCTCACTTTTCATGGAAAGGCCCTGAACAAATGAAATATTAACAAATGGTCTAATATAAAGGGGTCCCTAATAACCAGGACTTTGGTTGGCATGAAAAAATAGGGTTTGGGTAGGAGTGTTATTTATCAGCTTCATTATTAACTTCCTTTTAAAAACTTCCAAAAAAAGTCAAGCCATTCAGTAAAATGGTTGGCAACAGTTGGTAAAGCACTTCTATGTATGGCTGCAATCACCTATGTACAGATTTGTGTTTGAACAAGTGATACAGTTGGCATTTGTTTACCAATGTAGTTATTTAAGTGAATTGAAGGTTTTATTATAATGTGCATTTGATTGACCAATTTACCAAATGCCTAAGTGACAGTATAAGTCTTTATGATTCTGTGGCATATAAATATGAGTTAACTGAGGGAATTTGAGTAGCAATACAACATGTTGAAATACTTATCCTTTCAAAAACTCAATATTAAGTAAGTCTTCAATTTTATAATGTATCATGAGTTTAAATAAAGGATTAACACCAATTGTAATTACTTCTTATCAATTTAAAGTAAGGCTGGATCCTAAATGAAACTAAGTTATACACTGTTATCAACATTATATTTTTTATCTATATAGAAGCAATGGTACATTACCTTCGATCTCGAGATCAAAGTCGTCAGGAGGGTTCAAGCGTTCACTACCGTAAACAAAAAATACATCTTCTTCACCGAAGAACTCTTCTAATGTGACCACCTTTAGAACAAACATAAATGAAAAATAAGTATTTAGGCCTAAGTTTTATTATGTAAACAATAACTAAATCTTTAGAATCATTCTGAAAGTGAATTTAGATAAAAAATTAGGGATGTTTGGTACATTGAGGGATGAGCGGGGAGGGCTTCGGAAAACTAGAGCCTTTGTAGGCAGGTATCTGATAAGAAACGCTCATCCTTATAAGATAGAACAGGTAAAACAATTGTAAATTGTACTGCTACATGTCATCCCTTGCTCTAGTTTCTGGTTTGAACTATACAGCCTGTGATTGTGAAGAAGAGACAACCAACCAAGTTAGCCTGTATTAATAATAGAAGGTTTATGTGGTGTTAGAAACTTGAAAACCGCAGAAGAGCCAAACTTGCAAAACATGTAAAATAAAACTCACAAATCAATAGGTACTTTTGTATTTCATTTTCTGTATTTAAATAATTTCCTCAAGATTATCTGAAATCTTATAAGCTAATATATATATCTATATTAGAGCGAGAGTTCATTAAGATCACCATTAACAGCAGAATTTTGTTTACATCTTTGCTAGGTTTTGTGCAACAGGCTGCCTCGTAGAAACTAAGTACTACTAGAGACGCAAATGGTAGGGTATTAAACACAGGTAAGTAATACTAAGTAAAGTTAAATAAATAACATATAACCCAGCGACTAAAGAATAACATAGACTGGCAAGTGGTGGGGATGAATCCACGTGAATCGTCCACTACCGAGCGTTGCCGTCGCTGGCGCTGTCCCAGTGCTGTCTTTAACTTAAGATTATCCCTGTACCAATAGGGGATTTGATTTAATTCTTATTATTTGCCTCATTACCCTCAGTGAATAACATTTGTTCAATAAGTTATTACCTTTAAAAACCTTAAAAAAACCTGGTCTCTAAAAACCTTTTATTTTTGAGGTGTTAATTTTTGTAAAACACTTTTATTATAATTTTATATTATCTGTTAATTGAAAATTGAACGAGTATATTTTAGTTTGTATGTAAAAAATTTTAACAATTGCATTTTATAACAGTGTAACTGCAAAAAGTTTTCCTTACACATTGAAAACATTGTATTGGGCTTGTATAGGACTAGGGAATCCAATCCCGGGATCCCGCCCAATTTTACGGATTTTCATCCCGGGATTCAAATGCTGAATCCCGGGATTTTTGGGATTACTAAATTGTCTCAAGTTAGCAACACAGGTGATGTTTCTAACTGATGTAACCGCAATAAATTACTATAAAACTACTTTAAAAAAGTTGTAAATCGAAAAAAGTTGTTTTCTTGATTTGAAAATTTTTTCTTTCTTATATATTACCTATAGGTTTATATTTTAATCCAATTTCTTAAATTTACTTAAAACAATCAGATTTTACCTGAATAGGGTAAGTGATGTTTGTCAGATAATTATGCCTTTTTTATAATTGATGATTTTTCTTTTTATTAAGAACAAATTTAGTTTGTTTTGATCCCAATATAATAATAAATAAATTCATTAAAATAACAACATTGGAATTTTGTTTAAAGTGATGTTTACTCGATATTTTAGATCGCTTACTAATTATTACATGATTTTATTATGAAAGTACTGTGTTTATTGAAAGGATAGTTTTGTTTCTAGTTTTGTTTTATCAAGTAGGATTTAGTCATAGCTTGTCTTAGTAGCCTAATAAGTTAATAATTTCATTCATCTGCAGCTGCAGCTACATTAAAAAAATGTACTTCTACTTCTACTTTTTAGGTGGAAATATTTGTTCATGGATACTTTTTGAAATAGTTTTTCTGTCAATTTAAATACATATCACAGAGTTAAAAACCCAATCTTGAGTTGATTTATTAGTTTATTGCATACCCGAAGCCCTAACCAATGTGAGGCCAATTCAATAGTACTAATAATGTAATAAAGATATTTATCTTTCATCGTTGATCATTTGTGCTATTTAAATAATTATTTTTTATTTTTAATAAACAAAACAGTATTCAAATACTATATTGTCAACATATATGAAAGCACACTTAATCACATATTTTTCCAGGCTTTTTGTAAATTACGGCCAATCCCGGGATTGGTCCAGGGATTGTTTTTTCCAATCCCGTAATCTCGGGATTGAAAATATTTTCCGGGATTGCCTTCCCTATATAGGACCTATATATACCTATATAAGAAAATCCTATATTAGTTAAGTATTATTGACGCTATTTATTATACCACATGTGCATAAAAATGAATAAAGAGTTTGACTATGACTATGAATTTCTAAGAAGAATAACATTTCTCATAAGAAATACACGAGTATGAAGTTTGATTAAGATTATTCCTAACTTTGAGGCTGCCTGCAGGCTAAACTAAGCATTTTGAGAAAAAACATGAAAATAAAAATTTGTTTATCATGTCTTTTCCGAAAACTTTCCTGCTGACAAAACTTGCCTGACCAAATAATAAAAAAAAATCCTCAAAGATCAACTTTTTCATGTCTAAATTCAAAACAAAAACTTTATCTCCTTAGTTTTTAATGATTTTAAGTCATTAAAATATTTTATTTGTTACTCCACTTAACCCATTGCTGTGGACATACGTTTTATTCAATTTCACAAAAAAAATTTATCTTATCTCTCACCGTACGTCTAAACGGTTATTAATGAGACCACAGCGTATTAAAATTTGTGTCAGTAGCGGCTAGTGGCTGAGCCGTTTAAGCCTCTGAGTGGTGGGGGACCGGCTTCAACTACAGTAATGTATAGTGGATAGGGATTGCCAGTCTATGTTATTCTTTGGTCGCTGATGCAACCTGAGACTGGATCTAGAAAGGAGGCATGAGTGAGAACTTACCGGAGCCCCAGAAGAAGTGAACACCTTCCTCACCGCTCCTGTGTCCAGTTTGGCAGCTTCAGTTATTGTGGAGAGAGCATGATCAAATGACGGCGCGTTCCTTTTATTGAGTAACAGTCTTAACACTTTCCTCGGCCTAGTGCCGTTTCTAACAATTACAATTATCCTAGGACGGGTACAATGGTTAGCTGACCGGGAACTGCTATTCGAACACGGAGTGAGTCTAGTTAGAGATCTTGACGGTTTTACTTTGGTTATGTTTGAAGAAGACACTGAATACTCTACACGTTTAAAAGACTCTCCATTGCCGGAACAGACATACAGTTTTCCATCTTCTAAATCTTCGAGCTGTGACACTTTCCGTCCGTCCATAGTGAACAGCATTCTGACACCACTCGGGAGGTTCACGTTGTCCGATAGAGCACGTGTAAGGTCGGTTAACAAGCTGTCAAAGGAACGGTAGCGTTCAGGAGTCACAGCCATCACGACGCCTTTGTAAAATCTGTCCCCATTACACAAGAATCTGATGCGTTTTGCCTTCCTTCCTCTAAGGGGAGAACTTTGTGTTGCAAAATCCGACACATGTCTTTGGGCACTGTAACTGGATACCTTGGCATTTTGGAGTAAATTCTGCTCACCACCCATTACCAAAGACATGTTAACTGAAAAAAGCCATTTTGTCAAGATATAACTTTTGTTCAATATAGGCTACCTAATTCCTATAATTAAGTTTAGTAGATTTCAACAATGTGAATTTGTTTTCGTAACCCTCCCACTGTCAAAATATCATTAATGTTACACCATTTTAATGTTTCTTCAATATTTAGTAGGCCCTACAAATTTATGAAAAATATTAATCATCAAATACATACGATATGCTATATTATTCTTAATTGTATTCATACCTAAAATAATAAAGAATATTATGTTATAACAGCCTTATAACATTACTTTATCGGACTACTAGAGATAAAAGTAGCCTAGGCCTATAGAAGATTAATGATAAGTAGGCCTATGTGATGACTAAAAAAGTCTAACCAGTCCTTACCATCATGAGTCACAAATAAATTAGAAGACCTAATGATAAATTCCAAGATAACCGTATGGTATTCAAAATGTATTAAATTTGTTTAAGGTTGAGGTCAAGAAAATTCTATTAAGTGATCGTTTTGAGTAAATCGTCAAGCCACTTTATACTTAGGGCAGGCCTATTTACATGTTTACTGATACATTTATATAACTTATAGGCCTCAGCTAAATAAGCTCACAGATTTCTATGCTAAAAGCTCATTTGTCTGATTCCAAACCAATTGTTCTAAATTAGGAATAACTGAAAAGATCTGTGGTCCAGAGACTTCCGATTGTTTCTGTCAGAAACAACTAGCTTCTGATGACAACAATATAAGGTCTTTGATGTGACTATAAAGAAATGTTATAAAAATGCATGGTCATCTGCAATGCTCTTATTGAAGATATAATAAGGTAGCCTACGTCAATCAACTTATAACTTAAGTTCCAGCATGTTTTGGTAGATATGATTATGTAGAGTTTTTCAATCATTTATTAAAATTAAATAAGTACAGTAGGGGTGGTCTTTAAACTTGAAAAGCAGCCCTGAGATTCTAATAAGTCCTAGGCTATAACTTATAAGTTTATAGAAGCCTTACAATATGCAGAGGGTAGGGAAAGTTGCAATAGGATCCTTAAAAAGGTTTAATGTAGATTCTACTTTTAATTAACGTTGGCTACAATCTATTAAATTTGGCTCAATATCTTATTAATTACCATAACGATATAACTTATTTTGATTTATTGCAATGAAAAGTCCCTAATTAAGTTACATATTCCAGTGAAAGTTGAACACAAACATAAGCTAGCCTATATACCTTGGCATTTTAAGCTTATTCTAAAATTGTTTCTATCTGCACTAGATATAAATAAATATTTACTTACATGTACTTTTATTTCACAATAAGTAAGTTATATAACTTTCAATTCATTTCAGTTTAAAATCCACCCCAAATTTATTTATTTTATCGGTAGAGGAAGCATAACCTACAAACAGCAATCGATCCACAGCCACAGACACTTCGCCTTGCTTTTACTTTGCAAGTTTGCCAGCCTGCCTTTCACTGGATGAGTCATTAGTGACATAATCGCACGTTTCTTCGTTTCTTCACCACATCATAATCACAGGAGGAGGCTCCGTCCACACTCCACAATAATTACGTCATAATCCAAGGGGGAGTTACAAATATAATTGCTCTGAATCATAACGAAAAATAATCAGAAAAAGGTTTGTAACTTGTGATGAGCATAACCGGCGGTGAACTTTAAAACGGCAGAAAGATCTAAAAGATAAGAAAAGTCCAGCTGGGAAGGGGACGCAGTCGCTTCTCCCTCACTTCTGCTCCATCCGTCCGTGTGTTCGTAGGTCCAGGCTAGGTGTCTTCACGTAGCAAAAATCTTTGAAATTTGTGCGCTTCACTGTTTAGCGGAGTTTTTTCTTTTAGGCCAACATTAATTTGTCATCAAATTAGATTTGTTTGGAACCGGAGGAAATAAATTCGTTTTTTATAATAAAAGATGTAAAATTATCGGGTTTTAGCTGCAGCATAAATCTCGTGATCAAACGCGAAAATAAGTGAACGCACATTCAAATTTTTCTTGTCGAAGTAAGTGAAATACCTCTAAGAGTGAGCTAAAATAACTAAAAATAAAACATCGAGGACACCTAGCCGAGGCGCCTTAGCGGAGGGTCTCAGCTGGGCCGGGCTGCCAGTGTCCAGTGTGACCCTCCGCTCCCTCGGCAGCTCCTTGAGCACTTGGTCCGAGGGTGCGAACAGTGTGAAGGGTCCGTCGCCACTCAGCTCCCGCGCCAGGCCGGCCTTCTCTAGGTACTGCACGAACTGACCGGCGCCTAGCCTCCTGGCAGTGTGAAGGACATCTTGGAGGGGAGTCACGCCAGTGCAGCCGTGAATCCCCGGTATTTGTCTGAACCCCTCACAGCACTCGTACCTCAGCAATGGCTTGGACCCACATATTTCCCTGCTGTTCCAATACTTGCACTCGGTCCAGATCTGGTGTTTGGTGCCCGGGATCTCTTCCACGACACACGCGTACGGCCACATACACATAGACAAACACGTTCTGACAAACACCGACATGAATGGCCCATAAAACAAACTAACTTTTTTTTTCTTTTAAATTTTTTCCGCTTTTTTTTACGCGCCTCGGCTAGGTGTCCTCGATGTTTTATTTTTAGTTATTTTAGCTCACTCTTAGAGGTATTTCACTTACTTCGACAAGAAAAATTTGAATGTGCGTTCACTTATTTTCGCGTTTGATCACAAGATTTATGCTGCAGCTAAAACCCGATAATTTTACATCTTTTATTATAAAAAACGAATTTATTTCCTCCGGTTCCAAACAAATCTAATTTGATGACAAATTAATGTTGGCCTAAAATAAAAAACTCCGCTAAACGTGAAGCGCACAAATTTCAAAGATTTTTGCTACGTGAAGACACCTAGCCTGGACCTACGAACACACGGACGGATGGAGCAGAAGTGAGAGAGAAGCGACTGCGTCCCCTTCCCAGCTGGACTTTTCTTATCTTTTAGATCTTTCTGCCGTTTTAAAGTTCACCGCCGGTTATGCTCATCACAAGCTCTTGACTTTAGAAATAGCTGTTAAAACAATAACAAATATTGCACCTACAAACATATAAAAATAACTATTGAACAATTTTAAGTTTTTCCAACATCGAGTAATTTGTATTTGAAGTAAAACTATTTTCATTCATGAAATGCGAACTTCCAAATTACATAGTTATTAATAACACTCAAATACATTGGAAAAATGTGTTTTTTACCTTTTTTGCCTTGAGTTCTTGATGAATCAGTTCTTCATCCCGGTGCGCATTTCGCCGCGGGGGTGCGGCATCTTCAGGGAAATTATCTTACATCACTATTTTCACTATTAACTAATATATACACACCTAACATTACACTCCTTTACATACAGTTTGTTGTTGCTTTATTATCTCTGCTAGTATAGGACGGCGCGAGTTGGTACATTGGAATCTTAGTGATCAAGCAATACAATTTCTGGAAGTCTTTCTTGATAAAAAGTTAAATTGGAATTTGCGTATGAATACAAAATTAAATCAAGGTTATGCCAGACTTTCAACGTTATTTAACCTAATTAATAGAAAGTCATCTCTAAAAACAGGCTGTACCATTTTAATTTACAAAACTTTATTCGTCTATAAGTCGTATCAGACTTATGGTTGTGCTGTATGGGGAGGTTCCATAAGTAAAGGAAAGTCAATGAAGGTGCAAACTCTGCAAAACAAAATTTTGAGAATTTCAGTAAATTTACCTTGGTTTGTAAGAAACACCCATGCAGCTTCGCCGTCAACTCGGAATTGAAAGTATAAACCATTTTATCAAAAATAAGTCAGTATAGTTTCCCGATAACCTCTCTCCCTTTACTGGATCTCTCCCCCCAAAAAATAAACACAATAACAATATTATTGTGTATTTAAATTGGAGTATAAAAGTGTAGTGTGAATCAAAATATTAACATTTTCAAATCCTTCTACCATCTTCTCATTAACCTTCTGCCATTGACTATAAAATTATAGTCGGAATGCTACTATCCAACAAGATTGTCTGTAGAAGTCAAGCGTGTTCAAAGTTTCAAATACTCCTTGACTGGCATGTCCAAACCAAGAAGGTTTACGCTAATAGTTAATACTTGAAGCAACTATACACTGCTAAATGATTTGCATATAAAAACCTTGCCGGTGATTGTGTAGTAAGGATAATTCCTTGGTCTTTGGGCTGCAGTGGTGGACATTTCGAATCTTCTGTTTGAATCAATCCATTCATTTCACACTGGAAACCCAGTCAAGTATATATGAGCCCTTGAGCAAGTAATGCAACTTGCGTATCCTACCCCTCCCGGGGGTTGCCTGGGTTGAAAAGCCTCTTACCTGACAAACTCTTTAATAAGGGCCTACGGTAAGCAAAATGGTGAGTGCCACAAATCCTCCTTATTACAGCTGGCTTCTGGAGGAGAAAAACGAGGAGGTATATTTTCGATATGTGATGATTATTAATTTGTAATTAAATATTATGTTTGTCAGTATGTTAGGCCTTAGTATTAGTTTGTCTTTGTCTATTGCTGTAATGGTTTAATGACAATAAAATATTATTTAAACCCCCACATCAAGTAACTTCCTATAGACCTATAAGCCTTCTACCAATAACCTCAAAAGTTGTCGAGAAGCTATTTCTAAGACTCTTGCAAGATGTTATTGACGACAGCAGCTTGATCCCTATATATAACCATCAATTTGGTTTTCGTAAGAAACACTCAACCACTGAACAGGTCCATAGAGTTGTCAACGTCATAAAAGAAGACCTGGAAACTAAAAAGTACTGTTCAGCCGCGTTTTTGGACGTCAGTCAGGCTTTTGACAAAGTTTGGCATGAGGGGCTACTCTACAAACTAAAACTTCTCGTCCCTCATACTTACTTTGCTATCATAAGGTCCTACCTAACAGAGAGATTCTTTAGAGTTAAGCTTCAAGGAGTCCATACCCAACTTCACAAAATAGAAGCAGGGGTTCTCTAGGCAGCGTTTTAGGTCCCATCCTCTACATCTTATTCACAGCTGATATACCTGTAAATGCTGCTAACGTCACCGTGGCAACCTTCGCTGACAGAGTGATATTAGCTTCGCTGATATTAGCCTCTCACGAAGACCCAAGAACAGCTTCTCATTTACTTCAATCAGAACTTGATGATCTGTCAGAGTGGCTTACAGGCTGGAGAGTGAAAGTTAATGAAAACAAATCTGCTCACGTGACATTTACGACCAGAACAGGCAACTGTCCCCCAGTCACTCTCAATAATAAATGTTAATATTCCTCAGTCAAATGAAGTCAAATATCTGGGGATGCACCTTGACCGACAACTAACATGGCGCTCACATCTCTGGAACAAACGACTATCTCTAAATTTAAAGTACAGAAAATTGTCCTGGTTCTTGAATAGAACATCTAAATTATCAACTAAAAACAAATTACTAGTGTACAAAGTAGTACTAAAACCTGTCTGGACCTATGGAATCCAACTATGGGGAACCACTAGTAATTCTAATATTGACATAATCCAACGTTTTCAGTCAAAAGTCATTCGCAACATCCTGGAGGCTCCATGGTATGTGACCAATGAAGTATTGCACCGTGATACACGTACTGCTATAGTAAGAGAAGAAATAACCCGATTTAGCAAGAGTTATCAAGCTAAACTAGATGCCCATCCAAACCATCTGGCTATGAATCTGCTGGACAATAGTGGATCAGTGTATAGACTTAAGAGACACTCTGTTTTGGACCTGCCAAATCGTTTTTTAATATTCAATTAACATTTGTAAAGTTTAAGTGTTAGCTCCGTCAATGGATAGAGACTAACCCATGTCAATTGTACTTTATCCTATTTACTTATTGTTCTGTATATTTTTTTGAACAGATTGTAAATAAAATAGACAAAATAAAAATAAAAATAAATTATTTATGTGAAGGTCTCGCCTGGGTATAAAAGTAAAGTCTACATACAGTGCTTTAGGTCAACGTATTATTTATTAGCTGTGGACCGGTGGTGCGGGCCCTTCCCACCTTGGTCAGCAAAGTGGTGTACCTGCGTTAGGTATATGTAAAGAAGCGGCGGAGTGGATGCAAGGAAAGGAGGGAGCGCTATTGTGCATGTGCGTCCAGGGAGCAGCCGAACTTCAACCTTCCCGTCTCAGTTCTATGCCAGTATCTCGTATGAGCAGGTTGCTATCTACTATTTCGAAAACGGCATAAGTAGAAATTTTACCACTGTCATTCTGCCGCTGCATTTTTTAACTTTTGTGGTTCTACCTGTGGTATGTGAGTTTAATATGGATGTGCAGCCTGACTGTTATCTAACTGTAAACCTTCTAATTTCGGCCAGAGTTTTAGCTGGCCGCTCCGCCCCTCCTCCTGTGCGAGCCGCTTCTTTACATGCCTAACACACGTACTGTACTGACCGCAAATTTCCTCAGGAAACCAATCAAGACTAGAGCTCGTGATTTGATTGGTTACCATGTTGGTTGCCATGGCAGCAGGATTGAGAGAGGGGCGACCATATAGGCTGCACTTTTTGTACACACGACGAGATCCCTAGATATATTTACGACATTGAAGAAAATCCCTTTATTTGGCTTAGGTACTTCCGCCCCAAAATACTATTCCTTATGCCACTACACTAAGCTACATCCATTATCCAACTTTCAGCAGGATCTCAATTTTAAATAGCTTCTTGAGCCTACAAATCCTATACTCTAATACGAGCTATGTCTGTTTGTTTGTTTGTTTGCAAAACTTATCTCGAGAACCAGCCGAAGGATTTTGCTGAAAGTTTGGGAATAAAAAACCTACTCGAATGGCAACTCTCATGATGGAAATAAAAAAACTACTTGAATGGAACTCAAACTCTTTTTTCGATAGGCGAGTGAGCGTAGCGAACGAGCTTATCCGGGAGGCGAGTGAGCGAAGCGAACGAGCTAATCCGGGAGGCGATTGAGCGAAGCGAATGAGCTCATATTGAAAATGAACGAGTATTTGAAATAAAACAAATTCAATGCCTCTTCTGCAGAATCAAACACCGAGCATGGTTCGGTCCCCCGGTACTTAGATAGTTAAATATCAAAAACTGTTACTGCCACTACTGTTGAATAATCGCGCCGTGCAGTCCTGTACCGCACAATGTGTTCTGTTTTGTACCTGGCTTTTGTGTTTTGTTTGATTTTTCCTTTTGCTTTATTTTGACAGATTTTACAGTTCTCTGTCCAAGCTTTTTGTGTTTTTTTCAGTCTTGTCTGGATTGTACCTTTAATATTTTGTGTAATTTTGTTATGTTTTAGGTATTTCTCACACCTGGAGAGGGGATCAGATTCCAGATCCCGAAACGTCGTGAAATTTGTTTTTACTAATCAGTAACGGAAAATGTCGGCAATAATCTCTTAAACAATACAACTGTTAATTATTTAAGGAACGGAAAGTGAAAACCTTCCCCTCTCTTTTTATTATGGAATCAGCTCCTTCATTCTTGTGAGAAAGAATCTTAAAGCATATTTGTTACCACAAGTTTGGTCCTCCAGTACAGCACACTATACAGGGCTAATAATGCACATGCTAATGCAAATAAGCCTGCTAGCAAGAGCCCATCATATTTCAATAGTGTTAAAATTGATAACAAACCACTACAAAACATAAATTTGAGAATATATACCAAATAAATTTAAGGTGTCCCAAAAAATTATCGGAGTGAATCGGTCTATAGTGTCAAGGACTATAAATATGTTCTTCCAAATTCTGACATCTACGTCACACACGAAGCGATTCTATTATGGTGCTACATCAAGTTTAAACAAGTAAGTTAGTAAGTAAGTACAGCAGCTAGAGCACTTCGCTCTTACAACGTGGCTCTATTTCAAGATTAATGATTTGGTTAATGTTAAATACTATATATTTTTACTTTCTCCCCCTATACATAGTATATGGAGAAAGTGTTGTTTTCGTCAAAATTTTTGAATTTGAGTTGTTAGTGGAAATATTCGTTTTGGTGCTCCCTTAACCCAAAAAAAAGGTTTTTACGTGATGTCTGTCTGTCTGTCTGTGTGTGTGTGTGTGTGTGTGTGTGTGTGTGTGTGTGTGTGTGTGTGTGTGTGTGTGTGTGTGTGTGTGTGTGTGTGTGTGTGTGTGTGTGTGTGTGTGTGTGTGTGTGTGTGTGTGTGTGTGTGTGTGTGTGTGTGTGTGTGTGTGTGTGTGTGTGTGTGTGTGTGTGTGTGTATGTGTACAGAGCTAGAGCCCTAAACAATGGGCCGATTTTTATGAAATTTGGTATGTAGGTACTAATCCACGATATCTCCAGGTATTTTTTCATTTTTTAATTTTTTATTTTTAAGGGTAATTATCCCCCAAAAACCGCCAAAAATCATGAAAAATCAGAATTTCTCAAAAACGGCTCCAACGATTTTGATTAAACTTTGGTCGTTTGTAGAACTTTAGTTTTCCAACAAAATTACACCACCCGAAAGTCTGTAAAAATGCGGGTTTAGAAATTACAGGACTTAAAACATTAAAAATTCAGTTTTTTGGATTTTTCATAAAAAAACATAAACATAAAAAAATATTACTATTCACCATTAAAAAGAGCTTAAAAAGCCAAATTTCGTATTTTTAATTACTATTCTACGATTGCCGGTTGCGGAGAAAATTGGAATTTTAATTTTGCGCTAAACGCAGTACATTGTCCAATGTTATTCTTATGGGGAATACATAAATTACTATTTCTCTGTTATTTACTGATAAATTTCATTCAAACTTGATATGCTTGTCAAGTTAGCATTGGCCAACAGAGGAAATTCTAAATATGTTGCCCCTTAATAACCCTGGGGGGGAATAGGGGGCATTTCCCCTCTTAAAACCACGAATGTAGCAATGGATTCTGTAGTGCCTCCAAAGCAGGGATTGGGGTGGATGTTTTTAAAACAACTTGTTTACAAGATTTTCTGTACATTCGACCGTGCTTTGTATTATATATTTGGTAAATAAAAAGTAATTTATTCATTAAAGTTGGGCTAAAAGGGAGAAAATAAGTATGTGTGAGTTACCTGAAACCGTTTATTTATATTTACACTGGTAGTGCTTGCCTATGCAATCATTCTTAAACTAATGTGCTAATCTATTGATCAAAAATGAATAACCACTTTTTTTCCAAAATTTGGAGTAGTCGCATATGCTGCTTTAACACAGTCATTAAATGCCAGTATTTTGGGAATATATATTAAATTCACAAAAATAAATTATGGCGTAAAGACCTAATTTGTTATTTGTTGTAGTATGAATCCATGCTCACAGATCAAAATTTGCTTACACTAGCTTACACCAGCTTTTCCCCGAAATTCGCCATCCTGAATTTATGGCACTTTATACTGACCCCCAGATGTTCCGATACAGGTGTGATGAGAGCGGTGAGCGACAATTCTGATCGCCGGGCTGCTCTTTGTTGTTATTTTGATTTGCAAACAACAGACTAAGAAAACTAAAGACAACAGAATAAGAAATCATTTTTTGATTTTTAAACTCAAGGTTATATAAATACAAAAAATACAGCTTAAACTAACATTAAAAATGTAATAATGAAGTAAAATTTTAAAAAATATGAAAATATACAAATTTGTAAAGTTATACAACTGAATTTTTAGCAGAAACAACTACTAAAATATAAACAAACCAATCAATACACATTATCCCGTAAACACCTGCGGGATTGTTTTTTCCCTCCCTCCCCTCGACACTCAAAATGATAACATACCACGAATAGAAACCAAGATCACCGCTTTACGCCCCATAGTATAACTGCAGGTGGCCAAAAAATATTATTCAAAAATGCCAAGAAACCGTGCTACATGTTGCTCTGGGGTGCCATATGGATCCAGCGGGCTGGAGTGTTTGCCACCGTGATGCCAGCATGGATCCAGTGACAGTAGTGTTAAGCGTTTATTTATTCCAGAGTTGGATAAGAATAAATCACAAACAAAATGTAAAATGACATCAAGTTTGAAACAAGAGTGTTTTTAAAAATTGGTCAGATAAAGTATAACACAAAAACAAGGGTTTCCTACAACCGCGCCTAACGTGTTTCCTTAGGCTCAAAAACACATCGTAAAACAGCTGTTTTCTGTTTAGCGAGCGCAAAAGTATTTTTTACGCGCTGAAGTACTAATAAACAGCTGTTTGATTGTTGCTTTAGACCAAATCTCTCGGTGTTTATGACCTTAATCTCATAAATTCAGCCAAAATGGATGAAAGTTAAATTTGGTACGTTTGTGGTATCTACAATTGCAGTTATAGGAGAAAATTGTGTATGTATTTCGAGTGTAAAGTGTCTTTGTCGCTTATTTCGGAAAACTATCACGCGCGCGTAGCCGAGCGCGGTAACTGTTTTCTTTCAAGTGACAAAGACCTAATTTACGGTGAAGTTAGTCTGTGCTCAGCTGATCCGATACAAAACTGGTCCCTTTTTCCGGCGTGTAGAAATAAATATTCTTGGAAATTACAGTGAAATAATTAAATACAATATATTATTCAGACACATAATTATAGACTACACTGGTTTACTCATGTAGATAGCCCCGAAGTGTAACTATAGGATGAAAGTCCAAGCTTGGTTGACATTCCTTGTTTATAATCGGGAGCATTAGAGATGACAGTTGTGCTCCAGCCAATAATAACGCTCCACACTGTTACTGTTGCCAGTTTGCTATAGACAAGTAACACTCGAGTATTATGCCGACTAGCTAGTGTGCAGTTCAGCAGTGCAGCACATGTACCATTGGATGGTCTCGGTTGATAGCCCTGTAAGCCACGCCCTCCCAACTGTCAACTCTCTCCTGCTCGCGGGAATAGTGCTCTAGTGTGTAACATTATCGGTGGCGTAATATTTTTTCCGTTTTACTTCGAAGTTTCGCCTGAACTTAAACCTGACCTGCCACACCTATGACTGCAACGCCCATAAGTAATTTTTTTTTTTCATTTTAATTAACAACCGTCTGCTCGACCTAAGGTAAGGATAATACTGTGAAAATGAAATCAAACGGACAGGTAAAAATAATTTCTCTATTCACAGTATAAGTACATAAATTATTTCAAATAAATAAATAGATTATAAAAAAAACACTTAACACTTATATTGTGTTTTTGATTTAGAAAATATAATAACAATTAATACTTTAAAATTCCAAATATACACACCCAAAATCATACAATTCGGGAAAAAATTAATAATAGAGAGCCAGAAAAATATTTGTAAATACACAGTGTTAGTGTTAGAGTGACATGTGGCTCTTTTTTGCAACGTCCCTGCATTTTTAAATACTCTGTATGGCGAAACGACAGAAAATAACTTTTCCAAAAAAGTCCCTACCTAATAAAGTTACTGATGTTGAACTAGTATTGATTACCATACCTTTTAAAGTGTGAATTTTGTTTAGTTATAAAATTTACTCCGCAGGGAATTTTTCATGTTAAAAACGTACTATCCAACCTGATTACAAATATTTCACTAAAACTTGAAAGGAAACCCGTTAGTATTTTAAAGATTAAACCTTTCAACTATATAAACTTGATCCATCAAGTGTACAATATTTTATCAACGTTACCGAATTATTTTGAGACATTGAGCAATAAGCAATAACTACATATACAAAATAAAGTGATGAGTAATGCTTAGTCACAGTGGGGAATGTTGAAGCGTGCATGATGACGCGCTGCTTGCTCAAGAAGAAGACTCAGAAGGTGAGAGGAACTCAAGGATGAGAGTCCTCGTACCATAGGGCTTGCCTCCGGGGATGAGCGTTTACCAAATCGGACCGGAGCTCTGCCTAGGCAGGTCCCGCACTGGTCAGCGAAGTTTACCTGGACAAGTAATAGTTTAATGTTACTATGATTTAATTATTTACACAAACAGGTCTTAGTGACGGTAAGATCTAATTATTAATTATTGTACTGATTTGTATGAAAATACTAAAACATGTTTATAAAAATATGTCATAGAGTCTATTATTTTATAAGATTACAGAGGATTTTTACTTTGTTACTATATTTTTCACCACTTCACATTACACATACCATTGTGTAGGTATAATGGTATTATGTTTAGATGACTTTGAGCAACTACTAATAAATCTACTGGGGTATTCTACAACGAGGTAAACATACGATAAATCTTCTGGGTCTTGTCAGTATTCACTTGGAAACGATTTGCCACAAACCTGTCGCCTCGCGCAGACGAAATTCCACGTCCACCCCAATTTCATTCATACCCATACCAGAATACCAGAGGTCAGAAGGGTGGTGTCATAGGCAAACAAAAGGAGTGTCTCCTTCCTCATCCAAGTAACGACAAGTAACAACGGATCATAGTGATGAACAGCGGAGGCCCAAGAAAAGACCCCTACGGAACACTATGCTCCAAAGGCCTAGACCTAGAGGAAGGCCTACAAAGAGAGACAAGCTGACTTCTTTCATTAGGGTAAGATTAAAAAGTGGAAAGCACTGCTCTCCTCAGACCATAGAACTGGAGCTTTTCAAAGAGGGTGTTGTGGGATACGGTGTCAAACGCACGACTAAGATCACAGAGCGAGAGAGCAATGGACTGCTGATGATCTTCCAGAATGGCGCCAACTCGTTACAACAACAACGAAACCAACAGTCGATTTCCCTCACCGGAAACCAAATTGCATTTCAGAAAACAATTTATTCCCCTCGAAATAATCATACACTTGGGGCTTCATGACAGCCTCCATTACCTTTCCGAAGATAGAGACAATACTAATAGGTATGTAACTGTTCATACTATTCATGTCACCCTTATTGAAGACAGGAACCGTTCTCGATACCTTCTGGCTCTCAGGGAAAACACCCAAAGAGGGGCAGTCATTTATTACACGAGCCAGAGGGACAGCAATTGGTTCGATGATCTTGGCACACATCTTGGCTCGTGGATAACTTAACACCTCAGACTTATCACCACTCCCAACAGCCGCTTATCATCTCCTGAAGTCCTACTTGGGAGGACCGATCGTTTCAAACATGCACTGAGGGAAATCTGTCCACAGTATGACTGGTGAGAGCTGGAGTCCCCAAGGCAGAATCTTGGGACCGGTCCTCTACCTGGTGTACACAAATGACATGCCCACTGTTCCAGGTGTGATTCTGTCCCTCTATGCAGACGATTCACTCCTGAATTGCCGAAGCGCATAGCCAGTTGAGGCCTCCAGGCAGCAAGGGTGGTGCAATTCCAATTGGACATCTTATCCCCATGGCTCGAAAAATGGCGCGTCCAATTCAACAAGGACAAAAGCAACACGACTTCTTTCAGGAAGAGATGGAGGATGCCTCGAGCAGCTCCCCCTAAGGAGTAACTGGAAGGCGAGCCGATCCCATGGAGGCCCACACTTGGGGGTCGCGCTAGATTCCAAACTATGCTTCAAGCAACACGTTGACAAGAAGGTTGTCAAAGCAACCTCGATCCTCGGATTGATGTTGCTGTTCCTCGCAGCACGAAGCTGACTGTTGAACAGAACAAAAGTCACCTTGTTCCTTTTCATTGTTCGTTCTTGCATGACATGTATGCTTCAGAAGCATGGTGGGTCCTAGCCAGCAAGACAAACAGGAAACGCCTGGAGGTCATCCAATCGAGGATGCTCAGAAGGATCACCCGCCAGCCCAGTTCGTATGGAATTCTACCAACCGGAACTCGACTGGAGTCCCAACCCTTGAGAACTTCACAACAGTAAAAACTTGCTGCCTTTTTCAGAGGGCGGATGAGTCGCACCTCAACCACATAAGGGAGCTCTGCAGGCGATTCGGAATCACAGAAGACTGGAGGCCCCGCCCAATCGCCATCCTGGATTATCCACTGTAGAAGAACTTCGATTGTTAGCAGCCGCGCGGTTGACGGACGGCAATAATTTCTAACTAATAGCTATGTGTCTCTGGATTAGCGATACCTGATCGTCAATTCGGCAGTCACAGCGGTCAGCATGTGGCCTGCAGTTTTTTACCCCAGACGAAAACTCTATATACCTTGTTGAATGCAAATTGTAAAGTGAGGATTTTATTGATTTATATGTTTGGAGCAGAGTTGACAGAGGGTAAAAATTGCGGTCAGCATGTAGGCTACAGTTTTTTTTATCCCAGTCGAAAACTTCTAGATATATTTACCTCGTTGGTATCAAGCTGTGAGCTGATGTAGCCATGAGTATTTCATAAGCCAACCAATTGGCAACTAAGGAATCAAAAATCTCAGACTCAGGGTTATAAGTCGGACGTGTACGTCCTCTTATCGCGGTGTGGCATACGGGAGACATTTCAGGAGCCGTGTGACGTCACTAAAACGCGTCATCGGTGAGGTTCCCTCATCGCCCGCCGCTAGCGCCAGAACAGTTTTTGCCGACATCTAAGTTAATCAAGATCCAGGATCATCATCATCATCATCCCATAATATGTTCAATATTTATACTTGTAACCATATTCTTATTATTGCTGTCCTAAGTATTCCCTCACCCGATTGCCAGCGCTCTGCGGGCAGCAGTTAGATACTGTCTTTTCACTGATTTCAATCAAAACAACAGCTACTCATTACTGAAATCAACCCTTTATCATTAACAGATTAACTTGGTAACACTTTTGCTGTTTCCATAGTTAAACACGTTACTTTCATTCTCATCACTATCCAATCTAATGGGTAATAATCCAACCTGGCCAGCAACCATAAACAACTTATTAATATAGCCCTAGTAAAATTATGTTCGGCAGGTTTTCCATAGATATTAACATATTGCGTGATATGTTTCACTATTTATTCGTCTTTTATCATTAAGTCAACCAATCGAGGACAACTTGATATCTCTTATTTACAGCTACAAGCAAACAATTAGCTTATTAAGAGAATAACCAAATGTTTTGACTCATTGCGCCAAACTAAAGAGGAACATGCTTTATTCACATAGGCTATACTATGTTTGGCCTATCTACTTAAAATTCTTTACAATTTGTGTAATTACACACAAAAAATAAAATGTGTGAACCAACACAACACACATTGAGTAAAAATAGAATTATAATGTTTCCAATTAATTGTAAGTAGAATAAAAATAACTGTTTCCGAGTAGGTTGAAACATTATGTAAACGTGCAGTAGCTTACATTTTTTAAATATAGGTAGGCCTATAATCATTTGTTTTCAAAGCCCAAAAAAACAAACACTTTTTGTTCTCATTTATTTGACGGACAAAATTATTATTAGTATGTAAATTCGTATGTAAGGCCAGTTACTGGAATATTGTTCAGGTTAATTTATGATACAATAAATACATAAACATTCCTTTCAGTCGATTTATAGTCGCGTAAAGTTGTTAACATAACAGACGACTCTTCAACTGACAGATGAGCAGCAGACTCTAGCTACAGTATGTGATGTCATAGGGCTTCTGTTTTTGTGTTCATCGGTGACGTTATACGGCTCCTGAAATGTCTCCCGTGTGCCGCACCGCTCTTATCGGACGTGTAGCCTCTGCCTTTCTTATTCTTAGCAGCAGACGACCCAATAAATTGGACAAAAACCATTACTAGAATCTGTCTTGTCTAAATGTCTATATTAGTTGCGCCGCCAATAGTGAATAGTGGTAATAGTGGTAGTATTGATAGTGGTTTCCGGGTGACACATTTACTCACGTATGAGTTTCACTAATGTCTACGTGTTTAATTTAGTATTAGTATTATTAGTTATATTAAATTAGACTGGACAAAAACGATTGGAGAATAAGTTTCATTTTGAGGTTAGGGTGAAAAGTATTTAAGTTGACCGTGGTTGACCTATATTTTAAAGGGTTTGGTTGGACATTACTAGTAATGGTTGTGTTGAAATGAGATTAATAGTAAGTAACACTACTATTGTTCTTGCACCTTTTTAAACATTAATTATGGAAAGGGTCTTTTAATGTGTTCATTGTCCATTTAATGAATTATTCTTTTATTATTATATTTCCTGTTACATTTGTTTACTGTCAGTTTGAAATGGTGTGTGGGATGAATAGCATTCTGGGAGCGTCAAGGAAGTGCATTAATAACCTTAAGCAGTTTAAACATGTTGTTGTTGTTCTTGGTAATGAATCATGTGATTTAGACTCGGCAATATCTAGTTTAGTTTATAGTGTGCTTCTCAATCACAAGAAGACGCAAGACAGCATTGTTTTTCCCGTTTTAAATATTCCCCGCATACAGTTGCCTGTGAAGACTGAACTGAACTATTTCTTAAGGAAGAATAATATTCATATAGACAGTATAGTTTGCAAAGATGAAATAGATTTACAGAATTTACATAAGGCAGGTCTATTGCGATTGACTTTGGTAGACCATCATGCCCTGGAGGGAGAGTTTAAACAACTTCAAGGTAGTGTGGTTACTGTTATTGACCATCGACCTCAGGATCCAGCTTGGCTCTGGCCTCAAGCTGACCTCACCTTAGAAAGAGCCGGCTCCTGTTGCACTTTGGTGGCGGAGAAATTGCTCTCCCAAGCCCCTGAAATAGTCACTCCCACCATTGCCCTCTTGCTCCTTGGTGTTATAATAACTGACACAAATGTTTTCTCACCTTCTGCTGGTTTGGCTACTGCCAAAGATATTCAAATCGCAGATAAACTTGAATCTCTATGTATCCAACCTATTGATCGTATTAAGCTATTCACTGAACTGCAGGAAGCCAAACGAGATGTATCTTCCCTTACATCAGCGCAGCTCTTAATCAAGGACCTTAAAGTGAGTGCTGGAATTCCAATAGCTGGCCTTCCAATTAAAGTACAAAAGTTTTTAGAACGAAAGGACGCAATGAGTGCCATTAAAGAGCTTTGTTTGCGGTTTGAGACAAATTTGTGTGTGCTCTATGGGATGAAAGCAACCCCAGAATCTCTAACAAGAGACTTAGCGGTTTATACACCTTCCAATTCAGAGGCTGCCTCAAAGCTCGTGGCAGCATTGAAGGAAAGCACAGATCCAGATCTTAAGTTACAGCCTGTTTCTTGTTCGTTTGGAGGAATCAATTTGTTTGAACAACTTAATATTAAGGCAACCAGAAAGCAAATCCTCCCCATTGTAAAAAAGATTGGAGAAGCCTGTAAAAATCCACAATAGCCTGGTCATATTCTATTTAAACTGTCGGGGTGTCGGGGGTTTAAAGTTGATCAAACTATTTCAATTAGCCTGAGAACTGAATTATACTAGGATAATGTCTATTTTATGAAAGAATACAACGATTTTAGTGATTTTCTTATGTGTAATTTTTACTCCTCTTATAGATATAGCCTACTTAGGCTATATCAAAACACACTTTCAAAAGCTTATTACAAAAACTTTAAAAAATAATCTATTCATCATTGAATGGATTGACAAACATTTACTAACCTTTTCACAAATTTCTCTGCATCTGTCAGCAAATGAGAGAGGAAGGAGAATCGCAAGAAATGTCATTGCCACCATCAACTGAGGGCCCATTGCCATGTTGACCTGTGAAACCATGTTTTACATAAAAGGTTCCATTATTGATGGATATCAGGCAAATAGATACATAACTTACAACCGACCTAGAAAGCAAACAAAGTTCAATACATTATCTCAGTGATAGCACTTTAAGGATAAAATAATATCTTGTGCTATTATTTGTTCGCTAGGCCCTAACAGTAGTGGATGTAATTACAAGAGTTCTTTGTTTGAAATTTACTGAAACAAAGAAAAGAAAAGGTGAGTTTATATTATTTAACTTAAACCTTTCAGTGCTAAACTTGTTGACAAAAGTGTTTGAATCTGTGATGTTTCGTTGATTTGTTTAAATATCTTGGAATGCCTGAACATTTAAAATAATAAAATCACGTTTCTGGTTAGGACACACACACAGTAGGCCTAAGGATAGGTAAAAAATATGATCATATGTGCAGCTCAGAAAAAATCCACCCATCCTGTCAGTATGGACCTATGCCATCCACTGTTTGCGTTTAAGGTCCAACCTCTCCTTAAACTCTGCCACAGTCAGGTGAACTCTCCATGAGTTGCACCGACTGTGATGGGATTCAAACCCTCGATCCAAGTGTTACTTCCTGGCCGGGATGGTAGCGCCTTAGACTGTACAGCCACTGATCAGACTAGCAACTACAGCGGAGCAGGTGGTATTAGAGCCGAGGCATTGGACGAGGTAGTTCAGTTTGTGTCTACCAGACATGTCACATGTCAGTCGCAGACTGCAGAATAACCTTGTAACGATACAATCACTTATGCAGGAATTAACAATGTTTTTTGGTGCAGATTCAAAAATTGATATACAGGTCTATAGCACTGAAAGGGTTAAGAAATTATTGCAGACGTTTTCCATCACTATATAGAGAAAAATACCCCTGTCGCAGCAAATCTCCAGCGAATTTCCAATGCATATATATGGGTATCACAACTACGTAGAGCCACTTACCAAGTTTCACAAAAATACATTTCATTAAAAAGTGATATATAACATTTTAGCGAATTTCCCCTATAGGGAAGAAGCTATTACCGTAGGTCTCATGGTAAGACTTAAGCCCGAGACCATGATAACTTTTCATTTTGAGGTCCCCAGATGCCAAAAACACCAATCGTTCAAATTTGTATATATATATATATGTGTGTCCGTAAGCACGATAACTCTCGTAAAAAAGGTCCGATCTTAATGAAATTTGCTACAAATGTGTAAAGTACCATTTATTTGAACGAGTTCGAAAACCAGACGAATCGCACCATCCAAAGGGGGGTTTTTGGGGGGTTTTGTACCCCAAAAATGTGTTTTTTGGGGTTTTCACATGTAATTTTAATTTAAATCAAATTTTAATTTATAACATTGAATTCAGCTTAAAATAACAAACAATTTGGTATTTTGATCATTGCTCTACCTCAATTGGTTACCGAGATATTGAAAGTGCTAAACACAGTACGTTGTCTAATGTTATTCTTATGGAGAAAAAGAAAAATTGTATATCTCGCTTATTTATTAACATAAACTGACAAAATTTGGTATATGGCTTCATCTGGTTGGGGTTTATCGTTGTTTGCACAAAATACAAAATTTTCACGTATGGTTCCCATAGCAGCAAACCTAGGTAATCGGTCCCCATGTTATTCTTATGGAGAATAATAAAAATGTTATATATCGCTTATTCATAAATGTATATGAATGAAACTTGGTATGTGACTTTACTTAAATGAGTTCTAATGATATTTTCATAAAAACCCATCATTTTGTGTTCCTTGTCGCAGCAAACCTGCGTAGTCATTCCCAATGTTATTCGTATAGAGAATGTTATTCTTATATTTTTAATATCGCTTGTTTGTGAATATATTTCTTATGAATCCTGTTAAGTGTTTTAATATGTTATGTTATATATTCATTGGAAATTCGCTGAGTATGCAGGTTTGCTGCGACGGGGGTATTTATTTATGTGTATATATATATGTGTGTGTGTGTGTGTGTGTGTGTGTGTGTGTGTGTGTGTGTCCGTAAGCATGATAACTCTCTTAAAAAAGGTCCGATCTTAATGAAATTTGGTACAAATGTGTAGAGTACCATTTATTTGAACGAGTTCGAAAACCAGATGAATCACACCATCCGAAGGGGGGTTTTGTACCCCAAAAATGTGTTTTTTGGGGGTTTTCACATGTAATTTTAATTTAAATCAAATTTTAATTTATACCATTGAATTCAGCTTAAAAAAACAAACAATGTGGTATTTTGATCATTGCTCTACGTCAATTGGTTACCGAGATATTGAAAGTGCTAAACACAGTACGTTGTCTAATGTTATTCTTATGGAGAAAAAGAAAAATTTTATATCTCGCTTATTTATGAACATAAACTGGCGAAATTTGTATATGGCTTGATTTGGTTGTAGTTTATTGTTGTTTGCACAAAAAAACAATTTTTCGCCTATGGTTCCTGTAGCAGCAAACCTAGGTACTTTGTCCCCATGTTATTCTTATGGAAAATACTTAAAATGTTATATATGGCTTATTTATGAATGTATATGGATGAAACATGGTATGTGACTTCACTAAGATGAGTTCTATTAATATATTGCATAAAAACCCATTATTTTGTGTTCCTTGTTGCAGCAAACCTACGTACTCTTCCCCAAATGTTATTCTTATGGAGAATAATTAATATTTTAAATATCGCTTGTTTGTGAATACATTTCTTATGAATCCTGAAGTGTTTTAAAGTGTTATGTTATATATTCATTGGAAATTCGCTGAGTATGCAGGTTTGCTGCGACGGGGGTATATTATTTATTCTCTATAAGAGTAGCATTATAATTGAGTACGCAGGTTTGCTGCAACAAGGAAGATAATAAATGTGTTTTTTTGCAATTATCAATATAACTCAACCAGGTGAAGCTACATACCAAGTTTTATTAATTAGGGTTCATACTAAGGGAGATATAAATCTTTACTTATTATCCATATGAATAACATGGGGCCCGAGTATGCAGGTTTGCTGCTACCGGGAAAAATCAATAAAAACAATTTTTGTGTGCTAATATCAATATACCACAACTAGTTGAAGCCACATACCAAGTTTCATCAATATACAAACATAAATAACCGAAATATAACATTTTATTTATTCTCCATAAGGATAACATTAGACAACGTACTGTGTTTAGCACTTTGAATATCAAATATTTTCATCAAAATCGGGCACTCATCTCAAAAGTTATCACGGTAACTGACACACATATATGTACACCGTGATAACTTTTGGAAGAAGTGCCCGATTTTGATGAAATTTGGCACAAATGTGGAGAGTAACATTTATGACTTAAGTTCGAAAACCAGATCGATCGGTTTGTTTTGAGGTCCCCAGATGCCAAAAACACTATTCGTCGAAATTTTTATATATGTATATAAATATATTATTAAAATAAATATATAATAAATAATAATAATAATAAATAATAGTAATAAATAAAATAAATAAATATATATAAACAAATTTGAACGAATAGTGTTTTTGGCATCTGGGGACCTCAAAACAAAAAGTTATCATGGTGTCGGGCATAAGTCTTACCATCAGGCCCCGATTTAGGGTAAGCTGCACCCTGGGCAAAACCTTTTGTAGCCACCCCCCTCCCACAAAAAATGACTGAAATATTTGTGATTCCTTAATGGTATTGTTGGGTTACCCCAATAATGGTGGGCTGATAACGTATGTTACATGCAAGACATTGCCAAACACGAAAACGCAAGAAACAAACAACAATGTAATCTCGACCGAGAGAATAAGCCAGGCAACCGGCGCAGTCACGTGACAGCCCGACCAACAAAACTCCTGGAAAACCGCGAAATCGCCCCATTCCTCGTAACTTGACCGCGTGCTTCACTTCGTTCTTCAAAATTAAATCGCTACTTTAAACTCTCTCAAAATTCGTCGATTTGTTTGCGGGTGCACCCCACCAACGTAATTCTATTTCGCGAATTATTAACGGGAAAGTATAAACGCGCGATTTAAATTAAATTCAATTCGGTAACTTTAAACAAATCTTGTGAGCACATTTCTTTTCAAAATTCAGGTCGAGTCAGGCATAAGTTGGGCAAAGGTAACAATTAAAGGGGATTAGTAATTTATTTAAAGTGCAAAATCATTTATCGTTATTTAGCTTATAGTGTGTTATTATTGTACATCAAATGTTTACGTAAGTAACTAGATTTAATATTGTAATTTTAGTACTTGGTCACAGTTTCTATAACATTGTAGTATATCATTGTTGACGGATATTGTATTTAAATCTTATTTGTTATATTGTTAATTCTCATATCTTTATTCACTGTTAATTCTTGAAATTTTATTGTTATATTTTTAAAACACTGTGAAATAATCTGGTGTGAACTCATCCCTTAGGAATCATATTGAAACATACAGGAAATTCAGTATTTAAAATTAAAATTGTTTAAATTGAGTATATTGTAAAGAATTATTGTAAGGGCTGTAAATCGTGCCAGTAAATTAAATCAAATCTGAATATCAAAGGATTCATGAGTTTGGTTGATTTTACAAAATAAATAATATGCACAAATAAGCAGATAGTAGGACACTCTTATGTCATCTTCGATCTAGTTAATGCTGTGAGTACATCAAATGGATTAGTGGCAATTGTTGAAGGCTAGAGTACTGGAGGTTAGGTGGAGATAGTGTACATTATATTAAATTCCCAGGAACTCGCTTGCGGCAGTGCCACGTGCCAGTAAGTATTATTCTATACCCTGTTATGTCCATATCTCACTGCTGACTCACATTGTGTAATTTACTAAAGTGCAATTAAACTCTTCAATAATAAGTAAATAGTAAGGCCTTAAAATCCGCCAAACGATTGAATAACCTAACTTAAAGTAATTATAATTCAAGATCACCCTTTATGGCTCTTTGTTCCTCCAAAGGACATGTGACAAACTTATACTTAATAAACTGATTTCCTTCAACTATTGTTCTCATTGAAAGCAACCCACACATATTCAGAGATCCACGAAGGTTTCCCGGGCCCAGCAGCCTTCCACATCTCTGTATTAGATTTTAAGTAAGTGAGTTAATTAAGATAAAGAGTTACATTTTAGTAGTTGTCAGCTAAGAGGGTATATATAAAGCTATTATGGTCATAACAAGTGGTAGCGAGCTATCAACTGAATTGTGGGTTGCCAGAAACAGAAACGTGACCAAGTTATTGTTATTTAGTTTTAATCTATTTTTCTGTGATTCTTAGACATATTTAATTTAATTTATTTAAGTTGAACTATTTGATTTATAATGCTTCATGGACGTCAATATGTCACAACAGCTAGGGATCGGGCAACGAGAATTCAATCACGTAATCTAAGAATTCCAAATGTAGATGGATCCACCCCAGTTGTGATTAATATTGAACCCCAGTCGCAGGCCGTAAATAATGTAGATATACCACAATCTCCCGCAGCGCCACGTGGTAGTTTAGAAGACAGGTTACACAGCGCGAACTTAATGCCTCGCCAATTTGCACCGCGCGGGAATTCAACGCATCTAAGGCAAACTCTGTCGAACGAACCGGAATCAGATCTTCTTATCACGCGTGATTTTACAGGCCAACACTTGGACACACTTTCAACAACTGATCGCACCGTGGTAATAGAATTAGTTCGTAAATTACAGCCTTGTTCGGGAGAGGATGAAGCCCATCTGATACATTTTTTGAAGCAAGTTAACACAATTTTTCAAATAGTTCGTTTTGGGCACTATGACGTCATGAAGTTAATTTTGCCACAGACTCAAGCACTTCTTTTCGAGATTTGGTCACAGGGATTAGAATTAAATTACACATGGGACAATTTGCACTTTTCAATATTAACAGCCTTTTTTCCTGGCTTACAGTTAGAACGAGTGACAAACAGGTTTGTAAAGCGACTACAGGGACCTCAGGAATCTTTTTCGAGTTTTGTTAATGATATTATCTCCTCCGCTACAGCATTACAGTGTAATTTCCAGGATAGTTATTTAATAGAGGTAATACTTTCAAACATGAATCCGCGCATGCGCAGTAGCTTCACATTCCAGAACAAGCCCCAAACAGTTTGGGAATTGAGATCTTTGGCGAACTCAGTGAATGCGTCGATTCAGGCGGACAAATTTTATTTTCACACCTTCCCTGAGAATCAACAAGCGACCGCTGTCACTTCAGGAAGTCAACAGCAGTTTGCGCAGCGACCCCCTATCAAATGTTTCACATGTGGGGAACTTGGACACATCGCACGCAATTGTAGACAGGGAAACGCGAGAGGCAATTTGGCGTGGAGGTAGTTGAATTGCCGCAGATTAACACCTCTATTTCTGCTACTCCTTTGAATTTCTCCTTGCAGCTACCGACAGTCAAGTTTTTTATTCCACAGTGTTTAATGACAGATGCACTCATAGATTCAGGATCGACAAACTGTTTAATAGACCAGAATTTTTTTCAAAATATCAAGTCATCACCAGGTGTCAAGGAAATTATTAAAACAAGTATGTCAGTTAAATCAATAAATGGACAAAGCGCTACAGTTAGGAAAATAGTTAAGCTTCACTTCAAGATAGGTCATTTCTCTTGGACATTTGATTTTTTTGCAGTAAATTCGCTACCTTTCCCGATTATTTTAGGGGTTAACTTCATGCAGAAATCACAAATGAACTTAGATTTTTCCAGTAATACCATAAGATTTAACTTCAATAGTAATGTCAATCTTCCAATGAAAGATATTTTTGTCAAGCAATCACAACCCAGTAATTCTTTATTTTTGGAGTTATCGGAAGCAAATAAAGCACATTCACATCAAACAGAAGAATTTTTACAGAAATTAAAAAGTGATTTTCCCTCTGTTATAACTAAGCGCATCGGTCAAGCGAAGGTTGCTCCTTATCATATCAGCTGTTTGCCAACCAAACCAGTTTGTTCCCCTCCCTACCCCTTGCCCCCGGACAGATTAGCGGCGATGAGACAGATCACAGACGACTTACTGAATAATAAGGTTATTAGGAAATCAACAAGTATGCACTGTGCCCCAGCATTTCTCGTTTCTAAAGCTGATAAAAATAAATACCGACTTGTTTGTAATTATAAGAGAATAAATGAATTTATTTCCTATGATGCTCACCCGCTACCTACCTTAAATTCAGCATTTGAAATTTTAAGTAAAGCCAAGTACTTCACATCACTGGACATGAATAATGCCTTTTTTCAAATCCCATTAGATTCTCAATCAAGACAGTATACAGCATTTTGTACTCCGTATGGTTTATTTGAATTCAACACAGTTCCACAAGGTTTAAAAATAGGATCCCAAGCCCTTACTAGAATCATGGATGAAATATTAGGAGATTTTAAATTCAAGTTTGTCTTCAATTTTTTAGATGACTGTTTAATTTATAGTGAAGATTGGGAAACTCATAAACAGCATGTAACACGAGTTTTAAATAAATTCAAGGAGTACAACATTACCATAAATCCCGAGAAAATAAAGCTAGGCCACACTTCAATTAAATATTTGGGACACATTATTTCAAACCGGACACTTTCCTTAGATCCCGACCGCATAGCACCTATCCTGCAATATCCTAGACCACGTAATTTGAAACAGCTTCAAAGATTTTTAGGATGCGTCAATTTTTATTCCCGTTTTATTAAGGATTTTTCTAAGATCGCACTACCATTAAATAACCTCAGGAAGAAGAACGTAAAATTTCAATGGACAACAGTACACCAGGAAGCTTTTGACAAACTAAAAAATTCTCTAGCAACATCGACAACGCTTGCATTGCCGGATTTTGAGCGAAAATATGTTATAACGTGCGATGCTTGTGATGAGGCAATCTCGGCAGTCTTACAAATGCGAGACGGGGACAATCTTTTACCAGTTCACTTCGCTTCACGCACTTTAAGCGAAACAGAACGCAAGTACCCGATGCACAAAAAAGAATTTTTAGCTTGTTTGTATGGAGTAGAGAAGTTTAGGCCATATTTAAATAGCAAATTTACATTACAAACCGACAACTCAGCAGTAATGTATATTTTGAAGGCTAATAAACAAGTTAGTAGTCAGTTATCCAGGTGGCAACTAAGGTTATCAGAATTTGATTTTGAAATAGAGAATATTAGGGGCAAGTTAAATGTTGTAGCAGATGCACTATGTAGGGTCTTCAAGGGTGATACGGACAAAAACGTTAAAATCACCGAAGATTCCGCATGTTGTACTCTGCAATTATTTCCAGAATTATTCACTTCAATTAGGGAGAAACAGGCTCAGGACACAGAACTTAGTTTAATTATTTCAGACTTGAGAAATAGAATTCCAGTTAAGGACTATTCATTGCGCAACAATATTTTATACTTTGGTAAACAGGGCAGAAAGAGTAAAATTGTAGTACCACAGTCCATGCACACTTTTATTGTTAAATATTTTCATGAGAACCCTATGTTTGCACATGCGGGCATAGCCAAAACAATCAATCACATACAGAAGCAATTTATTTGGAAAGGCATGATACAGTTTATTAGGAATTTTGTTAGGCAGTGTGAACAATGTCAACTCTCAAAACCGGCACAGAATCAGAAAATAGGTCAGTTAAGTTCCAACATTCCCACAAATTGTAACGAGCAATGGTTTTGCGACTTTGTTGGACCATTACAACGGACGCAGCGAGGTAACGAATCAATTTTTGTTTTGGTAGATAATTTCTCAAAATATTGTTTTTTATACCCAGTTAGGAAACAAACGTCAGACTCTGCTATAAATGTTCTTCGAAACAACATTTTTGCTCAACATGGCCTTCCGCAACGATTAATTACAGATAACGCCTCCATTTTCAGATCACAGAAATTTTTTTCATTTCTTTTTGGTTTAGGAATTAAGCATATCACAACCTCCCCATATAGACCTCAGGCTAATGTCGCGGAACGAGTCAACAGGAACTTAGTCACAGCTTTAAGAATTTTTCACAACCAGAACCACAAATCTTGGGATATTTATTTGCCATATTTAATGCTTGCCTTTAATTCCGCTGCTCATGAAGCAACAAAGTTCACTCCAGCAAGTATTTTCTTGGGCAGAGAGCTAACACATCCGTTACAATTTCTTTGGAACTTGGAAGCCGGAAACACAAATAAGCCGAATTTAGACACAGTATTTCAGAATCTCACTAGGGCACATAATAGGACAAAATTGCGATACGACAGAAATCGAACTCCATCTACCTTCGTAATAGGCGATAAAGTCGTGTTGTATAAGCATTCCCTTAGTAACAAAGACAAGAAGATAACAGCGAAACTTAATCACAAGTGGAAGGGTCCTTATACAATAACTCGACTTACTTCACCAGTTAATGTTGAGATAAGCTTGGACAGTGGTCCAACTCACAAACAGATTGTAAATGTTGATCAAATAAAAAAGTTTTTTCCTTCAACGTAATTAATTGATTTCATTTTTAGCACTTAAACTGTTGTGACCAATTGACCTTATATTTAAGCTTCATTTTGTAAACCCATATTATAACAGATTCTCATGTGTGGGAGACTCTCATCTGAGCAGAGCAGCGAGACATTGGCACCTGTCACCCTCAACCATCATCACTATCTCTGGGGCGACGACACATACAATAGTCACGGAGGTGCGCAGATCCACTGCACATCTACAACCAACTTGTATCCTGCTCATCGGCACGAATGACGTGAAACGCAACATCCCTCACACAGTCTCCACGCACAACATCAAGACAATATGCAACATCTTAACTTATTCAGGAAGGACAGTTTTTATTTTGACAGTGCCACAAACTCTTTTCAACAGTGAATCTAACAAGAAAATTAAGAAATTAAACCACTTCATTCAATCTTTAAACTCAAAATCGAATATTTTTATCCTCAACCTACAAACAATTTTTTCTGGTCACAACATCACAACATTGATTGAACATTTTTATCGCAACGGCAGGAAAGATGGAATTCACCTAAATCACAAAGCTTTTTTTCTAATTATGAACGAAGTACAGTTTAAGTTAAGTGCAACGCAACACAATGGACTTAGTTACAACATCGCTCTGGACAGTTAAATTTCACCAAGTTTTAGGGGTGAGTCTTCGACCGAAGTGGAACTTACAGGTATCATCGCCGTAAGAGTCCACCACCTCTACTGCTATTGAAATTGAATTGTCAAATGTACCTTTAGTATTAAGCGCTCCTCATTTTCTGGAATTTTTAATTTTTGTGGTAGGACATTTTTTTTAGATCAGGGTTGGACAAAAATTAAAAAGCTTTTAGGGGGGGAAAATTGTTACATGCAAGACATTGCCAAACACGAAAACGCAAGAAACAAACAACAATGTAATCTCGACCGAGAGAATAAGCCAGGCAACCGGCGCAGTCACGTGACAGCCCGACCAACAAAACTCCTGGAAAACCGCGAAATCGCCCCATTCCTCGTAACTTGACCGCGTGCTTCACTTCGTTCTTCAAAATTAAATCGCTACTTTAAACTCTCTCAAAATTCGTCGATTTGTTTGCGGGTGCACCCCACCAACGTAATTCTATTTCGCGAATTATTAACGGGAAAGTATAAACGCGCGATTTAAATTAAATTCAATTCGGTAACTTTAAACAAATCTTGTGAGCACATTTCTTTTCAAAATTCAGGTCGAGTCAGGCATAAGTTGGGCAAAGGTAACAATTAAAGGGGATTAGTAATTTATTTAAAGTGCAAAATCATTTATCGTTATTTAGCTTATAGTGTGTTATTATTGTACATCAAATGTTTACGTAAGTAACTAGATTTAATATTGTAATTTTAGTACTTGGTCACAGTTTCTATAACATTGTAGTATATCATTGTTGACGGATATTGTATTTAAATCTTATTTGTTATATTGTTAATTCTCATATCTTTATTCACTGTTAATTCTTGAAATTTTATTGTTATATTTTTAAAACACTGTGAAATAATCTGGTGTGAACTCATCCCTTAGGAATCATATTGAAACATACAGGAAATTCAGTATTTAAAATTAAAATTGTTTAAATTGAGTATATTGTAAAGAATTATTGTAAGGGCTGTAAATCGTGCCAGTAAATTAAATCAAATCTGAATATCAAAGGATTCATGAGTTTGGTTGATTTTACAAAATAAATAATATGCACAAATAAGCAGATAGTAGGACACTCTTATGTCATCTTCGATCTAGTTAATGCTGTGAGTACATCAAATGGATTAGTGGCAATTGTTGAAGGCTAGAGTACTGGAGGTTAGGTGGAGATAGTGTACATTATATTAAATTCCCAGGAACTCGCTTGCGGCAGTGCCACGTGCCAGTAAGTATTATTCTATACCCTGTTATGTCCATATCTCACTGCTGACTCACATTGTGTAATTTACTAAAGTGCAATTAAACTCTTCAATAATAAGTAAATAGTAAGGCCTTAAAATCCGCCAAACGATTGAATAACCTAACTTAAAGTAATTATAATTCAAGATCACCCTTTATGGCTCTTTGTTCCTCCAAAGGACATGTGACAAACTTATACTTAATAAACTGATTTCCTTCAACTATTGTTCTCATTGAAAGCAACCCACACATATTCAGAGATCCACGAAGGTTTCCCGGGCCCAGCAGCCTTCCACATCTCTGTATTAGATTTTAAGTAAGTGAGTTAATTAAGATAAAGAGTTACATTTTAGTAGTTGTCAGCTAAGAGGGTATATATAAAGCTATTATGGTCATAACACGTATTAGGTATTAACCTGGAATGTTCTGTGTACTGTTGATAAAAACAAAATTAGTAGGCCTATATTCTTTTTTTAAATACGATTAATTGTTTATAACTACGTATTTAGTGCAAACTGCAAACATACATGATACATGAACATAATTTTAAAGGTACCAGTTTGCGCATTCCTAATTTTTTAAGTGTAAAACCAATTTGTTTTTTATAAATGTTGTCATCTTCTCCTCATCCCCTCCCTCTGCCCCTCTCCCGCTCGGCGCTCATATAACGATGGTAGTGGCAGACGCAGACAGACAGCCAGCTTCAAGCTTCACTCAGTGAACCACAGACGTGGATGTGGCTGTGGCTGGTCTGTCATGCACTGCCTGCGCTCCACCATAATATGCTGAATGCTGCGCTATAGCAGTAGACAGTTGCTTGTAACTAGATCTCTTACAAGGCCTACGCAAGTTAACAAGTTTGTTGTGTCGTTCCCGTTTTTTTACCAATATCCTGGAAATAATAAAAAAATCTCCAAAAATTTCCGCCCCCCAGAAATTGCCGCCCTGGGCAATTGCCCAGTCTGCCCATTGGTAAATCGGGGCCTGCTTACCATGCCACCTACGGTAATAGCTTCTTCCCTTTAGGGGAAATTCGCTAAAACAAGATGAACAACGTTTCAGGATCTGGAATCTGATCCCCCTCTTCAGGTGAGAAGAATATACTGGACAGAACTAAATTAGTAACAAAAATACCTGTTTTTCTCTAATCATTGATGGAAAAAGTTCACAATAGTTTCTTGAAGAATATTATAGATTAGTTAAATACTAATTAGACCTGGACACTTGGCCTAATTAAAACTAAAATATAGGTTGTATAGATTAATAACCTCAGATAATATGCACTATAACTCCCATTCTACCTAGCTAGGTAGTTGTATTAGTAGTTGTACAATTATAGATTTGTCTGTGTGTCACTTGGAATCTTAAATATATTTTAGTTATGTGGAAGTTTATGCATCAGGAAAGTTAAATGCAGTGTTACCTTCATTTCAATCTGTTAATTTATACTCAAGACCAGAATGTGTTAAATCTTCACTCAAAACACAAAAGCGGTTTGAACACTCAAAATATAATAGTGAAAATGGTTCTTACTAAACAAGCCATATTGGGAGGAAAGTGAGAAAAACACCACTAAGTTTTAGTGCTCTAATAAAATCTTAATCCAAGCTAGCTATATTAATATCATTTTGGTGGAACCCATCTTATATATTAATTAGCTAAGGAATTTCGTTTTTAGCCTACCACGTCGTTATTTTCCAACCGATTTGGACAATCGATCTTTCATTTTAAAGGGTTTACACTGCAGATTAACAGAAAAATATAAAACTCAAAAATTCCACTAAAGTTTTTAAAATATTTACATTTAAAAAATCGCTCCATGTTATTTAAATGGGAGAATACTTTTAAAGGAACTCTGTCTTAGTTTGAGAATACCAGGCAACGTGTGGTTATGGAATTTCTACAAATTTGAAACTTAAACATTCCGATACTCTCTAAAATTGTCAGATTTATAATTTTCTCCCTTTAAGATTGTTAAATGATAAGAAATATAAAGTCCTACAATTTCTCCATAATGGAGAATTTTTACCTAGGATTTTGAGGAACTCGGCCTTAGTTTGAGAAAACCAGGCAACGTGTAGTCATCGAATTTGTTCCAATTTGAAGCTTAAACATCCTGATACTCCCCCAAAATTGTCAGATTTATAATTTTCTCCCTTTTAATGATGTCAAGTATAAAGTACTCAAATTTCCCCAGGTTATACATATGGGAGTAATTTTGACCAGGAACTCGGCCTTAGTTTGAGAAAACCAAATGTGTCATCATGGGATTTATACCAATTTGAAGATGAAATATTCCGATACTCCCCAAAATTGTCAGATTTATAATTTTCTCTTACTTTAAAGTTTGTTAAATGATAACGGGTTCGCACGCAGCACACTGACGTGAGGGAAGTTAATTTCCATATAAAAAACTATAAAAACTCAAAATCAGTTAAAAACATACATTTATTCCAACATTTGTTCAAATCTGAAAATATTGATTTTTTGGCTGTTCTGATGCACCTGGTTCTATTTACCTGCAATGCTGGGAATACAATTTTGTGCATTATTGTCCAGTCAGGCTAGTAGAAGGTCCAGTCAGGCTTTAAAGTAGGCGTGAGGTTGTTGGGGGTGATAAAAGTACACCAACAAATGAATAACAGGCTTTTCTAATGTAAATTCCATAAGACAACGTACTGTGTTACGATACATATTTTCTTTAATAACTGGGTAAATATTTATGCTAGAATGACGAGAGAGGGCTTAAAAGTTTCACCACACTAATTCCCATCTTTTATCATGCATTAATTTTCCATGCGGGGCTTTTCTGACCCTTTTTGGGCCCAAAAACTCGAAATTTGAAAAATTAATCCCAAAAAGGGGTTTAGAGTTTTCTGATTGTTTTGCCCAACGAACTTGTCCAACTGATTATAGAAAGGAACATCCCTACTAAATTAGAAGTAGTTCGGACAAAAAATGTGTCCGCTAGAGTGCATACACACATATATATATATATATATATAATTTTGAACTAACCCCCAAAACGTGTTCAGGGGGTCACGTTAGGAACTTCTATGGTGGTCCCGGGCTTAAGTTTCACTGTGCGGGTCATGCCAATAGTTCACTTTCCATAGGAAATTCACTAAAAAGTAAATGTCTACAAATCGTTGTGGTGGGATTTATAGTATGTTTTGTTTACAAGAAACAGCTGATTATATTCCCAACTCGGTGAGTTTCATTAGACAGCTGATCAGGTCATGATGCTTTTGATTTATTTTGGTCTGTAGTAAAGAAAACATCAAATGTAACCTGTAAAAAGTAGTGAAGTAGTCAAAAGTAGTGTGAAAAGTAGTAGCCAAGGATATTTAAATCCTAAATCAATGTATATTGAGTACATAATTCCACATAAAACAACACAAATCATCAAATCCCTCCTATCAAAATTTACATAATGTTTTTATAAAACGTGATCCAAACTATTGATATATTGAACTGAATAATATTGCTTCCCCACTACCCGCCTATTAATTCATCTTTTGATCAAGGGAAATTCCTTAATTTATTAAAAGTTTTCATAACCAAGCCATATAAAAAAATATATGCAATGATAATGACTAGTTAAATATATTTTAACTATTGCTAACCATTGAGAATGTGAGAATGATTTAACAAATAAATAAACATATAATATAAAAATAACTAAGCAATTTAAGATTATAAAATATACTAGAGGAAGCCCGTCAAAATTCAATAGATACAATATTAAGTTTGAATAGGACGGTACCCTGTAGGAACAATGAAATACCTACCTGCAATTTTGAATATGTAGCTACTGAAAATATTATAAATTAAGAATACCCCCGTCGCAGCAAACCTGCATACTTAGCGAATGGTGTTTTTGGGGTCTGGGGACCTCAAAACGAAAATTTATCATGGTCCCAGGCCTAGGTCTTACCATGCCGACTACGGTAATAGCTTCTTCCCTATAGGGGAAATTCGCTAAAATGCACCTTTGTATGTGGCACAATACAATTAAAAAGTCACAAAATCACAAAAATAAAAATTAACTCTTAAAAAATACTTAATATATCAATAGTTTGGAACACATTTTATAAAAACATGTAGATTTTGATAGGAGGGATTTGATGATTTATGTTGTTTTATAATTATGTACTCAACATACATTGATTTAGGATTTAAATATCCTTGAATTATTACATTTTATTTTTCATAATATTTCAATATTATTGCATATCATAATATCATAATATTTCATAAAAACTTTTCATAATATGTTCTTTTCATTATATGAGAGATATTTGACAAATTATCAAAGATGTTGCCCTTTTAGTAGTGTCTACTGACTTGTAAATGTTCTTTGCTTGTTAAAATACTGTATTTTTTATGTAAATACAAGTACAATACAATTTATTTATATTTTACGTAAAACTTGGTTATTGAACATTGTTATTAACACATTAATTTTGCTTATCATTACACAATAATTTAAAATACAAAATTAACAATAAAACATGAATGTATACAACAAATCAATCTGGGACTAACAACGATAATATTTAAAAAATACCTTTATTCACTTATTTGATGAATTTCATTGATAGTTTATATTTTTAGTGAATTTCCTTTGGAAAGTGAACTATTAGCATTACCCGCACGGTGAAACTTAAGCCCGGGACCACCATAGAAGTTCCTAACGTGACCCCCTGAACACGATTTGGGGGGTCGTTCAAAATTTTATATATATATATATATGTGTTTGCACTCTAGCGGTCACATTTTTTGTCCGATTTACTTCAAATTTGGTAGGGACGTTCCTTTCTGTAATCAGTTGGACAAGTTCGTTGGGCAAAACAATCGGAAAACTCTAAACCCCTTTTTTGGGGATTAATCTTTAAAATTTCAAGTTTTTGGGCCCAAAAAGGGTCAGAAAAGCCCCGGATGCAAAATTAATGCCTGTTTAAAGATGGGAATTAGTGAGGTGAAAGTTTTAGCCCTCTCTCGTCATTCTAGCTTAAATATTTACCGAGTTATTAAAGAAAATGTGTTTCAACTAAACACAGTACGTAGTCTTATGGGGGTTTTACACTAGAAAAGCCTGTAATTCCTTTGTTAGAGTACTTTTATCATCCCCAGCAACTCACGCCTACTTTCAAGCCTGCTTGGACCTTCTCCTAACATTATAATGCACAAAATTGTATTCCCAGCTTTGCAGGTAAATGAAACCAGGAACATCAGAACAGCCAAAAAATCAATGTTTTCAGATTTCAATACAAATTGGAATACATGTATGTTTTTACACTGATTTTGAGTTTTACAAGTTTTTATGTGGAAATTCACTTCCCTCACGTCAGCGTGCTGCGTGCGAACTCGTTTTTAAATTTATATCAACTCTGCAACTTAGTAAAAACATTCTGTTTTAATAAATTTTGTAAATTCAAATAAAAATCCCTTATTATTCCCAATAGTTTTTATTCTATTTGGTAAATTGTTAAATAATTTTGAATTCATATAAATGGACAATTTTGAAAAAGCTAGGTACGATTGATAGGGTACCTGTAATGCAAGTTTGTAAATTGAAATTTGGTATTGAAGTTATGTAAATTATTATAGTAATTTATTTTGATATTATTTCTAAAAACATTCATAAGGGTCTTATAAATATAAAGTGAAGGTAGAGGTAACATATTGAGTCGTTTAAAAAATGGTTTACAGTATATAAGATAATGTTTTATGCATGTAACTCTTATTACATGTTTTTGAATTTTAAACGCTATTGGTTTTTTGTCCTATTGATCTTCTAATTTTTATAATTTTCCATACTGTCTTACTTTTCCTAGTAGATCTTATAGTACAAAGAATCCCAATTGGATATAATAATAAAATAATAAAACAAAACGGCAATAATTTTTTTTTATAATAGCCTTAACAAAGTTGTTTCTCTTACATGTTTTGTGTGATATCCCCCTAGTTTTGGGAAAAAAGAAAATAAGACAGTAAAGGTGGAAAATTAAAAAAAATTTCAATTTATAGAACTAGTCAAATGAATGATGGACATGAAAGAGGGGGTGAGTGGGTAGGTGTTGACATCTAAGAAACACTCTCCCATGGGGGTTGGCACTGGCTGCTCGTGAATTAAAGGCACATTTTAATACTCCCAGACACTTCAGGGGATCATCACTTTGATTATCTCCTATGCTTGATATTTTATAGTTATACTACTAACACTGTTACATTTTCTAGAGTAATAATAATTTTATTTAACATTTAAAAGTTAAATGTAATAAAAGGTTACATATTACATAATCTGTTATACCTGCTACCTGATTTATAATAGATTACTACATAGGCTATATAATATAATTTAAAAATACCCGTCCGTCGCAGCAAACCTGCATACTCAGCGAATTTCCAATAGAGATTATAAATGTCTTAATACTACATAAATCCACTTACCAAGTTTCATAAAAATATATTAACAAATAAGCGGTATACACAATTTTAAATATTCCCCATAAGAATAACATTGAGGCTGAGTACGCAGGTTTGCTGCAACAAGGAACACAAAAAATGTGTTTTTATGATAATATCAATATAACTCAGATAGGTAAAGTCGTATACTAGTTTTTATTCATTTATGTTCATATTTAAGTGAGACATAGCATTTAATTATCCTCCATAAGAATAACATGGGGCTGAGTGTGCAGGTTTGCTGCTACGGAGCCTTTGGAAAAAAATTTTTTTTGAGCAAATATCAATAAACCACAACCAGATGAAGCCTTATACCAAGTTTCGTCAATATACATTCATAAATAAGCGAGATATACAATTTTTCTTTTCCTCCATAAGAATAACATTAGACAACGTACTGTGTTTAGCACTTTCAATATCTCGGTAACCAATTGATGTGGAGGAATGATCAAAATACCAAAATTGTGTTTTTTTAAGCTGAATCCAATGGTAAAAACTAATATTTGACTTTTTCAAAAAGTTATAGGTAAAAAATTCAAAAAACCCATTTTTGGGGTACAAAACCCCCAAAAAATACCCTTTCAGATGGAGCGATCTGGCTGGTTTTCAAACTTTTAAGACATAAATGTTGCTTTACACGTTTATACCAAATTTCTTCAAAATCGGATCATTTTTACGAGAGTTATTGTGCTCACGGACACACAGATATATATATATAATATATATACACACTATATATATACAGTTTCGAACGAACGGTGTTTTTGGGGTCTGGGGACCTCAAAACGAAAAGTTATCATGGTCCCGGGCCTAGATCTTACCATGCCGACTACGGTAATAGCTTCTTCCCTATAGGGGAAATTCGCTAAAAGTTAAAAAGTACAATTTCCTCCATCCTTTGGATACATACTGAGATACATTTTAGCTTGGTTGACCCATAGCCTGAATTAAGGGCACTGAAATATAGACTTTGAAGGACTTCCTGGAATTATTCGATTATTACGGTAAGAGTTCTTATAATTACATTAAGCAATCAGAGGCATAAAATGAATGAGCTCTATACTATGGAGTTTCCATAGTCTTAATAAATTAAATTAAAAAGTTTCCGGTATCTCCATCGCTGAGAGATCTCACAAATAAAAGGTGTAATGAGTAAAACTTAAGTTTAAATCTACTGTTGAAGCATGAATAGGCAACACAGTAGACATTACCAGTTCTTTAATAGCATGTAAATAGTTGCACTCATTTTTAGTGAATTTCCTATGGAAAAGTGAACTATTAGCATGACCCGCACGGTGAGACATAAGCCCGGGACCACCATAGAAGTTCCTAACGTGACCCCCTAAACATGTTTTGATGGGTCTCTAAAAACTTTATATATATATAAGTTTTCACACTCTAGCGGTCACAATCTTTGTCAAATTTACTTCAAATTTGGTAGAGACATTCTTTTTTATAATCAGTTGGACAAGTTCGTTAGGCAAAACAATCGGATAACTCTAACTCCCTTATTTGGGATTTTAACTTTTCAAATTTTGAGTTTTTGGGCCCAAAAAGGGTCAGAAAAGCCCTGAATGTACACTTATTGCACATTAAATTATTGTACGTAAAAAGCCAAAGATTTTAAGCCCTTCCTCCTCATTCTACCACAAGTACTTACTGAGTTATTAAAGAAAATGTTAATTGTCAAAATACGGTACGTTGTCTTATGGGGATTATATACTGGAAAAAGCTTATTTTTATATCTTTATCTTAATATTGTGTTTTCACCCCCCTACCCCTGTACCAACTTGTTATCCCGACAATACCTCCTTCTAACTTCATAATGTACAACATTGGCATACTATTAGTGAATTTTAATATAACCAGGAGCATCAAAAGAGCCAAAATCTTTTTTCAATTTTCAAAAAAATGTAACCAGTTTTGGTTTAAACCCTTTATTTGATTTTATTAAGATTTTAATGCGGAAATTCACATCCCTCACGTCAGCGTGCTGCATCTCATCACATCTCGTTAGTGAATTTCCTTTGGAAAGTGAACTATTAGCATGACCCGCACGGTGAAACTTAAGCCCGGGACCACCATAGAAGTTCCTAATGTGACCCCCTGAACACGTTTTGGGGGGTCGTTCAAAATTTTATATATATATATATATTATATGTGTTTGCACTCTAGCGGTCACATTTTTTGTCCGATTTACTTCAAATTTGGTAGGGACATTCCTTTCTGTAATCAGTTGGACAAGTTCGTTGGGCAAAACAATCGCAAAACTCTAAACCCCTTTTTTTGGGGATTTATCTTTTAAATTTTGAGTTTTTGGACCCAAAAAGGGTCATAAAAGCCCCACATGTAAGAAAATTGCATGTAAAAAGATGGGAATTAGAAAGGCGAAAGTTTTAAGCCCTCTCTCGTCATTCTAGCATAATTATTTACCGAGTAATTAAAGAAAATGTGTATCGACTAAACACAGTACGTTGTCTTATGGGGGTTTTACACTAGAAAAGCCTGTTATTCCTTTGTTAGCGTACTTTTATTATCCCCAGCAACCTCACGCCTACTTTCAAGCCTGTATGGACCTTCTCCTAACCTTATAATGCGCAAAATTGTATTCCCAGCTTTGCAAGTAAATGCAACCAGGAGTATCAGAACAGCCGAAAAATCAATGTTTTCAGATTTCAATAAAAATTGGACAAATGTTTGTTTTTACACTTATTTTGAGTTTTACAGGTTTTTATGTAGAAATTCACATCCCTCACGTCAGCGTGCTGCGTGCGAACTCGTTTTACTTCAGAGACTTTTATAATGTGTGAAAAATATATCTTATTCATTTAGCCTCAAGTTTGTTTCTAAACAAACTTAAATCATGAAAGGAACTTCGTGGTGCAATCAGCAGAAGTTTTGTTTATCTTGTAGTTTTATCACTGAGAAACCCTTCTGATGAAGAGTAAAGTAGATTTTGTTGTAGGAGTGAGCAGTTCATACTCACTCCTTCAACTGTGTCTAGACTCTCAAAGAGTATATTTTTCAGACAGTTATGCACGTAGAAAACAGCAATAATGAGCGAGCTTCAGAAATTAAAAGATATACATTACCACAGTACAAGAACCTGTAAGATTGTATTATTGAAAACCATTGAATTGAACTTTTTGCTTGTATGCCAACTTTTGCTAAGTCTTTTTAACAGTCTATCTCCGGAAATTAAAAACATTAATGTTTATCATTTTAGAAAAACTAAATAACTTTTACTAGTTAAGCCTTTATACTCCCTCTGGAACAATTTTTGGTGTTGTAAAAAATTATGTTTAAATAACAATGCATTATGACAAGAAAATCATAAGCATCTTAAGTATCTTTAGTTTAGAAAATATATATAAAAATATATATTCTTAACGCCATTTATTTACCTTTGTTATGTATAACTGAATAAACTATATTAATGATTTGATTTGAGCATAATAACAATAAGACGGTAGGCTGAAATTCTATAGTTAATAAACGGTACCTACCAGGAAACTGACACATACTTTCTCCCTTTTAGCCCAACTTTAAGGAACAAATTACTTTTTATTTACTAAATATAGAATAAAAAGTATTGTCTAATGTACAGAAAATATTCTAAACAAGTTGTTTTCAAAAACATCCACCCAAATCCCTTTTTTAGAGGCACTGAAGAATCCTTTGCTACACCCAGTGGTTTTAAGAGGGGAAATGTCCCCTTATCCCTCCCCAGGGTTAAATGGCAACATATTTCAAATTTCTTCTGTTGGTCAATGCTAACTGACTCGACAAGCAGCATTTCAAGTTTGAACAAAATTTATCAGTAAATAAGAGAGAAATTGTAATTCTTGTATTCCCCATAAGAATAACGTTGGACAATGTACGTGTTTACCCCAAACTGAAAATTTGGATTAAATTTGAATTCCAAGGCAACTATGTATGTAATGAAAATAATGAAGAACTTCTTGACATATATTTTAATAACATTATTAAAAATGAACAAAACATTTATTCCAATAAAGTTAGTTTCTTTACAATTTAACTAATATAATATAATTATTATACCTATACTACTGTGGAAGTCTTAATTAGAAAGTTAAAACAAACCAAACCAACCCCCCCCCTCCCAAAAAGAAGCTCTTAAATGTTTATTATAAAAGAACACATAAGGAAATAAAACTCATCACAAGGAAAAGTATAGAACCATTGAGACAAACTAAATGATGTTGTAAAAGAATTATCAGATGTCATAAAACAGGTATTAAAACATCACTATCTTCATCTACTTCTTCAAGTGCTTAAATAAACGGTATCAGTAAACTGACACATACTTTCTCCCTTTTATCCTAACTCTAATGAATAAATTATTTTTTATTTACTAAAGTATGGTATAATGCACAGAAAATATTCTAAAAACCCTTTTTCAGAAATGTTCACCCAAAACCCATTGTTGGAGTTACTACAAAATCCTTTGCTACACCCAGTGGTTTTAAGAGGGGAAATGTCCCCTTATCCCTCCCCAGGGTTAAATGGCAACATATTTCAAATTTCTTCTGTTGGTCAATGCTAACTGACTCGACAAGCAGCATTTCAAGTTTGAACAAAATTTATCAGTAAATAAGAGAGAAATTGTAATTCTTGTATTCCCCATAAAAATAACGTTGGACAATGTACGTGTTTACCCCAAACTGAAAATTTAAATTTTCCCCGCAACCAGCAATCGTAGAATAATAATTTAAAACACTAAATTATTTAGTTTGTTAAGCTCTTTTTAATAGTGATAAGTAATTTTTTTTGGCATTTATGTTTTTTTTACGTAAAATTTAACGCTTTACAATTGTTGAAACTGCAATATGATTAAGATTATGTTGAATCTTAATAAAAGCTAAGAAATAATAAAAACAGCAATGTTTGAAATAAAATGTCAATGACAGCTTCAATTTACACATATTTTAATTTTTCCTTGCAACCAGCAATCGTAGGATAATAATTCAAAACACTAAATTATTTAGTTTGTTAAGCTCTTTTTAATGGTGATAAGTAATCTTTTCTAGCATTTATGTTTTTTATGAAAAATTCAATGCTTTACAACTGCTGAAACTGCAATTTGACTAAGATTAACCTTTATTTGATCTTTTTAATATTTTAATGCGGAAATTCACATCCCTCACGTCAGCGTGCTGCGTGCAATCTCGTTTTACTTCAGAGACTTTTATAATCTATAAAAGTTAATGTAACGACGTTGACTCTTAATAAAAGCTAAGAAATAATAAAAACTGCAATGTTTGAAATAAAATGTCAATGACAGCTTCAAACTAAACATATTTTAATTTGTTCAGGGGAAATTTAAAAGTAAACAGAATTAAATTTACTCTGTGGGTATGTGGGTGTGGTCCAAATTGAAAACAGCATCAGACCAGGGCCTACAATAGCAGATAGCACAAGTTGCAGAAGGCACATCTAGAGAGTAAAGTCAGTGGTAAAAGCTTTTGGTTGGTACAGTACCAAACATTGAAAAAAATAAATAGTTTTAGAGACAGTAAAAAATTCTTTAATTTTAAAGATAGCCTGATAAAATTTCAATAATTCTTTAAAATTAATTTTTGGGAAAAAAACATTTATTTTTACTAAAAAATATATATAAAGAGAGTTTTTAAGTAATTTTAGTTTCGGATACATTATTGTAAAACAAGGAAAAAAATGCTAAAAATTTAAAGTGTATTTCAATTAATAAAAATGCCAATATTTGGTCAATTATTGCATACCGGTATTGTCATTGTCATAAAAGCAAATCATTAATTACAACCAAAGCATAAACATAAAATAATTTAAAAAATAAAAAAAATTAAACCGCTTTTTGTAAGAACCAATGACACTTGTGTATACTCAAAACAACTTAATTTTTAACTAAAAACAAAGTTACTTAAGTCCAGGTGTGGAGTGGCGGCGACTGAAGCGTGGCTGCGACTGGGGCGGCGAAGTGTCTCGCTGAATCGAGAGAGGGAGTTGGGGGAGTGACTGCAATTACTTAATGTACAACCTTTAGGGGAGTTTGTCACTTCAGAAAACTGGCCAAGTTTAACAGACTTTCCGTTCCAACTTGGGTCGCAAAGTAACGTGATCGGGGCCCACGAGGCTCTTACGGCTCTTCTACTTTCACGATCGTCTTTGCCGCTTAGGGCCTCGTTAAATCGTATCGCCACAACACTCATGAGTGCTAAGGAACTTGTTTGTGGTGGTAATGGATTAATAGATTTAAAGCGGGATGTGTAGAAACTGAAGTTTAAAATAACTATTGGATAGTCGTAGAAGGTTTTATTAAACCTAAACCTAGAAAATAGTATTTAAGTCCTCAGTTGTTTGTTCTGAGAGAATAAAATATGCCCCTGTTGCAGCAAACCTGCATACTCAGCGAATTTCCAATGCATATAATGTTTATATATAATTCTGTTTCAAGCAAAATTTGTAAGTCAAAATTGTAGGAGTTTGGCAAATTGCATGATAATAGGAGAGGGCTCAAATTGATCCCAGGGACTCGGGAAAAATATCAGTATTTCGAAAATTTTACCAGCAAACCAGAAATAACTGTAAAACATCTAAAAAAAAACCATTAAGTAAAACATCCCCAATAACAAAAGTATGGGAATTAATATAAGCCCCCTCCTCCACCCCCCCCCCGACTTTTTTGTTTACATTAAAACATGTGATTAAGTATCTACTTTGTTTATGAACTGACATGTGTTCGTTCTTAAAAAATCAGATAAGGCAGAGTATTGGAGCAAGGATAGGGGCTATGACCCCTTAAAGCCATTAGCAAATTATATGTGTTTTATTACCACATAAAGCTGTTTTCCAAGTTTAATAAAAATATATTTACAAATAAGCATAACAAAACATAACATTTGAATTCTTATCCATTAGAACAACATTGGGGCTGAGTATTTTGCTGCAACAATGAACACCAAAATAACGGGTGTTTATGCAAATATCAATAGGACTTAACTAGGTGAAGCCACATACCAAGTTTTATTATTTTATGTTCTTAATTAATGGAGTAATAACACTTTACTTATTTCCCATAAGAATAACACGGGAGCTATGAGTACGCAGGTTTGCTGCTACTGGAACAGTCGGCCAAAAAAGATATCAAATTGTATTTATTCTCCATAAGAATAACATTGGTCAACGTACTGCGTTTAGCACATTGAATATCTCTGCAACGGTTGGAAGGAGAACAACAATTAAACACCAAAATGATAATTTTTTAGAGCTGAACTTATTGACAAAAACAGATATGAAGTTTTCAGTAAAATTAACTGAGGAAGAGCTAAAAACCTTTTTCCCATAATATTGACATGGGAAAATTTGTGAATATGTTAACCTAGTTAATGATTCAAAATACTAAATTATTAGTTTTTTAAGCTCTATAAAATAATGAAAACTAAGATTGTGTGTTTTAAAAATTGTAGAATAAAAAACTGATTTTTGAAAAATGTTAAACCCCAATAAAACACCTTTCCCCATAGTCCGATCTTTCTGGTTTTCTAACTTCATGATGTCATTTAAAACATTTGTGCTAAATTTCATCGAAATTGAAAGTTTTTCCAAAAGTTGTTACATAATGTTATCACGTTCACAGACACACATGTGTATAAATTTGGGCGTAAAGTGTTTTGGGCATCTATGGGCCTCAAAACAAAAAACTCATGGTCTTGGGCTTAAGACTGACCATGCCACCTACGGTAATAGCTTTTTCGCTATAGGGGAGATTCGCTAAAAAGAAAGAAAAACTATTTTTAAAACCCTCCTCATTCAACTCCCCTTTCCTTTTTTTCAAGGATAGAGGTTTTTAAATCCTTAAATGTGAAAGTAGGTTTGCCAAAATTAAGAAGTTATTAAAAATAAACTGTGCTCCAAACCCTTTCTCTAAATTTAATAAAAACTAAATAGAATATTTTTAAGTAAATAAATACAACAATTTAAAATCACATTTAACTTTTTTTGATTGCGTACTGTTTGAAGCGGTGGTTTCTATTAACTTTGTCTTAAATACTCATCTATTTTAACGTTTAATTTGGTTATTTAAAATATTGACAATTACGACATTAAATTGACTTTCTAGTAATTAAATTTTTTGGGGTGGTTTTAAAAATATTTTTATGAAATTTGAGAATTGGTTACAATAAATTGAATCATTTTTCGATCCTGTAATGAGTTCAAGGCATTCTGGATTTCTTCAAACTCTTGGGTGTAATATTGTGATTAGATTAAGAATGTCACCATTTAACATTTTGGAAGTCAATTCTGTTTGTTTCCTTGTTCACATAAAAAGTTGATTTAAATCAACTTACAAAGGTAGTTTGCCCTCTGGGCAAATATTATATTATATTATTAAACTTATATTATTAAACTAATTTAAGTTTAATAATATAATAGCTAGGCCTATATGACGACCTCTTTTTGCCTGCAAAAAGAGGTTGTCATATAGGCCTAGCTATTATATTATTAAACTTAAATTAGTTCTGAGTAGTAAGCGATTTGTGGAACACTTGTACAGCTGTACATTTTGTGGTGATGGTTTTAGCGAATTTCCTCTATAAGGAAGAAGCTATTACCGTAGTCGGCATGGTAAGATCCAGGCCCGGGACCATAAAAAAACATAAATATTAAATTACTGTGTATTTAATTGTATTCTACAAATGGCAGAAGTAAATAAATTAATTAATAAGGACTTTAATTAGCGATTTTCAAACAATGATGTTTTTTACAAAATAATTGAATAATAACTAGAATTTTAGACAGTTCTGCACTGAGAATATCTTGAACTTTTCTTCTTTTAGTTCTAATTGCTGAACGTAAAATTCATAAGTTAATGGCCCAGAACATTATGCAATATATAGAGGCCAATAAACATAAGTGAAAATGTACATGTTTATGAATAGAATAAAAAACTTATATTCGTAATGCATTATACCACCACACATATAAAATAGGTCATATTTTATAGTTATTGTTGAATTAAACTAATTTCAGTATATACAGTTAACATACAATGTACCGTATATATTATATACAGCTTTTTATACATTATTGTTTAACTGAATAAAATATATGTGGTGATATGACAAAAAAAATCAAGATAAGATTTTTTTTTTCTGTTAGTGTTTTTGCTACATACAAAACGTATGTTTTGTTTCATACAAAAACACCTTTAGTTGGACTGCTGTAATATTCTTCATCATTCTAGTGAAAGTCCAAAATTGTTACATTTTTCACATTTTTTTTGAAATGCCTGATATTTTATTGGAAAATGTAAACAAAATATTCATTATGTAGTACAAGAAAATATTTATATAAATAAACTAATCCATATAAAGCTTGATGCATGAGGAGAAACTTATATCACTATGCTAGTGCTCAGTAAAATATATACTTATCTTCTTTGATTATAAAGTTTAGTAGTGTTATGTTTAACTGAAAATTTGGTAGTGTTACAGATCTGACTCGGGCTTTACATTTTTTCCCCCAGCAAGGATATTGTTTTAATGTTGTTTCGTTTATTAACGGTTTGTATCACATACGTGTGAATGTTTTTTGTTTTTAATGTTTCTGACAAAGCCAAGTGGTCACATCATCATTGTGAGTAATAGACAATATTCAGTAGACAACAAACTTTATTAGTGATTTATTTAAGGAATACATTAGTGTCAAAAATATGATATAAATTCTTGCTTTACAATTTTTTATTTTGTTTTTCTTCCTATTTTCTTGTCTCAGTCAAAGAACTCCTTGATTGAGTAAATAGGGTGTTCTACTAGCCAGTCCCAGAGGTTCTTTTTCAACTGTTTTCCTACTAGGTGCTTCATGTTTTGTGGCAGGGAATTTATAATTTTGCATCCGATATACATGGTTTCTTGGTGAATTTTTCTGTGTGATGGATAGGTAGGCTGTAGTCTCTTGCTTTTCTTGTGTGGTGGGAGTGGAAATCTTCATTCCTGGGAAGATCTAATCCACTGGTGTACATTACCACTGCATGGATGTAGAGTGCTGGGACAAATAGAAAAGCTTTAGGAATTTAAAAGCCTCTCTGCAACTGTCTGTGGGGCCAAGACCACAGAGTATACCCTTACAGCCTTCTTCTGGAGAATGAGGATTTTGTTAAGGTTGGTATCAGATGTACCGCCCCAGAACAGATGAGTATCCCTAGTGAAAAAATAGTTTTCTGGCCCAGATCTCAGCCAGATATCGGGGCTCTTTCAGAATTGGCCAGATCTGGGCCAGAACTATATAATTTATTACTTAAAACGGATATTTTAATTTGAAAAATATGATTTTTCCAATTGAGTAGCTTGATAAACCAATAATATACATTTTTTAAAAGGATTTTAGTTTCAAAAATATCATGACCAGAACGGGTGTTGAACCTAAGATCTTTGACTTACTGACCACACATCTTAACCCCTGCGGCCATCCTGACTTGTGGGTGCACTTGGATGGAGTGGGATATACAAATTACCAATAGTCTACACCTACGCGATGCACACAATACTTTGGTTTAATTTTTCTAAGTGAAATGAAAGTTGGAACAAATTCAGTTTGTTCATTTGATTTATGAATCCATTCTTGCCTTGTAATATGATAAACTGCGAGCAAATTAAATTAATATATACCGTATTTAATAAAATTATAATCAAAAATATAAAGTTAATTTATATACCCTTAAGAAATTAACATTTTGTTACAATATTTTGAGGTATTCTCTTTATCGAGCACAAACAAATGTATATATCAATGTATAATTAAGATGATTAATTTTAAAATAATTATAACTGTGTGCCCTTTAAATATTTGTATTAAGATAATAATATGATTATAATGTAATATTAATGTAATGTATACAACAATTAACCAACCGTGGTCCAACAATATTAATTGTATTAAAAGACGATTGCACCACAGATTACCGTTTTGAGGACATAATCCCGTCTCTAAATAATCCTGAGGTAAAATAAATCTTGCCCGGAAAACAGGATAATTTTTCCTGAAAAATTCCCGAAATTTCGGAACCCGTCAAACCGTAATCATGAGCTAAGGAACAACTAAACTAAATTTCTGTCAAACTGAGAACGAAGCAGGTGTGGCGCCGCGAGGAAATACAATTCCCTCTAACCAATTGATCACCGCACTACTTAGATTATTAAACAAAATTGAGTCCCTTGACTGACTGGTGCCCTATGCTGCAGCCTAGTCAGCCTAATGGTTAATCAGGAACCAAGCTGTAGTTTTCAATTGTGCAACACATTGTATTTCATTGTCATTAACTTATAAGTTTGATAGTAACACTTTTTATAAACAATTGTTTGTTACCGGTAATAATTACTATCCTCCTGCAACTGACTAATTAAATGTTTGTGTAGCTATTTCATTACTAATTCCAGATTACATGAATTCAAAAAAGTTTAAATTATATATTTTGTATATTATTTTTTTGTTCAACATTTCATGCAGTGTTCTCACTTCATATCTTCCTTCCTAAGACATTCCCAAATTTGGCTCAGACATCCCCAGTTATGGCTTAGACATCCCCAGGTATAGTCCAGACATTCCAAGTTCTGGCCCAAACGTCCCCAGATCTGGCCCAGAAATCCCCAGTTCTGGTCCAAACATCCCCAGATCTGCCCCAGACATCCCCAGATCTGTCCCAGACAGCCCCAGATCTGGCCCAGACAGCCCCAGATCTGGCCCAGACAGCCCCAGATCTGGCCCAGACATCTCCAGATCTGGCCAGAAAATATTTTTTCACTAGGGACGTATCAGCACTGAAACATGTCCTGAACATGATTTACATCCCATACAGCACACGACGTCCTATATATGTCCGTTTAAGGTCCGAAATCCCCAAGGAAATCCGCAGGATATTTGGGACGTCCAGTGGATATAGAAATATTATCCTGACCATCCCTTTTTTCCAGGACAAATAGGATATCCTATGGTAATCTATAGGGTATCGTCTCTAGGATGTCCGTTGTACGGAGTTCGTGGATGTCCCCTGGACAAAAAGCGACAAAAATGTTCAAGTGTGTAACGAAAACTATTTAAACGGTTTAAATGCTCTTCTCATTTCAAATTTGTATCAATGATCCCTCCAAGAAATGTGTTCGACTCCACTTTTATTAATATTTTTAAATTGCTCCACTGAGTGAGTATTATGATTAGTATGCTTGAAATAGATCAAGTTGCTCTTGAACAGTTTAATATAGGACCATTTTTTTAAAACCATGTTTTTAATTGGAAATATATTTTTTAACTACCAATCATATCATTACTGTTTCATAACTAAACTCATTGCTGTTCTTAACTAAAGCTGTTGTGTCATCAGCATATAGAAATAATTTAGAAGAAATTGATATTTCATTTAAAAATTGATAAATACCCCCGTAGCAGCAAACCTGCGTACTCAGCGAATTTACAATGCATATATATGTATCTTAATACCACATAAAGCCACATACCAAGTTTCATCAATATACATTCATAAATAAACGATTTATAACATTTTAATTATTCTCTATAAGAATAACATGGCGGCTGAGTATGCAGGTTTGCTGAAGCAAGGAAATGGGGTTTTATACAAATATCAATATAACTCAAGTAGGTAAAGCCACATACTAAATTTTATTAATTTATGTTCATAATTAAGGGAGATAACACGTTACTTATTCTGCATAAGAATAACATGGGGGCTGAGTAAGCAGGTTTGCTGCTACGGGAACTATAGGCAAACAAAGTTTTTTAGCGCGAATATCAATAGACCACAACGATATGAAGCAATATACCAAGTTTCATCAGGATAAGTTGATAAATAAGCGAGATATACAATTTTTCTTATTCTCCATAAGAATAACATTGGACAACGTACTGTGTTTAGCACTTTCAATATCTCTGTAACCATTTGACGTAGAGCAATGATGAAAACACCAAATTGTATATCTTTTTAAGCTGATTACAATGGCAAAAAATAAAATTTGTCTTTTTTCAAAAATTATATGTAAAAAACTCAAAAAAACCATTTTTGGGGTACAAAAATACCCCTTCGGATAGGTCGATCTCTCTGGTTTTCGAACTTAAAGTCATAAATGCTGCTTTACACATTTATAACAAATTTTGTTAAAATTGGATTATTTTTACGAGAGTTATCGTGCTCACAGACACACACACACACACACACACACACACACACACACACACATATATATATATATATATATATATATATATTACACAGTTTTGAACGAATGGTGTTTTTGGCATCTGGGGACCTCAAAACGAATAGTTATAATGGTCCCGGGCCTAGGTGTTACCATGCCGACTACGGTAATAGCTTCTTCCCTATAGGGGAAATTCGCTAAAAGCAGGGGACCTAGAAAGGGACCCTGCAGAATGCCATAGGTAATGTTAGACAAATTTTATTTGAATTTATTGTAATCACGTTTTAACTACGTTGTTTTCGGTCTCTTGGATAAGAAACTAGTAATTTAAAAACAACCCCAAGCTTCGTCAAAGCATATTCATAAGTAAGCGAGATGTAAAATGTTATTACATCCATAAGAAAAACATAAGGACTGAGTTCGCAGGCTTGCTGCATCAGGGACCAGACAAATCGGGATTAAATAAATAAATCTTTATCTGCCATTTGACAATATAACATGTATCAGCAATGTCATTATTACAGCAACAGCTATAGTCAGTAATTACAATACAATACAAATACAATATAACTTATGTCTAAAAGTCAATATTGCTTTCCAAAAATTCATTTAAATTATAAAAAGGATTTTGTAGGAGCCAGGCATAAAACTTTTTTTTAAAATCTTAGAGCTATATTTACTGTTGAAATTAATTAATTAATTATACACTTTAAGGGTCATAACGGTATGACTGTTTTGTGATTTACTCAACCTGTGAAAATCTATTAAGGCTTTATCTTTGTTTCTAGTAATTTAGACATATTCAGGAAGTCTTAGTAGCTGTGGATTATTGTGTGAGCAGTTCAAATAAATAGTTTCAATTTTTTATTGAATAAAAAGTGGCTTACAATGGTCTAAGAGGTTAGAGTTTGTTATTATTTTTGGACGGCTTTATTTTGCAGCAACAAAATTTCATGCACTCTAGAGCAGTTGCCCCACAGTAGAAAACCGTATCTAATGATTTATTGGAAGTATGCAAAATAAGCCGTTCTTAGATGATAGATTTCAATGCAGCAGTGTGTGAGACGTCTTAGGTGCGAGAGAGAGGCCGGCGTGGGCGTGCCATAAATAGGTACGGTATTAGGTGGAAGCGTGCTGGGCCCAAAACCCAGAGGTCCGTGGATCATAACCACGCTCTGCTACCAAATGAGAGAGAGAGGCCGTGTGGGCGTGCCATAAATAGGTAGGGTATTAGGTGGAAGCGTGCTGGGCCCATAACCCAGAGGTCCGTGGATCATAACCACGCTCTGCTACCAAATGAGAGAGAGAGGCCGTGTAGGCATGCCATAAATAGGTAGGAAGCGTGCTGGGCCCATAACCCAGAGGTCCGTGGATCGTAACCACGCTCTGCTACCAACTACGAGGGAGAGAGGCCGTGTGGGCATGCCATAAATAGGTAGGGTATTAGGTGGAAGCGTTCTGAGCCCATAACCCAGAGGTCCGTGGATCGTAACCACGCTCTGCTACCAACTATGAGAGAGGGGCCACGTAGGCATGCATAAATAGGTAGGGTATTAGGTGGAAGCGTGCTGGGCCCATAACCCAGAGGTCCGTGGATCGTAACCACGCTCTGCTACCAACTACGAGAGAGGGGCCACGTAGGCATGCATAAATAGGTAGGGTATTAGGTGGAAGCGTGCTGGGCCCATAACACAGAGGTCCGTGGATCGTAACCACGCTCTGCTACCAACTAAGAGAGAGAGGCCACGTAGGCATGCCATAAATAGGTAGGGTATTAGGTGGAAGCGTGCTGGCCCATAACCCAGAGGTCCGTGGATCATAACCACGCTCTGCTACCAAATGAGAGAGAGAGGCCGTGTAGGCGTGCCATAAATAGGTAGGGTATTAGGTGGAAGCGTGCTGGGCCCATAACCCAGAGGTCCGTGGATCGTAACCACGCTCTGCTACCAACTACGAGGGATAGAGGCCGTGTGGGCGTGCCATAAATAGGTAGGGTATTAGGTGGAAGCGTGCTGGGCCCATAACCCAGAGGTCCGTGGATCGTAACCACGCTCTGCTACCAACTACGAGGGAGAGAGGCCGTGTGGGCGTGCCATAAATAGGTAGGGTATTAGGTGGAAGCGTGCTGGGCCCATAACACAGAGGTCCGTGGATCGTAACCACGCTCTGCTACCAACTGCGAGAGAGAGGCCGCGTGGGCGTGCCGGCTGGCAGTTCTCGACATGATCCTATCAAGCGTGTACCATTAATCCAAAGGCCGCGTTGCAACCTAGGAATCCCGTGGCATTGCCATTTTTACCAAGCTTTCTGTTTAATAAATTTGATTCAATAATCTAGTAATCGTTACACATATCCCCGCCTGGAAAAGTTTAATTCCCCGGAATACCTCATTCACCTGACCTGTCTAGAATTGCACAATACCCACGATTGAAATAATTTGTGAATTTAGAATGATTCGCCTAATTAATTGCCAATTATCTTCATTGTACCCCAATTTATTCCCCCCCAATATTGAGAAACTTACATTGCCATAATTCTAGCACGATACCTGAATTACTTTAAAGTGAGAAGACGTCCTTCCCGAACATGCATGCGCGGTCGATGCTCCGCCAGCTGATTTGCAGAGTCCGAGTTTCGGATAGTATTGTCCAAACCCACACAGGAGGTAAACATTTTAGATAATCTTGGTGTGATCTGAAGTCAATATGATGTCCCCAGATTAAGTTATTATCTATGTGTACACCTAGGAATTTAACTGAATCAGAAATATTATTTGAAAACTGAGCTTGATGCAGGGGTCTTAAGCTAAAACAAATTGATAGTGTCATTCAAGAGGAAACCGTTATCTTTAAACCAGTTAGTTGCAACAAGGAGGGTATTTTGTTTTACTTCTTCAAGGCAACAAAATTCACTATTTGCACTAAAAAAAGTGGTATCATCTGCATAAAGAGTTGTAGTTGATGGGACTGTATTTGGAAGATCAATTATACATATTAGGAAAAGAAGGGGACCCAGCACAGATCCTTGAGGAACTCCGTAGCCACCTCCTGAGACCATTGCCCATTTATGAGAACTTTCTGCTTATGGCCAGAGAGATAGGATTGAAAGAACTTTAGAGCACTGCCCTTGATGCCATAAAAGGACAACTTTTTCAAAAGATCGACATGATTTACACGATCAAAGGCCTTGCTCAGGTCATATAAGGTGGCCTGAGCAAAATCCTTCTCTTCAAAAGCTGAAAGCATATGGCGGACTAATTTACTATTGCATTTACTGTGGACATTTTTTTGCGGAAACCAAATTGATTTGGGTTAAACAAATTATTTTCCTCAAAATACTTACTGATTTGACCATGTATTATTACTTCAAATAATTTGTAATGACAGGTATTTTAGCCATAGGACGATAGCTCTCTGGTTTATCCTTTTGGCCTCTCTTAAAAACAGGACAGATTCGAGATAATTTCAATTGTTCTGGAAAGAGCCCTTCCTGAAGGCAGCAGTTTATACAGTAAGTTAAAGGCTCAGAAATACTAGAAATTATATATTTAATTAGATTATTTGACATATTGTACATGTCATTACTATTAAAGTTGCTTAAGTTTGTTGTGGCTTCAATTACTTCCCTAGGCAAAACAGTCATCCATTTAAAGCTTATTAGAGCAGCTGAATTTCCAAGATGTTTGTCAATATTGGCTTTGAGAGCCTGAATCTGATTCTTAATATCTAAAACACTACTGACAAAGACATTATTAAATACATCAGGTAAAATCTCTGGAATACTTCTCTATGAGAGATTGTGGTTTGTTTTCTTTATTACAGACCATGCAGCTTTACATTTATTTTGACTATTTTCTATAAACTTAGCATTTTCAGCCATTTTAGCAGCTTTTATACTGTTATTTTCAAAATTTTATAAAGTTATATTAAGGTAAAATCTGACTCCTTCAGCCCTCTAATTAAATTATTAAAAAAAAATTAATTTACTTTTCTTTTTACGCAGGTTATTGTAGCCACCTCAGCTGATGGCTTAACTGTTTTCCCCAACGCAATTCCTTAGCGAATTTCCCCTATAGGGAAGAAGCTATTACCGTAGTCGGCATGATAAGACCTAGGCCCGGGCAGCAATCTCTATAACTAACTATAACTGGATCGCGCGCTCTGTGCTGGGTTTTTGGTCCGGCCCTCCCCCCACCACTTAACGGGAGCACTGTCGCTCCCTTACACATTACCTCTTACAGCGTTACCGTGTTCGCGCTCACAAAAACCGCTAGATGTTCGCTCATAATTGCTTGATTTTCAATTAATTGACACAGTTGCAATCTGCATGAAACTGCGGAGATTATGATATAGATTTTATATCAAAATAATTTAGTTATAAACTAGATTCGACAGCCATTTTTTGCATTTTGAAAGCTGCTATCTTCGCTAATGTTTTATTGATTTAATTTAGTTTACGCGCTTATTGTGGTTTGAGTATGAAGTTATAAAAATTAGGTTATTCAGTTTCAAAAGGTATATTAATTATTTTACCAAGAAAATATATATGGCAAGCGTGAACGTGGTGATTAAATATGTTTGTTTGGTTGAAGTATTAAATTAAATGAGCGCTAAAAGGCTTGGAATAGGTCATATAAATAAGCATAAAATACAATAATCAAACTATTTACTCGACAACAAATAATATTTTCGTAATATTAGTATTCACTTAATGGTTCTATGTATTCTTACACAATACTAACTTGTAGTTTTTGCCGAAGGCCAGCCGAACTTGGGTTTTGGTTTAGTGTTCTCAATTTTGATTGGTGGTGTAGATTTATTTTAAAGAAGAAATATCCAATCATTTTGATTGATTTTACCTCATGCAGGGTTTCTCCCAGCTGCATTAAATCTTTATGGCCTCTAAAAACAGTTTTGGCAAAGTTCTGACATGCCATATTAACAACACGGTCAACCATTCCTTCCTTAGCTATATTGTTATTTAAATGCGAGTGAAAAAACTTAACTAACTAAAATAAGTCTTGTGCAGGGTAAAACAAACCACCCATATTTATGGAAGCCATAAAATCCATGTATGGCTGGGGTTTTGTGGAATCTTGTTTCACTAAAACGTTCAAACAGTCCTCACACTTGGTTTTCTTTTTTATTTGTTTCGCTATAATCCTGTTGCCTTATAGTAAAACAGCATAAATAACTGAAATAACATAGGTAATGTACAAAGCAGTAACCTTTTAAGGGCGTGCTCATACTTTACCCAGACCTAAAACTTTGCACGCTCACAAATAAACTGATATATAAGCAACATTAAAAGTTGCTTTGTGGAGGCGTTTTTTGATTTATTGTGTGAACAGAGAATCTTAATCGAAATGCGTTTATAGCCACTATGAGTATTTAAACGTTGCGGTCTTTTTGTATTTATTAGCATGTATCATAAGCGTGTGTTCTTTGTCATCTTGCATGTATTGTGCACTTCGTAAATTGGCTGCTTGCCATAGGGAAATCATATAAATAAATGTAAAATAACTAAACGCTTAAAAATGTTAACCAAATTACTAATGGGGTGAACATTGGAAATAAATAGACCTACATATTATAATCTCAACTAACTTGCAAAAACCAAATGAGGTTGTCTACGGTATGTCGTGCATTCTGGTTTCTAGCATTTAAAGTTGTTGCATTGCATTCAGGGGTTGTGTGTACTTTAAGAAGGTTGACTGTTGAATTGAATCTGAGTGAACTTTAATAATCGTGCTTCTGTTACCAATAACTGATATTACAACTATTGTTAAACAATCAAAATTTATAAAAAAATTAAAATTAAACACTTTTCTAGGCGGAGCCCTGGGTATCACTTAGGGACATAACAAATAGATTACGACCGATTCTCAGACCTACCAAATATACATACAAAATTTCATAACAATCGGTCAAGCCGTTTCGGAGGAGTTTGGTCACAAACACTGTGACACGAGAATTTTATATATTAGATTTACGGATTAATATTCAAATACAAATTAATATGTCTTATAATATTACGATGTTAGACCTTGATAATTAAATTCCTGTTTGTCAATCGAGAGTTGAAATATTGAATATTTTAAGCACCCTATGTAATTTTCTAGGATTTTAGTTTTACTTAAAGTCAGATATAGAAAAAGTTTTTACATTATTTTTCAAAATTAATTGAAAGATCTCGCCAAATATTATTAATAATGAAATCGTTAAAAAGAAAAATTACCAGTGTCTCAGTAGGGCCTGAAGGTGTCTTATCTTGACAGCAATCCCAGGAGAAGGATCCAATTACTTGATGTGTATTGGCTCGCAATAAAGTAATGCATCACCTTCTCCCACTTATTCCCTCATTAAGATATTGCTTATTTCGTCAGCTTTCAGAGTATAAACACATCCAATATGATACAAATACCCACACTATAAAATGTGTTAAAGGTCTAATATGTTTCACGATATTCAACGTGCAATCCCAAACAGAAACCTAATTAAAATAATGGGAATTCGCTGCACTTTAAAATTACAAGTTTCAAAGAATCCAGTAATACTTAACTAAATGCATTACTCAGGCACAAGTTGATGTAAAGGCATTTTCCCTGAATCTGACCGAACTAATAATAGTACACTCAAAAAGCAGGTATAACCTTTCCGTTGTCAATCCTTGGTTTACTAGCGGATGCCTAGTTTCGGGACCACTGTCCCATACTCAAATCTGGTGTCAACAATTAAAAGTAAAACACATTGTCACAGTTTATATGAACACATTAACCCAACACAAACGGTCGGTAGGAATGAAAGAAATATTGATTTAGTTTGGCCGGACAAAGACAAGTCCAGACAACGGCATAATGGGCATTGGCTAGTCTTGTCAGAGCCTTTCGCGTGTTGCCAAACACTTGCCTGGCCAAACTACATTAATGTTTGTTAGTGAATTTCCTTTGGAAAGTGAACTATTAGCATGACCCGCACGGTGAAACTTAAGCCCGAGACCACCATAGAAGTTCCTAACGTGACCCCCTGAACACGTTTTGGGGGGTCGTTCAAAATTGTATATATATATATATATATATATATATATATATATATATATATATAGACATATATATATATATATGTGTGTTTGCACTCTAGCGGTCACAATTTTTGTCCGATTTACTTCAAATTTGGTAGTGACGTTCCTTTCTGTAATCAGTTGAACAAGTTCGTTGGGCAAAACAATCGGAAAACTCTAAACCCCTTTTTTGGGGAATTAATCTTTCAAATTTTGAGTTTTTGGGCCCAAAAATGGTCATAAAAGCCCCAGATATAAAATAAATGCATTTAAAAAGATGGGAATTAGAGAGGCAAAAGTTTTAAGCCCTCTCTCGTCATTCTAGCATAAATATTTACCGATTTATTAACGAAAATGTGTATCGACTAAACACAGTACGTTGTCTAATGGGGGTTTTACACGAGAAAAGCCTGTTATTCCTTTGTTAGAGTACTTTTATCATCCCCAGCAACCTCACGCCTACTTTCAAGCCTGTCTGGACCTTCTCCTAACCTTATATTGGGCAAAATTGTATTCCCAGCTTTGCAAGTAAATGAAACCAGGAGCATCAGAACAGCCAAAAAATCAATGTTTTCAGATTTCAATAAAAATTGGACAAATGTATGTTTTTACACTGATTTTGACTTTTAAAAGTTTTTATGTGGAAATTCACTTCCCTCACGTCAGCGTGCTGCGTGCGAACTCGTTTTATTTATAACGTATGTCTGGCTGTGTTGTGTCAATGTGTACAAACTGTGACAAAGTGTTTTACTTTAATTTTTCTCACCAGATTTGATAATGGAACAGTAGTTCCGAAACTAGTAACCTGCTAGTAAACCAAGGATTGACGATGGAGACGTATGTAAACCTGCTGTGAGAGTCAAACTTCAATCCCAGAGGCACATTTGAATAACAAATAATACACTACATTACCATAATTAGAACAACAATTTGAAAATCAGAATTGGAAATTTTTTTGGCTTTCTACAATTATATCATATCAATCAAGCAAGATCTGCCTCTGAGCTATCATGTTTTATTTGATTTGATTTGTCTGGTAGATTCATTGGAAGTATACTTGAATAAAAGTAACACACACTTTCCAACAGAAGGTTTTTGTTTTGGGTACCTCGCTAGCCTAACGTACCTTGGATTTCAGTGCATGAGGTCACGGGTTCAATTCCCGGGGTTAAAATAAAAAAGGGAAACAGAAATGCAACCAGGAGTTTCTTATAACAAACATTTATTTATCACATATATTTTGATGGAGGTGACCATTACAGTGGAACAGTGGCTTCATGTTAAAGCCTCGAAGCTTTCAAGTTCTCTAATCACATAAAAATACCTATATGTAAGCAACGATAGTTTGACAAGCAACCTTTTCTAAAACGAAAATACTGCCATCAAATTATGAATGCTTCGCAGCAGTGCACTTGAAGAGTATTGTATATGATTGAAAAAAGCGTTATAGATTAATAATTCAAGAGCAATATACACATTAAAAAGTTTATATAAAATTAATAACTCATAAATAAATAAAATAATGTTCTATGTTATCTAAATAAAGCAACTAGATGGAACTTTTCTTAAAGTAGACTGGAATGGTAAAAAACATTTTTTGCTGTACCGGTAGTTAAAAATAATATGTATTGATTTTTACAGCTTTGACTTCAATCGGTATAAATTGTGTATAACAAGGATTATGTCACTTCTCAAAATGAGTACTTTTATGATACCGACTCCATGCACAAAACAAACAAAAACAGTGAATCTTAAACCATAAATAACTTGATAAAACAGATTAAAAGCATGCAATAACTAAATTTATTTATTGAATAAATCATAGATAAATAGATTACTTTATCATACTTGAACACCCTATTACATTTTAATCATAAAAACCATGATAATATGATTTTTTTATTAGGTGTGCGTGGTTATAAAGGAATGACAAATAAATAAATAGAATATGAGAATTTTTATTTGCCATAACTAAAATAATGTAAAATCTTTCTTTGGTTTAAAATTACCCTCTCAAATTACAAAACAAAAATGGTGGTTTAATGCTCACCAGCTCTTTACCTTTAGTAAAACCAAAATAAAAATCTTCCATAAAAAGCAGAAAAACTAAAATTGATCCTCTCACACCGAGTTTAAAGATAGGTGTTGAACAGTCCGAAGAAACTCGTTAAATTAAAATATCATAAAATGACACAGTAAACTTATATAATTTATAAATTAATTGTACAAAATACATAAAAGTAAAAAAGTACAGAAATATAAAAATTACAGTTTTTACAAAATATACAGTAGGCAGTTGTGTAGTATGTAGGTAGGCAATAATTGTTCAAGAAATATTTCTATAAAAAAATATGTTCACGAATTTTATAGAATATTGGATTTCTTATGGCCTGCTAACAGTTAAATGCTGGTAAAAAAGGTAACATAAATTTGACTGGAAAAATACTATTACTCCCGATAGGGTAGTGATTAGACTGGGGGTTTGTTGGTAAGACAATGCGACTGGTGGTTCACAGGTTCGTTGAGAGGTCAGAGGCCACGGCCACACCCCACTGTCTACCAGTTGTACTGTCACGCCTATGAGGAGCCGATCTCTTCGCTCGCGATGCTCTCGAGTCCGTCGCTCTCGCTGTTGGAGCTCGCGTGGAGCGACCGCGGCATCGCGACTCTCGCGTACTCGTCGGTGTCGATGGACTTGCAGAAGTGAATCGCGTATTTCAGCTTCTCTCGGAGAATCAACTGCAAAGTGGAAGTGGAAGTGGAAGTGGTTAGAGAGTCTCAAACTAGAGGTGTGTCGGTACAAAAACTTTATATTTTGATATATTTGAGTCTTGGTTTTGGATTAAATTTGAATTCCAAGGCAACTATGTATGTAATGAAAAAAATGAAGAACTTCTTGACATATATTTTAATAACATTATTAAAAATGAACAAAACATTTATTCCAATAAAGTTAGTTTCTTTACAATTTAACTAATATAATATAATTATCATACCTATACTACTGAGGAAGTCTTAACTATAAAGTTAAAACAAACCAAACCAACCCCCCCCTCCCAAAAAGAAGCTCTTAAAATGTTTATTATAAAAGAACACACAAGGAAATAAAACTCATCACAAGGAAAAGTATAGAACCATTGAGACAAACTAAATGATGTTGTAAAACAATTATCAAATGTCATAAAACAGGTATTAAAACATCACTATCTTCATATACTTCTTCAAGTGCTTAAATAAACGGTATCAGGAAACTGACACATACTTTCTCCCTTTTATCCTAACTCTAATGAATAAATTATTTTTTATTTACTAACAACAGAATATAAAGTATGGTATAATGCACAGAAAATATTCTAAAAACCCTTTTTCAGAAATGTTCACCCAAAACCCATTGTTGGAGTCACTACAAAATCCTTTGATACACACAGTGGTTTTAAGAGGGGAATCACCCTCTTATACCCCCAGGGTTAGGGGATTCATATTTTTGAATATCCTCTGTTGGTAAAGCTCTAAAAACTACTTAAGTTTAATTAAAATCGTTAGAGCTGTTTTTGAGAAATTTGGATTTTTCATGTTTTTGACGATTTTTGGGGGATAATTTACCTAGAAAATAAAAAATGAAAGAAAAACACATGGATATATCGTGGATTAGTACTTAAATACCAAATTTCATCAAAATCGGTATTAAGTTTCCACTGGTCATGTCTCTATCTCTGCACACATCCAGACAGACAGACACACAGACATCACATTTTTTGATTCAGGGAGCACCAAAACGAATATTTCCACTAATAGCACAAATTCAAAACTTTGAATGAAAACAATACTTTCTCCATATACTATGTATAGGGAGGAGAAAGTAAAAAGCCGCAGACATTGCTTCTACCTATATTATTTGTAATGCTAATGTTAAATAACTTAACCTATCTCGTTTGTAAACTGTACTCCTATTTGGAGAAAACCATCGTAAATTGTCTGCATTTATGTAACCATTGCCTAATCCGAGTAAGACAAAGCAAAGAAAATTAGCTTCTAACAAATATGGTTCTAGTTTTAAAACCCCAGTAACTTAAATGACCTTTTACATGTGTACACAGAATTGAAAAATCACAAACATTTTCAAAACATAGCAGCATTATTCAGACATAAAACGTATTCACAGCGTGCCAAGTGAGAGGAATTTACTGAGAGAAGAGCTAGTTCTTATCCACTGAATAAGAAAATATTTAAGAAACTGAAAATTGTACTTTCAACTTTTAGAGTTGAAATATATTTTTCAAAACCACACTACTGATTTAAAGCAAAAACAAACTTTTTCATCACTCTGTATTCGAAAATAGCCCATTACCAAGCAGCTGAGATCTACGAAAATTATGGATTTCCTTGTAACATAACAAAATATGATCAGCTGACTTTGCCTGTCCCAAACAAAACTTTACCTGTCCTAAACAATTGAAGTTCCCGTTTACTCAACAAGATCACCAGTGTGATTTCGTTACTTTTGACGATTCTGTGTTCAAACAGCTGACTCTGACACTAAAATTAATTGCAAAACCGTGCCAACCATGCTAAAATTGTGTTTACTTATAGAAAATTACTTGACTATGAAATATTAGATAACTTTTTTAAGTTTATTGTTGTTATTTGCATTGTGATGAAAAGTATTGTTTACTACTCGTCATAAAAGTCCTATTTAGGGGCTAGGTAGCATTTTCTATGCTCGCCTTCACCTCGCGCATAAAATGCCCCAAAATAGGTCACTTTCATGACTAGTAGTGAAATATACTATTAATTAAATAATATTTCTCCAAATTATTGGGGAGCTAGTGGTCCCCCGTGCTCCCTTCAAATGACATCTATCGATAAAGCTTCAAACACCAACCTTGCTGGAGTAGCGAGGCATCTTCAGCAAGAAAAAACACGTGTAGCTCTCAGGCAGGAAGTGGTCAGGAGGATTGTACTTGTCCAAAACCTGCAGAAAAAACACAATGGCATTAACATACCTATTTATGTACTGTATTATTAAAACCAATTCTTTACTTTTGTTCAATGAATTTTTTCCTCTAAATCTACTATCTTGTGCAAATGTTTGGTTTCGATCAAAAGCTCTAGCACTCTAAATGTGTCGTTTGGGATTTGGACAAAAATACCCATCATCAGTGTGCCCCATGGGCTTTCAAAGTTCAAATGCATCTTATGGAGTTATTTTATTTAGTTAGTCAGCTGACTGAAATGCAATTTTTGAAACTATTAAAACTAATACACTTCACAAGACTGAAACATATTCGAAACATAAAATATAGAGAAACGACGAAATAAACACAGAATTTAACAATACTGACAATTAACAACTACCATGATCCACTGATCCACAATAAAGGTGATGGTACCGGTAGTTAGCCTGTACAGCTATAATCGATTTCTATCAAAAATGTTTGGTGTTGTTGTAAATTATGTTGAAAATTAAATAAATGAATTCATTTTGGTAAAATTTGTTATGTAATTCTTTAAGAAAAAAAATGAACTTAATTGTAAATGTTTATAACATAAAACATATGTAAACAAATTTGTCAGCTGGTCTTTCAGTCTGGATAAAGACTCACAAAGACTTAACAAACCGGCCTCCTTGAAGTACTGCCGTACTTCAACTAATGTCGATCTTCATACTGTGGTAAAAGAAAAAGTTGAGTAACAGGGCGGACATAAGACCCATCTTGTGTCTTGATTTTTACCACTCTCACAGTGTCGTCAGATCCAGGAAATACTTCGATGATTCTTGCGAGAGGCCAAAAAAGTGAATTCACAGTCGTCTTCATGAGCACGAGATCTCCAACCCGTAAGTTAGCTGACTTTGTGGTCCATTTAGTCCGTTGTTGTAGGGTGTACAAATATTCCGTGCTCCACCGTTTCCATATTCGTTGAGCGAACTGTTGCACGAGATGCCAATGTTTAAGTCGGTTTGGGGGAACTTCAGTGATGTCAGATTCAGGAAGTGTTGCTAATGGAGCACCAGTGAGGAAATGTCCTGGGGTCAGCACTGAAAAGTCGGTGGGATCACTGGACATCGGAGTCAAAGGGCGAGAATTTAATATAGCCTCTATACGTATAGACAATGTCGTAAATTCTGGTAGTGTGAGTAAAGTTTTTCCCATCACGCATGTTAAATGCTGTTTGGCACTCTTGACTGCTCGTTCCCAGAGGCCACCATGGTGAGGAGCGGCTGGAGGGTTGAAATGGAAGCGCAATGACAATGTTGAAGAGAACTTTTGAATGTGCAGTTGCGAGTTAGCGTTTGTCACTAGAACTGCGTAAATTGATTAATATGGTTCCTAGCAATACCATAACATGTTTGTTACATTGAGAAGCATTGTTTTGTGAGTAAAACGCAACTGTTTTATTACTATTGTTAAGGTTAAGGACATCAGTGGTTGGATTGTGTTTTTCAACCTGAACATTGGTGGTTGAACATTTGGAAAATTTGTCTGATTTTTCAGACGGAAAATGCAAAAGAGTATTATGCCTGTTGTGACAAACTTTGCAAACAGATTGGGATTTGCATGCTTTAATGTCGTGCATGCCCAAACACGAAATGCAATGGCGACGTGTTTTAACGATTTGATACCTTTCTTGTAGAGTTTTGGCCAAAAACCTTGGACATGAAAAGGTTTTGTGATTGGATGTATCGCAAAACCGCACAGAACGACTGGTTAGTACTTGTGGACGTTGGGGCAACTGCAGTTTTATGACCGGTGACTGTCCGGTAAAAAGGTTTGTCCCAAGGGTTAGACAACTTAGTATCGTTAATACGCATTCCCAGTGAGCACACAGCGTCTTTGTGACGGGAACACTCAAGAGTGAGAAAATCAATTATTTCATCTACAGAAGGTAGAGTATGTTTTTTCGTGATGATGACGTCACGAGAGAGCTCTAACCGTTTACGCAACTCTATATCTAATTTGCGTAGAAGTAATGCTGACAACAAATGACTTGACTCAGTAATACTACATTGTATAGCATTTAGAGCTTGAATGTTCTCAATATAGGTATTCAAAAATTGCCGAATTCCCAATATGTTGTTGTACGATATGTCAGGTAGATCGATGATCCGGTTGATGTGCATAAGCTGTAACCACCAATCATTTTGATAACGATCGTGAATAATCCCATAAGCAACATCATAATTAGCATCAGTTAAGATTTCATACTAGGTTAAGTGGTTCACCAGACAGAACACTTAATAGATACTGAAATTTAAGTACCTTGGTCAAAGATTGGTTAGAATGAATGGTAATATTGAACAAGTTTATAAAAGTTGTCCAACTGGCGTACTCACCATTAAACTTAATAAATTCCAGTTTAGGTAGTCGAGCTGCGCATTGGTCGATATTGTTAGGGGTGTCTGAAATGGCGTTGAGCGACGAATGATCTTGTTGATCGTCTTCGCCTAACAAGTCTTCAATAACGGACGCTAAGTAGACGTACGAATCATTGATGTTATTCTGGTCTTCTGCAAGAACTTCCTCGGATATGGCGTCTTCTTCATGGTAAGATGTAGCTCGAGGGAAATTTTGTAAAAAGTCTTCATGTTTCCTGTTGATTTCTTTCGCATATACTTTCAGCGATTTTCGCTGAACTCGAGTGATTGTCTCTGGATGACTTTGAAATTCATTGACGACTATCTTTATTGATGCAAAATGTATTTTCGTCAAACGTTTGTAAGTATCCGGCTTAAAATCACCGGTGCGGGTTGGTGCCATTTCTCAATTGCAAAGCAATACTATTGAAGTTAAAAAAAACATGAGTGTTGAAAGAATTCTAGTTTCCATAGCTGAAATTCATACTATCTGCTCTCGAAGGACCATTAAAATGTTTGGTGTTGTAAATTATGTTGAAAATTAAATAAATGAATTCATTTTGGTAAAATTTGTTATGTAATTCTTTAAGACAAAAAAATGAACTTAATTGTAATGTTTATAACATAAAACATATGTAAACAAATTTGTCAGCTGGTCTTTCAGTCTGGATAAAGACTCACAAAGACTTAACAAATACTAATCAAAAAGCGATTAGATTCAATATTGCAACAACTCTTATATTTACCCTGATAATTTTGCCCCCAAAACTAATAATTTTAATTTCATGCTTCCTCATAAAATGATATGTCATTTATATGTAATTTTAAATAACAGCAATAACTGAAAATCCCATATTAGAAATAATGTAGATAGGCCTGTTAGTTAGTTTAGTTATTATTTTAAGAGAGGAAAACATCAAATAGCCTAGTAAATAAATATATAATAGCATATATTACCATGTAACCAAACTGCTTCATAACTAATATCAATCTATTTTAATAACTTTTCCAAATTCCAAATTTAGCTCTTTAGCAGTTTTTATATAGTGTATATGTGACAGTGGGCATCAAGAGCCAAAAGTGATTCAGTGAACCATGATGTGTGAATTCTTGCAACAATTCCAGCATCTTTCTTCACCTGAGCAATGACCTGGAGTTAAGACATATTAAATAAGTGGGACACTTACCTAATGTAATAAATTCCCCTTAATTCAGTATTTGGGCAGTAGCAGCCCATATTTCAGATAGGAAGAACAGCTACAAGCCTTATTCTACCCTTAGTAAAGACCGAGAAGAGTTTTAAAACCTGTAGCAAAGAAACTGAAGTTGTGGTGAGATCAATCCTTTTTGGCAATGGAAGCCTTTTGAATTTCAGTTTTAGGCCATCAAATTTTAAAGAACTATTAACAATTTGGTAAGTTGGGAAAAGGATAGACAGCTAGCAGCTAGCTTACCTGAAGAGAATAAAACAGGTGTAGCACAAGAGACACATAAAAAACACACAAAAAACACTTGATATTTCGTCCCTCTTGGGGACTTCATCTGAAGAGAAGAGAATGAAGTATAAACAAAAATTTGTAGATGTTATCACAATTTAAAGATTTTAAAAAGTTTTTAATCTACATAAATATATCTTAAATAACATTAAAACACAATATTGTAGTATAAAAATGATGATAAACCTTTATTATATTCGTAATATTCAATTTATTGAATCCCTTTGTTTTAACCGTGGTTTTGGGTTATCCGTAACGCTCCAACCGGTCATTACCCCGGATAATCGGGAGTTGACTGTATTATGTTCGATTGCCAAGAGTTTATTAAGTGGTATAAAAGGCCATAAGAATACATTCTATCAAGCCGCACGAATACCCCACCTGAGATATAAGAGCTTTTGGGAACCCTGAGACATTAAAGGCAATTGTATAATAAGTTAAATATCAAAGTAAATAATAGAGTTTCCCCGATTTTGTATAATATTTTGTCCCCTTTTCACATTTTTAAAGAATATCATTGTTGTAAAATAATGTAGGTTTGCTCCTGTATTCATGAAGTTTTATTGTTAAGCTAGGACACCATTATTTTAGTTTAGCTGTAGGAATTTAAGAAGAACCTGAGACAACTAGTGTAAAATTACCCATAAGCCCTTGCAAGAACTAGCAGCCGACCAAAGAACACCTGAGATTGATTTTGTAAACATTACAGATAGGTTAAGTGGAAAGAAAGTAAAGAGTAGTTAAAAAGATTTACTATCAGTTAAGAGTAACAAAATAATTAAATTAAGTAATAATAGAAAAGGTAAAATAAAAAGTTTATTACAATATTATGTTGTAACAAATAAATTAGTTTTGGATAGAAAAGAGCCCAGTTTGTCTAAAATGTAAACAAAAAACAAATAGCTCCAAATAATTAATCGATTATTTGACCACTACATAAGCTAGATCGATTATTTGACCAATCAGACTTGATGGGCTGCCCCAAGTTATAATATTGTAAACATTTAAATTTTATGCCTTTTAGATACGGCAAAACACGTTGAAGAGGCAATAATCTGAAAAAATTGAAAACTAGAAAAAAAGTTTTATTGCTAAGTTGCAGAGGCTGACCTGCAGGACAAAGTCTCGGCCGCGGAAGTCAGGGATGGTGCGCGGCAGACGAGTGCGGCCCCACACGAACCGGAGGAACAGCGAGCGCTCCTGGTTGGAGAACTCCTCCATCACCTCCCAGAACCACTGGACCAGCGGCGCGCTCGGCTCCACACCTGCAGAGGCATGGATGGCATTGTGAAAGTTATAAGAAATAGTCACCACTCTGTTAACTGTTCTTTAGAAATGTTAGTACTAAACTGCAACTAGTACAAAAGTCACATCATTTTTTTGGTATTTTTCCAAAATATATTTACTTACGTAAAGAGCCTGTAGATATCAACTGTTTAGCTTGTCAATGCGTCTTCATGCTGAACATGTTTCAAGACGAATTACCGTCCATCTTCCGCAGCGGTCAAAGAACTTAAAGCCCATTTTGCAATGGTTGACGAGTCACACACTCACACGACAAATTACACTGTTACATGTAACTCACATTTATTGAAACTCTAATTGTGGTACGCACACACAATGGATCCAAATTTCATAGGCTTACCCCAGAAATTTTACTGGTATGTATCCGTGTTTAAAAATAGATGGTTCAAATCTTACGCTAGAATAAACTAAACAAGATTGGAAATATAACTTGAACTAAAATGTAAGAAATTAATCACAAGCAAATAAAAAATATTTTAAATTGATAACAACGAAATTCCAGAAACATATAATTACATATAATAGAAAAGATTTAAAGTGGCAAAAGTCAACTGTAGCCACAATTCTACTGTTCTCATTAAGTGGTTTTTAATTAAGAGGAGTCATCAGCTCATCCCCATAAAAGATAAATGTTTTTAGAGAAAACAAAAAGAGGTTGGGATTTTAAGGCTTAAAGGTGAAAAGTATACAAGCTCACCCTGAAAATCGCAGGCTGTCATAAAAATACAAAACATTAAGAAAAGACAAGCAAAAAATTTGGGTTCATTGGAACCTTTCTCAATAAAAAATATACTTGTATTTTCTTAGAGTTTGATATGCTTCTATCATGGCTTACACGTCTTCCCGGTGAGCCACTTTTAAACCTTTCACCTTTGAAAAATCATCCTTATCAAATAGTTCATTAGAATTACTTTAACTTTTCCATAAGTGACCAGCGATTTTCTCTGCATTCCAGTCTACCGACTACCGGCGATTTATTTCCTTGATTTGCAAGATTCAATCACCTTGACCCTTTCTTGTTTCCAAGAGTGGTTCAATTAGAAAGCTCTAGCCTGTGAAGATTTTGCAAATTGGGAAAAGGAGAGACAACTAGCTTGAATGAAAACGAGTTTGCACACAGCACGCTGACGTGAGGGAAGTGAATTTCCACATATAAACTTTTAAAACCCAAAATCCGTGTAAAAACATACATTTATTCCAATTTTTATTGATATCTGAAAACACTGATTTTTTGGCTGTTCTGATGCTCCTGGTTTCATTTACCCGCAAAGCTGGGAATACAATTTTGCGCATTATAATGTAAGGAGAAGGTCCAGGCAGGCTTGAAAGTAGGCATGAGCTGCTGGGGATGATAAAAGTACTCTAACAAAGGAATAACAGGCTTTTCTAGTGTAAAACCCTCATAAGACAACGTACTGTGTTTAGTCGAAACACATTTTTTTTAATAACTCGGTAAATATTTACGCTAGAATGACGAGAGAGGACTTAACACTTTCGCCTCACTAATTCTCATCTTTTTATTACATGCATTAATTTTACATCCGGGGCTTTTCTGACCCTTTTTGAGCCCAAAAACTCGAAATTTGAAAGATTAATCCCCAAAAAAGGGGTTTAGAGTTTTCCGATTGTTTTGACCAACGAACTTGTCCAACTGATTACAGAAAGGAAAGTCCCTACCAAATTTTAAGTTAATCGGACAAAAATGTGACCGCTAACGTGCAAACACACACACACACACATACATATATATGTATGTATATATACATACATATATATATATGTATGTATATATATGTATATATACATACATATATATATATGTATGTATATATATATATATATGTATATATACATACATATATATATATATATATATATCAAATTTTGAACAACCACCCAAAACGTGTTCAAGGGATCACGTTAGGAACTTCTATGGTGGTCCCGGGGTCATGCTAATAGTTCACTTTCCAAAGGAAATTCACTAACAAGTGTAGCCCAGGAGACACATAAAGTAGACACAAAAATACTTGATATTTCGTCCCCTTAGGGGACTTCCAGAAGAGACTGAAGGAGAAAATGGCTGTCTGCAAACTGGTTCTTTTCAGTGTACATAAACCAAAATCAACTATTATATATATAGTTTATATATATATATATTTTATATATAGGTTAATTTTAGGGGTGGGCGAGTAGTGTTTTTTTAAATCGAGTCGAGTATTGAACCAAACTACTCGAGCATCGAGTCGAGTCGCGTAGTTCTTTAAAAAGTAAAAAAACTAATTTTAAATTTTGTTATTGAAAGCAGTTTTTTTTACATTTTACACTTTTAAACAATTTTAAACTTTAATTATAAGCATAACATTTTATTGAATTATTAATGTTATTATTTATTTTATTTTAATTTTACCATGAATGAATAATGATTTAAATGAATATATATATATATGGTTTTCAACAACCATAACAAACAAAAGACAAGTATTACAAATACACATCCATACAACAATTTTGGGTTAGTTTATCAAAACCAGAACATTTTAACAAGAAAGTGATTTTTTGACCCTGACCCAAACATCCCCTGTGCCCCTCTCTTACTTATTATGGATACCTGGTGTAACTCACAGGTATCCATAAATAACCCACCTGTCATTGTCTCCTTTCATGTGAGCTAAAACTAAATGTTAGACTTTATTTCAGTCACTTATTTTGTTAAATATTGGTTAGCGGCGTAAACGTGGGTAAACGGCGGGAGTAATCAACTACTCGACTTGAATTTTCGAGTAGTCTCTAATACTCGCTCGGCCTTCGAGTATTAGAAAATACTCGACAGGTACTCGAAATCTCAGGTACTCGCCCACCCCTAGTTAATTTTAGTGGTGGTAGTGTGTTGCGGCAGAACTAGTTTACAGACAGCCATTTTCTCCTCCAGTCTCTTGTTTATTCTCTTCTGATGAAGTCCCCAAGAGCGATGAAACCTAGTGTTTTTGTGTCTACTGTATTTGTCTCCTGAGCTCATTTGTTTGTATTCCCTTCAGGTGAGCTAGCTATCCTTCTCCCAATTTACCCTTTCCTGTTTCCAAGTGTGTCAGACGTACCTTTGTACGTGGCCACGGACTTGAGCAGTGCCAGCGGGATGTCGGGCGAGCCGCACACCAGGGTCTCCAACTCGTAGCCGCTGAACAGCGTCAACAGCGGCACCGGCACCACCTTGGCCATCCCCTCCCGCACCGCCTTCACCTGCTCGTCAAACTCGTGCAGCCTGCAACCGTGGCGACAGTGTTAAATAACTGGATATTGACACAGTATCGATGAACTAAAACCCTTTGAGCGCCAAAGGCCGAATGTATGGCTTTTGAATCTGCCACCTAAAAACACTGTTAATTGCAATTGGACCACTGCGACCTCTGTCTGCAGTATGCGTCTGACATGTGGTGTAATCCAATGAATTAAAATATATCTAGAGGTTTTGTTTAGTGTAAAAAGAGCAGCATACATGGTTGACCGCCATTTGTCCCTCTGTAAACTCTGCTTCTATGGAAAACAACATGTTAACCAATGAAATCCTCTCTTTACGAGTTATATGACAGACATTTGAAAAACATTTAACTTGTGAAGAGAGGATTTGATTGGTTACCTGGAAAATGGCGGATGACCATGAAAGCTTCTTTTTTTACCCCAGGCAAGACCTCTAGATATATTTAAACCTAGGTGGTGTAACCTGGTAGACAAAAACGGAATTAACTAGTACACAAGTACCAGTCGTGGTGTAACCTGGTAGACAAAAACAGAATTAACTAGTACACAAGTACCAGTCGTGGTGTAACCTGGTAGACAAAAACGGAATTAACTAGTACACAAGTATCAGTCGTGGTGTAACCTGGTAGACAAAAACTGAATTAACTAGTACACAAGTACCAGTCGTGGTGCAACCTGGTAGACAAAAACGGAATTAACTAGTACACAAGTATCAGTCGTGGTGTAACCTGGTAGACAAAAACGGAATTAACTAGAACACAAGTACCAGTCGTGGTGTAACCTGGTAGACAAAAACGGAATTAACTAGTACACAAGTATCAGTCGTGGTGTAACCTGGTAGACAAAAACGGAATTAACTAGTACACAAGTACCAGTCGTGGTGTAACCTGGTAGACAAAAACGGAATTAACTAGTACACAAGTATCAATCGTGGTGTAACCTGGCAGACAAAAACTGAATTAACTAGTACACAAGTACCAGTCGTGGTGCAACCTGGTAGACAAAAACGGAATTAACTAGTACACAAGTACCAAACGTGGTGTAACCTGGTAGACAAAAACGGAATTAACTAGTACACAAGTATCAGTCGTGGTGTAACCTGGTAGACAAAAACTGAATTAACTAGTACACAAGTACCAGTCGTGGTGCAACCTGGTAGACAAAAACGGAATTAACTAGTACACAAGTATCAGTCGTGGTGTAACCTGGTAGACAAAAACGGAATTAACTAGTACACAAGTACCAGTCGTGGTGTAACCTGGTAGACAAAAACGGAATTAACTAGTACACAAGTATCAGTCGTGGTGTAACCTGGTAGACAAAAACTGAATTAACTAGTACACAAGTACCAGTCGTGGTGCAACCTGGTAGACAAAAACGGAATTAACTAGTACACAAGTATCAGTCGTGGTGTAACCTGGTAGACAAAAACGGAATTAACTAGTACACAAGTACCAGTCGTGGTGTAACCTGGTAGACAAAAACGGAATTAACTAGTACACAAGTATCAGTCGTGGTGTAACCTGGTAGACAAAAACGGAATTAACTAGTACACAAGTACCAGTCGTGGTGTAACCTGGTAGACAAAAACGGAATTAACTAGTACACAAGTATCAATCGTGGTGTAACCTGGCAGACAAAAACTGAATTAACTAGTACACAAGTACCAGTCGTGGTGCAACCTGGTAGACAAAAACGGAATTAACTAGTACACAAGTACCAAACGTGGTGTAACCTGGTAGACAAAAACGGAATTAACTAGTACACAAGTATCAGTCGTGGTGTAACCTGGTAGACAAAAACTGAATTAACTAGTACACAAGTACCAGTCGTGGTGCAACCTGGTAGACAAAAACGGAATTAACTAGTACACAAGTATCAGTCGTGGTGTAACCTGGTAGACAAAAACGGAATTAACTAGTACACAAGTACCAGTCGTGGTGTAACCTGGTAGACAAAAACGGAATTAACTAGTACACAAGTATCAGTCGTGGTGTAACCTGGTAGACAAAAACGGAATTAACTAGTACACAAGTACCAGTCGTGGTGTAACCTGGTAGACAAAAACGGAATTAACTAGTACACAAGTACCAAACGTGGTGTAACCTGGTAGACAAAAACGGAATTAACTAGTACATAAGTACTAGTCGTCGTGTAACCTGGTAGACAAAAACGGAATTAACTAGTACACAAGTAACAGTCGTGGTGTAACCTGGTAGACAAAAACGGAATTAACTAGTACACAAGTACCAGTCGTGGTGTAAACTGGTAGACAAAAACGGAATTAACTAGTACAAAAGTACCAGTCGTGGTGTAACCTGGCAGACAAAAACTTAATTAACTAGTACACAAGTACCAGTCGTGGTGCAACCTGGTAGACAAAAATGGAATTAAACAAGTATCAGTCGTGGTGTAACCTGGTAGACAAAAACGGAATTAACTAGTACACAAGTACCAGTCGTGGTGTAACCTGGTAGACAAAAACGGAATTAACTAGTACACAAGTACCAGTCGTAGTGTAACCTGGTAGACAAAAACGGAATTAACTAGTACACAAGTATCAGTCGTGGTGTAACCTGGTAGACAAAAACAGAATTAACTAGTACACAAGTACCAGTCGTGGTGTAACCTGGTAGACAAAAACGGAATTAACTAGTACACAAGTATCAGTCGTGGTGTAACCTGGTAGACAAAAACGGAATTAACTAGTACACAAGTATCAGTCGTGGTGTAACCTGGTAGACAAAAACTGAATTAACTAGTACACAAGTACCAGTCGTGGTGCAACCTGGTAGACAAAAACGGAATTAACTAGTACACAAGTATCAGTCGTGGTGTAACCTGGTAGACAAAAACGGAATTAACTAGTACAGAAGTACCAGTCGTGGTGTAACCTGGTAGACAAAAACGGAATTAACTAGTACACAAGTATCAATCGTGGTGTAACCTGGCAGACAAAAACTGAATTAACTAGTACACAAGTACCAGTCGTGGTGCAACCTGGTAGACAAAAACGGAATTAACTAGTACACAAGTACCAAACGTGGTGTAACCTGGTAGACAAAAACGGAATTAACTAGTACATAAGTACTAGTCGTCGTGTAACCTGGTAGACAAAAACGGAATTAACTAGTACACAAGTAACAGTCGTGGTGTAACCTGGTAGACAAAAACGGAATTAACTAGTACACAAGTATCAGTCGTGGTGTAAACTGGTAGACAAAAACGGAATTAACTAGTACACAAGTACCAGTCGTGGTGTAACCTGGCAGACAAAAACTTAATTAACTAGTACACAAGTACCAGTCGTGGTGCAACCTGGTAGACAAAAATGGAATTAAACAAGTATCAGTCGTGGTGTAACCTGGTAGACAAAAACGGAATTAACTAGTACACAAGTACCAGTCGTGGTGTAACCTGGTAGACAAAAACGGAATTAACTAGTACACAAGTATCAGTCGTGGTGTAACCTGGTAGACAAAAACGGAATTAACTAGTACACAAGTATCAGTCGTGGTGTAACCTGGTAGACAAAAACGGAATTAACTAGTACACAAGTACCAGTCGTGGTGTAACCTGGTAGACAAAAACGGAATTAACTAGTACACAAGTACCAGTCTCATCAGACATTCCTTGTCCACAGTATTACCAACACAGCTCTGACCTGTAGTTGAGGGCCAGCCGGATGTACTCCTCCCGGTTCTGCGGGGTGACCCGGCGGTGGGTGGAGCTCAGCGGGACGTCAGCCCCCGTGGCGGAGGCTGTGGAGAACGGCATGTCCAGTGTGTGTAGCTCCTTGTCATCGGGGCTCATGTCCCGGATACATAGCAGCCCTGCGGCACGACATGGGAGGATGAGATTAGAAGATAAGGTTGATTTCAGTGTACCTTTATAAACTGATGGATTAATTTTGAAAAAAATCTCTAGTAAAAAAATGATTCTCAAAATATTTCAAATGTGTGAAATGTTGTTCCAACTAGCAATAAGTGTATAAATCCTAAACGTCAAGTTTACTGAAACACAGAGCGCCCGACAATGCAAACTACATGTTATTTGTGTGATGCGGGCTAATCGCGTAAAAAACTGATGGCGCTAAACGGTAAAGTTACGTGTTTCATTTTTATCTCCAACAACAACAAAAAATCAAAATCATTGGTCTGGACTTGGCTGATCCGGATTTCTGAGAGTCAACTGTATTTCAAGAGTACAACTCTGATACTGAGTTAAAAGCACAACGTTGCAAACATATGACATATTAACAAATGATGTAGCTAAAGGGTCTCTCAGGTCCATTGTTGGCCAATTCCCAGTCTAATGTTCCTCCGTCTCACACCCACCTGGCACGTAGTCCCGGTCTATCTCCTGCAGGTCGGCCGGCGCCAGTGGCATGCCCGCCAACTGCTTCCACACCGGCTCAGCCAGGTTGAGGCTCAGCGGACTGCCCGTTCGGATGGCAATGCCCATCAGCATCCCTGCAACATTAATCTCTCCATCAGCCTACTTCTGAAGAAGGATTTATGAATTTTATTTTAAGAGGGCCATGTTCTGTATAACAATATGCAATAATATTTTGTTTAAACTTTCACTTCAACTACTAAAGCAAATTGATTAGTTTAATTTTTTGGTGGTTTTTAAAACCTCTACGAGCACTAAAAACTGTCTCCTATACAAGATTGCCAAGGTCCTGATTCCATCATTCCCTAAAATATGGTTATTCTGGGATCACCATAGATAATTTTTATGCCACTTTAGGATAACAAAGATATCCTTTCCTGCACTTGAATGTTTTTTTATGATACATTATAATTACAAGAGATGAGGCAGGAAGATAGCATCACTCACAATAGACAGATAGCCAACTTGCTGTCAAACTGACAGTGCAGTCACTGCTGTCGAACAGTGCAGCCAACCCAATTCACTGATAACTTACCAAATTTCCCTTTGTAAAATCTTGACAAAACAAGTGTCTTTAATGAAAAACGAGAGTAATAATGTAAAAAGTGTGGGCGGGCCTGGGCCTATCTGTATAACTGCATCTGTTCTAAAGTATTAAATATTTGTTCTCCAAGGTGGATGTTAAAACTACATGTTTTACAGAGAGAAACATATACTGTAGGTAGTAGATTCTCTTTGTTTCCCTTATGTTTGTGTTCACCTTTGGTTCACCTATAAGACGTATGATGTTTGTTTCACTTACTATCTAAACCAACCCAACTCCTAAAGAAATACTAGCATGACTCTATCAATCATGATCAACATAGGAATGCCAACAATTCAAAACTACATCCCTGAAGTCGATTCACATGCTCGCCAACTGTCTTACCAAGGAACCGGAACATGCTGAGATGCAGTGGCGAGCTGGCGGCGGGGTTGAGCAGGAAGCAGTCGCGGTTGGTGCCCGTGTCGTCGCGGCCGTTGGGCGTGGGGATGAGCAGCGGCAGTGAGCCGTTCTGCAGCTCGTCGCACATCTCCGCGATGCTCTCGCTGTAGCCGCCGCCGCAGTCATCCACACTCTCTCCTGCAATAATGGAGTAGTTATGGTTTGGATGTGATCAAAACATGTTCTACACCTGGTTGCCATCTAGGAGTATTAGTCCATTCTGCAGCTCGTCGCACATCTCCGCGATGCTCTCACTGTAGCCGCCGCCGCAGTCGTCCACACTCTCTCCTGCGATAATGGAGTAGTTATGGTTTGGATGTGATCAAAACATGTTCTACACCTGGTTGCCATCTAGGAGTATTAGTCCATTCTGCAGCTCGTCGCACATCTCCGCGATGCTCTCACTGTAGCCGCCGCCGCAGTCGTCCACACTCTCTCCTGCGATAATGGAGTAATTATGGTTTGGATGTGAACAAAACATGTTCTACACCTGGTTGCCATCTAGGAGTATTAGTCCATTCGTTACATATCTAGGAATTACGTTTGACCTTTATCTGTGTAAAACAACAGTAGTAACACATTTTATTTGCATCCTTCAAAACATATCCCCACTCACAGATGTGGGAATCATTTCCCATTGTAATATGGATGTATCAATGGAAATACATTATCTGAATCTGAATATCCCGGTCACACACATAATAAAATGCAAAGTTTAAACATGGTTTTTAAAAATAAACAAGTTTCTCAAATATTTATCCCAGTCTCCTGGGTAGGCTGACAAGCCTACCACTTTGTTTTGTCTCCAAGTACATTTCTTTCTTTTCGAGCTTTGTAGACATTTGCCTTCTAAAAACGAGGCGGTCTTGGAACTGGGTCCTTCTCACATAGTGTCTCGACTAGTCCATTTCGTCGCGTATATGCGTATGTAGGGCACAGCTAAATAGCACAATAAGAAACACAGAAGTACAAGTCACCTTAAAATCAAATCAAATCAAAATAAATTTATTCATGAAGCACATAAGTTGTATGGAATGGTGTCATTAACATAAATTATAAGTAATTAACCTAGTTAATGCATAATATTACAAGCAGTTTGAGAAAATTTAAAAATGAAATAACTAAAATGTTATAAATCTCTTATCGAAGATTGTTGGTCTTTATTTAGATTCTTTCCTCGCAGAATACATATGGCAATCAAGAATAGGAGCTGATGGCAGAAATCCATTTCAATCCCTCCTCGACGATGTTGCAGTCTTCTGGGAGTCTCAGAAGTGTTACGAGTTATTCAAAATGCTTGTAAGTTGTAGGCTAAATAAGATTATGACTCTACCTTTGTTCAATATAGTTTGTTTGGTTTTCCACCAGAAAATTCTCCTAAAAGTACCTGTTTTATTACAATCAAAATACACAGTTAACAAACTATATTCAGACTAACTCGACAATCCTGCTGACATTTGACTCACCCACGAACTTGACCTTCCAGACGCGGTGGGGCAGGAACAGCGCCTCCTGCGTGAGGAACTGCACCTTGCCCAGCATCTGGCCGAACACCGCCCTGATGCCGTCCGGCCCTGCCAGCCCGCCCTTGCTGCGTGACCGCTTGACCTGGATGCGGTTCAGCTCGATGACCGGCCCGTGCTGTCGGTCGCGCACCATCGTGGCCTGCACGACCTGCGGCAACAACGTGCTGGAGTGAGTGGAATACACAGTGAGGAGTTCAGGTACTTGTGCACTACAGCAACCTCCAACGTTTTAATTTTGACTACGGCTATTAGGTAATGTTCTTAATAAATAAAAAAAACCTATCACAACCTAACCTAACTGCAGCGTGTCGTTATGGGTGGACCAAAGCGTCACTATAGTGGATCCTAACCTCCGCAGTCTGCTGTAATGGGTAGGAAATCACTATAGTGCGCATCCTAACCATTGCAACCTGATGCTATGGATATGAGGTCACTATAGCATGTCATAAACTAACCTAACTGCCGCAGCTTGTTAAGAATAGGAGGTCACTACAGGTCATCCTAACCTAACCTAACCAAACCACAATAGCATCCTGTTATGAGTAGAGCACTACAGTGCATTTTAAATCAGGATCTGAAACTCTTCACTCAGCCTTTGATATTGTCACACTAAGACTTTCGTTGGCTAAGGTTTTAAAAAGCATGAATAATTGTTGTTCAGAGTCTAACTTCCGTAAAAGAGTCAAGTAGTAGTACATTGAGCATGTACATGTACAGCTGATTGATTTTTCTTATTCAAACAACATTTCAGATGAAACAGCTAAACTCTTGCACGGAAATTAATTGATGGCTATTATGGGGACAAGGGGGGGTGCAGTTAACGTTACCTCCTCCACTATTCATACCGTACTACTGTTGACTCGGCTACCTAAGAAATTGAAAAGTAAAAGAGAACTGTGATGGGGTAACTTCCTCATTTCTCACTCATATTTAGAAACTTGTTCATAAAAATATCTTCCTTAATTTTTCTGAAATTTTTACTGTACTTAGCTATATTGCGATTTCTATCCAACCTTACCGGAACTGTTTCCATTCAATTCAATTCAATTCAAAATATCTTTATTCATCTTTTATGTACATAAATACATTGAATAGCGTCAGTACAGTATATTATGCAGGTCCTATAACAAGTATTGTTTAAAATAAAATAACACACTACATAGCAAATACACCAATTCCAATTCCACTCCATGATTCCAGAGTATTTACATGTTTAAATATTCCTCAATGGAGTACAGCCTCAATCCCATAATGTATTGTTTTAATTTTATTTTAAAAGTGGTCTGGTTTGGTTCATTCTTTAATAAGCTTGGTAGTTTACCCAGAAACCTATTTCCCATATAAGATGAATTTTGTTTATATAATTCTAATCTGTGGTGATTTCTAATCATTTCAAATTTTCTTCTAGTATTATAGACATGAGGCTCAGTTTTTTTTGTCTTCACTAACATTGGTCTTTACATACAAAATTAGCTCATAAATATATAACCCATTAGCTTTTTTATGTGTAAGTATTCTTTACAAATGTAACTCTGACCAGATTCCAGGTCCTAAAACACCATTAATCCCTCTGATCGGCGATGTGAAATGTCCGTACAAACTTCTTAAACAATACATCGTCCTGTAAGTACAACCATGTTATTATTTCAACCATGTTACAACCATGTTATGTCATTTCCCTCCGACTGCAACTACACGATCAAGACTGACTGCGCTACCTTGCGGAAGGTGATCTCCTTGACCATGTAGACCAGGAAGCCGCGCAGGGAGTCGAGGCTGACGTCGCCAGTGAGCGGGAACATGGTCACGTTGGGGCACAGCAGGTCGCTGAAGTGCAGCAATAGAACCAGCCGGCTGCGCACCAGCGGCGGCGCCAGCTCCTGCAGCAGGTCGTACTCCATGGGCACGCGCGCCGGCACCGTCGATGCAAACGGCTTGTCGGTGCTCCATGCCAGCGTGTGCGCCGAGCCGCATGCCACCCGCGTCATCTTCTTGCCCTGCAACACGGAGACAGTGGTAAACCTGGCTTAGCTTTAAAACATCGGTTTATCGGTTTGAAACACAGAATGCTTACAGAAGCGAATTTCTTATTCACAACTTAAAATGCAGTCTGATATTAAAAAGAAAACTTTGCTAATTTTTGTGAAAATTTGACAAACGTTTTAGGAAATTATTTTCATGGTCAACCATTAAGTGGTCCCAAGCCAATGTCTCACTGTGCAGTCATGCTAATTGCTAACTTTTCCAAAGGACATTCGATAAAAACGCACAACCTTAGAAAATCCTATAACAGCCAACAAAGTTAAAACAAATATTACAATTGAATGTTACATAAATTAAATCAAATCAAGTCAAATTCCACAAAAAAAAACATATTTAAAATTGTATAATAAGACAGTACCTATGTTTGATGAAAAAAATATACATATACATCAGCATGAGGGTTACACTGTTACAGACTATTCTTAATGAAAATAAAATACAATTAAATAGTTATTACATTAACAAATTTTAAAAAATGATAAAAAAATACAAATGTTTTTCAAAAAGAACAAAATTACAATCTCTCAACTCTCTTCGCCTGCCAAGTGGCAGATGATAATGACATGTTAGCCCATGTATAAGTAATTTTCAATAATCAATAACAAAACATATCGATAGTAAATATAACTTTAGATAATCTTGAGCTCAGCTTTAGGCTGTTTTCCTAAATCAATAAGAGATAGAAATAAAATGATTTTAAAAAAAAACTGGGAAAAAGTGAGGGCATTTCAGTTAAGAGATTTTGTTCCTAGTGATTTTACAACAAAGGGAACAAGTAAATTCTGTAACAATTCTGTAATTCTGCCCTTCAGTTTTGTTCTGATGAGTTAAAATTGAATTTCAATTTTTTTCTTAAAATGTCAAGCGTAGTTCTCAACAGAATAAACTAAATAGTAATTTAATTCTCGTTCACTTTACCATCTCGCCCACTGTCGACCCACCTGCAGCGCCACGATGAGGCGAGGTCTCATGATGGCGGTGGTCGTGCCGTCACCCAGCTGGCCCTCATCGTTGTCACCCCAGGTGTACACCTCGCCCTGGTCCGTGCATGCCACGCAGTGCAGCGACCCTGCGGACACACCGTTAGGGTTCAGACTTGAGTTGTATATACTTTAGGAATGGCTTTTAATACCACTACTTGTCCACAAAATTGAGTGTAAAAAATTAAATCAAAATGAGTTCTCACGCAGTACGCTGACATGAGGGAAGCAAATTTCTGCTTAAAAACTATTAAAAAATCAAAAACGGGGTTAAAACAGAGGTTTATTTAAATTTTTGTGGAAATCTGAAAACATTTAATTATTTGGCTGTTCTGATATGCTCCTGGTTCACAACCTTTGCAACGTTGTACATTATTAGGAGAAGATCCAGTCATGATTGAAAGTAGGCACGAGGATTGGTGTTGTTATGCGGGTTGCATCAACTATCCCCACAACCCACGAAAAGGCGCTCAAGTAAATCACAAAAACCTTGCTTGCTTGCTTTTTGGACGGCTAGTACAACTTGAATTACTATTTTAAATACAGAGTATAGGCTCTTGCGGTTAAAAATATTATAAGTTTTTAACTTTATCTTGGTTATACTCTGTGGTCTTTAGTGAAAGTGCTCTATTCTCCATTTTGAAAAGGTAATGAACCTTAAACAAGCTTTAAACCTCATTTGGTCAGACCAACAAAATTATCAAATTTGTGGCACACATAAATTAGACAAGAACTAGGTAGAACCAAATCCATGAACAAATCTAAGCTATAACTTATAATTTCCTTTTTCAGGTAAAGCCCTCTCACCAGTGGCGATGCTGATGACTTTCTTGCCCTGAAGAGCCGCCACTTTGCGAGGCCGCCTCACATGGTCGTCTGTCCCGTGGCCCAGGCGATGGTAATCCCCTTTACCCCTGCAAGATATCATATTTATAACGAAAAAATTCCTCATTGTTGATAAAGTTCCCAATGTAATTATGAAAGATATATTTTAAATTTTCACTATCTACCCACACACCATGGGCGCCAGACTTGAATGAAAGGTCTCAGTTATAAAATTAAAGGGAAAATATAGTTTTTTCCAAAAGCTAACCTAAAAAATTAAAAAAAAGTGTCAATCTAAAACACATTTTTAAATAGTACTATTTTATTAGCTGTGCCATTTGATTTGACTACAACTGAAATTAAGTGAACAAGCGAAGCTGTTAGGAAAAACTGGTTTCAGTAATATAAACAAGTGGTAATTGTCTTTTAATTGTAGGTTATCGGAATAAATTTCTATATGCTTTCAAAGTTGTAAAGTTTTTGGTTCACCCTCTACATTGATGACGTAACAGCTCTATAAACAGTGCAGACCTAAAGATGCCGTTTCTTACCAAGTGTAGACAGAGCCAGATCTGGTGAGAGCAACGGAGAACTGAGATCCGCATTCTACCTTGATCACTCCCAGCCCTGCCAGCGCCTCTCTCTTCATTGATGACGTAACAGCTCTATAAACAGTACAGACCTAAAGATGCCGTTACTTACCAAGTGTAGACAGAGCCAGATCTGGTGAGAGCAACGGAGAACTGAGATCTGCATTCTACCTTGATCACTCCCAGCCCTGCCAGCGACTCTATCTTCATTGATGACGTAACAGCTCTAAAAACAGTACAGACCTAAAGATGCCGTTACTTACCAAGTGTAGACAGAGCCAGATCTGGTGAGAGCAACGGAGAACTGAGATCCGCATTCTACCTTGATCACTCCCAGCCCTGCCAACGACTCTATCTTCATTGGCACCTGGAAATTAAAACACTAGTTAGTTATATCATCATAGATTAAAATATGAATAGAATCATCATAGATTAAAATTGTATGAGAAAAGGCCCTCATACGCTGGGGAAAAATTTCTAAAAAGTATCCCAGAACAAATAAGAAATGAAAAAAATCACATTAAATTTTAAAAACAACTGAAAGAATATTTAATTGAAGCGGCCATTTACTCGTTAGAGGAATTCTTCCATCTCCCTCTAAAGGGATTTAGTCTACATTAAGTCGCGTATAAAATATAATTGTTTAAAGTGGAAGTTGAAATCCTTGATTAGCTCCTGCTGTACTTAATTAAGATGGTGATGCGATTGTTTGTTTATTAATTGTACCATTTTCAACGCTGTTCAAATGTTGTACTCTGTACTTCTTCATGAATAAAGATGATTGACTATTGACTATTGACTATATGCGTTAACCCCCATAACCAATCCGTACTTTTAGAAACAATATTTTGTTTTATTGAAATACACAAAATCCTTTTAGGACTTTGTTTTAATTTCATACCAATGACCCAAACACTGATCAAATTAACCTTCAGAACAATTATTATTGTTTAATATCTTCAGGAAGTACAGAGGTAATAAAAACATCTACAGTGTTGAGAAGAAACTAACTGTGTCATAACACAGAGTATAAGCGTTGCCAGGTATCTCGACGAATGGTTGAACAAGCACTAGAGAGGGTAGACAAGCACTTTCCTAAAAACATTGATCAATTCAATGTGATTAACTGAATGCCTTTTTTGATGTGTAAATGTACACAATTGTTACTGCAATTCCAGGAAACAACACGACATCTGCTAATGTTTGTGCGCACAGTAAATCAATGTTTGCTAGTAGTAATAAGTGAATCTAAATTGTCTGCATGGCTAGTAATATAGATTCATTTGTTAAGATATGTGGCTTGGGGTGTAATTTAGGAAGAAAGTCCTAGCCTGACCACGGTAGGAAGTGTTTAGATCGGTACTACTTTTTTAGTACAGTAGTGAGTACAATTTTTGTGCAGTTAGTTCCAAGGTTCACTTCAACTTACACTTGACCAGCAGCACCTGTGACTCTAACATCCTCATCAATCACCGTGTAAAGTCTTCTAAGCTTTTTTTGTTTATTTCAATGCCAGCAGCATTTTTGTTGAGAGCACAACAAATGCTTAAGGGAAAACGGTCCAAACCAATTAAATTGTTGTGAACACCTCGGGATTTGAACCTGCGACCCCTTGAACCGAAGTCCAAGGCGCTAAACATTAGGATAGCAAGATGCCCACATACTTGCTGTTAAAATGGAATTAGTTACTTAACTATCAATATTAACATAAACTGGACAACAGGGGGTCTGGTTACTAAATTATTAGAGAACGTCCAATATACATTCTAATTTGTGTTGAAAGATAAAGTAACCTTATTAAAATCTAAGGATAGGAAGGCAAGTACCTATAACCTTCTGACTAAGGTCTGTTGTCAAGAGTTTTCAGGTTGCACTAGTGCCTCTGACATAACCTTTCGATTCCTTATGTAGCCGGGACCAACGGATTAACATGCCTTCCAAATAGTGATGGTCAAAACCAGAAATTTCAAATCTTGAAACCAAAACCAAAACTTAAAAAATCGAATCTCGAAACTCGAAAGTCAAATTCCAAAATCCTATTTACTTGCCTGGTTATGAAAAATAAATCCAGTTACTCCAAATAAACCAGTTACCTTACTGCCATTCTCGAAGTATCCTAGAAAAATATTAGTTTCAGAACTACTATTGAACCAATTATTTGTAGCTTAATTAATTATAAACTTTGGTTAGAGTTGTTCTTTCACAAATAAAAAATCAATAATCCACAAAAGGTGAAGGTAGACGACCGATGACAGTAGGCTTTTGACCTTCACATTATTAATCAACACTCGGGCGTGATTTCTGTTAAAAAAAAAAACAACAATGACACAAAAAATCTCGGCAATTTTGAGTTTTGATTCTCGAAACTCACCGATCGAATCTTGAAACCAAAACTTTTCCAAACTTTTGGTGGTTTTGAGATTGGAGTTTTGGTTTTGACACATCACTACTTTCGAAGCACGGTGACAGTCTAAGTTTCAAAAGTAATATGGATTTACCGTATGGATGAATTTGTCCCTATGTTAAAACTATGAACAAAAAGAAGTGTGGTAACATTGTTATCTATCACAAACGATATTAGCCGTATAAATGTGCCCACCTTGCAGCCGTCAGAGCCGCCCCTGCCCAGTTTGCCGTAGTCGCCGTCACCCCAGGACCACACACTGTCGTCGTCCGTGATGGCCAGAGTCTGTGCGTCGCCACTGCCACACGCCACATCCACCACGTTGTAGCCTAGCAGCGCCTCCACCTGGGAACACCGTAGGAGTAGCTCTCTTTGCATTTTTTGTCTCAGAGTAAATTTGGTACAGTACAAAATCTTGTAATCAGTACTAGATTTAAGATAATACATCACAAAGAAACTTACATACAGCTCAGTGTTGTTCAGGTAAGAACTAGAGATAGACGTTATTTATCATAATGTGATAAATAACATTACTACTGAGGTACAGTGGATGTTCTTTTAACCAGCACATTCGGGACCACGGCCATGCCGGATAACTAATTTTACTGAAAAATTCAAACATGTAGAGTTTTAAAGGGTATACTTAAGATAATTAACTGATTCCATACAAAACCCAATTGAACAAAACATATATTTGACATGACAAGGTTACGAAACACATTTAACGTGACAAGGTTATGAAGAAAAACACAGAGTATCTTAACGTTCCTTTAACTGAACATAAAGTACTGTATGTATACAAGTGCTAAAGGATAGAAAAATGAATTGTACATTAAAGTTTGTACATATGTACTGTACTGTACGTTCGTACAGTATTGAGTAAGATGCAGACCAACACTGTATGACAAAGAAAATGGTATGCACAGCCCACAGCAATGGTGGCAAATGTCAGTTGAGGACTGTGAACACCAGAACATACCAGAGAAAGCCGCCGTGAGTAGCTCGACTGATGCCGGTTGGTAGAGCAGCCAGTTCTTAGACTGCGGGGTAGAAGAGCTTCTATTGTAGTAGGTTCCTCAGAATACTTTATACATTTTATACTGTTGATTGTTAGCTTGTTTTATTCGCAAACAGTGTGCTTATAGATACTACTCAATAAATTATTTAATTCTAGTTACCATCGGTTACATGAAATGTCGCACATGGGTTTTGCTTTCTTTTTGAAGAGGAAATATGGATGGACACAGTCTTGCCTATCTTGGTTACAGATTACACAATCAGTGGCGGATTTAGGGGGGGGGCTATAGGGGCTGTAGGCGGATTTAGGGGGGGCTATAGGGGCTGTAGCCCAGGGCGGCAAGTTTTTAGGGGCGGCAAATTTACAGAAAATTAATAAGTTGTTTACAAAAGAAATGTTGAAACGGGGAACATTTTGACGAAAACGGATGACAATGACGGTGTGCCGCCCTTTTAAAGGTAAAGGTAGTAATCAGAGACTAATGTACTACGCTTGCAGTCCCTCACACTGCAGTTCCTCAAAACAGTCATAATGCATTTGTCATTCATCTCCACGAACTACACCAGGCAGTGCGCCACTATGACTACATCCAACTCACGGACTTCCAAGTTTACACGTACATTCGCATAGCATTAAAATTATTTGTACACAATATCAATAATGACTATGGCACACGGCTGAGAAATGTTGCAACAATCCAATTTGAGATGACAATAACAAAATTTAGACCACAATGATATTGTCGATTAATTTTCAAACTCAAGGTAACAAAGAAAGTTATTTCAGCCGTCTTATACTTACCATCAAAGGCTACCACACACAGACAGTCGTTCATTCTGGAGGATATTTTTTAGAACAAAACATCTGACCAAAGACAAATAAAGACTAACATAATTTGTGAAGATAGGATTTGATTGGTTGTTGCCATGGGAGCATAGAGGGTCAAAATGGTGGTCAGCATGTAGGCTGCAGTTTTTTACTCCAGGCGAGACCTCTGTATATATTTTTTGGGTGGGACGGTGTCAAAATCTCCCATTTCATTAAATGAAAAACTGTGATATTTGAAGTATTTAAATTAATATCTGATCGCATTTTAGGCAAATCATGATGTTAAACTTAACTTTATAATCTTAAGACATATTCTATATGTGATTTTATTGTTTATCTCAAATCAAAGTTATGATTTGAGTTAAATGAAAACACCCTTTTAATATGGCTTTGGAAATAGTGTTGAAAACAAGCCGCCTTGTACATCGAATGACACCGTCCACCAACAAGTTGACACCACGACAGGACAAAATACCAAATATGACAGCACGCTTTTTGAAGGTTATTTGTCAGAGAGTAGTGACTCCTGTAGGTGTTATATTTTAATTCACTGGATCTACAACATCATGGAGATGAAATTAGAAGAAGTGTTTGAAAATGTGTAGAGTTTTTTGAAGATTAGGCCTACGTCCTATATCAATTAATTTTCTATTTTGATCGTCTAAAACATATGAACAATTCTTAGTATAAAAGTATAAATTTCAAAATGACTGAAAAACTGTATTGAAAAGCGCTAATTCAGGATTAAAACAGTCTGAATTTTGAGGCTAATGGTCCGAATTACGAATTTTAAGGCTACACTTTAATCATATCTTATTTAAAGGTTATTTATTATAATTTTCAGTAGTCCATGTGTTGGTGTAAAAATTAATGTTTTGAAGAAGATAAGAAGGGAGTTTTGAAGAAGATAAGAAGGGATTTTTAGGCCTTTGTTGAAGGGTTTTCTTCTTATTAAAAGTGACACTGCTTCACTGCTTTTAACACGAACATTTGTCTATAGGGCTGATTGTTATTGAGTAGGCTATATTGAATATTAAACTGTGTTAATGTGAATCAAGTCAATTATACATTATTTTACTGGTTTTTTCAACTAGGAAATGACATAAATTTCTTAAACTTAATCATTCAGCTAATTCGTAACTTCTTTAGGTACTATCACAAAATAACCAAACAAGATATATAACATGTGGGTAAACCTGGGCGGCGAAAATGACAAAGGGGGGAGGGCGGCAGATTTCCTAGTAGCCCTTAGGCGGCAATTGCTTAAATCCGCCACTGTACACAATCAGTAATTGTACACAATCAGTAATTAAGTCTTAACTATCAACATGATGCTATAGAATAGTTCATACTGTTGCTCCAAAGTAGCTAGAACTTTCATAACCTAACCTACAAAAGTCTGTAGTAATGCAATAATTAGTTGCATCTTAAAAGTGTTGCTAAATGAATGAATAAATTGAGTTAAGTACAAATAATTATAACCATGTTGAGCATTTTTTACCTTTAAGTGAATGTACTAAGATCAAACTTAAATGAATAAATATTGATTATCTTTAATGTAGGGGTGTGCGAGTAGTGATTTTTGTAATCGAATCGAGTCGAGTTGAGTAGTGCCTCGACTTATTTTCGAGTTTTGAATATTTTCGATCAAGTATTTACCATCAGTTGGTAGTTCAAAATAGGGTAATGGGATTTGGATACCACCCTAGATTTGATCATCTAAACATGGTTTATAACTACTAAATTAATAGCAATACTTAGTTTTGGCCAGTACAATCAAACTGGATTATGTATTGACTACAAAACAACACACGGTTTGACGATCGCTTCCGGCCGATAAAACACGGTCCGGTCGTCATTTGACCAATATCACCTGGTCCAGACATTGCTTATATAATCAATATTAGTTGACGAAATTGTTAGATACAGCCGATATTAAGTAGCCCGGTCTCCACTTTTGCCGTTATTAAGTTATCCATCGACATTTACGGCTGAAATTACGAAGCCCGATCGTCATTTTCGGCCGTTTTGACGTGATGCGGTTGCCTTTTGCGGCCGTTACTACGCATTTTGGCCGGTCGCAATCGTTAGCGATCGTCATTTTCGGCCGATTTTACGTGATGCGATCGCCTTTTGCGGCCGTTACTGCGCGTTTTGGCCGGTCGCAATCGTTAGCGATCGTCATTTTCGACCGATTTTACGTGATGCGATCGCCTTTTGCGGCCGTTATTACGCGTTCTGGCCGGTCGCAATCGTTAGCGATCGTACGGAAATCGGCGGGAAATACTCGCTCGAACTTTCGAGTATTTTTCAAAACTTCGAGCTGAGTTCGAGTATTAAAATACTCGGCTGAAAACTCGAAGTTTTGAGTACTCGCACACCCCTACTTTAATGTGATTCTGGAACAACAAAAAATTGTTGACTGGTAAAATAAAAAATCAAACTTATTTTAAAACCACAACCCTCGCTGTTACGACGCCGTCGCACACTGACCAGTTTGGGGACGTATCTGTCCTCCGTGTCGCCGTGCCCCAGTCTGCCGTACCGCCCCTTGCCCCAGGTGTAGAGCTCCCCGTGGACCGTGATGGCCGCACTGTGGGAGCCGCCGCACGCGATGTTCACCACCTCCTTGCCCCGCAGCGCCTCTATCAGCGTCGGTCGGTCACACATCCTGCAGCAGCAACAGTCTCATTGACTACTAAATTCACTTAAAATATCTTTATTCATTTAGTACAAGTTAAATTGAATAAAGTCACAAAAAAGTTATTACAGAAAAGGATTACTTAACTCTAGATAATAATCATATATTATTTAATTTGTAGTATGTATAAATAGATTGAACACTTAAAGAAATCATCAAAGAATTACAAAGCCTTGTTAGTTAAATATTCCTTAAGTTTCCTTTCGAGGGTTTTTAAATTTGGTTTTGACTAAATGTTTTGTGAAAGGTATGAGACAAATTTTGATCCTACATATCGAGGCTTCTTGCATTATTAAAGTTGTAAATTGTAATAGATAGAGCCAACTCGCTGAGGCACCTGGTATTACAATTATTATGGAAGTCTCCCAGAAACTGTTGGTTACTGAAGATTCGTTTGAAGCCTAGCACTGTTTCATAAATATACATCCCAAACACAGTTAGTATAATTAATGAAACAAAATGTTGCTTGACTATTAAATTACATTATATAGTAAACTATTTACATAGCAGACTAGGATCGGCTTATTTACATAAGTTAGGATCGAACCAAGGGCTACCTAATTAACTTGGGAAGAAACTATAGCAAGGGTTAACAAGCTTACTATGAAGTAGAGAGAACATCGAGAGAGTTTTAATATTTTAACACTTAAGTTTTTTTTAAATTCTTTTAACCTAAGATGACGCATTGTCATAAGACAAAATATCTTGAAATATGGCAACCATCTACAGTGCAAACAATTGGAGTGGAGCTACTGGCGGGAGATGCCACAGTGCCAGCATCGTACTAATCTGACATGATAAGATTTGTTATACATCTATCACATGTTGCCTTCGCAACCTCAAGTTTCACACTTGGCATCATACATTCATTTAATAATGATGTTTGTTATTGTTAGGCAGGTATTTTGTTTACAAATGTTACAGTTTTGACATTTGAATTGTCATCGATGTTTAGTTTATACCAAGCCTAGTATTACATTGAAGGTTTTTTTGGCCCAGATGGATACTACTGTGACACTTGTAGTAGGCCACAGCTCAAGATATTCTGCCTTTGCGGTGATCTACAAATAAGTAACTTCTCATAATCAACCTTTAAATTTCAGAAATAAGTGAGATAATTTCAAATTAACTCTACTAATTAACTATACTAACAAGATAGGAAAATATTCCTAAGTTATTTAACAATTTCAATAAGTGTAGATTGTAAACTTGTGAATGTAACTCACGCCTTGTTTCCATGGCCCAACTTGCCATCGTCACCTTCACCCCATGAGTAGACTTCCCCGTCAAAGGTGAGAGCCATGCAGTGCTTCCCTCCTGAGTTGACGGCAACCTGTATAACATTGAATGATCCATCTTAATCTAAGAGCAAATATAATGTAAAATAATAAAACTTATTATGTCAGTTTTATTTTTAATAATTCCATGAACTAAATACATCTCTTTTATATTGGAAGATAAATGTTTGTGTAACTTTTGCATAATACTTTTCTGTTTCCTCTAATACAAACAATTACAACTAGGCACTACAGATCCTTTCAATTAAACATAAAGAACTGTAATCAATGACCAAAATAATCATACATATGTTTTTATAAATAAATGTATATTAGTACTGAACGTACTAAGATGCGGGGAGGGGGAAAGTCATTAGCGCAAGCGCAAACCACGTGGCAAATACCATGAATGAACCTGTACTTAGCATTGTCTAACAGCTAATTTTCAATGCTCAAGGATTTTCTCGATGTATTTAATAAATGCAAAGACATCCTGGTGATATTTGGACAACAAATGCAAAGATGAGCCTGGTTTATGTATTCCTAAATTCCCTACAACTTATAAAGGTTTGATGAACCTGACAAACCTCTACTAATCTTTACTAGGGATGAGTCGATACCAAAATTTATCGATTCTCGATACCGATACTAGAAAAATCGATTCTCAATTCTCGACATCAATACCATTGATGCCTACGAATTTTCAGTACCTATAGTTGTTAAAACTATTGTTAAAAACTGTTACAAATTTATGTAACCATTTAAAATTATATCGTAGTATTTTGTAGTTAATTATTAATAACATTTGTTAATGCATTTTTTTACACAATTTAATTTTAATTTCACTAGTGTCTTATAGTAATATAGAAAAAAAAATCTATTTATTATAAAATTCAATTCATAATGGGGAAAAACTTCGTTGTAAGATAATGACTCAAAGAAATAATGTTGGTCAGCCGACTGATTTATTGCTTTCACCCGGACCCCACCCCTCCCCTCCCATCCCTCTTTCTTCCTTATCTCCAAGGTAAGATTTTTTGCCGGCGACCCAAACACTCCACGTGCCTTTTGTAACTCGGGTAAACGGCGGAAGTATTCCTTCCCGTGCACTTCGTAGCGTGGGTAAACGGCGGGGGTATCGATGGTATCGGTATCGACATTGAACGAATGAATCTCGATACCGATACCAATGTCCAAGAATCGGTGGTATCGAGAATCGACTTATCCCTAATCCTTACAATAAAAGAAAATATTTTGAAGTCTACTTCTACCAGGTTTACTTAATTATTGTTTTAAATTTACCTTTTTGATGAAGACGTTCTCTAGGGAATCTATGAGCGTTGGGGTTGTAACTGTGTCGCAATTGCCCAAGCCCAGTCTGCCACCAGCACCATAGCCTGTAGTACACAATGACAGTTCATAAGTCATTGTAACAGATAATAACTCTACTTTGAACTATATCAAGCTATAATACAAATAACATCAATTTATATAAATAACATTGCCATAGAGCATATTTGGAAAACAAAGGTTAACTATGAAGAAAGTTTACCTCATGAATTTGTCTGATGATTAATATTTCCATCAGCTGTTTACTAAAATTAAAATAAATTGAAATTAAACTGGTCAATTGGTCCCCAACATGTTTCAGTTTTTGTCCAGGTTTGCCTAGATTGTGCGACTAATTCCCTGGTGGGATAACCCAGGCTTCCTCATCCTCTTACAACAACAACATCAGCTACTTTCAGAATAAAACTTACGAGGGTCATCCAGAAAATAAAGAACGTTTGCTTACTGCACCTAGCACAGCTCTCCTATCACCGCCATTGCATGTGTGGCAGTCCACTCACCTCTCCACCAAAGTATGAGCCGAGTCTCGTTGCTATGCGGTCACCTGTCTTATTTCTACAGCTGTTCAAAATGGAGGCTGCAATCGAAAATCCCACCAAATATGAAATACGCAGTATTATTCAGTTTCTGAATTTAAACATGTTCGGGAATATATCATTCTTTTAGAAAAACACCAAAGAAAGTTTATCGTGAAAGTGCAAACAAGTCTTCAAGTCGAATATTCAGGGGAAACAATGATGCAACCGGTTTAATGAAAGAAAATCCATCGTGAACGACGAGGATCGGCGTGGCAGGTCATTGCTCGTTAAAGATGATTTGAAAGAAAGACGTGAGGAAAATTTGAGGAAAACAGCTGCTAAAATCTTAGCACATTACATCAATTTAAGATCTAGTTTTTTTGCTCTTTCACCATAAAATTTCTTTGGTGTTTTCAAAAAATGTCTAGGTCTGGGCATTTTTTAACTCAGAAACAGAATAACACTGCATATCTCATATTTGGCGGGATTTTCGTTTACCGCCGCTAATTTAAATCGCTGTAGAAATAAAACGTGTGACCGCATGGCAATGAGACTCGGCTAATACTGTGGTGGGGAGGTGAGTGGACTGCCACACTCGCAATCGTGGTGATGGGGGAGCTGTGCTAGGTGCAGTAAGAAAACGTTCTTTACTTTTTGGATGGCCCTTGTACCATCACTTAATCACTGTATAAGACGTTGCACAACTAGGGCGTATTTTAAGGTGAATAAAAATGAATGATGAATATAGACTGGGTGTACTCCTTGTGTAGTATAGGATGACAAATAAACAATTTATTTATTTTTATCTAGTCTTGTTACTGACCAAGACTGATTCTTTAGCCAGTATCATTAATTAATAGCCCAATGGCCAATGATGGTTGGATCCTTCACACAGTTTTCTCAGGATCGATCTGGCAAACTTCAGATTATCAAGCGAGCACACTAACTACTAAGTAGGGGTGTGCGAGTACTCGAAACTTTGAGTTTTCGGCCGAGTATTTTAATACTCGAACTCGACTCGAAGTTTTGAAAACTACTCAAAAGTTCGAGCGAGTATTTCCCGCCAATTTCCGGACGATCGCTAACGATTGCGACCGGCCAAAACGCGTAGTAACGGCCACAAAAGGTAATCGCATCACGTAAAATCGGCCGAAAATGACGTCCGCGAACGATTGCGACCGGCCAAAACGCGTAGTAACGGCCGCAAAAGGTGAGCGCATCACGTAAAATCGGCTGAAAATGACGATCGGACCGCGTAAATTCGGCCATAACTAACAATTTCGTCATTTAATATTGATTATAAGCAAAATCTAGACCAGGTGAAATTGGCCAAATGACAACCGGGCCCTGTTTCATCGGCCGAAAATGAATGTCAAACGGTGTTTTGTTTGTCAATACGTAATCCAGTTTGATTGTACTGGCCAAAACTTTGTATTGCTATTCATGTATTAGTTAGAAACCGTGTTTAGATTATCAAATCTAGGGTGGTATCCAAATCCCATTACACTATTTTAAACTACCATCTGATGGCAAATACTCGAAACTCGAAAATAATTGGCACTACTCGACTCGACTTGATTAAAAAAATCACTACTCGCACACCTCTACTACTAAGTGAGCCAGCCGATTGACATAAATATCATTTATTCGCCACCGTCAACTCACCAGTGGCGTAGACCTTGCCATCGGAGGTGACGGCCAGCAGCGTCTGCTCACCCCCCACTATCTGCACAGGCCGCAGGGCGCTGAGGGCGTCACACAGGGTCGGCACCTTCACCTTCGCCCCCTCCACGCCCCCCAGCTGGCCGCGGTGGTTGTGGCCCCAGCCGTAGATGGTGTTGGTGCCGCCCCACGACAGGCTCCAGTCCTCCGGTTGTCTGCAACCGTCCCGGCACAGATGATATATTACACTCACAGTTATTATAAGTACACTGATGGCTTGTAGAGACTGTAGCCCCTAATTTTTTATTTTTGTTTGTGGATATTCTATTTACTGTTTACTTGCTGAGAAAAATAAATAAACACACGATAATACATAAACAAAATAACATTATAAATAATCACAGCTGAACATAAGTTAATTTAGAAGTTTAAAAATTGTTTTTATATTTTAAGGATATTTTTAAGGGGAAAATCAGGACAACGAGAAATATCAGGTTCTGTTGGGGTCTTTTCCCTCTAGTTGTTGATGAATGTTCCGAGTTTAGTCTTCAAGGTCGCGATAGTTTTAGAAACTTGCACAAAGACACTCATTTACAATTTTTCCAATAATTTATTGTATATTAATCATATTTAAGATTGTAATTGAGTGCTTGAGATATCTTCCCTCCACTCCATATTGACAAAAAAATAGTATTTTAAGTGTTTATCAAATGCAACGCCTTTCAACTATTCTTAGGGAGATTTCTAAATGGGTATTTGACAATGAGAAAACAAAGTACTGATTTACTAATCTTTACGTTTGTTCACAATATTGCAGGAGGAATACACTATAATAATTTTTAGTAAGTTACTTTTAAAACGTGCTTTTGAGAAATAAATCTGCCAAATGATCTTAGTTTTACTGGAGGTGGAAATTTTATAAATACTGGTGAATCAAAATTAAGCTACAGACTAAATTATAGTTAAGCTGCTGAATGAGCAACCTTCTTTAAAAACTTATCCAAGATAGACATGACGAACGCTGTAAGTAAGACCGTTCCCAACAGCTTTGATTGCTTTGGTAGCGAACACACCAAGTGATGGTGGGGCCTAAATACGTCTTAACTCTCAATGCTTGTTGCATGTATCTCACACAGGATCTTTGAGACGTTCGCTATATTCAGCGGCTCAACTATAACACAGTTAAAACCACAATCTATTGAGTGCAAAAGCAACACTATTTAACTCTGAAGGAAAAATAAATTTACAAAAAATGTAAAAGGAATTATAACATTGAACGATCGGAAACACTTTACCTGTTAACCCAAAGCAGAAGTTGTTCGTCATGTTCAGGTTTGAACAATTCGTGATTTTCATGTTCATTTTTGTAGTCTCCACTACGAGTGGCCACCTCTGAGATTTCTTTTTGTACCTAAAATCAAAATAACGTTGTGTTATTTGATAAAAATTCTCCTAAAAAACTCAAACTCAATTACATTTTTATTATTTACAGGAATAAATTTCCTTTACTGTATAAGGACAAGTAAAGGGTGTCTTTGCTCCTTAATCCCTGTGTTCCCAGTTTACTATCAGTAAAGTACTGAGACTGAGGGTACTTCTAATAATTAAAACAGAGCTGGCACAGTTAAAAGGTAATGGATTTTGAAATGTGGCTTGCATGATTCTCTATATTTTGTAACGTTTGAATTAACTGGTTTTGAAACTCCTTATTTTGGTCTGGAATAGGGCCTACCTCATTCTGGTTTGATATAGATCCTACTTCATTCTGGTCCGTTACCAGGCTTACACCTAGTCTTTCACCTGATTCCCAACCAGGCCAATCTTCCCCAAAGAGTGAAGACACATTAGATAGCCCTTCATTCTTGTTTTCTAGTACATTTTGATCTGTTACTTCCTCCATATTATTCAAATTTTCAAATGACATTTTGCAACCAAGTTATAAGCTAATACTCAACTAATAATGAAAGTCACAATAATCAGCTTACACTCTTTTAATCATCATTAACCATTTTCCACAACAAGCCCCACGTTGGGCGCCAATTTGCTACCCTCATATATATATTTTTTTAAATTTGTTTATCTTTATAATCAAAAATAAATTCTAGTTAATTATTATAATCTCAGGGTTTAAATATTATTTTTCTTCAGTTCAGCCGGCAGAGTATGAGAAATTATCTTAATGTCAGGGAAGACCCATGTTGAAATTTTATCAACATGTGAAATCTTATGGGTCCGTGTGAGGCTTGTTGGAGTTAGGCCTTGACAATACAAAAATCTGATAATTGTGACAAATACATCTATTTATTTTTCTGAACACATCTTAAACTAAAATAGTTATCAAAATATACCATTGTCTTTTGTGTCCACACAATTTTTACTACTAGGAAGCCCTAAATCACATCTGATAATTTAATAAGTTATCTTGTACCTGTAAGCTTATAGGTAAAATGAAGTAATGTCACTGGGAATAAATAAATTTTGTTTAGTTGTACTAAATTGACGAAGTTCTGGTAGAATTTTATTTATTGCAGCCTAGATCCATTAATAAATTTCACTGCTGCCGAGACGAATTTAATTTAGTTAGGTTTACCAACACCAAATTGTAAAATAGTTCTGTTTAAGTTGTTGCTACTGGAGGAAGGCTATGCCACGTCACAACCTAGGATAGGTTAAGCCTATACCTGGTTTCTGTTAATTTCAGTAAAATTGCATTTATTTAAATGTTTAAAAGATATTAAAAGTAGGTAGGTTAGATTAAACTAGGTACTCATCGTTTTGACGATTTTCCAATCAGGCCTAGTCACTATTTTCACTGACACCTTAAATCGTGTACCTCACTTCATTTAATAAACTTCACCAATACGTTTTAATATAACTTTTCACAGGACTACCCTATAACCACTTGATATGCCGAGCATCGCTCCTAGCATATCTCCCTCAACAAACTGCACAATGAGCATAGCTCCCAATACGCAACTCCCCCCGCTACGCAACTCCCCCCGCAACTGATTCCAAAAGAAAGACGAATCGCTCTCTCGCCCGCGGCATTTATGTGCGGCCAAAATCCTATTCGCGCCCAGCGCTCTGATTGGTCCGTGAGATCACGCCACCACTTTTGAGCGAAGCTTACTGATGTGACGTAGTTCAAAATGGCCGGATTCTCTACAAACAACATTGCACAACATTTGTTAGTTAAAAATCAACTTTTCTATTTCCAGATCGAATTCTAAAACTTTTTCAGACAAGCTAGGGAATTTCATATGGTTTAGTCCTGTATAATTTTAATTTCAATCGGACTTATAGTTTTTTAGATATTCCACTTTTTCTAACCCAAAAGTTTGTGACATTATAATTTATTATTTGAATATTGCACAAATGGCTTTTGTTTGTAATTTAACTATTATGTGTATCTCTGATGTATTTATCTGTGTATCAACTGATGGGGTTGACAGGTTACCTCAAGGCAGAAGGACTGCGGCAGGGGCGTGCGGTGGATGAGCGATGACGCCACCCTCATGGCGAGGCAGTAGCGGCGGAACCACATCCACTTCTTGTTGTCGCCACAGCAACTGAGCGAGTCCAGGCCCAGGTCACAGGCCAGCGCCACCAGCGCCTGCAGACAACACAACATAAACAGATAAGATTCAACTACTTAGTCTCAAGATAAATTATAGTGTCAATTTTGTGTATCTGCCCCATTAGCGAAATCCCTTGAATGAATACTTAAATTAAACTTGGGTTCATTTTGAAAAGCTCTAGGCTGTGAAGATTTGGTAAATTAGGAAAAGGATAAACAGCCCGCTTACCTAAAGAGAATAAAAACAGGTGGAGCAAAGGAGACACATAAAGTAGACCCAAAAAACACTTGATATTTCTTCCCTTTTGGTACTTCATTAGAAGAGAAGAATTAAGACTTCAGATTAGCTAACTGTCTATCCTCTCCCCCAAAATTAAATTTGGTCGTTCCTGGATCCCTGACTGATGGATCTTCAGATCCAAAATCAATTTTAGGTTTGAAATATAAAAATAGGAATGCTAAGGTTAGCCAGTAATATATATCAAAATAAATGAATTTACAAAATTTTCAAGAATGTTTAACATAGAATAGTTGATTTAAAAAATATGTCTGTTGTAAAATGAGGTCCTAAAGTCATAAATTAAGTACACACCGGAGAGTCCTGCTGCACAAATTCAATCAAATATTTTGCTTTTCTGATTACCCAGATCGCATCATCCCGAATCGTATTGTGATGCAAAATGAAGCAGTCACAGTATTGGTAAGTCTTTTGGCTATCCAGTGTGACCAACTTCCCTTCCTTGGTTCCTCCTTTTCTCTTCTGGGGGCTTGACTCCCAGTTGAGCCTGGATACCCAGTCTAGTCCAAGTCCTTGGAGGGAGTAGTGGATCTTCCTTGCAGCCTGGGACCGGTGCCTGGGAGGAAGGGCCCTTACCCGACGGTCTTCGGTCTGCTGGGCCCGGGAACGATCCGTCCTGGGGCCACCTGACCCACCCAACCTGAGAGGTTAAAGGCTCTGTGTGATGGTAGTCCCTGTCTTGTGGTGGACTTAGGGGGGGTTAGAGGGCGAATCGTCCTGGGGTGTTGTCACCCATAGAGCCCGGGAGCTAGGTAAGGTTCTCTGTCCCTTTCTGGAGCGAGGCAGACTGACCCCATCCTACCACCTTTCCCATCCCTCTTTTCCCTCTTTCCGGTGGCTGTACAATATCCCAAGGGAGACGTGCCTAGCTGGCTATGCCGGGGCTTCCTAATCCCCGCAAAAATAAACAAACAAACATTGTGATGTTATTCCAGAAGTTAGCTTAAAACGACTCCTTCCTATGTACTGTGTTTTGTTTCTATAGCTTAAAACGACTCCTTCCTATGTACTGTGTTTTGTTTCTATCAACAGCTGTTAAACGTCCAATTAAATAGATTTCTGTTCTTCCATAAGATTAACTCTGAAATCCCAGGGAGCAGAGCCCTGAAGGTAGATGATTTCCAAACCCCTGAAAGGCACATCTGGACGTTAAGGGCCCTTCATAAATCATGATTTAAGGCCTAATAGTTTCACCAGTAGCCTGCTCCAGGGCCGTAGTTAGGATCGTTGTGGCCCCCGGCGGCTCACTCCAGTGAGGTCCCTCTATTATTTGTTAATTGTTTTAAGATTATTTTGTACACTTACAATTTTATTTTAGACTGTTTTAATGGAGTTCATAAAATCCTCAAGGAATCAAAATTTATTTGCAACTTCTTCAAACCTTTTAGCCCTTAGTTCTAGTTGTGCTTTCAAGAGATCAAGCATGGGGCAGAAATGTTTCAATTTTTAGTTTTTCCGTTCCTTTTAAAACTGTGTCTGATGTTTTGTCATCATCGAAAAATATGAGTCTGGTACTGCGCTTGGTGGTGCAAGCTTGGTGATCTTGGCTCCTCTCATACTTAGCTCTTCTCATTTCTTCTGCAGCTTTCATAAAAATGTCAAAACTTTTTATTTTTTTCTCAATGTAGCTTCCAAGAGAATATTTAACACTTTAACGGACACTAAAAGTGCTACGGTGGAAAACTTTGTTGAATTCCAGTACTGTCATGTCATCCGATTGGCGAATAGACCATTTTTTGGATCGAGTCGAGTAGTGCCAATGATTCTTGAGGTTTGAGTATTTTAGAGCGAGTATTTGCCATCAGCAATATCCTGTTGTTGGTTGGTAGTTTCAAAAAGTATAATGGGATTTGGATAATACATTCAAAATTTGATAGTCTAAATAACATGGTTTCTAACTAATATATGAGTAGCAATAAACATGTTTGGCCAGTACAATCAATCTGGAATATGTATTTACAAACAAAACATGGTTTGACCGTTGTTTTCAGTCAGTAAAACACAGATCTGGTTGCCATTCGCCCAATAACACTTGGTCTGGACTTCACTTAAAATAACTTTTTTACCAACATTGTATTTTCCACCGTAATTTACAGCTGATATTACACGGTCCAATTGCTATCTCTGGCTCACATGTGTTGTGAAGTAAATTTTGGACGTGTTTTTTACCGATATTATGTTTAACGTTGTCATTTTGGCCAATATGAAGTTGTTCGTTGTCATTTTCAGCCGATATTACGAGTTCCGGTCATCATTTACACACGGTCGGTTGTTTTTTATGACCGATTCATGTTACTCATCGTCTTTTTCGGCCATTACGACGCGATTTAGGAGGTCATGATCGTCCGGCAATCAGTGGAAAATACTTGCTCGAACTTTTCGATTATTTGTCGAAACTTTTAGAGTTTTTCAAACAAATTTTTGAGTATTCGCCCACCACTACTATTTAATAAATGATTCTATCTTAATAATAATATTAAAAACGATTTACGATAAGAAAATGGGAAGCAAATCAAATGTATGAATAACAAGTTTTTCATAACAAATTTTGTAAGTGGAAATGTATACAAAAATATATATATATCAAGTGAGGCCCAAAGTGAGACCCCCCCCGACGGCCGCTGTGTCCGCCGTTAGGTAAATGCGGCCCTGGCCTGCTTACAAAACTCTGTTTACTATTTTAATATACAAAATATTGTTAATAAGATACAAACAGTTTCAAAAAAGGATTTTTCTTACCACAGTACTAAAAGTAGCAATTTTTGGTTTTAGCTGTGAATACCGAAAGTAATTAGTTGTTCTTATTAAATCTGGTTAGTAGATAAACGTATAAACAAAAACATTAAATCAACGTAGCCTAAACACTATTATGGTACTCAGCAACTTGGAAGGCGCTCCATTTCCGGGCGAAAACTTAAGACAGCTGAGATATGTTATATTAGACTGTGGTTTTACCTTGAAGAACGGGCTGTGCATGAGTTGTCGGCCGGCCTTGACCGAGGGTTCCTCGTACTCATACTGCCGCAGCAGAGCCTGGGGCAGCCCTCGCAGTAGACTGGACAACGCAGAGTCCACCTGCGTCACACAGGCACAGTCAGGCGCGGTTTTACATGTGGGTAAATGACTCGCAAACAGAGTTAAACAATCGGTACCATAAGAGATTACAAATTTCTAAGGTAATGTTGAGCTCAAATTGTTACTGAAAGCGTATTTGGTATAAAAGCATGTAATTATATGAGATTAATTAGATGAATTTTTACTTAAAACAAATATATAAATAGAATAGAGTATTTTATTCAGCCAAGCAATATTACATTCTAACACATTGGCACGTCAACAAAAAATTACTGGCTTAGTTTTTAAATTTCAAAGTCCAAAGCAGTCCAATTCCCTATCAGGTACTCTTCCAAGGTATAAAAAGCCTTTCTCTGAAGGAACCCTTCAAGTTTTAACTTGAAAATCTTGTCACTTTGTTGTCTGAGGGCTTGAGGAGTCTTGTACAATTTGGATGCCATAATCAATGGGCCCTTAGTTGACTTACTTAAACTAACCTGAGGCAGGTTTACATTATGGTTCAACCTGGTATCATGGCTATGGATAGCTTCTCAGTAGTGAAATGTTTCCTGATTCAAGCGTAACAACATTATGCACTGCATTATGTACAACAAACACAAAGTGAAGATTTTGGGATTAATAAAAATATTCCTGCAGTAAAGAGATGCCCTAATATGAAAGACTTTTTTCCATATAATCAAGGGATGAATACAGAAATTTTAATTTTAATTAATGGCCAACCCTCATTAATTAAAAATAAATTGAAAGTTTGTTTCTTTGAATTGGACTTGATTTAACATGTGGGTGTTTGTTGTTTAAATCTATACTTATTTAATAGGCGAGCAGGTTTTGTGTGACAATCACTCCTCCTAAACTACTGAACCGATTTTCATGTTTTTGGTGTCACTGGAAAGAGCCTAACGTGAAGTTGTGCAGGAAACTTTTTTTATAGAGTAATAATTTGTGAGTGAGGTCCTGGGGCCCATTAAAGTTGAGTTTTTTCCATAAGCTTAGCATTAGGAAATAACTAGAAGTTTTAAGCAATCAGCTGGATAGAGTAAACACAGTTAATCAGCAGGCCGTGTTGGCTTTGGAACGGTAAGACAATATTTATACGAGAATGTCAGTATAATATTAGTTGTGATCGCGAGCGAAGCCGCGACAGGCTACTAGTCAATTTGAATTTAAAGGAAATTTAGAAATGATGCTGATGTTGATACAAATTTTTGTTTATATTTAGCTATCCATGACAGAGGTATTTTATTAGAGAGATTTCTAAATGGTATCCAAACAAAATCAGAAATTAAGGGGCATTTTAAAGTCAAAACTCAAATTTCAGCCATTTATAGCAACATTCACATTGACAGTTCCTCAATTTACTATTCCTGCTTGTCTTAGAAAGTGTTCCACAAAGGAACATAGTACATTTATTTTGAGAGAGGAAAAACATAAAATGATATTTCATGGTTCACACATTTCTTTGTTATTGATTTTCCTGACTTTCCATGACTAAATAAGTTCACGACTCGGAATACACACTTTATTTACAATAGGTAATATTTAACAACAACATTTTATTATCAGCTTCCCACCTTTACCATAACCGCCCAACTGCTCTCATGTTATTTTATCATTTTAATGTTCACAGTTTGTTGATGTGCAATTCATATTTTTGATTTTTGATTATTTACTTGTTTAAATCCTTTTTGTTTCCCCATAAAAACCGATTTAACAAAAATCCAATATGTCTTTATTTTTTCCCTGACATATATAAAATATCAATAATTTTCCCTGACTCAAAATTTGTCCAATTTTGTCTCTTGACTTTTCAGAAACAATGTATTTATAGAAAACCAAAAAGATAATTTAAAAAATGTGCCACTTTCTCAGTTATATCTGCAATGAACAGTGATGTCACAACAAATTCTAACATATTCCTTATACCACATCAACTTCAAGTTATGAATACTCATCTACCAGTCACACCTATTTTATGAAGCGATTTTCTTTGATGTAGTTCTTTTGCCTGATCAAAGTAAGATTAACGAATTTTCAAATCACCTGGTCCGTGTGTAGGAGTGACGAGAGGTCCAGCAGTTTGCCGAGATCCGAGCACAAGACCTCCCGTAGCGTTTCCAAGCACCACATGCGCTCACTTGATCCTGTACAGAAAACATTTGAGGTGTGTTTTTAAAATTGAAACCAATTTCATAAAGCTCACATTCAGAGGAATTGAAAGTATGAACATATTTTATATTAGTGCATCGAAAATATACATATATATATATAATACAGGGTGATTGAAAAGTAACTTGCACCCCCCCTTAACTTTTTAACTATTTGAGATATTTGAAATCGGTTTGCGGCAACCTTCTTAGATATGAGGGGCTACAATAATTATGGTTAGTTTTAAAATTTTTACCCTTAGGGGTAGTGTGGGTGGGGGGTAGCTCAAAATTTTCAAATGGGAAGTATGGTCGACTTTCATATCATTTTATAGGTCTTGATGAAACAAAACAATTGACATAAAGAAAATAAAAATCGGACCACTAATAACAAAATGGTGCCCTTAAATGATTCAAATCTAATCAACCAGGATAACAATAAGAAATAGTAAATTAATGTACCTTTTATTTTATCAGATGTTCAAATTGCTCTCCTTGTACCTCCATACATTAGTACAATCTCTGTTCAAAACTTTCACCCAGAGATAAGAACTGAATATTACAAGGAAAAAGTCAGAGATTACTGATAACAATATGGGGAGTTGGGGATTTTCCAGGTACTATTTACTAACCATTCAGATCTTATTAGCAATGATCTGAACTAAAAAAAGTTGCATTGATACAAATAAAAAATTAATAAAAAATAATAATTTTTTTTGACTACCACAATAAATGCTGTTTAAGACGCGGGTTATTAAAGGTAATTTATAGTTGCCATTTCGTTATTAGTGGTCCGATTTTTATTTTCTTTATGTCAATTGTTTTGTTTCATCAAGACCTATAAAATGATATGAAAGGCGACCATACTTCCCATTTTAAAATTTTGAGCTACCCCCACCCCCACTACCCCTAAGGGTAAAAATTTTAAAACTAACCATAATTATTGTAGCCTCTCATATCCAAGGAGGTTGCCACAAACCGATTTCAAATATCTCAAATAGTTAAAAAGTTAAGGGGGGGTGCAAGTTACTTTTCAATCACCCTGTATATCCATTGTATTGCAATTCTTGGCATGATTGGGGGATGTCAAAAGGTATATTTTAATTTTTGATTATCCGAACAACCCTCGGCCCTAATTAGTAGCTCTCTCCTGTGTGTGACATGCAATTTACACTCTTATAAATTACTAGCCGACCCGTTGCAGCTTCGCTCGCGTAAACTGTGGTAGTTGTGTGTGCTGCATTCTGTGGCTAGCCCGTGGAACTAATACAAATCAAGATCAGCTGTTTGAATTTTCATCGGCTCAAACCAAAGTGAATGTCCAAAAGGAATACATGGGAATTTTGGGGCCCAGCGGGGCGGAACCCCAGGGGAATTTTGTAATACCGTTTCTTAGCAAGCACCTAGGGCCAAATTCAATTCAATTCAATTCAAAATATCTTTATTCATCTTTTATGTACATAAATACATTGAATAGTGTCAGTACAGTATATTATGTAGGTCCTATAACAAGTATTGTTTAAAATAAAATAACACACTACATAGCAAATACACCAATTCCAATTCCACTCCATTATTCCAGAGTATTTACATGTGTAAATATTCCTCAATGGAGTACAGCCTCAATCCCACAATGTATTGTTTTAACTTTATTTTAAAAGTGGTCTGGTTTGGTTCATTCTTTAATAAGCTTGGTAGTTTACCCAGAAACTTATTTCCCATTTAAGATGATTTTTGTTTATATAATTCTAATCTGTGGTGATTTCTAATCATTTCAAATTTTCTTCTAGTATTATAGACATGAGGCTCAGTTTTTTTGTCTTCACTAACATTGGTTTTTACATACAAAATTAGCTCATAAATATATAACCCATATACTGTAAATATTCCCAAATTACTAAATTCATCTTTAACACTGATTTCACTTTTCAATTTTAACATAATTCTTATTGATTTTTTCTGTATTTTTAATATTTTGTCCATGTTTTTCTTGCTTGTTGATCCATAAATTGTTATTCCAAATGAAATATGAGATTGAATGTAGGAATGATAAATTTTTTTAAAAACTGAAATACTACACAAATATGACAATGACAAATATGACAAATATGGCCAAAGAGGAACCTTTATGTCAAATTTCAACTCTGTAGGCCTTATAGTTATGGAGATTTCGTGAGAGGTCAGTCAGTCAGTCAGTGGTATTTGGATTTTATATATTAAGATGTAAGAGGTAATTAGCATTTGAGTAATGTTATTGAAGCAAACATTTTACTTTATATGTTTCATCTTTAGTGTTCCCATATTTTAAATAAAATAGAACAGTAGTGTTCACAATAGAACACTTGCTAAACTACTCTTTTTAACAATTATCTACTAAGTATAATGTGTACCCTAATGAAATCAAGTCAAAACTGGTGTGGGAATGTTACAACACACTTAGCAAACTCGCAACACGCAACTCGGTGCATCTTGGTTGGGTACTTGGCCATGTAGGCATAGGTGGCAATGAGTGTGCAGATAAGCTTGCTAAAAGAGGTTCCGGTATGTAATTTTTTGGTCCAGAGCCAAGCTGTGGCATAAGCAAAACAACTGCTTTTCACAAAATAAACAAATGGTCCAGGGACTTATATCGCCAGCAATGGCAAGGTTACACTGGTCAAGCACTTGGCAAAAGGCTGCTAGCAGATACTAGCTCTTACTTCACTAACTGGTTGGTGAGGTTGGGCAGAGGTCGTGTTAAGCAGTTGATTGCTTTGATAACTGGACACGGCCATTTCAGGAAACATCTCCACACTCTCGGACTCAGAAATGAAAGGCAGGTGTGTAGGCTTTGCAATCAGTCTGAAGAGACTGCCAAGCACATCATACTGGACTGCAACAGACTCGGGGCAAGGAGAAGGGCTCTGTTTGGTTGTAAGCAACCAGGTGATGAAAGGGACGCTAGTATTGGTAAAAAACTCCTGGGCATTGGTTTGCCAAACTAACGTACTAGGGACACACAATAAGCTTTGGTTGACGTGTGAGGATCTTTGAATCTTTGGATCTCTGAATCCGTCCCTTCAACAACACATAAACATAAACATAAACATAATGTGTACCCTATCCAGTGAGTAAGAGATATTGTTGTTTATCTGACTACAATGATTCACTTCCAGTGGAGATAAGATTGGAAGTGTTTATCTTAATGCAGATAAGTTGTCATCATACATATTCAACACTTCAAGTCAACATGTGCTATAGGTTACATATCAGTAACGTTCTTGTGACTAACTGTTTTCCAACAGTGCCTTAAAGTTTTTTTTTTTTTTTCAAGACTGTATGAATTACTTACAACTCCAGTAAAAATGGCAAACGTAAGTGATCTTCAAAAAAGTTTAAAATCTGAAGTTGCTTCACACCAAAAAAGTGTCGAGTGTCCAGTGTGTTTAGAAACTGTGAAGACCCCTTTCAAAGTCTGTGTGCGAGGCCATGGGGCTTGTCTAGAATGCATAACCAAATTGCAAAAATGTCCGTTATGTCAAGAATCATTTATTTTGGAAAATCTTGTGTGTGTCAAAAGTATGCTGGAAGCTCTGCCGCATCTTTGTCGCTACAGTGATAATGGGTGTGACGACATCGTGGAGCAAGGGAATGATCACGAGATGTTTTGTGGCTACAGACCAATTGTTTGTCGGGTAGATGATTGTTTTGTTAAAGTACCAATCATACAGCTACAAGATCATTTAAAAAAACAACACTCTGAATAAGAAATTCTCGACTGCACGAATGTAAGATTGACACTTTATTGGGATATCAACATCAAAGAAGATGTGCCAAAGAAGTTTGGTTATGTGCCATTCGTTTTATTTGGCAACTGGTTTTGGATTCTCGATGTAATTGATGTTACAAAAAAACAATGCAAGACCATCTTCCAAGCCGCACCTAATGGGAAACTCGAACATAATTATTATGCTCGTATAAAACTTAAAAGAGACAATTTTGTTTATACTTATACATTGAAGGCGTCTGTGTTGAGTTCTTGTGAAAGCAAATTCAAATTTGAAGATGACAAAAATGAAAATGCAAAACTGTTAGATGGAATAAGAATAAGAATAAGAATAAGAATTTATTCAGCCAGTCAATATTTCAAACAAATACAATGGCACGTCAAATACAAATACACAATCTAAGTTGTATTAATCAAAGTCCAATGAAGTCCAAGAACTTGACATAAACTCTTCCACAGAATAAAATGGGTGCATACAAAGAAAATAATGTATTTTAAACTTAAAATCCTTATCATTAAGTAATCTTATTGCTACTGGTAACTTGTTGAATAATTTACTACTTAAGATTAACAGACTTTTATCAGTCCTAGCTATTCTAACTTGAGGCAAATTTATGTTACATCTAAAACGTGTGTCATGACTGTGTATATCACTCCTATATTCTAAAATACTTAATTGAGTTCTTAAATATAACAGGCATTGCTTAATAAATAAGGAGAACAAAGTCAATATTTTGTATTCTTTAAAAAGGTCCCTGCAACTATGATATCTATCTACTCCAGCCATGACTCTAATAGCCTTTTTCTGCATTATTAATATGTCTTTGGCATGTGCAGAGGACCCCCAAACGAGAAGTCCATAACTTAAATTACAATGAAAAAGACCATAATATGCCTGTATGAGAGAGGCCAGTTCAAATTCACCACACAACCTCTTCAATGCAAATATACTTGAACTAAGTTTACTTTTAAGTACAATTACTTGTTGATGCCAGTTCAAAGTGGGATCGAAAGTTAGTCCCAAAAATTTTGGATTTTTATCTTTATTTTGGCTACCATGAACTTCACGAAGATTAAACAGAACAGTATTTGTCTTATCATTATTTAGAACCAGGTTATTTGAAGTTAACCAGTCTTCAACTATCTTAATATTATGTTTAGAGTTTACTAAAAGTTGTTCACAATCGGCATGTCTAGTAATGATGGTTGTATCATCTGCGTATAGTACACAATCTGCAGGAATGTTTACACTTAAATCATTAATTATAACTAAAAACAACAGAGGCCCAAGTACGGAGCCTTGAGGGACTCCACAATTGACAGGTTTACATGAGGATACTTCTTCTCCTAAAACTACATATTGAGTTCTGTTTACCAGATATGATCTAAATAATTCAAGAGCCACACCTTTTATGTTGTAAAATTCTAATTTTTTTAACAAAATATCATGGGATACTCGATCGAATGCTTTACTAAGATCACAGAATGTAATTGCAGCAAAATCCTTATTTTCATAACAATCAAGTATCTTATCGACCAAAGAAGTAATGGCATGTGTTGTAGATAGCCCTTTACGAAAACCAAACTGTTCTATACATAGTAATTGATTTGATTCAAAATAAAGCATTAACTGTTTGCCAACCACAATTTCCAACACTTTAGACAGTACAGGTACAATGGCTACAGGCCTATAGTTACCTATTTCATCCCTTTTACCTTTTTTAAAGATAGGGTGAACTTTGGTAATTTTTAAGATATCAGGAAACGCACCTTGTGTCAAACAATTATTAATTAAAATTGTTAAAGGAGTAACAAAATAAGCTATGGTTTCCTTAATAAGAGCATTTGTCAGTCCAAAGTGGTCTTTACTCTTTTTTGAAGCCAACTGTCTAATAACTTCTACAATGTCATTTTCAGTCACACAATTAAAAACAAAATCTCTAATACTATCAGGTACTACTTTTTTACTTAAAAAAACTTCAAAATTACAATCCTTAGCTAAACCTACACTACGACTAGAATTTACACTATCACAGGCAATGTTTACAAAGAATTCATTAAAATCGTCTGGCTTAAAATGGTCATTTACTCTACAATCTGCTGCTTCATTTTTACTCTTATTTACAATGTTCCATAATGCTTTTGATTTATTTTTGGCATGTTCAATCAATCTAGAATTTTCTTTTTTTTTAGCTTGTTTAATCTTACATCTATACACTTTCTTAAGTCTTCTGTATTCACTACTATACCAAACAATATTAGTATCTTTAAATAAATAATAGAGACAATCCAATCTTTCTTTAAGTTCTTGTAACTCTGCATCGTACCATGAGCACTTATTGGCGGACTTCCGATAACAAGTTTTAAAAACATTCACATTCTTAACGAAACTTAGATTAAAATAATAAAGAAGAACATTCATAAAAGTAACAAATGCACAATTGGCATCATTCATAAAATATACCTCTTCCCAATTTTCCTTTCTCAAATAATATTTGAATTCTCTCATGCCCGGTTCAGATATTTTTATGACTATTTTATTTTTATTTAACGGGAAGTAACAACTCTCTTCCACACTATTATTATATATAAAAACTTGACCAAGGTGATCGCTAACATGCTTATTAACAACTGAGGCTGTATAGCTACCATTTTCTGAAGAAGTAAATATATTGTCAAGGCACCTGTCACCCCGGGTAGGTTCAAAGATTGTCATATTCAACCCATACATACTAAACAGATTAACAAGATCAACAGTATCACTATCATCACCAAGAAAATTAACATTAAAGTCGCCACACACAATTGATTGTTTATTCTGTCGATTGAGTTGGCATAGTAATTTCTCTAATATACTAAAAAAATTTTTGACATTACCATTTGGGCTACGATATATGGTCACTATGCATAAATTTACGTTCAATATTTCAACACAAGCAATTTCACAGTCTAAATCTACAGATAGTTTATTCATATCATCCCTTACTTTTATAAATGATTGATCATAACGAGTAAAAACTGCTGCACCTCCACGCATCCTATAAGTTCTACAATAACTAGTCGCATGATAAAGGTTGTTAATGGAACATGTCCCGATTTCATTACCCCTCAACCAATGTTCCGTAAGACAGAGAAAATCTAAATTCATTTCTTGTGCAATGTTATCCAAAATGTTAAATTTATTGAGAAGGCCCTGACAGTTTTGGTGGTAAATTTTTATCGTTTTATTTTTGTGTCCATAATATAAATTTTCACCACAACTAAATGGAAACAAATTCTTACATTCTATAGACTTACCTAAACTATTTACATGACTGCTAACTAAATGATAAACGTCTATGGGTATGTCCGAGTGTACAATAGTTATTGGTGAACATTTGATCTCGGTGTCGTGCAGTTTTCCGACAGTAGCAGAGGCGGCTCGGTTCCAGGAGGAGTAGGTTGATTCAAATCACCCAGTATCTGGAGGCACTTTGATGTTACTGGGACGCCAGATAGGGTTGAAGCCAGCTTTTCAGCTATCAGATGGGCAAGCCATCTCTTGCCACTTTGGTTCAGATGTTGTCCATGACGAGTATGTAGCCGCCGGTCGGCTCCACTTACTTTAACCATGGTTACATTGTGAAGTCGTTCACACAGTTCCGTTAGACGCACGTTGGTTCTTGTAATCTCCCTGTTTACACAAGACCAATGAGGCAAATCATGCCTCATTGGTAAGTCAACTAGTACAACATTTGTATTTCTCAGACTTTCCAAAGAGTCATTAAAACTATCAAATATATTATCAGCATTATTTTTTGCCACATCATTACTTCCACAGATCACAACTAATGCATCATTTGTACCTAGATCTTCTTGAACAATATTTTTTTTACATAAAACTTCTTAAGAGCATCCTCCGGGCTTAACAAACCCCACAGCTTCATGAGACCCCTGCACTGAATTCACATACCAAGCCAAATCGCGGCCGTGGCTATCAGCACAAATAAGTATTTTCCTATTTTTTCCTTTATCAACATCAAAAGCAGGTAAGTTTGTATTATAACTTTTAGCTTCCGGATTTGTAGTATTGTTTTTATTTTCAGGGTTTGTGGTATTAGTTTTGACTTCCTTTTCTCCTTCAGCAGTAGAGTCGTCCTCATCAGTAATCGCAAGTACATCATAACGATTCGAGGTTTCAATCTTATTAAGTTTAATTTTATTTCTAGATACACTTAACTGAATTGGTCGTTTCTCCAATTCCTTATTGTGGTGAATTGGAGTCGAGTGTAAAGTAGGAAAACTCTGGCTTAATATTGTTTCTTTATTTTTGCTTTTTATCACTGGCCAAACCGGCTTTTTAAGAATTGTATTTAATTCACTGACTTTTCTTTCTAGCACGATTATTGTTTCTTCTTTTTCTAAGACTAATGTTTCAAGATTTACTTTTTGAATCTTCAACTGTCTTATTTCTTCAAGAGCTTGATTCAGATCTTCATTTAATGTTTGTATTATTTCATTTTGTGTTTCAATTTCCTGGGTTACGTCAGTATATATTTCTGTAGTTTCCTCATTAATATTTTTTTGAACATTAGAAGATTTGCACGAGTCACAAATCCACATTACCCGATTCTTATATACATTGTTGAATTCAATACTGGATAAAGATGTGCAGTTTAAATGAAACCATTTCCCACACAAACCCTTACAAAGGATGGCTTTACATCTCCCAACATTTTTAGAACAATTTCCACAAGGGTACTGATTTTTATTTTTCATAATTGTATAATTAGAATAAATATTATAGCTCATCCAATTAATAAACTTAATTGCTTGTAAACGCAGTTGGAATTACTCACAGATTGACGTAAAAGAAAGGTAGATATCAAACATATTTCTCAGAAGAATATTGTTTATCAGTAATCAGTCCAGAGTGTAATGTAAACAAAGTTCCAACCACAATCAGCGAAGGTGCCTGTACTGTTATCAGACAGTCTAAAGGTCAGGTCGACCCAGCTCTGCTTATCTACACTCTAATCAGTTATCTTGCAAAGCCATTCCTGGATTTTCCAGAAATTAATTCTTTAAAAAGGCAATTTTAAGCACCAAGTTAACCAAAATAAATTTCTAAACACACTCACTTCTATACTGTAACAAACTTTACAAAACTATATAAAATTTAGCACCAAAACCTCAAAAAAACCAATAAATATTACTAAAAATGTTGGAGCACAAGTGTAGCAGGTCTTCATACAGCAGGGGCTTCCCCCACTCGAGAACTGGAGAGAACTGTATGAAAATTCCTCTCAGTGAACTACATCGCTTTGTTGATGAAAATGGTCTGAACAGAACAATTGTTTTTTTCAGAGAAGAACTGAAGTAACTTTCAGTTGCGAGTTAGATTTTGTCACACCCTCGGATGAAATATATGTGTAGCGCCTTGCAATGCTAATATGAGCCGAAAACTGTGCCGTCATTAATGCCGCTTTATGGCAAAAGAGTCTAATCCGCGAGACCCCGATGTCAGACGACAAAACAGCGCTACATTCAAACTGACATTTATACCACAAAAAAACTGAGATAATTATTTGATCTTTACATCAAATTTTAAAGCTTTAAATGGTGAATCGAACAAATACATTACAATTGTAAAAGTAATTTAAATAATCAAATGAACACAGAATGTTTTTAGTTCAAAAATAGAATGAGGTAAAAAAAGTAGAAGGCGAGGAACAATTTGATATTTTGGTCAGGTAAAAACTGTTAGCGGGAAATTTGTAGATAACATTCTAAACTTTATTTTTTATTTGACAAATTTTGTTGTAAGACTAGCCGTTATCTGTATAATCGTCTTTTAAGAGTGGATTTCGTGCAAGAGCACGAAAAATCAAATTCAAGGAGCGGCAGAATACTCGGAAAGACAGAACGATCTAGACTATGGAATTATTTTAGGGATTTGGAATAATTCTCGGCCAAATATTAATTCATTTACCATCTAGATAACATTTTAAATTTGTATTTTTATTAATTATTATCTTTATAAATAATTCTGTAAGCAAAATTTTAAGTCAAAATTGTGGGAATTTGGCAGATTGCAGGTTGAAGGGGGTTGGCTCAAATTTAAGGTCTTGATCCCAGGGACTCGGAGAAAACAGCAGTATTTCTAAAAAGTTACCAGCAAACAAGAAATATCGTAACACATTTCCTATAAGAAAAGCAAGTCTCAAAACTGTAACAACAAGGTTTATGATATAGCTTATTATTTATTTACAGTAATCTTAATTTAAGTGTTTTGTAAATTAGCAGGTAGACAAGTGGTTAGACAAAATGAAAGCCAATATCCATAAATAAATACTCAATTTCAATAATACAAATAAATAACTACCGGTACTAGTGTTTACTTTTTATGTTTTGTTAAAACGTCGACTATTTCTTTTACGATTTTTTGATATATTTGAACACATTACAAATAAATAAAAATAAAAATGTTTGTATTTTTACCATCCACTTTTTAAAGTTTTAATCGATCTTAATGTTAGCAGCTGGTTACAGGTAGTCGTAATAAAAGTCACGTTGCGGTCTCGATTGCGGTGCACAAACTCGAACATCTTTCAAAGATACAAAATAGGTTTTATCTTATTCTAGTAATCGGATTTACATGATTAGATTATTTAGAACGTAATATTTCCATTAGTTTAAGTTTTAACCGATTTAACTACTAACAGTCGCTCTCAGTGAGACATAATTAAAGTAATGTCACGCCGCGTGAAGCCTAATATCTTTTAAAGAAAAAAACAGTATTCTCGATTTTTTTCAGCAATAATATTTATACCATTAGATTCTGTAATATGTAATCTTTCCATGTATATAGTTTTTAAAATATTAGAGTTTTAGCAGACGTTCACAGCGAGACATAATTAAAGTTAATTTAACACGGCGCAGCGGCCAGCTCGGGCCTTTCTGCCACCCAGCGGACTCGGGGACTATCCATTTATATTTCATCCGAGGTCACACCTCATGTATAAGGCCACGGCATTCAAACTGGCAACACTGTTACCAACTGGCAACTGTTTGTTATCACAGTCTGAGGGTTGTTTCAGTCCAGGAAGAGGATGTCACTAGCTTATTTCAACAATTAGTTGTATGTATTTCCTTTGTAGATTACATTTATTTTTCAATACTTTATGACTTTGTACATTTGTAGAAATTATGATGAACATATATGATGGATTTTTGTCACAGTAAAACTTTAAATTTAGCATCTTCGATTTCCTATTTTACAATATATATTTAATTATTAGGGATTATTATGTATTTAATTATTATTGGGTTTTAAAATATAAATATAAGTAATCATTTTGGACATTCTTTGAATAGCCTAACACCAACCTATAGAATTCAAGTATACTGCAAAAAAAAATGCTAACAAGTAGGAGTTTACACTCACATAAAACAGCATACTGAGATGAAAGGAGTAAAGATTTTAATTAGGGATGTGTCGTTTCCAGTTTTCGGTTTTATCAGTTTTTGGAGGAAAAACCAAAACTGAAAACCAATTGACTGGTACCTTCGTATCCAACGGCCGGATTGCGAAATGTCAGCTGTAAATGACGAAAGCACCATATATCATAGTTTGTAAATGACAATTGTCCACGAAATCTTGACTGTTAACGATGACCAAACCACTTGATATCGGCCATAAATTACAATTAAACACCATTAAATCGACCAATAATTAGATTTAGTCAATTTAAATTTTTTTTAATAACTCGGTAAATATTTGTGCTAGAATTATGAAGGAGGGCTTAAAATTGTCGGCTTTTTACACCCTGTAATTCACAATGTGATAATTTTACATTCTGGGCTTTTCTGACCCATTTTGTGACAAAAGCTCAAAATTTTAAAAATTGAAACCCTTAAAAAGAGGGTTAGAGTTTTCCGATAACAAACTTGTCCAAAAGATTATAGAAAGGAATATCCCTTCAACAAATTTGACCGCTAGAGTGCAGACACACACACATATATATATATATATATATATATATATATATATATATATAAAACTAGCTGTTACCCACAGGCTTTGCCCCACAAATGATTTATAAAAACTATGATAGTTGTGCGTGCTGCATTCTGTGGTTAGCCCATGGAACTACGAATCAAGATCAACTGTTTGTATTTTCATCAGCTCAAACAAAACTGAATGTCTCTAAGAAAAACATGGTTTGTCGGGGTCTCTGGCGGAGCCCTAAGGTCAGATCAGGATGAAAACCATTTAGTTTTCCTACTTTATGCCTAAGGAATCAGTGTACAAAATTTAAACTGTCTAGGTAAATGGGATGTTAGGAGTATCGATGATGAGTGAGAGCTTTGCCTTTTATAGGTACAGATTTTGAACAAACCCCCAATACGTGTTCAGGGGGTCACGTTAGGAACTTCTATGGTGGTCCTAGGCTAAGTTTCACCGTGTGGATCACATTTTTTCATGGAAATTCACTAGAGATGTGCGAGTACAGGTTTTTTAAGTCGAGTCGAGTAAATGGCAAAAGATTCGAATCTCAAGTTCGAGTAAAGTATACAAATAAAAAAACACTTAGGTCGAGTTAAATTGGATCAAAACAGTGTATAGGGTTCCATTTATAAATGTTGTTATTAAAATATACTTTTCTAGTCACTATACCCTGAAAATAACAATAGTTAGTCAAATAAATGGATTCCTGCTTCATTGGAAAAAGATAAGTACATTTATCTGAAAATAAATCATACCAAAGTTATTGCCTAACATTTTGCCATGAAGGTCAAATACTTTTAATATTTTAGTATTAAGGTTTTTATAACCTATATGGTATTAATTAACAGTTTCATTAAAAAATAATTTGTTTTTTATTTTATTTCCTATTTTTTATTTATCCTACGATTTTATGGTATATTATGTTTAGGCCTAAGCTACATCTTTCTACGAATGGAGGAAATAAAATTACATTTAGGCCTAAAAGTTAAAATAAACTTTATGTTAATATTTAAAAGGCCTATTACATGGTAAAGCATTAACCTACTTACTTACCACACAAAATGTATTTACTAACATATCTTAGCATTAATTTTAACACTAATAGTCCTAATAAGAACAATCAGTTAATAAAAACATGAAGATACTGTGTTTGAAAGTGCCCGGCAAATCAATTGCTAAAATTGAAGCCATGTCTTAAATAGAGTTTCAAAATATTAAGAATGATTTAAAAAATCATTAATGAAACTTAAACAAAGCCTAAACAAATCACTTGTTTTTAAAATTAGCTCAATGCCAAAGGACAATAGTTGAGCCTAAAATTAATGGATGGAATTTTGTTGAGTCTCTTTTGACTCAATTTCAATTACTATGGAACAAAAAACAAGCAGAAACTTCTTATGCTTACCTATTAGATTTCATTACAGATTTGTTTTTGATATTTTACTTTTTTTTACAAAGTTAGGTTAAACTAAAAGTAGACTATGACTATACAGTCAGTGTTCATACAACTCAATCTGAAGGTCCTGGTAAATCTTCCTTTTTGGTGTAAAGAGTAGGCTAACACAAATTTATAAGCCACAACTTACTTATTTATTAATAAAACACTAAAATTCACATCACAACTAACCTCAAATGCGTTGACACTCAATTTGAATTTACAGACGACGCGCGGCCGCGGACGACCCGTGGTAGCGCGGGTAAACGGCGGGAGTAAACTCGCTCGAAACCTTCGAGTTTCAGTAAAACCTCGAGTTTCAGAGCCGAACTCGGCTCGAACTCGAAATTTCGAGTACTCGCACATCTCTAAAATTCACTAATAACAGCCAGGAACGTGACTGACCTAGCGAGCTGAGCTGCGAGCACGAGGCGAGGGCCGCCGCCAGCCGGGTGATGAGGGAGCGGTGAGGCGCCAGGCTGAGGCATGGCTCCAGCAGACTCATGACCAGCTCCACACTGGGCTTGGACAGCATGTCGCGGTCCGACCCCGTGGGCCCGTCGTGGCATGTTACCGGGTAGACGGTGAACCGCCAGCCCCACCCGTTCACTGACCCGTCACTGGAGAACTTCCACCGCAGCTCGTCACCTGCAATAGACAGCCTCTCGTGTTACACGTTTTGTATGTGATATTATTCTCACACATTTAGAACTAGCCAAACAAAATTCCCCCAAAAAAACATAAATTGAAATTAATAAATAAAAATTAATAATCCATAAATGAAGAAGATTGCGTAAAATTCTTAAGATTAGAAATAGACAAAAATCTTTTATGGAATTCACATGCTGGAAAAGTAGCTTCTAGAATCTCTTCCGGATTTGCTTTATCAAGATCGAAAAAAATGTTGTGACTTTGAATCTTTAAAAGCAGTGTATCATTCTTACATTCACTCAATTATCTCTTTTGGTATATCTCTTTATGGAGCAACATCTACAAATAATTTAAATTATATTCTAAAGTAACAGAAAAAGGCAAGAACGATTCTTAATCTTAAATCAAGGACATCAGTAAAAGAACACTTAGTTTCATTAAAAATAATGACAGTTTATGGGCTCTATGTCTATGAGAATATTCTGTCAGTAAAAACAAGGTCAAATTTGTTAACTTAGTTGGGAATAACCATAATTATAATACCAGAAGTAGGGGGGAAATTACCCTGAATCTTCACATATTAGAACTGTACTCCAAGAAGCCAAAATAAATAGGTTCGAAATTCTATAACAAACTTCTAAAAGATATAAGGTTTACAGTTTGTCTATCAGAATTTAAGAAAAAACTAAACATATTTCTCATCACCAAACCTTTATACTCTTTAGAGGAACTATAGTCTAGTTTAAATGGCATACTTATATTAAAATAAAAACACTTGTATTAGAATAAGTAACTAAAAGACGTTTATGATTTGACACCAATTCTTGTATATTTTTGAAATGTACATAGTAGAATAAAGAAGTTTTGTATTGTTGTGAATTCTAATTTAATTGAATTCTGGCCGGGATAAATTCTAAATTCTAATTTGCAGTACAAATCCACACTCTACTGTGTCACAGTGGAGTCTCACAAACTCAACACAAACTTTGAAAGACCCGGGGGCAGAGCCCTGAAGATGGATGTTTTTCAAACCCCCAAAAGGCAAATCTAGACGATAAGGGCTTTCAAATAACACATAATCCATCATTTAATAGTTTTGCCGGGAGCATGTTCACAAAAATCGGCTTATTTTTTAAAAATAAATAAGATAACCCACCGTGTATGATAGCCGGAGAGCACCAGTCACTCCAGTCTCGGCCGGACTTGACACAGATGGTTTTGCCGCTGCTGTCCATGATACAAAGAGGGTCGTGCCGTCGCTCCGTGCTGCACTGTCGGTCAAACTCAACCCGCAGCACCACAGCCCCTGTAATGGTTAAGTTGAATTATGATAGAAGAATCTTCTAGATTCTAGGATTTTTCCCATCAAATTTTTGCAGTTACGATTTCATTGATCCAAGTTTGAGAAGAGATATGTTAGCAGAACTGTAGATCATACAGTGGACGCTCTTTTAACCGGTATTCTAAGAACAGGCACGCTCTACTAACCTGTATTCTAAGAACCGGCACATTCTACTAACCGCCATCAGTCGAGCAACTCACAATCAGCTTTTTACAGTAAAGTTTGAGCGCTCATAGACCTTGACAACAATTGCCGCCAGTGTACTGGACTATGCGTCCCATTTTCTTTGTCACCCAGTGTTCTTCTGATTCTTACGCAATACAGTTCAGTGATGTTTCGTTCTTTTGAGTTTTAATGGGTTCTAATGGAGTTAATTATCTTCAGAATCCCCTTAAACACTTAGTATTGTTTTTATACTCTATTATTTGGCATTGCCATGGCCCTAAATATACCGGTTAAAAGAGCACACACTGCACAGGGTATTTCTGAACTCCCTACTGAAACATTAGAAACTTGTTGCTGGGGGAGTTTTCGTTTGTTTGTATCAAAACAAACAAAAACTGTTTTATAATCATAGAACCTACTTCCCTCTGGTTCCTAAATATGTTCTGTATGTTTGTTTAATGAATGCATCATACGTTGAACCACTTGAGGTACTGACTTGAAACATGGAAGGTGGAATATACTTATTTACGGCTAAATTGGTATTGATTTGGTCGACCAAATCTTTAAAGACAATAATTATTAAAAACATTTAAAGGTTAGGAATTTTATCATTGACTTTGTGGGCTCTCAAATAGAGAGTTCTCCGAGCAACACTAGGCCTCCACTAGGCACAAGATAATTTTATGACAAAACATACAAAATTACACCACATTCTGTAAAAGATTATTTACGATGTGCAGTTAAAATTTTAATTAAATTAAATATAAAAAAACACATTTAGAGGAAATTCAACCCAACTAGAGACACAGTCCACAGTTTCCCCCCCATTTACCAGGTATCTTGACGTGTCCGCTGAGCGCGATGTCGTCGATGTAGGGGTGCGAGCTCTCCTGTATGACGGGGATGGGCGTCGCGTTGATGTTGTTGTTGTTGAGGGCGACATCCTCCAGCTCTGTCACACACAGCTCCAACAACATGCCGGCCACGGGGGGCATCGACGTAGCCATGCCTGCACAAACGTAGGAATAACATTCATATCTATGTCTATAAAAGGCAAAGCCCTGGCTGACTGACTCACTGACTGACTGACTCACTCATCACTAATTCTCTCTCCACCTTCCCATGTAGGTAGAGAGCTGGGATTTTGTACACTGCTTCTTTAGGCATAAAATAGGAAAACTAAATGGATTTCATCCTGATCTGACCTTAGGGCTCCGCCAGGAATCCTGACAAAGTTCCCATGTATTTCTTAGGGACATTAATTTTTGTTTGAGCTAATGAAAATACAAACAGCTGATCTTGATTCGTAGTAGTTCCACGGGCTAACCACAGAATGCAGCACACACAACTGTCAGAGTTTTTATAAATTATTTGCGGGTCGAAGCCTGCGGGAACAGCTAGTTATTCATATAAATCTAATCTCATATTTCACACTTCAGTGTGCTATTCCCATTACTTTTTAGCAGATATTAATTTTTTTAATTTTTGATAAAGTTTGGTCCACCCTCACCCAAATTTACTGAGCAACTCTGGCTTACACTCAGGCCCTTGTAGGCCTAATTCTTATACAGTAGAAGCCTGCTAATCCATTGCCAATGGGACCAAGAGCATGGTCTGAAAAACCTACTCTTTAGGTTATTAACTTGTTACCATTTGTCACATTTCATCAGGCTATACCCTGTTCCATGTTTGTCATGCGGTTTGGACCATCGCCCATAAGCGGATGAATTTTAAATGACAGTTAAAGTAGTACTAGCCATCCTGGAAGCATCTACTTGAGCACCTTCACCGGGGTTGTTGGGTCGGTTGGCCTAACCCGCATAACAACACAACATTGTACTCAGCTCAGGTAGTAACATAATACTACCTGTAATGCAAGGTGAACGTGGACAGAGTATAGGCCTAAGATTGGCTTCCACTCAAAACGGCTAACATTTTGTTTAGTTTAGTAGCAGTAATGCTTATTTTTACTCAAGGATGTCTATTAAAACGACTTCAATCCAAAGCAAAGGAACTTTCTCAGGAGGTCTTGTTAAATGGATATCTTGCAGGCCTAACAGTTAGTGTCTTGGACTTCAGTTCAAAGGGTCATGGGTATTAATCCCAGGATGACCACTAACATTTTGAGCGGTTTGGGCCGCTTTCCCTTAAATGTGTTTGTAGTGTATTCTTAACGAAAATCCCGCTAACGTTGAAATAAAAAGAAAAGTGATTCCAGCAGATTTTTAGAACTGAAGAGATCCTACTGAGAGCGCTCTACTCACTGATGAGCACACTGGCAATGGTGTCCTTGGCGCCAGGCCCCACGCGCTTGGCCACTGCTAGCTTGAGCAGGTCTACCAACATCCTGGCGTCGTTGAGCCCCAGCAGTGACGTAAAATCGTCCAGGTTAGACACTGGCCTCTTGGCCGCCTCTCCCAGCCCCAGCACCTGGGACAAGACAGATAATGAAACAATTTTTAAGATGCTCTGCACACTGGAAGACTGAAACCCAACTCTAGTAGAGCAAATGGTTTGTAACGCGACTACATTGTAGTTGCGTCGCTTAACATCAGCACATGGGTGCGGCTGAAACTGAGTTGAGTTGAGTGCTCGGACGGAGATGGAGTGAATTTCACATTTTTGTTTATTCAATTAACGTATTAATGTAACATGGGATAGTCCACGATCGTACATAACAAGTTTCAAATTACAAGTAAGCTAGGTCTACATGAAGGTGTGTATAGGCATACTGATAGGGGCTTGGGTATTCTGAAAAAGGCCGAGTATTGGCCAACAATTGGACAACAATGGGTGTTTTTCCACTTCCTGGACAAATTATTCACTAAGTAATCACCTACTTCCAAAGAATCTGAACAACATACCATTAACAGTAACAAAATGGAAACAAGTTCAGCCACTGGGAAACTGAAGTCGAGAAGCGACTGGCATGCTGAGTGGCTAGCAACTGCAAGGTGACTGGTTTTCAACGTGTCATGCCTCGTTTTCACCCTGTGCGATGTCCCATCTGACTACATTGGTCGGCTCACAGAAGACTCGGTAGCTCAACTTGTATACAACACGAGTTGGGTTTCAGTATCGCCGTGTGCAGAACACCTAACCGATATTGCAGTGATTGCCTGATTGATTTGATATAGTTGGCGATCTTCCGCAGGTAAAAACAAACTCAATCAACCTTTTTAAACTCTGAGTTGAGTTTTTATTGTATTTTTTACCAAGGGCTATGAAAACATCCAGACCCTAATTTTTAAGTACTTAGATTTTCTTTATAGTCATATTCATAGTTTATTCATATATTTCACATGCGGTAAAATCAATGGTTTCACAGTTAATTACACAAACAAAAGAATTTAATTTTTCACACATGTAGTAAAATAAATAGCGTAACAGTTATTAGCATAAACAAAACAATATTATCATTAACATGTAAACATATAAATCAAAGTTAAATATATGTTTGTATTTAGAAAGGGGTGGAAAGCTCTTCCATAGAAAAACAAGCTTTGATTATTAGATAATTTTCTTCAATTTTTAAAACTTTGAGAATTTTTTAGCTTTTATGTTTTTTGCATACTTCTGTATTTAAAAAAATATATTTCCCTAAAGTTTTTTTAAAACAAATTTAGCCTATAGAGCTGGATAACTTCATTCCCTCTTCTCATTTATCAGGGATGAGATGGTAACCTAATATTAATGTTTTTAATTCTATCCTGCGAGAATGGGCTCAAATAAATATTGGCTGCAATCAGTAAAGGTTTTTAAATACAGCAAAACTATGCTTTTCTTTCACCAACTTGATTGGAAAACTATTTCTTGGCGAACAGATGAAAGACAAATTATACTGTGGGATTCATTACAACAAGATTTATGTATCTAAACCTGATTTTCAAAAAAAAACAAATGGAATCAAAAATAAAAGTTATTATATTTTAAAATACAAAAGGATAAAATGACGGTATAGAATACCTGAGGATTGCATTTCATAGTGGCCGCAATGACGCTCATGGCGCTCGCAGACATTTTGGAAGCTCGAGACGAAAGGCTGGCCGAACTGCTCATGGACATGGATGGAAACGCGGCCAGAGGGCTCTCGGTGCTCTCTGGTGTGGACTTGGTACTCTGTGTACAACAAACATAACTCACATTGAATGTTTGTGGAACTCGGATAGTTCGAACCCTAAGGGAACAGTAGATACATTTGAAATATCCAAAAATGTAATTACAAAAGTTGTTTAAAAAGGTTTAAAACCTTCATGATTCCCATTTTAATAGAAAAGGTTTCGTAAAGAAATGGTTTGATGGGTTTAAATAAACGATTCAACTCTGTGAAACCTAATGTAACAGAAATGTTATTTAATGGCAAAAAAATGCTCCTTCATTCTTCTAGACATGAATATGCACTTGACAATTCATCTGTCAATGAGCAAATGTACTTTTTTTAAAAACCTCAACTGCTGTCGCCACAGACCAATAGTCCTGTGCAGCGATCTAAAGACAGCAAGGTAATGTTAGTGGAAATAGTCACATGGGCAAGCCAGTGGTGACTGCTTATGAAAAAGTATCAGAAAAGTCAGCCGGAACTGGACCTACGCTTGACCATGGATGACTTCGAGGCCAGTGCTCTACCTCTGAGCTACCGCATCCGATAAAGGCATTATTGTGATATATGGAATTAAATAATTAAGAAATTAGCTTTATTGCACATTTCCTCCTCGTCGCACACTTACGATGTTGGCCACCTCCGTCTCGCAGGCGGGGGCCTCCCCTCCCCCCTGAGCGATCTCCACCATGGCGGCAGGGGCAGCCTGCGGGGTCTCGGGGCTCTCCACCCCTTCCTCTGGCGGAGCAACAGAACACACGAGTTACGACAAACATCTGATGGAGCAACTAGTGGCAATAAGTGGTTAAAAACTGTACAATTGCATTTATTAATTTGTTTAAACTATAAAATTGTAAAACTAGTAAGTCATCAGATTGGAAAGGTTTGCTGAAAACTATTTAAAAATTTGTTTGAGCATCCCATCAATGCAAGTTTCGATGCCAAGTACCACTCCACTCCCCTCTATCTTTATTGACTTGCTATGTTGTAGTTTGGTGTATCCTTGCTGTCTGTATTAAAATATTTGTTTACGGGAGTTGCTTCTCTAACTTAACCCATTTCAAACTTGTGAGAAGAACACTAATTGTAAAAGAATGATTTTAGGATTATTCTTGACTTACAGTAGGCATGCAATAATTAAAATTAACAGGAAGCTATAAATAAAGACAAAATTATTTTGTTTTCTTCCAGGTCATTTGAGAAGAACTGGAACACAAAGTTTGACTATTATTTAGGGTTAGACTATTATTTTGTCTATGAGCATTATCAGTTTCTATCATACGTTTTTGCAATATTGAATGCTTGGAGAAGGAAAAAGAATTGACAAATTTAAATTTAGCTAGCTTTACTAGGTGCATACAAACACCTAAAAACAAACATGGGGCCTGTCTTGAAAAGGAATGAACATAAATACATTTACAATTTAAAGAACTGTTTCTGGGAATTGCTTAGTTTATGTTTATGTGAACATATTGAAAAGGTGGCAAAGTGATGTTTTACATCATCACCTTATGCTCATAAGTCAATTAACATTTGTCCTTGAAAATGGTTGAATGTGCATTAGGACCATAATGAAAATGTAATTAATAATTAGTAGGAAATAGTGAAAAGGACATCTTAGCTAAAGCAACAGGTGGCCAAGAGTTCTTAGCTTCAAACCGAATGTTTCAAAACAAAAATGGTTTATTTTACCTCATTTGGCACAAAACAAAAACTAATTTGGCCAAACAAAAACACATGTTTGTTTTGTGTAAAATATGTAAAACTGTACGTCTTTTGGTGTCTGTGATAAAAGTAACAATGTGTGTTTTTGAACATTGATGATCGTGTATGATTGAAAAACGTTTTAGATGGAGCCTGATGATGAGGACATGATTAAACAAAACCAGTAGTCTTTACAGGAATAGAATGGATCACTGATGGAAGCGAGGTAAAATAACCCATTTTTGTATTCACAAGTGATCCAGAACCTTAACATATACGATGAAGTTTCAAAAACATTTTTATCAGCATCACATCAATGCAAGCTTCAATGCCAAGTACCATTCCACTCCCCTCTATCCCCCTTGACTTGCTATGTTGTAGTTTGGTGTATCCCTGCTGTCTGTATTAAAATATTTGTTTACGGGAGTTGCTTCTCTAATTTAAGTCAACAAATTAGTAACATAGGCATAAAACCCACGCTTGCAATGATATGACTCTGACTACATGGTCCACACTTTTATTTGGTTAATGATTTACCTGACTAAAAAATCAGATTTTCCCTAACTTTCTCTGACCAAAAAAGTTAATTTTCCCTGACTCGCAACTCGGAATGTGAATTTATAGTAGTTTCTAGTCAAATTTCTACAAAGTTTTGATTTTCAAATTTTCACAAATTAGTGTTTTGCGTTTATGATTAAAATCAAAAATTTTCCAAGACTTGTATAAAATAGTAAGCATTTCCCCCGACTTTTGGTGTTTTACCAATTTTTCCCCCTGACTTTCCGTAAAGTGTGAACCATGGCATATCTTAGCCAGAGCATCAGGTGACCAAGTTCTTAGCTTTTGATCCGAAATGTCAAAACACTTAAATGTAAAACTACCAACAAACGCTATCACGTTCCCATACCCGATGTGGCGGGTGCGTCCATCTTATTGTTGGAGGTGAGGGCGGCGATGACCGCGTCACGCGCGTACATCACGCGCAGCGCGTTGAGCACATGTTGCAGTGCGTTCTGCTTGGCCACGTTGGACTCCAGTGAGAGGATCGTCCGGGCCAGCGACTCCCGCGCCCCCAGCGGCCCCACTGTGTACAGCTCCTTGTAGTTGGTCGCCTCTCCCAGCCCTAGTGAGTGAAACTAATGAGTTAATAGACATTAACACACCTCGGGTAGTGAGAGCGTCATTACAGCATGAGGGCAATGCTTGAAAGCACGAGTGTGTTAAACGCCCGAAGGCTTTATGGCTCTTACTGCTCTAGGCACGTACACTATTTTATCGTACATAAAGAACAAACAAGATAGGATAAATTAAACACTAACATTTTCAAATACAACTGGCATTGCAAGTTAAGTTTATATCAGCATCAAAACAAACAATAATTGTATGTTGTGAAAACTTTGATTGTTGTAAATGCAACAGCTGATACTATTTGAACAGCTGATAGAGCTCTGCCAGGAGTGTAATTATGATGTTATGTATCATTACCTCATCAAAATCAAATCAAATCAATCAACTCTTTATTCAACCAGTACATTTAGTGCAAAGAATGGTGTCAAAGGTACAAAACAAATTAATCTTAATTTACTCAGTATTGTTAAAATAATAATAACACCTTCAAAATAACATTTATCTCCCAGCCTCAAACCCCTTTCAATTTCAAAATTCCTGAATCATCAGAATTCATCAAGGGAGTATAAAACTTCAGCAGTGACTAACTGTTTCACTTTGTTTCGAAAAATTTCAAACTTATTTATGTTTTTTATTTGTTGAGGTAGTGCATTAAAGAATTTTATTCTATTGTAGGTTGGAGTTTTTGTGAAAAGTTTTGTCCTGTGTGCTATTGTCAATAAATCATTTTTGTTCCTTGGATTATAATTATGGATTTGACTATATTCAAAAATGTTTCCAAGTGTTTCTTTACATGTGAAACCGTTTCAAGTACATATAAACCATAAACCGTAATTATTCCCAGAGTAGCAAAATGCTCTCTGCAAGAAGTCTCAGGACTTAAATTTAACATAATACGAACTGCTGATTTCTGTAGTTTCAATATTTGATCTGAGTTATTTTTTGTGGTTGAACCATAAATGGCAATTTCATAAGCTAAATGAGAATGGATGTTTGATAGTAAATCATTTTCATTGCATCCATGTCTAAAAAATGTTGCAATTTTCTCAGAGAAAAAATGCCAGAAGAAATTTTGTTACAAACTTTGTTAACATGTAAATTCCAATTTAAATGGTTATCAAAATTCAATCCTAAAACCTTGGTTTCACTTGATATTTTGAGTTCCTCATCCATAATATTAATACTATTAAACTTTGGATGATTCTGTGGGTTATAAAACTCCATAATTACTGTTTTGGAACAATTAAGCAAAAGATTATTCTCAGCCAAACAATTTTAGATATTATGCATTGTTAAATTTGTTGATTGTGTAATTACATTTTGGTCTTTGTTGGAAACTGAAAAACTGATGTCATCAGCATAAGTACAAAAATTTGATCTATAACGGATGTTATTTTGAGGCTCAGGCAGTCCTCCCAGATAGCAAATAAAAAGGAAAGGATCCAAAACTGAACCTTGAGGAACAGAGTATTTAACTGTTCTAAAGGAACATTTTGCAGTTTCTATAAAGAAGATTTTGCAGTTTTCTATTGTAGAACTCCCTGGTCTACAATAAATCTCATTACTTTCCTCTCAACATAGGGACATTTAACATGTAGTTTGCGATAAAATACAATACAGGAGTCACTACTATCTCACAAATAACCTCTCCAAATAGTGTGCCTTCAAGTTTGTTATTTTCTTCTGTTGTATCATTATGGAGGTGGTAGAGTGTCATCCGACGTAAATGGCAGCTCATTGGGTTGTTTTCAAGTGATTAATTGAATTGTTATTAGATCATGGCCCAATATTGTGTTATTATTATTTTATTTTTCTAATGAGAGATTTAGAGACCATCCCACCAGAAGTACTGCCAACATAAGAGAGCTAAAATTTGCCCTCACAATTGCACACTTTTAAAACCAAAAGTAATGACTCCTGAATATACTTAAAAACAGATTTATACTGTGGTTATGAAAGGTTCTTTGATGTTACAATGTAAGATAATTATCATAGACTAGTTTAGTTTAGCTGGAGTTACCTTAATCACATTGGGTACAGCAAATTAAGTCGTCATAACATACTTTAAGTCTTTTGGCTGTCCATTATGACAAACTGTAATAAAAGGGGGAGAGTTAATTAGTTTATTATGATATTTCTGTAGTTAAATATATGCAAGAGGGAAGTCAAGATTCCCTTTCACCTTTGGTCCCTCCATTTACAGTGGTTGGGAACGGAACGTCCGGGTTTGTGCCCCGACCTGAGAACGTCCGGGTTTGTGCCCCGACCTGAGAATGTGGCCCCTGGCTGTTGTACATGGATATCCTGTCAGTTGAGTTGGCCAGTTGGAGGGCAGAGCGAGTCCGCAGCTGTCACAGGAGCACGAGAGTTGACCCTGTGCAAGGTCAATTTGGCTGCCCATGCCACCCTTTCCTTTCCTATATATCCTATCCTTCCGGTAACCTGTGCAAAATTCCCACTTGTGGAAGAGGTGCCAGCAGCTGTGCTGGGGTTTCCTACCCAGCAATATCAACATGCCACGGATATCGACTCACCCATGATGTGAGCCCCGAGTGCGTCCTTGGCCTGACTAAACAGCACGGGGTCGGCCACAAACTTGGCCTTACGGTCGATCGCGCACCACGCAACGCTGTGTGACGAGCCGCACGCCACACGGTTGACGTGCACGTCACCAAACCCCTGGATGGCCGACGGCTTGCGGTTCACCAGCGTCGTGCCGTTGCCCTGCTGGCCGTGGTCGTTGTCGCCCCACGCGTACACCTGGAACAAACAGTTGGTGAGTGATAACATCTGTGTTACCTTTGTTATTACGTTTTCTTGTTCATAACCACCATGGCACCTAAAGTAATTTTTTACTTTAAATATTCCTCTTTTCTTGCTGATCAAAATTAATATGAGGTTGATATAGGTAGATTCATTGTTTATATTTTTGTAGGTTTAAAAAACTCATGCAAGACGGTGTAAAGTACTTCAGCACTAAAGAGCAACATAGTGAGCGCTTGGACGGTCGCCAACTCCACACGAGCAACGTGAGTCGTTGGCGTAGTGGTCAAGGCGACGGACTCCAGAACCATGGCAGCAGCCCTGTCTTGGGTTTGAATTAGAGATGTGCGAGTACAGGTTTTTTAAGTCGAGTCGAGTTTGAGTCAAGTAAATGGCAAAAGATTCAAATCTCGAGTTCGAGTCGGGGATTCAAATAAAAAAAACACATAGGTCGAGTTGAATTGGGTCAAAACAGTGTATAGGGTTCCATTTATAAATGTTGTTATTATATTAAAGTATACTTTTCTAGTCACTATGACATGAATAACAATAGTAAGTAAAACAAATGGAATCCTGCTTCATTGGAAAAAAGGTGAGTACATTTATCTGAAAATAAATCATACCAAAGTAATTGCATAACATTTTGCCATGAAGATAAAGTACTTTTAATCTTTTGGTATTAAGGTTGTTATAGCCTATATGGTGTTAATTAACAGTTTCATTAAAAAATAATCTCAGTTTTTGATTTTATTTCCTCCTTTTTATTTATCTTATGTTTTGCATATTATGTTTAGGTCTAAACTACATCTTTCTACGAATGGAGAAAATAAAATTACATTAGGCCTTTAAGTTAAAATAAACTTTATTTTAATATTTAAAAGGCCTATTGCATGGCCTATTACCACTTGTGGTAAGTAAGTTTTGTCGCTTACTTACCACACAACATGTATTTACTAACATCTTAGCATTAATTTTAACACTAATAGTCCTAATAAGAACAATCAGTTAGTAACAACATGAAGATATGTTTGAAAGTGCCTGACAAATCAATTGATGAAATTGAAGCCATGTCATAAATAGGTCTAAAGTTTTAAAATATTACAAATTATTTAAAAAATCATTAATGAAACTTAAACAAGGCCAAAACAAATCACTTGTGTTTAAAAACAGCTCAACGCTAAAGGACAGTTGAGCCTAAAATTAATGGATTGACTCAATTTAAATTATTATGGAAAAAAGCACAACTTCTTATGCTTAACTATTAGATTTCATTACAGATTTTTTTTGATATTTTACTTTACAAAATTACAAGGTTAGGTTAACCTAAGAGTGGACTATACAGGCAGTGTTCATACAACTAAATCTGAAGGTCCTGGTAAATCCTCCATTTTGGTGTAAAGAGTAACACAAATGTAACCCACAACTTATTTATTTATTAATAAAACACTAAAATCCACATCACAACTCTTAACATCTCAAATGCGTTCACACTCAATTTGAATTTACAGACGAAGCGCGGCCGTGGACGACCCTTGGTAGCACGGGTGAACGGTGAGAGTAAACTCGCTCTAAACTTTTTGAGTTTCAGTACCGAACTCGGCTCGAACTCGAAATTTCGAGTACTCGCACATCTCTAGTTTGAATCCCAGTCCTGGCATGTAAATTTTATCACTACTGTACAACTTGTACTGCAATGGCCCCTCTTGCTTTGCTGGAGACGTTACACGCACAGATGCATAGTCTATGTGGACGTGCAACATAAGGCAAAAAAAGGCTGCCAACCTCTTTAAAAAACTAAAAAATAACATACCAGTCCCGCGTCGGTGACGGCCAGACAGTGCAGGGCTCCCACGGCCACATGCACCACCTTCTCTGCCCGCAGCGCCTCCACTAGTGTCGGCTTCCTCACGTGCTGGTCCGTGCCCAAGCCCAGGCGGAAGTAGTCTCCCTTGCCCCAGGTCCACACCTGCGAGTGTAAACAGTGTTAGGATCTACTTACACCGAATTTCACCATGACAATCAACACATGGTTCACACTTTTATTTGGTTAATGATATCCCTGACTTTCCCCAACCAAAAAAGTAAATTTTCCCTGACTTTCCTAACCAAAAAGTTACATTCCCTGAGTATCGACTCGGAATGTGCACTTTATTTGCAAAAGATAATATTAAAAAAATATACATATATCTGATTCCACCTTTCCCATACTCTTCCAACGCTCTACTGTTTACTTTTTTATCTTAATGTTTACTGTTTATTGTTGCCCAATAAATTTTTTGCCTTACCAGTTACTTATGGTCCACTTCATCTTCGCTACACCATAAAAACCAACTTAACAAAATATAAAGGTTTTGATTTTTGCACAGTATTGCATTGGGATTAAGATTAAATTAAGAATTTATCCTGACTTGAATAAAATATCAAGCATTTCCCCTGATGTTACCTGACCTTTATAAAATTTCCTGACTTTCCAGAAAGTGAATCATGAACAATCTTTCATACTCTGGTGTGACTCACAATTGTGAAATAATATTCTTCTAAATATTGATTATGCATTTTCCGGTGCAGAGAATGCAAATTAAAACAAGGTTTTTTACCAAAGTAGATTTTCAGTCTTCCAGATCAGCCTAGTATGATCATTTTGATTTAAAAAAAGTTTGATGATCTTTATGATTTTCGACGCAGTGGAAGTCATTGTGCAGTGGGAGGAGGGGACCGGAGAGTCTCAGTTCACTGCACCTGCTTTGTTAGTACCTAAGTCGTTTTGCCTAGTTTATGTCTCGTATGACTCATGCCCACCTCTGGGAAATCCAGATTTGTCAAAATCCAGATCAGATGTCTGCCACATTAGTCCGGATTTCTGAGAGTCTACTGTAAATTATGGATTTATTTCAATTAGTATTAGGTTTTTTTAGAAAAATAGACTCACAACTGATGGTTAAACTTTGGTGTAAAAACTAATGTAATTGGCTTGTCAATCACCTTCACTAAATTATATAAATAGTGTCAAATGGTCGCCAAACAATATATTCTATATCCAATTTAAACTAAGTAGTGTCAGAAACAGGGAAATGCAATCAACATGCTACTCAAGATATGTTTTCTTAAGTTGAACTCTCTGACAGATGTCAATACTCAAGTGAGGAAACCAATTTTCTTAATGGATCATCACGACCACCAACATTATCTCAAAGCTACCTGTTCTGGAATACAAGGGATAATTTTGATCCTTACATAATGGTTTTCAGACCTATACATTGGCTGTTTAGGTTGTGTGGCATAGCACCCATTAAATCTGTCAATGACAGGTTATATGCCATTCTCCCTCTTGTGGTGATATGTGTCTCCACATCAGACCGGTTGATGACGGAGGTAAACGATGACAATATAATGGGATACTGGAGGCTGTTTGGGGCCCTCTCACGGGGTATTGGAGCACTGCAGTTTGTACTCGCCAATCCAGTATGCTCAGAAACCTACACGACTATAACGCAAGACTTGCGTACTGTGAAGGATGACTTGCAGCTTATCGGAACACAATTTGAGGATTTGAAAATCGAGATGGTGGTCCCACTATTGTTTCTCGCCCAAGGGGTAGTTCCCACGATTGAAGGAGCTCTCGAAGGCTCAGTTGGTGGTTCTACACTCGATCGTCATGGCTCCCTGTCAACAGCACATGCTGCTGGTGAACAGGCTCAACAAGCGGTTCACCGCGCTCAACAAACTCCTGCGCCACATTCAAACGACGTCGAACACCACCCCCCTGTGGATCCTCAGCAGTAAGCTGGACTCTGTGTTCCGCATACACTCCACCATGCATGTCATCGTCTGTGATCTCAACTCCCACTTCTTCTTCTACAACCTCGTTAACGATCGTTAGCCTGCTAATCATTATCACTTCGGATGTCTACTTCTGTCTCATGTCCGTTTCCACCCCGTGAAACATTTGGAGAGAGTCCCACACCTACATCACTATCCTGCAAGTGGAGTACTTGGTCTCGCAGGTTGTTGTTTGTCACATCTGCTCCAAGGAGGCCAACAGAACAGCTCTGATCGCCCATCGCATCCTCCAGCCCGACGTTCATCCACAACTCTGGGACGAGATCTTCTCCCTCAACAGCAATCTTCTCACCAAAATGGCGGCGACCGTTTCCACCTACCTCATTATTTTTATTCAGTTCCAAAATGTTCAGCTTTTTGGTCAGTTGGCTGTTGAAAATGGCATGAATTTCACAAATTCAACTAATGATTAAGTGATTAGCTCGGACCTACTAGAAGCGCTGAAATAAATGTGATTTAACCTTCCAACAGGAAATATTTTGTTCAGCTATTGGTAAAAATAACATTTAACCCCGTCCACCAAGTGGCTTTGAAATAGTGTCAACCTCAAATGCACAGATCATCTGGGAAGAAGGCTATGTAAAATAAACGGTATAAGGAAACTGACACATACTTTCTCCCTTTTAGCCCAACTTTAATGAATAAATTACTTTTTATTTACTAAATATAGAATACAAATCACGGTCGAATGTACAGAAAATCTTGTAAACAAGTTGTTTTAAAAAACATCCACCCAAATCCCTGCTTTGGAGGCACTACAGAATCCATTGCTACACTCGTGGTTTTAAGAGGGGAAATGCCCCCTATTCCCCCCCAGGGTTATTAACCCATTGAGGTAGTAATTTTATTCTATTTGTAGTAGCCTATAACGGGAATTGATTGATGCTGCACTCTAGTAGCAAAATATGTAACTAATGACCGCGGGCATCTACGGTTCTATCCGCTAGGGGCGCGGACTGACTGAAAACACTTAATATCGCCGCCAGGCCTTTGGTCGTGTTAGCTGAGTTGGCTACGTCGTGGAAACACCTTGGCCAGGTGGCGATACGATGTTCGTGGGTTCGATTCCCGCACACGACCAAAACTGACCAGTTGTGCAACTCTCAATGAGTTAACCAGTCTGTGGCAACGTTGGTGGGAGGGCCCAAGTAAAATAAACGGTGGCAGGCTTGCTTGGAAGTTGACGGGATCGGTTAATTCTTTGAGACTTGCACATGGTCAACACTGATTTTGCTAATTTTTACTTATGTCTACTGTGTGTGTGCCAATGCGACTCTCTAAACTGAAAGAAAACAATATTTTAATTAAAATATGCCATTAATCCATTTAAAAACACCAATTTTATACTCCAATTCACACGTTAATAAAATTACAAGTAAGGAACGAGACCTGCTCGTATGTCTACGCCAATGGGTTAAGGGGCAACATATTTCGAATTTCCTCTGTTGTTCAATGCTAACTTGACAAGCATATCAAGTTTGAATGAAATTGATCAGTAAATAAGAGAGAAATAGTAATTTTTTTATTCCCCATAAGAATAACATTGGACAACGTACTGCGTTTACCGCAAAATGAAAATTTCAATTTTCTCCGAAACCAGCAATCGTAGAATAGTAATTCAAAATACTAAATTATTTAGTTTTTTGAGCTCTTTTTAATGGTGAATAGTAATATTTTTTATATTTATGTCTTTTTATAAAAAATCCAAAAAACTGAATTTTTGATGTTTTAAGTCCTGTAATTTCTGAACCCGAATTTTTACAGGAATGCGGGTGGTGCCATTTTGTTGGAAAACTAATGTTCTACAAACGACTAAAGTTTAATCAAAATCGTTAGCCGTTTTTGAGAAATTTGGATTTTTTATGTTTTTTGGCGGTTTTGGGGGGATAATTACCCTTAAAAATCAAAAATATAAAAAAACGCCTGGAGATATCGTGAATTAGTACCTACATGCCAAATTTCATAAAAATCGGCCCATTGGTTAAGGCTCTAGCTCTGTACACATCCACACACACACACACACACACACACACACACACACACACACACACACACACACACACACACACACACACACACACAGACAGACATCACGTAAAAACCACTTTATTGGGTTCAGGGAGCACCAAAACGAATATTTCCACTAACAACTCAAATTCGAAAATTTTTACGGAAACAATACTTTCTCCATATACTATGTATAAGGGGAGAAAGTAAAAAACTGCTTTAAACATGTGATGAATTTTTATTTACTATTATATGTTAAAAACACTTGTTTGTTATTGTTTCTTTACTATTCGAAGTTACCAAGTCTTTATAATTTTGTATTTCCTACTTTTAAATAAAATAAAACTCAGGAGCCATCTCACGTTTTATTTCACTACTAAATTTATTGCTCTCCCCTTTAACCTAAACTACTAGTTTGAGTTTACTTAATTGAACTGTAAAACAATTTTCACAACTGAAACATATAAATAGATCAATGTAGTCGAAAAAGAAAACAGTATCACAATACTGATGAAAAACTGAAGAGGTTTTAGTTCCTCGAACAAAGTTTTGTTGAGTTATTTTGAATTTTCATTAAGGCTAGAAAGTTTAGTTGTTTTACCTAAAGTTTCAGAGGAACAATCTAAAATACCCCCGTCGCAGCAAACCTGCGGACTCAGCGAATTCCAATGCATAATATTTGTCTGAATTCCACATAAAGCCGCAAACCAAGTTTCATAAAAATATATTCACATATTAGCGATTTTAATTATTCTCCATAAGAATAACATTGGTAATGAGTATGTAGGTTTGCTGAAACAAGGAACAGAAACAATTGGTTTTTATGCAAATATAAATAGAATTTAACTAGGCGAAGCCACATACTAAGTTTCATCGATATTCAATCATAAATAAGCGATATATGACATTCTAGTTATTCTCCATAAGAATAACATGGGGGCTGAGAAAGCAGGTTTGCTACAACAAGGAACAGAAAAATGGGTTTTTATATAATTTTCAATATAACTAAACCAAGTGAAGCTACATACCAAGTTTTATTAATTTATGTTCATAATTAAGGGAGTCAGTACATTTTACTTATTCTCCATAAGAATAACATGGGGGCTGAGTACGCAGGTTTGCTGCTACGGGAATAATCAACAAAAAATCAATTTTTTGTGCAAATATTAATATACCAGTACTACTTGAAGCCACATACCAAGTTTCATCAACATACATTCATAAATAATCGAGATATCAAATTTTATTTATTCTCCATAAGGATAACATTGGACAACGTACTGTGTTTAGCACTTCGAATATCTCTGCAACTGTAGGGCGTAGAATCACAATTTAAACACCAAAACGATTGTTTTGAGGAACTGAACAGATTGGTAAAAGCAAATGTGAAGTTTACATTAAAATGAACTGAGGAAAAGCCAAAAACCTTTTTCCCATAAGATTAACATGGGAGATTTTATGAGCAGGTTTTTTTGGATTTTCTCCGCAACCACTTAACCTAGGTTAATAATTCAAAATACTAAATTATTTGTTTTTTTAAGCTCTATAACATGGTCAAAACCAAAATTAGGTTTTTTAAAAATGTTAGGGTGAAAAATGCAAAAAACTGATTTTTGGAAAATTTAAAACCCCCATAAACCCCCCTTCCCATGGTCCGATTTTTCTGGTTTTCGAACTTAAAGCCATGAATGTCATTTTACACATTTGAGCCAAATTTCATCAAAATCGGACGTTTTTTACTCAAGTTATCGTGTTAACGGACACACATATATATATATATATATATATATATATATATATATATATATATACATATATATATATATACATATATAAAAATTTTAACGAATAGTGTTTTTGGCATCTGGGGACCTCAAAACAAAAAGTTATCATGGTCTCGGGCTTAAGTCTTACCATGAGACCTACGGTAATAGCTTCTTCCCTATAGGGGAAATTCGCTAAAATGATTAAAAATTAATATGTCAATCCCATTGTCTATTAAGAAAACTGTGTAAGACATCCTTGACTTTCAATGATAAATTCAAACATTTAAGGAGAAAAGGCGTTTGATATTCCTACACATTAAATCATATTTCTGTAGGTTTGTAGTTTGCTTATAAATATTAACAGCCACAATATTCACCCACTACTACAGTGCTACCGACCTGTCCGCTCTTGGTGAGCGCGAGGCTGAACTGAGCGCCGCACTCGATGTGCGTGACGCCAAGCCCGTTGAGCCGCTCGATGTTGTGCGGCTTGTCGCAGCCCTCGCTGCCGCCGCGCCCCAGCTTGCCAAAGTCCCCGTCGCCCCACGAGAACACCATCCCGTCCGTGGAGAGGGCGAGGGTCTGGGCGTCGCGTGAACCGCACGCCACCTTCACTATGTGGTTGCCGAGCAGCGTCTTCACCTGCGGCACAGTGTTAGATGCAGACACAATCTGATACGGTTATATGTAGTTGGCGTAGGTTGTAGGCACTTCATTTTATGGTTACACTCCGTAAGAAAATATAAAAAGGGAAAATGGAGCTGGTAACTCAATTTAGTGCTCTTTTTTTAGTCTCCTACATGTTTTAGCTTAATATTTTAAAGAAGTTTGACGATACAGATGGAAAATAAATCAAGAATTTTTGAAAAGTAGAGAAAACGTATACATTTACAGTAGAGTCCCGCAAACCCAGACTAATGTGGATAGCAGGGTGTCTGGGTTTGTGAAATGTCCGGGTTATTGGAGAAGTAGTAAAAATAAGAACGAGTTCGCACGCAGCACGCTGACGTGAGGGAAGTGAATTTCCCCAATAAAAACTTAGAAAATCAAATAACGGATATAAACAAAGATGTGTGACTTTTTAACAAAATGTAAAATATTCAGTTTTTTGGCAGTTCTGATTCACCTGGTTCTATTTAAATGCAGTATTGGGATGGCAATGTTGTGTATTGTAAGCTTAGGAGGATGTACCTTCAGGATCAAAAATCGGTATCAGGGAGTGATAAAACTACATCAAGATATGAAAAACAGCCTTTTCCAATGTAAAATCCTCATAAGACAACGTACTGTGTTTACTCAATTTTCATTTTCTTTAATAACTCGGTAAATATTAGCGCTAGAATGATGAGGGAGGGCTTAAAATTTTCGACTGTTTACGTTCTATAACCTAGTATCCATTAATCTTACATTTAGCGCTTTTATGACCCTTTTTGGGCCCAAAAACTCAAATTTCTAAATTTAAACTCCCCATAAAAGGGGGTTAGAGTTTTCCGATTGTTTTTCCCAACGAACTTGTCCAACTGATTACAAAAAGTAATGTTCCTACCAAATTTGAAGTAAATCGGACAAAAAATGTGACCGCTAGAGTGCAAACACATATATATATATAAAATTTTGAACGACCCCCAAAAATGTGTTCAGGGGGTCACGTTAGGAACTTCTATGGTGGTCCCGGGCTTAAGTTTCACCGTGCAGGTCATGCTAATAGTTCACTTTCCAAAGGAAATTCACTAAAAAGTATGAGTTTGTATACATTACTAGTACATTAAACATTTATTCATTGCACACAAAAACTACAACTTAAACTTCAACAGCTCAAAACACCTGTAGTCAGTGTCGAGTCGTGCTCTAGTCGGTGCCGTAGCGTTTGAAGTCCGGGGATTTACTGCTCTGACAGGGTTTCTGGGTTATCAGGGTCTGAGTCTGTGGGACTCTACTGCACTTTAAACTCGTTAATATGGTCTAGCTTTGCTTTTCATTGTTAATTATTAATTTTATCTTTTATTTTTGCATCTTTTATGTGACGTTGTAAAGCTTGAAGCAATAAATTTAGTTGAAATTTTTACCTTGCGTTTAATTTTGTCATCAATCAAAGTATAATTATCTGAATACAAAAACAAGTAGGCCTATACAGTTTTAGTTTTTGAAGTAGAAAAGGTAATTTTTCTAAAGTATAGTTTTGCCAACCAGACAGTAGGGGTGGGCGAGTAGTGTTTTTTTAAATCGAGTCTAGTCGAGTATAGAACCAAACTACTCGAGTATCGAGTCAAGAGTAGTTCTTTAAAAAGTAAAAAAAACTAATTTTATTTTTTTTATAGAAAACAATGTTTTTTACATATTAAACTTTAATTATAAACATAACATTTTATTGAATTATTAATGTTATTGTTTATGTTTTTAACAACCATAACAAACAAAAGACAAGTATTACAAATATATATCCATACAAAAATTTTGGGTTGGTTTAACAAAACCAGAACATTTTAACAAGAAAGTGATTTTTGTACCCCGACCCAAACACTCCCTGTGCCCCTCTCTTACTTATCTTAACTCACAGGTATCCATAAATAACCCACCTGGCAATGTCTCCTTTCATATGAGATTTTAAGCTTATTTTTATTTATTTCAGTCATTTATTTTGTTAAATTTTGGTTAGCGCCGTAAACGTGGGGAAACAGCGGGGGTAACGATGCTGTTTTCAACTATCTGGGGTAAACGGCGGGAGTAGTCAACTACTCGACTCGATAGTTTTGAGTAATTTTACTACTCGACTCGGCCTTTGAGTAGTCTTTAGTGCTCGAACAAATACTCGAAACTCGAGTACTCGCCTACCCCTACCAGACAGACGGTTATTTATAACTGTTGTTTTGAAGTGTTATGATTGTCAAAGTGATGTATTGTACTCTGTTTGAAAATAACAAACTTTTTCATTTTATTTCATATTTGTTTTTAATTAATCATTGTTATAAGATATCTGGATCCACAGAAAAGTTAAAACAATATTTTTTAAGGAAAAGTGCACAAAAATAACGTGGATCTTGAAATGTGGGTTACGGAATTATTAGGTCCAAGATAGTTTTACATGTTTATTCCAAATTTTAGCGAAATCAGATGAAAGGTTAACCTTTTACGTCACAAAACAATCAAAATTCATGTCTGCCATTTTTCAATATGGCGACGAGGAGCTCACCTGATCTGAAGTAGAAAACCTGGTATTCGAATCAGAATACCCTAGTGCATATTTTCCAGCAACAATATTTCTGCTTGCAATTTTTTCATTTTTAAAACCTATTTTCACTGGCCTATGCCAGTTTAGAGTTTGATGTGTAGCCACGTTACCAGCTTGGGCTTGAGCTGCGTGACGGTGTCGCCGTGGCCCAGTCTCCCGTACTCGCCCAGGCCCCAGGTGTACAGCTCGCCGCTGCTGGTGATGGCTGCGCTGTGGGAGCTGCCGCACGCGATGTCCCGCACCCGCTTCGACTTGAGGGCCTCCACCAGCCGCGGCTTCTCCAGCGTCGCGCGGTTCCCGTGACCCAGCTTCCCGTCATCCCCCTCGCCCCAGGAGAACACCTGGAGACATCGGGGAACATTTGAGAATTACCTACATAAAGTTTACAGATCTTATTGGAAATTGTAAACCTTACAGGGCTGCCACGAGACGATGGAGGGACAAACATTCTGTGGAGGGTTTAATTTCATGATGGATAGCATCTGAGTCATTGATTAACAAAATAAAAAGTTTAAAATACATGTTCCGTTAAATAATCCGATGTAGTTGGGAGACTACAGCTGTTTCGTGTTATTTATTAACACATCTACAGGTCTGAGTGTCAAAAAGAACCTACTTTACCTACTTTAATATCCTGGTAAATGTTTTTCTTTTCGCCAAGGGCCCTCTAGGGCCCCTGGAATTTTGTGGGCCTGGGCCAAAGTGCCCATGCCCTCCCCCCCTCATGGCAGCCCTGAAATCCTACAAATAAAATAAAATATTTGGTAACTATGTCTGAGAACAACTTTAAACCAAGTCTACAAAAATCTTCTATCATTAAGAGCAAGTAAGCTGTTTCAGAAATAGAACAATTGTGGATCAGATCAATGGTAAGCACAGTAGGACAGCTCATTATTTGTTTATTTGCTCCTGTTCAGTTTGAAATAACAGTTTTATGAGACAGGTGGAAAACGTATATAAGTTTCATGTTTAGGGTTCAGAAAAAAACGTATAAGCATGGATTATTGCAGAAATGACTTAACAGACTAAGTCCTCACAGCAAAAACCGTGTCAATAACCAAATAATTATTTATTTTGTAATCTTGCTTTGTAAAACATTTGATTTGTCAGTCACTTGCCATAAAATTTACTGTCTTTGACCTGTAGTTGCGGAACAATTAGTATTCTGCATTGAACATAGTGAACTTCCTCGTTATTACAATTTTCAAGTTCATTAGATAATTATTGATATTTCATAGGCAAATGGAGTAGATAATTTGATATATAATGGATTAAAAAAAATTATGAGTTTTATTATAAATTTAGGTCTTTTGATGAACAATTTGGGTATGATTCATGAGAGAGCTTTATCATAAGGTAATACAAACAAAAAAATCTTGCCTGCAAATATCCCATTCCATGTACCATACCTACTAAAAATAAACTTTTTATGTTTTATAAACAGAATAAGAATGAGGATGGCAACATAACTAGTTAATTTAAAAATAAACCATAGACCAAGCTATCATTAGGGGTCTGCGGTACCAACAATTTCAGATCGGTACGGTTCGGTACGGTAAAAGATTTTGTACCTCGGTTCTCGGTACAAATTCGGTACGGTACAATGTACCGTCATATATACTAATTTAGTTATTAATTTGAATGTATCATAAACAAATTATTGAGTAATAATTAAGGTCATATACAATTATTATTATTGATTTGATTAAACAAATAAATAACTACACTAAAAATAAAAATATTTTTAAAACCTGCATCTTCGGAGTATTACATTTTAACATTGTTATTATTAGGTATTAATGCAAGTTCTTGAAATAATCATGAGAAATAAATTCAAAACTTACTTGAAAATCAATCAATTGCATAAGTTGCTAACTGATTAATTATATTGATTTCAATATAAATAAAAACTATTGGTTTAATTCATACAAACAACAAAAACCAAAGTTTTATAAATACTATTCTTGTTGCATTGGGAGATTATTGTATCATTAATACAAAGTAAAATCAGATAACTTAAATAAAACTATGTATGATGTGAAACTAAAAGAAATTAGAAATTAGAAAATTAGACCAATAAATACTGAAGATTAAAATCAAAATAATTCTAAAATTACTTAATTACATTACTAAATTCAAAATTGAAGTCCATAACAAATATTACAGTACATTTATTTAAACATAAGTACCATGGAAAACTGAAAAATAAATAAATAAAGTAATAAAAGTAAGACAGTTTTATATAATGTTAATTTGCCTATATCATATTTGAAATAATTAGCTATTAACCTTATCAAAAAATAAATTTAGGTTATTGTTAATAATAAATTTTAGTTGAATTTTCCAAAACCACACAAGATAATCTAACATATAACAGATATATGTATGTACAAATTTCACAGCACAGTAAAAAATAACAAATTTATGCTACCATTTGAAATTTATCAAGTTAGTGGCTATTTTTGAATTAGTTTTCAACCATTTTTTAAACCTTTTTTAATATAATTTAAAAATTTAACTAGTATACTTCAATAACAATAATAATAATACATAAATAAAAGCAGTTTAATTTGAAATCATAATGGAGAACGAAAGCGATTTAAAAGATAGTAGGTATTCCTTTTCTCACTCTAGGAATAATGTTGACAAACAACTGATTTACAGCTAATTACCTCCCTCCCCCCTTACCCCTCACGCTTTCCTAGTCTAAACCTTTCTTGTCTTCAAGGACATTTTTTGCGACCCTACCCAGCTACTCCCCACTCCCCTTGCCTACCTTTCTTATCTCCATTCTCGTTCAGCTATAAATAACACCTGTCAACGTCTCTTTTCCTACGAGTTTTGGGGCTTGTTTTCCTTAAAGGAAATGACTAGTTATAAATAGGAGTCGGTCTTATTTAAACCACTTATTTTGTTAAACATTGTTTAGCTTATCTCTGTTTATTGTTTGAAGCAGTAAACTGTAGTACCGAATCTGTACCGGGGTTATGTTCTGTACCGAACCGATGACGGTAATTAGTTGTGTACCGTACCGGTACCGTTTTTTCGGTGCACCGCAGACCCCTAGCTATCATACAAAATTAACCCTTCTAAGGTTATTAATAGATTTGAATGTTGAAATAAAATCACTGTATATACATTACAGTGATCTTAAAGTAACTTTCATACTACAAACTATGACAAAGTAAGCTCGTTTATTTTAGCCATATTTGTTTACCACCCAACGCCATTTACACACTTCATATTTGAACTACAGACTGCACGTACCTTGCCGTCCAGTGTGAGAGCCATGGCGTGTTTGCCGCCAGAGTGTACGGCCACCTTCTTGACCACATACTGGCTGAGTGAGGTCAGTTGGCGGGGCAGCGAGACGTTGTTGCTGTGGCCCAGCCCTAACCTGCCGTTGGTGCTCTCCCCACAGGCATACAGCTACAAGCACGGATATGTTGTATAAAAAACATTGAAGTGAAATAGAGTAATCCTGCTAATCTGAACAAACTACTGTTGCTAATACCTCAGTAATTATTTAAACTAAGCTTTCAACTTACTTTGATTTCAAATGTAATCAAGATCGAGATGGGTCCTTTTGTTTACTTATCACAAAAACCAAGAGACCAAAGGATATGAAATATCTTGAGACAATTATTGTATAATAATTTACACAATGACTATCACTACTAATTGGTTCAAAACAAGCAAAACAGGTAGAGCAGTGGTAACGCTCGTGTCTCATATTTAGCCTCATTCTGAGTTTGAATTTGTGCCTGGTACAAAAGTATAAAAGTACTACGCTATCGACCCAACTTCCTTAGTTTTTTAAAAATGAAAATCAACTATCAATTCTGGGTTAAAAAAATAATGTTAAATCAGTTTTCTCTTAGTCTTATTTTATGCCACCTAGGTAAATAACGCTTAGTAAAATTCATAAGATAGAGCCAAAATTGCAACTGCAGTCTAGGTGCAGTTATGGCTGAAGGCATGCGATTCATTTGGCAAAATTGTTAATGTAGCACAGAAGATGTCTTGGCTAATTATACACAATTTGATTGATATTTACAGCCAAAATTATGCGATTCAATTTTTGGATATGATAAAAACAGAGCTGAGAAATATTGGTTGATTCTCCAAAAAACCTGAACCTACAGACCCTAAACAGTACCCTTGCACAGTATCTCATATAAAAAAAGGCTTACTAAATAACAAACTGGCTTTTTTTGTTCTAATTTACATGTAATTAAGTGATATGATTTTTTCATTATTTTAACAACCTTTTAATACTGTACTTTTGAATTACTTTTACTTTTAATTCGGCACTTTATCTTCAGAAGTTGTTACACTCATAATAGTCTGCAAGGTATAAAATATAAATACCCCGTCGCAGCAAACCTGCGTACTCAGCGAATTTCCAATGCATAATATATGTCTTAATACCATATAAAGCCGCATACCAAGTTTCATAAAAATATATTCATATATAAGCGATATATACAATTCTAATTATTCTCCATAAGAATAGCATTGGTGATGAGTACATAGGTTTGCTGAGACAAGGAACACAAACAATTGGTTTTTATGCAAATATAAATATAATTTAACTAGGTGAAGCCATATACCAAGTTTAATCAACATTCAATCATAAGTAAGCACTATATAACATTTTAATTATTCTCCATAAGAATAACATGGGAGATGAGTAAGCAGGTTTGCTGCAACAAGAAACTAAAAAAATGGGTTTTTATGCAAATATCAATATAACTCAAAAAGGTGAAGCCACATACCAAGTTTTATTAATTTATGTTCATAATTAAGGGATTCATTACATTTTACTTATTCTCCATAAGAATAACATGGGGGCTGAGTACGCAGGTTCGCTGCTACGGGGATAATAAAAAAAAAATCAATTTTTTGTGCAAATATCAATATACCAGTACTACGTGACCCCACGTGCCAAGTTTCATCAATATACATTCATTAATAATGGAGATATCAAATTTTATTTATTCTCCATAAGGATAACATTGGACAACGTACTGTGTTTAGCACTTTGAATATCTCTGCAACGGTTGGACGTAGAATCACAATTTAAACACCAAAATGATTGTTTTGTGGAGCTGAGTTGACTGGTAAAAGCAAATGTGAAGTTTACATTAAAATAAACTTAGGAAAAGCAAAAAACCTTTTTCCCATAAGATTAACATAGGAGAATTTATGAGCAGGTTTTTTTGGATTTTCTCCGCAACCACTTAACCTAGCTTAATAATTCAAAATACCATATTATTTGTTTTTTTAAGCTCTATAACATGGTCTAAACCAAAATTAAGTGTTTTAAAAATTTTAGGGTAAAAATGCAAAAAACTGATTTTTGGAAAATTTAAAACCCCCATAAACCCCCCTTCCCATGGCTCGATTTTTCTGGTTTTCGAACTTAAAGTCATAAATGTCACTTTACACATTTGAGCCAAATTTCATCGAAATCGGACGTTTTTTACTCAAGTTATCGCATTCACGGACACATATATAGATATATATATATATATATATATATAGATATATTAGATAATCAAATTCACAGAATAGGGCTACTATAAGATAAGTATAAAAACATGAAAATAACCATGAGTACCCTGTTAAAAACATTTTTTAATTATATTTTCACTAACATGTTTCGACTTAAAGTCATGATCACAGTGCTAATATTTATTTGGTTAACCTAACTCTGGTGTTATCAACAAATCATAAATATACAGGTTTTTGATAATAAACAGCTGATCTATTTTTCTTTTTGGTGCAATCGTTTTGAGTTTGTTCTTATATTTATAATTTTATTGAAGATTGGGTTGCTAGATTGAATTTGCATTGTATTTAATATATTATCTTTGTCATTCTTTTGGCTTTGGTATATATGAAATTCTTCTTTTATGTTCATTTTTTGCCCCTTGTTAATAATCTCTAGAATTGACATGTTTTCATTGCAGTTCCTGTAACTATGGTCTGTATATATAATCTGTAACTTTTATCTCAAGTTGATGTTAAAGATATTATATCTCTTACTAAAACAGCAATAGATCAAAATTACTTTCAATATGAATCAAAATTTTTTAAACAGAAAGAGGGATTAGCCATGGGCTCACCTTTATCGGGTTTCTTAGCTAATTTGTACATGCAACATCTGGAAACAACAAAAATAATGAATAACTCTAACCCACTCAAAAGTAAAATAATTTACTGGCACAGATACGTAGATGACATTATTTGCTTGTTCAAGAATGATGAATATACACCTGATGAATTGTTAACCTATTTGAACACTATCTCTGCATCTATTAAGTTCACAATGGAAATTCAGAAGTCTGAAATAAACTTTCTAGACATTTCAATTAAGAAAGAAAACAATAATCATGCTTTTAAAATTTTCAGAAAACCCACCCAAACAAATCTCATTATTCCAGCAAGTTCTAATCATCCGTGGCAACACAAGATGGCAACATTCCATACGTTGATTAATAGACTGTTAAGAATACCTATGAATGAACAAGACTACAAAGAAGAAAAAGAAAGAATCAAATCAACTGCCAAGATAAATGGATACAATGCCAAGTTAATAGAAAACATGATAAGGAAGCAAATAAAGAAAAGAAAAGAAAACAAACAAGTACGAAAGTCCAAAGACGAATATTTATGCTTACCATACAGTGTTACTATGAACAAGGCCATTAGAAAAACGTTTGAAAAATCAAACTACAAATTGGCTTACAGAACCAGAAATAATTCATTTCACCTTATTAATAAGCTCTCTAATACAAATAATCAAAATATATCAGATCAGTATGAAAAAAGTGGCATATATAAAATCATCTGCAGTGACTGCCCAAAATACTATATTGGCCAAACTGGGAGAAACTTCAAACGTCGGTTCAGTGAACACATACAGGCAATAAAGTCAAATAATAAAACAACCCAAAAATCTGCCTTCGCTGACCACATCTTAAAAACAGACCATAGTTACAGGAACTGCAATGAAAACATGTCAATTCTAGAGATTATTAACAAGGGGCAAAAAATGAACATAAAAGAAGAATTTCATATATACCAAAGCCAAAAGAATGACAAAGATAATATATTAAATACAATGCAAATTCAATCTAGCAACCCAATCTTCAATAAAATTATAAATATAAGAACAAACTCAAAACGATTGCACCAAAAAGAAAAATAGATCAGCTGTTTATTATCAAAAACCTGTATATTTATGATTTGTTGATAACACCAGAGTTAGGTTAACCAAATAAATATTAGCACTGTGATCATGACTTTAAGTCGAAACATGTTAGTGAAAATATAATTAAAAAATGTTTTTAACAGGGTACTCATGGTTATTTTCATGTTTTTATACTTATATAGATATATATATATATATATATATATATACATATATATAAATTTGAACGAATAGTGTTTTAGTCATCTGGGGACCTAACAAAAAAAATTTGTCATGGTCTCGGGCTTAAATCTTACCATGAGACCTACGGTAATAGCTTCTTCCCTATAGGGGAAATTCGCTAAAACAACAGTAAAGACATGTAATTTAGAAAAATGCTGTTTAACATGTTTGCTGATATCTAAACTTAACATCTAGAAGAACATCATGAAGAACTCATCAGTAGTTTTTACAAAAGCATTTTCCTTTTCCTTTATGTTACTTCAACAAAAAATGAGAGCAAGTACGTAAACCACAATGTTTTAATTTCCCAACTCTCTTTCACAATTAACTTTCAATGGACCTTTTTCGTTCTTAACTTTTTATCCAACTTACACTCTAAGAGAACCTTTCATAGGGATCAATTTACTACGTAACACGAACCTTTCCGTCATGCGAGACGATGAACAGCGACTTAGACCCGCCGGCGATGTACGAGGGCCGCAGCGAGGTGAGGATCTCGGAGTAGAAGGGGAACTTGACCTTGGAGCCCTTGAGCCCGCCCAGCTGGTCCTTGTCGTTGAGCCCCCACACGAACACCTTGCAGGGGTTGCTGGCCGCGCAGTTCTCCACGTCTGACATGTAGTTGTACGACTGTGACAAAAGCGGAGAATAAGAATAAGAGTAGTAACAGAATGGGAGAGGCATTGGAATCATCATCCAAGTGATTATAATTTGCCTACTATTGTTTAACCCACGAGATCAGAGGTTCCTGTCAAAATGACAAGGCTGGCACTTTTTTATTAACAAAATATATTTGTTGGGTGTTGGCGGTGTGGCTGTTCCTCACGCGCACCATTCCAAGAACACTGTCACACACTTTCCACAGATTTTTAGTCATAATATATTTTTGAAAGCTATTTCTTTTATACCAGAAACAAGATTCATACAATTTATTTATTTTTACAAGTTTATACTTAATTTTATGTGTCATTACTTTTTACCATTTTTTTACTTGTTCATTGTATTCTCTTTTAGAAATTCTTTTAAAATGTCGTTCAACATTTTTATGTCTTTGTTTAGGGGTTGATCAATTTACATTTATTATTTATAAGCAGAAATTAACTGATTATTTCAAAGGTGTATAAGTTTAGGATATTTGAAATGACGTTTGAAAAGGTCAGAAATTATACAGATTACAATATTTTTACAGTTGGGTTTAAATAAAATTGAATTTTCTTACAAACGCTCCTAAAGAGCTTCTTTCCGACCTCAAAACACATTATAAAACAGCTGGTTTCTGTTTAGCGAGTGAAAAAGTTTTCATATTTCGCTGTGACTTAATTTTCTGCTTGCTGAAGTAGTAAATGAAATGTCATGTTAACCGCTGAATCTAAAAAATAATTTACGTGTTTTATAGTATAGGTAAGAAGGGGGCGGCAAGTTAAGCTTTGCCCCCTAACAAATCTCCTAGTTCTGGCCCTAACAATGCAATTTTCTTACCAGGAAAGATCAGCTATATAGGCGTTCAGGGTTCAGAGTATAAATAATGAAAATGCATGATTTGTGTACAGTGGAAAAGTCAAATTAATAAATGCTGAGGTTTTAATGTGAGTGAAAAAAATATATAAATACATCATAAAGTCATGTGGATTGCAAAAAAACATTCAAATACACCTGTAACTTACGATATGACTGCAATTTCTACAATTCTATAGAAAATTGGTAGTCACGAGCTCGGCAGGTAAGGTTTTTAGTAGGGGTCTGTGGTGTACCGAAAAATCGGTACCGGTTCAGTACGAAACGAATTACCGAATTCGGTTCGGTACCACTAACGGTGCCGGTACTAAGTCAGTACGGTACAGCCTAGAACTACAAAAAATCAGTATTCACTGTTTATCAACCACATTTTTCCTTCAGTTTTATTCATAACATCTTTTTTGTCCGTTGACATTCTATTGACTCGCCTTTGCACACGACAGCAACTTTCAACTTTGACCAGCATTCATTCACGAGTTTACAGGTTCACGATCGGATCACGAATGATGACGAGATGCCTTTACAGCATTGATAAAGCCACCTCCACAGACTGGCCGAATGTTTCGTTGAGTTACGTATGACTCGGCGAGTAATGTAATAATGTACATAAACATCGAGAGTAACAGAGGTTAATAACAACAAACTACTACGCATTCACAATGTCACGCTCGTTTTTGCTCGCCTAAACTTGGCCAGTGTATGGAGGCGGTATAAACGTAAACAAAAACCTACAACCGAATTTGTATGACATTTAATCATTTTTAAATCAAACTGAGGGATAAACACATAAATATCTGTTTGTTTTTTATATCAACGAACTTATAACACCGTTTTGTGTTGTACATTGCCGATTATATAACAAAAACCCCTTAACCTCAAATGAGTACTTGATACTACTTTAAATCTCCAAACATTTGGCAAACACATTCAGATCTACTATCGTGTGTTACAGTGAGTAATATTATGCAGAAGGTCGACACTTATTTTGCTATGCAATCGTAATATCATGAACATCAATTCAAAAACACAAATCGGGCTTGTCATAACATTTTCCTAACAGGCATTATGACACTTCCTAACGTTTTATGGATAGAAATTAAACCAACCGAAAGAAACTGTTTGAATTCAACATTACATATGCCGTGAACGGTTTAGAAGTGTGTTTAGGTTAAATATTAGTTTCATCGCTAAAACGTTGATTAATACAAAAAATAAGTTTTACATACACTACTGTTGTAACAAATAAAAAAGGTTAGCCTATATTGGTTCATAATTTTATGGCGTATATCTTAATTTTGGAAACTGCGTATTTCTTTCTCTCTGATATTCACTTTCTAGGTATACTCTTTGTGTGACGATAACGTTTGGATGTAATCATCATTTCCACTGATCGCACATCGTCTCTGTTGATAAAATGGTTTGAACAAGCCTTGATGACAAGTTTTGTGATAGCCTTTATAGTTAGACTATTTTAAACAACCAATGAGTGATTGTGATGGATTCTTGATTCTTGATGAACCGCCATCGCCGTCGACTTCTGTTTCAACGAGTAGGCTACAACTTTTACGTTTGCTGAGTGTGTGTCATCTTATTGCAATACAAATTCTTATTCTGTTGTGTTACTTGCTTATAGGATTTATCATTTGTTGGAGGCTATAATTTATAATTCATACAACCTGTATTTAATTTGAAAACACACACACATACCTTCCTTTCTTTTATTATTATTTTATGGTCTTCCTTGTGAATAAAAGTGTATAAAGAAATAAATTTGTCTTATTTGTGTTTTATGACTGTTATTAGTATTATCTTGTATGAGATAAATTTTGTTTATCTAAATATATGAAATGTATTTGTGATAGCTTTACAATTTAAATTAACTAGGGAATTACCTAACATAACTAGTGGATATGGAGAAAATTTAATAAATGGTATCCATGGGTAATTATTACAAATACAAATAACAAAATCTTATCTTATAGATAAAATAAGCCTACATAACTAAAAAAATATTATTATTTAACATAAAGGGAATTATTACTGTTGGGGTTATATTATATATTGGGCTTTCTTTCTTTCTTTACTTGATTTAACACATTATTATTGTTACTAGGCCTATATAAATATTTGTGTGTGAACTATTACAAATTATAATCAAAAGCTTGCCTAAATACATTTTTATGTCTGCTAGTATGTTTTTCTTTAAAAATATTTTGTCTATATTTGTTCTGTTTGGTTTCCGAATACACTTAGGCTATGATAAATTACGGCTATTGTATTACCGCTTACCGTACCGATTTTGTACCGAGAGCCGAGGTACAAAAATATTTACCGTACCGAACCGTACCGATCTTAAATTTCTGGTACCGCAGACCCCTAGTTTTTAGGCTCAATGTGAATAAGGGATGACATTTTTGGTAACTTTTAAACACTGTTGAAAACTACTGAATAGCCTAGTTTTAATTTTTATCGATACTATTTAGTGTTTTATATATGTGACTGTACTGAAACTGGGTTTTGTTAAAAGTGACCAGGACAAAAAAGCCAAAAAAAGGAGATGGGTGAGTCTGACAATTGCAAAATTATTGAATAGTTACGCCACCTAAAAACAGCAATGTCATTCAGAAAAAAATAAACTAATCAGTCTGAAAGTTATACTGGGACCTTAATGAGCTATTAAAATACAAAAATGTGGTACCTGAATGTCAGGACAGTCCGAGGCCAGGAAGGACACAGAGGCAGGAAGGTCGCTGAAGGGGGATCTGCGTCGTCCGCTGATGTACAGGCCGTGGATCTTACAGTCGATACCTCCGTTGCGACACTGCTTGATGGCTATCTCGATAAACGGATAGTACTGGAACACACAACGATAATGGTGTAAAAGTAGTAAATTTACAACTAACCCTTGCCAAGGATATGATGCGTGGATCTGGATAGTTTAATCCATCGAGGTAGTAATTTTATTCTATTTGCAGTAGCCTATAACGGGAATTGATTGGTGCTTTACTCTAGTAGCAAAATATGTAACTAATGACCGCGGGCGTCTACAGTTCTATCCGCTAGGGGCATGGACTGACTGAAAAACCTTAATATCGCCGCCAGGCCTTTGGTCATGTTAGCTGAGTTGGCTACGTCGTGGAAACACCTTGGCCAGGTGGTGATACGATGTTCGTGGGTTCGATTTCCGTACACGACCAAAACTGACCAGTTATGCAACTCTCAATGAGTTAACCGGTCTGTGGCAACGTTGGTGGGAGGGCCCAAGTTAAACAAACTGTGGCAGGCTTGCTTGGAAGTTGACGGGATCGGTTAATTCTTTCAGACTTGCACATGGTCAACACTGATTTTGCTAATTTTTACTTATGTCTACTGTGTGTGTGTGCCAATGCGACTCTCTAAACTGAAAGAAAACAATATTTTAATTAAAATACGCCATTAATCCATTTAAAAACACCAATTTTATACTCCAATTCACAGGTTAATAAAATTACAAGTAAGGAACGAGACCAACTCGTATGTCTACACCAATGGGTTAACTTCGGCTTTGGATGAAATGTATATAGAATGTTGATTTATTTATTTACTTAATGTTAAATACCCTTAGATGCAAAGTTTATCTGGGAAGTAGCCTTTTCAAATTGTCTTAAAAGAGAATTTATTTCAACAGGTGATCTTGAATAGTTGGCGTTATGGTTGTCAATGAAGTTTCAAAGTAGGGGTGTGCGAGTATGATATTTTTGGATCAAGTCCCGTTGAGTCGAGTAGTGCAAATTATTCTCGAGTTTCAAGTATTTTCGAGCTAGTATTCACTATCAGCATCATATTTTTGTTGGTAGTTTCAAATAGTGTAATAGAATTTGGATACCACTCCATATATAGTTTGGTAGTCTAATCATGGTTTCTAACTACTATATATAAGTAGCAATACACATTTTTGGCCAGTGCAATAAAACTGGATTATGTATCGACAATTAAAACATGTTTTGGATGACGTTTTCTTTGGTCTGGTAGCCATTTGGCCAATATCACCTTTGAGACTAAATCGTTATCTACAGCCGATATTATGTGGTCCAGTTGCCATGTTGACATTATGTTTTTTGTCGTCATTATCTGCCGATATATTGTGGTCCAATCGTTTTTTTGGACAACATTTTTTTTCTTAATTTACAGCCGATGTTAAGCGGTAAGATCATAATTACCGGCTGATTTCATGTGTCGTGTCTTCAATTATGGCAGAAATTACGCATCCCGGTAGTCATTCACACATGTTCAGTTGTTTAATATGACCAATTAATGTTTCTCGTTGTCAATTTCGGTAGATTTTAGATGGTGTGATCGCCTTTTGCGGCCGTTACTATTCGGCAGGTTCTGATCGTTAGTGATCGTCTGGAGATCGGCGGGAAACACTCGCTCGGATTTTTGACTATTTTTTAAAACTTTGAGTTGATCCGAGTTATGAAATACTGGGTCGAAATACTCAAATTGTTGAGTACTCCCGCACCCCTAGAAATAACATTTGGTCTATATATTGTGAATGGAAAACGTTTATACAATTTAAATCATCAAGGTTAATTTCATACCTTACTAATCTCGATAGGTAAATACAAAAATTGTGGATATTGAATTTTTTATCAGTACCATGTTTAAGCTACCTTTTTCATGTCGGACAGCAGGGTGACGATGGTGTTGGTGTTGCGTACGTGGACAGTCGCCAGCTCCTGGAGGGCTGTGAAGGAGTTGCCACCGCTGACTACCACCAGCGAGGGCATGTAGCTGCTGTCACACGGGTCCACCTTCATGCGGAGCGACTGGATCACAATATCGGGCTGCATCTCCAGCCTGATCCAGTGCTGCAACAACATGGTCACCTGCTATCACACAGTTGCCACCTCTGACCACCACCAGCGAGGGCATGTAGCTGCTGTCACACGGGTCCACCTGTCCCACACTACAGGTTGGCCACCTGTGTGCATAAATTTATTTCCTAAAAAAATTAAATGCCCCTGGCCAGAGTATTTTTGATTCCCTTAACAAACCAATTTAAATGGTACAAACAAGTTGTTTTAAAACAATTGAAATACTCTTGATGAGATTACAAAAATTGGTGTTTCTTCATGCTTTCACTATCTGCAATCCGTAAACCCCCTACAAGGTGTTTCGAGATTATATCGCTAACTACAATAACAATGGTTTTAACAAGACTGGTTTATTTCTCAAGGGGAAAAATGTTGCACTTCAGAATAAATTTCACAAGTTATTTCTAGCTTCTGATAAATAATTAATCAATGCCTTTTTCACAGCATTTCAAAACAACCTGCATTAGCTACCAGTTCCCCAACAACAGTTGTGGCTCGAGTGAATGATAAGAGTAAATGGTATTGCAACGCTTCATGACAGTTAAATGTACTTGGTTTGAAATTCTTTGTTGAAGGTGGTGAATGTTTGTTATTTAGGAAATTATTGTTGACACTTTCCATCACTGATTGAAAAAAACTTAACAACCTTTTGGGATCCAGAATCTCATAACTTAAAAGGGGAACTTAAACCCTCAGTAAATAGGGGAAGGTTTAATTTCCCCAAAGTTCACTCATTATGTTAATCTGTAGTATGGCCCAGGAGAGGCATCAGATAAACAAATACAGCACAAATTGAGACCGTTGTGTTTCAGGTTGCCACTGCTGCACCGCTAAGCACAACGCCCCCACCCCTCTGCAATGCCAGTCTCGCTTAAAAACCTGTGCTGTGTAGTTGTACAAGGTGATGTATGATTTGAGTATTTGGCTTTTGTGTTTCTCTTAGTTTTATTTTTTTGCTGCGTTTACATGTATTTGCTTTTGTGTTTTTTTTAGCTGTACGTGGATTGAGCCAATAATTACTTTCTCCCCCTATACATAGTAATATGGAGAAAGTATTGTTTTCGTAAAAATTTTTGAATTTGAGTTGTTAGTGGAAATATTCGTTTTGGCACTCCCTGAACCCAAAAAAGTGGTTTTTACGTGATGTCTGTGTGTGTGTGTGTGTGTGTGTGTGTGTGTGTGTGTGTGTGTGTGTGTGTGTGTGTCTGTGTGGATGTGTACAGAGCTAACCCCAATGGGCCCTAACCAATGGGCCGATTTTTATGAAATTTGGTATGTTGGTACTAATCCACGATATCTCCAGGCGTTTTTTATTTTTTTGAATTTTTGATTTTTAAGGGTAATTATCCCCCAAAAACCGCCAAAAAACATGAAAAATCAAAATTTCTCAAAAACGGCTCTAACGATTTTGATTAAACTTTAGTCGTTTGAAGAACTTTAGGCCTCCAACAAAATGACATCACCCGCATTTCTGTAAAAATTCGGGTTCAGAAATTACAGGACTTAAAACATCAAAATTTACAGTTTTTTGGATTTTTCATAAAAAGACATAAATATAAAAAAATATTACTATTCACCACTAAAAAGAGCTCAAAAAACTAAATAATTTAGTATTTTGAATTACTATTCTACGATTGCTGGTTTCGGAGAAAATTGAAATTTTCATTTAGCGGTAAACGCAGTACGTTGTCCAATGTTATTCTTATGGGGAATAGAAAAATTATTATTTCTCTCTTATTTACTGATAAATTTCATTTAAACTTGATATGATTGTCAATTTAGCATTGGCCAACAGAGGAAATTCGAAATATGTTGTCCCTTAATAACCCTGGGGGGGGGGGGGAATAGGGAGCATTTCCCCTCTTAAAACCACGAGTGTAGCAATGGATTCTGTAGTGCCTCCAAAGCAGGGATTTGGGTGGATGTTCATTAAAACAACTTGTTTACAAAATTTTCTGTACACTTGACCGTGCTTTGTATTCTGTATTTAGTGGTAAAAAGTAATTTATTCGTTAAAGTTGGGCTAAAAGGGAGAAAGTATGTGTCAGTTTCCTGATACCGTTTATTTTTGTTATGTTCTAGGTATTTTTCTCACCTTAAAACAGGATCAGAATCCATATCCTGAAATGTCGTGAAACTTGTTTTTCTGATTTAGTGATGAAAAATATCCGCAGTAATTTCTTAAGAGGGGGCTCCAGTCCTCTGCTTCTCTCATAAGACCAATGTTAACTTTCAAAGTCCATCTCTCCTCAATGGCTTATCCAAAATAGATGACTTATAGTTCATTTTAAAGAACAAAAAATACCTAGTGATTTCAGAGCAAAGAATTTCGATATCTGGAGCAGGAAAATTTCGGGAGTAGGTAGAAACACAAAAGGTTCCATGACTGGAGCGCCCTACCATTCACAGTAGTGTTTTCTCACCTTGCCCTGGGAGCCGGCGCTCTGCCAGTACATGTCTGAGAAGGGGTCGATGAGGTGGTGGGCGCAGCTCTCGCGGCTCGACACCGAGAAGCTCTTGATGCACTGCGACCAGTCCTCGATGTTGTCGGACTCCGGTTGCAGGTCCTGGCGGTTGAACCGGCCCGGTCTGCCGGCGAACACGGCGGCACTGCCTGTCAACGTTACAACGGAGGTCAGATGTATCTTCAGTGCTTTTGATTCAGATTCAGATTCCTTATTAGTCACAATGCATTTTAGCAAATCTCCCCTATAGGGAATGAGCTATTACCATAGATAGCATTGTAAGACTTAACCCCAAGACCATAATGATTTATTATTTTATATATTGTAATTTCCACAGGAGCTCTACAAGCAACTGCACAGTGATGAGATCCAACTGGTTTAATATTTGACCAATGCTGAATCTAAAAAAGGTTTCTGTAAAATACCGTCTTTTGTTCTACCATCTTTCTTCAATATCAAGTCACAGCGTGCCGATTCATAGTCTGTAATTCCCTTTCCAGATCCGTACAATAGTAACAATTTCTGACTTGTCCACCCCACAGGCATTACATTGTTAGTAGACAATAAAGTAGTGATGCTAAATAACAATATTCATCCTTTAGCATCCCCGAACTCACGCACATAGCAAAACACCTTCACAATCACCCTTTTAACCAACCTGGTTCGAAGATCCGACTGAAGCTGTGCCTGTGGTTTTTCTGTGTGTAGAAGCAGTTCTCGCAGTAGTTGAAGTTGTCGCAGGCCTTGCACCTGAACCGCGGCCCCACGAGCGGGAACATGTGGCAGCCGCTGCAGCTGATGTTGAGGTGACAGGAGGGCACCACCTCCATCTCACTCACCACCCCCGTCCAGTTGCTCTGCTGGGGGAAATCCACTGTCACACCCTTGCCGTGGCTGCTTACACCTGCAAACAATCAATCCATCTGATCAAAATTCAATTGAATTACATTTCTCGTAAAACATGAGTTTGTGTAAATGTTTTTGTTCACTGGAATAAACTCACCCGATTTTAATACTGGTTATAGTAAGCTTCACAATAGAATAGGTTGTAAACATTTCTTTAGATTTTTATGGCCTGCGTTGAGTAAGAAGAAAATCTTAAATTAAAGTGTAAATTAAACTGTATAAATTTAAAGCTTTTTAGTAGACCACAATGATGAATTACGAATGATGTGACGTAAGCCTACCTTAAGGCAGTAGAACCACTAATCCGACCTCAGATGGTCTGACTCCTCGCTTAGTCCGACCGTGCTGTTATCGGTGTTTATTGTTTCATTGACTTTATAGTCAATAGCTATTGTTTCAGTATCCAGTGCATTGCTCTGTTCAAGTCTCTGTCGATAACTCATCATTGATAGAGTGGGGACAGTTGATAGAGTACGACAGAGTGATAGTAAATCTGTAAAAACTGTACGTACATTTCTATATTTTCATTTTAAACAAAAGTTTAGTCAGTTTTCATGTGAATACATAAATCTTCCTCTGATAATCGACCTTTTGTATTCCTAACATGCTCTCGGTCCCGTTGGTGACAGATTAGCGGAGTTATACTGTACAATGCTTTTTTTGATAGTACCGTTATCAGAGGTGTAACTTTGTTTACTATAACCATATCATAGAACTTATATTTTCTGTTTGCCACCCACAATAGCTATTAACTACAAGACACTAACGCCGATGCTGTTGTGGTCGATGGAGCCCCACTTGAACCATGGTGGTGGGGGCCAAGAACCCACGCAGCTCCACGTTAATGAACCTCACCCACACTGTTACCAACTACGGTCAACTCCCGATTATCCGGGGTAATGACCGGTTGGAGGGTCACGGATAACCCAAAACCACGGTTAAAACAAAGGGATTCAATAAATTGAATATTATGAATATAATAAAGGTTTATCAACATTTCTATACTACAATATTGTGTTTTAATGTCATTTAAGATATATTTTTGTAGATTAAATACTTTTGAAAATCTTTAAATTGTGGCAACATCTACAAACAATCAAGATAAGAATAGTTAATACTAGCAATGGTTGATAGCAGTAAATACTATCCAAAACGCCGAATGATATTTAATAGGTTAAAAATCTCTAAACCCGAACTCTCTAAACTACAACGAACAGTATGCTAATTAATTCCGCACTGGGGAAAAACCCCATGAGGGTGAACAACGACGGGAAGGGTGATTGTTTTGAGATGTTTCTATTTATAGAGGTTCGCGTCCGACCGTCGGTCTGTCCGTCCGTCCGACGCTGAGGGTGAACAGCGGCGGGAAGGGTGATTGTTTTGAGATGTTTATATTTTTAGTCGTCCGCGTCCGACCGTCCGTCCGTCTGTTGCACTGCCTACCCACCAACCGCTCAAGCCGTCAAGGCCATCGCTCCCCATCATGCGCCCACGGCTCATTAGCGAGATGACCAGATTATGTTTTGTTTACTAAATTTGTATAGTATTCATTCTGATAAACAAAGTAAATTAAATATGATTCTGGAGATAATTTAGCAAAATAAATTTTTATTTTTGCTCTATATAAGTTTAGAAGGGGAGAAATAAAAATAATAAAAATAAACCTTTCGTGACCCCGGTTAAACCGCAACCCGATTAACCCGCTCCGGGATAATCGGGAGTTGACTGTACAAGACACTCACTTGTAACAACGCCGATGCTGTTGTGGTCGATGGAGCCCCACTTGAACCGCGGAGTGGCCACGGAGGCTTTCACCCTCACTCTGTCCCCCACCTTGATGGCGGGGCCCACGGTGGTGGGGGCCGAGAACCCAAGCAGCTCCACGTTGATGAACCTCACCCACACTGTGTTCTGCTCCCGGCCCGCTCGCTCCTGCCACAACACCTGTGGAGAGACAGAGTGTACATTATTTCACAGTATGGTCCTGGTTTGCACATGTGCAGTAACAACTTTCCCCCTCCACACACTTGGTATAATCATCTTACAAACCTAAATTTTTCAAAAAAAGATACATTTTATAGTGTCAATCAATAGTTTAACAGCCTTAGTTGTAGCTATACATTTTATTTTGGCTTGTAGCCTTATTTTGTGACTGGTGACTTTTTTATTTCATGATGGATTAGAAAATACCATCCCTTATTAGAAAATACTCGACAGGTACTCGAAAACTCGAGTACCCGCCCACCCCTAGCCTCTAAATAAAAAATAAGCAATAAAAAAGGTTTATTTTACCTGTGCGTCAATTGATACTTTGTAGTTAAACAATAACTACAGCTATTTCGTGCTCGTTGAGCACATCTTCAAATGTGCGAGTTGTGCTTTTAATGTTTTTAAATATTGTAACAAACTCATCCAGAAACGATGTGTGAGTTTTGATGTTCCTAACCAGAAGATGTGCTCAACGAGTATGAAACAGCTGTAGTTAGTTTTTAACTACAGAGGATCAATTGACGCACAGGTAAAATAAACCTTTTTTATGACTTTTTTAGAAATCTATATATAGTCTATGACATATCTGCACATTTAAGAGCTAGGAGGTTAAAGTGGGCATGCCATATTTTGAGGAGACAGGGGACATTCCTAAAGGAAGTAGGACTAGGGAAACCTGAAGGAAGAAGACCACCAGGAAGACCTAGGAGAAGATGGTGGGGCAGTACCAGGGCTGACATGGTCCGCCTGGGAGCTACAACCGAGGACACAACAGATAGAGACAGATGGAGGGCTATTGTTGGTGAAGCTAAATTCCTACTAGGGCGTATATGGCCTTGGGTGTAAGTAATACAAAATTGACTATACACCTTGTCTAAGGGAATTTCCCTATAATACATGTGATGTAAAACAATAAATACATTTCCTTCATGGAGCTTCATAATGTGGAAAACAACCAAATGATCGACCCTTAAAACCAGTTCATAATACTACAAATTGAGTGAACCAATAAATTACTGAATGCAATTCCATCGAGGGATTTCTTAGGGACGATCACCACTAGTGAAGCTCACTCAGGCTAGGAACTACGATACCACAGACATTGTATAAGTAGAGTAAAAGTAGGAATGAGTCGATTCAATAAAAAATTCCAATTCTTAAAAATTGATTTCCGATTCAATTTATTCTTAATAACAGGTGAATTAGCAAAGTAATGTTTAAAAAAAAATTAAAGACAATAAATTAGTCAGTAATAGATTTTTATTTAATAATTGAAACAATCAGTTAGTTGGTTATTATCTTTTAATAAACTGATGAATTAGTGTGGTAACACTTCAATTACTTTGTAAAATAATAACATTGAACTAGATATTGCAGTAGCATATGCCTATTATTCAAATTCAAACAATGGCTAGAATAAAATAACAAAGATCAGTGGATTAAGATAGTACCTATCTTAATTAACTAATATCAAATATATCCTCAGAACAATGAAGTACATAAAACTATCCTATCGATAGCCTAGGCAAAGTATTATTACTCACAGCAAGTTAGGAGTACCAGTTCCACGGGAGGGTAGTGATGTAAATTACTTAACAGATGTAACAGTGTTACCAGATTTCAAAACACCACTACCATATTTTTCCAGCTAATTTAACTTTACAATGGGAAAGAACACGATTATAATATAATATTAATTTCCTCACTCAAAGAGAAAGATTTTTGACAGTGACTGATAATAGTGCTCAACGGGACATGGGACCTGTCTTACTTTCAAGGTCAGATTCTTTGTCGCCAACTCAAACCCTCTCGGCACCTTGCGCCCGTCGCCCTGCTTCCTTATCTGTTGTCTCCATTCACGTACATCCATAAATAGAACTACTGTCAATCCTCCTTTCTTGTTAGTTTAGAGTAGTGTTGGGGGTTGGAAATAGTGATGTAAAATACCCGGGTGTTTAAAACTCAGGGTAGATACCCTGGGTATTTACCCGGGTAAATAAATAAATATTTACCTAAAAGTAATAAATACCCAGGTATTTGTAATTCACATCTATCATTACTACCCGTATTATTATCAATGTATAACATTTGAGGTTATTTTATTGATTACAATTATTAATTATTTTACCAATAAATAAATAATAATATGGAAATTTATGTAAAAAATACCTCTCAAATGTTCAAACTACATCACCACAAAACTATAAAGGAACTGGTTGAATAAGAGACATTGTATAACAATTTAAGAATATTTAATTTTATAATTTGACAAATACAGAACACAATTAAAATTTAATTGAATTTCAATTCTTTTCCACCAAAATTTTAAATTTATCAAACACTCCAAAAGGCCATCAAAGTAGTAAATACCCAGTCCAGGGTATTTATCTCGAACTTGTTCAGAAGTTAAATGCATGTGGTAACCATGTTATACTCTTCAAAACAGTTTTTATGATCAGTTTATAATCTTTAAAGTATGGGAATTTCAATCAACGTAGTAAAAATCTCCTAAATGTTATAAAAATCTAAATACCCACGTTTTGGGTATTTACCCACGGCTTGGGGTAAATACCCATTTTTTATTTACCTACCCGCTGGGTATTTACCAGGCCCACATGACTAGTTGGAAAGGAAGTGATTAGTTGTTGGGAGGAGTATTATTTTAACCACTTATTTTGTTAAACATTGTTTAGCTTATCTCGGTTTGCGTTTTCACGTGAAGTTGTTTTTTTGTTACTGACGGCTTGGAATCAATAGAATCGGAGTCAACTTTGGGCCATCGATTCTCGATTCTGATTCTGAGCCTGATAATCGGTGAAATCAAAAATCAACATTTGTAATTGACTCATCCCTAAGTAAAAGCAAAGCTAAACCAAGGCAACTGGTCAGGTGCAAGTTTCTTCAGTACCTGTAGGTTGAGATCATGCAGTCCCTCGTGGTCTATGGTGAGCACTCTGCCCACTTCTCCCTGGTGGACCTCCTCTATGGACTTGCAGCATCTCACCAGCATGCCCGGCGCCACATAGTCCCTCACGTACATCGCGTACTCGTCTTGGCTGAAGAAATCCGACCTCTTGTGGTAGTGTGTCGTCGAGCTTGACTGGTGACATGACAGGTTATTTGACAAGAGGTTATTTAAATTGTTTTTGTCATAAATTTAGTTTAGATAATTATTAGACTAACTTTAACTCCTGATAATATTCCCAAAACCTAATTTATGAGTGAACAAAGTGAGACAATTTACATTAGTGGAGGCAATGACTCATGACTGGTTCTTTTGTGTATTTGTATTAGCGTTTTTTGTACAAGATTCTACCTAAATTATACACATGTTTTCCAGTAAATTCAACGCTACCAATAAAATACAAAACACATAATACAACCGTTTTTTATTAATTAATCTTAGAAATACGTCAAATCTCAAAATGGTTTTACTGAAAACAAAATGTCTGTTGATAAAGTACAAGTTACAAATATGTATAACACCCTTTCAACTATAAAATACAACTTTTTTAACTCAACACAAGACATACCTCTTCGGTGCAGGAAGTGACTTCATCAGAGAGAGAGTCTTTGTCAGAGAGGGCATCAAATGAAGAGAGAGACGGAGACTCAGACAGACACTCCTCCGGGTGTTCCAACAGCCAAGCCACGAGCCGCTCCACTGTCATTGCGTTGTCACTGTTCTCACCTGGAGACAGATCACAGCGAAATAAATAAAAATTTTGAAGTTCTTAGACATTGCATCAAAAAGTAAAGATACATCAAGGTTATTTGGGCACAGGGTCATATAGTATATTTTATAACTAATACAATGCTAATACTGAAAGTGGTGTCGGAAATTCAATCAAGTACCGGAATAAAACTTTAGGTAAAAGTTATGAAGGATATTTTTCATCAAGCTGTAATGATAATGATAATGATAATGAAACATATTTTTTCAGACATTTATATCAGGTTTGCCAAGTAATATTTCTCACAACATAAGAACAAAATTAGTGTTTACATTGTTTTTACGATTATCTGCTAACTACATTAATATGAACAGTTGATTTAGATTGTACGAATTGAATACAAACTGAATGTATGCTAACCAAATGAATAAGAACAGCTGATTTCAAATGCATCACTACTATTGATGGAAGAACTATTAGCGCTACTGGTGTCAGAAAATAGCTACTTTCAGTAAAGTGTCATGAAAAAGTGTCATGTTTACAACATTATGAGAAATTCAATTAACTAATACCTCCCTTAAACCTACAACCATACAAACAATAAATCTGTCAAACTCAGTACCATAACAAAACATTTGATATTTTTCCAATTGAAAATGAATGACGACCTAACAAAAGCAAACAACTTACTCAATACTTTGACGGCAGTGTCGACAGTGCGACGGGAGAACCCCATCTCTGTGAGTTGTGTGACCAGCGGCAGAGCTGTGGGGGAGGCTACAGCAGCCGCCGCCCCCGCTACGGGGGCTGTCCCCACCACCCGCCGCACCCGAGTGGCTCTGTTGGACACATCGGCTGACTTCACCTTCACCTGAGCCGCTAGGTACTGGCTCACACAGATAGCTGCCTCCTGCACAGGATAGAGAAGGAGTTAATGGTATAAATTCATAATAAAAACTAATAAACAAATTTCGACATCAACAATGTTTTCTAGATTCTAATACTTGAAAGTTAAGGATGAAACAACCTTTCTAATTTCTTTCAGAAGACGCTTACCACTCCTAATGCTAAACATTATATACATTAGAATAATAAAAAATAGAAAAATACTGTGAAAATTTCCTTAGAAAAAAATCCATGTTCCGTCATACTCTTTCTATAAATTTCTATAACAACGAGGTGATGTCACTCTCAAGGTCATCAACTTCATTGAAACAAATAGAAATGTTGTTAGTTGACACAGTTTCTAACAAATCATTAGCCAAAATCTGTTGTCATATTGCACAAAATTATCTGACAACTGCGCTTAGTCAAAATTTATTATGAGCTGTCATATGGTGCAACAACTTTAAGAAGTAAATACACACACTCTCAACATAATATTAATGACGCAATTCTGAAATGCAAACTTGAACAAATTTAAGTATTCAAAACAGGACTGAAAAACCAGAAAATATCAAAAAGAAATAACTGCTCATCCATAATTTAAATCTAAACCGCAAAACCTATTTCTAAATATTCTCACCTCAAGCTCCTGTCGTGTATACTCAGATTTCACGGGCGATGGCTGCACAGCATTGGACACCAAATGGTGCAGCAACAACGAGGTGCTGTCACTCTCAAGGTCATCAACCTCATTGAGAGCTTCAAGGGAGGTTGTGGGGGCGAGCGTGGGGCGACGCAAAACTCTCCGTAACACTCTCTGGTGTCTCAGCAACACACGGCCAGCCTTGATGCCTACCAGCAACTGCTGCTGATTGCGCAACAATGGGGTGTTGATGGTACCTGTGGCGGACAAAACATATTCAGTGTGAGGTGGCGCAACATTCTCCGCAACACCCTCAGGTGTCTCAGTAACACATAGCCAGCCTTGATGCCTACCAGCAACTGCTGCTGATTGCACAACAATGGGGTGTTGATGGTACCTGTGGCGGACAAAACATATTCAGTGTGAGGTGGCGCAATTCTCTGCAACATGCTCTGGTGTCTCAGCAACACAGGGCCAGCCTTGATGCCTGCCAGCAACTGCTGCTGGTTGCGCAACAACACGGTGTTGATGGTACCTGTGGCGGACAAAACATTCAGTGTGAGGTGGCGCAACATTCTCTGCAACACGCTCTGGTGTCTCAGCAACACATGGCCAGCCTTGATGCCTACCAGCAACTGCTGCTGGTTGCACAACAACACGGTGTTGATGGTACCTGTGGTGGACAAAACATATTCAGTGTGAGGTGGCGCAACATTCTCTGCAACACCCTCTGGTGTCTCAGCAACACACGGCCAGCCTTGATGCCTACCAGCAACTGCTGCTGGTTGCACAACAATGGGGTGTTGATGGTACCTGTGGCGGACAAAACATTCAGTGTGAGGTGGCGCAAAATTCTCTGCAACATGCTCTGGTGTCTCAGCAACACATGGCCAGCCTTGATGCCTACCAGCAACTGCTGCTGGTTGCACAACAACACGGTGTTGATGGTACCTGTGGCGGACAAAACATATTCAGTGTGAGGTGGCGCAACATTCTCTGCAACACCCTCTGGTGTCTCAGCAACACACGGCCAGCCTTGATGTCTAGCAGCAACTGCTGCTGGTTGCACAACAATGGGGTGTTGATGGTACCTGTGGCAGACAAAACATTCAGTGTGAGGTGGCGCAAAATTCTCTGCAACATGCTCTGGTGTCTCAGCAACACATGGCCAGCCTTGATGCCTACCAGCAACTGCTGCTGGTTGCACAACAATGGGGTGTTGATAGTATCTGTGGCAGACAAAACATTCAGTGTGAGGTGGCGCAAAATTCTCTGCAACATGCTCTGGTGTCTCAGCAACACATGGCCAGCCTTGATGCTTAGCAGCAACTGCTGCTGGTTGCACAACAATGGGGTGTTGATGGTACCTGTGGCAGACAAAACATTCAGTGTGAGGTGGCGCAAAATTCTCTGCAACATGCTCTGGTGTCTCAGCAACACAGGGCCAGCCTTGATGCCTACCAGCAACTGCTGCTGGTTGCACAACAATGGGGTGTTGATGGTACCTGTGGCGGACAAAACATTCAGTATGAGGTGGCGCAACATTCTCTGCAACACGCTCTGGTGTCTCAGCAACACACAGCCAGCCTTGATGCCTGCCAGCATCTCCTTGTCTCCTTTCATATGAGCTAAAAATAGATTTTAAGCTTATTTTTCTTTATTTCAGTCACTTATTTTATAATTTGTTAAACATTGGTTAGCGACGTAAACGTGGGTAAACGGCGGGGGTAACTATGCTATTTTCAACTATCTGGGGTAAATGGCGGGAGTAGTCAACTACTCGACTTGATAGTTTCGAGTATTTTTACTACTCGACTCGGCCTTCGAGTAGTCTTTAGTACTCGAACAAATATTCAAAACTCGAGGACTCGCCCACCCCTACCCAGGAGATGCTAGAAATAAACATCTTCAAAGGTTTCCATAAGTTTTAATTTATAAAAATTCATACCGGTAACCTCTAATTATTGAATGGATTAAAGGATTTGTATATGTTTGAAATTCCTCTTTCGGTACTACAACAAAGTTAAACCAAACATGAAACAATGGTTAGCAACTAGTAAACAAACACAAAAATATGTCTAATGACTTTTGGACACCCAAGAAAAATACAAAAAAACAAAAGCCTATTAACACTGGATACAATCCCGAGACAAATATCAAATAAAACAAAAAAAATTACAAAACATCAAGAAAGTACCTGGAGAGGTTTTAAAAGTGTGACTGAGTGTAGTGACCGAGAGCAGAGTGGCCCAGGTGTCCAGCATGGTCTCTGTCAGGGATATTTTGTCCAGGTTGAAGGGAACAGTTGGCACCACTGTCAGGTTGTGCAGGGTCAGTTTCTTGGTAGCACTGCTGTCGTGCATCTGGACCAACAGTTTGGCGTGTTGGCTGAATCGGCAGATGGTTCCTGCTTTTCAAAAACAATATAAGTATATCAATACAGAGAAGAAAGATGAAAGAGCAAATTAGTTTTAACTCTGGGATTAACAAAATATGAGGAAACTGTGCAGACTCATCCAATCTGGGATTCGACCAGGGACTTCACGAATTTAAAACGCAAGCACTACCTCAGTCAAGTTTATTGTTTTTGATTGTGTGCTGCAAAAATTATTTGCTGAAAAATAGTGTGGTTTGAGTACTGGCCTACCACCCAAAATACCCGGGTTAAATTCTCGGTGAAATCCATATGATTTTTGAAACTCAGACTGCCACAGTGCTTCGGAAAGCCCGTTAAGCCGTTGGTCCCGCCTACTTAAGTAGTTGTCAGGTCATGTCAGAGGCACTAGTGCGATCTGAAAACTCAAACTACAGACTTTGGCCAGAACATTACACAAATTTTACTTTTTTTATGCAATCTCCCAGGACCAGCACCAAATAATTAGTAGTTACTACATTTGAAGTTTTTCATCGGTATGGAATTGCATCAGTGCCTAAGCCGCTTCATCGCTAATACCAAGCACAGGGACTCACCCTCCCCACTGCCGTCGACAGTGACCACCCCTCCCAGCCTCGGCCGGTCGTCCACCCCTCCAATGACCAACAGGGAGGCCATGGCTCCAGACTGTAGTGTCACTGTGTCTAGCTCCGCCTCGTTCTGGCAACAAACATTTAAAATGAATTAATCATTTCAGATCTGTTCAAATGTACATTTTGTGGTGATAAGTGTGATATTGCACGATGATTTCTTATGAGATGTTATTGTAACATTGTACTTGACCTTAGGGAAAATGGAAACAGAGGACGTTACTTCACCACAATTCTTGTTTGCTTTTGGCTTTGGACAAAGTAATTTTTAAAATCCCTATCACTATATTAGAGCTTAAGTTTGATGAGTCAATAAAAATATGTTACAAAGAGTTAAACATGCTAACAGTGTATGGAGTTTATGTATTAGATGCAATTATGTTTGTTGATTGTAATAAGTTAAGTAATTTTCGAAATAACCAAGTTCATAAGTGCAACACTTGGCAGACAAATAATTTTATTTCCAATCATCATCGTTTAGAATTGGAAAAAAACATATGCAGAAAACAAACTGCTTGAAACAAATTCCTGAACCCATGAAAATGAGGGGGATTATAATAAATTTACATCTAAATTAAAAGCATATTTGGTTAATGTAATATTATATTCAATTGAGGAACTTGGTTGTGGTGTGTTTAATAACAATGACTTTGTATAACTAGTGGCTTGAAGGGGCCAATCCAAGCCCCAATACCCAACCACCAAAAAACCCAACCCAACCAACCTAATACCCAACCAACCAATACCCAACCAACCCTATACCACACACAGCCATGAGTTTTTTTGGGTACCTTTCTCCAATACTCTGCTCATCTGATTTGTTATAATGGTTATACTCTTTACATGCTGAGGAAAATAAAACAATATAAGTAAGAACCCAAGTCAGTTTGTAAACAAAGTAGACTTGTAATCACATACTTTAATGTAACCAACACAGACGTTTTTAAATCCCATGCTTTCCTTATCGGGGATGTTTTATGTTATTTCTCATTTGTTGGTAACATTTTCGAAATACTGCTATTTTCCTGAGTCCCTGGGAACAAAACCTTAAATTTGAGCCATCTCCCATCATCCTGCAATTTGCCAAGTTCCCACAATTTTGACTTAAAAATTTCGCTTACAAAATTATATATAAATAAAAAATAAGACAGGTTATATAGGGTGAATTTCAACTACGTTCTAATACTGTAATGTAAATTAAGACTCAAGGTCAACAAGATGGAGTGGGTTAGTGGGATTTCTTGGTCGGTGTCTATTGCCGGCCGGCAGAACAAGCATTTCACATTTAAATGTGGATATGTGTATGTGTTGTGCTTTAATATTTAATTTCAATTTTAATTTTTGACGAAATAAGTTTCTACAATAGAAGAAAGACATTTTTGTAAACCCTGATGATGGAGCAAGAATTACAAAACATTTAGATACTAGAAATTGAACAGTTGTCTGAAGGTATGTAACCCTATATTTCACTTGTAGAACTTGACACTATTCAATGTACATACTCTGATAATGAATACTGAACTATCGTCTACTGTCTCCCCTCCCACAAGTCACCTGCAGGTTGAGCAGGGGGTGGGACAGCAGGTCGCTGGCAGTGGCCAGTTTGGAGCTCAGCACGATGTTGAACACCTGGGGCCACTCCCGGTACAGCGTCCGCAGCAGCGAGACTCCCTCCTCCACGACCGTTGTGGTCTGGCTGGCCGTCAGGAACACGGGCCTCAGGTTGCCTGGCGTGGAAAACTCATCAGAAACTTCATGTTCAAGTATTTTCCCTGATTACATTAATTAATTCCTTGCAAAATAACATAATTACTGTCTGTGCATGAGACAATAACTAAGGATTGCATCAGCCGGCCTATCTATGACAGCTGTTGCTAGAACAGTGTTGCCAACTCTCCAAATGGAAATGTACATTAATAAACTAAAATTTAGACTGATGGCTTAAAGTAACAGTAAATAACACGGAAACAACTTTACAATACCTAACTTACATTTACAGTACACGTTTGGGATTTATAATCGTCCTATGCTTGTAAGTTTCAAGTTGAGTTGCATATATATACGTCCAACGCTTGCAAATGAATATTATCGACAGCATATGTTTGTCCAACGCTTGGGAAGGGTTAATTAGCTCTACAAAGCTTCAAAAAGTTCTCAAAAATAATTAATTTATCAGCTATTCCTGTGAACAGAATTTTGATATAAAATGTTTTTAAATGTTCAATAAAATTCCAAAATATACAATATTTGGATTTTTAATTTTACAATATCAAGATAGAGCAAAACAGAATTACTATGTATATTTTGTTGGTTGATTGGTTGAGGTGGTACTGGATTTTGATAGTCAGCACTGGGAAAACCAGGAATAAACAAGAATTATTTCATCACTGGAGCCCTTTCTTAATTGCAGTAGATACTTGACGACAAATATTTAAAATTAAGTAATAAATTGTATTTACTCACATTGATAAGAGTCAGGTGGAACAATTCTTATACATGGCGTACTTTGTAACCTTGTAAATTAACGAATGATTTGTTCTAACAAATACTGAATAAAATTCCTAAATTTAGGTGACTGAAATGAGGAATGCATACTAAGCGAATTTCCAATGCATGTATATGTTTCTTACTACCACATAAAGCCATTTACCAAGTTTCATAAAAATACATTTATAAATAAGTGATACATAACAATTTATTTATTCTCTATAAGAATAACATTAGGGCTGTGTATGCAGGTCTGCTGTAACAAGAAATATAAGAAATGTGTTTTTATGCAATTATCAATATAACTCAACCAGGTGAAGCTACGTACCAAGTTTTAATCATTTATGTTCATAATCAAGGGAGATATAAAACCTTACTTATTGCCCATAAGAATAACATTAGGGCTGAGTATGCGGGTTTGCTGCTATGGGGACAATCAACAAAAAATCATTTTTTATTGCAAATATACCAGTACTAGTTGAAGCCACATACCAAGTTTCATCAATATACATTCATAAATAATTGAGATATCAAATTTGAATTATTATCCATAAGGATAACATTGGACAATGTACTATGTTTAGCACTTTGATTATCTCTGCAAAGAATAGATGTAGAATCACAATTTAAACACCAAAATGATTGTTTTGTAGAGCTGAACCGATTGGTATTAGCAAATGTCAAGTTTACAGTAAAATTAACTGTGGAAATGCTAAAACCCTTTTTCCCTTAAGATTAACATGGGAGATTTTATGAACAGGTTTTTTGATTTTCTCCGCAACCATTTATTCTAGGTTAATAATTAAAAACCTCGATGACATTACTGACCAGTGTAGTAGCCGACGTCGTGCTGACACATGAGTGCGGAGACTCCTAGCAGGTGGAACAACCTCTGCAGAATGGCATACCGCTGCTCCTGGTTGCTGATGCCGGTCGGCAGCACAGCTTTCATCAGCCGGAAGGTCTGAAGCTGTCGAGAAACTCGTGATAAGTTGATTCAAATACATTCAACTTTCTGAAGTTATTATCCAAAGTAGAATTTTTCTCACAAGTGTAACTTGTGAGATGAAACCCACCTGTAGGATGTATGTGTAATCTACGTATAAAATTGGATACCAATGTAAATATTTCTTGTAATATATCTGGAGGTGTTACAAAATCTCATTATACTAATAGATACTGTTTACTAACAATTACTGTTAATGTTGATGGCAAATACTCACTCGAAAATAATCCAAAATCAAGAATAACTTTTAAAACTCTACTCCACTCAACTCGATCCTACAAAAATCATTTCGCACACCCCCTAAGTAAAGTAAGGTTGAACTCCTTTCCAGAGCATAACCCCTAGAGAGCAAGTCTTTATGATTTACATTTTAACGATTCTGATACTGATTCAAATTGGCCATAACAGATCAGACAAAAATACCAGAAGGATATTCAAATATTTAGAATAGAGCCAGGGTATGGAATTTCAAGTGTTTTGAGAGCTAAATCTTTTACAGTTACATTAAGGTTTGGTTATCAAACTTTGCAATACCTGAGTAGGAAGTTTGACTAGAGGGGAATCAAAGGAAGAAGCGATGTTGAACAGCAGGTCGAGCCATGGAGGGGAGCTCAGCGAGTGACACAGGGGGCTGGAGACACAGATGGCTCGGATAAACCCCAGAGTGGCCCATCCTCGGTGTGACTTGCCGTTCAGGTAGTTCATCTGTAACAGAGAGATCGAGATGTGATGTTGAACAGCAGGTCAAGCCATGGAGGGAAGCTCAGCGCGTGACACAGGGGGCTGGAGACACAGATGGCTCGGATAAACCCCAGAGTGGCCCATCCTCGGTGTGACTTGCCGTTCAAGTAGTTCATCTGTAACAGAGAGATCAAGATGTGATGTTGAACAGCAGGTCGAGCCATGGAGGGGAGCTCAGCGCGTGACACAGGGGGCTGGAGACACAGATGGCTCGGATAAACCCCAGAGTGGCCCATCCTCGGTGTGACTTGCCGTTCAAGTAGTTCATCTGTAACAGAGAGATCAAGATGTGATGTTGAACAGTAGGTCGAGCCATGGAGGGGAGCTCAGCGTGTGATACAAGAGGCTGGAGATACAGATGGCTCGGATAAACCCCAGAGTGGCCCAGCCTCGGTGTGACTTGCCGTTCAGGTAGTTCATCTGTAACAGAGAGATCAAGATGTGATGTTGAACAGCAGGTCGAACCATGGAGGGGAGCTCAGCGCGTGATACAGGGGGTTGGAGACACAGATGGCTCGGATAAACCCCAGAGTGGCCCAGCCTCGGTGTGACTTGCCGTTCAGGTAGTTCATCTGTAACAGAGAGATCAAGATGTGATGTTGAACAGTAGGTCGAGCCATGGAGGGGAGCTCAGCGCGTGACACAGGGGGCTGGAGACACAGATGGCTCGGATAAACCCCAGAGTGGCCCAGCCTCGGTGTGACTTGCCGTTCAGGTAGTTCATCTGTAACAGAGAGATCAAGATGTGATGTTGAACAGCAGGTCGAGTCATGGAGTGGAGCTCAGCGCGTGACACAGGGGGCTGGAGACACAGATGGCTCGGATAAACCCCAGAGTGACTCAGCCTCGGTGTGACTTGCCGTTCAGGTAGTTCATCTGTAACAGAGAGATCAAGATGTGATGTTGAACAGCAGGTAAAGCCATGGAGGGGAGCTCAGCGCGTGACACAGGGGGTTGGAGACACAGATGGCTCGGATAAACCCCAGAGTGATCCAGCCTCGGTGTGACTTGCCGTTCAGGTAGTTCATCTGTAACACAGAGAGATCAAGATGTGATTCCTTTCTCTATAATCTAAATAATATGTTTTCTTTCATAAGAACAACATGGGAATTTTGAAAGCCATTGTGTTGGAGCCCTGAGGACTGAGAAGAATTAAATTAAAAACATCGTGGAGAAAACCCTTTCAATGTGAAACCTCAAACGTGAAAATCGGTCATGAAATAAAAAATTTGGCTGACCCCCTAAACAAATTGGGAATCAAGCACAAAATAAAAACTACTCTTTAATTTCCCTTTAATTTTTTTTAATGACTAGAACATCAAAATTAACAAAGGACACCTCAAAGCTGAATGTAGAGTCATAAACAGATACTTTGGGTGTCGCAAGCCTAAGATATGGAGAAAACAACCTTAACTGGAGCAAACTGGATAGTAACATAAAGGATCGCTGCAGACTAATGCTATTTACAATGATTGATCACATAATGCATTCAGTGCAGTGTGCGGGATTTTCGGCGGTTGCTTAGCAAGGGAACAAATGCAATTATCTTGATCATGATTACAGCAGTGAATGTGTTAATATACCTGCACAATGTTCCTCAGCAGTGACGTGAGCGCCTGGATGGCCGAGGGCTGCATGTGTTCCGCGTCGAGCCCACTGCTGATAGCCACCGTCCTCAGCAGGTTGATCACCACCTGCCTCAGCCTCTCCGCTGGCGGCACTTCGTCTCCGGTGTTCTGCGAGGCTGCGTGTAAACACATTTACTCCTTAGTTACAAGTAAATACAGTAAATCATACACACAAACGTATGTTTGACACTCAGTATCTACATAGCAGAAACTGAAAGCTTTTTATAAGTGTTTAACAACAAGTCTAGCTGATGTCCCGTCTACGCTCAGGAATCTGGCTGACGTAGAGCCATATGTTTTAAGAAGTTTACATTAATCAACTGACTACCTAAATAAAATAGAACTTCATAAGATTAACATCTTATAGAACTTTTGGATCTATTGGAACTTTGAAAGCCTGTGGGACCAAGCCCTGAATGTGGATGTCTTTCGAACCCCCAAAAGGCACATCTAGAGGGTAAGAGCTTTTGACTGATACCAAATATGTATTTAAAATAATAGTTTTAAGGGTCGATAATTGCTGAACAAAAATCAATTTAGATGATGAAAAAGATTACACAGCAACTCACCTTGTGAAAAAATGATGAGTTGAATAGAACACTAAAACACATAAAAATCAGTTATGATAGAAACTCACAAGGTGTGTCCTATTCTTTTCCTCCTCTGAAATGTCTAAGCAAAGTGTTTTTTTCCATAAAATCCTGAACAAAAATCAAGCAATTATTTTAATAATATAGATACACGTTTAGAGAAATTGTATATTAAGGCACAATTCATGCCGTTTAAGTGAGAGCCTAATTCATCACCTAACTAAACAACGCTTAACTTAAACATATACAGTGCTGATAATATTCCTACAAACATTCCCAGCTTAACATTAGTCACTCAGACTTACTTGCTGCTGTGGCTCTACAAATCTCAGTTGATTCTTTGCCTTGTACACCAGTCTCTTCTACACTTCTCTCATCTTCAGCCAGGTGGACCGTCAACACTAACTCCCTATGTTCTTAGCCACCTGGTCATTCCATCTCATTTCAGCCTTTGCAATGAGTGTGTTGCCTCTGGTTTTGCTCTCCATATTTCCAGCAATCTTGACCCTTCCCTTCTTCTTGCTACACCTCCCATCCAACTTATCCATCTTGTTATAATAGCCACGATATCCGGATCCTCATACATAACACTCTTAATTCTCTGTTTTTCCTTATTTTTTACCCTTCTTCTTTTACTGGTCCAACAAATATTGCTATGTGCTCTGTTTTCAAATTTCTAGAGTTGTCTACTATTCTTCTTGGATAATACCCATCAGCATCCTGAGCAAAATCCTGAGAACATTTTTTTAAGGTTCGATACTGGTTGCAGCTGCCATTGGTCATGCTATTAATTAATGTTCCTGGCTAAAGAATCAGTCGATCTTAGTAAGTAACAAGGCTACACAAGGCACCTCACCCATTCTACACTCATAATTTATTAATATTCACCTTAAAATACCCCCTAGTTAAGTCAGTATCTGATAAAAATTGAGATATGTTTCGCTCATTGACGCAGACTCACCCAGTTTGTTGTCAACGACAGACTCCGAGTCGTCATTATCGTCCACGGAGGGGGGCTCGGCCAGCTTGAGGTCGAACTTGCCCTCCTTGCCCATGCGGTAGCTGTTGGTGGCGCCATTGTCCCACTGCACCCGGATCCACCCGTCCTCACCCAGCTCCCCGATCACCCGGCCCTCACCCGGGGGTGGCCCGTCCTGACACATTCTCACCATTAATTAGAAATTCACTGTTTTAATGAGAGAATGAAGGTAGAGTACAACAAGCTCACATTGAAAAGGAAGAACCACAGCTGGTGCAGTTATTACTTATTTAATTATTAATCTACTAATAATTATTTTCAAGATGATTTATCTGGGTCCTATATCCTTCCTTCAAAAAAAGATAAACCTTATTAAAATTTCAAAACTTATGCATTTGATAAAAACCTAACTTTAAAGTTGGTAACAATTTCTTTCAAATCTTGTCTTAGGGTTTCTACAAAGAAAAGTAAAATTATCTGACTTTTCTAGATTTTTCACATTAAAAATAATTAAAGGTGTAATCCTCTGTCAGTGATACAATGTTGGACACAATATAGGACATAATGTACTAAACCAGACTGATATTAAATTTGTAAGATTAATTAATCGGTGTCAAACCACATAAACAGTTTAATCCACACAATTACTAAAATGGCTGTTTTAAATTATTGAATAAACTTTGAAATTAATTAAAATGTTCAGATAAGAACAAACTAATTAACACTAAAGAATTTTGTACATAGAGTATCTTGGTTTTAAAAACTTTTATCCTACGATTTTTTAAGTATTCCAATTTTATAATGTCCTGGTTTCTTACTCATGGAGGAAATTCTTTCATTTCCATATGCACCTCTTCATGCATTATTATAATTAATGGTACCTAAATAATAAAGTACTACGATCCACTGTTTTGATGGACCGTGCAGTGGAGCCGACAACTCCGCTAGCATCCTTTTCCGTCAAACTGTCATCTCGAACTCCGGGAACCCCATTGATACCCCGTGCCACGCCTAACGCCATTCAATACACCACTACCTACCCCCAGAAACTTCCAGACGTATTACAAGAAACTCGATCACCCCCCCACCCCAAAACCTAATCAGTGCCAAGTGTTATTCAAGGAATTTTTGTAAACATTTTCCATCACTTATTAGTAAAAACAAAGTTTCACGGCGTTTCAGTGCCAAGTCAGCTGAAGATGCCGATGCCGATGTGGCAAAAGCATGCTCCAGTGACCATCAGTGTCAGCGAGTGCAGTTTGACAGAAAAGCTAGCTGTATTTTGTTGTATATTGTGATGCTAGCAAAGTCAATAAAGTACTACTTCCAACAGTGTGCTACGGCAGTTACGTTATTCAGTAACGTAATACATCTTCCAATCGCTGAAACACGATGTGTAGATATGTAGATGATACTCCACATTAAAAGATTTTCTAGGAGGTTGTTATAATCACCCACCTGGTCGCCCCACTTCCAGTCGATGCCCCGCACGACCCTGGTGCCAATCTTGAGTAGGCGCGACATCTCGGGGCCGGAGAGTGACGTGAGGTCTGGCCGACAGCTGCCGCTCTGCTCCTCCAGTATCACGTACGTCTCCTTCCTCTCTGTCACCGGCTGTGGCGGCTGATCCACCTCTGTGGTAAAAAATGTCATTTATCAAACTCCTACTTTCGTGTAAAGCAGTATGATCATATTAAAATGGACACACAAGCCTCACTATCCTAACGATTAGCGGGTTACATTTTCGTGCAAAAGGTCACAGATTCGATTCCCGGGCCGCTCACATCACTTTGAGTTTTGCGCTATTGTCCTTTAACAACGTTAAATACAAAATGCCACTGGCGTAGATAAAAAAAAAGGAAGGAGGGGATTATGACACTGAAATTTTTGAGTCAAAAAAATTTGACCTGCCTACCTACCATTTCCCCGTTTAATTTATCCTAAACCTACCCATTCAATTTTCCTGGCTATGTCCTTGCTATGCAATACAGACGATTTTAACAACCAACCAGTTCAACAATTGTTCAAAGCTTCATAAATCTTCGGATGATTTGCGCTTTAATGTTTAACTTATTTTCTAGACCTTAGTTATAAGGGTAGAAATCGCAAAACAAAAATTAAATTGATATTATTCAAAATTAAATTAGCGTCAAAAATAATTAAAAAATACCCTTCCTCACATATACATCTGAGCAAATACTGTTTTTGGTATATCGGGACCCCAAAACAAAAGTAATCATGGTCTCGGGCTTCAGTCTTACCATGGTAATAGCTTCTTCCCTACATAATAGAGGACATTCGCTAAAATGAATGTTACTTCGACACTATAGCACATTTATATGTGATACCAGATACGTTATACCTTACAATAGTTAAGTTAGACTTACCAGTCTCTTTCAGAATGTAATGTGTGAGGGGGAACAATCCAGAGTTGATGATGAGGCTGAGCTCGTTCCCTCGGTGGGCTTGGGTCAGCAGGCCGACCAGCACTGTCACAAACCTGCAACGGCACGTTCAGAATCAGATGTGATTGGTTTGATCAGGATCACCAGTTCCATGGGGTTGTCACTCAGAGACCTAATGCCTGTACTGTGTACACCACGGTTTATCAGAGCAGAGAGAAACATACTACACATTTGCCAGTTGGATTCAGGATTACCAAATTGGATTTACTCAAAATGTTTTAATTTTTACTAATTTTGTCCATATCTGCCTTCTGTAAGGTTCACTGAACCATGACTTTTCGCTTAAACCAAAAAACCTTTTTTAAATGTACATTTTAATGCAAGAATACAATTTTTTAATCATGAAATACCATGTAATTAAAATATGAACTTGGGAAAAAACAAAAACTATTATTCCTTTAATAGTTTTACATTTTTAGCGAATTTCCCCTATAGGGAAGAAGCTATTACCGTAGGTCTCATGGTAAGACTTAAGCCCGAGACCATGATAACTTTTCATTTTGAGGTCCCCAGATGCCAAAAACACCATTCGTTCAAATTTTTATATATGTATATATATATATATGTGTCCGTAAGCACGATAACTCTCGTAAAAAAGGTCCGATCTTAATGAAATTTGGTACAAATGTGTAAAGTACCATTTATTTGAACGAGTTCGAAAACCAGATGAATCGCACCATCCGAAGGGGGGTTTTTGGGGGATTTTGTACCCCAAAAATGTGTTTTTTGGGGTTTTCACATGTAATTTTAATTTAAATCAAATTTTAATTTATACCATTAAATTCAGCTTAAAAAAACAAACAATTTGGTATTTTGATCATTGCTCTACGTCAATTGGTTACCGAGATATTGAACGTGCTAAACACAGTACGTTGTCTAATGTTATTCTTATGGAGAAAAAGAAAAATTGTATATCTCGCTTATTTATGAACGTAAACTGGCAAAATTTGGTATATGGCTTTATTTGGTTGTGGTCTATTGATATTTGCACCAAAATCCATTTTTTGCCCGATAGTTCCCGTAGCAGCAAACCTGCATACTCAGCCCCATGTTATTCTTATGGAGAATAATTAACGTGTTATCTCCTTTAATTATGAACATAAATTAATAGAACTTGGTATGTGGCTTTACCTAGTTGAGTTATAATGATATTTGTATAAAAGCCCATTTTTAGTGTTCCTTATTTCAGCAATCCTGCATACTCAGCCGCCATGTTATTCTTATGGAGAATAATTAAAATGTCATAAATCGTTTATTTATGAATGTATATTGATGAAACTTGGTATGTGGCTTTATGTGGTATTAAGATAAATTAATATGCATTGGAAATTCGCTGAGTATGCAGGTTTGCTGCTACGGGGGTATTTTATTCTAACTAGTGGGTTGAAGGGGCCAAAAGCCCCTAACATCGCTCCAATACTTTGCCCTATCTGATTTACAGAAACACATGTCAGTTTGTAAACACAGTAGACACTTAATCACATGTTTTAAAGTAAACAAAGGAGACATTTTTAAATCCCCATGCTTTTCTTATGGTAGATGTTTTACTTATTTCTCGTTTGCCGGTAACTTTTAAGAAATACTACTATTTTTCCCGAGTCCCTGGGATTGAGACCTTTAATTTGAGCTGTCTCCCATCATCCTACAATTTGACAAATTCCCATAATTTTGACTTACAAATTTTGCTTACAGAATTATATAAAAAGATTTGAAGTAATCAATTTTTGTTATGGAAGGAACAGTTTCTTTGTTACTATAACAGTAATTATAGGGACAGTGTCCCGTTACTGCAATTCAGGTGTCTTACTCCAAAACTATGGACTCCCCCTATGGTCAAATACTTTCACCGTTCATCATTCTCTAACTTTTTTCCTCATTTCTGGTAAATAGAGTATTTATGGTAAATATAAAAGCCTTCCTTTCCCTTTCACACGTTTAAAGCAATCACCATGTTTTAAACCTATAAACAATATCAAGTACAATAAACAATCTGACGTTAAAAAACACAAGTTTTTAAATCCATGGTCTTTTTTTGTCTTGGATGTAAAAACACGTTTGTGGACTTGTTTTACATCTTTTATTAACGGTACTAGGAAAGAACGTGTTTGTACAATATCCAACAACAAATTACGACTTCGATGTACAATATATTTTTAACATTTTTAAAGTTTAAATCATTTAACTACTTTTCATTAGAGGTCAGAAAGATGAGATTTGAAATAGCTGGACACTAGTTAGGAAAAAGGACATTCCTTCCGTTCAGGTATCTGAGGCAATATTTTGCATAGTGAAACTTCAATCACACATGTTTCACACCTGACCTCTGGATGTGTGAACAGTATTTTGATTTTTAATTAATGGGTTCAATAATCCAAAATAAGCACTAGATCACCTTGCTCCAGAAAAGATTTAATCTATGAGCAGTAAAAAGGTCTTGTAAAAACTGCGCCAACATATCATATGGTCGTGCAAGAGCTTTGGTCTCACCACGTGGCTTTATAGGAAGACCTGTGGTTATCCCAACATTACCTGGTCCAGGCCAGTTTCCGGAGGGAGTTGAAGCTGGTCCGGAGCCCGTGGCTGTGCCACTTGGCCCAGTGTTCCGACTGGAGCACGAGGTCCTTCAGACTCTGCAGGGTCCACTGCAGCAGCTCTGCTTGGGCCAGCAACACCTCCACCTGCATCAGCATTGCGTTGGGTGAAGTTATACACAAGTTTGTGATGCAACCAGGGCATCTACTAAACCCTCTGAGTAAAATTCCCTGACTTTTCCAGGTTTTATAGATAATTTGGCAAGAAATTCCAGACATTTCTTTCAACAAGTTTTTCAGGTAAACAAGGAATTTTCTTTGAGTTTTCAAACAAATTATTTAAATTGCAATTAATTCTACCTCTAGATTAGCAAAATTGTGTCTTAATATTAAAATTATTTATAAATAAAAACTTAGTTTTAAATACATTAGCCTACTTTAATTCAAACTGTTTCAGAAAATATAACAATTTGGAACTTATTGGAATTCAACACTTTTCTAATTTTTATAAAAATTGTTTGACTATTCCCTGATTTGTCCAGGTTTTTAAAATTCACTGACTATTCCACGTTTTCCAGGATTTACATGTAAAGGTAGACACCCTGTGTAACACAATGCTGAGGAGAGCAAATTTTCAAGGAAGAAAACTCTTAAACTATTTTCAAGGAGAATTAAGCTAAACTTGGCGCTTCTCACAGTAGAAGTTTCACACAATATCAAATTGTGTAATAAGTATTACATTGTGTACCTATAAATGTGCAGCACTTGTTAAATGTCCATAACATAAACTTACAGCTTTGGAAAATTAGTAAAAAACTACAAGGAATAAATTGCAAACACAAAGATAATCTACCAACCCCATCAGTTAAAGTTCCTTTTGGGTCAACATCACAAATGGTTAAAAAGTCTTTATGCAAACAGTTGCATCCTTGGGCCAAAAGCCTTTTAAAATATAATAAATGTAACATGTTAGTGTTTGTGTAATAGCAAAGCATATATTTTTGTAAACGTTGGTTAAGAACACCCAAGAAATGGTACCTTCTGAGGTGAAAAAGTGCAAATCAGTGAGGCAATGTGAGACTTTCCTCTTGTCTGGTAAGGGTGACGGGGCCTCGTCAGCCATGAAGTATAATACCTCATTGATGGGGTCACATGCTCTTTACCAGATTTACATCCTTACAGGATATTACAGTGATCAGACGTATATCAATGAGGCAGAACAACTTTGTTCCTTGCCTGGCGGTATTGGAAGGGCATGGTGTTAAGCAAATTTGTCAACAGGTAATACCTCACAGACGGGATCAGGTGATCCTTACCTCTGATAAGAGTGCCGAGGTGGATATCAGAAAGACATTATGTGACTCTGCCCCTTGCATTGTGGGGTGGTGGAACCTTGCCAGTCATTCAGCAGCTAATATATCACTGGCGAGATAAGTTGCTCCTTACCTTCTGATAAGTGGTGACCAGGTGTATATCAGTGAAGCAGTGTGTGACTCTGCCCCTTGCCTGGTGGGGGTGGCGGGGCGTGGCAGGACCTAGCCACCCGTTCAGCAGGTAATACCTCACAGACGGGATCAGGTGCTCCTTCCTCACCAGTTGAAGCATCATGGACAGGCCGGATTTTCGCAAGTTGGCCCGTTCCATCTGTGACCATTTTTATAATTACTTCTTTGGTAATCAAGACTTTTAGTCAGTCATAACGAGATAAATAAATTTGCTAGGTACAATTGCTAGTAACTTTAAGTGATACTTTAAAAAAAATGTTATTCCAAGAATGAGTATGGGTTTCCAATTTTATTTTCTGCCATACATAATTTTAAGTTTTCTCATATTTTTAAGATGAAAGTAGTCTGATTGAAAAAAAAACAAAAACATTGCAATACAGAGGAAATGTAGTCTGAAGAGACCACAGAATATCTGCTACAGTAGATGCTCGCTAATCCAGCATGCTCGAGACTTTGGCAGTGTCGGATTACCGAAAATGCCGGATTATTGAGCGCTGTCTAAAAATAGACGTTATTGCGAGAATAGCAGAAATATCGCTAAAAACAGAGAGTTAAAAGGAAATCATTGGTAAGCGGGCCATTATTTCATATTTTATTGTGCTTTCTCTGATTTCGGTAGCAATGGAAAATGTTAAAAACAAAACAAGATTTCAACCAGAAAATAGATTTACAGTAGAGATGTGCGAGTACTCGAAATTTCGAGTTCGAGCCGAGTTTGGCTCTGAAACTCGAGGTTTTACTGAAACTCAAAGGTTTCGAGCGAGTTTACTCCCGCCGTTTACCCGCGCTACCACGGGTCGTCCGCGGCCGCGCGTCGTCTGTAAATTCAAATTGAGTGTCAACGCATTTGAGGTGTTAAGAGTTAGTTGTGATGTGAATTTTAGTGTTTTATTAATAAATAAGTTGTGGCTTATAAATTTGTGTTAGCCTACTCTTTACACCAAAAAGGAAGATTTACCAGGACCTTCAGATTGAGTTGTATGAACACTGCCTGTATAGTCATAGTCCATTTTTAGGTTAACCTAACTTTGTAAAAAAAAGTAAAATATCAAAAACAAATCTGTAATGAAATTTAATAGGCAAGCATAAGAAGTTTGTGCTTGTTTTTTGTTCCATAGTAATTGAAATTGTGTCAAAAGAGACTCAACAAAATTCCATCCATTAATTTTAGGCTCAACTATTGTCCTTTGGCATTGAGCTGATTTTAAAGACAAGTGATTTGTTTAGGCTTTGTTTAAGTTTCATTAATGATTGTTTAAATCATTCTTAATATTTTGGAACTCTATTTAAGACATGGCTTCAATTTTATCAATTGATTTGCCAGGCACTTTCAAACATAGTATCTTTAAGGTTTTATTAACTGATTGTTCTTATTAGGACTATTAGTGTTAAAATTAATGCTAAGATATGTTAGTAAATACATTTTGTGTGGTAAGTAAGTAGGTTAATGCTTTACCATGTAATATGCCTTTTAAATATTAACATAAAGTTTATTTTACCTTTAGGCCTAAATGTAATTTTATTTCCTCCATTCGTAGACAGATGTAGCTTAGGCCTAAACATAATATACAACAAAACGTAGAATAAATAATAAATAGGAAATAAAATAAAAAACTTAAATTATTTTTTAATGAAACTGTTAATTAATACCATATAGGATATAAAACCTTAATACCAAAATATTAAAAGTATTTGACCTTCATGGCAAAATCTTAGGCAATAACTTTGGTATGATTTATTTTCAGATAAATGTACTTATCTTTTTCCAGTGAAGCAGGAATCCATTTATTTGGCTTACTATTGTTATTTTCAGGGCATAGTGACTAGAAAAGCATATTTTAATAACAACATTTATAAATGGAACCCTATACACTGTTTTGATCCAATTTAACTCGACCTATGTGTTTTTTTATTTGTATACTCGACTCGAACTCGAGATTCAAATCTTTTGCCATATACTCGACTCGAACTCGACTCGACTTAAAAAACCTGTACTCACACATCTCTAATTTACAGTATTATATTTTAATACATACAGTACAGTGACTTCTACCAATTAAACAACTTTTTTATTAGCATATTACATGTTGTTATTACTTACGGGATGTAATAAAAGACGTCTTACAACACTTAAGATATATTTACACTTATACTGATTCACATGCAGATGGTAAACATATATAAAAGATGGTACTAGGCTATCGATTTCGACCAGTCACACCAGTCATCATCAGGCCAATGAGAGAACTGCCTCTCAGTTCTCTCATTGGCCTGATGATGACTGGTGTGACTGGTCGAAATCGATAGCCTAGTACCATCTTTTATATATGTTTACCGTCTGTATGTGAATCAGTATAAGTGTAAATATATCTTAAGTGTTGTAAGACGTCTTTTATTACATCCCGTAAGTTCTACCAATTACCCGCAAGCTCTACTAAACACGCTCGATAGGCTTACACTAGGGATGAGTCAATTCCAATTGTTGATTCTCGATTCCACCGATTCTCAGGCTTAGAATCAGAATCAAGAATCGATGGTCCAAAGTAGATTCCAATTCTATCAATTCCAGACCGTCGGTACCAAAATAAAAACACAACTTAGCGTGGGAAAACAAACAGAGATAAACTAAACAACACTTAACAAAATTAGTGGTTGAAATAAGACTCCTCCTGACAACTAATCACTTCCTTTCCAGTCCCAAAATAACTCTCAACTAACACAAAAGGAGAATTGACAGGAGTTCTATTTATGGATGTACGTGAATGAAGAAAACAGATGAGGAAGCAGGGCTAATGGCCTGAGTCAGTCGCTGTGTGACCTTATATATTTTGTCCCATTCTTAATGGCTGGTCTATTGTTCGGCATTCAGTCGAGGGTCCCAGTAATTTATTCAAGAGATAAGAGTTTCTCGTACAAAATGCTAAAACCGAAACTAATTGTCGTAAAAAGACAAATAATGGTTAATTTTTTTGTCTGATTACCACAAATTAAATAGAATGTCAATCAAAGTTGTGTGACTTTCCGTTCAAGAGATACGGATGATACAATTCCTGTTTATAAATTTTATTATGTCTACCTGTCTACCTGGACCTGTGGACCTCCGGGCAATTTGGCGCTAGTGTGGAGAATTTCAATGTATCTGGGGGTAAGCAGGCGGCGATTATGGTCAGCTTTATTGTTTAATTTTCCTTATAATTGTAAAATATTACGAATATGAAATGAGACCAGTTTGAAATCTGATTAGTTAAAGGACTCCTAAATCTTCAGTTCATGCAAGCTCTATGTTCTTTATTATAACTAATCACTTTGATTACAATGCAATTCAATAACATAATTCATGTATATACAATGAATGTTGATAAAAGTCGATGAAACCATGGAGTCTTATTAAATTCTCCATGAAATGAATAAAAAGAAATAAGGGTTTTACTCGTGGCAGTACACTCCTAAAGGAGCTATTCTTATTTTTCCAATACAAGATATGTTTAACTACATTTATCACAAAATCAAATGCTAACAGTAGTACTTATTCCTCAAGTGAGCAACTCTGCACCTTACCTGACAATACATGGCTTTACGCAGAGCCTCCACATCCCCGCTCATGGTGACAAAGTCCGCGATGGCCTGTGTGAGCGAGGCTTCACTCTCACAGCGGACCAGCACCTCACCCGTATTCTCTGCTTCACCCGAGTGTTTACCTGCCATCGGAAAATGATAACTGAGAGAAGTAATCATATTGACTCTATTCCACATTCACCGTGCTAATTGTACTACCCAGTCATCCTGAAAGCATTTACTCAAGCAAAAGAAACAACAAAGAAAGGTTAAGTTATCTTTTTATTTTATGCACATATTGGCAGATTTTAGGTGTTTTGAGTTTATTTATTTTCTTACTCCTTTGGACCAGGAATAGTGACTGTAGGCTTTCTCTTTAACGGTTTACAAATTTTGATGTTTAGGAACATCCAACCTCATTAAAGAGAGAAACCTCATTCAATTGGGAGTCATTGAAGAGGAGTGAATTGTGAGTGATAAATAAAGGAATCATCTATAATTTTTATGAGTACACAAGATGTTATGATTTGTCACACTTTGCCTATTTCCTTATTTAGTAGCTGCTGCTAAGAGTGTTTACCTGGACTTGGGGGTATTTTCACCGGTGCTTCCTTGTCACCAGCTTCTTCTCTCATCTTCTTTGCCTTGATGTCTTGATTCTAAGAGAAAGAGGTCTTATCAAATTTATACATATCTAGGATATTGAATTTCATATTTGTAGCTAAACTAAAAAAGCATTCCTTCAAATTTCAATTATATGCTATTTAGACTAAGGTTAGTAACCTGTATTATATATATCTACTAAATTCAGGAGGCATACAACAACATCAATAATAAATTAATTCATCATTTGAATTGGTTTTTCTTGTTTTGTCATAAGTTCTGGGTGACTTTATTTTTTTTTAAGAAGTTGGCAATGTCTTTTCTCCTATACTTTGGCCGTCCAAATGGGCCTCAGGCCTGTGCGTGGAACATATGAAGCAAAGCAAGCCTACAAGCTAGGCAGTACCAAAAAAATAGACTTTGATGACTTACTTTATTTCCTTTTAGTTCCGATTAGTTCTGCAGTAGTCATAAGTCTTTATTCAACCAGATCAACCAAATACAAATACCACTAGCCAAGTCAATCAAATCAGTCCCAATTTAATTTAAAGTTAATGTAAATAGGTTTGATCTGGAATAGGGTGGATAAGGATCCAGTTTAGAGTGAATGCTCTCAATTGATAACTTGTATTTAAAATGTGCGAGCAACCTCGACCAGACTTCCATACCTGTATATCAGCTGCCTTGAAGCCCCTCTGTTGTTTTATCACCGTTCTTATCACCCTTCGCCACCGAGACTCCGTCGACAGAAGCCTCAGATGTTTCAGAGCGTTGCACTCGTGGCTGGTCGCAGGCCTCACCTCGTACAGCAAAAACCTAAAATGCCACATTTTATTTTATTCATTTTATTTGACCACAATGGAGTTAGTTCTACAATAAATTTCAACTTAACGGCAATACTGAATACTTCACTTGTCCTTTAAAACTATCTCGGAACGATCATCGTCTTAAGTTGCGGTTCAAGGGGCCATTGGTTTGATTTTTCGAGATGTCTTCATCAATACAGGTTTGGATCATTTCCCTACACAAATTTAACTCTCTCTAAAATTGTCCTCGCATAAATGTAACAAAAAATCCCCAACAAAAACATTTATCAACTATGGAAAATGGCCTTTACTTAAGAATTGAAAGCTCATCGTCTCAGACTTACAAACCTTCAGAGGTGATAAAGTTATTATATATAACATCATTAATGAATGATCATAAAAAAGTTCATAGTTATAGCTTAGATGGAATCATAGGCATTCCTAGGCTTGCAAGGCCTACAAATACCTGCCATGCTCAGCAACTGAGCTATTTGTGGCAATGATTAATAATGTGTCTAGTTAATATGTAAGTCAAAGCTTTATGATGTTCATTTATTTCAACACAATCAAACAAACTGTGGTGATATTTTCAAAAGATATAAACCTCAGTTATTTAGATTTGTATTCATGTGCAAGCAAGCACAGCATATCCACAAAACCTGAAGAAAGTAGCTTAAAACAGCAGAACTTAAAAGACAGTTTATTCACACCCTTTTTTGAGCTTGGAGGTTCTTCCTGAAGAAATTTGCGATAAGACAAACCTGCACTTATCCAGGATTGGAGCGCAGACCTCCTTGTAGGATCGGTTCTGCTCCTGTCTCATCTTGATGAGTTTCCACTTGGTCTGGTGAACGACTTTGGCAACGTTTGCAAAGTGTTTGGCATTGTTCCCCACAAATCCTGTAAAACACGTGTAATGTTAAGGGAAAATCATGGACTAACTTGTTGATGACAATCTCACAAAATGCTCAACTAATATTTTAGAGTTATTTTACATCATCACTTTGGGCCGTGGCAACTGATGTCAGCAGTTTTTTATGCAACTTTCTAAAGTACAATGTCACGTTCTTTTTCCAAAAATGTTGAGTTTCCAACTCTCTTAAATGGGGAGGTACACTAGAGTCTCTCCAATACAAACTAACTGGGGCTAAACCATAGTCAGTTAAACATTTTTTTATTTGATTGTAGAACATATGAACAAAAGTTAACACATTATAGTACTGCGTATGGTATTACGAAACAGATAATCCATAAACCTTACATTGTTATACTTAAAACCACGAGAAAGACGGAGGAAATGTCTAATTTTCCATGAATGATCGAAAGAACGGAAGCGAGAGGTACGGTCCAGAATCGGAGGCGCGTGAGATACAGTCGAGTGCCGGCTGCGCATCAGGTACATATGACGAAATGGAGGCGTAGAGTTTCCCAAAAGTTCCCAGCACTTCAACTGGCAAAGAGTTCAAAGAGTTCAGCTGGCAGTTTGAGAGACTCTACTGTACCTGAAATACGAAAATTTTTACTACTTGTACGATAGTTGTTCCAGGCCGAACTGGAGACACTGCTATCTACCCTTCCCCCAACAACAGTGGCGTGGCTACCTTTCTCTATGATGCTGGCAGCATGATGCCCCAATGTTCCTTTGTACCCTTTCTGCTACAACAGTGGCGTGGCTACCTTTCTCTATGATGCTGGCGGCATGATGCCCCAATGTTCCTTCCTACCCTTTCTGCTACAACAGTGGCGTGGCTACCTTTCTCTATGATGCTGGCGGCATGATGCCCCAATGTTCCTTTTTACCCTTTCTGCTACAACAGTGGCGTGGATACCTTTCTCTATGATGCTGGCGGCATGATGCCCCAATGTTCCTTCCTACCCTTTCTGCTACAACAGTGGCGTGGATACCTTTCTCTATGATGCTGACGGCGTGATGCCCCAGGGCTAGGTGTTTCACCAGCGCGGCCAACAGCAGCCTAGCAACCTCCTCCACTGGATGGTCCGGGGTGAACGAGATGTGCCGCATGAAGTGGTACAGGTTCTGCTGCTTGAAGTGCTGGTCCAGTAGACTAAGCAGGGTGTGCACCCAGTGCTCCTGTGGTAAACATCGGACACAATAAGAACTGAGGCGATATTCAAGAGGCAAGGAAGCTACAATATAAAATAAAAAACATAGTATGAACAGCAATGCATATGTAAGATGTAATTCAATACATATGGGAAAATGTTAATGAAATACATGTGAAAACTTTTGATACAGTTTATTGATGTTTTAAAATGTTAAAGCTCATTCAAACATTGTCTTGAGAAACTGTCTATATTTCTATATAGACTTCCTCTAAGCCTAGAATTTTTATTCCATGGGTACTTTTTCCGAATATTAGACCCTCTCAGGTATAATGTGATCTGATATCTAAACCTAGGAAACTGCATTTTAAAACATGGAGTTCAGGTTTATATTCAAACTACTAATAAAACGCTATTTTTGAGCAAGTAATTTTCACAGGTTAGAATCAAAAACAGTCAATATAACCGACTGAGATAGCATAGTGGAAGGTAGTCTTTACATTTGGAAAGCCCCCGGTTAAAATCCTAGACTGGATGAGTTTCTCATTTCACCTAGGCAAATACTGTATTGGTTCCCAAGAGCACCTTACATGGTAGAGTAGATTCAACAGACCTAATCTCGCCTAGTAAAAGTCTCTACTATTGTCTGGCAACGAGGAGAAAGGAATCCCCCTGTTTCCTCACCCCGCCCATATTGTCGATATCGCGACATCCTAAAAACATCGACGCCCTGGCAGATACTACATGGCGCACAGTTTGGCCGCCCGACCGATCCGTTTCTTCTTGTTGCCGGACAGTAAAATAGTTTTAACGTGTCATTCACCGAGAGCCTGATGTTGTCCATAGGGCTGGAGTCGACCTGCGGTGCCTGCGGAGTGGAGGGGTCTGTGGGTGTGCTGCCAGTGCTCCTAGCCTCGCTCTTCTCCTCGTAGGGGCTAGGTGGCGTGGTGGCGTGCAACCCTCCCTGCAGGAACTCCGCCCCCAGCCACGGCGTGACCTCGGCCTCCGCCTGCTGCTGGGGGGTGGACTGTGCCAGCCAGTGGGCGTGAAGGCCCAGCAGGTAGCCCAGCACTCGCTCTGCGTCCAGCAGTGGCGACCCTGCCACCGCCGGCTCCACCGTCTAGACAACGACATTCACTGATTGTTCAACTGAATTATATACTTTACAAACAGTTATTCAAAATAGTTCTTTTGGTATAAAGATAAACAACTTACAAATACATTTTTACCTTTGAACTTTAAACTCAAGTGAAATTACCGGATGCGGTAGCTCAAGAGGTAAAGTGCCTGACTAGCAAGTGTGACGTAGCCGGTTCGATCCCGGTCCTGGCCGACTCCTGTAAGATCATGAGCGGTAACCTCTGGCTTGCCCATGTAACTAAATGCCGTTACCCACTGTCTTTAGTTCACCGCACAGGTCAATAGTCTATGGTGATGGGCAATTGAAGTTTTTAAAAAAATGTACAAATGAATAAGTAATTTTAAGCTGCCCTATCGAGGATTCTAGCCAAAATGATAAGCTCTGTTCAAACAAATGGAGGTCTTCTTACTGTTTTTAGGAAAATTTGATATAGTTTTTAAACTTGCTATCATCAACATCTTCAACTGGATCTGACTGGAAATTGTCGTTGAACTTTTACTAAACTTTTAACCAAAAAGGTATAAATTACCTGGTGATACTGCTAAGTGATCTTGTTATTTCTGGTGATACTACCAATGGTTTCCAACCACTATGGGGTACATATGTTTGGGAAACGTTTCAGTGTTGCGAGTTTTAAAAGTATAATGAGTTTTTCCACCATCGGTTATGGAGAGGGATGTTTTTAACTTGCTGGAAAACCTGAGAAAAACCTTTTCATGGTTTGAAACCATTATTAGTTTAAAAAAGAAATAACCTGATCATTTGGCAGTATTACCAGGTAGTTTAAAAGTTTTTGGTAATACAAATTGGTTCAGAGGCTATTCAAAAATGAACTTTAAAGTTGTTATAGTCCTTATATAAAAGTAATATTACAGTTCTAAAGCAAAAGTAAATATAAAGAGCAAAGAAAAATGTCACCACACAACAGGGATGTGTCAAATCCCTATTAATTAATGATTAATATTTCTCAGTTTCGGTTTCATGTTATCCGACAGCTGAAACACATATCGTCAGCAGTAAATGATGACCACAACGCAGGATATCGGCCGTAAGTGATGATCTTACTACAAACACAACCAGACCATGCATCACCATCATAGGTAACCGAACCACATGATATCGGCCATAACAATAATTCAAAACTTCTACTGAACCAGGTGCCATGAATCAAAATGACAAAAAACAGTGCAACATCAGCTGAAATTGCAACCGGATAACAGTTCATCAATTTCATGAATTTAGTTTAGCGTTGTTTAAGCACGTATAGTGAAAACTTCTTTAATGTCTTTAAAAAGGTCTCGGAACCAATAACCTAGAACCAATTGTTACTAAAAATCAAACTGTAACCGAACTAAAACGCTGTAACCCATACATAACTAATTTACAAAAAATTCATGTACACAAGAACATCAATCAATCAATCAATCAAATATCTTTATTCGTTAACTGTACAATTGTTACAGATGAATAGTGTCACATTTGTCATAGTGAGTAGTGTCTCTCTAGTTATATATAAACATGTATTCGAATCTACAAATTTGATAGAACTAGGCCTAGCAACTAGACATTCAAATTTACATTCTCCTCAAAGGAGTATAAGGGATGATCTATCATAAACTTTTTAATTTTTTTATGAATTCTGACAGGTTTTGTGTTTTTTTTATAGAATCGGGGAGTATTTCAAAAAATTTTAAACCTCTATAATTTATGCTTTTCTTAAAAAAACTCTATTCTATGGGATTCGAAAGTTAAAAAATTTCTGGTATTGTATGGACGACTTCTGGCTTCCCCTTCCATCAGAGGTATATTGTGTTCCTTGACATGTTTTACTGTGAATAACACATGTTGCGAGAAAACGGTTAAAAAGCCTAATTCTGTAAATTTTGTTTTGACTGAGTCTCTATTTCTTAAACCAAGCCTTATTGCTTTTTCTGTATTTTCAAAATCTTTTTCAAATTTTGTGGTGGAGGTGGCCCCATAAATACCTACCCCATATGATATATGGGAATCTATAAGTGCAAAATACAAAACTCTCAATGTTTTAAACTACATTTTTTTGACATTCTTCTAAGTGTGAAAATCCCAGACGATATTTTATTCAAAATACTTTCAATGTGGTCATCCCAGGTCAAATTTTCGTCTATAATCAGTCCCAAAAATATGAAATAAACGGTATCAGGAAACTGACACATACTTTCTCCCTTTTAGCCCAACTTTAATGAATAAATTACTTTTTATTTACTAAATATAGAATACAAAGCATGGTCGAATGTACAGAAAATCTTGTAAACAAGTTGTTTTAAAAAAACATCCACCCAAATCCCTGATTTGGAGGCACTACAGAATCCATTACTACACTCGTGGTTTTAAGAGGGGAAATGCCCCCTATACCCCCCCCCAAGGGTTATTCTTGTAGTATTTCATCTTCATCTATTTTAATAATTGGGTCAATTTTTGTTCTGCACTGTCTTGTTGAGAATGATACAAAATTTGTTTTATCACATTTTTATCACATTTGAACATTTTAAAATCATGTATAATAATTTACAAAACCTTCAAGTTAACCATTTCTACGTACCTGTAGCACCTCTTCCTCAGGGTCCAGGTAGTTGCCGACGCAGCAGCTGGCCAGGATGTCGTGAGGGGCCTGAGCCAGGTCCTCCTGGGCGAGGCACATCCCCTCCTTGCCACCACACCTGCAAGTGTGAATGTGGTTGGTTATACCCAGGTCTTGTCAGATACTAATATATTATCTATTTATTAAAAGAATAAGCTGAATTTTGTACAGAGGCTACCGGCGAAACTATGAATCCTATACTCTATGAGTAAGGTTTGCTTGCTTGGTTGGCTGGTTACATGCTTGCTTGCAGTGTTGATCTCAAAAAATACTCCAACGATTTCCTTCAAATGTTGGAAATAACTAATTTCTGGGATAAAAAATTAGTTATAGACAGGTCTCATACCCAAGAAAAAACAAATAGGTAATGTAAAACAACGAATATAAAAAGTGAAAAAAATCAACATTGGGCTTACGGAGTTTAAAATCAAAACAAAAAAAATCATAACAGCTGTTTATGATCAATCAATGAACTGTCAAAATAATACTCATATAGTTTAAGTATTAATATGTGGTTTTCTGAGAGCAGTGACTACAACCATTGAATAACAAATGACGATTACATATAGACTGCCACATCATATTCAAAATGAATAAAAGGGAAATTGATTTATAATAACTTGAGTGACCTTAAATAAGTAGAAAAGTAAATCCTCATTATTAGGGGGACATGTTGAAAATTAATCCAAGTCATTTATACAAACTGACTGACCTTCCCCGAGCAAAGCTCAGCCTCCCAGGTAATTATGTCTTAAATGATCAACTGTGTTAGTTGAAGGCCCTTAACGTATATTTTTCGCAAACAGGTGAGAAGACAAATGGGGGCGTGGCTTGCAGGGCTATTAATTATTGTGAGGTATTTCTTCAGCAATGGACATGGTTACAATCATCAAACAGTCATGGCTCTTCACCAAATATATCATATTTAAATAATATTCAGGCCTATTACATATGAAATAAACGGTATCAGGAAACTGACACATACTTTCTCCCTTTTAGCCCAACTTTAATGAATAAATTACTTTTTATTTACTAAATATAGAATACAAAGCACGGTCGAATGTACAGAAAATCTTGTAAACAAGTTGTTTTAAAAAAAACATCCACCCAAATTCCTGCTTTGGAGGCACTACAGAATCCATTACTACACTCGTGGTTTTAAGAGGGGAAATGCCCCCTATACCCCCCAGGGTTATTAAGGGGCAACATATTTCGATTTAACTCTGTTGGTCAATGCTAAATTGACAAGCATATCAAGTTTGAATGAAATTGATCAGTAAATAAGAGAGAAATAGTAATTTTTGTATTCTCCATAATAATAACATTGGACAACGTACTGCGTTTACCGCTAAATGAAAATGTCAATTTTCTCCGAAACCAGCAATCGTAGAATAGTAATTCAAAATACTAAATTATTTAGTTTTTTGAGCTCTTTTTAATAGGGAATAGTAATTTTTTTATATTTATGTCTTTTTATGAAAAATCCAAAAAACTGAATTTTGGATGTTTTAAGTCCTGTAATTTCTGAACCCGAATCTTTACAGGAATGCGGGTGGTGTCATTTTGTTGGAAAACTAAAGTTCTACAAACGACTAAAGTTTAATCAAAATCGTTAGAGCCGTTTTTGAGAAATTTTGATTTTTCACGTTTTTTGGCGGATAATTACCCTTAAAAATCAAAAATTCCAAAAAATGAAAAAAACGCCTGGAGATATCGTGGATTAGTACCTACATACCAAATTTCATCAAAATCAGCCCATTGGTTAGGGCTCTAGCTCTGTACACATCCACACACACACACACACACACACACACACACACACACACACACACACACACACACACACACACACACACACACACACACACACACACAAACACACACACACACAAACACACACACACACACACACACACACACACACACACACACACACGGACAAACACACACACACACACGGACAAACACACACACACAGACAGACATCACGTAAAAACCACTTTTTTGGGTTCAGGGAGCACCAAAACGAATATTTCCACTAACAACTCAAATTCGAAAATTTTGACGAAAATAATACTTTCTCCATAGACTATGTATAAGGGGAGAAAGTAAAAATTATAACTAAGAAACTAAATTAGAATTATTACAAAGTATTATCAATATCCGTGTTCCAAATTTATTACAAAAATAATAACACATCTTGATCACAGGGAGAGAGAAAGATGTTCATCGCAATCAAGACTTGGTGTTCAAATCAAATCAAATAACTCTTTATTATTTTAATTAAATGCAGCAATACAATATAAATACACAAAAAAGTCCCACATAGGTCACAAGGACCTGTGCGTCTTAAATTAACAAACTTCTTCCTGGTTTGTGACTGTTACGGGAAGGTCTCCAATTCATACTAATACTAATGTTGTTGGCACTCTCTATATCTTCCTCATTTCCCCCCTACCTGAGGTCCTGGATGTCGTACACCTTGCTATTGATGAGCACCCACAGGCCGCCGTCTCTGTTGTGGTTCTCAATGTCGGCCTTGCGGATCAGCGTCATGTCGTCGGGGCTCTTGTAGTTGCTGCTGGTTACTGCAACCAGAGTCGTGTGTTACGCATGCGAGTCTGTTCAAAACTGTATTGCTGAGTGCACAGAGTAGGTTAGGGTGTCTTCTGATCAAGGGGCAGCTTCTAAGAGCATCATAATCTAAAAGGTTGTCTCTTTTCATAAACCCAGATTTATATTCCTGTTGAATATTCATTGAAATTTATGTAAGTGGAAAATTCAACATAATACTTTCATTTTCCTCTTTCTAAGAAAAAATGTAACAAATAAATTTTGACACAGCCTGGTATTTTTAAAGATAGTGTTGTGTTCCATCATTATGAACTAGTCTCTTACGCTGAACACAATGCCACAATCTGTTTTTTTAGACCATTACACATTCTCAAAATATTGGTATATTTTGAAATTTTAAGCAATTTAGTTCCTTGCTGATGTAACAAGATTAGACTAAAATTAACGCTTTATTTGAATGAATTTCAAGGTGGGTATTACCCAAATAATTCGAAAGTAATAAATTTCCTCCACTAAAGACCATCAAAGTACATCATAAAGCGTCCAAGTGCATAATATACTGGATAAATGAGTGGTTTTATACAGGTGACTCACTGTTTACTCCAGGCCAGGATAGGTCTTCGTCATCCTCCTTGTCAAGCCCCGGCGTCAGCCTGTTGAAGGCCTCCAGTGACTCCAGCAGAGGGGTGAACATTTGCAGCCAGTCCACTGAGTGGAGTAGCAGCGGCACCTCCTGCTGTAACATCACCAGCGACACCAGCAACTCTGGCAGCAGCATCTCTGTAACAAGACCAATACTGCTGAAGGCCTCCAGTGACTCCAGCAGAGGGGTGAACATTTGCAGCCAGTCCACTGAGTGGAGTAGCAGCGGCACCTCCAGCTGAAACATCACCAGCGACACCAGCAACTCTGGCAGCAGCATCTCTGTAGCAAGACCAATACTGTTGAAGGCCTCCAGTGACTCCAGCAGAGGGGTGAACATTTGCAGCCAGTCCACTGAGTTGAGTAGCAGCGGCACCTCCTGCTGTAACATCACTAGCGACACCAGCAACTCTGGCAGCAGCATCTCTGTAACAAGACCAATACTGTTGAAGGCCTCCAGTGACTCCAGCAGAGGGGTGAATATTTGCAGCCAGTCCACTGAGTGGAGTAGCAGCGGCACCTCCTGCTGTAACATCACCACCGACACCAGCAACTCTGGCAGCAGCATCTCTGTAACAAGACCAATACTGTTGAAGGCCTCCAGTGACTCCAGCAGAGGGGTGAACATTTGCAGCCAGTCCACTGAGTGGAGTAGCAGCGGCACCTCCTGCTGTAATATCACCAGTGACACCAGCAACTCTGGCAGCAGCATCTCTGTAACAAGACCAATACTGTTGAAGGTCTTCAGTGACTCCAGCAGAGGGGTGAACATTTGCAGCCAGTCCACCGAGTGGAGTAGCAGCGGCACCTCCTGCTGTAACATCACCAGCAACACCAGCAACTCTGGCAGCAGCATCTCTGTAACAAGATCAATACTGTTGAAAGCCTCCAGCAGACTTGCTCTTGTGCTCCCTTTTGCTAATGTGTCAATAGCAGTGAAATCTAATTTTCAATAGATTTCTATTCTCCCAACAAATTTAATTTGGGGTTTCATGGTCCTGTGGGCTGGAGCCTGAAAGATCAGCCTGAATCATCAGCGATTTCATATATTTGATTCCATAACCACTTTTTAATAAACTCATCAAGCATAAAAATCGGTTTAATAATTCCTTAGATCTCAATATCTTAAAAACCTGCTTGGGTTTTATTTTTTAGGTTGAGAATAATTTCCAGAAATAAATGATTTGTCTATTTAATAAAATATTGATTACCTTCATGAAAGATTTATGAAACCTAAAGGCATCAATTGCTTTTGTAGACATCTAATTATCGGAGTTTCTGAGATTATAGGAAATCTGTTTACACTTCTATAACTTGAGCTTGATAGATGTAGTGTGACATGATAGTATTTAATTTATATTAGGTTAACATTTTGTAACAATTTTTTACCCTAACCAAAACATTAAGAACAGCCGTGATAAAATGTTGCATGAGCTAGACTTTACTGCTATATAGTAGATTATGGCCATCCAAACAGAATATTTCAAAACTGTGCCTATTAAATTACAGTTTGTAGCGGCACTATTTCCATACAGAAGTGCTACAACACTAACCGACAGCGTCCAGTTTCAAGATGGCCGCCACGACATAAAAGTGCCTCGGGCTGTGAACGGCCAGTCCCGCGGCCAGGTTGATGACCCTGGTGAGGGGCTTGGTCAGTAGCAGGATGTACTTGTACAGCAGGGACTGGGCACCCTGGCTAGTCTCGTCTGCAACAACACGAACGTCATCAGGATACAGTTTAACACATTCAGTGTAGGTCGAGTTCATGAACTCGATTGTGTTATTGCGAGTATGTTGGGTCGAGTTTTATGTTTGTTGGGAACTAGTTTGTGTATAATGTTTTCACACTTACTATAGCAAAGAACCATCTGAAAACTTACACTCTTTACACTCAAACTTTAAGTTTTAAGCAAATCAAAATTGTCAGCTACTCGAACTCGACAACGTAAATTGCAGGGAATGTGTAAATCCCAATATGGAAATCCGAATGCAATAAAAAAGAAATAGATAATGTGAATATCCTAGAATTATCTAAAATTTTCAGATAAGTCTTGTGTTTTATATTCTTTGGTGTCAGCAATGTTCGCACCAGATCAGTATAAAAGTTTAATAAATTAGTAGATGTTAAAAGGACAAAACAAAATGTAACGTGCACGGTGTTGAGGGTAATTTTCTTATTTTTTTCTTCCAATAAAAACCCTGTACCTTAACTGACTTTAATCAGTCAAGCATAAATCTCTTCATTTAGTCCTATTATAAACGTGTTTGATGGGTTTGATTTTTCAAAACTTCAAAATATTAAAAGGTTACTCCTTTACACACAGATTATGATTGTACAAATTCGTTAAGTTTTCAAATATTATACATCTAGTAAAGGTAAGAAATAATGTTAAAATAAAACATACACAAATTATAAACTAGTTTTTTTCTATAATTGTTCAAAGCTCAGCTAATTAGAAGAAAAATCTAACAAATTACGTGAATTCTGTACAAATCACATTATAGAAAAAGAGAATATTAGCTGTAGTTTTATATGTATTGCAAATTAAATAGGTGTTTTGTACTTAAAGTATGTTCAAATTGGATAGAAAACCGCTTCTTAGTGTGAGCACCAGTTATTGAGGACTGACCTGCGTACGGCTTGTTGTGCTCGCTCTGAGGGAAGATCTGCGCCACGAGGAGTCGCTGGAACCGCAGCAGCAGGTTGAGGCTGGGTGACCGCAGCTGTCCGGGCCTGTGCCGCAGCGTCTGCAGCGCCAGCTCACTCTGGGCCAGGCAGTTCCTGCCACAACATCCTCAACGTTAGAACACATTGTAATGACACACTCAACCCTGGAACCGCAGCAGCAGGTTGAGGCTGGGTGACCGCAGCTGTCCGGGCCTGTGCCGCAGCGTCTGCAGCGCCAGCTCACTCTGGGCCAGGCAGTTCCTGTCGCAACATCCTCAACGTTAGAACATATTGTAATGACACACTTAACCCTGGAACCGCAGCAGCAGGTTGAGGCTGGGTTACCGCAGCTGTCCGGGCCTGTGCCGCAGCGTCTGCAGTGCCAGCTTACTCTGGGCCAGGCAGTTCCTGCCGCAACATCCTCAATGTTAGAACATATTGTAATGACACACTTAACCCTGGAACCGCAGCAGCAGGTTGAGGCTGGGTGACCGCAGCTGTCCGGGCCTGTGCTGCAGCGTCTGCAGCACCAACTCACTGTGGGCCAGGCAGTTCCTGCCGCAACATCCTCAACGTTAGAACACATTGTAATGACACACTCAACCCTGAAACCGCTGCAGCAGGTTGAGGCTGGATGACCGCAGCTGTCCGGGCCTGTGCCACAGCGTCTGCAGCGCCAGCTCACTCTGGACCAGGCAGTTACTGCCGCAACATCCCCAACGTTAGAACATATTGTAATGACACACTCAACCCTGGAACCGCAGCAGCAGGTTGAGGCTGGGTGACCGCAGCTGTCCGGGCCTGTGCCGCAGCGTCTGCAGCGCAAGCTCACTCTGGGCCAGGCAGTTCCTGCTACAACATCCACAACATTAGGACATATTTAAATGTACCCCCTACAATTCAGCCTAACTATCCCCATTGGTACCTAGTCCGTAAGAAATCCGAATTGAGTGTCCTTCAGCTGGTTGTAAGAGCCTAAAGCTGGTATACTCGCTGGGGCATCTCGCTAGCCTATCAGTTAGCATTTTGGACTTCAGTTCAAGGGGTCACAGGTTCAAATCCCAGGGTGTCCAAAAAGATTTGAGGGTTATTGGACCGCTTCCTTTAGAAACTATTAATAAAACTCCCGTTGGCGATCAAATACAAAAAAGACTGACATTCTGAAAGGGTGGTGCTAGAAAAGATCTTAGTTTGAAGCGGTAATGGGCCAATGGGCAATGGGTTACTCTGGCCCTGTAAAAAACACAACAAAATACTTGCACAGTATACAACTTCTCTAAATAATTTAAGATTTGTATGGTTCAAAATATTTGCTAGAGAAGAAGCTACAAAAGCAGCAAGCACACAACAGCTGTCCCATAATTTTACATCAACTCTATCGAAATATATATTTATAAAATATTGCAAACAGCAAATTAAAGACATACCTTAACAGCTGTTTGACAAGATGGAGCAATGGCACAGCAGACGAATATCTGTCGTGGTTGTCCGAGTCCAGAAGCGTGTCCGCGTCACAGTCTTTCATTTCAGCCAATTCCCCTGAAAAGTGAACCACATTTTTTATATCACAGACAAAAATTTGTTGAGAAACCATTTATATAAATACCTTTTTTAAATAAAAAATAATGTTATTTTTCTATCCGAAGTGGGTTTGGTTCTTAAATTAAAATAAACAGCTTAATACTTAGATGTCTATTGTTAGATAAAAAAGAACATTTATAACAAACAAAATATATGATTGTTGAGTTATTCCAAGAACATGTTTCAGTAGACTCACAAATCCGGACTAATGTAACAGGCAGCTGATCTGGACTTCGAAAAATCTGGATTTCCCAGAGGTGGGCATGAGTCATACGAGACGCAAACAAGGCAAAGTGATATCTGGACTATCAAAGCGGGCACAGTGTACTAAGACTCCACTGACCCCTCCACTCCCCCCTGTGACAACTTGCCTCGTAAATCATAGACATCAATTTTACTGAAACACCGAGTGCCTGAAGATGTAAACTAGATGACATTTTTGTGTAATGCGAGTCACAAACAAATTGAAGGAGCAAATTTGACTTTTGCATCTTCTAAATAAGCTTGGGAAATTTGACATTCATCAACTTGACCACCCCCAAGGCCACATTGGGTCGAGTTTGTGAAACTGAATTTTTACCTTTAATAGCAGCTTCCAGAGAAGTTTCCAAACCTCCGTCGGCCATCAAACTGGACACGAGCAGGTCAGTCATGAAGTGGTGGCCTTGGCTCAGGTTGTTGGTTTCCCACTCTGAAATGACATAACACCCTTAACAACTCTTTCAGAAGCAAGTCTACATATGTTTAATTGCTATTGTCATAACAAATGTACAGAGTGTTTCTTAGGTGTAATGGCTGTACATTTTCAGATTCCACACCTAAAATGGAACATAAAATGTAAAATAAGTTTCTTTGAAACTCTGTTTCGCTTATCATCAGTCTGTTTGTACATGTTTTTTACACTGCATACATCTTATCTTTTGTCAAAAATTATGCTGAGGCTTCTGGACAATGTTAAATTCAAAAATACCTTAGGACGATAAATTACTGTGTCAAATAAATTATGCTGACATATTTTGTTGCAAGCACAACATTATCAAAGCTTGCAATTTGTCAAACATTCAATTAAAGACAGACAAAACATAGACACACAAAGAAGGACACAAATAAAAACATTTCAGATAGTGTCATTCACTCATAGAAGGAACCAAAACAGGAATTCTTCTATAAGAAATTGAACCTAATGTTTCAGGTAAGATAACCTAATTTGATTGTATACCTTTAGAACTGAGAAAGATATTTAATTTAAATTTGGCATACCTCATACTACTATTTACATGTTATTTCATTACACAACAAATAGCAAACTTAGCTGATGGATAATTTGCCAAAGAATAAATTTAGCAATCTATAATTAGATTAGTTTTAACGGTCTTTCTTTTTTTGCCCAATTTTGATACTAACTTTAATATGCATCCCACCCAATTGACTGCCCATCCTAGGCTTCCTAACCTTCCCACAATGACATTATCACATAGGCCTATCCTCACCGGAGCCGCTCAACAGCGACGACAGCGTGCGGGCCCTCTCGTCTGCCGTGGGCAGCAGTATGCTCCAGCCCGCCTGCAGCGTGGCCTGCGCCGCCGCCTGGATGCTGTCTATCACACAGGCGCTGCTGGCCAGCTCCACCACCAGCCGCCTGAGGGAGCAGTGCAGCCGCGAGCCGCCACCCATCCCAACACTCCCACTCTCCACCTGGTGCTTGGTCATCGCGTGCAGCTGCAGCCGCAGGATGTTCAGCGTCGACACTATCAGGCACTCTGCGGGTGGAAACGTACCACAATCATTACTAATATTCTAGTGAAGGGTCATTTCAAAATAGGGTAGTCTACTTATGCAACTCCTATCTGTAGAAGCGCACTGCGACGGAAATGTTAGGTAAACCAAACCGCTGTATCCACCTAGCCTAACCTAACCCAAGCGATCAGTATAAATAAATTAGTACTTTATATCAAAATACTTTTTTGAGAAAAAAATTGATGTTTCTAAAGGCTCAAATTTGCACAAATTTGTAATTAACTAGAATTCTAGACAGTTTGCCTTATTAACACGTTGGGTGCGGCAAACATGTTAATTACCATTTGATTCCATGTTAATTAAAAAGGTTACCGGTGACTGGCCCACACCAAAAGTGTTAAAGTTAAAAAAAGCTTGCACAATCATTGGAATGAATTTGCTCTATAAAGAATCTTGTAAACATACTATTTTAATTGTAACGTGCTTAAAGAGATATTGATATTATGTAGATACTAAATCTAGTTTAGCATTAAGTAATAAACAAAATAACTCAAATTTAAGGTAATGTTAAGGAGAGAGGATCTCATTCAAAAATCTTCTAAAACTTGGAGCATGGAATTTGGAGATTCCAGTTTTCTTCTGCCACTATTATTAAACCATATCTGGATAAGCTCCCCGCACCAAACCTTGTGGGGCCGTACCTTTGTGCTGCGGCGGCGGCCAGTCCGTGTTGACCAGTATGTCCTCGCAGGCACTCGTCAGCAGCTCCTCCAGCCGCAGCAGTGTCTCCTCGCACACGTCCACCACGAACATCACGTGCAGCCCCACCTTCCAGCTGTCCGACGTGCTCCATGCCAGGCTCTGCGGACAACGTGGTTACGTGTCAACGACTGGCGGCAATTTTAATGTCTAAACTAAAAAAAATTTTTATACTCTCAGAGCCTATCCATGGTTCACAGTTTTATTTGTTTTTTTTTTAATTTCCCTGACCAAAAAAGTTAATTTTCCCTGACTTTCCCTAACCAAAGAAGTAAATTTTCTCTGACACATAATGCACACTTAACCGTAAAACCGGCTAATCCCGGACAGCGGGGGTGTTCCCCGACACGGTGTCAGACTTCAAATACAAAATTGTCATCTAAAGGCATATTACGTGAGTAATATATTAGAATAAGTAAAAAATATGAAAAAAGAGATGCCAGAGAACTTACCCATTAGGAAAAAGTATGGATCGATGGAGAAAATTCATCACTGGCACAACAAATACAAACATCAAACTTGATAATTTTCAGGATAACTTGTCCCTTTCTCTATCAGTTAAGAGAGAAAGTGACTGAAGAGTTCTTAAAAGTTCTCTAGCTGAGGAAAGTATGGTATGGGAATAAGTTTGTGGATAAATGTTTTTCTCTGATGTAATACCAGTGATGAACCTTCCCTGACGATCTACACTTCCTCCCGATGAGTAAGATCTGTGGCTTCTCTTTTAGCGAATTTCCCCTATAGGGAAGAAGCTATTACCGTAGGTCTCATTGTAAGACTTAAGCCCGAGACCATGATAACTTTTCATTTTGAGGTCCTCAGATGCCAAAAACACCATTCGTTCAAATTCTTATATATATATATATATATATATATGTGTGTGTGTGTGTGTCCGTAAGCACGATAACTCTCGTAAAAAAGGTCCGGTCTTAATGAAATTTGGTACAAACGTGTAAAGTACCATTTATTTGAACGAGTTCGAAAACCAGATGAATCGCACCATCCAAAGGGGGATTTTGGGGGGGTTTTGTACCCCCAAAATGGGTTTTTTGGGGTTTCCACATGTAACTTTTATTAAAATCAAATTTTAATATTCATCATTGAATTCAGCATAAAAAACAAACAATTTGGTATCTTGATCATTGCTCTACGTCAATTGGTTACTGAGATATTGAAAGTGCTAAACACAGTACGTTGTCTAATGTTATTCTTATGGAGAAAAAGAAAAATTGTATATCTCACTTATTTATGAACATAAACTGCCGAAATTTGGTATATGGCTTCATCTGGTTGTGGTTTATTGTTGTTTCCACAAAAAACAATTTTTCGCCTATGGTTCCCGTAGCTGCAAACCTAGGTACTCGGTCCCCATGTTATTCTTATGGGAAATAATTAAAATGTTATATATCGCTTATTTATGAATGTATATGGATGAAACTTGGTATGTGACTTCACTTAGCTAAGTTCTATTGATATTTGCATAAAAATCCATTATTTTGTAATCCTTGTTGCAGCAAACCTGCGTACTCATCCCCAATGTTATTCTTATGGAGAATAATTAATATTTTCAATATATCACATGTTTGTGAATATATTTCTTATGAATCTTGTTAAGTGGCTTAATGAGTTATGTTAAAATTCATTGGAAATTCGCTGAGTATTCAGGTTTGCTGCGACGGGGGTATTTTCCTTTTACTTTTTTTCCGTATTATGGTCAAGAGAGCTACCCTAACATTATCATGAATTGATTTTTGTACCACTATCTTTAAAACCTTTCAAAGAGAGGGCACTTGAACAAATTTAATATGCATTGACATCTTGGTATTATTTTTGAGTGGGTCAAGCTTGATTTTTATGCACACATTTCAAGATGAATTCCTTTCATAATCTTTTTCCAAGATTTTATTTCCCATTAATAAGTGCATTTTAGATTGCATGCACACTTTCAAATGTATTTAAAAATTAACAAAGCCCACTGTCATCTCAGAAATTGGAAATAGTAGACAGCATTAGGCCGGAACTGCTCGCTTTACCTGAGTGGGTCCACAGGCGATCCCCACGATGTTCTTCCCCCGGAGTGGGGCCACCAGGTGAGGTTCGTCCGACGAAGCTTGGTCCCCACACTGAGCGTACTCCTGCTTGCCCCAGCCGTACACCTCGCCACTCTCTGTCAACGCCAGCACGTGCACCAGGCCCACCGCTAGCTGCTTCACCCTCTTGCCTGAGACATGAAAAGAATTAGAGGTGTGCCGTGTGTCAAGTCTGGTTCTCGACTCCATTGGTTTGAGGACATATCCAAATCCAAGAAAGGTTTTCAATAATATTGGGCTCCAGTTTCAATTGAAGAATTAAACTGCAACTTGAAGATTAAACTACATATTTTTGCCATAAACAATACCCTGACTGTATATTATCGGCTATGAATGGAACCGTAATGGAACTGTAATGGAACCGTAATTGGCTATAAATGAAACCGTAAACTGTGGAGATATCCACAGTTCAACGTAGCTTAGGCCAAAATGGTAAACTATTTGCTGTAGCAAAATATGATAATTATTGAAAAACAAGTATTCAAAACCAAGAATGGATTTCTAACTACAACAAACCACAATGAAACAGAGGAAAATTGTAAATTCATTGTAATAATAAACCTCAGTCAATTATTGATGAGCTCTGATCTATATTTACTCACGACATTTCATATGAGGGGAAGATGACAAGGAATAAAGGTGTGAAATAGAATAAATAGTTTTGAAATTAATACTATCGAAACAGTCAAGTGATAGTTCTGACAAAACTTTTGGCATTTCTACCTGCTTCCCCATAAGACCAGTGTTAACTTTCAAAGCCCGTCCCTCAACGGATTAGCCGATATCGTTGAGTTATGGCTTACTTTAACGAGCAATAAAATAACTAACAATGTCACTGAGCAAAATTTTGATATTACATTTAATTACTGTCCAAATATTGTAAACAAGTAAACAAGTATTTTGGAATTCAATAAAATTCCAAAATATTAAATATTTACAATTTCTTTGTGGGTAAAGATTACAACGATTTGTGATATCAAAATTCTGCTCACTCAAATCGCTAGGTATGTGTTTGTTCTTTAAAATTAACCTAAAATAAACGATTTTGGATGATCCGTTTAAGAGGGACAAGCACTGAAAGTTAGCAACAGCTTAACCCATTAAGGTAATTTTATTCTATTCGCTATAGCCTACAATGGAATCCGATTAGTGCTGCACTCTAGTACCATTGACTATAAATACTGAAGTAGACTTCTCATTACCATTGTAAAATCTGTCCCTAGTTTTGTGTGTGCCATGATTCAAAGAGGACGTAGTTCTCACTAATCACCAACAGGGTACACTGCTGTCAACTATTACTTATCCTCTCAAGGAGGGGATATCACAACAGTTGGTGTGTCAGGAAACAACCATAAGTTGATTATCACTTCCTTTCTAGGGTGGAGATATTTTACAAGTTAACGTAAACAACTAAAATAAATAGTTGACAGCAGCACAATCTGTCGGTGACCTAATCAAACTACGTCCACTTCAAATTCTAGCATACACTAAAAGTGGGTCAGCTGGGCCATATGGATGGGATGTCTCCTTCAGTATTTATAGTCAATGCTAGTACCATAATCTGTAATTAATGATTGCAGGCAACTACAGTTCTCTCTGCTAGGGCTGCAGACTGACTTTAAATCAATCTAACACCGCTAGGCCACTGGTCGTGGTAGCCATGAGGGCTAGGTCGTGGAAATACCTTGGCCAGGTGTTGTTACGAAGTTGGTGGGTCTGATTCCCTTTGGTTCTTTGGATCGGTTAATTCTTTGTGAGTTGCACATGGTCAACACTGATATTGCTACTTTTTACTTATGTCTACTGTGTGTGTGCCAATGTGACTCTTAAAACTGAATGAAAACAGTATTTTAATGAGAATACAACATTAATCCATTTAAAAACACTAATTTTCTATTCCATTTCTAGGTTTAAAAATTACAAGTAAGGAACGAGACCAGCTCGTATGTCTACGCCAATGGGTTAAGGGAGAAACAGGTAGAAACGAAAGGGAACTACATTTATCATCTTATTCAAAAGAATTGCGTCAGGCAACTCCTGTTTGTGATCCTTTTGACTGGATTATGCGTTTCAACAAAAATAATTCATCATCTTCCAGACTCGGCACACGACCTGTGCACCTCTTCACTGGTTTAGTTTTTTAAAAGTACGCCTACATAAATTTTTTTTGTTCGTGTTCGTTTTTCTATGTCTTGTACTTTTAAACTGTGATGCAACCATTATGTGTTAAAAAAATTTAAAATTTTGTGCGGATCTGAAGATGACGAATTAATTAATTTAATTTTTGTTGAAACACGTAATCCAGTCAAAAGCATCACCAGGCAGATCGCAGGTATTTAACCTTTATTACTTTTGTCAATATGATTTGGAACATCAATATGAAACTCTTGTATGTTTTGAGTTTCTTTATGAAGGCTACAGTAATTCTACCGGACGTCACATACCCTTCATGGCCTGGACGATCTTGGGGAAGCGGACGTGTTCCTCCGACGGGTGTCCGAGGCGGAAGTTGTCGCCCTTGCCCCAGGCGTAGATATCCCCGGAGCTGCTCAGGGCCAGGCTGAACTGAGCCCCGCAGTACACCCGGCTGATCTGAATCGTTTAGAGAAAATAATCACAACAAAACCAACATTGCAAGTTTAATCACAATGTTGGCCTAAAAAAGGTGATTGAATTGAACCCATTAAGTTAATAATTTTATTTTATTCACCTCAACCTAAAATGGGCTCTGATTGGTGCTGCACTCTAGTAGCAAAATTTGTAACTAGTGACTGTAGGCGGCTACAGTTCTGTCCGCTAGGGGCGCGGACTGGCTATTAACCTTTATAACACCTCTAGGCTACTGGACGTGATAGCCAAGTGGGCTAAATTGTATAAACACCTTGGCCAGGTGTTCTTACAAACTTTGTGGTTTTGATTCACGCTCACGACCCAAACTGACCAGACAAAGAGTTAACAGATCTGTGGAAAAGTTGGTGGGAGGGCCCAAGTGAAATAAATGGTGGCAGGCTTGTTTGGAACTTGACGGGATTGGTTAATTCTTTGCGAGTTGCACGTGGTCAACACTGATCTTGATACTTTTTACTTAGGTTTACTGTGTGTGCCACTTTTTAAACTGAAAGAAAACGATATTTTAATAAAAGTACACAATTAATCCATTTTAAAACACTATTTTATATTCCAATTCATAAATTCATTCTTCAGACCAGTTAAGAACGGAAGCAGCTCATATCTCCACGCCAATGGGTTAAATACTAAGCCATGGCCCAGGACGACATTCAGACTGGTTTGTACCAGTTGTATAGCAGGTGAAGCATAACATTCGGTTAGTCATTTGGTTATCCATTACGACAAGCTTTCCTTTCACCTTGGTTTCTCCATGTTTGTTGGCAGCAGGGGAAGGAACCACTTCCCTAAGAGTGTGGTTTCTAGCTGATAAACATGGATACCTTTTCAGTCAGCCTAGAAGAGCAGAGCAGTCCTGCCTGAGAGCTGATAAGGCAGCTGTCACAGGAGTTGCGGGTATGCCCTATAAAAGGTTGATTGGCAATGTCTTGCCTTTTCCACCCCTGCTAGTTCCCCTCCTCCTGGTCACCTGTGCAATATTCCCTCGTGGACTACAAGCCCAGCGGCTAAGCCAGGGTGTCATAATCCAGCAATCTAATACCAAGCTACATTCAAAGAAAATGAAACATGAAAGGAAAGACAAAACTATCGATTGATGCTATGGTAAAAAGTTTTAATGCATTATGCTATTTGTTTTAGAATTTAATCACCACTTGTGCAAGATTTACTAATACATGATTTCACTCAATAAATAAATAAATCATTAATTTAAATACAATCAACTACTATATATTTTGGAGTGCAGCTCCAGCAATACATGCCTCTCAATAAACATTACAACACACATCAAAATTATGAAGACATAAAAATCTGTTTTCTAACATTACCATATCATAAATAAAATATTAGTAGGCTAGTTGTAGTTAATCACACCAGACTTATTAGTTTTTAAATAGGCTCTGATTTAATCCTCCATTTAGTAAGTTGAGTACTCACCTCTACTCCCTGCAGACAGTCAACCAGTTTGGGTAGCTTTGAACCATCACTGCCACCTCTCCCTGTGTTAAACATCACGTTTCAATACAAGTTAGAAATTTGACAGCTTGAAAGAAAATCTGACACTGAAATTTAGAAATAGGCAGATCTCACATTAGATATCATGAGGCAAATGATCTTTTCACTGTTTTATGTTTTTTACTACAATTTATTACTCATATTTAGTTAGAGTTCCTTAAACAAAATGGTTAAATTGAAGGTTTCAATAAGGTGATGAATCCCTTGTTTTAAATATCAGGCTTCTTTAATGGCCCTGGGTTGCAGGCTGCTCAGACAAGTTAGGCCTACTGGAGCTATTTCTAGTAACTGAACTGTCTCGATTTATTAAATATTAGTTTACATTAGGGATGTGCGAGTAGTGATTTTTTTAATCGAATGTTCATTTAATAAAATCGTCCCTTAAAAGCCATTGATTTTTAGCATTTCTCTTTATATTGATATATTGTACACAGATAAAAGTACTTTATGGCCTAACATTCCTAAGTCCACATTATTTCAAACCATATTTTTTGCTGTGATGTACTTGTGATGTTGGTATTTGATGTACTTATTAAAAAAGTGATAGTTGATCATGTTTGTAAAGAAAATCTTTCTCAAATCTGAAAGAGAACAGCAGTTCCTTAACCTTTATCTAGAGATGTGCGAGTAATCGAAATTGCGAGTTTGAGCCGAGTTCGGCATTGAAACTCAAAATTTTCGAGCGAGTTTACTCCCGCCGTTTACCCGCGCTACCAAGGGTCGTCTGCGGCCGCGCGTCGTCTGTGAATTCAAATTGAGTGTGAACGCTTTTGAAGTTTTAAGAGTTGTGATGTGGATTTTAGTGTTTTATTAATTAATAAGTAAGTTGTGGCTTATAAATTTGTGTTACTATTTACACAAAGATGTATGAACACAGTATAGTCCACTTTTAGTTTTACCTAACTTTGTAATTTTTTAAAGTAAAATATCAAAAACATATCTGTAATGAAATCTAATAGGTAAGCATAAGAAGTTTGTGTTTATTTTTTGTTCCATAATAATTGAGATTGAGTCAATCCATTAATTTTAGGCTCAACTGTCCTTTGGCATTGAGCTGTTTTTAAAGACACATGATTTGTTTTGGCCTTGTTTAAGTTTCATTAATGATTTTTAAAATAATTTGTAATATTTTAAAACTCTGGCTTAAATTTCATCAATTGATTTGCCAGGCACTTTCAAACATATCTCTTCATGTTGTTACTAACTGATTGTTCTTATTAGGACTATTAGTGTTAAAATTAATGCTAAGAGTAAATACATTTTGTGTGGTAAGTAAGTAGGCTAATGTTTTACCATGTAAGAGGCCTTTTAAATATTAAAATAAAGTTTATTTAAACTTATAGGCCTAAATGTACTTTTATTTTCTTCATTCGTAGAAAGATGTAACTTAGGCCTAAACATAATATATAAAACATAGGATAAATAAAAAAGAGGAAATAAAATAAAAAACTGAGATTAATTTTTAATGAAACTGTTAATTAATACAATATAGGCTATAACAACCTTAATGCCAAAAGATTAACAGTATTTTATCTTCATGGCAAAATGTTATGCAATTACTGTGGTAAGATTTATTTTTGGATAAATGTACTTCCCTTTTTCCAATGAACCAGGAATCCATTTATTTTACTTACTATTGTTATTTTCAGGTCATAGTGACTAGAAAAGAATATTTTAATAACAACATTTACAAATGGAACCCTATACACTGTTTTGATCCAATTAAACTCGACCGATGTGTTTTTTTTTTATTTGTATACTCGACTCGATCTCGACTTAAAAAACCTGTGTTCAATCATCTCTACCTTTATCCTTCACTGACATCCTAAATAAAACAATCCAACTGCTTACCCAGTTTGCCATAGTCGCCGTCACCCCAGGAGAAGACCAGCCCAGAATCAGTGACAGCCAGGGTCTGGGCATCCCCACTGCCACACGCCACATCCACTATGTGTTGGCCTGTGACACAACATGAGCTCAACCTATCGTGTGGCGCTAATAGCACATGTGCACAACATCACAAAACAGCTTAATCTAAATTCAATCAATATAAATGGATATAAACTTGAAAATTGGATGTTTTAAACATCATCTGATGGAAGTAGCTACTATTACTCCTGAATGATTTGATTACTAACACTGTAAGACCTGATTAGATAAATTACTGAACTCCTGAACCCCTTGAAACTCCTCTTTAAGACAACACCATTATTTTAGAATCAAGTAACTACAAACTAATAAATATAATTTACGTATCCCATGGCATTTAGTGGAGGGATTTCGTCAGTTTCAGTTTTAGCGAATTTCCCCTATTACCGTAGGTCTCATGGTAAGACTTAAGCCCGAGACCATGATAACTTTTCATTTTGAGGTCCCCAGATGCCAAAAACACCATTCGTTCAAATTTTTATATATATATATATATGTATATATATATATATATATATATATATATATATGTGTGTCCGTAAGCACGATAACTCTTGTAAAAAAGGCCCGATCTTAATGAAATTTGGTACAAATGTGTAAAGTACCATTTATTTGAACGAGTTCCAAAACCAGATGAATCGCACCATACGAAGGGGGGTTTTTGGGGGCTTTTGTACCCCAAAAATGTGTTTTTTGGGGTTTTCACATGTAATTTTAATTTAAATCAAATTATAATTTATACCATTGAATTTAGCTTAAAAAAACAAACAATTTGGTATTTTGATCATTGCTCTATGTTAATTGGTTACCGAGATATTGAAAGTGCTAAACACAGTACGTTGTCCAATGTTATTCTTACGGAGAAAAAGGAAAATTGTATATCTCACTTATTTATGATCATAAACTGGTGAAATTCGGTATATGGCTTGATCTGGTTGTGGTTTATTATTGTTTGCACAAAAAAACAATTTTTCGCCTATGGTTCCTGTAGCAGCAAACCTAGGTACTTGGTCCCCATGTTATTCTTATGGAAAATACTTAAAATGTTATATATCGCTTATTTATGAATGTATATGGATGAAACTTGGTATGTAACTTCCCTAAGATGAGTTCTATTGATATTTGCATAAAAACCCATTATTTTGTGTGCCTTGTTGCAGCAAACCTGCGTACTCATCCCCAATATTATTCTTATGGAGAATAATTAATATTTTAAATATTGCTTGTTTGTGAATACATTTCTTATGAATCCTGTTAAGTGTTTTAATGTCTTATGTTACATATTCATTGGAAATTCGCTGAGTATGCAGGTTTGCTGCGACGGGGGTATTTTCTTTCCCCAGAAATTTATCAAACTTATTTTCAGATTGGTGAATTTAAGAGTGGGCTCCAATCACAAAACATTTCCCGTTTCCACCTGCTTCTTCCATAAAGCCAATGCTACCTTTCAAAGCCCATCCCATCTAGACAATATCCGATATCATCGATTTATGGCTCATTGTCAAGAGCAAGTAGCCTACCTAGATATTTCAGTGAGCAAAATGTCAACACTAGAAATAATAATTTTTAAGCAAAATATTCAAAATGTTTTTATGGGTGAACTATTTATGATATTGAAATTCTGCTCGCTGAAATCACTAGGTATTTTTTGCTCTTTCAAATGAACAGATCAACAATTTCAGATGATCCGTTGAGGAGGGGTGGACTTTGAGAGTTAACATTGTCCTTATTGGGGAAGCAGATAGAAAAGCAAATTATTGCGTGGCTGGAGCCCCCTCTTACAGTGGGTTCTGAACCATTGGGTCAAGGAATTTTCAATGACTAAACGTCATTGGTCATTGAGGGACTGATCCCAGGACTGTGCAGTCCAATATTGCCCTCTCTACCTACAGTACCAGGCAGTATTGTTACAATCATATTGTATATTTATTTACAAAGACAAAATAAAATATTAAAGAAAATATTCAAAATTATGACTTTTACCTTTAAGACCGACAACGAGAGTAGGCAGGTTGACGTCTTCGCTGCTGCCGTGGCCCAGTCTTCCGTAGTTGCCCCGACCCCACGTGTACAGCTCCCCTCTCGCAGTCACTGCAGCGCTGAACAGCATTGACAACAAATAAGTACTGGTTATGATCAAAACAACAAGCTGGTAGTGGAAAACACATCATATACCAATTGTTTTATATTTAGCGAGTGAACAAGTTTTGTACTCTACCACTTGATGAAGTGACCAACAGCTGACTGATTGGTGCTTGTTTAAACCAAGCTAACTGACTCAGTGTTTATAACTTCAATGAAGTGAATTTTGGCTGATAAACTTAAATACTCTCATATCTTACCCATTAAAAAAATGCTCAAAGTCAGACATACATAATTATAAACCAATTTCAATTCTAAACAAGTTTTCCAAAATATTTGAAAAGATTAACGTCAGACTGGTAAGTCAGTAATAATATTAATAATATTCAGCCAAAATGGATTAGAGTAATGTTTGTATTTTGTATGTCGTGTGGGTATCCAAAATTGCAGTGTAGGAAAAATTGTGTGTAACTAATTAGAGTGTAGGGTCTTTTCGCTTTCACAAAATTACCAACCAATAAAGACCTACATAAACCTCTTAATATGTAAATATCAGTTTTATTTAATTACTAGCTGGCCCGACAGACGTCCTGTCCTAATGTCACTGAATTTGTTTTATGTCAAATACTCGTTCATTTTCAAGATGAGTTTGTTCGCAACGCTCACTCGTATCTTTTTATGTAGAGCTAACTTCGGCATCAAGTAAAGAGTTTGAGTTGACATTCAAGTAGATTTGTTATGTCCATAATGAACATATTTTTATGCCTTTAAAGTATGTTAGATGTAATCCTTGTAACAGCTGATTGGTGTAGCTAACTAACTATCTTAATAACCCGACTTTGTTTTATGTATTTAGATAAAACGAAAGCGATGCCATAAGCAAATACCCCCGTCGCAGCAAACCTGCGTACTCAGCGAATTTCCAATGCATATATACGTGACTCACTACTACATAGAGCTATTTACCACGTTTCACATAAATGGATCCATAAATAAGTGATATATAGCATTTTATTTATTCTCTATAAGAATAACATTAGGGTTGAGGACGCAGGTTTGCTGCAACGAGGAAGATAAGTAATGTGTTTTTTTGCAATTATCAATACAACTGAACTAGGTGAAGTTACATACCAAGTTCTCTTAATGTAGGTTCATAATTAAGGGAGATATACAAATATACTTATTCTCCATATGAATAACATGGGGGCCGAGTATGCAGGTTTGCTGCTACGGGGACTATCAACAAAAAACTTGTTTTTTGTGCTAATATCAATATACCACAACTAATTGAAGCCACATACCAAGTTTCATCAATATACATTCATAAATAATCAAGATAGAATTTTATTTATTCTCCATAAGGATAACATTGGACAACGTACTGTGTTTAGCACTTTGAATATCTCTGCAACGGTTGGACGTAGAACAACGATTAAAACACCAAAATGTTTGTTTTGTTGAGATAAACATATTAATAAACAGAAATGTGAAGTTTTTAGTAAAACTATCTGAGAAAAATCTAAAAACCTTTTTCGCATAAGATTAACATGGGACACTTTTTTTGGATTTTCTCCGTAACCACTTAACCTAGGTTAATGATTGAAAATACTAAATTATTTGTTTTTTAAGCTCTATAAAATGGTTATAACCAAAATTGAATGTTTTTAACATTTTTGGGTCAAATTTGCAAAAAACCGATTTCTGAAAAATTGTAAACCCCCATAAAACCCCCTTCCCATAGTGCGATCGATCTGGTTTTCGAACTTAAAGTTATAAATGCTACTCTCCACATTTGTGCCAAATTTCATCAAAATCGGGTGTTTCTTTCAAAAGTTATCGCGGTAACGGACACACACACACATATATATATATATATATAGATATATATACATATATATAAATTTGAACGAATGGTGTTTTTGGCATCTGGGGACCTCAAAACGAAAAGTTATCATGGTCTCGGGCTTAAGTCTTACCATGCCACCTATGGTAATAGCTTCTTCCCTATAGGGGAAATTCGCTAAAAGCAACAGGAACGATAAAAATCACTGGCAAAAAGTCACACAAATAGACAAATAAACTTGATAATCACTGATGACCAGTGATTTATCTTTCCTGTTGATTTACACTTCTCAATGAGATGACACACGCAGTTGAAACTCCCAGCCGTACCTGTACGTGTTGCCCACCGCGACCCTGGTGACCCTCAGTCCGGACAGTGTGGTGACCAACGTGGGCTCCTCCCTGTTGCTGCAGTCCCCCAGCCCCAGCCGCCCCCCGTCGCCACACCCCCAGGCGTACACCTCCCCCTCAGCAGTCAGCGCTAGGTAGTGCTTGGCGTCAGGGTGGGCGGCGACCTCCACCACCTCTTTGCTAGCCAGCCCCTCCACCTTCTCTGGTATCTGAAGTCAGAGTGTCAAATAACAAGAGGATATTCACTAAATTGTCTAAATTATGAGAGGTTTTCCCTGACCAAAGACCTCTGCAGTTAGGTTGAACTCATGCAGTTTGTTTAAGAGGTGCTAGAACAACTGCACAATCTTTTTTTTAACTGCCTTGACTTCATGATAATAATAATGATCATAATCAAACTTCTTTTAGGCTCTTATACCTGTTGTTGTGGCTGTTTGATATTAATGTGCGGTTAAACATAAGTCAACATATGATTTCCTATCTTGTTTATATGGCAACCTTACCATTGTGGTTGTATACCAAATTCCCATAATTCGTTCTTCATTATCCACATCTTCCACCTATTTAGACTAGTGCTAGTTTATCTTATAAGCTTTTTAGGGGTTCTAATAAAGAATTTGTGCTAATGCGCAAGTTAACAAAAAAAGGGCAGTTGTTTTATATAATGCATCCTTACATTATTTTTTTTACCTGAACTAGCCTAATTGTAAAATAGCGAAAAATCCTTCATAAATATAAAAAGCACGAGTCCAAATCTATAACAGCAATCACACACCATCAGATAAAAATACATATAGATCAGCTGTTATTGCTAGATATTGGTAGGCAGCAGGAGAAATAGAAGGAAACGGGGGAATTACAATTGGCCTTTCAACCGCACATTAAAATCAACAGACAATAAGCTTGACTGGAATTAGTCAATGTATGAGAGAGATGTCACTAACTTATACCTTTTTTAAAGAGACAAGTTTCCCTCGCCAGGGGGAATGGTGATTAGCACCGATTATCAGGATCCTCGTGCACCAGTGTCCCCCAGTCTGACCCCGCCCCACACCACCCTGTTACACTGACCTGTGACTCGCAAGAGTACGGCATGAAGTACAGTTTGCTGCAGTGTGACAACAGCAGCACCCCCAGCTCCCCACAGGCCATCTTGTTCACCCCCAGCACCCCGATCTGCTCACAGCTGTGTGGAGTGTCCCCCAGTCTCACCCCGCCCCACAACACCCTGTTACACTGACCTGTGACTCGCAAGAGTACGGCATGAAGTACAGTTTGCTGCAGTGTGACAGCAGCAGCACCCCTAGCTCCCCACAGGCTATCTTGTTCACCCCCAGCTCCCCGATCTGCTCACAGCAGTGCAGAGTATCCCCCAGTCTAACCCCGCCACACAACACTCTGTGACATTGACCCTGTGACTCGCAAGAGTAAGGCATGAAGTACAGTTTGCTGCAGTGTGACAACACCAGCACCCCCAGCTCCCCACAGGCCATCTTGTTCACCCCCAGCTCCCCAATCTGCTCACAGCTGTGCGGAGTATCCCCCAGTCTGACCCCATCCCACAACACCCTGTGACTCGCAAGAGTACAGCATGAAGTACAGTTTCCTGCAGTGTGACAACAGCAGCACCCCCAGCTCCCCACAGGCCATCTTATTCACTCTCAGCTCCCCAATCTGCTCACAGCTGTGTGGTGTCCCCCAGTCAAACCCCTTCCCCACAACACCCTGTGACACTGACCTGTGACTCGCAAGTACGGCATGAAATACAGTTTGCTGCAGTGCGATAGTAGCAGCACCCCCAGCTCCCCACAGGCCATCTTGTTCACCCCCAGCTCCCCGATCTGCTCACAGCAGTGCAGAGTGTCCCCCAGTCTAACCCCGCCACACAACACTCTGTGACATTGACCCTGTGACTCGCAAGAGTACGGCATGAAGTACAGTTTGCTGCAGTGTGACAACAGTAGCACCCTCAGCTCCCCACAGGCCATCTTATTCACTCCCAGCTCCCCAATCTGCTCACAGCTGCGTGGAGTGTCCCCCAGTCAAACCCCTTCCCCACAACACCCTGTGACACTGTCCTGGGACTCGCAAGAGTACGGCATGAAGTACAGTTTGCTGCAGTGTGACAACAGCAGCACCCCCAGCTCCCCACAGGCCATCTTGTTCACCCCCAGCTCCCCGATCTGCTCACAGCTGTGCGGAGTGTCTCCCAGTCTAACTTTCCTCACACCATCCTGTGACACTGACCTGTGACTCGCAAGAGTACGGCATGAAGTACAGTTTGCTGCAGTGCGACAGTAGCAGCACCCCCAGCTCCCCACAGGCCATCTTGTTCACCCCCAGCTCCCCGATCTGCTCACAGCTGTGCGGAGTGTCTCCCAGGTCCCACGGCAGCCAGCCCCATGCCTGCACCTCTTGGAACAGCTTGGTGTTCTGCCGACACACATTCTACACTTACTACGATGGTTTGAACAGAAAACTGAAATTTGTTTCCCTCGTATTGTTTGTTATCCATAACAACTTTGTAGATATGAGGAGGGACGGGATTTAAAAGGTATGGAGAAAGAGGTAGAAGCAGGTATTCTATTAACCAAAAATATCAGGTAGAGACTAAAGTTTTTGGAATTATCTTGAGAGGACTGTTATGTTTAGTGAGTGGTATTTTGGATTCATTTTACATACCAACAATATCAAATAAAATCCTTCAACAGGCCCAAGTAGTTTGCTAAATACTTTTTGTTTAACAGTTTTGAAATAAATCTAGATACAGATAATAACTTCCGAATCGAACAATCTTTTAGGACTAGGATCATGGTAATTTATTTTTTTTAACACAAGTTTGATGATAACAAGTTTAAGTTTGATTTAACACTGTTCTTGTAAAGGTATAAATCCAACCTGGTTGCTCTCCTGCATACTCTTCATCTCGTTAAAGTCTACGGAATTCCAATTCCCAGAATCTCAATGTTTACAACTAACCTTCATTGCTGGGTAGGACAAACTTAAACTATAAACATCCTAAATCTAAATTGTCACAGAAAATTGAACGGGTACTTTACTTTCTTAAAATTTCAATATTAATCTTAAAACTGGCAAAAGAAATTATGACTTGTGTCAGTAATGACTCCGTGTCGACATGCCTCACCTGCAGGAAAGTGGCAGGGGGGAGGTAGGGGGTGGCCAGGCGGTCCAGGTGGGCCATGATGACGATGGCCGCCAGCTGCAGGTCGATACAGTCGTCCTCGGGCAGCTCCAGGTACTGGAGGAAACACGCCGTGGGGCTCACCTGCGACACACGGTAACAGTTACTTAACTATCATGTATCGTGTCAACTAGTGGTAGGCAGTGAAATACAAAACTGTTACTTTTTCACTGGTATCAATGTGACACAGGTATCATGTAAACTGCCCACCAGTAAAATCCATACCTGTTACTTTTTCACCAATATCAAATTTCACAGGTATTGTTTCTACTAGTTGTGGGCAGTGAAATCCATACCTGGTTTTTTTCACCCATATCAAATTTTCACAGGTACCATGTCAACTAGTGGTGGGCAGTCAAATCCATACCTGTTACTTTTTCACCGATATCAAATTTCACAGATGTCGTGTCAACTAGTGGTGGGCAGTCAAATCCATCCCTGTTACTTTTTCACCGTTATCAAATTTCACAGATGTCGTGTCAACTAGTGGTGGGCAGTCAAATCCACATCAAATCAAATTTATTTCCAAATAAAAACAAATACAACATCATGTACACAAACAATATTGCGGAAAAAAATTCTCACATAGGCCCATCGGCCTGTGCGTGAGAACGAGTTCTGCGTCAAATTCAGTGCACTTAAAAAATATCAAAAAACATTGTATTATTGCTAAAACAATTACATTTACATTTTGATGATTAAATAGGCTACAAACACAAATAAAAAATCAAAATCAAACAATATCGGCAGTTGTATGTATATTAATCATGAACAAAATTAAGATTCGTTTTGCATTTAAATATCAAACACTAATTTAAAATAAGTAAAAATAAAAATGACATTTGATATAATACAAAGACAATAGGCAATGGCGAGTGTGAAGTAGAAGTAGAAGTAGACAGTAGAAGTAGAAGTAAACGGTATTGTTAGCTTTATATTCAGTGACCAGTTGGTGATGTAAAGTTAGTCATTTTATGTAAATCCATACCTGCTATTTTTTCACTGATAACAAATTTCACAGGTATTGTGTCAACTGGTGGTCAATAAAAAACTGGTAAAATCAATACCTATTACTTTTTAATTGATTTCAAATTTCAAAGGTATCGTTTCAACTAGTAGTGGGCAGTAAAATTCATAACTGTTACTTTTTCACTTAATTTTTAACTTCACAGAAACAAATTTTGACTGAAACTACAGAACAAAATGTAATTAAATTGCCATGGTCAATCTCTTTTGTTTTAAGCTGTAAAAAAAGGTCTTTTATCCACGATAAATGAAATTTTTTGGCTTTCAATACATTAAACACATAATTCAAACGTAGCAAAAATAGTTACACATTTTTTAACTGACCCTGTAAGGAGTGTTGTCATTCCACTCATCAGACGTGTTGCTTGATGATTTGGCTGATGGAATGCTCTCAATGCGTCGCAGCAGAGGCACCAACGGAGGGTTGACGTCTGCCTCATCAGACCTGAAACAAATTTTACTGAGATCCTGGAATACAAATTTTTACAAAACTAACAATATTACTAATTCTGACTAGCTTAATAGTATGAAAAAATCATACAGTGCAATAAACTACTGTTGAAATAATTTCTTATATTTTTTCATTTGGTCAGATATTACGTAATTTTCAACCGGGGGGAGGGAGGCGGGTGAGGTGAATTATGGTGGTAGGGTTATAGGAGGGAATGTCTGGGAATCTGGAAAAAACTCATGTTATTTTTGGATGGTCAATTTTCAAATGGGTTCCCAGCTATATTTGAGTTTTCCTGGGGTCAAGGACTTTGCCAATAAATTTCTGAGGCTCTTAATCCCACATTTTCAAAGTTTGATCAAAAATATTTTCTTATATATATTCTGAGATTCATTTTGCAAACCTACACACATACATACTTTGCTCGTTTAAGAATATAGTACATGAGGGGCCAAACAGTTTGTTTAGATGACTTGGAGTAATTTTTCACCAAGTCCTCCAACTGACGATTAGCTTAGCTCATTTGCATATTTTCTGTACATTTAAGGCCACTCCAGTTGTTATTATAACTCAATGTCCATTTGATTCATTTGGATATGACATAACCTCTCTATATATAATCTTCATTCAATGGTTGTAGTCACTTTTCTCAGGAAATCACATGCTAATACATGAGTTTTACTTAGACAGTTGATTGATTGATTATAAACAGCGGTTACGATTCATTTGTTTTGATTTTAAACTCCATAGGCCCTAAGCTCAAAGTTAATATTTTTACTTTTCAAATTTGTTTTTTAACTAATTTGATATTTTCCTGGGGATGAGACCAGTCTAGAACTTATTTTTATCAAAGAAATTAGCTAATTACAACTTTTGAAGGACATTGTTATAGCCGTTATTGAAATCAGAGTTGCAAGGAAGCAAAATACGCTTCGCTGGGCTTGGCTCGGGTTGGGACCAGAGCTGCTGTCACTTTCTCTTTCGCTTTTCTTCGAAGAGCTTGGAGATCAGGTGAGTTTGAGTTAAGTACATCCTCATCTTACGTAGCAGACAGTACTAGCTAATAAAGCTTATTGGTACTTGGAATTAGAGTATAGGATAGTGTAAAATAAGGCAATCTGGCAGTATCCCAATGACTGACTAAAATCAAGTACAGTAAAATATTATAATCCAAAATTTGTTCTAAACGAAAAATTACTGAGAATTAAAAACAGTTAAATGGCGAGACAGCGATAGAAGTGGACTGACCTGTTGTCCTGTCGGTGGTTCCTGCTCTCGTGTAGGTTCAGCAGCAACAACACCGCCTCCAGCAAGTGGCTGAGCGTGGCCCGTTGGGTAGCCAGCTCCAGCAGCAGACACAGCGCGTAGTGTTGGTCGCCCAGTGGCACCTGGGGGCCGGCCGCCCAGTTGTCCTCCCTGCCAACACATGACAACTGTGGTGAGGAGGTTACAACACTGAGTGATGATGTCAGAGGATCACATTCAGAACGAAGAAACACTGGGTGAATAAAAGCTACTGGGAATATAGAAGGTACGTGTGAAAATAACAATTCTTCCTTTTCCTGTAGCAGCTCATCCATTGCTTTACTTGATATAATCCATTCACAAACCTGAGATCATATGGATTGTCAAGGTATAAAAAAGAGGCAGCTAACCTCTTAAACAAATTATTAATCAAATGTGAGACTCAAGTCACAACTCGACTTACAGATTTTCGAAGTAAAATTATTTTGTTATCCATTTTTGAAGGTAACCCTGTTTTATTCACAGGCATTCATAACCTTCCCAGTAAGTTTCTTACCCTAGGACAACTTGTTTGAGGAACTTGGCGGACCGGTCGACAACCTCCATCCACACGGGAGACACGGTCGAGTTGTCGAACAGCGTGGCGACGGGGAGCGACTGCATAGCAGCGAGTGACTCCTGTAGCAGCTCACTGCATAGGTCCGCGTCCTCGCCTGTGGAACAATCAACTGGTTAGAGGGGCAAGTATACGACTGCAAAAACTGTCCGAATATCTTGAGCTTTAGTAAAATTTACTGTACAGTAGTTTAGTGAAGAGCAACTTTTTACACAATTCCATTGGAAACTCTCCGAGTACCAGTATGCAGATTTGTTCTGACAGGGGGTATTTCAGCAAAATTCCCAAATTTAGCGTATTCAGTATGGTAAGACTATCATGCTTTTCTTTTCGAGGTCAACTACTTTAGCACGGTAGTTTGTGTGCGGTTGAAAAACAAAGGAAATTCAGATTTAAAATATTTCTCAGATTTCTACTTTTTGTTTTTTGTTTTATAAATGCATCAAACTCCAAGTACCAATAAGTTTTATTAGCTAGTACTGTCTGCTACGTAAGATGAGGATGTACTTAAACTCAAACTCACCTGATCTCCAAGCTCTTCGAAGAAAAGCAAAAGAGAAATTGAGAGCAGCTCTGGTCCCAACCCGCGCCAAGCCCAGTGAAGCGTTCTCAGATGTGTGTTTGTTAATGCTGGAAAAAACAAATTAATAATCAGCTTGATTATCGGTCAAAATGTAGTTCCGGTTCATCTTTAGTGGTTGTTGGAACTATACTATGGGAGTATGGAACTTGTATGGTAAAATTCTTTGTTTGAAGGTAGGCCTTATTTAGGTGTGTTGGCATTTTAGCGGAATTTTGTTAAATCTCAGTTCATAGTTCTTGCCAGAGATAAGTGTTGGATATATTTCTTATTTTACCATTTATTTTCCCAATATTTCCATTTTTCAATACTTCAATTTCAAATAATAATCCACAGCCCAAGTTATATTTCTTCTATAGTCACTTCTTGCGATAAGGAAGGTATGCGGCCTTTGTACTCTAAGCTTGTTGTCCATGCAAACGACACAGTCCACTGCCGAATGCCACCGGCAAACCTTCACCCGCTTACCGCTCCGCATCTTAGCATTTTGCTACCCGCAACTTAATAGTACCTATACTTTCAACCCTTTATTAATCAGTCATTGTAAATAGCTAAAGCTAAAGAAAGCATTTTTGTTCGGTTTTTTTTATGAGAAGAAGTTTATTGCTTTGAACTATTTTCGATCGCGCTCATGGACAATGTTTCAAGTGCAGTGCAAGTTTTAACAATACAATATGGACATGGACTAGACATCGACGCCGCTACGGGATCTGCTCAGGTGGGGTACCCCAAACTACAAAATCACATCAACCAAGGTCTGTGACAAATATTTCATTTTTGAACTTTATCAAGACAGTAAAAATAATTTAATTTTAAAGGCATAATGACTGATTAATTTCCAAACTTCTAGCGGCAATTTTCAACTAGCTATTTTCATGTTTTCACAGTAATTCCCTCACATATTTTTGGTCCTCCGGGCCGGATCTATTTTACCAGTTTATGGTTTAAAATATCAGTATTCACATTCCACTATTAAAGTTGAAATCCAAGCTTTGTTTCTCGATTTCACATTTCACGTGAATATTTTTCATGTCCAAGATTGAACGTACATCAGATTCGTTCACTTCCCGCTTTGCTAGTATATTCCTGATCCTAAAATAGACAAGTCCAATTGTTCAGACATTCCTGTCCTGTTTGAGAATTCCTATATTCCCAATCCGCAACGTCACAGCCACAGCCTTCTACGAGAAGCGTCTACGGCGACGAATATCAAGACGCCACTGCCTCATCGTCTGTCATTTTACCAGCTGTCAAAATGTTTGTTTACATTTGAGTGACAATATAATAACCTCAAAACCGCTTGAAGAATGACTTTGATTTATTTCTATTGAATGATTAAGATAATCAATACTGTTCATAAATAATTGATTATTTTCATATTATTTGCACTGGACGTTTGTTATTGAAATATATCCTGATAATGGATTTTTGAGGCAAGTATGTTATATTGAATTAGAACTTACAAATATTCTCAACCTGTCTTAAGACTTTGACAATTTGGATATAAATGGTTTATAGTTAAAATATTAAACCTATTATTTTATTTCTAAAGCAAGTTGCTATTGCTTTAAATACCTATTTTGCCACCTTTAGAGTAGGCTATTGAGAAATATTAGGCCTACAATGAGTATTGTACTTTGTGCTACCAAATCCTATGCATAGACTAGGCCTATGACTAATAGCATAATTTGATCAAGCCTATGATAATATTTTTTGTCTTACAATAAATGTTGACTTGTGTTATGTTGAGCTCTTGTTCTTTGAAAATACTTGGTCAAAATGAGGTTTACTGCTTTCATAAAACAGTGTGAACTTATTCAATCTAGGTTTGAGACCTTGAATAAACAGGTCATTGCTCTCAAAGAAGCTCATGTAATTACTGCCTTAAATGACCAGCAGATTGCTAAACTTAAACTTTTGTCTCAAACTGCAATACATAAGCATAATGAATTTGAGAAATTAGTAAATAAGCTATTTCATAACTCCCCTTCGCCTGAAGATATCGAAGATGACAAAGTTGCCAAATACCAAGAAACGATTTCTGATTTCTTTGTTGAAATTCAATCCAATTGCAGTGCGCTTATACCAATAGTCAAGACTGAAGATTTAAATGATTCCAGTTCTGAGGGAGTGTTCCCCACTCCTGTAGTTACTCCAACTGTAAAATTGCCACAGATAAAATTGCCAACATTCTCAGGTAATCCCGAGCAATGGGTATCATTTCACGGCATATTTGAAAGCACTGTACACAACAACAAATCAATTTCTAATGTTGAGAAATTTTCATATCTGCTAAGCGCTCTTTCAGATGAACCATTGAATCTAGTCAAGTCTTTCCCTCTAAATAGTGCTAATTATGTTATTGCTTGGCAAACCCTGCTCAAGAGGTACCACAATACAAGGCTTTTGATTACTTTGCATACAGGTAACATCCTAGACCTACCACAGCTGAACAAACCTGGTGTTAAGCAGCTTAGAAATTTTATTTCTGCTTTTAATGGAAATCAACAAGCTCTTAAAGCACTTGACCATGATATATCTGGTGATAACCTGATCTTAAGTACTCACATTTTGAGAAAACTTGATTCCAGCATGCGTTCAGAGTTTGAACAAAAACGCAACGACTCAAAGCAAGTTCCTACTGTTGTTGAAATAATTAATTTTCTAGAAAATGAGTGTTTGTGTAGAGAGGCCGCCAATTTAGGCTCTAATTCATATGCGAATTTTTCGCCACCGCCAAAAAACTATGGTAGTTTTAAGAACTCGTCTTATCAAGGCAAATCGACCGCTAGTCCGAAACCAACCAAAGCTGTAATGTTTTCCTCTGACAATGAACAAACCGCTACTTGTATTTACTGTAATGCAGCAACGCATGTCATTTATCGATGTGAAGTTTTCAGTGCCCTATCACCACAAAACAGATTTAACTTCATAAAGAGCAATAGCCTATGTGTTAATTGTTTTGGCCGACATTCCCTAGGCTCATGCAAGTCATTGAACTCGTGTCGAGTTTGCAGGAAACGACACCATACACTACTTCATTTCAATAAAACGGAAAAGCCTGTCCCTTCACAAGTTTTTACGCCTTCGCCTATTAGGTCGGCAGTCGATTCCCATCCCCAAAATAAGTCTGTATCACCGCAAAGTGCTGAACCAAATATTCTCACTGCTCACGTAGGCACTACTAGTGCTTCCAGCCGGAATTGTACTGTACTTCTTGCCACTGCATTAGTAAATATTTCCACTCCAAATGGAAATAATATTGTTGTCCGAGCTGTGCTTGATAGTGCATCACAGTCGAGCATAATATCTGAGCACTGTGCCAATGTGATTCGCACTCAGCGTTCTTCTCTTGGCATTCCTGAGATTAAAGGTATTTCCTCAGCTCGAGTGAAGCCTAAGGGAATGTCATTTGTAAATATTTCTTCGCTTAGCGGAAAAACTCTTGCTAATGCACATCCTGTTCTAATACTTGATAGAATTTCAAATGTCATGCCAAGTGTTAAGATATCTCCAGATGTAAAGGCACGACTTAGAGAATATGCTCTCGCAGATTTAACTTTTGACACTCCTGGACCAATTGATTTGCTCATAGGTGCAGATCTGTTTCCCCAGACTATTCTTGGACCCGCCACCTGTCTTGGTGATAGTATGCCATACACTATCAACACAATTTTTGGATATGTTGTTCTTGGAAATGCGCCTATTTTGCAAGGTTGTCAAACATTCAGTGGATTAACTATTTTGCTGTCTATCAATGATCTCAGTCTTCATGATACGCTTCAGCGATTTTGGTCTCTTGAGGAACCACCCACTTGCTCCAAACTTTCCCCAGAAGAGAAGGAATGTGAAGATCATTTTTTGAAAACTCACTCTCGTGATGAGACGGGAAGATATGTCTGTCGTATACCATTCAAAGATGATCCACTAAAGCTAGGAGATTCTTCCAAAACTGCTCTACAAATATTTAAATCGCTTGAACGCAAATTTCAATTGCAACCTGATTTCAAAGAGAAGTACACTGAATTTATGAAGGACTATGAAACCTCTGGTCATTTGAAGCTTTCTAATTTAAGTGACATAAATAATAAACCTCACTGTCTATTGCCGCACCACGGTGTGCTTAAGGATGGAAAGATACGTGTTGTATTTAATGGATCCGCTCACACTTCAACAGGTATAACCCTGAATAGTCTTCAGCACCAAGGTCCTAAGTTGCACAATGAGATAACTGACATAATTCTACGTTTTCGTCAACATAAGATCGCCTTTGCTTGTGATATCAAACAGATGTTTCGTATGATCTCTATGCATGAAGAAGACCAACGTTTTCAACTTATATATTGGAGAGAAGAAATGTCACATCCCCTTAGAGTTTATCAGTTGACAACTGTGACGTATGGTTTGACCTCATCACCATTTTTGGCAAATCGAGTAATACAACAATTAATTCATGATGAAGGAAATAATCATCCACTTGCTGCTCATGCACTTAAACAACAGGTCTATGTAGACGATGCATTACTTGGTAGTGACACAGTTGAAGAAGCTGTAAAACTACAGCAAGATGTAATAAACCTTCTACTAAAAGGAGGTTTCGAACTACGCAAATGGGCACCTAACAACAGTCGAGTTCTGGAAACTTTACCCCCTCAACACTGCATATCAACTGACCAGCCTAATGTCAGTATTCTTGGTCTCAAGTGGAATCCACAATCCGATACATTTTCATATGTGATTTCTGAACCCCCCATGGTTTTTACCAAGAGAGCAATTTTGTCCGCCATTGCAAAGATTTATGATGTGACAGGCATGCTTGCTCCTATAATCTTTTGGGCTAAGGCGCTCATGCAGCACATATGGTCACTAGGCCTAGATTGGGACTCTTCTCTACCTAGTGATATTATCGATAAATGGACAACGTTTGTCAACGAACTTCCTGAAATCGAAAGTTTGAAGATCAGTAGATACATATCACTAGGTGATGCTGTTAACATTCAGCTGCATGGGTTTTCGGATGCAAGTGAACTGGGATTTGCTGGTTGTGTTTATTTACGCACCGAAAATGCTCAGGGCAATATAGCAGTCAACCTATTAATTGCCAAGTCACGTGTGGCCCCCCTAAAACGTATTACAATACCACGTCTTGAACTGTGCGGAACACATATTTTGGCCAAATTGTTACACTATTGCATAGATCAGCTCTCTGACCGCTACAAGATTGATTCTGTCACCGCTTGGAGTGATTCTACTGTTGCATTGTCTTGGATTCACACCCCTTCTTATCGCTTAAAACTATATGTTGCAAATCGTGTAGCACAAATCCAAGAATTGACCCCTTCTTGCATTTGGAAACATGTATCCACTCATGACAACCCGGCTGATGTTGCCTCAAGGGGATTAACCCCATCTCATCTCACTCATAATGAACTTTGGTGGTCTGGACCCACCTGGCTAAAGAGTTCGTTTGCTTCATGGCCTCAATCCTCGTGTGATTTCTTCTCCGAAAAGGAACTTCCTGAACTTAGACCCGCAACTCTCAATCTCATCACAACTGAAGATCAAGGTCTGAATTTGATCAATACATTTTCTTCATGGACTACACTTTTACATGTTATGAGCTATGTCCTACGCTTCATTTCTTGCTTGAAATCTAAGCAAAAAGTTACTCATCCCTTAACCATTGAAGAGCTAGAACAATCGAACAAACGTATTTGCTGGCTTGTTCAAAGAGAGAGTTTTTCTGAAGATATTAAATCTCTGTCAAAGAAGAGGGAATGTTCTTCTCGCCTTCAACGCTTGGCACCGTTTTTGGATGATGTAGGTTTATTAAGAGTCGGAGGACGACTTAGAAATTCTGACTTGTCATTCAGCGCTAAGCATCAAATAATCTTACCAAAAGATCATTTCGTTGTACATCTGATAATTGATTATTATCATCGCATTTACCTTCATGCTGGACAAACACATCTCCAATCCGCACTTCGAGAAAAATATTGGATACTTTCTGCTCGTAGCATTATTCGTTCCAGGATTTTCAAATGTCTCAGATGTTATAGGATAAAACCTAAGCTCAGCACACCGCTGATGGGAGATCTACCTTCTCCAAGAATTGTAGCGTCACGTCCTTTCAATGTTTCCGGAGTTGACTATGCTGGACCATTCACTGTGAAATTGTATGTCCTAAAAAGGCTTCAGCCTATTAAAGTTTATCTCTGTCTATTCGTCTGCTTTGCGACTAAGGCGGTACATTTGGAAGTTGTATCAGATTTGACTTCAGAAGCTTATATAGCAGCACTAACTCGTTTTATTTCAAGACGTGGCTCAATCAAGGAAATTCACAGCGACTGTGGAACCAACTTTATCGGAGCAGCTGCTACACTCCGCAGATGTTTTGAAAACCTGCTTCGTAATCCTACAACTCATCGCTTTGCCGAAGAGAACAACATTTCTTTCAAGTTTCTGCCTCCGCATGCGCCTCATCAAGGTGGTTTGTGGGAACGAGCGGTTAGGAGTGCTAAACACCACCTTCATCGAGTAGTAGGTGGGCAAATCCTGACTTATGAAGAATTCATCACACTCGTATCACGAGTCGAAGCAATATTAAATTCGAGACCGCTTACACCTCTAACTGGAGATCCAAATGATTTAGAGCCTCTTACTCCAGGGCATTTTTTAACTGGTGGACCTCTGAAATCCATTGTTGAACCTCAATTTGATGAAACTTCTTGCAACCGCTTGAGAAGATGGCAGTTAGTCCAGGCATTCTCTCAACACATTTGGACCCGATGGTCACAAGAATACCTTCATACCCTGCAGCATCGTTCGAAGTGGACAACAAAAAAGGAGAACCTCAAGATTGGCGACCTTGTTGTTTTGCATGAGCCTAACACTCCTCCCTTGCAATGGAAACTAGGAAGAATCACCGCAGTGTCTCCAGGAGCTGATGGAGTGGTACGAGTAGTCCATCTACGCACCGCCACGGGGAACTTCAGTCGACCTGCCGTCAAAGTTTCCCTGCTTCCTACCAATTAAGTCCACTTCCACCCCCTTTCAAATCGTTTTCTCTTTCCATTCTCACTTCTTATATTTTTTCTGTTGAACCAGGTTGGTTCAAGGGGGGCGATATGTTGGATATATTTCTTATTTTACCATTTATTTTCCCAATATTTCCATTTTTCAATACTTCAATTTCAAATAATAATCCACAGCCCAAGTTATATTTCTTCTATAGTCACTTCTTGCGATAAGGAAGGTATGCGGCCTTTGTACTCTAAGCTTGTTGTCCATGCAAACGACACAGTCCACTGCCGAATGCCACCGGCAAACCTTCACCCGCTTACCGCTCCACATCTTAGCATTTTGCTACCTGCAACTTAATAGTACCTATACTTTCAACCCTTTATTAATCAGTCATTGTAAATAGCTAAAGCTAAAGAAAGCATTTTTGTTCGGTTTTTTTTATGGGAAGAAGTTTATTGCTTTGAACTATTTTCGATCGCGCTCATGGACAATGTTTCAAGTGCAGTGCAAGTTTTAACAATACAATATGGACATGGACTAGACATCGACGCCGCTACGGGATCTGCTCAGGTGGGGTACCCCAAACTACAAAATCACATCAACCAAGGTCTGTGACAAATATTTCATTTTTGAACTTTATCAAGACAGTAAAAATAATTTAATTTTAAAGGCATAATGACTGATTAATTTCCAAACTTCTAGCGGCAATTTTCAACTAGCTATTTTCATGTTTTCACAGTAATTCCCTCACAATAAGCTACGTGGAAAATGTCTCGGGTAGTTTCCACAACCCTAAACGGTTTTTCGGCTAAATTTCCATAGTTCCTTGTTTCACCAGTTAAACTCAAGACACCACCCTTCCCGCACCTAAATTCTTCAACAGTCATCTCTCTAGCTTAGGTAACGGTTAGTGTTTTGGACTTCGGTTCAAGGGGTCATGGGTTCAAATCCCGGCATGTCCACAAACATCTAAGGTATTTTGACCGCTTTCCCTAAAAGTGTTTGTGTGTTCTGATAAAAAAATTCTGTTGGTGTTGAAATAAAACAAAGGTACTAGAGCAACTTTGTAGAATAGCAGTAGTTGCTACTTTAAATTTCCCACTAGCGCTATTCAGGATTTGAGGTATGGGACTGTGGTATCTGGTAACCTTCTCTGCCTCTGGATCTAGAGTTATGGTTTTTATTGAATGTTGACATTGGCCAAAGATGTAAATATAACTTTGTTTATTGCTTGAAACGTAGTTCAATGTTAGTAAAATTCTTAATATTTATGTATATTTATGTAATATTTATGTATGTGGTACAAGGAATTGTTCCGGGGAAGTAAACGAACAATAAAGACGGGAAACAACCAGATTCATTTACCACTCACCTTTGAACTTTAACATACTACAATGTTATGAAGTACCTAACCCCTAATTTCTAAAGACCCTTAAGTTTACCTCACCTTTTCTTAGCCTGTGTTACGCTGCAGACCTGCTGCTTGTTGGAGTCGGCCTTGCTAGTGTCGGCGGCCGGTGAGTGGCGTCCCAGCGCCAGAAAGTACCTGTAGGTGACGGCCAGTCGCTGCCTCAGCCTGCACACGGACAGAGTGCTGCCCGCCACACTCTCACACAGCTGTCTCTGCTCGTACGCCAACGACTCAACACATGATTCCAGCTCCTTTCGGCCTGTCAGCAAACACAATGCACGTTTCAGTTACTTGTCTCCAATTGTAAAATACTTACTGCAAAAGATACCTAACATGTTTACCGCATTAATCACGATAATTGCATTTGTTTCTTTGCTGATCAACCGCCGGAAATTCTGCGCACTGCACTGAATGAGGTTACCAACAGTAGTGACCTCCAATGTTTTGTTTAATTTTTGGGACACATTTCTTGATGTGGAGTGTCAAATTGCACAGTGAGCTGCGGTAGTTAGGTTAGACTATGTTTTTGATAAATAACCCATCTTACCACAAACTAAGCTAACCTTACTGCTACAGCACACTTTTAAGGCTAGGGGATAATAAAGTGCATAAGAACTAAGTTATTGCTATTGTTATGCGGCTTGGGCTTTGCAACACCTGTTTTGAGTTAGTTGAATTGTTGCTGTAAGAAGGTGCCACCAGTACCGGTACGGTGTCAAATAAATAAGTGAGTAATTTAAATAAATAAGTTTTATATTTATGGCTTTGAATGGTGTGTTAATTTTTTTGCATTTAACGGTAGAGGTAATCTTTAAAATTATGACTCATTTGTTGGTTTTTATGAAGTGTTAAATAAAAAAGATGACCTACGGAAAAAAAATCCTTGAAAAAACTATACATGCTAAAGTTAATCATTGAAAGTAGGCCTATTAGAATTTCAGAAGACAGATAGGTTTTTAAATATGATTTTTTATTTGTCATCACTATGTAACCAGTAGAACTTGATATCCTCAAATTATTCCTTTATTAAGAAAAGAGTTGACTTGATGGCCGATGAGAGAAAGGGCAAGGGAGGGAGAAAGGTCTTTTTATTGATATGGACAGCTGAAAATACTTGTGGAATCACATATTATATACCTATATGGAATTATTAGTCTTTTTGGAGTGGAACCACACAACATAATTTGAAAAATCCAAACTTTACACAGAAATTCTATACCTTAGTACAAAAAATAAAATGTAATGAGACAGCCAAATCTCTTTTTAAAAAGATGGGGATTTTTACAGAACATAGTTTGAGTCATTTTGGAATTAATTAACATTTAAAACTACGGTAATGAGTCAGAAATATTTCATAATTATAATACAGGTCTGTTCATAGTGCTTGGCATGTAGTACAGGAGAGATTGTGAATGCCTCCCACCACTATTCCCCTATTCCCACTATTCTCCTTCATTTATATTTTAAACCAGCAGTATAAAATAATATGAAGCCGATATAAATTAACGATTATTGATCATAATAACTAAGATTGGTCATTTGATGTTTATACCGAGTCTACGCGAGCGAAGACGATCACGAGAGTGTAGATGCCTATTTCGCATCTGCTCGTGTTATTTCAGCTGATTATTTAACCTACATTGTTAAATGAAATGCTGCTTTGCCGCATATCGCTTTCCCGAGTCCCGAGCGACTAGAAGAACAACACAAATGTAAACGGTGACCCAAATAGTCAAAACATATGTTTTGACAGAAATTTTCCTAAACTTATCGGTGGTTGACACGTTCGGGGAAAGGCATTACTGCACATGCATAAACCAGGTACCAACCACCGCAAACAGTACAAGTGCAAAATTACTACACTAACTTAATGCATAACCTAAACTTAATTGAATTTACTTAAGTTCAAAGGACGGATGAATAAAATCGAGCACCAAAATTCGACCAACGAGCAACGAGGGACGATGTAGAAAGTTTTGCCAGATTGTAAAATACCACTATCGTACCATGCCAGTAAAACTACTGTAATTTTGACAAAATACGATTTTACCTACCCTAGGAATAGTTTTGTGAAAGTATAATGTTACTTAAATAACTCACCGTTTATTATAAAAAAAAAAAAACTGTTTAATACAAATTCATGTTAGGGAAAAACTTTGGTTGTAGGATAAAACTCAAAGAAATAATGTTTGTCAGCTGACTGATTTATTGCTTTCAACCGGACCCCACCACTCACCTCAAGTCCCTCCTCCTTCCTTATCTCCAAGGAAAGACTTTTTGCCGCTGACCCAAACACTCCCCATGCTCTTTGTAGCACGGGTAATCGGCAGGAGTAACTCTCCCGTGCCCTTGGTAGCGCGAACACTTTTGATGAATCACTATTTTGAATACTACAGCATCGAATCGATTAAAATTGAAATTTTGATGTTTTCGATGCATTGTACACCCCTAATAATAATTATGTTTGACACTACTCATGTTTGATTTGAACTATTGTAAAAAAATAATTTTGAACTTAAACTGGAATTGCAACAGTAAGAGGGTTATGGTGGGAGTAAATAGACTGACACTGTGTGTTGGCCCATTCCCAGCGTTCCAGCAGCTGTTGTGACGGCTGCGGCTTGTGCTGCTGCGTGCGGCTCGCCTCCTCCTGGTCCAACTGTTGGCACGGGCCGCAGTTGCAGCCTCGCTGCGGACCGCAGATCCCATCGCAGCATGCGCAGCTCAACACCCGCAGTCCGCAGTAGTAGTGCCCGCTGTGCCCTACGAAGCAACATACAGCCTACTTTACATTCAACGTTTTCAATACGTTTTCTAAGGGCTTTTCTCAAATAAGCTTACGATAATTCTTTTACTATCATGATCAGTACTAAAGTATAAATTAGGCCAAGCTATGAAACATAGGGAATACCTATATATAAAACTGAATACAATTTTACTGTTTAAAAACATTGAATGGCGTTTTAATATTGATACAGAAAGACTGTCTCAATTTAGCACATGACTTTTTTTAATGGTGGTCATTAAACTCCTCGCTAACCAGCTTTATTTTTCTAATAACTCGCAACAAAAATTACAAATTCAAATTATATGGTAATTTGTAGTTCATCACAACATAAATGTTATCTGTACAATTAGAGGATACCTTTCCAAACCACCGCAGTTTAATTTAGGCTGCAAGTTGGAACTCCTTATAACAAACTAGGCCTATTAAACAAGATATAAACAGTTAAAATAATGTTAGGCCTACAAGAAAAATTGTTGTATACCTTTGCGTGCTGCCACCCCAACCCCATTTAAAAGAGCTTCACTAAAATCACCGTAGATTTCTCCGTCTTTGATCAACTCGTTCCAGGATTGTGCCAACTGATGGCGTTTCAAAGCGTCTTGGAGGTCTATTTTGAGCCATTTTGCATCAAATCTGCTGTTGGTCAATATATTGAAATCCAAATCAGCACTCATCTTCAGATTATGCCTGTGTAAGTGCAAAATGAAAAAATAATTAGTTACAAAATATATCTTATATTAAATAAATAAAAATACCTACCAACCACACAATAAATAAAGTGCAAACTTCGTAAGAACACTTGGCTAAGGAGTTTCTTATTATAATTTAGCCCAAACGGTTATCATGAGAACAGTAGCCCAGAGGCGGTGGATAGGTTAGTAGTCAGTCAAAGCATCTAGAACCATAGCTGCCCACAGTCATAAGTTACAAATTTTGCTACTAGAGTGCAGCACAAAATCAGAGCTCATTGTAGGTTATCGTGAATAGAATACCCCCGTCCCAGCAAATCTGCGTACTTGGCGAATATCCAATGCATATATATATATATGTCTCACTACTACATAAAGCCAATTACCAAGTTTCACAAATACATCCATAAACAAGTGATAGGCCTATATAACATTTTATTTATTCTCCATAAGAATAACATTAGGGTTGAGGACGCAGGTTTGCTGCAACGAGGAAGATAAGTAATGTGTTTTTTTTGCAATTATCAATATAACTGAACCAGGTGAACCTGCATAACAAGTTCTCTTAATTTAGGTTCATAACTAAGAGAGATATACAACTTTAATTATCCTCCATATGAATAACAACGGGGCCGAGTATGCAAGTTTGCTGCTACGGGGACTATCAACAAAAAACTTGTTTTTTGTGCTAATATCAATATACCACAACTAGTTGAAGCCACATACAAAGTTTCATCAATATACATTCATAAATAATCGAGATATCGAATTTGATTTATTCTCCATATTGGACAACGTGTAGGCCTACTGTGTTTAGCACTTTGAATATCTCTGCAACGGTTGGACGTAGAACAACGATTAAAACACCAAAATGTTTGTTTTGTTGAGCTAAACATATTAATAAAACTAAATATGAAGTTTTTAGTAAAATTATCCGAGAAAAATCTAAAAACCTTTTTCCCATAAGATTAACATGGGACACATTTTTTTTATTTTCTCCGCAACCACTTAACCTAAGTTAATGATTCAAAATACTAAATTATTTTTTATTTTAAGTTCTATAAAATGGTAATAACCAAAATTGAGTGTTTTTAACATTTTGGGGTCAAATTTGCAAAAAACCGATTTTTGGAAAATTGTAAACCCCCTTCCCATAGTCCGATCGATCTGGTTTTCAAACTTAAAGTCGTAAATGCTACTCTCCACATTTGTGCAAAATTTCATCAAAATTGGGTGTTTCTTTCAAAAGTTATCGTGGTAACAGACACACACACACACACATATATATATAATATATATATATATATATATATATATATATATATATAACAAATTTGAACGAATAGTGTTTTTGGCATCTGGGGACTTCAAAATGAAAAGTTATCATGGTCTCTGGCTTAAGTCTTACCATGCCACCTACGATAATAGCTTCGGTACTTTGGTATTATACGGATGCCACTATTTTTGGAGGTTAATTTTTACCGGATACAAAGGATAACTACATAATTCGAAAAAACGTACTTTTATTGACTTACTGTACAAATTTTACATCATTCTGATGAGCGGTCTTTGTGTTGTGCCTCCCAAAAGGCAGCGATGTCCGCTAGGATCGTGTTGAATGCGTCGCTGCCGCTAGCAGCCACACCCGATCGCCACATGTACTCCGCCAAATATACAGCGCGCTGCGGCAGTTATGTTAGGATGGGTTATCATAAAAATACGTACGGTTTCCTCTTCATTTCCAAATCCCAAATCCCACACCAAAAGAACGTCACTCATTATGAAAACAAATGTAACGTAGTGCACGGCAATAAATCACTCATGTCACTGACCCAGATACAGGCGGTGACAGGTGATGCGCGCGCTCCGGTCAACGACCTGACCTTGGCCAATTTGGAGGGGGTTTGGCGGCCGGAAGTATGACTCATCAGGTATCATTCGATTTGTAACGAAACAAGGAAAGTCCTACAATCATTTTTATGATAACCCATCCTAACATAACTGCCGCAGCGCGCTGTATAAGGGTGGCATCCGTATAATACCAAAGTACCATAGCTTCTTCCCTATAGGGGAAATTCGCTAATAAAATTACTACTTTAATGGGTTAAGAACTAATGCACGAGTTAGGCTACTTGGCTCCATGTAAACCAGGCCTAAGTGGTTAAAATGTCACAATAAACTACGGTATGGTTCTTTAGGCTACTATATTTGTGATACCCTTTGACTGACACGGACCAATAATATCGGCTACATAAACCATTGATAATTAGGCCTACAGTAGGCAATCGCTCCATCATAGGATCATGCTGTTGTCTGCGCTTGACACATGGTGTAACCTGGAAGATAGAAACAGAACTAACTGGTGTATCTCCTAGACTGTAATAACACCTGGTCCGAGGCAGTTGCTTGTTTGATCATTAGCAGTCTAAAGTGCTATTCTTATCACTTAGATCGGGGATTCAAATCCCGGCTTAGTCGATGGTTTAAATATGCAACTCTTGAAAAAAATATAAAAAATCGTCTCCGTATATCATGGACAGTTCACTGGTGACTACAGTAATCGTACGGTAGGTATAGCAGTCACATCGCTATATCAAATCAAATCAAATCAGACTATATATAGCATTGACAATCGGTCAGGTCATAAACCTCATACTTAGGTATAATATTTGCATAGTAGTAGTATAGGCCATCCCATTGTATCACAACCACATCTACCGATCAATTCATATCGACTACGGCATAGGATTTACTGTTCAAAATCAATAATTTATAGCCTAGTTAGGCCTAGGCCTAAATAAATAAAAAACTGTCCGAGAAGGAAAAATGTCTTGTTTAAACAGTGTGTTTCTTCCTCTTTATTACATGGTGAACTTAGTCATAAGTACTTAATGAACACGGAGCAGCGCCTTTGGCGATGTGTTTCTCAGAGATGGAAATCTGGGAGGCCAGCGACCAGGCCTTCCTAAGGTATTGTCGGGCAAGCTAGACAAAAAGCCCAATTTCCAATTCTCCACACATACCATAACAATATTGTAATACAAAGCAGGTGTAATATTCCCTTTTCAATTCAGTCCAATAGGTACCTACCCTAAATCCGATGACACTAAATCAATTATGCAAATTATGATCAGTTAAATGGAGATAGTGGGGTAGGACGGAAATATACAAGCCTTACAAGCGTGATCTTTGAATTATTTAGGTAAAATTGTAAAATGTTAGTTCAGTGAAATAGAACTTTTTAACGATCATATAAAATACACTTGTATACACATTCAACAAAACAACGCAGGTTGAATCACTCCTTTCACAGCCTTGGCAGTCAAAGTGTTATAGTTAGGCCTATTGTGGTTTGATTGCCAAACCTGGTAGAGAATTGTCTTGAAAGGCATTTGAATATTTTATTAAATTTCGCCTAAAATAGAGAGGTTTCAGTGCTTAACAAACTTACCTTAGGAATAGCTTTGTGTACACTGCATGATCAAAGATTCAGGTATCTACTTGACTAAGAAAGGTACCTATCTCAATGTTTAAGTTAATCTTTGAATCCACAATCACCTTCGAAGAAAATACAATCTTCAACTAGGCTATATAAACACTTGCATCTTCGAGCACAAGAAAATCCCTGCGGGATACCTACTTCAATCTTCAAACAATCAAATTAATTTAGCCTGGCCCAAAAATAATAACAAACTGAAACTGTTGTTAAACTTTTCTGTTTTCTGTGTCATCAATTTGGTCTGCTAGCAGTTTGAATGACAAAATGTCATTAACAGCTGATTTTATCCAAGACGTCAAATTAGTATTACCTATTTTTAGTTGTAAAGGTAGGAAGAAGCAAGTAGGATACTAAGTTATATCAGTTGTTATATCTTGAAATATTCACGCTTTAATTTAAAACAATTGTTAATCAAAACATTAATTAAATGTGTAGATAAAGCAGGAATATGATCTTGAAGAAAACCCTGAAAATGAGTTTACTCTTACTCTATGCTTGTTTTAATGTTTACTCTCTCGATCTCGATTCTTGATATAATGGACAATCGGCATCGTAGGAGCAGACGATCAGGATTTGAAATTGTCAGAAACTTCGCTTTTAGGTTAGAATAAATATTATTTCATTAATTATGATAATAATAGTATGACAAAGATATTTATGTGTACTAATCTCCAAGATTATGTAAATAAAGATTATTGTCTATTGTCTAGTGTTTAATTATTACGTTATGATTGATTATAGTAGTTTATTATATTTTTATTAACTTTTATTTGTAGTTTTTGATGTTTGTAGGTTAGAAGAAATGTAAACAACGTTTACCAAGAAATATCAGTTAATAAAAATTTATTTATATCAAGCTCAATGCAAGTAGGCATACATTCAAAATTAATTTATTAAAACAATTCTTAAATGCTAAAGCTAAAAACAGATTTATTTTCTTTACTTTGAAAATCCACTGTGCAACCTTAGAATCATTCCTTTACAATGTTGATGATCTAGGTCATATTGAATGCGAACCATTTTTTTTAACATGGCAAACTTGAACGTTTACAGCAGTTAGATTTGGCAGGTCAGTTATAGAACTAAGGTATTTATTAATTTTTAGAACCCCTTGATACAAACATGTTCAGTTACTATAGGCTTTGGTTAAAATAATTTTGTTGGTTTTATTTCAGCTTTCAACAATGAGTTTCGATAAATACAAGGAAATTATCGAAGAAGACGATATAGTGATTCTATATTTAAATCCAAATTCAATGTACCCTGTGAAGGTAGTGCAGACAGTTATTGACAAACTTGGAAAAACTATCGATAATGTCTTTCAAACGACTTATGGTGCATTAAAGGTTAAGGACTTGATCGGGAAAAAATTTGGTTCCAAAGTCAGTTTATCTAAAGGGTGGGCTTATGTTTTACACCCTACACCAGAATTATGGACCCTGACTCTACCACATAGGACCCAGATTATATACACTCCCGACATCAGCATGATTATAATGCAACTGGAACTTCATCCCGGTAGCATTGTTGTGGAATCAGGTAAGTGATAAAGGCCCCTAACACAACAAAGTAAATAGGGTATTTAGATCTTTGTGTAATAAGTACACCATATATCACCCCTTAAGTTTAGACAAATTCAACTGCCCATAGTTTGCGATTATTTGTCAGTTTGTTGGGATTCTCCAACAAATTAAATACCTGAGAATCAACTGAAAGGAAACAAAATACTTTGAACAATCTGTGTAAACTATTTGCCACATTTGAGCATCCCTGTAAAGCCTGTATAAAGGAAGTAGGTAAACTGCCATTGGTTTTTGAACTGTTACTTAACCCTTTCAGCGCTAAGCGATATAATCAGCTTTTTAATCTGCCACCTAAAAACAGTTGATTACCCAACTCAGTATAACCAATTGTACTATTGTGAACTCAGTCTAGACAGTCCGTGACTGACATGTGGTGTAACCTATTAGACAAAAACGGGTCTAACTCATATAACGTGTACAGTGCTGATCAGTTTGGCTGAGCCGTTTAAGGCGTTATCCTTCCGGCCACGGAGTAAAACTTGGATTGAGGGTTCAAACCTTTTCACATTCGGTTGTTTTTATGTGAAACTCATGTATGTGACAGAGTTGAAAGGGAGGGTGGACCTTAAGCAAACGGTGAACGGCACTGGTCCAAGCTTACGGGATGGTGAATTACTTTGTGAGTTGCAAATCTGATCTGGTGTTTTGCTACTTTTCACGGATCCTTCCTATATGTGTCCACTGAAAGCACATTTTTTTATAATTTAAAATGTTCAGGCATTTAAAGTATTAAATAAACAAGCTTTACACAACAGTTCCGTTGGTTCAACCCTGGTTTAAGTTTTAAAATAAAATAACTAAAAAGTTGGTCAAATTCCAGTTTTTAAATATGATTTTAAAATAACACTTTTATTCAATTGCCTTAGGAGAGCATTTATCGCAAAACTAATATGTTTCCTCCAATTTTGTTATTGAGACCTTTCATTCAAGTTTATGATTTATGGGTGTTACCTTTTAATCTTATGGTTTTCTCAAAATTTACTGGTACAGTTTGGCTATATAGATAACAAAAACACAGATTTAACTACTCCATTCATAAGCTCGGGGTTCAAAAGGTTCAATAGACAGTAATTCATGATGTACCATTCAACCAATGCCACCAAGTTACAGTTAAAATTAGGCCGTAGGCCTACAAAAAAAATATAAGTTTAACTAACAACATGCTAACATATGATTATCTCATGCCTTTTCTCTTACAGGGACAGGCAGTGGGTCGCTGACGCATGCTCTCGCTCGCAGTATTCGGCCATCAGGCCACGTTTACACCTTTGACTTCCACGAGCAGCGTGTGGGCATGGCCAGGGATGAGTTCTCGGCCCATGGTCTGGCCGGGACGGTGACAAGTGCACATCGTGACGTCTGCAAGGAGGGGTTCGGAGAGGAGGTGCGGGGCAAAGCAGACGCAGTGTTCCTGGACCTGCCTCACCCGTGGTTGGTCGTTCACCACAGCATAGAGGCTATCAAGAGCTCAGGTGAGTGTTCTTTAGAAGCTTTCATTCCGTTGTCATATATTTTACCATTGATTGTTTTATGTAAGAGATGTCAAACATGTTGTTATGTTGTTATTGCTGGATGAGGAAACCCCAGCTAAGCTGCTAGGCTTGTATTACACAAGCAGGAATTTTGCGCAGGTTACTGGAAGGATATAGCAGGAAAGGAAAGGGTGGGATGGCACTGGCAGCCAAATTGACCTTTCAGGGGGCTAACTCCCATGCTCCTCTGACAGCTGTGATCAGGCTCAAACAGGTGGACCCACTCTGCCCTCCAACTTGCCAACGCAACTGACAGGATATCCGGACGTTCCGTCCCAAGCTGCTGCAAATGGAGGGACCAAAGGTGAAAGGGAAGCTTTTCATAATGTACAGCCAAAAGATTTATACCATATGTTGTGACAACTTCATTTGCTGTACCCAATGTCAGCCTCGAAACTGTTATAGACCAGGTTTAAGGTTGTCCCGAGACATGTCAACCATGTAAAAACATTGCTATCATACAATAATCAGTAAATAAATAAATAGATCTTTTATTAGCGATTTTAAACAATAATGTTTGGTTTACAAAATAATTAAAATAGGCTAGTTAAAATAAATATAATTGTCTTCAGCTCTGCAATGAGAACTGTCAAAATTGTCTTCTTGCAGTTTCATTGCTGAACAATTGAATTCCTTTAGGAAGAGCATTGTACTTTTTTGGCCCAAAGTAACCAAATCCCCTTCTTCCAATTTCTTGCTTGATGCATGGCACTTCCAGTAAATATTCCTGCCGAGTGCATTTTTCTCGCACATCTACTCTGTTCATTAGTTTTTATTTTAAATATACTGGAAGACCAGTGGCAAGGACTCTGTGTACAAGTGTTATAGTTTGCAGTTTGCAAAGACACCTTGTTGATAGAACCTTAGCACTCTGGCAATAATCAAAAATGTGGTCAAACTTTTTAAAGCCATACACAAATCGTAATGCCCTACTTTGAAGACGCATGAGAATCGTGCAATATTCATTAGTTAACACGTTCACTGCATTAATCTTGTTTATATATGATAATTGCATTTGTTTCCTTGTTTGGTAAACGCCGTAATTCCGGCGCACCGTACTGAATGCGTTAACTATTAGTTTCAAAAACTAGTAATGCATATTCAACTATAGGGAATACCAGGGATTTGACCATTGGCAGTCTACCATCTTCAGGAAATAATCCTCTAAATCTATTTAAGACTCACAATAAGCCCACAACATGAATTAGGATTCATTTGATATGTATTGAAAAGCTTTGCTCATTATCAATCAAAACACCTAAAACCTTTACAACATCATTATCAGTTCATTGCCCTGTAAATTTATAAAAGTACCGCAATACACATAACATAACATTCTTTGATCATTTCGGAGAGGAAAGGTGGAGAACTGAGTATTTCTTTAAATTCAACTTGAGGCCATGACCATCCGACCAAGTCTTCACACTGTCTAAATCAAAGTTTAATTGATCAAAAGCTTGATTAGAGTTTAATCGTGGATAGGACAACAACAGCTGAGTGTCATCTGCATAATAAAATAAAGAGCAAAATGATAAGCACTATCAAGCCAGCACAATAAAAAATAAACATTATCGGGCCCATAAGGGTCAGTGGTTTAAGGTCTTGCCTCGGTTGGTAACCAGTTTATTCTGTCAATTTAGCCAGCACATAGTCAGTTTGCTAAATGGTACAATGCTGGTAAGAGTGCGGAACGTGCATTACTCCTCCGTTTATATTAATAGGTTTTGTTTTTGAACAATTTGCTTCGAATCGTGTCGAGTTGTTTCTAACCCTAACTTTGTAATAATTCCAACTTTCTCCAATGTATTCTTGAGGGGAGGTTCCCAATATTATCAGAGGCTTTTGTTAAGTCAACAAACCAATGAGACACGTTGTTTTTCTAATGTGGCGGTTTTCAAATCAGGTTTTAGGATTGAAACATTAATATGTGTGTTGTGTAACTGGAGGACAAGGAATCTAATCAATTGTGGGCCTCTAAGTAACAAGAGAATATTACACTATATACTGTGGTTATTATGGTTAACATATAATTAGAATATCTATATTTGTAATCACTAAGATAACAAGTAGTACTCATAATGTTTATTCCATTGCATCAGCATTTGAAAATACCCCTGTAGCAGCAAACCTGCATACTCAGCGAATTTCCAATGGTGATAAAATGCCTTAATACTTCATAAAGCCACTTACCAAGTTTCATAAAAATATATTCACAAATAAGCGCTATATACAATTTTAATAAGAATAAGAATAACATTGAATTCACCATAAGAATAAAATTGGGGCTGAGTATGCAGGTTTGCTGTATCAAGGAACACAAAAAATGGGGTTTTATGCTAATATCAATATAACTCAACTAGGTGAAGTCATATACCAGTTTTTATTAATTTATGTTTATAATTAATGGAGACATAGCATTTAGTTATTACCCATAAGAAAAACATGGGGCTGAGTATGCAGGTTTGCTGCTACGGGAGCCTTTGGCAAAAAATTATTATTTTGAGAAAATATCAATTGAACACAACCAGATGAAGCCGTATACCAAGTTTCGTCAGTATTCGTTCATAAATATGCGAGATATAACATTTTTCTTTTCCTCCATAAGAATAACATTAGACAACGTACTGTGTTTAGCACTTGCAATATCTCGGGAACCAATTGACGTAGAGGAATGATCAAAATACCAAATTGTGTGTTTTTTTAAGCTGAAACCAATGGGAAAACTAAAATTTGACAATTTCAAAAATTATATGTACAAAATTCAAAAAGCCCATTTTTGGGGTACAAAACCCCCCCAAAATACCCCTTCGGATAGAGCGATCTGGCTGGTTTTCAAACATAAAGTCACAAATGTTGCTTTACACGTTTATACCAAATTTCATCAAAATTGGATAATTTTTACGAGAGTTATCCTGCTCACGGATACATATATATGTTATATATATATATATATATATATATATATATATATACAGTATCGAACGAATGGTGTTTTTGGGGTCTGGGGACCTCAAAACGAAACGTTATCATGGTCCCGGGCCTAGGTCTTACCATGCCGACTACGGTAATAGCTTCTTCCCTATAGGGGAAATTCGCTAAAAACAAAAATATTTTATGACGAATCCTTTAATTAAACCAGTCAAATTTATAATAAGAAAAAAATACAAAAGATCTTTAAGATTAAAGATTGACGTGATGTCTATGTAGGTTGTAAGTGAAACTATAAGAAAATGTTCCACATCATAGTAGAGTCAGTCTAGGAGCCACCTATGCAGAGAAGTCATCTTCAAGATGTTTACACTGTTAGAACCTAGATCAGGGTTAAATATCTTCATATCGTTGTACAACGGGTTTTTCTCATTCAGTGTGAGATGGTGGTTATGCAGGATGAATTCTATGGAATTTCCTTAGTCGATACACACTGTTACTGCACCTGAGTCTGGGCAGGCCTTCAACATACAGTGCAGCCTGAGACATCAGGGGGCATCACCCCCCCCCCTCCAAAAAACGCTAAAATCCAAAAAGTTGGGAAGTTTGAGATTTTTACAAAGAAAACTTGGGATTTATGAGTTGCATGATAAACAACTCAAACATTCAAATTTTTACCTTTACATTAGTCTAAGGTCCCAAGTTGACTTTAGATTATAATTTTACAAGTTGAATTTAAATTATCTAAATAACTATACAGCCTGATGTGTATCTCACTCACGTATACGAATTCTAGACCACTTCCAGACGAGCTAGAAACGTGAAATTTAGCATGCACATAGTTTGTACCTTGAAACTCCTATGAAAATTTCCAAAAGTTACAGTTTTAAATTCTAAAACCGCTAAATTTTATGTTGATAATTTGAAATTTTACATTGGGCAAATGGAGTTTAAAATAAAAACAAAAGAAATCATAACATCTGTAAAAAAATATCTGGTAAACTGTCAATGTAACTCTCACATGGTAGAGTATAAACAAATGATAGGTCCAATGAAAAAATATGCAATCTAAAGACGCCACTTGATTTGACGCCACTTCAAAATGAGGCCAAACAGCGACCTGGGGGCGAAGCCCCCCACAGGGGTCTGGGGGCGGAGCCCTCAGCGAGCGAAGCGAGTCTACTTATATAAAGCTAGACGGGTTCACCCACTCACTGACATAAACTATGAGGCACTTCCCGTAATCTAACCCCCCTCGACCCCATACTTGAATTAAAGCTCTTGATGAGAAGCTGCCAGAAAAATTTGCAAAAGTTAACATTTTTGAGTTTTTGAGGCATTTTTGGGGCGGGGAAAATTCCACTTTTTCAATTTTTCTACTTTGAGCGTGTTTTTTACAGAAACGGTAAGAGATGGCAAAAACTGTTAAATTCAAAAGTTGTAGAAAATTTAATTTTCCAACTAACAATTTTTCGTTAGATTTAAGACCCGATCATCCGTTTAGCCGCTATTCATCGGAGAAGGAGTAATTTTGAGTATTTTGGCCCATTTAAATGTGTACAGTTTTGGAAAGTTGTTTAATGAAAGCACACTCTCTTTGGCTAATACCACATGTTTGTATCAGCTGATTTAAATAAACCGCCCGTGTAGGCGATACTAATTTGCTCACATGAAGCATTGGGTTTATGTAAATCAGCTGTTACAAAACAAGGTGAGCACATTATCGACTACACGGGAGGTTCAATATCGCGAATATCGTTTGTTACGATATTGGAAAATGTAATCAACCGATTGTTTGTTCTATCGAATGAATTTAGCCCAGTAGCCCAGTGGATATGTTGTTAGAAGATGATTCAAGATCATGTGGTCACGGGTTTGAATCCTACTTTTGATGCTTTCTTTTTGAGGTCTGAAATTTATTTCTGTTTAATTTGACTTTATTTTGTTGTTACAAATTCATTTATTTGTAATTAGGTTGCACAATGAACAGCCACCATACAGCGGAGTTAGGTTAGATTAGGTTACTATAATTTTGTCATGAACTGAAGTCTAATTTGTTGTTTTTTTTACAAGTAAATCCATTTTTAGAACTCCAATTTAACATTGTAACCACAAATTTGTATTTATATCTGATTGACTTTGATTTAGTGAGCACTTTATTTTTTGCTTTTATTCACCTCGAAACACCATCGTAGTCGGGAGTTCATTCGATAAAACTAACAAGCAGCCGGTTGGTAAAATGTTTCGATATCAAACCGATATGGGACTGCCTGTGTAGTTGTTAATGTGCTCACCAAAGGTAATTTGTGTGTAGTTTTTCTTTGCTTAATGAACTACAGTAGTTGAGTTTGATTTAAACCTGAGTTTACTGAGGAATGCAAGTGAGCGAAGCGAACTCCAAAAGGGGATTTGGGGGCGAAGCCTCCAACGGCGATAAGCCTAGTAATTTTATGATATTGGGTTTAAATAAAAAAAATCATATAACATCTTTGTTCTCAATATTATCAACATTTGCAATAGGTAAGTGAAAATTTCAACCTATACAACGTTTAACATTTAACTACAGCTGGCCACTTTGTGTTTGTAGTTGCGTATAACATCAGTAATTGTAAATTTGTCCGAAGGTCTAAATGTAAATTTATGTGGAATGTGGAATACATCAATTACAGTCATTAAAGATGGCTGCTTACTTATTGAAATCATAAATCCGGCTATAACTCGGCTCGGTTCGATAACTCTATTAAAGAGTCTGATCACGGTAAACTTGATTTCTTTAAGAACATTTATTTTAAGGAAACTCTTTTGTATTTGTTGAAATAATAATAATTGATTATTTTCTAATAATAAATTAACATTATTGATTTTCAGACAAATTTGCATATAAAGCAATGCCAGTTAAATAGTTTGTATGTTAAACCTCCCCCCCCATAATTTGTTGTAACGTCCCTGAGTGCATCAACGGTTAAGATGTGTTGGCTTTCGAGTGATTCTCTGCAGGATTTGTGACTCTGGAGGTCAGATGGAACCCTGATAGCTTTTATTGCAGGAAGATTCTTTTTAAGTCTGTGACTGACGTATACTGCACTCCAATCTGTGTAATAGTTGCACCTCAAAGAGGAATAGTAAGCTCTTTGATAGTTTGATTGTTGCTTATTGATTTTATTTTTTATTTTTGCTTTTTTTATTACATTAATTTTTTCCCTTAAGTTGTCAAGATGTGTCCAGCCCAGGGTTTTCATCTATTATCAAAAATTCTCTTAGAAATGGAAATTTTAATTTAATATACTTTTGCGAAATAAATTTGTATATGCCTATAGTTATTTTAAATTATGTCAACTGATATGACACATGTAGCTTGTTAATTTAGTTTTAATACTTATAGGCCTATATTTGTTTATTTATAATTTACTATTAGTCAAAATAGCTGTTTTGGGTTTAATACCTGTAGCTATCAAAGATTATTGATTGTTTACTGTCCAGCATTTTTTGCATGTAATTTTTTCAATAAATAAATTATTATACTCAGGAATGTTGCATGAGCATTTAATTCTGCTGCTTTTAAGAGCAGGCGAGTCTGCTGCTTGCCTTCCAGATGCCATTTGCTTTTGATTGATTAACCACTGAATCGTTGCCGTAGCAATATTGACAGGCCATATTAAGGAGCAGTATATGATTTTACTGCAATGTAATCCATTAACTTCCCATTGAGAAGCAGAGTGGTGTTTTCTGCATAAAGTATGGTTTTATAGTAAACACTATGATACTTTGGCATATCATTAGTGAACAATATAAAAATAACTGACCCCAACACAGATCCCTGAGGCACTCCACAGCCAGTTGGTTAAAGGTCAGTGTTGATTTCTGTGATAATACACTTACTTATCTCTTAATCATATTTCTACAAGTAATATTTTTGTAGGTAACTTTCACACCATTGTCTTGCAATGCTATTCACACATAAAATTTAGTTTTTCATTAATTTATTTAATGTTACCTAATGTTGTGTTGCCTAAAGTCCAACACAAGTTTAGGTTTTTAACTTATTTTTTAAACTGTCACATTAAATTCAACTTGATTATGAACTTTGATTGTTTCTCCTTCTGTTCTTGTGAAGCAAATTTGCAAAAGACTACATTCTGTTTATCACATAAACAAAATTTGTATTTTCTCTGCGATTGCAAGCAATTGTCGAATAATAATTATTAATTTTACGAATTCCTTTAGTTATTTGTTGTTGTTGTTGGAGTTGGATCTATTGATGAATTATAGATCCATTTTAAACAAAACTAGCTGTTATGCCTGTGCGAAAAATTTAGAGTTGAGAAATCGTAAACAAAATTATGACAGTCTGTAGTTAGATATAATCCTTATAATGGATTTAAACAAATTGAACTAAGAAAACACACATGTAACATAAACTAAATAAAACTCTCCTCCATATAATAACATGGGGACTTGGAAATCCTGTGGGACAGAGTCCTGAGGACTTTTCTAAATGGGTTTTGTGAAAAAGCAAAAATACTGAATTTTCAAAGCTTTTTAGGCCCTATGATTTTTGACTCTTTCTCCGTATTTTATCAGATCTGCGGGTGTGATCACTATGAACCAAAATATTGTTTTTGTAATCAAAATTGTTTAAGCCAATTTTAAGAAACTTTGAGTTTTTGTTTTTTATTACTTTTTTGGAAATAATGACTGGAGATATAGAATCATACCTTCATACTAAATTTTGAAAGTTTGGATCATAGATGTGGGAACACATTTTGAATACGACAAACAAACATAACCATGAAAACAAAACTGAAATTGTTCACCTAAAATTACTCAAATTAAATGTAAAAAAGTCTCTATATGACTTGTGTAGGGAGAGAAAGTAAAAAGCAATCAATGGCAGATTTATGAATTTTATAAGTTGACCCTTCTTTGGTGGAGGGGGGTTAACATAGATTAACCCTGAAAACAGCTGTAACTCCTTCAAGGACACAAAGTATTTTTCTCTAAGTTATCTTTGTTACACTTTTTTGTAACTGTGCAATCAATAAGTTGCAGTTTTGTTAAAACGGAAATATTGTATGAGTCTCTTTATCATAAAGGAGGAGTTTAGAAGGAATAAACGGTATCAGGAAACTGACACATACTTTCTCCCTTTTAGCCAAACTTTAATGAATAAATTACTTTTTATTTACTAAATATAGAATGCAAAGCATGGCTGAATGTAGAGAAAATCTTGTAAACAAGTTGTTTTAAAAATATCAACCCAAATCCCTGTTTATGAGGCACTACAGAATCCATCCCTAAACACGTGGTTTTAAGAGGGGAAATGCCCCCTATTCCCCCCCCCAGGATTATTTAGGGGCAACATATTTGGAATTTCTTCTGTTGGTCAATGATAACTTGACAAGCAAATCAAGTTTGAAAGAAATTGATCAATAAATAGTATTTTTGAATTCCCCATTAGAATAACATTGGACAACGTACTGTGTTTACCGCAAAATGAAAATTTAAATTTTCTCCGCACCCAGTAATCGTAGAATAGTAATTCAAAATACTAATTTATTTAGTTTTTTAGCTCTTTTTAATGGTGAATAGTAATAGTTGTTATATTTATTTTTTTATGAAAAATCCAAAAAAACTAAATCTTTTTATATTTTAAGTCTTGTAATTTCTGAACCCAAATTTTTACAGAAGTGCGGGTGGTGTCATTTTGTTGGAAAACTAAAGTTCTACAAACGACTACAGTTTAATCAAAATCGTTAGAGCTGTTTTTAGAAATCTTAATTTTTCATGTTTTTTGGTGGTTTTTGGGGGATAATTACCCTTAAAAATAAAAAATTCCAAAAAATGAAAAAACGCCTGGAGATACTGTGGATTACCAAAAATGTCATAAAAATCGGACCATTGGTAAGGGCTTTAGCTCTGTACACATCCATACAGACAGACAGACAGACACACACACAGACACACACACAGACATCACGTGAAAATCACTTTTTTGGGTTCAGGGAGCACCAAAACGAATATTTCCACTAACAACTCAAATTCAAAAATGTTGACGAAAACAATACTTTCTCCATATACTATGTATAAGGGGGAGAAAGTAAAAAACTAAATAATTATAACTTTAATACTAGCGAACCCTTATCGAGTCAACTTGAATTATCATAGTGCATAAGTATTACTTTATAATAACAATATTTTTATAATGTGCCACAATAACTGGCTGCCCAGCGTAGCCTTGTGACCTTTGTTTTGCCCCTCTGATGATAATCACCCTCTTTATGGTATTCAGTCTGTTTTAGTACAGTTCAAAGATAATACTTTTTAGGGTGATTTTAATATAACATCAATGCCATGACATGGCATAACATCAGTCATGACATGGAAATTCAAGAGATGTGAATTTGATATTTTGCTATACTAGTCAAAGAAATTTAGGCAAAACAATGTTAGGTATCAGAAATAAATGTCAGTTCAGCTGTTCAGACTTGAATAAATTAAAATAATAACTCTGGTTAAAAATTTACCACTAAACTAGTTTGCCAAATAAATGTCATTTACATAGCAAATAAATATAAACATAAATGTAATTCATTTGTACAGCAATGCAGTGATGTTATTATTTTTAAATGATAAAAGATGTAATCTTGAATACCGAGTTATATGTGTGCAAACAACAAAGTAAATATAATTGGTTCTGAAAGCCGCATCCGTGCCCTAGCTGAACCGAGGCGAAGAGTTCGGCGAGCGACTCGGGAAATCAGCTGGAATAACTCGAGTGGAAGCAGACTACCCAAATACACTTTTGCCGGTCATTCCGTTCGCTTAGATTCGGCCAGTTTGTGGAGGCGGCGTAAGATTCTATTTATCTTGGAAACAACCAGATACACAGACGGGAAGTGGTAAGAGATAGACCGATTGCTTACAAGTCAAATGTGTTGACCTTCTCTACAAAATTACTAAGTTTCTGTAGGCTTATTATTTACTCTGGATTTTATGATAAAGAAACAGAGATATTATAATATCGTCAAATTAAACCAATAAAACATCTTAAAATTGTCGATCTTAAAATCGTATAGATTACAAAATTATATCTATAATTATTATAAAACTGGTCACTAAGCGGTTTGAATGCAAAAACTCCTGTATTATGGTTACAAAAATATCTCGGGTTTCCGATTTCTCCTTTTATTCACTGTTGATGAGCGTTACAATACACTTGTATTTTTACAATTAGTGGATTTTTACAGTACACTTGTATTTTATCGAACCAAAGGCTAAATATCAGCGACCAAAGAATAACATAGACTGGCTATCCCTATCCACTATACATTACTGTAGTTGAAGCCGATCCCCCACCACTCAGAGGCTTAAACGGCTCAGCCACTGGCCAGTACTTGCACAAATTTCAATTCGCCGCGACTCATTACGACCGTCTAAACATGCAGTTAGAGCCAAGTTCAAATTTTGGGTTTTTTGTGAAATTGAATAAAAGAGTATGTCAACAGCAATGGGTGAAGTTGGAGTAAAAAATAAAATATTTTAATGACTTAAAAAATTTAAAATTAAGGAGATCAAGTTTTTGTTTTGAATTTAGACATGAACAAGTTGATCTGTGAGGATTTTTTCATTATTTGGTCAGGCAAGTTTTGACAGCGAGAAAGTTTTCGGAAAAGACATGATAAACAAATTTGTATTCTTAATTTTTTTTCCAAAAGGCTTGCAGGTTTAGCCTGCAGGTAGCCTCAAAGTTAGGAATAATCTCAATCAAACTTCATACTCGTATATTTGTTATGAGAAATGTTATGCATGAGAGAAAGGCAATAAGTTATTGAACAAATGTTATTCACTGAGGGTAATGAGGAATAAATAATACGAATTAAATTAAATCTGTTGGTACAGGGATAATCTTGAATTAAAACAGCACCAGCACCAGCGACGGCAAAGCTCGGTAGTGGATGATTCACGTGGATTCATCCCCACCACTCAGAGAACCCAAAACGCAGCACGCAATTGCCAGTCTACGTTATTCTTTGGTCGCTGCTAAATATACAGGGTGTCACAAAAATGCGTAGCGCGCTATGCAGAACCATATTCTAAATACAAAAACAAGTTGAAAATGTAGAGTAAAATTTGTTCGATTTCAGCTTAGTTTAGGCGTAATCCGCCATTTTGTATTTTTTTGAAAATAATTAATAATTCAAAAATCCTTCGAGATATTTTTTTGAAACTTGGTATAAACATTAAGTTTCTGGTTTTTAACATTTTCCAAAAATAATTGTTATTAAACTTATCAAATTTCAAAATGGCGGCCATTTAAATATTTCAAAGTCAAATTCCATGAAAACTAGCAACTGAAACAACATTTTACAAGACATACAATTTAAAGTACTTTGTAATCCAAATCCAATGATATTTTTACTGTAAAAATTGGTTAATAAACAAAAAAGTTATGGCAATTTTTTATAATAAATTTCAAAATGGCGGCCATATAAAATTTTCAAAGTCAAATTCCTTAGTGCATTTGACCAAGTCCTTTAAATTTTATGTCTTGTAAAATTTTTTTTAGTTGCTAGTTTTCCAGGAATTAGACTTTGAAATTTGTATATGGCCGCCATTTTGAAATTTATTATAAAAAAATTACCATAACTTTTTTATTTATTAACCGATTTTTACAGTAAAAATGTCATTAGATTTGGATTACAAAGTGCTTTAAATTTTATGTCTTGTACAATTTTGTTTTAGTTGCTATTTTTCATGGAATTTGACTTTGAAATATTTAAATGGCCGCCATTTTGAAATTTGATAAGTTAAATCAAAATTGTTTTTGTAAAATGTAAAAAACCAGAAACTTAAAGTTTATACCAAGTTTCAAAAAAATATCTCGAAGGGTTTTTGAATTATTAATTATTTTCAAAAAAATACAAAATGGCGGATTACGACTAAACTAATCCGAAATCGCAAAAATGTTACTGTACATTTTCGACTTGTTTTTGTATGTAGAATCCGGTTCTGCATAGCGCGCTACGCATTTTTGTGACACCCTGTATAAGGAATTTTGATTCAAATTAACTGTTTCAAAAATCCTTTATAGGGCTTTTCTTTACGAATCTTCAAAGTTCTAATGGTGTTCTTACGGATTTGTATCGGATCCGATGATTATACTTAAACTTAAACAGATGTCCGTTATTTTTACTAGCTTAAAAGGTCAACCACAAATTGCAGCATGCTCGACTTCGGTTTTTACCCGGTGAATCCACAAATTGCAGCTAGTGAATAAAACAACTCTGATTATCAGCAATGGCTTTAAAAGCCTAAGATATAATAACTATATTATTGTGTATTTTCAAAACTCCAAAAAAGTACATTTAGTTGAAGGCTCTTTGTTTATCTAAATAAAAATATATGAACATAGTAATAGTTCAACTAGCAAATCCAGTTGCTCGTATTCAAGAAAATATTTCCTTTTTGGATTACACAGTTCTGAATAGAACTCTACTTGTAGAACTTTTGATTATACAGTTCTATCACTGATTTTAAATAGGTACAGAATAGATATCCTAAGACTGGTTAATTTTTGAAGCAAGAAAATGGATTAGCTGGTCCACTAATCAGCCCACTCTATCAGCTGCTGGCCAAAACAAATATAACAATCCCGTTCTTCAGATAAAATAAATCCCATTTTATCCCGTCAAATCTCCTTCAAAAATCCCTTTTCATCCCGCTTTTAACCTGAGAACATTATTATGTTTTCCGCTTGCAGTATCAAATAGTTTTCTATTTACTTTTACCTAGTCTTCTGAATGTTTATATTCTTGAAATACAAATTCAGGAAATTATATTAACCGAAATTAATTTTGATGAGGGTTTTGGAAAACACATTAAGGGGTTTCAAATAACACATAAACTATGATTCAAGACCTAATGTTTCGCCGGTAATCTGCTCACAAAAATTGTCTTATTCTTTTAATAAATAGACGAACGAAACCAGTCACTCCAATTCGACCAAATATTTTTCTTTTCTGATTTTCCAATGGCCTCTAGTTTTTGGAACCCACCTTCAGCTGTATATCCACTATCAGACATTCCCCGAGGACGCAGGCTTACTGTGACGGGGTAGCCATAGGGCTACCCCGTCACTATTCTTACAGTTTTAAGAATAGTCTTATAATTGTAAATATAAATTCTGCTCTAAAATTTAAAATTTATTGGTTAACCGATTTTCTGTATAAGTATCAGACACATGAATCATTTGTTTCACAAACAGCTGTTGGACCATAACAAACCTTAAGTATGTTTCTTACCAACAAATTAATTGCAATCAGCGAAACTGATTGAACGTACATAACTGCTTGTCAGTGTGTTTACGTTTTTAAATTACGGTAACACAATTAACCGGTACCAGGAAACACATACTTTCTCCCTATTAGTCCAATTTGAATGAATAAATTACTTTTTATTTACTATACGTAGAATATAAAGTACGGTAGAATGTACAGAAAATCTTCTAAACAAGTTGTTTTCAAAAATATCCACCCAAATCACTTTTGGAGCCACTACAGAATCCTTGGCTACACATAGTGAACTTAAGAGGGCAAATGCCCCTTCCTGCCTCCAGGGTTAAGTGGCATCATATTTCAGATATTCTCTGGTGGTCAATGCTAACTTGACCTGCATATAAAGTTTTAACAAAATTTATTAGTAAACTAGAGAGAAATGGTGATATTTTATACTCCGTTAACCGCTAAATGAAATTTTCAACTTTCTCTACAACCAGTAATCGTAGAATAACTAGGTATACAATGCAGTTGTCTGTTTGCAATATTGAGCAGAGCGAGTATTTATTTAATCAATAATTTTCAGAAATGTATCGACGAATCGATTTTTCCCTTGGATAATCTTCGGGAATGATTGAAGGTTGCATATTGTTGACTGCAGAGAATTTTAAAGGATCTTTTACGTATAAGGTACAAATATAGTTGTCATCATTGCTGACTATGTCCAAGCGTCTGCAGACTCTGCATTTTTGATACGCGAGGGCTTCCAAATTATGTCAAACCTCTCAGCATACTCCTCATCAGTTTCATGTGCAGTCTCCTGTCGATGGTACCGGGATGCATTTACGGTGCGTCGTCCAAGATTTGCACCTCCTCTCCGTAAACGTGGCATTTCATTCATGTACAAAGGTAAACAAACCACTAAAATAAACAAAACAACAATTTCACAGAAAACTACTGTATTTACAAACAGCTGATAGTAACAGTCTGCATTTAAATTTGATGCTTATAACAGCTGTATAATCAACACACAGTAAACAAACCAAATAAAATATTTCTCCTATTAAAATAACATGGTAACTTTAAAGGGCCGTAGGGCAGAACCCTTATGTCCGATTTGGACCATTTCAGATTTATACCTTCCCATAGATGGTTACTATGACCGAGCAAAATTTCATGAGGATCACTCCAGCCGTTCAGGAGGAGTACGTGTAAATAAAAAGCCAGAGTGTAGTATAGGAGCTCCGCTCAATAATTCAGAGAATAATAATTCAGAGTACTAAGTTATTTAGTTTTTTGAGCTTTTTCTAATGGTGATAAGTAAATTTTATTTTAAGTCCTGAAACTTCTGAACAACAAATTTCTCCAGAAATGCGGGTGGTATCATTTTGTTGGAAACCTAAATGTCTACAAACCACTAATTTCAATCAAAATTGTTTTCGATAAATTGGAATTTTTAAGGTTTGGGGGGATAGTTACCCTTAAAAATAAAAAAAATTTAAAAACCACCTGGACATATTGTGGATTAGTACCTATTTACCAAATTTCATAAAAATCGGACCACTGGTGTTGTCCTTAGCTCTGTACACATCCAGACAGACAGACACACACACACACACACACACACACACACACACACACACACACACACACACACACACACCCACGCACAGACATCACTCCAAAAACCATGTTTTTTAGAATCAGGTACCATTAAAACAAATATTTCCACTATCAATTCAAATTCGAAAATGTTGACAAAAACAATACTTTCTCTATTTACTATGTATAGGGGGAACTTATAAAAGCATTAGTAAAATAAACAATAAGCGTCAAAGCAATTGACAAAGGTAGTGGCTTTTTATATTAGCATTTATATTAAGTTAAATGACGTTTTTTAAATTAGTATCATCTCGCCAACAACTATAGTATTTTCAGTAGAAGTTGGCATTATTCGTCCCAACTATATTCTTATTTCTCGTAATCGCTTGATTTTTGGTTAGTTTTTATTTTCCGAAGTTTTAATAGAAGCGATATTTTTTGCTATGTTGTGCTGGTGTTTTTAGTGCTCACCTCGAAGACATCAATCCTTGAGATTGGGCAAATGTTATCATGCTTATCACTTCCTTCAGCGCTGATATCACCGAACTGTAAGAAAGTAGTCTGAGCTCCCGCTGTCAGTGGCGACCAACTGAACTAGGAGGAGGATAGTTGTGTAGTGTTTTTTAAAATATTTATATATGTGTAAGTGCTCGTCCCAGTGAAATGGGTCTGTACAACTAACATTTACAATGTCCATAAGCAGTGCAGAGTCAGAATCTATTTATGAAGAAGAGAGCGTGAATCATTCAGACGTTCAAGAACGGGGTCTTGTGCCAGTGACCCACTCTTTGTGCGAACCTTGTGGCAGTGGAGGTGGGGTAATTAGCCCGGGACCTTCTAATTCTATTTCTAATTTCCAAGGCAGTACCAACTTGTCAAAATGTGAAAAGTCCAGATCGGCTCTACATCTGTTAACAAGTATGTAGCGGAAAACATAACTGTTGTGATTGGAAGTGTATCGAGCCCACAGGATGTGGCAGATACTATTGAACAGTTAAGAATTTACGGTGGCGTAAATAACGAGACAAGAACGCCGAAAAATATGTATTTGAAAGTATTTCATGTCTTACTGTTGGTTTTTTCATTGGTAATTCTTTTTGTGGTGATTACAAAAGTTAACGAAATAAGAGATATTTTATTTTCAGACCACCGTTTGAGTTTGGTTCAGTCAAATATGACATCTACTAAAAAGCCCGCATTGAACCTCCCTGTAGAAAGTGCGACAACCCTCAGTAATACATCACAAACTGAGTTCATAGCAGAAATAACAACGTTTGGAGGAAGAACTAGCGGTGATCATACTACTCCAGGGAGTGCTGTCTCTAATGCATCAGCATTAGTGTCTACAACAATCACACCGATTGCTTCATCAACTAGATTCACTCCTGCTCAAACAGAGGCAGCTACTAGTACAACCATCGATTCCGTAGTCATAATCAATGGTACAACTAAGGGACCAAGATCAAGATACGAGGCAGTACCACACTACAACGAGAGTACTTTAGTTGTTTCAAAAATATATCGAGATTTTAAAGTTACATATATAAAGAAGCCACCAAGTACTTGCGACATCTTCAAAAGCACCAGAAGGATTGTGATAGAACTCTCTTGGCAAGTGTGTCAATTTTGGACAACTTGCAAGAAAATCTTAAGCCAATATGACAAATTTCCAAATATCGAGTACAACTTTATACTCATGAAAGATTATGTGATCCAAGCTAGAGGTTGGACAATGCCAATTGGTGATGGTAATGATTTGTTCTTTAAAATACTAATCATGATGAGTGATGCTGAGCGGATTTCAGAAAAACAGATGTACTTGTACTTGGTGTTGATCAATGCTTCTGTAAGATGTGGGTTTCTTGATGCCAATTTCACCGTGACAGTTAGCTATGCCAAGAGGTTTAGTAGTGCTGCTGGTTTTAGTAAGTTTATGGCTATAATAAACAACTCTGCGGAAAATAAGTATTATGTCGATGACTGGGAGGCCTTTGTTTCTGACAGTAATAAATTGAGTAATGAAACGGTTAAGCCTTGTCCTAGGTGTAAGACCTGTCGTCACACATGCGAAGAACAAAATTGTTTGCAAAAAGTTTGTGAAAATTCAGAATCCTGCTTTCTCCAGTGTTTATGAACAGTTCTCTGCAGTTTGCTCCTGCTTACACCGTACTTTCTCTGCCTTGGGAGGGATCACGTGTAAGTATAGATTGTTTTTGTGACAGTTAACATTATTTGTATTACTGGAAAAAAATTAGTAATCCGTATTTGTCGATGACCGTACACACTTTAATATCTTACCAAAAAAAAATTTTGTCGAACTATTAACGAAAATTTTTCTGAGATTTAAAGGATTTTGCTTTTACATCATATAAATATAAATACCCCCGTCGCAGCAAACCTGCGTACTAAGCGAATTTCCAATGAATATATAACATAACACATTAAAACACTTAACAGGATTCATAAGAAATGTATTCACAAAAAATCAATATTTAAAATATTAATTATTCTCCATTGTGACGCTAAGCGTCACGCTATTTTATATAGTGTAGGCGTCCTTCATAACCGCTCCAAACGCCATCAGCGGTGTCGAGCCAGCTGATCTTTCGAACCTTTAGTGGCGGTTCACGACAGCGTCTGACCAAACTGACAAAATTTGGTAAATGGCTTCACCTGGTTGTGGGTTATTGTTTTGTGCACAACAAAATTTTTCACCCATGGTTCCCAAAGCAGCATACCTAGGTACTTTGGTCCCCATGTTATTCTTTAATGAAAATAATTCAAATGTTATATATCGCTTGTTTATGAATGTATATGGATGAAACTTGGTATGTGTCTTCACCAAGATGAGTTCTATTGATATTTGCATAAAAACCCATTATTTTGTGTTCCTTGTTGCAGCAAACCTGCATTCTCATCCCCAATGATATTATTATGGAGAATAATTCATATCCTCATATATAATATGTGAAGGCGATTTCTACGAAACACTACTCCTCCGTTAATAATGGACGAATTTTTACAAACGATGTGTCAAAATTAAGTGTTTTTTATGTAAACTTTCACTAATTCCTGTAATAAGAGTCCTCGGGCTTTGCGCCACAGGCCTTTAAGTTATAGTGTATTCCTTATGAAGAAAAGATTTCGTTTACATAAACAGACGAATAATTTGTATTAATTGCATACTATAACAGATGTTGATAATAAAACAAATGATAACAGAAGAGCTTACATAAATATCTTATAATATTACGTTGTGATCGCGAGCGAAGCTGCGACAGGCTACTAGTTTTAAATATCCCTTGTTTGTGAATATATTTCTTATGAATCCTGTTAAGTATTTTAATGTGTTATGTTATACTAGCTGGCGTACCCGTTCTTCGCACAGGGGTTTTCTTTACCCGTTCTTTATTCAATGCAATTTTGATTTTAGTTAGCTTGAAACAGCTGTTCTTGCTTCTGCTTTTTAAGCTGTCAAATAGAAGTGTCCTCAGCTGTTCGCATCACAGTTTCTGGATGTTTACTTTCTTCTGAAATGTAAACATTGAAACTTAGGACGTTCACGGGGCGTACCCCGAAGGGATTTTAAGGAAGTGAATAGGCCTATGTGTTGCATGGGTTCAAGATCTACCTTTGTGTAAAGTTTCAGCCCAGTCGGTTCAGTAGTTTTTGCGTTCACCCGGAACATCAGACAGACAGACAGAAACCATCTCTTCTTTATAATATTATAGATATATATTGGAAATTCGCTGAGTATGCAGGTTTACTGCGGGGTATTTTTCTGCGTGATGGTAAACATGATAGTTTTGATGACCAGTGGGCTGGAATCTAAGAGGATTTCCAAAAAGCAGTTGGCCATATTTGGAAAAGGTACATTACTAAATGTCCTACAGAATTTCAGCACAATGAGTTAAGCGTTGAACAGGGCCGCCTCGAGGGAGGACAACAGGGGCCCTCGATTTTCAGTAAATTCAGAAAATTTACCAATATATTAAAACGGAGTCTCTGGTACCCACACAGAATTTGTTTTCCAGTGCTCTAATTGTCTTGTGGAAGCCCTCACGATGAAGTGAAATTACCCAGAATATTCTCGTACCTCCACACGGCAAAGGGAAAAAGTATTTTCTAATTACAGTACAGCCGTCTTTTGTTTATTTTTGTTAGGTACGGACAATAGCTTGCCCATCAGAGTGAAAGTCATACAGGCTTATATTGTTTAACACCATTTCCAGTTTTCACATGAATAACACAACAAAATAACTCAAAATTTCATGGCTCTATAAGCGGCGTTCAGAAAGATTGACAGATTTTAGGTATATTCCTTGCATGTAACCTACAACCTGACAATATTGTATTAACTGCTGCAATTATCATACAAAAATTACCATATTTGTCTATGTCACTGGGAGACCGAGCTTTGCTCGGTCCATGTCAGACTGTTTGTTTATATGAATGGAGTAATTTTACAATGTTCCCCTAATGGTGAGCAAATTTACTTAGCTTATATTTGTCTCTTGTCGGCCATGTTTAAGGTAACTCCAGTTATTTTTAAAGCTCAATATCCCTTTGATTAATTTTGTACATGACTGCTTTATATTTATTCTTCATTCAATGGTTTTTACAATATACACTGATTGATTACAAACAGCCGTTATGATTCTTTGGTTTTGATTTTTAAATCCATAAGGTAAATTTGGATATTTTATTTTTCATATTAATTTTATTATATTACTAGCTGTTACCTGCGGCTTCGCTCGCGTAAAATTAAAGCACATTACAAATATTAACCTTACCAGCCCTATAAAATCTTTGTTTATGTTTTACCCATATGACTTCCTTTGCAGTAAGTAAGCACGCTATCCTTACTCATATTAGAGTATAGGATACACAGATATTAAACTTTAGGGGCGGCCAGTACCCTTCAGAACGTAACTGACGAAACCCTTTATGCCCAGCTACGTTCAGAGCCTGATTTGAGGTCTGTAGACCCCTAGGCTCAACATGTGTTGCGGTCCCCCTTGCCGTCCACCGCCAAGGTAAACTAAAGTTTTTGGAGTTTGGTTTTAGGTTTTAGCGAATTTCCCCTATAGAGAAGAAGCTATTACCGTAGGTCTCATGGTAAGACTTAAGCCTGAGACCATGACAATTTTTTGTTTTGAGGTCCCCAGATGACAAAAACACTGTTCGTTCATATTTATTTATATCTATATATATATATATAATATATATATATAATATATATAATATGTTATATATATATCAATATATATATATATATATATATATATGTGTCCGTGAATGCGATAACTTGAGTAAAAAACGTCCGATTTCGATGAAATTTGGCTCAAATGTGTAAACTGACATTCATGACTAAGTTCGAAAATCAGAAAAATCGGACCATGGGAAAGGGGGTATATGGGGGTTTTAAATTTTCCAAAAATCAGTTTTTTTATATTTTTCACCCTAAAAATTTTTAAAAGCTTAATTTTAGTTTCAACCATGTTGTAGAGCTTAAAAAACAAATAATATAGTATTTTGAATTATTAACCTAGGTTAAGTGGTTGCGGAGAAAATCCAAAAAACCTTCTCATAAAATCTTCCATGTTAATCTTATGGGAAAAAGGTTTTTGGCTTTTCCTAAGGTTATTTTAATGTAAACTTCACATTTGCTTTTACCAATCTGTTCAGTTCCACAAAACAATCATTTTGGTTTTTCAATTGTGATTCTACGCCCAACCGTTGCTGAGATATTCAAAGTGCTAAAATACAGTACGTTGTCCAATGTTATCCTTATGGTGAATAAATAAAATTTGATCTCTTGATTATTTATGAATGTATGTTAATGAAACTTGGTATGTGGCTTCACATAGTACTAGTATATTGATATTTGCATAAAAAATTGATTTTTTGTTGATTATTCCCGTAGCAGCAAACCTGCATACTCAGCCCCCATGTTATTCTTATGGAGAATAAGTAAAATGTAATGACTCCCTTAATTATGAACATAAATTAATAAAACTTGGTATGTAGCTTCACTTTGTTGAGTTATATTGATAATTGCATAAAAACTCATTTTTTCCTTTGTTGCAGCAAACTTGCTTACTCAGCCCCATGTTATTCTTATGGAGAATAACTAAAATGTTATATAGTACTTATTTATGATTTAATTTTGATGAAACTTGGTATGTGGCTTCGCCTAGTTAAATTATATTTATAATAAAACCCAATTGTTTGTGTTCCTTGGTTCACCAAACCTACGTACTCATTACCAATGTTATTCTTATGGAGAATAATTAAAATCGCTTATATGTGAATATATTTTTATGAAACTTGGTATGCGGCTTTATGTGCTAAATTGTGGCATTGGAAATTCGCTGAGTATGCAGGTTTGCTGTGATGGGGGTATTTATGGTTTATGTGTAGTGCGGGCCTCCTTGTGGATCGTACTCTTAAGGTGGCTCTAAAGGTCCGTGGCCATAGTGGAGTACAACGATCTGTGTCCCACAAAGCTCCACGTAGTTTCAATTTTCACAAGTGGCCGCGCTAGGCGAGCCACCCTCTAAACCGGTTTTTCGCATTACTGCCAACCGAAAGGGAATCTATGGATTCGTGGGGAAGTTGAACGAACAACGGTAACTCCCGATGCCGCCAGTGGCAGGAGGCAGGCTGATGTCTTGGCTGTCACCTCACTGCTTCTATATTCCTTTAAAATTCTCTTTGAGAATCTCACTTTGGATTTAGCCCCGAACTCAAAATGTTTGTCACGACCATTTTGCATGGATAACAAATGTATAAACATTAAAATGTATGAATGCATAGAAAATTCATGTAGTTCTTACGTAGTTGTCAATAAAAATGTCCGTAGGATATAAAATGTACCCTCTCTATGATAAAACATGTGAGATTATTTAAAGATTAAGAATAGATCCAAGAACAAATAATAATTGTGAAATTCGATTATATAAATAATAGTTGTAAAAACTTAAGATATTATATAACTTAATTTCGGAATAGTACACAACATTTAAACGTTGCAATTGTGTAATATTATGGAATCATTACTCAGATAAATAGTTATCAATCACGTTGTATAAGGGATGAAGAAAAACAAGTTGTAAAGTAAAAACCCGACTGTATTGCACATAGGTTGTGTATGTATACAGAGTACTGTAATATGCTACAGAATTTCTAGGATTAGGTTAGACTGCAACATTTTAACTGTTAATAAAAAACATGAAAAGTAGCCCGATGTAACAATCACTAATAAACATTGAATTGGTTATAGTTTATGGTTTTAAAGATAACAATTGGCACTAAGATACAAAATACTTCGTTTGGAATTAAAGACATTTCAGTAATAAAAAGGAAAATTATATCAATTAAAATAAAATGGTAATAATCAGTACCGGCTTTAGGGCAGTGCGAGCCGTGCTCCAGCACGGCGCGGCACCTTTTTTTTGGTGGGTGGGGGGAAACGCTAGGCGCTCATGACGGGTCGCGGGGTGCGGGTGGAGTGCTTAATCAGTAGTTGTAAAATAAATAAATTGTAAATATGTAATATTAACCCGGCTGTTTTGGTTAATTTTTTGTATATTAGTATTTTTAAGTTGTTGAAAGGCATTATTGGGAAGAAAGTTGTGTATTCACCATGTTGCACCTTCATTATATTTAAACATTAAATTTACATAAACAACTTTTTTATTAGCATATTACGTGTTGTTATTACTTACGGGATGTAATAAAAGACGTCTTACAACACTTAAGATATATTTACACTTATACTGATTCACATACAGACGGTAAACATATATAAAAGATGGTAATAGGCTCTCGATTTCGACCAGTCACACCAGTCATCATCAGGCCAATGAGAGAACTTTGAGTTGATGATGACTGGTGTGACTGGTCGAAATCGATAGCCTATTACCATCTTTCATATATGATTACCGTCTGTATGTGAATCAGTATAAGTGTAAATATATCTTAAGTGTTGTAAGACGTCTTTTATTACATCCCGTAAATTTACATATCAGATAACAAATCCTCCGCTCCCCTCAATTCCAAATTGAGAAGTTGTTTTGACCTTTATCGATTTGTGACAACTTCAGGGTATTCTGATTGGTACCGTATTGAGAGTGTGCTGGATAAAACTTGCAATACTTTGAAAGAAAATTACAATGTTAAAATATCAAGTTACATGATGCAACTAATTGTTTTAACCGGCTCTCTTCGATTATTTTAACGTACTTCCTAGATGAGGAAAAATATAGTTTGGGGATTGGAGAGTATTCAACTGGGGTTTCATCTTTAATTGAAGTTGTAATGATTCGAGTTTAATATTGCTATTATATGTAATAGCAAAACATATAATATGATGCGCCCCCATCCGATTTTGGCACCCCTTTCGATCGTTACTTGTAAGGTCTACGGTTTTGCGAGAATGAAAAAACATTCTTTTGACCAGACAAAATTATTTAGTATTTTTGGTACCATGGACTCTTTTAGCGAATTTCCCCTATAGGGAAGAAGCTATTACCGTAGGTCTCATGGTAAGATTTAAGCCCGAGACCATGACAAATTTTTTTTTAGGTCCCCAGATGACTAAAACACTATTCGTTAAAATTTATATATATGTATATATATTATTTTTAAAAACATTATTAACGAGTACCCTTTTTTTGAAACATTTTTATTTTTACTGACTAGTTTCAACCATAATGGCCATCTTATGGTACTATTAAAAAAAAAGGGTACTCGTTAATAATGTTTTTAAAAATAATAATATTAGTAGCCCTAATTTTCAATTCAATGTATATATATATATATATATATATATATATATATATATATATATATATATATATATATATATATGTGTGTCCGTGAATGCGATAACTTGAGTAAAAAACGTCCGATTTTGATGAAATTTGGCTCAAATGTGTAAAGTGACATTTATGACTTTAAGTTCGAAAACCAGAAAAATCGGGCCATGGGAAGGGGGGTTTATGGGGGTTTTAAATTTTCAAAAAATCAGTTTTTTGCATTTTTTATCCTAAAATTTTTAAAAGACTTAATTTTGGTTTAGACTATGTTATAGAGCTTAAAAAAACAAATAATATGGTATTTTGAATTATTAAGCTAGGTTAAGTGGTTGCGGAGAAAATCCAAAAAAACCTGCTCATAAAATCTCCTATGTTAATCTTATGGGAAAAAGGTTTTTAGCTTTTCCTAAGTTAATTTTAATGAAACTTCACATTTGCTTTTACCAATCAACACAGCTCCACAAAACAATCATTTTGGTGTTTAAATTGTGATTCTACGTCCAACTGTTGCAGAGATATTCAAAGTGCTAAACACAGTACGTTGTCCAATGTTATCCTTATGGAGAATTTGATATCTCCATTATTAATGAATGTGTATTGATGAAACTTGGCACGTGGGGCCATGTAGTACTGGTATATTGATATTTGCACAAAAAATTGATTTTTTGTTGATTGTCCCCGTAGCAGCGAACCTGCGTACTCAGTCCCCATGTTATTCTTATGGAGAATAATTAAAATTTAATGACTCCCTTAATTATGAACATAAATTAATTAAACTTGGTATGTGGCTTCACCTTGTTGAGTTATATTGATATTTGCATAAAAACCCATTTTTTTAGTTTCTTGTTGCAGCAAACCTGCTTACTCATCTCCCATGTTGTTCTTATGGAGAATAATTAAAATGTTATATAGTGCTTACTTATGATTGAATATTGATTAAACTTGGTATGTGGCTTCACCTAGTTAAATTATATTTATATTTGCATAAAAACCAATTGTTTGTGTTCCTTGTTTCAGCAAACCTATGTACTCATCACCAATGCTATTCTTATGGAGAATAATTAAAATTGTATATATCGCTTATATATGAATATATTTTTATGAAACTTGGTATGCGGCTTTATATGGTATTAAGACATATATTATGCATTGGAAATTCGCTGAGTACGCAGGTTTGCTGCGACGGGGGTATTTTCGTATTACACTATGTCTATACATGCTAGGGGAGAAAGTAAAACATAGATAATATGATAAAAGGGATAAAGTATGACAATATGATTCATATCATCGTATGCAATCCGCTTCCGCATTATTATCACTAGTAAACAGAAATGAAACATCTTGAGTATGATAACAGACCATAGTCTGTTATCATACTCAAGATGTTTCATAATAATAAACCATATGTAAAAAACCATATGTAATAAACCATAATGTTTAATAATAAACCATAGTTTATTATTATCATCTGTTATAATAATCATGATCTAAACGCTTCCATCCTCATTCCTTGAGGTGTCCACATGACGAAATGGCAATATTTCTGCCTTTTTACACACTGGGGGTATTTTCACTCACAAGGATCAACTGATGAACTGAAGGTTTGCGGACAAGGAAAATGCTGTGGGGGATGATCTTCCAGGAAGTGAGGTGATGCACTCCCACCCTTGGTCGAGGGGCGCCTCGTCACCTCTCGGCTCAGTGCTCTTGGAAATCGGCGTGGCCGCCGCGCCGCGTTATACAAGTATTTTAAAACCACACACACTTTGAAAATGACATGAAACAGATTGTGATGAAGTTGGCTAAAGCCACGTTGTACCTACGCCGAGTTACAGTTATGATGGTTAATGAGAAACTTCTTACTATACGGTTAACGAAAACCAATATAAAACGGATTGCACTTGGTAACGTTAAATATAATTGTTACTATTTGTATCAAATGTAAACATTAATAACTAGAACAATCTTAGTTTTTGTAAAAAAAATATTGTTTAAGGAAGGATTAATTTTATTCAAATTTTTGGTAAAAAGCCCAGATAATGTCATTTGAAATTTGATTTAGCTATATCATCAAGAATGACGGTATGGTACGACGGGCAAATATTGTGTCTTTTGACTAGTTTGAAGCAAGGACACAGAGGACCTTTCTGGGGAATTACGTCCGTCCGATGTCCCAATAGGTAGAGAATCAGAGGTTGGCGACACTGACGAATGTCTCATTGGCGGTAGTAGTTCCATCGCCGCTCGCCAGAGCGTCCTCTGTACGGGGGTGTTTTGCGAAGCGCTTTTCGGAAACAACCCTCACAAATTACTCGATTTATGAGATAAATATTGGTTTTTATGAAATCCTGCCTAGCGGTAAATGATCTTGAATAACTAATAAGGGTTTTAAAACAGAAAAACTTTCTAATTTAATCTTAACTGTTTGACATTTACGTAGTAGAAAATGGTCAATTTTCACTGGGTTTAACCCCGAATAAAATATGTATAACAATAACTTAAAACCTTAAAATAACTTTGTTAACCTAGTTAATTTCATGAGAAACATTTTATCGTTCACTGGAGGTCGCTAGGTGCTTTAATAACCTAAGAATTTGAGTAATACGGAGGTGTGTTTTTCAGCCGTTTGGCGAAGGTTTAGAGCCCTCTTAAGCAATTATCTATGTAGCCTAAGCCTAAATCCGGCCGTGGCTACGAATCAGGGCAAACATTTCGATAACTCAAACGTTATAATATATTCATAAATAACGGAGGAATTCTCTATCAAAATACTCCTTAACGTATATATAAGAGATAAATATATATACATATATTATTTGATACAATTAATACATATTATGGAAACGAAATAATATCAAACCATTTCGTTCCTATTTGTATTTAGTGCCATATAACTACAGTCACATTAAGGGGTCAATTGATGTCACACGGGAAATTTTGGGTGTAAGTGTTGGTATCTCTGCTCAGTGATGATCAGCTCCACGCTATGTTACACAGCTACTAGGTCACGCCTACAGCTATGAACGGAAGTGGACTGTTCCTATGATTCCGCGCGTATACCCGCCTCTCCCCTCTCTTTGAAACAAGGAGTGGGGGGCGCGAGCAACTGGTACTTTGAGCCAGTGCCCATCTCTTATTACATTTATTTATTTAAAAGTCAACCAACTGTCCATGTGAGCAACTAACATGTCGATCAGTGGGTTTCAGGACTCTATTTAATTATTTATAATTATTTTCTAAAACCCTACCAACTGTCCCTGCGAGCAACCAACATATCGATCAGTGGATTTCATTGCTTAATTCAATTATTAATATTTATTTTAAAAAAGTCAACCATCTGTCCCTGCGACTAACTAACATGTCGATCAATAGGCAGGCACCCTGTTTTAGTGCAGAAATGGCCAACAAATATGTTTTAACTTATAAAAATCACAATTACTCAATTATTTATAACCCTATAGTTAAAATCTTCATATCAATATTATTGAAGTACATAAAATAAAGTCGGGTTAGTTACGTTAGTCACACCATTTGTGACTCAAAAACTACTGAATCTATTGGCATGAAAATTTACAGGAATTTTCCATATATACCTTGTTAACATATAGGCCTATTTTCGTGTTGAAAATCCTTAAGGGATACGGCCTACGGCTCTTCAAAATTTACTTGTTATTCTTGTTATGGAGGAATTTTTCATTTGGTTTATTATGTCACGTGTACATGAGTCTTTTCTTAATTCGATTCATTTAAAGAAACAGCCGTTATAAGGATTATATCCTACTAATATTATAAATGTGAAAGTTTGGAAGTTTGTATGTTTGTTTCTTTAGATATTTGTGACTTAATCACGCTCTAACCACTGGGCTGATTGAGCTGAGATTTGGGAGAGATGTACTTGGTAATCCTGAATAACATATAGGCAGATTAAAGTTGTGAAAATCCTATAGGGCTTTGCCCCACGGGGGTTCAAAGTTCCCATGTATTCCTTATAGACATTCATTTTTGTTTTGAGCTGATGAAAATACAAACAGCTGATCTTGATTCGTAGTAAACACGGATTAAACACAGAATGAAGCACACAAAACTGCCATTCTTTTTATAAATCATTCGTTGGGCGAAGCCTGCGGCTAGTCTAACAGACTTGAAAGGCATATACATATGTTCAATATGGAAGTAATAGGGGAGTGAGCGTAGCGAACGAGCTCATCTTAAAAATGAATGGGCATTTTTGGCATAAACAAATTCAATGGTATTAGGGCAGGACAACGTCGGTGGGCCAGCAAGTATATTATATATTATATCAAATAACGCATAAGCTATGATTTAAGACCCATAGTTTGCCGGTAGCCTGCTCACAAAAATCTACTTATTCTTGTAATAAATAGATGAGCGAAACCAGTCACTCGAATTTGACCAAATTTCTTTCTTCTCTGATTATCTAGCTCAAATATTGTCAAGCAATTCCATAAGTTCCCGGAGGTGCCAAAAACACCATTCGTTCAAATTTTTAGCGAATTTCCCCTATAGGGAAGAAGCTATTACCGTAGTCGGCATGACCTAGACCTAGGCCCGGGACCATGATAACTTTTTGTTTTGAGGTCCCCAGACCCCAAAATCACCATTCGTTCGAAACTGTATATATATATATATATATATATATATATATATGTGTGTGTGTGTGTGTGTGTGTGTGTGTGTGTCCGTGAGCACGATAACTCTCGTAAAAATTATCAGATTTTGATTAAATTTGGTGTAAATGTGTAAAGTAACATTTGTGACTTTAAGTTCAAAAACCAGCCATATCGCTCCATCCGAAAGGGTATTTGGGGGGGGGGGTTTGTACCCGAAAAATGGGGTTTTTGAATTTTTTATGTATAATTTTTAAAATAGTCAAATTTTAGTTTTTACCATTGGATTCAGCTTAAAAAACACACAATTTGGTATTTCGATCATTCCTCTACGTCAATTGGTTACCGAGATATTGAAAGTGCTAAACACAGTACGTTGTCTAATGTTATTCTTATGAAGGAAAAGAAAAATTTTATATCTCACTTATTTATGAACGTATACTGACGAAACTTGGTATACGGCTTCATCTGGTTGTGGTCCAGTGATGTTTGCTCAAAAAAACAATTCTTTGCCAAAGACTCCCGTAGCAGCAAACCTGCGTACTCAGCCCCATGTTATTCTTATGGATAATAATTAAATGCTATGTCTCCCTTAATTATGAAAATAAATGAATAAAAACTGGTATATGACTTCACCTAGTTGAGTTGTATTGATATTAGCATAAAAACCCATTTTTGTGTTGCTTGATGCAGCAAACCTGCGTACTCAACCCCAATGTTATTCTTATGGAGAATAATTCAAATTGTATGCATGGCTTATCTGTGAATATATTTTTGTGAAACTTGGTAAATAGCTTTATGTAGTATTAAAACATTCATATCTCCAATGGAAATTCGCTGAGTATGCAGGTTTGCTGCGACGGGGGTATATGTATAGATATATATGTGTGTGTGTCCGTAAGCACGATAACTCTCGTAAAATACCCCCGTCGCAGCAAACCTGCGTACTCAGCGAATTTACAGTGAATATATAACATAACACATTAACACTTAACAGGATTCATAAGAAATATATTCACAAACAAGCGATATTAAAAATATTAATTATTCTCCATAAGAATAACATGGGGACCGATTACCTAGGTTTGCTGCTGCGGGAACCATACGTGAAAAATTGTTATTTTGTGCAAACAACGATAAACCCCAACCAGATGAAGCCATATACCAAATTTTGCCAGTTTATGTTCATAAATAAGCCAGATATACAATTTTTCTTTTTCTCCATAAGAATAACATTAGACAACGTACTGTGTTTAGCACTTTCAATATCTCAGGAACCAATTGACGTAGAGCAATGATAAAAATACCAAATTGTTTTTTTTATGCTAAACTAAATGGTAAAAATAAAAATTTTATTTAAATAAAAATTACATGTGGAAACCCCAAAAAAAACATTTTTGGGGTACAAAACCCCCCAAAAACCCCCCTTTGGATGGTGTGATTCGTCTGGTTTTCAAACTCGTTCAAATAAATGGTGCTTTACACATTTGTACCAAATTTCATTAAGATCGGACCTTTTTTACAAGAGTTATCGTGCTTACGGACACACATATATATATATATATATATATATATATATATATATATATATGTATATATACATATATAAAAATTTGAACGAATGGTGTTTTTGGCATCTGGGGACCTCAGAATGAAAAGTTATCATGGTCTCGGGCTTAAGTCTTACCATGAGACCTACGGTAATAGCTTCTTCCCTATAGGGGAAATTCGCTAAAAGGTCCAATCTTAATGAAATTTGGTACAAACGTGTAAAGTACCATTTATTTGAACGAGTTCGAAAACCAGACAAATCACACTATCCAAAGGGGGGTTTTTGGGTGGTTTTGTACCCCAAAAATGGGTTTTTTGGAGTTTCACATGCAATTTTTATTTAAATAAAATTTTAATATGTACCATTGAATTCAGCTTAAAAAAAAAACAATTTGGTATTTTGATCATTGCTGTACTTCAATTGGTTACTGAAGTATTGAAATTGCTGAACACAGTACGTTGTCCAATGTTATTCTTATGGAGAAAAAGACAAATTTTATATCTCGCTTATTTATGAACATAAACTGACAAAACTTGGTATATGGCTTCATCTGGTTGTGGTTTGTTGTTGATTGAACAAAAAACAATTTTTCGCCTACGGTTCCCGTAGCAGCAAACCTAGGTACTCGGTCCCCAAGTTATTCTTATGGATAATAATTCAAATGTTATATATGGCTTATTTATGAATAGAATGTTTATGGATACAACTTGGTATGCAACTTCACTTAGATGAGTTCTATTGATATTTGCATAAAAACACATTATTTTGTGTTCCTTGTTGCTGCAAACCTGCGTACTCATCCCCAATGTTATTCTTATGTTATTCTTATTAATATTTTAAATTCCGCTTATTTATGAATATATTTCTTATGAATCCTGGTAAGTGGATTAATGTGATATTAAGACATATATATTCAATGGAAATTCGCTGAGTACGCAGGTTTGATATGTTGATGACGTTGATGATATGCAAGGGATGCTCCCGTGGTGGGGAGGCTCCCGCAGCCGTGTGCCAACCGCGCTACCTCAGCAGTAGGCCGCTAATTGTCCAGTGCGAGATCCTATCTGCCGCAGACCGTTCATTATCCGGTAGCGCTCTTATCAGATCTCCGCCAACTCTTAATTTCTATGTTTAGAATGAAATTTAAGAAGAATCCGAACGTTTAGGAGTCGCCGATTACCGGCCGGGGGCCGCGGGGCCCGTCTCTGTGGGAACGTCCGAGGGCCCCTTGCGTCATCGCGGCTCTCGTTGGGATAATTGGGGGGCCGAATAGGAGAATTTCCGATTTCGGTTGTCGGCGAAATGTAAACGATTCGTAACGTTGGCTTTATGGCTAGGTGAGATCAGAGACAACTATAAAACACTACCATGTTAACGCAGTTGCGTTCAAAACGGTTAGTTCGGTCACCAACCACCTTGAACGCTAGTGGTGCTAGTTCGCTCAGAGGGGGTGCTTTCAGATGCTAGCGGCTGTTATCCCTGTCGATGTCGACGACCTTTTACCCGCTCCATTCGCTGCCTCCCTCACGGCGCGGCGACCCGACTCGGGCGCGGATACAGGGGGAGGTCATTGGGGTCATGACCCTCCCCAAAACCTCAGACCTTCACGTATTTAACCCATTTTCACCGTAAAGGTTATTGTATTTTGACAATCTTAATATATACAATCCAAATACCACTGACTGACTCACTCACTCACTCACGAAATCTCAAAAACCACAGAACGGATTGCAATGAAATTTGGAACATACCTTCCTCTTGGGTCTTAGGTGCTCACTAAGAATGGGTTTAAGAAATTCACATAGGGCTCCGCCCCACGGGGAGCCAAATTGAAACAGGGTTCCAATTCTGTGTCATTCTTATGGACATTCACTTTAAATTTGAGCTGATGAAAATTCAAACAGCTGACCTTGATTCGTAGTAGTTCCACAGGATGCAGCACACACAACTGTCATAGTTTTTATAAATTATTATTTGCGGGCGAAGCCTGCGGGAACAGCTATACAGCTAGTTTAGGTATTTTTTTCACTCAAGACCCACCCTAAAATGATAGTCTGTATCCGCCCCTGACCCGACTAGTGGCGCTGCCATGGGAGCGAACCCCTTAGTCTGTATCCGCCCCTGACCCGACTAGTGGCGCTGCCATGGGAGCGAACCCCTTAGTCTGTATCCGCCCCTGACCCGACTAGTGGCGCTGCCATGGGAGCGAACCCCTTAGTCTGTATCCGCCCCTGACCCGACTAGTGGCGCTGCCATGGGAGCGAACCCCTTAGTCTGTATCCGCCCCTGACCCGACTAGTGGCGCTGCCATGGGAGCGAACCCCTTAGTCTGTATCCGCCCCTGACCCGACTAGTGGCGCTGCCATGGGAGCGAACCCCTTAGTCTGTACCCGCCCCTGACCCGACTAGGGGCGCTGCCATGGGAGCGAACCCCTTAGTCTGTATCCGCCCCTGACCCGACTAGTGGCGCTGCCATGGGAGCGAACCCCTTAGTCTGTATCCGCCCCTGACCCGACTAGTGGCGCTGCCATGGGAGCGAACCCCTTAGTCTGTATCCGCCCCTGACCCGACTAGTGGCGCTGCCATGGGAGCGAACCCCTTAGTCTGTATCCGCCCCTGACCCGACTAGTGGCGCTGCCATGGGAGCGAACCCCTTAGTCTGTATCCGCCCCTGACCCGACTAGTGGCGCTGCCATGGGAGCGAACCCCTTAGTCTGTATCCGCCCCTGACCCGACTAGTGGTGCTGCCATGGGAGCGAACCCCTTCTCTCTATTCCAGTCAGCCTTCTGTGTTCCAGGGTTTTATCGTTTTCTGTGGTAAAATTATCGGGAAAGCTCGTTTGTCGGATTGCGCGAGAGAAGTGGGTAATTGTGTACTGTTAGTGACTGGGGTTTCCTTAGTAAAGTGAACAAACATTAAGAAGTAAATTTAGATTAGTTTAGGTCCACCCATTACTTAACTTCATTCCAGGAGCGTATTGTTTAAGGGTATTGGTTAAGACACTAGACTTTGGTCCGCAAGGTTTCAGGTTCTATTCCCGTCAATCTCCAATGGCTTCTAGCTTTTGGAACCCACCCTCAGCTGTACATCTGCTGTCGTGCATTACACGATTAGGCAGGCTCGCCGCGACGGGGGTAGCCCTATTCTCTATTAATTTGTAAATATTAGTATTATAAATCAATATTTTGTTGTTAAAAGATTTTCTATATAAATTTCATACATATGAATCAGTTGTATCGTCCAGCTGAGTAATCATACTCACTTACCATAAAATCCCTTTAGTATATTTCGTACTAACAATCTGCATTCAGCGTAACTGATTGAATGTACGCACCTGCTTGTCGGTGTGTTTGCTGTTGGAGGTTGGAGATTACAGTAACACAAAGATCAGTAGTAAAATAAACCGTAAGAGTTTTAAGCAGTTGACAAAATTACTATGTTTTATGTTAGCATACATGTAAGATTAAATAAGGTATTTTTAATTTGTATCGTCTCGCCAACATCACCCGGTCTATGTTCAGTAATTATTTTCTGTAAAGGTGTCACTAGTCGTCACAACTACGTTCTTATCTTATCTATTAAAGCTAAGGCGATTTTTGTTGAGCGAACTCCTCCGTTATTTCTGAACCGATTTGAACGATTTAGGTAACAAAATATTCGTCCTGATTCGTAGTTGTGCATAAAGGTTCTCATATTTTAGCGAATTTTCCCTATAGGGAAGAAGCTATTACCGTAGGTCTCATGGTGAGACTTAAGCTCGAGACCATGATAACTTTTTGTTTTGAGGTCCCCAGAAGCCAAAAACATTTTCGTTCAAATTTTTATATATGTATATATATATCTATGTCCGTGAATGCGATAACTTGAACAAATACCCCCGTCGCAGCAAACCTGCGTACTCAGCGAATTTCCAATGAATATATAACATAACACATTAAAACACTTTAACAGGATTCATAAGAAATGTATTCACAAACAAGCGATATTTAAAATATTAATTATTCTCCATAAGAATAACATTAGGGATGAGTACGCAGGTTTGCTGCAACAAGGCACACAAAATAATGGGTTTTTATGCAAATATCAATAGAACTCATGTTAGTGAAGTCACATACCAAGTTTCATCCATATACATTCATAAATAAGCGATATATAACATTTTAAGTATTTCCCATAAGAATAACATGGGGACCTAGTACCTAGGTTTGCTGCTACAGGAACCATTGGCGAAAAATTGTTTTTTTGTGCAAACAACAACAAACCACAATCAGATCAACCCATATACCAAATTTTGCCAGTTTATGTTCATAAATAAGCGAGATATACAATTTTTCTTTTTCTCCATAAGAATAACATTAGACAACGTACTGTGTTTAGCACTTTCAATATCTCGGTAACCAATTGACGTAGAGCAATGATCAAAATACCAAATTGTTTGGTTTTTTAAGCTGAATTCAATAGTATAAATTAAAATTTAATTTAAATTAAAATTACATGTAAAAACCCCAAAAAACACATTTTTGGGGTACAAAACCCCCCAAAAACCCCCCTTCGGATGGTGCGATTCATCTGGGTTTCGAACTCGTTCAAGTAAATAGTACTTTACACATTTGTACCAAATTTCATTAAGATCGGACCTTTTTTACGAGAGTTATCGTGCTTACGGACACATATATATATACATATATAAAGATTTGAACGAACGGTGTTTTTGGCATCTGAGGACCTCAAAACGAAAAGTTATCATGGTCTCGGGCTTAAGTCTTACCATGAGACCTACGGTAATAGCTTCTTCCCTATAGGGGAAATTCGCTAAAAACATCCGATTTCAATGAAATTTTGCTCAAATGTGTAAATTGACATTTATGACTTTAATTTCGAAAACCAGAAAATCGGACCATGGGAAGGGGGGTTTATGGGGGTTTTAAATTGTCCAAAAATCAGTTTTTTGCATATTTAACCCTAAAATTTTTAAAACACTTAATTTTGGTTTTGACTATGTTATAGAGCTTAAAAAACAAATAATATAGTATTTTGAATTATTAACCTAGGTTAAGTGGTTGCGGAAAAAATCCAAAAAACGCTCATAAAATCTCCCATGGTTATCTTATGGGAAAAAGGTTTTTAGCTTTTCCTCAATCACTTCAGCTCCACAAAACAATCATTTTGGTGTTTAAATTGTGATTCTACGTCCAACCGTTGCAGAGATATTCAAAGTGCTAAACACAGTACGTTGTCCAATGTTATCCTTATGGAGATTAAATACAATTTGTTATCTCGATTATTTATGAATGTATATTGATGAAACTTGGTATGTGGCTTCATGTTGTACTGAAATATTGATATTTGCACAAAAAATAAATTTTTTGTTGATTGTCCCTGTAGCAGCTAACCTGCATACTCAGCCCTAATGTTTTTCTTATGGAGAATATGTAAAGTTTTATATCTCCCTTAATTATGAACATCAATTAATTAAACTTGGTAATGTAGCTTCACCTGGTTCAGTTATATTGATAATTGCATAAAAACTCCTAGGTTTTATCTTCCTCGTTGCAGCAAACCTGCGTACTCAGTCCTAATGTTATTCTTATGGAGAATAAATAAAATGTTATAAATCACTTATTTATAAATGTATTTTTGTGAAACTTGGTAAGTGGCTTTATGTATGAGTGAAAAACATATAAATGCATTGGAAATTCGCTGAGTACGCAGGTTTGCTGCGACGGGGGTATTTATATTTTCAATCTGAAGAGCACGGGCTGCCCTCAAAGTTAGTTTTTTGCCCATAAGATTAACATGGGGAATAATTGTATTTGGATTGCAGCTGTTAATACATTATGGACAGGTTATTAGCGATACCAGATGTTAAAGGTGAGGAGAGTATTTATCTATCAAAATAAATTTTTTTTATACATCGCTTTGGCAGTTGACTGTTTATATGCAGCGGAGATATTTAAATTTGTTTATCTGTCTGTTTGATTATGAGCCACATTTTTGCTCCGTGTTTCTAAAAAATACTGTACTGAATGAAATAAAACATTTTGCCTATTTTCGTGCGGAGAAGGAAACGTTTAAGCTGTTTTAAATCATAGTGCGTCATTAGGGTCATGCCCTCCTGGTCCGGCACTGCTACAAAGGAGATCTTAAGGACCAGGTTACTCAACGCACTACAGAATGCACCATATTTGTTGCAATGAGCATTTAGTCAGCTTATTATCTTTTATCACAGAACGGAGGAAACACGTCTGCTTTACTAATCTACAAAGGTATACTAAACAATATAAAATGAAACGGCACGGCAATGCGGAAATTCGGGTATGGAACACAAGCCCTTGGGAACATGGTATTTAAAGCTCAATTCGTCTAGATAGTCATAGTGATAATAATACTGAATATTTGACAACAAACTACAGGATTTATTGAGCAGATATTTGGAAGAAGATGGGTCCATCCAAACAAAATAAAAAAGTGCTTACTCCCGTTCCAATGAGGCTTGGCCCTAATGACCTTCGACATTTCCATTTTAATCAAATACTGACTGAGCAAAAATGTAGTAGAAAGACACCAGGCAATGCACTTTAATCAGAAACAGGCCTATATTTTCCGTCCCGTATGTCCGTATGCTCCGTCGGAGCATTTAATCCAAAATCTAATCAGGCCTCCTCCATGGAAAAATAACCTTTCGTATAGAAAAGTATTCGAAAAAACTAACGTTGGGGTTATGGTTAAGATTTGTAAACACAAACAAAATAATCATAACAGCTGTGCAAAATCAACCATTAAATTGTAAAAATAACACTCACTTGGTAAAGTATCATGTGATTTTTGTGAGGATCATGACTTGAAACAATGTGCACATAACATTAACTATACATTATTAGACTATGTATGCAATGCGAGAACCATTAAATGTGAAGATTAAATATAAAGGATACATGTCCAAGATGAAAATAAACGAGTAAATAAGCAAAGCAAATATGCTCGCCTTGGCGAGGAACCGTGAATCTAAGTACTTTAATCCCGACATTTTTAACAAAAGGCAACCTTTTCGAGCGAAGCTCACAGGTGCTTTAACGAATGTAATTAACTTCTCGATCTTAACATTGTACTGTGATCGCGAGCGAAGCCGTGACGGGCTACTAGTTTATGGTACTGTAATTGCTTGGTATATATTTAGTTATAATTTGCCAAAGTATTAAGAAGCTATATTTGTTGTTATGTTGTGCTGGCGTTTTTGGCGCTCGCCTCGAATACATCAGTCTTAGAGAGTGGGCAAATATGTTATCACGCTATCATTCCCTTCCGTTAGTGCTGATATCACCGAACTGTAAGAAAGTAGTCTGAGCTCACGCTGGCAGTGGCGATCGACTGAGCTAGGAGGAGGATAGTTGTCTAGTGTTTTTTTTTATATTTATATTTGTGTAAGTGTTCGTCGCAGTGAAATGGGTCTGTAGTTTAACGACTCACATTTACTATGTCTACAAGCAGTGGGGATTCAGAATCCATTTATGAAGAAGATAGCGTGAATCATTCTGTCGTTCAAGAACGGGGTATTGTTCCGGTTAATGACTCTTTGTGCGAAAATAGTGCTAGTGGAAGTGGGGTAATTCACCCGGGACCTTCTAATTCTACTTCTAATTTCCAAGGAAATACCAACTTGTCGAAATGTGACAAAGTCCAGATCGGCTCCACATCTGTTAACAAGTATGTAGCGGAAAAAATAACTGTTGTGATTGGAAGTGTACCGAGCCCACAGGATGTGGCAGATACTATTGAACAATTCAAAATTGACGATGGCGTACGAAAAGAGACAAGAAAACGGAAAAATACATTTTTGATATTTTTTAACTTGTTTCTGACGGTTTTTGCATTGGTAATTTTATTTGTAGTGATTGTAAAAGTTAAGGAAATAGGTAATATTGTACCTACTAAAAAGCCCGCATTGAACCTCCCTGTAGAAAGTGCGACAACCCTCAGTAATACAGCACAAACTGAGTTCATAGCAGAAATAACAACGTTAGGAGGAAGAACTAGCGGTGATCATACTACTCCAGGGAGTGATGTCTCTAATGCATCAGCATTAGTGTCTACAACAATCACACCGATTGCTTCATCAACTAGATTCACTCCTGCTCAAACAGAGGCAGCTGCTAGTACAACCATTGATTCCGTAGTCATAATCAATGGTACAACGAAGGGACCAAGATCAAGATACGAGGCAGTACCACACTACAACGAGAGTACTTTAGTTGTTTCAAAAATATATCGAGGTTTTCAAATTACATATATACCAAGGACACAAAGTACTTACGACATCTTCGAAAGCACCAGAAGGGTTGAGATAGAATTCTCTTGGCAAGTTTGCAAATTTTCGTCGTATTGCTTAAAATTCTTACGCCAAATTTACGAATATCCAAATATAGACTACAACTTTATACTCATTGGAGATTTTGTGTTCCAAGCTAGAGGTTGGACAATGCCAATTGGTGATGGTAATGATTTGTTCTTTAAAATACTAATCATGATGAGTGATGCTGAGCGGATTTCAGAAAAACAGATGTACTTGTACTTGGTGTTGATCAATGCTTCTGTAAGATGTGGGTTTCTTGATGCCAATTTCACCGTGACAGTTAGCTATGCCAAGAGGTTTAGTAGTGCTGCTGGTTTTAGTAAGTTTATGGCTATAATAAACAACTCTGCGGAAAATAAGTATTATGTCGATGACCGGGAGGCCTTTGTTTCTGACAGTAATAAATTGAGTAATGAAACGGTTAAGCCTTGCCCTAGGTTTAAGACCTGCCGTTACACATGCGAAGAACAAAATTGTTTGCGAAAAGTTTGTGAAAATTCAGAATCCTGCTTTCTCCAGTGTTTATGAACAGTTCTCTGCAGTTTGCTCCTGCTTACACAGTACTTTTTAAGCCTTGGGGGGATCACGTGTAAGTATAGATTATGATTTTATCACAGTTAACATTATTTGTAAAACTGAAAAAAACCATGAGTAATCTACAGTTGTCGATGACCATAAACACTTCGAAATCTTAGAACAAGATTATTTTGTCAAACTATTAACCAAATCCTTTCTGAGATTTAAAGGATTTTGCTTTTACACCATAAACATTTAAAGGTGAAGAATTGTTTCCGTAACAACAATTTGTTTTGTTATGATTTATTTTAATATCACCAAAACGGGGTTTGCAGTTTGCAGTGATGCCGCATTTCCGTTAAAATGAATACAGAACTGCATTTTTCGTTGTTGGAAACATACATTGATTATTATCAACATCGTACCAGGCAGTTGGCTGTTAAACCGTCACAATGTCTTCAGATTTGTTTATTATTAAGTGGCAACATTCCTCATAAACGGCGAAATCCCATAAAATTCTACAAGTATTAACGCTTATTGATGAACGAAGTGAATCACTGTATTCATGAAGAAGTTTCAGTTGCCGTGTGTGTGTGTATGTGTGTGTGTGTGTGTGGGTGTGTTATCGAAATACTACATAACTATAAAACATTTCTTAGTGAAATTTTGAAGGAGTCATTTGGGATACCAAAGGGATGTTTTAACACAGCATTTGTATTTTATTTTGGATTATTAATAATTATTAAAACTAATTTTAATGTTTGATATTCAGTAGTTGAATTGGTTTTCGTAGTAAGCTATTGACTATGGTTGTCTTTAAAATGTCAGCTGGGATTTATCTGAGTTTCACTTGAGGAATTTTTATCCCATATAATATGGGCTATTTTGACTGCTTGTGGGATAAAATGGGATTGTGGGATAAAGTGGGATTTGTTGTAAATCGGCATTACGTTCGCTAGTTTGCTTACAACTTACGACCAGAGCACCTTAGCAGTAGCACTTCTAGTGGATTTTCTCGCCGTACTAGCAAGCCGTACTAGCAGTTGCGGGGTTTCCCATTTTTTAACCTCGCTGTCCGACCCTATTATGATTTTATAAACGTCACATAAGGAACACTGAATCACGTCAATTTCGCTGGCTGAGCCATGTTGGAATTAACAAGCAAAATATTTGCCATTATTTAGTACCTATGTCGTACTCTTTAGTACTGCCATTAAAAATATTAGTATCTCTCACGTAAATAAATTATTTAATTTAGTTAGTTCACCGTATCATTTAGCCTATGTCGCATTGCTCAAAATCCTTGAGGTACTAAAATCTAAAATACCTATAGGTAATTAGTAGATCTAAATAAGCTCTATCTAACGGTATAAATATTGTACTAATACATTTTAAATAATCATATAATATTTAACATTAATTGTGTTGCATTGTTTAACAAATCAGTGGGAAAGTGTGAGATATGACGAGGGATATTATAAGGGAGAGTGTGGGATAAAGCGAGATTTTTGTATCAGCGCGTGGGATATTTTTACTGCTGAGTGGAAACACTGAATCTTTGTTTATTATAAATCACAAAAATGTAAACATGATTTCAACTATGAAGTTAGGTTATGTTTTGTTCCATCAATTTTGTTATTTTGAAATTGTTTAAAATGTGAGTGTTATGTAAATTAATAGTGTTTTGTCGTGTTTAAAACAATACTTAGCCTATATATATTTAGATTTATTATTAGTTTATTTTTTACTGGAAAACTTCGATGAAAGAAAAAGCTAAGTGTTTGGACTAGTGATGATAAATTAATACAATAAGTTTTGGAATTTTTGAATTACTGGGACAGTATAACTCCGTAACACGGCTGACTGTGATTGATAATCAAGAGTGTTGTAGACCTATAGTAGTTTCTTTTCATTGTGAATAAATTACTCGATGGTAGACTTACTAAACGATCATACGTGCAAACTATCTTTATTATTACATGTAATGTACCAAATAAGCCTCACTGTCACCTAATGACATGGAATTAAAGTTTTGTAATCTACCGGTCAGTAAAATAGTCTGGTTACACTTTATATTTGTTGGCATTTTCTGTAAATAATATTGATTTTCATAAATAATCAAGATGTCCAAAACTCCGTAATCCCAATCGTCTACTAGTTACGTTGTTGATAGATTGCTCTCCTGAAAAATTGTCATTAATTGGTTTATTGGTTTATTGGTTTTTGCTTTTAAACCTCTCGTACTGCGATTTCAGTAGCTTGTGTATTTAAATTCAAACTACATATTAATGATGTAAACATTTTAAAATTTGGTATGAAGTTTATAAGATACTGTTGTATAAATAAATCATTGAATACCTTTTTTTACATTCAATGGGTTTACAACAAGTATATTTCTGTATGTTTAACCCCCTGATTTTGGAGCTGGAAATTTATAGGTCTAATAATAATAATAATTGTCAACTTTTCCCTCTGGTGATATATTTTAAACTCGTCGAAAACCATCCGGTGCCAAAAATATATTAAAGTAATTGGCCGAGTCATAAAAAGCGTGATCAGGCCTAATGGCCATAGCTAGGATCTGTGACCAAAGTGACCAATGAAACGCAATCACTTTGATCTCATTTGCTAGGTACACACAGTGGTTTTAAGAGGTTAATTGCTCCACCTCCCCATCCAGGATTAGATGGAAACGTATTCCGAATATGATAAATGATAAATGATAAATGATTTATTTCCTTAAAAAGCAAGACAAAACAAATACAGTGGAGAAGTTGGAAATAAACTGACCACTTTAACCAGTTGTGTGGTCAGTAAAACTAAAATAAAGCTAATGAAAAACAAAATAATACTTCAGTCTAGCTCAACATGTAAAGCTGCTCCCTGTGATGTTTGATAAATACGACAAATAAAAATAAAAAAGGAGTAACAATGCCAGACTGTAATTAACTTTACACCAACAAAAATATCAAGAATAATATTTAAAACAATACTAATATAACGTTTACCTATAAAGGATACAATCAAAAACAAGATTTACTCATAAACTAGATTAAGCAAAATACTTTTAATTTTGAGATATGAGAGAGGCCAGCTGATACTGTTATCACTCGCACACGCATACACACAGTTGACCCTTGACTCTAGATAGCAATGAATATTCTCTATTCATTGTTGCTTGATTAGGAAACCCCAGCATAGCTGCTATAGGCACGTCTTCCACAAGCGGGAATTTTGCGCAGGTTACCGGAAGGTTAGGTTATAGCACGAAAGGAAAGAGTGGGATGGGACAGGCAGCCAAATGGCCTTTCAGAGTACCAACCCCCGTGCTCCTGTGACAGCTATGATCAGGATCAAATAGGTGGACCCGCTCTGCCCTCCAACTGGCCAACTCAACGGATGGGGTATCCATGTACAGCAGCCAGGTACCATACATTCTCAGGTTGGGGTCCAAACCCTGAGTTTCCGCCCCCAGCCGCTGCAAGTGGAGCGACCAAGGTGAAAGGATTATAAGAATAACATCTGACAATGTACTTAGTTTACTGCTGAATGGAAATTGAAATATTTTCCGCAACCATTAGCCGAATAACCTACTAACAATATACTAATTTAACCGTGTGTGGATTGAGTACTAATTTTTTAGCTTTTTGAGCTTTTTATTGCAATGAGTTAAAACTGTTGAAACCTGTTAAATATATATAAAGTTTATGGTACTAAGAAAGGTAAAAAAACTGAATGTTGGGACCTCTTAAGCCCTGTAATTTCTGAACCCAAATTTTTCTAAAAAATCAGGGGGTACATTTGATTAGAAACCTAATATAAACCACCAAATAAAAATCCAAATATTTCGAAAGCGGCTCCTCAAAACTGCTCCAGACCTATATACTACGTTGTTGGGTACCAAAATATTGTGGATACATCTTTGTTTTTACCTCGGGGCTCTGCCTTTACTATCACTCCCAGACGGTTAATTTTAATGCATGATTATTCGTTGGATTTCTTTTTTTAATGCAGCATCACCTGAAAGATATCTCCACGTTTGATACGCCGCCCTCCTCAACCATAGACCTCCACCACACCGGCAAATTTTCTATGTTATTATTTACGCCTTTTTAAGTAATTTTAGAAAATTTTCAATGATACCAAAAATTGTTGTTACTTTAACCCCGGCCTTAGAGCTCCGCCTCACTGGCTTTAAAAGTTGCCATGTTAAATTTATGAAGGAAAGATTATCTTTGGGTCAGCGTTCGGGAGTTCGGGATGAGTACTACTAGCTGGTAGGACAGACGTTATTCTGTCCTAATGTCATTGAATTTGTTTTATGTCAAAGATTCTCGTTCTTTTTCAAGATGAGCTCGTTCGCTTCACTCACTCGCCTCCAGGATGAGCTCGTTAGGTACGCTCACCCGCCTATTTTTATATAGAGCTTGCTTCAGTATTGAAAAAGAGTTGCCATTCAAGTAGATTTGTTATTTCCATAATAAACATATGTTTATTTGCTTTTCAAGTATGTTTAGACATCATCCTTACAACAGCTGTTTGATGTAACTAAATAACTAACATACAAACCCGAATTTGTTTTATGTATTTAGATAATGAAAATCACGTAATAATATCTCGCCATGACGACAATAATATACACTAGGCAGCAATACGGATTTTGGCAATTTGAAATTTAAGTAATTGCACAACGCCATCTGTAGAGCCTGATAAAATCATAGGCTATATTATACAAATCAAACAGGAAAAGTGGCCGGGCTGGTAAGGTCCCGCACTTGCATATAGGGAGTAGGCCTATACAGATCCTAAATTCAGCCCTGGCCGTCTGTATGCAGAACTTCAAACATGGTAAAATCCAGAATCATTGTCACTGTCTTGTGTACATTATATGAGCCTAAGAGTAAGAATATGTTATAGTCAAGCAATACAAATACTGAATTATTTGTACTCAATCCTATCCTACACTGTAATATGAGTAAGGTTTGCACGCTCGCTTGCTTGGTTGATTGCTTGAAACTCTAATCTCAAAAACGGCCCCAACGATTTTCTTGAAAAATAACTAATGTTTCCTTCCAACTGCTTGTATTGTAAATACTGATATCTGGGATAAAAATAAGTTCTAGACATGTCCCATCCCCAGGAAAAATCAAATAATGTGAAAAGCCACTGTGGAAAATTAAAACAATCACATTGGGCCTATGGAGATTAAAATAAAAGCAAAATAGTCATAACAGCTGTTTAAAATAAATCAGCTGTTTAAAATAAAGTTATACTCATATAGTTTAAGAGTTCGCTGAACTTTAAAGACCTGGGGCTGAGCTTTGCTAGGCGAAGGTCAATCAGTTTTTTATGACTTGGAGTAGTTTTTACCATGTCCCCTACTAACGAGCATGTTTGAGGTCACAACAGTTGTTATACACAACAGTTGTAGCTCAATGTACCTTTGATTCATTCTGGAAATGACCACTCTACATGTAATCTTCATTCAAAGGTTTCATTCTCTGATTTTAGGAAACCACATGGTAATATCCTATACCATTGACTATAAATACTGTAGTATAGTCAATGCGTACTCGATGGTATACTCTAATATGAGTAAGGGTTGTTTATTTGGTTGGTTGCTTGCTTGCAACTATGATCTCAAAAACGGCTCCAAAGATTACCTTAAAAGTTGTAAATGACTAATTTCTGGGGTAAAAATAAGCACAATATTTATGAATCATCTGATCTTGCTGTTGTCATCAATATTTATTTGAATAACGCAGCTGCTTATTAATGAAAATTAAAATTATTAATAAATACAAAAAGCAAAATGCATGTGTCCATAAGGATAACATGTAAACTTTGAAAGCCAAAAGGGCATAGCCCTACATGCCCACATACAAAACTATTTACATTCGACAAATCTCCTAATAGTACTAAATAAGTGTGCTAAGTTTTATAATTCTACGATGCCGCAAACCAGAGAAATCGGTACCAAAAAAATGTCCTTAGCCGATTAATATATAGATCTATATGCGACAGGTACGACATTACAAACGGTGAAAAACATCAAGGGAAATCCAAAACTTTACTCAGTTTTCCAAAACAACGGGAAATATACATTAAATACCTAACACATTTGAACAAAACATTTGAAGAATTAAAATCTACACAAACTTGCATTTGCGAATTTGAGCAATATCAATGGTCCACAACCATATGAAGCCGTATACCAAGTTTTGTCAGTATACGTTCATAAATAAGCGAAATATAAATTTTTTTTCCTCCATAAGATTAACATTAGACAACGTACTGTGTTTAGCACTTTCAATATCTCGGTAACCAATTGACGTAGAGAAATGATCAAAATACCAAATTGTGTGTTTTTTTAAGCTGAATCCAATGATAAAAACTAAAATTTGACTATTTCCAAAATTATATGTAAAAAATTCAAAAAACCCATTTTTGGGGTACAAACCCCCCCAAAATACCCCTTCGGATAAAGCGATCTGGCTGGTTTTCGAACTTAAAGTCATACATGTTGCTTTACACGTTTATACCAAATTTCATCAAAATCGGATAACTTTTACAAGAGTTATCGTGCTCACGGACATATATATATACAGTTTCGAACGAATGGTGTTTTTGGGGTCTGGGGACCTCAAAACGAAAAGTTATCATGGTACCGGGCCTAGGTCTTACCATGCCGACTACGGTAATAGCTTCTTCCCTATAGGGGAAATTCGCTAAAAACAAACATTTATTTTCTTCTAGCAGACGCCTCAAATATGGTGACCAGTAAACAAAAAGCAAACTGGCACTTAAGGGCACATGTGTTTGGTTGCTATAAAGCAATGTTTGGTCAAAGCTGCCCCGTCATTGGCCAGGAAAGGCGCTACTGCTCTATGGGTTTCCACTAGCCCTAACAGGTGTTACTAGAGTCAATCCTAAAGCTACTTTAATTCGACTCTAGTATAACTATCGTTACCCATCGCGGCTTCCACGCCCACTATATAGCGTTAGTAAGTTATATGTTAGCCGACTAAGAGTCGCGTCAAGGCAGCAATTTTAAAGACGCCCTACGTATTTCTGGTGAACGTTTGCTGCCTTTGGACATAGACCTTACAGCAGTAGCTCGTGTGCGAGCTTCAGCTTCCTCAATAGTTTCTGTAGATCACTGCTCTGCCATAGTGCCGTTTCAGTTACTTTCAAATTGAGCCTGCCACTGAGCTTGCTCTTCACGTTGAAGTTGCTGTTCTTGTGGCGTTTTTTTGCTCTGTGTGCTGCCTACCGTAAAGATTTCCATTTGTGTTTTAAGTTTTAACCACTAATAAATCGGTTAATTTGGTCACTAATAAAACTTTATTTACGTTTCCCCGGTATTATTGTGATTCAGGTACCTCCGTGGTTAAAGGAGCAAAACAAATGTATACCAAAATATAAGCAAATAAATGAACTCAAAATATAAAATGCAGAACACCTGTTTTATTTATAATCTGATCCAGTAAATGTTAATGCTTATAAAATTAACATGGGAAGTTTAGTAGCCATTGGGGCTAAATCATAAAGGAATTTTAAAACGTGAATAGGCCTATATGTTACTTTAGGATATTAGCAATCTTCCTACCAAATCAGCTCAATCGATTTAGTAGTTAGAGCGTGATTGAGCCACAAACTAATAAACAAACAAACAAACTTTCAGCTTTATATTAGAATGATTAGTATGATAGCTGGTACTTCAAATTTTGTCGGTTGTCTCTTATCTGTTAAGATTTGTAACATATTTTAGTAGACACGTTAACGTATGCTTGCGAATCTTTGAAAAGCTCCTTAGTTTTATAATATATCAATTCAAATTTTCTCTAAGTATTTTTAAATACAAGTAATCTGTTGAAATCTTTAACATTTGTACTCGTACATTCACAAATTTTTAATCTTTCTCTGTCAGATTACAATATAAAAAAAATTATAATTATTTAGATATGTTTCATATGGTCTAGATATTTGTTGATCTATTGTAAAAGTGTTTGGCTAAACAAGGTGTAAGTTAACAAAAGCTAAATATGTAACATGTCTATTTAAATATATAATTGAAAATTCAGCCTTCGTTCATCCTCTTACGGGAAGAATGAGCGTACACCTAGTATAGTCTTTTAGACCCCTAACAACATTATAGAGAAAATATTTCGCATGTCTGGGAACATTTGGGGCCAGAAGTCAAGATAAATCATAGGTTTATATCCTTATATTTTCTATACAAAACGATTTAAGTCAGTTTAAGTGTTACTACCTGTATTCAAAAAGCTAATTTTTGAATGCTTGTAATAAAATCGGAGATTCTCGTGTCAAATTTAAATATGTTTTCGTAACAAAACCCAGCATAATGCATATCAAAATGATGGTTAGGATTACTGCATGTGTCAAACAACGATGACAGTCATCACTGGATCTCATAAACGACAATAATGAAAAAAAAATTGTTTACACTATATTCATATAAATAGCTGATTGATAAATTGTCTTGGAAATATTTACTGATCATTTTGTAATAATTCTGATAAGCAAACAAAAACACTAACAGGAAGCCAACTCAAAATTGCCTTTAAATCTGATATTTTAAATGGCGGTTCTCTTTTTATGTACATTTGCAATAAAGCTGGTAACAGTCGTGTAGGACTTCACCGTAGTGGACTGTAGGACTTCACTCTATTAAGGTAATTTTAAAGGCATTCGTATTATTTGTAAAACGTAATTAAATCTTAATTTGTCAAGTATTTTATGTTCAATATAATGTTATTTTAATAATTATATCAGAACTAGTGGCTTGAAGGGACCATAGCCCCTAACCTTGCTCCAATGCTCTGCCTTATCTTTTACTGTCAGTTCGTAAATAAAGGAGATACTTGATCGCATGTTTTAATGTAAACAAAGCAGGCGTTTTTAAATTCCCATGATTTTCTTATGGGGGATGTTTTACGTTATTTCTCGTTTGCTATTTCACCCTTGAGAAATAATATATGAAGACTTTAAAATAATGTTTTTTGAGATTTTATTATTAAGTTAAATACATTTAAATGTGCGCTGGGTTATTTTTTGTTGTTGCGAATATTTAAACCAATAGTTATGTGTATTCATTGGTTAAATTCAGCTATGTTTGTTGTGCAAATACAAAACGTATTAAATAAAATAATATATTCTAACAACTATAACATTTAGTATTTAAAGTTTGAGTACTTAATTAGTGGTACGAATAAAATACTATTAGGTGATAGACCAACGACCACCAAAACAAAGCCATCTTTACCGAGTTTTTGTTGTTTTTGCCAAAAATATAATGGAACTAAATGCCCCTCGCGTCAATAGCAATTGCTATCTCCGTTGCGCCAAGCGGGGACACTTGCTCTTTCGCCAGTTAGAAGGGGGCGTGGTTGGCTTCATCGACCCAATGTTAAAGCATTGTCAAGACATGCCCAGTAATTGATTATATATCCAGAATGCAGATAAATGGACTAACTTGTTAACACATTTTGCCTAGAGGATGCCGGCGCGGTAATTTATATTTAACCCTGCTACCTGAAAGGGTCTGTACACACTTTTCAACATGTATAACGCGAGAGCGTAAAGTAGATCTTTATCGCTTGAGAGAAAACGGCGATAAAGACACTTTACTACACTCGAATTACTTAACTATTTTTCTTTCAAACGTGCCTAAAGTGTTTCTTTACGACCTAAAAACACGTCGTAAATCAGCTGTTTTCTGTTTAGCGAGCGAAAAAAGTTGATGTTGCTCGCTGCACCTTACTTTACCGCTCGCTGAAGTAATCAGAGCGGATTGATTGTTGCTTTGGGCCAAGCCAACTGTCTCAGTGTTTATAATCTCAATATCGTGATATGCTTTTGATAATTTAAGATATGCTTTTGTATGTTGTGTGGGTATCCAAAATTGCAGATACAGGAATACCCTCCTAGTGGCCATTAGAAAATTCCTTAATGTCCACCAATTATTGGCCATTTTGCAGTCTTTTATTATAACATTTATAAAATAGATAAATTATAACAAATAAGTATAACGTTGTGCATTTTCTTAAAGCTTATTAAATAGGCTATCTAAAAATGTAACTTTTGATGTTCATACCTAATGTTATAGTAACTTGGCATCAGTTCAAATCCAGAAATTAGGAAAAGAAATTTTGTTTTGTTCAGTACCCACATATGTAAAACCACTTTATTCACACTAAATAAGAACATGAAGATATACATTCTGTTCAAAATTTAATGAGGAATAAAAAAATATATAGTTTTGCACAGTTTTACCTAAATAATAAGTCTAAAAAGTCAACTAACCTAAAAACTGGAGGTATTAAAGCCTATATCACCATAACACCAACAACAATCGCAGACTTTTGGAATTCCGTCACAGATGATACTAAAAATAGCACAAACGGTGGTCATATATAGTCATAATTAAGCCTAGAGTCCGCTAATCACATTGGTATGCTCATTGCCCGGGATCGCTCAATCGTATGCGGAAATATTACATAAAACTGGAGGCGTGCAAAGTCGCCCGATATCGGGCGACTGACACTCGGCGGTCAAAAATAGTCGCCCGAAAGCGGGCGAAGGTCACTCGGAGGAAGTTACTGAGCTGCCTTACTACTCAGAGAGACATTAGCGTGGCCGTAAACTTGTAATTATTCTTTAGAAATGAAAGCCAAGAAGGGTTCAGGAGTTGGGTTGAGAGTTGAGCACCGCGAGGTCTTGTAGCTTTAGCGACTTGCAAACCCTTCAGAGGTTTGGTTTGGTTTTTGTTGGGTATTTACGTCATTGCCATTTTATAAGGTTTTGAACGAGGAAGTCCAAACCCTGGTCTCCACGCTGTATATGATTTCGGCCTGATACTAGGAAGCATCTATATATTAATCGGCTAAGGACATTTGTGTGGTACCGATTTCTCAGATATGCGGCATCGTAAAATTATGAAACTTGGCACACTTATTTATTACTATTAGGAAATGTGTCGAATGTAAATAATTTTGTGTTTGGGCGTGTAGGGCTATGCCCTTTTGACTTTCAAAGTTTACATGTTATCCTTATGGGAACATGCGTTCTGATTTTCGTATTTGTTTATACTTTTAATTTCATTAATAAACAGCTGCAATATTCAAACGAGTTTGCACGCAGCACGCTGACGTGAGGGAAGTGAATTTCCACATAAAAAACTTTTAAAACTCAAAATCAGTGTAAAAACCAACATTTATTCCAATTTTTATTGAAATATGAAAATATTGATTTTTTGTCTGTTCTGATGTTCCTGGTTTTACTTACCTGCAATGCTGGGAATACCCATTTGCACATTATAAGGTTAGGAGAGGGTCCAGTCAGGCTTGAAAATAGGTGTGAGGTTGTGGGGAAGAGAAAAGTACCCCAACAAATGAACAACAGGCTTTTCTAATGTAAAACCCCCATAAGACAACGTACTAGCTGTGTTTAGTCGATACACATTTTCTTTAATAACTCCGTAAATATTTATGCTAGAATGACGAGAGAGGGCTTACAACTTTCACCTTATTTATTCCCATTTTATTACATGCATTAATTTTACATCTGGGGCTTTTCTGACCCTTTTTGGGCCCAAAACTCAAAATTTAAAAGATTAATCGCCAAAAAAGGGGTTTCAATTTTCCGATTGGTTTGCCCAACGAACTTGTCCTACTGATTATAGACAGGAACGTCCCTACCAAATTTGAAGTAAATCGGACAAAAAATGCGACTGCTAGAGCGCAAACACACATGTCTATATATATAACATTTTGTGTAGTGCGGGCCTCCTTGTAGATCGTACCCTTAAGCAATTATCTATGTAGCCTAAGCCTAAATCCGGCCGTGGCTACGAATTAGAGCAAACATTTCGATAACTCAAATGTTATAATATATTCATCAATAACAGAGAAATTATCTATCAAAATACTCCTTTATATATATATATAAAACACACTTTAACTATACATTATTAGACTATGTATAAAATGCGAGAACCATTAAATCTGAAGATTAAATATAAAGGATACATGTCCAAGATGAAAATAAACGAGTAAATAAACAAAGCAAATATGCTCGCCTTGGCGAGGAACCGTGAATGCAAGTACTGTACTCTTGACATTTTTAACAAACTGGCAACCTTTTTGAGCAAAGGTCAGCCCCCCAGGTGCTTTAACGAATGTAATTAACTTCTCGATCTTAACATTGTACTGTGATCGCGAGCGAAGCCGTGACGGGCTACTAGTTTATGATACTGTAATTGCTTGGTATATACTTGGTTATAATTTGCCAAATATTAAGAAGTTATATTTGTTGCTATGTTGTGCTGGCGTTTTTGGTGCTCACTTTGAATACATCAGTCAGATAGAGAGGGGGCAAATGTTATCACGCTAGCATTCCCTTCCGTCAGTGCTGATATCACAGAACTGTAAGAGAGTAGTCTGAGGTCACACTGTCAGTGGGGATTGACTGAACTAGGAGGAGAATCGTTGTGTAGTGTGTTTGTTTAATTATTTTTTATATATATTTATATTTGTGTAACTGTTGAAATGGGTCTGTAGTTTAGCGACTCACATTTACTATGTCTACAAGCAGTGGGGATTCAGAATCCATTTATGTAGAAGATAGCGTGAATCATTCAGTCGTTCAAGAACGGGGTATTGTTCCGGTGAATGACTCTTTGTGCGAAAATAGTGCTAGTGGAAGTGGGGTAATTCACCCGGGACCTTCTAATTCTACTTCTAATTTCCAAGGAAATACCAACTTGTCGAAATGTGACAAAGTCCAGATCGGCTCCACATCTGTTAACAAGTATGTAGCGGAAAAAATAACTGTGGTGATTGGAAGTGTACCGAGCCCACAGGATGTGGCAGATACTATTGAACAATTCAAAATTGACGATGGCGTACGAAAAGAGACAAGAAAACGGAAAATTACATTTTTGATATTTTTAAACTTGTTTCTGACGGTTTTTGCATTGGTAATTTTATTTGTAGTGATTGTAAAAGTTAAGGAAATAGGTAATATTTTACCTACTAAAAAGCCCGCATTAAACCTCCCTGTAGAAAGTGCGACAACCCTCAGTAATACAGCACAAACTGAGTTCATAGCAGAAATAACAACGTTAGGAGGAAGAACTAGCGGTGATCATACTACTCCAGGGAGTGCTGTCTCTAATGCATCAGCATTAGTGTCTACAACAATCACACCGATTGCTTCATCAATTAGATTAACTCCTGCTCAAACAGAGGCAGCTACTAGTACAACCATCGATTCCGTAGTCATAATCAATGGTACAACTAAGGGACCAAGATCAAGATACGAGACGGTACCACACTACAACGAGAGTACTTTAGTTGTTTCAAAAATATATCGAGGTTTTCAAATTACATATATATCGAGGACACAACGTATGTACAACACCTTCGAAAGCACCAGAAGGATTGAGATAGAATTCTCTTGGCAAGTTTGCAAATTTTTGTTGTCTTGCTTAAAATTCTTACGCCAAATTTACGAATATCCAAATGTAGACTACAACTTTATACTCATTGGAGATTTTGTGATCCAAGCTAGAGGTTGGACAATGCCAATTGGTGATGGTAATGATTTGTTCTTTAAAATACTAATCATGATGAGTGATTATGAGCGGATTTCAGAAAAACAGATGTACTTGTACTTGGTGTTGATCAATGCTTCTGTAACATGTGGGTTTCTTGATGCCAATTTCACCGTGACAGTTAGCTATGCCAAGAGGTTTAGTAGTGCTGCTGGTTATAGTAAGTTTATGGCTATAATAAACAACTCTGCGGAAAATAAGTATTATGTCGATGACTGGGAGGCCTTTGTTTCTGACAGTAATAAATTGAGTAATGAAACGGTTAAGCCTTGCCCTATGTTTAAGACCTGCCGTTACACATGCGAAGAACAAAATTGTTTGCGAAAAGTTTGTGTAAATTCAGAATCCTGCTTTCTCCAGTGTTTATGAACAGTTCTCTGCAGTTTGCTCCTGCTTACACCGTCCTTTTTCAGCCTTGGGGGATCACGTGTAAGTATAGATTGTGTTTTTATCACAGTTATTAGCGAATTTCCCCTATAGGGAAGAAGCTATTACCGTAGTCGGCATGGTAAGACCTAGGCCCGGGACCATGATAACTTTTCGTTTTGAGGTCCCCAGACCCCAAAAACACCATTCGTTCAAAACTGTATATATATATATATATATATGTGTGTGTGTGTGTGTGTGTGTGTGTGTCCGTGAGCACGATAACTCTCGTAAAAAGTATCCGATTTCGATGAAATTTGATAGAAACGTGTAAAGCAACATTTATGACTTTAAGTTCGAAAACCAGCCAGATCGCTCTATCCGAAGGGGCATTTTGGGGGGGTTTTGTACCCCAAAAATGGGTTTTTCGAATTTTTTACATATAATTTTGGAAGTAGTCAAATTTTAGTTTTTCCCATTAGATTCAGCTTTAGAAAACACACAATTTGGTATTTTGATCATTTCTCTACGTCAATTGGTTACCGAGATATTGAAAGTGCTAAACACAGTACGTTGTCTAATGTTATTCGTATGGAGAATAAGAAAAATTTTATATCTCGCTTATTTATGAACGTATTCTGACGAAACTTGGTATACAGGTTCATCTGGTTGCGGACCATTGATATTCGCTCAGAAAAACAATTTTTTGCCAAAGGCTCCCGTAGCAGCAAACCTGCGTACTCAGCCCCATGTTATTCTTATGGAGAATAAGTAACGTGTTATCTCCCTTATTTATGAAAATAAATTAATGACATTTGGTATGTGGCTTTACCTACATAAGTTATATTGATATTTGTATAAAACCCCATTTTTTGTGTTCCTTGCTTCAGCAAACCTGCATACTCAGCCGCCATGTTATTCTTATAGAGAATAATTAAAATGTCATAAATCGTTTATTTATGAAAGTATATTGATGAAACTTGGTATGTGGCTTTATGTGGTATTAAGATACATATATATATGCATTGGAAATTCGCTGAGTACGCAGGTTTGCTGCTACGGGGGTATTATTATTTGTAAAAACTGAGAAAACCATGAGTAATCTACAGTTGTCGATGACCATAAACTCTTCAAAATCTCAGAACAAAATTATTTTGTCAAACTATTAACCAAGTCCTTTCTGAGACTTAAAGGATTTTGCTTTTACACCATATAAATATGTAGGTGAAGTATTGTTTTCGTAACAACAATTTGTTTGATATAATTTATTTTAATATCACCAAAATAGGGTTTGCAGTGTGCAGTGATGCCGCATTTCCGTTAAAATAAATACCCCCGTCGCAGCAAACCTGCGTACTCAGCGAATTTCAAATGCATAATATATGTCTTAAAACCATATAAAGCCGCATACCAAGTTTCATAAAAATATATTCATATATAAGCGATATATACAATTTTAATTATTCTCCATAAGAATAGCATTGGTGATGAGTACATAGGTTTGCTGAAACAAGGAACACAAACAATAGGTTTTTATGCAAATATAAATATAATTTAACTAGGTGAAGCCACATACCAAGTTTAAACAATATTCAATCATAAGTAAGCACTATATAACATTTTAATTATTCTCCATAAGAATAACATGGGAGCCGAGTAAGCAGGTTTGCTGCAACAAGGAACTAAAAAATGGGTTTTTATGCAAATATCAATATAACTTAACAAGGTGAAGCCACATACCAAGTTATATTAATTTATGTTCATAATTAAGGGAGTCATTACATTTTATTTATTCTCCATAAGAATAACATTGGGGCTGAGTACGCAGGTTCGCTGCTACGGGGATAATCAACAAAAACTCAATTTTTTGTGCAAATATCAATATACCAGCACTACATGACCCCACGTGCCAAGTTTCATCAATATACATTCATTAATAATGGAGATATCAACTTTTATTTATTCTCCATAAGGATAACATTGGACAACGTACTGTGTTTAGCACTTTGAATATCTCTGCAACGGTTGGACGTAGAATCACAATTTAAACACCAAAATGATTGTTTTGTGGAGCTGAGTTGATTGGTAAAAGCAAATGTGAAGTTTACATTAAAATTAACTTAGGAAAAGCCAAAAACCTTTTTCTCATAAGATTAACATAGGGGATTTTATGAGCAGGTTTTTTTGGATTTTCTCCGCAACCACTTAACCTAGCTTAATAATTCAAAATACCATATTATTTGTTTTTTTTAAGCTCTATAACATGGTCTAAACCAAAATTAAGTGTTTTAAAAATTTTAGGGTAAAAAATGCAAAAAACTGATTTTTGGAAAATTTAAAACCCCCATAAACCCCCCTTCCCATGGCCCGATTTTTCTGGTTTTCGAACTTAAAGTCATAAATGTCACTTTACAAATTTGAGCCAAATTTCATCGAAATCGGACATTTTTTACTCAAGTTATCGCATTCACGGACATATATATATATATATATATATATATATAGAGAGAGAGAGAGAGAGAGAGAGAGAGAGAGAGAGAGAGAGATACATATATATAAATTTGAACGAATGGTGTTTTAGTCATCTGGGGACCTAAAAAAAATTTTGTCATGGTCTCGGGCTTAAGTCTTACCATGAGACCTACGGTAATAGCTTCTTCCCTATAGGGGAAATTCGCTAAAACAGAACTGCATTTTTCGTTGTTGGAAACAAACATTGATTATTATCAACATTGTACATAGCAGTGTGCTGCTAAACCGTCACAATATCTTCAGATTTGTATTATAAAGTGTCAATATTCCTCATAAACGGCGAAACCCTATAAAGGTCTACAAGTATTAACGTTTATATAGTCTTTTAGACTCCTAACAACATTATAGAGAAACTATTTCGCATGTCTGGGAATATTCGGGGCTAGAAGTCAAGAAAAAATATATGTTTAGATCCTTGTGTTTTCTATACTAAACGATTTAAGTCAACTTAAGTGTTACTATCTGTATTCAAAAAGCTAATTTTTGAATGCTTATAATAAAATCGGAGATTCTCGTGTCAAATTTAAATATGTTTTCGTAACAAAACCCAGCATAACGCATATCAAAATGATGGTTAGGATTACTGCATGTGTCAATCAACGATGACAGTCATCACTGGATCTCATAAACGACAATGAAATAAAAACATCTGTTTACACGATATTCATATAAATAGCTGATTGATAAATTGTCTTGGAAATATTCACTGATCATTTTGCAAGAATTCTGATAAGCAATCAAAAACACTAACAGGAAGCCAACTCAAAACTGCCTTTAAATCTGATATTTTGAATGGTGGTTCTCTTTTTATGTACATTTGCAATAAAGCTGGTATTTGCTTGACTGTAGGACTTCACTCTATTAAGGTAATTTTAAAGACATTCGTATTGTTTGTAAAAAATAGTTAAATCATAATTTGTCAAGTATTTTATGTTCAATATGTTATTTTAATAATTATATCAAAACTAGTGGCTTGAAGGGACCATAGCCCCTAACCTTGCTCCAATGCTCTGCCTTATCTTTTACTGTCAGTTCGTAAACAAAGGAGATACTTGATCGCATGTTTTAATGTAACCAAAGCAGGCGTTTTTAAATTTCCATGCTTTTCTTATGGAGGATGTTTTACGTTATTTCTCGTTTGCTATTTCACCCTTGAGAAATAATATATGAAGACTTTAAAATAATGTTAATGAGATTTTATCATTATGTTAAATACATTTAAATGTGCGCTGGGTTATTGTTTTTGTTGCGAATATTTAAACCAATAGTTATGTGTGTTCATTGGTTAAATACAGCTATGTTTGTTGTGCAAATATAAAACGTATTACATAAATTAATATACTCTAACAACTATAACATTTAGTATTTAAAGTTTGAGTACTTAATTAGTGGTACGAATAAAATACTATTAGGCGATAGACCAACGACCACCAAAACAAAGCCACCTTTACCGAGTTTTTGTTGTTTTTGCCAAAAATATAGTGGAACTAAATGCCCCTCGCGTCAATCGCAATTGCTATCTCCGTTGCGCCAAGCGGGGACACTTGCTCTTTTCGCCAGTTAGAAGGGGGCGTGGTTGGCTTCATCGACCCAATGTTAAAGCATTGTCAAGACATGACCAGTAATTGATTATATATCCAGAATGCAGATAAATGGACTAACTTGTTAACACATTTTCCTAGAGGATGCCGGCGCGGTAATTTATATTTAACCCTGCCATCTAAAAGGGTCTATACACACTTTTCAACATGTATTACGCGAGAGCGTAAAGTAGGTCTTTATCGCTTGAGAGAAAACTGCAATAAAGACACTTTACACTCGTATTACTTAACTATTTTTCTTTCAAACGTGCCTAAAGTGTTTCTTTACGACCTAAAAACACGTCGTAAATCAGCTGTTTTCTGTTTAGCGAGCGAAAAAGTTGATATTGCTCGCTGCACCTTACTTTACCGCTCGCTGAAGTAATCACAGCGGATTGATTGTTGCTTTGGGCCAAGCCAACTGTCTCAGTGTTTATAATCTCAATATCGTGATATGCTTTTGATAATTTAAGAATATGCTTTTGTATGCTGTTTGGGTATCCAAAATTGCAGATGCAGGAATACCCTCCGAGTGCCCATTAGAAAATTCCTTAATGTCCACCAATTATTGGCCATTTTGCAGTCTTTTATTATAACATTTATAAAATAGATAAATTATAACAAATAAGTATAACGTTGTGCATTTTCTTAAAGCTTATTAAATAGGCTATCTAAAAATGTAACTTTTTATATTCATACCTAATGTTATAGTAACTTGGCATCAGTTCAAATCCAGAAATTAGGAAAAGAAATTTTGTTTTATTCAGTACCCACATATGTAAAACCACTTTATTCACATTAAATAAGAACATGGAGATATACATTCTGTTCAAAATTTAGTGAGGAATTAGAAAATATATAGTTTTGCACAGTTTTACCTAAATAATAAGTCTAAAAAGTCAACTAACCTAAAAACTGGAGGTATTAAAGCCTATATCACCATAACAACAACAACAATCGCAGACTTTTGAAATTCCGTCAAGATGATACTAAAAATAGCACAAACGGTGGTCATATATAGTCATAATGAAGCCTAGAATCCGCTAATCACATTGGTATGCTCATTGCCCGGGATCGCTCAATCGTATGCGGAAATATTACATAAAACTGGAGGCGTGCAAAGTCGCCCGATATCGGGCGACTGACACTCGGCGGTCAAAAATAGTCGCCCGAAAGCGGGCGAAGGTCACTCGGAGGAAGTTACTGAGCTGCCTTACTACTCAGAGAGACATTAGCGTGGCCGTAAACTTGTAATTATTCTTTAGAAATGAAAGCCAAGAAGGGTTCAGGAGTTGGTATGAGAGTTGAGCACCACGAGGTCTTGTAGCTTTAGCGACTTGCAAACCCTTCAGTGGTTTGGTTTTGTTTTTGTTGGGTATTTACGTCATTGCCATTTTATAAGGTTTTGAACTAGGAACGTCCAAACCCTGGTCTCCTCGCTGTATATGATTTCGGCCTGATATTAGGAAGCATCTATATAAAGGAAATGTTTGTGGTACCGATTTCTCAGATGTGCGGCATCGTAAAATTATGAAACTTGGCACACTTATTTATTACTATTAGGAAATGTGTCGAATGTAAATAATTTTGTGTTTGGGCGTGTAGGGCTATGCCCTTTTGACTTTCAAAGTTTACATGTTATCCTTGTGGGAACATGCGTTCTGATTTTCGTATTTGTTTATACTTTTAATTTCATTAATAAACACCTGCAATATTAAAATAAATATGTAAAACAACAGCAAGAACAGATGATTCATAAATAACACATTTTACAGACCACTGGAATGGTAACACCCTTCTTTTATTCGTTTTAACTCCAAAACAGCAAGAATAGATAATTCAGGACTAATATTAATTTAAAATATTACTGAATACTGGAATGGTAACACCCTTCTCTTATCCGTTTTAACTCCACTTAAAAATAATTAAACCAGTTTGTGAGGAGGGAGGATGAGGGACGGGGAAAGGATGAGGTGGAGAGGTTTCGGGCATAAATAAAAAGGCTACTGACTACTGGAATGGTAACGCCCCTCTACTATCCTTTTTAACTCCACATTAAAAAAATTACCTGGTGGTGAGGGGAGGGGGGAGGGAAAGAGAGAGCGAGAAAGAGAGCGAGAGCGAGATGAGCGCAACAGAACCCACTAGATATTAATTTCGTCCATTGGGCGGTTTCTAGTTGTTAATTAATTATCAAGACAATGACAAATGGCTCGGTCCAGCCTCGTATTTTTCACTATAGTTTCAGAAAGCCAAGTATCTGGCGATCATCAGATTATGAAGCGAGCACTCTACCCACTACGTTAACCCGGGACGTATACCCAGTACCCAGTACGTATACCCAGCTATGTTAACCCAGCTATTGTTAAAAGGTCTTCCACTTTTTCCCACGGAGTTCCCGCGAAGTAATTATTCAATCACTGTTCCATAACGGATGGTTCAATCCCTGTCTAATAGCACCGGCCAGGCTCTGTTAGCGGGCCAGCCCCAGTCTGCTCCAGATATACAATTACCTGCGATATGATCTCCAAATATACAGCGTTATGGGTCTGTTTGGCCGACTGTTTTGGAAATGCCCCCCCCCGCCCCCCGAGATGGCCTTTCCGATACATCCTCACCACGATCGTTGCTCGTTCCTCGTTACTCGCTGCTCGCTCTCGTTTCCCAACGATCGTCCCTGGCGCTCTATTACTCTTATATTCGAGAACGAGAGCAATCTTATTGTTTTGCCGGGTAAATGTCGTTTCGTGTACGATGAAGCGATGTTAGCAGTTCCTCAAAGGTTGTGTCATCCGTGGCTGTTTGGGGAAATTGACTGTTAGCGAAATCGTAGGAAATTGTTCGAAAGAGCATCCTTTAGTGTGTTTATGTTTGGTTGTCTTGTATTATAGCACTTAAGTAAATGCATTCAAAAAGATTTGTTGTAGAGTTCAAATAGTTTCTAAGATTCATTTTGATTGAAGTTGAATCATTAGATTACTGTGAGTTGTGATTTCTTTGGATATTCGTTTGTGAGTTTGCACAATACGTCGACGGTTAGGCTATCTGGACTGATGGTAGCGGGTTGGGGTTATGTACTAAAATATTGAATGGTCAATGAACGAAAATCTTATACTTATGTCGAGGTAAGGTTTATTTTTTGAATCGAAAGGTAAAAGATGTGTAAACATGTCATTTCATGGTTTCAACGCATTACGTTTAAAACCCTTCACGGTCAGGAACTTTTGAGAAATCCATTTCAGTGGCACCCATGAACCAAACACGTGAATGAAATGTTTCGGTGAGGATATTGGAGGTTAAATATTGACAAAGGCCATACATTGAATAAAGGTTTCAAGTTGAAAACACATTTTTTAATATTGAAATTTTATCAGCAATACGATATAATTATGTAACTGAAACCAGCTGATGGGCAAAACTAGTTAAAACGATAGGGGAGTGAATTTCACATTACAAACTTTAAACAAATCAAATAAAGGGTTTAACGAAGATTCGTGTCATTTTTAGCATAATGGAAAATATTAGATATTTTGGCTCTTCTGATGCACCTGGTTATATTTCAATACCGTACTGGGATGGCAATGTTGTGCATTATAAGCTTAGGAGGAGGTACCTTCAGGATCAAAAGTCGGTATGGGGGTATTAGGAGTGATAAAACTACATCAATATATGAAAAATTGCCTTTCCAATGGGAAATCCCCATAAGACAACGTATACTGCCTTAGTACTGCCTTGACATAATTTACATTTTCTTTAATAACTCCGTAAATATTTGTGCTAGAATGATGAGGGAGGGCTTAAAATTTCCGCCTTGTTATGTCATATTATTTAATGTACATTAATGTTACATTAGAGGCTTTTCTGACCCTCTTCGGGCCCAAAAACTCAAAATTTGAAATATAAAATCCCCAAAATAGGGAGTTAGAGTTTTTCGATTGTTTTGCGCAATAAACTTGTCCAACTGGTTATAGAAAGGAATGTCCCTACGAAAACACACACACACACACACACACACACACACACACACACACACACACACACACACACACACACACACACACACACACACACACACACACACACACACACACACACACACACACACACACACACACACACACACACACACACACATATATTTCTTTTTTATTTAATTTTGAACGACCCCCCAAAGTGTGTTCAGGGGGTCATGTTAGGAACTTCTATGGTGGTCCCGGGATTATGTTTCACCGTGCAGGTCATGCTAATAGTTCACTCTCCATAGGAAATTCACTAATAACACCCGTGGTTAAAACTTACAGTCGTATCGTCCTTGCATTTTTTGCAAGATATTTTAAAATTTCGAAATATCGCTTTCAGGTCGCCGACCATTCTTGTTTATTTCACCTAATTCAGATCCAACCAGTCCGCCATACCCTCCTTCCAGCATTACGACTCCGATAGCACCGATCGACAGAGAGCTTTCACACTAATAATACATTTTACATACAAAAAGTTCATACCGGATATAAAAACCAACCTCCAGCGGCGGTTAGCTGGGAATGTTCCCGGACTTTAACCATCGGGTCTCCCGCACTCCCGCGCCGCACAGTAGCGCTCCTAATCACGCGGGACTACTCGGGTATTATTCAAATTGTGGCGGGTGAACATTATCATCGCGGCCGCTGTGGATACAGCGCTATCAGGCGGGGATCATGGGAACCCGCAGACTCCTCATTACTCCGGTTGCTTCGCTTTCACAAATCACATTCCGCTGACTCATCCCCCATAGTATGCACTCTGCAGTGTGAGTGACGTCTGGATCTGTCGCCGTGACAGCTGGACGGGTTCACATGTCGCTTTCCTTTTTGGGTAAAGAATCGACGAAATTTGGAGATAGGAAGTTTTGCCGTGTGTCTTTATTTTTATCCAAAACTTGAGTCAAAATATACATTTCAGATATTGTCGGGTCTTAAATTTTACCCTCACACGACCGTTATTCACATAACATTGATTTATTTAAAACGTGCACTAAGAACAACAAGAGTGAGCAAATGAAATGCAAGATTATGATATAGTAGTAATAACTTAGAACTTTGGTTTGGTTCTTAGATGGCCTCACAGTTCACGTACCGTACATCTTTTCACAGTCATCTTATAACATGATTTTACGATTATTTTGGACCCTGTTTATGTTGATGGAACCGTTTGAGGGGTACTGGGGGGAGGAGTATTCACCACCTCCTCCCCGTACTAGCTCCCCTGCTTGCCATGAACCCTGCACTACGGCGCAACTGCCACCGCAGCTGGGACACACCACCACGCAATCTTTCCAGGTCCTCCTAAGACTCAAAAATATATCTCTGAACACCCTTCCCCCCCGTTCTCAGAGAGGGCGGAGAACACTTTTTTAGTTCTGTACTTTCTTGCATCCCCGCCCACATGACCAGGCTACATTATCGTTCGAGGGTTGTATTTTTGGATACAAAGTTTGCTACATCAAATAGTTTCAAGTTGTCTTCATTTTGTATGATAAGTGTTGTTCTGTGTAATCGTTTTAGATCCTCCTGGAACTCTACAAGTTCTTTCTGGGGCCCCTTTGCGCTCAGAGAGGCTGATAAACACTTTTTTGAGCGGTGTATTGACTTACGTCCTCTGCACTTACCCAGGCTACATGTTTGTTCGTGTCATTCTGGTTACAGAGTTTTCTTCATCAAACAATGTCAACCCAGTTAGCACGTAAGATTATGACTAAGTTGACACCGTAATTTCCATACTATCGTCAAACATTTTTCGCTTTAACCCTTATTTAAGTTCAAGAAAGCAGTCTTGCATGAAAACCCTTTATCCAAAAAGAGTTTTATACTGCAGTTTTTAGAATGATAAGCAAGCCCTAATGAAAACTTGATTAAACTTATTACAACCTTAGTAAAAACCTTGCCGCCAGTCAAAGTACACCCTTTTCACAATATGGTAGGAAACCCTTTTGTAAGGGGTTGCAGTTTCATTTACAAGGTTATATAAATCTTGATCATTGTCGTTGACAACCTTATTTTCCAAGCCAATAACCTTTTCCTAACCTTGTCGCCTTGTGCCTTTTTGTAAGAGTTTCTAGTTTTATTGTCAAGGTAAATCTTAGACAACCTTGTGGAAATGTTAGACTGCTTACTTGTAAGTGATCTGCGTTTCTCTACGGCAGTTGTTGCTCTGTTCCAGGAGGGCGGTTCTCCTCGTTCTCCCCCTGTATCGAGCAGGTCCAGAAGACGTGCGGCCGACTCCTCGCCGCGGGCTTCACCGACATCCTCACGCTGGAGTGTCTCAGGCGGGAGTACAGTGTCCAGAACCGTTCCTTCCCCATGGAGAGGACGGACAAGGTATGCATATTTTTTGTTTCATTCTGAATGAGTCGGATGTTTTGGCGAGGAAATATCTATTGGAAAATGTTTTTTGGCATTCACCAGTTGCAAAGATTATAAGGATTTCAAATAAATACCGACGATCTTGTTTCTAAAATACAAATTGACATCTGTTCTTAGTCTGTTGACTAAAAATCGCTTGTGGGAATGATCTGTTACGTTCCAAACCAAAAATATCGCAACCGCAAAGTGATTGTGATGCAAAGATCTTAGGTTAAGACTGTCCCACACATTTTGTAAATAGGCCTTAACATTCGGCCGAACATCCTCCTGAATGTTCACTGAACATTCTGTCCCAGTACACTATGGCCCAACAAAGGCAAGCGCGATAGTGTACTCAGTGTGCTTGTGTATGTTCGGGATAGTTCGCATCACCATGATTTGTGTTCGCCTGTGGTTTTTTCGTGGTCGCTAGTTTGTTTTTTGTCTGGTTTTTGGAACGAATCAAAGGAGACGAGCGGAAGCGAATGGGCGAGCATGATTTATAAAAAAAAACTTATAAAAAAAATGTATAGCATATTTATAGCATGGTATTGGGCGAGCGTGTTTTTGGTTAGTTCGTTGTACACATTCGGTTGATTTGGTGCAAGACTCGTTGTAGCGACTTACACCAATAATAGTATATTGTTACCAAAAAGTTCGTGTAGTTCCCACATTTTTCTCGACTATTCCGAACATTCGGAGTTTGGCCGAATGTTCGGGCGTATTCGCAAGAAGTGTGGGGCAGCCTTTATTGATTATAAGCCTAACACAAATTATTTTCATCTGCCTTCAACCTAGCGAGTTCGCTGCGCCCATATGTTTAAACATCAGTATTTTAGGAAAAGTATTGAAATTACAAATATAGACAATCAGCAAAAGCAAGAAACCTTTTAAAAGTAAAACACAGCTGATCGTTAAAGAACAAATACTCAAAATATACTGCCTACAACAATGAAACAGTTCAATAGCTTGTGTTTACGATTCCATTTGAAAAGAAACGCATGAAGCCTAATGTAATAATTAAGGCATAATTTAAAATACAATACTAAAACACATAAATAGTATATTGTCAATTATGGTTTGAGTACCATCCTCGTGTTTGGATAGACTATCATAGAAACTTAATTACCATACGTTCACCCAGTAAAATATATTTAATCTAACAATAGGGAAAAAGATTCATTTGCCAATTTCATTATACCTCGTGAAGCCTGAGTAGGGGGTCCCGGAAGAAGAGTGGGGGGGCATCAGCGTTGGAGGGGAAGTTCACAATACCATGTGTGATAATACTATCCTTGCGGAAAACACTTGCTATTCTGTATATTAAAGATAACCCTAGTGGCTTACAGGGGCTATAGCCCCTAACAAATGGTTTTTGTATAAGTGAATAATCACAGCAGTAGTAGGGAAAGGGGACTTCTGGCTCACTTGATTGATGGCTTCCGGTCACGTGACCGGAAGCGCTGCGTCATGAAAGACGTCATCTGAGGCTGAGCCAGTGACGTAGGCGGTTTTGTGACGAAATGAGTAAAAGTTCAAAGTTCAAGGTCACGGTGAAGTTTTTTAAAAAAAATCTACCTCGCACTCGTAAAACGATTGTGATTCGATAGTTAATCGATAATAAATATCGAATGAAACAATCGAATGAAGCAATCGAATGATACGAGTGCGAGGTAGTACAATTACAAATATTACTTTATTTTATTTACAATAAGTTATGTTTACAATAATTCATGTTTACAATAGTTCCCCGTTGTTGGTTGTCATCGATGTTGTTGATCCGGACGAGTTGCGGCCATCACTTTGCTTTCTGATGAAAGACGGTAGATACTTCGATCCCTGCGCAGAGTCCATGTTGTTTTTTGATGCGTAAAGTTCCAAAGATAAATCGTAACCGGACGCAATAAGAAGTCTTAACTCTTCACTAAACACCTCGAGGTCTTGGAAAGTCGCAAGATGAATAGAGTCATAATGAATACACCTAATTTTAATGGACATTTTAATATAATGTTTTACGTTTGTGGAGAGCACTCGATGTTCACCAGTCGAGAGCCGGAGGTGTACTGACTATTCGCTAGCTAACGTTCTGATATGAAACGAAATGGTGGGGGTAAAAGTGTGGTGGGGCGGAGAAGATGGCGGACAGCAGATGGCAGGCGGCAGGTGGCAGGTGGCAGCTGGTGCGAGGCAGATCGTTGCTACTACATTCGCCGCCACAGTAATGCAATCCTTCGGCGTAATTCTTGTATTTTATCTTGTCGGTTCATTTGATACGTTTTACATCTACATATGCAATAGCTGAAACACTTGCACTTACGACAAGCTTTCCCGTCAACTTGATCGCCTGGTATTTTAAAACATTGTAACTCGCAACAATATGTCTTCAAATTGTTATCGAAAAATAAATTGTTCATAGGTGGCACCGACATGTTAGCTGCAGCGTGTGTTAGACAAGACTGAGACTAACTTCACTGCTCCCTCTCTTTTATACCTCTTCATAAGTTAACCCTGAATGAAAGTTCAAGGTCATCCATTTGAATTTTAAAAAAAAAGCAACACAGCAGTATATAAAATAATATACTGCTGTGTTGCTGTTTTCTTTATTTTTTTTTATATTATTTTTTTATATTTTTTCTTTTCTTTATTAAACAAACATCTTACAATACAATAAACTTAAGTTTAACATTGATGACTAGAAATACAAACAATAAAATACAAACAGAGAAATACAAACAGAGACATTATGTACAAGGATGCATGATGTGCAGAGTGAGTTCCGTTGAGTAGTTGCCGCTTACACCGTGTGATACCAAATACAACGTCCCCGGTTGAATATCTCGCAAATCTTCATTCTGTAGCAGTTGAACAAATCGTTTTGGAAGAAATACTTGAAACTTCGGCTCATCTCCTGAAGTTAAAGGTGCTTCGCTCAATGAAACTAGAATTGCTTCTCCATGTGTGGTTTCCACTTTCTTGATGTTATGAATAATGTAGTGTTTTTGTTCTTTTAATTCTGAACACTTTTTAGTTAGCAGAAGGTCGGATTTTGAATGAGTGTTGAATTGATCAACCAGTGTTTGTAGAAACTGTTGTGATGCCATCTTCGTCAGTGGTGGTTGCGATGTCTTCTGTGATGTTGCCTCTTCGGAGTCTCGAATAATACTCGTGCCGGAGCGGTGTTGGCTCCTCGTATTTATAGGCCCCGCTACCCCCACCACATTTCTGTTCTCCGCTACCCCCACCACATTCCTGCGTTTGTTTCAAGTAAGCAGCCAAACGATACGCGTTGTACAATGCACAGTTTGTTTGGCCGTGTTTAAGATCTTTTGCAGCGACACAAATATTACCGAGATTAATGTTAAAGTCCTTACTGATAGTTATATCGAAAACATCACCGTGCGTGTACTTTTGTATCCAGTTCTTTTTTTCTAATCCTCTTGTGTATATATGTGAATATTGTTTGCAAAAGTTAAACATAATACTGTGCAGATTACTGTAGCTTATAAATCCTTCATACCAATGTATGTGATGAAAGTAGTTTGTTATCCATTTGTTTGTACTTTTTGCTTTGGTGTTAAGTTTGTTAAAAGAAAAAGGAGCATCAAACGTGAATGGGTAGGCTACAAATGTAAGCAAGTCTAAAATTACTAATTCCTTGATAATAAACCTATCATCATTATTTCGAAATGCTTGAAATTCTATTACACAAGGCTTTACACTCACTTCTTCATCCCCTCCGCTCATCATGGCACCTAGCGATCAACTAAACTGTTTTCCACACCACGGTAGGTTAAATACCAGGCCGTACAGTTGCAGGCGCGTTGGTGTATATTTAACGTGGGCACCGTCCCCAATAGGCCTACCCCACGTGTGTTCTTCTTTACTAAGTCAAACTTTAGTCTTTTTTAACTTCTTCTTCTTTTGTTTCGTTTTCTTCTTCTTCTTGTTTCTCCGTTTCTTCTTCCTGTGTTGTTTCTTCTGTAGCTTCTGTAGCGATTTCTACAAGTGGTTCAAAATCCTTTAACTTTCTCCACATGCAAACTTCATGAGGTATTCTATTAAAAATAGATGTATCCACAGGTCCGTACACGATGGTGCTATCAGGTTGTTTTTCCAAAGTATCGACCAAATATTCTTTAATAATAGCGCTTGCAAATACCAACTGTCTCATGTACCTTGTAATAGGTTCTGTTGCGTAGTTTAAAACGTAGAATTCTTCACGTGACAGTAGAATCTTATTTTCATGTTGAGTCAAGTCTCTAATTCGCACTTGTAGTTGTCCACGATGTTTAACAATATCGATTTCATTGTCACAATCCAAAAGTCGAATATGTGTTTTCCTTCCACACAAACTGTTAGTTAAATAACATTCTATTAAATGTACATGTTTCAAAAATGACTCCCAAGCATTTTGCGAAAATAAAACCTTTTTTGTTCCATGGTGTAGTATTACTGTAGGGGAATAATCCAATGACTTCATCAATCCAACTGATACACTTTTACTGATGCATGCTGAGATGGGGTAAAAGATTCGCAAAAAAACTTCAGTTAAAATGTGAGGAGGAATATTTTCTTCAACTTTCTTCTTCCTCTTTGGTACTACCTTTGATGGGTCTGCATTACTTTCCTCCTCTCTATCTCTTTTACCAAACTTTAAAAATGCAGTTATTTCCTTGATGATTTCTTCTTCACTAGTATTATCACGTTCCAATAACGGTGCTACCTCTGCATCACCTTGTACAACAGATGGAGAACTCATTTTGTAGAAGATGTTGCCCATGCGACGATAGACGATCAACTGAAGACCTGCATTGTTGCTCCGCTATTTATAGGTTAGCGACAGTGGCGGTGCCAGTGGTGGTACAACGTTTTACAATACCGTCTTTACGATACCAGTCAACGGTGTGTATGTAACAATTTTATCGTGCAAAATTAAACAATACGCAGATGTATTTGCAGGTACGTTTTCTTGAAATTCCATTTCTATTTTTATATCAACACTAGACGATTTTACAGATTCGTTTTGTTTGGAGCAATCAATTACAACAATCGGAGCTTTCGATTCAAACTGTACGGGAGATAGTAGAGGTGTGTTTGTTTTGCCGTAATATGAATTTTGGAACCTAGCGTACATATCGTATAAAACACTGTACCTTTTTTTATCAAAAGAGATATTAAAGTTGTCGTAGGGAAAGAATTGTGAATTCAGGAACACTTTACAGTTTGTTAATTTACAATGGTCAAATTCACCAGCATTTTCAGTTAATATACTTTTTTTCTTTGTTTGTAATCCAAAGATTACATATCTCGCTTTTTCCAAATGAGTAGAAGTTTTTACAGTCCATGTATGCCGTTGTGTTGAAGGTAAAACGGGGTATTCATGAAACTCCCAGCTTCTGAATGGCATTACAATGTCTCGATCTGATTTTAACTTTCTTAATAATGTAATCCTGTGTTCATCATTTAGTCGCACATGTGGTACTCTCCAAACAATCTTGTCTAATGTTAGTTTCCAGTCTAAATTGGCTTCAGTTGTTCCATTAGATGCTTTAATAATATCATTATCGTTTGATGACCTTAATAAAACTAGTTCTTGTTTTACATTTATTATTATTCTTCTGTAATCTTCAGCAAATCCTAAAAGTAATCTTAAAGGTACGTAAAAATCAAAGTTTCCCGAAGCGTCAGGAGTAATTATACTTTTGTCTGGTGCAACCCATCCTGCAACAGCTAACAGATTCTTCTCATTTGGTGTTAAAGACGCTAATCCTTTTAATGTACTGGAAATTCCAACCTTTTTTGTTGAATCGACTGTAACTCCTGAAATTTCATATCTAATCTCGTCAAACAAAAATGCCATAGGATTATTTATGAACGGAACAGTGGTTCCAACAGTACCGTCAGCTTTTGTTACTTTTCCTTCAATATATAAATAACTTTCGCATGGAAGAGTATAAATGTCTTGTTGTTGTATAGGAATCCTAATTTCATCGTTATTGTTTAATTTGGACGAAGCGTAAGGGTTGTGCGTGTGATATTCCTTTTCCCATAAGGTCTCGTCGAATGTTGGGCCCTGCGCTATATCCAGTATATCCATTGTTAATGACCTTTAATCCAATTTCTTCTAGAAAACGAATGTTGTCACTTGTTAATCCTTCTACAGCTGATGAGCTACTGACCTCTTTGCTGGTTGGCTCTCTCTTTTTAAATGATAACCCCATTATCTAAGCGGATGATTTTATATGTATTCTTACAGTAATAGCTTCTCCTTGAAAGTCAATAAGGTTTCCGTCTTGATCCACTATGTTCAGCACGATGTCTGAAATGAAACTGGTGTTTAACGGTAGGTACACAAGGTTTTGAGGCTTTTCTACTATCTTGAAACCCGGTGCGACTGATGGGTAGAATGTGTGTAATATATGCCGATTTTCTCCATCTCTGTAGGATCCTTGTATAATGTTACATGTAATGTCTATGCTGTTTACTTTGATGATCGTCACAGTTCTATTCCCAGAATGAGTTGTATTAGGTTCTAATACCTTTGTTTCCTTAGAAAACCCCAATAAACTACCAATTGAACGTTCTTGGCCAAAATCAATATAATACTTAGAAGTAATTTCGGCTTTCATTGTATTGTTATTGCCTTTTATCGTTATATTTTCTTTTCCCATATGTTTTTGTATAACTTCATTTATATTATCAATTTCATAAGCTCCTGTTGGTAAACTGAATTCTTCCAAAGCTGAATATTTTCCTTTATTATCTTTTGTCTTGTAATAATGTATTTTGTTATTAATTCCTTCACTAACGTTTGGAATAGAGTTATATGTTGTTAAATCCAATAATGCGGCTTCCCATAGTCTTCCTTTTTGCAAACGTAGCGCTGGAAACAGAATACTGCGCAAAGTACATGAGTTACCGGTTAATGACACTGTATACGAAGACATCTTAAAGTTGACTAACACTTTTAGCTAAAAAGTCTAAACATAAATGACCGCAAATGGATGTATCATCAGGTTGTTTTCTTGTATAATTGTAAAAAACATTTTCTGCCGCACGAAAGTATTGTTGAAGTTCTTTCGGTGGTGGAAGGTTTCCAAAACTGTCGAAATAATAAATCGTTTCACCAAGTTTCTTGTAACACACCCAATGAGTGCCTAATCCTTCACTATTATCCAAATTTACTATACCAGTCTCATTTTTCCACATTTTAACCGGTAATTCATCTTTCATAAATACTCCTCTAAAAAATGGGATTTTCAAACAAGAAGCATATGTAATCAGTTCTTCATTGGTTAATTCTTTGTTTTTAATTATTAATTGCTCTTTCTTATTTAATACACACGATACGGTCTTAGGTATAGTCCTCCTCCCTTTTTTATCATTGACCATATTGTTGGTTTCTTTTTACCTTTACCACTAGTAGATCGACGTTTTCTTCTGATATTACCTCCTTGTTTCTTAGCGGGTCTTTTCTCACGCCTTCTTCTCTTTCCTCCTCCAAACGTAGTTTTTGCTTTCATTGCTGCTGTTACTGCTAAAGACGCTGCTTTTTCACCAATACTCGCGTCACTAGATTTTACTCTTTGCCAAGCTTTCTCAGAAAGTGCTCTATCTGCTATTGATCTATTTTTTGTATCACCAAATTTGGAATACGCTATATCGTGCTGTTTACAAGCCTGATCAAGCTTATTTATTCCAGGATCTCCTCTAGCAAGCCGTTTCTCTAATTTGGTTCCAGGACCACAATATTGATATCCTCCAGGTAAATGTAATTCCACAGGTAATAAATCAATCGCCTTGTTAACTATAGCTCCAACCGGTTTACTTAATAGAGAAAATGCTGTTGATGCTATTCCCCTTCCTCTCTGTAATCTCTCTCGATTATGACTGATGCGTTTAGCCCTCGGCATGACTATTTATAGCCAAACTTACAATCAGTAGGTGCACTCTATAAATGTTTTACAATGAATGTAATATTAGTCTTGGCTTCTTGTATTATATATACTGTTTAAAATCCATTTATTATATAGAAATGGATTAATTAATTAAATGTAGACATAATAAATAAAAGTAGTAAAAATAGAAATAAGGTGTAATTGAAGATGTTTCAAATGTTTCTCCGCTGGTGATGGTATCGTTGTTTTCGGTAAAATGAATAAAATCTAAATAGTTGTCATGTTCCCTTAGAAACTTGCCACTTAATCGTTGGTAATTAAATAACACATTCCAGTCTAGTTTATCTTTAAAATTGTCAATGTAATTTTCAGAGAGATTTTGATATTTACTTATTACTTCCCAACAGTTATTAAAATTTGATGTCATCTCTACAAGGAAGTTTTCTGAAAACTGTTGTCTTTGTAAAATATGAATCCAGTTAACTCTGTGAAAATAAATTCTTAACATAGTCATTGTGAAGAGGTAGTGTATGGAAAGTTGTTCCCAATCCATATATCTATCAAACCGTTGAACAAAACCATCTGTCAGCACTCCTTGGGGAAATCTCGGCTCTTGAGATATTAAACTCCACGCAGTAATATTGGATTCCATCATCCTCTCTGTATCATCTCTCGAATATAACTGATGCTTTATCCCTTATCATGGGTATTTAAATTCTTTTTTCTCTTATATAATCTTCATCGTTTTCTGTTGGTTCATTAATCACATTCACTTTATCCCCCTTTCCTAATGTCTTGACTTTAGAAGGCTCAGACGGTTTATCTAATTGATTAGGTTTTTCTGGATTGTGTATCTTTTTCCAGTCTAAATAATTGTGGCTGTCAACATCTGAAGCTACAGCTCTTCCTGAAGCCCGATGGATATAATTAAATAAAGCTGCACCAAACCTTTCCATATGTTTTTCATATTCTGTAGTCCATTTCTTGTGTACTATATCAAATATTTTCTTATTTACAGCGTCTCCATCCTGCTCACAATCACCTACATTTGACAATTTTAATTTTTTTACATCATAGCTTGTATCAGTTTCATTCTTTTTGTAAATCGTTAACAATTTTAAAGTCGCTAAATTTACTGCTTCACCATCATAAATGGGATGTTTTATATTGCTTAACCTTTTACCGGAAAATCCCCAATGGTCTTCGTGTACAATCGGGGTTCTTTTATCCATGTATTGTACCGTAACCGCATCAGAAGACAAAAGCGGATCACCAACATTTTGAATTACTTTTCCTTCAAAATTATAATTACCATCAGGTGTTAACGGAAACCCAGCTCTTTTTTCACTATATCCAGATTTTACTCCAAACTCGGAATACCGTCCAAACTTGTCCACACTCATGATGTAACTGAATCGCTATCGTTTAGGTTCTTACTATATATATATATATATATATATATATATATATATATACGTCTACTGAACAATTATTTCTCGTTTTCGCAGTTCATCAACCAAAGCTACCCATTCGTTTTCTAAACCAGTGTGCCCGGCTTCCATAGCTTCATGTAATAACCTCATTCGATCAACTAACTTATTTATATCGTTGTAATATATTATATTGGTTTTATACAAATTTTTTAATAATCCCCTTCCAGATGTAGTAGGATCAGTTGTTTTTCTTTTTTTATGCAAAACATTTAATTCAGCAGAAGATAAAGCTCTTCTTTTAATTGGAGCTTTATTTGATTTCGAGGGGAAAAGACTAGATATAATATTTGTGTATTTTATTGACCTGTTTCTATGAATAGGTAGTTCTTTGGAATATTTTTTTCTATGTGCATTTGTATACTCTAGTATATTTTTAAACAATTGTAAATCCTTTTTAGTATATTTACCAGGATTATTTTTAAAGATGAGTTCAAACAAACCTGTTGTACCTTTATATTTCTTATCACCAATAACTATATCATCATTTTCGTTTATATCTAACTTTCTATCTCCAATCATTAATCCTTTATCCTCTATTCTAGCTCCATATGTATGATAATTTCGATTAGCATGTGTGCCATGTAACATTTTTAATGTATATTTTCTTCCAAGTGTTCCTTTAAACATAATATCTGTGCCTAATTTGCTTAAGTTGGATGGGTTAATATCCTCTTCTTCTGCTCTTGTATCTTCCGCACTTGTATCTTCTGTACTTGTATCTCCTGCAATGTTCTTTTCCCTTAAATCTCCTATATCTCCGCTTTCTTCATACTCGTCGCTTTCTTCAGATGTTTGTAACTGGTCAGAACTTTCATCATTCTGAAATTCTTCTTCATATTTGGAAATTGGTAGCATTTTGTCTCCTTCGAAGCGAATTGAAGGTCTTTCCATATTTTGTGCTAATCGCTTTAAAGGTTCAGTAACAGGTTTGAATGTTGTTTCTAAAAATTGCTCTCTTTCATTTATACCTGATTTTAAAGCTCGGTTTTTTTGTCTAATAGAATCACTAAGTGATTTTATTTCCTTTAATAGCTTTTCCTGGTTAACCATCTTCACACCTTGACGACTTGTACAGTAATACCGCTAATCAGTGTATTAAAACGAATTTATCAAAACCTATTCTATAACGACCATCTTTTATAGCTTGATCTTTCATAATAACCAAAAATCCATACTTTTCCGCCCATGCTTTTCCGCAAAGCTCTTTAAACTTTTCAAATGGCATATCCGCATTCACATGATCGTTATATATATGTTTTAGGTTAGTATCATCTTGTTTGAATACAATTAGAATATTTGCATTATCTCTGATAAGTTGTTTTGGGATTTTGCTATAAGTTTGTCCTATATATATGCTGTCGATGTTATTATGTCTTCCCATGGCAAAGTAGTTTCTAATAGTATCCTGATTTTCACAAGATACATCGTCAAATATAAATACAGAATACGGTTTCGCTTCGTTTGGTTGCATAATGCTATCACTAGCGTTAAATTTGTAAAAATTAACATCAGACACATCAGATAGGATTTTATCCAGCAATTGATACTTTGGTTGATGTAGAGACTTTGAAAAAATATATAGGTTACTAAACCTTAATCCCTGCGGATTAGTGATCAAATTAAAGACAACATTGGTCTTTCCACAGTTTGAGGGGCCACTTACTATACATCGAACAGTGTTTGGAAGTAAACTACCGTGTTTACCATTGTTGATTTTAACGTTATCCACAGTTAAATCATCTATGTTATTAATATTGAATCGATCTTTATGGTGAATAATCTCCATCCTGCTCAAAGGTTAACGATGAAATGAGTTGCTTGTATTAAACCAAGTCCTTTATAGGTATCCATGAATCCTCAGTTTTGTTAAACCCTAACCACCGCACTTTAACTGCGTCCTTTTTTCTTTGTAACACTTTTTCAACAAGATATACATCACCTACTGTTGACTTTAACATTTCATGTCCATAAAATGCACCTTGCAACAAATCTCCTTTGTTATCTTTTAGGATATACGTTTCAGGTACAGTCGGTTGCACTTTATACACTGTAAAAACTTCATTCGTCCAATTGGGAAGGTATTTTTTGGTAAACACTCCCTTATATTTACTAATCCGTACTTTATCACTTACATTAAATTTTCTTGGCTGCATTTTTTCTACTTTAGGCTTTGTATTTTTCTTTATGCGTTTTAATACATCTTTTGCATTTCTTCTATTTACTTTGTTAGGTTTCATACCAATAGTTCTATGAAACCTGTTGTTATAATCATTTATTAATTGTGGTAAAACATCATACCATACGTAAGAACCTCTTTTTGAAAATTGTTTATACAGTGCTCCTTTTAAGGTTCTATTAAATCTTTCTACAATAGCAGCTTTTTTCTCTGAATTTTTAGAATAATGATTTATTTTATATTTATTCATTAACTGTGCAAAGTTTGTATTAAAGTATTCTGTTCCATCATCAGTTTGTAAATGTTTAATTTTGTTTTTATCTCTTTTTATGGCTATTTCCATGGCTTCTGTTACGCTTTTACCAGTCTTGTCCTTTAGAGGCAAAGCGTCTGCAACTTTTGTAAAACAATTAATAATTGTGAGTATATATTTAAATCCTTTGTTTATTCTGCTATGCGGTCGCATTTCAATTAAATCCGCTTGATATAGATCATTTATCCCTTTTATAACAGTATTTCTTCTTGGAAACTTTATTCTTGCAGGTTTGTGTAGTTCATTAATAATCTTCTCCTTCAGGTCTGACATGATGGTTTCACGAAGGCAGCTGATATGGTATTAAATATTCTTTTGTATAAATCTGCTTATATATATATACATATAGTTCAAGGTCATTCAAAACTTGTGTAAAAAAAGGGGAAACACAGCTTAACATTGCTGTGTTTCCCCTTTTTTTACGGAAAGGAAAAGGATAGAGGATCTAGGACGATGAAAGGGTTATTAGTCAATAGGGTTGAGGGAATAGTGACCGAATGGTAAAGTGTGGATGTTGTCTGGAAGGGTTTGTCTTTTGTCGTCATTACAGGATAGCGCCTTTTTAACTTCAGTCACGCTGTACAGCTGATGGTTAAAACTTCTGATGGTGTTGAATTTAGCTGTAATGATGTTATCCTCAAATAAGCATTGCTTGTAGTGTTCAAAATGCACTTTCTTCTTTAAATATAAACTCTTTACACCTTTAGCTTTCTTAATATAGCTATTCTTCTTTTCTCCTTCTTCTTTTTCATTATAGAGTTTCAAAGAATATAGTTTAGACATCAGTGCAACAATCTCTTCAAGTAGAACACCATTAGCCTCATCCTTGAATTTGCCTAGTACTTTTTTGTGTCTGTCATTGTCGTAGTTTGGATGATCTTTTGGATAATCGGAGAAATCAAAGTCGTTCTTGTAAATAAATGTACGTAAATCTTGATACATGTCCAATGTTACTATGCGATATATAAAAGCGTCAGTGTCCATATATGTAATAGATATATTTTCTCTTCCGTAGAACGCCACCATTTTGTTGTAGTGAAAATCGTACATGTGTGTTTTTGAGATGTCCAAGATTGACATGCCTATATACAAAGGACGATCCATCTTCACACTCGTCTTCTTCATGGACACTGCTACAAGTTTTTCATTAATAATTATCGATGTTCCAAAATTTGGCTGCTGTACTAGTTTCTGTAATTTTTTTGCGTCGGTAACAAGTTTAACATTTTTATGTCTTCTTTTGTTTTCCAATGTTTTTCCAAATATCGCATTATTCATTAATTTAAAGAAATCTTTTTGAAAGTCTGATGTAGCTGCTGCTCTTCTGATGGTATTTGAATCAATGTAGGGTTTCAACCAGCATGATTGAGAAAATTCCAAAACTCTATTAATTTTTGTTAAACGTAGTCCTAATTCGATAGCTTGTTGAACCACCCAAAAGTGAGCCACGTAGCGTTGTTTATTATTTAATGTCATCATTAATTTGGGGTGTTTTCCAATTGGTGAAATTTCTGTTTTAGCAAGAAGTGGTAGGTCATAATGAAGATCATGTAAATTTTCTGGGTATTCAAAATCGCAATCCAAAATATATCCAGTGTCACCATGTTTCGGAATTTGTAAAATATCGCCAATAAAGTCGGGATTAATCCATTTAAAGTTATCAAAAGGAAGTGGGTTTGACATTGCCCAACCGTACAGGTTATTTGCATCGAAATATCCTAAATAGGTTGACGGTTTGGTTTCATCATAATCGGGTAGGTATTTGTTGTTGGCTTTGACATGTCTGGTAACACTTTGGGTCAATCCGCCTCTTACTCCAGCTTCAACCATTAAAACCATGTCAATGTCTGTTAAAAGTTGGAGTTTGCATTTTGTTTCTTTTAACATGGCTTGCCAAGCTAATCCTGGTGAAGTATACGAATGTAGAGGGTCCAAACCGTAGGCAGCAAAACAAGTGTTTCGGAATTCTTCCATTACATCACAAAGAAGAGTTACATCTAGTTTGACATAAAAGTCCGAGTAATCTCCTAAGGTCTTCATATCTAACTCGTTCCATACTCGACGTGCGTGTTGATAGTCCTCAATTGATATTTCCGAATCATTAAGTTTGTTTTTGAAGTGTTCTGGTGGAGGTAGTGATGTTTCATCAAATCTATGCAGTCCATCGATGTAATCATAGGGGAAGACTCCTTTTCGAAGAACCAAATCCATTTTACTATTGGGTACAATTTTGCTTGTTTCTATCAAATCTGTTCTTCTTAGATTTTCAGATAATTTCATGAGGCTTGAAGGCATAAATCTAAATGAATCAACAAACCTTAATTTAATTTTACCCACCTTTTTTGAAAAGCTTATAAATTTTTCCATTGTAGTAGCCAAAACGTCTATTGCTCCATTATCTCTTCCTAGTTCGGGGATTATGAAGTGCGAATCATAACCACTCAGATTGTGCAGAACTACGGGGATGAAATATGGTAGTTTGTAGTTCAAGTTGCAAGCGTTACAGGCTGCACCTCTATACGCTCCCGTAAGATGATCGTGGTCACGAACTTTAACGTTATCCAGTGTAAAGGTGTTATTACACAAATAACACGTTGTTGTTGAATAATAATGTTGAAGCTCTTCTTCTTCCATAGGTGACATGGGTACCTTTGTTCCATACAGTTCTTCTACCTTTGCAGCTATTTCATACAGATCATCGACAAAGTATTTGGCTGCTTCTTCACCGCGATAAATCTTTGGAGAAGATGATAGTCCATATTTTTGAAGATGGTCTTCAGTCAACGTGGATTTAATTAGTATGCAATAACTGTTTGGTGAATGAAGTTGGTATTTGCTTCTTCTTGTAACGTCCTCTTCTTGTTGTTCAAGTGGATGTAAAGAAGACTCGAAATCAGCGTAAACAGCAACAGGTACACGGTATTGTTGTATTATTTTGTCAAATTTTATCTGCGCTCTGCTGGAATGTGGCAATTTAATTCTAACCTCATAGTTTCCATTACATAACCTTTGATGTTCTACTAACCATTCTGAACCTCCCCTTCTTAATGGTTTGCCTACATGACAAAAACATCTTTTACAAATGGTTTTCTCTCCGTGTTTTTTTGATATTTGTTTAGATACAAGAGCTGCAAAGTTTTTTATGTAGACATAGTGGGATATGTCCCCTTTAGTGATCAATAGCAAATCCGTATGATCTCTGCGCTCAATAGGTGTTATGCGCAAGGGGTACGCATTGTTTGACGAATCTAAGCCAAAAATGTTGACAGAAGCTGAAGGATTTTGCTTTTCAAATTTTGATATATCAGTAATTGCAACAGGGTAATTCATTCCCTGGAAATTATACTTATGTTGTATTTCTTCATATTTGTGACTTGGTCTTATCGGATTGTCTGTTACATATTTGACCAACATGGCATATTTAAAACATTCAGTATCTTGATTTTGTACGTTGACGCAGGAAAAGGTATTTCTAATCTTTGTTGGTAGAGGGATGTAGCTACTTCCTCGAATTCCATAGCCGTGTTTGTGTACTCTTAAGTCTAGCCCTGTGATGCTTAACAAACTCCATCCAGAGCCTCTTCCTTCATGTTCTTGTATTTTTGTCTTGAGCTCTTCAAAACATTCAGATACGATTGAATCAATATCTGACGAAAACATAATGGTACGGTTTTTTGTTAAAAACCCTCTCGGTGAAGTTTCATTTTGAATGTTTGTAAATAAAGCATCCATTAATAGTCCAAATTTGATAAAATTTAATCTTTTTAATTCATTTTGCAGAGTTTTACTTACCAATCCTTTTGCGTTATTTAAAAATTCTTCGAGTTGTAATTTTGCATTGTCAATTTTAAAGTGGGTTACTACATTACCCGGAAGTGCTCGGGCATGTAGTTCTACATTTACTGCTGTTGATGCTGAAGGACGGTGAAGTGTAGACAGAGCATGCGTAGAACTCGATGCAGCTGATGATGTTGAAGGACGATGAAATGTAGACAGAGCAGGCGTAGAAGTCGATGCAGCTGATGATGTTGAAGGAAGGTGAAGTGTAGACAGAGCAGAGGTAGAAGTCGATGTTGATGGTGCATATTGAATTACAGTTGGTCTGGAATGTTGGTGTTGAGCTAACATTTGATCTATTTCTTTCAATTCTTCTTCTTCATATTTTTCATCTTGGTTGTTGTTATGTTTCAGTTCATTATGAATAATTAAAAGAAATTCATCCTTAAATGAAGACTTGCAAATATCGCAGCGATGCATAATGTAGGTGCGATCTCCACAAAGGTCAAGGCAATAATGAACAACACTGCAAATGCCCCTCTATTTATACCCTAGCAAAAGTGGTGGGGGTACGTATTACGTTAAGTTTACTATTTTTTTGCATTTTATATTTACTATTGTAGCTGAAGGCTACAAAGTTCTGTATTTAGGTCAAGGTCATTGAACATATTTGCCAAAACGGGGAATAGAGCAGTAAATGATTTCATATCAAACCATAAACTGATCTATTCCCCGCTCTGTATTTAACTAAGACAATTTTCTCCAACAGGAACATTTGATAGATTTTAAACTCGGATGTGAAGTCGGATTGTACACATTGCATCTCGATCAACTAAAAATTTCATAAAACAATAGGGATCTTCAGTTGTAGATTCATCTTTAACATATTCGATGGTCAACATTGCAGAACGAAGATCTTGTGGAATTACGTCGACTTTTATGAGTCGCCTTTCGAGTTCAAACCGTTTTGTTATTGATGTAAGTTTTATCACATCATCGATATCGATGAGGGGAAAGCTGTAGCAAACGGAGTTTCCTGGTGGGTTCATCATGCCGATATGATAAATATACACTGTTGCATCGACATTAAATAGACGTTCCCCCACCATTAAATTTATAAGTTACCCCCACTTTTTCTAAACAAAAAAAAAAAAGCAAAAAAAAAAAAAAAAAAATTGAAAGCTGGTAAATATTTTCTGTCTTGTAACTGGGTCAAGGTTATACAACGATATTACCAAAACGGGGAATAGAGCAGTAAGTAGTTCTCACTTTGACTACAAACTGATCTATTCCCCGCTCTGTATTTAAAGTTTGTCAGTTGACAAGAAAAAGACAACACTTAATCAGACTCATTTGATGAATCAGAATCAGTTGTATCAGAAGCATCGGAAAGAAATAGTCGTCGACGAATATGATATACCCCTCGTGCACTATCTAAAAATAACCCATCCAAACTACTACTACTAGTGGTTGGAGTTTCATCATGTATTTCTTCAGAACAGAGAAGATGCTGATAGATTCTATAGGTTTCAGATTCCCCGTCACTTAACGGTTCAATTTGTTCCATATATCCTGCTTCAAGATCATCACTGTTTATATCACTTAATAATTCAAAATCTTCCATTGCATCCATATCACTTAATAATTCAAAATCTTCCAATTCGTCTTCATTTTCATCCTCACTTTCAATCACAATATGTTTTATAATTCCTACGATTGATTTTGCAGAAGGAAATATATTATCCTTTGGTGACATAGCTGCTATATATTCTAGTGCTAACACAAGTAGCAGAATGAGATAAGCACTGATGAGAAATCTCTTTTTATATTCCCCGATTTAAGTGGTGGGGGTAACTAGTGATAAGAAATGGGTATTATTGTATCAAATATATGTAACAATGTTTATGAAACAAGGATGTTTAAGTCCTGTAAGTAGGTCAAGGTCGTTTTAACTTATTACCAGAACGGGGAATAGAGCAGTAAGCGATTCTCACTTTGACCGCAAACTGATCTATTCCCCGTTCTGTTTTCCCCCCGTTCAGTATTTCCAAAACATCTTTAGTCAATTACGAATGCTAGAAGGTCTTCAGGAAGATCTTGTTGAAGTGATGCACCTTCTAACAACGTTTCTAACGCATTAATGTATTTTATCGCCTGTATCAAAATGGCATGCCTTGAACTTTTTTTATCCATAAACGGTAATTTTGATTGTAATAACTTATATGTTTGATTTATTTTTTTAATCCTTCCTCTTTCTCTAGCATTCCTTCTTCTTGCCTCATCATTCTTTTCCTTGTTATTTGTTGTAGGCTGCATCGATGTTGTAGGCTGCGTCGATGTTGTAGGCTGCATCAACTCTGCTGGGCTATTCATAGCTGAATAACTATACTCTAAAGCTGTACGCCTTATATATGTTTACCCCCACATATATAAGGGGGGGGGGTGCAAGTTTTAGGGAGGAGATATTTTTGTAAGAAATATATATATATATTTCAATGTTGTTTTTTACCAAACGAAAATTGTCTAAGTCCCAAGGTCATCTGAACAAATTGCCAAAACGGGGAATAGAGCAGTAAGTGGTTCTCACTTGGACCGCAAACTGATCTATTCCCCGCTCTGTATTCTAAAGTAAACAATAAATCTTCTCACTATTGAGCAACCTTTGCTCTTTGAAGCTCAAGTTCTAAGTCTCCAACCAGGCGAAAGTCTGCATCGTGCTCCTCCCATTGTTCAGGAGAACGCGGTTGTGCACACCACTTTGTAAAGGCGTACCTCATTGCCTCATTATACTCCTCCAGGATAACATGATAGGGTCTTGGTTGCTGCGTTGTAGACTGCATCGATGATGTAGTTTGTTGCGGATGTGACTGAGCATCATTCTCCGCAACCTTATTAATCTTAAAAACTTCAGTCATTTCTGCAGCCTCAGCAATTGCGTACAACTCCTCTTCGTTAATTTCCTTTCCCCATGTGTTGCTGTTGACGCTCATGATGATACAACTAATAATTATATTCCGAATCGCTCGCTTAAATACCCGCTTACCCCCTCCCCTCTTTACTGTTGAATAATGACTTTAGTATAATATTTCTCCTTTTTCCTTTTAAGTTTATCTTTGACTTAGTGTAAATTATCCAAGTCCGTTATCTAGGTCAAGGTCGTTGTAACATTGCAAAAAAAGTGTGGACAACTTATTTACACTCTGCAGCATATGCTACAAATTGTAAATAGGTTGTCCACACTTTTTTTTAATTTGGAAAAAATGCTTTATTTAATTTGGAATAAACTTTTGGTCTTTTTATTTATATTATTATTTTAATGATTTCCACACAGTGATACCTGTATCATTTCGAATTAAATAGTCCTTGTGGGTAGGTTTTTTGACGTGGAGGTCCATGGCTCTAGGTAACTCTACATAGTACAGTTTACCTTCACATTGAACCAACACCTTTGCAAAGTCCTTTATTTTAACAAAGAAGTAGCGTTTGTTTTTACAAAGCCTGTTAATTCGAATTTTAATTGGCACCACTGTTGCACGTGGTGAAGAAGGAGATGCGCCATGGTTTAATTTTAAATGAAGACTGCACGTTTCTTCATTTAAAATACAACGTTTAACACAGCGTTCACCTTTCTTAGCACCTTTTTTGAATATATAATTACATTGTTGTGCAGGAAGCATGCACATCCTTTGTACAGATTTAAGTTGTTTAAATTTCTCTGAAGGAGATGAAGTATATGTGCAGATTACTGAAGGTCTGGTTGGAGAAGATGATTGGGTGGCTGGTTGGCTTGGTCTCGAACTTGATGTTGATGAGGATGAAGAAGCAGACGATTTGGAAGACTTTGATGAACATGTAGAACAACTTGAAGATGTAGAAGGACTTGGAGAAACAGCACGAGACGTTGACAAAGGACTTGGAGAAACAGCACGAGAAGTTGACGGAAGAGGTGAAGGACTTGGAGAAACAGCACGAGAAGTTGACGGAAGAGGTGAAGGACTTGTGTAAGTCGTTGACGCAGCAGGTAGTGGTGGACAGTTCTCCGGGACGATGTTAGCTAACATCAGGGCTGTCCGAAGGATGGATGGAACCGCAGAAGACGGAGTGGTAGAGGCGGGCGAAGACGAAGCAGAAGGTTTCAATTTGAGAGGTTGTGTCTGCTTCCTAATGTGTGCCATGGTGTGAGGTATAACAGCACAAGAGGAAGAATGATTTTACTAGTGCTGGGGGACCCTCTTTTATACATACTGATAGTGGTGGGGAGTGCAAGTGTTATACGGTGGGGGTAATAATGTTGTAACGAGTAAATATATATTACAATACGGGGATTTTCTAAGTCCCGAAGTGGGTCAAGGTCGTTTGATCATATTATTAAAACGGGGAATAGAGCAGTAATTGATTCTCACTTGGACCACAAACCGATCTATTCCCCGCTTTGTACGTGAATTTTCTAAGTCCCAAGGTCATCTGAACATGAAGCCAAAGCGGGGAATAGAGCATAACATACTGCTCTATTCCCCGCTCTGTATTTGGGAAGGGGACAAAAGACAACAAACAAGAGACTGATTTTAAACAAGAGACTGACTTTATATTTTACAAGGTTTTCTCAGGCTAAGATGGGTAATGTCAACCGGTTTACGCGCCGTATTGACACAAGGTCGGTTTTCGCGCCATACCTTAGAGGGGTTAGGAAAAGGATGAGAAGCAAGATACATTACTTTGAAAATAAAGACTTTACCATCAACTATGTAAACAAAAATTAATCAGTTAACGTTACTTTTACAAGAACAG